>OY728141.1:1927749882-1932749882 GCA_963277665.1 Viscum album | reverse complement strand
TGACGAACTTGATACAAGATACCTTTCCATAGACATAAACTGTTATGGATTTCATCATTTATAAAATTATTTGATCAATAATATTCATAGATAAAATATAAATTCAGGAGAAAAAACGCATATTTTTACATAGTAACAACAAATTACACGAAAAACATTAGGTGTTATTATTGGCGGGTCAATCCTCATGATTTCATAAACTCCAGATCACAAAGTGCAAACATCAGGAGAAGAAATATAAATGTTTATAATCCCCCATCACTTGATAGTAAAACATCATATATGTCCCTTCATAATTATTTTTCCGAAATATTGAACAAATGTTAAATATTACTGTCATAGTATTCAGAGCTTCTCACAATAGATGAAATTAATCATACACTTTTAATAAGACTTGTGATCTAAGGATATTACTATATATATAGTCCACTGAGAAGAAATATTATTATCCTGGTAAGTAAAAAACAAGTATATATCAAGATATATATATATATATATGAAATGGTAATCAAACTAAACTTTTTAGTTCAGTCTATAGGACCCACTCCCACAATACACCAATTTTCTCAAAAGAAAACTCCTAACAACTCTCAAATTATTGACTCTTATATGAGTATCATGTATCTAATGAGATATATATTTATTTATGGGTACGTAACATTATCGTTGGTGGCTAATCAACTAATTATGACTTCAAATATTTGAGAAAACTCCCTTAAGAGAATAAAAATCTTATATATATGGTTTACCCACTAGTGTTTCCTAGGATCATTGGTGAGTTATAGTGTTATAGTATTATCATGCTATAATGTAACAGTGTCTTTATTGCTTTGTACAATTCCAATATCTAATTAAAATATGTCTATTCGAACAACATATTATTTGTATCAAAATATGATATATACCAATATTATACAGTATAATTGGTCTCCATTGGTTGCTTCTAGATTTACCATCTCGTTACTCCACTATTCAAGAAAAATATATATCCTGACTATTATTTAAGATCATCATGATCTATCTAAAATATAACAAAAATTTATCCCCACATCGACATATCCTTATCTCCTCCAAACACCAAGAATATATTCTTTGTACATATCACATACCTTATGATAGTTTTAGTTGTTTCCCAGTGCATCACTCCTTGGTTTTCTTGAGATATTACCACCATTCTTAAAGTATTGGAAAAATTAAACCTACTATGTAACATAGAATGAAAGATAGATCCTACTATCAAATTAGTAGGAACTACACTCATTATATTTATCTCATCTTATGGTTATAGAAATATTTTCTTGGGGATATTTATTTCACATGGCATTAGTAAAGATCCTCCCTTATAATTTTTCGTATTTTACCATTTGATTACATTGTCAATAAATGTACTTTTAATTACCCCAAGAATACTTTCATATCTATCTCGATAGATCTATATCCCTATAAATTAGGTTGATTCGCCTAATTATTTCATGGAGAAACATTAATTTAACCAATTATTTACTCACTATAATACCTTCACTTATTTTCTCATTAATAAATGTCATCAATATATAATACTAGGAAAATGATGGCATTACCACTGAACTTCTTATAAATATATGGATATCTTTCATTCTTAGTGAAACCAAATTTTCTTATAGCCTCGTAAAAATGAACATTCCTCAATTTTGATGATTTTTTTGGTTTATTAATGTAACTCTATATATAACATACTTAATTATAATTCTTATACATTGTAAAACCTTATGTTTGAGTCATCTAGACATATTCAACCAACTTTTCATTCAAGAAAATAGTTTTGAAATATATTTTAAAAATCTCAAAAATATGGAAATTTTCTATTATAAGTAATATTTTAATGTTTTTTAGCATTGATTCCCATGAAAACGTTTCTTTATAATTAATAATTTGATGTTTTTAAAACACTTTGCAACCACAAATGATTTGTAGTTATTTACTTTACCATCCATGTCCATAATTTTTTTAAATATCCATTTTCACCCAAAAGGTTTTATATGATCTAGTGGTTCTACCAAAGTCCAATAGTGGTTTTAATATATGGACACCACTTTATAATTCATGGATTTCTTTCATTTAGTATCATATTTTTCAAGTACCACTTCCCTGTAAGTTAGAATTTCATTTCCTTCAAGGAATAATGTGTCACTAGACTTGGTTAAAATAAAACCATATCTATTTGGTTATATAAAAATCCTCGTAGATTTATGAAACACTTGTGTCTCTAAAACATATTCTTCTCCAATTATCTCTTATATAGTCTGTTCTCCTAACAACTCTTTTGGATCTTGGGATTTAACTTCACCTAAGTAAATCATGGACCACTATTTCATTGGGAAAAGTGATTCTTTTCTAGAAATATAGAATTTATATCGATAATAATTTTTTCTGAAGTTTTATATATGTAATATCCCTTGATATCCATAGAATATCCTATAAAGATTCACTTCATTCATTAAGATGTTGGTTCTTCATTAGGTATTGTGCTGAAAAATAAATCACACCCCCATGCACATATACATGAAAACCCATGTTTCTTTTTATTACATAACTCATATGAAATCCTACCTTACACTTTATTTGGTACTCAATTTAGATTATGTACCACTTTCTATAGTGCATATCCCTAAATAGACCAAGGTGAATTTTCATAAATTGTGATTGATTTGACGATGTTAAGAAATGTTTGAGTCCCCCTTTCACTTACACTATTCTACTAAGGTGTATATGTGGGATTGATTTAGGAAACTATATCACACTCATTCATGTGGTATGTGAATGCATGGTTATTCTATTCTCCACCATAGTCTGAGTGGATCTTATTAATATTATTACCTATATGAATTTATACTTAATTGAAATTTTATTTAAATATGTTATATAATATTCTTTACACCTCGTTATGTAGACATATTCATATCTACTAAATTAATTATTAAAATTAATTAAGTAAGAAAACCCACCCATTGACTATACTACAAATGGACTATATGCATCTGTATAGATCAATTACAAAAGTGACATGCATTTAAGAATTTTAACTCAAGGTTGAATAAATACCTATATTGATGTAGTTTATTTAAAAACTATTCATTTACATGATAAAATCCAAAGTTCCATATATATATAAGATATGTGTATTAATAACTGGTTTTTTTATTGATTACCAAAACTATTTTTTCAAGTTTAAGAATGTATAATCCACTATTAAGATCATATATATTATAACATATGTCATCCTTGTAAATGAAAAATATTTATTTCAAACCATAAAATAATAACTTTTTGTGTCTATAATGGAACTATGATATTTTTTAGTAATTAATAAAAGAACCAAACCACTAGGAAAATTAATATGATATTCCCTAACTACCAATATTGTTAGTTTTGGACCAATTTCTACATAAAGATCAACCTAAATTTTTTAAAATTCTTACACCTATTTGTTTCCTATATTTCAATAAAAATATGTGAGACATAGGCTATATAAAGTACCCAACTTATAAAAATTGATAGATTTCATTCATTGAAAATTGTACCTAAAATAGAAGTATCATATTGATAATTTTTTCCATCTCTATAGTTTTTCTTCTAGTATCATTTCTTGACACATGTAAAGTAGAAAATTACCTTCACATCTCCCTCGCCCCATGTATTTTTTTTAGTAGAGAGATGTTGAATTGGTTTCTTTGGGTTTAGTTTAGCAATTGACCCATCTTCCTTACACTCTATTATCTTATTCACTATAATGACAAAATATTTTTTTCTCTTTATATCCTCATCTTCTTTGAGAACCATATACAAAAAAAATATCAAGTGACATCCCCATGTTATTCATATTATAGTTTTTAGTCCCAGAAAATGAAAATACCCTAAGAGTGAGGATAAGTTAGGATATGATTATTTCTTTAAATGAACATTTTCAACAATTTTGTTCCACTATTAATTGGAACAAATCTATTCATCATGATTAATGAAGTGATAAATAAAGTAAAAGGGGATACATTAATGTTTTACTTCGTTCACCCAAACAAAGCTAATACATGGAGAATAAAATATTAATTTTATAATATACCAGAATCACTATGTGCACTTCTTTTTTTTATAATTTATAGTGATGTCACTAACCCTCTAGGTTTAAAAACCATATAAATTAAAGAACTCACGGCTCCTAATCACTTAGAAATATCACATTTCCTCTAGGACAAACTACATTGATCTTTCGCAAACAAAAAATGGTATTACACCAATGATGGTGTATAAATATTTTTATCCTTCATATACTTTATGAAAATACTTAATCTCATAGCGATATAATTTATATATGTCCATAATTTATTCTATATTTATCTCCATAATAGATCTTTTATTCCCAAACTACAATCCACAATCATCCTTTTTCACTCTATTGTGAAGGATGTATATTAAATATTAAGATAATCTCTAAGTTTCCCCTTTAATTTATCTTTAATCCATATTAATTAGAAAAAGGTAAATTTATCCAAAACATAATTTTAATTTTAATTCAACCATTAATGGTTCAATTCATACAATATTCCAAAAATATAGTTACTTTAAATTTTGGATATTATGTTTCACTCAAATAAATTGTTGGATGAACCATTTAATCAAGGTGTAATGCTTTCCTTTACTAAAAAATCTAATTTACACTAATTTTGATTTTAAAATCACTATATAATGTTCATCTTCTACATATTACAATACCTTCAACTCTGAGTTTCATGGGTTAGGCTCATATGTTCATAGTGTGGATAAAAAATAGGAAACACTTTTGACTTCACCCATAAATGTGCAACTCTCACTTCATGGAAATTTCTTCACTTACATAAAGATCACAAAATATTAGCACAAACCACTAAATAGAAAAAGCATACCCACTATAACTAGATTCCATTTAATAACATTAGATTTATTATTATATGGTTTTAATTTAATCGCATACATCACTTGTTGTGATGATACACTTAGCTTCCATGTTGAAAACAAAAAACCAACACAAAAAAATCCCTATTATAAATAATCACAGGAATATCATTATGGTTTAAAACATTTTCTATCATAAAAACCTAAATATAGGAAAATATAACATATATTTCTTGTGATGAGATATGACTAATTAGAGCGGGATCATTTATTAATTAATATTTCATAGGTTTGAGTTTTTTCAAAATATTCTTAACTTAGTCTAATTTGGGTTCTGTTTTAATCTTATGTAGGTCTATTTTTCTATGAAAAATACCCCCATGCTAAAAATGATCATTCAAAAATAGAACATTAATATTACATGAGACATATTGTAGAATAATTTATAGTGTTACAACATGATATTTTTTCTATAGACATAACTTCTTCAAATCCCTCCAAACACTTCTAATCCTTATAGAATCAATTATTCGATCCTACTTAAAACTATTTTTAAATCTCTTCCATAAAAATTATCAACAAAAAAACAAAAAATACTTCAATGGTATTATTTCTCTCAATATCCCCCTTTGGTTTTGTTGAAAATCCATAATCAAATTTAATATTTATTCACTGTAATCCTTCAACACTAATTATAAATAGAATATGTAATTTATTTCCTTAAAATAGTGTAACAATGAATCACCAATCATTAAATATAATACCACAGGATTCAAGAGAATTTTTAAAAATAATATTTAAATGACAATTTCATAATGAAAAGACTACATTGATTATCATTCACTTAAACACTTATCAACCAATATTTTCACCATGAAAAGATAATCAAAAAATTTCCCACTTTCAAGATATTAAACATGGGATTGTCCTCCCTTTGGAAACAAGATATATTAATTTCATACACCTCCAAATAAAATCATATAAAAATTATCTTGATCATGTATAGCTTTTCCCCCTTTAATATTGAACACAAATATCACTTCTCAAAAATTCCATGAGATGGGGTTATAAATCAAAATAATTAATTCAAGAGAATCAGCATACCATTGTTGAATTATAAAATTAAATCAATGTATTGGGGATCTATTCTCCATACTATATTTTTAGATTAAATTTGTTGGACTATAATATCCAATTTATAACTTTAAAAATAATACTAAGGAAGTTTCATTATCATGAAGTCCACAATTTTTTTTTGAAGACACATTCTCCAACTAAACATTCCTTTATTTACCCTTGTCCTTGATGAAGTGATAATTTAACTCATTGTGAGTTGTACTTTAGTGATGGATAGTATTTTTGCTAAAAATTAAAGCACTCAAGTTGTCACACTTAATCAAAATAGGATCTTTTACATCAATTCTGTCATCATAAAGTTGTTTCTTTACCCATAAAAATTGAGTATGTGATTGAGTAGTTGGAATACACTCACCCTTTATAGTTCTCAAACAAATGATATCTTTATTTTTTCCTTATACATAAAATACATAATCCTCCATGATAATAACTTTTATTTGATAACTTGTGATCATCCATTGAACCATCACAATCTACATTAGTAAATTCTAAAAAATATTTCTATGATGATTCATGATAAAAAAAATAAAAATTAATAATTTATTAAATATAAAAAATAAACCTCTTCACCTCTTATAGGTGGATTTATTTGGTAAATGTTTAGTATTGTGAAAGTTAACAAGTAGAAAACACAAAGTCTGATCGTGATAATATTTGGTACAATAGAATTCTTATTATTTTCCTATATTATGACACATTGACCAATTCTACATCATCATGGAATAAAATATTCATCTAGGTAACAACAAATATTTTCATCACCATGGAATCATACTTTACAAATCTATTTAACACCACCTTGTTATATTTATATTTTGAAATAAATGTTTCATTCCTTCTTGAAGTTACCTATAAACGAAGGAAAAAACATTAACTCACCAATAAAAGGTATCTCAAACTTGTACCTCCTATAATATAAAAATATATTTCATTATACTTCATCTGATCCATTGAATACTATGTATTCTATATAAATTATTTCACCGATATCTGTTGATCATTATAATTTTTTATTTATATATTTTGATTTGATTATCCATGATTAAAAGAAAATTTTCTCAAGTGTACATCAATCTAAGAACACCAATACATTAATGTTTTCATTATTCCATATGAATACTTCTTCAAATGGAATACCATTAACTCATCTTAATCAATAAGAAAACCATCTAGTTACTCAATGTGCACTCTCAATCAAGTAATCTACTGAGTAATGCTTATTTTTTTCTCTTTGTAACACCTTAAATTTTGTTTGTAACATAATTTATAATAATATTTGAATAGTTTCTAACCAAGATATGGGAACAAATGTATCAAAAAAATAAATTAATTTTATTTTGAAATATCCCTTAAATGTTAGTTGTTTATAATTCTAAACAATATTTCTTTTCTTTAATAAATTTGTTATTAAATTCTAATTTTGTCCCAAAAACATTTTTCTCTTATAACAATGGAACAATTTATCATATTTGATTTATCATAACATGGTTAATATCTTAATGAATTTCTTTGACAGAATATTTATCTTTCTTAACCTATTTAAAATTATTTGGCATGACTTGAGATAGGAGATAAGTTTCTTGTATATACTTAATCCTTATAGTTTCTACCCTATATTTCCAATCACCAATATTCTAAACATAACTAATTTTTCACTTCATTGTTTTCCTCTTTTAAATAAATTATATCCCTATTCTCTACAACTAGGTTACTCACTTCAAAATCACTTCCCTTGGGTATTTCATCATTATTTTATAGAGAAATTTTCTCAATATTTTGAGAATTATGCTCATTTTCCATAACACTTATGTATTGAACTTAAAAAAATTCCAACCTTAAGTAATTGTGTTTATATTTTTTTCACTTGGATTAGTAGAAAAATATATATATTGACCCCAATAAACTTTACATTTGGGATTATTTTCCTTATTGAGAATAAATTAATTAATTAGAAAATTAAAAGGTATTTCAATTCAATATTCTTCCCATAAAATATATCATAATGATCCTACTCTTCACATAGAAATAATATTGCTTTATTACTGATATTGGTCAAAATTATGACTATGTGTTTCTATAATTTCTCTAGAAGTTGACTTCTATTAATAATTATATTTGACATGTTTTTTATGATGTGGTTTCTCCTTTAAATCACTTTTTTTGTTGGTAATTCATTACCACTGAAACCTATTATCTTGTCCCAATAATTTGGATATAATTTTATATTTTTATATTGGTAATTTATTTATCATTTTTAGTCTATAATTTCATAATTTTCTATTTATATATTCTTTTTTTTTCAATTTCAAATATCGATTAAAGCATTTGAATGCTTAAAATTTATGGGTAATCACTTCCAACCATTCCATCCTACTGAAAACATCAACAAATGGAACTAATACCTTTTTTTATCCATGTAATTGGGTAATATTTTCCAACACATGTCAGTGTTCACTGACTCAATAAACAATTTTGGCTTGCTTTTCTTTGGAATGTGCATATTCCAAATGATCTTACCTTTTTTCATACATATCACATATGCATATAATCTCATGAAATTTAGGGTATTCATAAGATCCCTCATTACTCACCAAATACTAAAATTATTTATTTCTCAAGTGTCCAAGCCTTATATGACAAATCTTATTCTCATACTCCTTGGATAGGATACACGATTTTTCTTATCTACTAATGAAATAGAGATTCCCCAACTTCTGTTTTATTTGTGTGACAAATGTTCCATCTTTTTCTCTTAAAATGTGGAGATGGTATCAAGATTCAATTCATTTTATTCCTTCATGTTTATTAATTCATTGTGTTTTAGGGGGTTTTAGAATAAAGAATCATGTCATGTGATTTTTGAAAATAACATTAAATTTATGGAATTGTGATTTTAATTGTTTTATTAAATTTCTAAAATAAAAGGAATGGTGAACTACTGATAAATCCATGTGTTTTTTGTTTTTTGAAAATAATTTGATTGAAGTAGATGGAATAAGTTTTGAAAAATTATTGAAGTTTATTAAATTTTTCAAAACACAACATATGTAAAAGTTATTCTATCAGGATGTATATATAAATATTAGAACCTCATATCTATAATTAACCACCACATATGTAAATATCAATACCTCATGTATAAATGATTTCAGACTTATACAAAAGATTAATTATGATCCAAAAGTGGAAATTTTGAAAAAGTTGTGATATAAAAAATTCTCCAAGGATAATATGTAAAAGTAACTCTAGGAATATATGAAAGTAAGCCAGTGGTTGTGCTAATATAAAAAATTATTTTCTTTATCGCTTGAAGTGAAGGGTTGAGCTTCCATCCCCATGGGTAAGAGCTAATCATTTTATATTTAAAGGTAACCCCACATCTATAGTGATTCATAAAATTCAATTCCTTTTATGCGTAGATGATACACTTGATATATAAATGTCCCTTGGATAATATGTTAAGGTTACCTAGTGGATACACATATGCATAAGAGTCTTTCCTTTTATACGAAAGAGTATTCTTGATATTTGGACACACTAATACATAAACGTGACTAACTGATACGTAAATATTGATTTATTTTCTATAGATGAAGGATGGTCCATATAAAAAATTTATATTGGATGATGTATCAAGTTTCACTTCTTATTAAATGGTCTTATGTAAGGGACATGTCATGTAAAAAGCTATAAAATCTAAAGCTTCCATGGTTTGGTATACATCCCATGGTCCTTGACCACTAAATATATTTTCATATCTATTTTTTATAAAATTAATTAATCTAATAAAGAATAAATAAATGTGATCATGGGGAATATTTGAAGTGATGACCAAAGATATTAGAAAATTAGAGACAAATAAAAAAATATAATTTTTTATAAATCAAAGTGATAGAATCTTATGAATCTTAAATTGGATTTTAAATTGGTAATTTTATCCATGGGGGGGGATTGTATCATTGATAATTGATTGAACATGTGATTAGTGAGTAGAAATACATACATTGGCCAATTTGTAATTTTCTATCTAAACCCACTTGAACAGTGAGATAGTGGAGACTCTCATATCCCTTTCTGAGACTAAATTCATTTTTATCCTATTTAAATTTATTATAAAATTATTATCTTGAACTAGAATGGTTTTTTTATTCATTATTGTGATATTTCATCAAATTATATTCTAAATTTTCTTATTTAAATTATTAGTGAATTTGGATTCATTTTTTTATGTGGAATTAATTTTAGTTGTCCATCTATTTAAAGTAAATTAATTATGTGCATTGGTTAAGATTATCAGTCATGGTATTGTTTAAGAGCATAGGAAACTTGATTATTTCTAACCACTTCATGGTCATTAAGTAATTAAATCACTTTAAAAGTTAGATATCATTTATAATAAGATTTCAGTGTGACTTCTAAGAAGTATTAGGTGAAATTTTTAAGGTCTTATATTGTGAATTGAAAAATAAAATAAAATAAAATTATATTTAAAATTAATAATATGGAATCCAAAAGTAAAAAATATTCATAATTTCTATCTTTTACCTTTTCACACTCATTTATCTATCGATATGTTTCATTATTCATGATTTTTTCACAAATTTCAAATAAAATCCCGAAAAATTTTATTTGAAAACATAAAAACCACAAAAAATGAAATTATATATTTTCTTGAAACCTATACATGAGAATACCTTAGAGACTAATATCACTGCATTTCTTAGGTATAAAACATGAATAAAGATTCATGGAAAATATCTACCTTTAAATTGGAATCATTTTTAGGTAGATTTCCTAAGATATTAAAAAAATCAATTCCTATACATTATAACTCTTATTTAAATCCCTTATAGACTGAAATATATAGAACCTATTATTATTGGGATAGATAAATGATGGTTTTTTAAGATAAGATCATAGTTTTTGAACTTGTTATTGATGAAAATTTAGTAATCAAATATGAAATTTCTATTAATTATTGTGAAAGAACTAACTCACCAAAAATATGTTCTTTTAAACATTATTCAAATGTGGAAGGAGACATAAATATTAAATAATTAGTTTATTTATATAAACAAAATCAACCTAGTTTTTAGAATACCTTGAGACCCCTTATGGTTTTGAAATAAAACCATCCTTCCTTCATCAACTTCCCAAATTCTATTGTCTCCCTAAGGAATATCCACATAGATTTTATCTATCTCTATGTGAAAATGAAAACGAATAGGGTGTAATGGAAATGAAATTAAGTTTAGATGTTTCTCTTTCCCTTGGATATATTGGTAAAGTAGTGGCTATACTACTCCCACTCCACTCTAATAGGGAATTGGAACAATTTTAAGTAATTGTTCCTTAAAAAACAATTCCATACTTTGAGTACATAATTCATTAATAAAGAAATATATGGGATTGGAAAAAAACAAGGTTAAAGATTAAATGAGTTTTTTGAGATATTTAAGAGGTTATGTTTTAGTTTCTCTTAGAATCATATCAGTGAACAAGTTTTTATCCAATACTTTTATAAGGTCTGTGTTCTTACTAATAAGATCAAAATAGATGTTACCATTAGGGGTGAATTGGTGGAAAACCAAAGATGAAATGTAATATATTATTTATAAAATGGAAACAATTCATAAAATTTTATAATTAGGGTCTCGATTCTTGTGAAAACTTCTTAGGAACTACCATGGTTAGTTCTATGATATTTTTCAACACTTCCCCAAACCAAAACCAATATGAAATAGGTTTCTAATCCTATGTATCCTATTGAATGTGGGCCTCAACTGATCACTTTAGTGAGCAGTTTACACAAATTAAATATTCCCATTAGTATTTTAATGTTAGGTTTCTTGAGAAACCATTTCTCCAAAAAAACTATCAGGGAATGTTTTGTAATAATCCAGATAATCCCATCACATGGCCTTTTGTGTTTCCGATGTTTGATATGCCTAGGGAAGGTTTATAAAAGTTTATTGGAGGTTTAATAGAAATTGTAACTAGTATTGGTATGTCACAATGAAAGATTAGGTGCCACAGAGAGGTTGTATGCAATATAATATCCATAGTACCATAGTTATTGGTTGAGATATAAGAGATGAGTTTAATTCATGAAGTGTTTGGGGATATGGTGGTGTGTTTTCTATGATGAGATCCATGGTATGGAAATTATTTTTAGGGAATTTAGGGTTGAGACTGGTTTTATTATCCTCTATCTAAGGATATCTCATTATGTAAATAAATGGTTCATGAAACAACCTATCTTCAGTTGGATCGGATCATATGATTTGAATGATTTTTTTATGAGTGATTATTGGGATATTTTCAGTGTTAATTTTAGATCTTCAAATAGTATTAACTAGTTGTGGTGTGACCATAATTCAACATTATATGAGTTAGATTTTTTAGGATAATCATGGTGTAAATATTACATATCTCTCATTGGCCCAATGTTTTTCTATCCAATTACAAAAAGATAATCTTAATTGATTTCTCTTATAAACCTTTATTTTATCTTGAATACTTAGTTAATTGTGGTGAAATGTTTTAATATCTTGAGCCCCTATCAATATATTTTTATCCTCTACTTCTTATGTTTATTAATTATTTCATCTTTGGGGAATTATTAGAATATTTTCTTTTCATTTATTCGATTATTTGGCTAAAGAATAATGTATCAGTGGGAGTAGTTTTTTGTGTGGATGTTTTGGTGATTAAATAATGGATGTGGTTTTTCTCTAGATTTTTAATATTCCCATAATGTAATTTGAGCCTCGATGTCATCTCTTCCCCAGGGTGTGATTTCATAATGATCATCATATCATCATTTGATGTAGGGTATTTATGAACTCTCCCTTATTTATGTAAATAAGGGATGTTTCACACCTATTTTTTCCATAGGTGGATGGAAATAATAACTTTAATGAAAGATATGAAATTGGACTAAAATAAATTGAAAGGTAAAGATAGTATTCACATGTTCTTTATTGAGTTCTTATTGTTTCATATAAAAATGTTTAATCATTGGTTACCTTGTTGAGAAATTTAATTTATTATTATGATAAACATACTTCTTGTTAAAACTGAGAAAATGAAATAACCTTTCATAAAAGTAATATTCATTCAAAGATGGTAATTAAGTATTTTTTTAATGATGGAATTAACTTATTGCTTCCCATATAATTGGTTTTAAGTTAATATGAAAGTATGATGTAAAAAATAATGTTGTGGATATTTTTATTTCTTGGTTGGAATGTGTTTTCAACTATTGGTTGTATTCATTTTTGTGTTCATGTGACTATTGAAGATTATAGGGAGGTGTTTTTTCTTATTTGTGTGTAGAAATTATATGTGTTATGTAGTGGTTTTGTGGTTATTAATTACAAGGTATGCTTTATAGTGGTTATTGATACGTGATGATCTGGTTGTGGTGTTGTCTTATGGAATGGGATGTGTGGATTTTGATGGGTTGGTTAGTCATGCATTGGAAAAATATTGTTGATGATTCATTGTAGCTATGGAATGTGGTTTTTCATAGAAAAATTAGTAATAATACTTGTGTTGTAATCAAATAATCTTGTACTATACATGAAATGATTAATTCTTTAAATGAAATTTTTAATGGATGGAAAAAATATGGGTGATGAATTAGGTGGTTTTTCATTAAATTTAGGAAATTAACAACATAATGAACTTAAATTTGTTAGTAATCATAAATTAAAGAATGTTTAAATGGTGGGTTTAAATAATATGTGAAGGTTGTTACGGTTGTTTTGTGTGCTTTTTTGTCTATTGTTTCACCATATATGGAAGCAGTGGAGGCTTGTAGTGATGGTTATGTATAGTGATATTTATTGGAAATTATGGGGTTATATTGGATGTTAGACCCCATAAGAGGTTGGGGTAGGTAGGTTCGTGACCTAACCCACATTAGATGATCGATAGAGTGATCAAAAGATGTTTGACGTTGTGGAGTGAGAGAAAAAAAATTGGGAATTGGTTGTGGGGTTATTATTTCTATAATTTTGATATTATGCTATTACAATTTGATGTGATATGTGGTGATTGAGCATTGGTGTTTGTAAGGAATTTTTTAACTAGTAGGTTATGTTTTATTCTCTTATTTTTTTCACTTGAGAATTAGTATGCTTATTCCACATTTTCATGAGAGGTCTTGAGTATTATCTTATTGAGTATACATGGTATGCTCACCCCATATATATATAAACTTCTTTTCAAATTTCTAGGGAGAGTTTGGGGGCCAATATGAATAGTAATAACTTGTGTCTTTCATTACTTTGAATTCATTACCTAGGACATTCATGTTATTTTAATTAGGATTTTATGCTTTCTTGAAATTATTTATGTATTATGGAATTTTTGTGGATCTCGGTTTAATTATATCATGGTCTTGATAAATGGTTGTTTTTTTATTCCCTAAGATATGTGACGCAAATGCATCTCAATTATAGGTTTTATAACCTCTATGGTAGTCACTAACATATGGAATATTGGAGGAGAGCCTTGGAATCCACTCTTGCCTTTACAGCAATCCCAAGATAGGTTCTCAATGAGTTTGGGTTGGGAGACTGTGGTATCAAATATATTGGTTTAAAGATGAGATAAATATAGAAGTTAAGCATGGGTGTGTATTACATAGGTTGGTATGAAAATATTATTAGATGACCATGTATCTAGACATAATCCTAATACACCATCTTGGACATGGTATTTTCGGGATCCCTGTGATTAGTTGTTAGGAAACTAAGTTTATAGAACGAATAAGTGAAATTGTTCTGATTGTAAATTATAGACCTATGTAAGGTAAATGCAACATTATTATTTTCTACTGTTTATAAAATTTGATTTTTTGGGGTAAATTAAATAAATATAAATAAATTAATTGGATTAAATTAATCTTATTCAACCAATCCTAGGAGTTTGGTTCCTTGTTTACAAAGGTGTCGACTAGTTATCATTCATGTGTGGTTTCTGTCAGTGAGGTTTAGTGGGTATATCGGTAGAATATAGAAAGATTTACTCAATAGAGGATGATTAGTTATGGAGGAATACATTGTGTGGGTTTTAACATCATCGGATTACTAAGTTTGAGGGTAGTTTCTTGGATATAAATAAATAAAAATGGTTGGAGGATCCTGAGATTGATTTTAGTTTGATCTAAGCTCAGGATAAGTATTGAGTTCTATTGGATATTATTCAGATGTGGGGGTAGCACAAAAGTGGTTGATTCTATATATAAGTTATTATAGCAAGGAATATGTTTCCAAGGATTGTTTCCAAATATGGTTTAATACATTGTTTCTATCATCAACAGTGAGTAAAGTGAGGAGGTATGATATTCTCTCCCTTAGGCATGTACGACTAAGTGTGGGAGATCTTATGATTAGGTTTAAGAGCCTCCTTCATTTCTCTCCAAATCAATTTCCATATGAAGATTCAAGAGATCTATATTTAGAGGAGGAATTGCATCCTATTATCTGGTATGTAATCACCACCATTTATGTTTCCTAAGTAATTGTCGATATAGAAAAAGGATGGTGATATAGAAGATTAAAGTTCATCTTGGGCCATATCAAGAGAAAATTCATTAGGGTTCCAATAGGAGTAGGGCTATAGGTGGTGAAGCACTGGTGTCATGGAAGTCAAGGATTTTTCTAGCTGGGAGTTGACTTCTGCATTTTTTCCAATCCCAATCTCTAGGGCCAAAAGTTATCATTTCCCATCTGAGATATTTTCCTTCGTGTTAATTCACATTGGAGGTCATGTACAACAGTGTTCTCACTGTCCAAAAAATATTTGGGCTCAACATATTATAAGAGGCCAGATCCCTAACCATGTCAAATAATTAATGTTTCTATAAATATTGTATCATCCACAGGTGCAATGGGCTTATGTTCAGTTGAGAGGACATGGAAGTGGAAACGTATATCCCCATGATGTCTCTCTCCCTTAGAAACATAAGGTTAAACATGACTATAGAGATGGAATTCGGAAATGAATCATAGGAACAGAACATAGAGAACTTCATCCAATAGATGTTCTAGTGCTAGATAGGGGAGAGATCATATGATGTACTGTCTATTTATCTTCAATTGTGGTATATAATTTTTTTTATTCTAGAACATCACACTCCTTTGATTCACTTGCCTTAGTTAGTGTCTTGGGACTCAATTTGGAGAGGCTTCTAGTTCCCCTAGATTTGACTATACTATTTAGAGTTAATATGAGTCTCATTGATGTCTGTCAGGGTTGTGATCTGATGACGGGAAAACCTCAGTCATTTTGGGATTTCTTTCTTCTTTAAAAACAACCATATGATGTTATTCTCGGTATCAACTTATTGTATTTTATGGGTGATTATATCGATTTATTTTGGATGACAGTTGTGTTCTACGAATTTTAGGGTCATTATCTAGGGATTTTTCGTGAGTGGGAGCAATGGATAGGAAAAAGATATTTGGATTCATTATTGTATTAGTTAGAAAACTTTTTATTGATTTTAGTTTAGGTGTATATATTTGAGTTCTCAAGAGTTGTGGAAGTTTTTTTCCAATGTTTTTCTTTTAGAATATTGTGAATTTACCCCCCTCATCCTAATATTTATTTTAGGTTCCATTTTTATCGCAATGCCTATATACTTTCAATAGAATCTCCCAAGAAATGAGAGTTAAGGATTTAGGTTAATGATAAAATATAGAAGGGTTTCATCTAACCCAGTGTGTCTATTTGTGGCTTTCCTATGTTATTTTATAATAAGATATAGAGTGGGTTTTTGGTTCCTTAAGGAAATCTAGTGGTTTAATCTGATGATGTTCAATAATTGTTACCCTGTTTCAAGGATTTAAGATGAGTTTGACTAGTTATAGGGATCCAAATGATTTTTTGAAGGTAAATTTATGGTCATCATATCATCAGATTAGGTTGAAGGAGAAATATATCCAATATACCACCTTATAGTGTCAGTATGGGAACTTCAATTTCATGGTCATCTCAATTACTATCACAAATTCTTCATCTGTTTTCAAGGGACTCATGAAATTGGTGTACTAAGAGTTCCTAAATCAGTTTTTGGTCATGTTATTTGATGACATCCTCATATACTTATGGTCAAATGAGGATATTGTTAATCACTTTAGCATTGTTCTGTAGTCACTTTGACACTATAATCTCTATGAGAATATGTCCAATTGTATATTTTATACACGATAAGTACACTTCCTTAGACATGTGGTGTCTCGGTATGGATTGGTAGTAGATTCATCAAATATTGAGGTCATAGTTTCTTGTGCATAACCCAAGAATATTATACACGCCTATAGTATCCTTCATCTTATGGGTTATTATCAAAGGTTCATATCCAAATACTATCAATTCATAGTCACATTTACAACCAAGACTATGAAATATTGTGCCTTCTTATAGACTGATCAATGTTTGTAAATTTTTAAATACATTTAGTATAGGTTGATCACTACTCTCATCCTTTATATTACATAGTAGGGAGTAATGTTTGATGTGTTTTGTGATTCCTTTAATATCATATAGGGTTTTTGTAGATAATAATGATTTCATATATTTCTAGGAAGTTATATGCCCATTATCATAACTATGAAAATCATGCTCTTGAGTTGGTAGCAGTGGTATTTTCTTAGAAGTGATGGTGGAACTACCTCATTTGTGAAAATATTCTATTATTAACAGACAATAATGAATTGAGGTATATTTTCTTTTAAGGTGATCTGAATGTCTTATAAAAGTGGTTTATATATTTTCTTTAGAACTATTATTTTGATATCTTCTATACCTCTATAAAAGGTAATTTAGTTTCATATGTGTTGAGTATAAAGTTAAGAGGATATGTTTTTTAAAAATTTGTAGATACTTGGAGGGTGATAGAGGAGCTTGTAGTGATGCACTTTGATGTAGAGGAAGTCATTAGTAGATTTTTCTTATTTTAGATAAAATTGAGAACGTATTTATTAAAGCATGTGGATAATTACCAATGGGGAGACTTAGAGGTGTAGGTGATGTAGGATCATTTCATCCATGATGATTCTCTATAGGGGTGGTCATAGGATGATCGATATCAAATGAGATTTTAGGGAAGGTTATTTGTCACATTTATTATGACTGAGGAGGTTTTCTGTGATTTATATTTCTCACTAGTTGTAGTGAATTCTATTTTTCCATAATGTATCATGCCTTGATGGTTTAGCTTTGATTTACTTGGAATAAATGGTTGGTGGTAGAGTTCATGTCGCTTTTTTTGTTTGTTAGTAGGTGAAGGTGGATCATCATGTTTCAAGATATTTATTGAAGTAATTGGATATCCTCATGTGTAAATGAGAGAAAATATCGATGGTCTTTCTCATTGGTCTCTAAAATATTAATGAGGATATGATTCTATATTGTTGATCATGGATTGGTTAATGAATTAAACCCACTTCTTGGTGATTGGTGAATAAGGTTCTATGGATCTCTTATCATAACAGTGTGTGGATGAGGTGGTGTGGATTTATAGGGTACTGAGGAATGTCATTTCTAATATGTATATTTGTTTTAACTTGTGAGTATATATAGGATTACAATATTCTGTTGGTTCATGATTTTTCATTATCAATAATTTAGATCCTAAACTATATTAATAGACAGAGTAGAATATCCAGATCCCAGAGAATATGTTATGGGCTTGTATTCTATATTTAAGGGAGCCATGGATGAATCATTTTCCCTATGTTAGGTTCTCTTATAACAATAGCTTACACATTTCTATTGGCATGTTTCTACTGGGGTGAATTGTATGGGTATCCTTTTCATTACCTATTTTGTTAGACTAAGGTTGGAGATGTAGTATTTCTTGTTAAAAATGTGTTGTAGAGGCATAAAAGAAAAAGTTCAGACAGTTTGGGAGTGGGTGAAGGGGGTATAAAACTATCATTAGTCATATATGTATCATATAAAAAGTGTGTTTTATTTCAAGGTTAGTGACCATATATTATTGAGGGTTTCCACATTTCATGGGTAGTGGAGTTTGGGTCATGGGATTTAGCTCTCTCCCTAATTTATTGGTCCTTTAAAAAGTTTACAGCATGTTGGTGAGGTGGCTTATCAGTTGGTTATTTCCCCATTGTTGGTAAAGATCTATGAAATATTCTATGTATTACAACTCCGATGATATCTTCATAGTATTCTCATGTTATAGATTAGCTATAGTACAATACCAAAAAGTACACATAATTCATGGAGTGACCGGTTGAGATCGAAGATCACTAGGAGAAAGTGTTTCATGGGTGTATTATTCCCTTAGTGCACATTATAAGTAGGCATGGTGGTGTGGAGGAGATTATGTGGGAACATGAGTTACAAATGCGCACTCAGTATCACAATATTTTTTGAGCTATGTTTTTCTTATTTGAGGTGATTTTTGACCTTGCATTTAATTTCATGTGATGGTTGGTGTGACCATTTTTCTTAACTTGTAATTCTTTGTGTTTCTTCAATTTTGCTGGTGGTGTCATCTTGTTTGATATGTATCTACTATGGGTTTTTTCAATTTTCAAGATAGATATTTCCTTCCAGGTTTAGTTTTGATTCTCAAGAATGAGAATCATTTGACATGTATCTGATATAATGGTCCATTAATTCAAAAATCATTACTTTTTTCTTTTTGGTAGTTGGGTATTTTAAGTTAAATATTGAGGAAGGATAATGGAGGTTAAGTAAAAATTTCAGCTAGTAGAATTAGGTTGTGGCATGATAGTAGGTGGTGTAGCATGGTAATATGTAGAAATAGATTTTTATTATTTTAGCTCTTGGTCATTAAGTCAAATTGGAGTTCACATACTAAATAATTTAGGATAGTGGTGTACATTTTTTCATAGATGAACTATGTTGCATGTTCATTCTTATTACATCACATAAAGTAATCATTGTTTCTAAGATCCTATATCTTAGCTGATGTCATGATGTGGAGGAATATCTCTTTCAATGACCTATATTTTATTTCATTTCATCAAATGATTTGATAAGTCTTTTAATAAGTGAGTTTTGGGGGATTGTTAGTGTGAATTTCAAATCTTCAAAGGAGATTAACTAGTCTCAAAATACCCATAATTCACTAATATAAAAACAAAAAATATCCACAGGTCAACAGTCATGGGAAAAAAATTATATATATTTATATATATATATATATTACCTAAATCTATAGTCACGACCATGTAGGGTTATATGTTGGGCATGGATTTTTCACATGGTTATAGGTCCTCGCACCCAACTGCAATATCCATGCTCCTTCTAAACTATAGTTATTGGCCATTTCATGAGACCCATATAGTCATGATTTAACTGGACCATGGATATATTCTTTTTCAATTAACACCTATTTCCATTTTTCTATTTGATCGTTACTATAGTTATTTTTACCTAACCACTATAGCCACAGACTTCCTCGACCATGGCTATAGGACCTTACACCTGACCCATATAGCCATGATCATTTTACCTATTGCAATATGAAGTTAAGAATATTAAAATTTATATAATAAATTTAATTTTTTGGATATATATGCATATTTTATACATCTAATATCAAAAAATAGTATGTATAGAAGACGTAAGCTCTTTGGATTTTAATGCTAGGAACACGGAATCAAATCTTGGGGGCTTTGAATTTATTTTATTTTTTGAACTCCATATCCATCTGTAGATACCCATCTCTATAGGTTTAGTCTATATACATAAACATTAAACTCGTTTTTAGAGACATCTACAACCATTTGTATCATCCCATGGATTTAGGTGACATATGGAATAGATGCTACATCAAATCGGCTATATCCATAGTTGGTGGTCGTGGATATATCCAAAATGTTAAATCCATGGGTTTTATAGCCATAGACACCATACACTAGGATATATACTATATCTATTATAATTTGGGTCATATACATAGACATGGACCATGTATATAGCCAAATTTTTTAACCTGTGAATCATTTTTTTATGAGTCAGAGTTTTTGGGATAACACCCATGACCCTGTGTTATTATAGCCAAATATAAATCTAATATCAAATTTTATTTCTATTATAACCCTTTATTTTATATATAACTCCCAATGAAATATGGTATGTTTTTGGAATATCTTCATCCCCCTTTAACATATTTTCATCCTATGATTCCTATGGTCTAGAATTATTCCATCCATTGTGAGTCTTTCCCCTATTTCCATATGGTTTCTTCTTTGTTTTTTTAGAGAAGATTTTGGATATTGGAGTGGTTAATTTAATGTATTTTTTGGTGATTTTTTGATGGATCTGGTTGTGTTCTAGATTATTAAGGTTCCCCTCAATTGATTTATTTCTTGAGATCAACTCTTCTCTATGGTGTGATTGCATGGTGATCATTGTATCATCAATCAAGTTAGGGTATTAAAGACTCTATGTTATATGTGTAAATTATGGAATTTTCATTAATATTATTTATTTGTGTTGATTAAAAGATTATATTTAATGAAACATAACATACAGACTATATAAAATGAAAGGTATGGGGAGTACTAACATGTGATTTACCAAGTTCTTGTTTATATTAAAGATGTTGAATAATTTGTAGCCCTATTGAGAAATTATTCTTACTACTATGATAAAATTGTTTCTTGTCAAAAAAAATATATTTAAATCACCTTTTATATAAGTAATAATCATTTAGATATGGTAATGAAATAGATATGTGAATTATGGAATTGTTTTGTGGTTTCTCATGTAAGTGGTGTTTTTTTAATATGAAAGCATGATGAAAAAAAGAAGTTATAAATATATTATTTTCTATGATTGAATGTTTTTACTATTTTTGGTTGTATTTATTATTGTATTTTTGTTTATTTTGAGGACTTTAGGGTGGAATTTATTTCGTTGGTGTGAGAAATTGAGTGTTGGCGAGCGGGGATTTAATTGTTTGTTGTGATGGATGGGTTATAATAGTTCTCAATAAGTTATGTTAGGTAGTGGGGTTACATTGTAGAATTGGAGGTGTAGAGATTTATGGGATGGTTAATTATGAATTATTGGGATAATCTATTACACAATCAGTATTTATAGAATGAGGTTAAAAATAGTAAACTTAGTAATAAAACCGGGGCTATAAACGAATAAGATTATGTTATATATGAAATGATTAATTATTGAAATTATATGGTTAATGGATAGGAATAATTTGGTTAATTAATTCAGTGGTTTTTCATTAAATATGAAAAATTAATATAATAATGAATTTAAAGGGGTTGGTAATTAGTAATTCAATAACGGTTAAATGAAGGATTGAAATGGGGATCTAGGAATGTTATTTTGGTTTTTTTATGAGTTATCTTGGGTTTGGTTTTCATCAAAAATTGTAGATATGCTGTTTTGTGGTGATATTGGTGTATGGAAGTGATTATGGGTTATATAAAGGTTGAATTGGATTTTTAACCCTATAGAAGGCTGGGGTAGGTAGGGTTTCAACTCTCCCTACATCAGATATTGGAGGGAGTGAACATAAGATGTTTGACATCAAGGAATACGAGCATAAAATCATTAGTATGTTTCTTCCACATGTACACAAGAGGATTTGAGTGTGATTATACTGAGTATAAAAGTTATTCTCCTCGAAAATATATATATATATAAATTTATTTTTTTCATTATAGGGAGTTTTTTGTGACCAATAAATATAGTACTAGCCTAGATCTATGATTACTATAGAGTTACTACCTAGGAATTTCTTGGGAATTTAATTTGAATTTTGTACTTGTTTGGAATTATTAATGAATAGTGAAATTATAAAGATCTTAGTGTAAATATATCATGGTTTTAATTAAAATTGTTTTTTATATTTCTTGACTAATATGAGATTAATCCCCCCCCCCATTTTTATGTTTTATACCCTTGATACTAGTCGCTAACCCGATGCATATTGAAGGCAGGACTCTAGGGTCACTCTCATGTTCGCTAAAGGCCCTATAATGGTTACTAATGGGGGTGGTTTAGGATGCAGTGGTATCAAAAAATTTGGTTGGGATATAGAAATCAGATTAGAGTTAAGAATTAGAGAGGATTCCATGGGTTGGTAAGCAAATTGTACTAGTTAAGCATGGTGTATGATGTAAACCAGGGAGACCAGTAAGGAAAAGGTACTTAAGGTCCCCTTTGATCTAATGTGAGGACCTTGTGTTTACTAAATTACCAATTGAAATAGTGTTTCGTGAAGGTTAGAGACTAAGGAGTGGAATATGTGTCATTCTTCCTTTTAGGAATTTATGAAATGGGGTGTTTTGTGGAAAATAAATAAATCTAATGAAATGAATTTTATTAAATGAATTAAATTCTAAAAATATTATGATTGTGTTACTTATTTATTGATATATTTATTGGTCATAAATTTTGCATGGTTCAGGTTGGTTTGGTTTCAATGGTTGGCCTGATTAACTATAGGATGTTTGACCTGGCTGAGGAGGATGTGTTTTGGAGGAATACGCAGTGTAAGTTTCACCCATGTTACCTTTTAGTTACATGTTTTCTTTGTTTTCCCCATTTTATTTAAAATTCCTATCAATTATATCATCCAAATTATATATATATATATATATTATCTTTACATATATTCTGATTTTAATTTATGATTCTTTGTTGGGGGATAATACATTTTTTAATTCCCTTCGAAATTCCAACTTTTAAGTAAACCTAGTCAAGGGGAACTTTCCTAATTATTGTATCACATCAAGAATCACCCAGATAAAATGTTTCTAAGACATTAATATATTCTAAAAACCCTCGTTATTTTATACCTAACATTCCAAGTTCAATATAAGTTTTAAATAAATTACTAATACCTTTCCTTTTTTAAAAATATGCATTACTTATTTCATAAAGCTTCACCCAAGTGGAACATTTTTATACATTCTTATCCTAGATCATTCTCCTAAAAAAATATCTATATTGGCATTCAATGATAAATACCTATATTTAATTTTAAATTATAAACATTAAACTTATTTAATCCCTTCTTCCATTGATAATACTTATGAGTTAGCCTTCGATTATTCCTTAAATCAAAAAAATTAATCCCACTACATTATCATGGGTTTAATCATGCTTATGATTTATGTAAGGTTTATTTTCCTAATATGGAATACATATGTATGATTTAAATTTATGTGATGAGTGCACCCAAAATTATATATCCCGCTAATGAATTGGGTAAATATGTATATCTCATGAGATGTTATCTGAAGGATTAGGGAGTGATCCAAATCCACCATGGTACTTTTTCTACATTATGATGATGGTCATGGGAGTGACCTTAGACTTATGTTTATGATATCATGTTTTATGTTGTTTTCATATATTTCTGATCTTATGAAATCAATTCCTTATGACATGTCTCCATGTGTATTCTCATCCTCTTTATGATATAATTTCAATCCTATTGACTCTCATGTTATGATTTATTATAATGCTTATTGAATTACTGTGATATCTAGATTATCCTTTTCTTTATGTATTTTACTAAGGGTATCCTATGTAGGTTTTATAATATACATGGGAGTTAGGAGAATTGTGTAAAGTTTTAAATAAAAATTTTGTTTTTATGATTAAAATGATGTATTTATTTTTCTAGTCTTCTAAAGAAACTATAACCCTAAATCCTCAGTCAGTATTTGTTAGAAAAGAATGCTAAAAATGGTGAAATAATATGTGTTTAAGGCATGGGTTGCTATATTTGGTATTATATGGATGTATAGTTATTTTTAGAGGTTACGATGGAATAGACTTAGTGAAAACCCTAGGGACGGGTCTAAGAGATATGCCTTAGTATAAGAGAACATCCTAAATTTTTAGTATAGTATAAATTTTGTGGTTTACCATGAAATTACATCTTTTTCTAAAATTGGAAAGTGGATAGAGGATCTGGAACAATTGAACCTAGGGGTAATAAACCTAAAGATGGTGCATTGTGTATTAACTCAATTATGGCATGGTGTATGCCAAATATTCTAAACTACATACCTCAATAGAAACACCAAAGGTATATGCTTTGGTTAATCATATTCTCTTTAAGAATCGCTATTAAGGATTGAATTCCAAGTAACTTTAAGGTATAATGTTGAGAAGAATAAGATAACCCAACATAAAGTGACCAAAATTAAAAAAAAATATTGTTCTAGGTTAAAAAAATGTAATTATTGGAGAATTTGATGATATAAAGGGGTAAAATTTTTAAAGGTTGAACCCATTTTATGTTATTGATTATGATAATCCCCCTAATAAGTTAAATGTTTCTCTCTCCCATTAACCCTTTTGGTTTTAGTGATCTATAGAAAAATAAGGAACTGAGTTAGCCTTGGGTTAAAGTTATAATGTCATGATTACCTCAATGATAAACCAATTAGAGTGAGATATGGACTTAAAATTCTAGTGATTATCCAAAAGAAACTATTGTAAAACATGATTAACATTGTAATCATAGTTAAAATCTTGAATACACAATATTATATAAGGAATGAGACTCATGAAAACTCTTGGAAATTAATATGATGATAGAAGGTATATTCAACCACCTATATGTCAAAAATGTGGAAATAGAAACTAATTCGATTGCCTAAAAAGTACTGGAAAATTATTTAATTATGAAAGAGGTTTTTATCAAGAATCAAACTGCCATAGGAATATAAATAGGCCAATTATCATGATGGGAGTGGAAATGATGCATCTAAAAGCACCAATAAGGGAAAAATTCCTTAAGTGTGGAAAAATTAGACATTACCCAAGTTAATTTCAAGAATCCAAGGATAATAAGAATGATAGGTGTGAAAAAACATCATAAACATGGGAATAAGGTGGAGCATGTTTAATGTCTGCCGATGAGGGGGATTGTGGTAACTAAATCCTTCAGATCAGAATTGTGAATATGGAATATTTATTCTAGCCACTCTGGGTTGGATATATTATTTTCTAAGTATACCACCTAGATGTATTGTTTATCAAATAAAAAATCCAGTTGTGTAATGGTTTTATTTTAAAATTTACGTTTATCAAAATATAAGTCTTAGTAATGGTATTTTATATGGATTTTAAATGATTATAGTAATGTGTTAGAGATTTTAACATAGAATCCATATTCACCAAATTAGGGTTATATTACTCACAATATCCTATATATTGTAAAAAATGGTTCATGGTTGAAACAACAACTACCAGCTTCCACAGAGAGATATTTACTTCACTATAATAATAGAAAAAAGTAACAAATAATATTCATCATAATCCACTAATTCAAGGCCACCATGTGTAGGTATAGATATTTTTAGAGAGGTAAAAATCAGCATGCCAATGGTGGATGTAGAATATAACCCAAAAATTACAACTTCATGTACAATAGGACGTTATGGCTATGTGAAAATGGGGGAGGTATCCTAGTGACCTCGAGGTTGTGGGAAGTCAGAGACATAGGTTCAGTTCCCTAGAGAAAGTGAGGCCATGTAACATGTGTACAAAACAATTCAGGTCTTGTAAGGCCATGTTTGGGAACATGAGGATACAATCAGAGCATACATTGTAGGGTTTCCATCTCCCACCAACCTTTATTCAGTAGGGCTTCATGGAGAAGGAAATTCAGTGACTAGTGAAATGAGTGGGAAAGGATATGGGTGGTTATTTATTGGGGATGGAGACATAGGTGAGTGTTAATATGGAGATAGATCAACTAGTTTTGATGCAGTTGGTTACACTATAAAGGGTTAGGAGGGGAATGTACATGGATCTCAGCATGCCATATAAAGAGGAGAAGCATTCTTCGTTGACTACATCGTTTCTCCTCAACATTCCACTAGCACCACCAATTTCAAGAACCATAAGGGATGAGATATAAGTGTGTGTTATATATTTATTATAAAAACAGGGAATCAAATTTCATACCTTGTACCAATTTATGATAATATATCAACTCAATCCTGACTATGATCTCAAGGAAAAATAAAAGATTTCTTAACACCAAAACATGAGAGGTATTGAACTAAAATGGTTAAATAGAAACCTAATATTAGGATTATTCTTATTATAAGTGAATATATGTGATTTTTACCTATTTAAAATTTTAAATTGTGATCCTCCTTATAGATACCCTTAGCTAACTCCGTTAGAAATTAATAATTTAAAAATGTGAGAATGCAATTTATTTATGGGGACAACATAACGCCCCAAGTTTTAAGAGCCACTATTATTATTATTATTACTTATGTATATAATATTAAAGAACATTTTTCTATTCTTTCAAAATGATTGAAACATGATTAGAAAATTTTCCCTATAAGATATGAACCAAACTAAATAAACTTTTTCATTCACAAGAGACACAATACAATAAAATGACATAAAACTAAGTATTATACACCTTGAATTGTTACTCAAAATGGATGGAATACACTCATTAATATTGTATAAATAAATAGTGTATGGTAAATATAAAATAATAAAATCATTATGATGAAGAAATCTCCTATATCATCTTCAACCTTATGAATCACCAATATCAAAAAAAACTTATAAAGATGAAGATCACCATGAATGGGGAAGGAATTATGAAAAATATATAACATGAAATAATAACTATGACTCTAGAAGTTATATTATAATGAAAAATGGATTTATTAAGCCTATATATATAAACAAAATTTGGTCATTGTATATATGGTTGTTCTAAATGTGGTCATTCTAATTATGGTCATTCTAAATATGGTGATTAAAAATATGGTTGTTGTTTATATATATGATAGGTATGCTGAATTCATATACTATAAAGTGATAAATTTATAATAATATAACTCAAAATTAATTAAAAATATGATATCAATATATTATAAATATATATATATATTTGTTTAGTGTAAATATTAATATTATTTTTAAAATATTATATGATGTATATATAGAATTCAAATTAATATTTTAATATAAATGGATTGTTTAGTTAAATATTTGAATATAAATATTTAAATTAATATAGTATTTGTTAAATCCTATTTAGTATAAAAGTAATATTTTTTTCAAATAATTATTTTTAAAGTATTTTATATTTTGTATTAATAGATTAAACTAAACACTTTTAAAATATTATTATATATGAAATAACATATTAAGATATTTTAAATTATAAATATATATGAAATAATATTAAGAACATTTAATGTTTAAAAAATCATTTTACCAGTAAAACCAATTTTTATTTATATATTGAATTTTATTTTAAAAATAAATTTATAAATCTTAGAGTTTTCTTTTGATAAAATTAAAATATATTTTTAATTCATAAATTAAAAATTATCGTAATATATTTTAATATATTTTTCTAAAATAATTGATTTTTTGGTGAATATTGATAAATATTGATTTTACTAACATTGTCACCTTTATGAAATTATTATATAAGAATACATGAAGGTTTATAAATGATATATAATACAAAAAATAAAAATTCTGAAGTTAGTTTAATTACTATAAATTACTATATTGATATATAAAACTCATTGTTAACATTTTAGAAAATTTAGGTAATGTTTTAACAACTTTTTTTGTATGTTTCACTTAATAAAATTTTCATATTTTAGAATTAGGTTTTTGACTTATTTTAATGTAAATTAATTATTATTTGAATAATAATAAACATACTAATTTAAACATAATAAATAAAATTGATAATATTTTCCTAAATAAAAAACTTATGCTTAAAATACACTATTTTCAATAATGGGTTTTTGTGTGTCAGATATGCTAATGTTAAAATTAATTTTCCTTCAACAAAGAAATTATATTTGATAAATTTAATTTAATGTTTATAATAATTAGGTTCAAATTATATAATAAGGATTGTTTTATTTTTTAGTAATTAAAAATAAATTACTTGGGTAAAAATTAGTTACCTCAGTAAAAACCAAAAATGGTAAAATTAAAAAAAAAGTAAAACTAAATGACATAAAAACATGTTTAAAACATATCTATAAGAGTTTTCTTGAGGTTTTATTGACCTTTACCCTTAAAAATCTATTATTATCCAATTTTTATTCACATTCCATGTCAAACTTGTGATCTATTTATATTAAAGAGTTATATGTTACAAAAATGACCTTTTCTGTAACATCCCAACCGGACATACCATCAAACTGATAGACGGAACGGTCTCCATAGGACCTCAGAAACACCTCCTCATATGCGAGAGGCTATCAACTAGTAGTGAGGGTGTAAGGATATTCATCGGGGAGACTGTAACCTCATATTAGAGTTTTCATAATATTATAACTACATATAAATAGATGACAATAGAAGAAGCAGTATAAAGCAATAACTAATGCAGCAGAAGTCAATTGTAATATCAACTCAATAAATGAAATGGTCAATGTCAATTTATGAAATGTATACAAGTCGTGGTGGTATATGTCTAGAAGAAGTAAATAAATCATCAAGATTTACATATTAGTAAAGAAAAAATGAAAAGGCCCAAAGCCCCAAGGGCGATCTCCACGAGCATCTCGAGCTCCCATTCGATCCTTTTCTCCTAACTCACAGGTATAAGAAAACAGTAAAAATCAATTTCCAAGGCCCTCTAGCCAAGTAGAGTCTACTCAAGTACCCCAATGAAATGGAGGTCTGAATAGGGTGTGAGATATAAATCTCAATAGGCTAGGACCACCAGTATCTAGCTCAATCTAGACAATGCAATAAAATTGAACAGTATTCAAGTATATCGAAGTGATAATAGAATTAAATAAATAATAAAAACCCCATCCAGGTTCCTAAGGGAAAACCTAACATTGATACATACTTCATCCCATAGTTTGAAAGACTATGCTTAGACCATGTAGACACCACTGGATACTTTGAATCTCATGCACGGCTGACCCGCATGTTTTGACTAATTATAAGCAATCCATGCGAACACATATGTCGGGTCTGGTGATCCCAAAACCCATCAAACCACCTGGGAAACTCTTCAAGACATTACCCAATCTTGATATCGACACATTAAATGAACCTAACTCAAATAACTTCATCCCAAATCTTGGTTTTAAAAATGACCTATCAGTAAAATGAAAAATTTCAAAACTTTTGTATCTTAACCTGTTCAAAAAAACACGAAACTTTACATTCTCTTCAATTATAAAATCTACCACCACACAACTACCTACCCACATATCGAAATCCACATGGAATCAATAAAAAATATATCTTATTTTATCCTAAACCCTCTACCCATATCCTATAATGTTTTTTATTTCTAAAATACTGAGCTAAGGAGCAATAATATGGTGACCAAAGAAAAACATCCAAAGTTAGAGGTAATATTTTCTACAATTCATTATTAATAATTTTTTACTTATACTACCCCAAACCACTTATATACAAGAGAGTGTGATTAAACTGATATTATTAATATTGTTTTATTTTTTATACTATTATAACATCTATTTTATAACTTCTACCAAAATATTTTTAAAAATAAAGATGTCATCATGTGTACATGTGGACGACCACCTCCATAAACAGCATATTCTATTTTTAATCCCTGCCTTTAATGGATGGAGAAAAATAGTTATTTATTAATATAATATGATATCTATAACATGTTAATGATTATTAAATGATAATATATTTTATTTTCTACCTTTCTTCTATTTTTAAAAATGAGAGTGTCATCTGAGTGTATTTGTGGACTACCGCCTCAACGTGATGATGTTTCTCTTTAATTTTTCATAATTACTAACATGCACAGAATAAAACATATATGTAATGCATAAAATTTTTATTTAGTAAACCATTTAAATTATGGAATGATAAAATTATACATTACATAAGTAATATTAATAAAAAATAGTTATAGAAAATTTATCTGCAAAAAGGACATATCAAAGTACTTTTTCTAATTTGAGTCCATTCTTTGAAAACTGATTTACTAGTATAAATTATATTTTATGGAATCATAAAGAAATAATAATATAAAATAATGGATATTATGACACTATTTTATGACAATTCTACCTTGGTCAACATAAAATTAATGTTTCTAAAAAATTGACTAAATAACTTCTAAAAACCAAAATAAGATAAAACTATGCAATAAATTGGTGACACGTGATGATATATAGACCTTATAAAGATAAATATTGATGTATAAGGTTAATATAATTTTTTTTAACAAACATAATTTACTGATCAATATGTTAATTTCATGTGGAGAGTAATTTTGAATATTATATAAGAGTTTTTGTAAATCACCCTTCATTAAGACATGCTTTCATATTATGCACTAATATTCATTTCTATAGTGTAACTATTTCTCTATTGATTCATAATATTATAAATATTTTTTGAAAAAGTAAAATACACTTCAATTCATGCTCTTAAGTGTTGTGGGATCTAATTTATGTCTTACCTAAAATATAAGGGTCTTCAATAACTCAATTTTCATTCTTGAGTTATAATTTTTCTACTTGAGTTCCATCTTTCATTTCATATTGTATACCCTTTTTATATACCGGAATATTAATTTTCATTCAAATATTCCTTATTTATGTGTTCTAATAATTCTTCAAAATGTAACTATGTTAATAATAATTCATATCCTCTTAAACGATGATTTACCCTCTTTCTCTCCAATTTCCCTTCCTATAAATGTTATCATTTTTAATTTGAAACCTAATTAAGTTTAATATTATGTTAAATTTATATTTAACTTTACCTATTTTAAAAATAATGTTTTTTATGATGTGTTATTTTTGTAAAGATGTTTTGAAACGTAAAAATGGATCCTCTGAACTATTCCCCTTTCTCCTTCATATTATTATAAATTATATCATCTATACTCAATTTATATATTATATTTACATATATAACTAAATTAATTTACCTTTCATTATTGGTAGATAATTAATTTTTTAGTTCCCTTTAAAATTCAAACTTTTAATTAAACCTTGTTTAAAGAAACTTTATAATTTCTTGTTTCCCATTGAGAATCACCCCCCAAAAAATATTTTCAAACCAAGAGTAGATTATAAAAAAATCATTTTATATGGATAAAAATAAAATTTAAAATATGTGTTTATGGAAAAAAAATAAGGTATTTCTTCATTTAGAAATATCATTTACTTATTCGATAAATCTTTAAAAAAGTGGCACATTTTTATTCTTTATTCTCCAATATCCCTCTCATAAAATCTCTATATTAGAACTCAACGATCAAGAAATATGTTTTATTTTAAAATATTAACATTAAAATTATTTAATTACTTACACTCTTACGAATCCTTATGATTTATCATTTGGTTATTCCTTGAATCAAAATTATGAAACCCACTTACATTCCATGGGTTTTATCATTATTATGATTTTTTTATGGTTTATTTTCTTCAAATAGAACACATAACTATGTTTTTCATTTATGTGATAGGTGGACCAAATTTTTGTGTCCCTATAATTTATATTTTAAAATATTTATATCTCATGTTATGTTATGTAATGGATTGTGGAGTGAACCTCATTAATCATGAGACATTTTCACTTTATGAGGATGATGTTGGGATTCAGCCTTAATTTATGTTTACAGTATCATGTTTTACATTTTTTACAAATGTTTATGATCTTTTGAAATAATTTCATTATAAAAATTCTATAGTTTTATGATCATCATCATTATTATATCATGTTGTGAAATTTTAGAATATCTATGAGAATTAGATGTACTATGTAGATTTTTAAATAAAGATAATTTTTGTATGTATAAGATGATGTATTTATGTGTCTGATATTCTAAATACACTAGACCTCTCAATCGTCAATGTGTATTTGTTAGAAAAGAATGTTAATAATGATGAAATAATAAGTGTTAAAGGCTTGGGTTGATATAATTTGTATCATATAGAGATCTAGAAATTTTTGGGGATTATAATGATAAAACATTAGTAAAAACCCAACGTATATGTCTAAGATATAACATTAAGTATTGGAGAATATCTTAAAATTTTTTAAATTTAGATATTGTATGGTTTTTTTACAAATACACCCCTATATAAATACTATAAAGTGGATTTGGGATCTAGAATAGTTGTACCTAGGGGTAATAAGATGAAAAAGGGTGTGATGTGTATTAACTCAACCATGAGCTCATGAATGAAAAGGTTTCCTAACTTCACACATATCTAGACACTTCCTAGGGGTATGCTTTTGTTAATCAAATTCTATTTATGAAATTATATGATGGAATGTTTTCCCAATAACATTAAGGGATTAGGTTGAGAATTATAAGATAACCCAATATAAATTAGCCTAGATTAAACTAAGATTTATATAGGATGAACTAAAGGAATTACTGTATGACAGGATGATGTAAAAGGGTGAAATGTCTTAAGCTTGAATCCCTTACAAGTTATTTATTATGATAACCCCCCTATAATGTTAAACATTTATCACTCATGTTAAGGCTTTTGATTTTAGTAATGGATGGAACTATGAGGAACTGAGTTAACCTTAGGTATGAGGGACAATGCGATGATTTCCAAAATGATCAACCCATTAGAATAGAGGTAGATTGAGAAATTTGGTGACTATGTCAATCCAACTATCATGAAACATGATTATTAATGTATCTATAGTTTAAATATTGAGTACATCATAGAATAGAAGGATGGAGAATCAAAAAAATCATGCATTAAAGATAATGAAAAATGAAATACTAAACACCCTACATATCAAATAAATATGGGAAGAGTTCCCAAAGAAATTTCCTCAAGGGGGATAGAAAATGATTTTCTTATGGAGAATGGGGTCATCAATCATTAAACTATAATTGGAATGTGAAGACATCAGTTATCAATATGGGAATATAAATCATTCATCCAAAATCACCACTATTGTTCTAATGCATTAAGTTTGGAAAACTTAGACATTACCCAATTCAGTGTCATAAACCCAAGGATAATAAGAATTATAAGCATGAACAATCACAAAAACCACTAGAATAAGGTAGAGCATGTTCATTGACTAGATATGTGGTGGATTGTGGTAACTAAATCCTCCACTCCAAAACTGTGATTATGGGATATTTATTCTAGCCACTCTATATTACTTAAATTTTTTCTAAGTTCACCACCTTGATATATTTTTTATCAAATAAATCATATTTTTTTATGATAGTTGTGTTTAAAATTTTATGTTTATGGTAATATTAATCTTAGTATGGTTATTTTATAAAGATTTTACATGATTCATGTTATTTATTTACTATTTAAACATAAACTCTATATTCACTGATCATGGTTAGATTACCCACAAAATCCACTATATTGGAAAAAATTGATGGGGGTAGAGACAAAAAACATTAGTATAGAGAGAACTTATCAGCATTTTACTAATAAAAAATAGAAACAGATCATATTCATCATCATCCATCAGACCATCATCTTCATATACAGTATCCAATATTTATATAGTGGTTAATAGAACCATACTAATTGTGGATGTATAATACAGACCTCTACTACCACCATTAGTTCAATGGGACATGGTAGTTATGAAAAAACATTTGATGTTGCATAGTGACCTCGAGGATGGGAGTAGTTTGAGAATTTGGTTTGATTCCTCAGGCATGAGATCCCACACAGTGTCTGAGGAAAATAATTTGGATCTTAGAAGTCATTGTTTGGTAACATGAAGTGCCAATTGGAGTGAACATGGTGAGGAATCCAACCCCTTCCATAATTTATCCAGAAGAGCTTCACAAATCATGTTACATAGTGACTAGTAAAACAAGAGGATGAGGAGATGGGTTGTTATATATAAGGATGTAAATGATATAAGGTATAATTCGAAGAGAGTGTATTCTAGTGTGATAGAGTCAAAAACTCTGAAAAGAGACAGGTGGGTCTAAATATGGACCTAAATGAGCCGTATAATGAGATTATGAATTCTTCATCAACTTCATCATTCGACCTCAAATTTCTATTAGAACCTCCAAGTTGAAAAACCATGAGGGGTGAAATTTTGGTGTGTGTGTTGTGTCTGTTATAAAAATATGGAATCACATTTCATTCCTTAGATAAATTTATGAAAATATGTCACTACAAGACAGACTATGAACTCAAGGAAAAATAAAATAGGCATTAATGCCAAACCTTATGAATTATAACTCAAATGGTTATAAAGAAACACAATATAGATATTATTCTTATTACAGGTGAATAGATGTTATTATCACCTATATAGAAAATTAAATATCAAGTCACCTTATATATACTCTTATCTAACTTCGATAATAAGTTATAATTCAAAATTGTGAGGATACAATTTATTTAATGAGATTCAATATAAATCTCCTAGTTTAAGGATTCATTATTATTAGTGTTATTCTTATTATTATTATTTAAGTTTATAATTTTAATGAATGTTCTTGAATTATTTCAAAAGGATTGAAACATGATTAAAAAAGGTCCATAAAAGTTATAAACTATACTAAATACACTTTATTCATTCATAAGTGGAACAATACAACAAAATAACATAAATATAATCACTTCACAACATGGATTATTACTCCCTATATATAAATTACATCCATTAAAAGTACATAAATCATTAGGGGATAAAGGATAGAAAACAACAAAATCCTCATGACATGGAAATATCTTGGATCAAATTAAACATTTAGGATCACCAACAACCAAACAAAATCTATAATGTAGAAGGTCACCATGAAAAGAGAAATCATTTTGAAAAATATATAATATGAAATAAGAACTATTCCTTGTGATGTGAAAGTGAAATTAACATATTATTTAGTGAGTCTATATCTATATAAATGAAATGTGGTTGTTGTAAATTTGGTCCCTGGAAATATGGTCTTCGTAATTATGTTCCTCACAAATATAGTCATTAAAAATATGGCCTTTGGTCATATATCATATAGGTATACTGGATTTGTGTATTTTTAGGAGGAAATTTTAAAATAATGTAACTCACAATGAAATAAAAATATGATATTAAAACATTATAAATATATATATTATATATAAATATTATTCTCATTATTAAAATATTACATAATTTATATATAAAATTCAAATAAATATTTTAATATAAATTTAGTAAGAGAATTAAATTCTAGAATACAAATAATTAAATTTTTATGGTATTTGTTAAATCATATAATGTATAATTGTAATATTTCTTCTTTCAAAGAATGTTTTTGTTATGTATTGTATACTTAATTATAATAGTTTAAATAGAACAATTTTAAAATATTATTATATTATAACTAATATATTAACAACTTTTAAATTATAAATAGATGTCAAATAATATTAAGAACACTTAATGTTTAAAAACATCATTTTTTAAATAAAAGAAGTTTTTCTTTACATGTTGAATTCCCATTTAAAAACTAAATTTATAAATCATAGAGGTTTTATTTTTTAAAATTAACATCATATTTTAATTCATAATTTTAAAATTAACTTAAGATAAAAAATGTATATTTTCTTAAAATAATTAATTCTTAGGTGAATATTGAAAAATACTAATTTTACAAATACGGTCACCTTGATGAAAATACTAAACAAAAAGTCCATGAATGTTTTTGAAACCATTTTTACGATAAAAAAATATTTTAAAAATTTAAATTAATTATTTTACAATACTATGTTGATATATAAAACTCATGCTTAATATTTTATGAAATTTAGGATATGTTTAAAAACAATTTTTTTTCACATATTTATCTTAACAGAATTTTTACATGGTAGAATGAGGTTTTCAAATTATTTGAATTTTAATTAAATATTATTTAAATAATTATTATTATTATAATTATGATATAATAAATAACACTGATAATTTTATCCTAATCCTAAAATTTATGCTTAAAAATACACAGTTTATAAAAGCTGGTTTTTACGCGTTATTGGTTATAATGTAATGATTAATTTTCCTAACATATAGAAATTTTATTTGATAAATTTTATTTAATATTTATAATAATTATGTTTAAATTATATGATAAGTAAAGTTTTATTTTTAGACATTAAAAAAATTATGTAAGTAAAAAATTAGTTACCTCGGTAAAAACCCAAAATCGTAAAAGTAAAAAATCTAAGAGTTGATGTATTAAAAAATGGTTAAAATATTCTTTATAAAGTTTGTTTGATATTTTATAGACCATACCCCATCCTAAAATCTATTATTATCCAATTTTTCCTTGCATTCCATATGAAATATGTGATCGCTATATATTAAAGAGTTATATATTCCAAAAATGCCCTTCTCTTCAATTATAAAAGGAAAAAAACACCCTCTAACTATCCACACTTCCAAGAACAGTTAGTCTTGACCAAAACTATACACTATTATCTAATCAATTATCCCCCATATATTATAATATTTTACCTTTCCAAAATACCAATCCAAGGATCCTGAAGGTGGTAACCAATGTAGAACATCCAAAGCAGGATATAATATTTTCAATGAAAGCTTCAAATTTATTTTATAATTATACTAACCAAACATGTTACACCAATGAGGTTATGATAACACTAGTATTATAAATATTCTAGTATGTTTTTATTGAAATTAAACCTCTATTTTATACCTCCCTCTAAAACCTTTGGAAAAATGAGACGTTGTCATGTGTACGTGTGGACTACAATCTCCATGACTATCATGTTCTATTTTTCATCACCACATTTCATTTATGGTTGAAAATGTTTATTTAATAATTTTACATTATATTTATAAAATTTTAATGATTCTAAAATGATAATATATTTTATTTTCTACCGTCATTCTATTCTATAAAAATAAAAGTGTAATCCATGTCTATGTGTGGAATATCGCCTCCATGTGATGATGTTTATATTTAATTTTCCATACCTAATAACATGGTTTAAATTAAACATGTATGTAATGTATAAAAGGGTTACTTAATTACCCATTTAAATTATATAATGATGGTATTATATATTCCATAAGTTAAATTAACAATAAACGGTTATAGTAAATTTAATCCCTAAGAAAGACATACAAAATACTTTTTCTAATTTGAGTCAACTCATAGAAAAACTATTTACCTATATCAATTATTTTATAATATAAAAATATAGGATATAATAATATAAAATTATGGATACTATGAAACTATATTACAACACTTTTACCTTGTTCATCACACAGTGAAAGGTTTTGATAAATTGAACGAAGAACTTCAAGTAACCTGCATAAGTGGAAATAGTGTAATAAATTTGTGACACATAATGATAAATAAACCATATAAAAATAAATATAGATTTATATTGTACTTATTAATGTTTTTAATAAACTTAATTTTATTATTCAAGAAGTTAAGTGAAATTTCATAATGCTTTTGTACATGAGGTAAGGGTTTCCATATCAATCATCCTTCATTGGGGAATGCTGTAATATTATGCACCAATATTCATCGGTATTGTTTAAATACATACCCCTTGATATTTAAAATAAAAAAAATTTGTTTTAAAAATAAAATTAGTCTCAATTATTTCTCATCCTTATTTTGTTATATGATTTATGTCTTTCCTAAAATTTAAGGGTCTTTCATAACACAATTTCCTTTCTTGAGTTATAACAATTATCCTTAATTTTAGCCTTTAATTTTATATGTTATAACTTATATCTATCTTGGGGGATCAATTTTAATTAAAATATTCTTTATTTAACATTTTTAATCATTCTTTAAAATGAAACAACGTTAAGAATAATTCTCATCCCCTTAAATGAAGGTTTCCCCTATTTATCTATAATTTCCCTTCATAAAAATGTTCTTTTTAATTGGAAACTTAACTACTTTTTATCTCATTTGAACATCATATTCAACTTCCCCACTTTTAAAGAGATAATTTTATTATTATTATTATTATGTTATGATTTTGGATTTCAACAAAGGTCTTTTAACATATAAAAATATATCCTATGAACTATTCTTATTACTCTTTAGTTACATGTTCTCTGTCTTTTAATCCATTTTCCTTCATATTATTATCAAGTATATCAACCATATTCAGTATGTATATTATATTTTAAAAAATACCTAGTTATATTTACCTTTATTTTTGTGGGATAATACATTTTCTAATTCCCTTTAAAATTCTCACTTTTATGTAAATTTGGTTTAAGGGAACATTTTGATTTTTTGTATCCATCAATCATCTCCCCCATAAAATGTTTTTAATGAATAAATGGTTTATAAAAACCACATTTATTTATAGATAACCCTATTGGTCAATTTATAATTTTATAGAAAATAAAAATGTCTTTCTTAAAAATTTATTACGAAACATTTTTACTATTTACTAGACTATGGGATAAATTAATTTATACCCTTTTTTGACTTTTTATAAAATGTTTTGAATGGAATATTTCCGTCGTTTTCCAAAAAAGTTACTTTATGAACTTTTTGAAAAAATTTGATAAGAATGTTTTTTAACTTATATGGCGGGTGTGGCTATTTTTCGATGTTATATCATCGTTGAAGATTCCCATACAATCTTATAAGAATATTTTTAAAATAAATGTTTTCTTCTATAATTATATGACTTTTAAATGATATCAAAATATAAAGATATATTTCTCTAAAAAAAGTTTTGATTTCATCTTTGTAAACATCCTTTAGATGGATTTTAAACTTGTTTGAATTTAATGTATTATGATACAAATATTCCATATTTTATTGAAGGTTTTGTGATATGTTAGACTTTGGATGTGTTATTATTATACCATTCATTTTTTATGGATAAAGTATTTACATTTCGAATGCTAGTTTTATTACAAATGTCTATTTTATGTTTAAACCTTTTCATATGAGGAATGCATTGGACTTATTAAGTTACGAGTGAAGCCTGATATACCTTCTCGATGCATTAGTAGGTCTCATAAGATAAACTAGTGTCTTGGAACAAAGTCTTGACAAAATATTATTTGTAGTCTTGGCACAAGGCCTTGACTATGTGGCTATAAAGTCTGGAATTATGCATTCCATCATTATGAAAGTGGCTATTGATATTGCATGTGATTATTCAACTAGTATAATATCCTTGTGAATAAGTAAATGGAATTATTTAATTTTATCTTTTACATATTATGATAAATTTTAAGTTTAAAAGGCTTTTGTTTTAGTCTTATACATTTAATTAAATGTTTATGCTTATTTATGAAAGTTTCCGCAATATTGTTATCCTTACTGAGCATCTGAGCTCACCCCTTTCTATGTTTTATTTTTTCCAAGATGTGATGAACTATTTTATGGTTGACCTCCAAGGATAGTCTAAGGATATAAGTGTGGTAAAACGGGGATAAAATTTTGTTGATGCTTTTATTTCATGATGTCATGTAAAACTTATGAATGTATCTAGTACTTCCAAGGCTACTAAACTGATTGATCTTTAGGGACATGATTCCTTATATTATGCCAATTTTATTTAATAATGCACAGTCTCTAGAAAACTAGGGACAGGGCATTACATTTGGTATTATAGGAAGTTTAGTACAAACCTTGGAAAATAGATTTAGAAAAAACTATGATTAGAAAACACTATCCTAATATAGACTTTAAGGATTAGTATAGAATAACTTCCTAGAATTTTGGTATTATAGAGATTTTTTGAGTTTTCCAAGAAATAAATTTTTGTATATAAACGAGTAGGTAGAGGCTTCTCTGGCACAGATGTACCTAGGGGTAAAACCAGAAAACACCGCTTTGAGTTATACTTGAACAGGAACTTGTGCAGAACAATGGGCCTTGCTACACTCTTCGTTACGACACTCCTAGGGGATATTCTTAGGATAATTATCATTTTCTTTAAAAACCATTATGAATGGTTTATGAGTATATACTTCCTAAAAGAAAACATTTTTATGATTATGTATTATATTCATAAACTGTTCAATTTATGTTGAGTGTTTTACAAGTTTGGAATTATGTATTGTGATTCATAAACTAATCTAGTGTATGCCATTGTTTAGAAATGGTTCCCAGTAGAAGGAATGGAAAATATATCAAACCACTTAATCCATGTAGTTATTTCCCTCCTACTCAAGATAATAAGAGTGGAGCTGGTGATGCAACTGGTGCTGATCAGCATATCAAGATACTGGGACAACTCACTCAGGTTATGAATAATAACCTTACTCGTATGGAGCACCCTGATCCACAATGCAGAGGATCAATGTTAAACATCTTCATGAGGCAAAAACCACCAAAACTAAATGGGAGTAAAAATCTGTTAGTAGCTGAGCAATGGATAAGTTCCGTAGAAAAAATATTTCATGCTTTGGGGAGTAGCAAAAGGGAAAAAGTTTTCATGGAAGTTTATCACCTCATGGAAGATGCAGATCATTGGTGGTTATTGATTCAAAACAAAAATGAAGATAAAAAGTTATCAAACATAGAATGGGGGGAGTTTAAAATGATTTTCCTAGAAAAATAATTTACTCGTGACCATCGAGCAGATATGAAAAGGTCATTTTTGAGTCTGAGGGAAAAGGAGGATGATAATGCCGCAAAGTATGGGGATAACTTTACAAGGTTAGCAAGGTATGATGCTGGTTATATACGTAACCCAAGGAGTTAGATTGGTCGATTATTTTATGGGTTAAAACCATTTCTCTGGTGAGCATTGGTCTCAAAATTCTTCTTATCATACGAAGATATTGTCTCATGTGCTATGAAGACAGAAAAAGAATTCCCTAAGTCTTACAACTTTAAGGAAAAGAAGGAGAAGAAGAGATTTGTTAAACACTCTAGAAAAGAAAATAAGGGGAATAAAAGAAAATTTGAATATCCATACTGTGGTAAGTGTGACAAGAAACAACCCGGTACTTTCATGAAAGGAATGGGAGTCTGTTATAAGTGTGGTGAAAAAGGCCACCAAGATCATGATTGAAAGGGGAAGAAAGAGGTTGTAAATGTTGAATGCTACAATTGTAGATAAAAGGGGCATTATGAAAATGAATTTCCTAAGCACCAAGGGAACTTACCTCAAAAAAGTCCAATGTGGCAAGGCCAAGCTTATACGATCACAACTGCTGAGGTTGAAGTACCAAAAGACATGGTGGTAGGTAATTTAATGTTTTCCTTGAGTTTACCCAATGATTTATTTGATTCTGGATCATATCATTGTTTCATATCTTCCCAGTTTTCTAAGAAAATTATATATTTCCAATTTGATTTAACAATGGATTTGTCATTAAAAACTCCTAAGGGAAGGATAATTGCAAAAATGTTTTGTGAATCAGTTCCCATTAGGGCATATAAATGTTCTTTATCTGCTGATCTCATTGTCATACCCATGATTGAATTTTATATAATCCTAGGAATGGATTGGCTTTAGGACCACGATACAAAAATTTATTGTAAGAAGAAGAAGGTTACAATTCTCGATTATGATAAGGAGTAACTTATCTTTAGATAAAAAATGTCACCATCTGATTATTATCTAGATCCACACCTATTAGCTCTAATAAATTCAATTATTGGGGAGGATGAAAAAGAAATAATTATGGGTGAGGAAAATAATGTTAGAATATAGGACATACCTATTGTGCAAGAATATAATGGTGTGTTTCCAAAGGATTTACCTGGACATCCTCCAGAATGAGAAATTGAGTTTTCCATTGATTTAATTCCTGGTTCAAGGCCCATATCGAAGACTCCTTATAGAATGGCCACTGTGAAATTAGTGGAACTAAAGAAACAACTAGAGGAATTGAGTAATAATGGATTTATTCACCCCATTGTTTCTCCCTAGGGATCCCCTCTCCTTTTTGTTAAGAATAAACATGGATCTATGAGGTTGTGCATTGACTACAGGGATGGGAATTACGTGTGGCATCCCGCCTTTTTAATACATAACATTTCATTACATTTTACAAACAGAGGATCTTTAAAGTCTAGTGTCATGGAAATCAGGAACAATAAAACCTGAATACAACATAAAACATTCTTATAATCCACTTGTAAGGCTTCATCATAAGATCATCATAAGTACAATTACTTCCTTTCATATCCTGGAGACATACATCAAAGGAAAGGTTGAGAAGAAGTCCTAGTAAGGGTAAACAAGGGAATCAGTGTACTTGTGATATCAATAAGAACTTGAATAACAACATAAAGATATAATCAATGTAAGTATAGGAATATAATAATGAAAAAAACTTGAAAAAAAACTTGAATATGTGGTTACAACATTTAATTTAGACATTCTTGAATATATCACCAAGGTCCACCCCCAAGGTGTCATAAAAATTACCAAGGTTATTCACCAACATATCGTGAAACTTGTCATCTCTAGATATTAAATCTTTACCAAATGATTTGGAGAAATGTCATGGTGCACCCTTAATATGTATTTACCTTCATGTGAGCCACATAGATCATAATCAAACATTTCATAAATAACTTATAGATAATAAAATAAATGGGTTTCATTTAAAAATCGTGACGTTTTAAAAGCTCTTAAAAATAAGATCATTATATCATTTGTAACCCATGGAAAGGGAGTGAGGGTTATATATATGTCAATTACAGAATCAAATATATCATATTTATATATTTATGAACACCTACAGAAACGAAATAGGTCTAGGTATTCACATGAATAAACAAATAATTTCTTGAGAGAAACGGATAGAAATTTTGAGACGAAATTTCTGCAGCTTAAAGACTATATAACATGGTTTTAGAAAACATTGAAAAGGCAGGGGACAGGGGTCACCCACTCATAAATAATTCATAATAAATTATGGGTACTTAATAATATCATGTTATGGATATGTGAATTACATACCACATTAAAATAAAACATTAAAGAAAAGAGAATATGCGATTTATTTTACGAGAAATTCGACAGCCTAACGGCATCACATAAAAATTAAGAAAACAAATTGTTGAGGGAATAAAGGGTCTCTCATAATTTTTACATGAAATGGGAAGTAATAAGAACATATAACAACATACCCTCAACAAAAAGAGATGAAAAATATAAGACACAACATAAAGGAAGTCATGACTTAAAAGAGGAGGGTGAAAGAATCCCTTACCTTGAAGAATAACTATGAAAGCTTGAAGGTCAAAACCTTGGGAGGCTTGAGGGCACCTTGGGAGGACTCTTTGGGAGTTAAGGAGGTCATAACTTTATAGATGAGGATTTTTAAATTAAAAGGATGAGGGAAACGCTTGGTATTTATAGGAAAGGTGAGGGGACATGTCATTAATGGCCAAGGGACACCTCATCAGTGGTATTGGAAAAACCATGGCCTTGCCCATGGTATTGGCCACTTGGGACACCTCATACCTTATCTTACTCTTAATAGGTCTACCAGAATTATTAAATAATTATTACATCCTTAATGATGTCATTAAACACCCGTAACTAAAAACTGTATTTTCACTATTCACCGAAAATTCATTTTTTCAGAAAAATACCCAAAAATCACCTTAACCTAATATCGATGCTCTGAATTAAAAAATGAACTCTATTTTATAAAAACAATTTTCTAAATATTTTTAATATAATTTTTAATTAAAAACACTATTCACTCGAAAAAAAACTAATACTTGACTAATAATTTCTAAAATAGTCATTTACCTATTTTATTGAATCACATTACTTAATCAAGGGGCCTAAATTATATTAATACTTTATTTAAGTGATATTACTAATCCATTTGGTCACACTACTAATCCTAAGCGTAAAATCACTATTCATAATTTACTATTCACAAAAAATTAAGTTGATCTTATTAGATTATAATTTTCTTACTGAACACATTTCCAGAAGACCATTTTTTGAAAATCATTACACATCATTAATTATTTAAGGTTTACATAAATATTTTAGAATATCCCCTATTTCCAAAATTCATCAATATACATCCTATATTTATTTGAACATCTGAAAAAAAACACAAACTTCTCCATAGGAAGAAATCACAATTTTATTTATCTCAAGGATTACACAAAGTACCTACGGTCTCGTTACATAGCCCCTTATAACCCCAGTATATTACCTAAGTGTAAGGTGCACTAAGGTGATAGAATATGAGGTTGGCTCGGCCAACATTGCCCGAGTATTGATTTCTATAAGCTTGAACTTCTCCCGAAGGCGATTCCCCTCCATCTTCACACGATGAAGTTAGGCTTGGGTTTGGTCCAGAGCAAAGCCCAATGGTGCTAGCTCTTTCCCAAGTTTTGTTAGATGGGCTTTGATCGTCCCGAGACTACTGGATGAGGCCATCAAATCTTTTTTCTTTATTAATTAACCAAGACCACTTTTATTTAGAGACAACGATCACAACTTTTAGTTTCCAATGGTTATATTGACCAACGGTCGTATAACAGTCGAAACCCAACAGTATCATTTTAATAATACTCACATCATTAATTAAATAAAATATTTTTGTTGATTATAAACTTAAATAACACACAAAATTAGGAAACATAAATTCATTCAAAATTTCGGGTCGTTACATTCTTCCCACCTTAAGAAATTTCATCCCCGAAATTTTAACTAATATCCTCATAAAAGAAAAGGTGTGGGTACTTCTTCCTCATAGAATCCTCTGGTTCCCATGTGGATTATTTATATTTGTGGTTTCTCCACAACACCTTAACAAGTTGGGTAGTCTTGTTGCGTAGAACCTTGTCTCTACGATCCAAGATCTCCATCGGTTGCTCCTCATAAGAGTGGTCAAGTACCAGTCGTACCACCTCTGAGTTTAGTACATGTGAAGGGTTGGGTATGTACTTCCTCAAGAGGGATACGTGGAAGACATCGTTAACTTATACTAGATTGGGAGGAAATGCAAGTCGATAGGCCACTGCTCCCACGCGATCAAGGATTTCATAGGGGTCAATATACCTAGGGATGAGCTTCCCTTTCTTCCCAAACCTCATGACTCTCTTCTAAGGTGAAATTTAAAGAAAGACCTTGTCACCAACATCAAACTCCAAGTCCCTTCGACGGTTTTCAGCATAGCTCTTTTGTTGACTCTGAGCAGTCTTAATGTGTCGTTGGATGGCATGGATTTTTTCTCTCATCTCTTGTACAATATCAGGCCCAAGAAGCTTTCTCTCACTAGCTTCATCCCAACAATTAGGACTTCTACATCGCTTTCCATATAGAGCATTATAGGGTGTCATTTGAATGATCGAGTGGAATCTGTTGTTGTATGAGAACTCAACTAAATAGAGTTGTTGATCCCATCAACCTTTAAATTCCATTGAGCATGTTCTCAGCATGTCCTCAAGTGTTTTAATAGTCCTTTCATATTGTCCATCAGTTTGGGGGTGATAGGTCATACTTAAATTCAATTCAGTGCTCAGATCTTGTTGAAGACATCTCCAAAATTTTGATGTGAACCTTGGATCATGATCAGATACGATAGAAAGTGGAACTCAATGCAGCCTTACCACTTTCTTCACGTAAATCCTCACAAGTTGATCAAGAGGGATATCTTCCCAGATAGAGATAAAATGTGCAGTCTTAGTGAGACGGTCCACAATAACCCAAATCACATTATTTCTTTTGGGAGTTCTCGGAAGACCAGTAATGAAGTCTATAGTGATATTGTCCCACTTCTATGCTGGTATGGGTAGTGGTTGCAATACCCCTTTAGGAAGTCGTCACTCTACCTTCACTTGCTAACATACTAGGCACCTTGAAGTGTAGTCAGCAATCTCTCTTTTCATATTATCCCATCAATAATGATCACGAAGGTCACTATACATTTTTGTGCTTCCCGGATGTATAGAGAAAGTAGAGCTATGATCTTCATCCATCAGATCCTTCTTTATTTTCGGAATAGATGGAACACATAGTCTTGTATGAAATCTCAGTACACCTTCTTGATCAATATTGAACTTTGTAAAATTTCCATCCTTTACAGACTCAAACTTTTCTTGTAACAAAGGATCTTCTTTCTGAGCCTTCTTGCTCTTCTCTAGTAATGATGGTTGAGAAATCATTTGGGTTAGGTTTGATGATGTCCATTTCCTTATAATTCCCATGTCCAACTTTACTAGGTCATTGATCAAAGGATCTTTTTGAATCCTCATCATGGAAAGAACAACATGGTCTTTCCTACTTAATGCATCAGCAACTTTGTTTTCTCTTCCAGGGTGATAATGAATTGAACAATAATAGTATTTAAGAAGTTCCAACTATCTCCTTTGTCTCATTTTCAATTCCTTTTGTGTGAAAATATACTTAAAACATTGATGGTATGTGTATATATCACATTTATCCCCATAAAGAGTGCCTCCGTATCTTCAGAGCAAAAAACAACTGTAGCTAGATCCAGATCATGTGTAGGATAATTCTGCTCATGAATCTTAAACTATCAAGATTCATAAGCAATGACCTTGTCATTTTTCATGAGGACGCACCCAATCCCTTTTAGAGATTCATCACTAAAAATAACGAATCCTTATCCACTGGAGGGCATAGTTGACACAGGTGCAGTAACCAATCTCTTCTTCAGCTCTTGGAAACTTTCCTCACACTCCATTGTCCAGATGAACTTGACCCCTTTTCGAGTTAACTTGGTTAATGGACTAGAAATTCGTGAAATTTTTTTCAAAAACCTCCTATAATATCCTGCTAATCCAAGAAAACTATGAATCTCAGTTATTGTTGTAGGTTGAGGCCACTTCTCTACAACTTCTTTCTTTGCAGGGTCAACTGTGATTCCCTCAATGGTTAAAATGGGCCCTAATAAAGCGACTTTTTGTAACCCAAAATCACATTTACTGAACTTTCCAAAAATCCTCTATTTCCATAGAGTTTTCAAAATAACCCTCATTTGATCTTCATGCTCCTCACAAATTTTGGAATATATCAGAATATCATCAATAAAAACTACTACAAAGTTATAAAGGTAGTTCTTAAAGACTATATTCATCAAATCCATAAAAATATCAGGTGCATTAGTCAGTCTAAAGGGCATAACAATAAACTCATACTGTCGATATCTTGATCGGAAGGAAGCTTTTGAAATATCTTATATTTTCACCCTCAATTGATGATAACCAGATTGAAGGTCAATCTTAGAAAAGAATTGAGCCCCACGAAGTTGGTCAAATAAGTCATCAATTCTTGGAAGAGGGTATTTTTTCTTCCCTGTGATCCCATTCAATTCTCTATAATCAAGGCATAGCCACATCGATCCATCCTTCTTCTTCACAAATAGAACAGGTGCTCACCAAGGAGACACACTTGGTTGGATAAACACCTTCTCCAAAAGATCTTGGAGTTGTTTCTTTAATTCCTCCAACTCTAGATTTTCCATCCTATACAGGGTCTTTGATATCGGATGAGATCCAGGTATGAGTTCGATGGAGAACTCTACCTCTCTTTCTAGGGGATGTCCAGGAAACTCCTTCGGAAATACATCAAGGTATTCATGGACGATGGGGACATTTTCTATCATCAAACTCTCATATACTTCTTCTTCTTCACCGATCAACTCCATAAAGAAGGATATAGGGGTTTATTTTAGACAAATATGAGTTTGAGATATCTCTCCTAGGAAGATAATTGTAGGTTTTCCATTCAATACTACTGATATTTCCTTACTTCTTCAATTAATCATAGCATTATACTTTGACAGCCAGTCCATCCCTAGTATAATGTCGAATTCCAGCATGGGAATGACTACTAGATTCGCGATAAGATTGTGCTCACTAAAATAAATACTAGAGTTTATAAAAAATGACGATGCTTGGATAGTCCCACCATGAGTTTTGACTGACAACTCTACTTTTATAAATTCTAAGGTTGATTATAAATTACTTGCAAACTTGGAAAAAATAAAGGAATGCATAGAACCGGAATCAAAAAAATTACTTGCTAGCTTTGAGAGGACAACAAGGGTACCTTCTACCACATCATTCGAACCATCGACTTCAGTTGTCACGATAGCAAAAGCACGGCCTTGATCCCTTGGCCTTTGTTGAGGTAGATGGTGGTTCCCCTCCACAGCCCTCGGATTAGGACAATGATTGGCAAAGTGCCCACGTTGTCCACACTTGAAGCACTGGACATCAAGCAGGGCCTACACCATCTTCCCTTTTTCATTTGTGTTTGGAAGTTGAGGTTTTACCTCACCATGACAATTCCATGAAATTTTTCCATATCTACCACAATTTTAGAACTTCCCACTCCCGAGCAGGCAGTTCCCCAAATGTTTCTCCCCACATTTATTACACATGGGAAGTTTCACTTTCTTTCCTCCTCTTCCTTGATGAAACGTCCTCTCTAAGATAGGCTCCATAGATCTGTTCTTGTCATCAGATTTATGATACCACTACATCTCACCAAACTCTAGCACGACTTTCATCGCACTTGGCACAATCTTCTCGTAGCTATTATAATCTCGGTTGGCTAGATTCTTCCGCAGATGAGGTCTCAGTCCACCAAAGAATCTATCAACCTTACCGTCTGGATCCATGACAAAGCTAGATGTATATCTTGAAAGCCTTGTAAAGTTCATATCATAGCTTCCCAAAGATTCATTCTCCTTCTCCTTCAGCTTGAGAAACTCCTTCTCCATTCTTGTTCACATGGAATGAAGGAAATACTTACTGAAAATAGTCCCTCTGAACTCTTCCCACTCCATATCATCAACTTCTACTCTTTGCCTCATGTTTTTTATCAGTTCCCACCACTGATCAGATTCTCCCTCAATTCGATAGATATCCAGTGTGACCTTCTCTTACTCTGAACAATGTAGCACAGAAAAGATCTTCTCTATAGAGCTGATCCATTTCTTAGCAATCAATGGGTTAGTTGATCCAATGAAGTTTGGTGGTTGTTGGAACATAAAGGACTCAACATAATTTTGTTCCCTTCATGGTGAGATCGGCCTCTCATCTTGATTCAAGTTATTACTCATAACTTGAGTCAGTTGGTTCATCATTCGTATGAATGCTTCCATTCCGGATTCAATCGGAGGGTCGTCAGCGCATGGTCCATTGCGGTCACCATTTGCACAGTTCCTCCTATTGCCCACCATTTTCTAAAAGAATAAAATCTTATTGAGAAACTTATTTAATTTATGAATCTTTTAACTATAAAGTATTCTACGTCTCAAAACTTCATTCGTAAAAAATTATATTTCTCTATAATTCCTTCATAATGATTCATAAAAAGATTGTGATTAACCAAATATATCCTCTGGGGGTGTCGTAACCAAGAGTGCAGCAAGTCCCATTGTTGTGCACCAGTTCTCATTTGAGTCTAGCTCAAAGTGGTGTTTTCGGGTTTTACCCCTATGTACATATGTGCTAGAGCCACCTCTACCTGATTGTATCCATACAGGGATGTATTTTTTTGATAAACCACTTACTCAATACTCACCAAAGTAAAAGGAAGGTTTCCCTATATTTAAACTTTTCTATAGGGTTCTTCCTAAATTTTTCATAGACTAATTTCCATAAATAACTAAACTATCCTTTGATACCAATGGTGGAATCCTGCCTTTTTAATACATAACGTTTCATTACATTTTACATACAGAGGATCTTTAATGTCTAGTGTCTTGGAAATCAGGAACAATAAAACTTCAATACAACATAAAAAATTCCTCCAATCCACTTGTAAGGCTTTATCATAAAATCATCCTAAGTATAATTAATTCCTTTCATATCCTGGAGACATACATCAAAGGAAAGGGTGAGCATAAGGGCCAGTAAGGGTAAACAAGGGAATCAGTGTACTTGTGATATCAATAAGAACTTGAATACCAACATAAAGATATGAGCAATGGAAGTGTAGGAATATAATAATGAAAATAACTTGAAACATAACTTGAATGTTTGGCTACAAAATTTTATTTAGACATTCACAAACATATCACCAAGGTCCATCCCAAGGTGTCATAAAAAATTCCAAGGTTATTCACCAAGGTATCATGAAACTTGTCATCTTTAGAGATTAAATCTTTACCCAATGAATTGGAGCGCTATCACGGAGAACCCTTAATATGTCTTTACTTTCATGTGATCCACATAGATCATCAACAAACATTTCATAAATAAACTATAGAGAATAAAATAAATTGGTTTCATTTCAAAATTGTGACGTTTTAAAATCTCTTAAAAATAAGATCATTATATCATTTATAACCCATGGAAAGGAAGGGAGGGTTATATGTATTTAAATTACAGAATCAAATATATCGTATTTATATAATTATGAACACCCATAGAAATGAAATAGGTCTGGGTATTCACATAAATAAACAAGGGAATTTCTTGAGAGAAAGGGATAGAAATTTTGAGACGAAATATTTTGCAGCCTAACGGCTATATAACATGGTTTTAGAAAACATTGAAAAGAGAGGGGACAAGAGTCACCCACTCATAAATAACTAATAATATAGTATGGGTACTGAATAAGATCATGGTATGGATATTTGAATGACATACCATATGAAAAGGAAACATGAATGAAAAGAGAAGATGCGATTTCTTTTACGAGAAATTCGGCAGCCTAACGGCGTCACATAAAAATTCAAAAAACAAATTGATGAGAGAATAAAGGGTTTCTCATCATTTGGACATAAAATGGGAATTAATAAGAACATATAATAACATACCCTCAACATAAAGAGATGGAAAATATAAGACACAACATAAAGGAATTCGTGACTTAAAAGAGGAGGGTGAAAGAATCCCTTACCTTGAAGAGTAACTTCGAAAGCTTGAATTTCGGAACCTTGGGAGTCTTCAGGGAACCTTGGGAGGACTCTTTGGGAGGTAATGAGACTATAACTTCGTTTAGGAGGATTTTGAAATGAAAAGAATGAGGGAAAGGCCTCGTATGTATAGGAGAAGTGAGGGGACAAGTCATTAATGGCCAAAGGACACCTCATCGGTGGTATTGGCAAAACCACGGGCTTGCCCATGGTATTTTACCATGGAATTGGACACTTGAGACACCTAATACCTTATATAACTCTTCATAGGTAGACCAGAATTATTACATAATTATTACATCCTTAATGATGTCATTAAACACCCGAAACTAAAAACGGAATTTTCACTATTCACTGAAAATTCATTTTTTTCAGAAAAATCCCCAAAAATCACCTTAACCTAATATCGATTCTCTAAATTAAAAAATGACCTCCATTTTTTAAAAATAATTTTCTAAATAATTTTTATTTAATTTTTAATTAAAAAACACTATTCACCCAAGAAAACTAATACTTGACTAATAATTTCTGAAACAGTCATTTACCTATTTTATTGAATCACAATACTTAATAAAGGTGCCTAAATTATATTAATACTTTCTTTAAGTGATATTACTAATCCATTTGGTCAATTTATTAATCCTAAGCGTAAAATAACTATTCATAATTTACTATTCACAAAAAAATTAAGTTGATCTTATTATATTTTAAATTTCTTACTGAACACATTTCTAGAAGACCATTTTTTGAAAATCTTTACACATCATTAATTATTTAAGGTTTACATAAATATTTTAAAATATTCCCTTTTTTCAAAATTCATCAATATACATCCTATATTTATTCGAACATCTGAAAAAAAACACACACTTCACCATAGGAAGAAATCACAATTTTATTTATCTCAAGGATTACACAAAGTATCTACGGTCTCGTTACATATCACCTTATAACCCCAGCATAGGACCTAAGTGTAAGTTGTGATATGGTGAGAGAATCAGAGGGTGGCTCGGCCAACATTGCCCGAGTAGTGATTTCTATAATCTTGAACTTCTCTCGAAGGCCATTCCACTACAGCTTCACATGATGAAGTTCGGCTTGGGTTTGGTCCAAAGCAAAGCCCAATGGTGCTACCTCCTTCCCAAGTTTCGCCAGATGGAATTCAATCGGTCCAAGACTACTGGATGAGGTCATTGAATCTTCTTTATGTATTAATTAACCAAGACCACTTGTATTTAGAGACAACAATCGCTACATTTAGTTTCTGACGGTCATATTGACCAACGGTCATATAACTGTCGAAACCCAATGGTATCATTTAATTATAATCACATCATTAATTAAAGAAAATATTTTTGTTGAGTATAAAATAAAATAACATAGAAAATTAGGAAACAAAAATTCATTCAAAATTTCTGGTCATTACATTAAGAGTTTACAGTAATGCCTTTTGGATTGACTAATGCACCCTCTGTCTTCAAGGATCTAATGAATAGAGTATTCAAGAAACATCTTAATGAATTTGTAGTGGTATTTATTGATGATATATTGGTATACTCAAAAAGCTGTGAAGATCATGAAAATCACTTGCGCACTATTCTAAAAACCCTTAGAAGAAATGAATTATATGGGAAGTTTAACAAGTGTGAATTCTAGATTTAAGAGATTTCTTTTCTTGGCCATCTTGTCTTTAAGTATGGAATCATTGTTGATCCTTCAAAGACCAAGGAAATCCAATAATGGCCAGCACTGATGATTATAATTGAAGTAAGCAGTTTTATTGGTTTAGCAGGTTATTATCGGTGTTTTGTCCAGAATTTTTCCCAATTGGCTAACCCATTAACCAAGCTCACTCGTAAAGGGGTTAAATTTGTTTGGACAAAAGAGTGTGAAGAATGTTTTGAAGAACTTAAGATAAGATTATTTAATTCCTCTATCTTGACTCTACCATCGGGGAATGATGAGTTTGTTACTTATAGTGATGCTACAAAAAAAGGACTTGGTTGTATCCTTATGCAGAATGATAGAGTTATTTCCTATGCATCACGGTAGCTAAAAATTCATGACAAAAACTATCCCACTCATGATCTTGAGTTAGTAGCTGTAATCTTGAATTTCAAAATATGGAGACACTGTCTCTATGGTGAAAAATGTGAGATTTATACTGATCACAAGAGTTTGAAGTATATTTTGTCACAGAAAGAACTCAACATGAGGAAAATACGATGGCTTAAAGTACTCAAGGAATATGATTTCACAATACACTACCACCCGGGGAAGGCAAATAAGGTGGCAGATGATTTGAGCAGAAAAGATCATTGAGTTTTGAAAAAGATGAGAGTTGAAAGGGATCCTATTTTCATGGATCAAGTAAAGATGGATATGGGAATAACCATGGAAGGTGAAATATAAATAATTTTTCAAGTAGTTTTCAAACCATATTTACTAGAAAGGATAAAAAGTTCTCAAACTGATGATGAGGAATTTCAAAAAAAAATTAAAGCTGCGAACGATGGGAGATTGAGTGACTTCATATATGAAGAGGGAATTTTGAAATTTGGGAAGAGACTTTGTGTTCCTAACATACCTGATCTAAAAAGGGAATTATTTGATGATGCTCATAGATCCAATTTCTATATACACTCTGAGAGCACCAATATGTATATAGATTTGAGGAATCATTTTTTGTGGGACAAAATGAAGAGGGAGATTATTGATTTTGTGTTAAGATCTATGGTTTGTCAATAAGTGAACTCTATAAGGAAACATCCTAGAGGAGTCATAAAACCTCTTCCCATACCTCAGTGGAAATGGGATAATATTATGTTGGACTTTGTCATGGGGCTACCAAAGACTCCTAGAAGGAATGTTACAATATGGATCATTATTGATCGTTTTACAAAGTCAGCACATTTTATTGTTATAAGAGATGATTTACCACTTGAAACTATGTAAAGACTATATATTAATGAAGTTTTAAGGCTCCATGATGTACCCCTATTGATTGTTTCTGATCATGATCCCCATTTTACATCAACATTCTAGAAAAGTCTTCAGAAGGCCTTGGATACTGAACTTCATTTGAGCACTGCCTACCACCTTCAAACCGATGGACAATCAGAATGGACTATTCAAACCATATAAGACATGTTGAGATTGTTCCCACTTGACAGAGAAGTTATGTCAGATCAATATTTACCTCTGGTATAATTTTCCTATAACAATAGATTCCATTCAAGTATTCAGATGGCACAATATGAAGCGTTATATGGAAAGAGATGTCGCACACCAACTTGTTGGGATGATGTTGGTGAAAGAAAACTAATAGACCCAAAACTTGTTGAGGAAACAATGGAAAAGGATAAGGTTATCCAAACCCACATCAAAGCAACTCAAAGTAGGCAAACGATCTATGCCGATAAACGAAGGAAGTATTCGGAATTTCAGGTAAGAGATCATGTTTTCTTGAAGGTATCTCCATGGAAGAGTGTTATACGTTTCAGTAAGAAGGGTAAATTGATTCAAATGTACATGGCACCTTTCAAAATTCTAGAATGAATTGGAGTTGTAGATTACTGTTTGGCAATGCCTCTAAGTCTCTTCAAAGTTCATGATGTGTTCCACATATCACTATTAAGAAAATACATGTCTAACCCAATGAATGTACCCACCTATGAGGAAATTGAACTGGGACCTGATCTGTATTATTGTGAATCTATTGTCAAAATTCTTGATACAAGAGAACAAGTGCTGAGAAACCGGACGAGTCGTCTGGTAAAAGTTCTAGGGAGAAACCATAAGATGGAAGAGGCAACGTGGGAACCAGAGGAACTTATGATGAAGAACCACCTGAATATTTTTTGTGTGGTAGTATTATATAAATTTTGAGGAAGAAATTATTTGAACGAGGGAAGAATGTAACACCTCAAGCTTCCACGGTACATTTCCCTTTGAATAATGAAATAGCGTGCATTGTACACAACTCCGAGATTCTAACACATTGCGACCAATCAAACTAGTTGTTATAAATAGTAATACACACTTTTTGAAATTTTATAAATTTTATTTTTAAAAATGGAATTCATATTTGAATACGGAATATTGAAACTATCTTAGGGTGAATTTTTTGTATTTTTTAAAAAAAATCAATTTTTGATGAATAGTGAAAAACACTACGTTATTGGTTAAAACCGACTTTTTATTTAAATAATTATTTATTTTATTTAAATTTATTTTAGGTTAAATATATACATAATACCTATATAATTTCAATGTAAATCCATGGAGTCATTTTATAATAAGTTAAGATATATAAAAATTTTGTTGAACTTCTTACCGTCTTTTACCCACCTCTTAGGAGCATTTGTAAATTTGGATAAAACTTAATTTTACCGCTTCTGTGAGTTTAATTTCAAAAAATCTGAGAGACGCAATTAATATTAGTAAGTAAAATTTGGTTCAATAATATGAAAATAATTATTGGTGAATAGTAACTTTTGACTTTTATTTATCACGGTTAAAAGTAAATAGGGTAATTAAGGGTAAAAATGATATCATAATTACCCTAACATATGTCCTAATTCTATTGGATAAGTATAATTAGACCAAAAACAACCTTATAAATAAAATATGATCCTCTTTGGTCTACATGGATTAGATTAGGACATTTATTATTATTTTATTTAAATAAGAGTTAAAAGAGTTAAATTCAAAGTTTTATAAGTAAACCATTATTAATATCGATTTATACATAATATAAATTCGACTATAAATATCATTAAAAATATACAAAAATTTAATACATAATGGTATTTTATTTACAATTTTTAGGCATTAAATAATTTAATATATTTATGACACAATAGTGATGTGGTAATTACCTTATTAATGAAATATTAAAATAATTGATATTATAAATATCCAAAAAAATGTAATTTGAGACTTTTGATAAATTCCACTAATTTTATAGGTTAATATGACATGTTAGGGTTGATTAAATAATTTTTTCCGAAGTTATCATGCTGTTATAATTTTCACAAAAACCAAATACTAAATAGTGTCAAAATTGACATAATTGAGTTTTTAAAACAAGTTTCATAAAAAGGATTTGGATAAGGTTATATATAATAATAATTAACCAATTTGGGTTCTCTTAGATTGTTATAGTATGTTTATTAACCATATAATATAAAAATAAAAAGAGACATGGTAAATGTCAAACTATTTAACTAAGAGTTAAATCTAAAAGATAAGGTTAATATGGTGACCTAAACCTATCTAAAACCTATTGGCTGAGATTTTTAGACCAGTACCCACCTTAGTCACTAAATAAATTATTTTTGAGCCACTATAAACCGAAAATTATTTTATTATAAAATAATATTTTAGTCTTTTCCTAAAGTGACCCTCACCACTCTTATAAAAGGGCACTTCCCCTTCTCTTACTTTCACACCTCCAAAGCCATTTGTCTCAGAAAAACCCTACCTAAATATCCTCCCAAATTTCCTCCCTTCATCCTAGAGGAATTAATTTGGTTATAAATCCAACCTAATGATCCCTTTGATCAAATCAAAAAGAAGAACCCGAAGAAGGGGTAAATATTTCATCACCTCTTCCAAGTTCTTTTCTTCTTCCACTTTCTCTTTCTTTGTTGTTTACATTCTAAAATAATTAATCCAGTATCTTATATATAATGTGATGTTATTATAAAAATTGTACAACCATATTCATTAATCTATCAATCATATGAATGAAAAATTCAACATAAGTGTGTACGTACGGCTTACTGTCTCCACGTCGTGGTGTAGTTTGTTATTCAAACCCTTAATTATTTGGATGGGTATAATAATGAGTGTAAATGATTTAAATAATAAATATAACATGTTATTGATTCTGTATATACGATATACCATCCAATTTCATATGATTTCACCATCAATATAATGATATTTTCACTCGTGCGTACGTACTGATTACCGTCTCCACGAACGCGATGAGATTCATTCCCCATCATAATCATTCATGAATAATTTTCATTTTATGATTAAAAATAATGTTTAAGAACTTAATATCATTCTGGATATAAATAAAATAAATATTATCCATAACAAACATGTCTTACGTAACCAATTTTATAAAGCAAAACGGATCAGTTAACACCTGAGACGATGATATTACTAAAATATTATTAACAAAGCAATATTAGAGGGTCAAATATGATATCATATTTATGTATATAGTTTTTTTTTATAATTTAAAAATAATTATTTAACTATTATATAGGATTTTATCATACCCTCGACCAAGGAAAAGTGCAAGGTAAGGGTTAATTTCACAATCTCTTTATTATATGAGGTTGTTTTTAAGTAAGTATCTACGGGGACCTCTTTATTATCCAAATCCATGTTTCTTTAAAATGTATTTCAAAACGTTTTTAATATTTACTAGACTATGGGTTAATGTTATTTATACCCATTTTTGACTTTTTATAAAATGGTTTGAAAGGAATCTTTCCTTCGTTTTCCAAACAGGGTGCTTTATGACAATTTCGACATAATTAAGATAAGAATGTCTTTTTTTAACTTATACAGTGGGTGTGGATATTTTCTATCATTATATCATCTTTGAAGCTTTCCATACAATATTATAAGAATAATTTCAAAATAAATGTTTTATTTTATAATTATATGACTTTAAAATGATTTCAAAATAGAAAGAGATATTTCTCTAAAAAAAAGTTTTGATTTCATCTATGTCAACATCCTTTTGATGGATTTTAAGATTGTTTGAAGTTAATTTATTATGATATAAATCTTCCATTTTGTATAGAAGGTTATGTGATATGTTTGACGGTGGATGTGTTATTCTTATAACATTCATAGTTTATGGATAATGTATTAACATTTCGTATGCTAGTTTTAATACGAATTTTTATGTTATGTTTAAACATTTTCATATGAGAAATGCATTGGACTTAATAAGTGACAGGTGGAGCTCGCTATAGTTCCTTGATCCATCAGTAGGTCTCATGAGACAAACTAGTGTCTTGGCACAAGAACTTGACAAAATCTCATCTATAGTCTGGGCACAAGGCCCTAACTATATGGTTATGAAGTCTGGCATTATGCATTCCATCATTATGGAAGTGGATATTGATATTTCATGTGATTATTCTACTAGTAGAATATCCATGTGAATAATTAAATGAAATTATTTGATTTTATCTTTTCCGTTTTATGCTTAAGTTTAAGTTTAAAAGGCTTTTGTTTTAGTCTTATACATTGTCTTAAATGTTTATGCTTATTTATGAAAGTTTCTTCTATATTTTTATCTTTACTGAGCATCTGAGCTCACCCCTTTCTATGTTTTATTTTTCCTAGTATGTGAAGAAGTATTTTATGGTTGACCTGCAGGGATAGGAAAAGGATATAAGTGTGTTAAATAGGGTACAAAATGTTGTTGATGTTTTTATTTCATGATGTAATGTAAAACTTATGAATGTATTGAGTACTTCCAAGGATACTAAACTAGTCAGTCTTTTGAAACATGAATCCTTGTATCATGACAATGTTATGTAATAATGCATTAAATCTGGGTAACTTGGGTTGGGGAATTATAGTTAGTATTTGGAGTTTTAAATAAAGATGATGATTTCACACATAAGATGATGTACTTATGTGCTTAATATTCCAAACACAGTAGATCTATCGATCCTCAATGTATTTTTATTATAAAATAACATTAAGAATGATGAAATAATATGTGTTTATGGATTAGGTCCTTATAGTGATAGGATAACCAATATTGAATGATTTTCCAAGGAAGGTTTTTTATTCCTTCAATGGAAAAAATGATGTTCTCCGTGAGTTCCATCCCACGGTAGAGGCATTGTATCTGGCTGTGGAAAATATGTATCATGTTATAAGGGATTTATTTGGTGTCCTAGGATGAGTTTTTTGATATAATAACCCAAAATTTTAAATTATATTTTCCTTTAAAACATAATGTGTTTGATATCTTACTTCACAAGAAACATCGAACCACAATGAACTAAAAAAAGTATATAATAGTTAAAATGAAGTAATAAAATTGGTGGTTAAAAGTAGAGGTAAATAAATTTTAAAATATATGTATAAATAAAAATAAATAACTTCATAAATAAAAATCCTTTGATAAATTTCAATTTATGGATATAAGTAACTAAAATTTTTGATTTATGTGTTAAAATGTAACCCTTCTAAAATTGGATTTTACATGATTTATTTTAAGATAAAAATATATTATGGATTAAAATTATTATTTATATGAATAATATATTAACATTAAATTTTATTATTAATTGATAGGAGAAAATAATAACAATAGTTAATATTTTTAAAAAGTTTGTTTTTATATAAAAATAAATTTCATTATATTTTTAAATTTTTGATTAAAAATAAATTTTATTTTTTTATTTTTTTAATTTAATAAAATAAACTACATTTTTAGATTCATCATATCAATATTATCTTCAAATGAATATTTAAGATTTTTCTAAAATAGTTAATTTTTAGGTGAATAGTGAAAATATAGTTTTCACCTAAACTATAACTTTTATTATATAATAAATACCTATAAATTTGTAATACTTCCTAATTGATAAAATATTTTAAACTATATATTGTTAAATAATTATCTAAATATATAAAACTAATCTTTAACATTTTATACACAAAAGTAATATTTTCCAATAAATAAAATTATTCTTGGTATTTTCTTGTACTTAAATATTATTTTAGTTAAATTAGGTTTTGGATTGTTATGAAAGACACGTATATTCTAATTTTTCAATAAACTAATCTATATCATGAAAATAAAAAAATATTGATATTTTTATCTTACACAGAAATTTTCGATTAAAAAAAATCTTTTTCTGAATACGGGGTTTTACGTGTTACATGTGCTAATGTTAAAGGTGATTTTTCTTACACATAGAAATTTTATATAATAACATGAATTTTATATTTGGAATCATAAGGTATAAATTTCTTAATAATGAAAAAAAATTATGCATTGAAAGTAAACTACTAAGGTAAAAAAATTACCGTGGTAAAACAATTATTTTTAAAATAATGATACATTTATAAATATTGTGTATTTTTTAAATATAACTATTTTAAATTAAGAAAATTATATTCTTTTAAACTGTATAAAAAATTAACAATAATTTAATTAGTAATCAATGTTAAATAATATTATGAACACTTAATAATTAAAATGATATTTTCTAAAAAAATATTTTCTCAACACAATATATTTTTTAATTTATATATTAATGTTCTCGCGCTTAGATATTAAAATAGATTAAATGGAGTTAAAATTATAATTTTTAATTTCAAAATTTGGTAATAAGGTTAATATTATATTTTTAGTTATAAAATAATTATCATGTTTAATATTTGACCAAGATAAATAAGTTTTAAAATGGGTCATCTAATGTGGCTCGAATTTTACTAAATTTTTTTGAAAATTAAACCTTATAGAATTCATTTTTTATTTTTTAAATTCATATATAAATATATCATAAGAAGTTCCCAACCTACCTCTCCAAACACTGAGGAAATTCCATTCCTAACCCTTACCTAACATTATTTTCAAAATATTTTTCCCTCTTTTTAACCTATAAAAGGAGACCACTTCCACCTATTTCAAGCCACACCTATTGTTTGATAGTCCCATTAATATATGAAAAGAAATTACTTCTTATAGAACCCCTGCATACTTTTTCAATCCTCTATCCACAAAAAAGTGCCTCGAATCCTTCTTTTCCAAACGATACTTCAAGACAAGATCCAAATTCTTAAAGTAAGTATTACTTAACATTTAACTTCCTTTATTTACCCTTATCATCCACCCACCTCCAAAACCACTCTATCCATATTTATATAAATAAATGAGTATAAAAAAATACTAAAATGTTATTATATTAATCATATAACCACTATCTGTTCCCTTCCCACTCAATTGAAAAAAATGAAATTGTTGCTCATGTATGTGTACAGACTACCACCTCCATGAACTACATGTTTCATTTTTCATCATCACCATTAATAAATGGTTCTATAAATGGGTTTGGTGAATATATATCATATTTATAAAATTATTTATATTCTTAAAATAAAAATTAGTCATTCTATAACAAATATCAGAAATAAGTGATCATTTTAAAACAACCCGCCTAAAAGGAACATACCAGGAAGAAAATCAATTTCTTTATAAGTGACATGTTATTTTTCATTTACCTAATTATTATAAATATTAAAAATTATGATTTATCACCTTCATAAAATTTAAATAATATAATTATACTTTTTTATTGTGATGTCATATCAAAATAATCTATTTCATAGCCATACTCACACATAAATTGTAGCATGTTCTTGTTGGTTCGGTTTAACCATCTATATAAAAAAATGTTATAAATTTCTATCCATGATGAATGTAGAAATTTAATATTGGATATGAATAGGTAAATAATTATTATTTTATTTATTTATTGGTAATATAGTCATTTAACTCATTAATTAAGACAATATCATTCATTCATATGAATTATAAAAAACAAGATCGTCAATGATTTTTTCATCACAGATAATAACTAAAATGCTTATGAAAGGTAATTATAACATTTTAAATAAATATAAAAAATCAATTAATGTACCTTTTATGATCTAGTTAGGATTATATTGGTGATAATAATGAATAATAGCACTGATATTATGAAACTAGTTCAAAATGATCAACATTACTCACACATGAAATTGAAAATAGACAATAACTAACTAATATATATGTAGAGAATAATTTTAAATTAAATTTATAAAATGAAATTAAAATTAATATTTTTTTTGAAATGATACATTAAGATTATTATTTTTGTTATACATAATCTCACAGTGTTATCAACTAAGTGGGGATTCAAGGTAAGGGTTTCATTGACTCAATTTCATATTCATTATGTCATGACCATTATTACTCATATATACTTTTAAATATTTATTTTATCTCGTAATTCCATTATTTTTAATATTATTTACACTTATTATATGGAAAAATTAATTCTCATCATAAATAACTACTTATTTAATAGATTTTTTTCCAAAATAAAACTACGAAATTTGTAAGAATAACTCTCATTATTACTAAGGAACGTTTTCTTCTGTGTCCATAATTTTCCTATAATAGGGTATTATTTTATGAAATCCAAATATGTTTTACATTTTATATTTATAATATTTTCATTTACATAATTTATGAAATTAAATACTTTTAATAATTCTTGGGTGTGGATTTTTCTATACAATGACCAAAAAAATTATTTTCATTATTTAACATTGTTGGTTTATTTGATTGATTTTTTAGTTTCTTTTAAAAGATACATTTTTTGGATATATTTATAATGAGGTTTTAAAATTTATTCTCTTTTTCTTCTCAAATTTTTTTAAAGTACTTTTCACTTTGTTTTTTTTAATAATGTTTAAAAAGATTTCTGAAAACATTTGTACTTTCACTTCTATTTTCCCTCTAATATTATCTCTCGTGATGTAATGTTTTAATCACCATCAATATGTAATTATCATATGATTCCTTTTATAAAATGAGATTTTTGATATCTTATGATCTCTTATGTTTATATTATGTGATTTTTTTTAATGTTTTAATAAACCCATTATTTTTCCATGGGTTCTTTAAGATATAATGATGATTGACTTTAAGAGGAACACATATAAATGGATAATTATGGGTGGCCCTATATATCACCCTCCAATTCATTGGTTTAATTTTATATCTCATGAGATTTTTAGGCATGGAAATAATCAGTTTATTCACATAGGTGCGGGTATAATTATTTTGATCACAAATTTTTTCATATTCTTATAGTTTTGTCGTATTTTTAAGTTTCTTATAAATTTATAAAACATTTATTTGATGATTTTCATTTTCATGATATGCCATGTGTTCATGTTATGCCTTATTTTTTAAATTATTTCCCACTATTATGTCATAAACACATGTTTTATTATTATTGATATTTATTTTGGTCCATTTCATAACATTTATTATTCTTAGATGATATTTTTGTGATCTTATTTTTATTAATCATGTTTTATGATTGTCATCCAAGGTCTTATAATTTTTTCTTAAGATATTTATCCATTCCTTGTGTTCTTATTCATGTTTATAATCTAATTCATCATAATTTTTTCCCTTAATGAGATTCAAGGATCACCTATTTATTATGTTTCCATTCCCTATACTATGAATAATGTTAAATAATTTGAGATGTTTAGAAAATATTCTTAAGGAGCATGATTATAAAGTAATGTTTGAAAGTGTTGTAAAATAATATGTTTATGTAGCTCATATCAAAGATAAAAAACCTTTCAATCCTTGGGTTATGTGACTATTTATTTCCTAAATAATGAAATTAATGTGACACTTAAGTTATGCTTATCTTGGGTCTCTATAGTTAGTGGTGCAGTTCAAATCTTGGTTTTTGTTTTGTTAGCAAGTGAAGGTGGATTATCATGTTCCATCCAGTTTGTTATAGCTATTAGATGTCCTTAAGTGGAAATGGGAGGACATATCAATAGATTGTATCAATGATATTACATGAACCCAGGTATGATTTAACTATATTTTTGTGATCATGGATATGTTGATGAATTCAGACCATTTTCACGTGATTAGGGAGTAGTGACCTCTAGAGGCCTTAATGAGGTGGTATGTGGACAAGGTGATGTGGCTTCAGGGGGTAATTAGGACCATTATTTATTATCATGATTCTAATTTTACCTCATAATACTGAAGAGGATTTTAGTATGATTTTGAATCATAGTTTCACCTTAGCACTTCCTTTCATCCTCAAATGGATGGATAGACAGAACAATCCAACCAGGTGCTGAATGATATATTATGGGATCTTGTTCTGGATTTTTGTGGGTTATCAATGAAGAACATTTCTTGGTTGACTTCTCTTATAAAAAAACATTCCACTCCTCCATGGATATGGATCCATTCAAGGAATTTTGTGAGTTTCTTTTTTTATCAATTGTGTTGCAATGAGGTTAGAGAGTCAGTGGTCTATGGTCTAGAGTTGGTGCAGAGTACGAGAGATAAGATTCAAATGGTTCAAGAGAAAATGAACGAAGTATAAGACCATAAAAAGACAAATACATATCAAAGAAGGATACCATTATAGTTTGAGGTTAGAGTCCATATTTTCTTTATGATTCCCCCTCATCATGGGTAATAGAGTTTTATCCATGAGAGTAATCTCTCTTCAAAGTTCATATATCCTTTCAATACATTATGGTACATTGGATAGGTGGTGTATCGGTTGGTACTTCCCCTACTGTTTCCTAGGATCAATGAAATGTTCCATGTGTCGAATATCTATAGATATCTTTATAACTATTCTCATGTTATAGATTGGGAAATTATAGATGTAAAAGAAGATGTGACATTCATAGAGAGACCAATAGAGATCTAATATATCTTGGAGAAAGTGTTTTGAGGGAATGTTATTCCCTTAGTGCTTGTTTTATGGAGGCATGGGGGTGTGGAGGATAGTGTGTGGGAACATGAGTCACATATTCATGCTTAGTATCTTGAGTTGTTTTGAGATTTCTTTTTCTTATTTGATGAGATTTTTAACCTTTCATTGAATTTTATAATATGTTTTATATGTTTGATTTTATCAATTTTATTCCTCTGGTGTTTCTTCAAGATTTAATGGTGGAATCATCTTATTTGATAGGAATCTCCCGAGGGAGTGAGTGTTTGAGGTTTTTTTGTTCCCTTATGGGTTCTGTTTTGATTCTTGAGGATGATAATAATTTTATAGTAATCTAATGTAATAATCAAGACATTCTAATCTCATTTTATTGTTTATTTTGGGTGTTAGGGATATCGGGAGGAGTTTGAGTAAGGTTCGTGGAAGTTGGGAAGAAAATTTAGTTGGGAGTAGTAGGTCGCGGTGGGAAATTAGCAATCACAACACAGTTTTCTATAGTAATTAATATTTAGTTCTAGAGTTCTTGTCCATATAATGATATCAAAGTTTAAAAAATAAAGAGTTTGGGTTAGTGGTGGAGTTCTTTCCATGAATGAGCTTCATAATGTGGACATTTATGTCATGATGTGTAATGAGAATATTGTTTCTTGGAGACTATCTCATGTTATGTCATGGAGTGACCCATCTATGGTTGGATCAGACAACATTCATTGACCATGAATTGAATGAAAAGGTTTTATGTTATTTTCATCATTTATTTCATATCGTTGGTATAGATTAGTTAGTCACGATGAGATCATAATTAATCACCTCATGATTCTGAATGTTTGCAAAAATCATGGTGCAAGGATTGAATATAATACTACAAATTAGTGATTTTACATTCCTGTATAGATCTATAATCTACTTTTTTCTCAAAATCCATAATTTTATCTAGTACTATCAATGACATATGGTGTTGTTTTAGAGTATCTTCAGCCCCCATCTATAGATTTTGATCTTCGGCTTTCTAGGGTCAATAATTCTTCCATCCACAGTGAGTCCTTATCCATGTTTTCTTCCAGTTTCTTCTCTAATTGTATAGATAAATATGTAACTACGGGAGTAGTTCATTTAGGAGGATGTTGTGGTGAGTGGATGATGGTTGAAGATATGTTCTCGTTTTCTAAATTTTAATTCACTTGATTTGGTCCTTGGGATCATATTTTCTCTACGATGTTCTTACAAAATAATTATAGAAGTGTCAGTTGAGGTAGGGGATTCAAAAACTCTCCCTTATTTATGATGATTTTTTATATTACCAGCCTATATTTTCTTTGGGTGGATGGTGGAATTTTACATAATGAAAAATGATAAATTAGAATAAAATAAATTGATATATAAGGGGACTAATTGGAAATGATTTACTGATTTCTTATTGTTTGACTTAAAGATGTTGAATAATTTTTTCCTTGTTGAGAAACTATGCTCATTGTAATGATAAATGTGTTTCTTTCTAAAACTGATCTTCTAAAATCAACATTCATAAAAGGACTAATCATTTAAAGAAAATAATGAATATGAATTTTGAATAATGTAATTGTTTTATGGTTTCCAAAGTGAGTATGTAAATATGAAACAGTGATTAAAAATGGAATTTATCAATATGTTGATTTCTATGAATGAATATTTTTACTATTTTTTGTTGAATTTTTTGTTGTTTTTTAAGGAATTTTGAGGATTAGAATGGTTTTTTTTGTAAGGAAGTGATATTTGTAGGTTTGTGGGCTTATAGTAGTTAATTTTGATGGATGGTTTGTTATTTTTTTATGTGTAATGACTAATATATGGTGTTTTATTTCATTAGGAGAGGTGTGGATCTTGATGGGATGGTTAATCATTCATTTGGAGGGCTAGTTTTTATAATATAGAGCAGTGGTCGCTATGTGTAGGGATGGTTGTGTGTAGTGATGATTATGCTTTATGAAGGGGTTTTATTAGATGATGGACCATGTGGAAGGGTTGGGTAGGTATGTTTGACACCCAATACACATTATAAATTTAAGGGAGTGAGAATAATATGTTTGAAATTGTGGCATGATATGGAAAACTTGGCAGGGAATTTATTACAGGGAACCTATTTTTCATATTCTTGATATTATCTTATCACACCTAGATGAAATATATAGTGAGAGATCCCTAGTTAGACCGGATGGTGGTTTACCTTGTAGGTTTTGGTTGTTTCGATTATTTATTCATTGGATAATTAGTGTACTTATTTCACATTTTCATGAGATGTATTGTCTATGATACTACTGAGTATACAAGTTTTTCTCAACCCATATATATATATTCATCATTTCAAGTTTTCAAAGCGATTTTGGGGACCATGATATACAGTACTAGTTTATCACTTGGATTTCTATGAAGTAACTTCCTAAGAATTTCTCCTGATTTTAGTTTAGATTTTGTACTTTTCTAACATTATTCATGCATTGTGAGATTATTATAGATCTCGGTTTATTTATATCATGGTATTGACCAGTGGTGGTTTTTTTGTTTCTAGGTTTATAAGAGGTTAATGCCTCCCATTTTTCTATTTTATAATCTTAGTTCTAATTTCCAACATGGATAAAATTAGAGATAGTCCTCAAGGGTCACTCTTATCTTCACCATAGTCCCAAGGGGTTCTCAATGGTGGTGGTTCATGACATTTTTAAACAAATCATACGAACAACTATGGATAGAATATCTAATAAAATGAAATATTTAAAGAACATAAATAATAAGTTATATTTTTACAATGCCAAACAAGTAACTCATAGCTGAGTTACTTTCAAGTGTAGGAAAATGATCATCTTTGAAGGAATTTTAAGTATGTACATCCAACTCGAAATTATAGCAACATCATTTAGTAAAGTGTAAAACATTAGTAAATAATGTTGATAACATTTTTAACCTAAGTGGGTAAAATATATATTGATATTGATATCATAATAAATCAAATGAGTGGATTAATTCCTCCATATACTGAAGTGAACATCAAATGGAAGTGGAATATTAGTTCCATGTAACTCAAAAGTGATAATTATGTGAATAACCATCAGGTTTTGAGTTTTTTTCCAAAATCTATTGAGGGAAAATCCACATGTTTTACTACTTATTTTGAGCATGTTGAAGGGAGACCAATACTTGTTGTAAATAGTGAAAATTTAAAAACTTCTATAAGATAATAAACATTTTTTAAATTGGATAGATACATAATATAACCCAAAAAACTATAAAATAATGATGGGTTATTTAGGTTGTAAAAATATTGTAAAATATTCCCAAGTCATACATAACCCACCAATACCTTACCCTAGAGGTAGTCCCCTAGTGAAAAGAAATTTTGAGAGTGAGATAGCAAAAAAAGATTTCAGATTCTTTTAGAAAAGTTTAAGTTAACATTCCTTCACTAGATACAGTGAAATGGAACCCCAAATATGTTAAATTTATAAAGTAGATGTGGTCTCACAAGTGGAAGTTAAATAGAGGAGAGAAAGTGAACATTGGGAGAAATATTTCATCCAGGATTCAACATTCCCTTCTTTTCAATTTAAAATAGCCAACAACATTTACTATTCTATGAACTATAGGTCATTTTGAGATTAAATATATTATGTTAGACTTAGGATCTCCTATAAATTCTATTCCTCAATATAATTAAACCACTTTTCATGATTTAGAACTTAAATCTTATTGGATTGAGATCCAATTAACCAATATAGGTACAGACAAATGTACTGGAGTTATTATAAATGTTTTTGTAAAAGTAAGGGGTATGGTTTTCCCTATATATTGTTATGTTTTAGACCTGGGAATTGATAAGTTCTTACCACATACACCATTAATTTTATAAAGACCTCATCTTAAAACTACGAAATAAAATAGAAATTTATAAACGAATATTGTCACTTGAATTTGGAAAGAAAAGGGTGCACTTTAACATATTTTAATCCATGAAATGTCGAATTTATGAACACTTAGCTCCCCAAGTAAATGTGTTTGATTAATTCTCCATTGAATTGTTTAAAATTTCATAAGTAACAAACCACCATTTAATGCCTCTAAAAAATGAAATTTTTTCAACTTTAATCATAATTTAAATGATAGTTATATTGTTCCATGTAATTTTGATTAAAGTAATTAATATTTTTATGGATACTTCTAAAAATAAATATTTATTTAAAAATTCCATTGAAAATGAAGAGAATGTTAAATATAAGGAATTTGATTAAATTTTTCATGAATAAATAGATAAATCTATGTATCAATAAAGTGTTGATTAATTTTAAACTTCTAGAAATTATTATAATGAATAACATATTCATTACTTTATTTAATATGAAATTCTTTCTGAATATAACACGTTTTCATGCCTTGTTGAAGCTATTTTTACTAGTGTTGTAAATAAAACCCTCTTTTATAGTTGTGAAAAATCACCAAATTTAGAACTTAAAACAGTGACTGGGAATCTCACATATGAATTTTTAGAGTAGAATGATAATATTCCTATTATCATTATAAAAATCAATTCAAGTACTAATAAAATATACTTTGAGACTATTTTTAGAGCAAAAGAAATCCATAGATGGACCCTAGATGACTTTCCTAGAATTAATCCTTTTGTAAGTAGTCATAGGATCTTGTTATATGATGATTATAAACTTTTAATTTAGTGGTAATAGATATTAAATAAAACAATTTTATAGGTATCTAAGAAATAAGTGAACAAATTTATTTATTCTATAATTATTTTAAAAAATATATATAGAAAATTGGTGATTCCAGTATAAATAGTGCCTTAAAAGACTATTTTTAGGGTTTCAACTAATGAATTTGGAGAGATTTTACCTATTATAATTAAAAATATATGGAGGTTGTGTATACACAATAGAAAACTTAACCATGTGATTAGAAAATATCACTTCCCTCTTCCATTCCAAAAGAAATTCTAGAGATATTTACAAGGTAGTCCCATTACTTATTTTGATAATTTCTTATGGTACTTCCAAATTCACATTTCACTCGATGATCAATAAAATATCACATTTACCCTCACTTTTTGTCATTTTTATTATAGGATAATGTCTTTTGGATTTTGTGATGATTCGAGAACCTTACAAAGGTGTATACTAATCATTTTTTGTTAATTTTTTAGAGGTATATATAGAGGCATTATAGATAATTTCACAGTGTATAGATCCTATTTAAATATTTCTATAAAGATTCTCAATGTTATATTCAAAAATATTATTCATAAAAACCTTGTTCTCAACTTTCATAAATTCTAATTTATGGTAGAGAGAGGTGTTACGCTAGTAAATGTCGTTTCTATGGATTAAATACAACTTGATAAGTCCAACATTGATATCTTTTCCTCACTTACATGCCTAAAAATAGTTAAGAATGTGAGATATTTACTTGACCATGTTTATTTCTGTAATATTTTTATAAATTATTTCAAAAAGATGGTCTTTCCTTTGTATAGATTACTATAAAAAGAGTCTCACTTTATCATTCATGAGATTTTTAAATAGGCCTTTAGTGAGATAAAATAGATGTCAGTAACTTCACAAATTATTTATACACCTGGATGGGATTTAAATTTTAAATTAACAAATGATGTGTCATATTTTTCTCTAGGAACTATTTTGAGTCAAAGAGTGTAAAAGAGGACTCACGTCATTTCCTATGCATCTATGAATCCGAGATCAATACAAACTAATTAATAAACCACTAAGATGTATTTTTATCTATTTTTTTCCTATAAACTTTTTGTGTTACTTGATAGGCTCCAAAGTTATCATCTTCACTGAGAATTCTACCATTATATTTTTTATGAGGAAATTTGAATCAAAACCAAGGTTTCTGAGATATATTTTTTACTAAAAGAATTTTATGTTTGGATAAAGGTTGGGAAGGGTAGTGAAAACTTAATAGATATCCATTTGAGTAGGCCACCCATTATTCTAGGTGAAAACCCCCAAATATTTCCACATATTACACAAACCTTTCCTGATGAGAAACTCTATGTTATTGATATTTTGGGACCATGGTTTTTTAACCATTATAATTAATTGGATGCTAATGAAATTCCCTACTAGTTTTCAAAGAAATAACATTCCATTTTAGTGTGTGAATCTTGCAAGTACTAATGGGAAACCCTAATTTATATCACAGTAAAAGTGATCAAATCATTAATATACTCATTTAAAATTCTGAGACATAATTTGTTTTAATAATATTTCCTATTTTGAGTTGTGGTGGTAACTTTTGACCACAATGAATAGCTATAAAAGTACATGATTTAGGTTTTTTTACCTAACCTTTTCAAGGATGCTTTTGTGTTTTATTGGATATGTAAAAACTATCTATTTCAAAGGAATGTATCCAATATAAATAAGATCCATAACAACCCATCTTATATTGTGATGTGTCTGATGTTTTGAGTATAGATTTTATAGGGAAATTTCCTAATTATTTTGGATAACATAATATTTTTTTAGTTATGTACTATGTGTATTAGATACTAGAGGTTGTTCCCCATAGAAATGACGATTATAAAGTAGTTTACTATTTTATAAGAGCTAACCAATTTTTTAGGTTTGGGATATAGATATTTATCATCACTAATCAAGTATCCAACTTTTTTTATAGGGATTTATATGATGTTTTAAGAAAATATAGAGTTCATCAAAGGGTTTCTACTACTTACTTCCATTAAATAATCATTTGGATAAGGTTTAAAATAGATAGATCAAATAAATTATTGAAAAAAATTTCCATCCTAATAGGAAGGATTGGTTCTTGATATTGGATAATTATCTTTGGGATTATAGGAATGCTTATAAATTTAGAATTGGGATGTCACTTTTCATGACACTGTATGGGAGAACTTTTCACTTACCTATATAGTTAGAAAACAGATATTTTTAAGTTGTCAAGAAATATAACATGGATCTTTTTAAATTTGGAAAGAAAAGGAAACCCTACTTACATGAGTTATAAGAAATTATAAATATTTCATGTAAAAACTCTAGGCTTTCCTAGGAAAAAACCAAATCATTTTATAATGAATTGATTCTCATTAAGAACTTCAAATAAGAAGATAAAGTGTTATTATTTTATTCTAGACATAATATTTTTCATGTTAAATTTGTTTCTAAATAGTCTAGATCATTTGTAATTACTATTTTTTTAGTGTTATACATATTAGATATCCAAATAAATATGCACCATTTATAGTTAATTGGAATAGAGTTAATTTTATAAAATAAAATATACAAGATCCACTCTGGGTGAGGTTCTTATTCAATATTCTAATTACATATGAAGGAAAAGTTGTGTATTAATCATTTATTTTTTTTGTGATTATAATTTATTATTTAAAATCTTTACAAAAAATATTTCTCAATGAGGACATTTCATAAAATAAGTGTGGGGTAAGGAACATCCTTTTTTGAGTGGAATTTATTTTGTTTTAGTTCTTTATTTTTGTCTCTATATATTTTATTTTTGGTGTGTCTTTTAGAACCACTTAGATACAAATTAAACACCTATGTAAGCTTAAAACAAATTCAAATTGGTGGAAATTTATTTGAACTAGGAAACTTAACATACATGAATGATCAAATTAATTTATTTTCATATTTAAATTTGTAAAATTCAAAAAAAAAAATACCATTTATTTTTGAATCCAATTCTATGAAATAGAGTTCAATATTAAAATAACTTACCTATAAGGATTATGACCCATTTTTTTACTAATTCTTTACAAATTACCTCTCTTATTTATTAAAATAATATGTTCTTAAATAAATAAAATTTTCAAAAAATTCTAGTCAAAACCTTAGAACATTGATAAACTTGTGTTGAAAATTATTGAGGTTGTATTTTGATTAAAATAAATTTTTATAATAAACTAATATTATGGACTACCATGACATATGAACCTTTTTATCCCCAATAATCCAGGAATTACTTGTTAGGTATTGACATTACAATCCAAAAATCAATAAATACCCATTTATAGAAGTAAATTCATGATCATAGATGAACTTAAGTGTTAGGGGTAGCCAGTTTTTTAGAACATATGGGGAAAAGTATCAAGTATAGTGAATATGGAAGGGAAAATACTGATAAAATTTGGGTAATGAATTTCACACAAATATTTTAAGTTTAATAATTCTTATTCGTCTTCAAAATTCAAATATGTGGAGAATTTAAAAAAACTAAAATGAAAGAGAAAAAAAAGATATTTAATGTGGTAGAGAGAAGAATTTTATGTTACTTCTTGGGTTATAATTATGTGAACATTCTATGAGAATATAAAAGGGTTTGGGAGATGGATCACTATAAAAGGGAGTGAGTGAGGATATCATTATTAATTAAAAACCAAAAAACATGTATTTTTCATCATATTAGATCCAAACCTCATTATTCTTCCTCTGAATTATTTTAAATTAGACCCTACCAACCCTTTTCCACAAAATAGCCCAAAAAATTCCCCATGATAAAAATTTGCACATTACCCATTATGTAGTGATTTAGAAACTCAACAAGCCTATGGTAACCCCTGTATGAGTTTGGAATGAGAAAAAGTTTTCTTAAATTCATACATTGTGTGATGAGAGAATTATTTCCTAAAAGGTAGGTATAAATTGGAATATATGGATAAATTTGGTGGAAGTGAATTGAATGTAATTCATAGAGAAAATTTAAAAAAAAATATTTTGTAAGAATGACGTGTTTGAGTTCCATGGATGTTAAAAAGTGAACTCATATAGGATAGTAATTTGAATTCTAGATTTGTAATATTATTTTATGTTCACTTATCCATGATTATAAGGTTTATGTATGGGGGAATTAATAGTAGAAATTAGTGCATTATAGTGTATCAATATTCAATTAATTTAATTCATTCACATTTATTATTCCATTGATTTTTAGGGGTGTTTGGAATTAAAGGAAATTTTCATGGGATTTTTTGAATATTTATTTGAAGATAAAAATTTTAATTTAATTGATTTATTTAGTATATTGAATAAAAGGAATAGATAGATACTAATAAATACATTTCTTCATTATTTTAATAAAAAGAGTAGGCTGAAGTAGAGGGTAAATATTTGGAAAATTTTGAAAGTTTTTTTAATTTCTAAAAGGAATGCTTATATAAGGTTCATTATACATTTTCGTATATGTAAATGTCACCACCTCATACCGAAATTTAACAAACACATATGTATTTGTTAACACCACATATGTAAAGGTTTTTGGACTAATATGTATGATTATTTCTAAGACACGTGTTGAAATTTTGGAAAATTTATGATACATAAAATTCCCTAACACTGATATGTAAATGTATCTCTAAGAATATGAAAACGTAAACTTATATATGCATTGATATAAAAAGTTATTTTCTTTTCCACTATAATTGAATAGTTAAGCTGCTATTCCCATACATAATAGTTAAAGAGTTTATACATAAATATTATCTTTAGTCCCTAATTATACATAAAATTCCTTGATTTTTCTATGAGGGTTGTATAATTAATACTTAAAGGTCCCTTGTATAATAAGTAAAATTATCCCAATGGATACACTATTGTGTAAGAGTTGTGCATTTAATAGTAGAGAGAATTTTGGGAAAGTGGATACATAAATATGTAAGAAACCTAAACTAATTTATAAAGGTCAATTACTTTGTCATATAGGAAGGATGGTCCGAATATAAGAGTTATTTTATTTGTTGTATAAAGGTCCACTTTAGATCAACGGGGGATACATAATATTCCTACCTATTAAAAAATTAGAATATCCAAATCTTCCATAGTGGGGAATGCATCCTGTTGTCCTTTTCTAATAAATATATTTTCATATATATTTTTTATATAATGCATTAATCTAAGGTATAGTAATGAAACATGATCATGGGGGATATTTAAAAGAGAAGAATCTAGATATTAGAATATTTTAGATAATTCAAATGTTTAGATTTTTCAAAATCAGAGAAAAATAATCCTGTGAATCTTAACAATAATTTGAAAGAGCTCATTTTATTAATGTAATAGGGATTAGACCATCGATGATCGATTAAACAAGAAATTGGTGATTATAAAATAGATCCCTCAGTATTCTTATCCATGTTTGTTTAATCCCATTTCAATAGTGATATATTATAGACTCATGGATTCCCTTCCAAATCAAAATTTATTTTGTATCCAATTTAACTTCTTTTGGAAATGTATTTCTTGAAATGAAATGGTTTTCTTATTCTATAATATGATACTTCATCTGAATATGTTTTGAATTATATTATTTTAATTATTATTGAACACATATATATTTTTCCATTATTGAATGAAGATTGGTTTTCCATTAAATTAAAGTAATATAATTATGTTCTTTATTTAATTTTCTTTATCAAGGTTTTGTTTATAAGAATAGTAATTCATTTAGTAATTATTTCTTGATAGTAATTAATTATTTATACCACTTTAAATGTAATAATAACATTTATATTGAGGTTTTAGTATACCTTGAAGGAAATATTAAGTACACTTTATAAGGTCATTTGTTGGGAATTAAACAATTCAACAGGTGAAATCTATATTGAAAATAAAGAAGGTGGAATCAAAAAATAAAAACTAGTTCACATATATATTATTTTACCTATTCACACTCTTTTATCAATTGATTTATTTCTATTTTTATTATATTTATAATAATTTTAAACAAATACAACTGATTATTCTTTCGATAAATAAAAAAAATAACAAAAATTCACATCACAACTTAATTTTCAGCGTATGCATGACACAACCTTAGGGATTACTATCAAAACATTCATAGAGGATAAAACATGAATAGATATTCATAGAAAATATCTAACTGACATAATTAAATTATCCTTATTGAAGTATATTTCATTCCTTTAGTCTCATAATTAAGTTACACCAAGAATATTGTGACAAAATTATAAAAAAAACCAAGATATCAGTGCACCTCAATACTTCTCCTTTGATTTTGGATTCTCTAGATAAAATAATATTAAAAAATTCATAATTTCATAAATGAATTATTCCTTATTTACTATACAATATTCTCATGGAAAGCAATTTGTTTCTCATCATGTGGGAATTAAAACTACTACCAAGTATTCATACCCAAGATTGATCTGTTACCTTTAATAAAATATCTAATATGTTCTCCTTCTCAACATTTTCCTTCTTGATCCAAGTCCACTACTTTACCTCCTTCACTAATGAATATTATCTTTACATCAATTTATCTATTTGATAATATTTATCTTGAATAGATAAAAATAGGTTTTTTATTTTTAACATTCTTGATAATGATTCCAGCTATAGATATTTCCTTTTTAGAGTTTCCATTGGAATATATCTATATACCATTAATGAGAAGTTCATGTACTTGTGACCAAATCCATTACACTAAAAACTATATCCATTAAAACATTCCAATGATATGAATTTTTAATCATCTATTTTTTTATTTTATACCTTAAAGTCTATTTTTTCAACAGAACATGCATATTGTATATGTATTATCTGTAAAAAACAATAACACCCGATTTTCAATGCTTTATTACATGTTTTTTAATAAAAGTGGTGACATGAATTGGTCACCCAATTCATGCCCCAAAGGGGATTTATTAAAAAACAAAAGTAGCAGTACAAACACGAGGTGCAATGAATTTACACCAGGCAGAATTTTAAGAATTACAAACTAATAAACACTGAGGAAAATCTAAAAAAGTCATGAGAATAACTGTCAAAAGGGGACTCATCCAATCCATCTGGTCTGAAGGGATGTCACTGAAAGCTCAAACCGAGTCTGGTTGGTGCTGAACATCCGAAATGTTGTTCAACTTTTCTTCTTTATCTACATGATTCTCTTCTCTCACGCTACTATACAGTTGTGAGTAAGGGAAAAAATAAAACTTCAACAAGTCCTTGAGACACTGAACTGGTATTAAGAAGAGAAAACCAAAACAAATTGGATAAAAAAGCACTTGGGGTGTCAAACAGCAGCACAGTGTCATCTTCCAATAGAAGCTCAAGTAGTAGTGAAAAAATTCAGCAAAGAGAGATCCATGTTTACTGCAGAACCCAAAAGACAAACTTCCTCAAATCCAACATTCAAATAGCAGTAACTAACAGAATATTAAAATAAGTATACTAGATAAAGAATCTGTCAAATCTAGTTGCATGCAGAAATTTGAAATAAAGGGCTATGTGAATGAAGTCGAGATAAGTATCATAGAAAATCAGGGTGTTTCTTTAGGCTCTTGCACCAACCTCTTATTAAACATTATACGTCTAATATCAAGGTATGTCTCCATATAAATTTCTCCATTTCTGAGTCTTTGGTAGGATATTTCATCTCGTTCTTCCATTTCAGATTCAAGATCTTCATTCACCATTTCATTTGACCAGGATTTCTCCTCATTCATTGATTGATTCATCATAGCTTGGGATTTAGAGGGTCCAGTTATTTCTTTCTTAGAGGCATCTAAAGAATGTGTGACAATTTTTCTTTCAACATGAGAGTAAAATATGTGTTTTTTAGTTTTTCTAGGATTTGGAGTAATGAATCCATCAGCATCCACAATACGTTTTTTACCTTTCTTGTCCATTGAGTTTAGATATCTTTCCTCAATTTGATTAGGATGATCATCATTCCCTTGTGAGGGATCACTAGAATCTGAGAGTTCTCCTTGCTCAATGGCTCTTTCATCTTGTGATTCAAATTTTTTTCCCTGCTCCTCCATCAAAGGACATGGGTTAGTGGTGTCACATGAAGCAAGTAAGGGATCACCTCCCTTAGCTTCATAAGGTTGTTCAAAATTTACCACCATGCGCACATTAGGTGGTAGCACAGGTTGTCCGGAATCCATTTTTATATCCTTAATCTTATATTGCTTTTCCTTCACAACCCAAATAGATTTGGCCTCAGGGCGTGTAGTCCTTTGTCTAAAATATTTTGGAGCATGTCCCATCTTGAGGTATAAATGAAAGTATTCGGCTAGTCTCTGGTAAAAAACCTCCTGAAAGAATCCAAACTCTCCATTTTGAATCCATATTTGAGAAGGCAGTATAGCATCCCATCTTTTTATAACATAACTTTTCATTCCATTACAAGGAACTGAGGATCTTTAAGGTTTAGTGTCTTGGAAACAAGGAACATAAAACATGAAACAAAAAAACATTCTTCTTAAACACTTGAAAGGCTTCTCCTCATGTTCACCCTAGGATCATTACTTCATCTCATAACCTGGGGACATACATCAAAAGGAAGGGTGAGCAGAAGGCCCAGCAAGGGAAACAAGTGAAACATTTTACATATGAACTTCAGATACATCAATAAAGTCATGAAAAGAACTTTAATGCATGAAAATGAAATCATGAGGCATATCATAATAAAAATAAAACTTTTTCATAACTTGAAGATGTGGCTGCAACATTTAATATTGACAATCGTTTCGTTTCACCAAGGTCCATCCCCAAGGTGTCGTTAAAAATTACCAAGGTTTTTCACCAAGGCATCGTTAAAATTGTAATCTCTAGTGGTTACATCATTACCCAATGCATTGGAGCGCTATCAGGGCGCACCCTTAAATTTGCCTTTATTATCATGTGAGCCACATATATCATCATCAAACATTTCATAAATAACCCACATAGCATAAAATAAATGGGTTTCATTTCATAATCATAACGTTTTAAAAACTGCTTTAAAGACATGATCTTTACGTCACTTTAAAACCCACAGAAAAGGAAGGTGGGTCTCATGTATGTAAATCCCAGAATTTAAAATAGAACATTTTGGTATATATGTGAATACCCCTTTAGAAGAAAGAGCTTTGAGTATTCACTTAATAATATAAAATAACTTTAGAAAAAGAGAGAGACATTTTGAGATGGAAATTCTGCAGCATAACGGCTATGTTATGAGGTTTTAGAAGACATTAAAAAGAGAGGGAAAATGAGTCAAACATTCATAAATGACCCATAAAACAGTATATGGACAGAATAGGAAGGATACATGATCATGGTAATGAAATTTCAAGGACATACCATTTGAAATGAAAAACATGGAAGGAAGACAAAAATTAGATTTCTCTTATGAAAGTTTGACAGCCTAACGGCGTTACATAAACTTCAACAAAAACGATTTGAAAAGATCAAATAGGGTCTCTAATCATGTGAAAATAAGAGTTCAGTATGATAGATATAGAGATAATTCCCCAACATAACAAAAATGAACTTGAAAGAATTGACATGAAAGTAGATCTTCAAAACGAGAAGGGTGAAGAACCACTTAAAAATTCGGCAGCCTAACAGCGCCACTTAAAACATCAAAATACTGAATTGAAGAGATCAAATGGGGTCTCTCGTCATATGAACATAAGAGTCCAGTATGATAGATATAGAGAGATCATACCCCAACATAATAGAAATTAACTTGAAAGACTTGACATGAAAGTAGAACTTTGAAAAAGAGAAGGGTGAGAGAATCCCTTAAAAAATTCGGCAGCCTAACGGCGCCACATAAAACTTCAAAAAAATTGAATTGAAGAGATAAAATGGGGTCTCTCATCATATGATCATAAAAGATCAGTATGATAAATTTAGAGATCATGCCCCAACATAATACAAAGAAACATGAAAGACTTGAATGAAAATTGAACTTGAAAACGAGGAAGGTGAAAGAATCCCTTAAAAATTCGGCAGCCTAACGGCGCCACTTAAACATTCTTAAAACGAATTGATGAGAGAAATGGGGGGTCTCTCATCATATGAACATGATATAGGCAGTAGGATGAATATAAAAGAACATCCCCCAACATAAGAACATGGAGTATAAAAGAAAAGACATAAAAGAGATTACTTGAAAAGAAAGAGAGAGGTCGGATCCCTTACCTTAAAATGTAACTCTTAAACCTCAAAGGTTGGGACCATGAGGGCTTGGGGGCACCTTGGGAGGACTCCTTGGGAGGTAATGAGACCAGAAATTCGTTGGGAATGAGTGGGGAGTCGAATGGATGAGAGGAGGGCTTGGTATTTATAGGGAAAGTGAGGGGACAAGGCATTAATGGCCAAGGGACACCTCACATGGGCTTTTCTCAAACCCATGTGCTCTCCCTTGTCATTTATCATGGAGTTAGGCCACATGGGGCCCCCAAAACAATAATTCATCACCCTTGTCCGGCCAACCCTCAAAAGATCTCATGACATCATCATGACACCGTTATGATGTCATTAAACATACTGAAACCCTAAAACTGTATTTTTACTATTCACTGAAAATTCAACTTTCTCAGAAAAATCCCAAAATTTCACATTAACCAAATATCAATGCTCTGATTTCAAAAATGAAATCCATTTTATAAAAATAATTTTCTAAATATTTTTAATTTAATTTTTAAATAAAAACACTATTCATCGAAAATTCATTTTTTTCAGAAAAAACCCCAAAAATTACCATAACATAATATCGATGCTCTGAGTTCAAAAATAAAGTCATTTTTATAAAATAATTTTCTAATTATTTTTAATTAAATTTTTAATTAAAAAACACTATTCACCCGAAAAAACTAATACTTGAATAATAATTAATGAAACCGTTATTTAACTATTTTATTGAATCACATTACTTAATCAAGGTGCCTAGATTATTTTAAAACTTTCTTTAAGTGAGATTACTAATCCATTTGGTCATATTACTAATCCTAATCATAAAATCACTATTCATAATTTACTATTCATCAAAAAATCAAGTTGATCTTATTAGACTCTAAATTTAGTACTGAACATAATTGTAGAAGACCATTTTTTGAAAATCATTACACATTTTTAATTATTTAGGGTTTACATAAACATATTTAAAATATCCTTTTTCTAAAATTCATCAAAAATATGCATACTATATTTATCCGGTCATTTCAAAATTCATAAACTTCATCATAAGAAGAAATCCCAATTTTTATTTAAAACAAGGATTACACAAGGTAGTTACGGCCTCGTTACATAACCCCTTATAATACCAGCATAGGACCTAAGAGTAAGGTGTGCTAGGGTGATAGAAGCTTGGGGCGGCTCAGTCAACATTGCCCGAGTAGTAATTTCTATCAGTTTGAACTTCTCACGAAAGCGATTTCGTTCCAGCTTCACATGATGAAGTTCGGCTTGGATTTGATCCAGAGCAAAGCCCAGTGGTGCTATCTCCTTCCCAAGCTCTGTTAGATGGGCTTCGATCGGTCCAAGACTACTAGGTGAGGCCATCGAATCTTCTTTCTATAATAATTAACCAAGATTAATTATATTTAGAGACAAAAATCAAAACATTTTGTTCACAGCGGTCATGTTGACCGATGGTTATATAATAGTCAAAACCCACTGATTTCATTTTAATTATAATCATGTTTATCAAATAAAACATTTTTGTTGAGTATAACAATAACACATAAAATTAGGGAACAAAATTTATTTAAAAAAAATTTCGGGTCGTTACAATCTTCCCCCCTTAAGAAATTGCGTCCTCGCAATTTTAAAATTGGGTTTTGAAATTTCATTGAAAGTCCCACATCGGAAAAGGAGTCAGTAAAACTATTACTTTAAAATAAAGAAAGGGAAGTACAATGGTCACCCGAGTTAACCCACACTAGGGTTCCATGTAGGAAAACATGGACATGGAGGAAAAAACAAAGGGTCAAGTTCTGAGGGAGAGTGATAGAGAACATGATTAGGAGAAAGTTAACCATGAGAAAATCCCAAACTTATGATGTGTGTAAACGGTCTTTGATTACCTAGTAGGAAACGTAAACCAACAACATTTTTGTTTTACGTTTCTTTTCATAATTTTGAGGATTTCATTTACTACATAGAACAAAAACATAAGAAAATATACCTACCTTCAAGTAGAGTTTCATCCTTTAACAAGTCCCTACCAACACTAATCTTTTCTCCAAATGATGAGAATTCAAAAACACTTGGTCTCATAAAAGCACAAGAATCATCTTCTATAGAATCACATAATCTACAAAAGATTAACTATCTATTTCTTCTATCTTTAAACATTATCCCAAAAACAGAAAGGTTAAGGTAAAACAACTCTTCAAAAAGAAAGAATCCCATAGGAATGGAAACTACTTTTAAATCATCAAAGTTCCATGGTACTACCCAAAGTTCATCATAGACCATTCCATAAATAACGGTCCTTAAAATTCCTCAAAACAAACCAAACTAAGATTGAAACCCAAATACAATAAGGATTTGATAACAAAGTCTTCCAAAACAACTTCATTGTTCATCTCCAGACAACATCAACCACTCCTAACATCTTATAAAAAAGTAGCTAACCTAAACATATTTTACCCAAGATAGGTTAGTCATTCCCATAAGTAACCTAAATTACTATAAGTTCACCTTAAATTCATCAATTCTTCAAAATATAAGTCAACCTTACTCCTCAATGAAAATACCGTAGTAATCTATTTACCTCGATAAAATATGTTTCCCAAAATAATGAACGTCTTCCAAAATAATAATCATATTTTAATCCCCTAATCATCCCTGTCATATTAATACGAAAATCGTCGCATTTCCTATCACATTGGTTGTCGGAACATGTTCTTCCATTTCCCACCATTAACTAAGAAGAGAAAGCATAATTAGGGGCTTAAGTACTTAGCTAATAATCATGAAAAGGAACTGAAAGCATATAAGGATAACTTGTATATGAAAGGTATACCCTAACTTGTGATCTCCTAGGTTCCCCTCTAGGTTATGAATGATCATATATTCTTATGTGAACCTTTATTTTATTTTATCTTTGTTCCTTTAACAATGGTTCATACCAAGCTTATGAATTTACCAAAGCATATCCCCCGGGAGTGTCGTAACCAAGAGTGCAGCAAGTCCCGTTGTCGTGTGCCAGTTCCCGTTCGAGTCTAGCTCAAAGCGGTGTTTTCGGGTTTTACCCCTATGTACATCTGTGCCAGAGCCACCTCTACCTGCTCGTATCCAGACAGGGATGTATTTGCTTGGCAACCCCTTACTCAATACTCACCAAAATACCAGGAAGATTTCCTATATTAAACTTTTCTATAGGGTTCCTCCTAGAGTTTTCATATCCTAATTTCCACAAATAACTAAACCATCCTTTGATACCAACTATAGCATCCCGTCTTTTTATAACATAACTTTTCATTCCATTACACGGAACTGAGGATCTTTAAGGTTTAGTGTCTTGGAAACAAGGAACATAAAACATGAAACAAAAAAACATTCTTCTTAAACACTTGAAAGGCTTCTCCTCATGTTCACCCTAGGATCATTACTTTATCTCATAACCTGGGGACATACATCAAAAGGAAGGGTGAGCAGAAGGCCCAGCAAGGGAAACAAGTGAAACATTTTACATATGAACTTCAGATACATCAATAAAGTCATGAAAAGAACTTTAATGCATGAAAATGAAATCATGAGGCATATCATAATAAAAATAAAACTTTTTCATAACTTGAAGATGTGGCTGCAACATTTAATATTGACAATCGTTTCGTTTCACCAAGGTCCATCCCCAAGGTGTCGTTAAAAATTACCAAGGTTTTTCACCAAGGCATCGTTAAAATTGTAATCTCTAGTGGTTACATCATTACCCAATGCATTGGAGCGCTATCAGGGCGCACCCTTAAATTTGCCTTTATTATCATGTGAGCCACATATATCATCATCAAACATTTCATAAATAACCCACATAGCATAAAATAAATGGGTTTCATTTCATAATCATAACGTTTTAAAAACTGCTTTAAAGACATGATCTTTACGTCACTTTAAAACCCACAGAAAAGGAAGGTGGGTCTCATGTATGTAAATCCCAGAATTTAAAATAGAACATTTTGGTATATATGTGAATACCCCTTTAGAAGAAAGAGCTTTGAGTATTCACTTAATAATATAAAATAACTTTAGAAAAAGAGAGAGACATTTTGAGATGGAAATTCTGCAGCATAACGGCTATGTTATGAGGTTTTAGAAGACATTAAAAAGAGAGGGAAAATGAGTCAAACATTCATAAATGACCCATAAAACAGTATATGGACAGAATAGGAAGGATACATGATCATGGTAATGAAATTTCAAGGACATACCATTTGAAATGAAAAACATGGAAGGAAGACAAAAATTAGATTTCTCTTATGAAAGTTTGACAGCCTAACGGCGTTACATAAACTTCAACAAAAACGATTTGAAAAGATCAAATAGGGTCTCTCATCATGTGAACATAAGAGTTCAGTATGATAGATATAGAGATAATTCCCCAACATAACAAAAATGAACTTGAAAGAATTGACATGAAAGTAGATCTTCAAAACGAGAAGGGTGAAGAACCACTTAAAAATTCGGCAGCCTAACAGCGCCACTTAAAACATCAAAATACTGAATTGAAGAGATCAAATGGGGTCTCTCGTCATATGAACATAAGAGTCCAGTATGATAGATATAGAGAGATCATACCCCAACATAATAGAAATTAACTTGAAAGACTTGACATGAAAGTAGAACTTTGAAAAAGAGAAGGGTGAGAGAATCCCTTAAAAAATTCGGCAGCCTAACGGCGCCACATAAAACTTCAAAAAAATTGAATTGAAGAGATAAAATGGGGTCTCTCATCATATGATCATAAAAGATCAGTATGATAAATTTAGAGATCATGCCCCAACATAATACAAAGAAACATGAAAGACTTGAATGAAAATAGAACTTGAAAACGAGGAAGGTGAAAGAATCCCTTAAAAATTCGGCAGCCTAACGGCGCCACTTAAACATTCTTAAAACGAATTGATGAGAGAAATGGGGGGTCTCTCATCATATGAACATGATATAGGCAGTAGGATGAATATAAAAGAACATCCCCCAACATAAGAACATGGAGTATAAAAGAAAAGACATAAAAGAGATTACTTGAAAAGAAAGAGAGAGGTCGGATCCCTTACCTTAAAATGTAACTCTTAAACCTCAAAGGTTGGGACCATGAGGGCTTGGGGGCACCTTGGGAGGACTCCTTGGGAGGTAATGAGACCAGAAATTCGTTGGGAATGAGTGGGGAGTCGAATGGATGAGAGGAGGGCTTGGTATTTATAGGGAAAGTGAGGGGACAAGGCATTAATGGCCAAGGGACACCTCACATGGGCTTTTCTCAAACCCATGTGCTCTCCCTTGTCATTTATCATGGAGTTAGGCCACATGGGGCCCCCAAAACAATAATTCATCACCCTTGGCCGGCCAACCCTCAAAAGATCTCATGACATCATCATGACACCGTTATGATGTCATTAAACATACTGAAACCCTAAAACTGTATTTTTACTATTCACTGAAAATTCAACTTTCTCAGAAAAATCCCAAAATTTCACATTAACCAAATATCAATGCTCTGATTTCAAAAATGAAATCCATTTTATAAAAATAATTTTCTAAATATTTTTAATTTAATTTTTAAATAAAAACACTATTCATCGAAAATTCATTTTTTTCAGAAAAAACCCCAAAAATTACCATAACATAATATCGATGCTCTGAGTTCAAAAATAAAGTCATTTTTATAAAAATAATTTTCTAATTATTTTTAATTAAATTTTTAATTAAAAAACACTATTCACCCGAAAAAACTAATACTTGAATAATAATTAATGAAACCGTTATTTAACTATTTTATTGAATCACATTACTTAATCAAGGTGCCTAGATTATTTTAAAACTTTCTTTAAGTGAGATTACTAATCCATTTGGTCATATTACTAATCCTAATCATAAAATCACTATTCATAATTTACTATTCATCAAAAAATCAAGTTGATCTTATTAGACTCTAAATTTAGTACTGAACATAATTGTAGAAGACCATTTTTTGAAAATCATTACACATTTTTAATTATTTAGGGTTTACATAAACATATTTAAAATATCCTTTTTCTAAAATTCATCAAAAATATGCATACTATATTTATCCGGTCATTTCAAAATTCATAAACTTCATCATAAGAAGAAATCCCAATTTTTATTTAAAACAAGGATTACACAAGGTAGTTACGGCCTCGTTACATAACCCCTTATAATACCAGCATAGGACCTAAGAGTAAGGTGTGCTAGGGTGATAGAAGCTTGGGGCGGCTCAGTCAACATTGCCCGAGTAGTAATTTCTATCAGTTTGAACTTCTCACGAAGGCGATTTCGTTCCAGCTTCACATGATGAAGTTCGGCTTGGATTTGATCCAGAGCAAAGCCCAGTGGTGCTATCTCCTTCCCAAGCTCTGTTAGATGGGCTTCGATCGGTCCAAGACTACTAGGTGAGGCCATCGAATCTTCTTTCTATAATAATTAACCAAGATTAATTATATTTAGAGACAAAAATCAAAACATTTTGTTCACAGCGGTCATGTTGACCGATGGTTATATAATAGTCTAAACCCACTGATTTCATTTTAATTATAATCATGTTTATCAAATAAAACATTTTTGTTGAGTATAACAATAACACATAAAATTAGGGAACAAAATTTATTTAAAAAAAATTTCGGGTCGTTACAGGCAGATTCTGAGAAACATAAACTTCAACGTAGATCATTGAAACTGATGGCCTTGAAAGACTCCTCGTTGCAGAATCTAGCTTCAATGGATTACCAATCAGCATGGAGATCGGTAAAAGTGCAGGTTGATTGAAAATATGTAATCAGAGTCCAGGGAATCCAATCCAAACCGGAACGATAGGGGATTCAGAATAGGGATCAAAATATGAGGTCCATTTAAGGAATCTCATAGAGTAACCCCCAAATAACCATGAACATCTCACCCATAACCTATAGTAATCATCCTTAGAGGAAAGAAGAAAGATGACATTATAGGAGTTCAAGAGGTCGATATGGAAACCCAAGAATCCAATGGTTTCAAGCGCATTTCTTAAGTATTTCGGTGATGGCATGCGATAAGAAAACTTCCCAACAAGAACAAAATGAAGATTAGATGAAAGATAATTTACCTCTTTTGTTGAGAAGGAAATTGTCAGTTGTCCATGGTGACAGAAATGTTTAGTGTTAACGCATGAGGTAGGCATCATGACATCATTTGAATGAGCTTAAGTATTCACAATTTTTCTCCAGGAAACAACATCAGTGAAAGATCACGGAGCTAAATAAGGGTTTCGATCATAAGGAGTTATGAAAATCAACATATTTCAAGTGATTATATTCTTGAGGCCTTAAATAAATTATCCACACATTTTTTATATGACCAATATCCACACCAATATTTTATTTATTCTAGAAGTGTTGCATTTGAAGGAAATTGTCTAATTTTTCCATTGTATCCTCATGTTCTTCCTTAATTTTTCAATATCCCATACACTCCAACCTCTCAATGTCAGGTTGGGAGTTAAAATTATACCTTGATCTTCCTGTTTTCACCACATATTTATGAATTCACCATCAATAACCCCAATACTTCTAAAATAAACTTTTCTGGACTCATTCAAACCATCTATAATCTTATAACGCAATTCAATTTTAATTTTATACTCAACCTCTTTCTATGATGTTTCTCGGTTTTTAGATTTTGAGTTGTTCAATCCATGATTTAACATGTAATACTCTTATTCTTTTTCTTGTATATAGATTTTTGAATCATATACCAATCTATTGGATTTATTATACTTATCCCTCTAAACATCATTTTAATCAAGATCAGCTTTGAAATCAACCTTGAGTTCTAATCTTCCATTAACTTTATCATCTTCACCAATTTTATCCTTCAGTTTTGGAATATCTATTATTTTAATATTTAATTCTTCATTGTGGACTTTGTAGACCATAGTTTTTTAACATTATTCTTATCTTAGCTATCATACACTTTTGAAAGGAATATATTATTTATAAATACTTTCTACGATAAATTCCTCTTGAATTTAAAATTTTTTGGTGATTTATTTATGAATTATTTGTCTTAATAATTATATCAAAAATTATTAGGATTATTTTAAATGAGATTTCCAACCTTTAGAAACTAAAACCAAGCAATTGGAATATTTCCCTTGAATTTTCCTTTTCTACTTTTCATATTTGAGGAATGTAATAGAAAAACCTCTTTGACTTCCCCATCATCTGGATCATCCTCCATAGCGAGTTCCTAAATTTCTTTGAATTCCATTTCCTAAGAGTTATACTTTTCAAAGACTCATTTTCACCATTATTTATCTCATATGAAACAAGAGTTTTGTGAAGAATTTTTATTTTGACTTACTTTACGTCCTTATCTTCAGACAGAAAGCCTTCACATTAAATTATAGTGGAAATATTCTTAGGAATCTCTTCATGATCTTGATATAATCAAGGATTTATTTGAGTGTGAGCATGTTCTCCAAAAAAAATTCACCCAATAAATGAATGCATCAGCAATTAATTTGGATGCATCCTTAAATCCTCATACTTATTCTAAAAACATAAAAAAAAATTATCATGTTCCTTGGAATCACATTCATAGATGTTGAGAAATTTTTACCACAAGGTGTGTGTGATTTACATGACATCACATTAATATTTGTTATATTAGATAAATATCCCCTTGATGCATTAATTTATTTGGAATCAAATTCAATATAACTTTAGTATTTTTATGATAATGATCTACATTTCATATTAACCGACATATCATATATGGAAACCATATAGATAACTATTCATAATGAAGGGAAATTATATTTCACTAGATTATTCTATAACTATAAATTATTTTATTTCAATTTCATAATTCCCATATGGTTAAATATCACATCTATGGTTTCCAAGATATATATTTCACCAATAACATATCACTATGATGCCAATTTTTGGTCCCATACAAGGTAAATGCCTTGATGGGTGGATCAATGTTTGTCGATTTCTTTAAATGACCAACACCAATGATCTTGTTCTCAGATTAATAGAAACACCTATCTCCCCCACAAAAAAATAAAGTGATAAAGAAAATAAATATGGGAACAAGAAATTTTTACGTGGTTTACAAAGACTTGGATAATTTAAGAAGTATACAATGGTGATGTTTTGATGCACCAAAATCACTAAGAGACCTTCTTGTTTCTTATAATTTAGAGTGGCCACACTATCCCTCAATTTTTACAACCCACATAAAGTAGATAACTCACTATTATAAATCATTAATAAAACTCACTACTCCACCAAGTGAAACCACCATGATCTTCAATGAACCATGAATGATATTACACTTCCAATGGTGTATCAATTAGATCTTCCTTCATCTATTTGATGAAAATCCTTGATATTACAACAAGGTAGAATCCTAGATATCCCTCATTTCTTATCTCTTTCTTTAAAACATGGATATTAAATTAACATAGTTCAATCTGTGATCCTATTCTATTTATAGATAATGATATCTCTTTAATCTTAAGAGAATATCAAAGTTTCCCCTTTATTGGATCTTCAATCCATCGAAATTGGGATAGACAAATTCATGAAAAACATACATTTAATTTTAAATAAACCTTTTATAATTTGATTCAAACAAGATCCCTAAAATATAAGAACTTTAAATTTTTTATATTCTTCTTGACTCAACTATATTGTGACATGACCAACTATATCACGCCTCAAAACATTCCTTCACTCAAAAACTGTAATTTTCACCTTTATTAATTTTAAAATCACCACAACCTGAACACATCCTTCATGATTCAAACACATTTACTCAAAATATTCTCAATTCCTACTTCTACATTCGGGGCATAACAAAATAATAGAAATTGATTTTAAATTCCCCCTTCATGATATGATCCTCACTTCATGGAATGACCTTAACTTCTGGGAATATCACCATATATCAAATATAACTACTTCTTTGAATAAAAATACCCATTATGACATGATTACCTTTGAATACTTTAGATTAATTCTAATTTATTTCTAATTTAATCTCATGCAAGACTCATCATTACATGACACCCATATTCTATAATGATAATAGACAACTAACTTAGGATATCCCTACATCAAACAATAATGGGAATAACTTTATATTTTAAAACATTCCCCACAATACCAACCACCAGAATAGGTTAATATCATATACTTTCTCATCACATGGCATAAATCATTACAGCTAATAAGATATCAGCTAATATTCTATAGGTTTGAGTTATTCGTATGTAGCCTCAACTTAAAATGACATGGATTCTAATTTAATATTGTCTAGGTGCATTGTAGCATGGTTTCTACCTTCACAATAAAAATTTTCATTTATCCATATAACATACATCTAAATTGAGATATTTCATGATGTTTTTCAGGGTTTTTTGGTTTGATATCTATCTTGTAGACATAATTTCACTAACTAATTCATATCATCTAAGATATTCATATTTATAAGTATCCAAGCCTCCTTAAACTACTTTAGAAGTCTCTTCCATCATAATTATTAAAAAACATAACCCAAAAATACTCCAAGGGGATATTTTCTAAAAAATTAAACAATTATAGTCAATAATTTGAGTGGTAAAGAAGCAGGCATAAAATATGTTTCCAGAAATTGGTTTAGTTTGAACCCTACAGACTCCAGTGCCTCAATGTGCCCAATCATCTTGAGAGCAGTAGGTCCTGATTGATTCTCTTATCTAAAAATTCACTATAATAACATTCTATATATCATATATCATTCTTTACTTACTCTCTCTTGATATAATTCTTTGAGATGAGTAAACATCATGAAGGAAAACTCATCATCATACATTTTCCATAATTCACTAAACAAATATTATATCACGATACACTGCATATCCAATTCAACATTGATATGATTCTTGTAGGATTCTTTTTCTAACATGCTTTCTCCTTAAGAATCCTTAACATTTATTCAAGACTCTTGTACATAATCCTTATTTTCTTCGGATGTTATTTTGTGAAATAATCTATACCACATATGGAAGTTATTTTTATTCAACATATTTTCATAACCAAAATTGATCATAGTGATAATTAGTTGGTGTAAGTGATTTCCATTTGATCTAATAATAAATAAATATTAAAGATTAATAATTTATCATGATTTCCAAAATTATATAAATTATTGATTTATTATTCTTTATATGCCTCCCACTATTTCACGAAATCTAAGTAACTCTCAAGAGCTATATTCATATTATTTTTTCACTTTAATATTCTAGTGGTAAGGACACTTAAAAATTATCCTGATAGTTCAAGTTAGGTTTACACAACTACATATATATTTTTAAAGTAGTATTTTGACAGTACAATTGCATTAACTCATGCCACCTTGATATTTTGAGTTGATGTTCAACTCCTATAAATCCTAACCTTATATTTACTCAACTTTTTACATCTAAAGATACAAAAATCTAACTATGGATATTGATTTGAATCAGTAATTAACTAATTTTACACATCACTCTCATAAGAACTCGCTAATAGTAAGGTGCACTCTCAACAGTGGATAGTGAGCACATCATACTTATTTTTATTCAAATTAGAGTGATTAAAGGATTACAAAATAATATTTCTTTGAGTAATTTTATGTTTTTTTTTCGATGAATGATATATGTTTCTATTTATCAAGATTGTTTCTAGGTAATCACACGCATTACTTAACCATGAATAGATATAAAATATTCATACCAAATTAATTTATTTTATTTATGCATTATTTTTTATTATTCTATGTGATATCTTTAAAATCATACATACACAAAAATAATAAGTTATGCAACTCATAAAATAAGCAACATGATCATGACATACTTCTAATTGTTAATCCAATGAGTGAATGATAGATCAACTAAGACCCTAGGAAAAGCTCCTTGAGTCATATCCTACTCGAGTTGTAGTGATCACCCCATCCAATGAATCCATATACCATCTAGTGCTTCATCAAGCCCTAGTGTGAATGTCACCTCCTTCACCTTTCTTATTATATAAAAATACTCACTCATGGATGAGGGGGTCTCGAGGATGCATGATACATATGAATAATATTTTAAAATAATCACACAAACACTTATATGTATATTGAGGTTGACGAATGATATGAAGATTTAAATTTATTAAATAATTATTATATACATTCACATTATAATAATTAAATAAATAAATAATAAATATAAAACATAAATTAGATATTCTAAGTTAATGATCATTCAAAAATAAAGAAACATGCATAATAAAATTAAAAATAATAAAAAACTGTCTTGAGGGTATTTTAGTGAACTAAAATAATATTAAAATAATATTAATTTACTTATGATGTGTCTTAAAGATTCTCAATATTTCTGATAAATTCCTAATAATTAAAATTATTCTTATAAATTTTACATGTAGTCTTTCAAGATTTTTAGGCCTCAAAAGACCCCCTGGAGAAGTTTTAGGACCTTAGTAGGATTGAATGGGCCTAGTTAGTTTAGTATAACTTGACCTAGATGAACTTGGGTTACTGGTTGTAAGATCCCATATATTTCAAAGTTCTTACCTTTTGAGTTTTTTGTTTGATCCTTGGTGGTCTATTTTTGTTCGGAGATACAGGGACTTTTCTAAGAAAAATGACCTAAAGTTATAGGATTTTTTTTTTCAAGTATAAATTTTTTAATGGGTTCATGTTGGTTTTCTATGATTTGGAAGGACTAAGAGGTGTTTTGGATACTTATGTATAATTTGGCATCAAAATTTGTTGTTGTGTGATTACACACCTTGTACATGTTACATGACATGTAACTGTCGTTGGACATGTCATGAACCAATGAAATGAATGAATCAGTTATGAATAATGCATATTTTACATGTCAAGTAAAAGTTAGGTAGGGTTAAATATTAATTTATATGTGTTTTTCAAGTATTCCTTTAAATATAAATACACAACATGTAAATGTATCACACACCTTGTATTTATTATGATCAGTGATTTTATGTGTGTCATGTGGATGATTTATCTTTTCATCCCACTATTTATTTCTTCCTATCAAGCCTATAATATCTTAATGGTGATTTAGGAGTGCCGACCTCCCTTCCAGATGTCCTTTTTGAGCGATCAATCCCAGGTAAGTCATTTTTTTAGGTTTTTCCTTCTCTCCCTTAAATCCTCAACCGTTGTGGTGAAATCTCTTAAATGTGGTCATTTTTTGTTTTGATATTGATCTATTTTTATCTATGATCCTCATTTTGATCAAATACACATTATTTCTTTTTGTATATTCTGGGCGGAAGTGTTGGTTGATCATCAGTTAATGGCAGGGGGTCTAAACCTTCACCCTAAAGTCTGTTTAATTAAAAATTATGTGCAGTATTGTAATTGCATCAACCTAATGTGTGTATTAATAAATTAAATGATGAATTTTTTTATTACTTTGAATACATTTAGATCTAATTGGTTATTTACCAGGCCTATGGAAACTGTTTGGGTGAGTAAACCCATTATTATAAATGAATTGACTGATGTCTTAAAGTGTGTTTAGCATGATATGGGATTTGTGTGATTTCTTGAAATAGATTCACCTTAGCTTGGATGGATTTTCTTTGAAATGAATTACATGTTATTGTTTTAAGACCAAATGATAATAAAAATGTGAAATTGAATGATAAATGGTAATTTTCATAATTAACCATTGATTCTTATGATGTGCTATTGTGATAATGTTTTTGTTATGACATGTGTCATGTTTTCCACCTTGTAATTCTTATATAGGGTGTTGGTCCAATTTTATTGTTGAAATATTTATATAGGGTGTTGGACCAATTTATATGTTGAAATAATTATATATTGGGTTATGAACTAAGACATGTTGAAAGTATTATATAGAGGGTTATTCCTAGAGACACATACTAAAATTAATATATATCGGGCTTGGCCCTGACACATAATGAAGTTATTATATATCAGGCTAGGACTTGAGACATGATGAAATGATTATACACTAGGGTCATCCATGATTTACATGATGAAATTATTATATGGTGGGTTTGACCTAGATTTGTGGATTCTTACCATGGATATGCGGTTATGGTTGGCATGGTTATGAGACATGCTCAGATACATTTCAGCATGGCATCAGGGAAGGTTATGTTTTTCCATAGTTATATGGCTTTATTTGATTGTGAGACATGCCCAGATATATTATGGAATGGTTTCGATGTAGGTTGGTGTGGTATAAATTTAATTTTTTTAATTAAGTAATGCACATATTTATTGCATTATTGAATGTACTTATTATCAGACTAACTATGTTTATACATAGTGGTGTCGACCAACTGAGTTATATTCACACCCTATGTTGGACATCATTTGGTACCTGATTAAATTAAAATGATATGTTATTAGACATGGGAAAAAGGAACTTTTTGTTAATTATTTCTTACTAGATGAGCTAGAGTATAAAGATGGGACCGACATGGGGTTCAAGACTAGGGACTTTTAAGTGTTTTAGTCTTTTATTTTTATTACTTATAGCATGAAATTTAGTTACATTCCATTATGACATTACATTATTCCCTTATTATTTTATTGGATTATGCAGTTGGCCTTAATTTTTTGGGTTTCCACTGTATTCTATCATTTCCATTATTTTACACACACTAATATTTATTTATTATTGTTATATGATTATTTCATTGTGTTGTAACTTTTTGACTAGGGGTTATAGTATCCCCACTATCAATATCACACCCCCACTACTAGTTGGCAGCCTATGGAAAATGGGGAGGCATGATTGAGGTCTCGTAACCAACCTGTTATGGCTACATGAGAGAGATGTGGATTAGGGGACCTTACAAAGTGGTATCATATGGTGGTTTCATTTATGTTTATTTTATATTTGATAAAGGATTAAAATATAGTAATATGTTTTGGTACTTAGTAATGAGCTTGTTTGTAGGAGTAGTTAATCCATGTGTGGGGGGAAGTCTGAGTGCCCAGGGGGGAATTGTTGTTTATTCTTTTCTCTTGTTACAGTTGATGTTATTTCAACCTGAGTGATTCACATGTTGTGTGAGGTTATTATTTCATGATATTGTTAGTTCTTGAGATTTATATGCATGTCCCATTATGGCATGGTATGAGTATACATGCATCATGATAGGCACATAGAGATATATATTAGCATTCATTGATCATGATAGGGACATATCTAATGCAGGTGATATATACTTTCCTATTTGAACTATGATATAAGATACTTGTTATATCTAAGAAATATAATAAATGAACAATTATGTCATGCTAAAACACTTTTAATCCATATCTAAAAAGACCAGGAGTCATTGGTTCTCTGTTTTTTTAACCTATCGAGGTTGAATTTGTTATATCAAGTGTTCTAAAGATTGTGTTTGTCTTGTAGATAAAATTCCACCTCATCTTCTATAAGTTCATATTTAGTAGAGTGGAAATAAGCATGATGTTAATTCATCTAAGATGAGGATTCTTATATCTATTGAGGATAATATTAATGTATAACTTCGCGACAGCTTTCTAAGGGTCATGTGATCCATGGAGAGGGAGGTTGTTTGCACCGTACATTTGATGTTTGAGCTTGGAAGTGAGTTTAAACTTTAGCATCTTCCTCTGTCCACTTGGGAGGGAGGACCCTAGAAAAATGAGTTTTGGATCGATCCAGACCATATGATCTTCTAGAATCTTGAGACACCTGCAGATAATAGGGTTAAGCTTACAACATATATGCTTCATGAACCTACCAATCATTGGTGGGATATTCTAAATTAGGTACCAAATAAGGATGACTTATCTTTTAAGGAATTTAAAACAAAGTTCATGATCCATTTCTATCCTGAGACATTGATTGATGATAAGTCTCATGAGTTCATGAACCTAACATAGGAGGGAATGTTAGTACTGGACTACGTTGAACATTTTACCAACTTACATCGCTTTCCAGTGCCTTTGGTAGATGATGCGATCTTTAGGGTGAGATATTTTCAGGATGGTCATTTCTCTAATATTAGTTTATAGGTTAACATGTTCTTCCAAGTGAGAGATCGAGTTTAAGGTTGAGTTGGTTTCATGATTAGAGCATGTTTCTATACCTCTTTATAGAATGAAACCAGAAGATCTTTGGGAGTTTAAAGTTTAGTTGGAAGATCTAGAAACTAAAGGTTTCATATGGACCAGTAAATATTCCTAGTTTTCTCCAACACTATTTTATAAGAATGATGATAGTAATTTGTACTTGTTTGTGGATTATCAGAGATTGAACCAGATAACGTTCAAGAACTGGTATCCCTTTACACATATCGATGATCTCTTTGATCCTCTAGTAGGTGATTCAATATTCTCCAAGATTGATTTGAGATTTGGATATCATCAGTTGAAGGTGATAACATCTAACATACCTCGTACTACTTTTAGGAGTAGGTATATACTGTATGAGTTCTTAGTGATTCTATTTAGTTTGACCAATGAACCAACATTATTCATAGACTTGGTGAATGAGATCTTTCAACATTTTCTAGATCAGTTTTTTTTTTGGATTTTGTCGATGACATATTAGTGTACTCCCATCAACATTTGATCATGAACAGCAACTTCACATCATCTTCATTATATTGAGACAGAATCATATTTACTCTAATCTAACCAACTGCATTTTCTTGTTTGATAAAGTGAACTTCTTAGTCTATGAAATCTCAGAGTTAGGAGTGTCATTGGACTCAATAAAAGTTGTAGTTATCATATCTTAGGAGTAGCCCAATAATTTTTTTCAAGATTCAGATATTTCTAGGTTTATAATGTTATTATAAACACTTTATCTAGGACTTATCTTGTTTGTAAGAACCAATGTCTTGGATGACCAAGAAAGAGGTGAAGTTTTTTTGGTGAGATTCTTGTGTGAGATCCATTTAGGAGTTACAAGGTAGGCTATGTAACAACCCAAACTTTCATTAATAGAAATTCCTCTTAATCTAATTAAATATTTTTTATGGTTATATAAAATGTGAACTTCATTGGTTTTATGTTTTTGGATTTTAAAATACCATTATGAATTGTGATCATTGCTAATATAGTTGTTGAACAGTGATCACATGATTAGTATAAATATGGGACTTTAACAAATCCAATTTACTCAGAAAAAGGAAGCAATGGTCTCACCCAATAGACTTTCCTCGTAAAAATCCCATTTATCAGAGCTCAAAAAAGATGTGGTGTCATTGGGCTTCACTCTTGACCAAGAACAATCTGATCTTTAACACGTTAATCTTGAGCGAAACCAACTATGGGAGAAGTGGAAGTTAATAGAGATTACCACCTGAGAGATGTTATCTGAGCCACCCCAAGAGTCTATCACCATCGCACACCTTACCCTTCATTATTATGCGGGTGTTATAAGGGGTTATGTAACAAGACCATAGAACTATGACTATATACATTATTTTTTTATAAATAATGTGCATTCATTTTATTATCGTTACTTTGTAAATAGTTTTTAAAGCACAAATAGTATTATTAGTTAGTATTAAAATAAAAAATATATCTTGATGAATTAATAGATTTTTTTAATTAAATAATATTTTAATTAAAAATTATTATAATTAAATTAATTTTTATTAAATATAAATGGTCATATAATTTTATGAATGCAACTGTAATTTTTAATAAGGTTTGAAATCTGTTTTTTTCAAGACCCATGAATTTTCAGTAAATGTCCTTTTTTATTTTAAAAGTAAAAATTTACATAATTATAAAATTCTTTATATAAAATGAATATTATTTTTGGAATCAGGACATCAAAATTATCCAACGGTGAATTTTTCATAGTTTTCTGAGACAGTCGAAGTTTTGGGTAAAAATTAAATACTGTTTTAATATATAATATGTTTTATGGAATCATAATGACCCAATAGTGATGTAATAAAATAAAATAAACATTATTTTCAGCCAATATATGTTTTACCATTAAAATAATGTGATTTCGGGTTTTTTTATTTATTTTACAAAGCTTTAGTGGACCTTTCAAGGCGTATAAAACATTTTGTCTTTTTAAATTGTTTTCCTTGAGAGTGTGACTCACCTCCACATAATAAACCCCATTATTTTAAGAATTTAGTCCATTGGACTCATAAAATATTGTTTTCCACTCCCCTTTGGTAAAAACCATGTGCTGGTTTGTGGTTTTTATTAGTTTAATGTGAGGTGTCTCAAACCTAAATAATAAAGAATTCCCTCTCCTTTCCTATATAAACCCACCCAAGCTCCCACTTCCTCTTCATTAAAATCCTTCATATTTAGACCAAACCCTTCCATCCACTCTCTAAAATCCTACCAACGTGCCCTAAGCTCCCATGAATCCTCTCTCAAGCCTTTGGGATCACACATCCAAGTAAGGGATTTCTTCCTTTCTCATTTTTGTCGAAATTTCTTTAAGTTGTTATGCCCTTTTGTTTTCAATTACAAATGTTGGGGTATGATTTTACACCTCCCCCATACTATCCTATTTATGTTTGGATGATAGTATGCCCCTTTCTCTCCCATTAATTCCTCCCATGTACACTTGTTACCGTGCCGAAATTCCTTGAGGGATTTCTCTCTCCTCTTTTACATACAAGTAATTCTTTTGTATTATGCATCTAAATCCCATTACGTTTGTTGGGACATGTATCTATATGACCCACTTACTATAAATTTCATGTATATATTATGAGACACCCCTTTCTATCTCATCAACCATTTTCATGAATCCTTATGTCACGTCATTATGATGCCGAAATTGCACCGCGTTTTTTCAAGCAAAGACCATTATGTACTTAATACCAGACCCATGTCTATATCAAGGGTATTCACCTTTATAAACATATACATATTGAATGGTACTTTCATTTATTTATTCCACATTACTTAATCATGGAATAACTTATGATTTTTATTGATTCCATGATCCATGTGGCACACTTATGCATGAAATGAAATGTTTAAAAAGGGTGTGCCCTGATAGCACTCCAATGCATTGTTTAAAGTATAGTATCATGATACGTCATGTGAAATGGGTGTTGAATCATGATAATTCAAGTGCAACAAGGTTTTACTCATGCTTCATGTGCAATCAGGGTTTACTCATGCTTCATGTGCAATGATCCTTGGTTCATGCTAATTCCAAGTTAAGTGTTCTTTCCACATCTCCATGTTATGATTATCATGATTTATCAGGACTTTATTTTCATGTTTCTCTTGTGATCCACTTATATGTATATTTTCTAAAATTTATTTTATTCCTCATGTTATTCCATGTTTATTCCCTTACTGGGCTTTATAGCTCATCCTTTTCTAATGTATGTCCTCAGGTTATCCCATGCAATGCTAAGTACGAGAGAATGTAGCGGTCATGTAAAGGAAGTTTTCAGTAAAGATATTGTGTGTTTTATGTTCTAAGTTGTTATGTAAAGTTCTTAATCCCCAAATACACTATACCAATCGATCTTCTATGTCGTATCAAGTGAATATTTTATGTAATAAATAAGTTTTAAGTGTGTAATAAAAAGTAGGGTTGTTATAGGCTAACCTCAAAACTTATTCTTACTTTACATGTGTTGGGTAAATCATATATTGTGTACTGTGATGCATCTGGAGTTGGAATCAGAGTAGTTCAGATACAGGAGGAACGAGGTGTTTTTTATGGCTCCAGATAACTAAGAATGCAAGAGTGGAATTATCCAAATCAATATTTAGAGTTATCATCAATGGTACATGCCCTGATATTATGGAGAAATTATCTCATGGGTATGAGGTTTGTGGTATAAAAAGACTAAAATAGCCTCAGGTACATCTTTTCTCAGCGGGACATGAACCTTCAACAGAGGAGCCGGGTTGAGTATCTACAGTCTTTCAACTTCAAGTTATATTATACATCAATAAAAGGAAATGTTTTTACTAATTCATTGATCCAAAATATACATATAGAAGTAGTATTAAAGTTTTGTGATGATTGTTAGATGATGGACCTCTTTACAGTCAATAATCTAGATGTTCAGGAGTCTCAAAATAACTAGCTCTGACTATGAAATCTATTTTACCAATTCTTTTGGAACAAATTAAGACCTAGTAGGTATATGATACAGAGGGATTAGTTCTGATAGATAGATTATATGGTAGGAAGACACCATTAGGGTGGTCTCTTGGAAGTGAAAATTACCTTCTTTTCCATGGACAAGCATGGGTTTCTATGGGTTTGCACAAGGATATGATGAGAGATTTTCATGCTTCTAGATGATTGGTACATCCTAATTTGACAAAGATGTATCATGATCTCCATAGGGATTACTATTGAATAGGAATGAAGAAGTAGGTAGCAGGCTTTGTGGTGAGATGTTTCACTTATCGATAGTTGAAAGTCGAGCATATGATGCCAGCTAGGCTTTGGTAGCCTCTTCCCATTCCTAGGTGGAAATAGGATGATATCACTATGGATTTTATGACAGGATTACCCAGGATGTCATATAAGAATAATGTTATATGGGTAATTTTGGATTGACTTACGAAGGTAGCCTACTTCTTACCTATCAGTGAACCCTTCTTAGTTGATGATTTGGGTAATCTTTACAAGAATTAGGAAGTTCAGTTTCACAGTGTTCCAAAGAGTATAATTTCAAATAGAGATCCTTATTTCACATCATGAAACTGGAAGGGTCTTTAGAAGGTTCTAGGATCATAGTTACTTTTGATTAAAGCCTATAATTCTCAGACTGAAGGTCAATTTGAGTGAACTATTCAGGTTCTGGATGATATTTTATGAGCCTGTGTTATAGGTTTTGGTGGTTCATGGGAGTAGAATATGGAACTTGTGGAGTTTTCATATAATAATAGCTTCCATCTATCCATCCATATTGCACCTTTTTATTCCTTGTATGTAAGGTCATGTTGTTCACATGTTCGTTGTTTGGAGGTAGGTGAGTTAGTGGTTATTTGGCCTAGTCTTATGCAGGAGACGTCTAAGCAGGTTTAGTTGAGCAGGAAGTCATTGGTGACTCTGAAGATTATGCATAAATTATATGTTTACCATCAAAGATGACCACTAGAGTTTGAGTTTGGTCATAATGATTTACTTCGGGTGTCAGCTGGGTTGGGGTAACATCATAATAGGAAACATTGGAATCTAGAACCCAAGTTTTTCTAGCCGTATGAGACAGTGGATAGGGTCGGTCTAGTGGTGTACTGATTATCCCTTCCATGGTGCTACAGTCCCATACATGATGTGTTTCTCATGTTATATCATATAAGATATTATTTATAACCTTATCATTTTATATATATATAATAGGTCTAGCTTCATGTTGATATGTCCTTTTAGGATCATCTTATATGGATTGTATACAATAGTGGGAAGTATCTTTAGTGTTGGTTGATTCCTTTATTTTGATTGTAGTGGTGGAATGGGTGTGTTTAGGAGGAGACCTGGGAGAGGGAGTCTGATATGTGAGTAAATTGTCCATAATTATTATCTGAGACCCCATAGTAATTCTTGTAATAACTCAGAGATGAGCTGTTATATGGTGTGGAGGTAGTAAGATCCCATCTTTTTTCAGGTATATCCCTCTTTGAGTTTTTCATTTGAGCCTTGTTTGTTGATTCTTGTTCAAATATGGAGATCCATTATTGGTAAAAATGACCTAAATCCCAGTGATATTTGATTTTTTGAATTAATGGATTCTGTTTATAATTTTTTTTAATGGGTTTATGAGGGTTTTCCATGATTTGGAAGGCTTTGGAGGATGTTTGGATCCTTATGTAGAATTCAGGCTCGAAAGTTCCTATTGGGTGATTACATGTTTTGTACATGTTACACGACATGTAACTACCATTGTACATGTCATGAAAAAGTGAAAGTTTTGAATTGGTTACACTTCATGTAATCATAACACACCATGTAAAAGTCGGGTAGTGTTAAATATTAATCTATGACGGTGGGTTTTTTGGTGTATCCCTTCTAAGGGAAATACATGACCTGTAAATGTATTACATGTCATGTACTTATCATAAGTAGTAATTTTAAGTGTGTCATCCAGATGATTTTTCTTTTCATCCTATTATAGATTTCCCCCTCTCAAACCTAGGACATCTTTGTGATGATTTTGGAGCACCAACCTCCCTTCCAGACGTCACGATTGAGCGCTCAATCCCTAGTAAGTCATTTTGATTAGTTTTTCCATTATTTTCCATTGATCCCAAAACATTGTGGTGTAATATCTGGATCATGATCATTGTTGGTTTTGATCTTGATAGGATATGATCTTGGATTCTACTTAAGATCAAATACTTTGTCGTTCTTGTTGACTATTCGTGCTAGAAATGTGGGTTAATCATCAATTAAAGGTAGGGGTTTAAACCATAATCTAAAGATCTTTTTAATAAAAAGTATATGAAATATTGAAATTGAACCATCATAAATTCTACCTAAATAAATTAAATGGTGAATTTTATTATTAATTGTAATCCATTTGGAACCAATTAGTTATTAACTTGTCTTGTAACCACCATTCAGGTGATCAACCCCTTGATTATAAATGAATTAACTAATGAATTAAAGTGTGTTTAACATGATATGGGATTTGGGTGATTTATTGATATAGATTCATGTTGGCTTGGCCAGATTTTCTTTGAAGTGACTGGCATGTTATTGGTTTAAGACCAAATGATAAGTGAAATGTGAAATTGAAATAAAAATTGTAATTTTCATAATTAACCATTGAGCCTTAGGATGTGATATTGTGATAAACTTATTGTTATGACATGTGTTGTGTTTTTCACTCTATAATTTTTATATGGTGCATTGGTCTAGTTTGATTATTGAAATATTTATATTGGACTTTAGCCTAGTTTATATACTGAAATGATTATATACTAGGATATTCACTGGGACATATTAAAATGCATATATAGCATGCTATTCCTAGATACAAATGTTGAAATACTTATATATTGGGCTTGTCCCTAACACATGATGAAATTATTATATACCTGTATTTCCCCTAAGACATGATGAAATACTTATACACCAAGCTTGGCCCTGGTTTACATGATAAAATTCTTATATAGCATGTTTAACTTAGATTTTTGTGATTCATAACATGGATATGTGGTTATGGAGGGAATGGTTATGAGACATGATCAGAGACACTTCGGTATGGTGTCGAGGAACATTATGTTTTACGATGGTTATATGGTTTTGGATGGAATGGTTGTGAGACATTCTAGAATAGTGTTGAATTAGATTGCGGTGGTATTAATTAAATTTGTTAAATAATGTAATCACATTATTATTGAATTATTGCATGCAATTATTATCAGACTGGTTATGTTTAGACATGGCTATGTCAACCTAATGAATTATTCTCACACACTACTTGGGCCACCATTTTTTACTTGAGTAGATTACATGGATGCATGATTTTAAATATTAAAAGGACCTTGTTGTTGATTTTCACTTGTTATATGGGATAGAGTTTAGAGACAGTACTAAAAAGGGGTTCAAGGCCGGGGAATTTTGATTCTAGTAGTATTTTATTTGAATTACTTCTAGAATAACATTTGGTTACATTCTATTATGATATCATTTATTTGATTGTTTCATTAATAATTAAAATACTGACTCATTATTGTCTCATATATAAATATATATATTTTATATCTAAAAATTATAAATAAAATATCATGAGATAGGAAATCATTTTAGCTTTCTAATGACTATTTATAGTCGAATATATCAATTATATAACCTCATATAAAAATTGTTTTACTACAAGATATTTTCTTTTGTTATTTTTGTCTTTACATTAGATTATTTAATATAAAATGTCATTATCACTCCTAAGTGGCTCTATGGGATCCCAAAATCGACCCAAGGATGCCCATGGTCGGACATGTCTCTGCCAATAGGGATAGGACACCTGTTAGGATAATTTAATATTATTATAATATTATTTTTTAACCTTATTTACTGGATTTACCCCTTTAACCATGGTAAATAAAATATTTACTGAAGTAAATATTCCTAATGTCTAAAAATAAAAGTTACCTATTTACACAATTTGGACCTCCATATTCCAAATATGGAATCCATTATTCAAAATTCAAAATAGAAAAGTGGAAGAAATTAATTTCAAATTATTTCCCGTAGTCAAAACAAAAAACGTGTTTTTATGAAATAATAACTATCAAAAGATTGACACTTGTTTATGAACAGTTTAATCGTGAGATTACATCAAATGACTTAAATTATAATAAATGATAAAAATATAATCTAATAATACTTAAAAACCATTCAAATGTATAATTTAACACTATAAATTATTCCAATTAAAAAAGTTGTTTTCCATTAAAATTTAGTATTTTAACTATTCATCAAAAATTGAAAGTTTTCAGAAAAATACCAAAAATTCACCCTAAGCTAATTTCGATATTATGAATCCAAAAATGAAATCCATTTTGAAATATAAAATTTCAAAAAGTGTGTATTACTATTTATAATGGCTAGTTTGATTGGTTGTGGTGTGTTAGAATCTCAAAGTTGCGTACAATGCAAGCTATTGCGTTATTCAAAGGGAAACATATCGTAGAAGCTTGGGGTGTTACATTCCCCCCTCCTTAAAATAATATTTTCCTCGAAATTTCTAGAATATTATGGCACAAAAAGATTTGGGTGGTTCTTCATCATAAGTTCCTCAGGTTCCCACGTTGCCTCTTCCATTTTATGGTTTATCCATAGAAATTTTACTAGACGAGTCATCTGGTTTCTCAACACTTTATCTCTTGTATCAAGAATCATGACAGGCTCTTCTCAATAAGAGAGATCAGTCTCCAATTCTAATTCCTCAAAGGTGAGCACATGCGTTGGGTCAGGCATGTATTTTCCCAACAGTGATACGTGGAACACATCATGAACTTTGGAGAGACTTGGCGGCATTGCAAAATGGTAAGCTACTACCCGAATTCTCTCTAGAATTTTGAATGGTCTATTGTACCTAGGACTCAATTTACCCTTCTTAATAAATTGTATAACTCTCTTCCATGGAGATACCTTTAAGAAAACATTATCTCCTACCTGAAATTACAAATCCTTCCTTCGGTTATTGGCATAGCTCTTCTTCCTAATTTGTGCTTCTTTGATGCGGGTTTCGACAACCTTTACAATTTCCATCATTTCCTCAACATGTTCTGAGCCTATGATTTTTCTTTCACCAACATCATCCCAACAGGTTGGTGTGCGACATCTCTTTCCATATAATGCTTCATATGGTGCCATCTGAATAACTGAATGGAAGCTATTGTTATAGGAAAATTCTACCAAAGGTAAATATTGATCCCACATACCTTTAATGTCAAGTGAGAAAGATCTCAACATGTCTTCTAAGGTTTGAATAGTCCGTTCTGATTGTCCATCAGTTTGAGGATGGTAGGCAGTGCTCAAAAAAAGTTCAGTATCCAAGGATTTCTGAAGACTTTTCCATAATCTTGATATAAAATGTGGATCATGATTAGAAACAATCTATAGGGGTACTCCATGAAATCTTACAACTTCATTAATATAAAATCTTGCTAAAAGTTCAAGTGGTAAATATTATCTTATTGTAATAAAATGTGTTGAGTTGGTAAGACAATCAACAATGACCCATATTTCATCATTCCTTCTAGGAGTCTTTGGTAGTCCCATGATAAAGTCCATCGTAATATTATCCCATTTCCACTCAGGTATGGGAATAGGTTTCATGACTCCTCCAGGTTGTTCCCTATCAGCCTTCACTTTTTGACAAACCATACATCTTGACACAAAATTAGCAATCTCCCTCTTCATGTTGTCCCACCAAAAATGTTCCTTCAAATCTCTAAACATCTTAGTGCTACCAGGGTGTATAGAGAAATTAGAGCTATGAGCATCATCAAAAAATTCTCTTGTCAGATCAGGTATATCAGGAACACAAAGACTCTTCCCAAATTTCAAAATCCCATCTTCATACACAAAGTCACTCAATCTCCCATCATTCACAGCTTTAATCTTCTTTTGAAACTTTTTCATCATCGATCTGAGAACTCTTTATCCTTTCTGGTAAATATGGTTTGGCAACCATTTCAAAAAGTTTTGATGTTTCACCTTCCATGGTTATCCCCATGTCCAACTATACTAGATCCGTGTATATAGGATCCTTTTCAACTCTCATCCAGTTCAGAACTCCATGATCCTTTCTACTCAAAGCATCTGCCACCTTATTTTCCTTCCCCGGTTGGTAGTGTATCGTGAAATCATAATCCTTGAGTAGTTAAATCCATCTCATTTTCCTCATGTTGAGTTCTTTCTATGAGAAAGTATAGTTCAAATTCTTGTGATCGGTATATATCTCAAATTTTTCATCATAGAGATAATGTCACTATATCTTCAAAGAAAAGATTATAGCTGTTAAGTCAAGATCATGAGTAGGATAGTTTTTCTCATGAATTTTTAGTTGTCGTGATGCATAGGCAATAACCCTATCATTCTGCATAAGGACACAACCAAGTCCTTTCTTTGATGTATCACTATAAATAGCAAACCCATCATTCCTCGATGATGGAGTCAATAGAGGAGAATTGACTAATCTTCTATTTGATTCTTCAAAACATTATTCACACTCTTTTTTCAAAAAACATTTAACCCCATTACGTGTGAGCTTTATTAATGGGTTAGCAAATCAGGAAAAATTCTGGACGAAACGCTGATAATAACCTGCTAAACCAATAAAACTACGTACCTCAGTTATACTCGTTGGTGCTGGCCATTCCTAGATTGTCTTGGTCTTAGAAGGACCAACAAAGATTCCATCCTTAGAGACAATATGACCAAGAAAATAAATCTCCTAAGGCCATAATTCACACTTGCTAAACTTCCCATATGATACATGTCTTCTAAGAGACTTTAGAATAATGCGAAAGTGATTTTCATGATCTTCATAGCTTTTGGAGTATACCAAAATATCATCAATAAATACCACAATAAAGTCATTAATATTTTCCTTGAAAACTCTATTCATTGGATCTATAAAGGTAGAGGGTGAATTAGTCAATCCAAAAGGCATTACTATAAACTCGTAATTCCTATACCTGATTCAAAATGTTTTTTTCGGAATGTATTCCTTTTTCACACACAACTAATGATATCCAGATTGAATTTCAATCTTTGAAAAGTGTTGATCTCTATGAATTTGGTCTAATAAATCATCAATGCGAGATAGGGGATACTTGTTCTTTATTGTTATAGCATTGATCTCCCTATAGTCAATGCACAACCTCATAGATCCAACTTTCTTCTTAACAAAAAAAATAGGGGCTCCCCATAGAGAAACACTAGGGAGAATAAATACCATATTACTTAATTCCTTTAGTTGTCTCTTTAGTTTCACTAATTCTACAGTGGCCATTCTATAAGGGGACTTCAATATGGGCCTTGGAACAAGAATAAAGTCAATAGAAAACTCAATTACTCATTTTAGAGGATGTCCAGGTAAATCCTCTCGAAACACATCAACATATTCTTGCACAATAGGTACATCCTCAATTTGAACATTCCTTTCCTCACCCACAGTTATTTCATTCTCTTCCTCCCCGATAATTTAATTTAGTTGAGCTACTGGGGGTGGATCTAGATAAGAATTAGGTGGTGACGTTTCTATTCTAAATATAAGGTAGTCCTTATTATCATCAAAAATTGTAACCTCCTTCTACTTATAATAAATTTTTGCATCATAGTCCGAAATCAAATCCATATCGAGGATTATATCAAATTAAATCATGGGTATAATGATGAGATCAGTATATAAATAACATTTATATGCCTTATTGGGAACAGATTCACAAAACTTTGTTACAATGATACTTCCCTTAAGAGTTTTGACTGACAACTCCCTTATTAAATTAAATTGGAAATATCTAATTTTCTTAGAAAACTGGGAATATATGAAACAATGCGATGATCCAGAATCAAATAAATCATTGGCTAAACTTGAAGAAACCATTAAATAACCTTCCACTATGTCTTTCAGAGCTTCAAAATCAGCAGTAGTTATAGTATAATCTTGGCCTTGATCCCTTGGCCTTTTCTGAGGTAAGTTCCCCTGACGCTTAGAAAATTCATTTGCATAATTCCCCCTTTCTCTACCATTGTAACATTCAACATTAACATCCTCTTTCTTCCCCTTGCAATCACAAGCTTGGTGTCCCTTTTCACCACACTTGTAACAGACTCTCATTCCCTTCAGGAAAGTACTGGGGTGTTTCTTCCCACATTTACTATAAAATGGATATTCAACTTTTCCCTTCTTCCCCTTATTTCCATTTCTAGAGTGTTCAGTAGATCTCTTCTTCTCTTTCTTTTCTTTAAATTCATAAGACTTAGAGAATTCTTTTTCTTTCTTGATAGCACATGAGACAATATATTTATACGATGAGAAGGATTGTGATATTAATGCTCAATGGATAAATGGTTTTAACCCATAAAATAAATAATCAATATTACTTCTTGGTTTATGTATATAATCTGCATCATGCCTCACTAACCTTGTAAAGTTATCTTTATACTTTGCGACAATCTCATCCCCCTTTTGCCTCAGAATCAGAAATTGTCTTTCCATATCTGCTCGATGGTCATGAGGAAAGTATTTTTCTAAGAAAATTTATTTAAACTCCCCCATTCCATATTTGATACTTCATCATCTTCCTTTGTGATTTGAATCAATGACCACCATTGATCAGCATCTCCAGTGAGGCAGTAAACTTCCATGACAACTTTTTCCCTTTTACTACTCCCCAAGGTGTGGAATATTTTCTCTAAGGAATTTATCCATTGCTCAGCTACTAATGGATTTTTACCCACCCCCCCCCCCCCCCCAAATAGAATGTTGGTGGTTCTTCCCTTATGAAGCAATCTAACAATGATCATCCACGATGCGAATCAGGGTGCTCCATACAGGTAAGGTTATTATTTATAACCTGAGTGAGCTTTCCCAGTATAGTGATTAGCTGATCAGCACCAATTTTATAACCAGCTCCACTATAATTATCTTGAGTAGGAGGGAAATCCCTACATGGAGTGTGTTCATTGATATGGTTTCTATTCCTTACACTGGGTGCCATTTTTAAATAATGGCATACACTAGATTAGTTTAGGAATTGCATTACAAAATTCCAAACTTATAACATACTTAACATAAATTAAATAGTTCGTGGATATAATCCATAATCATAAAAAAATGTTTTCTTTGAGGAGTTATATACTCATATATCCTTCATAATGGTTTGTAAGGAAAATATGGATTATCCTAAGCATATCCCCTGGGAGAATCGTAACCAAGCGTGCATCAAGGCCCGTTGTCGTGCACCAGTTCTCATTCGAGTCTAGCTCAAAGAAGTGTTTTTGGGTTTTACCCCTAGGTACATATGTGCCAGAGCTGCCTCTACCAGCTCATATCTAGACAGGGATTTATTGCTTGGAAAACTCACAAAATATCTACAGTACCAAAATTCTATGAAGTAATTCTATACTAATCCTCAAAGTCTATCTTAGGGTAATGTTCTCTAATTAGAGTTTTTCTAAATCTAGCTTCCATGGATTATACTAAACTTCCTCTGATACCAATTATAACGCCCTGACCCTAGAAGCCCAAAGTCAGTGCATTATTACGTATCACTAGCATGATCACAAAAGATCAAGTCTCGAAATACCTATTAGTTTAGTAGCCTTGGAAGTACTAGATACATTCATAAGATTTACATTACATCATAAAATGGAAAACTACAACAACATTGTTTCCAAATACAACATTGGGATCCAATAGACTATCCCTGTAGGTTAGTCATAATATACATCTTCGCATCCTGGGAAAAATAAAACACAGAAAGGGGTGAGCTCAGATGCTCAGTAAGGATAACAATATAGCAGAAAATTTCATAAATAAGCATAAACATTTAAGGAAATGTATAAAACTAAAACAAAAGCCTTTTCAAGATAAACTTCATTATAATAAGGAAAATATAAATCGAAATATATCCATTTAATTACTCACATTGATATTATACTAGTCGAATAATAACATGAAATATCAATATCCACTTTCATAATGATGGAATGCATAGTGCGAGACTTCATAACCACATAGTCAAGGCCTTGTGCCAAGACTACAAATAAGATTTTTTTCAAGGCCTTATTCCAAGACACAATTTTGTCTCATGAGACCTACCGATGCATCAAGGAGTTATAGCATGCTCCACCCATCACTTACTAAGTCCAATTCATTCCTCATATGAAAAGTTTTAAACATAACATAAACATTCATATTAAAACTATCATACGAAATTTAAATAGTTTATCCATAAACCATGAATGGTAGAAAAATAACACATCCACAGTCAAAAATATCACAAAACCTTCAATAAAAAATGGAAGATTTTTATCATAATAAATCAACTTCAAAAAAGATTAAACTCCATTAAAGTATGTTGATATAGATGAAATCAAAACTGATTGATAGAAATATCCCATTATTTTTTTGAAATAATTTAAAGTTACATAATTTTAAAATAAAAAACTTATTTTAAAAATATTCTTATAATATTTTAAGGGAAGATTTGACAATGTTATAATGATGGAATATAGCCGCACCCATCGTATAAGTTAAAAAAACATTCTTACCTTAATTCTGTCAAAAAGGTCATAAAGTAACTTGTTTGGAAAACGACAGAAAGATTCCTTTCAAAATGTATAAGGTAAAATAAGGGTGTAAATGACTTTAACCCATAGTCTAGTAAGTAGTAAAAATTTTATGGAATAAGGTTTTATGAAAACATGGATGTGGATGATAAAGAGGTCCTAGTAGATAATTACATATAAACAACCTTGAATAATGAAAAGGTTGTAGAATTAACCCTTACCTTGTACTTTTACTTGGTCAAGGGTAGGTTAACCTCATGTATAATGGTAAAATAATTGTTATTAAATTATAAAATAATCATATAAATTAATATTATATCATATATTATCTTTTAATATTTCTTTGTTAATAATATTTTAGTATTATCGTCGTTTCTGGTGTTTACTGATTCATTTTTCTTAATATGCTTTTTTATATAAGTAATGTTTGTTTTGGATAGGATGTATCTTATTAATATTCAGAATGATATTAAGTCTTTAAACATTATTTTTAATCATCTAATGAAAATTAGTCTTGAATGGATACGATGGGGAATGAATCTCATCGTGTTCGTGGAGACGGTAATCCATACGTACGCATGAGTGGAAATATCAATCTTTTGATATTAAAATTGTATATAAATGGATGGTATATCATATATAAGGAATCATTATCATGTTATATTTATTATTTAAATAATTTATACATTATTATTATACCCATCCAAATAATAATGTATTAAATAACAATTATACCACGACGTGGAGACGGTAAGCCGTACGTACGCACGTATGGTGACATGTCATTCAAATGATGGATAGAATAATGAATACGGTTGTACTATATTTATAATAACATCATAGTGTATAAAATATACTAGATTTATTATTTTATAATAGAGACAACAAGGAAAGAAAAAGTGGAAGAAGAAAAAACATGAAAGAGGTGGTGAGATATTTACCTCTTCTTCGGGTTCTTCCTTTTCATTTGATCAAAAGGGATCCTTAAGTTGGATTTATGACTAAAGGAATGCCTAGAGGATAAAGGGAGGACAGTTTATAGGGTATTTAGGTAGGGGTTAGCTGGGAAAAATGGCTTTTAATATGTGAATTAGAGATAATGGGAAGTTCCCTTTTATAAGAGCGGTGAGGGACACGTTAAGAAAAGATTGAAATATTATTTTATAATAAAATAATTTTCGGTTTCTAATGGATCAAAAATGAATAATTTAAAGTATAAGGTTTGTATGGGTCTAAAACATCTCAAAATAGGTTTTATATGGGTTTGGGTCACTATATTAACCTTATCTTAACCTTATCTTTTAGATTCAACTCTTAGTTAAATAGTTTGACATTTACCATGTCTCTTTGAATTTTTATATTATATGGTTAATAAACTTAATATAAACTTCCAAACGATCCCCAACTGGTTCATTAATGATACACCTATCGTTATATAAGTCTTTTTACTGAACATTAGATTTTTACGAATATTATATCAACCAAAAATATTGTATTTTTTTAAAAAAACTCATTTATGTCAATTTTGGCGTTATTTAATAATTGATTTTTTAAGTCCTAACAACTTAATTACTTCAATATAAATACATTTAATAAACCCTAACATGTCATAGTCACTTATAAAATTTTTTTATGGCATAAAAACTTTCAAATTATATTTATTTTAGTATTTATAATATCATTTATTTGATTGTTTCATTAATAAGGAAAATACTGAATCATTATTGTGTCATATATAAATATATTTATTTTATGTCTAAAAATTATAAATAAAATATCCTGAGATATGAAATCTTTTTAGATTTCTAATGAATATTTATAGTCAAATATATCAATTAAATAACTTCATATAAAAAAATTTTTACTAAAAGATACTTTCTTTTGTTATTTTTTCTTTACTTTAGATTATTTAATATAAAATGTCATTATCACTCCCAAGTGGCTCCATGGGGACCCAAAGTCAACCCAAGGATGACCATGATCAGACATTTATCATAAAATATGGTTAATACATGTGTTAGGGTAATTTAATATTATTATAATATTATTTTTTAACCTTATTTATTGGATTTACCCCTTTAACCACGGTAAATAAAATATTTACTGAAGTAATATTCCTAATGTCTAAAAATAAAAGTTACGTATTTACACAATTTATACCTCTTGATTCCAAATATAGAATCCATTTTTCCAAATTCAAAACACAAAAGTGGAAGAAATTAATTTAAAATTATTTCCCGTTGTCAAAACAAAAGACGTGTTTTTATAAAATAATAACTATCAAAAGATTGACACTTGTTTATGTTCAGTTTAATCGTGAGATTACATACAATGACTTAATTTATATTAAATGATAAAAAATATAATCTAATAATACTTGAAAACTATTCAAATGTATAATTTAACACTATAAATTATTTTGATTAAAAAAGTTGTTTTTAATTAAAATTTAGTATTTTCACTATTTATCAAAAATTGAAAGTTTTCATAAAAATACCAAAATTTCACCATAAGCTAATTTCGATATTCTAAATCCAAAAATGAATTCCATTTTTAATGATAAAATTTATAAAATTTTAAAAGGTGGGTATTACTATTCATAACTACTATTTTGATTGGTCACGGTGTGTTTGAATCTCGAAGTTGCGTACAAATCAAGCTATTACATTATTCAAAGGGAAATGTATCATAGAATCTTGGGGTGTTACAATATTTTTCCCTTATTATTTTATTGTATTATTTATTTGGATTTAGTTGTTTGATTTTCTATTATATTTTATCATTTTCATTATTTTCCTCACTCTGATATTTATTTATTATTGTTATATGATTATTCTACTTTGTTAAAACTCTATAACCATTGGTTATAGTCTCCCCACTTTCTATATCACACCCCCAATACTAGTCAGTGGCCTATTTTGTTTGGTTAGGTGTACTTGGGGCCTCATTACCAACCCTTTCCGGCTACATAGAGAGTGTTGAATTGTGGGACATTATAGTGGTTATAAGCCCACCCCAAAAAGGGCATGAACATTGAGTGGGTGGTTACCTTTTAGGGCACCACGTGTTGAAGTACCTCATTATTAAATGGTCAACCAATATGTATATATATATATATAAAGTGAAACTAGAACCCACACTTTTTTGGTACCTAGTTCTATTCACCCCCCAATAAATAAAAGCAACACTTTCCACATGAGGCAGTGCTCTACGTGGATTTATTTTATTCCTTACCTTACTCGTTGTGTGGACATGACCTACTACCCCCTTGTGAACTTATCCTCTAATTAGAACCACCAATGACCTAAGGTACTCAAATTGGTGTAATTTGAATGTATGTATGTTTTTATGTATGTAAATTTCATTTTTTTTAATAAAACTAAGAACAATTGATCTTTAGAATAGACATAACTCAGCTATCTGACCTCCAATCGATGCATTGTTAGTGGAATTAAGACTATATCAATGGTCTCTATCTTAATTTCAGAAAATATAATTTAAATTTTTAATTAAATAATTATAAACCCACTTTGATAACACTTTTTGGTACTGGGTATGTAGTGAAAGTGTAAAAGTAGGTAAATTTTAAAATTCTTACACAAGATTGATATCGTAACATCATATCCAGTATAGAAATACCAATTTTATACTTGAGGATAATTTTTAATTGAAATAAATAAGAAATATCAAATAAAAATGATTCCTCATTCAATTTTAAGGAATTGGATCGTTTTATTCTTCATGATGATCATATCTCAAGGGATCCGAACTAGGAACCGTCTATATTACCCATGTGTGATTTGAAATCATGTTGGTATGTTAATATACAAAATTTGAGTGCTAGATTTAATATTTAAAGTATGTTTTTATGTACATTAGATCACCATAGAATCAATTACTTTATCTAGGAAAAATATCTTGGATTAGGGTGTTCCAAACTCTCTTTTCCTACTATAGGAAATTGGAGAGATGAGGGAGAATCTCTCCAATTCGTGGGGAAAACAATTCCCTAGAATTTGAGATTATTTTAGCTTAAATAGGTATGTTAATATTACTAATATTTTACCAAGGAACTTTAATAATTTTATTCATATAAATAAATCATATATTACACATATGACTAGGTAAACATGTTACAATTTACATAAATATTTTATCACTTATTGTATCATTAAAATCATGTTACATGATAAAATATGTGTCATTAACTTAACTCATTTCTCTCATAAAATATATAATTAACCATGAATAATATATATATACATTCAAAAAATATTTTACATGAATCCTCTCAATAACTTGTGAATATGTTTAGTTAATAAACTCAACTCTAATTTTTATATACTTGAATAATATAGAATTTTTTTATTGTGATCATTCATACTTGTACATTACCTAACCCCGTTGTTGGATCCACAATTTCCAAAATTACAATTTGATAGAATTGAAAAAACTTTGGAATGAAATTTATGTTTGACCCACTAAGATATTATCTCAATTGCAGTGAGTGTTAATCATAGACCAAAAGAAAAGTATAGAAACACATCAAGGCAACTAAATAGATAAGTTTTGAGTCAAATATTCTAAACTCACTTGGTTTTGAGTTTCATTTATTTTAAATAGGAATGGTATTAATAGTAAATATTTCAATATGTGTTGAGAATAGAAGCATGGTAGAAGAGTGATGTATCCAAGTATTTTATTGAGAATATTGATTGAATTTCCCAAGAAAGTTCTCATTATATGTTGATTTGAATATATTTCATGTGGATTGAAGAAACACCTTAGAGCTTGGAAGTGAGTTAATGTCATTAATCAAATGAAAAATGATGATAGTTTTATTTAATATTAATATTTCATGGAGACTATTATTCTACTAAATATTGTAAAATATTTCTGATAGTATGAGGAAGCTAATATTTGAAGTATTATTTGTTGAATCAGTAAGTGTATTTGAAGAATTTGATAAGCTGGGGAGAGTTCCATAGATTATTTACATTGATAGAAATTATTTATCTATGGAGAAGCTTGGAAACAGAGTTTTGAAGTTCCATCCTAATTATTATCATATTTTGAAGACTAATTTTGTGAGAAGAAGATGCATGGATATTGCTTAAGGAATAACAGAAGTTGGATGAGGAATTTGAAAAACATTACATTAGTCTAAGGATTATTATATCTTGCAATATCTTTTGAATAATTCTAATAGGTCTGAATAGGATTTTAAAATATTCTAAAGTAATTTGGAAGGAGTTTAAGTTTCATGAGATTCCATGTGATGGTTTGAACAAATTTTGAATTGAGTTGATGTAAAACTTTTGTTCTGAGTAGAGTCTGAAGGAATGTATAATATATCTCTCAGAATCAGATAATTAGAAAATTGTTCATTATCATTGGGATATGTAATTTTATTAGGATTTTATAAATGATATTTTAGGGGATTAGTATGAATTTAAAATCATACATAATATATTTTAATTCTTACAGAATAAATTTTTGATGGTATGTAAGATGTTTTATAATGGAATTTAGCAAAGTACACGAGACATTATGTCACATAAGATATTATATAAAATATCTTGATAACACCTAAGATATTGGTACGTAAGTTATTGATTTTCTCAGGTAAGACATTTTTAGAGAATTTAACATATTATCATGTAAGATATTTGAGATCTTATAAAATATATTTTGATAATGGAATGATCAATGGATCATGAAGTCACACTAAGTGGGGGTGAATCAATTATGACTTATTTCAGTGAATTCTTTTCATTTTCTATTTTCCCTTTTAATTTAAACCTCTATCACATTTTAGTATGAGTGCGTCTAATGTTCAATGCATAAAGAAAATGAATCTTAAAACATGGTATATAAATGTTTCAGTTAAAATACTAACTTCTTTCTGAAATTGTTTCTTCCCACTAATTAAAGATACTTAACTATATGAAAGTTATTAAAATGAAGGAAAGTATCATTAGCATCAACATTATGTCCCATAATGTTCCCACTCTAGATTCCAACTAGATATCACAAGTTCCTACCTACACAATCCATCATCACATAGTCCCACTATGTCCTTCTCTAACTCTTGATCCCCATAGGTGGATCATTATACTACATCCCATAGTGTTAATAGATTCCCATTGGCCTTCAAATACATATAAGTCCCACTAAAGTATTCATATTATTCAAATATGATCAAAAAATATAATTATCTTCATTACCTTCTTACTTATTTTTCACTGCGTTGAGATGTAATATTTCTCAACAAACAAATCGTATCACCTAATCTAATAATGTTAAATGATTTAAGAACTTCAAAAACTAATGATCATGTCTTCCTAATATTTCTCAAATTTCACTAATCTTGGACTTATCCCAACACAATGAATACTCGGATATGTAAATATTCTATTGTTTTGAAATATTCCCAGCATTTGTCTCTCTATAAAATGAAATAATGATCTTGTACAACTTAATAAATCATCACATAAACTTCATGCATGAAGGGTACGTTACATATTATTCTCAATAAATCTTCATGAAATCATAAGTATTTCATGTATAACACTTATTCACAATTATTTATACAACTCAAGTATCTAAAAGTATATTTTCATCCAATATATTTCATGTTAGTTGTACACTTCCTTTAAAAACACGCATTCACCATATAAAATAGCCTTTTTAAACCCTAGATCACATACTAATTCACTATTTCACTTACACTATACTATGTTTGTGGGTATATTACTCAGGTTCTTTGTATACTCAATTTCACTTCTCCTTTATGACCAAACTCGCGAAAAAAATTCACTATACACATATGAAACTTCTTTCATGCATCCATAATATTTCATGCACTATTATCAATATCTTCATGTAAATAAGAATGTGAATTCTATATATTTATCACTCATACCAGGGTGAGTGAAACTCTATCCTTCAGGAAAGTAGGAGTGTGGAAAATTCATTTCTTCATCTGCACAAAACTCACAAATTCCTTAATTTTATGTATCTTATCACCAATTATTATTGAAATAATTTTAATTTGAAAAGCAATAGTAAAGGTTTGTTGAACCAAATATTTCTTCAGGTGGTCAGGAAAACTAAGAAAAGATCAAAACGAAAACATGAAACCCTTATTTGAATATAGCACATATTTTCTTTTCCCTATTTTGGTCTCACAAACCTCTCTTAGTTTTTCATTGATCTCATTCTACAAATTTCAAGGGTATGTGGTTGTTATAGATGAACTCTACTAACTTACTCCTATGATTCAAATATTATGTGCATTTTCATAATCCTCATATGAAAACTACCTCATTTCATTCTTCATAAATTCATAAAATCACCATCTCCAAAAAAGTGTATCTTCTTTAGTGTTTCATGAAAACATTTCTACTAGAACCATTGCCTTTGAATTCACATCTTTTTGACTACTTATAATCTTACACTATAAGGTGTCTTTAATAAACAGCATACAACCCTTTTCATGGAGTCAACTAGTGGGTTTAAATATACTATAACTTTAGTATGGAACAATATTTCCTAACATATTTCACTGATGAACTCAATCCATTAATGAAAATCAACTCATAATATCATGTTGATAAATATAATTTACTTTGTAAACGTTTTTTAATCTTAAGAATTATAACATTGATCATTATTGAAAACACAAAACGCTTAGGCTAGGCTTGAGGTTAAGATAATTTAGTCTATAATCAGATGGCTTGGATACAATGGATCAAATAAGTAAATATGTTACCATAATTTTTTAGGTACATAAACAATGCATTTGAAGACCGCATCTAAAATTATTATTGCACTCAGTCTGGATATACTTAATAGACAATCTGAGTTCCCTAACTTAGTAGATGAAAGTAATGAGGTCCATTTCTCCTATACTTTTACACCTTATTTCACTATTGAACCATAGCTTGAGATCTACTTTTTTTCACGTACACCTGTGTTCACTCCCACCTACATCCACATACGAGCTTTGTGAGCTTTATCTCCCATGTGGTAAACATCTCCTGCTACATGTGCGGGATTGACATGATTCCTTAGATTTCTTAGTTGGCATATTTTATATGTAAACTCCAATTGAAATAGTTCAAAAAATACAAAAATTCACATCAAATAATCACCCTTTTTATATTATCAATTCTATTTATATCTAAACACAATAAGTAATTATCCTCTTTCTTTTATCTTGGAATTAAATTATAAATTCCAAAACTCTTAAGCATAGAAATATATTTATTTAAGAATCCATCGAAAACAATTTGAATTCTCTAAACACCCATTTCACAGGTTTAGAACATAAATAACAACTCTCTAATCATCACAATTAAAATAAATTGACTTTTCTTTATCACAACTTATTGAAAATATATTCAAATTCAAAACAATCTCAATAAAGAACCTGGGTTCTTCAATATCTCCTTTTTTATTTGTTTTTAATTCCCATTTCCTTTTTAAATTCAATTTCATCATCTCCCCCTTATTTAATATAAATACAAAGTTATAAATATGGGAATATTTTCTCATTTACATCATTCAAATTTTAATAGCAATATATTCTCCTCTAATGATACTTGTAGTTGTATTTACTCTAAAGATGGATGAAATCAAAACTATCTAAGATACTATATAAAATTAAAAATTCTAATTCTATTTGATCCTTTCTCAATGAAGAAAACTATAATGATCAATTTTATCATCAATGTTGTCAATTAATCTTTAGCAGGTGATACCAACATCAAAAATATATTTCAAGGGTTTTTCAAAATATTTTCAACTAATCTATTTAATTCATCTAAATAAGAAAATTTGAAAATATTCAAGTTCAATATGTACTTTCCCTTTTCAAATTTCATTTTCCTTTTGTCATTAAGGGATAAGTCTCTCCCTTTTAGAGTTAATAACTCAACAATAAAATAAGTGAACATAATAAACATACCAAAATGATTAAAAGATTAATTCTCTAAACTTTTAACATCCACAATTATTAGATACATCCCTCACCATTACATTATATATTCAGGAGATGTCAACTCCAAGCATCTTATGATATTAAATTCAATTTTCCCCCTAAACACATGCATCACCTTCAATTACCTACATGAAATGGAAAGAAAATGTATGTATGGAAATCAAGTGATTATGAAATGATTCTTAGTTATATCTATAAGGATGAGAGTTCCTTATCAACCCAATTATCTTCTTAGATGAAGTAGGATTATTCACATTTTCTAATAAAGTAGATTCATTTTTTATGATTTCTCTATCTCCATAGATGCTTCTAACTATTCTAAAAATATTATCTAGCACTGTTTAAAAACATACACAATCTTCATTTTTTGTATAGACACATTCTTTATAATAATATTTTCTGTAAAAGAAGTCATAAGTGATTTCCCTTTATTCTTCAAAAATTATTCTTGTCTAGGTTGCAATGTAAGTCATTATTAGTTGAATTACCAGTCATACTACACCTTCAAAACACAGCATTAACATTCATCAAGTTACCATTTTAATAAAAAAAATAGATTATTTTTTTATTTCAAATTGTTTTCTTTAGTATTTTTGTTTATATCTAATTTTCAATGCTCCATGATGTGGCCTTTCTTACCAAAAAAGAATTATCTTTTATTTGGCATGACACCCTTTAAATCATTCTTCACTAACTTCTTAGGAATTTTTTATTTAACTACCTTAGTATTTTGTTTACATCCCAAGGCTAACCTATCATCTTCTTTTCTTACATGATTTTTTTAATAGTCTATTATTAAAATAAATAGGTGATTTTTTCTTTATTGGTACATACCATCACTCACAATAAAAGTTACCACTTATATTATAATAATCACAAAATGTTCCAAGGTACTCATATCTATTCTTGATAGACTGATTCTGTTTCTTTGAATTCCACTTCTATTACATATGTTTTCTATTTTATTCAAATCCAAAACCCTAAATGTAGGCACTATTTTATTTTTATAAAATGACATATTGTGCCAAAAATTCATTTGTTGATACCCATACTTTTAATAACACCAAAAGTAACCAAAAAAACCTGATTTCTTCTTATGTAACATGTTCTAACTATCTTGGAAACATTTTTGTTTTTGGAAGACACATTTCTTATTTTTTTTGATTTATTTGGAGAAAATAATTGTGATACTTATTTACATCCACCATTGAATATTTAGTGGATTTCATCTAATTTTTCTTCATCTATTTTTTCCCGATTTTAAAGTTAAATCTACACTAGTCATGAAAATAGAATTAGTATGCATAGATTTATAAAGAAAGAGTGTTGCCTTTTTCAACAAGACTACAGTATATTATCCTTAGATAATCTCAATATCTTCTTTCCAATAGGTTGACTTTTTGTAGAAATAGGAATATTATCATTCTTATAAACACTTCTTTTATTAGTATCTTGGAAATTCTCAACTAAGGTCTCTTCGAGATTTTTTATTTTCACTTCTAGTTAAATACAAATTAAATTAAGATAAATATTTTCATATACATCTGATTTCAAGATTAATTCCCAAAAAATATTTATATTCTGAATATTGTCTTCATTATCCTGATTTTTCTTTCAAAAAAAATTCAATTTCCTTAATTCTTCTTTCTTTAACCTCTAGTTGTGTATCTTTAACAAATATAGGTGTATTTTGTAATTTTTCCAGTGCATCGATAACTTCTGAAAAAAACCCATTTATTTTACTTCCCTATCACACAAACTCATTTTAAATTCTTCTTCATCCACACAATCCTTTTTATTTTAAATTGAAATAGATTTTTCTTTTTCTTCTTTAACCATGGTGACTCATTCTTTATATAACATCACATTCTCTTCCTTGACTCAATAAAGTTTTAATAGAGTCTTGCAGTTTTAAACCTTTATAGTTACATCTTATTACATTTCATCAGTTACCCCTTATGAATGTTATTTTTCATCAAGAAGTTCCTTGAAAAACCTAACTATACAAGTAACCACTTCTTTGGGAACTTTCTTCAAATTCTCTTTGATTTAAAAAATGAACACATCTTCAATATATCATATAATTAATTCAAAAAATATATAATAAACTCATTTTAATAAATAATTACCACTCTAAGTGTCTTCAATAAATAATTTTTCTTCTTCAATCTTTTAGTCGTTCTTTAATCTCTTTTCCACTCTTTTGTTTCTATTTTTCTGAATCTTGACAGAAAATCGCCTTTTTGACATTCGTAATAAAAGTAGGATTTTCTATATGAAGGTCTTATAAATCTTATTAAAATTAAAATATACACATTATATACTTCTGATATGAATTATTGGAAAAGTAAATTAGATCTAACCATAGGTGGAACATTTTCTCTGACACCAATTGAAGTGCCCAATGGATCGTACAGTCGCACTGAGAGGTGGTGAGAATCATGTGTGACTTGTTTTAATGAATTATTTTATTTTTATATTTTCCATTTTCAATTTAAAAATATTTCACCTATTGGTATTATAGGATTATATATTTATTGGAGAAATTAAATGAAACTCAATACATGATATTTACAAGGTTTGATCAAAAGACCTACTACTTATTGCAACTGATTATTCCACCCAATTACATATTATTCACTATATGAAGGTCCTTACAACTAGGGAGAGTCCTATTCTCATAAAATTTGAGTTCTAAAGTGTTCCAAATCTATATTCATGTGGAACCCATAGATTTTATAATAACATTATGTTTGATTGAATATAAAACACGCAACACCGAGCTTAAATGAACCATAAAATATTATTATTTTATGACTATTATAACATAAATACTAAATTAATGGGTATGAATATAATTAAATTAATTATTAAAGTATATAAATCTCATAATAAAAAATATTGGTAAATTCTTAGGAAGTAAGCAATTAAATATTTGTAGACCCATTTTATTTTTCAAAATAGGGTTTCTTCAAAATTGATTTTATTAAGAGAATGTTATATTTATTTTTTTGAAATTTAAGAAATTATATTTGATAAAAATAATACCATTTTTTAAATAATAAAATAAAAATTGTACTATAGTTAATTTTTGATATTTTTTTGAAGAGATTGATTTTCTAGTGAATAGTGAAAAATATTGATTTTATTGAAAACTGTATTTTTTATTCAAGTATTTAAAAAGTAAAATTATGTTTTTAAATAGATTAAAATTAAAATTAGTTCTATAGTATTATAAATAATCCAATTTTATTCATTAGAATCAATTTTATGGTTTAATTTGTATAAAACAAATTAATACTTAAGAAGTCATTTTTCCAAAATAAATCATTCTTCATTTGTTTTGTGTTTTTCTATTAATTTAATTTATGATACTTATCAAAATTAAATATTAAAAAATTGATACCCTAATTAAAATCAGGTGGTTCAAATTTGGTCAAAATTTCACTTTTATTTTTTTCCATTATAAAAAGTAACCTTAGTAAATATTTGTCCCCTAGGTAAGGGTAAACTAGGTAATTAAGGTTAAAAATAATATTATAAGGACTAAAAATGAAACTAATACTTTTATTTATCCAAATAGATAAATTTAGTTTGAAAATTTAAATCCAATTATCAAATATATGGTCATGTGGTTCTATTTTAATTTAAATATGATCATTATATTAATTTAATAAATGAATAAATACAAGATGTCACTCTCTTAACTTTAATATCTCTTAAATTTTTATATAAGGATATAAAGGATATGTTTGGTTCTAAATTTTTATTTTAAATATGAATTACTTTTATTATCATGTTAATTTATTTATAATTTTTTGTGATTGAAAAATTGCCTTAAATGCTTATGCAACGCTGACATAGTATTTATTCAATTAACAAAAATTCAAAATAAATAGTTTTAAAATTATTAAAAGTAATAAAATTTTGGTGAATTACTATGTTAAAATAATTTTATATATATATATACATATATATATTTTATTTTAATTGTTTATATTTTAATTCCTTTACTGTCACGTTGTCTTTAAATTCAAATTAAATAAATATTGTCAAAAATCACAATAGTGATATTTTATGATAAATAAAATTTTATTAAATTATTTAAAAATAATAAAAATATTGAAAGAGGACAAGTAGGACTATAAATATTCAAATATTTCATCCCCTTTACATTTATGAATCAATTTTTAACTTATAAGTAAAATAAAAACCCTTTAATATTAAAAAAAGCATTACCACGGTTAAGATTAAAATTGGGTAACCAAGGGTTTAAACGAAAAAATAAGGTTTAAAATGATTCCAAAACATATATAAATTTATTTTTAGTATTATATTTCTACCTTATACTCTATTTTTTCAGGTATATTTCCATTTGGAATCATTTATCTTGAGAATAACTTAATTATGTTCTAATATATTTAGTAATTCCAATTGTGTTTACTTCCTCCCTTAAAAATGATACCTCTTATCTATTTTATTTACACCACATTTATCCATTTAAATAAAATAAAACTAAACCATTTCTATTAAAAATTATATTATCCAAGTTATTGAGTAGTTTTTATTTCCAAAATACCAACCCTAGGCCCCTTAAGAGGAAATCTAAAGGAAGCCTACTAAAGAAGAGGTAATCGTCTTTACCGACTCTTTAAAATTTATTTATTCTTATAATTTATCTAAATATATTTTACTCATTATAAAATAATAAATAAACTATCATAAATATACATATATTTTATTATGATTATTGGATAACCATTTTCTACCTATTTTATATCCTATGTAAAATGAAAACATTGCTCGTGTGTACGTATTACTTACTGTCCGCACGTAGTCGTTTAATTTGTTTTCCATCACTATATTTTATGGATGGTTATTATAAAAGTTTAAATATTTATATATTATATTTATTATATAATTATTATTTTTAATTATAATATCACACCAAATTTCTTTCATTCCAATCCTCTGGGAAACAATAATATCGCTCGTGCGTACGTGTGGTCCACATTATCCATGAAGCGATGTGATTTGTTTTTTCATTTAAATATTATGTGTTTGGTAATAGGATTGTATTTAATGAATATATATGATATAATAATGATTATTAACTGATGAATTATTATTTACCTTTCTTTTTTCATCCATCAAAAAGTGAAAATAGTGTTCATGCATACGTACATCCTACCATCTCTATAAACAGTGTAATTTATATTTCTATATCAATATTTTTTGGATGAATCTAAATATGTATATATTGAATATATATATATATATATATATCATCTTCATATCCTATTTAGCATTATTTAGATTATAGAACCAATATCAAAATACAATAATCATAATTACCACATACTAATAAAAATGAAACAGTTAACACCCAGAAATAATGATTTTAATAAAAAATTACCCTTTTATAGAATTATAATAAATTAAAATTAATTTTATAGGAGGTTAAAAATCGTTAGAATAAAGTCAAACATGTGTTAATGGATTTTGTCTCACTTTTATTTCTCTGAGATACATTACATATTCCTCACTTTATTATCTTTTGTGGTGTATATAATTCCCATGAATGTATTTAATAATACTTTCCTTAAAATTATTTGTATTTACATATCCATATAATGTTTAATATTTCATGGGTTTCTTATCTCAAAGTTACCTAAGTGGTAAGGGTTTTATATTAAAATATCATTGTTTACCTAGATTTATTATGATCAGGTTTCTTATAATAAAATTTAAACATATAACTCTAAGGAAACTAATGAATATCATTATATTATGGTTATTTTTGAAGTCTAAATGTTTACCTTTAATTTTTCACACTTTAAAAAATGAATATAGATAAATAATTTTTTTAAGGAAAAACAACTTTATTTCTTTTTTTGGTCGAAAAAACGTTTTCTTCCAAATCTATTTTTTTTTAAAGTTTTTAACAATGTTTTTAAAATTATAACATGATTGATTATAGAATTTTTACCCATGATTAAATTTTTATATAATTATTTAAAGAGAATATTTTTATCATTTTTTGAAGGAGTTAATTTTTTACTTTTTTTACAAAAGTGTTAAAGTGATGTTTTCTTTTAACTTGTATGGCATGAATATAATTTCTCACCATAATGAACACTAAATTATTTAAATATTACTTTACAATTTTATATGGTTATTTTCAAATACAATGTTTTCTTTACTATGTAGTTAATTTTTATATTTTAAATAATTAGTTTCAAAGTGTAAAGATCATTTTTGTCAATAAATGTTCCAAGTAATATTTTAATGGCATTTTTAATCTATAATAACATCCTTTGATGTTACTTAAGTTTTACTGGGGATATGATCCAACGATACCATCCTTATTATTTTCCTGATGTTTTGTTATTATAATGATAATATTTTTATAAAACCTATTTCTTTTCCATTGGTTATGCTATGATGAAATGATGAAATGTTTATGAAACTCATTTCTTTTCCATAGATTATGCTATGATGAAATACTTATGAAACCTATTTACTTTCTATAGGTTATGATATGATGAATGTTTTTTGATCTTATGGCACACTTATATATTATTTTCCATATGTGATGGTTGGTATCAGAATTATATATCCCTCCAATTCATTGGGTAAATATGGACATAAAATGATATAAATAGGATAAGAATGTAGAGTGAACCCAGTTCAGTAAGGGGATTCATCCACTTTGATAGTCTTGGGACTAAACCTTGACTAATAAAATGGAATAGGGAGTGAACCCAATCTACTATGAGAGTCTCAGTAGTGATTTTTTACTACTATGTAAATGATTTTATATTCTTATGTGTACATCAAAAACTTATGTCTCATACCATTGTTGTGCTCTCACGGCCCATGTTATTTAATTACTTTATGATACATTTATTATAAACTCCCAATATTTATTTGATATTTAAAGAGTATTATCTATGATATATAGGGAGTGGATATTCAAATGTTATGCTCATGTTTAAATACCCTTATACTAATGTTATGTTTAAGTGATAATTAATATCTATCTTGTATACCCTTACTAAACATCTAAGTTACCGCTTTATTATATCTCATTTACACAATATATGACAAAATGTTATAAGTATTATGTGTCTAATAAGGTTCATAGTAATTAAGAAATAAGTGGGAGATTATGTAGATCTTTTATGAACTAGCTGTTTATTTATCTAAGTTTCTAAATACACTAAACCTTTATGGTCCTTGGGTGTGTATTTTTAAATAATATTAAATATTCATCAAATAAGATATAATATCTATGTATGAAAATTTTGGGTCTCTATAAGTCCCAATAGATATTACAAGTTCCCACTTACACAATCAATCAACATAGAGTCCCACTATGTCCTTCTCTAGTTATTGAGTCCCATAGGAAAATTTTTATACTACATCCTAAAGTGTTTGTAACTTCCACCAGCCTTCATACACTTTAAACTCCCACTGAAGCCTTCAAATTTCTAAAATATGATCAATTGATAGAAATATATTCAATAGATTATGACTACTTTTTTACTTATTTCATGTGTAATATTTCTCCACAAACAAACTAGATCACATGATTTTCTCATATACACTGCTTCTAGAACTTTAGAAACTAATGATCAAGTCTTCTTGATCTTTCTCACTATCTAGTAATCATGGAATTATCTCAGAACACTTAATAATCAGGAATGTAAGTCTTCTACAACTTATAAAGATTACCAACCTCAGTATATCTTTCAAATATGTAATAATTGTATTTCACAAATCAATGAATATTCACATAAACATCATACATGTATCATACATTGCATGATCTTCTCAAAAATATATTCATGCAATCATAATTTCTTCATAAATAACAATACTTCATACTTATTTGTACAAATAAAGCCTATAAAACTATCATGTTCTAACTGTATTATGTATTAGTTGCACACTTCCTTTCAATCACACATTTTCCTTATATAATAGCTTCATGAAACCCTTTCTTGCATAATGCTTCATTATTTCACTTACATTATACTATGTTTATGCATTAATTATTCGGGTTATTCATGTAATCATTGTCACTAATACTTCATGATAAATCTCAGGAATCACCATAACTGTATATATATGAAACTTACTTCATGCATGAATAACATTTCATGAAAAATTCTAAATTTATTCACTTAAATAAAAATGTAGATTATTTCTATTTTCATACACATACCAGGGTTCACATAATGCTATTCTTCATGTAAGTATGAGCATGGAAAACTCTTTACATCATATACACAGAAATTATATATTTCTTAAGTTCACATATATCCTAACTACTTATTCACAAAAAAAACTTTAAATGTGAATAGAACAACCAAAGGATCACAGAACCAAATCCTTCTTCATGCGATCACAAAGGCCCAGAAAATACCAACAAAATATAATAGAACACTTACATGAATACAGATTTTTTTTCTTTACTCTTTTCTGGTCCCATAGATCTCTATTAGTTTTTCATTGATATTATTCTATAATTGTCTAGGGTTGGGGGTATTTAAAGATGAATTACACTGACTTACTCCACCGCATCAAACAATATGAACACTACCATACTCCCCATGTTCACACAACTTTATCTCATGATTCTTGACATCATAAAATTCAAATCTCCACAAACTATATCTTCCTTCACGTTACATGCCAAAAATTTTATGAGTTCCATGGACTTAAAACTCAACTTGATTGTTTATCATCTTCCATTTTAACGTCACTTTAATGAATAGCATTAAATCCCTCACATGGAATAAACTACAGGCTTCAAATATACTCTAACTACAGTATGGACCTATATTTCATAATATATTGCATAGATGAACTTATTACAGCCATAGAAATAATGTCACAGTATCATATTGATAAATATTATTTACTTTATGAACTTGTATTTTTCTTAGAAACTATGTAATATATTTTTACTACAAACAACAAACCCATAGGCTTAGCATCAGCTAAAATATGATCAATTCCATAATTTTACATCTCAGATATAATCAAATGGATTTCCAAATATCTTTACTTAATTTTTAAGATGGATAATGTGTGTTTATAAAGGCCACATCCCCCACCACTTTTCAGCTTAGTATGGCTCTTCTTAATAAATGATATGACATCCCTAACTCAATGGATGTGAGTACTGGGGCCTACTCTTGACCTCCTTCAACACCTAGTTGTGTTGTTGAGCTATATAACAAACGTTTTCTCATGGATTTGCATTTGTGTGTACACCTAAATACCACCTTTCATGAGCTCTGTGAGCTAGCACTTTCAAATAGTAGAAGTATCTACCCATGCAACTGGTATTGAGCTTATTCCTTAGCCCGATTGGCTAGTATATTTTGTTATGTAAACTACTATATAAATTATTAGTGATACTCATAAAAATACTCAAATCTCATCAAATCATATCCCTTTTTTAATTATAAATTCTCTTCATCTCTAAAATCAATAATTAGTTATCCTATTTATTTTATCTTGGAAGTAAATTAAAAATTAAAAACTATTCAACATAAAAATTTCTTCACTTTATAATCTATAGAAAACAATGTTCATTCTCTAAACATTTGATTACCTCTAGGTCACAAGTATGCCTTAGTCAAGACTTGGTTTTTCTCTTTTGAGGTTCATGAAGTTTAAAGGGATCAAAGGCTAAAAACAAGGTTTTTTAGGGAAAACTAGAAAGGAACTTGGTCAAGGTTCATGATTAGCTTAACTCTACAGTAATCATGTAGCGTAGATATATTTTTGAATAGAGGGGTTTTTCTTTGTTTGAACATGGTTCAATAAATTAGGAAGCTCTCTAGTGAAAACCATGCAGGGTCTAGTGTTTCTATAGAGGTATCACATGATTAAGTTGCACTACTAGTTTAATCATGAGGACATAGTGGAAACTGTTCACACTCCCAAAGAGAATTGATAATAGGGGAGCACGGTTAGGTTCATGCTTTGTTTAACCATGCAGCCTCCCCCATGAAACCATGTGACCTCCCTATGAACTATGAAAAAATAGTATTTTACCCCTTTTAACATGGTCAGTTTTAAAAATAATTAAACCATAATCTCATATATTCTATTCATTATCCTTCCTCATCACTTTGGAGCTCTTTCCCTTTTAATTATTGGAAGAATTCCCTCATTCTTAATGGATCACATCGAGATATGTTGCATTTTTTATCATGTGTATATTATTCTTTGTAGATCCTCTCTATATCCTTTCTCCTCCCAAATAATTGAACAAAATTGGGTTGTTTATGAAATATATAGGGGGGTTTATAGAGGATTGAAGTTGTTTCTTATGGATCTAGGATCATAAGGACCCGATCTACCTTTCTCTGGTCTCTGTTTTTTATGGCGGTTTTTTCTACCTTTGTTTTAAGGTAGGTGTTTCTATACAATGGATTGATTATATTAATTTCTTATTATTCTAATAAAATTTATATGGGTTATCCATTTAATTTAATTCAGTTTTGTTTTCCATGGATTTCTTGAAAATATAAATGTTTTTAAAGGGGGTTTTCTTTAAAATGGGTTTTTTCACACCAATCATTTGATTAAATGATTGAATGGTGGTTTTGTATTAGAAATGAGTTTTCAAACATTTAAAAGGACTGGCTTGGATTTGAAAATATTTTATAAATTGTGATAATGGTTTTAAAAATGAATTTTTAAAATTGGAACATTGGGAACCTTGGGTGTGTTCTGAAATATACATAGGTGGCAGTAGTGTCTATAGCACCACTTGGGGTTTATTTTTGAATAACGATGGACGATGGTAGGAATTGATATTGGTCGGTTCCAACATTATACCTAGTTTAGGCTCTATAATTTCTCTTAATTATTCCCATAGTCTAGTTCCCAAAATAAAGTTCCTTTTCATTTATGGTTATTTATTTCATGATCATTTTTTCATGGATAGTTTCTCACATTTTTCATTCACATGATGTCGTATCACATGATTTTTCATGATGGATTATGTCAAGGATGTGTTTTTACTTTTTTACCTTATGATTTATAGATGTTCATTCCTATTTTATCACTTCTATTTTTTATATTCCTGAATTTTTTTAATATGATAGGTGTTTATGAAAACCAAAGAAAAATATTTTGAAAAATGGGTTTGGATTTTTTTAAATGATTTGAAAAATAGTTTTTCTTTTAAAATCTAGAACTATTTCATTATTGATATTGGACCTTGTATATACTCTTTGGATTTAATCTCAAATCCTAATTTTTCCTTCAGTTGTTTGGAGATGATTTATTAAAAGATCTAGAAAAATTTAAGAGGATCTTGTAGCATTATAGCTTCTCTAGTTCAGAAACTTTGGTTCGAGATGGTTTGGAGGTAATGGTTGGTCACATGGAGACTTATTGATCTTATTTGATTCATAATTTTTGGTTTATCAAGATTATTTTGGAATGTATGGTTCTTTTGTGTATCTTTTTCTTACGAATTTTACTCTATTTGGATGTCTTATTTTTCTTACATATGAGACATGTTTCTTTTGTCTTTGTTATACCTCACCATGATGGTCCGACTCGAGTGGCTTGTCTAGTTGGCCTAGATTGCTATGTTTCAATTTTGTATCAAAGGGATGCTCATTCTGAAGTGTGTTAAAACTGATTGAGTTGGGTTCAATGTCTTGCGAAGACATTAGTTAGGACCGTCATAATTTGGGTAGTAAGTGTGGGAGGGTTCCTATCCAGCTCACTTCCATGTCTGAACTCGAGTTACTATGGGTGGTTGAAAAAAATTTACCAAGTTTGAAAATTGGATTTTATAGTTATTTGAATGAGTTGATTGTGAAGTTTATTTAAATTTTCTATCTTAAATCATTGTTTCAATTTAATATAATTCATATTCCATAAAATCATTGATGTTTTAAATAATGGATATGAATTATTGAAGTTGGTCCTAAGATTTTGGAATATGCTCAAAAGCTGATAGTTCATTGTCTTGTACTTAACAAAAAATGCATCCAAGAAAAGATCTTCCAAATCTGATGGAGGAAGCAACAAGATAGGATCAGTAGGCAAATCCTCTAGTAGAACCTTCTTTGGTTGAAGCTATAAATTGTACAATATATACTCTTGTTTAAGTAGGTATCAAGAACCTAGGATTTATGATGGATCATGGCTCTGAATTCCCTAAGAGGAATCTGCCTATATTTTTTGGTGAGAAGGTACCCCATGAATCTAAGGAGTTTCTTAAGCATCTTGAAAGGATATTAAAATTCTTAAAGACTTCTAATGACTCTAAGGTGGGTTTTTCTAAATACATACTCAAGGGACCAGGAATAATATGGTGGGACGCCATCATGTAAGCTAAGTTGCATGAGAAAATTACATGGACTTCTTTCAATCAAATATTTAATCTGATGTTTTACCCTAAGAAATTATTTGTGGTGAAGACTCAAGAGTTTCTAACATTGGAGTAAGGGGGTGTACTGTTCTAGAGTATTCCACTCGCTTTTCTAAGGTGTTGAATCTACCATTGAAGCTAGTTAACATTGAGTACCTAAAGTCTCAGAGGTTTGATCTAGCACTGAGTGTGGATATTCAATCAATGTTGATTATCATGTGCCTTCCGACCTTCATGGAGGTAGTCGAAAAAGTATCTTTGGTTCCGAAAGACATAGCTGGAAAGAAAATTTTGGCTGGAGCTTTGGTTGGTGATTTTTTAGCCAAGGTGTATCTTCTGGCCATAAAAGGAAGTTCAAGGGTAGTCAATTTCCTTTTGGACCATTTCTCAAGGCTTCGTTAAAATAGTGGAAGATTTTATTTTATCAGTGTGGAAGTCATGGTCATACCAACACTAATTGTATAGTGTCACCTAATACTTATCATCATTGTAAATTATTTGGCTATCTGAATCATTTTTTTGAAAGGATACCCTAGGGAAGAAAGCTAGAAACCACTCTCACTATGGGTTTGTAGGTTCTTACTGATGCATCAAAGGGTGGTGGGTACAATCCTTAGGATAAGGGGATGTTCATGTAATTAAGACTAGATAACTTTATCTAACTAAGTATGTGCTATAGGAATCTGATGCAGGTCTATCGACTGTTAGAATTATAATATTTATTTTATCTTATATGGTGTTATCTTTGTTTGATATAGGTGATACATATTTTTTATATCATAAAAGTTAGTTGATGTGTTAGACATAAATTCATAACTTATTCTATACTTTTAATATCTTTCTATTCCTTTAGTAAAGAGGTGTGAATATGGTTTTAAGTGTCCCATGTTTCAAGTGATGATTGGAAACTACAAGGTGGTATGGGACTTTTTAGTTCTCAATATTGAAATCTTTGACCTAATACCTCGCATGGATTATATGATCAGCATTAAGGCCCATAAAGACTATTATTGTGATCAGGTTCAGTTTTTATCTTTTGATGGCTCCACTCATGATTTTTTGGGTGAGTGGGATTATAAATCAGGAATGGTGGGTCATGTTGTTCCTTTTGTTGGGGTAATCTTGTGCTAGTAGTTAGAAATGTTTCTCGATGTCATTAACGTTTGTTTTGGTAGTCTACTTCCTGTGGTGGTGTTTATGTACCCCAATGCCTTTCTAGATTATTTATATATTTTAACACCATATATAGAGCTTGATTTTACAATTGACCTTCTCTCAGGTATGATGGACATTTCTATGCCATCTTATCGAATGGCACCTACTTAGTCAGTGGGACATAAAGTACAACTTGAGGATCTAGAGGCTAAGGGATTTATTCATCCTATAATGTCACCATGGTATTCTCCTATCCTTTTTCCTAATAAGTAATATGGGGGTCACAAACTTTGTGTGGATTATCGAAATTTGAATCAGTTGATTGATAAGAATAAATATTTTTTTCCTAGTATTGACGATCTTTCTGACCAACTTAGGGGAGCATATTGGCTTTCAAATATTTACCTCTATTCAGGGTACCTTCAATTGAGATTATGAGTAGAGGATGTAACTAAGATAGTGTTTAGGAGCTTTTTTATGAATTTTTAGTTTTTAGTTATTCTATTCGATCTCAAAAACACTCCTTTATTTATGGATCTAATGAACTGAATATTTTATCAGTTATTGGACTATTTTTTATTGTGTTCATGGATGATATATTGGTGTACTCTAAGCCAAAGGATAATCATATGGACAATTTATATATCAATATTTGAACATTTAAAGAACATAATCTATATGGTAATCTCTCCAAATGTGATTTTTTTATCAAGAACTAAAATTTATGGAGAATGTGATATTTGAGAGGGGTGTCTTAGTGAATCCTGAAAAATATAGGTAGTTGTGTCCTAATAGTATCCCATAAATGAGTTTTTGATCTCAAGATTTCTTGGGTTTGGCTAGATACTATAGATGGTTTTTTCAATATTCCTCTAAGATCATATCTTTGATGACATCTTTAACCCAAAAGGGTGAAAATTTTGAATGGAATGAAAATTTTCAGAGATATTTTTAGGAGATGAAGGTTAGGTTGACTTCCACACCAGTTTTGATTCTTCTAGAATCGAGTTCGTTTCATGATATTTTTTGTGGTGCTTCAAGTATGGGTTTTAGATGTGTCTTAATTCAAGGGAAATAGGTAGTTGCCTATGAATCATGCCATTCACACCCTCATGATAACAACTACCCTACCTAAAATCTTGAGTTGTAAGTGGTTATTCATGCACTCAAAATGTGGTATCTCAACCTCTTTGGGGATCTGTTTATAGTGTATTCTAATCATAATATCTTAAGATACAGTTTTACTTAGAGGGACATAAACTTGTGGTAGATAGGTTGGGTGAACTATCTTTAGTATTTTGATTTTAATATTGCATACACCCTTGAGAAAGGGAATTTGGTTGCCAATGAATTGAATAGAAAATTATGGACACAACATGAGAAGGAATTATTTATGGAATGGCCTCTGATGAGTATGTTTCCTGAGATGATCTAAGGAGTGTAAGAAGTTGGTGGATATGTGTTATTGTCTTATATAAAAGCCGAATCAACTTTTTATGAGTGATTTTTTTCAATAAGGTGATATACACCAAGTGAAAATGATTTAGTAAAATCCTTTATGGTGGGGAGACCTTGGGTGAGTGGTCTCAGTCTCCGATTAGAGCTTTGGGATTCTATATAAATTGGGTTGTAGTGATTTCTATGTATTGTGAGTTCATGGAAAATGTAAACCAGTCATGTTGTTCTATAAAACCTAGGGCTACCAAGTTGTATCACAACTAAAGGCATTGGTATTGGTGTCCAAGGATGAGTTGGTTGATTGGGAAAAAAATCACAGTGTCTCACGTGTCAGAAAATTGTGGTGGAACACCAGAGAACTTATGGTTTTTTGAAACCTTTACCAGTTTAGATATGGAAGAGGAATTATATTTCCATCGACTTATTTATTAGTTTCTATAAACTCATAATGGTAAGGATTCTATTTGGGTGATTATTGATCAAATTACAAAATTGGATCATTTCTTGCTGATCAAGGAGATGATAAAAGTATAATAGTTTGAAGAATTTAATGAAAAAGTGATTGTGAAACTTCATGGGGTTCCCTATGATTTTTTTTTTGATAGGTAATTAAGGTTCACATCTCATTTATGGAAAGGTTTTTAGTATTTTATGGGTTACTATATGAAATTAAGCATGATTTATCATCCATAGACTAGTAGATATACAGAGAGAGCTATACATGTTCTTGAGGATAATATTTCCATGGAATTCATCATTGGTTGTATATAGAATCATAATGGTAAGGATTTATTTGTGTGATCATTGATCAAATTATGAAATTGGGTCATTTCTTTCCTATTAAGGAGATGATAAAAGTAGAACATCTTGAAGACTTGTATGTCCAAGAGATTATGAGAATTCATGGGGTTCCCTATGAAATTGTTTCTAATAGGGACCCAAGGTTCACTATATATTGTGTAAGAGTTTTTATGAGGTGATGGGTTCCTAAGTGAAATGAAACGTGGTTTATCCATTATATACTGGTGAGTGCTATTTGAGTTCTTGAGTATATTATTCGGTCTTGCATTCTTGATTTTGTTGTATATTGGAAAAATCATTTTGCTCTGGTTGAATTTTATTATAATAATAGTTATCAGAAATTGATAAATATAGATGTATTTAAATCATTGAATGGGTTTCCATGTAGATCTCCCTTATTCTGGTCAGATTTGGTAGAGAAACCCTTGTTTGGGCCGAGTCTCATTTAGGAGATGATGGAAAAAGTGTAGTTGATCTAGAAGAGGTTGGTCACAGCACAGAGATATCAAAAATCTTATGTAGACAATCGTCAATATCCAATATAGTTATAGCTTTTTTATTGGGTTTTTCTCAAAGTTTCACCCCACTTGGGGCATGTTAGGTTGGGTAATAATGGTAAGTTGGTACTGAGGTTTTTTGGACCCTTTCAGATCATGGAAGGACTTGGAAAGGTGGCATATCAATTGGAATTACCATCTTTCTTGACTATGATTCATGACATGTTTCGTGTTTTCTAGCATAGGAGGTATCACCTAGATCATTTCCATATCTTTTTATGAGATTATTTTGGTATTTTTTCCTGATATCACCTTTGTTGAGTTCCCAAGTTCATATTATTGATCACAAGGATAAGGTATTATATAGTAAAATGATTCCCTTGGTTCGGGTACTATGGAAGTGTGGACATGATAGCCATGAGATGTGGGATTGAGAATCATTGATGATGTAGTAATGTACATTTATTTTTGTGGGTCAAAAATCTTGAGGAATTCTTGGGATACAAATATATTATGGTATGGAGAATTTTTATGCCCTTTGGGTCAGAGTTATGGCTTAGTCAATCCTTGGTTTGTATCTTTTGGGTCCATGAAGTTTTAGTAGATTAAAGGTTGAAAAAAGGGGTTTGGGGAAAATAGGAAAGGTATCCAATTAATTAACATGGTTAGCTTAAACTTATGGTAACCATGTGGTATGGAACTATGTTTGAATAGAGAGGTTTTTCATGGTTTTAGCATGGTTAAATAAACATTGTGGCTCACTAATGAAAATCATATGGGGTATGGTGTTTGAACATAGTTTTTACATGGTTAAGTCACATTGTTATTTTAACCATGTATAATCAAAAAAATGTGCCTAATCCCAAATAGAATGGATAGTATGGATTCATGGTTAGGCTCATGGTTTTTTTAACCGTGTGGCCTCCTCCAAGAAACCATGTGACCTCCCTCCTAACTATAAAAAATGGGACTTAACTCTTTATCCCTTGGTCATTTTCAAGCCTTATAAACCCCTAATCTCATATTGTTTCATCATTATCCTTACCCAAAACTTTGTAGATCTCTCCCTATGTATTCTTATATAATTCCTTCATTCTTTATGGATATTATCAAGGTATGTTATGTTTTCTATATGGTTTCTATTTTTCTTTGTAGATCCTCTCTAGATACCTTCTCCTCCTATATAATTGGACCCAATTGGTTTCTATATACTAGATATAAGGGTTTTGATAGAGGATTGTCATTTTTTCTTGTGGATCTAGTATTTTGAGGACTCGTTCTACCTTTTTATGGTCTGCGTTATCAAGGGTGGTTTTTTCTACCTCTGTTTTGAGGTAGGTGTTTCTATATAATAGTTTGATTCTATGAATTGATTATCATTAATGTAAAATTTATTTATGTTGTTCATTTAATTTAATTGGTTTTTGGTTTCAATGGATTTACTGAAAAATGAATTTTTTTAAAGGGGTTTTTCTTTAAAAATGGATTTTTACACACCAAGTGTTTGATTAAATCCTTGAATGGTGATTTTGGATTGGAAATGGTTTTTAAATCACCAAATTGGATTGGATTGCCACTGAAACTATTTTATAAATTGTGATCATGTTTTTGAAATTTTATTTTTAATATTGACACATTGGGAACCTTGGGTGTGTCAGGAAAGAGGCATAGCTAACCCCAGTGTGTGTGGAGTGACTAGGGGTTTCTTTAAATATTTTGATGCACTATGGAAGGAATAAATATTGGTTGGTACAAAAATTATTCCTAGTTTAAGATATATTTTATCTAGTGCATATTCCCATAGGCTAAGTCCCAATATATAGTGATTTTTCATTTATGATTATTTATCACACATTTGTTTTTGTTATGGATAGTTTCCCACATTTTAGATTCACATGAGGTTGTATCACAATGTTTCACATGATGGATTATATTATGGATGTTTGTATACTTGATTACCTTATGGTGTATGGATGTAAAATCCGATTTTTTCACTTCCATTTTCTATATTCTTGGATTCGTGAATATGATAGGTTTTTATGAAAACCAAAGGAAAATGATTAACAAATGGGTTTTGATTTATGAAAATGCTTTATAAAATTGTTTTTGTTTTAAAATATTGAATTCTTGAATTCTTGATATTAAAACTTTTATATACTCTATGGTGGTATCCTATTGAGCATTGAGATCACATCCAACTTTTTACTTTCGGTGTTTTTAGATGTTGTATTATAGGATAAAAGAAAATGGAAGAGAATGTTTTATAATGATAGCTTCTCTTATTGTTGAAACCTTCGGTTTGGGAAGGTTTAGAGGTTATGGTTGGTCACATGGAGACATATTGGTCTTATAAGTTTCATAATTTTTGGTTTATTTAGTTTGGATTTGAATGAATTAAACATGTATATATCTTTTCCTTTTGTATTATAATCTGGTTCTATGTCTTTTTTTTGTTACATAAGAGACTTGTTTCCTCTATCTTTGTTATACCTCACTATGACCGACCAGCTCAGGTGGTTGTATAGTTGTACTGGGTTGGTTGGTTACAAAAAAACTCTTTCACGTGTTTAGAACAATATTAATAGATCTGAAGTCATCATAATTAAAAAACTATGTCTTTTAATCTTCTCAACATATTCAAAATAGATTAAAAATAAGAATATCCTTAATAAATATTTTGGGTTCTTAAGAGAACATGTAATATTTTTTCAGAATATATAAGATGTTTCATTTATTACATGTGAGTTTTTGGTTTAAAAAATATGATAATTTTGGGATATTATTTTTGATGATTTTCAGATCTTTTTCAAAAAAAATATCATGATACTACTTGGATCTATGATTAAAGACAAATTAAAAGTAGAAGATGTTTTGATAATTATGGAATATTGTAAGAAAGAAAAAGGGTTAAAATTTATGAGACTTGATATATGGAGTGCGTCAATATTATTGAATATTATTCTAGAAATCTTTTTTGAATATTTAAAGGCCAATTAACAATGAGATATCATATACATATTCAGGTGAGGTATTAATGTATTTAAAATTGAGAATAATATTTGGTATAATGGACCATGAGCTATGATATAATTAAATAATATCATGATACCAATATTTAATGATTCTCATATTCAAATATAAAAATATTATCCATGTGATAATTTTAAGAATATATATAGAATTAAATAAAAAGATGATATAAATGAAAAATACCGAACACTACTATCACTGGACATATCCTTTGTGTCAGAAAATATAGATATCAAATTATATTATGAGAATATCATACTTGGTCTTTGAATAAGTAGTGAGGATAAAAAAGAGAGAGATGGAGAGAGCAAGAGATAGGCATGCATATTATCTACTGACTATTTGAAATTTTGAAGAGGTGAGAAATCTATCCTATGATATTTCTATATTTTAAGAAGTGGGGAAAATATTCAGATAGATACCTAATATTTTTATCCTTGGTGGAAAACTTATTATTTTTTGATGTTGATGAAATAGATCAGATTCACACTATTCAAAATAGACAAAAGCCTACACTACTAACCATAATTACAGGAGAAGATAGTTGAATCAAGTAATCAAATTGGAAGTCTTAGTTAGTTCCAAAGTGTAATGATAGAAATTGGGTTATTGATTTATTAGTTAGTGTCATATAGTGTACCTATTTGGTTCTAGTATAATAGGTTTAATTATATACCCTTGCACATGCTTCAGTTTGATTGTGAAAGAGAAGCAGTACAGGTGTGATAAAAATCATCATACACTAGGGATGTAGTCATCCATCTTGGAGGAGAACCTAATTAACAAAATCATTTATTACATATTTATTTTCTTTACCACTTTTATTAATTTCATTCAAACTGAATGTTATAAAAGACTGATAGATCCATTCACTGAATAGGTGTAGAGGTAAATAAATAAAAAGGTTTTAATTAGTAAAAATTCACCAACATTGATTCACCCCCACTGAGTGTGGCTACACGGATCCTAGTAGAACAAAAATTGGTATCAAATTTATGGTTCTGCCTTTTATTTTATTCTTAATAAATTTAATATTTAATGTTTTTTAAGTTTTTCATTTTATATTTTGAAATTTTTGATGAATTTTATACTTAAATAAGGTGTATTTATTATTGATTGGAATTATACCTATTCCAAAACTCTAAGTAATTTAAGAAATAGAGATGTTAAAACGATGAAGAAATCACCCCTATTGTGTCAAGAGTATGTGAAATAATTTTCCATATAATAGAATCATGGTGGAGATAGATCTAGAATGCATGAAGAAGAAATGGTGGTTAAATAAACTACCAAGGAGATAAACAAAAATTCTAACCTATAGGATTAAATATTTTATATAGATATAAAGTAACTAATATTTCCTATCAATAAAGTATCATTGATTAACCAAGTATAAATGGGAAAGATTATTTTTCTAAATAATCATGTGATAGAGAAAATGATAATTCGTGTGTTTATTTGATAAAGAAACTTCATAAATTTCCTAAATATTTAGTCAATTTTATTTATAGATAATTTAGAAACATTTAAGAAACAATCACCCAAATTGAATAATATATAGAAATAATGAGGGAAACATTACATCAAAGTACATTGGGATATAATATACTCACCAAAACATTTTTTTCAAATTATAATAAATTTAATGCTTGTATAATTATACTCCAAAATTGATAATTATTTTCAAAATAAAATACAAGAAAAAGAAGAATACATGAAAGGGTTTAACTAAAAGTACCATACATTAAAATAAAAAATTACATCATTGATGTTAAGAATGATTAGTTGAAGATAAATTTAGATAAGATAAATGAGCTTGATGAATAATTATAATAGAAATCCAAAATGTATTATGAATATGATAAGTATATTGAGGTTATTAAGAATGAGTGTGAATATATAATGAATTCAAGGGATAACGATAAAAATATCCTCAATATAAAATGTATTAATCTTGAATTCAAATAAGAAAATTTGGAAATTTTTCAAGATGATACATCAAAACAAACTTAGAGAAGAGTTTTTATCACACACAACTCCAAGGGGAGTCTTTGGAATAAAATAACTTTATATTGTGGAAAGAATATCTTGAGATCATCTAATTGAAAGTCAATATAAAGATCAATCCAAAAGGTACCACTTGTTCTAGAAAAGTTTATTTGTGATAAATATTTTTTTGTAGAGCAGGTTTTAAATTAAAATATATATAAATATGGGCTAAGAAAAATGATATGAAACCCACCATAACATAAAATGTGGATTAAGATTAACTGATGTATTTTATTCCCCAAAATAATCTCAACTATAGGATAAAAATTAATGAAGATAAAAATCTATAAAAACTATCCAAAATGATATTTATAAGAAAACAACAAGGAAAATTGGATATCGTTAATGTTGTGGAATATTTGGGAACAACTCACTTGAATGCTGACATAATATGTCAATCCATGTAAGATAAAGAAATACAATATCAAGGGGGATAAAAGTTAAGTTTAGGAAAATTAAACATATAATGGAAAAAATTGTATATCTCAAACAGGTTTTAAAGCATGCGGTCTCTATAAAAATTTCCATGGAGCGGTCATTATGAAGAATCAAGATGGTCAAAACCAATAAATATTGTGATAAAATCACATGAAATGAGAAAACCAAAAAATAATAAGTTGAGTATGATGAAACATGAGTCTACCTTGGGAAAGAATCAAAATAAAATTGCTAAATAGAATATTTGAAATAAGCCTAATATGTATACTTCACCAAAAACAATAAGAATTTGTTTCTATTATTTTAGAAGGGGAAACAACATGGACTATTCTAAACAGGTCATGGAAATTATTATTGACAGAGGAACTATAAAGAAAAAAAATAGAATAAATCCATAAAATTTATAAAATGGTTGGTTTAATTGAATACATCTGTGAAGTAGAAGTGAAATAATATAAGAAGTTTCCAAAAAATGGTAATTTAAATAATCATGAAAAATTATCTGGAAGATCCAAACGCGCAGACTATTTCCTAAAGATTTTATGATCCTTAGGATAAACTAACTAGAAATAGAATATAATAATAAGAATGAATCATAATAAAAGGAATGTTCTAAATGAAATCATGTAATTTCACATGATGATATCAAATTTCAGTAGAGGTTGTCTGACACATTTAAATGCCATTTTATTTTTTATATACATGCGATTAATTCATCCATTGAATTTGAGATATCTCGTGGTGAACATATTTATAATTTTTAAATATTTTACATGGCCTTAAAATTAGTCACATGCTTTAGAAAATTGTATAGGATAAACTGTGTGTCATCTGTAGTTTTGGGTAGGGGCGATCACAAAGTCACCCCACGGTTTGGTAAATCGTGAGATTAAACCATGAAACCTACTCGGGTTTAGGAAATTTAGTCATTAAAGGTTATTTTTAATTGGGGTATCCTCCTTTGGATTCCCTATTTTAAACCTCGTGACTGAGATCTCACTCCCAACTATTCTTCTCCTTCTCCACTCCCTCCTTGGTTGATTTTGGGTTGTTTATTTGTGCTTTATTCATCAAATAGAAGGGTAAGAGATTTCCCTACATCTTTAATTTTAGTTTTCTCTATATTTTTTAAAATTCATCTGATCCTATTGGTTATTAGGGCTTATTTTTACAGCTATGGTTGTCTAACTTTGGGTGGATTTGGTTTCTAAGGGTTTCGATCCATTTATTATAACCTATTCCATTGGAATTTTTCAAAGTTAGTATGGTTATTCCAGTCGATGTAGGTTTTCCATTTTATTTTATTTTATTTTATATTTCCATAGATTCTTAATGTTTTAAAAAAAAATTACTAAAAAAATGAGTTACATGACATCTAAAAAAATTCAAAGGTTTTCAATGTTTTGTTGGGTTTTCATTTGGAAAAATGGGTGGATTTCAAGGTTCAATGTATATTTGATATCAAGTGTTTTTTTATACATATTAAGTGTTTAATAAAATAAAAATGATGATTTTATCTAATAAAAATTATTGTTCATGATGTTTTGGGTGAATTTTTATTTTTAATTTGGGAAGATTTCTTGTTTTAAATGAATTTCCTTACTTTAAAAGGGGATGTGTTTTATTTATGGAACTGTTTAGTGGATTTTGTGATTTCTTTTGATTGTAACTTAGTGGTGTATATTATTTCACTTATAATGATACCTGGTTTCCAAAATATTTTAAAACTAGATTTCTAAAGGTATGATTCTCGGTTTAAAAATAGAGGCCCGTTTGTCACCATGTGAAAATGATGTTTTATGGGTTGATAGTTATACCCACGTTGATCCCCATTTTTACCCATTTTTTATGTTTGTGTGCATATGTTAGTGGTTTAATTAACAGTAATTCAGGTTCCATGTTTGGGGAGGGGGTCTTTGATAAATGGGATATGTTAGAGGTTGGATGTATATGATTGTTGTGATTTTATTATCTATCGGCTATGTAGTTTTCATGTGATTGATATTGTATTGATAGAAGCCCACCTCTATTAGATATCTCATATGGAACCCTAGGATACTAAGTGGGAGATTTATTGATGTTAACCATATTAGTTATGAGTTATAAACTAAATAATATCCCCAAGTTGAATGTTATGACCAGGCTAGGATATGTGTCACTAATGAGGCTAGTTGAGAGCAATTTGAGTTCTAAGTTGTGAAACTGTTAATTTTCCTACAGTTGGTTCCACCCTTTCACATTGAGTATTGTCCCAATACTCCCTATAGTGTTTTTTCATGATATATATCTTATGTTATGACCCTTTATTACTTGTATTCATTTGAGTTTCTTATTTTTGGATTTATCTCACTTTGATGAATTTATCATCCTTATGTTTTAGCCATTATATTGGCTATTTTACACTAATTTTTATTATTTTTATCCTTTAATGATCCATTCTATGGATTGATATTCTTTTATAGTTTATCCTAGATCTTTACTCATGTTTGAGGAGTTTTTGAAAAGTTAAGGAAAAAAGAGGGAAATTTTCTTTAAGGTACATGATTTATTAAAATTCACTTAAAGTGTTTTTATACTAGGTGATGGTTTGTTTTCAAAAGTCATCTTTTAAATGGAAAGGTAAGGGTTGACATAACTTTTCTATAATTCCCTGACCTCAGTTACCAAGATTCGGTGCTTTATTACATAACATTTTCATGATACAAGGAATCATGTCCTGAAAGACCGATCAGTTTAGTATTATTGGAAACAAGATACATACATAAGTTCAACATTACAACTTGAAAATAAATACAACACTAATTTGTTCCATTAGAAACATCCAAGTCTCCTAGATTATGCCTGCAATTCAATCATAACTAACTTCTTCATATCCTGGTTAAATGAAACATAATAAATGGGTGAGCTCAAATGATCAGTAAGGGTATGCAATACAGTGGAAGATAACATAAACATTAGGCATGATGAATAATTAAAATCACATGCCTTTACAAATAATGAACATGAACACTTTATGGAAGGAATATGAGCTGAGTAAATAATTCCATAATAAAACATTGGCATAGGTATTCTACTAGTCGAATAACCACATGAACCATCAATATTATTTTCATAATGAGGGAATGTATAATGCCGGATATTATGAAACATCTTTTCAAGGCCTCAGCAAAGATGCCTAAAAATGATTTAGGCCTCACCCAAAACCATATATAAAATTGGTAAAGGCCTCGTCCAATTCCATGTATAATTGTCTCATGAGACCTACTGATGCATCCAGGAGCTATAGCAAGCTCCACCCGTCACATACTAATTCCAATACATTCCTTATATAAAAAGGTTGAAACATAACATAAACATTTGTATTAAAACTAGCATACAAAATGTCAATACCTTAACCATAAATCATGAATTATATAAAAATAACACATCCACAGTCAAACATATCACAAAACCTTCAATACAATATGGAAGATTTGTATCATAATAAATCAACTTCAAACTAGTTTAAAATCCATCAAAGGATGTTGACAAAGATAAAATGAAAACTATTTGAAAGAAATACCTCTTTCTATTTTGAAACCATTTAAAAGTCACATAATTATAAAAGAAAACATTTATTTTGAAAATATTCTTATAAGCTTGTAAGGTACTCTTTTATTATGTTATAACGTCAGAAAATAACCGCACCCACTGTATAAGTTAAAAAACATTCTTACCTTAATTTTGTCGAAAAGGTCATAAAGTACCTTATTTTGAAAATGAAGGAAATATTCCTTTCAAAATATATAAGGTAAAATAAGGGTATAAATGAAATTAACCCATATTCTATTAAATAGTAAAAAAAATTTGAAATACATTTTTAAGAAAACACGGATGTGGATGATAAAGAGGTCCTAGTAGATACTTACGTAAAAACAACCTCGAATAATAAAGAGATTGTGAAAGTAACCCTTACCTTGTAATTTTCCTTAGTATATGGTATATTAACCACCTATATAATAGTTAAAACATTTTTATTAAATTATAAAATAACTATATACATAAATATGATATCATATATGATCTTCTAATATTGCTTTGTTAATAATATTTTAGTAGTATCATCGTTTTGGGTGTTAACTGACTCGTTTTACTTTATATGCTTGGTTACGTAATACATGTTTGTTATGGATATCAAGTATTTTATTCATATCTAGAATAATATTAAGTTTTTAAACATTATTTTTAATCATCAAATGAAAATTATTCTTGAATGGTTATGATGGGGAAATGAATCTCATTGCGTTCGTGGAGACGGTAATTCGTACGTATGAACGAGCGACAATATCATTGATGGATAAATAATATGTAATTGGATGGTATATCATATATAATAAATCATTGACATGTTATATTTATTATTTACATCAGTTATACTCATTATTATACTCATCTAAATAATGAAGTGTTTGAATAACAAACTACACCGCGACGTGGAAACGGTAAGCCGTATGTACGCACGTATAGTGACTTTGTCGTTTATAGGATGGATAGAATAATGAATATGGTTGTACCATTTTTATAATAACATCATAGTATATATAAAATACTGGAGTTATTATTTTATAATGTAAACAACAAATAAAGGGGAAGTGGAAGAATAAAAGAACTTGAAAGATGTGGTGAAATATTTACATCTTCTTTGGGTTCTTCCTTTTGATTTGATCAAAAGGGCTACATACGATGGCTTTATGACCAAATGAATGCCTCTAGGATGAAGGGAGGAAAGTTTTGAGGATATTTGGGTAGGTTTTGGTAGAGCCAAAAGTCTTTGGAGGTGTGAAATTAATAGAAGGGGACGTGCCCTTTTATAAGAGAGGTGAGTGTCACTTTAGGAAAAGCTTGAAATATTATTTTATAATAAAATAATATTTTGTTTCTAATGGCTCAAAAATGAATTATTTAGAGTATAATGTAGGTATGGGTAAAAAACCTCTCAACAAATGGTTTTTGGACAGGTTTATGTCACCATATTAACCTTATCTTTTAGATTTAACTCTTAGTTAAATAGTTTGACATTTACTATGTCTCTTTGTATTTTTATATTGTATGGTTAATAAAATTACTATAACAATCCAATATAACCCCATATGGTTCATTATTAACATATAAAACCTTATCTAAGTCATTTTGTCGAAACCTTAGATTTTTAGGAATATTATATCAATTAATAAAATAGTATTTGTTTTAAAAACTCAATTATGTCAATTTTGACACTATTTATTATTTTATTTTTCTGAAAGCCATAAAAACTTTATTACTTTTAATAAAATTTATTTAACCAACCCTAACGTGTCATATTAACCTATAAAATTAGTTTAATTTATCATAAGTCTCAATTTACATTTATTTGGATATTTATAATATCAATTATTTTAATATATCATTATTAAGGTAATTACTACATCATCATTGTGTCATAAATAAATTAAATTGTTTAATGTCTAAAAATTATAAATAAAATAAAATTATTTAGTAAATATTTTTATCTTTATAATGAATATTTATATTAGAATAGATCAATTATATAACCCCATATAAATATTTTTTACTAAACGATTCATGCTTTTGTTATTTTTATCTTTACTTTAAATTATTTAATATAAAATATCATTATCACTCCCAAGTGGCTCCATGGGATCCCCAAATCGACCCAAGGATTCCCATGGTCGGACATGTATCAACAAATAGGAATAGGACACATTTTAGGGAAATTTTATATTATTATAATATTATTTTTTTACCTTTATTTACCGGATTTACCCTTTAACCATGGTAAATAAAATATTTACCGAAGTAATTATTCATAATGTCTAAAAATAAAAGTTACTTATTTACACAATTTTGATCTCCTCATTCCAAATATAGAATCCATTTTTCCAAATTCAAAACAAATAAGTGGCAGAAATTAATTTAAAATTAATTCCCGTTGTCAAAACAAAAAGCGTGTTTTTAAAAAATAATAACTATCAAAAGATTGACACTTGTTTATATTCAGTTTATATGTGAAATTACATAAAATGACATAAATTATATTAATTAATAAAAATATAGTCTAATTGTACTTTAAAACCACTCAAATTTAAAATTTAACACTACAAATTATTTTGATTAAAAAAAATCATTTTTAATTAAAATTTAGTATTTTTTCACTATTCATCAAAATATAAAAGTTATCAGAAAAGTACCAAAAATTTATACAAACTAAATTTTTATGTATCACTTCTAAAGATGAATTTAATTTCACTAAATTGAATATATAAAACTGTAAAATATTGGATTTAAAAAGGGTTCGCCATTAAAAGGCAGAAAACTGCATTTTTTGAAAAATACCTCTTTTATCTTAAAAATTGAATTTTTCTTATATTATGTATAAGAAAAAAAAAGATGATTTTTAAAATTATATAGGATATATAAAATTTAAAATTTGGTTAATACTATTCTTAACCTCTTTTTTGAACGGCTAGTTTGGTAAGTCATGGTGCGCTCGAACTCAGTGTTGCGTGTAGGGAAAGTTATTAAAATACTTTGAAAATATAACATACTATGAAATATTGGGGTGTTAAATTCTCTCTTCCTTCAATTAATTGCTTCCTCTCAATTTGAAATTTTTTTTTGAAAATAAAAGGTTAAAATAGAAAAATATCTTTGTGGAAAACCCACATCAAAAATTGGGTTAATAAAATTTAGTGTTAATAAGAGGGAAAGGGAAATGAAAAAGTCACCACAAAATTATGATATGGATTAGGAGAACATTGGTGGAAATTAAAGACATATAATTAGAGGGAAAACATACATATTTATAGGGAGTTATTGAGTTCATCAATCACAAACAAGTGTAAAGTTGAAGGCCTCAAAGCCATCAATCTAAGATGATTTAGAATATCATCGGTTCAACAAAACCTGAGGTATTAGGATAACACATTTTTTGCTTTAATATACCTTACCTAAAGTTTATGAATTAATTTCTTCATTGAATAATAAAATATATATACATATATACTTGACAAGTAGAGTTCTATCCATTAACTAATTTCAACCCCAAACTCATCTTTCACTCCAAAATATAATAGAACTCAAAAATACTATATTAAACCTAATCGTATAAGGTTCCATACATATACCATAAAAAAATAATTTATAATAACCAGGGACTTCTGGTAGGCTAGTGGTAGGTTATAAAGCCTTGTCGCACTTTGGTTGTGGGTTTGATTCCTGCAGCTTTGTCCGACGTGACAGGTTATCACCCGACCTGTAGGTTTTCCTTTTTCTAAAACTATAGTATTATTATATTCCAAAAATAATACTATCCAAAGTTCAACTTAATCCATTTCAACCTTTATAGATATCCAAAATACTTCGACCCAAATTCTCTCTAAAAGGTCTCTAAATTTCAAAATCAATTGTAACATCAGATTCAACAAAAAAAGTAAAGTTTCTCTTATTATCACATAATGGAAATAAGATTACCTTCATAATATTAAAAACTTAATGAAAAAAATGTACTACAATACAATCATTATATATATCACATTATTCTTATAACCAAAAAATAATTCTCTAATCCAGAAACACAAATACATTAATTATTCCTCTTCAAATGTGTTGGAACCACTTTTTGTATAGGATTGTATTTGTTGTCAATAGTTGTCAATGGAATATCAAAATGAAAGAGATCAAGAAGTACTCTAATAAAATGGAGGAATGGAAGCTCACAATGAAGGAGATCATGAAGTACTCCGATGAAGTAGAGGAGTAGTGACTCAGATGATTGTTGTACTGATCGTGAGTTCAAGGAACATGTGTCAAAGGTGATACATTGTTTACAACAATGAAGAATGTGGGGTGTGATCCATCTGAGGTCGATTAAAGAAGAATGAGGTGAGAACCATGCAAGATACTTCTTGAAGAATCAGATCACATGTTTTGCATGAAGTTGATCATGACGGTTGAAGAAGAAGACAATGTGAAATGATTGGAATTCTGCGATAGCCATGCACATCACATTGTCATAGAAGATGATGATGCTAAATATGTTCCTTCAAAGACTACATATCACAATAGTGGAGGTTGTGATAAAAGCAGAAGAGTTGTTGAAGTATACAGATCACCAAGAAGAAGCGATGTTGAGGTGATCGTCCTTGTCGATAAAGCACCCAGACGACATACAAATTTGTTGGCAAAAGAGATTCTATGGAGGCAGGTCGAGTTCGCGAACTGTGGATAATGATCCATGTTTCATTCAAGGAACATCAAAAAAGGAATGGATGAACTGGGGCGGACAAAAAGAACAGCATTGAAGGTGGCGCTGTTTTCCAGTGTTTTCCAAATTTTTGGGGTCCAAAATTTGGAGGTTGGTGAGCATCGCGAAAAGTGGATTTCCAATAAGATCATAATTTAATATGCCAAAGGAATGAGTTTCGCGAAGATGGGATGCATGGAATGGATTTCGCGAAGACCAGAAGAATGGATTCGGTGAGTATTTTCGATTACGTCAAGCTTCTCAAACGGCAGCGGCTGGAGAGATTCGTGGCGATGAAGGTCTTTGCGAGGGAGCTTCGCGGTGAAGGCACGAAGGAATGTTGGGCTTCGCGAAGGGAGCTTCGCGGAGCTGTCGCGAAGGAATGTTGACGGTGATTCTTCACGACTACGTCAAGCTACCCAAATGGAAGATTGTCGTGGAGCTTCGCGATTTCGACAGAATTCCGGCAGAAACTTTGGAGCTTCGCGATTTGAGATGACGTGGTGTTGACTTCGCGTGGAAGGGACGAGGGTCGGGGGAATCGCCTATAAATAGAGTCCGGCCCTCTCAAGAGAAGCAGAGAGAGCTCTCAATGAAAACCCATTGCTCTCGGTTTGCAAAGGTCACTCGCGAAGGTAGTTTTGCTTCGCGAAAGTTGAGCTTCGCGGTGGCTATCCGAGCTCCGCGAAAAGGTTGCGCCCCGCGTTGGCTCATTGAGCTTCGCGAAGAGGCAGGAGCTTCGCGGCGACTTTCCCAGCTCCGCGAAAAGAGTTCACCCCACGTTGGCTCAGTGAGCTTCGCGAAGTGGCAGGAGCTTCGCGATAGCCAAGCATTATGAAGGCTTGAGCATCGCGAGAGTGCTTCGTGATTGAGCTTCGCGCAAAGGCAGGGGCTCTGCTCAGAATTGCTTGAGCTTTCCAAAATTGGGAGTCGTGCGAAGTATGGTACTTTGTGAATACCCTTTCCTTAGATTGTTCGCCAAGTAGACAGGGGCAAGAGGAGTATTCATCAGTGAATGAAATCTGTACTTTGACAGAGCATCAATTATGGAGCAATCACACAGGTGATTGTGATTCAGGCAAACAAGAACTGGGGATCTAGTGCATTCAGTCATTGCACTAAAGGAGGATTGAACTGAAAAGTGCATCAACTCTGAACTCTGATGCAAGAAAAGTCTCATGCTGAACAAGAGACACAGAACTTCATGTCTATCCATTGAAGAGACCTTCACGTCTATAAACTGAGTGATACTTCACCAACGGCAGTGAGCTAGGGGGAGTCAACGGGAGTGGCCCGAGGGAAGCAGTGAGCTATCCCTGAACCTTTGTAAAGGCAGTAAGTTTGGGACAGAGTGATTGTGCCCGAAAAGTTGTATCCGTAGCTAGTGAAGTATAGTGGATTTACGTACGACCGGCAACCTGTCGTCGTATGCTCCTTGGATGTAGCCCTTAGTGGTGAACCAAGTAAAAATAGTTGTGTCATTTGTCTCTGCATGTGAATGTTTAATTGCTGATCATATCCATCATACAGGTTTAAGTAGTTCCTACCAATGTGGGAACAAGATCCACAACTTAAAGAAGAAAAATTTTCCACCCTGATTCACCCCTCCCCGCTCAGGGTGTCCCGGGGTCCTACAAAATGTAGTAACAGCATAAGCTTGGCCTTGCTCTGTTAGCCTTTTCTGATGTAAGTTTCCTTGGCTCTTAGGAAATTCATTTTCATAATGACCCATTTATCTATAATTGTAGTATTCAATATTGACATACTCTTTCTTTCCCTTGCAATCACGAGCCTAGTGACCTTTTTCTCCATATTTATAACAAACTCTCATTCCTTTTAGATAGGCACCAGGGTGCTTCCTTCCACAATTATCACAGGGTGGAAAATCAACTCTTCCCTTATTCCCTATTTGCTTATTTCCTTTCCCATAGTGTTCAATGGATCTCTTTTTCTCTTTATTTACTTTAAATTTGTAAGACTTAGAGAATTCCCTTTCTGTCTTGATAGCACATGAGACAATATCTTTATACGATGAGAAGGATTTCGAGACTAATAATTGATGGAGAAATAGTTTTAACCCATAAAATAAACAATTAATCTTAATTATTTGGTTACGTATATAATCTGCAGCATGTATTTCTAACCTTGTAAAGTTAGCCTCAAACTTTGTGACATTCGCATCCTCTTTTTTCCTCAGACTCAGAAATTGTCTTTCCATATCCGCTCGATGGTCACGAGGAAAATATTTTTCTAAGAAAAACTCCATAAACTCCCTCCATTCCATAAATGAAACTTCTTCATCCTATTTTTTGTTTTGAATTAATGACCACCATTGATCTGCATCTCCCATGAGGCAATAAACTGCCATGACAACTTTTCCCCTTTCACTACTCCCCAGAGCATGAAATATTTTCTCTAAAGAACATATCCATTATTCAGCTACAAATGGATTTGTAGACCCATTGAATGTCGGTGGTTGTTTCCTCATGAGTCAGTCTAACATTAATCCTCTACGTTTTTTAACACCCTAAGCTTCTACGGTACGTTTCCCTTTGAATAATACAATAGCTTGCATTGTACGCAACTTCGAGATTCTAACACACCGTGACCAATCAAACTAGTCGTTATGAATAGTAATACCCACTTTTTGAAATTTTATAAATTTTATCTTTCAAAATGGACTTAATTTTTGGATTCTTAATATCGAAATTATCTTAGGGTGAATTTTTGGTATTTTTCTGGAAACTTTCAATTTTTGATGAATAGTGAAAATACTAAATTTTTAATAAAAACAACTTTTTTAATCGAAATAATTTATAGAGTTAAATTATATATTTTAATGGTTTTTAAGTATAATTAGATTATATTTTTATTATTTAATATAATTTAATTCATTGAATGTAATCTCATGATTAAACTAGACATAAACAACTGTCAATCTTTTGATAGTTATTATTTTATAAAAACACACTTTTTGTTTTGACAACAGGAAATAATTTTAAATTAATTTATGCTCTTTTTGTGTTTTTAATTTGAAAAAATGGATTCCATATTTTGAATAATGAGTTATATATTGTTTAAATAGCTAACTTTTATTTTAGATATTACAAATATTTACTTCAGTAAATATTTTATTTACCATAGTTAAAGGGGTAAATTCAGTAAATAAGGTTAAAAAATAATACTATAATAATATTAAATTACCCTAACACGTGTTCTAACCCTATTTTCTAACACATCTCCGACCATGGTCATCCTTGGGTCTATTTTTGGACCTCATGGAGCCATTTGGGAGTGATAATGACATTTTATATTAAATAATCTGAAGTAAAGAAAAAAATAACAAAAGAAAATATCTTTTAGTAAAACAAATTTTATATGAGGTAATATAATTTATCTATTCGACTATAATTAGTAATTAGAAAACTAAAAAGATTTCCTATCTCAGGATATTTTATTTATAATTTTTAGACATAAAATAAATATATTTATATATGACACAAAAATGATTCAGTACTTTCCTTATTAATGAAACAATCAAAAAAATGATATTATAAATACTAAAATAAAAATAATTTTAAAGTTTTGATGCCATCCAAAACTTTTATAGGTTACTATGATGTGTTAAAGTTGATTAAATGTATTTATTTAGAATTAACGAATTTTTTAGGACTAAAAAAATTAATTATTAAATACTGTCAAAATTGACATAAATGAGTTTTTAAAACAAATACAATATTATTGGTTGATATAATAATCCTAAAAATATAAGGTTCAGAAAAAAGACTTATATAATGATATTTGTATCAATAATGAACCACTTGGGGATCTCTTGAAAGCTTATAGTAAGTTTATTAACCATATAATATAAAAATACAAAGAGACATGGTAAATGTCAAACTATTTAACTAAGAGTTAAATCTAAAAGATATGGTTAATATAGTGACCCAAACCTGTCTAAAACCTATTTTTTGAGATTGTTTAGACACATACCCACCTTATACTTTAAATGATTCATTTTTAAGCCATTATAAACCAAAAATTATTTTATTATAAAATAATATTTTAATCTTTTCCTAAGGTGCCCCTCACCCCTCTTATAAAAGGGAACTTCACCTTCTCCCTAATTCACACCTTAAAATCCATTTCGATCGGCCAAACCCTACCCAAATACATACTCAAATGTCCTAAATTTATCCTAGATGGATTCCTTTAGTTTTAAATCCAACCTAAGGATACCTTTTGATCAAATAAAAAGTAAGAACCAAAAGAAGAGGTAAATATCTCACCAACACCTTCATGTTTTTTCTTCTTCCACTTCGTCTTTCCTTGTTGATTCCATTATAAAATAATAACTAAAGTATCTTATATATACTGTAATGTTATTATAAATATTTTACAACCATATTCATTATTATATCCATCTTTTGAATGACATTTCCCCATACATGTGTACGTACGGCTCACCGTCTCCACGTCGTGGTGTAGTTGTTATTCAATACATTATTATTTGGATGGGTATAATAATGATGTATAAATGAATTAAATAATAAATATAACATTATAATGATTATTTATATATGATATAACATCCAGTTATATATGATTTTAATATCAAACGAATGATATTGTCGCTCATGCATATGTACGGATTACCGTCTCCACAAACCCGATGAGATTCATTCCCCATCGTATCCATTCAAGACTAATTTTCATTAGATGATTAAAAATAATGTTTAAATACTTAATATCATTCTGAATATTAATAAGATACATCCTATCCATAAGAAACATTACTTACATAAAAAATCATATAAAGTAAAATGAATCAGTTAACACATGAAACAAAAATAATACTAAAATATTGATAACAAAGCAATATTAAAAGATCTTATATGATATCATATTAATGTATATGATTATTTTATAATTTAATAACAATTATTTCACCATTATAAAATAGTTTAACCTACCCTCGACCAAGGAAAATTACAAGGTAAGGGTTAATTCAACAACCTCTTCATTATTGAGGGTTGTTTATATGTAATTATCTACTGGGACCTCTTTATCATCCACAACTGTGTTTTCCTAAAAATATATTCCAAAAAAAATTATTATTTACTAGACTACGGGTTAAAGTAATTTATATATTTATTTGACCTTATACATTTTTAAAGGAATCTTTCTGTTTTTTTTTACAAGTTACTTTATGACCATTTCGACAAAATTAAGGTAAGAATTTTTTTTTAAATTATACGGAAGGTACGGCTATATTCCGACATTATAACATCGTCGAAGCTTACCTTAAAATATTATAAGAATATTTTAAAAATAAATGTTTTTTTTATAATTATGTAACTTTAAATGATTTAAAAAATAACAATGAGATATTTCTCTCAAACAGTTTCGATTTCATCTATGTCAACATACTTTAATGGATTTTAATCTTGTTTGAAGTTGATTTATTATGATACAAGTCTTCCATTTTGTATTGAAGGTTTTGTGATATGTTTGACTGTGGATGTTTTATTTTTCTACAATTCATGGTTTATGGGTAAATTATTGACATTTCATATTCTATTTTTAATACGAATGTTTATATTATGTTTAAAACTTTTCAAATTAGGAATGCATTGGACTTAGTAAGTGACGGGTGGAGCCCGCTATATCTCCTCGATGCATCAGTAGGTCTCAAGAGACAAACTAGTGTCTTGGAACATGGGCTTGAAAAAATCTTATTTGTATTCTTGGCACAAAGCCTTGACTATGTGGTTATAAAGTATGGAATTATGCATTCCATCATTATGAAAGTGGCTATTGATATTGCATGTGAGTATTTGACTAGTAGAATATCCATATGAGTAAGTAAATGGAATTATTTTGATTTATATTTTCCATATTATGATTAAGTTTATGTTGAAAAGTCTTTTGTTTATGCTTATTTATGAAAGTTTCTGCTATATTTTTATCCTTACTGAGCATCTCAACTCACCCCTTCCTATGTTTTATTTTTCCAAGGGTGCGAAGAAGTATATTATGATTGACCTGCAGGGATAGTCTATGGGATCTCAGTGTTGTGTATGAAAACAATGTTGTTTTATTTTTCCATTTTATGATGTAATTTAAACCTTATGAATTTATCTAGTACTTCAAATCCTAATAAACTAATCGGTCTTTCAAGACTTGATCTTTTGTGATCATGCCAATGATACGTAATAATGCACTGACTCTGGGCTTTAGGGGTCGGAGCATTACAGTTGGTACCAGAGAAAGTTTAGTACAAACCTTGGAAGATAGATTTAGAAAAACTCTGACTAGAGAACATTACCCTAAGATAGAGTTTCATGATTAGTATAAAAGAACTTTCTAGAATTTTGGAACTGTAGAGATTTTGTGAGTTTTCCCAGCAATACATCCCTTTATGGATATGAGTAGGTAGAGGCGGCTCTGGAACAGATGTACCTAGGTGTAAATTCCAAAAACACCACTTTGAGCTATACTCGAATGGGAACTGGTGCATGACAATGGGCCTTGTTGCACTCTTGGTTACGACACTCCAATGGGATATGCTTAGGATAATCCAAATTTTCTGTACAAACCATTATGAACAATTTTTGAGTATATACCTCCTCAAAGAAAACAATTTTTATGATTATGGATTATATCCATGAACTATTTAATTTATGTTAAGTATGTTATATGTTTGGAAATATTTATTGTGATTCATAAACTAATCTAGTGTATGTAATTGTTTAGAAATGGAGCCTAGTGGAAGGAATGGAAATCGTATCAATTCATGCACTCCATGTAGGGATTTCCCTCCTCCTCAAGATAATTATAGTGGATCTAGTGATACAACTGGTGTTGATCATCTTATCACTATACTGGGACAACTCACTCAGGATATGAATAATAACCTTACCCTTATGGAGCACCCTGATCTGCAACATGGAGGATCAATGTTAGATCGCTTGATGAGGCAACAACCACCAACATTAAATGGGGCTACAAATCCATTAGTAGAAGAGCAATGGATAAATTCCTTATAAAAATATTCCACGCCTTGGGGAGTAGCAAAAGGGAAAAAAATTTCATGGCAGTTTACCGCCTCACTGGAGATGCTGATCAATGGTGGTCATTGATTCAAAATGCAAAGGAAGATGATAAGGTATCAAATATGGAATGTAGGGAGTTTAAATAAATTTTCTTAAAAGAATACTTTCCTCCTGACCATTGAGTGGATATAGAAAGACAATTTTTGAGTCTGAGGCAAAAGGAGGATGAGAATGTGGAAAAGTATGAAGTTAACATTACAAGGTTAGCGAGGCATGCGGCAGATTTTATATGTAACCCAAGAAGTAAGATTGATCATTTATTTTATGGGTTAAATCCATTTCTCCATCGAGCATTAGTCTAACAATTCTTCTCAGCATATGAAGAAATTGTCTCATGTGCTATCAAGACAGAAAAATAATTCTCTAAGTCTTACAACTTTAAATCAAAGCAAGAGAAGAAGAGATTTTTTGAACACTCAGGAAATGGAAATAAGGGGAAAAAGGGAAAATTTGAATATCTATCCTGTAGTAAATGTGGTAAGAAACACCCTGGTACTTGTTTGAATGGAATGAGAGTCTGTTACAAGTGTGGTGAGAAAGTCCACCAAGCTCGTGATTGCAACGGGAAGAAAGAGGCTATTAATGTTGAATTCTACAATTGTAGAGAAAGGGGGAATTAAGAAAATGAATGTCCTAAGCTTCATGGGAAATTACCTCAGAAAAGGACAAGGGATCAAGTCCAAGATTATGCTATCACTAATGCTGAGGTTGAAGCTCTAAAAGACATAGTGGCAGGTAATTTAATGGTTTCTTCAAGTTTATCCAATGCTGTATTTGATTCTGAATCATCACATTGTTTCATATATTCTCAGTTTTCTAAGAATATTAGATATTTCCAATTTTATTTAACAAGGGAGTTGTTAGTCAAAACTAATAAGGGAAGTATCATTGCAACAAAGTTTTGTGAATCAGTTCCCATTAAAACATATAAACGTTATTTATCTACTGATCTCATAGTCATACCCATGATTGAATTTGATATAATCCTTGGTACGGATTGGCTTTTGGACCATGATGGAAAAATTTATTGTAAAAAGAAGGAGGTTACAATCTTTATTGATGATAAGGAGTACCTTATCTTTAGAGCAAAAATGTCACCACCTAATTCTTATCTAGACCCACCCCCATTAGCTCAACTAAATTCAATTATTGGGGAGGAAGAGAATGAAATAACTCTGTGTGAGGAAAGTAATGTTCAAATAGAGTACGTACCAATTGTCCAATAATATGTTGATGTGTTTTCAGAGGATTTAAATGGACATCCTTCAGAATGAGAAATTGAGTTTTCCATTGACTTAATTCCTGGTTCAAGGATCATATCAAAGACCCCTTATAGAATGGCTACAGTGGAATTAGTGGAACTAAATAAACAACTAGAGGAATTAAGTAATAAGGGATTCATTCACCCTAATGTCTCTCCATGGGGATCCCCTATTTTTTTTGTTAATAAGAAACATGGATCTATGAGGTTGTGCATTGACTATAGTGAGATCAATGCTATAATAATAAAGAACAAGTATCCCCTACCTCGCATTGATGATTTATTCTACAAACTTCATCGAGCTCAATACTTTTCAAAGATTGAAATTCGATCTGGATATCATCAGTTGTGTGTGAAGGAGGACATTCTGAAAACAGCATTTCGAACCAGTTACGGGCATTACGAATTTACAGTAATGCCTTTTGGATTGACTAATTCACCCTCTGCCTTCATAGATCTAATGAATAGAGTTTTCAGGGAATATATTGATGAATTTTTAGTGGTATTTATTGATGATATTTTGGTATACTCTTAAATATATGAAGATTATGAAAATCACTTGCGCATTATTCTAAAGACTCTTAGAAGACATGAATTATATGGGAAGTTTAGCAAGTGTTAATTATGGATTCAGGAGATTTTTTTTCTTGGTCATATTGTCTCTATGGATGGAATACTTGTTCATCCTTCTATGACCAAGGCAATCCGGGAATGGCCAGCACCAATGAGTTTAACCGAGGTATGCAGTCTTATTGGTTTAGCATGTTATTATCGGCGTTTCATCTAGAATTTTTCCCGATTGTCTAAACCATTAACGAAGCTCACACGTAATGGGGTTAAATTTGTTTGGACAAAACAGTGTGAATAATGTTTTGATGAATTGAAGAAAAGATTAGTCAATGCTCCTATCTTGACTCTACCATTAGGTAATGATGGGTTTGTTATTTATAGTGATGCATCAAAGAAAGGACTTTGTTGTGTCCTTATGCAGAATGACAGGGTTATTGCCTATGCATCACGCCAGCTAAAAATTAATGATCAAAACTATCCTACTCATGATATTGAGTTAGCATCTGTAATATTTGCTTTGATGATATGGATACATTATCTATATGGTAAAAAAGGTGAGATATATACCGATCACAAGAGTTTGAAGTATATTTTCTCATAGAGAGAACTCAACATGAGGCAAAGGAGATGGCTTGAACTACTCAAGGATTATGATTTCATGATACACTACCACCCGGGGAAGGCAAATAACGTGGTAGATACTTTGAGCAGAAAGGATCATGGAGTTCTGAACAAGATGAGATTTTAAAATGATCCTATACACAAGGATCTAGTAAAGTTGGACACAGAGATAATAATAGAAATTGAAACATCAAAACTTTTTCAAATGGTTTCCAAACCATCTTTACTAGAAAGTATAAAGAGTTCTCAGAACTACGATGAAGAGTTTCAAAAGAAGATTAAAGATGTGAATGATGGGAGATTGAGTGACATTGTGTATGAAGATGGAATTTTGAAATTTGGGAAGAGGCTTAGTGTTCCCGATATACTGGATCTAAAAAGGGAATTGTTAGATGAGGCTCATAGCTCCAATTTTTCTATAAACCCTGGTAGCACTAAGATGTATAGAGATTTGAAGAAACATTTTTTGTGGGACAACATGAAGAGAGATATTGCTGATTTTGTGTCAAGATGTATGGTTTTTCAACAAGTGAAAGTTGTAAGGCAACAGCCTGGAAGAGTCATGCAACCTCTTCCCATACCTGAGTGGAAATGGGATAATATTACGATGGACTTTATCATGGGACTACCAAAGACACCTATAAGGAATTATGAAATATGGGTCATTGTTGATCGTCTTACCAAGTCATCACATTTTCTTTCTATAAGAGAAGATTTACCACTTGAACGTTTAGAAAGACTGTATATTAATGAAGTTTTAAGACTTTATGGAGTACCCCTATCGATTGTTTCTAATCGTGATCCATGTTTTACACCAAAATTCTAGAAAAGACATCAGAAATCCTTGGATACTGAACTTTATTTGAGCACTATCAACCACCCTCAAACTGATGGACAATCAGAACAGACTATTAAAAACTTAGAAGACATGTTGAGATATTTCTCACTTGACTTTCAAGGTATGTGGGGTCAATATTTACCTTCGGTAGAATTTTCCTGTAACAACAGCTCCCATTTAAGTATTCAGATGGCACCATATGAAGCGTTATATGGAAAGATATGTCACACACCAACCTGTTGGGATGATGTTGGTGAAAGAAAACTCGTAGGCCCAGAACTTGTTGAAGAAATGATGGAAAAGGTGAAGGTTATCCAAACCCACATCAAAGCATCACAAAGTAGGCAGAAGAGCTATTCCAATAACCGAAAGAATGATTTGGAATTTCAGGTAGGAGATCATGTTTTCTTAAAGGTTTCTCCATGGAAGGTAGTTATATGATTCAGTAAGAAGGGTAAATTGAGTCCCATGTACATCGGACCTTTTGAAATTCTATAATTAATTGGGTTTGTGGCTTACCATTTGGAAATGCCACCAAGTCTCTGCCAAGTTCATGATGTGTTCCACATATCACTGTTGAGAAAATACATGCCTAACCCAACGCAGGTGCTCACCTATGAGGAATTAGAACTGGAAACCGATCTATCCTATTGCAAAGATCCTGTCAAGATTATTGATACAAGTGGACAAGTGCTGAGAAACCGAACAACTCATCTGGTAAAAGTTATATGGAGAAACCATTAAATGGAAGAGGCAATGTGGGAACCTGAGGAACTTATGATGAAGAACCACCCGAATCTTTTTATGAAGTAATATTCTAGAAATTTTGAAGATGAAATTATTTTAAGGATGGGATAATGTAACACCCCAAGCTTCTATGGTACGTTTCCCTTTGAATAATGCAATAGCTTGCATTGTACACAACTTCGAGATTCTAACACACCGCAACCAATCAAACTAGCCTTTAAGAATAGTAATACCCACTTTTTGAAATTTTATAAATTTTATCTTTCAAAATTGACTTCATTTTTGGATTTTGAATATCAAAATTATCTTGGGTTAATTTTTGGTATTTTTCTAAAAACTTTCAATTGTTGATGAATAGTGAAAATACTAAATTTTAATTAAAAACAACATTTTTAATTGAAATAATTTATAGTGTGAAAGTATACATTTGAATGGTTTTTAATTATTATTAGATTATATTTTTATCATTTAATATAATTTAATTCACTGGATGTAATCTCATGATTAAACTGGAAATAAACAAGTGTCAATCTTTTGATAGTTATTATTTCATAAAAACACAATTTTTGTTTTGACAACGAAAAATAATGTTAAATTAATTTCTGCCACTTTTTTGTTTTGAATTTGGAAAAATGGATTCCATATTTGGAATCAGGAGGTCCAAATTGTGTAAACAGTTAACTTTTATTTTTAGGCATTAGGAATATTTACTTTAGTAAATATTTTATTTACCGTGGTCAAATGGTTAAATCCAGTAAATAAGGATAAAAAATAATATTATAATAATATTAAATTACTCTAAAACATGTCCTAACTCTATGTTATTATACATGTCCGACCATGGGCGTCCTTGGGTCTATTTTGGGACCCCATGGAGCCACTTGGGAGTGATAATGACATTTTATATTAAATAATCTAAAGTAAAGACAAAAATAACAAAATAAAATATCTTTTAGTAAAACTATTTTTATATAAGGTTATATAATTGATCTATTCAACTATAATTAGTAATTAGAAATATAAAAATATTTCCTATCTTAGTATATTTTATTTATAATTTTTAGACATAAAATAAATATATTTATATATGACACAATAATGATTCAGTATTTTCCTTATTAATGAAACAATCAAATAAATGATATTATAAATACTAAAATAAATATAATTTGAAAGTTTTGGTTCCATAAAAAAAATTTATAGGTGAATATGACATGTTAGGGTTTATTAAATTTATTTAGTTCAAAGTAATGAATTTTTTAGGACTATAAAAAATCAATTATTAAATAATGTAAAAATTTACATAAATGAGTTTTTAAAACAAATACAATATTATTGGTTGATATAATAATCCTAAAAATCTAAGAATTATCCAAAATACTTATATAATGATATTTAAATCATTAATGAAACAATTGGGGATATATTGAAAGTTTATAGTAAGTTTATTAACCATATAATATAAAAATACAAAGAGACATGGTAATGTCAAACTATTTAACTAAGAGTTAAATCTAAAAGATAAGGTTAATATAGTGACCCAAAATGGTCTAAAACCTATTTTTTGAGAGTTTTTAGACCCATACCCACCTTATACTATAAATTCTTAATTTTTGAGCCATTATATACTGAAAAATATTTTATTATCAAATAATATTTCAATCTTTCCCTAAGGTGCCCCTCACCCCTCTTATAAAATGGAACTTCCCCTTCTCTATAATTCACAACTTAAAAGCCATTTTAATTGGCCAAAACCTGCCCAAATACCCTCTCAACTTTAATAAATTCATCCTAGAGGCCTTCCTTTAGTCATAAATCCAACCTAAGGATCCCTTTTGATCAAATCAAAAGGAAGAACCCGAAGAAGAGGTAAATATCTCACCACCTCTTTCATGTTTTTTCTTCTTCCACTTCTTATTTCCTTGTTGTTTCCATTTTAAAATAATAACTCTAGTATCTTATATATACTGTGATGTTATTATAAATATGTTACAACTACATTCATTATTCTATCCATCCTTTGAATGACATGTCACTATACATGCGTACGTACGGCTTACCGTCTCCACGTCATGGTGTAGTTGTTATTCAATACATTATTATTTGGATGGGTATAATAATGATGTATAAATTATGTAAATAATAAATATAACATTATAATTCTTCTATATATATGATATACCATCCATTTATATATTATTTTAATATCAAAATAATGATATTTCCGCTCGTGCGTACGTACGGATTACCGTCTCCACGAACATGATGAGATTCATTCCCCATTGTATCCCTTCAAGACTAATTTTCATTAGATGATTAAAAATAATGTTTAAAGACTTAATATCATTCTTAATATGAATAAGATACATCCTATCCATAACAAACATTACTTATGTAACAAATCATATAAAGTAAAATGAATCAGTTAACAACCAAAACAATGATAATACTAAAATATTATTAACAAAGCAATATTAAAAGACCATATATGATATAATATTAATGTATATGATTCTTGTATAATTTAATAACAATTATTTCACCATTATACAGGATTTTAACCTACCCTTTACCAAGAAAAATTACAAGATAAGAGTTAATTCTACAACGTCTTCATTATTCAAGGTTGTTTATATGTAATTATCTACTGGAACCTCTTTATCATCCACATCCGTGTTTTCCTAAAAATGTATTCCAAAATAAAATTACTACTTACTAGACAATAGTTTAAAGTCATTTATACCCTTATTTTACCTTATATGTTTTGAGAGGAATTTTTTCGTCGTTTTCCAAACAAGTTACTTTATGACTTTTTCGACAAAATTAAGGTAAGAATGTTTTTTTAACTTATACGGTGGGTGAGGCTCTATTCCGCCATTATAACATCATCTAATATTCCCTTAAAAGATTATAATAATATTTTAAAAATAAATTTTTTCTTTTATAATTATGTAGCTTTAAATGATTTTAAAAAAAATAATGATATATTTCTCTCAAATAGTTTTGATTTCATCTATGTCAACATCCTTTAATGGATTTTAATCTTATTTGAAGTTGATTTGTCATGATACAAATATTCCATTTTGTATTGAATTTTTTGTGATATGTTTGACTATGGATGTGTTATTTTTATACCATTCATGGTTTATGGACAAAGTATTGAAATTTCATAGGCTAATTTTAATACGACTGTTTATGTTATGTTTAAAACTTTTCATATGAGGAATGCATTGGACTTGGTAAGTGACGGGTGGAGCCCACTATAGCTTCTCAATACATCGGTAGGTCTCATGAGACAGACTAGTGTCCTGGAACAAGGCCTTGACAAAATCTTTTTTGTTGTCTTGGCACAAGGCCTTGACTATGTGGTTATGAAGTCTGGCATTATGCATTCCATCATTATGAAAGTGGCTATTGATATTTCATGTCATTATTCGACTAGTAGAATATCCATGAGAGTAAGTAAATGGAATTATTTTTATTTATATTTTCCATATTATGATGAAGTTTATGTTTAAAAGGATTTTGTTTTAGTTTAATACATTGCCTTAAATTTTTATGCTTATTTATGAAAGTTTTCACTATATTGTTATCCATACTGAGCATCTCAGCTCACCCCTTTCTATGTTTTATTTTTTCCAGGATGAGAAGAATTATATTAGGACTGACTTGTATGGATAGTCTATGGGATATCAATGTTTTCTATGAAAACAATGTGGTTGTAGTTTTCCATTTTATGATGTAATTTAAATCTTATGGATGTATCTAATACTTCCAAGTCTATTAAACTAATTGGTTTTTCAAGACTAGATCTTTTTTGTTCATGCCAATGATACGTAATAATGCACTGACTCTGGGATTATAGGGTTGGGGAATTACATTGTGGATCAGGGTTCTCCATACGGGTAAGGTTATTATTCATAACCTGAGTGAGTTGTCCAAGTACGGTGATAAATTTATCAGCACCAGTTGCATCACCGGCTCCACTATAATTATCTTTATTAGTAGGGAAATCCCTACATGGATTACGTGCATTGATACAGTTTTCATTCTTTCCACTAGAAACCATTTCTAAAAAATGGCATACACTAGGTTAGATCATATCATACTATATTGTCCAAAAACTATAAAAATTCTCAACATTAATGGAATATTTTTACACATCTAGTAATATAATCATAAAAATGATTTCGTTTTTGGAATATTTACCCATATATCCTTTATAATGGTTTGTAAATAAATTGTGAATTATCCTAAGTATATCCCCCAGGAGTGTCATAACCAAGAGTGCGGCAAGGTCCGCTTTTGTGTACCAGGATACCCCGAGTTAAGCTCGAAACTCCTTGTCGGAGTTTTCACTCCTAAGTAAATCTATTCCAGATCCACCTCTACCTGCTCGTATCTAGATAGGGATGTATTTCTTCAAAAACTCACAAAATCTCTACAGTACCAAAATTCTATGAAGTTCTTCTATACTAATCCTCAAAATCTATCTTAGGATAGTGCTCTCGAATTAGTGGTTTTCTAAATTTAGTTTCCAATGTTTTTCCTAAACATCCTCTGATACCAAATCTAACGCCCTGACCCTAGTAACCCAAAGTCGATTCTTTATTACATAACATTGGAATGATACAAGGAATCATGTCCTGAAAGACCGATCAATTTAGTATTATCGGAAACAATATACATACATAAGTTCAACATTACAACTTAAAAAGAAATACAACACTAATTTATTTCATTAGAAACATCTAAGTCTCCTATATTATGCCTAAAATTCAATCATAACTAACTTCTTCATATCCTCAGAAAATGAAACATAAGAAAGGGGTGAGATCAAATGATCAATAAGGGTAAGCAATAAATTGGAATATAACATAAACATTAGGCATGATGAATAATTAAAAACACATGCCTTTACAAATAATAAACATGAACACTTTATGGCAGGAATATGAGCTAAGTAAATAATGTCATCATAAAACATAGTCATGGGTATTCTACTAGTCGAATAACCACATGAACCATCAATATTATTTTCATAATAAAGGAATGTATAATGTCATACATTCTGAAATATCTTGTCAAGGCCTCGTCCAAGACGTTTAAAAATGATTTAGGCCTCGGCCAAAACCATATATCAAATTGGGAAAGGCCTCATCCAATTCCACGTATAATTGTCTCATGAGACCTATCAATGCATCAAGGATCTATAGCGGGCTCCACCCGTCACATATGAAGTCCAATACATTCCTCATATAAAAATGTTGAAATATAACATAAACATTCGTATTAAAACTAGAATACGAAATGTCAATACTTTAACCATAAAACATGAATGGTATAAAAATAAAACATCCACAGTCAAACATACCACAAAATCTTCAATACAATATGGAAGATTTGTATCATAATAAATCAACTTCAAACAAGTTTAAAATCCATCAAAGGATGTTAACATAGATGAAATGAAAACTATTTGAAAGAAATACCTCTTTCTATTTTGAACCCATTTAAGAGTCACATAATCATAAAAGAAAACATTTATTTTGAAAATATTATTATAATATTGTAAGGGATGCTTCGATGATGTTATAAAGGTGGAAAATATCTCCACCCGCCGTATAAGTTAAAAAACATTCTTACCTTAATTTTTTTGAGAAGGTCATAAAGTACCTTATTTGGAAAACGACAGAAAGATTCATTTCAAATCATATAAGGTCAAATAAGGATATAAATGAATTTAACCAATAGAATATTAAATAGTAAATATGTTTTGAAATACATTTTTAAGAAAACACAGATGTGGATGATAAAGAGGTCTCAGTAGATACTTACGTAAAAACAACCTCAGATAATAAAGAAATTGTAAAATTAACCCTTACGTGGTACTTTTCCTTAGTCGATGGTATGTTAAAATCCTATATAATAGTAAAAACATTTTTATTAAATTATAAAAGAACTATATACATAAATATGATATCATATATGATCTCTTAATATTCCTTTGTTAATAATATTTTAGTAGTATCATCGTTTTTTGTGTTAACTGACTCATTTTCTTTTATATGATTGGTTAATTAAGCCATGTTTGTTATGGATATGATGTATTAGATTCATATCCATAATTATATTAAGTTCATAAACATTATTTTTAATCATAAAATGAAAATTATTCTTGAATGGTTACGATGGGGAAATGAATCTCATCGCGTTCATGGAGACGGTAATCCATAGGTACGCATGAGTGAAAATAACATTGATGGAGAAATAATATGTAATTGGATGGTATATAATATATAAATAATCATTAACATGTTATACTTATTATTTCCAATAGTTATTCTCATTATTATACCCATCCCAATAATGAAGTTTTTGAGTAAAAAACTACACCACGACGTGGAGACGGTAAGTCGTACGTACGCACGTATGGTGACTTTGTCCTTTATAAGATGGATAAAATAATGAATATGGTTGTAAAATTTTTATAATAATATCATAGTATATAGAATATACTAGATTTATTATTTTATAATGGAAACAACAAATAAAGAGGAAGTGGAAGAAGAAAATAACTTGAAAGAGGTGGTGAAATATTTACCTCTTCTTCGGGTTCTTCCTTTTGATTTTATCAAAAGGGATCCTTAAGATGGATTTATGACCAAAGGAAGGCCTATATGATGAAGTTAGGAACTTTTGGAGGATATTTGGTTTGCATTTTTTCGAGCAAAAATGCTTCAGAGGTGTGAAATTAAGAGAAGGGGAAGTGCCCTTTTATAAGAGAGGTGAGGGTCACTTTAGGAAAAGCTTGAAATATTATTTTATAAAAAAATAATCTTCAGTTTCTAATGGATCCAAAATGAATTATTTATAGGATAAGGTGGGTATGGTTTTAAAACCTCTCAACCAATGGGTTTTTGATAGGTTTAGGTCACCATGTCAACCTTATCTTTTAGATTTTACTCTTAGTTAAATAGTTTTACATTTACCATGCCTCTTTGTATTTTTATATTATATGGTTAATAATCTTACTATAACAAGCCAATCAGACCCCATTTGGTTCATTATTAATATATATAACCTTATGTAAGTCCTTTGGCAAAACCTTAGATTTTTAATAATATTATATCAATTAATAATAGAGTTTTTTTTTAACTCAATTATGTAAATTTTGACACTATTTAGTATTTGATTTTTCTGAAAGCCATAAAAACTTTATTACTTGGAATAAAATTTATTTAACCAACTGTAACATGTCATATTAACCTATAAAATTAGTTTAATTTATCATAAGTCTCAATTTACATTTATTTGGATGTTTATGATATCAATTATTTTAATATTTCTTTATTAAAGTAATTACTGCATCATCATTGTGTCATAAATAAATTAAATTATTTAATGTATAAAAATCATAAATAAAATACCATTATGTAAGAAATATTTTTATATTTCTAATTAATATTTATAGTATAATATATCAATTATATAACCCCATATAAAAATGTTTTTCTAAAAGATACATCCTTTTGTTATTTTTGTCTTTACTTTAAATTAATTAATATAAAATGTAATTATCACTCCCAACTGGCTCCATGGGGTACCAAAATCGACCCAAGTATTTCCATGGTCAGAAATGTATCAAAAAATAGGAATAGGACACATGTTAGGTTAATTTAATATTTTTATAATTTTATTTTTTTACCCTTATTTACCGGATTTACCCTTTAACCATGGTAAATAAAATATTTACCTAATTAATTATTCATAATGTCTAAAAATAAAAGTTACTTATTTAAACAATTTATAACTCCTGATTCCAAATATGGAATCCATTTTTCTAAATTCAAAACACATAAGTGGTAGAAATTAATTTAAAATTAATTCCTGTTGTCAAAATAAAAAGTTTGTTTTTAAGAAATAATAACTATCAAAAAGATTGACACTTGTCTTTGTCCAGTTTAAACATGAAAATACATCCAATGAACTAAATTACATTAAATGATAAAAATATAGTCTAATGATACTCTAGAACCACTCAAATGTATAATTTAACACTACAAATTATTTTGATTAAAAAAGTTGTTTTTAATTAAAATTTAGTATTTTTTCACTATTAATCAAAATATGAAAGTTATCAGAAAAGTACCAAAAATTTATCCAAAATAAAATTTTATGTCTCTCTTCTAAAGATGAATTTAATTTCACTAAATTTAACATATAAAAGTGTAAAATATTGGATTTACAAAGGTTTCCCCATTAAAAGGCGAAAAACTGCATTTTTTGAAAAATACATCTTTTATCTTAAAAAATGAATTTTTCTTATATTATGTCTAAGAAACACAAAAGATGAATGTTAAAATTATATAGGATATATAAAATTTAAAATTTGGTTAATACTATTCATAATCTCTTTTTTGAAAGGCTAGTTTGGTAAGTCATGGTGTGCTCGAACTCGGTGTTGTGTGTAGCGCAAGTTATTGAAATACTTTGAAGAGATAACATACTATGAAATCTTGGGGTGTTACATTTTCAAAGGAAATGTTTTTGAAATTAAGTTCTTAAGTGTTGTTTTTTTCAAACTATGGATATGAAAAGAAAGCCTATTTTCTTATATCTATCTTTGAACTAGTCCACCTAGTTTCTTTTATAAAAGTAAGGAAATGGACTCTTTTTGGAATCCTATTAAGATATCACCATTGATTCATCAGAAATATAGGTTTTGTAATAAAATCATGTACTCAGTAGAAGTAAATAAAATGAAATTGAAATATTAAAATAATATTTTAATAAATATTTTTTGTTTTTAAACCATTGAAAACTTATAGAAAAATATATAGGGAATAAAACGGTTCTAGTGGCAGGAAATTCTATTAATGTTGAATATGTTAAAAAACATTCATTTTGAATTTTTATAAAGGTAGTTAAAAACTACCCTTTTGAAGAAAAAAAATTGAAAGATTCCATTAAAACCAGGTAAAAATTAATTTATAACTTAAAATTTATTTAATAAATTAGTTGAGTAAATAAAAGTACTTTTTTATAACAATTTTGGGAAAATATGGAAATTAAAGAAAGATATAAAAATTTAAAAAGAGAAATAAAATCACTTTTTTTAAAAAAATCCTCTTGATAGAGTAACTTGAATTGAATAATTAATCATCATGAATAAATATATAGTAATTTTAATTACCTCAAAATGTTATTATATGCACTATAAAAAAGTAAATAGTTTCATAATACCAAATAATTCTCAATAGAGTGTAAATTGAGATCAAAATCCCTTACAAAGGTCATGTCATTGAAGTAAAGATTAATCAATGAAGTGATTATGTGTAAAACATTTAAATCCACAAAAAAAAATGACAAAATAATACATAACAAAATTATATTTTATTTCATACATAATCATGGCATAACATAGTCAATGAAGTATAAGTATAACCCAATGAATAAAAATTAATTTAAGAAACCCCTTACCTTCGGTCTAACATCCTTCATATGTGTTTGAACCTCCGTTATAATAAATATATATTTATTATAAATCTATAAAAAACTATAATCATATATATAATACAATATATTATTTAATTATACCTTTTATCACCCATTTATTAATAATTATTTTTTAAAATAAATATTATCGGTGATAATTGTTTCATCTTTCATATATATTTTGGTTTGGTAGTTTCGGTCCTTGTACTTTGATAATGGTCACATCATCTCCATAATGTTTTTACAAATATAAATATAATATATTTCCTATATATATATATATATATATTCATGTATTGAAGATATATTTAAAGAAATAAATTCTGCTATTCATGGAGACGATAGGTCGTATATACAAATGAATGTTGTTTTCGCTTTTTGACGGATGGAATGAAAGAGGGGTAAGTAATAAATAATTATTAAAGAATAATTTTTATATAATATATATCATATATATTCATTAGTAATATATTTATAATCATGAAAGTAAAATGGTAATGAAAATTGACTTACACCACTAAGTGGAGACGATAAGCCATACGTACGCACGGATGATGCTTTTTCTATTCGTGGGATGAAAAAGAGAATAAATTTGGTTGTCCCATAGTCATAATAACATCTAAAAATATTTATTTTATTTTATTTATTATTTTATGATAGGTACAAAATATTTATTGTAAGTATAATAAGAAATAAATTCGAAAGAGTTGGTAAAGACGATTACCTCTTCTTCAGTAGACTTCCTTTAGATCTCATATTAAGGGATATAGGGTTGGTATTTTGGGAATAAAATAACCTATAGAATTTATATAATAATTTTTATAAGATAATTTGGTAGGATTTTTTCAATATATAAGTCTTAATGTGGTGTTAAGAGGAGAAAAGAGGGGTTCCCTTTTATAAGTGGGTGGAGGGGCACTCTTGAAATTTCATAAAAGATTAAAATATAAAAAAAATATTTCACAAGAAAAATAATTAAAAATGGTTATATATTATAATATAAGGTATTATTTGGTTTAAAAACCATTAGAAAAAATTTAAAGGTTTCAGTGGTGTTTAAAACATTATCTTTTGGTTAAACCCCTTAGTTAACCCATTTTAACCTTAACTACAGTAATGCCTTTTCCACTCTTAAAGGATTATAATTTTATTTTTAAGGTGAAAATTGTCTCATAATTATTCAAGGGTTGAAATTATAAACCATATATTATCTACCTTATGCTATTTAAGTATTTTTATGATTTTTAAACAATTTAATAAAATATTATTTTCATAAAATATCATTAATATCATTTTTAACACTATTCAAAAAAATTGCATTAAAGACACCAAGAGAGAGATAGAATTAAAACATATCTAATATGTTAAAATTATCTATAAAATTTTTGGGACAAAATAATTCACACCAAATTGAAATACTTTTAATATTTTCAAAATCATTTATTTTATTTTTATATTAATTGAATAAATATTGTGTCGGTGTTGCATAAGAATTTAATATAATTATTCAATCACTTAAAATTATAAACAAATTATCATGATAAAAATATATTAATTGTGTTCAAAATAATCTTTTATATTCATTAATAACATATTATTATCCTTATGTGAAAATATAAAAAATTAAAATCTACAAAGGGACATTTTGAAAATTGATTTACTAAAAATAAAATAAATTTCATTAACAAAGTCAAATGGCTCCAAAATTCCATATATTAAAATTTGGTATGTATATTTCTAAATTCCTACCAAAATTTTTTGACTTATTTTTAATGTCTTTTCACATAGTTTTTAACCTTAATTATCAGATTTAACTTTACTCTAGTGGAAATTATTTTATATGGTTACTATTTATATTTATTAAAAATAAAAGGGAAATTGTAAAAAAAATTGGACCTCATGATTAAAAATATTGGATCCATTTTCAAACATTAAATCTCTATAATTTTCATAAATTAGTTTAATATTAAAATACAAAACGCAACAAAAATTAATTTTTCAGAAAAATTCCTTCAAAGCATAAAAATGTTTTAATATAAAATTAAACCATAAAATTTATTCCAATGAAAATAATTATATTATTTATAATATAATGGATCTGATTTTACTTTTAATCTCTTTTTAAATCAATTTAACTTTGTACGTGTTTGAAATAAAATACATTTTTTAATAAAAAAATTTGTACTTTTTCACTATTCACTAGAAAATCAATCTTTTTAGAAAAATCTCAAAAAATCACCCTATGATTATTTTGATTTTATAGTTCCAAAAATATATTCCATTTTATAAAATACATTTTCTAAAATTTTTAGAAATTAATTATAACATTTTCTCCCAAAAAATAAATAAATAACATTTTTGAATAAAATGTATTTTTGGAGAATAAAATGAATTTAATAAAAATTGAGTGCTTACTTCTCTATAATTAATCAAAAAAATTAATTTAATTTTAACTTTATTTTTATTTTATAATGTGATTAATCCTTTTTATATCCTCTTATTTAATGGATAGGTTATAATGATCATATTTAAATTATAATATTTTGCGGTTAATTTAAGCTCGGTGTTGTGTGACATATACACTAGCGAACATAATGTTATTTGTTGGGATCCTCATGTGTTAATCATGTTTTAATGATCACAAATACTAAACATTCTATAAAACTTGTTAATCCTGCTTAATATATCTAAAATCATGTGTATATATGATTAGTTTCTTTATGCATTAAATAATTATTGTAAATGATTTTTTAGTTTGTGTTATAGTGGATTTTCTTGATAAATGATTGAATTTATTCCATTCTATGAATATCACTGTTTAAGTCTATATGCAGATATTTGGCTAAGTCTGAGAAACTGTGAGTCTTCCACCAGTTATGTTTTTATGGAAAAGGACTAGATATCGTGACCAGACACAGTGACCCAGACACCATTACCAGACACTATAACCTAGATACCGTGACCAGACACTATGACCCAGACACCATGACCAGACACCATAACTAGACACCGAAACCAACTTCAGATCTGTTGAAGTCTGTGACACCAGTTCTTTTCTAAGACACTGTTTGAAGTTTGGCAAAGGACCAGACATCGTGATCCTAAAACTACATTTGTACTACCAGTTCCTGATCTCTATACAACTGTTCCATCATAATTGTCTCACCGCTCAAATGAAAAGAAGGATACACCATTTCAAGGAGACACTATTTCATAGAGACACTGTTTCTAGATAGACTGTGATGCTATTTCTTAATCTGTTTTTTCATTTTTCAATTTAATCTCTAATGATCATATTTGAATCTTTTAAATGCACTGACATAACTAATATTTCTGTGTAGACATACCACCTAACAGTATGAGGTATGAGGTGCATAATACATGCATCATATCATCTCCAACACATGCACTCTAAGAATAAAAAGAACAACGTGACAGTAACCAAAAGGAGAATAAAGAGAAACAAATGTGCGTGATAACAAAGAAGCATGAGAATTATTGAGAAAAGAACTAACCCATGCAACTCAAAACATCTGAAGAACACACAAATAATTCATTGTGATACCATAGATCAGAGTCGATCACATGTTCGCAATATCATCTCCATGAAGAACATGAGCCAGAACTAACTGACTTTTGATACTCTATTTTTCACAATAAGACTCGATTCCAACATTTGCTTCATCATAGAAGTCTAGAGATGCATAGACTAACACTCAGATCACTCATAACCTTATCTAATCATCTTTTCTCTATTTTTTATTGTTTTTAGCTTTCGAGAAGTGTGTGTGTGTGTCTGTATAAATACACACACTGACTCTTGCATTAAACTAGAGGATACAATATATCCTCCCTCTCAAATATTTTTTCACTTTTTTACTCCCACAGATAATTGTGGAAGAGGTCCATGTGTGAACTGTTAGTTTATACCCACAAAGAACTGTGAAAGAGGTCATGTGACCTGGACAGTCCTATGTACTGTTGTGTACTGCAATCTAGGGTGTGGATCAAGTTTATTTATATAAACTACTTTTTGTAAGGTGATCACTAAGTGGAGTGGATTAGGTCTCGTCTTGATATTGAACCACTTATTTTATATCCTCTGTGTTGTTTGATTTAGTTTTCTCTATTTTACTGTATAATTCAGAAATCACTAAACTTTATTTGATAGTTAATCTTGGAAAGAAGTTATAATTTCTTTTCCTTATTATAATAGCTTCAAAATTAATTTTAATAACTAATATTAAGATTACTAAGAATTAATCAATCATCTAAGAAGTTATTTAAACAGTCAAACTTTCATAACTATACTACTTTGATTAACTGGGCTGTATTTATTTTTATTGGGGAACCTTTTAAAATGATTTTCAAACAGAAATTTTTATAGATACTTAATTCACCCCCCCCCCTCTTGAGTACTCTACTCCAACCAACATTATTCTTTTAAAATCTTGGGGTGTTACATTACCCCCACCCCCTTTAATAAATTGTGTCCTTATAATTGAAATTTGTTCTTTATAACCAAGGGTTTGACATTTAAAAACTCCTTTGGGGAAAACCCACATTGTAAATATGGTTAATAAAACTTCCTCTTAAAAATAAGGAAAGGGAAATATAAATGTCATATGAAATAACATAAAACTAGATATCCAAAAAGGATAAAATTCTTGAAAACAGAAAATATAGACATGGAAGGTAAAAATAATGCCTAAGGATTAATATAGAGTGATATAGAGTATGGTCATGAAAATTTTAACCACTGTAAATCAATAAATCTGTGATGGGTTAAAAGACCATTGATTCATCTGAAATAAAGATAGTTGGTTAAAAAAATTCAATATGTGTTTCCTAAAGTTGAGGATTTCATTTACCATATAAACTAAGAAGTAAATATACTTACATGACAAGTATAATTTCATCCTTTAATCAATTTCCACCATAATATCATCTTTTTCTCCAAACAATGAGTATTCATAATGAATGTTTCATTCCTAGAGCACTAAATTCAACTTCTAACAGATTACATAATCTTTAAAAGGATAACAATATAATCATCCTATCTTTAGATAGTAACCAAAAACAAAATGGTTAGAACAAGGTAAGGTAATTCCCAAAATGAATAAACCTTCATATGAATAAATACAATATTAATCTTCAAAGAATCAATAGTAACACTCAAAGTTAAAACTTATATTATTTTATAAATAACTAAACTTAAAATTATTTGAAATATTGTCAAACAAGTTATAAACAATAAAAAATATAATTATTTGATCATATATTATTCTGAGATTAATTTACCATTTTTCTCCAATCAACAATAGTTACTCAAAAAATCATATACCTACAAATATATATTCCCTAATCATGTAATATTCAAAATATTCTAATCATTTCCATAAATAAAGAGAATCATTATAAAGTCACATCAAAATCATATATGATTCCAAAATATAATTCAACTTTTATTCCTCAATTAAAATATCATATTATCTAATAATATTATGTTTACCTTTATCAAATAATGTTCCCTAGAAATATAGTGGTCTTCTTTTGAAATTATATTAATAACCTAATCACCAAAACACTTTTTAATCCCATAGTTATCTATGTGATAAAACATATATTCCCAAACATTAATATCCCATAATTACCTCAATATCAAATATCATATAAACCGAAAAGGTTGTCAATATAATTAAACTTATGTTCATAAAACAAAAAACATTATTCCTAAAATAAATCTTTCATTGACACACATATTAAACCCAAGGGTTGTATTACCATTAATTCATCCCAATATATTATCAATCATATTAATCCCTTAACACATAAAACATCAAATGGGTATTTATTCCTTTAAAATTATTATCAAACATAGATATATCAACCCATGACACTTTAGGTTTATCCCATATCACTATAGAATATCATAGATTCGCATAGTTTTAATCCTAAAATTCATTATAATTTTTTTTAAAGAAAATGTAAATTAAATCAAGAATATCACCCCAGAGTTGTAAACTAGGTGCACAGTTTGGAAACACTCACCATTCACCATAATGCTGGATGAAATATCTCTATTTTTAGGTTATTAATTTTTTATGTATCTGTTCCAAAAACATGTCCGCTTTTAATATCCATACATGGATGTATTGTTAGTAAAACCAAATAATTGATTCCTTAATAAAACTTTAGTATGTTATCCTATACTTAGAATTCTCCTTAAATTTAGTCATTGGGTTAGGTTCCCTAATCTATGTTTTCCTAAATCTAGTTCTAAAGGTTTCCACTAAACCTCCCATGATACCAACTGTAAATACCCAAAATCCAAAATCCCAAAGTTCGTGGTTACTTTATTTCCCTGGTACTAGATACAAGAGATCATATCCCATAGGATTGAATGCTTTAATAGTCTTGGTAAACACAATACATACCTAAATCTCATATACATTTGAAAATAAAAAATATACAATGTATTTTCTTTGAGAACGTAATTATTCTCTCTAGAATATCCTTGCAAATTAAACATAGTAAACTTCCTAGAATCCTAATAAAAGGAAAAAAATAACGGTGATCACAAATGATCAATAAGATTTATTTACAGTAGAAAATAATCTGGGTAAAAAAGGCATAATCAATATGTAAAGGAAAATGACTAAAAATGCATTTCATTTAATCAATAACCTGAGCACAAAATGAAACCATGGGTAATATGAATGCATTAATCTCATGGATAATAATAACTAAATTCTCAATAAAGGTAAATTTTAATGTTATATGTAATGACTACACACATCATGATATATACTACGATCAATATCTTTAACCAAGATAGTTTAAATCTATGGGTAGGCATACACTAAAAACCCATTTAATTGGCATATTGTTTGGTCTCATAAGACAGGTCGATCTATCGAGGGGATATCTATAACTAGGCTCCACCTATAACTTCATTTCCAGTTAATTACCCACATATTTAATGATCAATTTAATTCATAACAATATTCAATATCATAAAATTTAGTTATTGATTAAAGAATACAGAATTTCAATATTTCAATAGTCAATAAAATAACTTTCAATGTAAAGAACCCTATGTAAAAATGGTATACAATTTTTGAAATAATAATATCCATGATATAGATAATATGGATATTTAAGATAAATGTAATTTCTAATGAAAATAATCACAAGGAAGTGAATGTTTCAAGAGAAAGTTAACAGACATAAAATTAATAAGAGATAATATATGACCATTAATTCATCAAAAATATAGATTTTGTAATAAAATAATGACCTTTATAGAAATAAAAAAAATGAAAGAAAATTATTCAATTAAAATTTCAAAAAATAATTTTCTTCTTAAAACCATTGAAAACTATTATAAGAAGCTAAAGGGTATAAAATAGTTATAGTGGTAGTAAATTATGTTACCATTGTATACGTTAAAAACATTCCTTTTGACTTTTTATATAGAAAGTTGAAAATGAAACTTTCATAAAAAACTTATAAATATTCCTTTAAAACCATGTAAAAATAAAGGATAAATTAAAATTTCATTAATAAATAATTTCAGTAAATAAAAGGACTATTGTAAAATAATTTTTAAAAAATATCGACATGGATGAAAGATATACCTGATTAAAAAGAGAAATAAAATTATCTTTTCTTTTAAACGTTCCCCTTGATAGAGTAACTTTAGGTGAATAATTAATCATCATTAATAAATATATATTCAAGTTAAATTCATAAAAATTTTATTATATACACCACATAAAATTCAATAGGTGTATAATACCAAATAAGTCTTAATGGAGCGGAAATTGTGATGAAAATCCCATAAAAATATTATATCATTTAAGTGATAATTAATTAAGTAATGATTATGTGTAAAAAAATTAAATCCACATAAAACAATATCAAATACAACATAATGAAATCATAGGTTATTTCACACATTATCATGGCATAACATAGTCAATGAAGTAGAATTATAACCCAATGAATGGAAATTGATTTAAGAAACCCCTTACCTCAGGTCTGACTTCCTTCGTATGTGTATGAAACTCTTGTAAAATAAATATAGATTTATTATAAATCTATTAAAAAAACATAATAATATATATCATAACATATATTATTTACTTATAACCACTTATCACCTTTTCAATAAGAGGTCTTTATAAAAATCATTATTCCAAGTGATAACTACTTCATCTTTCGTGTATGTTTCGGTTTGGTAGATTTGGTCCTTAAACTTTGATCATGGTTCCATCATCTATATAAATTTATTCATGATATATCATATGTCTACAATATATATATATTTAAAGTCATCTGTAGGATATATAAGTTGAAAAATAAATTATATCATTCATGGAGATGGTAGGTCGTACGTACGCATAAAAGTTGTTTTCACTTTTTGATGAATGGAGAAAGAGAAAGATAAATAATAAATAACATTTACATAATAATTTTTATATCATGTATATAATATATTTATTATTTCTATATTTATAACCATCCAAGTAAAATGTTAATGAAAAATTAATTACACCACTACGTGGATATGGTAAGTTATATGTTTGCACGAGTGATGTTTTTTCTTTTCATATGACGGAAAAGAGATTGAATTTGGTGGTCCCATAATAATAATAACATATTAGTATATTTATTAAATAGAATTTATTATTTTATAATGGGTATAATATATTTATAGTAATTATAAGAAGAAATAAATTTGAAAGATTCAGTAAACATGATATCCTCTTCTTCGGTAGACATCCTTTAGATCTCCTCTTAATGAATATGAAATTTAAATATTTATCTAGTCACCAAAAAAAATTTAAAAGTAAAATGATTTATCTAGAAATGATACATGGTTTATAAAATAATCATATCTATGATATAAATAATATTTATATTTAAGATAAATGTAATGTCCAAAAAAATTATCACAAGAGAGTGAATGTTTCAAGATAATATTATTGGTAAAAAAATAAGAAGATATAGGAGATAACCATCGATCCATAAAAAATATATGTTTTGTAATAAAATAAGGGCCTTTGAAGAAATAAATAAAATTAAAGAGAAATATTAAAATAAAATTCCAATATAGAATTTTCTTTGTAAAACTATTGAAGATTTATTGAATAATCTAAAGGGTGTAAAATGGTTATCGTGGTGAGAAATTCTATTAATGTCGTATACGTTAAAAAAATATTCCTTTTAAATTTTTATAAAGAAAGTCAATAATGAAATTTTGGAAAAAAAATATAAATATCAATTTAAAACCATGTAAAAATTCTAATATAACTTAAAATTTCCTTAAAAAATTATTTTGTTAAATAAAAGTACTTTTGTATAATAATTATTGAAAAATATAGACATGGAAGAAAGATATACCCAATCAAAAAGAGAAATAAAATTGGATTTTATTTTCAACATTCCACTTTAGAGAGTAACTTTAATTGAATCATTAATCAACATAAATAAATATATATTCATGTTTAATACCTCAAAATTTCATTATATACACCACATAAAAGTAAATAGGTGGATAATACCAAATAAGCTTCAACGGAGTGAAAATTGAGACAAAAATATCTTACAAAGATTGTATCATTGAAGTGAGAATTAATAAATGAATTGATTGTGTCTAAAAAATTTAAATACACATAATAAAAGTGTAAATACAACATAATATAACCATATTTTATTTCACACATAATTATGGAATAACATAGTGAATGAACTGTAAGTATTATCCAATGAATAGAAATTAAGTTAAGAAACCCCTTACCTCAGGTCCGACTTCCTTAATATGTGTTTTAACCTCATGTAAAATAAATATAGATTTATTATAAATATATTTCTAGTCCATAGTCATATATTATTTACTTATAACCTTTTATCACCAATTTAGTAATAATTCTTTATTAAAATCAATGTTCCATGTGTTAACTACTTCTTCTTCATGTATGTTTCGGTATGGTAGTTTTATTCCTTGTAATTTGATCATGGTTACATAAAATCCATAATATTATTCATGGTATAATTATCATATATTTCCAATATATATATATATATAGACATCTATAGAATATAGAGAAATAAAAATGAATTACATCGATCATGGAGACGGTAGGTCGTACGTACATATGAACATTGTTTTCACTTTTAGATGGATAGAACAAAAGAAAGTTAAATAATAATTAAACTTTAAAGAATAATTTTTATACAATATATAACATATATATTAATTATTTCCATATTTATAACTATCCATGTAAAACTGTAATGAAAAATGAATTACACAGCTACGTGGAGACGGTAAGTCGTACGTACGCACGATCTTTGTTTTTTATTTTCATAGGATGGAAAAGAAATAGAATTTGGTTGTCCCATAATCATAACAAAATATTATTATATTTATTATATTAGAGTTATTATTTTAGTAAGTTTACTAAAAATTTATATGAAGTATAAGAAGAAATGAATTTGAAAGATTCGGTAATGACGATTACTTCTTCTTCGGTATACTTCATTTAGATCTCCTCTTATGGGGCCTAGGGTTGGTATTTTGGGAAGACAGACACTTATTAAATGTGTATAAGGCTATTGAAAATATAATTTTTTAGTTTTTAGTCGATATAAAAGTAATAAAGTGGTGTAAATAAGAGAAAGGATGGGTGCCCTTTAATAAGTGAGGGGAGGGGAACTCTTGAAATTTCTAAAAATATTAAAATATTAAAAAACATTCATTCTATAAAAAAATGCGAAAAAATGATATAGATTCAAATATAAGTCATGATTTTATTTAAATCCCACCAAAAAATAAAATTTCGCAGGATTAAGTGTTTTTTTAAACCTGTCTTTTGGTTTAACCTCTTAGTTAACCAATTTTAATAATAGCCACATTAATGACTTTTTCACTCTTAAAGAGTTAAAATTTTACTTATAAGGTGAAAATTATATGATAAATGGACAAGGGATGAAATTTTAGACCATATATTATCCATATTTTTCTATTTTGATATTTTTATGATTTTTAAATACTTTAATAAAATATTATTTTCATAAAATATCATTAATTTCATTTTAACGCTATTCATATAATTTGACATTAAAGAAATAAATAAAGAGATGGAATTAAAATATAATCACTAAAAACACATATAATATATTATAATTATCTATTAAATTTTTGGGGCATAATAATTCACAAAAATTGTGTTACTTTTAATATTTTTTAAAATTATTTATTTTATTTTTATATTAATTGGAAAAATACAGTGTCTGTTTTTTGTAAGCATTTAGGATACTTTTTCAATCATTGAAAATAAAAATAAATTACCATGATAAAAATAAATTAATTATGTTAAATAAAAGATTTTATATTCATCCATAACATATTCTTATCCTTATGTGAATATATATAATAAATTAAATGCAAGAAAGGGATATTTTGGAACTTTCTTTACTTAAAATAATATTAATGCCACTACCAAGGTAAAATAGATCCAAAATTCCATATATTAATATTTTGTATTCCTGTTTCTGAATTATTCCTAAGAAGTGAAATAAATAGAAGTTTTGGTTATATTTTTAATGCCTTATCACATTGTTTTTAACCTTTAGAACCTGATTTACCAATATTGTGGTGAAAATTATCTACTATGGTTACTATTCCTAACACAAAAAAATAAAAGTTTCATGTTTAACAAATTTGGGCCTCATTATTCTAAGTATGGGATCCATTTTTCAATATCAAATCTCTATAGGTGATAGAAAAAAATATTAAAGCATAAAACGCAATGAAAAATAATTTTTCAAAAAAATCCATTTAAGTATAAAAATGTTTTTATACAAAATTCAATAATAAAATTAATTCTAATTAATTTAATTGGATTATTCAAAATATAATGTATCAAATGTTACTTTCAAACCATTTAAAAACAAAATATAACTTGGTATATGCTTGAAAAAAATATATCTTTCAATAAAAATCAATATTTTTCATTATTCACTAGAAAATCAATATTATCAAAAAATACCACAAAAATTCACCCTAATATAAATTTTATATGATGATTAAAAAAATTTCTGTTTATAAAATAAATTTTCTAAAATTTATAGAAATTAATTATAATATTTTCTTATAAAAAAAAGTAATAAAAATAATTTTTGAAGAATAAAATGACTTTACTAAAAATTGAGTGCTTATTTCTTGAGAATTAATCAATGTGTTTTTATTGAGTATAAAATTTATATATATTTTATAATATTTTAAATACTATTCATACCCACCTTTTTAAAGGCTATGTTATAACATTCATATTTAAATAAAAATATTTTTTGGTTCGTTTAATCTCGGTGTTGTGTGTCATATACGCTATCAATCATAATCTCCTTCTTTTAAAATCTCGAGGTGTTACACATACTAACTAGCATCCCTCTGCTAGAAAGTTCTCTGATACATCCATTAAATTTAAAATGTTGGTTTTACCCTAGGTATAACATAACTTTTATCATCATTGGGTGTTTGGTTAAAAATTAGTCGTGGGAGAGTTAATAAATTAATAGTCTGACCTGATCTCTTAAATTTTTTACTTTTTATGGAAAATTACTAGGGTTAGACACATAACCATAGGGATTTTATATGATCATGGAGTAGAGACTTTTTATGTAATGTTTAATCAAGGACCAATGATTGGAGGACTATAAGGTGTCCATTTGGTTTATTTAGATTAATCTTGTTTTTATCCCATGTTTAACCCAAATCAATTCTCCTAAGAAAATTGATGTGTGAATTGATGGTTGATTTTGATTGATGATATTATTTTGTTCATACTTTTTTATTCCTCTTTATTAATAATTTTTTTCAAATTATTGAGGCCTAACTGAACAATGGTCATGGATCATTTTTCATGTTTATGTTTTTTTGGTTTTATTCCCACGTTATTTGTATGTTCATCATCGAAATTCCTTTTGGCTGGAAGTTTGAAAAATACCTAATGAATAATCATTTTTCAATTCTTCTTTGGCACAACATAGTATTACCATGGGTTTGGGTTTAAAATCTACAGGATGATTCATGGTGTGTGATAACAAGGGATGATTAGGATCAGATTTAGGGATCTTGGGTTTGCAGAAGTTAGTGTTTTGGTTAGGTAGAGTGATGAAAAATGTTTCCCTAGTAGATTGGGTGGCTGGAATCGAACCACCAATGACTTATAGGATTTTTTAATCTCAGATACATGTATTTAAAAATATTTGGTGGCGGAATCAATGGTGGCGATGGCATGAGTGATATTCATATAATAGATTGGGGTTTCTATGAAAATACAAACTACACTAAATTTACTCCAGAAGAACATGCACCATGTGGTCCCCTTTTGTGGTGCTAGGGTTTACAGACAAATAAAAATATAACATGTTTTATGACATGTTTCACATGCCATGTGACCTAATGCTCATGGATCGGCATTCACACCTGGTTTGAACTGGAATGGATAGGTTCTGGTACAAGATCACGTCCAAAGCAGCATGGGCACAACCATGTACTTAGACATGGCTAGTGTACATGGGCATGACCAGAGTACAAGGGCTTTGGATATTGGACACAGGAATGGACACAATAAGGTACTAACTTAGTGGGACATATCATGTACTCCCATTACACATTGTTTACTTTTTCAAGTGAAAGTTTTGTCCCTTGATATCTTTAGTTGGGTTTATTCCCTCCTTCTATTTAAATATGGGTGAGTTACCTTATTCCTAAATGATTTTTCTCAGTCGGTCATCATGAGGGTTTAGTGTGGTATCTTGTTTTGAGAATAAGATATCATGCATGTGGTGGACTAGATTAGGAATCCCTCTATAAGGCCTGGAGTTGATCCTCATTATCATCTTCCTCCCTTGGTAGGGCTCATGGTATAATGTGACTTATGTATCAAGGTGTTTGATCCCCTACCTAGAATGTTAATACAGTTAGTGTTTTTATTTCCCTCAGTGTCTCTAGGTTTGATACCATATCTATGTATTGATACCCTTAGAGTTATTGTGAGTAATTATTCATGGTGAGGCTCAATAAGTACAGCCTCTTGGAGGAGTGACGTCAGTGATAGCAAGACTCAAGGAGTGTGTTCTCTCGAATGATCATTCTTTCAAATCCTTGAAAAAAATCCTAGGTTAGTTGTATGGTTGTAACCTACCCTTAGACTTTATGTATTTCCTGAGCATATTTGGGTTATTTATTATTATATATCATATTTTTATTGAAATTCATTCATGTTGATGAGATGACTACTCTCTCTTGATTCCTCTTGTATGGTGATTTTGGGGTTTCTTACTAGGTATTATTATACTCACCCTTGCATGGGATATTTCTGTATATGTTAGGTCATATATATATATAAGGTCTTTTTATGGGTTCATAGGTTGACTACGATCATGTGGAGAATAATTGAGTTATATAAACCATGGTTTACCTTGGGTGTTTCATTTTATTACGCTCTGCTCCGTATTTAGCAAGTTGGACTCTTTAATAGTTTTTGGTGGGATTTTATTTTTCCTTTTATGCTTTCTCATACTTGTGTCATACTATTATGTGGTATTTATATACTATGAAATAATTTTTAGTATTATTTTATCCCCTTTACTACAATATACTAGCATATGGAGATGTTTTTGTGTGTGTGCAGGTACTTTAGGATATGTTATCCAATGGGTGTGATATGCCTACTCAGTATTGGTCACCAGCCATGAACTATTAGAGGTGGTCTTGGGGTCTCACACTCGGCTTATTGCCAACCAGGTGAGCCTTGGTGGGTGGGGTCATAAAAGAGAAGTATCAGAGTTATATTTTTTCCTAAGACCGAAGTTTAGAGATTTTATGGTAGTGAGGTTTGGTTTGAGAACTAGGGCAATAGTGGTAAAATTTTTCAATTTTGGATCTCAATCTAGGGATCCTAGTGTTAGTGCAGTGGTCGACGTTTCCAATTACCAGGACTCTAATAACTTTATTTTTGATGTGGTACATGTAGGCAATGGTTATAGAGAAAAATTTTAGTGCATGCCTCATATAGTAATGGGTTGTGGTTTCCATTTCCTTCTTGAGTTAGATCCCTAGATATACTCTTTAACTATGGTTTGTCTTGTCTATTTTAGGATGCCTCCACATCAATAGAAATATAGGATCTCACAATAGGATCATGTGGATGATCCTCTTAGTGATGATTCTTTGGTAAAGTGGTTGGTACAAGAAATCATGCCACCAATTGGTTTTCTTATCTTTCCCCCACCTGTTGAGTAACCAGTATTCTTGGTAGTACCCGTAGATGATGAGAATAGGATAAGCTCACATCATGAGTTTTAAAGGTAGATTCCCCTAAGTTTTTTAGGTGATCTAGGCCAAGAGGAATTTGAGGACTAGATTGAGGAAGTTATGTGCTTTTTCCTATGTAAGGAAACCTCCCAACCAGATAGTGTTCTTAGCGGTGAGTCTTTATCATGGATTCACACAGTGATGGTGGATTCTGGTGACTCATATGCATTATTATGTGAAACTATGATAGATATAATTCAATAATCTCTTTATATAGGAGTTATATCTATTGGATCTATGAGAATTATGCATCTAGGAGCTTCTAGAGCTCCAGTAGGGTAGTATGTATATAGTAGAGTATTCATCAAGGCCCACTAACCACTCATAATACTCTATGGATATGGTTTGAGATGAATTATTCTGATAATGGGCCTTAGAGTGTGGCCTTGGATGGGATATAAAGGACAGATTGATATTCCTTTGTATTCCTACTTATTCCAGAGTGCTCGATCAAACCTTTGTGGTGGAGAGATTCTTGGCAGAATAGTCGCTAACAATTGGTGCTGGTAATGGGAACCATGGAGTTGAGACATCAACAGCTGGTATCCAACAATAGACTCAGGGATCCAAGTGATCTAGGAATTTCTAAAGATAGTCTTAGGATAGAGGTTTTGTGACACAATGCTCATTAGATGGTTTGAACTATCCAAGGGAGAGGTAGTGCTACTCTTGCAATGGTCAGGGACATCTAAAGTGGGATTTTTTAACCCATCATATAGAAAATAGGGAGATAGTTGATGGGATGCCTAGGAATATGCATCATTAATAGAAGAAAGGCCCACAATGTGGTAGACATGGTAGAGGAACTGATAGAGTTGGAGAAGGTGGCTGGTGGTTTGATCTTTTTCCACTACCAACCCTAAGTGGTCCATGCTAGGCTCAAGGATTTGGTGGTCAAGGAAGATTATAGCTGTAAGTAGTGGATACCTTTGACCCAGAGGCTCTAGGGATGATTAATGGTTTTATATGTGTCTTATATACTATAGATGCAGTATTGACAGACATAAGGGTGAGTCACTCTTTCCTTGACATATATGTTGTTCAAGACCTTGATATTCCATTTGATCCTTTGTCTCGACCCTTATAACTAGAGACCCCACTGGAGGAGATTCAATAATCACAAACATCTATTGATAGTGTGACATGATTCTCGAGGGAGATGGATTCATATGGGATCTTTTTATAGCAGCGATGAGGTCTTATGATGTCATCTTATGTATGGACAGACTATTCACAGTTCATGTATAGATTAACTATTTTAGGATTGGGATGTGGTGTTTCCATGGTATTAGGATGATTCTTTCCTTCATCAATGATAAAAAGACTTAGGCCGACCAGGATATGCTCATGTGTAAGAGGATAAAGTTGATTACTCGTTGTTTCACTAGTATCACCCTTGGCATAGCAGATGCTACAAGATTTTATCTTCTTGCTATAGTGTTAGAGTATGAGGATTTCTTCCCTAAGGATGTACTGGGCTTACCTACCCACTGATAAATTAACTTCAACAGATAATTGCACCTAGGGACCATCCTGATATCTGCACCCAAATACCGGATGGCTCCCATAGTGCTTCAAGGGCTGAAGGTGTTGTTGAAGGATTTACAGAGGAAGGGTTGTTTTAGACCCATTGTGTCACCCTGTAAATCCCTGGTGTTGTTTACCAAGAATCTGGATGAGAGCTTGAGGTTTTGTTTGGATTATTGTTTCCTTAACCAAGTGACCTTCAAGAATAATTGTCCAATTTTGAGAATCGATGACCTCTTCAACCAGTTAAAAGGGGAGAGATGGTTCTTGAAGGTTTGCCTTGGTTTAGGCTATCACCAACTAATAGTACATGACAAGGATATACCAAATACATAATTTCAATTACACTATGGGCACTATGAGTACTTAGTGATTCCTTTTAGTATGAAGAAATCCCCACAAATGTTCATGGGACTTATGAATTGGATCTTTCATCACTTATTAGATTAGTTCATAGTAGTCTTCATTGATAACATCCTAGTGTATACAACATCCTAGGAGGACCATGTGACACACTTGAGGATGATCCTAGACATAAAATGAGAGCATAATATTTATGGGAATCTCTTGAAGTTTCAATTCTGGATTCATAAGGTCCACTTCCTGGGACATGTCATATCAATAGAGGGAGTAGAAGTGAAGCCAACAATGGATGAGGTAGTGTTACCTTAGGAGCCACCCAAGAGCATCACTGAGGTGCAGAGATTTCTCAGGTTGGAAGGATACTATTAAATATTCATGCCTGATTTCTCCAAGATAGTTTCACCCTTCACTTCATTGACTTGAATAGTTTATCCTTTCATGTGGACTGAGAAGTGTAGGCTGTCTTTTCTGGATATGCAATAGAGGTTTATGATTTCCCCCATCTTGAGATTTCTAGAGGAGGTTTTTGAGTATGTGGTGTTATTTAATTCCTCAAAAATTATTCTTGGATGTTTCTTGATGAAAAGGAAAGAAATTTTTTCCTATGGATCCTGATTGTTGATACCCTATGAGAAGAACTATACAACTCACGATATAGAGCTCAAAACAATGATATTTACATTGAAAAATATGGAAAAACTATCTTATGAGTGAGTAATTTATCATATATTTCAAATACAAGAGTCTCAAGTATATATTTTTATAGAAATATATTGAATTGAGACATATTTTATGGATAAAGTTCCTCCAAGATTATGACTTTGAGATGGTCTATACTCCCAATAAAGGGAATGTGGTGGAATATGCTCTCAGTAGGAGATATTATTCATAGTTTTAGAGTGAGGCATTGGAGTAGTTACCCTTTGTTATAGTTTCCCTTAGTATAAGAGGATGGTTCATATTACCTCTAGTTGGTGGTTATTACCCGTCCACTTCTAGAATGTGTTAGAGATTCGAAGATTAGATGTATACCAAGAAATTCCATATAATTTTTTTTAATTTAATGGAATTATTATGAGCCTGTGAAAATTTAAGGCACGTGATTCTAAGACCCGTAGAGCCTGGAATGGAATTTTGAACTTTTTTTAAGGTATGTTTAGTAAACGTGTTGGTGTGAATTTCTATCTTTTGAACTGATGCTCGGGTTAAAAATATGAGGACATTGTTGGATTTGTAATACTAGGATTCGCTTAGGCGAAGCTTAAATTTGACCATCAAGGGTTGGAAGAAAAAGATAATTTTCATATTTTTCAAAGAAAATAATAAAATAACTAGTTGAGTTATTTTATTCTTTCTTTAAAACTGTTGAGAAAAGGTGGTGGGACCGCAGAGTTAAGAGGTTATTTAATAACCTGATTCACTAGGTTGTGTAACCGCACCTTTGGGTCATTAATGAGTTAGTTAATTAATTCTTTAATTAATCACATTAATGAGAAAATAGTTAAACTCTTTAACTCTAATGTTAAGTAAACTGTTGGTGAAAGGGTTTGGACAATTGTGGGAGAACTCTTGACAAAGCGCCAACATAAATCCTCTCCAACAAAGAACGAACAAAGCGGTTGTGGATTTGATCTAGAGATCGAAAAATGCCGATGAACGTCTTCGAACAATGGATTCTCCTCCTTCATCATCAGTGGAATCCAAAGTGTTCAAGGTAGGGGTTTTATTTATTCAAAGGGAATTATTTATTCAACCTACACCATTCTTGAATTATATAACGAACGTGGACCAACCAAATAATGGATTGATATGAGATTCATTTGAATCTGTAGGTAGTTATTATCAGAATTTAATATGGTTATTATTTTAATTACTTCCCCTTGTTAAAACACTAACACAGAGGGTTCAGGCCAATCCTAACAAGGCCTGTACCCTCTGCCTCTTTTGATTTTGATGCATTCTTCATGGGAGAATGTTCAACTTGATGGTAACGTGAAACCGAGGGCCACAGAGTAAAGGTGGCATCCTGAGAGACCAGTAGGTGCAGTTGAGAAGAAAGTCGTACCACCGAAGCTTCACCGGTGGCCCGCGGGCACCACCAGTGTGGCGGTGCCGATGAACGGTGACCGCAATGAGGTGGCGACACTAAGATGGATAGGGGCAGTCGGTCGATGTCGGCCGCATCAAGGGTGGATGGCACGCCACGGAGGAGACATTGCGGCGGTGGCGGATTCGCGTCCATGGGTCCCGCCCTAGACCAGTCCAATGAACCAGTCAACCGAAGGGGCGGTGCCACCCTGGAACCACCAATTGAAGATCGAACGGATTGATTCCATTTAGTGGGGAGCTGGGATTGTGCCCAACTGGCGTTTGCACCCAGCTGGCGGCCGCACCGAGCCGGTAGACCGGATCGGGTCCAGTCGGTCCAGGTTGGGTCCAGCAAGTCCGGGTCGGGCCCAGTAGGCCGGGCCGGCCATGGTAGGGTCAGACCTGGGTTGGTTCAGGTCGGCCCAGACCAGGTCGGGTCGGCCCAAAACTGGTCGGGTCGGGTTAGTCCAACCAGGTCGGACCAGATCTGGACCTAGTTTGTCCATGTTACGCTTAAAAGGCCATAATTCCTAAACGAGATGTCCGTTTGATGAACTATATTTGGTTCTTGAACCCTTAGGATGAAGAAACCCTTTTTAGATACTCCACTTGGGTTTCGGAAAAAGTTGGAGTATGGCTGTGTTGGATCAGATTGAAATCCAATTGGTCCCTTGGCACAAAAATGCCTATAACTTACAGACCTGGAATCCGATTGACGTGCCATATATTGCATTAGAACCCTTATGACATGGCGGTTCTTTGGGTTACTTCTCTGTTGGAATTTTCGGTAGTTGAAATACAACCAGTGTCTTGAGGAGTGGTTTCTTGAAAAATCAAGCGCACCAAGTGCGATAATCCTCGGGCTGGCTGTCTAGTGAAGAGAGACCCTTTATGGATAGGCATCAGTGACTTATGACCCTATGTGGATCGACTACTTATGACCATATGTGGATCAAATACTTAAGACCCTATATGGATTAGCAGTAGCGCAAACCGATGAGGACCAGCCTTAGCGCAGCCTGTCGTGGATGAGCGACTTACGACCCTGTGTGGATCGATGACTTACAACCCTATGTGGATTAGCAGTAGCACGACCCGATAAGGACCAGCCTTAGATCATCCCATCATGGATCAGTGACTTACAACCCTATGGGGATCGACAACTTACGACCCTGTGTGGATCAATGACTTATGACCATGTGTAGATCAGTAGTAGCGCGACCCGACGAGGACCAGCCTTAGAGCGGCCCATCGTGGATCAACGACTTACGACCCTGTATGGATCAATGACTTAACACCCTGTGTGAATCAATAAATTATGGCCCTGTGTGCATCAGTGACATAAGAACCTATGTGGATCAGCATTAGAATGACTTCTTCATGGTTTAGCATTGTAACTTCTCAATATAATAATGTTGATTTAGATTAGGGAAAAATCATCATTATTCATATTATTTAAGTTATATATGTGGTGTGACCTGTCTTTTACTTTGTGATTCTTGATTGAGTTCATGCTTTGTGGTTTTTCCTTTATGTAATTCTGAGAGACCTTCGGGGGTCTCGAGGTCCCTACTGGGTATTGTTATACTCACCCATGTACGGGCTTCGCATGCATCATGTTTGGTCATGTGATGATGATGGAGATCTTTGACTGAGATTTGAGAGCTAGGACAAGACGGTGTACGGAGGTGACCGGTTGATGTGGAGAGCCACAGATATGATCTGTACCTACCCTTTAGGTAGGATCCTTGGCGAACGACCTCTAGATTTGTATTTCCTTTTTTCTGTATTTTCTTTTAATTGGGTTTGTATTCTGGAACACTCTGCTTCAGTTCACACATTTACTTTCAGCGGTTATACTACGTGGTTTTTTCTTGTTGTGTACCTCATCTGTGTGTTTGTAGGTTTAAATTCAATGCCTTTCCATTTTAGGTTATGCTTTTTCGATGCTAGTGCCCAACATCTGGCCTATGGAAGACAGGCTTGGGGTAATCACGGTATGGGCCCTGAGGGACTAGTCATGAAAAAGTAGTGTTAGGGGCTTCGGTTCTCTTGAAGAACTAAGACCCTGATCTTTTTAATGGAGCAATAGTTTTAAGTGTTTTGAGTATAGTTTTCAGTTTGGGGAGTCTGGTTTTGGTGTGGTGGCCAGCATATCCATACACCAGGACCCTAAAATCTGATTTCCGACTCGGTACACGAAAACACTGATTGTGTGTGTTTTTTAAATGTTTTTCTTTTAATCTCTTTTGAGTCACCTCAGTAGGTATAACTTACTAACCATGGTGAATATGTTTGTTTATAGAATTTCATTTCATAGACATCCAGCTAGGAATCTAGAGAGAGTTTGTGATGACATCTTACTAAGTGATGAGGCATCGGTGCACATCCCTCTTACAACGATAAAACCTTCGAGTTGTGCACCAGTAGCACCACCACTCGTAGAGCAGCAGTTTCCCCGAGCCTCACTATCATACAGTGCACATCGACTTAGCGCATTGCACAAGTTCCAATGGTAGAGGCCTCTGAGGTTTCGTGGCGAGACAGATCCACAAGCGGCTGAGGACTAGCTGGAGGTAGTGGCTAGATTTTTACACCTATTTGGGACACCAGCAGACCAGATGGTGATCCTTACTACTAGTCTCTTCCCGGGAATAGCTGGGAGATGGTGGAGCCTGACGCTCTAAATGCACGATGAGGCGACCCTCACCTGGTTGTACTTAGAGATCCTCTTCAGGTCAAAGTTTGTTCCACCGACTTTATGCTTTGTGTGTATTCAGGATCTCCTGCACTTACAGTAGGGCAGCCTAACAGTAGCCTAGTAATTAGCAAGATTCATTGACCTCTCCCATTACTCCACAAACATGGTATGGGACCCTTTCTTCAGGGCCCATACATTTGAGAAGGGTATCCAACAGGACATCATAGCATCAATGATATCACTCAACATATCGATGTTGGATGGAGTGCTAGAGAGAGTACTTCTGGTGGAGAGCTTCCTAGCTGAGCAGGCACTGACAGTGAGATCCACCACTAGATGACACGTATCCGAGTCATTTTCAACAATAAGTAGGCGAATAAGGTAGAGGCCCAAGTGGTACAGACCTTTTAGTGGACGACCCGAGGATGTAGGGTCGGAGGTGCAGAGCTCATGGGATAGAGTAGGTCAGTAGTAGAGCAGACTATTCTACTCGTGCGGCGGGCAGGGTCACATGGCTCATGACTGCCTGACTCGCCGCACCAACGATCAGCAGATGGTAAAGGTCTACTGAGGCAGAGACAGATATTCGGGTGGGGAGGTCTACAGGGCAGTGGAAGAGGTAGAGGAGATGGTCATGCAGCATGCAGTGGGTTGTGATTTGAGGTACTACCACCACCACCCCTAGATGGTCCACCCCAACCCTAGGGAGCAAGTGGAAAGGTATGAGCATAGTTTCAGGCAGCTGAGGCCTACGACCATGGCACTCAAGATATGATTCAAGGTATGATATGTGTCTACTCCACCCCAGCTGTAGTTCTTATAGACACAGGTTTCAGTCACTCTTTAATTGCAACAGCTCTCATTTGGAGCTCAGAGATTCTGATCAAGTCGTTGGCTCGATCCTTACATTTAGAGACTCCTACATTAGAGGACTTTATGATTAAACACGGGTGTAGGCAGTGTGAGCTTACTCTAGGAGACGAGAGCTTCGGTTGGGATCTCCTAGTAGCAGTGTTGAGACCTTACGACGTCATCTTGGGTATGGATTGGTTATCCACAGTCTCAGATCGACTATTTTAGGTGCAAAGTGTGGTGTGTTCGTGAGGATAGAACCAGGTTTTCCTTCACTAGAGAGAAATGAACCTTTGCAGCTCAGGATGGAATTTCTTAGAGGAGGGTGCAGCTAATCACTCATCAGTTAGCTAGACTTACCCATAAAGCAGTTGACAAGAGGTGTCCAACATATCATTTAGTGGTGTACCAGTATGCTGATGTCTTTCCTAAGGATGTTCTGGGACTACCTCCTTGCAGAGAGATATACTTCTACATCGACTAGTACCCTGGGACAGCACCGATATCTACACCATCATATCATATGGCTCCCATGAAGCTTTGTGAGTTGAGATTATAGATGGAGGACTTTCAGGGGAAGGGTTTCATAAGGCCCAGTGTTTCTCCATGGGAAGCCCTGATTTTGTTTGCTGAGAAGGCAGACGGGAGTTTGAGGGTTTGCGTAGACTATTGGCTCCTGAACCAGGTGAATGTGAAGAATAAGTATCCACTCCCAAGGATTGATGATCTCTTCAACCAGCAGAAGGGATCACCATGGTTTTCAAAGATAGACCTCAGATCGGGCTATCATCAGTTTAGGGTACGAGATGAGGATGTACTGAAAACAGACTTCAAATTTCGGTATGGACACTATGAGTTCTTGGTGATGCCTTTCGGGGTGACCAACACCCTAGAAGTATTCATGGAACTCATGAACTAGATCTTCCAGCCTTATCTTGATCGCTTCATGGTGGTATTCATTGACGACATCTTGGTGCACTCAGCATCGGGGGAGGAGCACGCCACCCGTCTGAAGATAGTTATGGATACACTCCGAGATCACCAGCTTTATAGTAAGCTCTCGAAGTTCCAGTTATGGATATGAGAGGTCTAATTTTTGGGACATGTTATCTCAGAGGCTGGAGTTGCAGTGGATCCAGTGGAGATAGAGGCAGTTCTTGCTGATATCCACCTAGAAGTGTGGTCAAGGTGCGGAGTTTTCTAGGATTGGATGGGTACTACTGGAGATTTGAACCAAACCTTTCCAGTGTTTCGGCACCCATTTCAGCTTTGACAAAGAAGGGGCAACCCTTTCTTTGGAAAGAAAAGTTCCAATGAAGTTTCCAGGATCTGAGGTAGAGAGTGATGAGTGCCCCCATCTTGAGGCTACAAGAAGAGTTCATTGAGTATGTAGTATACTTCAACACATCAAGGAATGAATTGGGGTGTGTCCTAATACAGGAGTGAGTGGTGATCGCCTACGGCTTTTGACAGCTGAAAAAGAATGAGCAGAACTTGGTGACCCAAGACCCAGAGTTAGCAGTAGTAGTCTTTGCATTGAAGATGTGGTGGCACTACTTGATGGGTGAATGGTTTATTATCTACTCCGATCACAAGAGTCTCATGTATATCTTCTCACAGAAGGACCTGAACCTAAGATAGCGATGATGGTTAGATTTTCTCTAGGATTATAACTTTGACATAGTCTATACTCCTGAGAAGGGGAACGTGGTGGTAGATGCACTCAGCAGGAGGTATAGTTTACAGTTGCTGAGTGAGGAAATATATCAGCTAGTTGCGTTGTAGTTATCCTTTGTGGATAGTGATGAAGCAGCTTACCTCTAGTCTATGATAATCACTCCCCCACTCCTTCAGCAAGTCAAGGAGGCACAGCTTGAGGATGTTGACTATGAGACCAGACATGCTCAGATATCCTCAAGACAGGCTTCTGAAGGATTTTCTAGAGGTGGGGAGCATGTCATCCTTTTCAGAGGATGCACCATGGTTCTAGTGACGTTACGAAAAAAGGCGTGGAGGGAGTTCCACACATCACCTTTACGTGACTGTGAAAATTGAAGGCACATGATTCCAAGGCACGGTGAGCCTAGAAAGTAATTTTGAACTCTTTTAAGTTATGTTCAGTAAACGTGCGAGCGCAAATTTCTATATTTTGAACTGGTGCTCGGATTAAAAATATCAGGACACCGTTGGATTCATAGCACCTGGATTCTCTTAGGTGAAGCTTAACTTTGACCAGCAAGGGTCGGATGAAAAAGTTAATTTTTGTACTTTTCAAAGAAAATAATTAAATAACTAGTTGAGTTATTTTATTCTTTCTTTAAAACCATTGATCAATGGTGGTGGGACCACAGAGTTATTAGGTTATCCAATTACCTAATTCACTAGGTTGTGTAACTTCACCTTCAGGTAATTAATGAGTTAACTAATTAATTCATTAATTAATCACATTAATGAGCAGACAATTAAACTCTTTAACTCTAATGTTAAATAAACTATTGGAAAAAGGGTTTGGACAATCGCGGGAGAACTCTTGAAAAAGCGTTGTCAGAAATCCTCTCCAACGAAGAACGAACGACGTCGTTGAGGATTCGATCTGGAGATCGACGAATTCTGATGAACATCATCGAACAACGGATTCTCCTCTATCATCATCAGTGGAATCCAACATGTTCAAGGTAGGGGTTTTATTTATTCAAAGTGAATTATTTATTCAACCTACCCCATTCTTGAATTATATGATGAACGTGGACCAACCAACTAATGGGTTGATCCGCGAATCATTTGAATTTGCGGGTGGTTATTACGGGAAATTAATCTGGTTATTGTTTTAATTACTTTCCCTTGTTAAAACACTAACACGAAGGGTGGGGGCCAATCTGAACAAGGCTTGAACCCTCCACCGCTCTCAGTTTTGATGCATTCTTTGTGGAAGAATGTTCAAATTGATGGAAATACAAAATCAAGGGTCACGTAGTAAAGGTGGCATCCTGGGAGGCCCGTAGGCGCTGTCGGAAAGAAAATCAGACCATCGGAGCTTCTCCGATGGCCTGAAGAAGTGCCATTGGTGCATCACCACTGGCACGGTGGCACTGACGACTGGCGGCCGCAAGGAGGTGGTGGCACCCGCATGCGTCAGGTGTTTGGTTAAAAATTGGATGTGGGTGGGTTAATAAATAAATAATTTGTTTTTGTTTTTTTTTTTGTTTAATTGACAGCCTGACCAAATATCCTCTATTTAAAACTTTTTATGTAAAATCCTTAGGGTTTTCCATATAAACCTAGGAATTTGAGAGGATCATGGAGGATATCCTTGGTCGATGATGGTGGATCACGGACCAATGATCAGAGGACCATAAAGATCATCAATTATAATAATGTTCATAGATCTCCCCAATGAAAATGGTACAGAACCATTCTTCATCAACTATAGATCCCACCTCAAGTTAGGGAGTTTTTAAATTTATATTTATCCCATTATTTATCCCTTGTTGAATGTAAATCAATCCTTCCAACAAAAAAATATTTTCTCATCGATGTTTAATTTTGGTTGATGATATTATATTATTGATGCCTTGTTATTCCTATACATTCATCAATTTTATATCAATGGATTGAGGCCAAACCAAACAATATCTGAGTTTCATTCCTCATGTTTATTTTTTCTGTATTTATTCTACATTTATTCATTCATTCATCATTGTCATTCCATTTGGCCAGCGATTTGACAAATACCCAGTGAACAATCATTATATGATGAACGTGGACCAACCAACATGTTCAAGGTAGGGGTTTTATTTATTCAAAGTGAATTATTTATTCAACCTACCCCATTCTTGAATTATATGATGAACGTGGACCAACCAACTAATGGGTTGATTTGTGAATCATTTGAATCTACGGGTGGTTATTATGGGAAATTAATCTGGTTATTGTTTTAATTACTTTCCCTTGTTAAAACACTAACACGAAGGGTGAGGGCCAATCTGAACAAGGCTTGAACCCTCCACCACTCTCGGTTTTGATGCATTATTTGTGGAAGAATGTTCAACTTGATGGAAATACAAAATCGAGGGCCACGTAGTAAAGGTGGCATCCTGGGAGGCCCGTAGGCGCTTTCGGGAAGAAAATATACCATCGGAGCTTCCCCGGTGGCCTGAAGAAGTTCCATTGGTGCAGCACCACTGGCACGGTGGCACTGACGACTGGCGGCCGCAAGGAGGTGGTGGCGCCCGCATGTGTCACGGTGGATAGGGGGTGGCCGGCTAACTCTGGCTGCATCATGGGTGGATGGCAAGCTGTGGAAGAGACATCATGGCTCTGTCCGCAGTGGTGGTGGACCCGCTTCTACAACTCCCATCCTACATCGGTCCACTGGAATGGTCAACTGAAGGGGAAGCGCTAGCCTAAAGCCACATGTTGAAGACCGAACGGACAGAGTCCGTTCAATGGGGAGCTGGGACCGCACCCAGCTGGACTCCATGCCCAACAGGCAGATCGAATTGGGTCCAACTGGTTTGGTCCGGGCCCAAACGGTCTGGTCTGGGCTGAGCCCAGCGTGCCGGGTCGGCCCGGGTCAGGTTGTTCCACCCGGGTCAGACCGGACCCAGACCCAGTTTGACCTAGTTACGCTTAATGAACCATAATTATTAAACTAGATGTTCGTTTGATGAACCTTCTATGGTTATGGAACCCTTAGGACAAGGTGGTCCTTTTGATATAATCCACTTGGGTTTTGGAGAATGTTAGAGTATGGCCAAGTTGGATTGGAATCGAATCCAACCAGGCCCTTGGCACTAAAATGCCTATAACTTACAGACCGGGCATCTGATTGACGTGTTGTCTTTTGCGATAGAACCCTTATGACATGGCGGTTCTTCAAGTTACATCTTTGTGGGACTTCGTGGCAGTTGAAATAATATTAGTGGCTTGAGGAGCGGTTTCTCAGAAACTCAAGCACACCAAGTGCGAGAATCCTATGGATGACTTTATAGTGAAGAACGACCCTTGGTGGATCGGTATCAGTGAATTATGACCCTATGTGGATCAATGACTTATGAACTTGTTTGGATCGATGACTTATGACCCTGTGTGGATCAGTAGTAGTGCGGCCCGATGAGGATCAACCTTAGAGTGGCCTATCATGGATCAGTGACTTACGACCCTATGTGGATCGATGAATTACGACCCTGTGTGGATCAGCAGTAGCGTGACCCGACAAGGACCAGCCTTAGAGCGGCCCATCGTGGATCAGCAACTTATGACCCTATGTGGATCGACGACTTACGACCCTGTGTGGATGGACAACTTATGAACCTGTGTGGATTGGTGACTTATGACCATGTGTGTATTATTATTAGAATGAATTTTCCGTGGTTTAGCAGTGGAACTTCTCAAAGGAATAATGTTGACTTAGCTTTATGACTAATCATATTTATTCATGTTATTTAATTTATATACTTGGTTTGAGATGTATTTTACTTTGTGCTTCATGATTGAAATCATGCTTTGTGGTCTTTACTTTGTGGAATTCTGAGAGACCTTCGGGGGTCTTGGGGTCCCTACTGGGTATTTTTATACTCACCCATGCACGGGCTTTGTCTACACCATGTTGTGTCTTGTACAGACGATGGATAGTTTTGACTGAGATTTGGGAGCCAGGACTAGATGGTGTACGGAGGTGACCAGTTGACATGGATAGTTTTAGGGACGAGTTGTACCTACCCTTCAGGTAGGATCCTTGGTAGACGACCTCTAGAGATTTATTTCTTTTTTACTGTATTTTCTTTTAGTTGAGTATGTATTCTATCCCACTCTTCTTCAGTTCACACATTTACTTTCAGCAGTTATACTATGTGGTATGTTTTTGTTGTGTACCTAGTCTGTGTGTTTTCAGGTTTAAAGGCAATGCCATCCCATTTTAGGTTTATGCCTTTCTGGTTCTAGTTTCCAACCCTTGGACTATGTAAGGCGGGCTTAGGGTAGTCACAACATGGCCCCTGGGGGACGGGTCATGACATTGGAGATACCAACTATAATACCTTTAGTACTCAAATATCCACCAAATGTGCTCCTGATGGATTTTTAAAGGTAAGGAGCACATTAACATTTCTCAATAATGGATGGTGATACCAGTGACATTATGAGAGGAGGTTTTGAGGGAGTTTCATATATCCCCCTTATTCATAGATCCATCAATGGAAAATATCTACTAGGACCTTTACCATTAGTTCTAGTACTATGGGATGAAGAGGTGTGTATCATAGTTTGTGTCTCAATGCCTCACTTTCCTGTAGGAGAAGGCTAAGTACCAGATTCCAGTGGGTTTGGATCAACCCCTTGAGGTTACAGAGTTTAAGTTAGATGTTATATACATGGAATTCATGATAGGACTTCTATGATCATCTAGAGGTCATGATTCTCTCTAGGTGATCATTGACTAGCTCACCAAGTTGGGCCACTTCCAAGTTATCCAAGTTAAAAGTTTAGTAGAGAGATTGGGACACCATTACATGTAGGATATAGTCCAATGTCATGGATTTCCCTCGATGATAATTTTAGATTGTGATGTTTTCTTCACATCCCAAATATGGAGATTATTGTAGGAGGCCTTTGGGACTTAGTTATGTTTAATCATTGCATTTCCCCACCAGATAGGTAGATAGACTGAGTGAACCATTTAGGTTCTGGAGGACATGATTCAGGCTTTCATGGTGAAATTTTTTTATAGTTGGGAGGATCACCTATAATTGGTTTATTTGGATACAAATACAACTACCACTCCACCATTAGTATGGAACCACTCAAGGACTTGTATGAGAGACCCTTCAGGTCACCACAATGTTGGGCTCATCCTGGAGAGTCAGCACTTTTGGGTCTATAGTTGGTGTGAGTGATAATAGAGAAGGTGCAGATCATCCAATAGATGATTAGGATTGCCCAGGTCCATCAGAAGATTTATGTGGACTGATGATAGATTCATTTTGAGTTTGAAGAGGGATACCATGTGTTCCTGAAGGTCTCAAATCGATTAGGATTGCGCAGATTTGGACAAGGAAGAAAGTTATCTTTGGGATTCATTTTCCCTTTCCAGATACTACATAGGGCCTATGAGGTGGTGTACCACTTGTCCCTAACACCACAATTGGATCAGGTATATGATATCTTCAATGTGTCACATATTGGGAGGTATGTTCGTGACCCATCACATGTTATCAATTAAGGTCAGTTGGACATTGAGGATGGATCTACCTTCATGGAGTACTCAATGTTGATCAAGGATCTATAAAAGAAAATTCCCCATGGTTCAGAGTTTCCCTTGGTGTATGTTTGGTGGAAGTATGAGAATCTTTTGGAGAGCACCTAGGGATGGTAGAAAAATATGTGAGTTTAGTACCCTCACTTGTTTGAGTAGGATTTTTTATTTTCAAGATAAAAATCCTTGGGGTGGGGGGAATTTAATGACTATATTTTACAGTGTAAGACTTTGAAATTCTTCAAGGAATATTTTAGGATCAAGGCATTGGGTTAACGTGAGATTTTGGGAGCTAGAGAGGATTAGTATTGATATATTCAAATTATTAAATATATAACATCACATGTTCACGGTTTTTATAAAATAATGGAAAATCCAAAAAAATCATTGGATGGAAAATACGAGACCTCCATTAAATTTGGAATGTGGGTTTTACCCTATGCATGACATATCCCTTGTTAGCGTCAGGTGTTTGGTTAAAAATTGGATGTGGGTGGGTTAATAAATAAATTTTTTTTGTTTTTTTTTTTTGTTTAATTGACAGCCTGACCAAATATCCCCTATTTAAAACTTTTTATGTAAAATCCCTAGGGTTTCCCATATAAACCTAGGAATTTGAGAGTATCATGGAGGATATCCTTGGTCGATGATGGTGGATCATGGACCAATGATCAGAGGACCATAAAGATCATCAATTATAATAATGTTCACAGATCTCTCCAATGAAAATGGTACAGAACCATTCTTCATCAACTATAGATCCCACCTCAAGTTAGAGAGTTTTTAAATTTATATTTATCCTATTATTTATCCCTTGTTGAATGTAAATCAATTCTTCCAACAACAAAATATTTTCTCATCGATGTTTAATTTTGGTTGATGATATTATATTATTGATGCCTTGTTATTCCTATTCATTCATCAATTTTATATCAATGGATTGAGGCCAAACCAAACAATAGATGAGTTCCATTCCTCATGTTTATGTTTTCGGTATTTATTCTACATTTATTCATTCATTCATCATTGTCATTCCATTTGGCCAGCGATTTGACAAATACCCAGTGAACAATCATTGCGCAATCATTATTCGGCACAACGGATTGTTACTGTGGGTTTGGATTTAGAATCGATCATAAATATTTTGATGCATAGTGATGATGGATGATAAAGATCATATTTGGAGATCCTTGATTTTTGTAAGTTAGTGTTTTGGTGATGTGGATCAGTGGAGGACGTTTCTCGAGCGGATTGGGTGGATGGAATTTGTCCACCAGTGACGGACAGGCTCACTCAAGCCCGAAGTTGTGTTTATCAATAGATTTGATGGTGGAATAGATATAAGATATGGAATTAGTGAGATTCATAGAAAATATTGGGGTTTATGTGAAAATCCTAACTACATAATTTGTTCTCTGAAATAACACATGTTGTGTGGTCCCCCTTCAATGGAACTAGGGTTTACATATAGAGAAATATATCACACATCATGTGACCCAACACTAGCATCTTAATGTTTACCTTTGGGGAAAATGATAATGGACATGTCTAGGTACATAAGAACTATTAGAGTATGTGGGTATGTTCATATACACAAACATGGCCCCTAGAGTAAATGGTCAGGGCTAGAGTACATGGGCATAAGCTGTTGAACATGAGAACAGACACAAGAAGTTCTAAACTTAGTGGGACACATTTTGTACTACTAGAACATACTATGTACTTATTTTAGGGAAGTTTTAGGCTCTTAATCTCTTTATTTGGGTTTGTTCCCTCTTTTTAGTTTATTATGGGTGAGTTACCTTATTCTGGAATGATTTTTATCAGTTCGTCGCCATGAGGGTTTAGTGTGGCATCTTATTCGAAGCATAGTACATGATCCCTTCAGTGGACTATAGAATAAATACCTCTACGAGACCCATATTTAATCCTTATTCCCATATTCCTCCCAAGGTAGGGTTCATGGTATCATGTGACCTACATACCATGGTGTTCGATCCCCTTCATAGTGGGTTAATCCAATTAGGGTTTCGATATCCCCTAGTGACCTTGGGTGTGATCCCTTATCTATGTATGTATATCTTTGAAGTTCCAAAAAGTACTTTTTCATGGAAATACCTGGTGAGAATGACCTCTCGGAGGATCTCTATCAGTAATAGCAGGACTAAGGAAGTGTGTTCTCCCGAATGGGGAATTACTTCAAAGATTGAGTAAAATATAGGATCGAAGTATGGTTATGACCTACCATGAGACTTTGTGTATATCCTAAGTATATTTGTGTTATTTATTAATATGTCTCATATTATGATTGAAATGCCTTCATGTTGATGATATGGATACTCTCTATTGATTCATTGTGTTTGGTGATTTTGGGGTATCCAAATATGTATTGTTATACTCACCCCTTCATGGTCTCTTCCCATACATGTCATTTATTATATATATGAAAAGAATTTTGATGGAGTCCTAGGTGGACCCAAAGAAATTGAATCACAGTTGATCTAAAAAGACCATGGTTTATACTAGGTGTTGAATTTCATAGTAGTTACATCCTTATTTAGTAGGTTGGAGTCTTATAATTTTTGGTGGGATTATATTTATCCCTTGGTGTTTTCCCATAATTCTGTTTCACTATGATACAGGATTTAGATGTTATAAATACATTTATAGTATCAGTTTTTTTATTTACTATATTATACTAATGTGTGTAGATGTGTGTCGGTGTGTACAAGTACATTAGGATAAGGTCTCCCATGTCTATGATATGCTTACTCAGCATCGTTCGCCTTCCCCTGGCCTATTGTAGGTGGTCTTAGGGTGTCTCACTAATCTTATAATTGGATATACAAGCCCTAGTGGGTTGGGTCATGACATAAAAACAATTTTGAAAATAGAAAACTGAAGATAGCATGGCTCATTATCTTTAAGATTGGCCACCAACCATGGTCATTACTAAGAAATGTTATGCTTCACTGATACTGGGTCCACCAAGATCACCGCCAATCTTCCTATAATCTGAATTAGATACAACATGTACCGGAAAATCTCATGTAGATGTGAGTATATACAAACCCAATAACATGCCCTAAAAACCAAAAAAAAAGAGTTGTATAAAGAGAAACAGTCATCTCAACCCATAAATAAAGGGGAAAAAGAAACCTATCATCATATACACTCAAAATAAACCCAAGTGAAGAGATAAAGGGTATATCAATCTCTATATTCATATAAGAATGATGGCTCATCCTATAGATCCCAAATTTCCATCTTTAATTCCCAACACTACACAATATCACAAGAAGTAGGTTGGAGGGGCCCTCTCCTTACCACTATGTTCCACATCCAATGGAGCACTAACATCAGTGGAGGATCTTATCCTCACCTGAGATCGATGATGAGGGAGTACCACTTTATAAATAAAGGTCCCATTACCTCTATAGTAAGGGAGAGTATAGAGTCAACCTATGTAAATAGTATTCGGGAACCTCACACGGGTTTGGCAGGGGAATACAAACCCCAGCATCTCACTAATGATAAAACTCGATCACTTCCATCATCCAAGAATCACCTAAGGAATTTTCATGCTCATAAAACCATGGTTCATATCTCTAATTCCAAAAATAAGGCCACCATTTCATCTTACATAGAAAACTTCTTAGGATAATTTACTCGCATTCCCAAATCTGAGTCTCGAAGAAGAAGATACACAAGGTGTAAGTCCCTAAGGAAAAGTGAAATGTGTGTATAGGGTATACATAGCATGTCTTGGCTACCTTGAGTATACCCTTGTACCACATCCTGTTCCCATTTATCATGGAATGTTCCCCTATACTCTGGTCATGTCTCTATACTCTAACCATGCTTGGGAACTCTGGTTGTGTCTAGGTACTCTGGCTATGTTCGTTCCCGTGTACCATAGTTTTGCCCATCTGCCTGACCATGTCCATGCCCATGTACTCCTAGGGTACACATCGATCCACCCACACTGGGGAACATGGAATGTATGGTTTATACATGGCATGTGATATTTATCTCCATAAAAAACTGTATCTATCACTGGAAATGACTACATGGTGTGTGTTCTTCTGAAGTACACAATGTGTATGTTGAGGTCTTCCATAAACTCTCATCTATTCAACATTTATTTCTTGCACTGCCTCCACCATTTATTCCAACATAAATTATGCCCATAGATCTTGAATTTGGGGTTTAACATGCTTGATACATCATCAGTGGCTGGATTACAAACACCCAATCACTTGGGAAGGCGATTACCATCACACTGCACCGCTGCTTCACCAAACTGTAAACCAAATAATACTCAATCTGATCCTTGATCATTTACATCCATCATCAAACCCTGATCATGCCACAAAACACTAATACCAATTCATTTGTGTATCCTCCATGAATCTGGGGGTTCGATCATGATCGAATCCGACCTAAAAATATTTAATCGCTGACCCCATGGGACAATGATAAAGAATGCGAAGAACGGTGTGTGAAAATCTCAAGAACTAAGTGAACAACATCATTGGACGATGTGGTTCTATCCAAAAAATATATGAATTTGAAAACCAAGGGTGAAAATTTAGCGCAACAAAAATAAACAATTGGTTCAAGAACTCCAATAAATTAGGGCTCATACGAAGAATGACAATCTCTGTAAAGTAAGCAGATAAAAAAATCCATGCTTATCGTTAAATCAAAGGGCTTAAATCTAGAACATAAAATTACCTACCTTATGAATGGATTTATCATTGATTAATAACACATATTTTAGCAATGAAGGAGATTATCCCCCTGTGTTCTTCTTTCATATCATGGTTCTCCATGATCGCATGTTGTCGACCCACATTCTCAGGTAACCAATGACAATGTTTTCATCCTCCTCTCTAATATTCCAAGGTTATGCGGCTGACCCTATGTATATTCCATAAAAATTTATAAAAAGGTATATTAGGTTTTATACAGTAAATAAATTAATTAATTAATTCACTTAATGCACCTGCCAACTGTTGCCTTTAACCAAATGCTCAACGTCAACCAACTTTATATCACACCTAGGGTAAACTCCATATTCTGGAAACAACTGTGGTTTTGGATTTCCCATCCAAGGTCCAAATCAATTAGAAACCATTTATTCAAAAAATAAGTGTATATGTTCTTTGATATCTATTAATATTTTTAATATATTAATTTTTTGGTCTTCTGACACCCAAAACATAATGCCAACATCAATGAAAAATATAGATATATATATAGAAATATTAAAAGGATCAATCTTAAAAAGTTAGATTCATTATAGGATTTATGTGAAATACCTCGAGAAGATGGTTGGTTTTAGAAAATTGAATAAAATGGTTTATTTGGATTTCTATCATGGTGTGGGTGCATGCATTAAATATAGTTTAGTGAAGCCTTATATTGAAAATATATTCTCATACCATAGTGAAGAAGAGACTTTGAAAGTGTACATTAACATGTGTAATAGTAGGGATAATAACAGTTGAAAGGTAACACCTTTATCATTTTCATTGTAAAGTGTATGGTTTGGGGTTGTGTAAATGGGTGATGACTTCTCTCAGACACATGACTAGGTCAGTAAAAAATTGATGTTGTAGGAAAATGATGATTTATAATAGATATCTAGTAAGTGATAGATTTACTGGGTTATTCTTGGAAATACATTAAAATAAAGATTTTGGGAAATGGGGAGTTTCCATTAGATAATGGGGAAATGATGAGTTTCTATATGATTTTGGGGGAATGGATAATTTCCATTAGATTTGGGAAAATGATTTTTTTACTTGGATTTTGGGAAAATAGGTAGTTTTATTAGGAACTCAAAAAAATAAAATGTGTTTTGGAAATATTTTTTTGATAAGAAAACATGTTTTATGAACAATTTGGATTTAAGACTTCAGTTTTGTATTTTCAAATAAATTGTAAACCTGTGATTTGAAATTATATATTTCATTTTGAATTAATTTTTTAAAATGTTTGGATAAATCAATGTTTTGATTAAAAATATTTTGATTTATCATAATTATTTGGAATTTCATTCTGAGATTACTCATTCATGGATTTGTATTGGGGTCATTATGTAATATCCTAACTTTTACTTGAGGTATGGAACCTTTTGGGTTCAATTTAAATCCTTTGGTTTATCCTTATAATTGTTTCTAATCACTTAAGGAAGGTTTTTGGGGTGTCTGGGGCTTGTTCGGATCCTGGAGCTCTGAATTATAGAGGAAAAAAATAGAGGTGCATGGTTATCATGTGGTTAGTACTAACCTCACAACATAAAGAGTGTGTCCTTGTAAAATAAACCGTGTGAGGGAGGCTTTCTCTATATGGGGATGTTATATAGGACGTACATGGGTTGCACATATTTTTTCTAATCATCTGCAACAGGTTGTGCAGGGTGTGCTCTCTGGGCAGTGAGGTGTGCATGTCTGGCACATAGTCTGGCCAACTGTGTATCCAAAATGTGTAACCACTTAAAAAGTAGAAAATTACTATTTTTCCCCTCTTCCTATTTAACTCACCCTCTCCTTTCATTTTCTCTCTTGTGTATAATAGCCTCCTCTCCTCCCTTTTAAGCTATCTCTGACACCTAACCTAGTAATTGAAGGATCTTATTCATCCAACGTTTGATTGATCTAATATTCATCTCGTTGGATCTCCACCAAGAAATTTTCTATTTTTTTCATTTTCTTCTAATTTGAACCAAACCAAGGGGTGTTACTAGATGAGTGTTCCTCTATAAACATAAGGAAGGTACTCTAGTAATTATCCCTTATTCCATGTTTCCTTATTTTATGTGTCATTATGCCACAATCCAAATTCTATATGTGTTGACCTAAAATAAATTTAACCCTTATTTAATTTGTTATTCTTGATAGAAATAGCCTAGTATCTCCTAGTTATTATTGGGTTAGGTCCCCATCGACTATTTCCACCCCTTGATGTGTTCATTTAGAATTCCACTTGGTATTATAAATGTTTATATGACCAAACCATCTTCTATATAGGTTTTTCTTGACTCCTAAATAAAATGAGTGCAATGAATTAAATGTAAATTGAGTGGTATAACCACGTAGCATGTTTAAATAGTAATAATGGTTACACCCATGTTAAAGAGGAACATGAATGAATTATAAATCTTATTTTACTATTTATACTTACGATACATGGGTGTGGAATACCTTATACCAGTGATACATAGGCATGGAGTACCTTATACTTATGATATATGGGCATGGAGTCCCTTATACTTATGATACACATGCATGGTGTCCCTTATACTTATGATAAATGTGCATGGAATCTCTTAAACTTGTGATACTTAGGAATGATGTCCACTATACTTGTGATAATAGGGCATGGTGTCCCTTACACCTGTGATACTCGGGCATGGAATCACTTATACTTTTGATAATTGGGTATGGAATTACTTACACCTATGATATTTGGTCATGAAGACCCTTATGACTTATGATATTTGGGAATGGCATACCCTACTACTTTATGAGACTCTAGTGACTATACATGGATGCTTGAGTTATGCCTTGGGCCCTGGATAGAACTATGTATGTATACATATGGTTATAAACATTACTACGTATATAGAACATATATATACATAATTTTATATACACTTATATGTATATATTTATGTTCAAAGGATTTCCCAACACAGGCTGAAGCTGGTAGTGTTAGTCTGGTGTCCTTCAGGAACCAAAGTCGAACCTTTACAGTTTAAATGAATGCTTTTCCATTAATATATTCACACACTACTCATATTATATGAATTGGATGGATTATTATAGACACCATCGGTGGTGTCCTACTGATCATATCACATACCCTATTCGAGATACCATTTAGTACTCGGATAGACTTGGTGGATGCAAGTAGGGACAGGGGAAAGTTCCCGATTTTTTATGCTTGATTTTATTATAGAATGGGAGTAGGGAGCATAGGACCGAGATATATATCATGATTCTATCTGAAGATAGTCTTTTGTTCTTTTAGTTATTTTGATATACTTGTATGTGTGTTTGTTTGTTTCCATGTTTTCTAAATCCCTTTTATTTATAGATATGACATTACATCATTTTTTATATAGTACTAGATATTGATATTGATGATTTTTTACCCTATATAGATTTTTTATATTCTACTATTGGTTGATATTATTATTTTATTATTTATTCATTCATTTCACCATTGTTATAATCTGATTATGAGGGTATAGTCTCCCAAATGTACCACCATAGACCCTTTCTACTAGTCATAAGCCTCTAGCATATAGGGAGGTGTGCTTGAGTACATGTGATTGACTGAATCAAGGAACCACTTATTGGACTCTAGGTCAGGATGTTACAAATTGGTATCAGAGGTTTCTTTTATTTGCCTTATTATTTTGGGATGGTAGAAATAATACTAAGATGTGTTAGAATTAAGTAATGAGATTGTGACTAGGATTATCAAACCCATGTACAGGGGAAATCCAAATTACTAGGGATGGTAATTGTTATTTTGGATTACACTTATTACAGTTTATTTGATTCCACCAAAGGGTGATGCACATGATGTGGGATGTTAATTATTATAATTGATAATTTCACTTTACCATTAGACCAGTCTGGCAAGGAAGTATTGACTAATAAACCATTATATGCATGTTGAAATTTAAATGTAATGCATTACGTCATTCCATATAGGTTCATCTCATTGCTTGTATTTATTATTATTGTTATGAGTGTCTTGGATATTATATATATAAATAAAATTGTGAAACCTTTTATTTCAGTGGAATGAGTCACATAATTGGTTACCTAAAGTGTCTACATAAACCTAATAGTTTTTCCTGCACATATGGATGTTGACACCTTGAGTAGTCAATTATGGCATCTTCAGTCATGGACCATTAGTCACATGGGATAGAACGTGTTTATGGATGGAATTAAATGGACACCATATTTCAAATTATAAAGTGTATGAGAATTTATAAATTGTAAGTGTTGATTTATATAATTCAACCATTAATAAATTATCTATATAAATAAATAAAAATTTAAATTTAAACTTTTAAATGAAATGGTCACCATTAAATGGAGATTCCAATTACAACATAAAGGGTGTTTCCTCTATAACTTGAAATTGACACTATTTATATCGAGACTTCTGACTTGTAGAAAATAACTTGACCCTAACCTCACCTCAATAGTGGGTAGTAGGCAGTGTCTCTCGTGACTCTTTTCATATGTACATAGCCGAGACCTAGCTTTAGGAGCAGGAATAGGGGGTTTAACTTTTGTATAGAAAGGTTGTAAACCTGTTTTATTTTTATACATGTGTATTATGCCAGTATCAAATCTTATTTGAGGCATGTTCTTTAAATTTTTAGAGTTATTCCACTATGAAATACTTGAGTCATGCGTTAGGAGGGTGGTAATGACTATGCTCCAGAGGTGGTGATCCCTAGGCCACCAGTATTACCTCTATTAGTGCCTCCTATGGAACCTACTCTTATACCTCACATGGGTGTAGATTCCCAGTTTTTTGAGGACTTTCTACAGCTTTTGCAGACTATTTAGGGAGCTCTATGGCTTTCCCCTACTATAGAAGAGCTGACGCGAGAATTCCAGTACTAGAATCCACACTTTTTTTAGATGATTTATAACCACATGATGCAGAGTCATGGCTAGAGGACATTATAGCTATTTTTTAACACCTTGATACACCTACTGAGAGGATAGTGAATCTCTCTAAATATATTCTTTGAGATTCTGTTAAGCGATGGTGGGATGTTATTACCTAGGAAGATCTTCATTAGGGCATGGTTTGGGGTGGTTTTAATAAATTTTTCTATGACTATTTATATCTTCATACACTAAGAGAATATCGGTCAAGAGATCTTATGCATCACTACAACATAAATCGCCTTTAGCGGTGGTCTTTTAGTGGCGGTTTACAAAACCTCCGCGAAACCTTTCGTTAAAAAGGTTTAGCGGCGGTTTATTAAAAACCACCATGAAACCCATTTAATTTTTTACAGCGGCAACACTCCCCCCCCACCCGATCTGACGCTCTTCTCCCCCTGACCCCACGATGCTTCTCCCCCCGATGAGCCCCAACCCTAGCACTACTCCCCTCCCGTGTCGCCGGTGACCTCGCCATCGATCGCTGATGAACCCCCTTCTCCCCCCGACACCGGCGACGCTGTCTTCTCCCTCTACCCCATCGAGTTCCTACCCTAGGCCGGCTCCCCTACCCTGTCGTTGGTGGTTTTCTCGTATTTAGGTGTTTTTTTGTGTAATGGTTAGAGGAATCTTGTGGAGGAAAAATGAATAAGGTTTTATGTAGTTTCATTATCGTTGAGTCATTGCCATAATTTATTTTGGTTTATCATCAATTTTGGATGAATTAATTTAATGTATTGACTTCATATATTTGGGTTTTGTTTGAAAATGAGCTCATAGGTGTTCCAAGAGTGATTCATACCCCATTGCTTGAAGTTACAGGGAGAATACATAACTGTCCCTAAAGTATGACTAATTGGATTAATATGGATTAATTCATTAATTAATTATTATTTATTTATAATATATCTTGTAATTTTATGAGTTAGGGGATTGAGATGGTGTTAGTTCCTAGAGATGGATTTGATGAGGATGGAATGAGATTTCTTAAGGGGATAACTATATGGTCAAGGTAGTTTATGACTAATATTACCATAGGATATGGTTATTCATTTATTGTGTGGATTAAAATTTCATGTAGGTGAGTATGTGACATCAATGGGATCCATTAGTTATTTACCTTATGAGACATGAGGATAGAGATTCATGTTGGGTTCATAGAATTATCTTTAGTATGATGCATTGATTATACAACCATTGATGGCTATGTTATATATGTGAGAGGCTTAACTATAGGGAAATTAAAACCCCAATAGGGTGTCCATCATGTATTTATGGGTCAAGTTATCTATAAAGGTATTATTTTAGGTAATTGATTCTCTCCTAAAGAAATGTCTAGGGGAGAGGCTATGGGATGGTGTGGTAATGGTCATCTATGGAATGATAATCTATAAGAACGTATGAATTACCCAGTATGGAACCAAGATAGGTTCTTTTGCTCGATGAGCAATAAATATGGACTATATGGATAATGATAGGTTCTCCAAACCTTATGAGTTGGGAATGTGGCCCTTGACAGACATTTATCCCTTAGGTAGGAGTGAGATACCTAGGGAATGGAACCGTAAGTGGTGTCTTTATCATCCACATTAATCAATTTGAACAATATCAATATAACTTTAAAATTAGATTCATCATGTCAATAACAACTTACCAATCACACTGAAAACACACTAATGATAGTAAGGTAATAACTACTTCCTCCTCTAAATTTTTCTTCTTATTAGTTGTCTAATTCTACTAAATTCAGTGCTTGATATCCCTTATTATAAACCAGATTCAATATGACATCACTGATTATCTTATTTAAGGCTTGGAAACATCTTTTTATTCTAGAATAATCCCTTTTTTATGTAATTCTAGATTCAACAAGTGACTTTACTTCAGCATGAAACTTCTAGATCAAGTTTTAAAGAAAAAAAAGTGGTTTCTTAACACCACTTGCTAAGTCATGATCAGCCATGACACGTTTTGATCATATTTTATATCAAATGAGACTTGAAATAATTATTACATCACTTATTTCATGCATTTTTTGGATTTAATCTGATATTCCTTTAGCTGAATAACATGTACATTATTAGCACATCCACCCCATGGATCATATCTCCCCCTAAATATTGGGCCACTTCAAACAATGGTTAGAATTATTTAATTTAATGGGAGAGTGGAACCTCCAACTTTATTAAGTTGATTAATGTGGTTGGACTTCGTTCACTCACCCTAATCTCACAATTTAATTCTAATCCTTTATGGTGGTACTACTTTATATGACACCACTAGTGGGTGATTTACCATATGTATTGATATAGGAAAACCTTATGTAACATATTTATATATTTTTTCAACTAGTATATATTAATCTCTTTCCCTATTTAGTAAAAGTTATGTGTTTTAATTTTTTTTAATATTGTGTAGGCACATTGTGATATACATGGATAAAAGCTGGATTACTTTACCGAGGAACGCACCTCAGTATATTAAGGGTTTGAATGAGTTTTTAGATTTTTCAATTTCCAATCGATCCGTTGAAGGGAGAATAAGATGTCCATGTCCTAAATATAAATTTATAAGATGTTGGAAGAGAGATGGATTTTATGAACATTTAATATTGAATCAATTCCCTGGCCAATATTTGTGTTGGATTTTGTACGGAGAATTGAATGTTATATAAAGTTTGAGCACTAATGTCAATCCACAGAATGATCTCCCAACTTTGTCAACAATGGAAAATGAAATGAAAAACCTTATAGTGGATGTATGAAAACTTCACTGAGGGAAATGCATTCCATGATTTATTTGACGATGGAAATGAACAGTTGTATAGTGGATGTATGAAATATTCAAAACTTTATTTTATGTTGTAGTTGTACCATATCAAATGTCTATGTGGAATTAAAAATAAGGTAATGTCTATGATATTGGAATTGTTGCATGATGCATTTCCTGAAGAAAACATCCCCAAGTCTTTTTGGGATATGAAAAAATTTGTTAACAGGCTTGGTTTGAATTATACAAAAATACATGCATGTCCCAATGATTGTATGCTTCATTGGGGAGAGGATTCGGATAGAAAGGATTGTAAAAAATGTTCTTCTTCTAGATGTAAGTCAATGGGTGATGTTAAAAGTCTTAATCAACATACTTTCATGAAGAAGAAGAAAAGGAACACACCTACAAAGGTTTTTCGTTACTTTCCTTTAAATCCTCGATTGCAAAGATTATTCATGTCATCAAAAACCGTCGAACACATGAAGTGTCATTCTGTAGATAAAAACAATGATGGATTAATGAGAAATCCATGATATTCACAATCATGGAAGAAATTTGATTCCTTACATCTATATTTATAAACTGATCCTAGTAATGTTCAATTGGTATTGGCTACCTATAGATTCAATCCATTTGGGACTTTGAGTACCAGTTATAGCATTTGGACCACTGTTTTGATCCCTTACAATCTACCTCTGTGGATGTGAATGCAACAAACATCTTTTATCATTTCGATGATTATTCCTGAAAAACAAATGCCTGGAAATGATATTGATGTATACTTGTAGCCTTTAATTTAAGAATTACACGAGTTGTGGAGCAACGGTGTTGAGACATTTGATGCTTCTTCTAAGACAATGTTCAAAACGCATCCTACTTTAATGTGAACAATTAGTGACTTCCCTGGGCTTGGGAATTTATCTGGTTGCAACACTTACATGGGTTAGGATTTTCCTATTTGTAACTTTGATTTTGAGCCTAAACGACTACCTCAAAGTAAAAAAATGGTGTTCTTGTGCCACCAAAGATTTCTCAATGCATCTCATAGATTTCAGCTAAACAGATCAAAATTTAACACTTTCATTGATCTTAGACCACCTCCAAAGTAGTTAAGTGGATCTGAAATATTGACACAACTTGGAAATGATGAAACATAATTTGGGAAGGTTCGTTATTTGAATGATTGCGGGAAACGGGTTTGAAGTGCATCATCAACGAAATCGGAACACAACAATGGAAGAAAAAAAGTATATTCTTCAAACTTCTGTATTGGGAGTTTAATTTTTTGTGGAATAATCTTGATGTGATGCATATTGAGAAGAATTTATGTGATAATTTTATTTTCATATTTCTTAATGAGCATGGAAAGTAGAAGGATCGTCTCAATGCTTGCAAATACTTACAATCAATGAACATAAAATGTGATCTCTTTCCAAATGAGAATGAAAATTATCATCTGGTAATTTTTTCAATGAAAAATAGGGATAAAGATACATTCCTTAGAATTTTAAAGAATATTAAGGTATCTTATGGGTATTCAAGTAACATCTAGAGGTGTGTTGACTTGAACAATTGTAAGTTACATGGATTGAAAAGTCACAATTTACATATTGTGTTACAATAGTTACTACCATTGGCATTGCTTACATTATTACCTGAAAAAAAAATACTGTTGTTGTACTCCAATTATGCACATTTTTCAGACAACTGTGTGAGAAATATCTACATTCATTTCAGCTTGACAACCTTCATGAGAGGTTTGTATTGACCCTTTGTGCAATGGAGATGATCTTTCCTCTGTCGTTTTTTACTGTAATGATGCATTTAAATGCGCATTTGGTTGAGGAAGCTAAATTAGGAGGCCCCATTCACTATCTATGGATGTATCCAATTAAGAGGCACTTTATTTATATGTTTTTCAGTTAAGTAAACAATTTTTCACACTTAATTAAATGCATAATTATTTTTATTTTATTTCACAGATATCTTAGGCATTTGAAATCATACGTGAGAAATAAAGCTCAACTAGAAGGCTCTATTGTTGAAGGCTATTTAGCTGAGGAGTATCTTACCTTTTTTTCTAGATACTTGGATGATATTGAGACAAGATTTAATTAAGTTGGATGTGTTGAAAACACATCGACTCAATATCAAATACATCATAAATCCAAAATATTTCCTCCTATTGGCCGATCAGTTGGGAGGACCTTAAATGTGACACTAACAGAATTGGAATTATTACAGGCACATAGATATGTGTTGCTGAATAGTGAAATTTTAGATTCATTTATTGAAGATTTGAGGATAAAAACAAAGAGATGAATGAGAGGCAGAACATGAAATGAGAAAGATATAACTAAAGCTATTGATAAGGAGCTTTTAGAATGGTTTGCATGACGTGTAAGTTCATAAATATTGCAATAAATATGAATATTAGTTTGACACATGTATTTTTTAAATATAATAAATTATATTTCTTTTTTTAGATCATGAATACTGATACTCGATCAGATGTGTTAGAATATTTGAAGTTTCTTACTCGAGTTCCACAAAAATAAGTTAGAAAGTTCGACACTTACAACGTGAATGGCATTAGATTTTGTACAGTTGATCGAGAAGAGGGTTTGAAAACATAGAATAGTGGTATATTTACATTTTATGAAGTGGAATAATATGTAAAGCTAACGGATATTATTGAATTAAACTACCATGGGCATTTTTCAGTTGTTTTATTCAAATGCAATTGGGTCGATATTATCAGAGATGTTAAAAGAGATTCTTTGTAATTTACTTCAGTGAACTTCTCTTGCTTGATGGATGTTGTCAATCATGAAATGAATGATCCATATATCTTATTATTGAAATAAAAAATGGTATATTATGTGAATGATATTTTGGATGAAGGGTGGATTGTAGTTGCTCACGTAATACAAAGAGATTTGTATGATATGGGTGATGAAGTGGAAGATTTGACCTCTGAAATTAAATCTCATCAACAACAAGAAGTAGAATTATTTGTCCATCATGATATTGAAAATATTAGTCTAGCAAGGATGAATGAATTGGATGATGTAATGGAGTAGGAAACAGACATGATTAAAGGGGAAAATGAGTGTATGTACAGTTATTTATTCATTCAGCAACCACTTATTTCATTTATGCAGTCATTCATTATCATTGTTATATTTTTTTTGTTAGTAATGAGCATCTATTATCATTTTTAATTTTTTTTTGCATAATTTTTTTGAAATATATGTTCTGAACATAATTTCATTTGATTAAATGACAGGAATGCCAAGGAAGAAGTGATACACTTTTTCATCCACTACTGCGACAGATGATGATCAATCTGTCTCCCTCTATACGGCATCTGAGCCACCAGCTGCCTGCCCCCCTGCACCATCTTCCCCTGCACTATCTCTCACACCCTCTATGAGAGTCCCTTTAGAAGCTGAGTCGTTGACCCCCCCTTTAGTAGCCTCATCATTCGGGCAGCGGCGCGCCACTTCTAGTTCATCACGGACATACTGGATGGTCACTGTTATAGGTACAAATTTTAATATAAATAAATTTATTGCACCTTTTTTATAATAATAGTTTGTTCATTAAATATGAAAAAAAATGCAACTGTGGAGAAAAATATAAAAAGTTCATATGTGTGGAATATGAATAGAGAGAAGATATTTGTCCCATTCGATTCATATGGGGTCCCTACAGATGATGTCGCGGGATTACTTGGCCAAATTCTAGGCCAGCTGGCAGCGGAGCCCATTTCCCTTCCTATTTCTTATGATGATTGGATACATATGCCTCCAAGTTGGAAAAATGAAGTTTTTTATTCCCAAATAAAGGTAATTTTAATACATTATGGTATAATTTAATGTCATGTTATTAATATGTTCAAAATGAATTTTTGTATACAGATGTTTTTCCACTTTACATTTGCTGATGTGATAGCACGAAAGTGGACGTTGAAAATTCTTAGAAATTAATAGAAAGACTTAAAATGGATATTGTCGTGTGATCTCAATGATACTTCATTTACCATCCAAAAAATGTATGAGAAGCTACCCAATGGGGTACCCAAGGAACAGTGGAAAGTTTTTGTTGACAGACATCGTGATGTGAAGAATATGGTATTTAAATATATATTATTTTATTAACCTAATTTTACATTTATAAATGTCTATGAAGAGGAGATTACATTGAATACATTACTATTAAATTTCATTTTATTTATTTCAGGATCTCTCAAGAAAGAATGCATCAAGCCGGGCAAAGTAAGTCATCCCTCACACTGCGGGGTCAAAAAGCTTTTCTAGAAGCTGATTATCTCTAGTAATATTTTCATTAGTTTAAATATTTATAAGACAATATTATCCATATAATATATTAAATTTTTTATTTATATTTGTTTAATGCAGTCACAGATTTTATGGAACGAAGCATCCCAAACTGAAGTGTGGTTAGATGTTCACAAAAAATATGATGGAAGTTTTGTTAATGAGCCTGCCAAAGAAGTTGGGGTATGAACTCATTTTTTCATTATAATAAATTATTATTAGTTTTTAATTTTTTAATATATATTGATATTTGATTTATAGGTAGAAATTAAAGAACTATGGGATACCAATATTGAGCATCCCTACTCAGTCTCCTAGGATAGCCTAGTTGCTAAAGTCCTTGGGAAGGAGCATCCTGGTAGAGTGTGTGGGCTAGGTTTGGGACCCGTACCATCTAAGGTTTTTGGAAGGCCACCGGGGATTGTAGCTACATCTACTCCTGGTTGTAGTCATCCCATACCTGGAGATGCTAATAAAGAGATTGTTTCTCTACGAAACACAATTCAGAAGCAGGAGGATCAGATATCTGCTTTGCAGAAAGAGTTGACTGATATACATCAGCAAGTGAGCAGATATGCCCCCAGTGGTACTGTATCAACTGGTGGTGAGTAGGTAAATCAAAAAAATTAAAAATAATTTAGTTTTCAATCTTTTATTGGTTTTAAGTTTAAATATAAATATGCAACACTATTTAATATTCAATATAATGTTCTTACAGGTGGAATCCAGAAGTAGAGATGGAGGTGGAGAGGGTGACGATATGTGTTCATCATCAGACAGTGATTAGTTGTATTGTTGATATGTTGGAGGTGGAGAGGGTGGCGATATGTGTTCATCGTCAGTTTTTATATGTATCATGTGTGGCACATATTTTCCACCAAACATTTTCATGACCTAACATTTTCTTGATTTGTCATGTTTCTTTTTATGTATTTTATTGATTTCTAATGTTTCCTTTTATGTCTTGATTTCTTGAGTGTGTTGTGCATATTTAGGACACAAAATCCTACATCAGTCCTCTACCAAAGCATTAACAAAACCAACCATTCTCTTTCTAACAACTATACCATAGTGAATAATAGGGAAAAATTAGGAATGAAAGGGTTGAGGAATGTCATGGTGTGAATATTATATAGTGTTTTCTCATATATCTTAATTATGTTATTATACATAACAAAAAAGTGTGGTTATGTGGGTAACCATTAAAGGGTTGAGTAATTTCATGGTAATTCAGTGTTTATGGGATGAGAAACACTCTGAGTGGTTTTGGTATTTAGTTCAGGGGAGAGGGTAGGGTCAATTTAGTCCCTTGAGAACTGTATGTAGGTACTATGAATCCTTGTGTTATGTTATGGTGACCTTGTTAATGAATATTGATATCTTTTAATTCATCCATAGTTTGTTTTGATTTCTAAAATTGATTCATATTTAGTCCCTTGAGAACTGTATGTGGTATAAGATGCTATGAGGTACTTGCATGTTGTGATGGGTGCATGACACATTAGCCTTCCTTATTTCATAGAGATATGTTGTGGAGTGTTGATGAAAATTATAAATGATCACTTTTAGGATATTATTGGGTACTAGATGAAGGTGTCAAGGTTCATGACACCTTGTCTCGTATATGATTTTTCAACTTGGAATAGTATAATTCTTTAGCTAACACAGGGTTATTAGATATTTTTTATTATATGATGTGGGAACTAATTATGTGACTGGTGAGTTTAACATGAAAGAAAGTATATGAGTGGATTGGATTGATTATTGATGTCTTCAGTGGTAATACAAAAAGTATTTTATATTAGAAACCAATATATTTTTTGAAACTACTAATGAAGTTGGATAGAATTCGTAGTGGAATTGAATACCGAAATCACATGGTAGTGACAGTGATCACTAAATTTTGGGTTGTTTCCTCTAATACTAAGCTTGTGACAATGATTTTTTTTGTTTTTTTGAATATTGGTTATGTTGATTACATAATTATTAATGTCTCGAAAGTGAGGCTCACGGGGTGGGTATTTTTCAATGCATCAAGAAAGGCCTCATGCATATCATTATTGAGATGACTTTTTGATTTATGTATAGTAGTATAAAAGATCAATGGTATTGAAATTATATAGTGTAAATCCACCGTTATTATATTTTCTATTCCAAACCTTCATTGAATGAAATATACAGATTATATGATATTTTAAATTTGAATAAAATAGACTGACAATGGTTGTGGTTCTCTATTGGTAAATTGATACAAGAAGCCTATATGCATGGACATATCTGCTCTATGGGAGAGGAAAACATTCTTTTATTAGATATATATTAAATAGATGTTCTGATTATTCAACTACTAATGTATGAGAATTTGATACATGGATGGGTATTGGACTAGGTTTCTGGGTGTCAGTATTCATATTAAGTTATAAGGCCTATGAAATAGATAATGTATGTTTGTTTTGGTTGTGTTGAAATTGTAAGACTATAACTTGGATTCATAGGGGTTAAAGGTTGTTATTTATCACATGTAGTAGTCTGATTTAGATTATTCTTGTAATTATTTTTTTCCGGGCATGGGTACAGAAGCTGCAAAAGCTGCTGATTTTTTTTGTAAAAGTGGTTTTAGTGGTGGTTTAAACCACCCCTATATGTCAGCATTTTTCAATTAGTGGCGGTTATAACCACCGCTAAATGTCATAATTTTTCTATTCGCGGCGGTTATAACTTCCGCTACGGTGTTAATTTTTACGGCGGTTTTAACCACCGCTATAGTGGCCCATATTCCACGTGAAGTTCATATTGGTTATAATGCTTTTAGAGGTGGTTTTCCCAGCCAGGGGCTTACTTTTTTTTTAGCGGCAGTTTTAACCGCCGTTAAAATCATCATAACTACCGCAAAATGTGCTATCTATGATGGTTTCTAAAAACTGCCGCAAAACGTCTATAACCGCCGGCAATAGTGTCCCGACACACAATGTAGCGGTGGTTTTTGGAAACCACCACAGAATCATATGGTGAAGGCTTAAACTATCGCTATACCCAAAAAAACTGCCACGAACAATGGATTTTCCTATAATGCGTATACAACAAGGTACTATGTCTATAATGGACTATTCTGCTCAGTTCATGGAGCTCTAGTACTTTTCACCAACTCTCGTTGGTGAAAAATTGGTGACAGAAAGAAATTTTGAGTATGTGCTCATATACTCCATCTGATATCAAGTAAATGTCTTTCAATTGACAACCATTTAGGAAATAGTAAACCAGGCCCTCATCACCGAGCGGAACATGAGGGAAGATGATGGTGTGTGTAAATACCCCAAACCCAGTAGCCCAGAGCTAGCACCTTACTTTATTACAATGGTATAATGAACAATAATTCACATCCAAAAGGACCAAATAGTTTAGTATATTTGGAGATTTGGATACATACATAAGTTTTAAATTACAACTTGAAAGAAAAAACAACATAGAAACTCCATTTGAAATGCCCATAAACTCCTAGATTATCCTTGAAAGTCATTCATAATACACATCTTCGCATTCTCGAGAAAAATAAAACATAATAACTGGTGAGCTCAGATACTCAGTAAGGGTAAACAACATAGTAGAATCTATAGACATAAACAATAAGGCAAGGTGGATAACTAAAAACATATGCCATTAAAACAAAATCTTGAGCATAATACAGTAGGAATAAAAGATGATTAAATATAATAATCACATGAGAATTAAACTTAACCTTGGATACTCTACTAGTTGAATAATCACATAGATTATCAATTACTAATATCATAATGGGGGAATGCATAACTCCATACATCATAAATATGTCGTCAAGGATTCATCCAAGACACCATACATAAATGGGTAAAAACCCGGTCTAGTTTGTCTCACTAGACCTACTGATACATCGAGGGGATATAGTGGTCCTTGACCATAAGTTACTAAGTCCAATGCATTACTCATATGAAAGGGGTGAAACATAATCAATATATACATTCATATTGAAACTAGAATATGAAATGTAAATAATTTTCCCAATAATCATAAATTATCCAAAGTAATATGGAGAATGGTATCAAGATAGTACATATACATAAATAATCATAGTCCATTAAATAAAATATGGTAGACGGTAACATAAGAGATCAATATAAATAAATAATATGATTCAATAGAGGGTGTTTAAATAGATAACAATAATCTAATTAAATTTTTGAGGAAATATTGAGAGAAATACTCTCTTTACTTTTGGAAAGAATAGTTATTTTGTAAAATTATTTCATATTTGTCATAAAATTAGATTACAATAATTTATATCCTATAAAAGATAAGAAAAGGAAAATTAAATTATTTTCTAGGAATAAATGATGTTCAACTGAAGTGAAAACATGTGAAATTGTTTTTTAAGAAACATTAGAAATGGACCACTTCAGGGCCATTTAAGGGAAAATGTAAAAGAGTTTTTAAAGCAGACAAGGGATTAATTATTTAAATAAAACAAGAAAATAGATAAGATATTTTTTCATGATAAAATTAGTTATTTTAGACAAATATTTTTTTCCTAAAACTGATTATGGAGTTTAATTGAAAATAGTTAAGAAATTGGAAAGTACCCTTTAATCGGGCTTGCTTATATGGAGGAATTGAAAACGGAACCTTATAAAACATTTATTTCTCTATAAAAGATAGATTAACTGATATGGATACATGATTTTGGAAAATATAAGCATAATTTAGAATAATTATATAAAAATAATTAATAATTAAATTGGGATAAAGAGATTGAAATCATAACCCAAATGAAAAAATGGAGGTTTGGGGATAATCCCTTACCAATTTGCAAACAGTCGAACCGTATGCCCAATAAAATTAATAATAATAAAATAAAACATTTAATACCATAAATATAAATATATTCATGATATTATTAATCAAAGGATATTATACATGCACCACACACAATAAATAGTGGTGAACAAGTTATATCTCATATAAATAAAAGTGAGATGAGAAAACTTTTACCTTAGGTTCGAAAGTGTTCTGCACTTACACTTAATGCGCTGGATAATGAAATCATATTCATTAATAATTTGTTTAATAACCTATTAAACATGTTTTTGATTTATTATAATTTTATTCAGTTCATTTATATCCTTTTTGATGAGGTATAAGATTCAATTTTGTCAATCAGGGTGTTCATTTCTTGGTTTTCATGATTGGTTCACTTGTATACATGTATGAAATATCATGTAAAATGAGAATAGTTATCCAGAATTGAAATTATATGCTATTAATTAACTTACAAGACATTTAATGGTCTTATATATCATTTTTTCCAGATATTAGGATGATTCATTAGATAAATCATTAATGATAACCATTTAGATTATTTTGGCATTTTTTCGATTATCACGAACTAGTTTTGTCTTATGAATTAATATTATGTATATATAATAGTTTAATAATATGTTTTATTACATGTATTAAAGTATTTTTTGACCATAAAAATGGTTTTATGGACATCCTTAAAGGTGTAATTGAAAAATGAAAACTCGTCATCCGCAAAGGTGGTAAATCGGCACCTCACTGACGATGTTATCATTTTTCGAATAAAAAGGGGAAGAGAAGAGAATTGATGGTCGATATACCATTAAAATAATAAAAATATAGTATATAAAAGATACTGGATTTATCATGTCACTTTGGATAGGTTAGTTGAGGTAAGTATAAGAAAAGAAAAAAAATGAAAGAGAGAGAGAAAGAAAGAGAGAAGGTTTTACCTCTTGAGGGTTGCCTCCTTGAGAACATCCTTTATGGACTTGGAAATAGTATTTTGTTGAGACCAAAAATACTATAGTATGAGGGAGAGGTTTGGGAGAGGATATAGGCAGAAATTTTATAAGCTTCAAGACTTTGGAGTTGTGATGAGAAGAGGTGGTGAGGGGTGGTATTTATAGTAGAGGAGAGGGGTGTTTTTTGATTATTTTATTCATTAGTGTATTATTTTGGCTCAAGTATATGAATAGTATTTATTAACATGAATAAATATATTAAGTATAGAATAAGAGTTATATATTATGGTTCTCACATCAGCAATTATTGTATTTAACATCAAATGTATATATACTATAAATTACCGCATTTCACTATTCACCAAAAATTCAATTATTTTATAAAAATACCCAAACTTCACCCTAACCATTTTTTGACATGTAAAATTAAAAAATAAACTCCTTTTTATGAAAATAATTTTCTAATTATAAGAATTTTAATTTTTAAATAAAATCATCATTTACTCAAAAAATACATATTTTAAAATTATAACTGATTTTATAACACTTTCAAAAATTAATTAAGGTATCATAAAATTATCTTATAATAATAAGATAACAAGATATTAATTTATGAATCTATTTTATAAAAATAAATATTCTTTTAAATATTTATTTTAATTATAATATTGTTAATAAAAATTTGTGTTTCACAACAATTCTAATAGTTAATTTATCTTTTTTTTAATTATTTACTTATTCCATGATATAAATATATTATATTTAAATTCATAAGATAATTAAATTTTATTTATAATTTCATAGGTGATATGTAATTTAAATAATAAATATACTTTTAATATAAAGAAACTGATAGTTTAATAAAAATCGGTATTTTTTACTATTCACAAGAAAAAAATTCAGAAAAATACCAAAATTTCACCCTAAGATAATTTTGACATTACAATATTAAAAATGAATTTTTTTTGTTCAATAAAATTTATAAAAGTGTCAAATTTTAGTTTTAAAACAAATACCCCACTAAAGGGGGGTAAAATTGCCTTTAGAAAAAATATAGTCTTTTAATGCGTAAAATTATATTCATTCTTATCTTATACCTATAAAATAATTTGGATGAATGTAAAAATATTTGAATAAATATATAATATATAAATTTCATAATTTGGTTAATATTATTCATTCCCTCTAATTTAACGATAATTTTATAACGGTCATTCTAAAATAATGATATTTAATGGTATGTCATTGTTCGTTTAAGCTTGGTGTTGTGTAAATCCTATGATGTAGAATAAATTAAATTTAAAAAGAGAAATATCATAAAATCTTGAGGTATTACATTATCCCATCCTTCAATAAATTTTTTCCTCACAATTTGAAATTGTACTTCAAAAATCAAAGTTTGATACTTCAAAATTTCTTTATAGGAAACCCACATCGAAAATAGGGTTAATAAAATATCATCAAAGGGAAATGAGATGGTCACCAAAAAAACTAGGATTTAAGGTAGTAAATCATTTTTGGAAAGTGATACCATGGACATGGAATAGAAATCTATCTATCAAGTTTTTATATAGAGTGATAGAGAACATGGTCATTATAAAGTTAACCATAAAAAACTATAAATCTTATGATCAGTTAAAAGACCATTGATTTCTCATAAATAAATTTAAATGGATAATTTTTTTGTTCAAAAATATTTTTTCTATAGTTGAGGGATTATTTTAATATTCATATAATCACTTGAAAAAATAAACTTACTTGACTAATTTCCATGTCACAAGCATAATCTCATCCTTTGGTTGTGCTTTGATATATTTTCAATTAATCACTTACTATTGGAAATGAATGTTAAAGACGAATTTTTCATGCCTGAAGCACTTTTCATGAATCATATGATCCTTAATTCATTCCTTCGACCTTTAATTGTTTATTGAAACCAAAAAGGTTAGCATATGTTATAAAAGAACAATATTTTAAAAAAACTAACTTGATCTATTCCACAAGTAGTTAATCTTAAGACTCATACAAAACATGCATTTCCACATTCAACAACCAAAAATTTAGAATAAAGGACTCTAAATTTCCAAAATCAACTTAACATAATATTATCCAAATAATTTATCTCTTAATCCCACATTCCAAATATATGAATACCTTGACACCTTAAAACCTTAATGAAAATATGTATTCTTTCATATCTATAAAGAAGAAGTGTTATAGTACAATCCTTATATATTTCATGATTCTTATAACCATAATATCATAATATAATTCTTGAATCCAAAAACAAAAATACATTAATTATTCCACTTCGAATATAGTAACAGCATAAGCTTGACCTTGATCCCTTTTATTTTTCTCAGTTATATTTCCTGAAGCTTGGGAAATTCATTTACATAGTGCCCCGTCTATTTACAGTTGAAACATTACACATTTACAGCTTCTTTCTTTCCCTTACATTCATGGTCCCGGTGACATTTATCTCCAAACATGTAACAAACTCCCATTCCCTTCATAAAAGTATCAGGGTGTTTTTTCTCACAATTACACATGTGGGAAAATCCTTATTTCCCATTTTCCATTTATCCATCTCCTGCTCTACCATTCTCTTCTTCTCTTAATTTACCTTATATTCATAAGACTTAGATAATTTTTTCTCTGTCTTGATAGGATATGAGAATATATCCTTGTATGATTATAATGTTTGGGAAAGTAGTGGCCTTTTTAGAATTGTCTTCAGTCCATCAAATATATGGTCAATCTTGCACCTTGGATGACATATATAGTCTGCAGCATGCCTTTCTTACCTTCTAAAGTTGGATTCATACTTGGAAACGTTTTCATCCTCTTTTTGTCTTAAACTCAATAATTTTCTCCCCATGTATGCTCGTTGTTCCAATAGGAAATATTTTTCCAAGAAAATTTACTTAAAATCCTTCCATTCTATATTTTTAGTTTCATTCTCCTCCTTGGTGTTTTGAATCAATGACCACAATTGATCAGCATCTCCTGAGAGAGGATAACAATCCATGATAACCTTCTCCCTTTAATTACTCTCCAATGTGAGAAATATCTTCTCTAAGGAACTTATCCATTACCCAGCTATAAATGGATTTGTAGTCTCATTGAATGATGGAGGTTGTTGTCTCATGAAGCGGTCTAATAATGTTTCTCCACATTATAGATCATTTTGTTCCATATGGGTAAGGTTATTTCTCATAACACTACCACAAAACTAGGTTTCTGCAGTGCCACCCTTTATCAGTGCAAAAAACTATTGATAAAGAGGGTTCCTTTATCACCACTAAAAAAAGGGCTCATAAAGGGAACTTTTAATAGTGCTGTTAAAAGTGACCATTTATCAGCGCTTTTTTTAGCGCTGTTAAAGGGGACCTCATTATTAGCACTTTTTTTAGGAGTGTTGATAAAGGGGGGATTTATCAGTGCTTTTTTCTGACGCTAATAGAGTTTATATTTCAAAAAAATCATGAAAAATAATATATTGTTATATAATTATACTTATATTGATATAAATATTATATATATTTTTTAAATATGTTTTAGATAAGTATAAATAAACTATTACATTTAATATATAAGAAATTTAGTGAAAATGGATTTAAAATATTTTCAAAAAATATTATTAATTAATAATTTTCTAATTATCATTGATTAATAATCATTTAATAACAATTTTAAGACACAAAAATCAAAACAAAATTAATAAAATATCTAAAATAAGTCGAAAATGTAACTCAAAATTAAAACGGTTATAAATTTTTATTTGGGTGTCCGTTTGAGCTCCACAGTATATAAAATCAAATCTTTTGATGAGTTCTATGCACTAATAACCTAACAGAACCTTCTTTCACATTTTTCAAGGCCTAAGAAGGCCAATAAGGCCTCCAAAAATGAGTTTTTAGTCGAGATACCCCAATTTTTTAACATTCAAATAGGTATAACTTATGAACTGGATGTCCTCTAGGACTGTACCACATATCATATCGAATATTGTTTAATTTTATTCGATTTGATTGGATGTGGATTTGAAACAAACTTATGGATTAGAAGTTATGGTCGTTTTAACATTCTGTGGCTTTTCAAATACACATATATATGTATTTATTCGTAAATATATATGTGTGTGTGTGTGTGTCTATTTGTATCTGTGTGTGTGTGTGTTGTATATATGTATGTATTTATTAATTTATTTATTTATTTATTTATTTATTTATTTATTTATTTATTTATTTATTTATAAACACACATAAAAAAATATTTTATAAATGTATTTAAAACTAATCTTATAAATATATATTAATATACAAATAAATATATGGATAAAAAATTATAACTAAAAGTATATATATAAATAAATATAAATATATATTAATATAAATATATATATATATATATATACTAATATATGAATAAATATATATGTATTAATATAACTAAATATATTTATTTTAATATGAATCTATATTAATATACAAATAAATATAACTATATATATTAATATACGAATATATATATATATATATATATTAATATATGAATAAATATATATATATATTAATATAACTAAATATATTTATATTAATATGAATCTATATTAATATAAAAATAAATATAACTATATATATATATATCATTTAATAGAGAAAAAAACTAAATAGATTAATGGAAAAGGTGTAGGCGTGCAAGGGGGAGGTCTCGAGTTCAAGTTTGGGTGGAAGCAGGGGCGTGCGGGCAAGTGGGGGATGCACGGGCAAGTGCAGCATGCGGAGAGTGTGAGGGGGTCCGCATAGCACTGATAAAAGGGGGGTCAAGCGCTGTTAAAAGCTCCCCCAATCATTGTATTTTCGTTTTAACTTTTTTTTATTTATTTATTTTTACATTTATTAGTGCTAAAAAAACACCTACAAAGGACCTTTTTATCAGCTCTTTTTTTAGCACTGATAAAATTCACCTTTTATCAGTGCTGATAAAAGGGACCCCCCTATCTTCATCTAGATTAATAGTGATTTTCTAGTACTGTTAATGCCCTTTTCTAGCACTGATAAAGGTCATATTTGTAGTAGTGTGACCTGAGTCAATTTTCCCAGAATAGTTATAAGTTTCTCGACTCTAGTTACAGCTCCCGCTCCAACATCATTATATTATATAGGAGGGAAATCTCTATATGAAATGCGTGCATTTATATGGTTTTTATTCCTTCCTCTATGCACCATTTCTAAATAATATCATACACTAAATTAGGTTATGAATCATAATTCATAATTTTGAACTAGCAAGTCACTTAACATAAATTGGAAATTTTTGCATAGATAATCTCATAATCATAAACATGGTTTCTTTGGGGACATATTTATATTTAAATCCTTAATAATGGTTTGTAAAGAAAATGTGAATTATCCTAATAATATCCCATTGGAATGTAAAACTAGGTGTGCAGTAATGCCCATTTTTGTTTACCAAGTTACACTGAGTCAAGCCCGATGCACATTGTCAGAGTTTTTTCCTCTAGGTACATCTGTGCCAGAACCATGTCCACTTGTAGTATCCAGACAAGGTTTTATTTCTAGGAATACCAAAAAAATATCTACCTTAACAAAATTATAGGATGTTATTCTATGATTATCCTAAAATTCTACCATAGGGTTATATTATTTAATCTATGTTTTCCTAAATCTATTTTCCAAATATTGTACCAAACTTTCTTTGATAACAGCTATAAAGACGCCAACCATAGAATCCTAGAGCCAGTGCCTTACTTTATTACATTGGAATAATGAACAAGAATTCACAACCCAAAAGACTATATATTTTAATAGATTTATTGAACCATAAACATACATAAGTTTTAAATTACAACTTTAAGGAAAAATAGAATAGAAACTCAATTAGAAACACCCATAAACTCCAAGATTATCTTGGCAATTCATTCATAATATACATATTTGAATCCTGGTGGAAAATAGAACATAATAAAGGGGTGATCTCAAATGATTAGTAAAGTTAAAAAATACATTGAAATATTTAAACATAAACAATAAGTCAATGTGAATAACTAAAAACACATTCCATTAAAACAAAATCTTGATCATAATATGGTATGAATAAAAAATGATTAAATAATTGCATATAATAATCACATGAGAATGAAACTTAACCATAGATATTCTAAAATTATAATAATCACATGGATTATCAATTAGTAACATCATAATGAGGTAATACATAATTCCAGACATCATAAACATATTGTCAAGGATTCAGAAAAGTCACCATACAAAAATGGGTAAAAACTCAGTCTAGTTTGTCTCATGAGACCTACCGATTCATCAAGGGGATATAAAGGGAATCATCCATCACTTAATAATCCCAATGAATTAATAATATAAAAGGGGTGAAACAATATCAATGTATACATTCATAATGAAATTATCATATGAAATGTATATAATTTCCCCAATAATCATAAACTATCCAGAGTAATATGGAAAATGGTATCAAAATGGTACATCCCCATCAATAATCCTAAACCATTCAATAAAATATAGTAGATGGTAACATAATAGATCAATCTCAATAAATAATAGGTTTTAATAGAGGGTGTTGAAATAGATGAAAATGCTATAATAAAATCATTGTGGAATTCTTGATAGAAATACCCTTTTACTTTTGGAAAGAAGAGTTATTTTGGAAAACTACATTGTATTGGTCATAAAATAAAATTATAAGAAATTATATCCTAGAAAATAAAATATATGGGTAATTAATTTATTATTTAGGCATAAATTATTTCCAACTTAAGTGAAAACATGTAAAAATATTTTTTAAGAAACTTTAGAAATGTGCCACTTTAGTGCGAGTTAAGGGAAAATGTAAAAGAGTATTAAAAGAAGAAAAGGGTTTTAATTGTTTACATAAAACTAGAAAAGAGATAAGATATTTTTTTCCTGATAAAAATACCGATTTTATAAAAATATTGGTGTCTTAAATCAGATTATGTATTTTACTTGAAAATGGGTAAGAAATTGGAAAGTACAATTTAATCAAGTTTGCTTATTAAGAGGAATTGAAAAGGGGACCTTGTAAAACATGTATTTCCCCATCAAATAAATATTAATTGATCTTGATACATGATTTTTTAAAATATAAACATAATTTATAATAATTATATAAAAATAATTAATAATTAAATTGGGGTAAATAGAGAGAGAACGTAACCCAAATAAAAAATGGAGGTTCGGGGAGAATCTCTTGCCACCTTACAAATAGTCGAACCATATTCCCCATAAAATTAATAATCATAAAATGAAACATCAAATACCATGAATAAAAATAGATTCAATATATGATAAATCAAATTATTGTATACAGACACCACAGACAATAAATAGTGGTGAATAAGGCATATCTCACATAAATAAAAGTGAGATGAGAAAACTCATACCTTATGTCTGAAAATGTTCTGTACTTGAAATTAATGCCCAAGATAATGAAATTAGATTCATTAATAATTTAATTAAGATTCTATTAAACATTTATTTTATTTATTATAATTTTATTAATTTCATTTATGGCCTTCTTGATGAGTTATAAGATTCAATTATATCACTCCGGGGTGTTTGTTTCATTATTTTCATGATTGGTTCACTTGTATGCATGTATAAAAGATCATGTAGAATGAGAATAGTTATCCAGAATTGAAATTATATGTCACTAATGAAATTAAAAGATATTTAATGGTCTTATATATAATTTTTTTCATATAATAGGATGATTCATTAGATAAAGCGTTAATTATAACTATTTAGATGATTTTTGCATTTTTTCGATCATCACAAACTAGTTTTTTCTTATGAATTAATATTATATACATATATATATATATATATATTGGTTCCAGAATAAATTTTATTACATATATTAAAGTAATTTTTAACCATAAAATGGTTTTATTACCATCCTTGAATGCGGAATTGAAAAAAAATGTCGTCCACGAAGGCAGTAAATGGGTACCTCACAGATGATATTTTCATTTTTAGAATAAAAAGGGGAAGATAATATATTTGATGGTTGATATACCATTAACATAATAAAATTATAGTATATAAAATATACTGGAGTTACCATGTCACATTGTATAGGGGATTTGGGAGAAGAATAAGAAAAGAAAAGAAATTGAAAGAGAGAGAGAGAGAGAGAGAAAAGGTTTTACCTCTTCAGTTTCGTCTCCTTGAGAACCTTCATAAGGGGATTAGAAATGGTCTTTTGGTGAAAATAGATAGACTAGAGAATGGGGGAGGTTTGGAAGAGGAAATTGGTTGAAATTGGACAATTTTAAATGTTTTTTAGGTGTGAAGAGAAGAGGTTATGAGGGGTTGTATTTATAGTGGAGGAGAGCGGTGTTTTTTTATTATTTTATTCATTAGTTTGTTATTTTGGCTCAAGAATATGAATAGTTTTGATTCCCGTGACTAAATATAGTAAGAAGAGAATAATATTCCAAGATTATGGTTCTTACATCATAAATGATTCAATAAATGGTGTATTTAACATATAATGTATATATACCATAAATTACTGTATTTCACTATTTACTAAAAATTCAATATTTTAGAAAAGTATAAAAAAAATCACTCTAACCATCTTTAAAAGTGTAGAATTCAAAAATGAACTCCATTTTCTGAAAATAATTATCTAATTATGATAAATCTAATTTTTAAATAAAATCATCATTTAGTTGAAAAATACAGATCTTATGACACTTTCTAAAATTAATTAAGGTCTCATAAAATTATCTTATAATCATAAGAAAATAATATATTGATTTTTGGATATATTTCATGATAATAAATTTTCTTTTAAATGATTATTTAAATTATAAAATTGTGAATAATATTTATGTTTCACAAAAAATACTAATAATTAATTTATCATTTAAAAAATATTTACTTATTATATGATATAAATATATTATATTTACATTAATAAGATACCTAAATTTTATTTATAATTTCATAGGTGATATCTAATTCGAATAATAAATATAATTTTAATATAAATAAATTGATAGATTAATAAAAATAAAAAAAATCACTATTCCCCAGAAAATAAATATTTTCATAAAAATACCAAAAATTTACCCTAAGATAATTTTGACATTAAAATTTTAAAAAATGAGTTTTTTATATTCAGTATAATTTATAAAAGTGTCTAAATTTAGTTTTAAAACAAATTCACCATTAAAAGGGGGTAAAACTGCCTTTAAAAAAATTACAGTCTTTTAATGCGTAAAATTAGATTCATTATTATCTTATGCCTATAAAATCATTTGGATGAATTTAAAAAAATTTGATTAAAAATATAATATATAAATTTTATAATTTTGTTTATATTATTTATTCCCGCCAACATAACAGCTAGGTTATAACGGTCATTTTAAAAAAATGATATTTAATTGTATATCATTATTCATTTATGTTTGGTGTTCTATGAAACCTATGTTTTCAGAGAAATTAAATTTAACAAGAGAAATATCATAAAATATTAGGGTGTTACAGTGTGGGATAGGGTGATTCAAAACTGATATAGGGAAGTGGTTCGACTAGCAGCCGGAAATGTCTCTCAGAGACTACACGCGAGAGTAGTGGCAGTAAATTGACACCCACTTATAGTCGCATGGTTTTTCACTAGTTTGGGAAGTGAGGTAATAAGATTCCCCATGTCACAGAGAGCCCATTGAGTTCCAAGGATGTGGAAGTCTAGGGGATATTCAGTATTTTTGTAGTACCTTTCCATATTTACCTAGGGGATAGGATCCATATCATCTTCACCTTTAGTAGTGGGACCAGTAGCACCTCGTCAGGAAAGTAGTTGGAGTAATACTAGCTATTCAAGTAGAGGAGGTGTTCATGGCCAAGGTATCCATGCATTATATGTGTAGTGCCAGTAGTTCAGACCTACTCATGGAACTTAGTTTGTATCTCAGGGCCACATATCATACTATATTTATTCAGTGTAGCCTATACTCGAGGAGCATGGTGTCAGGCCTTCTATAGTTAGAGGTATGATCTTGGTAGCCTCTACTCTAGTATTTTCCCTTTTAAATATGGGTTATTTATATATTCTTTTTTCTTTGTGGATATTTTGGAAATCCTTAGTCTTGGTATTCAATATTTTTTTAGTGTGATGAAACTTGATACTTCATTAGGGATTTGATCAGAGAGTGTATGATAGTACAAGGAATGCACCCTTGAGGTAGGAAGATATGATTTCTTATGGTACCTCTTCATCCTCAAGATGACAGGATTTTATGTCATTCTTTGGAAGGACTGGTTGGTCCCCCATCATGATTATGTGAATTACTATCATCGTAGGGTAACATTTACATCACCATAGGGTGGTAGTTACCTTCACAAGGGTAAATGGAATGTCCTGGAACGTAGATCTGAACCTGAGAATTGTGGGATGGGTATATTGATAGACCAGATTTACAGTCCTTATCTAGAGGATCATGGAATGCATCAGGCTATTTTTCCTTCTATAGTATAATGTTTCAGTGAAGTTTTCTCTGATGATTTTTTTGATTTACCTCCTGAGTGAGAGGTGGAGTTCTTTGTTGAGCTAGTTCTAGGAGCTACACTAGTAACCATTCCTCTATACAAGATGGCCACTACTAAGTTACAAGAGATCAAGAGATGGTCATAGGATTTAAAAGCTAAGGCTTTTATACAACCCAACACTTCATGATGGAGTTCACCTATCCTTTTCTCCAAAAAGGTATATGGTACCCTCATACTTTTTTTGTATTACTGTTAGTTGAATCAGCTTATGATCAAGAACCGGTATCCATTTTTGGTATTGATGACCTATTTGATCATATCTAATAAGATGAGGTTTTCTCAAAAAAATTATTTGAGGTTAGGCTACCACCATTTAAGCATTAGACCATTAGAAATACCTCTTACATCATTCCATAGAAGGTGTGGTCTTTATGATTATCTGGTTATGCCATTCATCCTCATGAACGCACTGACGGTTTTCATGCCTTTTATGAATTGGGTTTTCCACCCATATCTGGATTCATTTTTGGTAGTCTTCATGGGAAATATCTTAGTGTATTCTCATACTAGACAAGACCATGTTAAACATATTCATATCATTTTGAATCCACTAATAGAGAACCATCTATATGATAAGATCAATAAATTCCAATTTTTAATCAACAAGGTACACTTATTGGTTCACATTATTTTTTAGGTCAGAGTGTTTTTTGACCCAGAGAAGGTGAGTGCCATAGTTACCAGGGAGAAGGCCAAGAACATCTTTGATATATGGAGTTTCTTGGGGGTTACTGAATATTATAGGTGCTTTATTCAGGACTTCTCACACCATGTAGTACCTCTCATGGGTTTGACTAAAAAGGGTGTAAAGTTTATATGGTTAGAATCCTATGAGATAGAATTTCAGGAACTGAAAGGGAATTGACTTTAGCATTGATCCTAATTATTCATGAGCCATGCAGCAACTATACAGTCTATTGTGATTCATTAGGATCGGGTTAGGAGTAGTTATGATATAGGATGATAAATTCGTAGCATACAGTTCTCGTTAGTTGAGACCACATGAGAGGAATTAACTGATGCACAATCTTGAGTGGGAAGTAGTGGTCCATACCTTGCGTTGTTGTAGGGATTACCTTCGGGGAGTGCGTTTTGTGGTTTTTATAGACCAAAAAAATCTCAAGTATATTTTCATGTAGTGTGGCTTGAACCTTAGGTAGAGAAGGTGGATTGAATACCTGAAATACTTAGATTTTGATATCGCCTATACACCTCGGAAATTCAATGTTGTAGTAGATGCTCTGAGCCAAAGGACTCGAACACAAGAAGTTTGAGAGGCCAGTGATGAGTGGAAGCTTATGGCCTTGTCTTCATAGATGCAATTGGAGGTTCAATGCCTTTATGGAAAAATTATACTTGAAACATTATCAATGACCTCTTCACTTCTGGAGAGTGAAGATGAGGAAATTTTTCAATGTTTTGGGATTAGTCATAAGGGAGATAATTTCAAGAAATGACTCGCCTCCTAGTTGCGTCACGGATGAGGATGAGATCTTACGCATCCATAGACACATTTTGGTTCCTACAGACATATGGGAGGAGTTGATGTGAGAGTATCATGCTTCTACTTGGGAAGTGAACCCTGGGGTTACAAATATGTATTGTGATAAACAACGCTAATATTGGTGGCCTGGTATGAAAAAAGAGATAGATGTTTTTGTTACTTAGTGTTCCACTTATCAGAAAGTGAATGCAAAACTCCAATGGCCAGTAGGGATTCTATTACCATTTCCCATTCCTGATTAGAAATGGGATGACTTCGTGATGGATTTTGTGATTGGATTACCAAGATCCCCTCACAAAAGTGATGTAGTGTGGGTGATCATCGACAAGCTCATGAAGGTCACTCACTTCTTACCAATCATAGAGAACTTCTTAGTGGATGAGCTTAGGAGACTGTATGTTCATGAGATTTTATATATCCATAGGGTCCCTAAAACTATCACTTTTGATAGATATTATCATTTCACTTTGAGGTTTTTTAAGGGATTACAAAATTCTTTGGGTACTTGGGTGATTTTGAGAACAGGCGTTCACCCCCAAAATGACATTCATCCAGAACAGATAATACAAGTTTTAAAGGATATGCCCTTAGCAAGCATTCTTTATTTCATAGGTTCTTGATTGAAACATATACCTCTTTTTGAGTTTTCCTATAATAACATTTTTTTAGTCGATGATACAGATGTCTCCCAATGAATCATTATATGGTAGGTCATGTTACGCACCTTTATGCTAGTTGGAGGCAGGTGTGGCAGCCCTACTTGGACCTTGTCTCATTCGGGAGGCTTCATAGAAAGTTTAGCTGATCAGGATGTGAATAGATTCAGCTCATCCTAGGAAGAATTCATACATTGATCGTTGTTGTCAACTACTAGAGTTCTAGGTTGGATATTGCTCATTCCTGTGAGTTTTGACTAAAGTGGGGAATCGATGGTTTAGATGATAGTGGAAGCTTTCCTCTTGGTTTATTTGGCCTTTTGAGGTTTTGGATAGACTCAGTCCAGTATCATATTGGTTGTAGTTACCTTAGATGTATCAGGATATGCATGAAATCTTCTATGTTTCACAGCTTTGCCGATACTATACAAATCCATCTCATATCTTTCATCCTGATACTGTTGAGTTGGATGTAGATGTGTCCTTTAAGGATAATCTCATCTGTACTATAGAACTGAGCACAAACTCTCTCTAAGAAAGGTTGTTTCATTTGGTATGGGTGTTATGGAATCACATACATGTACAAGAAGAGACCTGGGACTGAGAGGATGACGTATAGGCTCAGAGCCCGAAATTATTCTTAGATGATGGTTTACCACCCTCAGAAGGGAAACTCTTGTATGAATTACTTTAAGGGGAAGACTATATTATCCCATATTTTACTTGAGGTATGGAACCTTTTGTGTTCATTTTTAATACTATATTTTATCCTTATAAACATGTCCAATAAATTAAGGAAAGTTTTAGAAGTTTCTGGGGCATGTTCAAAGCTTGGATCTTTGAATTATGGAGGAAACAAGAGAGGCACGCGGTTAGCACACGGTTAGTTACCATGCACCTCAAACTATGTGGCCATATAAGGGTACCACACAATTTGTCCAAATCGTGAATGGGAGGATTATTTCATGCGAGGATGAGACTTGGGGTCACACAGGTTGTGCATGGTTTGTCTAACTATGTGTTGTAGGCCACATGGGGTGTGCTCCCTGGGTAGTAGGGTGCGCATGGTTGCCACACGGTTTTTCCAACCATGCAAACAAACTATGAAAGCACTTAAAAATTGTTGAATTACTATTTTTCACCTATTTCTATTTAAATAATCCCCCTCCTTTATTTATCTCTCCAACATATAATAGCCTCCACTCCTCCCTTTTGAGCTCTCTCCCATTCTTAACCTAGGAATTGAAGGATCTTATATATCTGATGTTCAATCGAGTTACCATTCATCGCAATGGATCACCACTGTGAATTTGTATATTTTGTAGTTTTCTTTTGATATGGACCAAACCAAAGGCCGGTACTAGAAAAATCATCATCCACAGGCATATGGTAGGTGTTCTGGTGATTATTTTTCATGTCATGTTGCCTTATTTTATGTGTCATGATGTTGCATGCCTAATTATTCATGTGTTTCCTTAAAAATATATTTACCCCTTGTTTAATTTGTTATTCTTGTTAGAAATGACCTATTATCTCCTAGTTCTTGTTGGGTTAGGTCCCCATCGACTATATCCACACCTTGAGGTGTGCCTATAGAATTTTCCTTATTATTATACATGCTTATATGACCAATCCATCCTCTATATGGGTTTGGATTGACTCCTAAATTAAATTAATGTAATGAGTTAAATGGAAAGTGAGTGGTATGACCATGTCATGTGTTTAAATAGTAACAATGGTTACACCCTTGTTAAAGTGGAACATGAATGAATAATAAAGACTATATGGCTATTTATACTTATGATACATGGCCATGGAATACCTTATACCTATGATACTTGGGAATGGTGTCCCTTCTATTTATGATACATAGGAATGGTGTACCTTTTACTTATGATACATGGGAATGGCATCCCTTACACATGTGATGCTTGAGAAAGGCATCCCTTATACTTGTGATACTCGAGCATGGTGTCCCTTACACATGTGATACTCGGGTATGGCAACCCTTATACTTGTGATAATTAGGCATGACATCCCTTACACCTATGATACTTGGTAATGGAGACCCTTATGACTTATGATACTTGGGTATAGAGTCCTCTACTACTTTATGAGTCTCTAGTGACAAGACATGGATGCTTGAGTTATGCCTCGGGTCTTGGATATCACTACGTATGTATACATATGGTTATAAAATTCACTAAGTATATAGTGAATATATATACATAATTGTATATACACTAATATTTATATATTTATGGTGATATCTATTCAGAGGATTTCTTGACATGGGTTGAAGTAGGTAGTGTTATCCCGATGTCCTTCAGGAACCAGATACTCCCCTTTAATGTTTACTTTACTACTTTACCATTACTATAAATATACACTGCTCATATTACATGGACTAGTTGGATGCTTCTAGACCCCATTGGTGGTATCCTACTAGGTATATATCACACTATATTTGGTCCATCATTTGGTACCTGGACACACTTCATGGATGCAATTAGGGATAAGGGAAATCACTTGGTTGTCGATGCTTGATTTGATTATAGCATGGGATAGAGGTGAAAATGACCAATCTAAGGCACATGATGTTATCTAGATATAGTCTTTTAGACTTTTTGGTTATTTTGATATACCTATATGTATGATTTCATACTATTATGTTTGATTTTTTTTCATTTTTTATAGACATTACATTACATCATTTTTTATATGGTACTGGATATTTCTATTGGTAATTTTTTATCTTATTTGGATGATTTAACTTCTGTTGTTGGTTAATATTATGATTCCGCTATTTATTCATTCATTTCAACATTTTTATACTCTAATTATGAGGTATTAGTCTCCATATTATACCACCATGGGCCCTCACTACTAGTTGGAGACCTCTTGCATATAGGGAGGTGTGCTTGAGGCCATATGACCAACTGGATCAAGGCGCCGCTTAGTGGCCTACGGTTTGGGATGTTACTCATTGGGAAAATCTTATTGAGTTTATACTCACCCCTACATATGGAATTTCATGTGCATATAGAAATGATTTCCCTTGATGTAGGTAAGGGGAATATATAATTCTTTTCCAGTGGTGATTCATTGATCCACATTAGAGATGTGATAAAGGAGCTGGTGGAACAAGGTTTGGATACTCTATTTTATATGGATATGTGTATCATTAAATTTATTTTAAATATTTTATTTGTAAAATAATTATTTTTCCACTATTTAATTATTTAAAATTATATTTCTTTGAAGATATATTATATTCTCATGAATTGTTTCATTTATTTCATTAAGGGTAAATCATTCCCCAAGTGGTTCAGTTTATCCCTCTTTTATTCTTGGTAGATTATAAATATTAAGGAATATGTTTGTGACCATGTGGAATCCTTACTTGGGTATCAAGATTTAGGATCTTGGGTTGGGATGTTACAACAATTATAGTGATAATAGTGATTCAAGTTCACTAATTTCTAAGAAATCAAGAAAAGGGGTTGAATGTTTTGAAAACGACATAGTTGGAGACAAATATGCTCTTGTGAAAAATTGAAGTATGATAAAACTACATCATACATAATTTTTATCTCCAATGGATCTAAATAAACTTGAATAAGATGCTCAATATGAGTGATAAGTTAAATCCATGAATGAAGATATGGATCAAATCGAGAAAAATCAAATGTGGAATGTTGTTCTATGTTCAGGGGATAATATGTTATCACAACTAGGTGATTTTTCTAAAAACATAAATAAATAAGTTGAAGTAATTTGGAACAAATCATTACTCATGTGTAATGGACACTCCCAATTTGATAAAATTTATGCTAGTAAAGTATTCACTCTCTGAGAAAATTTGAATATGATCAGGTTATTTTTAGTAATAAATGTCCAAAAGAAGTTTTAAGTATTAAAAATGGATATCAAATTGGTTATTATCAATGGAGTACTTAAATAAAAATTCAAAAGAAAATAACCAGATAGATTTATCATTAATAAAGATAATAAAAAGGTTTGTATATTGAAGATGGTGTTTTATAGATTGAAATACGTATCAAGAGCCTAGTTTGTAGGGTTAGTTCAATTCTTGAAGTATATAGAGTAAAAAATAGGCATACATGTTCATGAACTTTATATAAAAAAGAATTTTTAAAACTGGTTGATAGTGTGCATTTATATGGATGGAATAGTCTTTGGGGGTATAAGTGAATCTTAATGTATGTAATTCATTACATGGATGAATATTGAGTTTGAAATGTCAATGGTTTATGATTTTATGTTTTAATTATAGGTATTTTGTTTATTAATACAAATATGTAAAGGAAGTTATAAAATATTTTTCATAGAGCATAAAACAAATTAGAGAAATGTGTTGAAACCCGTGTAAAATTACTAAAAATTGTGGTTGGAAAGTTAGTCAATGTTATAGATTATATCAAAATCATTTGTATCATATTATATTAAATATGAATAAGACCTAATATAATGCTTTTCACATTTCAAGCAATGGAATATCAAATTAATCCCAAGAAAATCCATCGGTGACCACTTAAATGGATACAATAGTATATTAAAAGCATAATAGACTTTGTATTATTTTATAGAGAAACATAGAAGTATGAATTGTTGGGATTTAAAATTTCCAATTGGTTTGGTTTAGTAGGTATAAGTTTCTAAGGATTTAATAACTCTAATTCAAAATACTAAAGTTAATAAAAAACCCAATTCCCATGATCACCATGCTGTAAAATCAAAACCATGTATAGTATAAATATGGTGAGAATGTGTGTGTAACTTACAATGAATTTGGATGAATATTTTATCTTAAAACATGAGTTTGATAAAGATCATTGAGTAGAAACCAATGGGATCCTTTATCCATCATTTATCCATAGGTTAACCTAAATCACTCTATAATTGGGTGGGATCATCCTCAACTCCCATGGTATGTCAATACATCTCCAAGAAAATGTTAAAGGAGAAGATAGATTCAGTAGAATCAGTCAGGATTTCACATAAGGTTGGATGGAACCATAAATCCCATTTTCATATAATTCTTCGTTTTTATATAGTCCTCAGTGATTCTCCTTAACCCTTTATGGAATTTAATTGAATGTTATGAAACATTCATGTAATCTTAATAATTATAAAAACTTCATATCCTTTGGTCATGTATGTGAATGCATTTATTGTATAAATGAATTTGATAATCCTAAATTTTTATTCATATGAAACATTTATAATTTATGATAGCCTTTATATGGAAGTGATTTGAACATTAAAACTTAATGTTGAACTGCCTAAATGAATTATAAGGCTGCCATGTGAATCATACAATACAACTCACAATGGCCTTGTGATATAGTTATATCATATAGTATAATTAGATTAGGAAGAAGTGTTTTATGATATAACTAAATCATAAGAAATTATATACCCATAAAATCATAGAAAATGCATTTTTCAACAATTATTTCATACCATACGACATATATAATAACCCAAATTTTTAGTATGTATTCTATTTTCATAAATTATATGATTTTCATAATAACATTAGATTATATTATGTAGAATAGAATTTGATTATAGAATAAAATAAATGATAATTATTTTATTAATGATATAATATAACATATGAATTATGAATATGCTCCATAAGATCAACACAAGTTCAATGGAATGATAAAAAAAGTAAATAAAAAGAGTGCAAGATTGAAGTATTCATCATCACAGTCCCTTAAGAGAATCATCCCACTAAATATAATTATATAAATAAGGGAAACCAATAAAAATATGATATGAATTTTGAGGATGAAATGGGAGAATAGAATGTATTATTTTTAGATAAGTTGGTAAGGTTATATAAAAATATATATCCACTCAAGGTAGTTTTCATATATCTATTGGGTTAGTCCTTATATGGTGGTTTGGGTTATCATTATATGATACCTAAAATATGAGGTAAGATACCCATTATATGATTTGTTAACTGTAATATAATCAAGCCACTTTGGTGGAGGCGTAGTGGTGAAGGGGGTGGTAAAAAACATGTTTCTCTTTGGGAGGTCCAAGGTTTGATTCTTAGGAGCCCTCACTTTAGAGAATTTCTCCTTCCCACAGATCCATTCATCTTTTCAGGTCACTCAGTTCTAAATTGGGTGGGAAGAAGGGTGCAACACACCTGTTCTGACAGATTTTTGTGTCGAACCATTATCATTCAGGTTGTCACCCCATGGGATGCTCTTCCATCTCGGTGGGCAACGGCTCCTTCCCAACTAGGGTTCTCTCTAGAATGACCTCTTCATGGGGAGGGGGATTCCTTGATGATGAGGGTTCGAAAAGGACACTTCTAGGGATTCCCTTTTTTAAGAGAAATAAAGAAAATTTTAATACGATCAATTGAATACTCATTTTATATTGGAAAAGTAATTATGTTTATTTATTGTCAAAAAATATGTTTTATTTCATGTTAAGTATATTCCTTTAACCAAATTTCTTATTTTGATCTATTTTAAGAACTATTTAATTATTATATATTTTATAAATTGATATTTATTCTAATTATATTAATTAATATTGATATTTATTATTATGATAATCTGAGAAAAAAATTATCAATATATGAAACAAGAATATGGTTTTTAATTTGAAAAGAAATATTTGTTATTCGAAAAAAAATATTATTTTAATATATGAGTTTTTATTTTAAATATTATTATTTTATAATTTTAGATTTATTTTAATAAAATGAAGAATATATTTTGAATATTAATGTAAAAAATAGATGTAAGGTATTTTGTTTAAAAAAATTATAAATAAGTTATGATAGTAAATAGTAAATGTGATGTATAATCACTATTTTTTATTAAAATTTACGCTAAAGAATTATAAATGATATTTTTATTTAAATTTATGTTCTTTAATATTTTAAAGGATTTATTTTTAAAATAAATATTTAAATTCAATTTGGTTATAAGTTGAGTGACACATTTGAATTTTAATTATTTTTAAAAGATAATAGTTTCAACTTAAATTGAATTGTATTAATTATTAATTTATAAATATCTATAATATTTATAATAATTTATAAATATATGGAATATTTTATAATATTATAGATATAAAATATTATTATTCAAAGGTACATTATTCAAATTCTATTTGATTTAAGGTCGAGTAATAAATCTAAATTCATTTTAAAAATATAAGATTTTATTTTCGAATCAAACTTCAAAAACCATTATTAAATATGTGTCTATAAAGTTATGGAACACTCAATAAATATATTAAACAAGTAAAAATACTAAAAATAAAATAAAAATAAATTTTTATTGTCAATATATCAATTTAAATTTGTTAGATTTTGGGTAACATACTTAGACTCCTTTTAAAATAAGAATTTGAGTTCAAGTAGAATTATACTTATTATTATTATATTTTTATTTAAAATGATATGGAAAATTTTAAAAAAATAGAAATTTATTAAAATAAATAGTATAAAATATTAATTTTCAAATTCAAAAGGTGAATTTTAATTTTTTAGGTATTTATTAAAACATTTTAACTCCTTTTAATATAAGAGTTTGATTTTGAAAGTAATTTCACTTCCTATTGATATATTTTTATAAAAAATGATATATAGCATTATAGAAGCCTATTTAATGTGTATTAAATGATAATATACTCAAAATATCATCTAAAAGGTATTCAATTAATATAAATTATTCTTTAGTTCAAGATAAATATGGAAATATTTATCAATGATGACGTATTACTTGCACAGCATGAAAAAGAAAAAATGGTGACTTGGTGATAAGATTTGGGAAGGAAAAGTGTTTTTATAACTTTAAGGAATAAATATGATCATAAATAATTTATATAAATATTATAACATAAATTCCATAATTATCTAGATATTATTAAACTAAAATTATGAAAATAAACCTAAAAATCAAGATAAATGGGATTATGTGTTAAAAATGATTTATTATTTATTAAAAAATCATAAAAAACATATCCTTGGCCATATTTAGATGAATAATGTTCTAAAATATCTTCTTCTATACATTTATGATCCACTTTAAACTTAAATATTAAGTTATTAACCCTTAAAGAATGAATATTTTTTAAAATGTCATTGAATCTTTCCTATAAAAGGGGACTCATTCTACCCTTTCCAAAACATATTTAAAGTTAAGTTTTCTATCAATATTTTACCCAAATACCTTTATAAACCTCCATTTACATGTTTATAATTCTATGGTTTAGAAAAAACTTCTTCCTCCAAATTCTTTATACTCAATCTAAAGGAGATGACTCAATGAGTGAGGAAGTTTGAGGACATACAATACAATTCAATACCCAAGGTAAGGGGTTTCTCTTTTTTTATCTCTATTATTTGATATTATCACTCTCTCACTTTTAAAATATATATTTTTCTTACATTTTAATTTTATTCATGTTATATAATGGTTTTTTAATATATTTCTCTATTGATTTTGTCTTGTATATGATGTTGGGAAGGTAATCGTTTCTCCCTATTCCTTTACATTTCTCACTTGGTAACCTTCTCTCACTGATTTCTATTATATTTTTTAGAAATATTCCTATAGAATTTGTTTATGTAATGTTCCTAAAATACTCATTGCTATATTTATCCTTACCTAGGGTGTTATCTAATCATGATTTTATGGTTATAATGGCATCAAAATTCAAGATATGTTTTTTCTAAAATTTTCATACAATCTCTTAATTTCCATTAAAATATTTTTTATATATGAGAATGTCATTTTATTTAATAATATTATTATCAAGATACTACCTTTGTTAATATATAAGGTTTATGATTACATTTCATTTTACTCATAGTAGTGTTTTAGTTAACCCATTTTATTTTATTTATCTGGTTTAAAATTAATATTTATGATTATAGGTTAAAATGCAAGATCTTATGTGTTTTATTCATATAAAGATTATTAGAAGTTATTTATGATGATAGTAGGGCCTATGATATAGATTATAAATTTCTTGGGTAATAATTTATTCTCTGTATAAAATATATTCTAAGTAACTGAATAGGTTATTCTATTATGGGTGATCGTAATTGTGATTATTAAAGTATTATAATATAATGTCCCTAGAAAATCGTTATGATTATTCTATTCTATTTATACTTGTATATGATTTTTCTTTAAGATCCTATTTAAAATACTTTGATATGAGTATTGTAGTTGAATTCATGATTTAATATGAGTTTATGAATTTTATAGGAGTGTAATGTGTTCCTTTATGCCATTGATTAACACACATGAGTTTTCCTATGTTTCAAGGCCTAACTAGTTTCTTTATATTGTTACCCATTAATTAGAGTTATATTCTCATCCCATGTATTGTAATGATTTATATAGGGATTGAGAATGAGTAGGAAAAATGATAAAGTCAAAATTCAAGTTGATTGGTCTTAAATGGAGCAAGTATAGGAACATATCATGGGGAATAAATAGATTTCGATTAGGATTAAAAAAGAAGGTTTATGTGTCATAATTATCTAAAAAACTAAATCAAAAGGTTATTGGAATGTGTTTGTTGTAATATTTATAGACATGTGATTATTGGGTGGTTATGTTTGAGGCATTACATAAGGTGTCATAGAAATTTTTAAATACCTTTAGAGGTTAGGATTTTGTTGGATGAGTATAATTTAAAATATTTATAAAACCTTAAGGGTTAATATGTTTATTAAAAATCATAAGTTAAAAGTCATAGATAACCTTAGGATTCAATATTTTAAGTAGATTATTGTTATTAGGGGATATGGGTGATCAAATTTATAAATAAAATGTGATAATGGAAGTTTTTAGGTTTAAAGTTTTATATAAAATAATTAATAAATATTTAGAATATTTTAGGGGTTATGAAACATTTTATTGCAAAAGAAAACATTAAAATTTATTTTAGGGGAAAATTTATATTTTTACAAGAAAAAAAATTATCGTTATTGAATAAATTCTTAATATATTATTTATTTAAAAGTTTTATTACATATTTTTTAAAATTTTATTTATATATTTTTTTAAGATTGATGGGATAAAATATTGTACAAATGTTTTACCCCTCCCATATGATTTAATTGAAATCATTATTGTAAAATATTTTTTAAGTTATTTTAAAACTTATTTCAACATTCTAATCACTTGTAAACAATTATATGATATATCGAACTCCTCTTCCATGACTATAAATCTCCATTAATTGTGGATAATTCATAATAAAATTTTAAAATCTCAAATGTTTCATATTTGTACAAGAAAGTATTATCAAGTAATTTTTTATTTTTTCACAATGTCACAAAAACTATCTTACACTAAATTATTTCAATGAAACTGCAGAGAAAGGTGATCTTAGGTTATCATATATATTCTTAGTTTTATATTTTATTATTTATGGAAATGCTTTTGATGTATAAAGTGAAAAATGTTTTATAATTTTCATGTATGGTTCTATCATATTATTTTATAAAAATAAGTTCTAAAATATGTTTTAAAAATATATATTCAAAATACTACATTTTGAAAACTATATTTTCAACATCAATTAAATTGTTCCAATTGTATTTTGACAAAATAATTAAAATGTTTTAAATTTTTGTTTCACTTCATGGACCCTCGCTCTTTGGGAATGACACTAAAATAAAAATTAAGGATTATACTAAAGGTGTGAATTGTTTTCATAACAGTTTAGATTATGTTTTGAAATATAAAACATGATTAGATTAAAATTAATAAATCATAGGAAATTATTCATATTTGTGATTATAATAAAGAAGTATTATGAAATGATGCAACAAATCTTAGTAAAAGGTTTAGAAGGAGTTATATGATTGAAGTGCATACATAAAGGGTTTCAATATCTAAGGAGTAGTGATCTTTTTACTTGTGTTACAGGGATTTAAAATTGTGAGGATGATATTTATTTAAGGGTTATAGGATGTAATAGCCCTGATTTTTAGTATATATTATTCTTTCATAAATTATATATTTTTTATAATAATATTAGATTCTATTGTGTAGTATATAACATGAGTATAAAATAAAAAAAATGATCATTATTTCATAAATGATATAAAATTACATATTAATGATGAATACACTCTATAAGATCAATACAAGAATAATGGGATAATAAAAAACAAGTAAATAAAAAGGCCTCAAGATTGAAGTATTCATCATCGTGGTCCCCTATGAGAATCATACCACATAATATCATTATATAAAGAAGAAAAACCAATAGAAATATGATTTTCATTTTTAGGATAAAATGAGAGAATATAATATATATTTTTTATATAAATAAGCAATTTTATATACAGGAAAAATATGACTGTTAAAGGTACTTGGTATATATCTATTGGTGTAGTCATTATGGGTACCCATTATATAGTTATTGGGGTTTTTGTTATATGATCCCTAAAATAAGAGGTATGATACTCATTATATTATTAGGTAGATTTAATATGATCAATTTGACGCTTATTTTATATTGTAAAAGTAATTATGTTGATTTCATGTCTTAAAATATGTTTTATTTAAGGTTAAGAATATTTATTTAACAAAATTTATTATTTTGATCTATTTAAAGAATTATTTAATTATTAGATATTTTATAGATATATATTTATTTTAATTCTATTAATTCATGTTGATATTTATTATTATGATAATCTTAGAAATAATTTTATCAAGGTATGAAACAATAATATGGTTTTTCATTTGAAAAGAAACATCAATTGTTTGAAAAAGAATATTATTTCAATATATAATGAGTTTTTATTTTAAAATTTATTCTTTAATAATTCTTTATTTATTTTTGTAAAATTAATAATTTATTTTGAATATTTATTCATTTTGTTAAAGTTACAAATAAAAATGTATGATAGTAAATGGTAAATGTGTTTTATAATAAGTTTTTGAATAAAATTTATGATAAAAATTTATAAATGATATTATGATTTAAATTTATTCTATTTAATATTTTGAATGATTTATTTTGAAAGAAAATATTCAAATTCAATTTGATTATAAGTTGAGTGATATATTTGAATTTGAATTATTTTTTTAAAATAAGAGTTCAAATTCAAATTTAAATCCATTAATGATTAATTTATAAATATATGGAATATTTTATAAAAATTTGGAAATATATTGAATATGTCATAATATCCTAGATGTTAATAATTATTATTTAATGGTTTAATATTCAAATAACATTTGATTAGAATTTGAGTGATAAAGTTAAATTCCTTTTAAAAATATATGAGGTCAAGTTCGAATCAGATTTTTTAACCCATTATTAAATATATGACTAGAAATTTAGAGAACACTCAAGACATATATTTAATATTTCTATAAAAACCCTACTCTTCATTTCATATTTAAACATGATTTATTACATAAAATTTCACTTAATACAACTCAGAAGATCGAGAGGTCTAATGTATTTGAAAAATTAGGTACATTACATAACAACTTAAAACATGAAAAGAAACATATTTTTTGAACACTTATTTTACATGACCACAAAATTAATTCATACTTAACACTTCAAGGGATAACCTGAGGACATACATAAGAAAGGGGTGAGCTATAAAGCCTAGTAAGCGAATAAACAAGGCATATCATGAGGAATATAATACATGTTAAACAATAGGAATATAAATGGAACATAAAAAGTAAAATGAATAATAAGGCATGATATAAAATGGTAATCATAACATGATAAAAGTGTAAATAGCATACAATATGATATTATCATGAGTTAAGGATCATTGCACATGGAGAAGCATGAGTCAAAATCATTGCACATAGAGCAGCATGATTCAAACTCATTGCACATGGAGGAGTATAATTAAAATCTGATTTCACATGGAGGAGCATGATTAAAATATAATTTCACATGATGTATCATGATAATAACATTACCCAATGCATTGGAGTGCTATCATGGCGCACCCTTTATAATATTTTTGTTTTCATGCTTAAGTGTGTCACATAGATCATACAACATGGATTCATTAATCAACATAGTTTATTCCATGATCAAGGAAATTTAGAATACATACATATATATATAAATAATAAATTAGTATATGTGTATAAATTTTAACACCCTTTATAGAGAAATGGGTATGGTGTCACTACACAATGATTTTGGCATGGAAAATCGTGGTGCAATTTCGGCAGCAAAACAGCATCATATAAAAATTCATAAAGTGGGTTGATGAGAGATAAATGGGTATATAATCATTTAGACATGAAATGGAAAACAATAGGTACATATAAATACATTACCCAACATAATTAATTGGAATTATAAGGCGTAACATAATTAAGAGTCTTGAAGTAAGAGGAGAAAGCAAAAGAACCCTTATGAAATTTCAGCATGGTAACGGGTGTACATAAAGGATCATACAGGGGATTAATGAGATTTAAAGGACGAAATAATAATTTATACATAAAATTGATAGTAATGGGATCATGGATAATCATATACCAACATATAAAAATGGAATTTAAGAAGCATAATATAAAAGAAGTTCTTGAATGGAAATGAGAAGAGAGAAATCTCTTACAAAATTTCAACATAGTAATGGCTTAGGTAAGGGTCAAAATGAGGGGGGATAAATGATACGTCATAAAAATAACATTCATTTTATATTAATTTAATGATTAAAATTTAATGTAAATACAATAAATTGAAATTAAAATAACTAATCTCAAAGAAGGTGCTTAAATTCAAAGGTGAAGAGAGAAATCCCTTACTTGGATGTGTGACCCCAAAAGATTAGGAGAGGCTTCTTGGGAGTTTGGGGGGCCTTTGTAGGACTTTATAGAGTATATAGAAGATTTTGGACGATCTTCTAGGAGTTTTAGTGAATAGAAATGGGATCTTGGGTGGGGTTATATAGGAAAGGAGGGAGATTTGTTTATTGCTTTGGTTTTGGACACTTTATAACAAAATATTCAAAACCAAAAACCATCCCATGGTTTTTGACCATGATTTCGATCAAATGTGAGTGGTATAAATTATTTTATGAGGCAAAGGTCCAAAGATAATAATATATTTCCCTTTATTATGTGTAGGTGAGTCGCACTTTCAAAGAAATTATTTTAAAATATTAAAATATAATATATGTCTTGGAGGATTCACTAAGGATTTATAAAATAAATCAAATAAACTAAAAATTGCATTATTTTAAATTAAAAAACATATATTTTTTCTAGGATACATTTTATAGTATTCATTATATCACTATTGGGATATTATGATATCATAAAACACACCGTATATTTATACGGTATTTACTTTTAAAAACAATTGTCTGTCTCAGAAAATTATGAAAAATTCACCATTTTTGATTCCAAAATTATTCATTTTATCTAAATAATTTTTTAAATATGTGAATTTTCAATTTAAAATAAAAACCTATATTTATTAAAATTGGTAGGTTTTTTACAAAAATAGTTTTTGAAGCCTAATAATAATTATATTTGACTTCATAAAAATTATATGATCATTTATATTTAAAAAATAATAATTTAATAATAATATTTTATTAAATATTATTTATTTCAAAAATACATTAATTCATCAAAATAGATTTCTAAAAAAAGACTATTTTTTCTTTAAAAATCATTTATAATGTAAAAATAATTGGAAGAAAAATATATTCATTATTCTATACAAAATAATGTACATAATATTATTGCTAGGGTCTTAATACATATCCTTTTATTACACCAGGATATTCCCTAAGAGTAAGGTGCATGATAGTGGGACTTTCATGGGGTCATTTGGTGAACATGATTTAGGTCGTGATCTCAATGAGCTTAAACTTCTCCCATAAACAGTTTTACTCATGCTTAAGTTATTAGAACTTGTCTTGGGATTGGTCTAGGGAAAAGCTATGACAACCCTACTTTTATTACAAACTTAAACATGATTTATTACATAAAACATCACTTGATACAATAAATAAGATCGAGAGGTTTAGTGCCTTTGGGGCTTAGGATCATTACATAAAAACTTGAAACATGAAATACAACATCTTTATTGAAAACTTCATATACATGACCACTACATTCCCTCGTACCTAGCATTGCATGGGATAACCTGTGGACATGCATAAGAAAAGGGTGAGCTATAAAGCCTATTAAGGGAATACACATATAATAACATGAGGAGTACAATACATGTTAGACATTAGGCATATCAATAGAGCATAAGATAAACATGAACATAAAGGCATGATAAATCATTATAATCATAAAATGTAAATGTGGCAACAACACTTAACATGGAATTAGCATTAGCCAAGGCTCATTGCACATGGAGCATGAGTAAATCCTCATTGCAAATGAAGTACGAGTAAACCCTCGTTGCAATTGAATTAAAATGAGTCAACACTCATTACACATGATGTATCATGATACTATAATTTACCCAATGCATTGGAGCTCTATAAGGGCGCACCTTTCCTAAACATTTCATTTCATGCATAAGTGTGCCACATGGATCATAAAACATGGATTCATAAAACATAATCATTTATTCCACAATAAAGGAATGTGGAATTCATACATAAAACTTTATAATAAATAAGTAAATGTGCATAAAGGTGAATACCCTTGATAGAGAAATGGGCATGGTATTCACTACACAATGGCATTGGATTAGAAAATCAGTGCGATTTTGGCAACGTAACGGCGTGACATAAGAATTCATAGAAATGGTTGATGAGAGAGAAAGGGTTTTCTCATCATATTTACATGTAATGGATAGTAAGGAGTTCATATGGATACATGTTCCAAAAATTGTAATGGAATTTAGATTCATGATACAAAAGTATTGCTTGAATGTAAATGAGGAGAAAGAAGTTCCTTTCGGAATTTCGGCATAGTAACAGGTGTACATGGGAGGAATTTAATGAGAGAGAAAGGGGTATCCCATCATTAAAACATAAAGAGGGCAGTATGAGGGAGGTGCGAAACCATACCCCAACATTCATAATTGAAATTAAAAGGGAAAAACAACATAAATAAAATTGAACAAGAATGAGAAAGGAAGAAAAAACCCTTACTTGGAAGTGTGCTTCTAAAGGCTAGAGAGAGGCTTGTGAGAGGCTTCTTGGGAGCTTGGGGAACCTTGGGAGGATTCTATAGAGATTGGGGTAGAGGTTGGACGAACTCTAAAGGATTTGAGTGTGGAGGAAGTGGGAGATTGATCCCATCCTCCTTTAAATTCCATTGAGCATTCTCTCAACATGTCCTCAAGTGTTTGGATAGTCTGCTTGGATTGGCCATCAGTTTGAGGATGATAGGTCGTACTGAAGTTCAGTTCAGTATTCAGAGCATGTTGAAGACTCTTCCAAAACTTAGAGGTGAATCTTGGATCTCAGTCAGACACAATAGATAGTGGTACTCCATGAAACCTTACCACTTACCTGATATATATCTGTGCCAGTTGATCCAAAGAGTAATCCTCCTGAATAGCAATGAAGTGTGTAGTCTTTGTAAGACGATCCACAACAAACCAGATTTCATTGTTTCCTTTGGATGTCCTCGGAAGTCCAGTGACAAAGTATATGGTGATGTTCTCCCATTTCCATTCTGGTATGGGCAATGGTTGCATCATCCCCTTAGACTTCTGCCTCTCTGCCTTCACTTACTGGCACACCAGGCACTTCGATGTATATTCGGTGATCTCCTTCTTCATATTATCCCACCAAAAGTTTTCTCGGAGATCTCGATACATCTTTGTGCTCCCTGGGTGAATAGAGAAATTTGAACTATGTGCGTCCTCCAAAAGTTCCTTCTTCAGCTCCGGACTTGATGGAACACATAGTCTTTTCCCAAACCACACAATTCCTTCTTCATTAACATTAAACTCTGAGGATTTCCCTTTTTCGATAGCTTCCAATTTTTCTTGAATTCCCACATCATTCTTTTGAGCATCCTTTAACCTTTCCAAAAGAGTTGTTTGAGCAATCATTTGTGAAAGGATTGATGATTTTACCTTATCTATGATTCTCATGTCTATCTTCATCAAGTCTAAGAAGATTTGATCCTTCACAATTCTCATCATTGATAGAATCACTTGATCCTTTCTACTTAGGGAAACTTCCACCTTGTTCGCTTTCCCAGGGTGGTAATGGATTGAACAATCATAATCCTTGATGAGCTCTATCCATCTTCTTTGGAACATGTTAAGCTCTTTCTGTGTGAATATATATTTAAAACTCTTGTGGTCAGTATATATCTCACATTTCTCTCCATAGAGATAATGCCTCCAGATTTTCAAGGCAAAGATCACCACCGCCAACTCCAGATCATGCATTGGATAGTTTCTCTCATGGATTTTCAACTACCTTGAGGCATAGGATATAACTTTATCATTATGAATCATCACACAGCCTAAGCCCTTCTTTGAAGCATCACTGAAAACAACAAAAAGTTCCCCACTTGTGGGTAAAGTGAGTACGGGCACAGTGATAAGCCTCCTTTTCAACTCCTTGAATCTTTCTTTTCATTCATCACTCCAAGAAAACTTTACTCCATTTTGAGTTATCTAGTTAAGAGAGTTGGACAATCTTGAGAAATTTTTCACAAATTGTCGACAATATCCAGCTAACCCCAAGAAGCTACGGATATCTGTTACCGATGTTGGTCTCGTCCATCCCTCAATTGCATCTGTTTTGGAGGGATCCACAGATATCCCATTGCTTGTGATGATATGGCCCAAGAATGAGACCTCCTTTAACCAAAACTCACACTTTCTGTACTTTTCATAGAGCTTATCCTTGCGCAAAGTCTCTAGTATAGTTCTTAAATGCTCCTCATGATCCTCCTTGGTTTTGGAGTATATTATAATATCATCTATAAAGACTACCACAAATTTTTCTAGGTAATCTCTAAAGACTCTATTCATAAAGTCCATGAAGATTATTAGAGCATTAGTGAGTCACAAAGGAATTACTATGAATTCATAGTGCCCGTATCTTGTGCGAAAAGCAGTCTTGGGGGTAACTTCCTTCTTTACCCTTACTTGATAATATCCCGACCGCAAGTCCACCTTGGAGAAGTATTGTGATCCACGCAGCTGATCGAACAAGTCATCAATTCTTGGGAGAGGATACTTATTCTTTATCGCGATTTTGTTAAGTTCACGATAATCGATGCAAATCCACATTGACCCATCCTTCTTCTTGACGAAGAGAACTGGTGCACCCCATGGTGAAGCACTTGGGCGTATAAACCCTTTATCCAGATTCTTCTGTAGTTGTTTCTTCAGCTCTTCAAGCTCTAAAACATCCATTATATATGGAGTATTGGATATTGGTAAATCCCCGGGTATAAGTTCAATTGATAATTCAACATCTCTTCTAGGAGGAAGATCAGGCAGTTCCTCAGGAAACACTTTAGCGAATTCCCTCACAAGGTATTTCTTCAAGGATGGTTTCTTCCTTGGACTCAATCATCGGAGCCAGATACGCATGCTCATAAGGAAGTAATATCCATGCTTGAGATGATGGAGATAAAGGAGATTCATCTTCCTCCTTACACTTGTAAAGAATCGGGGTTCGATTCTCCATATGGAGTGTGATTTCACTCTCCTGACAATTTATGTTGGATCTATATAAGGAAAGCCAATCCATGCCAAGAATTGCATCAAATTCCACAAGAGGTAGTATGATGAGGATCTCTGGGAAATTAAATCCACAAATTATAATAGGGGAGGACTTATATTCATGGGATGCAATGATTGCCCCATTTGCCGTACTCACCGACATCTTCACTTCCATGATTTGTGGTGGTGCTGGGATTGTTCTACTAAACTTTTGAGATATAAAAGAATGCATAGAACCTGAATCAAAAAGTACGTTCTCTATTCTTGAATGAATAACTAGCGTACCTATCACCACTTCATTGTCAAGGTTCACTTTGGCAGAAGTGATGGCAAAATCTCTTCCTTGCTACCTTGGAGGTTGTTGGTTGCCTCTGAAAACCCTTGGATTAGGGAACTGATTTGCAAAATGACACGGTTCTTTGAATTTGTATCATTGAACAACGCGTTGAGGTTTTAACGGAGCGTTCCTCTCCTCTGTCGCAGCTGCGGGTCTTTCTTGCCGACAGTTAACAGCTAGGTGCCCTTCTCTTCCACACCTGAATCATTTCCTCGTCCCCTTAAGGCAATTTCCAGGGTTCTTCTTTCCGCACTTTTGGAAAGTGGGGTGCTGGATCTTCTTAGAACCATTGGATTTATCCATCCGACCACCAGAATTTAAGTCCACCTTACGCTTCTTATCCCCATGATACCCCTGTGATTCTCTGATCTCCATTTCGACCTTGAGGGCACATCGGAAAATTTCCTCATAGCTATCGAAGTCACATATTTCTAATGCTTTCTGTAGGCTGGCCTTCAGCCCACCAAAGAGGCCGTCAACTTTGCATTCTGGGGTAACGACAAAGCCGGAAGCATATCGTGGAAGACTTTTTAAGTTTTCCTCGTACACTCCAACAGATTCTTCATCTTTTTTCATGAGGGAAAGGAAGTCCCTTTCCATCTTAAGCCGGAGGGTGCACGAAAAATATTTATCAAAAAACATCTTCCGGAAATCCTTCCATTCCAATGCCTCGATCTCCTCCTCAGGCTTCGTATTTTTGATCAACATCCACCATTGATCAGCTTCACCCTCCATATGATAAGATTCCAGGAGAACCTTCTCTTGTTCAGAACATTGAAGGATGGAGAATATCTTTTCAATGGAGTTGATCCATGGTTCAGTGGTCGTGGGATCGGATGATCCACTAAAAGTAGGAGGCCTTTGTCTCATGAAGCTCTCGATAGAGACTTGTTCTTTATTAGGGGGGTTGAATGTTCCTCTTGACCCGTTTTTCTAATCAAAACTTGAGTTAGATGATAGAGAAGCGTGACAAAGTTCACAATTCCCACTCCCATTGGATTGGGCATCTCATTAGTACAGTCATCACACTGATCTACACAAAGTTTGTTAGCCCGAGTCCTCCTATTATGGATCATTGGCTGGAATAAAAGGAAAGTTAGGGGTAACACATAAAGGGTAATCCAAAGAAAAAAGTTGATGACTTATAAATAAACTTTTATTTCCTTAACTCATGAGTCTATAGGCTTCAATCTAGGCTTTTCATGATCTACCTTCTAACATATATTCTTAGGGGCATTTTTTTTAGTTCCCTTAATAAGGGTTCATACTAAGATTGTGAATTTATCAAAACATATCCCCCAGGAGTGTCGTAACCAAGAGTGCAGAAAGGCCCTTTGTCGTGCACCAGTTCCCGTTCAAGTCTAGCTCAAAGCGGTGTTTGTGGGTTTTACCCCTAGGATACATCTGTGCCAGAGCCGCCTCTACCTGCTCGTATCCAAACAGAGATGTATTTGTTTGATAAACCACTTACTCAGAACTTAACAAAACTTTGGGATGTTTTTATTATACTTAGTCTTATCTCTAAGGCTTTACTAGAGTTTTCTAATCCTAATCCCAAAAATGACTAAACCAATCCTCTGATACCAACTATGACAACCCTGCTTTTATTAAAAACTTAAACATGATTTATTACATAAAACTTCACTTGATACAACAAAGAAGATCGAGAGGTTTAGTGTCTTTGGGGCTTAGGATCATTACATAAAAACTTGAAACATGAAATACAACATCTTTATTGAAAACTTCCTTTACATGACCACTACATTCTCTCGTACTTAGCATTGCATGGGATAACCAGTCGACATGCATAAGAAAAGGGTGAGCTATAAAGCCCAGTAAGGGAAGACACATGGAATAACATGAGGAGTAAAATACATGTTATACATTATGCATATCAATATAGAATAAGAGAAACATGAACATAAAGTAATGATAAAGCATGATAATCATAACATGGAAATGTGGCAACAACACTTAACATGGAATTAGCATGAGTCAAGGCTCATTGCACATGAAGCATGAGTAAATCCTCATTGAAAATTAAGAATGAGTAAACCCTCATTGCACTTGAATTAGCATGATTCAACACTAATTGGACATGACGTATCATGATACTATACTTTACCTAATGCATTGGAGCTCTATAAGGGCGCACCCTTCTTAAACATTTCATTTCATGCATAAGTGTGCCACATGGATCATAAAACATGGATTCATAAAACATAATAATTTATTCCACGATAAAGTAATGTGGAATTAATACATAAAACTTTATAATAAATAAGTAAATGTGCATAAAGTTGAATACCCTTGATGGATAAATGGGTATGGTATTCACTACACAATGGCATTGGCTTAGAAAATCGGTGTGATTTGGGCAGCGTAACGGCGTGACATAAGAATTCAAATAAATGGTTGATGAGAGAGAAAGGGGTTCCTCATAATATTTACATGTAATGGACAGTAAGTAGTTCATATGGATACATTTCCCAACAATTGTAATGGAACTTATATTCATGATACAAAAGTATTGCTTGAATGTAAATGAGGAGAGAGAAGTTCCTTTCGGAATTTCAGCATAGTAACGGGTGTACATGGGAGGAATTTAATGAGAGAGAAAGGGGTATACCATCATTAAAACATAAAGAGGGAAGTATGAGGGAGGTGTGAAACCATACCCCAACACTCATAATTGAAATTAAAAGTTCAAAACAACATAAAGAAAATTGAACAAAAATGAGAAAGGAAGAAAAAACCCTTACTTGAAAGTGTGCTTCTAAAGGATAGAGAGAGGCTTGTGAGAGGATTATTAGGAGCTTGGGGCACCTTAGGGGGATTCTAGAGAGAGTGGGGCAGAGTTTGGACGAACTCAAAAGGATTTTAGTGAGGAGGAAGTGGGAGCTTGGGTGGGTTTATATAGGAAAGGTGAGGGAATTCTTTATTATTTAGGTTTGGGACCCCTTATATTAAATTAATCCAAACCACAAACCATCGCATGGTTTTTTCCCATGGTTTTTGGAAAAGAAAAGAGGAAAAAAATATTTTATAAGGACAAAGTCCGAACTTCTTAAAATAATAGGGTTGCTTATGTGGAGTTGAGTCACACTCCCATGAAAAACAATTTAAAAAGACAAGGTGTTTAATAAGTCTTGAGGGGTCCCTTAATGCTTTGAAAAGTAAGTCAAACAAACCCAAAATCACATTATTTTAATGGTAAAACATATATTGGCCTAACATAAAGATTATAGTATTTTATTACATCACTATTGGGTCATTATGATGTCATAAAACACATTATATATTTAAACGGTATTTAATTTTTACTCAAAAAATTAGCTGTCTCAAAAAATTATGAAAAATTCACCGTTTGATAATTTCGACATCCTGATTCCAAAAATAAAATTTATTTTATATAAATAGTTTTCTAAATATGTTAATTTTCACTTTTAAAATAAAAACTGACATTTATCGAAAATTCACAGGTTTTGACAAAAATGACTTTCAAAACTTAATAAAAATTATAATTGCATTCATACAATTATATGATCATTTATATATAATAAAATTAATATAATATTATTATTATTATTATTATTTTATTAAAAAATTATTTAATTCAAAAATCCCTTAATTTAGTAAAATAGATTTTTTAATTAAATAATAACTAAAAAACACCATTTGTACTTTAAAAACTATTTACAATGTATCAATAATGACAAGAAATTATATTCATTATTATATAAAAAAATAATGTACATGAACATAGTACTATCGATTAGTTACATAACCCCTTAAAACAGTCGCATAAGACCTAAGGGTAAGGTGTGCGATGGTGACAGACTCTTGGGGTGGCTCGGATAACATTGCTCGAGTGGTAATCTCTATCAACTTCCACTTCTCCAGTAGATAGTCCCGTTCGAGCTTGACATGGTGAAGCTCAGCTTTGTCTTGGTCAAGAGTGAATCCCAAGGGTGCCACCTCTTTTCCGAGCTCTGATAAATGGGCTTCGTATGGGGAAATTCTACTGGATGAGGCCATCACTTCTTTTGTCTGAGTAAATTTGGATTTGTTAAAGCCCTATATTTATACTAATCATGTGATCACAGTTTAACGGCTATATTAGCAACGGTCAAAATTATTAACATAAAACCAAATAAGTTGAAATTTTATATAAACATAAAGATACATTTAATTAGATCAATAGGGATTTCCATTAATGAAACTTTGGGTCGTTACAAAAGCCCAAAAATGTTATCTCCCTTGAAAGCTCTAATAAATGGGCTTCATAGGGTACAATCCTACTTGGTGAGGAAATCATATTGTATATGCCAAAAGGATTTTTTAAAACCCTATATTTATACTAGTCTTTTGATCATTTTTCAACATCTATATTATCAATGGTAGTGATACTTAATGATCATTTAAAATAAAATTGGATATAATAAAATAAGTGCATGTGTTTTCTATAACCATAATACATTTAAAAATAAAGAGAATTGTATACTTAAATGTTCGGTTCATTAAAACCTTCCCCCTTAAGAAATTTCATCCTTGAAATTTTCTTTCCCAACACTAAAACAGATGAGGGTAACTCTGCTTCATCACCTCCTCTGGTTCCCACATTGCTTCTTTAAACTTTTTTTTTCTCCATAACACTTTGACAAGGGGAATTTTCATATTTCATAGAAATTTTTCTCTATGTTCTAAGATCTTCACTGGCTACTCCTCATAGGAAAGGTCATTGTCCAATGGTACCACCTCTGGATTGAGTACATGTGATGTGTTTGGGATGTACTTCCTTAAGAGGGATACAAACAATACATCATGTACTTGAGAGAGGTTCAGTGGGAGTGCTAGTCGATAGGTCACTGCTCAGATGCAATCAAGGATCTCAAAAGGGTCGATATACCTTGGAATAAGCTTTACCTTATTCCCAAGTCTCATCACTCTCTTACATAGAGATATGTGTAGAAATACCATGTCTCCAACATTAAACTCTAGGTCACATCAGCGATTGTCAGCGTAGCTCTTTTATCAACTCTAAACATCTTTGATGTGTTGTCGTATGGTATTAAACTTCTCTACCATTTATTAGACTATTTTAAGACCTAGAAGATTTTGTTCCCCATATTCATCCCAACATGCTGGTATTCTTCACCTCTTACCATAAAGGGATTCATAAGGTGTCATTTGGATGCTCTAATGGAAATTTTTGTTTTAAGAGAACTCCACCAAAGGAAGATGTTGGTCTCATATACCTTTGAAGTCTATTGAGAAATATCTCAACATGTCCTCAAGTATTTGGATAGTATACTCAGATTGGACATCATTTTGAGGGTGATAATCTATACTAAAATTAATCTCAATGTTTAGAACATGCTGGATACTTTTCCAAAATTTAGAGGTGAATCTTGGATCTTGATCGAACACAATCGATAGTGGTACTCCATGAAGCCCTAATACTTATCTAATGTATATCCATTCCAGTTTATCCAGTGAGAAATCCTATCGAATCGCAATGAAGTGTTAAATCTTTGTAAGATGATCCATAACAACCCAAATAGCATTATTTCCCTTGGATGTCTTTGGAAGTCTGGTGACAAAGTCCATGGTGATGTTTTCCCATTTTCATGTTGTTATGGGTAATGGTTGCATTATCCCCTTATACTTCTACCTTTAAGACTTCAATTTCTAACATACCAAGTACTTTGATGTATATTCTACAAACTCTTTATTCGTCTTATCCTACCAATAGTTTTCTTGGAGATCTCGATACATCTTTGTGTTTCCTGGGTGAATGGATAAATTCAAACTACGTGCATTATCCAAAAGTTCATTCTTTAACATAGGATTTGATGGAACACATAGTCTTGAACCAAAGATCATAATTCCTTCTTCATTAACATTGATCTATAAGGATTTACCTTTTTAGATAGTTTCCACTTTATTCTGAATTCCAACATTAAATTTTTGAGCATCCTTTAACCTTTACAAAAGAGAAGGTTGAGAAATAATTTGTGAAAGTATTGATGATGTTATTTTCATTATGATTCCCATGTCTATATTATTCAAGTATAATAAAATAATATCCATATAAATTCTCATCAATGATAGAATTTTTGGGTCCCTTCTACTTAGAGAATCTTCCACCCTATTCACTTTCCCAAGATGGTAGTGGATTGAGGAGTCGTAATCCTTGATGAGTTATAACCATAATTTTTTGTTCATCTTTATCTCTTTATGTGTGAATATATTTTGAGAATTTTTTTATTCATATATATTTCACACTTCTCTCCAAAGAGATAATGCTGCTATATTTTCAATGCAAAGATCACAGCTGCCAACTCTAGATCTTGCGTGGTATAGTTTTTCTCATGAATTTTCAACTGCCTTGAAGCATAGGCTACGACTTTTGTCATTTTTCATCAACACACATCCCAATACCTTCTTTGAAGCACTGTTTAAAATTATGAAAATCTACCCACTTGTGGGTAGTGTGAGCACAGGGGCTGTGATAAGCCTCTTTTTCAACTCCATGAAGCTTTCTTCACATTCAGTATTCCAAGAAAATTCGGCTATTTTACAAGTTAGTTTAGTAAGGGGGTTTGACCATTGTGAGAAATTTCTCACAAATCAGCAATAATATCTAGATAAACCAAGGAATATATGGATATCTATCATAGATGTTGGCCTCATCCATCCCTTAATTACTTTTTTCTTGGAAGGATCCACAGATTTCCCTTTGATTGTGATGATATGCCCCATGAATGAGACTTCATTCAACTAGAACTCACACTTGTTATACTTTTCATAGAGATTATATTTTTTCAAGGTCTTTAGAATAGTGCTAAGATTCTCCTCATGCTTCTCCTTGGTTTTGGAGTGTATTAGAATATCATCTACAAAGACTACCAAAAAAAATTCAAGGTAATCTTTAAAGCTCTATTCATCAAGTCCATGAATATTGTTGGAGAATTAATGAGTCTAAATAGAATCACTATGAACACATAATGCACATAACTTGTACAAAATGAAGTCTTGGGGATATCCTTCTTATTCACCCTTACTTGGTAATATCCTAACCGCAGATCCACCTTAGAGAAGTATTGTTCTCTACGTAGATGATCGAATAAGTCATCAATCTAGGGAAAAGGATACTTGTTCTTTATCATGATATTTTTGAGCTCACAATAACAAATGAAAATTTGAATTGACCATTATTCTTATTGATAAAGTGGACTGGTGCATACCATGGTGAATCACTTGGTTGTATAAACCCTTTACCCTGATTCTCTTGTGGTTGTTTCTTCAGTTCATAAAGTTCCAAAATAGCCATCCTATACAGATTATTGTATATTGGAAAATCCCTAGGTTTAATATCGATTGAAAATTCAACCTTTAGGCTAGGGTAAAGACTTAAAAATTCCTTGGGAAACACATCAGTGTATTCCCTCACAATAAGTATTTCTTTGATGGTGGTTATTTCCTTAGAATCAATCATTTCAACTAGATACACTTGATAGTAGGGAAATAATATATATTCTTGTGATGATGGTGCTAAAGAAGATTCATTATCATCTTTTCACTTGTATAGAATCGTCATTCGATTCTCCATATGGAGAGTGAATTCACTCTCATGGAAATTTATGTTGGCTTTATATAGGGAAATCCAATCCATGTCCAGAATTGCATCAAATCCCACCAAGGGAAGTATTAAAAGGTTCACTGGGATTTTCAATCCAAAAATTGTGACAAGGGAGGAGTTATATACATGGGATGTAATAATTGCCCCATTTTTCATCTTCACTAACATCTCTACTTCCATGATTTGTGGTGGTGTTTGAATAGTTCTACTAAACTTTGGTGATATAAAGGAATGCGTAAAACTATGGATGATAAACCTACCTTTCACTTTTTTATTATAGAACTAATCTATCCTATATAGAGTTAGGGATAAGTATATTAAAATATTAAACACATAAAATTGAATCCAATGATGATAAAAGGATAACTTATGAATTAAATTTATCTCCTTAACTTATGAGTTTATAGGCTTCAATCTGTGTTATCCATGATCTACTTTCTAACATATATTCTTATGGGAATTTTTTTTGTTCCATTAATAATGGTTTGTAAGGAGATTATGAATTTACCAAAGCATATCCCCTAGGAGTGTCAAACCAAGTGTGCAGTAAGACCCATTGTTGTGTACTAGGTTACCTTGAGTTAATCCCAGAACACCTTGTCAGAGTTGTTACTCTTAGGTACATCTGTTCTAGAACCACGTTCACTTGTAGTGTCCAGACAGGGATGTATTTTCTTAATGAACCACTTACCCTATACTCACCAAAATTTAGGGATGTATTAGTATACTTGGTCTTATCCCTAAGGTTTTTCACTAAGTTTTTCTAATCCTAATCCCAAAAATAACTAAACATATCCTCTGATACCAACTATAACAACCCTACTCTTCATTTCATATTTAAAAATTATTTATTACATAAAATTTCACTCAATACAACTCATACGATCGAGAGGTCTAGTGTCTTTGGAAAATTAGGTACATTACATAACAACTTAAAACATGAAAATATAAATCTTTATTGAAAACTTATTTTACATGACCATAATATTCCATCGTACTTAACACTGCATGGGATAACCTGAGCACATACATAAGAAATGGGTGAGCTATAAATCCTAATAAGGGAATAAATAAGGCATATCATGAGGAATAAAATACATGTTAGACAATAGGCATATCAATGGAACATAAAATAAACATGAATAATAAGGAATTATATAGCATGATAATCATAAAATGGTAAATGTGGAAACAACATACAACATGATATTATCATGATTCAAGGCTCATTGCACATGGAGGAGCATGAGTCAAATTCATTTCACATGGAGGAGCATGAGTTAGACTCATTTCCCATAGAGGATTGTGATTCAAAGTTCATTTCAATCAGAGGAGCATTAGTCAAATATCATTTCTCATGATGCATCATGATACTAATCATTACCCAATGAATTGAATCACTATTAGGGCACACCCTTTATAATCATTTCATTTTCATGCTTAAGTGTTCCACATATATCATAAAACATGGATTCATTAACCATCATAGATTATTCCATGATCAAGGAAATGAGGAATAGATAAATATAGATCCACAATAAATAAGTATATGTGCATAAATATGAACACTCTTGATAGATAAATGGGTATGGTATTCACTGCATAATGATTTTGGCATGGAAAGTCACGGTACAATTTTGGCAGCATAATGGCGTCATATAGAAATTCATAAAATGGGTTTATGAGAGAGAAAGGGAGATATAATCATTTAGACGTGAAGTGGACATAAATATGGAAATTTAAGGACATTACCTAGCATAATTAATTTGAAATATAATGCGTAACATAATAAAGAGTCCTGAAGTATGAGGATAAAGAAAAGGAACCCTTATGAAATTTCAACATGATAATGGGTGTACATAAAGGATCATAGGAGGGCTTAATGAGAGTGCAAGGAAGATATAATCATTTATAAATAAAATGGAATATAAGGGAATAATTTTACATCATATCCCAACATATTAAAATGGAACTTAAGAAGTGTGATATAAAATAAGTGCTTCGATGGAAATGATAAGAGAGAAATATCTCTTATGAAATTTTTGGAATAGTAATGTATTAGGTAAGGGTCCAAATGAGGGGGGATAAATGATACCCCTTAAAAATAACATTCATTTAAAATCAATTTAATGATTATAAATTAATGTAAATAAAAGCAAATGAAATTAAAAGAACTAATCTCAAAGAAGGTGCTTGAATTCAAAGGTGAGGAGAGAAATCCCCTACTTGGATGTGTGACTCAAAAGGCTTAGAAGACGCTTATTGGGAACTTTGGGCACCATTGTAGGACTCTAGGGAGTATATAGAAGAGTATTTTCAAGCTTCAAGGAGTTTTAGTGTAGATAAATGGGAACTTGGGTGGGTTTATATAGAAAAGGAGGGGGTTTCTTTATTATTTTGATTTTGGACACTTCATAATAAAATATTCAAAACCACAAACCATCCCATGATTTTTACCCAGGTTTTATGACAAAGTGGAGTGCTATAAATTATATTTATGATGAAAAGGACTGAATATAATAAAAATTTTCTCTTTCTTATGTGGATTTGCGTCGCACTTTCAAAGAAATGATTTTAAAATCTTAAAATATAATATAAGTCTTGGAGGATTCACTAAGGCTTTATAAAATAAACAAAATAAACTAAAAATTGAATTATTTTAAATTAAAAATATATATTTGGTCCATTATACCTTTTATATTATTTATTATATCATTATTAGACTATTGTGATGTCATAAAACACACCTTATATTTATACGGTATTTAAATTTTACCCAAAACTTTGACTGTCTCAAAAAATTATGAAAAATTCATCATTGGATAATTTTTACATATTGATTCAAAAAATAATATTAATTTTATCTAAATAATTTTCTAAATATTTGAATTTTCACTTTTAAAATAAAAAACTGACATTTATTGAAAATGATGGGTTTTTTTGACAACAACAGTTTTTGAACCCTAATAATAATTACATTTGACTTCATAAAAATTATAGATAATTTATATTTAAAAAAAAGTAATTTAATAATAATATTTTATTAAAATATTATTTATTTCAAAAATACATTAATTCATCAAAATATATTTCCAAAAAAAATACTATTTGTGCTTTAAAAATCATTTACAAAGTAACAATAATAGGAAGAAATATATATTCATTATTATAAACAAAATAATGTTTATAATATTATTGCTAGGTTCTTGATACATATCCCTTTATTACACAATCATATTCCCTAAGAGTAAGGTTCATGATGGTGGGTCTTTCGTGGGATCGTTCGGTGAACATGGTTTAGGTCATGATCTAGATGAGCTTGAACTTATCCCGTAAACGATTTCACTAATTCTTAAATTATTGGATCTCAGCTTGGTTTTGTTTAGGGAAAATCCTAGAAATTATATCTCCCTTAGAAGCTCTAATAAATGGGATTCATAGGGTATGGCCCTACTGGGTGAGGCCATCACTTCCTTTGTCTGTTCCAAAAGGATTTGTTAATCCATATATTTATACTAGTCATGTGATCATTGTTCAGTAGCTATATTATCAATGATAAAGATACTTAATGATTATTTAAAATACAATTCAATATAATAAAATAAGTACATTTGTTTCATATAACCATAAGACATTTAAAAATAAAGGTAATTTTATTCATAAATATTTAGGTCGTTACAGTTTCTAATTATGAGTAAATAATTAATTCCATAGCCAGATCAATCCATTAAGAAAACCTCATTCCCTCCAAGTCATTTACATACCGAATTATATTGAGTACATGAGTAGAGACAAAATTCCCTTTGATCATATTTTATATAAATAGTTCCTTGGAAACCATAAGTGAATTCATTTATGCCTATTATAAGAATCTAAATTTTCTTATTGAAAACTTTAATATTTTTAAGGTATTTCTCTTAAAACGTAAAATTTTAATTTTTCTTAAGAATGATTCTAAGATTCATATTTCACTAAGATTCAAGTCACTTTAGTATTTATCCCATCACTTAGTTATTTAAGAAGTCAACCGTGTCAATCATATCAGATATGAATCTTATATAGTTGATCAAATAACTCTTTATCCTAACCCATTATATAGATACACTAAACATTATTTTATTGGTATCCTAATTCTATTAGGGTTTCCTAGATAAGTTTCACCCAAATATCACATTAGATATGAGAACTTATTCCTTTTAAGGTCTCCCATAACCTACTTTCCTTACATAAGATAATCTATGGGAACATAGCTTTATCATGACCAACCTGATTAGATGATAGATATCTTGACAAGTGTTTTATTAGAAAGGAATATAAAAATTACTATTTAAGGGGGTTTTAAATATCTAACCATCTCATGTCATGTATTCCATTTTCATGTATTCATGCTTCTAATAATTTATTTTTGAATCATATACAAACCACAAAATCAATATGTTCAAACCATATTGATGTGTAGGTCTTTACACTACCCAAAACTTGTGGGTCAATATGAATGTGTCTCATTGTATCCACCTGAACTGTGTACTTGGTACTAGATTTGAGCATGGGCCACCATCTCTTCCACCTGTCACAAATTCATCTCATGATGTGGTCTGTCGACGAACATCACCTGTCATCACCATCTATCTATCATTACACCTTCTACCAGTCCACCGATGACCATCGCATATCAGGTTGAACCATGAGAAGCTCTTCTGACTGTCGAATTTTTCATCTTTCACCCTTGTGTCGCACCACATGGTTAGATTCAACTTTCCATCCTGAGGTTATCGCTGTGAGAATCTCCTACAATTCATACTAGGCATTCCCCCCCCCCCCCCGCAAACGCCACCCCCACCACACATTCTTCTCCCATTCACAAACTAACCCTGAATATCCACATAAATAGAGACTGTAGGGATTTGAACCCTACTTTAAATGTATTATTACAGGGAACTTTTCCACTCAAACTAAACCCCAACTACAAAATATGTGTATAGGTTATGCTTGACTCCAAATGGGGGGATCTGACCAAGTCCAAAGAATGTCACACATTCCCCAGCTAAGCAATGGATTTGAATCTCCCTATACATAATAAGCATGGTTTTCGAGTCTAGTGGGACTCAAGCATGTGCTAGTTCTCACAGAGAGTGAGGGCTACAGCCAATGGATAACACTCGACTAAAACCCCATGGGAATTAAATATATGATATTTAAGATATAAATATTTTATATTTCATTTTTATTATGTAAACATATTACATAATCAAATTATAGTATATTCAATATTATTTAAAACTTAACCATATCAATTTATAAAAAATATTTTTTATATAGTTCGAAAAATTTTCTAAAATAAGTTATTTTAATTTGAACATTTCAAATTAAAATATATAAATAATACATAATTTAATATAAAATATTTTAGATTTTTCATTATTTTTTAATTTATAAACGCTTTATAAATTGCCTTTTAATTTCTATATAAACACTTTATATCAAAATTATAATTCATTCTGTATAAATCAAAGATACATTAATACTAATAATTAATATTATAGATAATTATTTATTAAATGTTTCATAAACATTTAATAATTAATTATAAACACTTTATTATTAATTAATATATAAACCCTTTATAAATTAAATAAATATCTCAAAATACCCTTTTCTATAATTTATAAACAATTTATAAATTATCTAATTCAATTTATAATTGAAAAATATAAAAAAAATCTTCTAAATCATATTCTATGATATAAATTACATCATAAGTGGCAATTCAACTAAAAACCAATATAGCGTTTTATGGTAGGTGAACCATGACCTACGATAGTTAATCAAATGTTATCAATCATATTTGATTATATCTCTATATCATAAGTCCTAATTCACTTTAAATGGTTTTCATATTGTATGGCATGTGTTGATATCTTAAAGATGATATGATGATCTATTTTGTGTCATGAAAATGGTTTAAAACTAGGCATATAGAAAATTCTATATCATTTCTTATTATATCACATATAGTAAAGAATGCCTTAAAACAAAATCTATATTGAATTTAATGAAATGCAATATGATATCCATTTTATTTATTTTAAAACATAATTTAACAAGTCATTTGAAGAATTGAAAGGTTATGATACCATTAATGGGTTTTTAAAAACTAAATAACACTTATTCAAAGTAGAAGTCAAAAATAATGCAAATTCCCAATATCATTATGATATGAAATTGAAACCATGTATAATATAAAAACTTAGAATGTATGTGTGTTCCTTACACTGAAATTAGCTAAATATCCTATTTTCAAATATAAATTTTATAAAGATCGTTAAGAAGAATCCAATAGGATCTATAAGAACCCAGATCTTTGTTTTCAAGTATGTTTTTCTCTTCTTGGAGTTTTTTAGAAAAGAGGGATTTCTGGAAATTTTTGAAGTACACGTCATGTACTTTATGAGTACACGCTGTGTACTCCCTTGTCATGACAGGCCGTGTGCTGGCCACGTCCAGGCCACACACACGGTGTGTAGAGGCGATGTGGAGGCCGCTAAAAGCGGAGTATGGAAAAACAGAGTGCACGCTGTGTACCCCAGAAGTACACGCCGTGTATTTTCTTTTTTTTCATTAAATGGACCGGGGTCACGCCTGACGGACAAAACGCTCTCCTTCTTCAAGTTCTTCGTCCAAGAGCGACCCGTATGGCCACGATTCTTCTCCAGATTCCCGAGCCTCTGTCCGCACTCCGAATTGACCATCGTCGATTGCGTTGGAACCGCAGTTGTGAGTTCGTCCTTCTCCTAGAGCCTTTTTTTCCAATTTCTCCTCTTTCTCAAGATATCATTGGTTGAGAGTTTTTGACTTTTTCTCATATCCTCGATGTACTAAGGAGAATCAGTCATCGTGGTTCACGTATATTATTCTCCTAGCATCGAGGTAGGTGGTTTGTGCCTTTCTGTAGAAATTATGTGAATATTTTGTGAAAATTACACCAATACCCTTGAACGGGGTATTGCGTGTTTTCTGTTTTGCCCTTGTTATTTCTTGTTATGCTTGATTGCTTGAGTAGAGGTAATTGTTTGTGAATAGGGTAAATTGTATTGTTCTCTGGATGTTTTTCCATGCTTGTTTTGCTGGTTTGGTGTTTTTCTAGTTTCCATGCCTAGTTGTAGGATAGTGGAATTGTTGTAATGTTATGAAATTGTGCCTTATAATGATATCCAAGTAGTTCATGAGGTTTACTTGGGGCGATACGTGCACTATGCATGTTTGTTTTACACAGGGCTGAGAGAACCTAGTGTAGTGGACCATAGGGAGAATGGACGTAAGGGCTTCTCCAGAGTGTCTTTAATTTACGATGCGAGACCACAAGGGGAATTTACGATGAGTGCTTCCTCAGAGAGTCTATAGTTCCTCGACGTGGGCCATAGGGGGAATGAGACGTTGAGTGCTTCCCCAGAGAGCCTTTAGTATGATACGAGACTATAGGGGGAATTAATGGTGAGTGCTTCCTCAGAGAGTCTATTCCTTAGCTGAACTAGAGGGGTGAGACTGTATGTGCTTCCCAAAGGGTTACTAGTACTGTAGGTTGAACCTTAGGGGTTAGACTGTGAGAACTACCCAGAGGTTACCTTTTTATTCTACTTGTTTGAGTGGTTATTTCTTGTTTGTAGATTATATTCTAGAAACTGGATTGTTACTGTTGTGTATTACCCTGATTACTGCTTACTGTTTCCTGCTTATTGCACCTTACTTGTCATATATTCACTGAATGTTAGTCACAGATCTTTGGGTGGTTTCCTACTGGGACCTTGTCTCACACCCTGTTTGGGCCATGCTTTTGGGCACAAAAAGATTATATTGTTGCAGGTATAGATAAGGGAAAGCGCTCTTCTACTTCAGGTACTTGACTTGATGTGGAGCTGGAGAGCATGGGACCAAGCTATGTCTTGCGATGCTGAGGAGTTTACCTGTTTTCTTTTACACTTTGGTTTAGTATTGTATTCATCATTGTGACTTGTTGTCTGCTTTCCTAGACATATGTATCATGCTTCATTTTATATACATGTGTGTGTGCTCAAGTTGTTTACTGTTAGTCTTCTGTTGTTTATCATTTACTCTTGTATGGATGGTTACGGTTTCTGCTGCTCTCTATTTGTTTCTTTTCCACTGTGTACTCTGCCAATGAGGGCATAATTTCCCCACTATCACATACAAGGCCCTCGCTGCTAGTCGGTATCCTCTGGCATTTGGGGAAATGCGCTTGAGGTCATGTGACCAACCGGGTATGAGGTGCCTCTGGGTGGCTTCCGGAACCGGGACATTACAAAGTGGTATCAAAGGGGTTCTTTTCTCTTGTTTTACTATTTGGAGTCTTTAGCCAGGGATAGGATAGATTTGGTACTTGGTATTAAGTTGTGCTCGGGAGTAGCTAACCCGTGTACAGGGAAAGGCCAATCTACCTCGCTTATTACAGTTTTCTGGTTTTTCTATGTTACAGTTGATCTGATTTCACCTAGAGTGATTCACATGCCTTTTGATGTTATTTTTGTTGATATTGTGGTTCTATTTCTGTCGCAACCCGATGAGATGGGGGTATGCCATCTCATGCATCATATAGGCACTTGTTAGAAATCATAAGCCATGCATTCTTGCCATTCCATCTAGGGTGCATTAGAAATTATATGTTGTTGTGATAAACGTTGTGTAGATTATGCATGCTGTTGTGATAGATGTTTTTATAGAATCCCTACAGTTTGATAGAGAGGTTGTTTGTATTGTACCTTGCTTAAATGAATGCCAAATTTTGGTTCTTGAGGTGTTATGGGCCCTCATGAATCAGAACTTGGTGGATCATTGACTTGTTTCCCTTATATATGATATGTAGGAGATGCCAATCTTTGATTAAAGGGGAGTATGGGCCCTCATGGATCGGAATTTGGCACCTTCATGATTGTTTTTCAGTGTTTTTCTGGGCTTCGGTGCAGTTTCAGAGCTACATCCCAGAAAAACCCAAAATACACAGCGTGTACTTATATATACACACCGTGTAGTTTTCAAACCGTGTCACTGACTGTGTGAGCAGAAACACGGGTTGTGAAAAATCTCCAGGAACACGATGTGTACGGTAGATACACATTGTGTAGTAGTGAGCCGTGTACCCGGTCGTGTCACTAACAACACGGGTCGGGGAAGCTCGTTTCATACATGTCATGTTGTGTATGAACATGTCGTGTATCCTTATTCTCAGTACCCGGTCATGTTTTGGACAACACGGGTCGGGAAAAATCTTCAAGTACACGCCGTGTTTGTTCGGAACACACCGTGTAGTCTCAGTCGTGTAATCGGCCATGTAACTAACAACACAAGTCGTTGAACCTTGTCTACTACACATCGTGTCCACAAGGAACACGTCGTGTAGTCTCAGTTTAAGAAGACCATGTGGTTTAGTCGTGCAAGGAGACTCGGGCAGGGGAATAAAGTCAAGTACATTCCGTTTAGAGTTTATACACACCGTGTAGTCATGTTTTGTAAATCTTGAGTGTTTCCTTCTCCTATTTCCGTTTTTTACTCCTTTGTTCTCTGTCCTTGTTTTCCTAATCTAAGGTGTGCTTTTGATCTTTCAGATCTATGCCTCCGAGACGTCCTCCGGTTGTACGTCAGTTATAGGATAGTGATCAGACGCCAGATATGGCTGATCAAGGACTTCCTGTCGATCCTCCAGTCGTGCCAGCCTTGGCACCGGCTGTCATACCATTTGTGGGTGCTGATGCGCTGTTCATAGAAGGGTTTATGAGGATGATGCAGACCTTTCAGGGAGCATCGTCTCATGCCACGCCTATGGCAGACTTGACGCAAGTTTTCCAACAGCAGCATCCTCCTACTTTCTCGGGGGAAGGAGGACCACAGGCTACAGAGTCATGGATGGAAGCCATGCTGACTATCTTTGAGCATCTAGAAATGCCTCCAGAGAGGCGGATCAAGATTGCTACCAATATGCTATGAGACTCCGCCAATAGGTTGCGGGACGTGATCTCACAGGAGGGTCATCAACAGGTTATGGCTTGGGAGGAGTTCTATCACATGTTTTATGACTACTTCTACCCGGAGACCCTGATGGCCGATCGAGCCTGGGAGTTCATGAGTCTAGAGCAGGGTACTCTTTCTGTTATGGAGTATTCCTCTCGTTACACTGAGCTGCAGTGTTTCACTGTAAAGACCCGTAACATTCAAGGGAAATTTTTTCTTAATTTTCTTTGGGTTTTTACAAGAATGTGGTTTCTGACGGCACTTGATTCTGAGGCCCGGTGTGCCCGGAATTTCTATCTGAAGTTTAGCTCGGGTACGTTCAGTGAACGAATGAGCGGGTTTTCCTAACTTTTGAACCAATGCTTGGAATCGAATTCCGAGGGCACCAATGAATTCGTATCCCCGGTAATTACTTAGGAACACTTATTCTGGATTGGCGTTTTCATGAGAGAAGTTGTTAAAAATTGTGGAAGTTTAAATAAAAAATTTAACTACAATTTTTATTTTTAAGTGGTTAAAACCTTTGAGTGGAAGTTGGGGGAAACCACCAAACTTCTGATGGGAGGTTATGAGGGTGGTGGGGCCCACACGAACCCCACCCCTTCATATTCTCTAACTCCTTCAACTCACCATTAATTTTGATAACTTAAGTTAATTAATTGGTGAGTTTAATTTGAATGTTTGAAATTCAAATGCTTAAGTTATGTTAATAAAATAAGTGTTGAACTTATTTTATTTTTGGTTGGAAGTCTTGTTGCTTGAGAGGTTTGGGAGAAAAGCTAAGGGAGGCTTGAAGATCTTCGTCTTCTTCGTCAAAGAACACGAAGAACGTGAAGAACGCACCGATCTCCGATGAAGAACGCCGAATCCTTGGAGATCGACTACGCGATGTCGTGTACCGTGACGCCAACGACGCCTTCTTCCACGAAGATTATCCTTTCGCGAAGCCTCCTTCTGCGATGGTTATTTCCGCGATGAACCTCCGTTCAAGCTACACTCGAGGTAGGGGTTTATTTATTTCATTTGTTCCTGATTACTTCAACGTTCGCTTATCGACTTTTTGTGGCCGTCTGTTATCAGAATAACGGGAGGAGGTCGGACCGCATGAACACGGTCGGCCCTCCTCCCCTTTTTGGTTGTTTGATATTGATGCTGCTTGAGTAAGGCAACGCGGTGCCGAAGCACCGCACGGGAATTGTTAAGAAAAGGGGGAGAAGCGTGGCGCCGTCGCGCCGCGACATTGAAGACGAACCAAAGACACGGCGCCGTCGCGCCGCACCGGAGAACCACAAAAGCACCGCGGCCGGAGCGGGGCCGTGGCGAGGGGCGTGGCGCCGTCGCACCGGATGAACCAAGGTCGCGGCCGGTTCCGGGCCGCGGCGGAGCAGGGGAACCGGCGGCCGGTTCCGGGCCGCCGGCGTCGGAGCAGGGGGACCGGCCTTGCCGGTCCCGTGGCGGCAACAACCGGCCGGTCGGAGCAGGTCGGTCGGACAGGGGATGAGTCGGGTGTTACAACCCCCGGCTGGCCATCTTGAGCGGCCCCATTAAGGGGGCCGCGGTTACAAAACAGGGGGCAGGCACCCCCCCTCATCCGCTCGGCCAAACGGCCGAGCCACTTACTGGCACCAGCGCGCCGGGCCGGCTGCCCTGGCCGGTCCGCCAGACCGGGCCGCCAGGCCGGGCCGTGCCCAGGCCGGGCCGGGCCGGGTCGTGCCCAAGCGGGCCAGACCCGGACCCGTGATGAGTCGACCCGGTTCGGGCCGACCCAGGGGTTACCGGGCCGGGTCGGACCGGGCCTGAACCCCCCTAATACAGGACTTTTCAGTATTTTTCCCATAACTTGAGCTAAGGGCCTCCGATCGACACACCGTCAGTTGCGTAGTGATCCTTGGATCGAGACGGTCGTTTTGGTATATTACACTTAGGGTTTCGGAGAACTTTGGGTTCGGCCGGGTTGGTTCATACACGAAACAAATCGGGCCCTCGGAGCGGAAACGCTTATAACTTGAGCTCCGGACGTCCGATTGACGTGCCGTTGACTTTGTTGGATTCCTCTTAGTGAGATGGACATTTTGGCTTACTCTGCTTGAGGTTTGGACGCAGTTGGATTACGTTCAGGTTGGTTTTGACTTAAAAACCAACCGGTCCCCTAGAACGAAAAAGCCAATAACTCTCAGACCGGGCGTCTGATTAACGCGTCGTCTATGACGTTGAGTTCCTATTGACGATACGGAACTTTTGGATACATCAACTCTGGAGTATGTGTCATTTGATGTATCAGCCCTTTGGCTCGTGGAGCGGACCCTCCTGAACGAGCTCGCTGTGTGCGGGAACCCTAGAGCTGGTTGCGACTGCAACGGCAATGACGACTGTGCAGAAATCCTCTGTGGATTCGACGGCGATGACTACAGCACTCAACGATCCTATGTGGGTCAGCGCTACCAGTCCTGTGTGGGTCAGATCCTGTGTGGGTCAGCGCTCAGCGGTCCTGTGTGGGCCAGCGCCTACAGATCTTGTGTGGGTCTGATCCTGTGTGGGTCATTGCGGGGGTTAGTTACCTATCGATCCTGTGTGGGTCATTGCGGGGGTTAGTTACCTATCGATCCTTTGTGGGTCATTGTGGGGGTTAGTTACCTATCAATCCTTTGTGGGTCATTGCAGGGGTTAGTACCTATCGATCTTGTGTGGGTCTGACGGCTTAGATGAACCAGTGGCTACATCTGATCATCTCTATCGTCTTATAAAGAAGTATACATGTGTGAGCTGAATCTTGAATTGCTTTCCTGTGTGGATTACGTTTTGCTTTCCTATGCGAAATGGGTTGTGTTTTCCTGTGTGGACTAGGTTGTACTTGGGCTTGGATGTTGGAGCTGAACTGGAATTGATGACTTAGGTATATGTATGGGCATATACCTAAGCAGTGTCGAATGTTACTTCGTGATTGTATCTTTCCTTTGTGGATTATCCTTTGTGGATTCTGGGAGACCTTCGGGGGTCTCGAGGTCCCTATTGAGTAGCTTATACTCACCCCTGTACGGGCTATGCCCGCACTACGTTGTGTTGTTTGCAGACGATGGACAGCGCTGATCGTGGTAGAGGCTCGAGGAGCAGGTCGGTACCTGGAGGTGGACCACTGGGCGGGGCGTACTCGGAGCGGACGGCTGGACCCGAGGAGCTATGGAGGCTATCTGTACCCACCCTTCAGGTGGGAGTTCTAGTGGACGGCTCGAGGCTATGGCTTTACTTCCAATTGTTGTTTTCCCTTTCCAGTTGTACTTTACTTTCAGTTTGGGTTTGTATTCTGGCCCACTTACTTTTATGCACTTACTGTTGTACCCATTTTTTACTTAGTGTTTACTTCTGCTTGCTTGCTCTGTGGTGTTTCTTTACTTTACAAAGTCAATGCCTTCCCTTTTTACCAGGAATTACACCTTGGTACTAGTCACCAGCCCCTGGCCTATGGAAGGCGGGCTTGGGGTAGTCACGGCACGGGCCCTGAGGACGGGTTGTGACAAATTGGTATTAGAGGAGTTCGGTTCTACCGCAGAACACAGGACTCTGATCTTTTTCTATGTGAAGCAATAGTGTTAAGAGTATTGAGTGTGGTTATCAGTCCAGGGAGTCCAATGTTGGTGTGGCGGCCGACGTATCCGTACACCAGGACCCTGACTTCTGATTTCCGACTTAATGCACGAAAACATTGATTGCATGTGTGTTTCAAGTTTTCTTTGTGATTACTTTATGTCAGATCACCAGGTATATTGTTGACCGTGGTGCACCTGTTTCTTTACAGGATTTCCCCACGATGGTAGCCAGCTAGGGTTCCGAGAGTTGTGCGTGACAACAGCCCACCGAGCGACGAGGCCTCGGTACAGGGCCCTTTGATAGCAGAGGCACCGACGGTACTGCTACCCGCCGAGCCACCGATGCTACCAGCCCCAGCCGCTGACGATGCACGTCGCCTTAGTGCACTGCATGAGTTTCAGTGTCAGTGACCGCCCAGGTTCCGCGGGGAGACGGACCCTCAGGCAGCCGAGGATTTTCTGGAGGCAGTTGTATGGGTTTTCAGGTTAGTGAGGACATGAGCAGACCTCATGGTGATCCTCACAGCGAGCCTCCTTCACGCGGCAGCAGGCAGATGGTGGAGCTTGATGCTCCAGGTGCACGATGAGTCATCTCTCCTCTGGACGGACTTTGAGAGCCTTTTTCGCTCGGAGTTCATCCCATCCACCCTCTGTGCGGTGTGCATCCAGTAGCTTCTACAGCTGCGGCAGGGCAGCATGACGGTCGCCCAGTACTTGCCGAGATTTACTGATCTCTCGCCCTACTCGACAGACATGGTACGGGACCCATTTTTCTCGGCCCGGACCTTTGAGCAGGGATTGAGGCATGAGATCAGGGCATCGCTGATCTCCCTCAGCTTTCCGACACAGGCAGGGGTACTGGAGAGAGCCCTTCTCATTGAGAGCTTTCTTGATGATCCTACACCATCAGCGAGACCTACCGCAGGGCGAAATGTAGCGGAGTCTTCTACAGCCGGTAGTAGACAGATGTCGCAGAGGTCCAAGCGGACCAGACCATCGGGCGGACGACCACAGGATACTGGCTCGGAGGTGCAGGGCACACGCAGTGGAGCCAGTCTTACGAGTAGAAGACAGTGCTATGCATGCGGCGGGCAGGGCCACTTGGCTCGTGACTGCCCGACCCGCCATGCAGAGGAGCAGCAGACGGTTGAGGAACCACCCCGGCAGAGGCAGAGGTTCGACCGTGGCGGTCCGCAGGGAGCAGGTGGATGAGGTCGAGGAGCTAGTTGAGCGGTAGGTGGTGGGCGACGTTTTGAGGCTCTACCACCACCACCACCAGGAGGCCCACCCCGACCACAGGGGAGAGCACAGCTTCAGGAATCTGAAGCTTACGATCATGGGTGGACAAGTGCGGGACTAGCTCCAGGTATAGAGGCCCTTGACCATAATGCCTCTAGCTTCTTTGTTTGTGTTGCCTTTTGTCCTTGTACTTTGAGTTGAAGTTATAAAAGACACTTGCTTGGGTGATGTTTTCTTCCTTGTCTTTTGTATGTTAATACTAAGAGATACCAGTTAAAAACTGTTGACTTGACCCTCACTTACGAGATTCTTACTGGAAGAGACCCAGTAACCACACACTTATGCCGACAGTGTGACTCAACCCTTGGAGGCGAGAGCAACGGTTGGATCTCTTGGTAGCAGCGTCGAGGCCTTACGACGTCATCCATGGCATGAATTAACTAATCATGACGGGATTGACTGTATTAGGAAAGGAACGTGGTTTATCCAGGGGATGAGACCGGATTTCCCTTTTCGGCAAAGGAGAAATCTTTGCAGCTTTGCAGAACGTTAAGGAGGAAGGGGCAACCCTTCGTGTGGTCAGATAGTTATCAGCAGAGCTTCCAGGATCTGAGACAGAGTTTGACCAGTGCACCATTCTTGAGGCTACCGGAGGAGGGAGTAGGGTACGTAGTTTAATGCGATGCATCAGGGACCAGACTCGGATGTGTCCTGATGCAGGAGCGGGCCATGATCACCTATGGATCACGTCTGTTGAGGTATCATGAGCAGAACTACACTACCCATGACCTGGAGTTATCAGCAGTGGTCTACACTCTGAATATGTGGCAACACTATCTGATGGGCGAGTGCTTTTCACTCTATTCCTGTAGCAGAGTTCGTTTCTCGATGCCTCACCTGCCATTAGGTGAAGGCAGAGCACTAGGTACCAGCAGGCTTGGTACAACCCTTGGAGGTCCCGGAGTGGAAATGGGATGGCTTGTCTAAGGAATTCATGACTGGACTTCCACGCACTTCCAGAGGTCATGACTCCATTTGGGTGGTTGTCGACCGACTCACCAAGTCGGCTCACTTCTTACCCATCAGAGAGAAGAGCACAGTGGAGAGCTTGGGACGTCTCTACATTCAAGAGATTGTACGGATTCATGGTGTGCCATCATCCATCGTCTTCGATCGAGATGCTCTCTTTACTTCCCGACTTTGGAAGGGGTTGTAAGAGGCATTCGGGACGCATCTACGTCTGAGTACCGCCTTTCACCCTCAGACAGATGGTCAGACGGACAGAACCATTCAGACTCTTGAGGACATGCTCCGCACATGTTTCCTCAACTTTGGTCATATCTGGGAGGACCACCTACCCTTGGTGGAGTTCGCATACAACAATAGCTACCACTCCACCATCGGGATGGCACCATATGAGGCATTGTACGGTCGACCTTGTAGGTCACCTCTATGCTGGACAGACCCTGGGGATTCAGCACTTGTGGGACCAAAGATGGTCCAGGCCATGACAGAGAAGGTCCAGGTCATCCAAGAGAGGATGAGGATAGCTCAGAGCCGACAGAAGTCTTATGCTGACAGGAGGTGGAGGCCACTGGAGTTTGAGGATGGCGACCACGTCTTCTTGCGGGTCTCACCTCGACGTGGTATACGGAGATTTGGTCGACGCGGCAAGTTGTCTCAATGCTTCATCGGACCATTCCATGTCCTCAGCAGGATTGGAGAGGTGGATTATCGACTGGCTCTACCACCTCAGTTGCACCGAGTGCACGATGTCTTCCACGTATCTCAGCTGAGGAGATACGTGCACGACCTGACGCATATCATTGACCATGGGGAGCTGGACATTGAGGATGGGGTGACTTTTGAGGAGGTCCCAGTGGAGATCGAGGATCGACGGGAGCAGGTCCTGCATGGACGGTCGATTCCTCTAGTGCACATCAGATGGTAGGATAGGAACCTCCAGGAGAGCACTTGGGAGCAGGAGGCTCAGATGCGTGCGCAGTACCCACATTTGTTCCCCTAGTTTTTGATGTATCTTTACGGGGACGTAAAGCCTTGAGGTGGGAGTAATGTAATGAACCCTAAAATTCAAGGGAAATTTTTTATTAATTTTCTTTGGGATTTTACAAGAATGTGGTTTCTGACGGCACTTGATTCTGAGGCCCGGTGTGCCCGGAATTTCTATCCGAAGATTAGCTCGGGTACGTTCAGTGAACGAGCGAGCGGGTTTTCCTAACTTTTGAACTGGTACTCGGAATCGAATTCTGAGGGCACCGATTAATTCGCAGCGCTGGTAATTGCTTAGGAACACTTCTTTTGGAGTTGCATTTTTATGAGAGAAGTTGTTAAAAATTGTGGAAGTTTAAATAAAAATTTAACTGCAATTTTTATTTCTAAGTGGTTAAAACCTTTGAGTGGAAGTTGGGGGAAACCACCAAACTTCCCATGGGAGATTATGAGGGTGGTGGGGCCCACACGAACCCCACCCCTTCATATTATCTAACTCCTTCAACTCACCATTAATTTTGATAACTTAAGTTAATTAATTGGTGAGTTTAATTTGAATGTTTGAAATTCAAATGCTTAAGTTATGTTAATAAAATAAGTGTTAAACTTATTTTATTTTTGGTTGGAAGTCTTGTTGCTTGAGAGGTTTGGGAGAAAATCTAAGGGAGGCTTGAAGATCTTCGTCTTCTTCGTCAAAGAACACGAAGAATGAGAAGAACGCAAAGAACGCACCGATCTCCGATGAAGAATGCTGAATCCTCGAAGATCGACTATGCGACGACATGTACCGCGACGCCAACAACGCCATCTTCCATGAAGATTCTCCTTTCGCGACGCCTCCTTCTGCGATGGTTATTTCCACGACGAACCTCCGTTTAAGCTACACTCGAGGTAGGGGTTTATTTATTTCGTTTGTTCCTGATTACTTCAACATTGGCTTATCGACTTTTTGTGGTCATCTGTTATCGCAATAACGGGAGGAGGTCGGACCGCACGAACACGGCCGACTCTCCTCCCCTTTTTGGTTTTTTGATATTGATGCGGCTTGAGTAAGGCAACGCGGTGCCGAAGCACCATGCGGGAATTGTTAAGGAAAGGGGGAGAAGCGCGGCGTCGTCGCGCCGCGCTGTTGAAGACGAACCAAAGAAGCGGCGCCGTCGCGCCGCGCCGGAGAACCACAAAAGCACCGCGGTCGGAGCGGGGTCGCGGCGGAGGGGCGCGGCGCCGTCGCGCCGGATGAACCAAGGCTGCGGCCGGTTCTGGGCCGCGATGGAGCAGGGGAACCGGCGGCCGGTTCCGGGCCACCGGCGTCGGAGCAGGGGGACCGGCCTTGCCGGTCCCGTGGCGGCAACAGCCGGCCAGCCGGAGCAGGCCGGCCGGACAGGGGATGAGCCGGGGGTTACAACCCCCGGCTGGCCATCTTGAGTGGCCCCATTAAGGGGGTCGCGGTTACAAAACGGGGGGCAGCCCCCCCCCCCTTCATCCGCTCGGCCAAACGGCCGAGCCACCTGCTGGCGCCAGCGCGCCGGGCCGGCTGCCCTGGCCGATCTGCCAGACCGGGCCGCCAGGCCAGGCCGCGCCCTGGCCGGCCCGGGCCGCGCCAGCCGAGGTAGGTCGCGCCCAAGCGAGCCGGACTCGAACCCGGGACGGGTCGACCCGGTTCGGGCCGACCCAGGGGATACCGGGCCGGGTCGGACCGGGCCCGAACCCCCCTAATACAGGACTTTTCGGTCTGTTTCTCATAACTTGAGCTACGGACCTCCGGTCAACACACCGTCAGTTGCGTAGCGATCCTTGGATCGAGGCGGTCGTTTCTGTATATTACACTCAGGGTTTCGGAGAACTTTGGGATCGGCCGGGTTGGTTCGTACACGAAACCAACCGGGCCCTCGGAGCGGAAACGCTTATAACTTGAGCCCCGGACGTCCGATTGACGTGCCGTCGACTTTGTTGGATTCCTCTTAGTGAGACGGACATTTTGGCTTACTCTACTTGAGGTTTGTATGCAGTTGGAGTACGGTCGGGTTGGTTTTGACTTAAAAACCAACTGGGCCCCTGGAACATAAAAGCCAATAACTCTCAGACCGGGCATCTGATTGACGCGCCGTCTGTGACGTTGAGTTCCTGTTGACGATAAGGAACTTTTGGATACATCAACTCTGGACTATGTGTCAGTTGATGTATCAGCCCTTCGGCTCGTGGAGCGGACCCTCCCGAACGAGCTTGTTGTGTGCGGGAACCCTAGAGCTGGCTGCGACTGCGACGATAATGAAGACTGTGCAGAAATCCTCCATGGATTCGACGGCAATGACTACAGCACTCAGCAATCCTATGTGGATCAGTGCTACCGATCCTGTGTGGGTCAGCGCTCAGCGGTCCTGTGTGGGCCAGCGCCTACAGATCTTGTGTGGGTCTGATCCTGTGTGGGTCATTGCGGGGGTCAGTTACCTATTGATCCTGTGTGGGTCATTGTGGGGGTTAGTTACCTATCGATCCTTTGTGGGTCATTGCGGGGGTTAGTTACCTATCGATCCTTTGTGGGTCATTGCGGGGGTTAGTACCTATCGATCCTGTGTGGGTCCGACGGCTTAGATGAATCAGTGGCTACATCTGATCATCTCTATCGTCTTACAAAGAAGTATACCTGTGTGAGCTGAATCTTGACTTGCTTTCCTGTGTGGATTACGTTTTTCTTTCCTGTGTGGAATGGGTTGTGTTTTCCTGTGTGGACTGGGTTGTACTTGGGCTCGGATGTTGGAGCTGAACTGGAATTGATGACTTAGGTATATGTATGGGCATATACCTAAGCAGTGTCGAATGTTACTTTGTGATTGTATCTTTCCTTTGTGGATTATCCTTTTTGGATTCTAGGAGATCTTTGGGGGTCTCAGGGTTCCTACTGAGTAGCTTATACTCACCCCTGCAAGGGCTATTCCCGCACTACATTGTGTTGGTTGCAGACAACGGACAGCGCTGATCATGGTAGAGGCTCGATGAGCAGGTCGGTACCCGGAGGTGGACCACTGGGCGGGGCGTACTCGGAGCGGACGGCTGGACCCGAGGAGTTGTGGAGGCTATCTGTACCCACCCTTCAGGTGGGAGTTCTAGTGGATGGCTCGAGGCTGCGTCTTTACTTCCAGTTGTTGTTTTCCCTTTCCATTTTTACTTTACTTTCATTTTGAGTTTGTATTCTGGCCCACTTACTTTTTCGCACTTACCGTTGTACCCAGTTTTTACTCAGTGTTTACTTCTTCTTTCTTGCTCTGTGGTGTTTGTTTACTTTACAAAGGAAATGTCTTCCCTTTTTATCGGGAATGACGCCTTGGTGCTAGTCACCATCCCCTGGCCTATGGAAGGCGGGCTTGGGGTAGTCACGGCACGGGCCCCGAGGATGGGTCATGAAATTCACACCCCTCCGAGGTGGAGATGGGATGTTCTTAGCAAGGAACTTTGAGGATGGTCTCAGGAGGGAGATCCACTTGCAGGCGAATCTCTTCTAGTTAACTTCCATCACTTCCATCGTCAACCAGGCGTTGATTTCTGAGCGTAATCTGAGGGACTCCGAAGCTGCGAGCCAGGGCGGTTCTGCTTCCAGAGCTACTGTTCCTCCAGTTGAAAGTATAAAGTGTCGTAGGGAGTCTACATGTGGTGATTCGAGGAGGTGAGATACATCTTCAGGTAGCCAGGTTGTTTGCTACCAGTGTGAAAGGGCAGGGCACACGAGGCTGCAATGACAGAGAGACCCATTGGAGTGTCGATCTTGCAGCAAGATGGGTCACCTTCAGTGTTTCTGCCAGGTTTTCTCACCAGTAGCTGGTGACAGGGGTTCTTCCATGACTCCTTGTTCAGGATCGGCACCACCAGTTTCTCACCAGTCGGGGAACTGGAGATCTTTCGGCCGTTCGGGCTGAGGTGGAGGTCGAGGCTGTGGCAGTCAGTCACCAGCCTTTCAGCGTCAGCAGGGAGGATCAGCTCAGAGTGGTCAGGCAGGGTCACAGGGCCGCAGGGTAGGCCATAATTTTGCGGTGAAGCAGGCCTATCAGGAGTAGGATCCAGGACCTTCTACAGTTCGAGGTACGATCTTAGTAGCCTCAGTTTTATCTTCAGCACTTTTCGATATTGGTGCTATGCATAGATTTATCTATGTTGCTGTTGTGGAGAGCCTTGCGCTCTGTATCTTTTCTTCTGCTGACTTTTTGACTCTAGACACACCTTTGGGGATGAGGACATCTAGTGTACGTCAGTGCAAAGAGTGCCCTATCGAGGTTGCAGGGTATCATTTCTTATGGGATCTCTATGTCCTAGAGATGACAGGCTATTATGTCATTCTCGGGATGGACTGGTTGGTTCCCTTCCAGACAGTCGTCAACTTCTATCACCGTAGGTTGAGTTTCATTTCACCAGAGGGTGAATATTTTCTTCATAGAGGTGAATGGGACGTTCAGGCGAGTCGAGCAGGACTCGGGCATCATGGGCTAGGAGGGGTTACGGCCCAGATTGCTAGTCTTTATCTGGATAACCAGGGGACTTCTCAGTTGGACTTCCTCTAGTGGTGGATCATTTCAGGGATGTCTTCCCAGAGGACATTTCAGGTTTTCCTCTAGATCGTGAGGTAGACTTCTCGATTGAGCTCGTTCCAGGAGCGGCACTAGTGTCCATTCCTCCTTATAGGATGTCTACACCTAAGTTGTTGAAGCTTAAGAAGCAGTTGGAGGAGTTGCAGTCAAAGGGTTTCATCTAACCCAGTACTTCTCCTTGAGGTTTGTTTGTCCTGTTTGCAAAGAAGGTAGATGGTACCCTTAGGCTCTGTGTGGATTATCGAAAGCTGAACCAGTTGATGCTCAAGAACCAATATACCTTTCCGAGGATTGATGATCTTTTCGATCATCTTCAAGGAGCCTGGGTGTTCTTGAAGATCGATTTGAGGTCTGGTTATCATCATTTTCATGTTAGACCATAAAATATACCTCTAACAGCCTTCAGAAGCAGGTATAGTCTCTACGAGTATACGGTTATGCCGTTCGGTCTCACAAATGCACCAACAGTTTTCATGGCACTGATGAACCGAGTGTTCCATCATTCCTTGGATTCTTTCATCGTGGTCTTCGTGGACAATGTCTTGGTTTACTCTCACACCCGACATGAACATGCTACCCATCTTGAGATCGTTCTGATTACACTGAGAGAGCATCATCTTTATGCTAAAATCTCAAAGTGCCACTTTTGGATGGATCAGATTCGCTTCTTGGGTTACATCATCTCAGAGGCTGGAGTATCTGTGGACCCAGAGAAAGTGAGAGCTGTAGTTTTTTGGGAGCAGCCGAAGAATTTTTTTTGAGGTACGGAGTTTCCTAGGGCTGGTTGGATACTATAGACGCTTCATTTAGGACTTTTCATGCCTAGAAGCACCATTGACTGGTCTGACCAATAAGGGGAAGAAGTTCTTATGGTCAGATTCTTGTGAGTCAGCCTTTCAGAAGCTGAAGGGAAGGTTGACGTCAATGTTGATACTAGTCTTGCCAGATCCAGGCAAGAGCTATATTGTTTATTGTGATGCTTCAGGTATCGGTCTTGGTGTTGTTCTTATGTAGGGACATGGGGTCATTGTGTACGGGTCTCGACAGTTAAGGCCACATGAGAGGAACTACCCGACGCATGATCTGGAGTTGGCAGTTGTCGTTCATGCCTTGCACTGTTGGAGACATTATCTTCTAGGAGAGCACTTTGTGGTTTTCACTAACCACAAGAGTCTCAAGTACATATTCACTTAGTGTGATATGAATCTGAGACAGCGCAGGTGGGTCGAATATCTTCATTATTTTGATTTTGAGCTTGCCTATACGCTGGGAAAGGGCAACGCAGTGGAAGATGCGTTGAGTAAGAGAACTCAGATTTAGCCGGTTCAGGAGGCTAGCAGTGAGTGGTAGCTTATGGCTCTGTTCTCTGAGATTCATCTGGAGGTGCCCGACAGACAAGGATAGACTTTCCTATCTCTTGTAGTTGTTACCTCTACGCTTCTTGATCGGGTACGAATGAGGCAGCTATCAGACTCAGAAGGCTTAGTCCTGCGGGAGAGTGTGTTAGGAGAGGACCCTCTTCCTGGATGGATAGTGGGCGAGGATGAGATCTTGTGTTTCTAGGGACGCGTATGGGTGCCAGTAGACATACACGAGGAGCTGATGCGGGATTTTTATTCCTTAGTTTGGGCAGTTCATCCTGGCATCACCAAGATGTATCGGGATCTTCATCGCCAATACTGGTGGCTAGGTATGAAGAGAGATGTTGATGGTCTCATCTTGAGGTGTTCTACTTTTCAGTAATTGAAGGTGGAGAATCAGTGACCAGCATGCCTTTTACAGTAGTTACCCATTCCGGAGTGGAAGTGGAACGATGTCGTGATGGAATTCATGACCGGATTGTCGAGGTCGCCTCGAGGGAACGATGTTGTTTGGGTAGTCATAGACAGGCTTACAAAGGTTTCTCACTTCTTACCGATCAAGGAGACCTTCAGTGTTGATGATCTGGGACGACTGTACATCCGAGAGATTGTACATCTACATGGATTTCCAGACTCCATTGTCTCAGATAGGGATGCGCGCTTTACTTCTCGGTTTTTGTAGGGACTTCAGAAGGCTTTGGGTACATAGGTACTTTTGAGTACAACATACCATCCCCAGACTGAAGGCCAGTCCAAGCGCATGATCCAGGTGCTTGAGGATATGCTCCTAGCTTGCATTCTAGACTTTTTCAATTCTTGGGAGAAGAATATTCCTCTTATTGAGTTTTCCTACAACAACAGTTTCCAAGCAACTATTCAGATGGCACCTTACGAGGCTTTGTATGGTAGGCCATGTCGATCACCCTTATGCTGGCTGGAGGCAGGAGAGGCAGCTTTGCTGGGACCTCATCTTGTTCAGGAGACCTCAGAGCAGATAGAATTGATTCATAATACGATGGATACAACACAGTCTCGATAGAAGTCTTATGCTGATTAGCGGAGACGACCTCTTGAGTTTGAGGTCAGGGATCAGGTTTTTCTGCGTGTCGCACCGAGGTTGGGACACAAGAGGATTCGGAGATAGGGTAAACTTTCACCGCGGTACGTCGGGTTGTTTGAGGTATTGGAGAGAGTTGGTCCAGTTGCCTATCGGTTGCAGTTACCTCAGAGGTACCGATCCATGCACAATGTCGTCCACGTCTCTCAGCTTCGACGTTACTTTTCAGACACATCTCATGTCTTTCAGCCCGAGGAGGTTGAGCTCGAAGCGGATGCATCTTTTGAGGAGCATCCTATCCGGATTATTGATCACAGTATGAAGGTTCTCCATGGGTGATATGTTCCTCTAGTACGGGTGCTATGGAAGCACGGGTGAGTACAGGACGAGATCTGGGAAAGGGAGGTCGATGTACGATCACAGTGGCCGAAGCTGTTCGGGGTTTCTTCTTCTCCGCCTCATTAGGGAAATTCGGGGATGAATTTATTTAAGGGGGGAAGTTTGTAAGAACCTGGATCTTCGTTTTCGGGTACGTTTTTCTCTTCCTTGAGTTTTTGAGAAAAGAGGGATTTCAGGAAATTTTTGAAGTACACGCCGTGTACTCCCTTTCCATGTCAGGCCGTGTGCTGGCTGTGTCCGGGCCACACACACGGTGTGTAGAGGCGATTTGGTGGCCGCTTAAAGTGGAGTACGTAAAAACAGAGTACACACTGTGTACCCCAGAATTACACGCCGTGTATTTTCTTTTTCTTCATTAAATGGACCGGGGTCGCACCTGACAGAAATAATGCTCTCCAACTTTAGGTTCTTCATCCGAGAGCTACCCATATGGCCGTGATTATTCTCCAGATTCCCGAGCCTCTATTCGTGCTCCAAATCGACCACCGTCGATTGCTTTGGAACTACAGCGGTGAGTTCTTCTTCTCCTAGAGCCTTGTTTTCCAATTTCTCCTCTTTCTCAAGATATCGTTGGTTGAGCGTTTTTGACGTTTTCTCATATCCTTGATGTTCTAAGGAGAATCAGTCATCGTGGTTCACGAATATCATTCTCCTAGTACCGAGGTAGGTGGTTTGTTCCTTTCTGTAGAAAGTCTGTGAATATTTTGTGCAAATTCCACCAATACCCTTGAACGGGGTATTGCGTGTTTCCTATTTTTCCCTTGTTGTTACCTGCTATGCTTGATTTCTTGAGTAGAGTTAATTGTTTGTGAATTGGGTAAATTGTATTGTGCTATGGATGTTTTGCCATTCTTGTTTTTCTTGTTTGGCATTTTACCAGTTTCCATACCTAGTTGTAGGATAGTGGAACTGTTGTACTGTTATGATGTTGTGCCTTATAATGATAGCCAAGTAGTTCATGAGGTTTACTTGGGGAGATACGCGCGCTATGCATGTTTTTTTTTACACAGGACTGAGAGAACCTAGTGTAGTGGACCATAGGGAGAATGGACGTAAGGGCTTCTCCAGAGTGTCTTTAATTTACGATGTGAGACTACAGGGGGAATTGATGATGAGTGCTTCTTCAGAGAGTCTGTAGTTCCTCGATGCGGGCCACAGGGGAAATGAGACGTTGAGTGCTTCCCCAGAGAGCCTTTAGTATGATACGAGACTATAGGGGGAATTGACGGTGAGTGTTTCCTCAGAGAGTCTATTCCTTAGCTGAACCAGAGGGGCGAGACTGTGTGTGCTTCCCAGAGGGTTTCTAGTACTATAGGTTGAACCTTAGGGGTTAGACTGTGAGAACTACCCAGAGGTTACCTTTTTGTTCTACTTGCTTGAGTGGTTGTTTCTTTTTTGTAGATTATATGCTAGAAACTGGATTGTTACTGCTGTGTATTACCCTGATTACTACTTACTGTTTGTTGTTTACTGCACCTTACCTGCCATATATTCACTGACTGTTAGGCACAGATCTTTGGGTGGTTGCCTACTAGGACCTTGTCTCACACCCTGTTTGGGCCATGCTTTTGGGCCCAAACAGATTATATTGTTGCAGGTATAGATAAGGGAAAGCTCCCTTCTACTTCAGGTACTTGACTTGCTGTGGAGCTTGAGAGCATGGGACCAAGCTGTGGCTTGCGATGTTGAGGATTTTACCTGTTTTCTTTTGCACTTTGGTTTAGTATTGTATTCATCATTGTGACTTGTTGGCTGCTTTCCTAGATATATGTATCATGCCTCATTTTATATATATGTGTGAGTGCTCCAGTTGTTTACTGTTAGTCTTCCGTTGTTTATAATTTAATCGTGTATGGATGGTTATGGTTTCTACTGCTATCTATTTGTTTCTTTTTCGTTGTCTACTCTTCCAATGAGGACACCCCACTATCACATCCAAGGCCCTCGCTGCTAGTCGACAGCCTCTGGCATTTGAGGAAATGCGCTTGAGTCCATGTGACCAACCGAGTATGGGGTACCTCTGAGTGGCTTCCGGAACTGGGACGTTACAGGATCCTTCCATTTTGATATATCTATGGGCCAACCTGAATCACCCAACAATTGGGTGGGATCCTCACTACAACATAATTAGGAATTAGCGGCAGTTTCTTAAACCGCCGCTAAATCTATTTTTTTTTACATAGACCCAACGCTTCTCCCCCAACCCCCCCCCCACACACACACACACACTTAACCTCCGTGACCCCCCCCCCCCCTCGACCCCCTGAAGCCCTGCCTTTATCGGAACTTGCCACCGCCAGTCCCAGCCCTTGTCGTCCCTCGTCGCGCCTCACTGCCCCTTATCATCGATCACTACCCCCCCCCCACACACACACACACCCACGACCCCCCAAACCCCCAGCATTCCGGGTACTCACCACCCTTTCCACCAGTCTCAACCCTTGCCGCCTCTCACGGCCTACCACTACCCTTACCGCCCCTCAGCACTAGCCCGACCCTCACCGCCCATCCTTACCTTTTCAATAAGATTTATTCAATTCAGTTATGTTCAGTTATGTTTAGTTATGTTTGGATTGTTTTGATTTAGTTAAATTTATTTCAAGTTAGTTTGGTTTGATTTAGTTTTGGTTACTTTAGGTCGGTTCAATTGAATAAGGATCAATTTACATTAGTTGGATTAAGTAAGGTTAATTCAACTCAATTTAGGTAAGTGAAATTTAGGTTCATTATATTTGGTTATATTCAATTCATGTTGGGCTATATAAGTTTGAGTTAACTTGATCCAGTCGGTTTTATTTTTATCTAGTTAGTTAAGATTCATTCCATAATTTTATGATTGTTTCTAGTTTTTTAGATTAGTATAGTTTTGTTAAGTTTAAATAGGTTTGAATTGGTTTAGTCTTGTTTCATTTCATTTTGTTCAATTTTTTATAATTAAATTTTTATTTTTTCAGGTTTGATATTATTATTATTTTCAATTTATTTTATTTTTCATATGACTAGTTTTTTTTTGGGATTGGATTGGTTAGGTCCCATTCACTTATGTCATGTTTACTTAAGGTTAGTTCAATATGGCTCTATTTTGTTTGTATCATGTCTTTTTTTATCAAGTCTAGTTTGGATAAGTTGGTCTCGGAAGGTTTGTATTATTCAATTCATGTTATATTTTAATAGTAGATATTAATATGATTTTGAGTTAGATATTTTCATGATGGAGAATTTTGGTTCGGTTTTGTTTATTTAAACTCAAATATATTCGTATCAATTTTTTTCTGGTCTTGTTGGTTGTATCTAATTTACTTAAGTTTGAGTTGGGCATGTCTTATTCTATTTTATTTGATTTTATTAAGGACATATCTTGTTTATCAGATTCAGATTGGTTATTTTTTGTTTAGTTCATATTGGTTTGATTTGGTTTAGTTCATGTTATTTTTCAGTTTTTTATTTTAGTTTAGTTCTGTTTTTTTTCTTCTGGTTCAGTTAGATTTGAGTTAGGTTGAATTAGTTATGATATATTCTCTTTGTTTTGTTTTAGTTATATTTTATCTGGTATTGATTAGATAAGTTGGGTCTATTTGGATTGGATTTTCTAGATTTTTTAGTATGTTTTATTTTATGTTTGTTATCTAAGAAAAAAAATAAGCATGATTATCCAGCAACTATAGATGATACATATCCCAAAACAAGGCTTGAAATAAGATATAAATAGTAAAGGGTAGTGGAAATTATAAGGGAATATCCCTATTTTATGTGTCTCAAATATTTCCCATTGAACATATATTATTTTGTAATTTGGATAATATCTATCAAAGTAGTAGTAAATAACATGGACATGATACATGGGAAAATTTAAATACTAACCATAATACTAGCTTATGATAAAGGGGGATTTAATTAAAATGTCAATTCTGAAAATTCATGGAAATAAGGAGAAATGAGAATGTATGAATAAACTGAATTGTTTGAATTATAATGGAATTAAAGGTGTATTGAGTGATGGATGAATGCTTGTGTTAGCATAGTATGATGATGAATTGTTTGATGTTACAATGAGTATTGTGTTGAAATTAAATTAGTGATTGTATGGTAACGTGATGTGTTCATGTTGTTTTGCAATGTGTATTTCTTGACTTACGTTTGTAGGGGAAATCCTTGAGTTAGGCTATGATTTGACCATGAGTTTGGTTATGATGCGGGTTATGCCTTATGATATACTATATTGAGATTTTTTTTGAGTTTGAAAATATGAGGATTAGGCCATGGGTTTGGCAATTCTGTGGGTTCAATAACCAGATAATTTTTCCTTATGCTTGGTATAACTATTATTTTTAATCACTTAAAAATTCTAAAGGAATTAAAGCGGTGGGATGAGAGAAGCAGCATTTTATCTCTCTACGATTCGAGCTAGGGTTTTGGATTGAGAATGAAGAAGATGTCCATTGCAGATCTGCTTCCTCAATTTATATTCGATTATTATAGATCTACAACAGCTAGTGTGTGTGGTGAGATCTTGGAATCGCATAAAGTGACAGTGGTGTCCGATTTTGACGGTGGTGAGATCTCGGTGGATGCGGTTGACACAGGAGGCATAGAGGCAGTGCGGTCTGGTGATACGAGAAGGGTGAGGTCTATCATGGATGCAGTGAATGGAGGATTGTTGTCGTCTGATATGGTGAAGGTTGATGTGAATTAAGAAGGCTCCTCGACGATGATGAATGAGGTTGCGAGTAAAGAGACGGGTGCGGGCGCGCCTTCTCTATTTCAAATAAAAACTGTAGGCGGAATGAGCTCGTTTATGGTGGGCTCGAATGGCTACGCTACTACAGCGCCTATGGTGGGTGGTTTTGAAGGATTGGCCACGATGGTGGTTGCTGGAAAGGATGACACGTATGATGTGTCTATTCCCTCAATGCGAGATAGATCAGTTTTTGCTGGAGCATTTAATCTCGATCTAGTAATGAATCCTACGGATGTTCACTAGGAGGGCAGTAGTGCCCGCTCTTTTGCTTGTCTCAAAAGTGGGCTTGATTCTTCAATACGAAGAAAATGAAATATTGAGCACATCAAAGTGGATCCCACTACTGGAAAAATACAGTATACCATTGGTTTGGAACCGTTGGTATAGGCCTCCAAACCATTGGTATAGCCTATACCAACGGTTTGGAGAACTGTTTCCAAGTAAGTCGTGGGGATAGGTCTATACGAATGTTTTTGGGAAAACCGTTGGTATAGACCTATACCAACAGTTTTTAAAACAATTGGTATAAGTAATATGAAAATCTATACCAACGGTTCCATAAAACCGTTGGTATATGTAATTCAAAAAATAATCATTCAGTTGGTTTTGATCACAGCACCTCCTGTTTGTGATTGAACGACCTAACCACTAACCTAACTTACTTTTGTGAACATAATTTCATAAATATATATATGTATTGTCATAATTATTTTAAATTTTGATTTATTTAATGTCCTCTGTAAGAATATTCCATTAAAAATACATGTACCTATACCAACGGTTCTCAAAACTGTTTGTATAGGTTCTTTGATTTTGGGACCTATACCAACGGTTTTGGACAAACCATTGGTATAGGGGGGACCTATACCAACGGTTTGTCCAAACCGTTGGTATAGGTTAAAATTAGTGAACTATACCAACAGCTTACCCAAAACCGTTGGTATAGATCATATTTCCAGTAATGTCCCATTACTGTCTCCGAACAGATTAAAATGGGTGAGTTCTCAATCATTGCTCGACTTTTCCTTCCTAAAGGTTCACAACCTATGAAAATTGATGAACTTAAGGAATATATCTCATTGATTTGGGGTTTATCGTCATGGAAGTGTGTCTCGCTTGATAAGGGATACTATCATATTCTTTTCCCCATGGATGAATTAAAATTTCGAGCATGGAGCTTTGGTTCCATTGCTCTCAAACTGGAAATTATTCACTTGTGAGAATGGGATAAAAAGTTTAATCCCTTGGATATTGGTAACACTACTACTCAAATTTGGGTAAGAGTTTATGGGTTAAATTGGATACTCTGGCATCCCAAAATATTGTATGATATTTCCTTATCCATTGGTATCTCAATTAAAATTGATAAGGAAACATAAGTTACCCGTTTGGCCACTTTTCTAGGTTTATGGTTAGGGTTGAGGTAGGTTTGACTCTTGTTGACAAAGTGATGATTGCAACTGATGATGATATTATTGAGTTGAGGATCATTTATGAAAAAATTCCTAAATTCTGCAAATACTGCAATGTTATTGGTCATGACTTATCCTCTTGTCAGTGTTCTATAGTTTGCATATTTTGTGCTTTGTGTGGTCATAATGTGAATAATTTTCTCAAGAAGAACAAAAATAGTTGTTGCATGAGGATGACAGAGACTTGTGTAGGAGTTTGGAAGATCTTGGAATTGTTGCTAATCCTGCTGAGAAAGAGGCGCAAGGTGCTGCTCATGAAGAGGCGTCTAAAGTTGATAAAATGGGTGATCACACAGACTTTCCCCAGGTATGTGCTTCCAACTCTGAAAACAAGAAGAATTATTGGGATGATATTTGTATGGAAGAGGAAAATGTCCACCATGTTGATTCTCCTAGCAAAGGAAAAAGTAAATTAAGAGAAGAAGAATCAAATTTTGAGTTTGATCAAAAAATATTACAGGAAAGGATGGTTTCCTCAGTGAATCGAAAAGGTAAACAATCTTTAGAATCTGACTCCTCAGCCATCTCTAAGTTTTTTCATTATTCTTCAAAGCCAATTGTGTATAAATAAGGCTTTCATCTTATTTCTTACAAGAAGACACAGCCCCCAATTATTTCCCCAACATTGGTTGACCTACCGATTGCAAAATAATTAAAGATTTCAGCGACAAAAGAGGCTTCTCCTCACAAAAACAAGGAAGAAAAGGAAGATAGTTTGGGCTCATAGAGCACTAATGATGAGACACTTTATGAAAGAATTCAATCTCTCTCGAACAGGGAAGGTGCAAGCAAAGGGAGATCGAGAGGTCGAGGACAAGTGCATGAAATAGTGGAGCTAAATTTAATTAAAGAAGAAGAATTAAGGCTAACAGAGTGACTGCTAAAAAAGATAAACAAATAGTTTTTTGTTTTGGGTTTTCCCTTTTTTCCCGTACTTCCTCCTTGGTTACTATCTTTTTCTTTCTTTCAATAAAAGAGGCATAGCCTCCACCTTTTCAAAAAAACTATTTTTAATCACTTAATAATCAATCTTCTCATAGTTATCCATTTCTATGAATCTATAGAACACCCCTTCCTATCAGAGACTTGAAGGTAAACAAATTCATCCCATTTCATATAGGTGATCTAAAATTTTAAAAAAAATTGTCACGCTATAGAATGAATATACATGTTATGACTTTATGAATTTAGTATAAAACATAGGAATGTGATCATAAGTATCTTTCTAAAGGAATATCAACTATTTGTTCTAAATCAAAATGTACTAAATTAGATCCAATAACACATCTACTTAAATGCATTCCCTTGCAACCGAAGGCATGTTCAGTATCCTTGTAGCTAAAACAATTTTGATAGAATTTATTACAAACAATGAAATTCCAGCTATAACTTCAATATTGAACAAATGAATTGTTATACCCAAAAACTCAATTCCACCTATAACTTCAATATAACTTCAATTTTGATAGGCTTTTTTATATATATTTTTTATTAGTATTGTGCATCTGTTATCATTTTTAATTTTTTTCTGCGTAATTTTTTTGAAATATATGTTCTAAACTTAATTTTATTTGATTAAATGATAGGAATTCCAAGGAGGAAGTGTTATACTGTTTCATAGACCACACTGATAGATGATGATCTATTTGTCTTCCTTCTTACGGCATCTGAGACACTATTCGCTTACCCCCCTACACCATCTTCCCATGCACCATCTCTTACACCCTTTGTGATCATCCCTTCAGTAGCTCAATCATAGCCTTCCCCTTCAGGAGCCTCAATAGTGAGGGAGCAGGGAGGCACTTCTAGTTTTTCATGGGGATACTGTAGGGTGACTGTTATAGGTACAAATTTTAATATGAATAAATTTATTTCACCTTTTTTAATACTAACTGTTTGTTCATAAAAGATGGAAACAATGCAAGTATTGATAAAAATATGAAAAGTTCAGATATATAGAATCTGACTAGAGAGAAGATAGTTGTCCCATTTAATTCTTATGGAGTCCCTACGGATGACCCCACTAAATTACTTAACCAAGTTCTAGAATATCTAGTCGTGGAGCTGGTTTCCCTTCCTATTACGTATGATGATTTGAGGTATATTCCCTTAACTTAGAAAAATAAAGTTTTTGATTCCCAAATAAAGGTAATTTTAATACATTATGGTGTAATTGAATTTCATTATGTTATTAAATTATAATATTTGCAAAATTAATTTCTGTGTATAGATGTTTTCCACTTTACGGTTGCTGAGGTGCCAGCACAAAATTGGACATTGAAAAATCTGGGCAAGAAATGGAAAGACTTTAAATGGAGATTGTGAAGTGATTCCAACGATACTTCGTTGACCGCCCAACAGATGTATGAAAAGCTACCCGATGGGGTACCTAAAGAGCAATGGAAATGTTTTGTTGACATACATCGTGATGAGAAGCATATGGTATTTAAATATATATTATTATATTAATCTCATTTTAGATTTATACATGTATATGAAAAGGAGATGACATTGAATACATTACTATTAAATTACATTTTATTTATTTCAGGATATTTCACGGAAGAATGCATCAATTCAGGCTAAACAATCATCCCTCACACTGTGGGGTCAAAGAGTTTTTCTAGAAGCCAATCAACTCTGGTAATATTTTCATTAGTTTAAATATTTATAATACAATATTATATGTTTAATATATTAAATTTTTTATTTATCTCTATTTAATGCAGTCACAGATTTTAGGGCACCAAGCATCCTAAATAGAAGTGTGGTTGGATGTTCACAAAAAATATGATGGAAGTTTTGTTAAAGATATTGTCAAAGAAGTTGGGGTATGAACTCATTTTTCATTATAATAAATTATTATCATTTGTCACTATGTTAATATATATTGCTTATAATATGACTGATATTTGATTTATAGGTAAAAATTAAATAACTATGGGATGTCAATCCCACGCAGTCCTACTCAGTCTCCCAAGATGACCTAGTTGGAAAAGTCCTTGGGAAGGAGCATCACGGTTGAGTGTGTGGGATGGGTTTGGGACCTGTACCATTTGAGGTCATTGGAAGGCCACCAGGGATTTCAGCTGCATCTACTCCTGGTTGTAGTCAGTCCATACCCCGAGATGCTTAGAGAGAGATTGTTTCTCTATAAAACAGAGTTTTGTAATAGGAGACTCAAATATCCTCTTTGCAGAAAGAGTTGATTGATTTATATCATAAGATGATTGGATCTGTCCCTAGTGGTATTACATCGACTGGTGGTGAGCAGGTAAATCACAAAAATTCAAAATCATTCAGTTTGCAAACATTTATTAGTTTAAAGTTTAAATAAAAATATACAATAGTATTTAATTTTCAATATAATGTTCTTACAGGTGCTGGTAGTAGGAAGTAGAGATAGAGGTGGAGATGGTGATGAGCTATGTTCATCATCGGACAGTGATTATTGGTATTGTTGATCTTTTGGAAAAATATGGTAACAATCGGTTTTTATATGTATCATGTGTGGCACAGAGTTGTCACCAAAAAATTTCATGACCTAACATTTTATTGATTTCTCATGTTTCCTTTTATATATTATGAAACCATTATTCCAAATACACTATGAATTTATTATCCTTATGTTGTATTAATGGATATTTATATTTATGAATAATATAATAATGTGTAAAATTCTATATATTGTTATATCTATGGCGTAGAGGATCAAGAGGAGGTTTTTGGTGCTATTTCTAAAATCATCATTGGTTTATCATAGATATAATGGATTCAACATAGTAGATAATGGTGTAGTTTTTAGTGTTACTAACTTTTTAGGAATATTTTCACTATAGATCAGGGATGTGGCATAGCCTCTTCTTGGTGAATGGTTTCTGCGGCATGGACCTTCCCACTACATTTTGATCCCCTCTTCTATTTTATCGGATCTGACATATAAATATAACTGTGTTTCTCGTACATAACTTTTACCATCCAGGTTGTAGCATGTTCCCTCCCCTTTATGTCATATTAATCACTTTTTGAGTAGTTTTGCGGCATGGTGAAAGGGGTTGCGTTGTGGTCTTATGTTTTACAGACCACTTATAAATCCCAAAAACCCCTCATTATCCTGACTTTCTTCTCAGTTCTTGAGAAACCCAATTGCATCCTAGGATGGTATTTCATCCCCCTTTCTGTTTATTTCAACCCAATACTTAGTAGATCAATATTTAGTGGTTTTAAGTGATCCCCCCCCCCCACACACACACACACACGCGCACACACACTTTTCTTCTCCCTTTTTCTCCCTATTATTTCTCCATAAGAGGTTACTATCAATGGGAACCTATTGTTTTAATGATGTTTTGGTAAGAATATGTTGTGGGGTGTTGTTTTTAGGGTGATCAAGGTGTTCTCCTTCATATAGCTACTTTATGATGGTATCCCTCCCGTTCTAACATTGCGTAGTAGATCAAAAAACCTTGATTGAGGTAGGGGGTCCATCATATCTCTTTTAGTTGTTTTATACAGGAGGTTTTATGCTATTATTGTCTTTTGGATCTACAATAATCTTTATATAAGGCCCCGGCCTTAAACATTACTTAATATTTAATTAAATGAATAATTCACATTGAGGATCTTTTTAGGTTTAGAGTTTTAGATAATTAGGACATAACTGTTACATCTCAAAAGATTACAAAGTAGACACTTCTACTAAGTTTCCATAGAATAAAAAAAACTCTTAAAAAGAAACATGTCTAGTTCCATGTTTTATATAGCATGACTTTCCCTTGATCCTATCCTTGACCCTATTCCACATTAAGTCCTGTGAAAAACATTTCAAAAAAACTTGCGGTGAGCATAAAAAGCTCAGCAAGGGATACACAAAGAATGAAAACTGTTAGTTTTTCAAACATCAAGTAACCATGTATACTTTATCAAAGTAATACCTTCACCTTCATGAAGTAGTAAAAACTCTTCACTGAATAAAATATCATTACTTACCCTTTTGTAACCAAAGGATTACCATAAGACCCATATAAAGAACACATAACATATAAAGGTAAGTTGGGACATAAACATACTTAAGTGGAATAACCATACGGTCGACTTCCACACATATCACTTAATGGAATAGCCATACGGCCAACTTCCATACATACTTAATGGAATAGCCATACGGCCGACTTCCATACCCAATGCATTGGAGGTTATAACGTAACCACCCAACCTGGTATTCACGGCACCACCCGTCATATGGTTTATCATGTAACCACCCGTCAAATTTCCAAGTACAATTATAAAAATCATAATACATAAAACAAATATAATGGAAAGAAAACATTTCCACACTTTGATCACAATATATCACTTAAATATATTGACATAACAAAACCATTATAAAAACCATTTTCAATACCAAAATACATAAAAGTGTATATGGTATTTATTTCATTTTAAAAACATTACGTCTTGTTGAGGAAGCCAAAGACCAAATAATACTCGCGGCGGTGGAAAAGGTCGTTGTCACCGCATACGTTAAAAGAAACATTCCTTTTTGTCGTTTTGTAAAACGCTTCGTAGAAAAAGATTCCTTTTGTATAAAAGTAAAAGTCAAAGGGGTTTATACACCTTATAAAAGAAAGTTGTGTATAAAACGAAATATGCCTCAATAAAAGGAGATTGAGACGAAGTCCCTTACCTCGGGTCCGACTTGACTCGATCGTTCTTTAACGTCCTGAATAATAAACTTGAGTTAATTTATATTTGATTAAGAACCTTTTTCAAGTTCATTATTCCTTTTATATCACTTATTTCCATGTTATAAATATTATGTAATCATTTAAGTTAATAATGTTTGTTTTGTCGATATTTGGTTCTTAAGTCGAAAGTGGACTTCTTACAATTACATGTTGTTCGTGTGTTCAAAGGTTCTTTATATCCAGAATGACATTACTAATTTGGATATCATATATATCATATATATCTATCATATACATGTATTTATAATATCACATAATCATTTAGAGGTAAGGAATGAAATGCACCATTCATGGAGACGGTAAGCCGTACGTACGCATTAACGCTACTTTCATTTCTATGTCATATTAATGGAATTAAAACTAAATGAGAGGTATGTATATTTTAATTCCAGAATTATATTAATCATTTAGATATAACATGCATCATATATATCCATTATATATATGTACTTATAATAGTACATTACATTTGGGGATAAGAAATGAAATGCACCGTTAATGGAGACGGTAAGCCGTACGTACGCATGAACGCTACTTTCATTTCTATCTCATACATTAATGGAAATAAATAATAATGATATAGAGGTATATTATAATTCCAGTATAACATCATATATAATAACTTTAAATCCATCCTTTATACGTCCCACATATGGCATTAACGAATCACATCACTTTGAGGGGGCAGTAGTCCGCACTTCCTAAAATGAAATTATCGTGTTTACCCACAATGGAAACCATAAAGGTATACCACAAATGAAAAATAAATAAGCATAAGGAAAACATAAACATAATATATATCATATATAAATAGAGTTACATATTAATGGCCATCATTAAAGGTGTTTAAAAGAAGATTGAACAATCATCGTTTCGTGAGGCAGAAATTCACCAACCACAGAAACAGTATGTTCTTTAACCATTAGATGTAGATGTGTGTAAGTGTAGCTCGAAATATTCTTATAAAAACATCCTAGTATATTTAAGATACTGGATTTGTTACAAAATAAATGAATAAAAAGATTTTAGGTGGTTGGAGAAGCAAAATAAAACAAAAGGACTCAAGTGAAGACATTACCTTAAAATCGGGTAACTCTCTTAGATTTGAGCTCAAAGGCTTCCTTGGGAAGACTTATGCCCAAAGTGAGGCTTCAAGGAGTAATAGAGGGATGTGGAGAGACAAAATGGGCAGGGGTTGGCCGAGCCAAAGGATTTGGAAGTGTGGGTAAGGTGGTAGAGGTGGGGGCCTTTTATAAGAGGAGAGGAGGGGCACTCTTGGAAAGTAAGGAAATGTTACTTTATTTTAGAATGAGTTTCGGATTTTAATGGTCCCAAATTGATGTGTTTCTAGGATAAGGTGATAAGGGTTATAAATACACTCATCCAATAGGTTTTTGACATATGTACATCTTAGATTTTACATTATCTTTCCATTTTATTTAAATCGTTAAATAATGAGGTAAATGCTGCATCATCATGGTGTCATAAATAATTTAATTTATTTAATGTCTAAAAATTATTAAAAAAATACTATGATGTATGAAATCTTTTTACCTTTCCAATTAATATTTATATTCAAAAATATGATTTGTATAACCCCATATAAAAATTGTTTTAGTAAAACAACTCATGTTTGTGACATTTTTATTTTAACTTTAAATAAAAAGTTATTAATGTCATTTTCCAACCAAAGTGGCTTCATGGGGTCCCCAAGTTGACCCATGGATTTTCTTAGTCGGACATGACACATCCAATGAGGTTAGGACATGTTTCAAGTTCATTTCATATTATTACAACATTATTTTTACCTTAAATTACACTAATTACCTCTAATCGTAATTAAAACTTAATAAGTTACTATTCACCAAAAAATTAGTTTAATCCCATTGAACCACATTTTACTTCTTAATGACAACCATGTATGTTGGATTTTTGAAATTCAAAACACAGAGGTGGTAAAATTTCATTTAAACGAAAAATCAGTTTTTTAAGTACCACTTAGTGGTTTCACTATTCATCAAAAATTGAAGTTTTTCAGAAAAATACCAAAACTTCACCCTAAGCTATATTTGATATTGTGAATTCAAAAATGAAATTAATTTTAAAAAATTCAAAACATATAAGTTGCATTAATTAATTTAATAATTAATTCCTGTTGTCTGAGCAAATAGCGTGTTTTTATGAAACAATAAGTATCAAAAGATTGACACTAGTTTAAGTCCAATTTCAAAGTGAAATTAATTCCAACAACCACTATTGGATTTAATGGTAAAAATATATTCTAATTTCACTTTAAAAAAAATTCAAAAGATAATCTAATCATATAAATAAATTAGATTAAAAAGAGGTTTTGAATTAAAATACAACATTTTACACTATTCATCAAAAAAATGAACTTTATCGGAAAAATACCAAAAATTTACACAAAGTGAATTTTGATGTCCCGATTCTAATGAAGAGTTTTATTTGGTACAATAGAATGTATAAGAGTGAACAAAACTATATTTAATTACGGTTCGCCATCAAAAGGCGATAAGTGAACCTTTAGTGAAAACTAGGGTATATACGCCTAAAATTGAATTCTTTCTGTATTTTAAGCCTTTATCTTTTATTAGATAAAAGTAAAAACATATATAATCATATTTTAGTTATTTATATCCATTCCCTCCAATAAAACGGCTATGTGTTAACTACCATTTAAAATAATATTATTTTATTACTAGTGTGCAACGTAAGATTTCAAAGAAACTCTTTGTTGCGTATTGGGTACGCTATCGAACATAGAAACCCCTTTAAAGTAAAATTAATATATAATTCGTAAATATTAATAAATATGAAAATGTTTTATTCTTTATTTACCTGGGATGTTACATCCTTCACCCCTTTTCGGAATTGCGTCCTCGCAATTTTATTCACTTATCAAAATAAGTGGGGGTATTTATCCCTCATAGCATTTTCAGATTCCCACGTTGCCTCTTCAACCATATGGTTTTTCCACAAAACCTTTACCTGGTGAATTACCTTATTTCGAAACACTTGCTCTCTTCGGTCAAGAATCTGTACTGGTTGTTCTTCATAAGAGAGATTCTCTTCCAACTGAACTACCTCTGGGCTCAAAACATGAGATGAATCTAGCATATACTTTCTCAACATCGAAACATGAAAAACATTATGTACCTGAGATAAACTCGGAGGTAAAGCCACTTGGTAAGAAAATGATCCAACTTTCTTCAGAATTTCATATGGTCCAATGAACCTTGGACTCATCTTTCCTTTCTTACCAAATCACATTAAACTTTTCCATGGAGAAACCTTGAGAAAAACATGATCACCTACCTCGAAAGATAGATCCTTCCTCCGGTTATCCACATAACTTTTCTGTCTGCTCTGAGCTGTTCTCATGTGTTTCTGAATCAACTGAACTTTTTCTGCCATCTCTTCTGCCAATTCTAGTCTCATCAGCTTCCTTTCACCCACTTCATCCCAAAAAGCTAGAGTTCGACACTGCTTCCTATATAATGCCTCAAATGGTTCCATCTATATACTAGAATGAAAACTGTTATTATAAGAAAACTCAACCAAAGAAATATGTTGGTCCCAACTTCCCTTATAATCCATCGAACAAGCTCGTAGCATATCCTCCAAGGTATGAATTGTTCGTTCTAACTGCCCATCTAATTGCGGATGAAAAGTTGTACTAAAATTTAATTCAGTACCCAACGACTTCTGAAGGCCTTTCCAAAAGTTAGAAGTAAACCTGGGATCACGGTCAGATAAAATGGAGAGAGGAAATCCATGTAACCTGACTATCCCTTTAAGATACAAACGGGAAAGTTGATCTAGGGAAAAATTATCTCGTATAGCAAGTAAATGAGCAGATTTAGTCAATCGATCAACAATAACCCAGATTGCATTATTACCTCGAGATGTCCTCGGTAATCCCACAAAAAAGTCCATGGATATATTTTCCCATTTCCACTCTGGCACTAGTAATGGCTGAAGCATCCCTTTTGGTAATTGTCGCTCTGCTTTAACCTGCTGACAAGTCAAACACTTCATAGTAAAATCAGCAATATCTCTTTTCATTCCATCCCACCAGTAATACTCCCACAGATCCCTGTACATCTTAGTACTGCCAGGATGAACTGAAAACGGGGAACTATGAGCCTCACATAACAACTCATTCTTCAATTGTGAATCACTAGGCACATATAATCTCTTCCCAAACCTCAAAACACAATCATTATCAATGTTGAATTCAGGCAACTTACCCTTCTAAACTAGCTCTACCTTTTTCTGCAACTCACTGTCTTCCCTCTGTGCTTGCTTAATTCTGTCTGATAGGGATGATCTCACTGATACCTGAAAAAAAACAGAAGAACTTCCTTCACCAACAACTTCTATGCCAAAGTTCATCAAATCAAAAACCAAAGGATCCCGTTCCAAACGTAGCATGGTTAATGAAGCATTAATTTTTCGACTCAAAGCATCAGCCACTTTATTTGCTTTTCCTGGATGGTAAAGAATTGTACAATCATAATCCTTGATTAATTCCAGCCATCTCCTCTGTCACATGTTCAACTCTTTCTGAGTGAATATATACTTTAAACTTTTGTGATCAATATATATTTCACACTTTACTCCAATCAAATGGTGCCTCCAAATTTTTAGAGCAAAAACAACAGCAGCTAATTCCAAATCATGTGTAGGGTAATTTACCTCATGAGTTTTCAACTAACGTGAAGCATAAGCAATTACCTGGTCATTCTGCATTAGGACGCAACCAAGTCCTTTCAACGAAGCATCACTATAGATAACAAACTCCCCATTCCTAGAAGGTAGTTCCAAAACTGGAGCATTCACCAATCATCTTTTCAACTCCTTCGGTAGTAACCTAAGTCAACAGATCCATCACTGCAACAAACTGTTCAGTTCTGATTCTGACCATCTCAGGATACTGATTTGAAAGGTCATTTCCCTCTTTAAGCCTTCCCAGAAAATTTGTTCTATTTCCTCTATGAAAAAACATTCTTAACACAGAATTATATTAGGCGAAGCAATATGGTAATATTTAAATTCTATATCATTTCATTCATACCATAAATTAACTTATAATTTAACAATTTTATAACTTCTAAAGTTGTTTAAACCGACCTTTGATACCAACTATAAGGCCCCGGCCTTAAACATTACTTAATATTGAATTAAATGAATAATCCACATTGAGGATCTTTTTAGGTTTAGAGTTTTAGATAATTAGGACATAACTGTTACATCTCAAAAGATTACAAAGTAGACACTTCTACTAAGTTTCCATAGAGTAAAAAAAATCTTAAAAATAAACATGTCTAGTTCCATGTTTTATATAGCATGAATTTCCCTTGATCCCATCCTTGACCCTATTCCACATTAAGTCCTGTGAAAAACATTTCAAAAAAACTTGGGGTGAGCATAAAAGTTAGCAAGGGATACACAAAGAATGAAAACTATTAGTTTTTCAAACATCAAGTAAACCATGTATACTTTATCAAAGTAATACCTTCACCTTCATGAAGTAATAAAAACTCTTCACTAAATAAAATATCATTACTTACCCTTTTTTAACCAAAGGATTACCATAAGACCCATATAAAGAACACATAACATATAAAGGTAACTTGGGACATAAACATACTTAAGTGGAATAACCATACGGTCGACTTCCACACATATCACTTAATGGAATTGTCATACGGCCAACTTCCATACATACTTAATGGAATATCCATACAGCCGACTACCATACCCAATGCATTGGAGGTTATAACGTAACCACCCGTCCTGGTATTCACGGAACCACCCATCATATGATTTATCACGTAACCACCCGTCAAATGTCCAAGTACCATTATAAAAATCATAAGACATAAAACAAATATAATGGAAAGAAAACATTTCCACACTTTGATCACAATATATCACTTAAATATATTGACATAACAAATCCATTATAAAAACCATTTTCAATACCAAAATACATAAAATTGTATATGGTATTTATTTCATTTTAAAAACATTACGGCTTGTTGAGGAAGCCAAAGACCAAATAATACTCGCGGCGGCGGAAAAGGTCGTTGTCACCACGTATGTTAAAAGAAACATTCCTTTTTGTCATTTTGTAAAACGCTTCGTAGAAAAAGATTCCTTTTGTATAAAAGTAAAATTCAAAGGGTTTTATACACCGTATAAAATAAAGTTGTATATAAAACGAAATATGCCTCAATGAAAGGAGATTGAGACGAAGTCCCTTACCTCGGGTCCGACTTGACTCGATCGTTCTTTAACATCCTGAATAATAAACTTGAGTTAATTTCTATTTACTTAAGAACCTTTTTCAAGTTCATTATTCCTTTTATATCACTTGTTGCCATGTTATAAACATTATGTAATCATTTAAGTTAATAATGTTTGTTTTGTCGATATTTGGTTCTTAAGTCGAAAGTGGACTTCTTACAATTACATGTTGTTCGTGTGGTCAAAGGTTCTTTATATCCAGAATGACATTCCTGATTTGGATATCATATAGATCATATATATCTAGCATATACATGTATTTATAATATCACATAATCATTTAGAGGTAAGAAATGAAATTCACTGTTCATGGAGACGGTAAGGCGTACGTACGCATGAACGCTACTTTCATTTCTATGTCATATTAATGGAATTAAAACTAAATGAGAGGAATGTATATTTTAATTACAAAATTATATTAATCATTTAGATATAACATACATCATATATATCCATTATATATATTTACTTATAATAGTACATTACATTTGGGGATAAGAAATGAAATGCACCGTTCATGAAGACGGTAAGCTGTACGTACGCATGAACGCTACTTTCATTTCTATATCATACATTAATGGAAATAAATAATAATGATATAGAGGTATATTATAATTACATTATAAAATCATATATAATAACTTTAAATCCATCCTTTATACATCCCACATATGGCATTAACGAATCACATCACTTTGAGGGGGCGGTAGTCCGCACTTCCTAAAATGAAATTATCGTGTTTACCCACAATGGAAACCATAAAGGTATACCACAAATTAAAAATAAAGAAGCATAAGGAAAACATAAACATAATATATATCATATATAAATATAGTGACATCTTAATGGCCACCATTAAAGGTGTTTAAAAGAAGATTGAACAATCATCGTTTCGTGAGGCAGAAATTTGTCAACCACAGAAACAGTATGTTCTTTAACCATTAGATGTAGATGTGTATAAGTGTAGCTAGAAATATTCTTATAAAAACATCCTAGTATATTTAAGATACTGGAGTTGTCACAAAAGAAATTAATAAAAAGAGTTTAGGGGGTTGGAGAAGCAAAATAAAACAAAAGGACTCAAGTGAAGACATTACCTTAAAATCGGGTAACTCTCTTAGATTTGAGATCAAAGGCTTTCTTGGGAAGACTTCTGCCCAAAGTGAGGCTTCAAGGAGTAAGAGAGGGATGTGTAGAGACAAAATGGGAAGGTTTTGGCCGAGTCAAAGGCTTTGGAAGTGTGGGTAAGGTGGTAGAGGTGGGGGCCTTTTATAAGAGGAGAGGAGGGGGACTCTTGGAAAGTAAGGAAATGTTACTTTATTTTAGAATGAGTTTCGGATTTTAAGGGTCCCAAATTAATTTTTTTAGAGGGTAAGGTGATAAGGGTTCGAAATCCACCCATCAAATATGTTTTTGACATGTGTAGGTCTTAGATTTTACATTATCTTTCCATTTTATTTAAATCGTTAAATAATGAGGTAAACGCTGCATCATCATGGTGTCATAAATAATTTAATTTATTTAATGTATAAAAATTATAAAAAAAACTACTATGATGTATGAAATATTTTTAACTTTACAATTAATATTTATAGTCAAAAATCTGATTTGTATAACCCCATATAAAAAATTTTTTAGTAAAACAACTCATGTTTGTGACATTTTTATTTTAACTTTAAATAAAAAGTTATTAATGTCATTTTCCAACCAAAGTGGATTCATGGGGTCCCCAAATTGACCCATGTATTTTATTGGTTGTCCATGACACATACAATGAGGTTAGGACATGTGTCAAGTTCATTTCATATTATTACAACATTATTTTTACCTTAAATTACACTAATTACCTCTAATCGCGATTAAAACTTAATAAGTTACTATTCACCAAAAACTTATTTTAATCTCATTGAAACAAATTTTAATTCTTAATGAAAACCATTTATGTCGTATTTTTTAAATTCAAAATACAGAGGTGGTAAAATTTCATTTAAACGAAAAATCAGTTTTTTAAGTACCACTTATTGGTTTCACTATTCATCAAAAATTGAAGTTTTTCAGAAAAATACCAAAACTTCACCCTAAGATATATTTGATATTCTGAATTCAAAAATGAATTCCATTTTACAAAATTAAAAACATATAAGTTGAATTAATTAATTTAATAATTAATTCCCGATGTCATAGCAAATAGCGTGTTTTTATGAAACAATAAGTATCAAAAGATTGACACTAGTTTAAGTCTGATTTCAAAGTGAAATTAATTACAACGACCACTATTGGATTTAATGGTAAAAATATATTCTAATTTCACTTTAAAACCAATTCAAAAGATAATATAATCATATAAATAAATTAGATTTAAAAGAGGTTTTGAATTAAAATATAACATTTTACACTATTCATTAAAAAATGAACTTTATCGGAAAAATACCAAAAATTTACACAAAGTGAATTTTGATTTCCTGATTATAATGAAGAGTTTTATTTGGTCCAATAGAATGTATAAAAGTGAACAAAACTATATTTAATGACGGTTCGCCATCAAAAGATGATAAGTGAACCTTTAGTGAAAACTAGGGCATATACGCCTAAAATTGAATTCTTTCTGTATTTTAAGCCTTTATCTTTTATTAGATAAAATTAAAAACATATATAATCATATTTTAGTTATTTCTATCCATTCCCACCAATAAAACGGCTATGTGTTAACTACCATTTAAAATAATATTATTTTATTACTAGTGTGCAACGTAAGATTTCAAAAAACTCTTTTTTGCGTATCAGGTATGCTATCAAACATAGAAACCCCTTTAAAGTAAAATTAATATTTAATTCGTAAATATTAATAAATATGAAAATGTTTTATTCTTTATTTACCTGGGATGTTACACTTTATGTAAGCCTCTCTTCTTTAGATTTCTTCCTTTTTCTACAGTTATTCATTCCTCTTTATTTTGTTCTATTTTATCCAGTAGGTTGGTTTCCCTAAATGGGTAAAATCATGGTTCTGTGGGTATAATATTTTTTACTATGGTCCGATCTTTCCTTTATAGGTTCTCATTATTATGCATTTGTGGTTTTCCACCAAATTCCAAAAGTTTCCAAGATTTAGGTAATTGATTCCATGATTTATCATTATTAAATGATTTTAGTATACTTTTTTTCTCCTTGAATGTGTTCTATAGATTCTATGAAATGTTTGAATTTTGATGTCCAAAGGTTTTGAGGTGTGTATGTGATGAAATATGGATTTCAAAATTAAATTGGATATGTTTCATGTGTGCTTCCTTGTGGTGCTTCATAAATGTTTTCTATAAATTGTATAAGTGATGAAAAATGTGTTTCCAAATTGAATAAGTGTGTGTGTGGATTTGAAAGTGCTTTTTCTTATGAAAATTTTGGTTTCCTTGTATTCTTTTGGATATAGGATGTATGTGCATGTGAAGGATGTGGTCTATGTGGCATGAGAAATGAAATAGATCACAAAGGGAATAAAAACCCACATAATTCATTCAAAGGGGCTTGTTAGCATGTCAAAGTTAGGTTATTGTTGTGGTTGTGCAATGTGGTGCTACTTTCCTGGTTGGGGTAAAATATTTGGTTAATAATGAAATTGGAATGGTTTTTTTCAGAGTACTGGTACTGGGGCTACAAAATTCAAAGCATTTTTTTATTTATAAATCTACCTTTAATGGTGGTTTGAACCTCTGCTATGATTTGGTATCGTACTATCAGTGGTGGTTAAAACTGCCGCTAAATACATGAATGGTATAATTTAACGACAGTTTTTTTGCTTTAGCGGTAGTTATTATGAAAAAATGGTTTTTTTTTAGCGGCAGTTTGAACCGCTGCTAAATAGTTCTCATTTTCCATTATCATTTCATGGTGGTTTGTATGGTTTTCACGGTTCTTTCCTTGGGGAAAATGAAATTATTTTTAGCGGCAGTGTAAACCACCACGAAAAAAATAATTTTTCCCTGGGAAAACCACTACTAAAACCACAATAACTGCCGCTAAAAGCGTTTACTATGAAAGTTACCAAAATTTGTTGCTAAATCTAATAAACCACTACATATTGTACGTCGACACCCAATTTAGCGGTGGTTTTTTTAAATCATCGCAGAATCACATGGCGGCGGTTTAAACCACCGCTATGTAGTGATTTTATTGTAGTGCCTCCTCAACTCCTATGGTATTCTAGTAACACTTGAATTAAAATTAGAATGAGAAAATATTTCTGAGATAATTAGTCGGGACATCACATAAGCTTGGATGAAATCACCCATCCTATTTTCATGGCCTTGCGCCTATTTATATAGGCCTTATAGATGCTCTCCCCAATCCCCCCTCACATTTCCCTGAATTTTATAAAACGTTTAAACAATTCCAAAAATTACTAACACTTTATAACCTTTATCTAAGTATTTTCATGCATTTATCATATAAATACATTTGATTCTCCCAAACATTTCATCATAAGAAATGTTTATAATCAATGATACCCTTTATGTGGAAGATATCTAAATAGAAAAACTTAATGTTCAAATTCCTAAATGAATCATAGGTCTTCCATTTTAATTGCATAATATGACTCATCATGACCTTATGATATGTCCATATCATATATTATGATAGTCGTAGATATAAGTATTCTATGATATCACAATGTCATAAGAAAATATATACCCATAAAATCATTACATATTCCTTTTAAAATAAGGAAGGAATACTATAAAACACCCATATATCATATAGTATGATATAGGATTACATATATATCACATATATATTAATATTATGGAATATCTCTATTATATGGATGATTGAAAATCAACTTTTGAATGTGTGTTCTATCTTAAATGTTTGTGTATTTCTTGTATACTCAAAAATAGTAAGATTTCATTTTATTGCATATTATGAAATCTGAATATACCGTCGCTACTCAAGATTGTTCTCAACTTATATGGATGAAGTAATAAGTTGAATACATAGGTGGAAAAAAATTGTCTTGTTTTTATTATGTGTGATAACTCAAGTTCCATAAATTTGAGAAAAAAATAGAGTGAATAATTTGGGGAAAACACGTTAAGATCAAGTATCACTTTATCAATGATGAAGTGAAGCATGGATTTATAAAATTATAGTATGTGTCTACACAATATCAAGTTACTAATTTAATGATAAATGCACTTACAAAGGAAAGATTTGAGAAGTATTAGTTAAATCTTGAATTTCAACTATCTCCTTTCACTTGATGATTTTGGGAAAACCCCCTCTCCATGAAATGTTTATATGCATTTAGGGTATGAATAAAGAAAATTTATTTTTTATTTTAACAAATAGATGTATTTATTTTAGTTAAATATTTGGGTTCATTTATCCCCTAAATTTTCATGAGGAGGTGATCTTTGGGTTCATTGACAGGGGTAATAAAAAATATATTCAAAGGCTATGAAAGTGGGAGATAAAGACCAAGTGGTAGAAGTGATAAATATCCTCAAAGAGGAAAATAAATGGAAAATATGAATAATTAAAAGGAGTATTAAAAGTATATAAATAATAAATTATATAAAATAAGTTTATAAGTTGAGAAGATGCATGGAAGGATAGTTCAAGGGGACATTTGAAATCTAGGGGAGGTACTTTGATGTTGATCATGAAGTAAGATGAGTGGTTATTCATAAAATACTTTAATTTTACTCTTGTTTTTAATAATGATCATGACTCATGTGGTTTTAGCGTAAATTAATGTTTATTTATTGAAATTTGTATGGAAAACCTAGTTTTAAAGGTATGATTTTTCCATCAAAATTTTTAAGGTATTTTAAAATCATTAGAGGTGTTTTCAATAAACCCAAAAGGGGTATATTGTTAAAAAAAATCAATTATGGATTTTTGGGTAGTGTTTTTGGACAAAGGTAGACAAATACCTATGAAATTAATTTTATGTATGTTAAGAAATTTTATAAATTTGTTTTAAAAAGTTTGAAGGAAGCTAGAGAATTTTTTGTAAAATAAAAAAACAACACTAGAGAGAGTACCAATGATTTGGAAAAATGGTTGTAATGATCAAAGATAAGTTATTTGTAGTTTTCTAGAAAAAAATTAATGCAACTACTATCAACCATGATCAAATACCATGTTGTGGTTCTTTTCTTGGTTAAAGGAGGATTTTGTAGAGTCCTTACCTGAAAAGGATAGGTAAGGTAAAACATGACATGATTGTGAAATCATTTAAATATGGATGAAAAAATAGGTAGAAATAGAAGAAATAATTTTTTAGATTCATTTCATGGTCAAATAATATGTTTTTATATAATTCATATCCAAAATGGGGAGGCCACATGGTGCAAAGCATGGAGGAATTCATGGTTCTAAATCTAATGAGAGATGTATAATTGGAACAAGAAAACCACTCCATGATAATGAGATGACCATGCCATGGTAAATAATAGATAGTATTTCTAAATTATATAAATGTATAAAAAATTTGAAAGATAAATATTTTAAAGTCATGTTTTATAGATTTAATCATTGATCAGAGAAACTATATTGTGGCATCATAGAAACACACCATGGTTTAGATGATTTTAGCTCAAATATGAAATTTTGTATCTCATAAAAAAAAGGAAATATTGTATTTTTATGGTAGTGATCTATTTGGATTTTAATGAAGTATTTGGATGGTATTAGCCTATCAAAAATCAAGGTGTCAACATAAGAAAAACTTTAAAGATATAAAGATCTATTTTAATAAAATATTTGATTAAAATATCAAGGTGTGTACTTATAGGGAGAGAGAGAGAGAGTTATTATAAGTAATTAATAACACTTTTCCAAAGGAAAAAATAAAAGGAAGAAAGGGATTAAGGATTTCATTTATTGCATCATGGAGGTTCAACATGTTAGAATTATATCTGTAGTGTAATTCTTATTTATTCTTTTTATAAGTTTTTTCAAATTCATTCACTCATAATTGGTAGTGCGCTGTATTTTATGCTAGAGTAGTGAGATCTCATTGTGAGGGTTGTAAACCTTGATGGATAGTGAATCCTCTCAAAATTTTAAATCAATTTTCTAATTAATTTGGTACATTAATACATCATAAAATGCATGCTCCTTAGATGTACCCAAGATCAATAACCTGAGTAAAAAGCATGTGTCTTTCTATTTATTTCTTACATGTATGGAGAGGAAGAGATAAGTGTTCTAACTAATCATAGGAACATAATAATTTAAAAGAGAGGAGTTTTAATTTTATATATTTTAATTCACACCCTCTTCAGTGATTTCTTATATTGATTCCTGAAACTTATAATATAAATTTATTAATCACATTAAACATTTAAATGATTAATGCAACATGTTTAACTCTTTTTAGACATATCATCAAATGATATGGTAGTTTCATTAATGATAGAAATATAGAAATGATCCAGATATACAGAATTGGTATAAAATGCTATACTATAACATGTGTGCCTATATCATGTAATATTATATATTACACATGTGTTATACAATATGGATTTCATCATATATCATATAATACAACATGATATTTTAACACATTTCTCTTTCAATATCCCAATTCAAACTAAATCAGTGTATACTTTATATATACTTCACATTATTTTATTCACCCTTATTTTTACTAGTTGTGATAAGTGTGCATTTGATTTGAAAGATCAATTATGAAATAATATATAGTTTCTAATTAATATTTTTTGTTACAGTTATGCATCTTTATAAATTTATTTAATCATATATAATCATATAAAAACTCAATTCTTACATCCAAACTTATAAGTATACGGTCGAGCATCATCATCAAGATTCAAGATTCATTTGGGACATAAGATGGAATAAGACTCATTCTGCTGAGATTTGATATCAAATTAGTGTCGGTCATGTGATTTGAAACTCAATAATCTAAAATTCATTTAGTGGTTCAAAAAAGAAGTATTTAAATCCTTCTTTTTGTGATCAAGAAACATAAAAAAATTTATTATGACCTACCCCCACTAACACCCCTCCCAAGCCAACAGTGAATATGAGTGTGACCCCCATAGCCCACCTCCAATAGGTCATCGGTTGGTGACTAGCATTGATTGTATCTTTTATGCATATAGGAGGCATTAACCTCATAAATACTAGGATAATAAAGTGGAACCTCCAATCAAATTCATATATAAACCATAGAGGTAAACAATTCTCATACCCAAACTATCTCTACATGTTAATTAATTTGATACAATCAAAGAAAATTAAAGATCCACCTCCTAAAAATCTACTCCAGGTACCCGAATAGAATCACCCCTATCTTTATTTAACTATCCTGTAAAACAACTCAATAAAAATTTAGAGGGGTGGGCAGTTGGGTGTACATAGTTGGATCATACCTCTAACAATTCAATATCCATGTGAAATAAATGTGTTGGGGTAGAAATGAAGGGATAAACTAAGAAAAGATCCCAAAAATGGATTAGGAAAGTGATCATAACCAACAGTGAGTATAATATCACAGAACCATGTAATTTCCACCTTCAATTGCATCACCTAAAACTATCACATTACTTCAATAATCTTTTTTCATCAATAAATGAGGTTAATATAAGATTTATGAGATCATATAAAAATAAAAAAAGGTCCATAAATAAATCACTATTCTTCCCTCCATCATATCTGATCCACCACATCAACATAGCCACAACCGCATCACCATCATGTTATCACTATAACCAAAACCACTTCATAACCACCTCCATATCACCATAGAAACAACCACATCACAATAATCACCATAGCTATATCACAACCACTACCACATTACCACAGTAGCAACCACATCAGAACCACTTCCACATCATCATCTCATCAACATGTTCAATGACCACATTCCATTACAACCCAAATACATAACATAAACTCAAGCCCTCGCAGCCTGTGGATATGTGTACATGTCATAACCTTGATCCATTATAGCCCATGAATGGGATAACACATCGTAACATCAATAAATTACAACTCATATATATAGTTATATACATATTATACCTTAATTCATTACAGTTTATGTATATATATATATGCACATAACATAATAGTATGCCATCACAACCTATACATTTTTTTTACTTTCAAAAGGGAATTCCCCAGTGTGGCCTTTTCGAACCCTCCACATAGAGAAATCCCCCTCCCCCACGAAGGGGTAGCACCCAAAGACAGCTCCCCAGTCGGGGAAGGAGCCGTAGCCAGCTGAGATGGCAGAGCATCCTGGAGGGTTACAGCCCAGCAGCGATGGTCTGTCACAGCGATCCATCAGCAATTGGGCCGCGCCTCATTTTTCCCGCCCAGAGGAGTCCAGGTGACCCGGAAAGGCGGGTGGATCTCGGGGGAGAGGCTCGTCCCAAAAGAGGACTCCCAGGAATTGAACCTTGAACCTCCCAAAGAGAAACCTATTTTGGAAACTCACCTTCACCACCGCACCACCACCGAAGTGGCAATCACAACCTACACATAAACATGTAGTATAACCTCAATTCATTATAACCCTTACATATACATGTGTGATAACTATAAGTAATTATAGGCTAGAAATGTGTACATGATGTAACCTTGAGATGTTAGAGTCTATATATATACACTATAACTTAAGCCAATATAAGCCATGTATATATACACATAATTGAAATTAATTACAACCCATATGTATAATATCATAAAATCACAAAAAAACAATCAAAAAACATTAAAAATTTGATAAAAAAACATTGTAATAATAAAATATACCATAAGAAATACAACATTAATTATAATAACTAATAATACAACCATAATAATTCACAAATCAAGAACCAATCATAAAAGGTAACATAAATGAAAACAACAATCATTGTCACTAAGTTTTTTCTCTACTCTTTAATTATTTATCTTTCCATAATTAATCTCAACACTTAATATTCATAATTCATCCTTATCTAAATATTTATATTTAACCCATCTTCATATTTATGTGTTTGTTCATTTCATTTGATTACTCCATTACCGATTTCATTTCCACATTTATATCCAACCAATAAAAAACAAAGAAATATGATGAAAAAATAAAAAAACATCATTGCACCATACAAGTTATTACAATCACTGAAATAATCATTGAAACTTCATCAAAGTATTCCAAATTACATTTTCAATTAACTATTTCATTTATTCAATTAGGCATCATGTTATATTAAACAATTTACCCTTTAGTTAATTTAAACACTAATCCACACCTCCATAAGACTTTGATAGATACCCCTAAATCACCTATATTACTCAACACATCTAAACAACCTATCAAACCTTTACTAAGATAAATCCAATTTAAACCTACAGCTACATAACTCCATAAACTCAAGTAACTTATAAAATATAGATAACCAACCCCACTCAAGCCTTACCCCTAAAACAAAACCAAAAACTTCTATCTATCTCTTCCAATGATAGATTTATCAACTCTCCCAATAATCCCAAATATCTTCCTAGTATTTATGGAAATCATATATTCCTTAACCTTTAATCATAACTAATAATTTGACCCTAAGGAAAAATATCAATTCTCTCTAAATGACCTCTCTAGCTCCTCACTATCCGACCCAAAACCTAGAGTCATCAATGTCCTAATAGATCAAGGGTCTAAAAATCCATAAAAAAACAAAGGAGGATATCAACATTTCCCCTGACTAATTATAAATTCTATACCCAAACTCGTCTAAACTAATCTACAAAAACCAGAAAAGAAGAATAAATACTGAAAAAATATTAATCATCAACTAGCCCCAAAATCTAACTGAAGACAATAACCTTTAACCAAACAATAACACACTTCAAAATTATATATTTGATTCTATATAATATCATCAACACAACACAATAGCATATATACATCATATAATCAATAATTATATAAAAAATATTGTTAAACATTTTCATCTATCTATATTCTTCATTATCATTCCAGGTTTCCCCTTTCAATTCCATTTTCAAAATACTTCTCATTTCACAAGGAATACCATAAAATATCATCAGTGTATATATATCATGATCATCATAATAGCATGGAATATTAAAGTAGGTTGGAAACATGAACAAGTTTGTGCATTCATCCCATCATCAAGTCAATATATTCTCTTAAGTCAACTTACACTTCATAAGGAAACCATGGAAAAATAATATTGTTCTAAGAAGAAATTATAAAATGAAAGAAAATGAACTATAATAAATAAGAAATGATAAATATAAAAAAAATATAGGAATTAAATGAAAGAAGAAACATACAATATCATCATCCCTTGTACCAAAACCCACAACACTGAGCCTGAGAGAAGGGAGTGATACATAAAATAAAAGAAAGCATAAATAACCCTTTCCCTTAGATGAAAACTATAACACCAATCCCATGGGAAGAGAGTGATATTAAATAAAAAGATAAATTAAATAGTAATTCCCTTAACCTGGACCAAACCATCTTCACCAAGCCTGAGGGAAAAGTGTAAACTTAACATATTGGAGAGGCATCTCAGGATTTTGGAAAATGGGTAGATTAGAAAAGTTTAGAGTGTTACAATAAGAGGGATATGGATTAAAGGACTCGAGAACTCGGTTTAAAAAAATATGTGTTGGAAACCAAAGGAATGGTTCAAGGGAGAATTATATAGGTGTTTCAATGGTTAAATTCAAAGTGGTTAACAATCAGAAGGCTAATAGATCATTGAGGGAAAATCAGAAGATGTAAAAAATTACATGTATACATATTATTCCATATTAAAGAATAAAAGGTTAAAAATAATTTACCTCATTGGAGCTGAGCAATTCCACGCTAAGAGAACCGAATTTGTGCACCAATGAATCCACGATAAGCTTCCATTGACCTGTTTCACATCAATCCACATAAAAACCCACCAATACTAAAAAAACATTATTACAACCTTAACCAAAATAATAATAATAAATAATGAAGAAAACGATACAATAAAATCTCCTCAGATCAAAGGAGAATTGATCACAATAATCGAGGAGACTATATCTTTAAAAAAACACCACTGAGCACTAAATGAGCTCCCAATACTACCTAAGGTTCAAGAGAAAAAAAGGAATATCTAACAAAATGGGATGGATACCCTAAAATTATAATAAAAATTTGGATGCAAGGAATCATGACATGATGAAAAGCATCACATTGCAATGGATCTGGTCGGAACACATCTTTAAGGATCATGATGTGACCCCCACCCCCACCCACCCCCTATGATACTCCCCCTTTTAAACTTGATCAGATCTATTAAATTCATTATGAATATGGAAGTTCATAATGTAATAATAATCACTATGTCTCAATGCCTAAATTTTTTATAATAACAGCATAGACCTCATGTTTTCACCTTAATATTGATCAACCCTAATCAACCATCACGGTGCAATAGATACCTCCATGATAAAACAACACTCAAAATAGAAAAAATAGAAAATCAACTACCCAGGCTTCTATAACACAATGATTATAGTCACATCATAATATCTATGATGTAATATTAACCCTAAAACATCCCAAAACACTCTATGTTGTAGCACAACACACCATGCCGCAAAAATACCTAACACACGGACCTTCACATTGTAACCAAAACCATAATTCTATAACTCATCTCTCCAAACTATACATAATAACACCAAAATATCATATTCTCATCTCTACACTATAATAATTCAGACTATAATAAACATTTTCCATCATCAAACCCAATCACAGTGCAGTATAATGGGCCATGCCGCAACACATCCTTCTAGCCAAAATTTATTCTCTAACTCCACCTATGTTCAATTGAATCTCTTATAAACCTCCAACACCTAAGGGACATAATGTCAAAATCTGAAAAATATTGGTCTATTACAAGTTCTTTCACTTATTCCCTAATAAAGCCTCAAAATGAAGAGTGGTACCCTCTGGTTGCACCTCTCTCTCTCTGTGGGAACTAGATCAGGATCGAGTCCCGCCAGACTTGGACACTGTGAAAATTATGCATAGGGAAATTCAAATCCATTTGCCTAGATGGGGAACATGTGGCACACTCTGGGCATGGTCGGGCCCTCTAGTGAGAGGTGATCATTACTCGTACACACTTTTCACCACTTTGGAAGTGGCGCAATGGTGATGGATAGGGGAATAACCACGTTGATCTTTGGGAGGTACAAGATTCGAATCCTGGGAGTCCACTTTCGAGGGGAACCTCTCCCCCAGAATCCACTCATTTTTTCAGGTCACCTGGTTCCTGACTGGGTGGGTGAAATGAGGAGCGACCCACCTGTGTTGATGGATTTCTGAGTTGAACCATCGCTTATCGGGTCATCACCCTCTGGGACGCTCTACCATCTCGGATGGAAATGGCTCATTCCCGACTGGGGATCTCTTCAGAGTGATCCCTTCATGGGGAGGGGAGTTTCATAGTGTGGAAGGTTTGTAAATTTCACACCTAGGAATCCCCTTTTTTTAATAAAATAATAAAACCTCATACTGGATGTGATGCTCTGAATGTATTTATGGACTGGCTTAATGACCAAGTGTTATAACATGAACTCAACCCCTCTCAATCTCGAATCCAATATCTTATCTTTATCTAAAACAGGTTAACATTTATTTAAATTTTATTTTCTCAGAAGGAAAAAAAATTATATGAAAAAATAATGCAAAAAAAATCTACTCATTTAATTTTAGTTACCAACATTCATTCCCAATTGATTTTTTATTAGAAAGAAAGGCATAAGCTGCCAAAATTATAATTCAAGGGGGTTTAAAGTGGGGAATACCAAGAACATATCTACACATAATGTAATTAGTGTTACAAGTGACATCGTATGGGTTGGTAAAAATCAGAGGAAATTTGAATCTTAGTCCTAAAGAAGTTGATGTTTTTAGAATTTGTATTTAGGTCAAAATATAAAAAGTGAAAACATCTTCAAGTATTGTTTTCTGGATGTGTTTAGAGGCTCAAGAGGTGTTTTGAGTGCTTGGGTGAGTGTTTAATTGGGGTTATTGTAATGACCCAGGTGTTCAAAGATAATAATTGGGGTCGGATCTTGGATAAACTGTGTATATTTGAACCTTATAGAAGTGATGGGGTGTTAGTGTAGTTTGGAAATAGAATCTTGGGAATTGACCGAACTCGGGGCTAAAATTCTATGGTTGGAAAAAAAATTGGTGGGTTTTTCGGAATGATTTATTGATTATTTAAAAGTTTATAGGTGTTTTGATGAAGTTCTAGAAGGTTTTAGTGAAGTTTGGAATTTTGGTTTGTTTAGTCATAGGATACAGCTAGGGTAAGTCATGGGATATGATAAGCTTGGGAGTTGTAGTGGGTTCCTGAAAAATTTGGTGAGCCAAAAACCTTACATATTGGGGAAGACATACTATGTGTTGTCTGGAAGTTATAATTTCCAAAAAAATCCATTTGTGTGGAAAACCATTTTCTAGTTGAGTGTGGAAACCACCAGAAGGAGGGAATCTATAAGTTAACTTATGATTTCAGATTATGATGATATAACAACATAAAAAAGGTTTGGAAGTCTAGAAGAAGAACTTCTAGAGTAATATATACCAAAATTAGATATATTTAAAGTATATTGACCCAATTTAGGTCCATCATAAGCAAAGGTATTATGTCAAGATTTTTCTAAGACTAAAATCTTACATATTTAAATTTTCACAAAGGAAGAATATAATGTATGGGGGAAATATATTACATACTAGTTTTCTGGTTAAATTAAAAACCTTATGAATGAAATATATATTACATGGGTGTAAATATATTACTTATATGTTTTTCTGGTTAAGGGATAAACCTTATGTATTGTTCAAAAGTTACATCTTTTGAACTAATTATTATCTTAAGTGGAAAGATCTCTAAGAGTTTCTTGAATTGTATATGAAAAGTTGACTTCTAATTTGTCTTTTTTTAGTGAGTTAATTCCAAACCATTAACCTACATAACTTATAGGGGGATGTGTAAGAGTATTTTGGGTGGTGAAATTTGACAAAGTACCCAAGTGATCCCTAAGATGCGTGAGGCTGAATTTTGATATATGAAGCTTAATGAGGATTTTATAGAACATGCATAAGAGAAGTTTTGGAAAATTAGCATAGTTTTTTCAAAATATGATTTTCAGAAAGAGAATTTAGTACTTACATATGGTTTGTTTCAGAGGACATATAGGGAGTTTTGGGAGAAGGAAGAATATTTGAAAGAAAATCTTCCGGAAGGAGGGAGATTCAGAAGGATATTTTACAAAAGGATGGAGGTTTGGATGAAGGATTTATGGAAGGATAATTTGAAAGGTAAAATAAATCTAACTTTCTAAAAAGTTTTATAACACCCCCCAAACATTTTATGGTATGCTTCTCTTAAATAAATTCTATTCATAGCCTATATTTCATAAAGAACTGTCTTCCTTTCAAACACTTGGTTATTTAAGAGATAGTCATAACCTTGCCATTAAAAATAAATTTTCCACTTCTATGTTTTGAATTTTGAAAAATGATCATCTAGAGTTGTGACCAGTAATTCATTTGGAGTCCGATAGAACCAACTTGATTTTTTGATGAATAGTATCATACCCTTATGAATAGTAATATGACCCTTATAAATAGTAAATAATGATAATATTTTATTTTCTTAAGGTAATAAGATAATGAGATCTTAATTAATTCTTCAATGTGATATAAAACTAATTATACCTTTAAAATTGTTATTTTTTAATAAAGTATGATTTTATTTAAAAATTAAATTAAAAATACATAGAAAATTATTTTCAAAAAATTTAGTTCATTTTTAAATTCTACACATCAAAAAATGGTTAGGGTGAATTTTTGGGATTTTTCTAAAATAATTGAATTTTTCGTGAATAGTAAAAATACAGTTTTGAGTTTTCAGTAGTTTAATGACATCATAATGATATAATAATTAATATAAAAGGATGGTCTACTTGTGTACAGTAGAATATGACATGAGGTGTCCCAAGTGGCTGAAACCATGGGCAAATACCATGGGCAAGCCCATAGTTTTGCAAAAACTACTAATGAGGTGTCCCATTTAATTAATAAAAAACTCCATCTTAATTACTATAAATACCCACTCACCCCCTTAGTTTTATTTAATTAAAAACTCATTATCCTATAATATTTGGTAGTATTACCTCCTTATTAGTCCTCTCAAGGTGTCCTCAAACCCCCAAGGTCCCAACCATCAAGTTTTGGGAGTTACTCTACAAGGTAGGAGAATCAACCACCCTTCTCTTTTCCTAAAGATTCCATTTATATTTTCTATTTTATTTTAATTTGAATTATGTTGGTATATTTCATTACATATTCCCCTTAATTACCATATTATTTATGATTTATTAGATACCCCCTTTCTCTCATCAAACTATTTTATGAAATTTTAAGTGACATCGTTAGGCTGCCGAATTTTTGTGAGAGATTTCTCAATTTTTCTTATATTTTGAGTTCATTTATTTTATATTTCTTTCCTCATCTCACCTCATTAAAATTCTATGATAATTCCATTACCTTACATGAACTGAAATTATATTATGCTAATGGAATATTTCATCATCATCTCCCTTTCCCCCTCCTCTTATACTAAAAAAATTAAAACACCGTCCGAGATGTGTTAATTTATCACATTCAAGGACGACGGGTTCTCAATTTTCATTACCATGTTAAATTATGGTCATGAAACAATTTTTATGGCTAAAAAATATCATAATATATGTATTACATCTCATTAATGTTCTTTAATCTCTACACACTCATAATATGGAATAATAATACAAAACAAGTTCATTGTGCACAAAACCGCCAAGCTAAATCCAAATGTTTATCAATAACTTTTAACTAATGATTCATCCTCAAGTATATAACCCATAATTATTATAAGATAATTTATGTCTCTTTAATGTAAATAATAATATATATTAACAATTCTGGATGTTTAACCACATTTCAAATGAAATTTCATTCATGAATACAAGTAAACGAATCATGAAAACCAAGGAAGAAAATGCTTCCAAAACAATAAAATCAAACCTCTTAAACCCATAAAAAGGGCCATGAATGAACCTAATAAGGTTATAATAGATAAATTAAATGTATATGAGGTTCTGAAAATATTAATTAATGAAGCTAAATTTTATTATTCATGTCATTAAAACAAACGAAGAACACACTCGAGCATAAGGCAAGGGGTTTCTCATCTCACTTTTAATTTTGTGATATTTCCATTGTTCGCCACTTATTTCTTGAAAGTGGTGTATGTGTACTACCATTTTATATATAATACCATGATCCTATTTATGTTCATGGTATTCAATGATTCATTTGATAATTATTAATTCTTGGTTACACGAAACGATTGATTACAATGTGGTAATGGGCTTTGTGTCAATTTTCTATTTCGTTGTGACTTACTTTGTATTGTGCACCTAAAAATTCTTATGTGGTTTAACTAATGAAAATTTGAGATCATTTTTCATTTTAAATTATAAATATATTATCTATCCATATTCAGGTTTCATGGATATGATTATTGTCTTAAGCCGTATACCTTTTTTTTACATACGGTGTTAATTTGGAAAGTTATTTTAACTATGGAAATATTGATGAATCTGTATTTTCTACTCTATAAAGATATTAAGAAGTTGGATTGTAATTTTATTAAATATATGTATAAATAATTATTTGGAATTGAAGTGGTGGGTGGGGCCTGCTATATCCTCTTGATGCATCGATAGGTCTCATGAAACAAATCAGTTGGTGACAAACCCTTCGAGTTTGTTTCCAAAAATCAGACGGGTTTCTACCCATAGAACTAAACCGTTTTAACGGTATTATGGTATCATGTGCCAGATACATGATGTAAAATTAATAATCATTCTCTTTATTCATTATCAGTTATTACTATCTATGAGGTTTTCACTATGACAAAATCTATGGATGCAGTTTCATTCTCGGTTTATTAATGGCGTGAGTTTTTCATTTATTCACCATGCCATATTGATTATGCAAATTGTTTATGATTCTCTTATTATTGAATCCATGATTCTACTATTTTTAACCCTTATGAGTGTTTAAGCTCACCCCTTTCATTATTTACTTTCAACAGGTGATGAAGAGGAGATCATTTATTGAGTTCATGTGGATGCAGTTTTTAGTTTTTGTTATGTATTGTATTTTGTAACCCTTTATAATGTAATTTGAGTTACATATATGTATCTAGTTTCTTAAAGACTACTAAACTGATCGTTCCTTTGGTATTTTCATTCCTTATAACCATGCCAATATAATAAGTAATGCACCGGCTCCGGTCTAGAGGGGTCAGGGTGTTATAGTTGGTATCAGAGAAAGTTTGGTAGAAAACTTGGAAACTGTAGTAGGAAATGTATAGTAGGAAACAAATCCCTAAGGTAGTATTTGAGGATAAACGTACAAGAACATCCTATTATTTTGGTAAGGAATATATTATGTGAATCTTTCTAGCAAATAAATCCCTGTTTGGATACAAACTGGTAGAGGTGACTCTGAATAGATGTACCTAGGAGTGAAAGATCCGATGAGAAGTTTCGGGCTTGACCCAGGGTATCCTAAGACACGAAAGTGGGACTTTAATCACTCTTGGTATTGACACTCTTATGGATATGCTTGGGATAATTCACATTTTCTTTAGAAGCCATTATAAATGATTTTAATGTAAATTGTTTCTCAAAGAAGCCATGTTTATGAGATTAGTTATGAATAGTATTTCAATCTATGTTAAGTTATTTTCTATTTGATATTAATAACATAATTTGGTGTATTATATTATTTAGAAATGGAATCTAATGGAATAAGGGGAATTAATACTCGTGGGAAATGTAGGGATCTCTCCACTGAGCTAGTCAACATAGTCAATATTAGAGCAGATCAAATTATGGCCATATTGAGACAACTTACTCAGGTTATAACGAATAACCATTCCACACCTGTGTTGGATCGTTTCATGCAGCAGAAGCCCCCATATTTCAGCGGGACTACTAATCCAGTGGTTTTTGAGTAATATATTAAGTCCCTTGAAAAGATATTCATGGCATTAAGATGCAATGAAAATGAAAAGGTAGTACTGGTAGTATATTGTCTCAAGGGTGACGCTGATCAATAGTGGTCCTTGATTCAGAATACCACAAAGGAAGAAGAAATAGAATATATGGAATGGGGGACTTTTAAGGAAATATTCTTCAAAAAATATTTCCCTCGTGATCAACGAACCGAAATGAAGAGGAAATTCCTTGGCTTAAAGCAAAGGGAAGAAGTTAGTGTTGCAGAGTATGAGGCTACCTTCACAAGGCTATCCAGGTGTGTTGTAGATTACATATGTGACTCGGCAGACAAGATTGATCATTTATTTGAAGGTCTTAATCCAAGTCTTCGAAGGGCACTGGCTTCTCAAACATTTTCATCATATGATGAAATTTTATCAAGTGCCATCAAAATAGAGAAGGAATTTTTTAGATCAAATTTGTTCAATGGAAACCAAGATAAAAAGAGGCACTCTGATAACCAAGGGAAAGGTGAAGCACCAAAGAAGAACAAGTGGGAATAAAGACATTCCCATTATGCAAGAACTGTGGAAAGAATCATCTCGGGAAATGCTTGAAAGGCATGGGAGTCTGCTACAAGTGTGGGGAAAAGGGTCATCTATCTAATGAATACAAGGGGAAGAAAAAAATTGATGATGTTTAATGCTAAAATTTTAGAGATATGGGACACTATGCAGATGAGTGTCCTAAGCTTCAAGGAAACATGCCTCAGAAAAGGCCAAGAGATCAAGGGAGAGCTTATGTGATTACAACCATGGAAGTTGAAGTTCCTAATGATGTGGTTTCAGGTACTTTAATTGTTTCCTCAAACTTAGCCAAAACTTTATTTGATTCTGGATCATCACATTCATTTATATCTTCCCAGTTTTCCAATAAAATTAGACATGTCCAATTTGATTTCATAAAGGAGTTATCATTCAAAACTCATAGGGGATGCATCATTACAACAAAGGCATGTCAACTAGTCCCCCTCGTGACACATAAACATACTTTAGTTGCTAACCTTATCATCATAACAATGAATGAATTTTATATAATTCTCAGTATGAATTGGCTATCAAACTATGATGCGAAGATTTATTTAAAGAAGAAGGAAGTTGAAATTTTTGAAAATGGTGTATAATCCCTTATCTTTAGAGCAGAAACCTCACCACATAATTCTTATCTAGATCCACCCCTGGTAGCTCTACTGAATGCAATAATTGGAGAGGAAGATAAACCAATATATATGGTCAAGTAAAGAAATATTCAAATTGAATATGTGCATATAGTGCAAGAATACATTGATGTATTTCCATAGGATTTACCTAGACATCCTCCAGAGCGGGAAGTTGAGTTCTCTATTGACTTAATTCCTAGTGCAAGACCTATATCAAAGACCCCCTATAGAATGGACATTGTGGAGTTAGTGGAGCTAAAGAAACAACTAGATGAGTTGAGTGACAAAGGATTTATTCGACCTAGTGTTTCTCCATGGGGATCCCCGATCCTATTTGTCAAGAAGAAAGATGGATCCATGAGGCTATGCATTGATTACAAGGAAATCAATGCTATTACAATAAAGAATAAGTATCCTCTACCTCGGATTGATGATTTATTTGATCAACTTCATGGATATCAATACTTTTCAAAGATTTATCTTTGATCTGGATATCATCAGTTGCATGTGAGGAAGGAAGATATTCCTAAGATAGCATTTCGAACCAGGTTTGGGAATTATGAGTTTACAGTGATGCCTTTTGGACTAACAAATAAACCATATATTTTCATAGATTTAATGAATAGAGTTTTTAAGGAATATCTTGATAACTTTGTTGTGGTATTCATCGACGATATCCCGATATAATCCAAAATCTATGAATACCATGAGAATCACTTGTGAATTATTCTGAAAACTCTTAGAAGAAATGAATTATATGAGAATTTTAGCAAGTGCGAACTCAGGATTAAATCAGTTTCTTTTCTAGGACATATTGTCTCTAAGGATGGAACCCTAGTTGATCCTGTGAAGACAAAGGCAATCCAAGATTTTCCCACACCAACAAACATAATCAAGGTACGTAGTTTTATTGGCATAGCAGGTTACTATTGGCCTTTCGTTCAGAATTTTTCCTGACTGGAAAACCCGCTAACCAAGCTCACACATAAAGGAGTTAAGTTTGTATGGACAAAAGAATGTACAAAATGCTTTGAATAATTGAAAAGAAGATTGGTCAATACTCTAATTTTGACTCTTCCATCTGGAAGTGATGGATTTGTAATATACAGTGATACATCAAAGAATGGGTTGGGTTGCATCCTTATGAAAAATGGTAAAGTTATTTCTTATGAATCAAGGTAGTTGAATACTCATGAGAAAAATTATCCAACACATGATCTTGAGTTAGCAGCTGTAATCTTTGCTCTGAAAATATGGAGACATTATCTTTATAGTGAAAAATATGAGATATACACAGATCACAAGAGTTTGAAATACATTTTCACACAAAAAGAACTCAACATGAGGCAAAGGATATGGCTCGAGTTACTTAAAGATTACGATTGCTCAATACACTACCACCCAGGAAAGGAAAATAAGGTGGCAGATGCATTAAGTAGGAAAAATTATGGACTTATGACTCAAATGAGGATTGAGAGAGATCTTGTATTCATGGATCTACTAAAGATGGATATAGGAATTGTTAAGGAAGGTGAAACATTGTTCCTCTTTCAAATGATTGTTAAACTATCTTTACTAGAGAAGATAAAAAACTCTAAATCTGATGATTAAAATCTAAACAAGAAAATTATTGCTGTTAAGGATGGGAGATTGGAAGACTTCATGTATGAGGAAGGAGTTATGAAGTTTGGGAAGAGGTTATGTGTCCCATCAGTACTTGATCTAAAAAGGGAATTATTATATGATGCTCATAGCTCAAATTTCTCTATACACCCGGGTAGCACAAAGATGTATAGAGATCTGAAGGAATATTTTTGGTGGGATAATATGAAGCAGGAAATTGCTGACTACGTGTCAAGGTGTCTATTTTATCAACAAGTGAAGGCAGAGAGACAACATCCTAGATGAGTGATGCAACCTATCCCTATTCCTATGTGGAAGTGGGATAACATTACGATGGATTTTTTCACCGGACTATTGAGGAAACCTAGAAGGAACGATGCAATATGGGTAATTGTTGATCGTCTCACAAAATCAGCACATTTCCTTCCTATAATAGAGGATTTACCACTTGAGAGCCTGGAAAGACTTTATATTAATGAAGTTGTAAGACTTCATGGTGCACCTATATCTATTGTGTCCAATTGAGATCCCTGGGTTACATCAAAATTCTGGAAAAGTCTTTAGAAGGCTTTGAATACTAAGCTTCGTATGAGTACTTCTTATCACCCCCAAACCGAAAGATAGTTTGAAATGACTATTCAAACTCTGGAAGACATACTGAGATCATGCTCTCTTGACTTTCAAGGTATGTGGGATCAATACTTTCTTTTGGTAGAATTTTCCTATAACAATAGTTTCCATTCTAGTATTCAAATGGACTCATATGAAGCATTATATGGAAGGAGATATCAAACTCCAACTTTTTGGGATGAAGTTGGTGAAAGGAAACTTATAGTTCTAGAACCTATTGAAGAGACCACAGCAAAGGTAAAGACAATCCAATCCTATATTAAAGAATCCCAAAGTAGGAAGAAGAGTTATGCTGACAACTGGAGAAAGGATTTGAAATTCCAAGTGGGAGATCATGTCTTTATAAAAGTATCTCCATGGAAGGGTGTCTTAAGGTTCGGTAAGAAATTAAAACTGAGCCCCAGGTACATCAGACCATTTGAAATTTTGGAAAAATCAGAGCTGTAGCTTATCGTTTAGCAATGACACCAAGTCTCTCCAAAGTCCATGATGTGTTCTATGTGTCATTCTTGAAGAAATACATGGCAGACCCAATGCATGTACTCACCTATGAAGAAATAGAACTCAAACCTAATTTGTCTTACTGTGAAGAGTCTGTCGGGATTCTTGAAACATGGGAGAAGGTATTGAGAAATCGAACAACTCATCTAGTAAAGGTTCTTTGGAGAAACTAGAATATGGAGAAAGCAACATGGGAACCTGATGATGTTATGAAGAAGAACCACCCACATCTTTTTGGTGGGCTTTATACATAAAATTTCGAGGACAAAATTTTCAAAGGAGGGAATAATATAACACCCTAAACATTTTATGGCATGCTTTTCTTAAATACATTCTATTCATAGCCTGTATTTCATAAAGCATTGTGTTCCTTTAAAACACTTGTTTATTTAGTAGATAATTATAACCTAGCCATTAAATATAAATTTTCCACTTCTATGTTTTTAATTTCAAAAAATGGTCATATAGAATTGTGACGAGTAAGTCATTTGGAGTGTGATGGAACCAACTTGATTTTTTGATGAATAGTAATATACCCTTATGAATAGTAATATGAATAGTAATATGACCCTTATAAATAGTAAATAATGATAATATTTTATTTTCTTAAGGTAATAAGATAATGAGATCTTAATTGATTCTTCAATGTGATATAAAACTAATTATACCTTTAAAATTGTTATTTTTGAATAAAGTATGATTTTATTTAAAAATTAAATTAAAAATACATAGAAAATTATTTTTAAAAAATTGAGTTCATTTTTGAATTCTACACATTGAAAAATGGTTAGGTTGAATTTTTGGGATTTTTCTAAAATACTTGAATTTCTGTGAATAGTAAAAATACAGTTTTGAGTTTTCAGTAGTTTAATGACATCATAATGATATAATAATTAATATAAAAGGCTGGTAGACTTGTGTATATTAACATATTACACGAGGTGTCCCAATTGGATGAAACCATGGGCAAATACCATGGGCAAGCCCATGGTTTTGCAAAAACCACTAATGAGATGTCCTTTTTAATTAATAAAAAACTCCCTCTTAATTACTATAAATACCCACTCACCCCCTTCGTTTTATTTCATTAAAAACTCATTATACTTGAATATATGGTAATATTACCTCCCTAGTAGTGCTCCCAAGGTGTATTAAAACCCCCAAGGTCCCAACCTTCAAGTTTTGGGAGTTACTCTACAAGGTAAGAGAATCGACCACCCTTCTCATTTCTTAAAGATTTCATTTATGTTTTCACTTTTATTTTCATTTGAATTATTTTTGGATATGTCATTACATATTCTAATTACTTCCCATATTATGTATGAGTGATTAGATACCCTCTTTCTCTCATCAAACTATTTTATGAAATTTTAAGTGACGTCGTTAGGCTGCCGAATTTTCATGAGAGATTTCTCAATTTTTCTTCTATTTTGAGTTCATTTCTTTTATACTTATTTCCTCATCTCCCCTCATAAAAATGCTATGATAATTATAGTACCTTACGTGAACAGGAATTATATTATTCTAATGGAATATTTCATCATCATCTCTCTTTCCCCTCCTCTTATACTAAAAAAATGAAAACACCGTCTGAGATGTGTTAATTTATCACATTCAAGGATGACGGGTTCTCAATTTTCATTACCATGTTCAATTCTGGTCATGAAACCATTTTTATGGTTGAACCATATCGGAATATATGTATTCCATCTCATTAATGTTCTGGAATCCCTATACACTCATAATATGTAATAATAATACAAAACAAGTTCATTGTGCACAAAACGACCAAGCTAAATCCAAGCGTTTATCAATAACTTTTAACTAATGATTCATCCTCAAGTATATAACCCAGAATCATTATAAGATCATTTATATCTCTTTAATTTTACTAATAATATATATTAAAAATTCTGTATGTTTAACCACATTTCAAATGAAATTTCATTCATGAATACAAGTAAACGAATCATGAAAACCAAGGAAGAAAATGCTTCCAAAACAATAAAATTGTACCTCTTAAACCCATAAAAAGGGTCATGAATGAACCTAATAAGGTTATAATAAATAAATTAAATGTACATTAGGTTCTTGAATTATTAATTAATGAAGATAAATTTGATTATTCAGGTCATTAAAACAAATGAAGAACACACTCAAGCATAAGGTAAGGGGTTTCTCATCTCACTTTTAATTCTGTGAGATTTCCATTGTTCGCCACATATTTCTTGCATGTGGTGTATTTGTACTACCATTTGATATATAATATCATGATTCTATTCATGTTCATGGTATTAAATGATTCATTTGATAATTATTAATTCTTGGTCACACGAAACGATTGATTACAATGTGGTAATGGGATTTGTGTCAATTTTCCATTTCGTTGTGACTTACTTTGTATTGTGCACCTAATAATTCTTATGTGGTGTACCTACTGACCATTTAAGATCATTTTTCATTTGAAATTGTAAATATATTATCTATCCATATTCTGGTTTCATGGATATGATTATTGTCTTAAGTCGTATACCTTTTTTTTACATACGGTGTTAATTTGGAAAGTTATTTTAACTATGGAAATATTGATGAATCTGTATTCTCTACTCTATAGAGATATTGAGAAGGCAAATTATACTTATATTAAATATATGTATAAATAATGATTTGTAATTTCAATGGTGGGTGGGGTCCGTTATATCCCCTCGATGCATCGACAGGTCTCATGAGACAAATCAGTTGGCAACAAACCCTTCGAGTTTGTTTCTAAAAATCAAACGGCTTTCTTCGCATAGAACTAAACTGTTTTAACGGTGTTATGGTATCATGTGCTAGATACATGACATCCAATTAATAATCATTCTCTTTATTCATTATCAGTTATTACTATCCATGAGGTTTTCACTATGACAAAATATATGGATGCAGTTTCATTCTCGGTTTATTAATGGCGTGAGTTTTTCATTTATTCACTATGCCATATTGATTATATAAAATTGTTTATGATTCGCTTATTATTGAATTCATGATTCCTCTGTTTGTAACCCTTACTGAGTGTTTTATCTCACCCCTTTCATTGTTTACCTTCAACAGGTGATGAAGAGGAGATCATTTATTGAGTTCTTGTGGTTGCAGTTTTTAGTTTTTGTTATGTATTGTATTTTGTAACCTTTTCCAATGTAATTTGAGTTACATCTATGTATCTAGTTTCTTCAAGACTACTAAACTGATCGTTCCTTCTGGATTTTCATTCCTTCTAACCATTCCAATATAACAAGTAATGAACCAGCTCCAGTCTAGAGGGGACGGGGTGTTACAAGTTGAGTGTTCAATATCTTACATCCAGATTTTCATGAATATGAATTAATTGGTTTGATTGAGTGATAAGGGAAGAATGATCTTTTGGCCTTTTAAATTGAGAACACCCTTACAGATTCTCATTTCCAGACGTGCGGGTAGGGAGGGAGGTCAAGCTCCTCTTCCCATTCTTTCCTCCTATTCAATCATTCCTGGACCATTATGATTAGAGGTGGTTTTCCTCATTGTTTAATGTGAGATCATCTCCTTCTTCCTAAATTTTTATCCTTCCTCATTAACTGCTGATTTTTGCATCTATGAGCTAGGGTTTTATGTCAATTACTCCGGAACATTGTGGAATTTGGATGATATGATGGGGCTTTTTCTTGGCTTATCCAAAGAGGATTCTTGGAGGAATAACTCACTAGATATTGTATTGTTTTCCCAATGGTATGTCACTACTTGAGTTATTATGGATTTCCATCAGTTTGGGTGAAATTAATGGATATGTTGTAATAAGAAAATAGATATTTTGTTTGTTAGAGGTTGGGGTGGATACTAAGGGTGGTGTGCACCCCTTTACTCAAGGATTTAGTCGTGATAAGTCACTCAGTGAGATATTCCTTGATTGTGCCCTGGATATTAATTATAGAATTAATATTAGTTTTATGTGTAAATTAATTGTAATTAGTTTATAATTAATTTTCATGATTGTTGATGGAGCTGGGGCCTTGTGTTGTTGGGCGATTATTGGTTGGGCTTGGGTGAGCTAATGTGAGGGCGGTCAAGCTATGTTTAAGGGAATAACTTCGAATGAGGTGGGTGGTCCCTAAACATCTCCCTAAGGTTTATTATGACAACCCTACTTTTTATTACAACTTAAACATGATTTATTACATAAAGCTTCACTTGATACAACAAAGAAGATCGATAGGTTTAGTGTCTTTGGGGATTAGGATCATTACATAAAAACTTAAAACATGAAATAAAACATCTTTATTGAAAACTTCCTTTACATGACCACTACATTCTCTCGTACTTAGCATTGCATGGGATAACCTGAGGACATGCATAAGAAAAGGGTGAGCTATAAAGCCCAGTAAGGGAGTACACATGGAATAACATGAGGAGTACAATACATGTTAGACAATAGGCATATCAATAGAGAATAAAAGAAACATGAACATAAATACATGATAAAGCATGATAATCATAACATGGAAATGTGGCAACAACACTTAACATTGAATTAGCATGAGCCAAGGCTCATTGCACATGGAGCATGAGTAAACCCTCATTGCACATGAAGCACGAGTAAACCCTCGTTGCACTTGAATTAGCATGAGTCAACACTCATTGCACATGACGTATCATGATACTATACTTTACCCAATGCATTGGAGCGCTATAAGGGCGCACCCTTCTTAAACATTTCATTTCATGCATAAGTGTGCCACATGGATCATAAAACATGGATTCATAAAACATAATCATTTATTCTACGATAAAGGAATATGGAATTAATACATGAATCTTTACAATCAATAAGTAAACGTGCATAAAGGTGAATACCCTTGATGGAGAAATGGGCATGGTATTCACTACACAATGACATTGGCTTAGAAAATCGGTGCGGTTTCGGCAGCGTAACGGCGTGACATAAGAATTCATAAAAAAAGGTTGATGAGAGAGAAATGGGTTCCTCATCATATTTACATGTAATGGACAGTAAGGAGGTCATATAGATACTTGTCCCAACAATTTAAAAGGAATTTAGATTCATGATACAAAAGTATTGCTTGAATGTAAAAGAAGAGAGAGAAGTTCCTTTCGGAATTTTGGCATAGTAACGGGTGTACATGAGAGGCATTTAATGAGAGAGAAAGGGGTATCCCATCATTAAAAAAATAAGAGGGTAGTATGGGGGAGGTTCGAAACCTTACCACAACATTCATAATTGAAATTAAAAGGGCAATACAACTTAAGGAAAATTGACAAAAATGAGAAAGGAAGAAAAAACCCTTACTTGGAAGTGTGCTTCCAAAGGCTAGAGAGAGGCTTGAGAGAGGCTTCTTGGGAGCTTGGGGAACCTTGGGAGGATTCTAGATAGAGTAGGGCAGAGGTTGGATGAACTCCAAAGGATTTTAGTGAGGAGGAAGTGGGAGCTTGGGTGGGTTTATATAGGAAAGGTGAGAGAATTCTTTATTATTTAGGTTTGGGAACCCTTATATTAAACTAATCCAAACCACAAACCATCCCATGGTTTTTGCCCATGGTTTCTGGAAAAGGAAATAGGAAAACAATAATTTACAAGTACAAGGTCCGAACTTATTAAAATAATAAGGTTGCTTATGTGGAGGTGAGTCACACTCCCATGGAAATTAATTTAAAAAGGCAAAGTGTTGAATAAGTCTTGAGGGGTTCATTAATGCTTTGAAAAGTAAGTCAAACAAACCCAAAATCACTTTATTTTAATGGTAAAACATATATTGGCCGAACATAAGGATTATGGTATTTTATTACATCACCATTGGGTCATTATGATGTCATAAAACACATTATATATTTAAACGGTATTTAATTTTTACCCAAAAATTTGACTGTCTCAGAAAATTATGAAAAATTCACCGTTGGATAATTTCGACGTCCTGATTCCAGAAATGACATTTATTCCATCAAAAAAAATTCTAAATATGTTAATTTTCACTTTTAAAATAAAAACCAACATTTATCGAAAATTCACGGGTTTTGACAGAAATGGCTTTCAAACCTTAATAAAAATTTTAATTGCATTCATAAATTTATAAGATCATTTATATTTAATAAAAATTAATTTAATAATAATATTATTATATTATTAAAATATTATTTAATTCAAAAATCCCTTAATTTAATAAAATAGATTTCTTAATTAAATAATAATTAAAAACACCATTTGTACTTTAAAAACTATTTACAATGTATCAAAAATGACTAGAAATTATATTCATTATTATATACAAAAAAAATAATGTACATGAACATAGCACTACTTGTTTGTTACATAACCCCTTAAAACAGCCTCATAAGACCTAAGGGTAAGGTGAGCGATGGTGACAGACTCTTGGGGTGGCTCGGATAACATCGCTCGAGTGGTAATCTCTATCAACTTCCACTTTTCCCGTAGACGGTCCCGTTCGAGCTTGACATGGTGAAACTCAGCTTGGTCTTGGTCAAGGGCGAAGCCAAGGATGCCACCTCTTTTCCGAGCTCCGGCAAATGGGCTTCGTATGGGGAAATTCTACTGGATGAGGCCATCGCTTCCTTTGTCTGAGTAAAATTGGGTTCGTTAAAGCCTTATATTTATACTAATCATGTGATCACTGTTCAACGGCTATAAAAGTAATGGTCACAACTCTTATCATAAAACCAAAGAAGTTTACATCTTATAAAAACATTTTTTATAAAGAGAAATTTAACTGGATCAAGAGGGATTTTCCATTAATGAAACTTTGGGTCGTTACAATATTCTCCCCTTAAGAAATTTTGCCCTCAAAATTTTCCTTTTCCCACACTAAAACAAATGTGGGTAACTCATCTTCATCATATCCTCTGATTCTCAAGTTTCTTCTTCAAACTTGTGGTTTCTCCACAACACCTTGACGAGGGGCATTGTCTTATTTCGTAGAACTTTTTCTCTATGATCTAAGATCTTCACTGGTTGCTCCTCATAAGAAAGATCATCTTCCAATTGTACCACCTCGGAAGAGAGTACATGTGAAGGGTCTGGTATGTACTTCCTTAAGAGGGATACATGAAAGACATCATGCACCTTGGCCATAGTAGGTGTAAGTGCTAGTCGATAGGCCACAGCCCCAACACGATCAAGAATCTCGAAGGGGCCGATGTACCTTGGACTTAACTTCCCTTTCTTTCAAAACCTCATGACCTTATTCCATGAAGATATGCGTAAAAACACCATGTCTCCAACTTTAAACTCAAGGTCTCGTCGACGATTATCTGTATAACTCTTCTGTCAACTCTGGGCTGTCTTGATATGCTGCTGAATGGTTTTCACCTTCTCCACCATTTCCTTGACCATTTCTGGTCCAAGCAGCTTACGTTCACCGACCTCATCCCAACATGCCGGTGTTCTGCACCTTTTCCCATAAAGGGCTTCATATGGTGCCATTTGGATGCTCGAGTGGAAACTATTATTATAAGAGAACTCAACCAGAGGAAGATGTTGATCCCATCCTCTTTTAAAGTCCATTGAGCACGCTATCAACATATCCTCAAGTGTTTGGATAGTCCTCTCTGATTGGCCATCAGTTTGAGGATGATAGGCCGTACTAAAGTTCAGTTCAGTATTCAGAGCATGTTGAATACTCTTCCAAAACTTAGAGGAGAATCTTGGATCTCGGTCGGACACAATAGATAGTGGTACTTCATGCAACATTACCACTTCCCTGATATATATCTGTGCTAGTTGATCCAAAGAGAAATCCTCCTGAATAACAATGAAGTGTGCAGTATTTGTAAGACGATTCACAACAACCCAGATTGCATTGTTGCCTTTGGATGTCCTTGGAAGTCCGGTGACAAAGTCCATGGTGATGTTTTCCCATTTCCATTCTGGTATGGGCAATGGTTGCATCATCCCCTTAGACTTCTGCCTCTCTGCCTTCACTTGCTGACACACCAGGCACTTTGATGTATATTCGGCGATCTCCTTCTTCATATTATCCCACCAAAAGTTTTCTCGGAGATCTCGATACATCTTTGTGCTCCCTGGGTGAATAGAGAAATTTGAACTATGTGCATCATCCAAAAGTTCCTTCTTCAGCTCCGGACTTGATGGAACACATAGTCTTTTCCCAAACCACACAATTCCTTCCTCATTAACATTAAACTCCGAGGATTTTCCCTTTTTGATAGCTTCCACTTTTCCTTGAATTCTCACATCATCCTTTTGAGCATCCTTTAACCTTTCCAAAAGAGATAGTTGAGAAATCATTTGTGAAAGGATTGATGATGTTCCCTTCTTTATGATTCCCACGTCCATCTTCATCAAGTCTAAGAATATTGGATCCTTCTCAATTCTCATCATTGATATAATCGCTGGATCCTTTCTACTTAGGGCATCTGCCACCTTGTTCGCTTTCCCAGGGTGGTAATGTATTGAACAGTCATAATCCTTGATGAGCTCTATCCATCTTCTCTGGTGCATATTAAGCTCTTTATGTGTGAACATATATTTAAGACTCTTGTGGTCAGTATATATCTCACATTTCTCTCCATAGAGATAATGTCGCCAGATTTTCAAGGCAAAGATCACAGCTGCCAACTCTAGATCATGCGTTGGATAGTTTCGCTCATGGATTTTCAACTGCCTTGAGGCATAGGATATCACTTTATCATTCTGCATTATCACACATCCTAAGCCCTTCTTCGAAGCATCATTGAATACCACAAAAAGCTCCCCACTTGTGGGTAAAGTGAGCACGGGTGCAGTGATAAGCCTCCTTTTCAACTCCTTGAATCTTTCTTCGCATTCATCACTCCAAGAAAACTTTACTCTCTTTCAAGTTAGTTTGGTAAGAGGGTTGGACAATCGTGAGAAATTTCTCAAAAATCGTCGATAATATCCAGCTAACCCCAAGAAGCTACGGATATCGGTTACCGATGTTGGCCTCGGCCATCCCTCAATTGCATCTGTTTTGGAGGGATCCACAGATATCTCATTGCTTGTGATGATATGGCCCAAGAATGAGACATCCTTCAACCAGAACTCACACTTGCTGTACTTTGCATAGAGATTCTCCTTGCGCAAAGTCTCTAGTACAATTCTTAAATGCTCCTCATGATCCTCCTTGGTTTTGGAGTATATTAGAATATCATCTATAAAGACTACCACAAATTTGTCAAGGTGATCTCTAAAGACTCTATTCATCAAGTCCATGAATATTGCTGGAGCATTGGTGAGTCCGAAAGGCATTACTATGAATTCATAGTGCTCGTACCTTGTACGAAAAGCAGTCTTGGGGACATCTTCCTTCTTCACCCTTACTTGATAATATCCTGACCGCAAATCCACCTTGGAGAAGTATTGTGCTCCACGCAGCTGATCAAACAAGTCATCGATTCTTGGGAGAGGATACTTGTTCTTTATTGTGATTTTGTTAAGTTCACGATAATCGATGCAAAGCCGCATTGACTCATCCTTCTTCTTGACGAAGAGGACTGGTGCACCCCATGGTGAAGCACTTGGGCGTATAAACCCTTTATCCAGATTCTCCTGTAGTTGTTTCTTCAGCTCTTCAAGCTCAACAACATCCATTCTATATGGAGTCTTGGATATTGGTAACGCCCCAGGTATAAGTTCAATTGAGAACTCAACATCTCTTCTAGGAGGAAGACCAGGCAGCTCCTCGGGAAACACTTCCGCGAATTCCCTCACAATAGGCATTTCTTCAAGGATGGTTTCTTCCTTGGACTCAATCATCTGATCCAGATACGCGTGCTCATAGGGCAGTAATATCCATTCTTGAGATGATGGAGCTAAAGGAGATTCATCTTCCTCCTGACACTTGTAAAGAATCGGGGGTCGATTCTTCATATGGAGTGTGATTTCCCTCTCCCGACAATTTATGTTGGCTCTATATAAGGAAAGCCAATCCATGTCAAGAATTGCATCAAATTCCACCAGAGGGAGTATGACGAGGTTCGCCGGGAAATTCAATCCACAGATTATAACAGGGGAGGACTTATATTCATGGGATGCAATGATTTCCCCATTTGTCGTACTCACCGACATCTTTACTTCCATGATTTGTGGTGGTGCTGGGATTGTTATACTAAACTTTCGAGATATAAAAGAATGCGTAGAACCTGAATCAAAAAGTATGTTCACTATTCTTGAATGAATAACTAGTGTACCTGTCACCACTTCGTTTTCGGGGTTCACTTCGGCAGAAGTGATGGAAAAAGCTCTTCCTTGCTGTCTTGGAGGTTGTTGGTTGCCTCTGATAACCCTTGGATTAGGGCACTGATTTGCAAAATGACCCGGTTCTTTGCATTTATAGCATTGAACAACGCATTGAGTTTCGAACGGAGCGTTCCTCTCCTCTGTCGCAGCTATGGGTCCTTCTTGCCGACAGTTAATAGCTAGGTGCCCTTCTCTTCCACACCTAAAGCATTTTCTCGTCCCCTTAAGGCAATTTCCAGGGTGCTTCTTCCCACACTTTTGGCAAGTGGGGTGCTGGAACTTCTTAGCGCCGTTGGATTTATCCATCGGCCCACCAGCATTGAAGTCTACCTTACGCTTCTTGTCCCCATGATACCCCTGTGATTCTCCGATCTCCATTTCAACCTTGAGGGCACATCGAACAATTTCCTCATAGTTGTCGAAGTCACGGATCGCTAATGCTTTCCGCAAGCTAGGCTTCAGCCCACCAAAGAAGCGGTTAACCTTGCATTCGGGGGTAACGACAAAGCCGGAAGCGTATCGTGCAAGCCTTGTGAAGTTTTCCTCGTACGCTCCCACAGATTCTTCATCTTTTTTCTTGAGAGAAAGGAAGTCCCTTTCCATCTTAAGCCGAAGGGTGCGAGGAAAATATTTATCGAAAAACATCTTCCAGAATTCCTTCCATTCCAAAGCCTCGATCTCCTCCTCAGGCTTTGTATTTTTGATCAACGTCCACCATTGATCAGCTTTACCCTCCATACGATAAGCAGCCAGGAGAACCTTCTCTTGTTCAGAACATTGAAGGATGGAGAAGATCTTTTCAATGGAGTTGATCCATTGTTCAGCGATCGTGGGATCGGATGATCCACTAAAAGTAAGAGGCATTTGCCTCATGAAGCTCTCGATAGCGACTTGTTCCTTCTTAGGGGGGTTTGGACGTTCCTCTTGACCCGTGTTTCTATTCAAAACTTGAGTTAGCTGTGAGAGAAGCGTGACAAAGTTCGCGATTCCCACTCCCATTGGATTGGGCATCTCATTAGTACAGTCATCACACTGATCTTCACAACGGTTGTTAGTCTGAGTCCTCATATTACCGGCCATTGGCTGGAATAAAAGGAAAGTTAGGGGTAACACATAAAGGGTAATCCAAAGACAAAAGTTGATGACTCAAAAATAAACTTTTATTTCCTTAACTCATGAGTCTATAGGCTTCAATCTAGGCTTTTCATGATCTACTTTCTAACATATATTCTTAGGGGCATTTTTTCCTTAATAAGGGTTCATACTAAGATTGTGAATTTATCAAAACATATCCCACAGGAGTGTCGTAACCAAGAGTGCAGCAATGCCCATTGTCGTGCACCAGTTCCCGTTCGAGTCTAGCTCAAAGCGGTGTTTTCGGATTTTACCCCTAGGATACATCTGTGCCAGAGCCGCCTCTACCTGCTCGTATCCAGACAGGGATGTATTTGTTTGATAAACCACTTACTTAGTATTTACCAAAACTTAGGGATGTTTTTATTATACGTAGTCTTGTATCTAAGGCTTTACTAGGGTTTCCTAATCCCAAAAATAACTAAACCTATCCTCTGATACCAACTATGACAACCCTGCTTTTTATTACAACTTAAACATGATTTATTACATAAAGTTTCACTTGATACAACAAAGAAGATCGAGAGGTTTAGTGTCTTTGGGGCTTAGGATCATTACATAAAAACTTAAAACATGAAATACAACATCTTTATTGAAAACTTCCTTTACATGACCACTACATTCCCTCGTACTTAGCATTGCATGGGATAACCTGAGGACATGCATAAGAAAAGGGTGAGCTATAAAGCCCAGTAAGGGAGTACACATGGAATAACATGACGAGTACAATACATGTTAGACAATAGGCATATCAATAGAGCATAAAAGAAACATGAACATAAAGGCATGATAAAGCATGATAATCATAACATGGAAATGTGGCAACAACACTTAACATTGAATTAGCATGAGCCAAGGCTCATTGCACATGGAGCATGAGTAAACTCTCATTGCACATGAAGCACGAGTAAACCCTCATTGCACTTGAATTAGCATGAGTCAACACTCATTGCACATGACGTATCATGATACTATACTTTACTCAATGCATTGGAGCGCTATAAGGGCGCACCCTTCTTAAACATTTCATTTCATGCATAAGTGTGCCACATGGATCATAAAACATGGATTTATAAAACATAATCATTTATTTCACGATAAAGAAATGTGGAATTCATACATGAATCTTTACAATCAATAAGTAAACGTGCATAAAGGTGAATACCCTTGATGGAGAAATGGGCATGGTATTCACTACACAATGACATTGGCTTAGAAAATCAGTGTGATTTCGGCAGCGTAACGGCGTGACTTAAGAATTCATAAAAAAAGGTTGATGAAAGAGAAAGGGGTTCCTCATGATATTTACATGTAATGGACAGTAAGGAGGTCATGTAGATACATGTCCCAACAATTGAAAAGGAATTTAGATTCATGATACAAAAGTATTGCTTGAATGTAAAAGAAGAGAGAGAAGTTCCTTTCGGAATTTCGGCATAGTAACGGGTGTACATGGGAGACATTTCATGAGAGAGAAAGGGGTCTCTCATCATTCAAACAATAAGAGGGCAGTATGGGGGAGGTGCGAAACCATACCCCAACATTCATAATTGAAATTAAAAGGGCAATACAACTTAAAGAAAATTGACAAAAATGAGAAAGGAAGAAAAAACCCTTACTTGGAAGTGTGCTTCCAAAGGCTAGAGAGAGGCTTGAGAGAGGCTTCTTGGGAGCTTAGGGCACCTTGGGAGGATTCTAGAGAGAGTAGGGCAGAGGTTGGACGAACTCCAAAGGATTTTAGTGAGGAGGAAGTGGGAGCTTGGGTGGGTTTATATAGGAAAGGTGAGAGAATTCTTTATTATTTAGGTTTGGGAACCCTTATATTAAACTAATCCAAACCACAAACCATCCCATGGTTTTTGCCCATGGTTTCTGGAAAAGGAAAGAGGAAAACAATATTTTACAAGGCCAAGGTCCGAACTTAATAAAATAATAAGGTTGCTTATGTAGAGGTGAGTCACACTCCCATGGAAATTAATTTAAAAAGGTAAAGTGTTGAATAAGTCTTGAGGGGTTCATTAATGCTTTGAAAAGTAAGTCAAACAAACCCAAAATCACTTTATTTTAATGGTAAAACATATATTGGTCGAACATAAGAATTATGGTATTTTATTACATCACCATTGGGTCATTATGATGTCATAAAACACATTATATATTTAAACGGTATTTAATTTTTACCCAAAAATTTGACTGTCTCAGAAAATTATGAAAAATTCACCGTTGGATAATTTCGACGTTCTGATTCCAGAAATGACATTTATTCCATCAAAAAAAATTCTAAATATGTTAATTTTCACTTTTAAAATAAAAACCAACATTTATCGAAAATTCACAGGTTTTGACAGAAATGGATTTCAAACCTTAATAAAAATTTTAATTGCATTCATAAATTTATAAGATCATTTATATTTAATAAAAATTAATTTAATAATAATATTATATTATTAAAATATTATTTAATTCAAAAATCCCTTAATTTAATAAAATAGATGTCTTAATTAAATAATAACTAAGAACACCATTTGTACTTTAAAAACTATTTACAATGTATCAAAAATGACTAGAAATTATATTCATTATTATATACAAAAAAAATAATGTGCATGAACATAGTACTACTTGTTTGTTACATAACCCCTTAAAACAGTTGCATAAGACCTAAGGGTAAGGTGAGCGATGGTGACAGACTCTTGGGGTGGCTCGGATAACATCGCTCGAGTGGTAATCTCTATCAACTTCCACTTTTCCCGTAGACGGTCCTGTTCGGGCTTAACATGGTGAAGCTCAGCTTGGGCTTGGTCAAGAGCGAAGCCCAAGGATGTCACCTCTTTTCTGAGCTCCGACAAATGGGCTTCGTATGGGGCAATTCTACTGGATGAGGCCATCACTTCCTTTGTCTGAGTAAAATTGGGTTCGTTAAAGACTTATATTTATACTAATCATGTGATCACTGTTCAACGACTATAAAAGTAACGGTCACAACTCTTATCATAAAACCAAAGAAGTTGACATCTTATAAAAACATTTTTTATAAAGAGACATTTAACTGGATCAAGAGGGATTTTCCATTAATGAAACTTTGGGTCGTTACATTTATGCATTTTGTAATGTACATGTGATATATTGTCTCGTTGCTTGTGTGTGATCGACGTTATATTGAAAATTAATTACTTTGTTTGGATTTCCATTAGTAGAACGGAAGTTTCTTGATCCATGATGGACCCTTGAACATTGTCTTGTTGCCACTGCTGCTTAGGGTCACGGGCTTTAACCTAGAGGTGTGATGTGCAATATATGAACCCTATAGGGGTACAAACTCAACAAAATGAACCTAATGGGCCTTGGGATAGGAGCCTTCAGTTTCTTTTGAGTAGGGTTGTGTGATGGATTGGGAATGGTTGGCCTAGAGCTAGGTTATATGGAAATCTTGAAATACTATATAGCCTCTTGGCTAGTAGATTAGAGTGCGGGGTGAGTCTTTCTTCCCACGATGGCATGTGTGTGTTAGTGTGGGTATACTTCGGTGGGATTATGGAAAGTTTGGGTACGAGAGGACCGGCCTAGCTTGATGTTGAGAGTGAGATGATTGTTTACCATCCCTTTTATGTTTTTCTTATATTGTATTGCTTGTTCAACCAATTAGCCCACAATTCAATAGTGGTGATGTTGAGGGACATCTTGCCACTGTGTGTTGGGCTTTTGATCCAAGAGTTGGAAATCAGATAAAGGAACCCGTGTGGGGTGTCTAGGCCTTGATGTGGCCTTGGGGACCACAATAGGTGCCCGATTTTGCGTTAGCTCCAAGGAGGGGTAGAACAAGGGTTGATAGCTCGGTGATAGCCTAGTATGCATGTGGTGTCGATAATAGGTTGTGTGCTTCAGAGGCTAACCTAGAAATGCCCTTTCATTGAATAACGTTGTCAATGGACAAAGTACAATACCAAATGTGCCAAACCAAGAAGCTGGGCTTTGTAGGAATGACACCTTGAACGTGCATGAGATTATGAAAGGCCTTTGTGTTGAATTGACCATACCCCGAAGGGGAGAAAACATGATAATCATCTTCTTTAACTGGATAAATATTGTTGAACATACCCTCGAAAGACTGTCGTGGACAACATTGATGAATGAGGGGTGGTTTCTCACTGTCTTGAAAGAAAATGTCAGGGGTCGGGCAACTTGGAAAGAATAGAGGAACTATAGTCCAATTGTCTTTCCAGAAGGAGGTATCTCCTTTACCGATGATCCATCACGAGTGTTCCAAGAGGGAGCGAAGGGAAGTTTGAAGATTACACCACGAGTGGGATGAATTTGAATTCATGTGCCATCAACAATGTTACCATATTTTCTTTAGATATACCATGCCCACAGAGATCTGCTTGTGATTGCCTCCCATGGAAGTTTGGCTTGCATGGATTCATCCAGATTCCTCACATTGATTCATCCGTGTTCAAAATGTTTTGATAGTATGTTCCAGATTGTTTAGTGATTGTTGCTCTAAAACCAATCATCCCAAAGAAGTTTGGAAGAATCTTTTCCATGTTATGAATAACATTCTTCGGAGTCTATTTTTAGGTTCTAATCTAGAAATATGATTCATTATATATATATAAACCATAAATAAAAAAATGTAAAAACTCGTGATTAAAAGCATTAAAAAGAAACAGTGAACATAAAAAACGGTTTAATGCAGTACACACCGCGGACCAACATTAATTTAATTTAATTTAATTTTTATAATAAAAATAATGATAATTTATATAAATGAATCTAGGTTTATGATTCCAAAACCCTACATTAATCTAATAAATAATAAATTTATTGCAGGCATGCAAGTAACAGAGTTAGTGGCTGAGACTCCATTCTTAAGTATTTATTGCAATCTCTAAACTGTTACCTTTGTTATTTTAGGTTGTTTTATTTACTAATTTATTTGATGATTAAAATCAAGACCTAGAGACTCGTTTTATTTGATTTGGATACAAAGAGGAGGTTTCCATCGCCATCATAAATGATTGTTTGCTTTGATCCTCAAGCCCGTGTCGAACATCAATTTTCACCTTTTTTTTCATTTGTATTGTTTTTCCTTTTGATCATTGTGTCTCTTCATATCAGTCACTTTTTATTTTAAGGCCACCAAATGGAAATTTTGTTGGGTTATTTTCATATTATTCACTTTTTTTTCATTTGTTTTGTTTTTCCTTTTGGTTTACGTGCAAATTAGATTTATAAAAAAATTGTAATTTTTTAAATTTATAATATTTAAAATATTTAAATTAAAACTTGCTAATAAATCGACCATATGTTCTATTTATTTACACAAATCTATAGATGGTTAATGGGTTGGATCTAGGTGGTGCGGGCTTGCATTGACCGGGACTAAAATTATTCAGTCGGTTTAGACCCGTATTTAATGTGGACTAAAAAATTGAGTCCGATCCGATCCGAATTTCAAGCGGACCGGTTTACAGGCCGGTGAACATTTGTAATTAAGACTACAAATAATATTTTTTAAAAAAATATCTTAACATTTATTACTAATAAATATTAAATTTATACACATATTTATCCCATAAATAGTAATTTATATATATACACACACATATATATTTATTTATTTAATTTGAGATTCATTTATCTCTGGTTTGTAAATGAATTTAAAAATTTTGAAATTATAAATAGAGGTTTAAATTGATCGGTATCATTAAATGAATATTTTAAAGCATAATAAACTTTTTTTATTTACAACGGGCACAAAGAAAAAAAAACATGTGTTTGTATAATTATTAATTTGAATGTGCCAAATTTGATATATGTTATTTTTGACTTTGATAGTCAAAATGAAAATATGTCAAATATTATATTAAGATAAATCTGTATACTTAAAAGCATTTTATTGAATTATTTAGCCACTGAAAAATAAATGAGGCGTGATATCAAGTTAAAAGAATACATTATGCACATTTTTTATAGTTATTATTCCTATTTTCAATAAAATAAAAACACAAAAGTCGTTTTATCAGGAAAAGTATATATTGCCTGCTGTCGTATTGAAAGTTTCCATTATCATATAATTTTGTTTACTAAAATGGGTGGATTTAAAATCGGTGATAAAACATATTAAAGAAAAGTAAATGGTGGGGTCATGGTGTCGGAGCTACCAAGCATAGATTTGCTTTCGCGTGAACCGATAAAACTGTACGATCGGCTTGGGTTCGGATAGAGGAATAAATAATACACTCAAAACAAAAATATTATATATTTATATTATATTAAATAATTATAACATTGTTCTTATATAACTGCTACAGGTAGCGCAATTATGCATTATTTATGAAATGATAAATTATTTAATAAATATTTTATTATATATATATATGACGTGTTTTTGCATTTATTTGAACATTTTGTATTGTATAATTTGTATAAAAACTAATGCATGTTGTTTTCACTCCCTCACACACACACATATTTAAAATTATCATTTTGTATTTAAATCAATGTATGTTTGGATCGGTCAACCTAATTAAATGTCATGATCATTCCTCCCATTTAGACCTTTCAGGCCCAATACATAATATATTCTCGGTTCTATCTAAAACCAATTGATGATAAGATGAGTAACTCATTCAACTTTATATGTCACTCACAAATTATTATCAAAAACCAATGTGACATTTAATTTGCATCCAACAATCATCCCCTCAAACCAAAAACCACACATCTAACCTTCCTATTCAATAATAATTCATCCAATCTACATCATCACTACCACAAAAACGGTTTTTTTTAGCACTGTTAAAGAGATCATCTTTTTCACCGTTTTTTTACAAGCACTGATAAAATTTATATTTCATAAAAAAATCATTAAAAATAATGTATTGATATATAAATATATTTATATTGATATAAATATAATATATATTTTTAAAATTTGTTTTAGATAAAGCTAAATAGACATTTACACCTGATATATAAAATAATCGGTGAAAATGAATTATAAAATAATTATTTTTTTAATTAATAATTTGATAATTATGATCGAGTAATAGTCATTTAATAACGATTTTTATATAAAAAAACAAAAAATAATAATAAAAGATTGAAAATAAGTTGAAAACGTAACTCGAACATCAATCGACCATAACATTTGATCTGGGTGTCTGTTTGAGCTCTACCACATATCAAATCAAAGCTTGCGGCGAGCTCTACACCATAATAACAAAAAAAAACCTTTTTCACATTTTTTTAGGCAAAAAAAGGTTCATAATGACTCCAAAACTGAGTTTTTAGTCGTGGTATCCTCATTTTTTTAACATTCGATGGATTTTAAATAGGTATTTTTGCTCGTTTTCAATGAGCACTAAATTTATTTCCGAGACTTACATTCATATTGATATTATGGCTTTGAAATTTTATCATTTTTCACAATACATTGTTATTTACAATCAAATATATAACAACATATATATACTTTTTTATATATTCACACATAAAATTTTAATTTTAAAAATAAATAATTAAACATATTTACATATAAAATATATTTCTCAATATATAAACCTTATATAATTAAAAAATAATATCCATTTTATTTAAAATAAAAATTTATTAATATTTATATACATATACAATTAATGTATATATAATGTTTTTATATATATACATATATTTGTGTGTGTGTATTGACAAACATATATATATTCATCTATATATTCTAATATATGCATATAAATATTCATATATAATATATACATAAAAAATAAATATGTATAATTATATTTATAGATGCACACACACACCAAACATATTTTATACATGTATTTAAATAAATAAATAAATAAATAAATATATGGATAAAAAATGTAACAAAAAATATAAAAATATACAGATATATCATAAAATACAAACTAAACAATATGGCGGAGTGGAAAGGCGCGCTGGAGTATGAGGGGGGGGTCTCAGGTCTGAAACCCAGCAATGGTAGGTGAACGTGCAGACAAGTGAAGTAGGTGCATAGCGCTGTTAAAGGGGAGGGGGCTAGATGAGCGCTGATAAAAGGGGGTGGTCCACCATCTAATCTGTAGTAAAAAAGTTTTCAAAAGTTTTCAAAAGTTTTTTATTTTTTTGGCTTTTATCAGCGCTAAAAGAACGCTAATAAAGGGCACTTTTATCAGCATTGATAAAAGACCCCTTTATCAGTGTTTTTTTAACATTGATAAAAGAGAACCTCTTTTAATAGCGCCTCAATCACCAACGCTTTTTTAGTGGTGATAAAACTCTGTTTTGTAGTAGTGCATTTTGCACTTGAACTATCGTTTTCCTCACATCATCGGGATACTCCGTATAACCATTGTTATCAGTAACACTTTCAACACAAGACACTACCATGAATCAACATGCTCCAACTGAGACAACATTATCGTTGTCAAACTGAGTTAGGGATCTTCCACCCATATCATAGCTGAGCTACACCACTCCGATACCACTTGTTAGAATCCTTCCTCTAGCCCAAATCTTCCAAGCTCAACACATAAGCTCTTCTAGAGTTATATCCTAGAATAAACCGGTGATGAAAGTAGCAGTTCATCCAAGCTTATATGTCACCCACTACTCTTTACAGAAACCGATGTGAGATTGTGTTTGCACCCAACATTAAATTGCCTATTTATTTTTATAAATTCAAAAGTACCCTTCGTGAATCCATTTTTTGCATTTTTTTATAAGTTTTTTATTATCAAATAGTTCAAATACCACATAATGTGTGCTTGGGTGTGTGTAAATGTTTCAATTAGGTGTGCGTGTGCAACAACTAAGTTTCCATTGGAGATTTAATAATCTGAAATGTTTCAAAGTAAAATTGAGCACTTTGAAGGAAAATGTAACCTCAGACTAGAAACCATGAAAAGTCACTTATGAGTCACGCTTTTAATTTTGAGTCATTCAATGGTTAAAAAATGTTTTGAAGCATGGTTTTGGACAAATTATTCTTCAATATGCGATTTTCACTCAGCCCCAACAAAAAATTATATATGATTAACAAACCACATTTCGATGCAAATCGATTCAATGTACATTTTTTTCATGATTTTAAAGGGTGGAGGGCCACCATTTCAAGGGAGAATGCTCCCAACTAGACTTCTAACCCCACAAGAGCAATCACGGTCATCTAAGGATTTTAAGGAGGAAGTGTCATTCAGGAAATTAAACATTCTAACTCAAAGAACCATTGCCTAATCTTCATAGGTTTGATTTTTTTATATCTTCTTTCTAAAATATTCTCCCATATCCTTAAATCTATATGTTGTACAGTTATTTTTTTCCATATAATGGGGTGTCTGACAATAATGATGATTTCTTAAATGATCTTCTTTGTTTAGTTGAGTTTTATTTCATGATTTGTACCATATCATGTTGTGAGTGAATTTGATGGATCAAGGGACTTAGGGCGATGAAACACCATGACCGAGAATAGGGAATACCAAGACCATTTAGTTTTCTATCGTTTTTATTCAAGTTTGTGATGCAGGAAATTCTAGTTAAACAAGTGTTAGGTTTAGGTAATGTTGTTATGAGAGCATCAAACCAAGGAACATCATCTATTTTTGAATTCTATAGTGACTAATTCATGAATTGAGGCCAATAGAGTGATTTTCATAAAAAATTTAAAATCAATATGCACCTTGACATTTCACCTAAATTAGGCCTTTTCTCCATTATAACTTACATAAGATAGTTTTTTTCTTTATCGTTTTTTGGGTTTCTTCTAAATAATTGATCAAAAAGATAATCACTGGGATGATGTACCAAAATACCATGATCTATAAGATACCTTATAGAACTTCAAATGCAGAACATGTCCGAAACTTATGAAATGTAGCGACGCCCGAAACGGTGTATCCAAAACTGAAAAGACCAACCACCCTAATTGTGCACCAAAATACCATACTCGATGTAGAAAAAACATTACATAACAAAACAACCAACTAAAACGCATTGTCATTGGATGAAAAAACACAAGAGTTAACATGGTTTGGGACTTGCTGTACTTCATAGGAGAAGCACTATTGCTTTTATTAAAAATGGAAGAAGAGGAGAAAATCCTTGAGTTATAAGTTCCCTAAATACTAGAACACTACCCAAGAAACAAAAGGTGAGAAATACTAAAGATTAAACAATTACCAAGTGACCTCACACAACTATTTATAATTGAGTCCTACTGGTTGTCTGGGTTCCACCACCATCCAAGAAGTGTGCTCCATCGTACACATCATCGAAGGCCACCACTAACAGCCCACTGACTAAACCGACCCCCAACAACTTCCAATGAACATTGATCCGACTACAAGAAATCATTCTTTCCACTATTTATGATTCTGTCTTTCGAGCCTTTCAGCTTTCGCCGAGTTCCACTGCCTCCAACAATCTTCTAGTTATGCATCCCATGTTCTAGAATCTCTCCTTATGAAATACAAAGTTACAAAATTCAGAAAGTTTTCTTAACACTACCAAGCCTAACATTCTCCCACTTGAATATTGCTTTCAAGGCTTCCTCCCGACACTTTTTCATTTGGTCACTTACTTCATTTTGTAACATGCTTACACAAGCGCCACATAACATCGTGTGCTAACCAGGATACCGTGACTCCATGCACATCATTTCATCATGTGCTAACTAGTCCACCATAACACTTAATCATACCTTCTTCAACATCATGCTCAAATCCCATCACTTCCCCATGCTACCAAACCTGTATCCCAGCCTATAACGAGAAACTCGGGGTAGAGCATCCACCAAATCCTTGACTAAGACCCAAAGGGATAGGGTGGGCTCCTACGTCTAAATCCCAGAATCACCTTCTCATTCAAGGCGGTCCTACCAACACCATCTCACTCAAGGTAAGTCCATCCATATACCAACCACTACCTTGTCCAAACTTGGACCATGTCTCAATCTAAACCCCCTCCTCACTCAAGGCGGCCCCCTACCTGGACCTTCTCACTCAAGGCGAGGCTTTTGATCTAGTCTCACATCACATCAAAACCAGGACCCCTTCTCACTCAAGGTGGTTTGACCACTCCTATCTCACTAACGTTAGGGCCTATATCACACATATCCAAAACCCCATCCCACTCATGGAAATCCTGCTAGCACTATTTCTCTCATGGAGAGGCTATAATCAGCTCATGCATCAAACATCAAAGAGGGAACACAACCCACCTCATAATCTCACTAGCTCATCACCAAGGTACTTGTCACTTAAGATCCACCCCCTTTCCTCAAACAAGTATCACTGCCGACACACAACATTTTAGTCATCTCGACATCCTCATATTGCATGTCAAAGGGTCAATTGGGGTCCTTCAGACTCATCCTAGTCTCTTCTCACATGCACTAATCCATATCCAACACCCCATGACATTCCCATAACCTGTAGGATCTACATAAACCTTGCCTCTAGTCTAGTCCCAAACCTTAGTTGGGAAGCAAAACTCCTTACAATCAATAGATGATAGAACTCACATTCTTCATAAGATCATAAATGTCGATGGTTTTTCATTATGGACTCAAACCACTGGAATTTCCCTACATCTTAAAGCACCTAAATTAGAAAGTCTGTTGGATCCTAATCCCCACTACTAAGTCAATCCTCTCTTAGATTTCAAACAAATCAAAAAAAAAATCAAAGAGACAAAAGGAAAGATAAAGTGGACACATAAAGATTTACATGGAAGCAATTACACTTAATATCAAGTACAAGTACAAGTACTTCAATCAATTGATTCATACACATCAACATCTGATCCCACCTATATTTTATAGTGGTAATCATCCGATCTAATAGGTCTCACCACCATCCTAAATTTATGGTTATCCATCTGTTAACCTCTATATTCTTTAGTGGCTTCCAACGCCACAACTGTTACACCCAGTGGACTATTCACAGTCTCTATCGGATGAACATGGACTATCCCTCAAATCCTATTAAAAGTTTTCCAACTTCTGGAAACCATACCCATATACTGAAGGTGTTGTTGCTTCTACCTTGACAAGGCCTGAGTGATTTTTTAGAGTTCCTCCTTTTGGTAAGTTAAATGTTCCACCTTGAACAAGCTTCACACTCCCAACAATCTCCCACTTCAAGATTACTTTAAGAGAAAACTTCAAAATCCTCAACACTTAGGCAAAAATAAACTTAACCTCTTCCTTCATTCATACAATGTTCTCCACCATCTTCCATGCATTTGAGTCATACTGAGGCACAATGTTGCCTTATACTTTCAAAGACTAAAACCTTTGTGATCACGTCAGACGAATTTCTATTCACTATTATCTTCCATAGTTATAACACCTTGTCTTCTAATATATTCCAGATAAAAGGGAATTTTAGATCAATGTGTTTCATTCTTGCATGAAACACTGGATTCTGATTAAGGTGGATAACACTCTGAATGACATGGAATAACACTCCTCTTTTCAATGACCTTCCAAGCTCGTTCAGTAAGTGCATTAACCAGACCAAATCCTTTCCAGATTCCATAGTTGCTACGTATTCTGCTTCCATTGTAGAAAAAGTAACCATAGGTTGTAGTCGAGACATCCAACTGACTGTCATTCCACCAAATGCATACAAAAAGCTCATCTTTCTCTCACATGTTCCTACATCCCCAAAAAAATCTATGTTTATGAATCCTTTCTATGGATCAACACCACAAAAGCAGAGCATCATATCTTACAATACTTTCAAGTATCATATGATCCACTTTATGAAATTTCAATTATCCCTTTCAGGTTTTGATATGAACCGAATCACTACTCCCATTACAAAGGAAATATTTATCCTTGCACATACAATCACATACATGAAGCTTTCGACATCTGATGCACACAAAACTTACTCCTTGTACCGATATTCATCTTCTGATACTGATGCTTGTTCCTTAGATAACTTGAAGTATCAGAAAAGGGGTTTAAGACTGATTTACATCCAGCTAAAGAAAATTTCACGATGATCTTATAGGTGTAATATTTTTTTGATAACACTAGAGTATCGAGTTTTTGATCCCCCTCTATACTCATCCCTAAGTTTTTCTTGGCTCAACCAAGATACTTTATTTCAAATTTACCAAAAAAATTACCCTTAAACCCCTAGATCTGTTGAATCTCTATACCCATAATAAATATTTCATACACATAGAGTAAGAATATGATACAAGTCCCATCATCCCATAACTTCTGATAATAATACTCATTCATGAAAGTATCAAAGTTTTGGCTCCACTAATGAGGTTCCTATTCCATGCCACAGAGGTTTCAATTCAAATTACAAATAAGATCCTCTTTCCAATGGTCTTAAAAACCCTTGGATGGTTTCATGTAGACATCATCCTTAAAATCACCATGAATAAAGGTAGTCTTAACATCCATCTTGTCACGACCCGTCCCCCGAGGCCTGTGCCGTGACTATCCCAAGCCCGCCTTCCATAGGCCAGGGCTTGGAGACTAGCACCGGAAGGAATTTCCCTAAAATGGGAAGGCATTGCCTCAAAACCTGTACAAACACACAGTCCGAGAACACAACAAGATGCAACCAGAAAGTAAAACTACAGTAGTAGAAGTGTGTACTAAAAGTAAAGTGGTCGGAATACGATCCCAACTGAAAGATACAAATACAACAGAAAAAATCTCATGAGATCATCCACCAAGGATCCTACCTGGAGGGTAGGTACAACTCATCTCCACAGCTCTCCACGTCAACCAGTCACCTCTGTGTATCGCCTGGTCCTGGCTCCTAAAGTCTCAGCCAAGCTGCTCGTTGTCTGCACAAGACATAACAAGGTGTGGGTGAAGCCCATGCAAGGGTGAGTAGAACAATACCTAGTAGGGACCCCGAGACCCCCGAAGGTCTCTTAGAATTCTACAAAGGAAAAACCACAAAGTATGATCTCAATCACAAAGCACTAAGAAAAAGACTCATCTCAAACCAAGTATACAACTCAAAGATCATGAATAAAGATGATTAGTCTTAAGCTACATCATTTTATTCCATTCACAACTGAAACACTAAGAAGTTGTTCCATTTTTTATCCACATAGGGTCGTATGTCGCTGATCCACGACAGGTCGTTCTAAGGATGATATTCATTGGGTCGCGTACTGCTGATCCACACAGAGTCGCTAGAATGCCGATCCACACAAGGTCGTTATGATGCTGATCCACACAGGGTCGCTATGATGCTCATCCACACATGGTTGCTATGATTCTGATCCACATAGGGTCGCTATGATGCTCATCCACACATGGTATTTATTCAAAAGACAACCACATGATTCTCCGCACTCAGTGCGCTTGAGTTCCGTAGTATCTGCTCCTAAAGATATAGATTGTGCCTCAACTACCACAAAGTTCCAAAAATGAGTAACTCAAAGGATTACCATGTCGTAAGGGTCCCAACGCGACATACGACGCGTCAATCGGACACCCATTCTGTGAGTTATAAGCGTTTTAGTACCGAGGGCCCCGTTGGATTCAGGTTCAATCCAACCCATCCATACTACAACTTTCTCCAAAACTTAGGTGGAGTATCTCAAAAGGACCATCTTGTTCCAAGGATTCCATCACCATAGATAGTTCACCAAACAAATGTATGGTTTGTGAGATACGACCTTTTAAGCGTATCTGGGCAAAACTAACTTTTTTTACCCGACCTACTACGGTCGAAGTTAAGCCTCCCTTAAGTGAATCCCAACGCTACAGATTCAATGGTGCCCTCATATTTTTAATTTGAATACTGGTTCAAAAGATAGAAAATGCCGCTCGCACTTTTACTGAACGTACCTTAAAAAAAGTTCAAAATTCCATTTCGGACACACTGGGCCTCAGAATCATGCGCCGTCAATTTTTACAGACTTGTAATAGTCCCAAACAATTAAAAAATATATATGGAATTTCTAGGTCTTTACATTCTCCCCACCTTAGGGATTTTTGTCCCCAAAAGCTATAACAAAACTAGGGAAACAATTGGGGATATTGAGCATGCATCTGAGCCTCCCGCTCCCATGTGCTCTCCTGGAGATTCTCGTGCTGCCAATGAGCTCACACCAGAGGAATCAACCACCCATGAAGGACCCAATCCGGGCGATCCTCTATCTCTACTGGGAACTCTGCAAATGTCACCCCATCATCGATGTCCAGCTTTCCCCAATCGATAACGTGCGATGGATCATGTACGTACCTTCTCAACTGCGACACATGGAAAACATTATGCACCCGATGCATTTGTGGGGGAAGAACTAGACGGTACGCCACCTCGCCTACTCTACTGAGGATCTGGAAAGGTACAATGAACCTCAGAGATAGCTTTACTGTAATGGCCCAGGGTCCTGGGGTCCATTACTTAGTAAAAATCTGATGTTTGAGGTGTTCTGGGTGGTCTGGAAGGCCATCCCAACTTCTCCATGAAGTTTGACCCCTAACGGTAGGCCTACCGGTAGCCTTAGCCTACCGGTAGCAGGCCTATCGGTAGCTCGGTCTAAGGTAGCTCAGCCTACTCGTAGCTCGGTCTATCGGTAGCCGCATCCTCCCGGTAGCTCGGCCTACCGATAGCTCAGCCTACCGGTAGCTCGGTCTACTGGTAGCCACAGCCTACCAGTATCTCGGCCTACCGGTAGCTCAACCTACCGGTAGCTCGGTCTACCGGTATCCATAGCCTACCAGTAGCTCGGCTAACCGGTGGACCTAGACTAACCCCCCACGGGTTAGCCAGTATCGCCTCCTTTTTGCGCAAATTGAGTTTTAAACCCTATTTTGACCACTTTATGCCTGTTTTAAAGCCCATTAATGCCAATTAATGGCGTTTGATTAAGTGAGGTACCCTGGTGTGCGTTGGTTTAAACTTCCCCTAAAGGCGGGGACCCTTTAATGATGTGTGGGGCTGCGTGGTCAACCCACGACCCCGCTCCTTACGCGGTTTCGCGTTCTTATCTCCGTATCTCAACCATCCCCAACCCTTATAAACCAAAGGGTTCTCCCTGGGTTCTTTTTTTCCGGCCACCCTGCCATCGATTCATCTGCTCATCCTTGAGTTCCCGAGGTCCCACCCCTGTATTTTTGCACATCTGCTGTTCCTCGCACGTGAAGAGAAGCTTCCATCGTTGATCAATCAAGTAGGGATTTCACCTCCGTCTCTCCTTTCTATGTATCTTGCGGGGTGGGTATGCTACTGCTTCTGTAGAATTGGATGAATCAAACTTTAATGAAGATAATAAATGGACTCTAAAGAATGAAGGGGAGGGGTGTGATCGATAACGGTGTTATGTTTTTATCCTCTTTCATGATTAATGATTTCTGAATTGTGCGGGCTTACGCCTATTGAAAATCATGGCCGTTGGTGGTATTTCTCTGTGCGCTAATAAACCCTTACCCCTCGTGATGTTTAGATGGATTTTATTTTGGTTGTGAACCTTTTTATGTGTAAAGGAAATTGGCTAATCACGTATATTCGGCTAAATAAATTGGAAGCACCAGGATCAACTCATTTTCTATGATAACCCCAGTTTAAGCCCAGTGGAATTGAAATCATGGAGTGTGTTAAATCTTTTAAATCTGAAAATACCTATTGGGTATGCCTTGTGTTGGTAGTTTTGGTTTGGTTGTTTACTCCACGGGCCATTTTCGGGTGACCGTATGGTTTTCTTGGATGGGAGCTTAGATTGTTGGGGGTGATGTGGGTGAGGATGGGACCCTCTGTTTATATCACGAATTGGGGTGGGATCTTATGTTGTTGAGAAACCGTTGAATCCTAGATTTTGGGGACATGGGGCTGTATCTTGGGGTTTTCTTTGGTTCCAGTACTTCGAGGGATCTCCCTTATCCCTTTGTTGTTGTGACTTTGCAATAGAACCAGGTGTGAATGCTGAAAATTGCTGTTGGGTATAACTTTTTATCTTGGTTTGTGCTTAAGCTGTTAGTTGCCCAGTAGTGCATAAACCTATTTAAACATTATTACTGAACATGGAAGCAAGGATAGGACAAATGGGGTTTTGGTTTGATGTGAGTTGTGACTTGGCATGGGTGATGTTCTCTTCTCTTATGAACGAATGGTAAGGATAGTGTTCTTTAGTCTGGATGAAGAAAAACCTAGACTGGGTGAGTGCTTGTTATCTATACATATACTTGTAGTTTTTGTGTTTCTTATTCGCGCCCCACCCAAGTTGAGCACTTAGTGCTGAACACCCCCCATTTCATGGGGGAGGGTGTTTTTCCCAACACTACTATTAGTGGCTAGTTATTAGCTCTTTTTTGCTCCCTTTCCCGGATAGCCCAAGTATCTTCGGGTAGGCTGTGATGGCATGAGGTCCATTATTATCCCAAGAATCTTCGGGCAGGGTAGTGTGGTGATTGGCCCAGGTGTGTGCGGGTAGGTGGTTTCCCAAGTATCTTCAGGATGAGGCCCAGGTGTCTTCGGGCATGGCGGTGGTTGTTTTGGCCTAGGTGTTTGTAGGCGTGGTTACGTGTGACAGTTGTGGCCTAGGTGTCTGTGGGCAGGTTAGTGGTTGTGGCCTAGGTGTTTGCGGGCGGGATGTGTGGTTGTGGCCCAGGTGTGTGCGGGTGGGGTATGGCAGTGGGACTGCGATGTGAATAGCGGGATTGGTCTGATGCGTAGGATGTATTCAATAACCAATGGGAAAGTGGCGCGGGGTGCCCAAACATCGATGTGCTATTACTATACATTACTTGACTTGTGTTATTTGGGGAGTGTGCCTTGGTGAGGATTGGGTGGTTAGTTTCCTTGATAGGTGCTTGGTTTTCTCTTTTTCCACGGGGCATTAGCATGCCTCCCCACTTGTGCACGAGAGTCTTTGGTTTTCCCTACTGAGTATACTTGTATGCTCACCCTACGTATATAAAACTTCTTTCAAGTTTCCAGGAGGACTTCGAGGATCGTGCTGGATCGTACTAGCTCAGACCTTGTGACAGATCATCGCAGTTGCTGTTGTTCTTTCTTTTGGTATTTTTCTCTTTGTAGTCTCCTTATACATTATGGTTTTTACTTTTGTAACATGAATTGGGAATGGTTCTTGGCTTTACTTTTACTTTCAGTTTGGTTTTGTGGGATTTACTATCTTATCTCCCGATCCTATTAAAAGAAAAAGGGTAATGCCTTCCATTTAGTGTGTGATTCTCTACCCTTGGTGCTGGTCTCCACTCCGAGACCTATTGAAGGCGGGTCTCGGGGGCCATTATCTCTCCTTCAACTTAAAGAAGGAAGGGCCTGGAAATCTGCTGACCTTTCCCTCCTTTTGGTGAAGGCGGGTCATGACATTGCCGCCCCGACCAAACCTCTGTAATCCTCATCGGGGTGAGACCCGTAGGAAGACATGTCCTCCCTCCTCAAACTCCAAGGGTCTCCATCTCCTGTCGGCATAAAACTTCTGCCAACTCTATGCAGTACTCATCCTCTCCTGGATGATCTGCACCTTCTCCATGGTAGCCTATACCAACTCTGGACCCATAAGTGCTGACTCCCCTGGGTCTCTCCATCATAGAGGTGATCTGCATGGTCGCCCATACAGAGCCTCAAATGGATCCATGCCGATGGTGGAGTGATAACTATTGTTGTATGCGAACTCCACCAGCGGCAAATGATCCTCCCAACTGTGGCCAAAATCAAGGACACAAGCACAAAGCATGTCCTTGAGTGTCTGTATGGTCCGCTCCATCTGACTATCTGTCTGAGGATGGAAGGCGGTGCTCAAATGTAAGTGAGTCCCAAATGCCTCTTGTAATCCCTTCCACATGTGGGATGTAAAATGAGCATCACGATCTGAGATGATCATCGATGTCACCCCATGAAGCCGTAAAATCTCCTGCACATAGAGGCGTCCCAATCTCTCTACTGATCCCTGCTCTTGGATGGGTAGGAAGTGGGTCGACTTGATGAGTTAGTCAACGATCACCCAGATGGAATTGTGGCCTCTAGACGTACATGGTAACCCTTTCATGAAGTCCATGGAGATACCATCCCACTTCTACTCTGGAACCTCAAGTGGATGTGCTAAGCCTGCTGGAACTTGATGCCCAGCCTTCACTTGCTGACAAGTGAGACATCATGAAACGAACTTCGCTACCACTTTCTTCATCCCTGGCCACCAGTACTGACAGTGGAGGTCCTGGTACATATTTTCCACACTAAGATGTATATCCAAAGGGGATGTATGAAACTCCCTTAACACCTCCTCTCATAGCGTCACTGGCACCATGGTGCGTCCTCTGAAGAGGATGACATGCTAACCACCTTCAGAAAATCCACCAGGAGCCTGTCCTGAGGATATCTGAGTACGTCAGGCCTCACAGTCTACATCCCCAAGCTGTTCCTCCCTGACTCAATGAAAGAGTGGGGGAGTAGCTTTCATAGACTGAAGGTAATCTGTTCCATCAACACCCATTAAGGATAACTTCAACGCGACTAGCTGCTCTATCGATTCACTCAACAACTGTAGACCAGACCTCCTGTTGAGTGCGTCTGCTACTACGTTCCCCTTCCCAGGAGTGTAGGCTATCTCAAGGTCGTAGTCCTGGAGGAACTCTAGCCATCTTCGCTATCTTAGGTTTAGTTCCTTCTATGAAAATATATACCTGAGACTCTTTTGATCAGAGTAGACTATAAAACATTCACCCATCAAGTAGCGTCGCCACATCTTCAAGGCGAATACCACTACTGCTAACTCTAGGTCATGGGTAGCATAGTTCTGCTAATGCTGTCTCAGCTAACGTGAGATGTAGGTGATCCTCACTCACTCCTACATCAGGACACACCCTAGTACGGTCCCTGATGCATCACAGTAGACTACAAACCCAACACCCTCCTCCGGTAGCCTCAAGATGGGGACACTCGTCAGTCTCTGCCTCAGCTCCTAAAAACTTTGCTGGCATCTCCCCGTCCACACAAAGGGCTGTCCCTTCATTTTAAAAGCTGACAAGGGTGTCGAAACTTTGGAAAAGTTGGGTACGAATCTCCAGTAGTACCCAGCCAATCCCAGGAAACTCCACACCTCGGTCACACTCCTGGGTGGATCCCAAGAAAGCACCGCCTCTATCTTCTCCGGATCCATTGCAACTCCAGCCTCCGAGATAATGTTCCCCAGGAAGTGAACTTTCCATATCCAAAACTGGAAATTCGAGAACTTTCCATAGAGTTGGTGCTCTCAGAGTGTATCCAGAACTATTTGCAGGCGTGTGGTGTGCTCCTCCTCCGATGCTGAGTACACCAAGATGTCGTCTATGAAGACCACCACGAAGTGATCGAGGTATGGCTAGAATATCCTGTTCATGAGCTCTATGAACACTGCTGGAGCGTTGGTCATGCCAAAGGTCATTACTAAGAACTCATAATGGCCATACCGACATTTGAAGGTTATCTTTGGTACGTTCTCGCCCTGTACCCTGAGTTGATGATAGCCTAATATGAGGTCTATCTTCAAAAACTACTGTGCTCCCTTTAGTTGGTCGAAGAGATCATCGATCCTCGAAAGAGGATACTTTTTCTTCACAGTCACCTGGTTCAGGTGCCGATAGTACACACAAAGCCTCAGACTCCCATATGCATTCTTGGCGAACAAAACCGGGGATTCCCATGGAGATACACTGGGCCTTATAAACCCCTTCTTCTCCAAGTCCTCCAACTGTACCCACAACTCACGAAGCTCCGCAAGAGCCATCCGATATGATGGTGTATATATCATTATTGTCTCGGGGTATAGGTTGATGTAGAAGTCTACCTATCTAGGAGGTGGTAGTCCCATAACATCATCAATAAAGACATAAGCATACCGGTACACCACTACAGGATAACTCAGACTCCTCATGACAACTACTCTGAGGGTAAGGCTAGCCAACTGATGAGTGATCGGCTGCACCCTCCTCTGAGAAAGTTCATCCTATGTTGTAAAGGTTCCCTTCTCACTGGTGAAGGAAAAACTGATCCTATCCTTATGGACACACTGCACTTTGCACCTAAAACAGTCAATCTGAGCATGGACTGTGGATAACTAGTCCATACCCAAGATGATATCGTAAGGCCTCGACGCTGCTACTAGAAGATCCCAGCCAAAGATCTCACCTCCTAGAGTAAGCTCACACTGTTGACACCAGTGTGTACTCATAAAATCCTCTTTCGTAGGAGTCTTTAATCATAAGGATCGAGCCAATGGATCTACCAGAATCTCCGAGCTCCGAACGAGACCTGTGGCAATGAAAGAGTGACCGAAACCTATGTCTATAAGTACTGAAGCTAGGGTGGAGTAGAAAAAGATCATACCTTGAATCATCTTTGGAGCACCGTGGTCATCAGCCTTAGTTGCCTGAAGCTATGCTCATCCCTGTCCACCTTCTCCCTGAGGTCAGGGTGGATTACCTGGATGTGGTGGTGATAAAACCTCAAATCACCACCCACCGCCTACTACAAAGCCTACTCCTCTGCCACGCCCGCCACCCTATGGACCTCCTTGCTTGAATCTCTATATCTGCCTCGGTGGTCCCTCGACCATCTGCTGATCGTCAGTACGACGGGTCAGGCAGTCGGGAGTCATGTGGCCCTGCCCACTACACGTGAAGCACAATCTCCTCCTATGCTGGCCTTCTCTACCTCGTGAGCTCCGCACCTCCGACCCCATGTCCTGGGGTCGTCCTCCAGAAGGTCTGGCTTTCTTAGACCTCTACGTCATCTTCCCACTTCCTACTGAAGATGACTCGACTACCTGTCGTCTGGTGGTGGCTCTTACCATTGGTACCTGCTCATCTAAGAAGATATCCACTAATAAAGCTCACTCAAGTACTCCAGCATGTGTCGGGATATTGAGCGATATCATCGACGCTCTGATCACCCATTGGAGACCCTGCTCAAAGGTCTAATCCCTACAAAAAGGGTCTCGTACCATGTCGGTGGAGTAGCACGAGAGGTCATTGAATATTGCCGAGTACTGGGCTACAGTTAGGCTGCCCTACTGTAAGTGCAGGAGCTCCTGAATACGCACAGATCGTAGTGTTGTTGGAATGAAATCTGCCCTAAAGAGGCTCTCAAAGTCCATCCAGGTGAGGGTCACCTCGTTGTGTAAATGGAGCGTCAGACTCCACCATCTTTCTACTGTGACCTAAAAGAGGCTAGCTGTTAGGATCACCATCTGATCTGCTGGTGTCTCAACTAAGCAAAAAACCCATGCCATAGCCTCCAACTAGTCCTCAGCTGCTTGGGGATCTGTCTCAACTCGAAACCTCAAAGGCCTCTATCACTGGAACTCGTGCAACACGCTCAGTCGGTGTGCACCGTTTACTAGTAGGGTTGGTTCCAACTGCTTCCCAATGGGTGGTGGTGCTGCTGGTGCACCACCCGAAGGTGCTATCGCTGTAAGAGGGTCCTGCACCAAAGCCTCATCGCTCGGTGATCCATCATCATGAACTCTCTCTGGAATCCTAGCTAGTTTCCTATGTGGTGGGATCCTGAAAAGAAACAGGTGCATCACAATCAATAAATTATACCTGGTGAGCTGACTCAAAAGAGATCAAAAGTAAAACATTTCCAAAACACACGCAATCAGTGTTTTTGTGCATTGAGTCAGAAATCAGAATTTAGGATCCTGGTGTATGGATACATCGGCCGCCGCACCAACATTGGACTCCTCAAACTGAAAACCACACTCAAAACCCTTAACACTATTGCTCCATTGGAAAGATCACAATCCTAGTTCTTTGGTAGAACCGACTCCTCTAATACCACTTTGTCACAACTCATCCCCCAGGGCGCGTGCTGTGACTACCCCAAGCCCACCTTCTATAGGCCAGGGGTTGAAAACTATCACCGGAAGGCATTACCTCAAAACTTGTACAAACACATAGTCCAAGAACACAACAAGATGCAACCATGAAGTAAAACCGCAATAGTAAAAGTGTGTACTAAAAGTAAAGGGGTCGGAATACAAGCCCAACTAAAAGATACAAATACAATAGAAAAAATCTCTTGAGATTTTCCACGAAGGATCCTACCTGAAGGGTAGGTACAACTTATCTCCACAGCTCTCCACATCAACCAGTCACCTCCGTGTACCGCTTGGTCCTAGCTCCTAAAGTCTCAGCCAAGATGCTCGTCCTCTACATAAGACACAACAAGGTACATGAGAATCCCATGAGGGGTGAGTATAAAAATACCCAGTAGGGACCCCGATACCCCCAAAGGTATCTCAAAATTCAACAAAGAAAAAACCACAAAGCATGATCTCAATCACAAAACACAAGACACAAGACTCAGCTCAAACCAGGTATACAACCCAGAGATCAGGAATAAAGATGATTAGTCTTAAGCTACATAATTTTATTCTATTCACAACTAAACCACAAAGAAGTTGTTCCATTTTCGATCCACACAGGGCTGTATGTCATTGATCCTTGACGGTCCACTCTAAGGATGGTCCTCGTCGGGCCGCGCAATGCTGATCCACACAGGGTCGCTAGAATGATGATCCACACAAGGTCGCTATGATGCTAATCCACATAGGGTTGCTATGATACTGATCCACACAGGGTCTCTATGATTCTGATCCATATAGGGTCAATATGATGCTGATCCATACAGGGTCGCTATTCAAAAGACAACCAGCCACAGGATTCTCTGCACTCAGTGCGCTTGAGTTCCGTAGTATCTGATCCTTAGGATATCTGTCATGCCTCAACTTACATGAAGTTACAAAAGGGAGTAACACAAAGGACCACCATATCGTAAGGGTCCCAACATGATAAAGGGCATGTCAATCGGACACCCGATCTGTGAGTTATAAGCGTTTTAGTATGGAGGGCCCAGTTAGATTCGGGTCCAATCCAACCTAGCCATACTCCAACTTCTTCTAAAACTCAGGTGGAGTATCTTAAAAGGACTGTCTCATTCCAAGAATTCAAGTTCCACAGACGGTTCGTCAAATGGATGTCTGGTTTGTGAGATACGACCTTTTAAGCGTATTTGGTCCGAAAAGGGTCCGGGTCCAGTCTGACCCGCCCCACCCCATCCTAGGCCGACCCGACCCAGTCCGGGTCCAACCCGGTCCGGTGGCTGGCGCGGTCCACCAGTCAGGTGGCCACCCCCCTTTCTAAACAAAAATGTCGTTCAGGGTATTAAATCGACGACACCACGTGGCACCGCCCTCCTGTCAGTGGGACTTGTGGGGCGCGGGTCCCCTCCATCGTGGCTTCGAAGCTGCGACTCTTCACCGCGGCGCACTGCCTTCTGCCAATGCGGCCAGCTGATGGCCGACCGCCCCTGCTGACCGCTGCAGCTTGATACCGCGACTTCCCTCCGCAGCGCGCGATGACGCGCCACCTACTGCCACCGTAGTCGACCGTCGCGCTGGTGCCGCGTCAACGAAAATTCCATGGGCCACCGAGTAAGCTCTGGTGGTCTTTTTCCCTTCCATATGCACCTACAGGCCTCCCAAGATGCTTCCTTTATTGTGTGACTCCCGAATTCAGGATTTTTTCAAGTTGAAAATCTACATCCGAAGAATGCGACAAAAATCAAAGCAGCGGAGGGTCCGGGCCTTGTTCGTTTGGCCCGCGCCCTCCGCGTTAGCATCATATCAAGTGGGAATAAATAAATCACCAAGATAAAATAAAACCCATTCAATACTTCTGTTATTCATCATGATTTTCAAGTATGAGGAAAAGAAACAAATTCTCATGAATTTAAACATAAAAAACCCCTACCTCAGATTTTGAGGAGACGTCACAGTTGTGGGAAAAGAATCTAAGTTTGATGAAGCCATTAGCGTTCGTCGTTTCTGGATCGATTCCTCAAACTTTTCCATCCAAGACTCCGTTCTTCATTGGTGGAAGATGTCGTGACACTTCGTGAGAGGTTCCTCCCTTTTGTGTCAAAAACCCAAGCTCAAGCTTCATTTAAATAGAGGGGAAGGGAGGTTAACACATCGTAAGGATTAATGAGGTTCACTAATGAGTTTTTTAATTAATGAACCTCTTAACTCTCAACAGTGTGGTTACACAACTGAAGAGTCAAGCCCTTAAATGTCTTGACAAATCAGCGGTCCTGCCACTGACGCTCAACAGTTGGTATAAAAATAAAATAACATTTTTATGTTATTTCATTATTCTTCAAAAATCCGCAAAACTAACCTTTTAAACCGACCTACTACGGTCAAAGTTAAGCCTCCTTTAAGTGAATCCCGGTGCTTCGGATTCAATGGTGCCCTCATATTTTTAATCTGAGCACCGGTTAAAAAGATAGAAAATTCCGCCCGCACGTTTACTGAACGTACCTTAAAAAAGTTCAAAATTCTATTCTAGGAACACCGGGCCTCATAATCAGGCACCTCCAATTTTCACAGACTCTTAATAATCCAAAATAAAAAAAAATTATATGGATTTTTTGGGTCTTTACACATCTTCTCTAAATGTAAACCATCAGAGGCAACAATACTCATCACTATTTGGATAATAGTATTCTTAACTACCAGTGAAAAAAATGATAAATCAATTCCTTCCTTCTGTTGGAATCCATTCACCAACAACCCCACCGTATATCTTATACTTCCACTAACATATTCCTTTAAATGTAAAACTAACTTTTTCTCTGGTTTGATATTTCCTTCCAGTAGTTCATCTAAATTCCAAGTTCTATTGAACTTAAGGAAATTTATTTATTCCTCCATGGATGAGTCCCACCACTTTGAGTTATCAAGCGTTATTGCATCTTTTGGGAATTTAGGTTCCCCAATATCCATTAAACGTAAGAATTTCGTATCAACCTCATTCCTCCAGACTATCCTTCTGAATCTAAAAGATATTATCATATCTTTCTAAGACTTTGATCATTCTAGTACTGTGATTTTTGGTGCCCTGATCATCAACTACTCAAATTATATTGATTTTCCTTTGGATTTAACAGATCTTAAGCATTCTGGTATGTATTTAACTAGATGAATTTATGATGAACCTATACTAATATCTAGGGTCATCAAATATTTTGATCTTCTATTATTTTCATCTATATCAACTTTTACTTTAGTAGTCGGCCTCTTTCCCTCAAATTTGAATTCAACCAAGTTCTGATCCTTCCATAGGATCTTCTCATTTAATAGAACATTTTAACTTTTGATAAACATGTTCTTTTCATCATCCCATACTCTAAAACCAAAATCTTTATTTTTATAGCCCATAAGAAAACAAGATTTTGAACTTAGTATCCAACTTATCTCTATCCTTTAAAGCAATTAGAGAATAAGATAAGATTCTAATGATTTTCAGTTGTACAACATCAAGTTCCTTTTAGACCATAAATCTTCTAGTAGACTTTGTCCCATAACAGATGATTAACTTCTGATGGACAAGTATATCTCCATGTTTACCGCTTCCACCCAGATAACTTTGGGCATTCTGGAGTACACACACATCTATATTTCCTTTATAGTCAAAGTACAATTCATTCTCTCCACCACTCCATTCTTCTATGGTGTTCTAGGTGTCCTCTCGAGCCTGATCTGTAACATCCCAAGATCTTATGGTATGTCTATTTTAAAATTTAGCATCTTTGATAGTTTATGCTTCACACAACACCAAGTTTAAAACCGTAATATACTACTAAATACAACTGTTGGAATAGTAATGTGACCATTAGGAATAATAATATGACCAATAGAATAGTAACTTCACCTATGAAATTATAAATAAAATTTAGGTATATTATAAATTAAAATATGGTATATTTATATCATGGAATAATTAAATAAATTCTTTAAAAATGATAAATTAAGTGTTTGTATTTTTGTAAGTCATAAATATTTAATTACGATTTTATAATTAATATAATGATTTAAAAGATAATATATTTTCATAAAATAGACTCATAAATTAGTATTTGTTTGTCTTATGATTATAAGATAATTTTACGAGACCTTAATTAATTTTTCAAACTGTCATAAGACCAGTTACAATTTTAAAATTGGTATTTTTTTGAATAAATGATGAATTTAATTAAAAATTAAATTTATCATATTTATAAAATAATTTTCATAAAATCAGTTCATTTTTGAATTCTAAACATTAAAAAAGGGTTAGGGTAATTTTTTGGGATTTTTCAAAAACAGTTAAATTTTTGGTGAATAGTAAAATATTGTAATTTACAGTATATATACATTATAAGTTAAATACACTATTACTTGAGTCATCGTTGATGTAAAAAACATAATATAGAACTATACTTCTATCTTTGCAGTATTTAGCCATAATAATGGTGTTCGGTGAGGTCTGGGGTTTGATTCCTGGGAGCCCACTCTCGGGGGAATTTCTGCCTTCCATGTACCACTCGTCTTGCCAGGTCACTCGGTGTCTCACCGGGTGGGAAGAATGGGTGCACTTCACCTGGATGATGGATTTTTGTATCGAACCATCGCTGATTGAGGTGTTACCTCATGGGATGCTCTGTCATCTTGGCTGGCAACGGATCCTTCCCGACTGGGGCTTCTCCGGATGACCTCTTCGTGGGGAGGGGGATTCTGGGTGTGGAGGGTTCAAAAAGGCCACTTCCCGAGTTTCGATTAAAAAAAATAGAATAAACTAAAGAATAAAATAATTAAAAAACACCCCTCTCTTCCACTATAAATACCACTCCTCACCACATCTTCTCCTCACACATCTAAAGCATTGAAGTTTATCCAATTTCTACCCAATAATCTTTCCAAATCTCTTCCCCATGTCTAGGAGTCGTTGGTCTCACCAAAAGACCAATCCCAATCCCATTAAGGAAGTTCTCAAGGAGAATAAATTCAAGAGGTAAAATTCTCTTTCATTTTCCTTTATTTTCTTTCACTACTAGAGAAACAGGCTACGACCACAGACCTATAGCCACAATTTTAAAACCGTGGCTATAGGTGGCTATGACCACAGTTATGTGGCCTATAGCCACAGTTTTAAAATCGTGGCTATAGGTGTTTTTTTCATGGGATATAGCCATAGTTTAGAAAAATGTGTCTATAACCCACACCTATAGCCACAGTTATTTAGCCTATAGCCATGGTTTTCAAAACCGTGGCTATAGGATTTTTTTCGAAGGGCTATAGCCACGGTTTCGAAAACCGTGGCTATAGGTCTCCCTCCCTTGCGCGGGAGAAATAATTTACTACCCAAAAAATGGTGGGAAGATCTATTACCATGTCTTTTAGGATATTTCCATGGTTTTTAATAATATACATAACATATTATATATATTTATACACAAAATCCTTAGTGGTGTAGTGGTTAGTGCGCTGAAACGTGAAGGGAAGGCACTGGGATCAAATCTGGCTAGAAACACATTATTTTTAGGACATTTCCATGGGTTTCTAGGGCTATATCCATGGTTAAAACCGTGGAAATAGTCCACTTATTACCACGGTTAAAACTGTGGCCATAGCTCAACTACCACAGTTGGTAATGGAGACACCAATTGCCACAGTTTTGAAAATCATGGTAATAGGCCACCTATTGCCATGGTTAAAACTGTGGCCATAGGTCAGACCCTACTACCACGACGATAGTGCCCACAGTTGGGAAAAACTGTGGCCATAGCCTACAACCACGGTTTTGGGCACTATTTCCACAGTTTTGAACCGTGGCAATAGCCCATTTTTCTAGTTGTGTTTTCAATTTCATTTCATTTCTTATCCTTCCCTCACCTAATATGTCAAAACATGCATGATAACTCCATTATCCTATATATAATATAATGTTATTTTTTAATGTAAAATCAATCATCAATCCCCTTTTCCTCTCCCTTTTATTCTAAAAATGAAAATATTGTTCGTGATGCGCCGATTTACCACCATCGTGGACGTTGCATTTTAATTTTCCATTACCACTATCAAGGCTGGTCATAAAACCATTATTATGGTTAAATAAGATTTTATTATACATATTATAAGTCATATAATGTTCTGTAACTAGTATATACATAATATTTATTAAAAAAACAAAACAAGTTCGTGATAATAAAAAATTTACCAAAATAAACTAACGTTCATCATTAATGTTTTATCTGATGAATCATCATTATATCTGAAAAAAATAATATATAATACCATTTAATCCTATATAAGTTCATTAATAATATATAATTTTAATTTTGGATAATTAATCCCATTTTACATGAACTTCCATACATGTATACAAGTGAACCAATCCTGAAAACCAAGGAAACAAACACTCCTGAATGACAAATTTGAATCTTAAAACTCATTAAAAAGACCATAAATGAACTTAATAAAATTATAATAAATCAAAAACATGTTTAATAGGTTATTAATTAAACTATTAATGAATCTAATTTCATTATCTTGGAAATTAAGTACAAGAGAAGAACATTTTCAGACATAAGGTAAGGGTTTCTCCCCAAACCTCCATTTTCCATTCAGGCTACACTTCCTCTCTCTTTACCCCAATGTAATTATTCATTATTTTTATATACTTACTATAAATTCTATGTATATTTCCTAAAATCATGTATCTATATCAGTTCATATTTCTTTTATGGGTAAGTGCATGTTTTATAAGGATCCATTCTCAATTCCTCCAGAAAAACAAGTCCGATTAAAGGGAACTTCCCAATTGCATACCTATTTTTAAATATACTCCATAATCTATTTTAAGAAACAAATATTTTTATAAAATAACTCTTTTTATCATGAAAAGTTATCTTATCTCATTTTTGGTTTTATGTAAACAATTAATCCTTTGTATCCTTTAAAGACTCTTTTATATTTTCCCTCAAACCGCACTAAAGTGGCCCATTTCTAAAGTTTATTAAAAACTATTTTTACATGTTTTCACTTCAGTTGTATATCATTTATTACTCAAAAAATAATTTCATTTTCCTTCCCTTTTATTTTCCTAGACATACATGTTTACAATATGATTTTATGAAAAATACAAATTATTTTTCCAAAAGAACTCTTCTTTGCAAAATAAAAAGGGAATTTCACTCAAGAATTCATAGATAATTATATTAGAGAATTTTAATCTATTTCAACACCTTATGTTGAAAATTATTCTTAATTGGTATTGATATTTGATGACATCATCTACGATATTTTATTAAATTTATTATGATCAGTTTTACTGTGAATGTGCTATCTTAATACCATTCACCATATTACTCAAAATGGTTAGTGATTATATTTATTGATTGGGGAAGATTATTTACATTTCATATGTATATTTTTATGTTTCACCCAATTCATATGAGAAATGAGATGGACTTAGTAAGTGATGGGTGATGCCTGCTATAACCCCTTGATACATCGGTAGGTATCATGATACAAAACAGATATGGATTTGGCCGAGGCCTTAACCATTTATTTTCAGATGTCTTAGATGAGGCCTAGAAATTATGTTTATGATGTTTGATATTATGTATTCCCTCATTATAATATTAGTAATTGATAATCCATGTGATTATTTGACTAGTAGAATATCCACTATTAAGTTTCATTCTCATGTGATTATTTATATAACATTATTTATTCAGCTTTTATTCTTGCCATACTATTCTTAATATTATGTTCTAATGGCATGTGTTTTTAGTCATTCACCATGCCTTATTGTTTATGTTATCTTCTTCTATATTACTTAACCTTACCGATCATTTGACATCACCCATTTCTTGTGTTTTATTTTTCCCCATGATGTGAAGATGTGTATTATGAATGACTTGCAGGGATGATCTAGTAGTTTATTAGTGGTTTTAATGAAGTTTCTTGTTGTATTTATTTTAATTTTTAATGCAACAATTATGTTTGTATCCGGTTTTCCAAATCTATTAATCTATTCAGTCATTTGGGATGCAACTTTCCTGCTTATCATACCAATATAATTAAGTAAGGCACCAAATTTAGACTACTGGGGTTAGGGTCTTTATAGTCGGTATCAGAGGAAGTTTTGTAAAAACCTTGGAAACTAGAAAACATATATTGTGGAAGATATCCCTAAGATATAATTTGAGGATAAGCATAGAAGAACATCCTATAATTTTGGTAAGGTATAGATTATGTGAGACTTTCAAGAAATACATAACTATCTAGATACTATAAGTGGATGTGGTTCTGTAAAAGATATACCTAGGGGTAATAACTACAAAAAGGTGCATCGAGCCTGACTCGACATAACCTGGTACACAACAATGAGCCTTACTGCGCACTTGGTTTGAAAATCCTGGGTGATATGCTTAATATAATTCAAATTTTATTTACAAACCATTATGAAAGATTTTAAAGTAAATATGTCCCCAAAGAAACCATATTTATTATTATGAGATTAGCTATGCATAAGTTTTTCAATTTATGTTGAGTGTTACTAGTTCAAAATTATGAATTATGATTAATAATCTAATTTAGTGTATTCCATTTTTTAGAAACGGTATATAGTGGAAGGAATGAAAACTGTATCAATGCACATATCCCATGTTGGGATTGTGATGCGAACTATGTTGAAGGCACCGAGTTGATTGTGCGAGAGGATGAGTTGGATTTGCAAGGCCCGATACACAAGGGATATTAAAGAGGTTGAATGAAACAATGGGAGCCCATCTCGATTCATTAAAGGCCCAATGAATATTTCCTTACATAAATGGAGAAATGGGCCTATTATCTCACTTATTCAAGCCCAAACATGATGTTTAAAGCTTGGCCCACATGGCTGCACGAATTTGGAAGCCTTTCCCACATGGAGGATTCTAGAAATGGAATCTTTGGACACCAAAGTCAAATCCGGTGGGCTATGCACTCAATTCAAATCTGGTGGGCTATAGTTGGAAAGTTGTGTGCCACTTTTCCAAAAAGTCTTTGGTAGACTTTATCTTTTTGAATTTAAGGGAATAAAGTAGTTTAGCCTTTATTAATTTATGGTATTAGACCCTTGACTATTGTACCACCCCCTTGGCTATAAATTTCCACCCCATGACATTGTATTTTCATTCAAGATTTAATTGAGATATTATGATTTGTTTCTCTCCATTGTGTGAGGATTGTCCCAGTTTTCCATCTTGATCTTGTGCATTCTTTCCTTGTCAATCTACAAGTTAGATTGGTGATCTAAGATCATAAAGCCCCCAATTCCGTGCCTCAACCCAAGTTCGTTGTTATGTGGATTGGTCATCACACCCATCCCTTGATTGTGTTGTCTAAGTAGTAGGTCATTCTCCTTATAGCATTTATTGACTACTTGCATCTGATATGCATACCCATCATCCACCACTTAGCCCTGAAACACGTCCTTCATGCACCGCCCTACGCCATGAAGATCGGGCCACCTCATGCATCTCACATCAGATTTCCCTCCTATAAAAGATAATGATGTTGGAGATGGTGATGCAGTTATATATGAACAACTTATAACTATATTAGGTCAACTGACTCAGGTTATGAGAAATGACCTTACTCGCATAGAGCAGCCTAATCCACAATGTGGAGGAGTAATGTTAGGTTGCTTTATGTAACAACAACCTTCTTCATTCAATGAGACTACAAACCCATTTGTAGGAGAGTAGTGAATAAGTTCCTTAGAGAAGATATTTATCACTTTGGGAATTAATGAAAGGGAGAAAGATATCATGGTTGTTTATTGTCTCTTAGGACATGCTGATCAAAGGTGGTCGTTGATTTAAAACACAAAGGAGGAGGAAGAAATTAAAAATATATAATGGACATATTTTAAGGAAATTTTCTTAGAAAAATATTTTACTCATGAACAATGAGTAGATATGGAGAGGATATTCTTGAGTCTGAAACAAAAATAGGATGCAAACATTGCTAAGTATGAAGTCAACTTTACAAGGTTACCAAGGCATGCCGCAAAATACATACATAATCTAAGGAGAAATACTGATCGATTATTTGATGGTTTTAAACCTGAAGGGTACTAGTCTCCCAAAATTTCTCATCATACAAAGATATAGTATCATGTGATATCAAGAGAGAAAAATAATTCTCTAAGTCTTATGAATTTAAGGGAAAATAATAAAAGAATAGGGTAGCGGAGCAGAGAATGGCTAAAGGGAAGAATAAAAAAGAGAATTTTTCCAATGTGTTATACTTATAGAAGGAAACACCATGGTTCCTGAATAAAAGGAAAATAAGATTTCTACAAGTGTGGAGAAAAAGGAAACCAAGCCTGTGATTTTAAGGGAAATAAAGAAGCTACCAATGTTCAATGCTACATTTGTAAAGAGATGGGGCATTATGAAAATGATTGTCATAAGAGTCAAGGAAACTTGTCCAGAAAAGGACAAGGGAATAAGTCCAAGCTTATGTGATCACAACCACATAGGTTAAAGTTCCTAATGACATGGTAGTAGGTACTTTAATCATCTCCTCAAATTTGGATAAATCTTTATTTGATTCTGGATCATCACATTCCTTTATATCTTCTCAGTTTTCTTAAAAAATTAGATATTTCTAGTTCACCTTAACAAGGGAGTTAATGGTAAATACTCCTAATAGAAACCTTATTACAATAAAGATATGTTGATCGGTTCCTATTATGACACAAAAATGTCCTCTAATTTCTAATTTTATCATCATACCTATGGTTGATTTTTATATAATCATTATAATGGACTGAATTTTGTAATATAATGAAAAATTTTATTTCAAAGAGAAGGAAATTATGATTCATGATGAAGATATGGAATTTATTATCTTTAGAGAGGATAACTCATCATTTAGGTCATATCTAGATCCACCTCTAGTAGCTCTTCTAAATGAAATTCTTTGGATAGAAGAGAAAACATCATCTATGTATGAGAAAATAAATCTTTAAATTTAATATGTACCTATTGTGTAAGAATACATTGATGTATTTCAAAAGGATTTATCTGGATATCCTCTAGAGTGGGAAGTTGAGTTATCTATTGATTTAATTCTTTGTGAAAGACCTATATCAAAGACTCCTTATAGAATGGACACTCTAGAATTAGTAGAGTGGAAGAAACAATTAGAGGAATTGAGTGATAAAGGATTTATTTTCCTAGTGTTTCTCCATGGGAATCCATTTTTCTCTTTATTAAGAATAAATATGGATCCATAAGGCTATGTATTGAATATAGATAAATCAATGTTATATCAAAGACTCCTTATAGAATGAAAAATCTAGAATTAGTAGAGATGAAGAAACAACTAGAGGAATTGAGTGATAAGGGATTTATTTTCCCTAGTGTTTCTCCATGGGGATCCCTTATTATATTTGCCATAGTAATGATGTTTCTTTGGAGGTATAGGGTTTGAATCCTATGAGCCCTCTCTTGGGGGGATTTCCACCTCCCTCGGTTTACTCTCCTTGCCGGGTCACTCAGTGCTGCATCGAGTGAGAAAAAAGGACACAACCCACCTAACTGATGGATTTTTGTATCAAACCATTACTGATCGGGCTATCAACCCATGGGACGCTCTTCCATCTCAGCTGGAAATGACTCCTTCCTGACTAGGGATCTCTCCATAGTGATCCCTTTATAGGAGGGGGGTTCCTAAGGTAGAGGGTTCGAAAAGGCCACTCCTGGGGATTCCCTTTCTAAAAGTAAGTACCCCCTACCTCACATTGATGATTTATTTGATCAACTTCATGGAGATCAATATTTTTCAAAGATTGAAATTCGATCTAGATATCGTCAATTTGTGTGAGTAAGGATGACATTCCAAAGATAGCATTTCAAACTAGGTACGAACATTATGAATTTACAGTAATGCCATTTGGACTTACTAATGCACCCTATGTTTTTATGGATGTAATGAATAGAGTGTTTAAGGAATATATTGATGAATTTGTTGTGGCATTTATTGATGACAACTTGATATATTCCAAAATCTATAAGGACCATGAGAACCATTTGTGGGTTATCCTGAAGACTCTTATAAGAAAAGAGTTATTTGGGAAGTTTAGAAAGCGTGAATTTTGGCTTCAAACAATTTCTTTTCTTGAAAATATTGTCTCTAAGGATGGAATATTAGTTGATCCTGTGAAGACAAAGGAAGTCCAGGAATGGACAACACCAACGAACATAACCAAGGTATGTAGTTTCATTGGATTAACAGGTTATTATCGACATTTAATTCAGAATTTTTCCTAATTATCTAACCCGTTAACCAAGCTTACTCATAAAAGGATTATGTTCATATGGACAAAAGAATGTGAATAATGTTTTGGAAAATTTAATATGAGATTATTGAATGATTTGATCTTGAATATAACATCTAAAAATGGTGTATTTGTGATTTATAGTGATGCATCAAAGAAAGGACTTTGCTGTTTCCTTATGAAAAATGATAGAGTTATTTCCTATGCATCAAGGCTGTAAAAAACTCGTGAAAAGAACTATCTGACTCATGATCTTGGATTAGAAGTTATAATAATTTCCCTAAAGATATGGATACATTATCTCTATGGTGAAAGATGTGAGATATATATAGATCACAAGAATTTGAAATATAACTTCTCACAAAAAAAAACTCAACTGAGGAAAAAATGATGACTTGATCTACTCAAGGATATGATTGTTCAATACACTACCATCCAAGGAAGGTGAATAAGGTAGGAGATTCATTGAGTAGGAAGGATCATGAAGTTCTGAACAAGATGAGGATTGACAAGGACCTTGTGTACATGGATCTAGCAAATATGGATATGGTAATTATCAAGGAAGGTGAAAAATCATCAATTTTTTAATTGGTTGCTAAACATATTTATTAGAAAGGATTAAAATTTATTATTCTAATGATGATAATTTTCAAAGGAAAATTAAATCTGTGAATAATGGGAAGTTATCAGGCTTTGTGTATGAGGATGAAACTCTAAAATTTGGGGAGAGGCTTTGTGTTCCATCTATAACTAAGCTAAAAAGAGAGTTATTAGATGATTCCTATAGCTCTAATTTCTCTTTACACCCTGGTATCACTAAGATATATAGTGTTTTGAAGGAGAATTTCTGGTGGGGAAAATTAAAGTGAGAAATTACTAATCATGTATGAAGATATTTAGTCTGTAAATAGGCCATGGCCGAAAGGAAACATCCTAGAGGATTAATGAAACCTCTGCCTATTCCTATATGGAAATGGGATGACATTACTTTGTATTTTGTCACTCGATTACCAAAAAATCCTAGAAAGAATGATGCAATATTGGTAATTATTGATTGACTTACCAAATATACAAATTTTCTCACTATAAGGGAGGATTTTATATTAGAGAACCTTACAAGACTCTATATTAATGAAGTTTTAAGAATTCATGGTGCACCACTTTCAATTATGTCTGACCGTGATCCATGATTTAAATCGAAATTTTGGAAAAGTCTTCAGAAATCTTTGGACATTGAGATTTATTTGAGTACATATTATCACCCTCAAACTGACAGACAATCTAAAAGGATTATTCAAACATTAAAAGTCATGTTGAGATCAAACTCACTTAACTTTCAAGGTACGTGGGATCATTATTTACCTTTTATAGAGTTTTATTACAATAATATTTTCCATACAAGTATTCAAATGGAATAATATAAAGAATTGTATATAAAGAGATGTCATACACCAACTTGTTGGGATGAAATTGGTGAAAGAAATATTGTAGGCCCAAAACTTGTGGAGGAAACAATAACAAAGGTAAAGACTATTCAAACACATATCAAAGAAGCTCAAAGTAGTAAAAATAGCTATACTGATAATCGAAGGAAGGATTTGGAATTTCAAGTGTGATATCATGTTTTCTTGAAAGTATATCTATGTAAGTGTGTTATAATATTTGGAAATAAAGGGACAATAATCCCTAGGTACATTGTTCCTTTTGAAATCCTAGAGAGAATTGGAGTTATGGCTTATCATTTGGTAATGCCACCTAGCCTTTCTAAATTTCAAAATTTGTTCTGTATCTCTTTTCTAAGGAAGTACATTCTAGATCCAACACATGTACTCACTTATGAAGGAATAGAATTGGAACATAATTTATCTTAATATGAAGATGCTATTCAGATTCTGGACACTAGAGAGCAGGTGTTAAGGAATCAGATAACTCGGCCGGTAAAGGTACTTTGAAAAAATCATAAAATTGAGGAGGCTACATGGGAACTAAAGGAATTTATGATGAAGAACTACCAAAATCTTTTTATGAGGTGAAATTATAGAAAATTTTAGGACAGAATTTTTTTAGGAGATGAGACTGTAACACCTCAAGATCTTATGGCATGTCTCTTTTAAACTTTATCATCTTCGATAGTTTATTCTTTACACAACATTGAGTTTAAAACCATAATATACTATTAAATATGACCATTGGAATTGTAATGTGACCATTAGGAATAATAATATGATCAATATAATAATAACTACACCTATAAAAGTATAAATAAAATTTATGCATCTTACAAATGAAAATATGATATATTTATATCATGAAATAAGTAAATAATTTAAAAAAATGATAAATAAAGAGTTTATATTTGTGTAATTCATAAATATTTAATTACAATTTTATAATTAATATAACGATTTAAATTAAAATATTTTTTCTTAAAATAGAATCATAAATTAGTATTTTTTTCTATGATTACAAGATAATTTTATGAGACCTTAATTAATTTTTCAAAGCATCATAAAACCAGTTATAATTTTAAAATTGGTATTTTTTGAATAAACGATTATTTTAATTAAAAATTAAATTTATCATATTTATAAAATTATTTTCATAAAATTGAGTTCATTTTTGAATTATACATGTTGAAAAATGGTTATAGTGAGTTTTTGGTATTTTTATAAAATAGTTGAATTTTTGGTGAATAGTAAAATACAATAATTTACGGTATATATACATTATAAGTTAAATACAGTATTCCTTGATTCATTGCTGATATAATAACCATGATATCAAACTATACTTATATATTTACTATATTTAGTCATGGATTCATCACTATTTCTTCTCTTGATCGAAAATAATAAACTAATGAAAATAATAATAAAAAACACCCCCTCCTCCACTATAAATACCACCCTCACCACCTATTCTCCTCATACCTATTAAGCCTTGAAGATTATTAAATTTTTAACTAATACTCTTCCAAATTATCTTACACATGTCTTGGAGCCTTTGATCTCACCAAAATACCAATCTCAAACCCCTTAAGGAGGTTCTCAAGGAGAATAAATTCAAGAGGTAAAATCCTCTTTTGTTTTCCTTTATTTTATTTTCAATTTCATTTATTTTATTATCCTTCCATTACCTTCTATATCAAAAAATGTATGATAAATATATTATATTATATATACTATAATTTTATTTTGTTAAATGAAAATAAATCATCAATCCCCTTCCCCTCTCGCTTTTATTCTAAAAATGAAAATATCATCTGTGATGTGCCGATTTCCATCGTGGATGATGCGTTTTAATTTTCCATCACCACATTCAAGTCTAGTCATAAAAAATTATTATGGTTAAATAATATTTTATTATACATATTATAATTAATATAATATTCTATAACTATTATGTATTCATAATATTAATTAATAAAACAAAACTAGTTCGTGATAATTGAAAATTCACCAAAATAAACTAATGTTCATCATTCACATTTTATGTAATGAATAATAATCATATATAGGAAAAAAATGATAAATAATACCATTTAATAATATGTAATTTCATTAATAACATATAATTTTAATTCTATATAATTAATCCCATTTTACATGAACTTCCATACATGTATACAAGTGAATCAATAATGAAAACCAAGGAAACGAACACTCCTGAATGACAAAGTTAAATCTTATAAATCATCAAAAAGTCCATAAATAAACTAAATAAAATTATAATAAATAAAATAAATGTTTAATAGTTTTATAATTAAATTATTAATCAATCTAATTTCATTATCCAGGACGTTAAGTATAAGAGAAGAATTCTTTCATACATAAGGTAATGGTTTTTTCCCGAACCTCCATTTTCCATTCAGGTTATGATTTATCTATCTTTACCCCAATTAAATTATTAATTTTTTTATATATTTCCTCTAAATTATATATATATTTCCGAATATCATATATCCATATCATTTCATCATTCATTGATGTGGAATTACATGTTTTATAAGGATCCATTCTCAATTCCTCTCGAAAAGCAATCCCGATTAAAGGGAACTTCCCAATTTCATACCCATTTTTAAGTATACTCCATAATATGTTTTAAGCAACCAATATTTTTATAAAATAAATATTTTTATAATGAAAAACTATCTTTTCTCATTTATGGTTTTATGTAAATAATTAATCCTTTTTTTGATTTAAAGACTCTTTTATACTTTCCCTCAAACCGCACTAAAGTGGCCCATTTCTAAAATTTATTAAAAAATATTTTTACATGTTTTCACTTCAGTTGGATATCATTTATGACTCAAACAAAATTTCATTATCCTTATCTTTTATTTTCTAGGATATACATGTTTACAATATGATTTTCTGAAAAATACAAATGATTTTTCCAAAAGAAATCTTGTCTGAAAAGTAAAGGGTATTTCTCTCAAGAATTCCTTGATGATTCTATTAGAGTATTTTCATCAATTTCAGCACCATATATTGAAAATTATTATTAATTGGTATTGATATTTTATGATATAATTTACCATATTTTATTAAATAGTTTATGATTAGTTTGACTATGGATGTTCTATCTTGATACCTTTCACCATATTACTCAGAATGGTTAATGATTATGTTTATTTATTGGGGAAAATTATTTACATTTCATATGTATATATTGTTTATGTTTCACCACATTCATATGAGGAATGAATTAAACTTAATAAGTGATGTGTGGGTCCCACTATATCCCCTCGATGCATCAATAGGTATCATGAGACAAAACATATATGGATTTGGCTGAGGACTTAACCATTTATTTTCAGATGTCTTGGCCAAGACCTCGATGGTATGTTTATGACATCTAAAATTATTCATTCTCTAATTATGATATTAGTAATTGATAATACTTGTGATTAATATATTAGTACAATATCCTTGGTTAAGTTTCATTCTCATGTGATTTTTTATATAACATTATTTATTCAGATTTTATTCTTGCTATATTGTACTCAAGATTATGTTCTAATGGCATGTGTTTTTCTTCATTAACCATAGATTATTGTTTATGTTAGCTTACACTATATTACTTACCCTTACTGAGAATCTGTCTCACCCATTTCTTATGTTTTATTTTTCCTCAAAATGAGAATATGTGTATTATGAATGACTTGAAGGGATGATCTAATAGTTTATTAGTATTTATAATGGAGTTTATTGTTGTTTTTATTTAAATTTGTAATGTAACAATTATGTTTGTATCTAGTTTTCCAAAGATACTAAACTATTTAGTGATTCAGGATGTGAATTCCTTGTTTATTATACTAATGTAATTAAGTAAGACACCAACTTCAGGCTACTAGGGTTGGGGTCTTTACATGATCCCGCCCTTATGATAGAAGTTCCACAAGTTACTTACACTATATTCACCACCATTGTTTGACCTAAAGCACTTTAAATTTTATCCACTCTCACTTCAACCAATGAATTCCACTACATGAAATCACTAAAAAAACTAGACTTATGCTTAAGGGAATAAAACAATACCTTCATTATCACGTCATCGATGAAGGTAATGAAGTAAAGGGTTTCTTTGTGAGATTGGATTGGGGAAGGTCCCCATATGTCCAATTGAACTAACTAAAACTTTTGGTCTCTTGGTTTCTTTCCATTAAAGTTCAATGGAACCCTTTTTTTCATAACACACAGCTCTCACAACTTCTGATAATTATATAATTGATAATTATAATTCCATTCCCAGCTAGAATATTTATGTTTTTATTAATAAGGTGATCAATTATACAATTCCATACATATTAATCTTCTGAGGTTGTACTTCAAACTATTTCAGTTCTATCTGAACTTTTGATCAGATAAAGGGTCTCTTATTTTAATCTTCACAACACAACCATAGATCCTTAAGTCACTTTTTAGAATCTATTGGTGAAGGTTGTTCCATAGCCTCTATTATATAGGTATCCCATATAGATGAGATTCTTCCAAATATCTCGAATGCGTCTCACTTCCTTCAGTCATACGAAGCACCCATTCTTTATCTAGATATTCAAAACTCCCTTTCCAATCATTTCCAAAGCTTCATCATTAACCATATGAAATTTCCCAAATCTTCCAGGAACAACGTTGATAATGAATTTTTGATCTACTGTTGAGTGGAAGGATGCACTAGAGTCAATCATATATGACTCTACTGGGACACTGGTGTTTACAAGAAGGTCCCTACCATCTTCCATTATGTTAATGGATTTTTAAATTCCAGAAGCCATCCTTTCAATACCTTCTTTATGATTTCTATATTTTCTCTCAAGGTGTCCACACTTCCTAAAATGTGAGCATGTGAGTCCTATACTAGTCAAATTTCCTTGATTCTTCTCCCTAGAATTATCTTTTAGTCATCGATCATTCCTTATTTGAGGTGATTTCCCCCTTTCATCAGCATTTAAATCATTTCCAAAAGGTACTTGGATCTCTATTCTCTAAAGATCCTCATTGAGGATAAAGTTCTGGACATCTTCAAACACCAAATCAGTATTTCCATAATAATTTATTACTGCAGTAGCCATACCATCCTAATATTCTAGTAATGATGATAGTTGTAATATTTACCATACAACATCTGTGAAAGTCACTTTCATTGCTTTGAGTTGGCTCTAAATTATGTTGAAATCATTCACACAATATTCTGTTAACTTTCCTTTTGATAAAATCACACTAAATATCCCTCACATTAGAAACATGTTATTCAATGTTTTTGATTTTTCATACATGTCTACCAGGGACACCACCAACTTAGCAGTAGTCTTCTTCTCTTAGATATTGAAGGTCATGTTTCATTCCAATGACATACACACTAATCAAAGTTCCTTTTTCCCCCCAACTTTTCTCATTCAACATTCTCCATATTTTCAAGATTGACATATTTTAATGAAATGTAGATATCTATTTAGTTTAGATAGTATTATATTTACAACTTCTAGAAACCATAGTTGATTTCATTGAACTAACCTAACCTAAACCCTACCTTCTTCCGTTACTATATATTTCGATGATAGCATACCCAAATGAGATCAATATAACTTTGAGGAAAGTGATAATGTTACTTGAGTTTTTGAGAGTGACCAACAAACTTTGATACAACTTGTTGGGAAGAAAACCTTCTTATGATCAATGAATTATCAAACTCACTTTCTCCAAAATATCATACATGATGATAGTTTTTCATTATGGAATCAAACCACCAAAACCTCCCTAAGTCTTAGATCACCAGAACTAGGAATTCTGTTTCACCCTAATCACTACTTCTAAGTTGTTCATATCACAACTTTCATACAACTTATAAAACATTTAAAGAGATAAAAGGAATGATAAAGTGGGAACATACATATTTACATGGTTCAGACTTTTATCTTACATCCATTTGAGAATAGTGCTAAAATTTATATTACAATAAATACAAGGATAAAGATAATAGTATCTTAATATCCAGTGATTATATTTAATCTCAAGTACAATTTAAAATGCATTGATCGATTGATTCATACACATAAGTATCTGGTCCCACCTCTATTTTATAGAGGTAATTAGATTTTTAAACAGGTTGCACCGCCATCCTAAATTTGTAGTTAACCACTCTTTAACCTCTTTATTCTTCAGTGTCTTCCACTACCTCAAATGTTGTAGTAGGCGGAATTTTCATAGCCTCTATCCAATGAACATGGACTAGCTTGAAAAATCCATCAGAAGTTTTATAACTTTCAACAACCATACCCATATGTTGAAGATACTACTTTTGGATTGATAAGGTAGGGGTGAACTTAGAGAGTTCCTCCATATGGTAAGTTTAATATGGTACCTTGAGAAAGATTTATATTCTTAATAACCTCATCTAACTGTTGCTTTACAAACCTTACCGAGTTCCATTTCACATCACTCTCGGAAGATATCTCAACCCAACACTCTAAGGAAAACCTTCTCACTCACACCCCATCTAGTCCCATTGGATTTATCCCGTCCAAGGTGCACACTAACTATCAACCCACCCTCAGAGAGTTCCTCACTAGTCATGAGATATATGACCATATCACCTTTCCCACTAGGCTTAATCCCCTCATGCATGACCACTAGATCTAGAGAAACCAAACTAGGCTACCCAAAATTCACCTCACATCCTAAGACCTAACTGAGGTCTCTCATCAATCCAATTGGAACCTTTACCCCTTGTCATGGTTTCTAGATGATCCCAATTCACCCTAAGTGATAAAGATAACTTAGTTTCAACTCAATAGGAACAATTACTCTCTCTCATCTCATCCAAGGTCCCTCTTGATCCCTATATTCTTACCCAAACCCATACATATATTTAGGTATGCACACTCATGCATAAAAAAGAATATGAATTTACAATAAATGGATTACTTACCTCTATAAAGGAGTTACCATCCTATCCATGCTCTGTACCACCATGGATAATCCTACCAAGACTCTTCCAATATCATACACGATTTCAATAAAATATTTCATACCACACAACATAAGTAAATAAGTATAAAAAATTATAACTAATTATCCAATTTAATTTAAATATTTCTAATCATCTAAAAACTCACTGTGTATCCTCACCGCATTGAAATTGAACCCAACAACATGTATTCCACAAGCAAGGATTTCCTTAGATAATCCACATGGAATCACTATCATATCGAGATTATTTCACCATAATTCAATGAAATCATCAACAAACCCCTAGCCAAAGAGCGTACCAAGAATAACAAGAACATAAGGAAGGATGATAATGAATGTACCTAAAATTTCCATAAAACACACCTAAATAACCCCAAACTACGAGGGATCAAATGAGGGAAGGTGGAGGGAAGGAATTAATGCAATAACCTCCTATAGACCCCTGTTTCCCCTAAATTCATGAGGGGGCCAACCCAAAAGTTGATTCTACCCTTAATTAAAAAAACACTTAGGTGTTGGTTATAACATGACCATAGGGGTCACAACATGATGACCCTTTTTTCCGAAAGGGTCATGGTGTGACCCTTTAGGTTATGGTATGACTACCCCCAATAGAGGCACTTCTCAAGGGCACTTGGGTTTCACAGTATGACCTCCTTCACCTCACACCTTTCACGATATGACACTCCTAGGTAGATAGGTGAAACCGTCAGTCAACCCCCATTGGGACATGAACCTCCAAGATCACAATGCGATATGCTCCCAAGAAAAAACACCCATGAGGCCTAAAATCCTTCACAATGCAGTGCCATAGTGCCTTATGGTGTATTTACCTCATTTGAAACTCTTTATGGTGCAACCTCTATGCATCATAATGCAATGTAATGCATATAACTTAAATTTTATCTATTTCCACCTAATCCTTCTTTAACGTCCACTTGAGAACCCGAAACACCTCTTAGGATGAAAACCATTCCCAAATATATCTCTCAAAGATGTATCAAACCTCAAAATTCCAATATGATTCCCAATTTATAAATCAAACCTAGCTTCAGGCCATAAATTTAAATTTCCTTTGAAAGAAAATGAGTTGAAATTTATAGGTCATTACAAACTCCCCAACATAAGTCTTATTGTCCACAAGAAGTGTTTGGTAGTCCTCAACCATGAACCTGGCCTACCTCAATTTCCAATTCACAAAGGACTCACCACATTCTATATACAAATACCGAACATGATTACACTACACAACTCCCAACACCAAAAGTGCACAATTCAACAGAGGTTGATCCACTCACTCACTACCAACACCAACACCAAGATGATGATCACCATACCCATCCATCCCAAGACACCATGGTGTCTTCAAAAAATCCATCCATGATCTTATAGTTCTCCCCACTATAATAATTTTATCACATAAGGATTCAAATCTATAGTTATCCCCAACAAAAGAATATACTACCATAAATGCACTACCAATGGCCCATTGACATGAATGATGCAGTTTCCACCTCACCACACCCAATTACATGAAAAAACACTGGTCAATACTCCTCTGGAAAACCTCTCTTGAACATAGTTGTCCTCAACTACCTATGAATCCTCACAACACCACACTCAATCATGACGCCTTTAGTCCCACAAGCATTATAGAATCACTAAAAAACTCACACTAAAGTTCAAACCCATCTCTCATTATAATTATATGGTTGGATCACCAACCACCAACTACAACTATCATGATATAACCCTGAGAATAGGTGAACATCCAAATAAACTCACCCTTGAATGACATCAAAACCAACCTAGTCCTGATACTGACACTTGGACTCCATCTTACACCATATCTGAATCCCAATTCTAGTATTTATTGAGGAACCAGATTACTTTGGATCCACCCGCACACCGATATCTCAGTGTTACCTTAACCTCCCACCAACCGGTCTCAATGATTTTATGACTTTATTAACACGAGGGTCATGCATTCAAGACCAATTCAATTCTCCCCACTATGTGAGCTTCCTTATCATTGCTCCACCAAACCAAAACATTCGATTCCCATGGTCCATACTACATCCATCACTAAACCTAATGATCAGACATTACTGTATTACTCATACCTAAGTTCCAACACAAAACACCAATTTATACCCATACGTAACTCATTAGGAACTCCTCCATCAACATCTTCCATAAACCACCCACAATAAGGGCCACAACCTCCAATAACCAATTGTACACTCCCCACCATATGAATTCCCATATATTTCTCATTAAGTGCCGACCTAACTTGGTTTCAATATCACACATGAATCTCTCATCCTGGGCCATGCTCTCCCATCTTATCAACCGTTGTCACTTCAGTCAAGGATCACTTGGATTGACCATAACATGGTACCCTCTTCCATTTCTGATGTCACCTATCACCATATAGGAAAATCTCCCATTCTCATCTAAACCCTGTGCCACCAAGACCACACACATCTTACCACAACACTATCATTGAAGCACTGATCCAGTTCCCCTGGAACCTTGAAAACTATCAATGGACCCCCATAAAACCCATTACATTGATCCACAACTCAATGAGCACTTAGGATAACTCACTCACCCCTAATCTCACACACCATGGATTTATTGAAAATCCATCATGACCACCACTCTCCTTTTCATTCAAAGAAATTCCCAAGAACCCTATCTTAAGTTCTTACCCACTATCTATCTCAATATCATAAGAATGAAATGAGTGTACACTCACATACAATCTAATCACACCACCTGACTTATGCTCCCATGAGTCGCATCCCATTGAACCTAGGCTCATTGCCTAACCCATTAAACATACTCCTCATGTCGGTCAATCTCATCTAACTAGACCAAGGAATCACACTCATGCTAAGGCTAACTACATGATAAATCACCACCCAAGTTTCATTACAAAACAACAAGAATATACCCATGCTTCATCCATATGTGATCCCACCATCTAGGACTATTATTCAACATGGATAGGAATCCACCAATACCACCCAATAAAAACTCATCCATTGCTACCGAAAACACCCTATGTGCTTAAAAACTTAGGAACCTAATGTATTTAGCATTCCTTTCCTAAACCCTCTTAGGGGTACCCACATAAACACCCAATTTGGTTAAGTAGAGTACCTCTAAGAAGATATATAGGAAAACACCATATAAGTTGTGGATGACACTTAAAGTAACTGAACTTGCATCCTTAAGGAAACTCGTTCCCATCCTCAGATCACCCTTAGGAATTCAATGTCTGTACCGAACTATCAAGGGTCCTTATATATCCCTTTCACAAAGGGACTATATGATAATCATAAAAGAACATCCTGCCATAAGATCCACATGACCTATCATCAGAGAAAATACGATGGTCTAGTTGAGTAGAATTCCACAAAAAATTATATAGGAAAACAACATATAACTTATTATTGACACTTTAAACAATTTAACCCCTATTATCAATGAAATCAATCACACACAAACACACATATATCATGTGAATACTATATTCTAACCATGATGCATGTACATGGGCCACTTTTTATAATGAGAAAAGAGACAAAATCAACAATACAAACCTCTAATAAAGCATTATATTTAATAAACACCTCAATCATAACATAAAAAACTAAGAACAAAAATTCTATAAACCTAGTATCTAGGAATTTCCATAAGAAAAGTGTTCAGGAAACACTAGTTCACTATCTATCACAAGCTCTAATACATCCCTATTCCCATTCTACCATATCCAAAATAGTATGAAAAAATAAAAAAGATGTTCAAATACCACTTTGTAACTTTCTAATTTAGAAACTAATCAAAAGTTCCCTAGGTTGAGGAGATACGCGACATTAGGTACACCTCATTGTGTGTTAGAGGCTATCAACTAGATAAGAAGAAAAAATACATACAATGAGGAGACTAGACCCTCCAATCAGAGTGAAAATGTAGAGAACAATAACTAAACAATATCCATATCAACCATCATAGTACACATAATCAAATAAATACAATGCTAGAAAAAATGTCTAATTCAGAATTATATAACCACATATTAATTTATCACCCATCAAGCCAATCACATATACAAAATAAAAAAAAGAATAAAATACAAGAGGCTTTATTTCCATCCATGAGCCTCACCTCATCCCTATCTCTAGCACCCATCGAGCTACCTAAACCCGATCCACTACACATGTTGTGATTAACCTAAGATGAAAACATAATGTCTGAACATGCACTAGAGTGTCCTTGTAGGATGTGAGAAATACATCTCATTAGTGTATCACAAATTTATTCTAATATAAACCATCATATACATGTATTCATGAGTAAAATAAATAAACATACTCACACAAGTTCCAAAGAACATCATGTGCTAACTAGGACTCCCCAAATCCATGCACATCATGTCATCATGTGATAATAAGGCCACCATGACACCTGATCATACCTACTTTAGAACCTTTATATAATCTAGTCACTACATCATGCTACCAAACATGTATCCTATCCCATACTAATAAACATAGGGTAAGGATTCCACAAAATCCTTGACAACTACTCGAAGGGATAGGGTAGGTTCTTACATCTAAGTCCCGGACTAACCTTTTCACTCAAGGTAGTCCTACCAAAACATTATCACTCAAGGCGAGTCCTCCCATATCCTATCCAAAATCTTACCTCTCAAGGTAAGGTCTATCTACCCAAATAAGTCCACATCATAATCCATACACCCTTCTTACTCAAGGTAGTTCTATTCCCACTCCTTCTCACTCAAGGTGAGTCCATATATCCAGTATCACATCACATCACAACTAAAACCCCTTATCACCCAAGGTGGTTCGAACAATACCTTATCACTCAATATAGGTCTCATACCACACACATCTAGGACCCCATATCACTCATGGAATCCCTTACAGTTCCATATCACTCATGGAGGGGCTATAATCAGCTCATGTATATGACACCAAATAGGGAACACAACCCATATCATAAGCGCACTTGCTCATCACTATGTCACTAGTCACTCAACACCTACCCCCTTTACTTGAACACATCTTATCGTTCATGTAAAACATGTATATCCTATCAAAATTTTCATATTTACTATCAAGGTGTTCAATAGGGTTTTTCAGACCCATTTTAGTCTTCACTCACTGGCACCAATCTATTTCCAACACCCCATGACATTCTCACATCCCGTTGGCTTCACCTGACTAGGAACTTTATATCGGTCCAAAACCTAATCAAAATAGAACTTCATAACCCTCACAAGGTTCCATATCACATCAGTCTCTGAAGATCTCTTATCCCAACACTCAAAGGAAAATCTTCTCCATCACACCCCATCTAGTCCCATAGGACTCATCCCTCGCAAGGTACACACAAACTATTAACCCACCCTTAAGAGGGTTTTCCTCACCATCAGTGAGATTTATGACTGTCACACCCTTCCTACCAGGCCTAATCCCCTAACTCATAACCACAATCCATAGAGAAACCAACCTAGACTACTTGAAACTCACCTCATATCTCAAGACTCACTTGAGGTCTCCCATCAACCCAATCAACACTTGTTCCCCCTTTCCACATGGTTTTTAGGCAATCCCAATTCACCCAAAGTGTGAAAGATCACTTGGCCTCATACCTAAAGGCTCAATGCCACCCTTTTATCTCATCTAAGGCCCAGATTGGTCCCTAACTCCCTACTCAAACCCATACAGATATATAGGCATGAAAAATCATGTATAAATACACATATAAATTTATATTAAAGGGACCACCTATCTTTATAAATGAGTTACCATCCTCTCCATGCTTCAAACCACCTTGTTAAATCCCGCCAAGCCTCTCCCAAGATAATCCATTATCTTTAGAACCTATCTAATGCCACAAAAGATAAGTAATTAATTATAAAAACTATAATTAATTATCTAATTTAATTTAAATAAGCCTAATCACCTAAAAAATCACTATGCATCCTCACCCCACCAAAACCACACCCAGTAACATACATTCCACCTTTTATGATATCCTCTATTCAACTACAAAAAATCCACATATTATTAATATGACTTCACTATACCTTGATGAAATCATCAACAAAACCCTAGAAAGAGACATCCTAAAATCAGAAGATTACCAAGAAGAACTTGAATAGAAGGAATGTGGAGGATGAATATACCCATAATCAATGTCAAAACACATCCAAAATTACCACAAATCATGGGAGATTGAAGGAGGGAAGGAGGAGGGAAGGAACAACCATAATCACCTCCTTTAAACCCTTGTTTACCTTAAATTTACAAGGTAGATGACCATAAAAAGATGGTTCTTACCCTGATTATAAAAAAGAACTCAATATTTGGTCATAATGCCACCATAGGGGTCACAACATGATGAAAATTTCACCCAACAAGGTTTTGATGAAAACCTTTGGGCCATGGAGTGGCCACCCATTAAGAAGAGGCACTAATCAAGGCCTCTCAGCCTTCATGATGAAACCTCCCACGCTCCGCACCTCTTAGGGTGAGATGCACCAAGGTAGAGGATCCAACCCCTCCACTAACCCTTGTTGTGACATGACCGTATAGGATCACTGTGCGATGCACTTCTTGGAAGAACACATGAAAGGCCTATCAACCTTTGTAGCATAGCACCTGAAAACCTATCAATATGACACCCTCCTTTGTAACTTTTTATAGCTTTACCTCTATCCATCATGATGTGATTTACTAAAAACAACTAAAATTTTACCTTCCACCACCCGAAACTTATCCAAATTATATTAGATCACCTAGAACAACTCTTAGGCCTCAAAGCATGCCCAAATACATCTCCCTGAGATGTCTTAACCCTCAAAATTTTAATATGAGTCCAATTCATGAAACAAAACTTGCTTTGGGATAAAAATAAAAATTTCCTCTGAAAGACAATGATCTAAAATTTGTGTACCATTACACCATTGAGTCACAATATTTCCCCATATTTTCCATAACTATGACCTTTATCAGCATATATTCTAGATTCTATAACGACTTAAAGTTTTTCAATGGAAATTACCTTCTTATAATTATGTCATAAAATCACATGAAAACACAATATAATGAACTACTAAGTGATAAGTGACCTTTAAACATAAGTTTTCACTTTTGTGTTTTGAATTTCGAAAATTCAACATACACGGTTGCGTTCAAGATGATTTTTGGAGTCTAATGAAACAAAAATAATTTTTGGTGAATAGTAACGCACCCTTGTGAATAGTAACATACCCTTATGAATAGTATTATGACCCTTATGAATAGTAAATCATCCAACATAAGAGTAACCTTACCCATGAATAATTAAATAAAATTTAGACATCTTAGAAAGTGACAATTTGACCTTAGTAAAAATTTTGGTATTTTATAAGTCATAAATAATTAATTATAATTAATTAAATAATTTAAAAGAAAATTTATTTTCTTAAAATTTGTTCATTAATTATCAAATCAATTTCTTATAGTTTTTAGATAATTTTATAAGACCCTACGTAATTTTTGAAAACACTATAAAATCAGTTTTAATTTTAAAAACTATTTTTTAAAGTAAATTATGATTTTAATTAAATATTAAATTAATCATATTTAGAAAATTATTTTTGAAAAATGGACTTCATTTTTGGATTCTACAGGTCTAAAAAATGTTGGGATAAAATTTTGGGATTTTTTTTGAAATACTTGAATTTTTGATGAATAGTGAAATACCACAATTTACAAAAATAAGCTAAATAAGCTAATTATAGAGTCATGTGTGATGTTCTGCTGATGTAAGACCACTTGGTTTGGTATCACATGACAAAATTACTATTCTTGGTCATGGAATACACACTATTCCTTGTCTTAGGGGAAATTAATAAACTAATGAATTTCATTTTTAGGAAACCCCTCTCCCCTCCACTATAAATACAACCCTTCACACCCTCATTTCCTCACACCTCTCAAGCTACAATACTTATCTAAACTCTACCAAAACATCTTCCCTAGCCCCTCTCCCACGTCCAAGAGCTACTGGTCTTATCAAAAGACCAATCCGAGCTTCCTTAAGGAGAATCTCAAGAGGAGGATTTAAGAGGTAATTTCTCTCCCTCTTCTCCTTTAATTTCCTTTCAAGTTCAAGTTCATTTCTTGATCTCTCCCCACTTATATTCATCCAAATGGAATTTTAAATCCATTATTATACATATAATGTAATTTTATGATGCTAATGGGATATTATATCATCCAACCCCCTTTCCCTCTTACTTTTATTTTATTAAAGAGAACATTGTTTGTGAGGTGTTAATTTATCACCTTCAAGAACGACTTGCTTTCTTCTTCCATTTCTACCTTATGATCTGGTCATGAAACCATTTTTATGGTTGAAGCAGAATTTTTTATATGAATTATTTCCTATTTAAAGTTCTGGAAATAACTTATGTCCATATTACTAAGTGATAAATTAAAACAAGTTCGTTGTGATCGAAAAACCGCCCAAATTAACCCAAATAATCATCATTTAATTATTATATAATGATTCATCCACATGGATATAATATGATTCATTATAAGATAATTAAACATCCTTTAATGTCATTAATAACATGTAATATTAGTTTTGGATGTTTACCCATGTTCTACCCAAACTTCAATTTAAGAATACATGTGAACCACTCAAGAAAACCATAAAAACAAACATTCCTGAATAATGTTTTTAAACTCTATAACTCATCCAAAGGCACATAAAATCAATTAATGAAACCATAATGAAAAATATTAATGTAAAAAAGGTTTTGTATTTATAATTAATGAATATAATGTAATTATACAGGACATTAAAGAGAAGGAAGCATTCAGATACAAGTTAAAGGGAAATTCTCGAACCCAACTTTCATCCTTCGGGTTCTCCCTCTTTCATTCCATTTTTGATATGGTTACTAGTTAAATATAATTTTTTCATAATTGTATTTACTTTTATAGGATATAAATTTTTGTAACTGGTTTTTATGTCAAACAAAATGTTTTCCAAAAGAACTCTTCTTTTAAGAACACACCTTTTACTTCTCCCTCAAAGTGGACGGTTCTTGTAACAAGTATGTTATTCCCTATTTATTTTGGGAACCCAAAGTTTATGAATGTGTTCTTATGAAATGTAACCCATTAATTTACATGGGTTAGTTATGTTCACTTTTGATATTTGTTCCATGCGGAAAGCATGATTATGATAATGTTATGATGTGACGGGTGCGCCCAGAATTATATAGCGCAATATGAATGTTTCAATGTGACGGGTGCACCATGAATTATATAGTGATCCAATGCATTGGGTAAAGTGATGAATCTCATGAGTAAATGTGAAATTATGTGTGAACAAGATGCTAGCTTGGTTCACAAGTATGTGTGGTAGTTAACCACTAAGACATGATGTTTCATTTTTATGCATTGCCACATTTCAAGTCTTTTATTTATGCTCCTCTCATGTTCATGATCTTTTGCCTATGTCATGATTATGATCACCCCATGCTATATTCTTCTTATCTATCCTCTTACTGGGATTTTATCTCACCCCTTTTGATGTATATCCTCAGGTGGCTACATGTACTAAGGAGAGGACAAGTTCCAATAAGAAGCTAGAGAAGAAGAAATTAAATAAATGTTTATGCTTGATGTTGTAAAATTTATGAATGGTCCTAGTTTGACCAAGAAACTAAACCTTTGGATCCTCTATGTGTAATACTATTATGTTTTTTACCTTTAAAATAATGTAATAGTAATGTAAGAAAAGGCAGGGTCACTATAGATTCTGACCCCTATCAATCTTATGTAGTTTTAGAACTTTATCCTGTAGAAGATTCCAGATAAAGTGATGCTTTAGATGAAAGTGTTTTTTCTATGTGGGAAACACCATATTTTTTTCAGTATGGATTGCGCTCTAATTCCCATAGAACAATATTCTATTTTCCTACCTACAGCTGATTTCAACCAACAAACACTTAAACCATACTAATTCCTTCCCTACTTCCATAACAATTATATACTCTACTTTCATTGTAGAAAATGAAACTACCAGCTATATTCTAGAAATTTAGATTATTTCCATCCCTCCAAAGGTAAAAAAATCCTATGTCACTATTTCATGTGTTTGTGTCTCAACCAAAGTCGGCATCAATATAACTTTGTAACACATCATTCGTTATGAAACACAAGGATAGTTTTGTTTCCTTTGAGATATTGAAGAATACACTTTATTGATTCCCATTTCTCCTTTCCCAAATTGACCATATACTTACTGATAACTCCAACTGCATGAACAATTCTCAACCTCATACAAACCATGACATACATTAGGATTACAACTATTGATGAAGATGGAAATTTCACTATGTACATATCCTTATCATACATTTTAGGTATTTTTTATTCAGATAACTTGAAATGTATATACAATTGGGTAGTCACAGGCTTATATTCAGACAATATGAATCTTTCCAAGACCTCCTAGATATACTATAATCAAGAAATAAAAAATGTTTTAGTCTCAGATCCCTTTCGATCTGCATCCCCAAAACCTATTTGGATTTTCCAAGATTCATAATCTCAAACCTTTTGGGAAAATAAGATTTCATCTCCTTAATCTGTTTCATATTTAGACCCATCAGGATATATCATCCATATAGAAGATAATTATGATGAAACTTTCATCATTAAGTATGACACAACCTGACCCACTGAGGCCCCGACTAGACCAATGATAAACTGAGTGTGCCACCCCAAGCCTGCCTCCCTTAAGCCATGGGTTGGTGACTAGTACCTAGTAGGCATAACATACAATATGGAAGGCCTTATCATATATCAACCTATGACAAACTCACATTTCCATGCATAAAATAATCAGCAACACCAATGATATATATATAATCAACTGAACTTTATGCAATACATGCATGATACATAAAATAAAAGAACAATTCCACATATGAAAATTCTAAAGGAACTATACCTCTAAAAAACCTCTAAATCTATCAGACACAATACACTAGAAATATCCTCCCCACTCTATGAAATACTAGATCGATCCCTAACTACAACCATCAAGACCACTATCACGGACCACCATACACCATCATGAATCACCAAGCATCACTAGGAACTAGTTTTGAAAAATCCATGTAACACACCAATATTTTATGGAATATTTTTTTTTAAATAAATTTAATTTCTTTGATAGTTTGCGTTACACACAACATCGAGTTATGACGAACCACAATATGGTATTAAAAATATTATTACTTAAACATGAATGTTATAATATAGATGTTAAATTTTTAAGTATTAATAATAATAAACACATTTTTAAAATTAATTATGAAGGTTTTAGATAAATAAAATATATCTATAAATAAATACTTTGGTGAAGTCTTTATATGCTTGAAAATACATTTTTCTCAAAAAATGATTTTTATTGATATTTGTGAACAAATAATAAAATTATTTTTTCCCACTTTTAGAAAAATTATCTGAAAAAATAAAATTAATTTTTGAAATCAACATGTCAATATTATCTTAGAGTATATTTTTTATAATTTTCTGAAAATGTTATTTTTTCGTTGAATAGTGAAAAATACCAATTTTTATTAAAAACTTCCTTATCATTTAAAGAATTTACAAGTTATATTTTGTTTTAACCTGAGTTTAAAAGTAAAATTAGTTCAGTTATATTATTTTTAATCCAATTTAGGTCATTAAAATAATTTTTATATTCAATTTTTATATAAAAACTTTTTATACCTATGGAAACTTTTTCTTTGGAAAACCAATTTTTCATCACGTCTATAGGTTTAATTAGAAATTAAATTATACCACTTATGTGAATTGAATTTAGTTAATGGATTTCATATTTTGAATCATAATAATTAATATTATATAATAATATCAACTTAATTTTTGTCCATAATTAATAGTAAAAATAGTAAAAACTAATTACTACGACTAAGGTTAAAAAAAGTTTTCTAGGGGGTTAAACTAAAAAGATAAGGGCTAAAATGACATAAAAAGTTATCAAATTACCATTTTATGGACATATTTAGACCTTATTTCATATAATGTCTGATAATTATCTATTTTGGATCCTTTTTCATTTGTAAAATGTGGGTATATCTTTTTTATTTTAAAAAATTCATAGTGTATCCTCACCCCAACTTATAAAAGGGCATCCCTTCTCCTCTCCTATTCACACTTCCAAAGCCTTTTGGTTGATAAAATACCTACCCAAATACATTCCTTAATTACATCACCACATACTATAGGCACTAGTTTGATTATTAAACCCTCCTAGAAATGATTTTGTTACTAACCTAAAGAGGTTTTATAACGAAGTGGTATAGTACTTAACTGATCATTTTTGTTTTATTTCTTTTTACAACTCCTTTAGATCTACTTCATATATAAATATAATTCATTTTCCATCATCGCCTCTCATGGGTGGATATAATAATGGATTTAAATTATATATATATATATATATATATTTATACATGATATTTATTACATAATTATAGTTTTATAATTATAATATCATATAAACCTCCTTACATTTCAATCCATTGGAAAATAATACCATCGCTCGTGCGTATGTGTGGACCATCACCTGCACGAAGCGATGCGATTATTTTTTCATTTTATTTTGAAATGGATGGTAATAAGGATAAAGTTATCAAATATATATGATATATATGACATAAAATTATTTTAAAAATGAAATATTATTTACCTTTCTTTTGTTATATCCATTGAGAAAATGAAAAAATCACTCATGCGTACGTACGACCTACCATGACCAGAATGGTGTAATTCATTTTCCTATCTCTAAATTTTATGGATGAATATAAAAAATCACATAATGAATTTATATTATATTTATATCACAATTAAAATTCTGGATATTATGGAACCATATTCAAAGTATAATGACCTAAACTACCAAACCAAAACATACATGAAAAACGAAGTAGTTATTACATGAAATCGTGATTTTAACAAATATTTTTTAATGAACGGGTGATAAAAGGTTATAATTAAATCATATATAGTATGATATATATGATTATGTTTTTTTAATATATTTATAATAAACCTATATTTATTATATTGTATGTTTGAATGTGTATGAATAAAGTCGATACATGAGGTAATGGACTTTCTTCTCACTTTTATTTCCATGGGACACATGTCATATTCACCACTTATTTCTTTTGTGTGGTGTATATACTTCACATTAATGTATATTATGATTATTATCATTAAAATTATGTTATATTCATATCCATATAATTTCATTTTTTTCATTGGACTTATTATTCAAAAGTTACCAAAGTGGTAAGGGTTTTATGATACAATCTCATCATTTATCGGGATTATTTACAATTATGCTTCTGATAATGAAATATTATAATATAACTCTTTATAAACTAATTTATTTTATTCTACTATAGTTATTTCTAGAAATTACACGTTTTCCTTTCATTTTTCTCTCTTTATGTACACAATATTCTAAAAAAATGTTTTTAAATAAAATCCGACTTTGTTTCTCTCTTTAGTTGAAAATATTTTATATTCCATGTACATGTTTTCTAAAAATGTTTTCAATATTGTTTTTAATTTTCTAAAAATATTATTTAAAGTAATGTTTAACCATTTTTATTTTTTTTTAAAATGTTTTAAAAAGAATCTTCTTATCATTTTCCGAATGTGGTACTTTTGATTTTTTTTATAAAAAAGTAAAAGGAATGTTTTCTTTTAACTTATAAAGTATACAAAAAATTTCCTGTTATCATGAATGATCAATGCTTTGAAGCTTGATTTAAAAGTTTCCAAAGTTATTTTTAAAGAAATTTTTTTCTTTAATATTTAGTAAATTTAAATATTTTAAAGAAGTGATTTTAAAATGGAAAGGATATTTTCCTCAATAATATTTTAATGATATTTTAATGGTATTTATATTAATAAATAACAACAATCCTTGATTCTTCATATGCCCTACTTGGGATATGATCCAATGATTCCATCCTAATTATTTTATTGGATGATTTATTATTATGATGTAAAGATGTTTATGAAACTTGTTTCTTTTCCATGGGTTATGCAATGATGAAATGATTATGAAACCCATTTACTTTTCACATATTATGATATGATGAATGTTTTATGATATTATGGCACCCAGACGTTTGGATTATGTGATGGGTGGGACCTGTATTTCCCTCTAATGCATTGGGTAATGATTAATGTACTATGAACTCAAAGAGTGTACACGAGATGTTATCCCAATCCCAAAAAAAGAGGTTACATAGGAGGTTATCCTAATCCTAAAACAAAAGGGTACATGGGAGGTTATCCCAAGCTCAAAACAAGAAGGTAAACAAGATGTTATCCCAATCATGAAACAAGAAGGTACACATAAGGTTATCAGAAGCCCATAATAGGGTACATAGGAGGTTATCCCAAGCTCAAAGAAGGTAAACTAGTGGTTAGCCCAAGAATGACATGTTATGAATGTATTGGTGGTTATCCTTGACATAAGATTTTATATACTTATATGTATTCCACAAATCTATGTCTTATGGAAATGTTATGCTCTCATGGATTTTTTTATTTGATTCCTTTTTGATTCTTGTCTTATGAACTTCCAATATTTACTCCATGACTGAATTTTATGATATATGAGATGCAAGGTATAGTTTTCAAAAGTTATTCTCATGTTCTCATACCCTTATACTCATGTTATGTTGATATCTCCCTTGTTTACCCTTATTATGAATATATCTCACCCTTTCTTATATTTTCTTTCCCCATGTTATAAAGAATATTATTATTTATAAATTTTTTAAGAAGGGTGTAGGTTATGAAGAAGTTAGTGGGAGATGATGTAGTTCACTTACAAAATAGTTTTTTATATGTCTAAGTTTCCAAAGGCAATAGACCTATAAAATTATAGCATGGATCATTACGTTATGTAATGAATATTAATTTAATAAGATGTAACATCTATGTATGAAAAATATGGGTCACTATAGTTGGTATTAGAGAAAGGTTTAGTTAACCTTTGGAAACTAAGATGAGAAGTCAAAGTATAGAAAAATGTACTTGAATTTTGGTGAAGGATAGAGCTATTTGTTTCCAAGAAATTACGTCCTTTTCTGGATACTAAAAGTGGATATGGCTCTATTATAGTTGTACTTAGGGGTAATAACTCCAAAAAGGGATAATTGAGATTTGACTTGATTGTCACCTGGTTTATGAAGAAGGGCCTTGCTACACATCTAGTTTGAAACTCCTGGGGGATATGTTTATAAAGTTCACAAACTCTTTATAAACCATCATGACGTATTTGAATAGATGATGACCATGAATGGACTAGATTAAACCTAAGGTGTCATAGATTTAAAAAAAGGCATCAATATTTATAAATCCTATGAATTATTTTTCAGGATTAATCACTCTGATTAATGGTGCATGGTGTTCATGTAAACCATTTTGGTTTTAATAAGGAACTTAAGATAGAATGGTGATGTTGAGGTGGTAATAGGTAAGCTCAAATATTAAAGTACCCTATTTGATCTTAGTTATATGAATTATGAACAGTATCTAGGAATGTTAATTCCTATCCTCAATGATTTGATGTTGAATTCATAGTGAAAACCCTTAATGGTATGATGAGCACATCTGAAGTTTATGATTCTAATCTAGTTAAATTTTGTGGGAATGTGCTTCCTATAAATCTTGTTATTGTTCATCTAGTTTAATTTAATGTTATATTAGTAATGGATTTAATTTCTCTACATAAATCCCACATAAATTACTGAGGAAGGAAATTCATGTTTGATATTTCAAACCAACCTATGACCGTCTATCAATGTGATGATAAATATAAACTTCCAATGTAAATTAAATCCATTATATGGGTCTTTATTTCTATTCAAAAGGGGTGTTTCTATCATATGTTTAGGGAGAAACTCAACATTGAAGATATGCCTATTGTTAAGGAGTTTGTTGATGTATTTTTAGAAGAGTTACTTAGTCTCTTTCCAAATAATGAAGCTGATTTCTCAATAGAAATTATATCTGGTGATACACCTATTTCAAAGACAAACTATAGAATAACCCTGATTGAGTTGTAGTAATTTAAGAAGAAACTCCAAGATAATATTAATAAGGGATTTATTTGGCCAAGTGTGACACCTTAGGGTACACCATCTCTTTTTGTTGAAAATAAATATGGATCAATGAGACTTTTCATTAATTATTGGGAACTAAACAAGATCACAATCAAGAACAAGTATCCTCTACCCTGTATTGATGAATTGTTTGATCAAATGCATGGAGATAAATACTTTTAAAATATTTATCTTCATTCTAGATATCATAAATTGAGAACTAAGAGGAATAATATACCCAATATGACATTTTGTATAAGGTATGGACACTATGAATATATAGTGATTCCATTTGGTCTTACTAATGACCATGCTATCTTCATGTATTTAATGAATAGAGTCTTTAGAGATTACCTTGATTAGTTTTTGGTGGTATTTATAGATGATATTATTATATATTTAAAGATCAAGTAATATAATTAAGATCATTTTATTATTGTATTGAAGACCCCATGGAAGGATAAACTATATTCAAAATTTACAGTGTGAATTTTGGATGAAAAGTTTCAATTTTTGGGTCATATAATCTCAAAAGAAGGTATATCAGTAGATTAATCAAAGACCAAAGTTATTGAATGTTGTCCTAGAACAACCACTATGATCGAGATCTATAATTTTCTTAGTTTTTTTGGATATTATCAACACTTTATCGAAAATTTATCTTGGATGTACGATCTTTTGGTCGGAGTGGAAACTCAAGAGGGGGGTGAATTGAGTTCCAATTAAAAATTTTGGTTTAAGTGATTTGTATTAAAAATCACCCAATTTAAATAACAAGCTAAACTGTAGTGGATTTGTAATACAGTAAAGGTTTTGTTAGGTTCTCAAGAGATTGATTAGTTCTCAGTTAATCTAATCTGAATATTAGATTAGCTTTTGAAACTAACCTACTGGTTTATAATAAATACAAAAACTTGCTAGTTTAACTATCAGAGTAACTCTAAAATATATTTGTATTTAAAATACATAACATCAGAATATTCAATATAGTTTTAACCAAAATAAACAAGCACATCAGTTTTAACCAAGAGGTTCAGTATCAAGCTGAGACTTAGTCCTCTCAAACAGTTTCATATAAAACTTTGATCCACACCCTAGATCGGGGTTTACAATAGTACTCAAACTGTCCAGGTCCTCAAACCTCTACCACAGTTCTACGTGGGAAAGCAACAATAACAACATCTCACAGGCTGTCCAGGCCCTCATACCTCTACCACTATCCACAGTGGGATACAAGAGTTTAAGGGAAGGATTGAGTGAGGATTTATAAATCCTCCAGTTCAGCACAGAAGACAGGGTGTGTTTAAAATACAGAACACACACACTGCTCAAAATGAAAATAAATGAAACAAAATAGAGATAAACAACTAGAGATGAGTTTAGAATGATCTATGTGTTTTGAGTGAAGCTATGGACTCCTTGTATTGAATGCAGATGAAGCTTTGAGTCCCTCTCTGGTTTTAGTCAAGAAAAATAGAGTGTTGTTTTTGTATTCGACTTCTAGGTCTAGGTAGATCAGCCTGATCAGCTTGAGTGTAGGTGAAATCATTGAAGATATTTACTCCTTGAATGTTCAGGTTCAACAGATTCAGTATGTATTCTTCCTTCTTATTCTATGCATGTAAGTCCTTGTGTATCTTCAGAAGATTGTCTCGTATATGCATGGAAGGAATGGCTGACCTGTCTTTAGTAGTTTGAGGTTCCCTTATATACCTTTAGCTTCGGCAATCGGGATGATTACCTTTTTATAGGTATGAGGTACAGTTCTTGATATGCCAACAACTATCATTAATTAATAACAGATTCATTAAAAACATCAAATATGACCATTTCTAAATAAACAATAGAACTAGAGTTTAGAGAAATAGTGACTGGTTTCCATCAGTAGCTCTTTGTATTAGTGATCTTGTATCGGTGGACTTGAGTCAGTAGGTTTGTATCGGTGGCTATTACTCTTTGTAATGGTAGACTATGTATCAGTGACAGTGACTCTGTATCAGTAGATCCTATTTTTGGTAGCTCTTCTATATAGGTATCATTGTTTTATCGGTGGCTCTCTCCGTATATCGATGGATCTGTCTATATCGGTAGAATTCATATCGGTAGGTCTGTCTGTTTGTATCGGTAGCTGTCTGTCAGTTTGTATCGGTAGCTATCTGTCTGTTTGTATTGGTAGTTGTCTGTCTCTTTGTATTGGTAGCTATCTATCTATTTGTATTGGTAGCTATCTGTTTGTTTGTATCGGTAGTTGTCTTTCTGTTTGTATCTGTGATCTTCACTTATCGGTAGACTTAAAAAAAATTAATACTTATCTGTTCTATGAAAATCATATGCAGAGTGAATTAGTATTATTTCAAAACATGTATAAACATAAACAAACATTTATTAACATATTCCAATGATTATTTTGATATTTTTGTCAACTCAATAGAAGGATGAAATAATTTTACATATAGATAGGATTATCAAAACATTTTAAAACATAATTGATATTATCAAAACAGTTGAGAATCTCCCCCTTTTTGATAATCATAAATTATGGTATTATAATCCAAAATAATCATTAATATATCAGTGTAAAATACTTTGGTTCTCATTTCTTAGTGTGAGTAATGACATTTTTAAATGTATCAGAGAATAGAGTATTACATGAAAATGTACTAGAGGTATGAAACAACTGTATCAGTGGTAGAATTATAAAACAAATGTACCAGAGGTAAAATATATTATGCTCATATATATTAAGCTCATATTTCTCCCCCTTTGTGATTAGCAAAAAGTAGTAAACAATGGTTGAGAGAATGAACAGAAGATAAAAGGTAATAAGATCATATATATTTCTTGGTGCAAAAATACATAGAAATACAAAAAGAGTACAAGTGATTCCTATCAAATTTCTTATACATTATTCAATCCAACTCCTCAGCATGTGATTTGGATTTTTCCTTGGAATCAGAAGTGGATTCAGGCTGGGTAGATGCAGGTGGAGGCTTGGGAACACCAGTGATAATCAGAGGAGGCTGAGGTACTGATACTGTGCATGGACTATAATGTGGAGTCCTCTGGGTGATCATAGGAGAGAGACTTCTGATTGCTTGAGCTGGTGTCATCTGAGGAATGGAGGCGGACTGAGCAGAGGCAGGCAGAGCTGGAGGTACAATGATAGGGGTACTGTCTACATGCAAAAATTGAAGAAACAGATTCCTAAAGTCTATAATGATTCATCCTCCTATTTCCATATCAGAAATAAAGTCATATTTGTTTTCCATAAACTTGTCTAGAGCAGGAGTCAAATCCAGAGCTTAATTACTTTCTCTCTGAAAGCTTGAGTGAATGGAGGTAGTTTCATGTTCTCTGACAGAATCTTGAAATGATTGTTCAACTGATGTTTAGTGTAGACCCTTTGTAAATAGTAATCCACTTTGTCTTTTACCTCTTGCTGAGAAGCAGTGGCCTCTCTCATAAAATTCTGAACAATTTTCCCTATATCCCTAGTGGTAGTCACCACTTGGGTTAAGGCAGCAGAGTCTACAGAGCCACTAGTAGAAGACTGTCCAATTTCTTCTCTCATCACAGCTTGAATTTGATCAATATGCAAAGAAGGCCTGGTAGTACTCAGAGGTGCAACAGTAAAGGCTACTGTTTCCTTAAAAGATTTAGTCAGCCCACTTAAAAGATTTTTTACAACAAAGTCCTGGGTGATGAAATGTTACTCCATAGATTTCTTAAATCCCTCAAAAACTGATACCATCTGGCTAACTACACTTTTTACAAATGCCAAATCCTTGTCTGCTTGAGATTTAGAGCTCATATAAGATTCTATAGAGACAACTGATTTCTTTAGAGATTCAACATCCTCTGCCAAGCTTGAAACTTGATTCTTGCAGGTCTTGACTTCATCTAAAACATCAGATACCGATTCAGTTATCACAGATTGAATAGATGATACTAAGTAGGTTTCCATTCTTCTAATATCTTCCATAAAATAGGTATTGAGATCAGAATTCAATTGGTTTAAATCAAATTTTCTTACAATATCCCCTGGTAAAGTCTCAGAAAGGAGATTATAAGTGACAGGAGGTCTACTGATGGGTGTCTCATCTTCTGAATCAGGATAGTCCAACCCAAAAACTACAAAACCTGGGTCTTCATCCCAATCATCAATCTCATGAGCTAATAAAATAGTACCATTTCTGATGGGATGCTCCCCCTCAATCTGTGCATTCACCTGAACATGTATATCAATAGCAGCTTGAACAGGAAGGTCTTCCTCAGAAGAATTCTCCACAACCATTTCCATTTCAACAACAGGAAGCTCATTAGGAATAAGTGCGGGTTCTTCCATCTCAACCAATATAGCCTCTTCAGGCATAACAGAATTCCCAATCAGTGGGATTAATCTCAATATACTCACATCTGAACTATCAAAAACATGTTCTCTATTTTCATATACTTCTTCCTCATTCTCTGGAGTAGACTGGTCTTCCTCATCAATAGGGGCTTCTTCATTGCTTACTCCCAACACCATTTCCTTTCCAGATAATACAAATTCAGAAACTAGACTTGGTGGCAAGTCCGTATCCCTTCCATCAGCTATAGAGGTATCCTCCTCATCAGTATCATCACTATATTGAGGTTCCTCTTCATCAGGTCCTAGACCTGGATCTCTTCTTTCTGTTGGCCTATTAGGATGGTCAATAGGATTGAACTTATCATACACCTTCTCATCATAAATAACCCATTCCCTTATCCATGGGTTCCATCCAATATTCATATACTTACAGATTGTGCTTGTGATGCAATTTTTTTTTCTCACAACTACTTTCTCATCCTGAGACTCAGCTACTCCTTTCACCTTGATCATTACCGAAATCAACTTTGCAAAGAATAAAGCATTGGATTTTGACTTAGGCCTTATCATATCCTCAATTTGGATCATCAACAGCCTAAAAAAATTTACCTTGACACCATGCCTTAGTAAATGAAACAAATAAATATCTTAGTATCTCAGATTTGAAAATTCCCCTCTTCTTGGACTTAGCACATGTTGGATGAATTTGAATAACAACCGGTTTTCTCCATCCATTTCAGTAGCCACTACCTTTATTTGTTTTCCACTACTAGTGAGCTCTTCCAAAGCAACCTCATAGTAAAAAATGTCACTGGTAGGAGGTACTGTCTTTGAGGTATACCCAAATACACTCTCAAGTGAGACTTTTAGACATTCATCCCATTCAATAAAAGAAAAAGAAATTTCCTTGCCATTCACTAATGAAATCATTTTATTTTCTTCTTCAGACTTCTCAAAATGAACAAAAGCATAAAACTCCTTAACCAACTTCAGATAATGAGGTCCATTTTTGTTTTCAAAACAGTCCAGCCATCCTTGTTCCTCCAATACTCTTAGAACCAATGACTTTATAGGAAATATCCATTCCTCACTGAGCTCCTTTTCAATTAATATTTCTCTATTCTACAAATATGGGTTCACTGCACGCTTCCCCGACCTTGTTCTACTTTCACTACCACTACCTTCAGGTCCTGTTTTCTTCTTCTTTGCACTTGGTGCATCACTATCATCCCTGAATATCGGGAGTTTTGTTCTTTCCATATCCAATCGAAGAACTTAGGGTTACGCGTAATGCGAGGGTTTGAGAAGTGAGGATTGAAGAGAGGAGAGTTTGCGGTGGATTGAAATGTGAATAAGGCTTAGTTTTTATCATTTAGGAATCGAAAAGTAATAAAAATAATTATACTGAAAACAATAAGAGTTTCGGCTAAAGAACATGAAAATCAGACAACACATAACATATCAGTGACAATTACCGGTGAGAACCCTGACGGTGTGGTTTATCTATCAGTGAGGTTTTCTAGTGGTGAGGTGTCTCTAGCGGTGAGGTTTCTCTATCGGTGAGGTGTCTCTAGAGGTGAGGATTCCTAGCAGTGAGGTTTTCTATCAGTGATGATTTGGATAATGGTGAGGATTTGGCTAACGGTGAGGATTTGGCTAACGGTGAGGATTTGGCTAACGGTGAGGATTTGACTGACGGTGGGGATTTGGATCTATAAAGTCTATCATTCCTAACTCATGTCTAATGTAACTTAACCTATCCGAAATTTAAGGCTTGGTGAATATGTCAGCTAATTGATGTTCAGTACCTATAAATTCAAGAGTAATATCACCCTTTTGGTAATGATCTCTCAAAAAGTGGTTCCTTATATCCATGTGTTTGGTCCTAGAGTGAGATATAGGATTCTTAAAGATATTGATCGCACTAGTGTTATCACAGTTTATACATACATGTCTAAACTGATATCCGTAGTCCAATAATGTATATTTCATCCATAGAATTTGTGCACAGCAACTACGAGCAACAATATATTCTGCTTCAGCAGTAGACAATGAAACAAAATTCTGCTTTTTACTACACCAAGATATCGGAGATTTACCTAGAATATGACATGTTCTAGAAGTGCTATTTCTATCTAACTTGCAACCAGAAAAGTCAGCATATGAATAACTTATTAAATCGAATGATTGTTCTTTTGGATAAAATAATCCTAAGTTAGTAGTATGTTTAAGATATTTGAAAATTCTTTTAACAGCAAGCAAGTGTGACTCTTTTGGATTAGCTTAAAATCTTGCACACATGCACACACTAAACATAATATCAGGTCGACTAGCAGTAAGATAGAGAAGACTCCCAATCATACCTCTGTAGTTGGTTTGATCCACCGGTTTTCCAGTTTCATCAGCATCCAACTTACAAATAGTAATCATAGGTGTATCACTTTCCTTAATACTATACAAACCAAAACGTTTTAAAAGATCCTTTGTATATTTATTTTGATTCAAAATAATACCATTTTCATTTTGAAAAACTTGAAATCCAAGAAAGTATTTGAGTTCTCCCATTAAACTCATTTCAAATTCATTTTGCATACTCTTTGAAAAATCAATACACAAAGCATTTTTAAAAGATCCAAAAATAATATCATCAACATATATTTGTACTATCAAAACATATTTTGAAATTCTTTTAATAAAGAGAGTTGGATCATGAATCCATTTAGAAAAAACTTTTGAAATAAGAAAACTACTAAGTCTATCATACCAAGCTCATGGGGCTTGTTTTAAACCATATAGAGCTTTATAAAGCTTAAAAACTCGATTTGGAAAATGAGGATTAATAAATCTAGGTGGTTGTTCAACAAAAATATCTTCAAATATAAAACCATTTAGAAAAGAACTTTTTACATCCATTTGATATAACTTGAAATTCAGATGAGGAACATATGCAAGTAGAATCCTAATAGCTTCTAATCTAGCTATAGGTGCAAAGGTGTCCTTATAGTCTATTTCTTCCTCTTGACTATATCCTTATGCAACTAGTCTTGATTTGTTCCTAACTATATTTCCAGACTCATCAACTTTATTCCTAAAACCCCATTTGGTGCCTATGGTCAAGGTGTCCTTAGGTCTGTCAACTAATTCCTAGACTTTGTTTCTTTCAAATTGATTTAATTCTTCTTGCATAGCTATTACCCAAAATTCATCATTGATTGAATCATTGATATTTTTAGGTTCTAACTGTGAAAGAAAGTCTTGATGTTCAACCTGATTTCTTAGAGAAGCTCTAGTTTGGGTTCCTCTATCTAAATCTCCCACAACAACATCTAAAGGATGGTTCTTTAGAATCCTAGTTAGTCTGGTCAAGGTAGGACTAGAGAGTTCAGGTTATTCTGTAGGTTTGGGTTCATCAGAAGCAGATTCTAGAAAATTTCCAGAATTACTTGTTTTTACAGCAGGTTCACTGCTTGTATCATTAAGGTCCAGAATAGACAAATCTTCTTTAAGATTTTAAATAGAGGGCTTTGGTTCATGCGGATCAGTTTCATAAAAGTTGATATGTACTGATTCTTCCACACATTTAGTTCTTTTGTTAAAGACTCTATAAGACTTACTGGTTATAGAGTAACCTAGAAAAATTACCTCATCACTTTTAGAAGCAAACTTGTCAATATTATCCTTAGTATTGAGAATAAAGACTTTGCAACCAAAAACTCTGAAGTAACTGACCTTAGGTTTTCTATTATTCCATAATTCATAAGGGGTATTTTTAAGAACAGGTCTAATTAAGACTCTATTTATAATATAACAAGCTGTATTGATAGATTCATCCCAAAAATGAACAGGTAAGTAATATTCATTAAGCATAGTTCTTGCAATTTCTTGAAGGGTTCTATTTCTTTTTTCTACTACACCATTTTGTTGAGGTATCCTAGGGGCAGATAAATTATGATTTTAGCCATTATGTAAGAAATAGGTTTCAAAATCATAATTTTCAAACTCAAGGCCATGATCACTTCTCAAGGTTTTAATCTTAAGTCCACTAAGGTTTTCTACAGACCTGAAGTATTTCATAAAGTAAGAACAAGATTCACTTTTGTGAGCTAGAAAATAAACCCAAGTATATATAGAAAAGTCATCTACAAGGACATAGACATAGTGCTTCCCATTTAAACTAGAAACTCTGGATAGTCTAAATAAATCCATGTGAACCAACTTGAGAGGTTGAGAAGTTGAAACTTATTTCTTTTATTTAAAAGAAACTTTATGTTGCTTTCCCATTTGATAGGGAGTATAAACTCCGTCTAATGGGAATTTTAATTGAGGTATGTCTCTAACTAAATTTTTCTTAGTCAGTTTCTTAAGTGAATGAACATTGTAGTGTCCTAATCTTCTGTGCCATAGCCAAGAATCTTTATGAAAAGAATTTAAACAAGTAACCTTTTGTTTGGCTAAAGAATTTAAATCTACACCATATACATTTTCATTTCTCAAGGTAGTAAATACCAAAGCATTTTTAGAATCAAATACATTTCAAGCATCATTTTCAAATTTAACATTGAAACCATCATCACACTATTGAGTAATTCTTAACAGGTTGTATTTTAATCCATCAACAAATAATACTTTAGAAATTAAAATTGAATCAGTGTTACCAATTTGGCCTAAGTCGATGATATTTCCTTTTGAGTTATCACCAAAGGTGACATGTCCTCCATCAACTTTGACTAAGATTTTAAAACATGAGTAATCTTCAGTCATATGACTTGAATATATACTATCCAAGTACCATGTCTTCCTACAGGAAATTTTTAAGCAGGTTTCCTACAACACAGGTTTAGACAAAATATTATTTTGGTACCCAGATTTTCTTGGGTCCAGACAGGTTAGAAAGCAAAACTTTTGGTACCCATATTTTTCTAATGGGTTTCATATAATCAATAGATTCAAAAGACTTTGAAAGATAAACTTTGTTTGATCTATAACTATGTGAATAGATGGTTGAGACATAAGTGTTTCCAGAACTGGAACTAGCAGCAAACTGTCCAGTTTTTGGAATAAATCTATTTTTTGTGATCTGTCTTTGTCCTGGTTGGTATATTAAACCAGTAGTGTACTTTGGTGCTACTTGTTTTCCAAGCATTTGAGTTAGAGTATTCTTTCCATTAGTAAATTTTTCAAAATCTTTCCTGAGTTTCTCATTAGACAGTTTCATTTTGGTATTTTCTTTTAACAGTTGAGCATTCTTTTCCTTTTCTACTTCTAGGGCGGATTTGATAGTGCTAGTTAAAGAATGCTGTTTCTTTAATGACTTGTACTTATCTTTCAGCTCATTACAAGTATCTTCTAACATGTTAAAGTATTCAAATAACTCTTCACTAGACATGTTTTCAGAATCATAATCAAAATCATATCCAGAATAATAATAACTTAAAATAGGAGTATCCAATGTTACCTCAGATGTATTTGTCATAAAACACATATTAGATTTTTGAGATTTTTCATCCTGAGTGGAATCAGAATCACTTGAACTATCTTTTGAAGAACTCCAGGTTTCTTTCATAGCTTTCTTATATTTGTTGTCCTTGTACTCATATTTCTTCTTGTACTTTAATTTTGGATATTCATCTTTCACATGTACTTTCCTCTTGCATTCATAGCAGACTATGTCATAACTTTAATCAGTTCTTTTCCAATCCTTCTTCCAATAACCTTTATTATCATACTTTCCCTTATAATTTAATTTTTTGAAAAACTTCTTCTTTCTATAAAACTTCTTGAATCGTCTGGCTATCTGATCCATTTCAACATCACTGTCAGATGCACTCTCTTCACTGCTTGAACTATCACTTTTACTTTAAATTTTCCCTTTGTCCTTATTTTTTGAATAAAAATTCTTGAAGGCTACAAACTTCTTTCTTGGTTCATCATCTTCTTCCTTATTGACTTTCAGTTCTTCTTCATACATCATTAATTTACCAATAAGTTCCTTGAAAGGTAAAGCACTAATTTCAAAATATTCTCTAATTGAAACTGATGTGCCTCTCCATATGTCTGGAAGATATCTTAGTATCCTCATGATTTTCTCTTTTGTAGGAAAAACTTTTCCAAGTGAGCTCATTGTATTTACAATTTCATTGAACCTAATATACATGTCAGAAATAGGTTCACCAGGCTTCATTTTAAAATTATCATACTTAATATTGTAGGTATTCAATCTCATTTCCTTAACATTAGTTGTTCCCTCATGGAAAATAACCAAAGTATCCCAGATTTCATAAGCAGTTTTACAAGCAGATATTCAATTAAATTCTTCATCTCCTAAAGCACAATACATAGCATTCATTGATTTACAATTATTATTGTAAGAAACTTTAGTAGGTTTATCCCAAGTAATTATTTTAGTTTCTGGAATCTTATACTAGGTCTCTATACCAGTCCAGATATCAAATCCCATACATTCTAAATAAATTTTCATTTTTAGTTTCCATTGGGCATAATTAACACCATTAAAGAAAGGTGGCCTATTTGTAGCAGCACCTTCTAGTCTATTATCCATAATTAGATTTTAGCAAATATATTAAAGGAGATAAAATTTAGAACTAATAGAAATTTAATATTTTTAAGATACAACTAAAATCACTGTTGAAAAATAGAGTGTTTATAAATCCTTTATTAATAACAATCCTCTGATACCAAATTTTGGTCGGAGTGGACACTCAAGAGGGGGGTGAATTGAGTTCCAATTAAAAATTTCTGTTTAAGATATTTTTATTAAAAATCCCCCAAATTAAATAACAAGCTAAACTGTAGTGAATTTTTAATAGAGTAAAGGTTTAGTTAGGTTCTCAAGAGATTGATTAGTTCCCAGTTAATCCAATCTGAAGATTATATTATCTTTTGAAACTAACCTACTAGGTTTCAATAAATACAAACACTTTCTAGTTTAACTATTAGAGTAACTTTAAAATAGATTTGTATTTAAAATAAATAGCAGCGGAATATTCAATATAGTTTTAACCAAAATAAACAAGCACATCATTTTTAACCAAGAGGTTCAGTCTCAAGCTGAGACTTATTCCTCTCAAAGAGTTTTATATAAAACTTTGATCCACACCCTAGATCGGGGTTTACAATAGTAGTCAGACTATCCAAGTCCTCAGACCTCTACCACAGTTCTATGTGGGAAAGCAACAATAACAACAGCTCACAGGCTATCCAGGACCTCAGACCTCTACCACTATCCACAATGGGATACAAGAGTGTAAGGGAAGTATTGAGTGAGAATTTATAAATCCTCCAGTTCAGCACATGAGACAGGGTGTGTTTAAAATACATAACACACACACTGCTCAAAATGTAAATAAATGAAATACAATAGAGCTAAATAGATAAAGATGAGTTTAGAATGCTCTATGTGTTTTGAGTGAAGCTATGGACTCCTTAGATTGAATTCAGATGAAGCTTTGAGTCCCTCTCTGGTTTTAGTCAAGAAAAATAGAGTGTCGTTTTTGTATTAGACTTCTAGGTCTAGGTAGATCAGCCTGATCATCTTGAGTGTTAGTGAAATAATTGAAGTTCTTTACTCCTTGAATGTTCAGGTTCTACAGATTTAGTATGTATTCTTCCGTCTTATTCTATGCATGTAAGTCCTTGTGTATCTTCAAAATATTGTCTCGTATATGCATGGAAGGAATGGACAACCTGTCTTTAGTAGATCGAGGTTCCCTTATATACCTTCAGCTCTAGAAATGGGAATGATTACCTTTTTACAGGTATGAGGTACGGTTCCTGATATGCCAACAACTATCATTAGTTAATAACAAGTGCATTAAAAACATCAAATATGACAGTTACTAAATAAACAATAGAACTAGAGTTTAGAGAAACAGTGACTGGTTTCCATCAATAGCTCTTTGTATCAGTGAGCTTGTATCGGTGGACTTGAGTCAGTAGGTCTGTATCGGTGGCTGTTACTCTTTGTAACTGTAGACTATGTATCAGTGATAGTGACTCTATATCGATAGCTCCTCTTATTGGTAGCTCTTCTATATAGGTATAATTTTTTTATCGGTGGCTCTCTCCGTATATCGATGGCTCTGTCTATATCGGTAGAATTCATATCGGTAGGTCTTTCTGTTTGTATCGGTAGCTGTCTGTCTGTTTGTATCGGTAGCTGTTTGTCTATTTGTATCGGTTGCTGTCTGTCTGTTTGTATTAGTAGCTGTCTGTCTGTTTGTATCGGTAGCTGTCTGTCTGTTTGTATTAGTAGCTGTCTGTCTGTTTGTATCGGTGATCTTCCCTTATCATTAGACTTAAAAAAATACTTAATACTTATCTGTTCTATGAAAATCATATCCAGAGTGAGTTAGTATTATTTCAAAACATGTATAAACATAGATAAACGTTGATTAAAATATTCCAATGATTATTTTGATATTTTTGTCAACTCAATAGAAGGATGACATAATGTAACATATAGATAGGATTATCAAAACATTTTAAAACATAATTGATATTATCAAAACAGGTGAGGTCAACACAATCTACTCACTAAGTTAACTCATAAGGGATTCGAGTTCCTTTGGACATATGAATGTGAGGAAAATTTCAAGGAATTAAAGAGGAGGTTAATTAGTGCACCTATGATTACATTACCCTAAAGTAAATAAGGGTTTGAAATATTTTGTGACGCATTAATGAAGTTATTGAGATGTTTTCTCATGTATAATGACATGGTTATAACTTATGCCTCATGACAATTGAAGGTTCACGAGAAAAATTACCCAACTCATGATTTGAAGTCATCTAAGGATTTTTTTTGAATAAATACATGGAGAAATTATATTTATAGAGAAAGGTGTGATATGTATATTGATCATAAAAGTTTAAAGTATATATTCACATAAAAAGAGTTGAATATGCACCATATAAGATGGTTGAAACTGATTAAAGATCATGGTTGGTTAATAAATTATCACCTTGGGAAAGAGAACAAGGTGGATAATACTTTGAGTCAAATGGATCATGCTTGATTATATATGATGAGGATAATAAAATATAAAATATTTATATATTTTCAAAGGATAGAACTATAAATATTGAATTAATGGGAGAAATATCATCTTTATGAAATGAGTATTCAACTATATACACAAGTGAAGAATAAATTGGTGAGAAAGAACATATAGAGCTACAAAATAAGGTGAGAAATTTTCCAGAGTTTAACCTTGGATATAATGGAATGATATGGTTTAGGAACCATATATGTGTCCTTTATATAACATATTTTAAGGAGCTATTCCTGGAAGCTCATAGTTCTTCTTTCTCTATTCATCCTAGAAGTACAATGATGTATAGATATTTTAAAGAGTATTTCTAGTGGGATGGAATGAAGAGAGATATTGTTGAGTATGTATATTGGTGATTGGTATTTCAGAAATTTAAGGTTGAGAGACAAAATTCTAAGGTAATTTTATAACCATTACCCATACCATAATGGAAATTGGAAAACATCACCATAAATTTTTTCATCAGAATCCCCAAAACATCTAAAGGTCATAATGATATATTGGTTGTAGTCAGCCACCTTATGAATTCAGAAAAATTTATCAAAATTAAATAATATTCATCTCTTTATTATCTTTCCAAGTTATACATTAAATAAGTGTTGAGGTTTCATGGAGTACCATATTCTATTATTTTTGATTGAGATCTGAGGCTTACCTCAAAGTTCGAGAGCAGTCTTCAGCAATACCTTAATATAGAATTGAGTTTCAGAAACATGTATAATACTCATACGGATGTTCATTCTAATAGAACCATTCAAAACCTATAGGATATGATGAGATTTTGTTCTATGAAGTTTAATGTTGGTCCGGATTAAAATATTCCTCTAGTCAATTTTTTTACAACAATAGCTATCTCTTGAGAATTTAGATGGATCCTTTTGAAGCCCTATATGGATAGAAGTTTAAAACTCTAATGTAATGGGATTAAGTTGGAGAAATAAAATTATTGTGATGTAATTTAGCTGAGGAAATTGTAGATAAATTCAGATCTATTCAATAGCACATCATGTCAAGCCAGAGTCGAAAAGAAGTTATGTTGACAATCATCAGTGTGAACTGGATTTTGAAGTTAGGGAGAAGGTTTTTTTGTGAATTTCTCCATGAAAAATGGTTGTGAGATTAAGAAAGAAAGGAAATATGATCTCTGGATTATGATATTTCCTATGAAGAAAAACCTATGGAGATTTTTGGATCATAGCAAGAAAGTGTTATGAAACAAGACCACTCACCTGGTCAAAGTCTTGTAGTGAAACCACTAACTTGAAGAAGATACCTGGGAACCCAAGGATCCAATGAGGAAGAAATATCCTCAGTTGTTTATATCAAAGTGATGAAATTTTTAGCTATAAATTCATTTTAAGGGGATGCAATTTAACACTCTGAGATTTTATGAAATATATTATTTCAAATAAATTTAATTTCTTTGATAGCTTGCATTACACACAACACCTATTTGTGAAAAACTGCAATATAATATTAAAAATATTATTATTTAAACATGACCATTATAACCTAGCCATTAAATATGGAAGTATGAATAGGAATAAATAAATTTTAGAAATTATATATGAATGTTTTATATAAACAAAATATATTGATAAATAAGTACTTAATTTGCGGTGAAGTCTTTATATACTTCAAAAAAACATTTTCTCAAAAAAATTATTTTCATTTATTTTTGTAAAAAAATAATAAAATTAATTTTTGAAACTTTTAGAAAATTTATTTGAAAAAATTAACTTCATTTTTGAAATCAACATGTTAGAATTATCTTAGAGTGATTTTTTGAGAATTTTTTTGATCAATAGTGAAAAATATAGATTTTTATTAAAAACTGTCCTTCCATTTAAAGAATTTACAAGTTATATTTTATTTTATGATGGTTTTAATAGTAAATTTAGTTAAATTATATTATTATCAATACAATTTAGTTTATTAAAATCAATTTTATGTATAATTTTGATATAAAAAACTTTTTGTACTTATTAAAACATTTTATTTGGAAAATTGACTTTTCATCACGTCTATGTGTTTAATTTTATATTAAATTACACCACTTATATAAATTTAATTTGGTACAATGAATTAAATATTTTGGAATTATAATAATTAATAGTATATAATAAGTTCAACTTAATTTCTTTTTATAATGAATAGTAAAAATAGTAAAATTTAATTACCGCAGTTAAGGTTAAATCAAGTTTATCAAGGGTTAAACTAAAAACATAAGTGTTAAAATGAACTAAAAATATGTATAATTCCTATTAAATGTACATATTTAGATGTTATATTATATAAGATTCTATAATGATCCATTTTTATCCTTTTTCATGTGAAAAATGTGGGTATATATTTTTCTTTTGAAAAATTCAAGTGTGCTCTCTCCCCCACTTATAAAAGTTAATCCCATCTCATATCATTTTCACACTTCCAAAGCCTTTTGTTCAGACAATACCTAACCAAATCCATTAAATAATTCCATACCCATTTCATATATTCCTTAGTTTTATTATTAAACCCTCATAACAAGGCTTTTGGTGATATCCTAAAGAGGTTTTTCAAAGAAGAGGTATCGTTCTTAGCCAAGCATTTTTGTTTTATTTATTATGAAGTGCACTATGTTGCATTTGTTGTCAATGAGGCATAAAGTTGTCTTGGAATGAATGGAAGTCAAGGAATGTCAAGAGGTGAATGACAAAGGTTGTGATGGTGTTGGTGGTGAAGGAGAATGACCATGGTACTAAGATGCATGTCACTTAGGATATTCACTAAGTGGTATTGGAGAATATGGTTGAAACATTCTCCATGGACATCTGACGATTGTTGAGCTGTTCTTAAAGTTCCAAGAACTTGTATCAACTGGATACAAAGTCACAACAAAGTTAGAAGACCATGCATTGTATTGACAATGCATGAGGAGAGGAAGATGATCCATCCACACCTCCTAAGTGGATGAAGTGAGATGAAGAAGTCCATGCACTATCACTTAGTGCATGAGAATCAGAAGATGATCCAATTGATCTCAAATTGGATCAATGAAGCACATTGAAGAAATCTTTGATTCAGGAGCATCGGTTGATGGAAGAACCTTCAAGAATTCCATTCTTAAATGAGGATTATATGTTGAAGAAGGATGATGAATTCTAATGAAGAAGAAGAAATAAAGAAGATGAAGAATGGCTTAGAAGAAGAGTTGTGGTATTTGGCACTTGAACTTGGTTAAATTGTTTTTTAACAAAGTACTTGTTCTATTACTTGCAAAAAATTAGCCATCTCAAGACAGCCTTAAGGGTTCAACCCCCAAGGCACATGTGGGCCTAAGGCGCCACGCCGAAGGGGGGATCCCATGTGGCCAGCCCGAGAGGCAGGGGGGCCGTGTGTAAGCCCCCAAGGACACGCGGTGGTGAAACCCGCGTGCCCGTGAGGTGCATAGTGGGCGCTAGGTGCGCGCCCGTAGAGGCGAGAGTGGGCGCAGAGCGCGCCCGCAGAGAGAACCCGGTGCGGGGCGGCACCGGGAGGGGAGAAGTTCAATTGAACTGAGGACGACACGCGGTGTTTGATAAACCGCATGGAAAATGGCTGCCGTTTCGATGTGGGACGCGGAATTTTTCCGCGGGAGCGATCCTGGCCGCACAATCAATCGCGCGGATGATCTAAGCCGCACATCTGATCCCGCGCGAGATCTTCAGATCCAGGCCGTCCGATGTATTTCAAACGCCCGATCCAACGGCCTGCGGTCCGTCTCCTTCCTCGAGCTCAGCCGAAGGCCACCCGAGCATTCCCGCAGCCGCCGCTGAACCAGGCGACTCCCGAAGATGGTTTTTGAGTTCCCGGCCACCTCCGAGCAAACCGAAGCCTCCATTGTGATCGTTAGGCCATAACGAACTCATGCATGCATTAAAATGTTGCATGCATGCATCGAGAAAGAATTTCGAACAAGGCCAAGGCAAACCGAAGGTGCCGAGGCCATGTGGTGTTCGTGCTATGCATGGACCGGTTTTAAATGAAGTCATGCATGCGTTTTAAAATGCATGCACGAAGATAAGGCTGAAGATAAAAGAACCCGCGTGAACAGAGGAGAAAAAGAAGATTTCAAAGAATCTTGAAGATCCGAAATCTTCGGGATTTTGAAGTTAGATCACGCGGATGATCAAAGGCATTCCTCTTCCTATAAAAGGAGCACTCGAGGCCTTGGAGTGCTTGCTGAGTTTTTGAAGAAAGAAGTCCCGTGAGAAGCACTCTGTTCCTCACGAAGTCGAAGCCCTGCGCGCACACTTGCGCGGCAGTGAAGCCCGGAGCATCCCTTGCTCCGCGAGGTTCCTTTTGCGCACTCCTTGCGCGAAAGAGGTTGGAGAAGGATCCCTGCGCGCCTTTCCCTTGCGTAGCAGGAAGACCCGTGGCCGCAACATCTTGCGCACCCACGGTTAAAGCCCCGCGGTGTTGCACCTTGCACACCCGAGTGCTTGCGCGGCAGTAGTACCTGCGCGCCCGCGGCCAGTGCATGTTGCGCGGCAGTGTTGAGGAAGAGTGGCTGCACCCCTTGCGCGCCTTCACTAAGGCAGGGGCTTGTGTTGAGAAAACCACACCCTACGGGTTGTGGGTGCTTGGCAAGGAAGAAGGCCGAGGTCTTGCCTCGTGTGTGTGCCAAGTGGAGAAGAAGAACCCGAGGGCCATGTGTGTGCACAAAGAACAACACCAAGTGGTGTGTGCCAAGTGAAGTGGAAGACCACACTTTGTGTGTGTGTAAGAATTGAATAATCCATAGTCTTGGTTGTGCATTTGAACAAAGAGGAACACACTTTAAGTGTGTGCATTTGAAGATGCCGAGGGTTGTGACCTTGTGTGTGCACACTTCGAAGAACAAATTAAAAGAACACTAAAGTGAGTGTGTGCAACAAGAAGAGGAGAATAGGCCAAGTTTCAAGTGTGTGCAAAATGAAACAAGTGTGTGTAAAGAGACAAGTTGGCCGAACCTAAGTGTGTGCACTAAGAAGTGTGTATACACTTAGAAGAAATAAGGAGTGACCCACACTAAAGTAGAACACACTCTAAGTGTGTAAACAAATTGGATAAAGTGTGTGAAGGAGGAAGAAGGTGTGTGCTTAAAGTGTTACACCCTTTGTGGGTTTACTGCACCAAGAAGAGAAAGAGGAAGTGCATGCATGCATGCATGCACATGCGCACGTAAACAAAGTTTAAATCAGTGGTGTGCATTTGAGTTGACCAAGACCAGGAGGTTCTTGAAGAATTGAGAAGGTCATGCTATCAGTGCATGAGGATGAAGAGCTGCCATGCACTCAGTGCATGAAGTTGAAGTGACTGAGACTGGACCAGACCAAAGTTAAAGATATCAGTTGTCTGAGCATTCAGTAGTTGAAGAGAGAAGCCAGGTCATCCTTAGAAGAAGGTGATAAAGCCTGAGCAAGACGAGAAGACCTGATCAACTCAAGTGATCAGAGGTACAGAGCAGGGCCAGCAGTCTTTATCCCAGACTGCTGAAGTTACTTGAAGACCTTAAAGTGGAGAAGAGCTACTCGTGTGACTCGAGGAGCCAAGAGAAGACCCTGTGGGACTCAGGGAGAAGAAGTCTTCAGTGGGATTCTGGAGCAGGCCAGTGGGACTCTGGTAACACTGTGGGACGCAGTATAAAGACCCTCCTGTGGGACTCAGGAGAGATACAGTGGGACTCTGTATCGACCATTGTAATTTTAACAGGTTATAATGGAGAATCCATGCTGGGAGATCATGGCAAGGATGTAGGCCTTTGGTGCCGAACCTTGTAAATCCTTGTGTCCAGTGCCTTTACATTTACTGCATCATTCGTGGAAAGGTGAGAGATACAAGAAGAGTGGATCGTGGCTTTAACCTGCCATAGAGGTTTAATTGATAAAGAATCAATTAGTAAAAAGATTGAAGGGATCACTGATTCACCCCCTCCCCCTCTCAGTGATTCACACTGATCTGGGCACTTCATATTATTACACCTCATTAAAATATTATTCAAATATGATGATATATAAACATAAGTATCTCCCATATACTGATATTGTAATGTCCCTGATTTTGTGTGTATTATTTTTAAATATTATATGAATTAAATTCGAGACCAGGCACTGAGACGACGTGTAATTCTGAGGCTCAGTGTGCCCAGAATAAAATGTTCAAAATATATTAAAATATTAAATAGCATGTGCATGCAGTTTTCTTGAAAAATTTGAATAAATTCCCAATGGGTACCAATATTAGAAATCCAAGGGCACCGTTGCGTTCAGAGCAGTTGATTTACCCTTGACGCAACTTAACATCGGCCAGCGCGGGTCGACTGTAAAAAGTAGTTTCATGCATTTTTAATGAATTAAATAAATTGAAAATTTATTTTATTTTATCTATTACGTTGACACAGCGACACAATGACACTTATTATTTTAATAAATCCTTTAGATAGGTATCTAGGGTTAGGCTCATAACCTTAGAATTCACTAAAGGCTCTGGAGAGAAACCGTAGAGAATTTCTATCAACGGTGATGGAAGAGACTTGGATCGAAGATCATTCTTGAGAGATCTCACCATTGGAAATCTATATTCAATAGAGAATAATCTAATTCCTTGGTAGGATGTGTTATTTTTGATTTCTTTCCCTATTCTTAGATTCAATGAAGAATGCAGACCAACCAACGAACATATTGATCCGTAGTTCAATAATTCCTTGCGGGATGGGTTATACTATGCTAGATTTATGGGGTTTGATTATTGAGAATTTAATTTAATTTATTGATCATTATTATAGGAATGGATCGAGGCCAGAATGAACAATGGTTGGGGTTTTTTCTTCAAATTTTTTCCTTATGTATTCTCTCCCTTATTTTCTATGCGCGTTTTTTCGTTCTTCGACACGTTTACGAATGATCGATCATTGCGCCTTAGTTTCTTGGCACAACAATATGAAATTTAAGATCCAACCTCAGGATGACCTAACAGATGTGCGATGATGACAAAAATGGACGAATCATAATGGTTCGGGAGGAATTTTTCTTTGAGCGGTTTACGTCGGGATGAAAATAAACAGATTTATGAGCATATTGAAGGCCAAAAACCTATTTATTTGATGTTGTGATGGTAAGATGACCCTGGATCTGAAGTTTCAATGAGAACAGATCATCAGAGTGGAACCCAAGAGATCAGCCAAGGTGTGGGAGGAATAAATTGACTATTCTAGAAATTCTAGAACACACGACGTGTAGTATGGGCTACATGGCATGTCTTTATCATCGAACCACTCGACATGTACTCTGGGAGTACATGGGAATGGGGTGGAGTAAACGGGTTGCCTACATGGTGTGTACTCCCCCACATGGCTTGTTCTAAAACAAGTACACAAACTACCCCGTGTACTGGTACGCAGGAAGATATACACAGGCTGACACCATGTACTTGCACATGACCAGAGTACACGGGTGGATCCCGGATGGAAGGACATGGCGTGTGACTTCTTCTACATGCTGTGTACCCATCTTCCACATGAAATAGTTTGGAATGACATGGTTCGTTGTACATGAGCAGTACCTGAGGTCAAGGAATACGGCGTGTGACCCTACTATATGCCGTGTTTCCCTTTCTATATGGCTTGATTATCTTATCCTATATATCTTAGACAAGTTTTATTAGGGTTCATTCCCATATCTCTTCCATTAAGGTAAATATGAATCATTTACTACTCATAGGACTATTATCCCTTCAACAATACTTCCTGGATAGAGTTGTTAGAATCCCCTGAGAGGCTCGAAGAAGGATCCTCTATTTATTCTTTGTGCCCTAGGTAGAGTCTTCGGTATTAACGTGACCAACTTCAATGGGCGTCGATCCTCTACATAGTAGGTTAATCCCAATAGAGTTGTTGGTATCAAATCATGGCCCTGGCTATGATCCTCATATATGGTATTGTATTCTATTTAGATCTATTAATGTGTCTCTCTCATGAAGGTTCCTGATGAACAATACTTCTCGGACGAACATCATCAGTGCTATTGGAATCCAGAGTGTGTTTTACTGGATGAGTACTTCATGGAATCTTCAATCTGAATCCTTAGTATTGGTATGTAGTAATTGTGACTTACCTCTAGATTGCATGCCTTGGATTGAGTATATTTGGGTATTCTTATTATATGTGCTGTAGACATATACTATTTAGAGCTGACTATACTTTCCATTGTGTATTGATTTGTGGTTTCACGGTGTCCTACAGAGTATTGTTATACTCACACCTTCATGGGTCTCGCTTGTACGTGTCATGTCTTGTGTGGAAGAGAAAAATGTTTATGAAGTCCTAGGTAGACCAAGACCAGATGTTGCTTTGTGAGAGTAGGTAGGATGAGTTGTACTTACGACTATAGATAGCAGTTCCAATACCTTTTCTTATATGTTAGACTTGTGGTTACAAACTTCTTTTTGGTGAGCTTGCATTATGGATCAGTTTAGTTTAATGCACTTTACTTTCCTATCATACCCTGGTTGGGATATAGTGGTATGCATGCATTTGGTTCTTAGTGGCTTTTAAATTTCAGAATCTTGCGAGCTTGGAGATGTGTGCGTGCGTGCAGGTACATAGGCAATGACTCCCATGTTAGTGATATGCCTACTTGGTGCTAGTCACCAGCCCCTGGCCTATTGGAGGTGGTCTTGGGGAGTCATGGAATGGGCCCCATTATGATGGGTTGTGATAGATTCATTATTTAATTTAAAAACCTATATCTATCTCCTCATCCATAAAATAGGAAACAAAACTGTCGATCATGTGTATATTAGACTACCACCTCACGAGCTGATGCAATTCGCTTTCTATGACCTCCTATCACAGGAGGATATAATAATGAAATTAATATATATATATATATATATGATATTTATAACATAATTATACTTATGTAATTATAATATCATATCTATCTTCTTACATTCCAATCCATTGAAAAATGATAACACCGGTCGTGCGTACATGTGGACTGTCGCCTCCATGAAGCGATATGATTCATTTTTATTTTATTTTGAAATGGATGGTAATAAGGATAGATTTAATGAATATATATGATATTTATGAAATAAAAATGATTCTGTAAAAGTGATATATTATTTAACCTTATTTTATTCCATCTATCAAGAAAATGGAAACATCATTCAGGCATACGTACAACCTACCGTATCAACGAAGGGTGTAATTCATTTTCATATATTTAAATTTTATGGATGAATATAAATATGTAAATAATGAATTTATATAATATTTATAGAATTATTAACATTTTTTATTTGATGTAACTTTAATAAAACTACAAGGAATTAAACTACCGAACCAAAACATACATGAAAAAAAGTAGTTATTACATGAAACAATGATTTTAACAAAGAATTGTTAATGAACGGGTGATAAAAGGTTATAAGTAAATAATATATGGTATGATATATATGCTTAGTTTATTGTAATAGATTTATAATAAAACTATATTCATTATACATGATGTTCAAAAGTGTACTAAGAGCATTGAGACATGAGGTAAGGGATTTTAATCTCACTTTTATTTCAGCGGGATACGCACCATATTCACCAATTATTTATTTTGTGTGGTATATATACTACCCATGAATTAATTTTATGATTCTTATCATGAAAATAATGGGATATAAATATCTATATAAGGTTATTTCTTTCATGGGGTTTATGATTCAAAATTTACCAAAGTGGTAAGGGTTTTATGGTAAAATCTCATTATTTATCAGGATTATTTATGATTATTATTTCAATGATGAAATATTATGATATATCTCTCAAGAAACACATAAATTCTCTTCACATGTGTTTATTTATGGAAATTACATGTTTTTTTATTTTACTCACTTTATGTACTCAAGAGTCCAAACTAATGTTTTTAAATAAAATCTGACTTTGTTTCTCTCTTTGATTGAAAATACTTCCTCTTCCATGTATATGTTTTTTAAAAATATTTTCAAGAATGTTTTTAATACTATAAAAAGATTTTTTAAAGTAGTTTTTACCCATGTGTTACTTTTTATAAAATGATTTAAAATGAATCTTCTTTTCATTTTACAAATGAGGTACTTTTTGATTTTTTTACAAAAGAGTGAAAGGAATGTTTTATTTTAACTTATAAGACATGTATGGAATTTACCACCATCATAAAAACTCAATAATTTAATATTACTTTAAAAGTTTCCAAAGTTATTTTCTAATAAAATGTTTTATTTAATATTTGATAAATTTTTATATTTTAAAGAATTGATTTCAAAATGGAAATGATATTTTCCTCAAGAATGTTTTAATGATATTTTAATGGTATTTCTATTCATAAATGAAAAAACCCTTTATTAAACTCATGATTTATTGGGGATATGAACTATTGATAAAATCCTTATTATTTATATAGATTATTTATGATTATGATGAAAATATTTTTATGAAATCCATTTCTTTCCCATGGGTTATGCTATGATGAAACGTTTATGAAACCCATTTACTTTTCATGGTTTATGATATGATAAATGTTTTATTATCCTATGGCACAAAAATTCATGTATTATGTGATTTATGAGACCTATATCTCACTCTAATGAATTTGGTAATGAGTCATGTTCTATGAGATCAAAGAGGGTATATGGGAAGTTATCCCAAGACTGAATCAAGAGAGTAGATGGGAGGTTATTCCAAGCCAAAAAAATAGGGCATACAAGTGGTTATACCAACTCAAAATAGAGAGTACAAATGATGTTATCCCAATTCCAAAATATGGTACATTAAAGGTTATCCCAAGCCTAAAACAGGTATATGGGTGGTTATTCCAAGCCTAAGATGTTATTAATGTCTAGTTGGAAGTTTTAACATAAGATTTTCTATGCTTATGTACATGACAAAAATATATTTATTATGAAAATTTTATGCTCTCATGATTTTTTCCTTTGATTCCTTTATGATTATTATCTTTTAAAGTTCCAAGATTTATGCTAAGACTCAAGTTTCCAATCTATGATACACAAGGTATGGTTTTCAAATGTTATTCTCATGTTATCATACCCTTACGCTCATGCTATGTTGACATATCCATTTTTTACCATTACCAATAATCTTGATAACCCTTTATTATGTCTCCTTTATCTAGGTTATTAAGAATGGTATTATGTATGATGTGTCTAAGAAGGTTTCTAGTTATTAAGAACTTAATGGGAGATGATTCAGTTCACTTATGAACTGATTATTTATGTGTCAAAGTTTATAAAGGCACTAGACCTATATGATTCTGGAATGGATCATTATGTTATGTAATGAATATTCATATAATAAGATGTAATATCTATGTGTGGAAAGTAAGACTCGCTATAATCGACACCATATTCACATCCACCAAGACCATATCCAAACTTTACGTCACCTTCATAGACACAACACATGTGGGTAAAAAGCCCATGTAGGGGTGAGTATAAATATACTCAATAATATTCCACAAAACCACAAAGGGAAAACAAAGAAACCAGTAAAATTAGAAGTTTTGGTAATAGAGGGCAACCATGAGGGAGATAAGAAAAGATCCAGGTATTCTCTACCACCATAAGTCATAGCGGGGAAGATAATTCCTAATCATCTCAACTCTAATTCTTGATGGTCACATCTCATGGGAATTTTTGGATTCTTGGAGTATTAAAATGACCACAAAGTCTAAAGTTAATAATCCAGATGTACATTACATCTTAAAGGTAACTAAGGGGTGCTTGGGGATTTAATAGTCTCAAAGCATCTGATTTTTTCCTCCTTTCCTCAACACCTCCACTAAAAACCATAAAGGAGGACCCACTCCTTACTAAAACATGAACATCAATCATTGGAGTACCACACCTTATCACCCACCATCACTGAGTCAATATTCTAGAAACCTATAGGGGAACTTTTACTTTGAACTGGGATAGATGTTGACCAAGGGAGTACTAACCCCTATGATCATAACTACCCAACTACGAGTAAACCCATATCACCTCTCAGAAATTATAATGGGGAACCCATGCCTCTCTATGTAAAAGCACTGGTCAAGGGAGTACCGACCCCAGTGGAGGACCCATACCCCACTCAAACTGATATAAATGGGTTTATTGACTCTATAGATAGGGTACCCACACTCCAAGTATGTGGGGGAGGACTGAACTCTACCATAGATTCAGGAGACCTACACCATGACATAAACATGCCTCCATGGGAGTACCTACTCATAAATGCTCTAATCACCATACCATCGACCCTATGGATCTATAGAGACAAAACTATATATATCACCCCACATCTCACCTTTGATACCAAATAGGATCACAATATCATGTTGTTCATGAAAAAATGTTTTGTATAGACTACTCACCTTTCAAAATATGAATCATGAGAAAGGAGATATGAAAATACACTAAGGCTATAAAAGTGCATGATATGTACTATAGGGGTAACATACATGTATCCCTAATAGGTAAGACTCATTATATCATTCTCTTCACATGAAGTGTGGATCCAACCTATACAGAATGTACACAAAGGTACAAAATGTGTGGTCCCAATTAGGGAACTCGATATGCACAACAAACTACCCAAGTCCTGTAGTCCCTGACTACATGACATGCCTATGTAGACACTTGGCATGTGGTCCACATATGTCACATTGAGCATTCACTTTTTTAAGAAATGTAATGTAGGATATACATAGCATGTACTAAAGCAACACACTTTGTGGATGTGAGTCTACTCTTCTACCCAACCTAAGATCACCACATAACATGTGAATCCATACATCATGAAAAGTGATATTTATAATCCTTTAAAACCCTAGTGACAAAACTAAGAAGGCACATGATATGTGTTCTTATAAACTATACAACATATAGTTTTTTACTTTCCTATAATCTAAATCCATTCAATTTTTACACAAAATCCACCTGAAATCACCTATAATCAAGTTATAATGCCGACTATCACTCTCTAGGACCGCCAGGGGTCCTCCTAGACACTCGATCATCATCGTCTTGCTTCTCCCAAGTAATCATCTCAATCTGTGATGCCCAAATATCCTTTGATTATACCTAGAAATTGTCCCTCACCACCATCATGACCGAATCATAATAATATCCACTTGAAAATGCTACCTTTCTGTTTTGATCATTATATATTCAAACCATCAAACTACATGAAGTTTTTTGGTAGTAGTTCTCCACAAAAGGAAAAAGGGTAACTGAAAAATGATGGTTAGAATAAATAACAAAAAATTTATAATTAATTTGAAAGGCACACCACAAGATAGGTGGAATAAGGATGAATCACCAAAAAAGGAAAATATTTAGTAATGATTTAGGAGAAATTTCTCATAGGATTTATTTCATAAATAAATCCCAAGGTTTAAGAAATAGAATTGAAAAATAATAATCTCAATAAAATCAATGTCTCTATTCCATAATGAATTTAGATAGTAAAAAAAATCCATAATATAGGGATTCCATAAATGTTTTTATAATAAATAATGAGGTGTGGATTCAAGAAAGAATCCCTACCTTGGTGGTGAAATGTCGTCACTTTTTTTTAAAAGGTAGTGCTTCGGTCAAAGACCGAGGCACAATTTATTCAAGATAAAAGAAGACGTTACAAGAGTCTAAAGGATGTAATAATGTGGATGGTTTCAAAAGAACATATACTCAGTGTAATAAAGGATTCATAGAAGTACATTGACATAGATGAAAAATATCCATGAAAAATAATGCTTGAGCGATACCAACCAAGATAGGATCATGAATTGAATTGTTTTTAATTACAAGTTAATTTCCACCAAATGATAATATATATATATATATATTAGAGGATAAATCAGGAAAATTAAACTCTATTAGGGAAAAATCTTTTGAAAATGTAAAGGAAAATGGAAGTGAAGACTTAATAGATTGTTTAGAAGACATTTTTAACATTTCAATAAAAGAGATAGTTATGTGCCACTTATAAAAGTATTTTTCAAAAGGTGAAATGAAAAATAATTTAAAAACATTTTATTTTAAAAGAATATATAATAATGTATACTTGAAAATGAAATAATTTTTTCTTTAGAAAATTTGGATCCAAAACATTTGATTATGAAAGATACATTTTTTAATACTTGAAATTACCTTTGTTAAAAACCCACATTGTAAAAAAAGTAATAAAACATTATTTATATTAAAATATAATTTTCCCAAGGAGTATTATATAATAAAATTTAACAAAATAATAGGCTGTTAGAACCCAATAATGGGAGAATAATGCTCAATATAAAACATTATAACTCAAAAAAGGGATTCGAGTTACCAAAAATCCTTACTACTGGGGAAACAACTGAATCAATAAACACATGAATAATGAAAAATGAAATGTATTTTAAATAAAAATAATTAACAATTGTATGATAAAAATATATCCATGGGAATTGAATATAAAATACAAATAAAACATGGTTCATAACATGTAACATGTCTCAAAGAATCAGAATTAAGACCAAGAAAACCATTGTGACTTGAGTAACACTTTAACCAAAACCCATTGAAAGAGAGGGTTTGTAATTGAAATTAAAATACGATGATTAAAATATAAATTATTATATGATATATCATATAAATAGTATATACACCATATAAATCAAAATTATATGCATAATAAAAAACATGTCTCAAAGAGAGGAATTTGAGACGAAAACCCTTGCCGTTTTGGTAAATTTAGGATAAAAAACCCTTGAGAGTTAAAACATGAAATTTATAAGTATATTCCATGAAATAAAATTTATTTATGATATAATATATCATTTTTTTTATATAAAACATTCAAAATGAAAATAGGTGTATACATATATTACTTGTCTCAATGAAGGGAAATTGTGATGAAAATCATTACCTAGTACCAGATTCATTTTTCATGCATACTTAACTTCATGAATAATAAATTTAAGTTTATTATATAACTTATTAGTAAAATTATACTTATTTATTTAATTTAATATGGTATATGTTTTATCATATTCTATTTATTCATTATATAGTTTTCTTCCCTATGTCGGTTACTTGAGGTTATACGGTCAATTTTTTTGCAACTCCTTATATTTAATGACCATGGAAGAAAGAATAAAAAAATAGTTCCATAATATCCATAATCATAATATATATATTTAAATAATAATTATATATAAAATATATTTTTAAATCCAACCATGATGTGTGGTGATGAAAAATTAAACTCATTGCTCTTGGAGGTGATAGTTCGCACGTAGAACAATTAATGTTTCTATATCTCAATGAATGAGAGGGAAATAAGGAAAATGATAATTTTATATTTTATAAATATAGTAATATTATATATATATATATATATCATATATTTTCATCCATTTAATCCTTTTTATCATCCATGAATGGAGGTTTTGAAAAACGAAATATGTCACTCTGTGGAGGTGATAGTCTACACAACACACTAATGACACTTTTTTTGTATCTTAGTGGATGAATAGAAATAAATAATGGTTATTAAATTAATGTAAAAAAATATTATTATAATAATGATACTAAATTAATCATATTTTTAGGGATTTAACATATCTATAAGAGGAATATTAAGGATAGAAACTTATGAAGGAGATAATACTTACGTTTGAGACTTGATATTTCCTTGGAAAATTTATTATAATTGAAAGGATTAGGAAATATTAGTGTGAATAGGGTCTTAATAAAGTATGAGGTAATTATATGAGAGGATATTTGGGTAGATTTTAAATAAAAATTATAATTTTATATTCATGTTTGAAAGGGTGTAAGTGACCCCCTTTTATAAGAGAGTAAAATAGAACTTTTGGAAAGACACTTTATATTTTAATAATTCAATGACACTATTCCAATGTAAATGGATCAAAAGTTTATAAATAATGGATTTTGGGGTGTATTTGGGTCTATTAATACTTAAAAAATCCATTTCACTCATGTTTTAAACATTTTATAGGTTCTTTACCATTAAGTTTGCACATATAACTTCTTTACTTTTAAACCAGGTAATTAGTTTTTAACTAAGTGAGTTAATGTATTATTAAAAATATAACATAACCTATAATTTTTTTGGGTGTTATGGAACCAAAATTTACCTATATTTAATCCAATTTAATTTATTAATATTATAAAATTAACTCTTAAATTTAATAGATAATGTGTTGAAAAACTGTTTTCATAGAAAAAATGACATTTTGACCATTATGGATTCTTATTCTTATTTTGTACTAATTAACAAATAAATGAATATTAATATATCTATTTATTTTTTATAAATAATATTAGTTTATTTTTTTAATTATTTAAATTTAACTTATTTGATATAAATTGGTTGATATTAATAAAACAATAATTTTAAAATAAAAATTTCACCATTATCGTGGTAATTAGCATTAATCCTAACAATCTAAATTTTATAACCTAAAATGAAATTTTAAATATTAAAAAATATTAAAATTATTATCTAAAATATAGGAATAATTATATAAAATTAATATTTTATGTGTATAGAAATTAATCTTAACAATAACGCATGCAACACATAAAAACCCATTTTTAAGAAAAGTGTATTGCTAAGCATAAAGTTTATGAATAGAAACAAATTATCAATGTTGTTGATTGTAATGATATTAAAAATATTATTTTTGATCAAATAATATTTATTTTAAGTTTAAATAAACCCATAATATAATTTAACCATGTTCAAGCTTAATTAAAAATATATATGAAAATTAGTTTCTATAAAACATTTCTTGATTTTCTAAAATTATATTCATGGGTTTTATAAATTGAAACAAAAATTTTAAATGATTTAGTTTACTTAAGAAATATATATTTTTTATATCGAAAAGTTTTAAAAATCTTCTAATTCATATAAAAGTGACGGTATTAGAAAAATCGTTATTTTTTTACTATTCACCTAAAAATAAATTAATTTAGAAAAATATAAAAAATACATCCAAAGATAATTTTATTATGATTAATTGAAAAAATTAATTTTTATTTATCGAATTTAAATTATTAAAATTTTAAATATATATTTTTAAAATAAAATATAAAATATAAATACAATAAATTTTATTGAAAATGTCGTTTTCAATATTAACTAATATTGATTATTTATATTATAAAGGTAATAAATATTAATGGTTTACCATATTATTTATTTGATATAGATTTATTAATAATGTGGTTTATTTATGTTGGGTGTAGTGCGTGAAACAAGTTATAAAATATATTGAATTATTTAATTGTAATCATATATTAAGATCTCAGGGTATTACATGTCACACTAAGGCTTAGACGATCACATCTTCCACAAGGGAGGTTTTCCATAAAGTACTCAACCCAAGACATCTTAAAGGAGGGAACATATAATTTTCAGAGACCAACATTCTTCCTTATGGTTGTCCTAGAATCGAGTCTGTCATCTAGTATCCACATAATCAGGAACACTGATGCAATAATAAATAGGTAATGAAACCTATCCCATAAGCTTTCATCTCATCACCAGAGCACTAGTCACATAAGACCAAATATTGCATCTCAAAAATTTATCGACACCCCTCTAGCCTCATAGAATGAAATTTTCAAGACCATATTGATCACTATAATACAACATACCAAGCCTACTAACATTATCATCTTTCCCATACGGGCATCCATCGGGTTCCTCAAACCCATCTCAGTCCTACTCACTATCACCAAGCTACATTCAACACCCCAAATTGTTCTCCGAACCCTTAGGCTCTATTAAACTATATACTCAAGAGTCTGGTCCCATTTTCTTCTGATTCCACATCCCAAACAGGTTCGCATAACCAGGGATTATCTCAATTGGCTCACATAAAGCCTCTTGGAATCCCAATGCCAAGTCATCCAATAATTCCCATGACCCATACATGGGTCCTATATGAGATCTCCATCAAGAGATATACCAATCCCATAAATGGGAGGAAACAATTCATGTAACACCACATCAAGCCCCTAAGGTATTATCCCCCTCTAGACACTCACCAAAGCTCCAATCCACCCTCAAGAGGGTATTCCCATCTATGCATGTGACATATGACTATCTCACTTGTCACTACTAGGCCCATGCCTTCCATTACTTCCCAAATATCCCTACGAGGTCTCACCTTAGATACTCAAAAATCACCCTAACCCTAGGACTCATCCTATACCTATCATAAATTTATTTGACACCTTTTCCCCTAGAGATATAGTCCCCAGGTGATCCAAAAATATACAATGCTCAATAGATTACTTTCTTTGTCTCTTGAAGGATCAATGCCACCATATCTATTTACCTTGGGAACTCTCAGTCAACATCCCTTTACCTGATACCATTTTTTATGCAGGCATGAAACATCATGTATAAATAAGAATTTAGTTTTATATTATAAGGACCACCTACCTCAAACATAGAGTTACCATCCTCAGGATGCTCTTCTCATCCTCATCCAAGACCATTCATGCCTCGTCAAATATTGTTCCAACACTTGAGATTATATCTAAAGACACAACACCTAAATAATCAACTATTCAATATAAACCAAAGAGTCATAATCACCTAAAAACTCACCAATTAATATCACACCACCAAAACTGCATAAAAACTGGTGTGTTCATCCTCTTGATACTTCCTCTCACCAATCCATGCAAAAGAACCATCATTTTGGCTCAATTATACTATTATCTAATTGAATCATCACCAAAACCTTAGCCAAAATTCTTATAAATAAAAGGTACAATAAAGTATAATAAAAATTAAATGAATCAAAGGGAATAAATTACCATAATTCACCATATAATCATCCAAAAATCATTTATCATTGAGTGAGATCGAAGAGATGAACTAGATAGGAGAGGATTTAACTAAAAAAACCCTCCCCGTATGCTCATTCAACATAAAACCAAAGGGTGGGTGGGTGGGGGAGGACCATAAATGATGGGTCTCCCCTAATTTTAAAACTGGAATGGGGCCCTGTTACAACATGAACTATATAAATCATGATGTGATCCCTTTCGAGGGAATTAATTATGGAGTGGCACCTTGGATCAAGAAATGATGTAACACCCTTGAATAGAATCATCAAACCCAATTACCTACCCTCATAGCATGACCCCTCTAGTCATAGTGTGGAACAACCCCCTTAGGGAGAAACGACATCCCGAGGTCCTGACCTCCACAACATGGAATCCTCCTTTTCATGATGTGGCCTCCTATTAGTGACAAGATCTCACAATCCGACCCTTATAGTCATGGCACAAATAACCTTAATTCACTGAAAAAATCCCATATGAAAATCCACCACATTGTGACACCCACTGGTTAGGGTGTTATCCCTCTACCTAAGGCTACTAACTCATCCTCCATGTCTCTAGAATTCCATGATACCCATCAGCCACAATGTTACATACTACCTCCACAGAGTGGAACCTTATAGGCCAGAGTGTGATTCCTCAACCATCCCTTATCATAATATGACCTTACCCTATCATGGAATGATGAGTTATCTACAAAAAAATAATTATAAAAGGGCCACTTGGACCCTTCCACAATCCAATATTTCAAATCTCCTCTAAATTTTACAACCCATAATAATGCAGGTCAATACAAAAGCTAATCATGCCTAACTTCTGCATTGGAAAAATCAACTATATCTCTTTTATGGTAGTCAACTTCCACTTTAATACCACATAGAAGACTATATTTACAATTAATAGGTCATATAAGAATGTTTTCCAATGATCATTGATGTATCCCATTGATAGAAATACTATAGATTTCTAAATTGTCCACAAGAGTGATATTATTCTAAATAAAATGTATAGTTAGGATTTATGTGGATAGGTTACCTACACTAATGAGTTAGTAGCCTTATGTGGATAGGTTACTTGAGAGACATGGTCGTAGGATCTTATAGGTATAGTGGGGAGGCTATACCATCTCAGAGGATAATAATGGTACTGGTCCAAGTATAATAATAAAGATGAAGCAGAATAAACAACTCATCAGACTCGAACCAGAACCATAGATTAGAAGCACATTCAATGTTGATAAATAACGAAAGCAATAAATGTAAACAAAAACAGCGGAAAGTAAACATAACAGAAGGCTGATCACTTGTAAATACTACTAAACACAAAACATGCATAAAAAATAGACCATACATACCCATATGTAATGGTGCCAATGACTAACCAACTATAGCTACAAAAAAATTAATCATGATGATACAGGAAGGAAAAAAAACAAGTTAAACTTCAGCTAGGCAAGACCTAGAGGTCTATACCATATCCATGCAGAAACTAATGCATCACAGCTCCTAAAGATGACCTCTTTCCTACACATAAATCCATAAAGTCTACACGCGTCCCGAAGGGCCCTTGTAGGGTGTGAGACAAATCTCAGTAGGATACCACACAATGGTGCGTACTTAATATAAGTGTTTAAGCAGGCATGTATTTATAAGCAAAACTGTAAACTATACGATGCACACAACCAAACACAAACTCCACTAGTGCTCAGCAGCCACCATGGAGTGTCACCTAATTCGACCAACACCGAAATCTCTATCATGTAACCCGACACCATTTACCCCTTGACACCGCATGTCTCAAGTACCAACGTCCCGAAGGCACACCCAAGAAATAATAACCTAGAGGAACAACAATTCCAGTCCTCAAATAAGTAACCGGAGGTACAATGATGTCTTCCCTCAAATAAAGTATTCAGAGGGACAGTGATGTCTGCCCTCAAATAAAGTATCCGGAGGGATAGCAATGTCTGCCCTCAAATAACTGCAAGCCTGTGACCCCAACCCGATAGCCTCAATTCTATCCTCTGAAGGATACTCACCTTCCATGTGGCTTCTTATTATAAGCACCCCTAAACCAATAGTACCTAAACCGCAACTAATGGGGGCCTCTACCCACATGAGTGGTCAAAACCACCTCATCATGGAGTTGCTCTGTGTGCACACTACTCAAAGTTCCAGGTGAGAAATAATCACCAAAATAGTACCCAAGCCACAACACCTCTGACACCTCATGTACCTACGACCATGTCTCTCAAGTCCGACGGCCTCACCAACCAAGTAAATCGAGACATGCCCAACCTGACAGTCACTCTACCTCAAGCTAACGTCCTTAATGCCCAATATCATGGTCAGAACCACCCAATGTAACCCAGTCGAAGCCCAACCTGTGATCAACATCACTGAAGAATATCCGGACCACTCCCAACACAACTCAAAGGTTCCAGCATATGCAATATCACAAATCACACATATATATATAATCAAAGGAAATACTTTAAACCGAAAAAAAACTAAACAATTGAATTGCACTAACCAAGTGTTGTCCCATACCAGCAGTGAGGTTCTTAAATCCTCTAAAAATTCATCTCAAGGTTTAATAACTAAGCTCAACTATTTTAAAACCATACAATTCAATTATAACCATTTTGACACTCCCCATCCAAAATTATTCGATGAGAAATGACCACTTGCCCAACCCCACTCAAGAAAAACAGGTAATAGAGTATACCCAACGATATACCATAGGTCAAATAACAATTAAACAGGTAATAACAGGTAAAATTAGGGTCTCTCTCAAAATATCCAAATACGCACTTCAAGCCGCGCCAACCAAAGGTTTGCGAAAACACAGAAGAAGATATGAACCAACTACCTGAGACTTGTAGACATAGGCACGCCTGATATCGATCTCCAATTCGAATTCAATCTTTGTAGATTTACATTTCCATCAAATCCCGGAAATTCCACTCGGATGGAAACTGTGACGTGTGAGGCAAGGGATCAAGAACGGAACAGGGTGCGTGGGTTTTTCCTCATTGTTGCGATCCCATAGCCATTGACGGATTGAAGAATAGATGTCAGATAAAGAATATAGGGGAGGAAACATTTTCAGCCTCCTGGAGCATCAAGATCCAAAAAAGGGGAAGAATAAGTTTTTTTTAGAAAAGAGACATGACACTATTTTATTTAAGAAAATAAAAATAAAAGTACATGGCGTGTATTAAGGACTACATGCCATGGAGTTCCCTTTTTCATACTTCGACTTAATAGAAGGTAGCCACACAACTTTGATGCTCCACACAGGTCGACACATAGCTTGAACTCAATCGATACGCAGGAAGAAGGATACACGACATGTCGAGTAACACTACACGTTGTGTAGTAGGAAATTCCTACACGGTCATCACATGTAATGTACTCGGTGATCACACAACCGGTACTTGCCTAACCCATACACGGTGTTTACTTTATAGTACACAGCGTGCAATCTAGAAATTTCCAGAACTTCCCAGATTTTTCCAGTTTTCTCAGGAACAAGTCAAAAATTAAAACAGGTTTGAGATTTTGACCCATTCTAAAATCTCAGGTTCTTAAAATCTCCCCAACTTAACATAGATCACCCCCAAGCTATAAAAAAAAACCATGGAGATGGAACCGAACATACCACCCCGATTAAAGTAACCCGGACTCCCCTGGTCTCAAAGGTTCTGGCTAAATTCCTCAAGGGACTCCCCACCTTAGGAATCACCTAACTCGGTATCAACCTAAAAAAACTTCACAAAGCAGGGGTTCACTAACCTATTTTCGGACTCATTCTCCTCTCGTGACACATCATCACCCCTATGCCTCATTGGTGCTCCTGCGTCATTTCCGACACCCAAACATATCCCGCACTGCATCAGTGTTTGCATCCATGAGGTCCTGCATCCCATGGACACTCAAAATAAAACCTGATTCCATGAACCTTAATTAACCCACATCCTCGATGCCCCGATGCCCATGAAACCTCAAGTAACCCACATCCTCGTTGCCCCGATGCCCACAACAGCTCAAGTAACCCGCATCCTCGATTCCCTTGATGATACACATCTCATACATATATATAAATATATCACACACCTTATATAGCGTCAATCCCACTAACCAACATCTAGTCAGTCCACATAGGTCATGTTCATCACTTTCACTCAAAACGGACATGCCTCTACAGGTCATGCCAAAAAGAAAACATGGAAATCACGACCACACCCGTGGTGTACCTCTAACCATCGTCGGATCACGAGCCTGCTCAACCCCTGGGAGATCCATGGCATGTACCTGGCCTAAAGTACGACTGCTTGATGACTAACCTCCCTACGGTGCTGCTCCAGTCATCGGCCACTAACCCCTCAGCTGGGTCCTACTGTCTCTATCACATCCTCCAGGTGCAGCTGAACCTCGACTACCATCACTTGGTACCGAACCTAAACCAACTCAAGATGCCACAATCTGTCCTAGTCCATACCTGTCGACTATCTAAGAAGGCTTCCTGCAGAACCTCTTAAGATGCCCGACCTGTCCACATGCCTGAAACTATTTTGGAGGCCTATCGCACTGAGTCCGAACATGTCCTGGTTGTCCACACTAAAACAAACCATTGAATAACTACTAATAGGTGGTCTAGATGAGTCCTTTTCCTGACTAACCTACTAGAACTCATCCCTTCCTCTCTTCCTACTATCTAAACCATTACCTGAAACTGTTCCCTGGCCAACCTGGGGCCTATCCCTCTGCTATGAGCACCTGATTCACTGCCTTTGAGAATGAACCTAGCATAAAGATATTAACCTGGATTCGAATGTCATTTATTAATCCATACTCTAAGTGCCTCACCCTTTCAGCGTCATCACTTACCATACTAGGTAAAAAGATAGATAGCTCAGTGAAAGTAGCTACATAATCCATGACGGACATGTCTCCCTACTGAAGGCTCAAGAACTCCCGAGCTCTCTTAGCCCTCAGTTTCTCTCGGTAAAAGTGCTCAAAGAACATATCCTCAAAGTATTTCCATGATAAACCTTCGTGCTTGTGGGCCTAAACCTACACATCCCACCAACGCTTTGCCGGTCCTCATAGCATATGCATCGCCAGCTTAACCCTCCGCCCTGGAGGTGTCTCAAGCTGCTCGAAGATCATCTGCATGCTCTCTATCTAGTTCTTAGCCGCCTGTGGACCACACTCACCCTGAAAAATTAGCAGGTGCTATGACTAGAACTCCACATCAGATATTCCATAAATGGCTCTGTACCTTGCGCACCTCTGTCGATCCCCTACAAGACACATACCAGGCTAGCTCAAAGCTGCTCGTCGAGCCATGGTTCAAACGCTGCCAAAACCGGCCGTTGTCCTGCCTGCACTGGATCCTGAACCTGATCTTGTCCCTGAGCCTGCACCTGCAGTTCATGCTCTGCCTACACCAGATCCTGAACATAATCCTTCTCCTATGGTACTGTTCCATCTCCCACCTGACGCTCCATCTGAGTCGATTAAAAGGAACCCGCTGAATATCATAAATGGCCAGACAAACCATATATATATATAACAATATATATATTCAACACAGATAAGGAAAGTAGTAAAGTGGAAGTACAAAACAACTCCCCTTACTCCCCCTATCGTAACCCTTTCCCACGGCATCCCGACCTCATGGCCTCCTTACCCTCCCTCAACAGAGCCAAGTATCAAAAATACCTTGGTCCATGCCCATCCTGACAAACAATGTTGCCTCAAACTGACGACTGAGTCGCCCAATCCTGATGATCAAAATCACCTCAACCAATAGTACCTAACTGCTCGTACAAGAGCCAAACCCAAATACCCTTCCATATGAAATTATACAAATATACAAAGCATGACATAAAACTTTGTAATAAATAAGCAATTCTATCAGGAATTTCACCTATTCATATTCAAAGCATACAAATCATGGTAATTGACATTATTCACATGGTATTATCACATCACAAAGCATGCATACAATTATGAAATTGAAATACCCTAAAATGTGCCTATCAAAATCCAAGCAACAAGCCTTTCCATACCGGGCCAAGGTCCAATTCCCCCTTACTGTAATGGGTCAAGGGTCACATATCACAATCAATAATATCACACACCAAGTGAACCACCGAGGCAGAAATCATATAAACTGTAATCTGAGCAAAAGAAAACAGTAATTCCCACTCATGGACACTTGTTCCATCACTCGTACCTGGGACTGCAGGCACCCAAGAACAAGCTAGAAACCCAATTCCAATAGTAACCTATCTTCAGCCTATCATATCCCAAATAGTAATACCATCACAAATAAAAAGATAAGTCTTAATCTCATTAGTAGCCTACAAAAAACTACTACTAAATCCCTATCAAGAACTTCTATGATACCACTTTGTAATGACCCAGACCCGAACAACTACCCGAATAGTGCTAAATGGGTCAGGGGTTACTACCTTAGGCGCACCTCCCTGAATTCCAAAGGTTGCTGACTAGCAGAAAGGGTCTTATAGGTATAATGGGGAGGGTATAACCTATTGGAGGACAATAATGGTACTGGTATGAGTATAATAATAAAGATGCAGTGGAATAAATGACTCATCAGACTCGAACCAGACCCGTAGAGTGGAAGAATATTCAATGTCGATAAATAATGGAAGAAATAAATGTAAACAACAGAAGTAGAAAGTAAACACAACAACATGATGATCACTTGTAACTACTACTGAACAAAAAACATGTATCCAAAGAATATCATGCATATCTATATGTAACAGCACCAATGGATAAACAACTGTAGCTACATAACAAGTAAGCATACTGATACAAGAAGGAAAACAAAACAAGGTAAACTCTAGCTAGGAAAGACCTCAAGGCCCATACCATCTCCATGCAATAGCTAATGTAGCCCAGCTCCTGAAGCTAAACTCTTTCATGCAGGTAAACCCATAAAGTCTACACGCATATCGAAGGGACCATGCAGGGTGTGAGATGAATCTCAGTAGGATACCACCCAATGGTGTGTACCGAATATAAGTGTTTAAGTAGACACGTATTTATAAGCAAAACTATAAACTGTATGATGAAAATAACCAAACAAAAACTCCTCTAGTGATCAACAGCCATTATGAAGTGTCACCTGCTTTGGCCAATACTGGAATCTCTATCATGTAACCCAGAACCTTGTTCCCCCTAACATCACGTGTCTCAAGTATAGACATCCCGAAGTCATGCCCAAAAAATAGTAACACAGAGGAACAACGATGCCTGTCCTCAAATAAGTAACCGGAGGGACAATAATGGCTACCCTCAAATAAAGTATCTAGAGGGACGGTGATGTATGCCCTCAAATAAAGTATCCAGAGGGATAGTGATGTCTGCCCTCAAATAACGGTGAGCCTCTGCCCCCAACCTGATAGACTCAACACTATCCCCTAAAGGCTTCTCACCTTCTACGTGGCTTCTTATGGAAAGCACCCCCAAACCAATAGTACCTAAACAACAACTAATGAGGGCCTTTACGCACATGAGTGGTCAAAACCACCTCATCATAGAGTCTCTTTGTGTGAACACTACTCAAAGTTTCAGATGAGCGGTAATCACCAAAATAGTACCCAAGATACAACACCTCTAACACCTCGTGTCCCTGCGACCATGCCGCTCACGTCCGACAGCCTCGCCATCCAAGTAACACAGGTCATGCCCAACCTGACAGCCACTATTCCTCAAGCCGGTGTCCATGACACCCAATCCTATGGTCAGAACCACCCAATGTAACCCAAGCCATTCCCAACATGTGATCAACATCACTCAAGAATATCTAGGACACACCTAACACAACTCGAAGGTTCCAACATATGCAATATAAAAAATCACATATATACATATAATCAAAGGAAACACTTTTAATAGGAAAAAAAACTAAATAGTTGAATTTCACTAACCAAGTGTTGTCCCATACCCGCACTGAGGTTCTTAAAGCCTCTAAAAATTCATCTCAAGGTTTAATAACTAAGCTCAACTATTTTAAAACCATAAAATTAAATTATAACCATTTTGGCACTCCCCTACCAAAATGATTCGATGAGAAACAACTACTCACCTGAACTAGATCAAGAAAAATAGGTAACAGGGTATACTCAATGGTATCCCATAGGTCAAATAACAATTAAACATGCAATATCAAGTAAAATTAGGGTCTCACTCAGAATACCCAAATACGTGCTTCAATCCACGCCAACCAAAGGTCTGCAAAAACGCAAAAGAAGATATGAATTACCTACCTGAGACTTGTAGACGTAGGCATGTCTGATATCAAGCTCCAATTCGAAGTCTATCTTGGTAGATTTATGTTTAGGTCAAATCTTGGCAATTACACTTAGATGGAAACTACGACGCGTGGGGAAAGGGATCAAGAACGGAACACTGTGAATGGGTTTAGCCTCGCTGTTGTGATCCCGCATCCACCAATGGATTTAAGAATGGATTTTGGATGAAGAATATAGGGAAGGAAACGTTTTTGGCCTCCCGGAGCATCAAGGTCCAAAAAGGGGGAAGAAGAAGGTTTTTCTGGAAAAGAGATGTGATGATCTTTCTTTTAAGAAAATAAAAATAAATGTACATGGCGTGTATTAAGGACTACACACTGTGTAGTGGCCTTTTTCGTACTCTGACTTATGCAGAGGTAGCCACATGTCTTGGAAACTCCACACAGGTCGACACACGGTTTGAAATTAGCCGGTACACATAAAGGAGGATACATGGTGTGTTGAGTAACACTACACGTCGTGTAGTAGGAAATTCCTATATGGTCATCACACGACATGTACTCAGTGAGCACATGGATGGTACTCGCCTAACCCATACACGACGTGTATTTTAGATTACATGGTTTTTATTCTGAAAATTTCCAAAACTTCCCATATTTTCCCAGTTTTCTCAGGGAAAAGTTAAAAATTCAAATAGGGTTGGGATTTTGACCCGTTCTAAAAACCTGGGTTCTTACAGATATATAAATGTAGTGGAATATTCCATACAAAAAATAGATCCCTGCTAAAGGTTCACGAATTTCTTATTCCTTACCCCACATAGAGTGTTTGGGTAAAATTACTGAAATAATATCTATTGAAACATTTCCCAGGTGATACCATGGTCTTTATTTTCCTTGAGAATCACTTACCACCACCAAAGGTTATCCTCATCCAAAATGAAGGTGGTTAGATAAAACTAATGTTTCTTAGAAGTTTCAATGCTCTCAAAAATATGACAGAGGTGATTAATCCACTCCCCAACCTCCCAAGAGATACTTAATCCCAAAATGTTAGAGGAAGGTGGATATGAAAATCCATCATAATGTTAGATGTCGTCGAATTATTTAGAGGATCTCCTTGATCCATTGATTGGATAATTTTTCAAGGCCTTATAAGACCCAAGTGTTAACTATAAGTTGAGTTGGAAATGCATGCTCACTCACTCATTCCTAGTCAACAGGAGGCACTCTTCTATGTGGCATCATATACAATAAGGAAAATAATGATATCAATACCATAAAAGTGAAACCGCAAGGATTTGATTACACTATATAGTTTAGGTATAACCCCATACCTCTCTCACCCACTTTCTTTGACCAAAATACTTTTCTATTTAACCATCCTTTATCTATTATTTTATAAAAGTTTCATATGATCTGGAAATAATTTAGAAATAATTAAATACATACATTGAATATAACAAAAAAGAAACTAACTAGGAACATGTAAGAAATCTATCAACCCAAAGGAATAATTTTTTGACCCATATTGAATTAATTGTTGACGATAAATATATTGAAAACACTATTTATTTATTACTAATGATTTAGTTAATATGGGTCATCAACCGGTTTCAAAAATAGTATAGTAAATGAAAATAGGATAGCATACACTATATAATTATACTATACTCATGACCGCTTACCAATACCTAGTATGATGTATGAGACTCAAGGACTTAGAAAAAACTCAAATAATAAGGAAAATAAATCTTGAAATACCCTTGGTAACTCAAGTTTTCACCATAATTATGTTATCTAGGCATATTTATGGGTTACTTCTTGAGCCATGATGGTCTTATTCTCTATTATAATATCAAGTACCTTAATTAAGATCCCTTAGTGTTCTTTGACACAAATTTATAATGTTTGTGACCAGAGTACCCAAACAGTACCTGTAACGAACCGAACTGGGCTTCCATCCTACTCGGCACCCAACCCAATTCACAATAAGGACTGAAGGGAATTCCTGATCCCCATGGGATGAAAATATGTGCCTGGGAATCATAGGAACTCCTTTCAGAATGGTTTTTCCCAAATACGATATATGAAAATGGAATAAATAAATAAAAAACATGAAAACTAGGTCACAACCAACTATTATGATCCAAACTATTTACATATACTTAAACAACATCTATTGACAAAGTGATACAGGTAGGATGGAAAAAACATGAACAAAACTAACCAAAATAAAACTATTATAAAATAACCCAATCAAGTTGATCTTGAAACCAATTGCATGGAAACATTAGTTTCTCACCATCACCCAACTCACCCCACATAAACTATGAAAAAATGAAGGATCCAACCAAGAACCTAGAACTTGAAATGATTTAGGCATGAGCTAAAGAGCCTAGTAGGTCACCAAAACCCATCAACACTATGCAATTAATTTTATAAGGCAATTTATCAATGCTAGTTTAAAAATAAATCTAGAAAGTAATATTTTCACACACACACACACATATAATGCATGGATATGAAAAAAATTCCATAAACCACTTTTAAAACATTTTGTTTGTTTCCCAAACTTAACACACATGTTTTAAAAACAAATTCATTTCAAAACCATACACATCATTATCATTTCTCAAAAAAAAACTCACTACTATTTTATCCAAATTAAAATATTTACTTAAAACATTTAACCATCCAAAGCAACCCTTAAATAAAATACCCATTTTTTTCACACTTTAAACCACTCACACATAAGAGCCTTCAATTTCAAAACAGGTTTTCCAAAAATTCTTTGAAAACTCATTTTTCAAAGGAAACAACTAAACACCCACATGGGTCAGGCATTATAAGAAGACACCACACATATATCATGAGGAATAATAAAATTCAAGGATAACATTGAATATTCCAAGTAATAATCCAAGAAATAGGGGATAAAATCAAAGCATGAGGGAAATTCCCTAAAACTAATTCAAAGGATCCTAGTGTCATGGTACTGACTAATGATCTTTAAAAGGGGATAACATGACTCGAAATTGACTTAGGCTAAACTATAGAACATAACGTGACTACAAATAAGTAGAGGCTCACATGACCCTCCAAAAATAAGTGGAGGCTCACATGATCCTCCCAAATATCTCATAGTACCCACTGGGGTGCTCTCAATCCCCAACCACCTATGAGCACACTTGGTCTCAATCGGTAATGTTCCAATAATGAGATCTATTAGACCTGAGGGAAACACTCCTAATCACTATCCTAGGTCAGGGATTCAACCACCTAATCCACCTATCACATTTCCCAAGGTATACTATGATGAGTCAATAGTGGTGTTCACAATCAAGAATTTATTACATAAGGAGAGAGAGCATTTAAAACAAGACACAAAAAACCTCCCACCCTCACATAATCATCCCGATGAACAAAAAAATAGAAAAATAATATACAATGCTTTAAAAAATAAACACCCCCTAACAAGATCACAAGTCATCAAAAGAATACAAGAATAAAAAGTGGATTAAGAGGGATTCACACTATTTACCATGCAATTTCCAAACATACCTTTAACACCAAATCACAACTATGATTTCCTATAACTTTCACATTTCTTAATTTTTTTTCCATACACCATTATTAAAATGATGGAAATCACCCAAACATTTAAATAATTTCAAAGTCACCCCTATATAAGTTCCATATTCTTTGAAAATCTAAAACCTAGAAAAATCCATTATTTACATCACACTTTTCATAAAACACCACTTAAAACATTTTAAGATGTTCAAAAAAATCACCCATTCCTTTTTAAAAATTTTAAAGCTACCCTTCATCAGGTGTCTTCCTCTTTGAAAACCAAAATGAGGCCAAAGGGCCAACCATTTTCCATAAAAATATTCAAACAAGGCACCATGGAATTTTAGAAGGGGTAAAATACACACACCTTTTAATTCACCATTTGAAGTGTATTAAAACACCCCCTTCAAAAAGCATCTTGTGGTCTACACCTCAATTCAACACCAAATTCCATTTAAAACCATCGTTTTTACTCATTGAAAACCAAAACTAGGTTAAAACCCATTTCACCTCAGGAAAAACATTTTTAGAATCCATAAGGAATTTTAAAAGAATCTTATAATAGCAAAGAAAATCCATTTTTAAACAATAAAACATGGAATTCACTTAAAAAACCAACCACACCAAGCTGAAAACACACCAAAATGGTTTCAAATCATCACAAGGATATCACATATATTAATAAATGAAAAAAGGTGAATTTAGAAACCAAAATCATATTAGAACCCCAAAATAAAATAATTTCACTGTAACACCTACCTCAAAGAAGTAGAAGCCAAGATTAAATGTCCCGAAGCATGTTTTATTCAATGATGACCACACCCAAGGGAATAGAAATGATATATGCAATCGCTAGATAGAAAAATACTAATCAATAAATCCACATAAAACCCTAAAATCAAGACACATGATAACTAGATTTCATGGGGGAATATAAAATAATAAAGAAGATATGTAGAGTGAATAAGGAGGGAAAATAAGGTAAAATCACCTCAATTTTTCTTGGAAAACACCCAAGGAAGCCAAGAATCCAAGCTAGAGGAGGTTGGAACTCCTAATTGGCTCCAAGAAGGTCATATAACATGTTAGGGGGAGAAGAGGGGTGAAATAACTCTTAATTATAGAAGGAATTTTTAGAATTACCCAAATTTTTAAACACCTAGACAACTTTCACAATTTGACCACATGGTTAGGAAAATCGTACACTAATAATGTGGGTAGTATAAAGTCATAAATGAATCATGTATGATATAATAAATATGAATATGGTTCTGGTATAATTTAATAACATACTATGGTTATTATACAGTAGGTTAAACATACCCTTGACCAAAGGAAAGCACAAGGTAAGGGTTAATTTCTCAATCTCATTATTATCCAAGATTTTTTATGTGTAAGTGTTTTCTAAAACATATTTATTATCCATGTACATGTTTCATAAAATAAATTTCAAAATTATTATACAGGAGGTTAAACATAACCTTGAACAAAGGAAAGTGCAAGGTAAGAGTTAATTCCTCAATCTCATTATTATTCAAGATTGTTTATGTGTAAGTGTTTTCTAAGACATACTTATTATCCATGTACATGTTTATGTGTAAGTGTTTTCTAAGACATATTTATTTTCCATAAGCGATGTTTTCTATTTCATATATCTATATATTATACATATTTATATTCTAAATATATATGATATATAAATCATGTTTTATATTCTGGAATTATTTAAATCATGATCTAAGTGATACGATCAAGAATAACAATTTAAAACATGTACAATAAAGAAAGCGATTATTACCCTAAGTGTTAATTTAACATGGAAATCATTATTAAATGGGTAGTATAAAGTCATAAATGAATCATGTATGATATAATAATTATGAATATGGTTACGGTATAATTTATTAACATACTATGGTTATTATACAGGAGGTTAAACATACCCTTGACCAAAGGAAAGTGCAAGGTAAGGGTTAATTCCTCAATATCATTATTATCCAAGATTGTTTATGTGTAAGTGTTTTCTAAGAAATATTTATTATCCATGTACATGTTTCATAAAATAAATTTCAAAATTATTCTTTTAAGGTACTATTTAACTAAAAAATCATTTTAAATGTTTTAAATATTTATTCTTCTAAATCTTTCTCATTAATGTACATGTTTTCAAAATAGTTTTAAGGATTTATTTATATGAAAATGATTATTTTAAAATGTTAATTCCTTTCAAAAGTGTCAAAGTGGTATGGAACACCTTGATTGAAAAATCTCTTTGAAATGACTTCCTTTTTAAATGTGTGACTTTTAAATGATTTCACAAAAAGGTATATTTCTCTCAAAAAGTTTTACTCATCATTTTCAACTATTTCAACATCCTTTACTAGATATTATTATTAATTAAGGTTGATTCATTATAATACAATATTCCATATTGTATTTAATGAGTTATGATATGTTTGACTGTGTATGTGCTATTTTTATACCCTTCATGGTTTATGGTTGAAGTATTTACATTTCGTATGCTAGTTTTAATACGAATGTTTATGTTATGTTTCAATATTTTCATATGAGGAATGGAGTGGACTTAGTAAGTGAATGGTGGAGCCCGCTATAGCTCCTTGATGTATCAGTAGGTCTCATGAGACAAATTAGTATCTTGGCACAAGGCCTTGACAAAAATTTTATTTGTATTCTTGGAATGAGACCTTGACTATGTGGTAATGATGTCCGTCGTTAGGCATTCTATCATTATGAAATTAATTATTACATGTGATTATTAGACTAGTATAATATCCATGTTAATGTTTATATGGTAATTTTTGATTTATTTTCTCCATATTATGTTCAAGTTCATTTTTAAAAGGATGTTGTTTTTATTACACATCTTTCCTTAAAAGTTTATAGATTCCGCTAAATTATTTACCCTTAATGAGCATCTCAACTCACCCCTTTCTTATGTTTTTTCCCCAGATTCTGAGAAGTGTATTATGTTTGATATACAGGGTTAAGCTAAGGGAATAATAGAATTTTCAATGGATTATTTATGTTGTGTTTTATTTTTGAATGTGTAATGTAACGTTCATGTATGTAATCTATTTTCCAATACTGCTAAACTGATCGGTCTTTCTGGACTTGATTCCTTGTAATCATGCCAATGTATTAAAATAATGCACTGACTTTGGGCTTCTGGGGTCGGAGCCTTACACTAAATCTCTTAATAATACTTTTCCAAGTTGTCAAAAAATTCCCTTACCCACAATTGGATCTCATCTCACATTTTACTTGGGAGAGATCTAAACCCATAGCCTTGAGGAAACCCTCATTTTCACACTGTATTAAGTAACAAAGAACTTATTATTGGTCATGTATTTTCTTAACAATACTCTATAATTCATGATGATTTTTATCCTTATAAATAAACTCATTTGTTTTCTAATAAAGTTTTCTTGAGTGACTTTTAGAAATTTATATCTGGGTTAAATTTATTTAACATTACAGGAATTACTCTAGAAACACTATTTCAAACCCTAAGTTTGATAAATGAAAGTAATGTTCATTATCCCTATGTTACACTAGAAAAGTGAAATAATTGAGTATGGTATCAATACTATGTTACGCTAAACAATTTTTGTTTGGATCGACTTCATTATGTTTAGAGAATCAATAAGCGTATGAACCAAAAACCCTTCATAGGAAGTTGGTATTACTATTCATCAACCCTATGTTCGAAAATTTGAATGTATGGTTAATCAATGACATGTTTGGGATCTTATTCTAAAAAGTTGAATGTATAGATTATCATCCCTATGATAGTTTTTTCCATATGTTATGTGAAGATGAAAGTATAGTTAAGGAACCATATGTTGGTAGGAACCCTACGCTATGGGAGGGAACCCTATGCTATTTGAAGTAACTCTACACGTTGCAATGGAACCCTATGCTACATAGTTAAATCCTACATGGTGTTTTCAATGGTAAAGTTTTTAAGCTGCATTTTCAATACAAGATTGCTGCAACGATCGAGTCGGAATTGAAGACTGATTCAAGGATCATTATGATTGTTTCAAAGAACTGTATTCACCAGAAAAAATCACTCCTGTTCCTAAGGGAAGTTATGAATCCCCAAGTCAATTGGAATTTTAATTTTCATGATCAATTACACTACTATTTTGGATATGGAATACTGAAGTAATGTATCTATTCTATATATATCTTTAGAGTTTCTCTTAAAAATATATATGTGTGATGAGCGATTCATATAGGTGACTTGATTATTGAAATTATCTTTTATAGTGATACTACAAAAAATGAACAAATCTCTATTATTTGAAAAGGAGGATAGACTTTGAAAGTTCTAAATATTTCAACCTCGAGTTACTACTTCGATTTTAGTTACTAACTTATTGAATATCATTTTGCAATAAGGATCACTTCAGAATATTTCATTATTAAAGATTTTGTTTTTTGAAGAAGAAGATTCATATTTTTTTAGTTGTTGTTTCCACTATGAAGATCAAACCGAATCAACAAATAAAACTATTTTGATTTATTAGAGTTTCAACTTCTCGTACTCATTTGTGGTGGAGTATCAACTTCTTGATCTAAGCTATAGATAACTGGTTCTCTATTAAAGAACCCAACAGATTTTTTGTTAGTCTTAGTATAATGGTGTAAATTTCTTGCACTCATTTGTATATTTATGGTCTTTTTATAAGAGGACTATTCTAGTGAAATCCACCAAGATCACAGAAATAGTGATTGGTGGAGTAGACTATGGGATCTTTGTGCCCCGAACCACTATAAAAAACTTTGTTCTTTATTTCTATTTATCTGCTTCTCATTTTAATACAATATAAAGGACTAAATATCTACATAAATCATAGAGGGTATCAAAAGCCATAATTTTGGAATATTTTTGAAAAGTAAAAATTCACCCCCTCTTGTGTTACTTTGTATATTCTGACATAAAAATTGGTATTCGAGGAGAGATTTTTGAATAAAGCTATAACAGGATAAAAGTATATGGTCTATACAAAGATAGAAATGGATGATCCTATAGAAGGAATTTCAATGGTATGTGATCCATACTTTAATGGAAAAAATCATGGATGCTGGAAATTATGATTAATTATCTATATAAAAAATCTTGGATTTGAAGTATACTAAAAAAAATAACTCCTTACAAGATTCCTGAGAAACCAGAAACTATGACTGTAGAAACAGAAGCTGAGTATGATATCAATTCAAAAGCGATGAATGTTATTATTTGTGGCCTTACAACAAATTATTTTAATCATGTATCACAATGTCCAACTACCTATAAGATTTGAAAAACTGTAGCATTTTCTTTGGAAGGAACAGACAATGTCAGATAGATGAGGTATGTTACAACTAAGCTAATTTCGACACAATTAAAATGTTTGATGGTGAAATAATCACACATATGAATAGAAGAATTATTAATATTTTCAATAATATTACAAACTTAGGTGAACCCATCAAACAATCTGATCAATATTTGAAAGCACTTAGAGTACTGCCTTCAAAATGGAATGACATATCCTCTATTATTCGAAAATCATCACTTTTCAAAGATCTGACAATAAAAGAACTGATTGGAACACTGATGATGTATGAAGTATAAATGCAGGATAAAGCTAAAGATCATAAAATTATATTAAAGAAGGAAAATATTTCTCTAAAGTTGACATCTCAGAAGTATAACAGAAGAATAAAACAAGAAGTTAAATAAGAGAAAAATTCAGATTCCTCAGATTCTAAAATGGAACTGGATTAACTATCCAGAAATTTCAGAAAATTTTACAAGAATAAAATATTATTTAGAAAATAATTTAAGAATGATGATAAATAAATAAGAGAAGTTTGATTATATTAATGAAAGAAATTGGGTCACATCAGACTTGATTTTCCTTAACTGAAAGATGAAATAAAAAATCTAGAAAAGAGATATCAAGAAATGATGATTACAAGTAAAAAAGAGAAAGAGAAATGAAAGATACATGGAGTGTATCTAAAGACTCCAACATATCTTCAAAGTCTAATTCATAAAAAGATAAAACAAATCTAAAATTCAACATGTTCTTTATAGAATAATAGGAAATGGTATAAACTTATTACTCTTCCGATTTCGATTCTGGTAGTTTCTCAAATGAAAAATTAACTACCTATTTCTCTATACTAGAAGAAAAATATGATTCCTTATTAAAGAAACATAAATCTTTGAAAAAAACTTATAATATTGTTTTAGGTGAATTTGATACAATGCTAAAACAATATCAAGAGTTACTTGAAAAATTCAAATTCTAGGCATCAAACAATATCAATCATGAAAATAAAATCAAGGAATTATAGGATGTAGTGGAATCCTATAAGAGTGCTTCTCTTGTTTTTACTAAAGGAGAAAATATCTTAAATGAGATTATGAGAAATAATGTCATTAAAAGGGAAATATTTAGAATAATAAGTAAGGGTGGGAAATCAAAACTATATAAAAATTATTTTGTGCCAAATTCAAAAAATGCTACCTGTTATCATTGTGGAACAAAAGGCCATGTCACTAATAATTGCTATTTGAAAAATCCTCAAATTAGTGGTACTAAAATAGCTGTTGTTTCTAAAATTTTTTCTAAAGCTAGTGATATAAATTATAGAAAAATAAAGCATATCTAAATTCCCAGATCATTTTTCACTAACACCGCTGGACTGAAGAATATATGTGTACCAAAACAAATATTTGTTTAATTAATTTTGTAGGAAATGGTTTATAGAAAAATAAAATCCATATGGCCTATGGACAATGGATATTCTAGGAATATGAGTGGATACTCAACAAATTTTTAGACACTAACTCAAATGGATGGAGGACTATTCACTTTTGGTAATAATGCCAAAGGAAAAATAGTTAGAGTTGGAACTATTGAAGATATAAAGACTATCTCAATCAAAAAAATACTATATGTGAAAGGGTTAAATCACAATATAATAAGTATCTCTCAACTACATGGTGATGGATTTTGTTTTTAATTTTCTAACAATTCCTACTATGTGTTTAAAGATAAGTTACTTAAATTTAGAGCACCTAGAACTGATAATGTTTATACTTTGGATTTAAATTCCTTATGTAAAAAAATGTGAATTGTTTAACTTCTAAGAAAAATGAATCATGGATTTGGAATAAATGACTTGGACACTGTAATATATATTCTTTACATAAATTATCTAAGAAAGAATTAGTTTCTGATTTTCCTTGTATTAAGTTTGATAATAACTGATTCTGTGATGCATGCCAAATTGGAAAGCAACATAAATCTTCTTTCAAATATATTAACAAAATTGATACATCTAAACCTTTAGAAATTATCCATATATATTTTTTTGGATCATAAAAAGCAGAAAGTTTGGATGGAAAATTATATGTTTATGTTTTAGTAGATTATTATTCTAGATTTTCTTGGGTTTATTTTCTAAAACTCAAAAGTAAAGTATTCACTATTTTTAAGAGTTTTTGTAAAATTGTTCAAAATGAAAAAGGTTTTAAAATAACTTCATTGAGAAGTGATCTTGGTGGAGAATTTGAGAATCAAGAATTCAATTCTTTTTTCTTAAATATGGGTATTAAAGACACCTTCTTTACACCGAGAATACCTTAAAAAATGGAATTGTTGAAAGGATAAATAGATCTATTCAATAAATATTAAGGACTATGCTAAATGAATAAAGTCTTCCTACCTATATTTTGGAAAAATATGTAAGAATAGCTTGTTATATCATGAATAGAGTTTTAATATGGCATATTTTTAAAAATACATTGTATGAACTTTGGAATAATATAAAATATAAAGTAAAGTACTTTAAAGTTTTTGGATACAGGGTTTATATCTTGAATACTAAGGACAAACTTTGTAAGTTTGATCTAAAATATGATGAAGGAATATTTTTTGGGATATTCTGCTACCTCTAAAGCTTATAGAGTATTTAATAAAAAGTCAAGGATTACTGAATAATCATTTCATGTGAAGTTTGATGAAGCTAATTTTTTTAAGAGAAAGATCAAGCAGATGAAGTCACCAACTCTTTTAACAACATGAGACTTGAAACCCCTAAAACCTATTTTGAAAATAATATTAATAAAATTCAATTCAGTTTAGAAGAACATGATACTAAAGATCCTGAAAGCGTCTTTCCTAGAAATTCTAGAAGTTTAAAGAACCATCCTATAGAAACTATTATAGGAGACCTAGACATAAGAATTAAAACTAGAAGAAATGTAGGAAACCTAGCAGAATTTTCTACCTTTCTATCTCAGTTAGAACCTAATACTATTGAAGAAGCATTAGAAGATGAGAGTTGGATGATAGAAATGTAGGAAGAACTAAACCAATTCAAAATTAATTAATTTTAGGAACTTTTAGAAAGGCCAACCAATTATACTGTTATAGGAACTAAGTGGGTCTTTAGAAATAAACAGGATGATCAAGGGATCATAACCAGAAGTAAAGCTAGATTAGTAGCTAAAGGATATAATCAGGAAGAAGGTATAGATTATGATGAGATATTTTCCCCTGTATCTAGACTAGAATCCATAATAATACTTTTCTATTATTCATCTCATTTGAAATTTAAATTATATTTGATAGATGTCAAGTGTTCCTTTTTAAATTGTTATTTAATAGAGGAAGTTTTTGTTGAACAACCCCTGGTTTTGAAAATCCTCAAAAAACAAACTCTTTTTCTAAACTTACTAAATCTATATATGGACTTAAACAAGAACCTAGAGCTTAGAATTAAATATTGAGTTCTTTTATTTTGAAAAATAGATTTACTATTGGATTGGAAGATCCAACACTTTTTAAGAAAATTGTTTGTTCTAATATTTAAAATGAGCTATTTTTCAATCTCTTCATTACCCCAAAACTTATGATTTGATTTATTTTCATATTCAGATGCTTATTTTGGAGGTTGTATATTAGATAGAAAAAGTACCTCATGAACCTATCATTTTTTAAGAAAATATTTAGTTTCATGGCCTAGTACGAAACAACACTCAGTTTCCCTGTCAACCACTAATGCAAAATATATTTCTACTAGCAGTTCCTATGTAAAATTATTATAGATGAAAAACACCATACTAGAATTTGGACTAAATTTTAATAGTATCCCTGTTTTATGTGATAATACTAGTGATATAAATATTTCAAAAATTCTATAAGTCATTCTAGGACTAAGCACATTGATGTAAGACATCATTTTATAAGAGATCATGTCCTTAAAAAGGATATATCTTTATAATTTGTTAATACTGAATATCAATTAGCTGATATTTTTACTAAAGTACTTCTTAGTGCAAGTTTTGATTTTATTAAGGGGGAGTTAAGAATATTTAATTTTAATTAAATTTTTATTAATTAATTTCAAGTCTCTCTATTTTTATTTTAGTAAACTTTATTTAATATATTTAAATTATTTGAATTATTTTTATTTGATTATGTTTTAATTTATTTGAAAAGAATTACATTTAGATTTCTTTTTATTTGTCGTTTCAAAATTAAAAAGTAATGAGTATATTCTTAATCAGCGTGAGAAAACTATTTGCCTTATCTCTCTCACTTTATCCTCTCCTATACATATTTTTGGTTTACTGAGACTCTTTAGATTCCTATTTGTCGAAACTCAAAACCTTTAGAGATGGAAACTTCTCAAAGATCTGAAGTTTATGAGTTGGATGCAGCTACTTATCCATAAGGGAAAGCTCGCAAAATGCCCCAAGTAAAGGTAATCGATTTAGATTATTTTGATTTGAAAAATCTTTCACTCAAGGAAATAATAAGATTTCAAGGTCTAGATTATGATTTTAGAGAAGATAACATACCTGTAGTTTATAAAATTTAAGTAAAGGAATTTTGTAGAAATTCATCGTTTAGCCTTGGATTCGATGAAGTTAATATTTTCTATTAGATAAATGATACTGAGTTTTCTTTTTCTTCTATAAAAATGGATAAGTTTTTATATTATCCCCATGAGGGAGAGTTTCAATTTTATTTAAAGAATATAGGTAATGGAAACCATTTTTCAGAGGTCATTATGTTTTTTCTATTTTGAATGAGAACTATCAAGAAAGTAATGGCAAAAGAGTTTACTCATGATCATAGAGTAATGATGAAATCCATTCAATTTGTGATTTTTCCAAGGACATTAGAGTAAGATAAATTCCTATATCCTAATATTCATGTCATGTTTTTGTTTTTTAATCACATCAAGTTCAATTTCATTCGGTTTATGATAAGGTATCTAAACCATTACTACCACAAGGATTCCAAGATGAGAAATTATCCCTATGTAAGGATTATTTCTTTTTTCTGTGAAGAAATGAAAAAACTGTCAATATGTTTTTTTAGTAAAGCATGTCTTGACAAAAAAATCTTAAATTCTAGGATTGTTAGGAATTTAGGATTTTTTTGGAGAAACTCTTGCAACAGTCTTCTGCCAGTTGGTGCGGATCAACAATAGAGGTTGTTTACAAATGATAAGGGGAGTAAAAAATGATTCCTTTAGTTGGCTCTATTAGATAGAGACCTAATGAAGAGCCTAAATCAAGGAAAAAAGAAAATATTTTATAGATAATAAGGATTACAGTTGAAATTCTAGAGACTGTGGATGAAGCACCAGGAGTACATGTACATAAGGCTCCAGTGGTTGAGCATGTTGAGAAAGAGGCTCATAGTCATGAACATCAAAGGGAAGATGTCCCTAATCCTACAAATCAATCTATTATTATTCCTGATTCTGAAGTTTCTAGAGGATCTACCTTAAGATATATATCAGTTGGTAATGAAGAGCCTAGTTTGGTCTTGGTACAAGTTTATAACATGGATGATATCCCTGACCCCGACACTCAATATCTTGAATCTTCTGATTCTCATGCTGAAGCCTTAGGTTTAAAGATAAATATATTGGGGGCTTATAACTTGTTTCTTATACAATAATTGGAATCTGAGAAAAATAATTTTGGAGAGTTTGAAAATTTATACAGTGCTGAGTTTTGATTTTGAGGCTCATAATCTCCATCTAAGTCAATTCAAAGAAAATTTTATTTCTATTGGAGACCTTAAAGAGTTTATTAATAATATGTATAGAGAGTTCAAATTTATTGAGAGATGAATCTATCAAGAAGTCAAATTTTGATGATTTTATGTTAATGATAGGGAGAGAATTTCAATCTCTCAGGGAAAGAAATAAAGAATCAAACTCCTCTCAACAAAAAATTCCAGACCTGATCAGAATATTTGAAGGAATTACATAAGTGTTGGTTGATTTCAATGATAGACTGTACAATATTCAGTATGACAGTACTTCCATAAGTGTTCTATTAGATAATAAAAGGGATATGGTTATTCAACATACTTCCAATGAATCCTGGTTTGGATTAATGTTTAATCAAGTTAAGGATAAGTTCACTTCATTCATTCGGTTTGAGGAAGCTACGAATGAGTTTATGAAGGTTAATTTGGTTGATAATCTAAATATTGGTCAAGATTTGAAGAATATTCTTCAATAGTGGTCAGAAGTATTCAACAAACATTTTTAGAGCTTACTATTGAATCTCATTGACATTAATGGTGCTATCCAATCCATTCCTCATCCTGGTGCACCCACTACCTTTGGCGATTCTGATCATAGCCCCTCATTTTGAAGACAAAATTTTATTGGCTGTGGATTTTACTCTATTTATAAAAACATTTGAATTTATTTTTAAATTTAGTATTTTTATTTATATTTAGGTTTATTTTATTTAATTTAATTTCAATACTTCACTTCCAATCCTAAATTTATTTTTATTTTTAGTTTTTATAAACTATTCATTTATAGTTTAGTGCTATATTAACTATGGTTTATATCATTTAATCTTTTAAACTATCTTTTTGACATCATAAAAAATGGTGAGAATATTTAAGTAAGTGGATAATATCTATGAAGAATATCCATAGAGGAAAATATTTTCAAATCACAATATTTCATTCAAAAAATATTTATTTTGTAAATATATATTTTTCTTTATCGAAATAATACTGTGAAATTGAAATATGTTCTATATCTATTTTTTTATGTTTAGAAGGTCTAATTTTTTTTAATTTTTTTATGGATTATGTTATGGGTTTTTTGATCACCAAATAAGGGGAGATTTTTGGGCATGTATTGCCTCAATAATACTCTTTAATTCATGATGATTTTGATGCTCACAAATACCCTTGTTTGTTTTTAATGAAGTTTTCTTGAGTGAGTTTTTAGGAATTTATATCCAGGTTAAGATAATTTAACATTATGAGAATTAGTCTAGAAACACTGTTTCAAAACTTATGTTCGGTAAATGAAAGTATGGTTCATTATCCCTATGTTACACTGGAAAAGTGAAACGCTTGCATATGGTATCAACCCTAAATTACACTAAATAGTTTGTGTTTGGATCAACATACATACATTTGGATAATCAACAAGCGTATGGATCAAAAACCCTACGTTGCAAGTTGGTATTACTATTCATAAACCCTAAGTTCGGAAATTTGAGCATATGGTTAATAAATGCTATGTTTAGGATCTTATACAAAAAAGGTGAATGTATGGATTATCATCCCTACAATACTTTTTTTACCTATGTTACATGAAGATGAAAGTATATTTAAGGAACCATATATTGGTAGGAACCCTACGCTATGTGATGGAACCCTACTCTATAAGAAGGAACCCTACACTATACAATTTAACCCTATGTGGTGTTTTCAATGATGAAGTTTTTAAGCCATGTTTTCAATCTGAGATTGCTACAATGATCGAGTAAAAATTAAAGACTGGTTCGAGGATCATTATGATTGTTTCAAAGAATCGTATTCATAGGAGAAAATTAATCCTGTTCCTAAGGAAAGTTACAACTCCCCTGGTCAATTGGAATTTGAATTTTCACTATCAATTAGGCTATTCTTTTGGATCTTGAATATTGAAGAAAGCTATCTATTCTCTATATTTATTCAGAGTATATCTTCAAAATATATTAGTGTGATATGATATTCCCCTATGTGACTAAATTATTGAAATTATCTTTTACATTTTTACTACAATGAACTATCAAATCTCTGTTATTTTCAAAAGAGGTTATGTTTTGAAAGTTCTACATATTTCAACCTCGAGTTACTACTGCTGTTTTAGTTTCTACCTTATTGAAGATGATTTTTCAACAAGGATAACTTCAGACTATTTCATTATGGAATATATTCTTTTTTGTATAACAAGATCTACCTTTTTTTAATTGCTGCTGTAACCAGGATGATCAACCCGAATCAAAAAATAAAACTCTTTTGTTTTATTGGAGTTTCAAGTGCTCGTACTCAGTTATGGTGGAGTATCAACTTCTCAATCTAAGATGTGGATAACTGGTTCTCTATTAAAAAACTAAATGTATTTTTTAGTTTTATTTTAAATGTTTCAACTGGATACACTCAATTTTAGATTTATGGTCTTGTGATAGGAGGATCATTCTAGTAAAATTCACTAATCTCGTAGAAAGAGGGATTGGTGGAGTGGACCAGGGGATATTTTTATTGACCTAATGTTTTATAAATGAGAATACCTTCTTATAATTATGCCTTATAGTGTAATCACATTAGGAATCACAATGAAATATAATGATACTAAATACTATATGTCCTTTAAACATAATTTTTCCACTTATATGGTTTGAATTTAAAAAATTTGACAAACACGGTTGTGCTCAGGACGATTTTTGGAGTCTAATAGAACAACCATAATTTTTGGTGAATAGTAACCTACCCTTATGAATAGTAACCTACCCTTATGAAAAGTAATATGATCCTTATGAATAGTAAATTGTCCAAACTAATAGTAATCTTACCCATGAATGAATAAATAAAATTTAGGCATCTTATAAGCGACAATTTTACCATAGTAAAAATATTGTTTTTTGTAAGTCATAAATAAATAAATAAAATTAATTAATTAATTTAAAAGAAATTTTATTATCCTAAAATGTGTTCATAAATTAAAAATTCTATGTCTTATGGTTTTAAGATAATGTTATAAGACCTTATGTAATTTTATAATGCATTATTAAATCAGTTTTAATTTAAAAAACTGTATTATTTTTAAGTAAATTATGATTTTAATTAAAAATAAAATTAATCATATTTATAATTTTTTTTAAAAAAGGAATTCATTTTTATAATCTACATGTTGAAAAATGGTTAGGGTTATTTTTTGATATTTTTTTGAAATACTTGAATTTTTGATGAATAGTGAAATACCATAATTTACAAAATAAGGTAAAAACACTAATTATGAGTCATGTATGATGTTCTTATGATATAAAACCAATTGTTTTGGATTCACATGATAAGATTTCTATTCTTGGTCATGGGACACTCACTATTCCTTGTCTTGTGGAGAAATAATAAATTAATGAATATAATATTGAGAAACCCCCTCTCCCCTCCACTATAAATACCACCCTTCAGACCCTCATTTCCTCACACCTCTCAAGCTTCAATCCCTATCTAAACTCTACCCAAAAATCTTCCCTATCCCCCCCACATCTAAGAGCTTCTGGTCCCATCAAAAGATCAAGCCTATCTTCCTTAAGGAGGATCTCAAGAGGAGGATCCAAGGGGTAATTCCTCTCTCTCTCTCTCTCTCTCTCTCTTCCTTTAAATTCCTTTCATTATCATGTTCATTTCTTATTCTCTCCCCAAATATCCTCATAAACATGGTATATTAACTCCATTATCTCACATATACGGGAATTTTATGATACTAATGGTATATTATATCATCTAACCCCCTTCTCTGCCTCTTTTTATTTTATAAAAGAAATCGTTGTTCGTGTGGTGTCAATTTATCACCTTCAAGAACGACATGTTTTATTTATTTTTTAATTTCTACCTTCAGATCTGGTCATGAAACCATTTTTATAACTGAAACATATTATATTATATTTATTATTTCCTATTTAAAGTTCTAGAACTAACTTATGTACATATTACTAAATGATTAAACAAAACAAGTTCGTTGTGGTCGAAAAACCGCCCAAATTAACCCAAACAATCATTATTTAATTATTATCTAATGATTAATCCACATGGTATATAATATAATTCATTATAAGATCATTTAAACTTCTATAATATCTTTAATAGCATGAAATATCAGTTCTAGATGTTTTCCCATGTTCTACATGAACTTCCATTTATGAATACAAGTGAACCGCTCAAGAAAACCATAAAAACGAACATTCCCGAACAATGTTTTTAAACCCTATAACTCATCCAAAGTCCCATAAAATAACTTAATGAAACCATAATTAACCATATTAATGTAGAAAATATTCTTTAATTGTTAATTAATTAATCTAATGTTGTTATATTGGACATTAAAGCGAAGAAAGTGTTTGGATACAAGGTAAGGGGAAATTTTCGAACCCAACTTTCTTTCTTCAGGTTCTCCCTAATTAACTCCATTTTTGGTGTGATTACTCCTTAAAAATCATTTTTTTCATCATTATATTACCAATTCTGGGATATACATGTTCTCTACTAGATTTTATGTCAAATACAATGTTTTCCAAAAGAACTCTTATTTCAAAAACACACCTTTTACTTCTCACTAAAGGTGGATGGTTCTTGTATGAAGTATGTTATTCCCACTTTCTATTGGTAACCCAAAGTTCATGAATGTGTTCTTATGATATTAATCCCATTACTTTATAGGGTCCATTTATGTTCTTTTTTTTATATATGTTCTTTGTGGCATTCATGATAATGATAATGTTATGGTGTGACAGGTGCGCCAAGAATTATATAGCATAAAATGAATGTTATGATGTGACGGGTGCACCCGAAATTATACAGAACTTCAATGAATTGGGTAAAGTGATGAATCACATGATTTAAATTGAAATGATGTGTGAACAAGATGCTATATTTTTTCACAACTATGTGTGGTAGTTAAACACTGAGACATGGTGTTTCATTTTTTATGCAATGCCACATTTCAAGTCTTTTATTAATGCTTCCTCTTATGTTTACGATACCATGCCTATGTTATGTTTATTCTCAACCCATGATATATTGTTCTTATCTATCATCTTGTTGGGATTTTAGATCACCTCTTTTTATGTATATCCTTAGGTGACTACATGTACTAAGGAGAGGTCAAGTGCCAATAAGATTCTAGAGAAGAAGGAATTAAATGAATGTTTATGCTTGATGTTTTAATTGTTATGTATGGTCCTAGTTTTCCCAACAAACTAATCCTTTGAATCCTCTATGTGTAATACTATTATGTTTTTATCTTTAAAATGATTTAATAGAAATGTAAGAAAAGTCCAAGTCTCTATTGTTGGTATCAAAGGAAAGTTTTAGTTAATTTGGGAATTATGATTAGTGAACCCTAGAGAAAACCTCTAGTATGAGACTAAGTACAAATATGCATAGAAGAATCTTTACATAAGGAACCCATAAGTTATTATTTCAGTGTAAATCATACAAATTAATAAGTTATTCATGACTTGTTGACTTATGTTTTGTTCTAACCTTTTCTATTTTAGAAAATGGTGGGAACCAGGAGAAACCAGACTAACAAATTGTGTGAGGGACAATGCAATGATTACCCGAACAACATCCCCAATGATTTGGGAGGTGGAGTTCAAAACTTCATGGGAATTATTACCTAACTATCAAATATTATGAAAAATAACCAGAATAATGGGGAACTTCCTCCTTCACCAAAGAGGGAGAAACTAGTTATCAAGTGTTTTATGTGGAAAAGACCACCAACGTTTAGTGGATCTTCTGATCCACTAGTTGCGGGACAATGGGTCAACTCCATAGATAAGATCTTTTATGTGCTTTACTATTCTGATATGGAGAAGGTGACATGATCCATTTATCATCTAGATGGAGTGTCCGATCAATGGTGGGCTTTGATTAAGAACACCAAGCCTAGGGATGAAATTGAAGAGATGGAATGGGTCGACTTTAAGATCATGTTTCTTAATAAGTATTTCCCAAGAACTCTTTGTATGAAGATGGAGAGAGAATTAATATAGCTTAAGAAAAAATAATGATAATCTATCACAACCTATGAAGTGAATTTTACAAGGATTACAAGGTACACTTCAGGTTTTGTTATCAGCAATGATAGAAAAATTAATAGATTCTTTAGTGGGTTAAAACCACACCTTCGAAAGGCTCTAGAAATTAGAGACTTTGGGAGTTATGAATAAGTTGTTCAATTTTCTCTCAAAGTAGAGATGGATTTTGGATAATGGTCCCATGTCTATGGTGATAAGAAATGGAAGATGGTGTTTCAAGCTGGGGGATCTAATGATAAAGGTGGGAAGAAAGCTCACCGACCCACATGCCAAAAATGAGGGAAGTTGCATCATGGGAAATGCCTCAAAGGGATGAGGAAATGCTTCAAGTGTGGGAAATTAGGACAACATGCTCAAGAGTGTCTAAAATACATGAGAAGTAAGGATACTGTAGTGGAAGAAAGGAGAAAAACACCCATAGTTCAGTGCTATAACTGTAAGGAGCAAGGGAACTATGCAAGCCAGTGCACTGAATCTCGAGTTCTCAAGGGTAACCATCGTCAGCAGCCACCAAAGCCAAAGGAATAAGGGAAGGATTATGTAATCACTACTGCAGAAGTGAATCAAGATAAAGAAGTTGTAAAAGGTATACTTCCTATTCACTCAATAATGGAAAAATTATTATTTTATTCTAGTTCTACGCATTCATTTATATTTTTCAAGTTTTCTAGAACTATAGAATTGAATCCATAAAACCTTGAAGTAGATATATCTATAAAAACACCAAGTGGTGTAATCACCACAACCCAAGTGTTTGACTCTTCTCCTGTTGGATTATGTTGGAATATTCTTCCAGCGAATCTCATAATACTTCCCTTGTTGGAATTTGACACTATAATGGGAATGGATTGGCTCTCGTTATATCGAGCACATATCAACTACTAGGGAAAGGAAATATCTTTTCATATTCTGAAACATTCCATGCTCCTTTACAAATGTAAGAAAGATCATGAATCTACTTTTAAAAACTCTTCAATGGTGTGGGTGTTAATACCCTATGAAGAAGCATACCTTGCCCAAATGGTTGAGTAAAAGGAATGTGCCAACCTTTCAGAAGTTCCCATCATGAGGGAATAGGGTGACGTATTTCCTGAAGTCTTACCCAGACTTCCCCCATATTGCGAGGTGGAGTTCTCAAATGAACTCATACCTGGAGTTACTCCTATCTCAAAGTGTCCCTATAGGATGGCTTCGATCAAAACAGAGGAGTCAAAGAAGCAGTTGTAGGTTTTTTTGGACAAAGGGTTCATACGACCTAGTGCATCACCTTGGGGTGCACTAGTGATCTTTGTGAAGAAGAAGGACGGAACAATGAGGTTGTGTATCAATTATTAGGAACTCAATAAGATCACCATAAATAACAAGTATCCTCTTCCAAGGATTGACTGCTTGTTTGATCAGTTAAGAGGAGCTCAATACTTCTCAAAGATGGATCTTTATTCTGGATATCATCAGCTAAAGTTGAAGAAGGAAGATATTCAGAAGACTGCCTTCTGTACAAGGTATGAGAACTACAAGTTTCTGGTGATGCCCTTTTGACTTACTAATGACCCTGTAATCTTCATGGATTTGATGAATAGAGTCTTTAGACATTACCTTGAAAAATTTGTGGTAGTGTTTATTGATAATATTCTCATATACTCCAAGAGCAAGGAGGAAGATGAAGAACATCTAAGATTTGTGTGGGAAACTTTTAGAAAGGAGAAGTTTTATGCCAAATTCATAAAGTGTGACTTTTTGATGAAGCAAGTCAGGTTCTTGGGACATGTGATCACAAGTGAAGGAATTTCTGTGGACCCTTAAAAAACAAAGGTGATTAAGGAATTTCCCAGGCCCTCTAGTGTCACAAAAATCTATAGTTTTCTTAGATTAGCTGGGTACTACCGACATTTTGTGAGAAATTTCTCACGATTGTCAAGCCTGCTAATTAAGTTAACAAGGAAAGGTGTAAAGTATGTCTGGATGGAATAATGTGATAGAAACTTCAGGGAGTTAAAGAGAAGGATGATCACTACAAATGTACCCACATTATCGAAAAGTGGAGAAAGTTTTGTGATATATAGCGATGATTCAAAGAAAGGTTTGGGTTGTGTACTAATGTAAAATGATAATGTGATAGCCTAAACCGCACATATGTTGAATAACCATGAGCATAACTACCCGACACATGATCTAGAGCTGGAAGCTGTAATTTTTGCCTTGAAAATCTAGAGGCACTACCTTTACGGTGAGAAGTGTTACATATACACCAACCACAAGAGTATAAATCATATATTCACACAAAAGGATCTAAACATGTGTCAAAGGAGATGGTTTGTGGTAATCAAGGACTATGATTACTCTATTCACTATCATCCTATAAAGGTGAACAAGGTAGCAGATTATCTAAGCAGAAAAGAACCAGCTACTCTATCTATATTATGGATTGAGAAAGACCCTATATTCTTGGATATTAAAAGGATGGATTTGGAAATAATAAGGGAAGGGGATACATCCTACCTTTCCCAAATTATTGTGCAACCATACATCCAATAGAAGATTAAGGAGGCACAAAGGGATGATATGGAGTTACAAAAGAAGATGAATGTAGTAAAGGAAGGGAAGTTTCTTGATTTCCATATCGATGATGATGGTGTGATTTGTTTTGGAATGTAAATTTGTGTGCCTTCATCACCCAGGATAAAGAAGGATCTATTGGAAAATGAACATATCACAACATTCTCTATCCATACTGGTATCACCAAGATGTACTGAGATCTCCATGAACACTTCTGGTGGGATAAAATGAAGAAGGAGATTGCAGAATATATCTCAAGGTGATTGGTATGTTAGAAAGTTAAAGCTGAGAAAAAAAGTCCAAAAGGACGATGAAACCATTTCCTATACCCATTTAGAAATTGGATAATGTTACTATGGACTTTGTCATGGGTCTCCTGAAGATGTCGAAGGGAAATAATGCGGTATGGGTTGTGTTTGACTGACTCACCAAGACTGGAAATTTTATCGCTATTTGGAAAGACCTATCGCTTGAATAACTTGAATATATATATGTAAAGGAAGTGGCGAGAATTTATGTTGTTCCAATATTGATTGTATTTTACTATGATCCAAGGTTCACATCTAAATTATGGATGAGACTTCAACATGTTTCTAGTACTGAGTTAAATTTTAGCATGAACTGTCACCCCCAAACTGATGGCCAGTCTGAAAGAACTATTCAGAATCTTGAAGAAATTCTAAGAGCCTACTCTCTAGAATTCAAAGGTGGATGGGATCAGTATCTCCCATTGGTTGAGTTCTCATACAACAATAACTTCCACTCGAGTATTCAGATGGCTCCATATGAAGCTCTATATGGAAAGTGGTGTAAAACTCTAACTTGTTGGGATGAAGTTGGAGAAAGAGAAATACTCAGACCTGATCTTGTGCAAGAGATGATGGAGAAGGTTCTAGTCATCCTGAAACAAATCAAATCTACTCAGATTCGGCAAAAGATCTATGCTGAAAACTGTCAAAGGGACTTAGAGTTTGACATTTGAGATAAATTTTTCCTTTCAATATCACCATGGAAGAGAGTCATGTGGTTTGGAATGAAATAGAAGCTAATGCCAAGGTACATTAGCCCCTTTGATATCCTTGACTACATAATAGATGTGGCCTATAATATTTCACTTCCACCAAATATGGCTCAAGTTCATGATGTATATCACGTATCACTCCTAAGAAAGTACATACCAGATCCCTCACATGTATTGAACTTCGAGGTGGTACAGCTGGAAGATGATATCTTATATGAGGAATAACCAGTAAAGATTTCGGACGGGAGAGATAAGGTTATATGAAACAAGACAAACCACCTTGTCAAAGTGTTATGGAGGAACCATAAGTTTGAAGAAGCTACTTGGAAACTGGAGGAGGCGATGAAGGAGTACCCTCATCTGTTTGTGTAAAACGAAATTTCGAGGGTGAAATTTCATAAGGGGGGGAGAATGTAACGACCTAATGTTTTATCAATGGAAACCCTTTCTTATTATTATGCCTTATAGTTAGGAACCACAATAACATATAATGATACTAAATACTTTGTGACCTTTAAACATAGTTTTTCCACTTATATGGTTTGAATTTCAAAAATTTGACATACACGGTTGTGGTCAAGATGATTTTTGGAGTCTAATAGAAGAAACATAATTTTTTGTGAATAGTAACCTACAGTTATGAATAGTAACCTACCATTATGAATAGTAATATGAACCTTATGAATCTTAAATTTTCCAAACTAATAGTAACTTTACCCATGAATGATTAAATAAAATATAGGCATCTTATAAGTGACAAGTTGACCATAGTAAAAATATTGTTTTTTTATAAGTCATAATTAAATAATTATAATTAATTAATTAATTTTAAAGAAAATTTATTTTCCTATTTTTTTTAATAAATTAACAATTCTATGTCTTTTAGTTTTAATATAATGTTATAAGACCCTATGTATGTTTTGAAAGTAATATTAAATTAGTTTTAATTTTAAAAACTGTATTTTTTTATATAAATTATGATTTTAATTAAAAATTAAATTAATCATATTTAGAAAATTGTTTTTTTAAATATACTTTATTTTTGGATTATACATGTCGAAAAATGGTTAGGGTGAATTTTTGAGATTTTTCTGAAATACTTGAATTTTTGATGAATAGTGAAATACAATAATTTACAAAATAAGCTAAAAACACTAATTATAGAGTCATGTATGTTGTTCTGATGATGTAAGATCAATTGGTTCGTATTCACATGATAAAATTACTATTCTTGGTCATGAGATACTCACTATTCCTTTTCTTGTAGAGAAATAATAAATTAATGAATATAATATTGAGAAATCCCCTCTCCCCTCCACTATAAATACCACCCTTCACACCCTCATTTCCTCACACCTCTCAAGATTCAATACTTGTCTAAACTCTCCATAAAAATATTACCTATCCCCTCCCCCACATCCAAGAGCTTCTGGTCTCATCAAAATACCTATCCTAGCTTCCTTAAGGAGGTTCTCAAGAGGAGGATCCAAGAGGTAATTCCTCTCTCTCTCTTTTTCCTTTAAATTCCTTTAAATTTCAAGTTCATTTCTTAATATCTGCCCACCTATCCTAATACACATGGTATGGTAACTTATGTATATCACATATAATATAACTTTATGATACTAATGGTATATTATATCATCCAACCCCCTTATCCTCTTCTTTTTATTTAATAAAAGAAATCATTGTTCGTGAGGTGTCAGTTTATCACCTTTGAGAACGACATGTTTTCTTTTTTTCCATTTCTACATTCGGATATGGTCATGAAACCATTTTTATGGTTTAAATAGATTATATTATATATATTATGTCCTATTTAAATTTGGGTAACTAACTTATGTACATATTACTAAATGATAAAACAAAACAAGTTCGTTGTGGTTGAAAAATCGCCCAAATTAACCCAAATAATCATTATTTAATTCTTATCTAATGATTCATCCACATGTTATATAATATAATTCATTATAAGATCATTTAAACTTATTTAATATTTTTAATAACATTAAATATCAGTTCAGGATGTTTACCCATATTCTACACGAACCTCCATTTATGAATACAAGTGAGCCGCTCAAGAAAACCATAAAAATGAACATTCCCGAACAATGTTTCTAAACTATATAACTCATCCAAAGTCCCATAAAATAACTTAATGAAACCATAATTAACCATATTCATGTAAAAAAGGTTCTGGAATTTATAATTAAGGAATCTAATGTGGTTATACAGGACATTAAAGTGAAGAAAGCGTTTGGATACAAGGTAAGGGGAAATTCTCGATCCCAACTTTCTTTCTTCGAGTTCTCCCCCTTTCACTAAATTTTTGGTATGAATAATCCTTAAAAATCATTTTTTCATCATTATATTACCTATTATGATATATACATGTTCTCCACTTTAAATTATGTCAAACACAATGTTTTCAAAAAGAACTCTTTTTTTCAAAAACACACCTTTTACTTCTCACTAAAGGTGGATGGTTCTTGTATCAAGTATGTTATTCCTACTTTCTTTTGGGAACCCAAAGTTCCTGAATGTGTTATTATGAGATGAAAACCATTCCTTTATATGGGTTATTCATTTTCATTTTTCATATATGTTCTATGTGGCATGCATTATAATGACAATGTTATGGTGTGACAGGTGCGCCTAGAATTATATAGTGCAAAATGAATGTTATGATGTGATGATTGCACCCAGAATTATACAGCACTCCAATGCATTGGGTAAAGTTATGAATCTCATGAGTTAAAGTGAAATTATGTGTGAACAAGATGCTATCTTTTTTCACAACTATGTGTGGCAGTTAACCACTAAGACATGATGTTTCATTTTTTATGCAATGCCACATTTCAAGTCTTTTATTAATGATTTAACTTATGTTTATGATCCCATGCCTATTTTATGTTTATGATCAACCCATAATATATTGTTCTTATCTATCTTATTACTGGGCTTTTATATCACCCCTTTTTATGTATATCCTCAGGTGACTACATGGATTAAGGAGAGGTCAAGTGCCAATAAGATTCTAGAGAAGAAGAAATTAAATGAATGTTTATGCTTGATGTTGTAATTGTTATGTATAGACCTAGTTTTCCCAAGACACTAAACCTTTTTATCCTATATGTTTAATACTATTATGTTTTTTATGTTTAAAATGATGTAATAGTAATATAAGAAAAGGCTGGGTTGCTATAATATTTGTGCCTTAAACCACTATAAAAATATGTATTCTTTATTTCTATTTATCTGCTGCCCATTTTCATACAAAATAAAGCACTGCATATCTGCATAAACCATAGAGGGTGTCAAAAGACAAAATTGGGGAATATTTTTGAAAAGACACAATTCACCCCACTCTTGTTTTACTTTGTATATTCCTACCTAAAACTTGTCCCACTCAAGGTAATTTTTTAGTATATAATATACTCTCAAGAGGGGATACCTCACTACACATGAGACATAGGACCATCTCACCCATTTCCACCAGGATAATGCCTCTCTTTACCACACAAATGACATAATTAATGCAACCTAGGATACTCAAATATCATCCTAAATCTTGATACCAACCTTTGGTCTCTCTTAAAATCAATCGAAAACTTCTATCTTTGGATAGATAGTCTCTGAGAGATCCCAAACTACCCAAAGTGCAAGGGTGTACTTATTCAAACTCTAAGAGGCTAATTGTTGTCGTATTTCTTTACAAAGGGAACTCTTGGTACCTATATCTTTACTCAACCCCATTAATTCTTGTTGGCATGAAAAAATGAATAAAAAAGTATATTGTTTTATATTGAAGGGGCCACCTACCAATAATAAAAACTTACCATACCCTCAGTGCTCTACTTGTCCTCATCTAAGCCCTTCCATGCCACATATAAGCATATATACGCACCCAGGATCTTATCTAAAGCTGTAAAATTCAAAATAATTTATTATAATAATTTTAAATTAATTATTCAATTTAATTTAATGAGTCATAGTCTCATAAAAACTCACTATACAATGTTACATCATTGAAACCACACATAACCAAATGTTTTTATCCTCCCAAGACATCCTCTCAACTATTTTAGTAAATTACCCATAAATAGAAATAATTAATACCATGATCCAGTTAATTCATCACAAAAATTATTTCCAAAGACACTAAAATAATAATATAATGAAAAACATGAAGAATAGAGGGAAGGAGATTAAAAACTTACCTTGAGTCCATCATATAATCTTCACTAGAAACACCCCTCACCGATGAGAATCTAAAGGGGAAGAGGGAGGGGAATAATGATTAAAATAACCATATCTCGACACCCTATCCATCTAAGCAATGATGGGGGAGGGGGTGAACTTAAAATTATGGCTATACCCATATTTTTAAAAACTTAACAGGGTAATCATCATGGCATAACATATATGTTTGATGATGTGACATAGTCTTAAGGGAACCCATCATGACAAGACCACTTGGTTCACTGTGTAATTTAGCTCCCTTGGCCAAAGACAAATACCCCATGGTGTACCCCTCATTTTGTGACCCATTTATTCATAGAATATACCTTTAATACATGGACTCCCCATAAAACATTGCCTTGTCTCTCTATGACATAGCCCTCACCCTCATGATATAACACCCCACTAAATCCCACCCCTTCACAATCATGCCCTCTGCATCTAAACCATGATGTATCATTGTAGAAAAATATCAGAGCATCACCTAAGAGTCATAAAATTAATATCTTTCCTAACAAGAAATCATAAATGTAAAACTAAAGGGTATTCATACCCAATATAAAAAGGTCACCATACCCCATACGTAAGGGTCACCATCATGGCATTACACCCTCTGCAATGAACTGATTCCCTTACTTAAGGTTCTCACGTTAGTGAAAAAACTGAAGAAAAAACCAGCATGTTATAACACCCCATTATCATAGTATGATCAAATTCCTCCATGCTGTGGTGCCTCCCTTAACCATAATGTAATTCTTGATCATGAATTTATTATGACATAACCTCCACCCATCTTGACATGACGAACCATCTGTAGTAACATTTTTTTGTGGGACTATAATGCCCAATCCTTATTCAAACCACAATTACATGATTTATAATAAGGGTTTCACATTATTAAATTTATAGAATCATTTTATTTTATAGTTTTATAGAATTAGGTAAAAAATTACATAAAAGTGTAAATTTCCATGCAATATCCATTTCCCCCACAAAACAAGTTCTTTATAAAGACACACTTTCTTCATTCTAGGAAAGTCCCATATCTAAAACTTCAACTTTATTAACATTCCTACTCATCATTAATCCCTATGAAAATAATATAAAAATGTGGGATGAGAATAAAAGATCTCTTTAAGGGATATAAAAATAAATTAAACCCAATAATCCATTTGAAAATTAATGAAAAATCCATAAGAATTTTTTCCATTTTCATAATAATAATTTAACTCAAATAATCATTTACATACCCAAGAAATAAATTTATTTTCCCTAAGATTTAATAAAAAATCTCACAAGAAAGAATAAATACAAATTCATAATCATGAGGGTTTATTGTAAAATATGATCACTCAAGAAAATATTTTATTAAAAAACAATATTATCACCCTTAAATGGGGCATCAACTTTCTATTAAACATAAGATCATTATCATACCTTATGAAATCAAAATAATTCCATGAACAAATAATTTTAAAGAATAGAAAAACCTTATAGGTACCTCTGGACATCATCTTTATATCACTATTACAATTACACTTACAAGTATTCTTACAAATAGAATAACCTACTCTGTTAATTCCAATATATATTCCCCAGAGAACAAAATCATTATTCAATGAATTGGAGAGATATGTTAGGGTCACACATTATCATGAACAATATATAAGGATTGTATCATACATAAAATAGATATAAACATTTATTTCCATCATAAAATATCATAAATTATTTAGTTTAACACATATACAAAAGCACTATGATTCTTCACACAAAAATAAGGATAAAAATCATTTTTTGTTGAGTAATATTTAAAAAAAATTTCTAGAAGAATTTAAATTTGGATATTGTTTTGAAAAACCCTTAAAATTTCAAGAGTAATCTTATTAAATAATAATGGTTATGATGATGGGGAATTTAGTTCATTCTATATATGATAAAAAAATATTCCTTTCATATCTTTGTAAAAATGTTAAAATAAACCATTTGGAAACATTTAAAAATATTATTTTTGAACATTCATAAATAAAGTTAAAAAAGTTTTAAAATAAATATTAACATACATTTCAGTATACTATAAAAATATCTGAAACATTTTAAGAAACAAGTATATGGAGGAAAATAGTAGAAAAACTTTAAAACTTTTAAAATATAATTTTAAAGAAAAATCCCTTACGTTAAGGCGAGTCTAGTTTCATAATCTATCTAACTAAAAAATAATAAAATTATATTTGTTTTTAATTTATTAATAAACTTTTTAATTTCAATTCCATTATCATTATTTATCTTATATCATTTATAAACATCCTACTTTTTAGTTACTGAAATAGTTAAGTTTTTGTTGGACATTTTGAGGTCTTTTAGTTCATAATTCCCAAAACATTTTCGGTAGGCTGATTTTGGTAAAAGGATTCTTAGTTACATAATCTTAAAAATATTAATAAAGAAATAATTATTATATTTATATTTTAAATAAACTTTTAAAACCATCCATATAAGATGGTAATGAAAAATGAGTCACATCATTTTATGGAGATGATAATCCACATGTATGCATGAACGACATTATCATTTTTTAATGGATCGAAAGGTAAGACAATAGATGATATATTATCTTTAAAAAATGATAATTATTTAGTTAATATCACACACAAAGATATATATATATATATATATATATATATTAAATATATCATTATAACCATCCTTTAGAGGCTGTTATGAAATCAAAACAAATCACTTCGCAGAGGTGGTCATCTACACATACACACAAACAATGTTTTCACTCTTCATACAACGTAAAATAAAATGGATAAGTTTTTTGAAATAAACATAATAAAATTTCATTATATTTGAGATATTTATGTTATTATATCATCATGGTTTAATAATATTTTAAAGAGTTAGAATAATAAATATAATAAAAATGCTCAGTTAAGAGTTATACCTCTTCTTTGGAAAACCACGTAGAGATTACACATTAATCCTTATAGGTTCGAATTGTTATGAGAAAAGATACTATATGTAATGGGGATGAATTTTGGGAAGGTATTTGGGTGGGTATCGGTTGTTATAAGTGGATGAATAGGTGTGAATAATAGAGGATAAGTGGTTCCATTTTATAAGTGAGAGGAGTTTCACTCTTGTAAATATTTAGAGTTTAAAAATGTTAAAATGGATTATTCTTGTTCATGTGAATAAAAGGAACCCATATATAATATATAAGATGTTATAGGGTCTAAAAAACTCAAAAAATTACAGTTATACAAGTTTTTGATACATTCTAAACCTTATCTCTTAGTTAAACTCCATATAAACCCAATTTAATCTTAACCATGATAAGATAAATTTTTACCATGATAAAATAATTATATGTAAAAAAATAGGGGAATTATAAAAAAATTAGACATTATTATTCCAAAATTTTAACCCATTTTATCATATTAAATTTATATAGGTGGTAGAAATTACTTTTAAAATGAGAACACAAAATGTTGAAAAATATATTTTTAGAAAAATACCCGACTTAAGAATAAATATAATTTTACCTTGAAAAAGGGTATACAATTTATTCCGAAAATTTTAATGGTTATTTAATAAAAAATTAAGTTATTTATAATTTTTTATCAATATAAAATTAAATGCAACCTTCCAACCATACCATTAAATTAAAAGACCCAAAAATAGTTTTTAATTTGAAAAAATATAACTTCTGTTCGCAGAAGTCAAGATTGAGTTCTAAAATTAAATTGGATATATAATCTAATTATTAGAATCAATTATCAATAATTATTAATTTAAAATCTTAATATCAACATACATTTCACACATAAAAATAGTTTTATGAAAAATATTCCTTTTACATTAAAAAGGTTTTATCTTCGTTTCTAACTAATTAATAATCAATATATGGTCGATTATTCATTTTATTAAGGAAAAATTTATACATATATTTCATAATATTTTTATCCCTATTCATACCCACTAAACTAATGATTGGTTATAATGGTTGTATTTAAATTATAACATATCGCTGATCATTTAAGCTTGGTGTTGCATATACCACACACTATCAAATATATTACATAATAAAAATAAATTCCAAAATATTACGGTGTTACAAGGACCACCCTAACCCTTATTTTATATTGACACAATTATCCAAAATACCTCATGGTTCTTCTAGCACTTCTACAGAAATCTTATTGATATTCTTCACCCCTTATAATCTCAATCTAAATTCCAATTCTTGAAACATCCTTACTCAAGAACTAAAAATTAAAAATTCAATCTAAATTTCTTAACCCATAATGACCTGATTCATTACACTTTGAACTTAATTCAATACTATATACTTATTTTTTAATTAATTTTTATTAAGGACCTAAATAGATGTTTAAAAGAGTTGAGTGTTTTCTATTCCACCATAAAACCCATTAATTTTCTTGAAAAAAATAATAATGAGGGAATTATTCTTCTCACTTTATGAAATAGATAAGGACTGAATATAGTATAAGGGACCAAAAGGCATAAATAAATATAATAGTTCAAAAAATATTTTATTATATATTTTTATCCCAACTTTAAGAATTGAAACCATTTTTAAGAAGATCTAAAGGATCAAGAAACTATGTAGAGTGTCACTCTATAAATATTGGGAGTAATTAAAGATTTCATCTATTAGTTGTTTGTATCACAAAAAGTGAGAAACTAATCATTAAATTATTCTGTGAAGTTATCAATACCATGGAGAGGATCATGGTTTATTCTATGTTGGGAAGATGATTATTTGATAAAACACCTATAGCAATATGAGCATTGATTGATAAGATGACACAAAACTCCCAACATATTAGAGATAAAGACACATAAATATGAGAGTTATAAATTATATTCATACACCAATAATTAAAAATCATATATTTTATAATAATTTATACTTGTTGAACACTATATTGAGGTAAATAAACTTATATTAGAATGTAATAAAAATCACTATTTCCAAGGTTTGTGAAATTTTCATGGATAAAAACCATCCTAAAGATTATTTTCCATATCTTTATGTGATGGGGGAGTATTCCAGTGTTAACAAAAAATAAAATAAAAATAAACAAACACATTATTATAATAAGTAACATCCATTATTATAAACATAAAATATGGGATAAAAAATCATCTAAATATTAGGTATGATATAGGGTTTGAACAAGGGCCCCTTTTCAATATAACATCCATGATCCTTATTCATATTAAAATATATTTTAGCAACCCTAAATGACATTTCATAATAAATAATAAACAATACAAAAATAATAGAGGAACCAATCTTCCAAAAAATAAATAATATTCCAGTACTAATTATATTTTAGAATACATTTTTTATGATAAATAAAATGAACTGAAGATTCAAGATACATAATTGAGATAATCGAAGGCATATATTTTCTATATTTTGAGAAATTTATTTGAGTTGGTAAGTCAAAAATATGGTTATATTCCTTCCCAAACCACTCCAAACCATAAGGGTGATGTCAACTTTATCACATTGAGTAGTTTGAAGAAAATAAGTGAGATACAGGTTCTTAACAGTCCAGTAGTATTCACTTAAAATACCGAGAATCCCTTATTAAAATCAATTGTAAGGAGGCCACTTGTGAAAGAGAAGGGGTAAATAAAATATTTACTAGGTACCTCATATACTTGTACCATATCCAAATATGGTTGTGAAAACTAAAAATATATTTGATAAATTAATGAAAAAAATAGTTTTTGGACACATTCAAGAAGGGTGATATCAACATCCCTACACTTTAGGTAATTGATAAAATTTTGATGTATACTAATCTTTTTAATGATATTTGTATAAAAAGAAGATGAAAAAATATATATGAGTGAATAATATTTTAAGGAATGTTTTGGTGCTTATCAAACCATCATTGTAAATTCACATGAAGTGAAAGGACACTAGGATGTTCACTATACCATTGACTATAAGAGATTTTAACTTCAATGTCTATTTACATTATTTGGGTTCCACTATGTAATTCCCCACTGTATATCATATTATTTATAAATTTTGTTTGAAAATGATAAGGGTATAGAGATTTCTGAATGAAATAGTGAAATATCCAATAATATTCATAGTGGGGGTTCTTATAACAAACTACAACTTTATAGGTGAATTATACCTTTCTTTCAAACTTTCATTAAGTATTGTTTAGTAACAATTTTATTGGGTGAAGTATTGGGTAGGATCTTGGTTGTTTTGGAGGGTTTTATATGCCTTTTTAGTGGAGCATGGTTAGGGGAAAGCATGTAGTTTCCCACAAAAAATTTACAAATTATTATACAGGGGAATTATGAGGTACATGATTGTCTCATAGTTAGAGATAACTGTGCGAAATTCCCTAGGTAATCATGTGACTCAGAATAGAAGAAAAATAATGGTTGATACATGGTTTACCAAACCGTGTGGCCAAACCATATGGGTACCTTGAGGAGGTAGTGAGGCTCGCATTATTGGGGTATATTTTGGAAAACCATATATATAGTATTAATTAATCATGAAATTCATATCTTGAACTAAAAACACCCCCAAACCCATAATTTATCCTCCCAATCCAAGGGATTTTGAACCTAGGGAATCCATTAGATCTTGTTGGTAAATTCTTTCTCTCCAAAGAGAAATTATGTCATATATTGAGATATCAGGCCTAGGGATCTAAAGGTAAGTGATCATTTATTCTTTGTTTTTCTTGTTATTTCTAGATCTTATCTATTATCCCTAGAAAAGACCCTATATCTTGGATTTTATGGTTAGGTCTAGGAATTTCGGCAAGATTTAATGTGATTACTTTTATATTCATAGGAAATGAAGGTAGAAATCATGATTTTTCTTGATCATTCTCATATTTTTCTAGATCCATTCATTATATCGGATCTTGTTGGGGATCATATATATGAGAGCTTTATTAGAGTTGTGAAACTTAATGTTTGGATTTGATATGGTCATGGTATGAAGTTACTAACCATGTTGAAAAAATTATATAAATTTTATGATATGACATGATGTGTGTGTGTGTGGCCCTTGAAACTTATCTTAACATGACATGATTGTGTGTGCATGTGTGTCTTATGAGACATTTCTTAACATGAAATTCTTGTGCATTTATATTTGGTATCTCTGACCTATTTTGATTTTATTTGTTTGTGAATATGTATAGATCAACATTTTTTTATATGGATTGTGTATGTATATTTTTCTATAGCCTATAGAATTTTTCTATCTTGTATCAAAGTGATAGATGGACCCTTTATGGATTGGTTAATTCGTTTAAGGGGCAACATGTCCAATATGATGTGTGATAATTATGGTGGGGTATTTAATTATTTATGGTAGGGAATGATGGTCTTAAGTGTTAACCTAATTTTGGAAATGGGGTATAATGAACTTATGGACTATCTTGAGATAATTGGTTGGGTATGATGATGTTGTGGCCTCACCTGAGGAATGATAGCCTTGTTGTATGTTTCTTGAATCATGTTGGTCCTATGGCCAATTCCAATATTCATAACAACCAAACATATCTCCTTCTCTGGCATGGAGCTGAAGTAGGTAGGTCCAAGGTTTATGAAATCTTTTTTAGCACACTATGACCCAATATATGATTTTTTACTCATGAATTTACTTTTATATCATTTCATACATTTTTTATATGAATGTTTCACTTATGTTAAGGATTCATTGATATCCTACTAGGTTTTTACTCACACTGTATATAGGAATCTCATTACATATGAATAATTTATGGTTAGAGATCTAGTAAAGGGAAAGGTCTCTACATTGGGTGGTAGAGTATGAGGAGCATGGAATATGGGTGGAAGTATGGTGAACTTCGGGTTTCTTGTTATGGCATATCTTTTTATTTTACATATTTTTTTCTTTAGTACATGTCTTTATATGTCTTTTATGACATATTAATACTGTATAGTTTATGTCATTTACTTATATTGAATGTTTTTCTTATTTATTTTTCACTTCCTAATCTATATGTGCTGGTTGGATATCTATACTGAGGGAATAGTCTCCCCATGTTATGATTTAGTCCTTCGCCACTAGTCAGTAGCCTCTTGCACATGGGGAGGAACACATGAGGCAATGTGACACTCCAACATGGACCCAAAGATTTGGGTCAGGGAATTATATAAATATTTTATGGAATTCTTCAATGAGTTAAAGAAGAGTCTCACCACTTATTGTGACATCCTAGACCCACACTCCTAGGTCCGGTAATAAAAATACATACTCTTTTACGTAATTGATTTGATAGTAAAAGTAGTGACCCAATTTTAAAAATTTATAATTATAACATCATTTAAAAATATCGAGTCCCTACATACCTGAGAACCTTTTTTAGGTTTAGATATTTAGAGAGTTATGAACTCTATTATATATCATGCCCATACTATTTCTTTTAAATGTTAATTTTTCCAATTAATACAAAATCCACAAATACTTCTCTAGAATTAGTCATGATGAACCTCATAATTAATACCTATCTCCATAATATCTCTTAATCATTAATAAGTCTTATGAAAAACATTTAAAATCTTAGAGCGGTTACAAAAGTCAGTAAGGGGGTTTTTAATGAATGAGGGAACCTTTTTTTTGAAATTATTGAAATCTACTTAAAAAGTGTTATTAAAACCAAATACCTTGAGCACTATAAAACATTCATTTACGCATAAAATTACATTTTAAATTTAAAATAGTTTTTAGAAAAATATCATAACAAGGATATCTTAAAAAAACTTTCTTTTAGAAGATATAAAATGTTAAAGGCCACTTTCTTTAAAAAAACACAAACCTCTAAAATATCCTTTAAAATAAAATATTTATTTTAAAATCAAACCTTTTATTTTTATTTTTTTAAATGTTTACTTATAAAATTAAGTCTAATGATTTTCAATAAATCTTTTTAAATCTTAGAAAATAATATACATGGAAACCTAGAACATTATATGATCTATATAGGGCTTACTCATAAATTTACCGGACAAAGTCCTTTGAGAGTTTAGTTTCCATCCAAATCCCTTATCATTATTTATAATGACCAATTTATAATTTTTAACAAATCATTGTTTATTTATTTAACATAAAAATATTCCTTTAATTTTTTTTAAATCCATAACATCGATGGAAAAATTAATTTATAAAAAGGAATGATATGTAAATAAATTCCTTATTACTTGATGAAAGTTTAAATAAAATATTTTGATAGGAATACATACTTTAAAACATAAAATAATTATAATTATTTGATGCAACTATAAATTTATAGAGATCTAATTTGAATAAAATTTCAAATTGAATCATGAAGATAAATGATTTTCAAAAGAAAAAATGAAAACAAGGAGATATTGTTTGTAATAAATATTTTTGAACAAAGAATAATAATTTTAATATGGTTAAAAACTATTTAAATACCATGTTTAAGATTTATTACTTAAGAGTAGGTTTTGATTTCAAATCATAGTAAATAAAGATATTTTTTATTCCAAGAAAGTGTAAAAATAGAAGAATGAATTGAAACCTTAAAAATTTAAATTAAAAAAAAAACATATTTACCAGATGTTAATCAAACCTTAATAAAGGTATCTCATAAAACTTAGTCCCCTTTACATGAATTCCTCCTAAGAATAATGTTGGATACAAATCCTTCCTTTGCTAGAAATGGAGTATGGTTTGTGTTTGTTATCAATCCTTACATGTAAGATCATGGAATTTGCAAGGAAAGGGGTCCTACAGTTCAAGATGACAATATTATTGAACGTAAATTCATTCACCAGTGTTCGCCAAATTTTTGGGGTCTAAAATTTGGAGAACAACTATCATCATGAAAAGTGGATTTTATTGAAGGCCTTATTAAGATATAGAAAAGGCATGAGTTTCGTGAAGATGAGATTTGAGAATTGTGTTTTGCGAAGGATTGAAGAAAGATGACTGAGATCTACAGGAAAATGACGAGCATTATGAACAATGAAGAATTGGAGTCTCGTGAATGGTGATGGTGACCTCCATGATTACGATAATTTTTGCTTTGCGGTGGTGTGAAGGTTTTGAATTAAAGCACCACAATTACAATTAGCATCATGAACGGTGAATTTCCATGGAGCTTCGTGACAGGAGGTGCACCGCGAAGTTGTTTTTTAAAGATCCAAAAAATGATCTAAGAGGTAGTGGAGCATTGTGAAGGCTGAGCCTATAAATATGAGGCTATCCCCACTTCATTTGATTTTTTCCCAAGAAAATCCATAAATGCTTTGATTTCACAAAGCAAATAGATCTTCACGAATCTAGATTTCTATACGATCTTGAGCATCATGGAAGATATAAGTCTTGACTGATGACCATGATTTTGATTAAAGGATGATTTGTGATGATAGGATATTATGTGTTTACTCAGTGAGCTTCATGAAAAATTTTGGTCCATGAAGGTAGGGGTGCTTTGTGAAGGTAGTTTGTTCCGCAAAGGTAGGGAGCTTCGTGAAGGTAGTGAGATTCACAAAGGATCTTCATGAAAGGTAGTTTTGAGCATCGGTATTTAAGTGAATAGTTCTTACTGAGTGCATCAATTATGGTATATGGTTATAGAAGAGTCTCATTCTAGATAGGAAAAAATTATTTAATGTTAATTCATTGAAACAAACTTTAAGTTGATAAACTGAGTTAAACTTCTCTCAAAGTTGTGAGTTAGGGGGAGTCGAAAAAAGTGTTCCGAGGGATGCAATGAGTTATCCCTAAAATGTTGTAAAGGAAGTGTTCATGGAACCAAGTGATTGTATAAAAAATTTTATACTCTACACTTAGTTAAGATTAGTAGATTTTGGTACGACTGAGACACCTTCGACGTTTGCTCATTGGACTAGCCCTTAGTGGTGAACTAAGTAAAATTGTTTTGTTGTCTCCTTGCGTGTGATTATTTGATAGGTTTAATGGGTTCCTACCAATGTGGGAACAATATACATCTCTTTTGAAGAAAAATTTGACACCCTAATTCACCCCTCTCCTCTAAGGGTGTTCTAAGGTCTTTCAGGTAACTCCTTAACCTTACTCTCCTTCCTCACTATCTCTCCCAGTTTAAGTAAAACTTAGGTAAATGAAGGTACTCTTTTCCTGAAGGGACTTTTCAGAACATCATTAGATAAACAATCAAGGGAAAAAAACTCCTTTATATAGCCAAAATTCACTATTTCTGATATATAGTGTTTCTGAAACATCATTTAACACTCTGACCATTATTAGAGAAATAACATGTGACAACCTTTACATAAAAACCATTGCTACTATTTTAAACACCACAAATTGCTAATCCTTTAAATTCATCACATTGATTTGTTTATTTTTTTACCCCTACTCATACTACTATCCTCTATATATCCACACATATTATTTATATTCACACCAAATCGTTGGGTGTGGTTCATATAATGGAAAATGAGTATAAATATATATATCTTTCCAAAGGCCTTGTAATAGCCACATTTCATGAGGAATACAATTACATATCATGGTGATGATTACATTTCAATGTTTATAACTTCATCCTTTACCTGATATGCTACCAAAAATATCATGAATATCTCTTTACAATGTAATGCACATCTCTATCTAGACCTCACTTGCCAAAAATTCTTCATTTTTGTGTTGGGGAAGATAACAACTACTCAGATTAATTTTACGGATCTATGAGATGAATCAATCAACCAAATAAACAACACATGAATCCATGAGTGATGTGAAATGATATCTATACATATATATTTTGTCAATATCTTACAACAATAGCGGTTGAAGGTTGATGAATGTGACATTATTTATAACTTATCACATTTATTTTCTCCCTTCCCATATTGTGTTTTTAGATCTCATGTTAGTTCCACTAGCTCGACATGAAATATATATATATATCTGTGTGTATATATAAATATAAATACAAATACAAATACAAATACAAATACAATTACAAATACAAATACAAATACAAATACAAATACAAATATAAATATAAATATAACTAGAAATATAAATATACATATAAATATAAATATAAATATAAATATAAATAAAAATAAAAATAAAAATAAAAATAAAAATAAAAATAAAAATAAAAATAAAAATAAAAATAAAAATAAAAATAAAAATAAAAATAAATAAAAATAAAAAAAAAATAAAAAAAAAATAAAAAAAAAATAAAAAAAAAAATAAAAAAAAAATAAAAAAAAAATAAAAATAAAAATAAAAATAAAAATAAAAATAAAAATAAAAATAAAAATAAAAATAAAAATAAAAATAAAAATAAAAATACAAATAAAAATACAAATATAAATACAAATACAAATACAAATATAAATAGAAATATAAATATAAATACAAATATAAATATAAATACAAATATAAATATAAATATAAATATAAATATAAATATAAATATAAATATAAATATAAATATGAATATAAATATGAATATAAATATAAATATAAATATAAATATAAATATGAATATAAATATAAATATAAATATAAATATAAATACACATATAAATACAAATATAAATATAAATATAAATATAAATACAATTATAAAAAAAATTATAAATATAAATATAAATATAAATATAAATATAAATATAAATATAAATATAAATATAAATATAATTATAAATATAAATATAAATATAAATATAAATATAAATATAAATATAAATATGCATATGGGGGTGTACGTGAGTGATACATTAAAAACCCACAATTGCACATGGGTGGCTAGGGTTCAAATCCCAACTGCTATGATTTTTGTCCCCCAATTAAATTGGGGGTTGTGTGTTTCCCTCACCATTCGTGAGGGTGGTGATTGGTGGACCCTCACTCATTGGTGGGGGTGGTATAGGGGGTTGTCTACCTGGATCATCTAGCGGAGGAAGCTCATGATCAAGGGTGGCTATCCTCCGGCGTAGCAGTGATGTTGATTCATCAGGAAGGCATCAACGATATTGGTGGTCGGTGTGCAGTGGCCATCGTTAGGTGCAAAAGGGATGTCATTTTAGTGGGAAGGCCTTAACGACAATGGTAGTTGGTGTGCGATGACTATCCTTGGGATGATTTATCGATGATGCGCGCAACAGGGTAAGCTACTGTCGGTATGGAAAAGTGTAAGTTTGGTTGGAAGGCCTCAACGACGAAGGATTATGGTTGGCCTTTAATAGGGTGTGCATCGGTAAGGTGGGTGGATGTAGGCTTAGAAGATGTTGGTGGCCCCCTCGGTGAAAGACGAGTGATGGGAAGAAGAGGTGTTGAGGCTCTGAGTGCTGCACAGATGGTGCAATGGATGGAGATAAGAAGTGTCATGAAGAGGCCATTGAATATGATGGAAGACTGGGCTATCATGGGTTTAATACTCAATGGGACTATGGGCCATGTACTGAAATAAATAAGACTTAATGTGTGGGTTGTCCCCTAGGGGGGATACGACCTGCCTTTCTGGTCTATGTGTGTGGTGTGTGTGTGTTTGAATGTAATTGTACCCCAAAACACCTAATATATATAAATATAAAGTTGTGCATCGGTAAGGTGGGTGGATGTAGGCTTAGAAGATGTTGGTGGCCCCCTCGGTGAAAGACGGGTGATGGGAAGAAGAGGTGTTGAGGCTCCGAGTGATGCACATATGGTGTAGTGGATGGAGATAAGAAGTGTCATGAAGAGGTCATTGAATAAGATGGAAGACTAGGCTATCATGGGTTTAATACTCAATGGGACTATGGGCCATGTACTGAAATAAATAAGACTTAATGTGTGGGTTGTCCCCTAGGGGGGATACGACCTGCCTTTCCGGTCTATGTGTGTGGTGTGTGTGTGTTTGAATGTAATTGTACCCCAAAACACCTAATATTTATAAATATAAATATAAATATAAATATAAATATAAATATAAATATAAATATAAATATAAATATAAATATAAATATAAATATAAATATAAATATAAATATAAATATAAATATAAATATAAATATAAATATAAATATAAATATAAATATAAATATAAATATAAATATAAATATAAATATAAATATAAATATAAATATAAATATAAATATAAATATAAATATAAATATAAATATAAATATAAATATAAATATAAATATAAATATAAATATAAATATAAATATAAATATAAATACAAATACAAATATAAATATAAATATAAATATAATCTGTCGATGACACGAAACAACAATGTTTTGGAGGTTGAAGACAATGATAACCAAGTCTATTTTCAAAGGCATGCACGTTATTTTTAAATGGTGAACAATTTCCACATTATGATCCCATATCAGACTTTATCTCTTTTGGGAACTCCCTTATATATGAAGATATAACATACAACTTGTTGAAGTTTTTTGGTTGACAATGCTCACTCACGGTCCACCGTGCCGACTCACATGCATGAAAGCTAAGCACCCTTTTCCCACCACTCACCTAACGCCTACCATGATCAAGATAACCTATAACTCCACAACTAGTTGCGGTCAGGGGCCTTTAATCTTATCAAGTTACTCACTTTGAGATAACCCACTACTTAAGTTGGAAACCCTTGATAGGCTACATTTTTTTATTCCATTATTTTATTTTCCACTTTCATTAATTAATATATTTTAAATATTTTAAACATCCTTAAATATATCCGATTAATTATCTATCCTAATTACAATTGTTTAATTATCCATTAAATTTATTTCAAATACCATAATTATTACTAGTAACAATTATCGTTAAATATGTTCTTTTAAAATTAGTATAATCTTGTTATAAGTTTCTCATACATTAAATTCATTTCAAATTAATGAAAATATTATATTACCACAAAAAATTTACAATTAAATATATCAACTTTAAATTAATACAGCTTACTTATAATTATATTTAATTCAGATTTGTATTTTATTTACTGTAATATTTAAAATTCTCAATAAATATTTTATCACACTTAAGATTTATAGTTATGATACATTTATTTCTAATTAATATAATTCTCTTATATACATTCATTTAAAACTAATACTTCATATATCACAATACTTATTTTTCTCATTACATGTTATACTAATTTTCTTTGTTATCATTCACTATCTTTTATTATAAAATAATTCCAAATCATTAGTAATTAATTTTATTAATATATTTCTCATAAGTTTATAAACATAGTATTTTCATTAAAAATTAAATATAACTTTTGAAAAGCATACATATTATGAATAAATTCATGTTTAATAAACATCTATTCATATTATTTCTTGGTAAAATTAATAGAAATATAGTTAAATTAGTACTTTTATAACATAAATATTTTAAATTAATTTATTTCATATTTTATGGTGATTATAGAGAAAATAATTCAATTTTTTTAAAATAAATTATGCTAAAATATATCATAGTTTGTTTTAGTTGTGAAATTATCTATTTAATAAACCTTTATTTTAAATTAAAATTTATACTAAAATCTCAGAGTGTTATATTATAACCCCTTAAATGAATTATGTTCTCGAAATTTTAGTTTCTCATATTATTGAAAATGTATTAAGGCGTCCTTAATATTGACTTGATATAATTTATAACGAGTTATCTATCTCACTATCATGGGAAATATTCATATTTTACCTCATAGTATATCTATATTTTAATCTATGACCACCATTTATTCCAAATAGACTTTTTTGTTATAAGACTAAATGTTCTCTAGAAATATACCTGTCATAGAATCATTTTTATGAACCTTTTATCAATTATACACTAATATAAAAATATTTATGGTAATAATTGATAAACACATTAATATAAAAAGTAAACCATAAGTGTCTTGTCTATTGAAAAATTCATTTGAATCCAAAATACCCCACACTAATTTTTCATCAAATCACTTTTCGAACACAAAGGTTTATGTACAACGACTAAATTATTTTCACAAAACCAATTGACCCATAATTCTATTTACAACTCTTAAAAATATCCAACCAATTATATTATAACCTCTAAATTTATCTAACCCTTTTATTTGATACTAAATTTTACACCCTATAACTACACTATCAATTTTGATGCCAAAAACATATACTATTTTACATAGTGGATCTAACCCTAAAAGAAGTGACCAATTTAAAAAAATTTACTATTATAAAATATTTAACTAATATTTTTTCTCAATCTTTATGACAATCTTTTTATGTTTAGATATTTATAGAATTATGAATTCTATTTCATATCAAGCCCATAAAAATTATTTTAAATTATAATTTTCCCATTAATAAAAACTCCTCAAATACTAATCCAACTTCACTTATGATAAATCTCATAACCAACACTAGAATCTATAATAGCTCATACAATTAATAATCATAGTAAAAAATATTTGAAAACTTAAGGTGGGGAAAAAATCTTAGTAGGTGTTTTTCAAATAATGAAGAAACTTTTTTTAAATTCTTTAAAACTCCTTAAAAGTTTTTTCTTTAAAACAAAATACTTTAAGAATAGTAAAACATTATTTCAAGGATAAAATTACCTTTTAAAGTCAAAAGGTTTAAAAAAAAATAAATTTCATAAAATATATGATTTAAAAAAATCTTTCTTTAAGAAGTCATAAGATACCGAAGACCTATTTCATTAAAAAAATACAATCCTTTAAAATCCATTTTAAAATGAATAATTTTATTTTAATATAAAGAGTTTTCATTTGATTTTTTTTAAAATATTTCCATATAAAATATAGTATAAGTATTTTCAATTAAACTCTTTTCAAGATTATACAAAAAACCTATGGAAACCTGGAGAATTATATGGGCTATATAGGGCCCACCTATCACTTTAGTGGGAAAAGGCCCTTTAGGTTTTGGGTTCACCCCCATACCTTGTCCTAATTTATAATTACCAAGTAAATTTTTTTTACAAAACATTTTTATCATGGTTTTTTATTAAAAAACCCATTTAAAACATTGTTTTAAAATACATAACATCAGTGTAAAAATTAATTCATAAAAAGGAAAGGCATATAGATAAATACATGGTTACTTAGAGAAATATAATTGAAAATGATTTACAGTGAATACACACTTTAAAACATAAAATAAAGGTAGTGATATGATGTAAATGAAAATTCATGGAGATATCCTTTAAATAAAATTTTAAATTAAATCATGGAGAGAAATGATTTTCAAAAGAAAATATGAAAAGAGGGAGATTGTTTTCGAAATAAAATGTCTTGGACAAAAATTTATAATTTTTAATTGATTTAAAACTATTTAAATACGAAATTTTAGATTCATTATTTAATAGGAAGTTTTATTTTCAAAATATTATAAAAAATATAGTTTTGTTTTTTAGAAAGTGTAAAAGTAGAATAATTCTTTGAAACATTTATAATAGATTTTATAAAAAATATACCTTACCTGATACTAATTGAAATTTCCTAAAGGCATATCCAAAAACTTTATCTCCTTTACAAGACTTCCTCCTGAGGATAAATCCATAATACCACTATCCTTACTCACTTTGTCTCACTCTACAATAAAAACTAGTGTAAATACATGCATTCTTTTAGTCAAGGGACTCATCAAAACTTTATTGGATGAACATCTATGGTGAATAAAAACTGTTATATATCTATACTATACAACATTTGATATATAGTATAACTAAAAAATTATGTAAAACTACCTGGTTATGAAGAAATAAGGTGATCCAACATTCACACATAAAACTTTTCCACTACTCTAAACAATATAGATTGTAGATCCTTTAAATGCGTGAAATTGATTACTAAATTATTTAACCCCCACTTGTACTAGAATCCTCTAAATACCCATAACATTTATTTATCTTCACACATACTCACAGGGTGTAGTTCCTATGATACAAAACATATATAAATACATATATCCTATTGAATACATTACAATAGTTATGTGTAGGAGGTAGACAAGGATATATCATAGTGTTAGTTATAGTTCTATGATTTTACCTACATACCTACTAAAACTAATTTTGAAATATCAAAAAATATATCTACTATGTAATGTGTATATATATACACATCACCTATCAGTAATCCTATATTTTTGAATTATGGAAGATAATGACAACTTAGGTTAGTTTTATGGCCCCATGGGATTCATCATTTGACCTACCATGCATTATAAAGATCCTCTAAGTGATGAAAAATTATATCTATAAATATGTATTTTATTGATATTTAGTAATAATAGCTTCTAGAGGTTGAATATGATGGCTACAACATCATTTATAGCTTAACATTTTATTTTATCCCTTACCACACTGCATCTCATGACCTCATGGATGTTCCACTACCTCGACATGCATAATAAACACACACACACATAGAAAATTTACCGATAACTTACAACAAAAACATGTTGAAGGTCAAAGATGATGATGAGAGAGTGCATCTTTGAAGGATGACATGTTATTTTTAAATAGTTAATAGTAACCACATCATGATCCCAAAATGGACTTTTGCTCTGTCAGGTTCTCCATTATATATCAAGATGTGGAATTATTTATAATTTAAGTCCCTTGGGGTTCCAGTTCTTTCCCACAACCCATTGATATTACTCATATGTATGAAAGTTTTCATAAAACCTACCTATGGTCTAACTAACCTTTTACTCTATAGCCACTTGAGGTTGGTGACCTTTAAGATTGGCTAGGTAGTCTTTTTTTGAGATAGCTGACATCTTAGGTTGGCTAGCCTTGATAGGATAATTTTTTTTATAATGAAATTTATAATTAATTTATACCATTATAAACTATTTATTTTACACTTCCACTTACTAACTTATTTCATATATATTAATCATCCTTAATTATATTCTATTTCTAATATATCATAATTATATTTTTTTAATTATATTTATTTCACATTCCATAAGTATTACTATTAAAAAGTATCATTACATATATTCATTTAAAATTAATATAATATTCTTATAATTATCTCATATATTACATTATTTTCAAATTTATGTAAATATTATATTACCATTAAAATTTATAATTAAATATATCCACATCAAATTAATATAACTCATAATTATATTTATTAAAATTAATATTTCATTTACTATAATATATATATATATATAATTCTCAATAAATTTTATATTACCATTAAAATTTATAATGACCATATATTAATTTTTAATTAATATAATTCTCATATATATATTTATTACAAACTAATATTTTATATGTCATAATATTTATTTTTCCCATTAAATGAAATATATTGTAACCTTATTTCAGGTGCTTATTCAACCTTATTTTTATCATAATTTGTTTATGGATTGTCTCTAGTTTTTTGGGTGAAATTTGGAATGTTTTAGAATTTCATGGTGTTGTTCATGGTAAGTACATAGTTAGGGAAAACCATGCAGTTTGTCCCCACAAACTGTGTGCCCTATGTTGTGCCACTGGGTTGGGGTGCACAGTTTATCCAAATTGTGATTCCACCCATCCAAACCATGGAGGCTTGGATAGTGAGGGTTTTCATGGTTGTCCCATGGTTAGTTTAAGCATGTGGAAAAACCATTCACCACCTCCATTATTCCAGTAGGGGTGCATGATTTCTACTAACTATACATTCCATATAGTAAGCCATGTGTACAATTATTAATTCCCCTAATTTTTTTTATCTAAAATCCATATACTTATTTTTTAACTCCTAAACACCCCCATTCAACCATAATATTATTAATTGGTATTTGGAGGATCTAAAAAGGAAATTTTGAATCCTTCGACCCTTTCTCTTAGAATATTTAAGCACTATTGTTTTCATTTGATATGCTTATGGTATATAAATCTCCTTTATTCTTGAAAGCTACTCTTCTATCCTCCTTTGAGAGCTATAGATCACAATGTTATTGATGGATCTAATCTTATATTTTATGGATCTTGATTCTAGGTTTTATTTCTTAACCCCCTTCAGATCTATTCTCATTGGCATTCCCATTGCAGGTGTTGATTTGATTTTATTATTAAAGGTAGTTAGTTCCATAAGGCTTTACCCAAAAATTGAAACCATATATTTTTATTGATTTGAAATGATTTTTTAAATGATTTTAAAACTTGTATTTGTGATGATTTGATTTTTTATTTATAGGGGCATGTAATTCTGAGAAACCACCAATTTCAATGGAAATAAATTTTTGGGTGGATTTTTAGAAATATAATGGTTTGAATCAAAAGTGGATTTAATGAAATGATTTGATATTGATTCTTAAGAAAATTTTCTTAAAATTAAAGATGATTTGAAAATTCCTAAATTTGATAAAAACCTATGATTTGGTCTTTAAATGAAAAGTCATGTTGAAACTAAAATTAGGAAATTGAATTTTGATTGATGAAATTATTTGAAATGATTGATTTTACAATGGTTTATTGATTGATTGTTTGAATCACATGTGATATTGGGTAGTTAGTGTGTGATTAGGACATGCATGCTAGGAATATGAATACCTTGAAATGAATTGATGATGAAAACACTAAACAAACCAAGTTTGGATTAATTTCCTGTGATGGGTCCTTTGATGGGGTGTTGATTTATTTCACATAATTGGTCCCCTATTAGGATGTTTAATTGAGTGTGCACACATATCTCGATCTATGATTATGATTGAGAAGTGTAATGATCCCATTTCCAGAAACTAATATATATCGTGGCTAATGAGAATAGTGCTTTGTTTTTCATTATTTGACTTGATTATAAATTCCTTTTATTAGAGAACTATTTTATCCATGAAATTTTTTTTATATAAATGTTTTATATAAAATGTTCCTTTAAGACTATTTTGATATATCTATAATCTTTTCAATTTGAAGGTAAGTTTTGTTGAAAATATATAATTGAATTGATATGACTTATTTTATTTAAATTGTAATCATAAATGGTTTATTGTCAAGGTATTTATTACGGAACACTTGGTGAGAAACTATTGGGTTGTTTTTCTCACACCCTACATTTTCCTTTAAGAATTTATAGATTATCTTATGCCAGGTCTAGACAAAGGGAAAGTGCCACCTGGTGGTGGAGGGTGAACTTGGTTTTTGGGAATTGGGGTGATGGAGGTGACTGGTGGAGATGTCATCCACCTATTACAAGGGTTTTAAAATATTTTCATTTGTGGATGTTATGTTTTTTAATGATGTGTTGTTAGGGTATTTTTTTTATCTATTTGATTTTAATACTTTGTCCTCGAGGAGTGTTGAATTACGAACTCGTATCTTTTATCTTGCATTGTTTTTTGCCGAAATCATTCCCTTTTGATTCTTGTATGATGCCAGTTTCTAGTCGCCAACCCATGGAGATTTGGAATGCCCTTCAGGCCATATTAGGACTAGATTAAGTATCAACATACCATATTATTTGGGTTGGGTCATGAAACATTGGTATAAAATGTAATTTTTTCATCATTCATTGATGTTGGTATGTAGTTTGGGTTGTTCTCATAGATAAGAGGTAGGATTTTTGGGACTTCGGAGGTATTTATGAGATATTTTTAGTCTTCATCTCATCATAATAAGCCTTAATTCACTATGGGTGTTTGGTAAAAGTGTCCAAGGAATAATGTTTTTTCTAATTCTAGATTTTCCCTTCATTTTATTTGAGTTTCTTAAAATACCAATTTTAAATTTTTTGTGATGGAATTAATATTTCTATATCTCTTGATGGAATTCATGATATGTGTATAATTTTTTATGTTTTAGTGCTGTATTATGATGTTGTGTATCATCATGCCTTTAGAAAGAAGTTTGAATAGGCCACATGAGGAATCTACGGTGAACCAGAAGAGTAAAATCCCCCAATAAAACAAAATATTGTTGAGATAGTGGTGCATGCTATTCGAGATCTAATATAGGTACCTGTGCTTGTTCCTGTCTAGGATTTGGAAGTGGAACCTTGAAGGGACGAATCTCATAATCATTATTAATAGTACCTTCTCTAGAATCTTCTATATTTACGAGGCTCAAATGATTCTAAAGAATCTAATGATTGGTTAGAAAATATAGCGCTTCTTTTCATTTTATAGGAAATTACTGATTCTATTAAGGTGGAATGTACTACCTTCAAGATTTAGGGGCCTAATAGGAGATGGTGAGATTTTATGGTGATAATGAAGAAACATGAGGGTTCGGAGTGGAAGGACATTAGAGTTATTTTCAATGATCAGTTTTATCTAATTGCTATAGTCTTGGTGAAATAGATAGAGTTTATCTTCCTTCAGTTGGGTAATAGGACCATGGAACTGTATGAAAACCATTTTGTTGAGCTTGTTCAGTTTTCTACCAATTTTGTGAAATATGAGAATCCAAAGTCTCTAATATTTGAGATGTGACTTTAATAAAATATCTGATATCTTTTATTTAAGTTGAAGATAATTTTTTTTATACTGAAGCACTAGATAAAGTGTTGATGGCTGAGCTTGACCTATTTGGTAAGTTTGGGTTAACATGAGTTCCTTTTTTACCAAGTATAAGTTCTATTATTTCCTTTATAAGAAAGAGAAATCATGATGAGTCTCATGGAGGATATCGATATAAGGTATCACCCAAACCTCCAGAAGTGCCTAGAAGAGGTCCTATTACTTACTTCCAGTGTGGAAAGGTTGGGTATTATAAATGGGTTTTCACTATGGCTCCTAAGATCTGTCATTCCTATGGATTTTTAGGTCTCCTATAAAATTTTTGTCATGTATTTTCTGCTCTACACTATGGAGCATGCATATTATCACCTAAAAGTATTACATTCCAATTATATTCTTCATGAACTAAGGGGTTCCAGCTATAAGAATCTAGAAAAAATCTTCTTCATGTAGTAGAAATATCTCTAGAGGAAGATGATGTGGGTATAACTACAGTGAGATGTACCATCACTATAGATTCATCTTTAGTGGTCACTTTATTTGATATCAGTTCATCTCACTCATTTACATTGAATCATATTGTTGATTTGTTAAAACTTCCAATGAAGCTTTTGTCTTATGTGATGGATATTACTATATACCTCATAATGAAGATAGAGTAGGATTTCCATTGTCCATATTATGTTTTATCTCTATTAGAGATTGATCTTATCTAGATTTTTTTTGGTTCTCGACACAAAATCTCTTGAAGTCATTCCTGGGATAGATTAGATGATTGATCATAAGTCCTAGATTTAATATTATCTTTAGCAGGTCTTCTTTACTGCTCCCGATGGAGTGTGTTGTGTTTTTCAGGGAGAATTGGACCTAAGTTTGAGTATGGTTGGACCTTATTTTCTAGATTTAGGCTGGTAAGTATTGGTGTTTTATTTTTCTATGGAGCGAAAATATTTTATTGATTATCTATCTCTAGTTTTCATCAAGTTTCCTAAAATTTTTTTATATGATTTCTTTAGTTTACACCAATTAGATAGGTGAATTTATCCATTGATTTAATACATAGTACTAAACTGGTATTGATTCATTCTTACCATATGGAACCATTTGAATTGAAATATTTGAATTATGAGTTGGATTATTTGTTAGAAAAATGATTTATATGACTGAGTGTGCCAACTTGGGTGGGACTGATGATTTTTTCTAAGAAAGAAGCTGATTCACTTCACCTTTGTGTTGATTATCAAAAACGCAGTCAATTTCTTGTAAAGAAAAAGTATATGTTTCCTTAGATAAATGATATGTCTAACCAGTTGAAAGGATAGAAGTGGTTCTTGAAGATTGATCTTCAATTTGGTCATCACCAGTTTATAATTAAAGAATCTAACATTAATAAGAATTTCTTAGGGAGTAGGTATGACCATTATGAGTAACTTTTTATACCATTTGGTCTAACCAATGATCCTGTAGTTTCTATGGAACTGATGAAGAGGATATTCCTTGAGTACCTTGACTTGTTATAGGTAGTATTTGTTAATGAAATTTTGCTTTACTCTAAAACTATATATGACCACATGTATCATTTTAGAGTAGTTATGGAAAATTTGAGAGGTCACTGAATGTAATTTAAAGATTCTAGAAGTAATGTTCATGGGAAACATGATCTTGGAACATGGTATTTATGGTGATCCTAAGATGATAAATGTTGTTATGTAATCGTAGAAACCATATAATGATTTCAAGATAAAGAACTTCTTTGGCCCTATGTGGAATTACCACAGGTTCATTAATTTTTTCTCAAATTTGAATTCACCGATAACCACTATCACTCTAAAAAGAGTGAAGTTATCATGGGATTTAAAGTGTTAGAATTATTTTGATGAGTTGAAAAAACTTTTGACTTCTAGACCAGTTTTAACTCTTCTGGAGGTTGAGTAGAGCTGCATGGTCTTTTGTAATGCATTTGGTTTGTGTTTGGGTTTCATCCTTATAAAGGGAGATCATGTGGTGGCCTATGGTTCTCAAAAGCTTAAGCTATAAGAGAATAACTATCTAACCCATTACCGAGAAATTGTAGCCATGATTTATGATACTAAGTATTGGTGAAATTAACTTTTTTTAGAAATGTTTATCTTCTATGACAATCATAATATCCTGAGTTATATATTCTCTAAAAAATATTTGAACCTTAGGTAGAGGCAATGTGTGAATTATTTGTATTATTTTGATTTTAACATTGCCTATATATCTGGAAAGTGGGATGTGGTTTCTAATTCTTAGTGGGTAGTGTACCCTTGTATGATTAAGATGTTCTATAATATTTCACAATGATTTTGGTGTCTAGGTATGATATGAGACATTATTGATTTTGTCTCTCATTGTTATACCTACCAATAGGCCAAGTCCTAACACTAGAAACCTTTGGGGTTTCTTTATCCCCTTCTCATTTCAACTTGGAAGTGGGATGGGATTTCTAGGGTTTTAATAGTTTTATTTCTATATAAACCTCAAGGGAAGAATGTGATATGGGTTTTGATCAATTGGCAGACCAAATTGGATCACTTTATACCTATTTAGGATACAACCCAAGTTGAAGATTTTGAAAGTCACTATGCGAAATAGATTATCCATTTTCATGGAGTTCCTTATCCTATAGTCTATAATAGGGATCCCCATTTTACTTATCATTTTTATATAGGTCTTTAGGAAGTAATGGGATCCCAGGTACATTTTTTCATTGCATAACATTCATAGATGGATGGATAGATATAATGGGCTATATAGATTCTTGAGAACATATTTTGGAATTCTGTTATCGAATTTTATGGAGATTGGGATGACTATATGGGGATGATTGAGTTTTCCTACAAAAAAAATTATTAGTCTAATCTCATAATGGATCATTTTGAGGCCTTTTGTGGATGAACTTATAGATAACCTCTTTGTTGATCAAATATCGGTAAAGTTTCCATAGTTGGACTGAGTTTGGTCCAAGAGATGATGTCTGAGATCCATTTAATTCATCTATTAATAGTTAAAACATAGATCTAGAATAAATCCTATCATGTTTAGGATCTATTATTGTTATAGTTTTCAAATTTTTTCCTGGTGTTATTGAGAGTTTTACCTCATTTGGGACACCGACGACTTGGGAAACAGGGAAGGATTGTGTTGAGGTTTGTGGGTCCTTTTGATATTATTGAGTAGGTGGGGAAAGTGGTTCAAAATTTGAAACTTCCACCATTTTTTGATTTGATACACAATGTGTTTCATATATCATAGCTCTCGAAGTATCTTTTCGACCATCTATCCAAATCATGAACTCCCTCCAAAATTCTAGTAGGGAGGCATGATTACGGTGTATGGTTACTACTAACAGTGTGACCAATACAGTAAAATGTATGTACAATTTTTAATTCTCCACAATTTTATATTAAAAATATATATATCCCTAGTTTAACCCCTAAAAACCTCCATTTTACCCTAATACGATTCATTATTATTTGGAGGCTCTCTAGAATTTATTTTTACTCCTCCAACCACTTCTCTTGGTGGATCGAAGCACCACTGATTTCATTTGATTTGCTTTCGGTATGTAAATATCTTGTCTTGTTTTTTTATATAATATTATATACTTATTATAGAGTGATATATAATCATGTTATCAATGTATCTAATATCCTTTTTGTTGGATCTTGATTCTAGGTTTGATTTATTGACCCCCTTCACCTCTGTTATCGTTGGCGTTCCCATTGTGAGTGATGATTTGATCTCATGATTAAAGGTATGTGGTTCCATAAGGCCATAACCTATAATTGAAACCATATATTTATTGATTGATTTTAAATTAGTTCTTAATTGATTATAAAACCTATATTTCAGGTGATTTTATGTTTTATTTAAAAAAGGCATAGAATTTTGAAAAACTCCAATTTCAATGAAGCCAAAATTGTTGGGTGGATTTTGAGAAAAAATATGGATCGAATTGAAAGTTTATTTGATGAAATGATTTGATATTGATTCATGAGAAATTTTGGATTCAAATGAAATGTGATTTGAAAAGCATGAATTTTATGAAAACATTTGATTTGATTTTGAAATGTAAAATAATGTTGAAATTAAAATTTTGAAATTGAACTATGAATGATGAAATGATTTGAAATGAATTATTTTCCCATTATTGATTGATTTATTGTTTAAAAAAAAAGTGATCCTGGGTAATTAGTGGGTGATTAGGACATCAATTATAGGAATATTCCTCCCTATAAATATATTTATGATGACAACAATAACTAAACCAAATTTAGTATGATTTCCCTTCATGGGTCCCCTAATGGGGTATTGATTTATTTTTCAAAATGGTCCCCTATTAGAGTGTTTATTCGGGAATACAGACATATATTGATCCATGATGATGATTTATAAGTGTGAGGATCCTATTTCCATAAACTAATGTAACTCAAGGATTATGATCATGGTTCTTTGTCTTGTTTTGTTTGAATTGATTATAAATTCCATTAATTCTAGAACTATTTTATTCATGGAAACTATTTTATGTAAATGTTTTATATAAAATGTTCATTTAAGAATATTTTGATATACCTACCATATTTTTGATTTTATAGTATGTTTTGTTGAAAATATGTAAATGACTATCAGTTAAATATTTTATTTAAAATTAAAGCACAAATAGATTATTTTCAAGTAATTATTTCTGGAACAATTGGTGAGACCCTACTGGGATAATTATCTCACACCCAACCTTTTCCTTCAAGAATTTATAGATTATTAATTCCAGGTACAAGAAAATGGAAATAACTACTTGGAGGTTGTGAGTGTACTTGACTCATGGGACCTAAAGTGATGGAGGTGACCAGTGAAAATGTGATCCACATATTACATGGGGTTTCTTAGATTTTATTTGGAAGATGTTGAGTCTTTTTAGGATGTACTATATCAATATTGATTTTCCTATTTTATTCTCATACTGTCTTCTTGAGGAGTGTTGACATACTAACTTGTATCTTTTAACTTCCACTTTTTATTGAAAAATCCTCCCCTTTTTATTTTGGTATGATTCCAGGTGATGGTCATAAACCCATGGGGATCAAGAATTATCTTCGAGCTATGTTAGGACCAGTTTAGGTATCAATGTACCTAATTATTTAGGTTTTTTATGACATTAAATGTTATATTAAAATTTATATTTATTATTCATTATCATTTATCAATAAATAATTCAAAATAATTAATAATTAAATTTATTAATATATTAGTAATAATTATATAAACAAAATATTTTGATTACAATATATATATATATAATATTTGAAATACATAAATTTTAAGAATAAATTTATGTTTAATAAATATATATTCATATTATTTCTTGGTAAAGTAAATAAAAATATAATTAAAGTAGTACTATTTTTAACATGAATATTTTAAAATAATTTATTATATAATCTATGGTGCTTATAGATAAAATAATTAAATTTTTAAAAATAATCCAAGATAAAATATATCTGAGTTTGTTTTAGTTGTGAAATGATACATTTAATAAAAAATTATTTAAAGTAATAATTTGTAAAATTTTTTTAGGGACTTACCATCCTATGATTAAATAACCACCATGGTTGGATTCATTTGGGCTTAAGTGTGCCACCTACGATATTGAAGTTAGGGTGGTATCATCACATTTGGTGTAGGGACATCCACACAATATTTCCAATTCATCCATGAACATATATTCAAATAAGTAGAATTATATAATAATGGAAAAGATTTTTTTGTCAGTATATTTTCATTAGATAAATCCAGTTCTTTTTTAGGCTCTAAATTAATTGTTTTCTTAGATCACATAGCTTTTTGGTATCTCTTGAATAAATTAGTTATATATATAATAAATAATATTTGGATGTTTCTTCTTCAATAGTTTGAAATTGAGATCCAAGACATGAAGGGGTGATTGAACTTTGTATTAGATCATAATAGAAAGACCCCTCACACAACATTGGTCGACACCTTGGACTAGGTACACATTATAATATATTTCTTAATGAGTAACATCATTAATCCTTAGGTAAATACCCTTGGTATTTTGATTTAGATAATTTTTTTAGTTTTCTTTGAAAATTTTGAAAATCTTAAGAAACACCAAGTTGAAAAATAGAGGACTGATTCCAGGTATTATTTGTACAAGTCACTAGGAGAAGCATATGTCACCAGGATTTTGAGTATGTTTTTAGTTTTTTTACATATAATTTTATGTAGTGGACAACTTTTTCCTCGAATAATGACTAGTAAAGTTTTATATGTTGTATTATATTGGAATATTTTTTCCATGATGCCCATGAGTTTTATTTAACTAGTACATATTTCTAACACACTGAATATATTTTTACAAGATACCCAATATTTCAACAAACCATATTATTCTATGTTAAGAGGCATTGATTTTATGAGAGGATTTAAAAGATATTTATTTACTTTTATATTAAAGTTTTTATATATTTTTAAGGAAATTTGTGGAGTCAAAAATCATTATAATTTACGATTATAATGTTATAGTGAATTTTATTAAGACTCAAAATTTTTAATGGGTTTAAATTCCTAATTTAATCCTTAGTAACTGAGGAACCCATATTTTTAATATAAAAATAGATTCTATGAATTTATATATGATATAATAGTGACCCATAAAAATGTTACATAATTATAATATCATTTGAAAAAACATACGTAATATTTCATATCCCAAAATCGATAGGATAAGTGTCTTGGAAAATTAGGTTAAAAAATGAACCCCAAATTTTAAAATTTATTTGATTCCTTAATCATAATAATTTTATATAAATCATAAATCTCTGTAATACATGTGATCACCTAGTGAAATACCTAAAAAAAGGGTATTCTAAAAAGATGAGTAAGGGAATAATAATAATAAACATTAGGGTGAAATATCATAAGAGTCAACAATCATGAAATGGAATCAAGAAAGAGGAGGATCATAAATCATCAAATATGAGCATGAAATATGGTAAATAGTATCACATTATCATGATAGTAATTAGAGTTGTAATAATTTTGTACAAGAATAAGACATATCATCATAACATAAGTTAAGGCTCTCTTCTAAGACAACATAACATAATGTGCTCAGCTCACTACCATGTACCATACATAGTATCTCAAGAGGTATTATCATTACCCAATTGATTACGGGGTGTATATTTATGAGCACAATGAGTGAATCATAATTTTTCATGAATATTTATGACCCATGGAAAAGAAATATATATCAATATCAAATAATAAACAAACCCTATAAAAGATAATGGGATTTTTAATATTGTCATAAATCATTTGTCTCTGAATGTAGTTGGAGGTGACCAAAATAAGATGGGAATACACTATAAATTAGTGCATAAGGGGTAGTATGAACAAGTAATAAGAGTATAAGACATTAATAAAAGGTTACATGTAAATAAAATAATATAATAAGAATCAAGATGTTGTTTAAAAAATAAATTCCATATCAAAATATTTAGAGGTGGGTAAGGATTCATACAAAGGAAGTAAATGCATTAAGATACCTAAAATAAAGAAATGGAAAATGAAATAATAGAAATTAATAAAGGATGTGATAAAAATTTGAAATAAATATATTGGATAGATATATATAAAGAGGGAATAAACCTAAAAGGAAAGGAAATAGTTTGAGAGTCCCCTTACCTTAGGTCCCATTTTTCTTTGTTACACTTACACCTCCTTTGTAACAAAATTATTTTTATTAAAAAAAATTTAGGAATTATTTTACATCAATTCATGTTATTATTAGTAATTATTAATATTATAAATTATTTATTAACCCTTCATTAGACATAAAAAGGTATGAGTATATTTTTGATTAAATTATTATTATTTTATTTCAATTTGTGATATTCAGATTTATTATTTTTCAATGAGTTTCATTACCTGTGAAATATTTACAATACATAAAAAACACACATAACCAAACAAACATACACATTTGATATAATCTACACAAAGTAACCTTATAGTTGGTGATAAATTTAAAAAATACAATATCCTTGTAGTGTGGGAGAACCAACCATGTAAGGGTGCACCGAAGGAGGGAGAGATATAATATATACATATATTATAAATAGTTTATGAAAATTTTATAGTAGGATAATTACATTTATATAATGTATATATAATAATTAAATATAATTCAATGTCGAAAAATGATAATTATAATAAGATAATAGAATAAAAAATTGAATGAAGGGAATGAGGAGTTATCTCTTATTTGATTATTACTCCTTTGCTAATGGAATAATTCCTAAAATTCTTGGAGTGGGGTGGGTATATAAAATAATTTTGAATATTAATATACATTATGATTATAATATAATAAATATTAGGCAATGGGATGAATTTTTTAGTAGTTTTCTTCCATGATGGTTAGATGGGGTTATATACTTGGAGGTGAGGTGTATTTTTAAATAGTGTCCAAGACTTATAATAGGGATATTAATTATGGATATGAATAATATTTGATTAAAAATATATAATTCTACGACTTAAAAACCTTTCCAAAAGATAAAAACATTTTTAATAATTTATACATAATAATGAAAGAAACAAATCAAAAATAATTTTTTAATAGAATAAATTATATTTTTAGAATTTGGATATTACTTAATAGGTTTGTAAAATTAAAATTATTGTTTTTAAATACATTATTTAAATAAATAAATATATATATTTTGGGTATTTAAAACCATTTTAAAGTCCGTACGTCATTAATACATCAATATTATGTTGCAAAACATATCTTATTTGATAAATGCATTTTTACTATTCACCCCAAAAATCCATGTTTTTCTAAAAAATAACAAAAAAGAATTGTTGGATAATTTTAAAGAACTTATTTATAGAATAGAACTCATTTTATCTAAATAATTTTAAAATTTAGGTAATTATAATTTTTAAATATTAATACATAAATTAATATTTTTATAAAATAAGTTAAAAAATTCCGTTTTAAAAATATGAATTTATACTTTCTTTGAGTTATCTGACTCAAATATTTCTTTTATGGAATTATAATATTTATATTCACTAATTTTATTCATGGTAAATAGAACTTTATATTAATTTTACTATTCCCATGGTTGGGTTACTATTTTAACAATTCAGCTACTATTCTAACAACCGTGTTTCTATTCCAACTTTCATATAACCCTTATACTTCTAATAAATACCTCTTATTTCCATTCATTAATTATTCATCTAGTTTTTTCTAGAGGTTATCTATACATCATCTAGAAAAAAATAGTCTTATTTTTATTTTTTTATATTTATAGTTTTTTTAATGAGTGTGATTTTTCTAAGAGACCATGGCCCATTAGATTTCCAAATTTTAGCCAAAAACTTTTTATACCAATATAATCATTTTTATTTTATTTATTATGCTTATCATTTGTATATAATGTTATTTATTTTTTAAATGTAATAGTATTTATTTTTTAATTATAATAGTGTTTATTTTTTTCTATGTGATGTTTGTGATTTAATTATACTATATCTTTTTCTATGTTTTATATATAGAATATATCTTAATATTTTCTATATTATGGATGAGGGGCTAAAATTAATTGAAAACACACACACACACAAACCTAAAGGTCCATCTTGAAGATCCCAAATAAAGATTGTATTGTTTGTCAATATTAAAGGTTTATATGTTTATAAGTAGTTTTCAACATGTGTAAGGAATATATTAAGTGATGAGTTAGATACTTCCATATTAAGTGGAAAATGAAATTTGTGATACTGTAAGAAAACCTTGTCTAGAAAAATTCATGTAGAAACACCTAAATGTGATGATTGTTGTGTTGTTCTTCAAGTTAGAGACAAGTGATAAATGGTTAAAGAGTAAAATACATAATATATTATAATAAAAGAGATAATTCAATCATAGAAGTTGAGAGATTGAAAAATTTAATTTAAAAGGTAAAGGGTTACTTAGAGTTGATGATGGTTTTATATGAATTTTAAGTGATTGAGAAGATCTCAAGTGGAGTTGAATAAAATATATGATTATTTTTTAAAATATATAAATATGATTTTTAGTATTTTTTTTATAGTAATATGACCCAATGGACTTTTTAAGAGAAAGTATAAACCTTTTAAATGTAACCACTAGACTTTGGAAATATAAAAATTGAGTTTAAGAGAGAAGTTAGTGGAATTTTAAAAGGAAAAAATAATGTTTGGAAGAGTATAAATGAACATTATAAGAGTTCCTGGTAATTTGGATGAGTCAAATTAAACTTTTGAATAATAATTATAGAGTTCAGAAAAGTGAAATGAACTTTGAAAGAGTAAGAACATACTTTAGAAGAGTACTTGGATACTTCAAAAGAGTAACTCCCATATTCTGAACAGTCATTTCTAACTTCAAAACATTAATAAGGGAGTTCAAAATTGTAAATTAGATCTTCAAAAATAAAAAAAAAGGATTTATAATTATAGGTTTATTTAAAAATTTATATGTTTCCAGTGATTGGAAGAACTAAAAATTCCAGAAGATTAAGTTATGAATAAATAATGATTTAAAGTAGTTAATTTTGTTTAAATTTTATTTAATGATTAGATATCAAAAATTGATTATGATTCAAGTTGAGATAATGAATCATGACAAAGATAATTTAATTTTTAGTATTGAGATAGATTCCATTCCACAAGATGTCATGCCATGTCACAGTTCCATGCACATGGGGAGTAAATTAAAAAGGAAGATAAGTGATGTTATTTTTTGTGGGAATAAGAATCAAAATTTCAAATATCGCATGAGGAAGTTATAATCAGTATTTGGGATATTTAATTTATCATTATTGAATGAGGATTTAATTCATATTAAATGTGTTTGAATTATGTGGATCACCTACTATGGAATATTGAAGATTTTCTATAATGTAATTGTGGAAACAATATTAAAATATATGTGAATATAAAAAGAAACTTGGAGAAGAATATGGTAATTATTTATCACTATGATTAATTAAATAAACATTAAATATTAAAATAAAAATAAGATCCAGTTAAAACTAAATTTTAAAAACATCTACTAATATCAAGGGAGAAGAAGAAGGAGGCCTATTATATAACCATATCATAGATGGTGTTAAACTATGGTTTTTAGAAGCAGATTGAGAATAATAGTAAGTATTGAATGTTTTATACATATAAGGAGGATGGTTCTTGAAAAGGGCCATTCATTAGTTGTGAGAGGTAGTTAATCGAGTTGTTAGTCCCAAACTATGCAAGATAGTAGCATAACTAGTGGGATGTTTGATACTATGTGATGTATTATAAGAACCCTCTAGTGGGAATCTATAGGATATAGTGGTATTACATGTAAACATAGTGGGATAACATGTTATTTTAACTATTTTAATTAATAGTGGAAGAATACGTGGTTGGGGGTACTAACCAATTATTTCAAGGAATAGGATTTCAGGGAAAAAACTTTTAAATTAGTTTGTTCTTGTGCATTTGTTTACTATATTGTATGAGTGAGGTTGAGAGACATGAATACAAGAGGATAAGAACTTTAATTAGTCTAATAGGTTTAATTAAAAATAAAAATTCATAAAAATATATCATTAATTCATCCCCTCTTAGTGATCCAGCAAACTCGGGCACTTCGATTAGTATTTGAGATAATCCATGTATCATATAATTGGATCCAAATTTTTCATATTGTTTATTAGATCTATATAATTTTATATTTTAGGAATATTTTGAGTTCCCTCATATATAAAACTCAATAACCATTATTGTTGAAGTTGAATTGAAGGTCTCAACCAAAACTATAAAGAATAAGAGGAAAAGTGAGGAAAATAATTTTAGAAATTTTTCATTTGAATAGAATGATTTATCACTATTTAAATAATCTCAAAGTGATAAGTTTTTATCTACTAAATTTGTTTAGAATGATCCTTTTTAAGAATAAAGTATGATATGTGAAGAGTACGAGGAGTATGAGTCTAGAAAGACAATTTAAGACCATTACTCTAAAAAAATGTCATTTGAATAAAGTTCCTAAAGAAGTGTACACTAGTATATTTGGATTTATCAAGGAACTAATTAATGAAAAAGAATAACTAGAAGATGATGTTTGAGAAATGGATAATTCACATAGTAAGAAATTTCTAAATTATGTTTCTCTCATAGACCTTATGGAAGTAAAGAAACAATTAATTACACTTTATAATAGAATATTTTCCCACGTTGAATAAAACTTGTGAAGGAATGATTGGAAAAAAGTGTTGTTTAAAATTATATTTTTTGATGTTATCCATGTACTTGAGAAACTTTATAAAGCCTATTTCAATGTTAAATATTTTCAATAGTATGATAAATAAAAAATTACAAAAGAGATTGATAGTCCTTTAAAATAATTGAGAAAGATTTATGAAAATAAAATAAAAAATAAAAAGATTATTTGGGAAGACAACTTGAGATTAATTAAAGATGATAAAAACTACCTCAAATTAAAGTTTCTTTAAATTGAGTTAAGACTAAGAAATATAGAACTAGAACAAGTTATAACTTCTAATATTACTAAAAATAAAGATATTTCCACACAAATTTCTATTGGGATTTATGGAACCATGAATAATCCTTATGGGAGAATGAATAGCTTTAAAATATCCTTCATTAAATTTGAAACAATCTCCAAGATTTTTTCCCATAACCTAATTATTTCTCGTTGTACTAGTGGAGTTTAAAATACTAGAACATATTTCTTTTGAAAATATGGGAAAATTCATAAGGATAAAAATGATGACAAATTTATGGCCACATCAAGGGTTAATTTGAAAACACTCAAGAAATCACCCCCTAATAGGATCCTAAAATATTATCAATTCCACTAAAAAACTATAAGTAAATTAATTTGTATAGATTACCTCAATAAGATAAATCAGAAGGCTAATTGGTTATTTCAGGTTATATTAGAAGTTTGTTCATAAGTAAATCATGTGTTTGAATATTTTTTCACTCTTTGGATAATATAAAATTATTATAGTAAGTGGGTGTAGTTATGATGGAAGAAAAAGACCCGATAAAAATTATCAAACATTATTGAAAAGGAAAATTCTATTCACCAAGAATAGATTATAATTAATTATTGTTTTTTTATTAATTCAATATGGGTGGCCACCATCCAATAACTATTCATGTACTAATAAAAAAATAAATCCATAATAAAGATAAAATCAAGTAATAAGGAATGTTGAATCATTATTTTGATTAAATAAAGTGAGGAAAATTACTCAATTATTAAAAATATAGAAAAAAATCCTTAAAAGTTTAGGAGGAAATTTGTAGACTAGTTCACATCAAGTATGGTAAGATGATTTTATATTGGGAAAAATTCCATACTATGGATCATTGAAAAAATGATTTGGTGTTAAAAATTAAAGGAAGAAAGATGAATTTAAAAAGGGAATTAATTCAGAAGAGAAACAAAAAGGTTGGATTGATTGAAAACATCACTAATGAAGAGTTGAATGAGTTTCCTGAGAAAGGAAATTTTTTTGTGAACAAGTCAAGTGAAAAGTATAATAAATATTAGTTTCTGTAGAGGGAATTTCTGATTGTTTGACCAATCTAATAAAAAATGGATTAATTGATGGATAAGGAACAAAAAGTGCTTAATCCAAATAGGATATTTCACATGAATAAAAACTCAAATTTCAAGAGAGGTTTTCTAAGATTTATGAGCCAATAATATAAAAATTATTGTGTGAAATGTGCGAAGAATTTGGTTATATTTCTGATAACTATATGTCTATCACTCTAACTTAAACCGTAATTCTTAATAATTTTGAAACAATCGGAAAATCATCATTGAATGAAAGTCCACTATTTTCAAATGTAGACTAGATCATTCAACATAATGGGAATAATAAATAAAATAGGAATCCCATGATGTAAAAATAAGGGAATAATTTAAAAATATCAAGGAAAACTAGCATGAAGAGATCTAACAATATCAAATTTGGAATGAATGGAATATCTTGATTGAGAGAAAATTATTTATCATACTACTATTAAATAAGATTAAGAAAAATCCCATAATTGTTCCCTTATCTATTTTTTTACATTTTCTGTCATACATGGATTTCAAGTATTTAAAATTAATAGGGAGTTTAATGATTATACCACAGTTGGAAAACAAAAAGAATCTACCCATCCTATAGGGTACTAATAGTCATGATGAAGTGGAAATGGGTAAATTCATTGAGAAAGATAAAATGTAAATAGAAGGATACCAAAGTTATATTTATGAAATATAAAATTTATAGAAAACCCTTTAAATATTGATGTTGAGGTATCCCAATCATATTTCCAACCCTTTATTTATTCATATAAATGTTTTTAATTTTGGGTGAGTATTGGTTGATGGGAAAGTTAAAATAAAGGGGGAGTTTTATGAAATAAACTTGAATTATTCTAATGAATTTGATGAGGTAATTAGAAAATTACATTTCTTGATAAATATGTTTGAATAAACCAAAAATGAGAAATTTGAAATAGAATCATATGATTTATTGATTTATAAAGATCCTTTATATCTTAGGGACATATTTATTATTTTTTAAATCGATCTTACCCACATAAATATATAATTTAATAATTAAATTCTCATTTCTTAAGAAGGATGTGGCTCCATCCACCTCGTAGTCGCTTCAATCTATAATTAAGGATAAAATTGGGAGATTATATTATTTTTTAGAAACCATGGAATAAGTATAAATATGAATATGAGTAGCCCTAACACTATATTATCATTAATTTATTTTCAACAAGGTGGATAAGAAAAAATTTCATTGAACCAAACATATTTATCAATAAATTTAATGATATTTCAAAAAAATAAACGTGGAATATTGGAGATCCCAAATGAATATTTTATTTATTATTAATATTTAAAGATTCTATACATATGAGGACCTGTTAATACATGATGGTAAGTTCTGAAGTGATGTGCGTGTTATTAGCATTGTAAATGGAAAATGAAGTTAAGTCTTTTTCATGAAGACCATGGTTAGATATATTCTAGTAGAGGCACCTAAATTTAAGGATTTTTGTCTTATTCTTCAAGTTAGTGAAAAGTTCTAAATGGTTGAAGAGTACAATCTAAAACCTATTATAATAAGGTAGAGAATTTAGTTTTCCAAATGGGAAGATTAAATACCTTAATCTAAAAGGTGAATGTTATCTTAAAGTTGATGTTGTTTTGAGATGAGTTTTGAGTGATGGAGAAGATCTTGGGTTATGTTGAAGTAAATATGCATTTATTTTTTAAAATCTAGAAATCCTATGTCTCAAGATATTTTTTCAAAATAATAAGACCTAATGGACTTCATAAGAGTATGTATAAATATTTAGAGAGTGATCAGTGGACTTAAGAAAGGTAAAAAAATAAGTTCATAAGAGTGGATACTAGAATCCATAAAGGTAAACACTAAGTTTGAATGATTTTTAGGGAACTTCAAGAGTACATGGATACTTCCAAATAGTTAAATGAGTTTTTGGATGAGTACTTCCAATGTTTGTAAAAATATAATGAGATTTATAAGTGTAATTCAATTCTTTGGAAAAGTACCTAGATAACTTGGAAGAGTAACTACCACATTTGGAAGTGTTACTGTTGGGCTTAAAAGAGTTACAAGGGATTTATAAAGAATAAATGATAACTTTGGAATGAAAACCATGGGATTATGAAGTGTAAGTTCCTTTTAAAATTTTAAGGTTTCCAAGGACATGAAAAATTGATAATTCCAGAAGAATAAATTATAAAGAAATGGATATTTAAATTAATAGAATTTGTAGCAATAATCTTTAATGATCAAAAATCAAAAAAACATATTAATTGTAGATATGATAATGAATTATTATAAATTTTATTCTAGATGGAGTACTGAGATGTAATCCATTCTATAATTATTTGTTTCATGCCATAGTTTTATACACATATGGATTTAATTCTAAAAAGAAATAAATGCTATAAATTTTTTAGCAAGAATAAGTCATAATATTTTAAATATCACATGAAGAAATTACCCTTAGTATTTAATATATTTAAATTAAGATTCATAACTGAGTAATTGAGTTAGATTAAATGGGTTTGAATTAAGAGGATGCATTACTTCTGAATATCTAGAAGTTTCTATAACTCAAATTTATAAATAATATTCAAAACTACATGAATATAAAAAATAATAAAAGTAAATGAGAATGATTTGTCACTAAAGTTATTTCAATAAAATCTAAATGGATGAATGAAATGAAGTTGATACTAATACCACTACTATTGAATAACATCAAGTGGGATTGAGGGAGAAGAATATAGGGAAAACTATACAACCATCATATTTAAGGAATTCAACCATGGTTTTCGAATGTAGAATGAAAATAAGACCAATGTAAACATGTTATACACCAAGAGGGATGAGTGGTACAATTCCTACTTGATGGTTTATAAAAGGATACATTCACCAATGGTGTGAGGTTATCAATCTGGTCATCAGGTTTTAGTTGTGTGAGATAGCAGGAGAACCGATGGGAAGCTAGTAACTCAGTGATGCAATATAAAGATCCCCTAATGGGACTTTCAATCATATAGCTGGATATTATGTATGTATAGTGGGAGGCCATTCCATTGTACCGTCTTTCATTTATAGTGGAACAGTCCATGATTGGAGTGACTAACCAATCATGACACGGAGTTGGATTTCATGGATGGACATTGTAAATCCATGCATTCTTAATCTAGGTGATGCTATGAGACACAAATATGTGATGATAAATATTTTTATTAGTCTAAGTATTTGAATTAAAAAGAATAATTCATAAAAATATATGACTAATTTACCCACCCACTCTGTGATCCACCAAACTTGGGAACTTCATAGTTGGTCCAAATCACACTCCCCATCATTGTTAATCTACCCAAAACTAACCTAAGGAATATTATTAAGTTTCCAAAAGGACTATATAATTTTTTCCATATGATCTATTTTATTATAAAATGGAATATAGGATCTTTAATCACCAGAGGCTCACAAGCTTAACTTTTCTTTGTCCTGCATTGAGTGACAACTAAGCCCGTTTCTTGATGTTAGTTAGAAACTATCTCCTTTCACTCAATATCACCTACTAGAATATCTCCACATGATTTCATCACCCACATTCACCTTTTTCACCACATGTCTTCTTGTAGGAGGCCCTTATATTCATTCACATCATCACAATGACCTTTGAATGGTGCTATATTCAACCCACTTTTGAGGTGTGCCTAAGGAAAAATGTACACATTAGAAAAACCTCCATAAATAGAGTAATTCGGGGGATAAAATCCCAATATAAGAATAAGTCTAAGTGTGATTCAAACATATATATTAATAAGTAAAAACTAATATATAAATATATGTGTTGTTATATTTTCCCCTTTATATATTTCACCCTCAAAATTTCAATTTGTATACTCAATTGAGAATAGATTTGTGCACTTTTGTTTCAATATATAATAATTCTCCCATGATACTTCTTCATACTTATGGTTCCACCAAAGTACCTTGAAAAGTTGAGCTATGTTGTTTTAAATTTTTTTCTATATATTGAAATAAATTCAGAAATTTCTCTTTATAAGATAGGTTATGTTCAAGTTATACACTTCTAGATTTAGTATATGTGGCATATCTGGCATATAAATTCTTAAGAGAGATACATGGAGAATATTATACACTTATTCTAAGTTTGGTAGACGTTTTATTCAATAGGCCACAACTCTTAATTGATCAAGAATCTAAAAGGAGAAAAAAAACCTCGGACTGAGTTTTCCCTTATTTCCAAACCTTAAAACTCTCTTCTAGGGAGCTATTTGAATGAATAATTTATTCCCATCCTATAAATATAGGTCTCACTGATTATTTTAATTATATATATTCTATTTAATTTTATATTATTTGATTTGTTTTTGAATGGATTAAACCTTATTGACCATTTATCTCACAGTTTCAAGTCCCATAAGTTTTTATTCACCATGTTCTTCCCAATATATTGAAGGTTTGAATATATTCTCATATATAGATTCTGATGGTTCCATATTTATACTTGATTTGGATTTTTTTTTGAGAACTTGACCACAGAAGATATTGATCCCAACTTCCTTTAAATTCAATCGAGAAATATCACAATTTTCCTTCAAATGTATAAAGAGCTTTTAGATTGTATATCAATTGAAGGATTATTATCCATATTAATTTCAACACTATGTTCAATTCATATTGAATAATCCTATATAAATTCTCAGTGAAGCTTAGATCTTGACTAGGAATAATTGAAATTGGTTCCCCATGCAGTCTTCCCACTTACTTGTCATATATCCTATCAAGTTTATTAAGAAAGAAATATTCCCAAATGGGAATTAAGTGATAATTATTAGTATGGTGATTTACTACAACCCATATAGAATTATTATTTTTTATATTTATTCAAAATACCCGACATGAAATCCATTGTGATTTTCTCCTATTTACATATTTCTATGGGTAATGATTTCATAATACCCTTAGAATTTTGATGCTATAATATAACATGATCGAATACCAAGTATATTAAGGCGTATTCTACAATATCCTTATTTGTGTTTTCCCAAAAAAAGTGATTTCATAGGTCTTGATATGACTTAGTACTCATTGGGCGGATGGATATATACGATCCTTGTGGATCATCCAATATGTCTATTATCTCTAGGATTGATATAACACATAGATTGGATCCAAAACAAATGAATCCATCTTTTTATTTTTATTTTAAATTCATGAATATTTAACTTTATTTTTAACTTTAAGTCATTATTTTATGCCTCCTTGATTTTATATTGGATGAGAGGTTGGGAAATTGTTTGGGAGATGTGGGATATATTACCTGCATGTTTGATTTGTTGACCCATCCTGTTGAAACCATTGGGTTATAATGTTGGATTTTTTTAAATTAGAAGATTTCTGGAGGCCATGTGAAGGATCTTGAAGTGTGAAAAGTTTATTAGCATTCAGTTTTTGATGACTAGAAAAGAATCTAGAATTTTTAGGAAAAACGTAGATCATGTTGTGATTTCATGCATTGTGCCATGAATGAATTAGAACTTGAAAAATACTAAAGTCCCTAACTGATTTATTAGAGTGAAGAGAATATTATGTAATTTTTATTTAGAGGAAACACAAGGTTTTTTTACTTTTTATATTTTTGGGGAAAATGTTTTACCTTACATAGAGGATGGATGCATTATGAAACTAGATTTTGGAAAGTAAGAGTGATACGTAATATTTATTCATTTAGTGGGGGTTATGGCCACACCGTGACATAAAAGTTATGAAAATTAATTTAAGTGTAGAAGAAAAATGTGAAGTGAAAGAGTAATGAAAATATTATGTATGGATTGTACGAGTGATGTGTAAGTTTTATTAATTGAATTTAGAGGTTTTAGTTATATGAAACAACATATATTCTTCACTAAAAATATAGATTGTAGAATTTTAGTGGTTCTAGTGTTTTGGTGATACCTGTTCCATGGAGGATATGATGAACCAAAATAGCAAAAATTGTAAAATATGATTGAAGAGGATTTGTCGTGACTACTATCCATAAAAAATCCATAGGGATGTGATTTCAGAGATTTAAGATATTTTACACTGGAAAAATTGTGTTTTTTGGGGAGAATTATGCAACATTGTAAATTTTATAAGGGATGATAGAAGTTATTAAAATCATTCCTCATTTATCTCAATGTTTTAATTATCAGTATTTGGTCGATGAAAGTGGATATGGTGGTTTAACTTAGGTCATACAATGAAGAAGGAAATCAAACCATGACCTAGGAGTGTTTAATGGGTTTCATGCCATAATTTATGAGATCAATCCATGAAGAAGGTATTTATAGATAATTATATGAAATTGAATTCATTATAGATTCTATGGAAATTTTGGAGACTTGGTTGGCGTTATAGGAGTTTAATGAATGGTTTTTAAATTCCTATTAAGTGGGTTACAATAGTATATTGATGAACCATTTTTTGTATAAATGATTCTATAATTTAAAAGTATAATAATTCGTAGGATAAAAAATAGAATAGTTGAAATATTGAAAATTTGTAGAAATAGAGATAGAGGATGAAATCCATTGAAGATATTGAATTAAAGAAGTATTTGAAGAAAAATGACAACAACCTTTACTGGTTTAGTGTATATCTTGGTAGATAATTATTGTAAGTTATATTTATATCACATTATTTTTTATCCCCTATTTCAAAGAAGTTCATAAATAGATTAGAAGAGGGAGTTCCCCTAAGATTAGTATTGCACATTTCCTAAAAAAATTGCAACATCTACTGTGTGTAGTGTTAATCCCTAGTACATTAACACACCATAATCATGTCCTCACTAGACTAGACCTTAGCGTTGAACCAAATAAAACCTGTGTTTCCTTAATTTTAATTTTTACATCTTGATGTTGTGTTTACTTAAAAGAATAAAATTTTTGAATTCTTCATACTAACACAAGAATAAGATTCACTAAATTAAAGAAGAAGTGAAGATCCTTATTTCCCCCCTCTAAGGGAATATTTTTTATGTGGGTAAAACAATTATAATTGAATACTCTATATTTTTTCATGATTAGTATGTCTCTATAAGGTTTATAATATAGAGAACTCAATTAATGGAAAAGTGATCTCTTTGTTTAATGGTTATAATTTCTAGATATAGAAGAATCATATGAGATATTATTTAGACAATATGTCGCACTATTGGATTACATGGAATATATGTCAGGGATGCTATGGGATTCCAATGACTAAATCTAATAGAAATATTTTTTATCTTGATATAAAGGCTCAAAATTATGTATTTTTAGCCTTATTGAACCATATCTATCTAAAAGTGATGAAATTCATATCCTTAAAATCTATTTGGGAAAAATTATATAATATTAACAAAGGGTAAAAAGCCAAAGGAACAAAAATTACATATTCTATATTAAAAGTTTGAGTATTTGAAGAAGAGACTAAATAAAAATATTTTTTTATTCATTAATCACATTCAAACAAGGTAATGAAAAATATAAAGTAAAATTAGTATTTTCCTGTTTTAATTACGGAAATGTTGGGAGTATTACAACAAAATGATTAAGGAAGGTAGAAAATAAGGATAAAGATGATGTGGTATCAATGAAATAGAGAAGGTTTCCTTGAGAAAAAAAATTAAATCAGAATATTCAACTAGAAAGAGGATCCCATGAAAAATCTTGTTGAGTAAAGAAGAAGAAAAAATTAAAAAGAACCTTAATGAAGATGAAGTTGGGTTTATTTCAGATGTAGAAAATTTTATAATAGAAATGGTTAAGATAAATAAGATTTAAATTGGGAAATAATATTATCCCAAATGATTTGTTGACTCAAAAGTTGAAATGTAAGGATCTATTGAACAACTAAACAATCAGAAAAAAGAAAAACCAAAATATTTGTGGTTTTCTGAAGGATCCATTGCGAATATTGATTAAATTGAAGCTAAAATCACTTAGTTGGAGAAGGTGGTTGAATAAATTATGACCACTAAAGATATATATAGATAATTTATTGATTTTAAAGTAGATATAAAATAACATTAAAAAATAATTGATCACATAAATATGGAGTTATAAGAAAAAAGGAAGAGGCCTAAATCTCTTGGATAAGAATTTGTATCTTTGTAAAGAAAGAATGAGGCTAATGTAAAAGATGATGGTGATAATAAAAAGATTAAATTTAGGAATTTATCTAAAAAAGAGTTTATATAAAGGGTAGGAAAAGGTATGAGGACTTTTTAGAATATTGTAAATGAATATATTCAAAGGCTTATGGGCATGAGTGGGATCAGATGTGAAGTTGAGACCTCCAAGAAATTTGCAGTTTTTTTATAGAGTAAAGGAAAGTAGAAATTTCATAAAATATTTAAACCTCTTAGGTTAACCCAATAGTCAATAAATTAATCCAAATATAGAAATACGTGGATATGAAGTTATAAAATGATATTTACTATAATTAAATTCCAATTTTTTGGGTTTCTTATACATACAATGACCTGGAATATTGAAGTAGAGAGTTTTTTGACAGGTGAAGATTCCAATATTAAGAAACAAAAGATGAGCAAATATCCTACATTTTGAATTTTTTTTTTATAATTTCTCTGAATTTGTTCAAAATTTAATAAATTAAAGGTAATAGATAAGTCAAACTTACATAAATGGAAACCAAAGGAGAATGGTAGTTGAAAAAACATATGAGGATCCTTTGAAAAATGGTTTCTATTATTTTATGGAATTGGAAAATTATATCACAACTTTTAATGAATAAAATAATGGGATTAAATTATGTCTCATCTAATATGTAAATCTCTTGTAATGAGAAGAGGAAAAATGGGACTGCAATCTTAGATAAATGGTTTCTCTAAGAAACAAAAAACAATAGCACAAATATCCTTGATAGTGGGTGTTCATCACACTTGTATAAAAAAAATATTATGAGGAATATGAAGATCCATATGATGGAACATTTTAATTTAGTAATGATGGAGCATAAAAAATATAAAGAAGTATAAATATGAGGCTGAATAGTGATAAACCAATGAATATAATATATCTTTTTTGGTAGGACTTTGACAAAATATTCTCAATGTAAGTTAATTATGTGACCCTGTACTTGGGTTCATGCTTCATCAGAAGGGATTATATATAAATGGAATAACCATAGACTCTTTTTTGAAGTTACATACATCCAATTTAATCTATCAAATAGATTGGAAAGAAAACAACACTTATTTCCTTATAGTGTAGGAAGAATAAGCATTTGGAATTATTGTCTTGGAAATATTAAGAAAAAAGAAGGAAAATATAAGAAATATGAAAGATGAAAGTAACATTCCATATTCAAAATGAAATTAGTAAAAGGCATTAAGTGGATTAATTTATGGAAATTAATGAGAAATCCCTATTGACAAAATAAGAAGAGGGCCTTAAACCTTCTTGATTTGATCCACACTGATGTGTGTGGTCCCATAAAGGTTCCCCAAATGTATATTGAGAAGTAATTTATCCTGTATATAGATTATTATAATAATATTAAATGTATCATGATTATGGAGTCTATGAAAGATGTGGTTGATTTTATTAATTGGTTTTATAGAGATATATAATAAAATTGTGAGAATTATTACGAATCTTCAATGGAATAATAATATAGAGTACACCTCTCTTGAGGTGGAAAATTATTTAGGGAAGCATAGAATTAAGCATGATGTTTCATCAGTGATAACACCATAATATTGTTTTTCGTAAAAATATGAAACCAAATGGTGAAAAACATGTCAAGAAATGCGTATCATCGAATGTGGCATCCATTAACACATTTAGAAGGAAGTCATGTATGTAATAGTGTACATAAAAAATCATCTTTGTTGAGTCATGGAGGGAATATGAACCCAAATAATATATGTAATAGAATAAATATAACATTGATACACTTAAGAGTGTTTGTAAGTAATTTTTATATCCGAAACATGGAAGTTAACCAAGGAAAATATGGTGATATGGCTGACAAATAGATATTTTTACGCAATTATTTTAAGGGTAAGGCATATAAGTGCCTCAAAAAATGATTAAAAAATATTTTTGAGAGTGATGGTGTAAGAATAGTTCAAGAAAAAGCAAGTAATAGATCTAGAATTCTGGATCTCAATTTGGTTAAGGATAGAGAATAATAATTGGATATGAATCATAATGAAACTTATGATCTAACATTTAAATTGGATTTTTAATATTAATTAGGGGATGGAGAATCCACTGAAAATATTCAACTCATGAATCCAGAGAGAAGAATATGATTTGATATCAATAGATTAAATATCACCGGTGATAAAAATTCACCAATTGTTTTTTGAAAAATGAAAACTATAGAAAAAAATAATCTATTATCTCAAGAGGAACCAACCAAATCTAAAGAATAAGTTTAGGGTTACTCATAAGATAAGTCAATAAATGAAGAGTTAGAATAAATTAATAAAACTCAAACTTGCGTGATCATGGATAGACCAATGGATCACAATATTATTGGAAAAAAAGAGTGATTAAAAATACTCCTAATAAGCATGAATGATTTTCAAAGAACAAATAATGATTGGTTTGAAATGGCTATGAACAAGTTGAAGGAGTTTACATGTAATAATTTTTTTAACTAGTGGTGATACTAGATATAATAAGAATATTCCTTGCTATTTGTGACTAGATAAAATATACTATATCAAATGGATTTTAGGGTAATGTTTTTAAATATAATTCTCAAATAAGAAGTCTATGTTGAAAAACCATTGTGTTTATTTACTTATGATGATAATTAAAAGGTGTGAAGATGTATGAATTGATATAGGAACAACAGAAATGGTATGCATAATTGGACACATTATTAATGAAACTAGAATTTATAATAGGTGTATTTGATCACTGTATTTATATAAAATCAACCAAAGAAGAATAGTTTATGGTGATTATCTATGTTGATGACATTATATTTGGGGAGGGAAATCATAATTTAGTGATGTAGTTTTTTCGTTTGATGAACATGAAGTTTGAAATGTCAATGATTAGAGAGATCAAATTCCTTCATGGGCAGAAAGCAAACCAAAATGTGGGATACACATTTATTTACTAGGGTAAATATACAAAGTATCTATTGAATAAGTTTGATATACATGATAGAAAGAAAATTTAAATAGAAATTATAGTTGGAACCATGCTTGACAATCATGAAGAAGGAAAATAAGTTGATGCACCACTTTATTGGAGGATGATTTGAATCTTGTTGCATCATACAATAAAAAGACCAAATATATTTTTTGTAACATTCTTGTCTCTACGCTACCAATTTTTCCCTAAGGAGAATAATATCCTGGTTATAAATTGGATCATTAGTTATATTTGGGTCACACTAGAATATAATTTATTTACCTACTTAGACACGAGTTGGGATAGAGATATAATGGACAAGAAATCCAAAAGTGGTGGATTCTTTTTCATTTGAAAGAGGCATCTTTTGTGTCTTATAAAGATGAAATAAACCACCTCTCTTAGTATATCTGAAGAAAAATATATTTTAGTTACAATAGAATATATATAATTGGAATGGATGAAACAAAAACTGGAGGATATTTAGGGGAGATGAAGCTTCCCATGGCAGTCTATTGTGGTAATTAATATGAAATAGAGATGACCAAGAATCCAATACACAATTCCTAGACAATGAGTATTGAGATATGATATCGTTTTATTAAAGAGATTGTTGAGAAAGGAATTATCAAACTGAAGTATGTGGGTACAAATCATCATTTTTAGACATCTTTACAAAACCATTAGATACACTGACATTTGAAAAGAATCAGATGAGGCTTAGTGTTTAACCACCTCCCTTATCATGTGGAGTTTCAGAATCTCCCCTCTCCCCATTGAATATAATTTGTTAGTTATATATTATTTATTCTTGAAAGAATATAACTTATATTTTCTTTAAGGATGAGGGTGGTACAATCCAGGGAGAGTTATGATAAGAGGAAATACTGATCTGAAAATTTTTGGGAAATATTATAGTAATTAAATATTTTTTTATTTTCTATAATGAGATTTGACTCCTGTTGTCTAATAAAAATGATTAAAATTTCATTTCTTCATCACCAGAGTATTGGAAGTTTCGATAATGTTCACAATTAGTAGATATGGAAAAGGATAACCCTTTGAATTTTATTTTCAAAGCGTGATAAATATTGGAGAATGATTTAAGAGATTGAAGTAGTAAATACAATTCTGAAGAGGGATTCATCTTCCTACCTATAAGGGGATATTGGTTGGAATAGTTCAATTTGAATTTGTATTAGAAACAAAATCCAAATGTATAGAATGTCGAAACCATTAGGTTGTAATGTTGGACTTTTTCCAATTATATGTTTTTCAAAATCCATGTGAAAGAGCTTTTATTATGTTAATTTGATTAAGATTAATACTTAGATGACTATAGGAGATTCAAGAAGTCTTAGGAAAAGGATATAATACTCTGTGTGATCGTACATCACTTTATGAATAAAGTTGAACTCAAACACTGGAAAAGTCCCTTAATCCTCTTTATAAGTGAATAAAATATCATGTCGGGTTCACTTGGACTAAAAATAAAGTTTTTCCATATAATATTTTTGAATAACATGTTCCAACCCATGAGGAGGATGGAAAACCAAAAAAACTAGATTTTGGAAAAGAAGAGTGATTCATAATATTTATTCATTCCATAAAAGTTATAGAGATACTGTGAAATGAAAGTTATGAAAATTTGGCTAAGTTTATAATAATATAATGAAGTGTAGAAGTAATGTAAATCTTATGTATGGGTGATGTAGGGTTTTCACAAGTTTTATTAATTATTTTTTTAAGGTTTTAGTTAGAGACAACAACATAAGAATCACACTTTGATTATAGAATGGTGAATTTTAGTCGTTATAGAGTTTTGGTGATACCCACACCATGAAGGAAATGACATGTTACAATAAGATCAATTGTAAAATACGATCGAAGAAGCTGTGTTGTGACTACTAGCCATGAAAAATCTATAAGGCCATGATTTTGGAGCTTCAATCTATTTAACACTATAATAATAGTACGTTATATGGTAAATTCTTCCATGTTGTGACTTGTATAAGGATTTATTGAAGTTAATAAAATCATACATTTTTTATCTCAGAGTTTTAAATATAGGTATTTAGCTGAATAAGGTGGATGTGGTTTTTTGAAATTAGATTATGTCACTATAAAGGAAATCACCCCTTACTAGGAAGTGTTTAATGAGTTTCATGTAACAATCTAGGAGGACACACCCTGAATGAGGAATATAAAAAAAATTACAGGATATTGAATCCATTATATATTCTATATAAATTCAGAATTCTTAGTCAACTTTATGGGAGGTTAATGAATGATTTTGAAAGATACATTAATTAGGTTTCTAGTGGAAAATTGATTTCATTTGTTTTTATAAATGATTCCCTAATTTAAATAGAAATGACATTAGGAGGGAAATTGAGAAAATAGGGAATATTGAACATTTGAAAAAAAGCATGCATAGAAGAACTCCATTGAATACTAGGACTTAATGATGGATTTAAAGCATAAAAACAACACTATTTGATGGTATGGTGTTCATATTGGTGAATAATTATTATTAGAAATATTTGCAGCACATTTTTTTTTGTATTTTTATCTCAAATTAGTGAATAAAGAGATAATAAGGGGGATTTACCCTAAAATTGATAGTTATTATATCATAAAATAACTGTAAAATCTTCAGTGTGTAGTGTCGACACCTATTATATCAATGCACTATGAGCGCATGCTCTTTGGAATATCCCTTAATGGTGAACCAAGTAAAACCCGCGTGTTTCTGAATTTAATTTCTACATATAAATTTTATGTTTTCCTAAAATATCGACATGTTTAAGTTTTTCTTTTTAATATGAGAACAATATATAGATAATTAAATAAGGATTAAAAACCATAATTAACAACTATTTGGTTTTATTAGGAATGTGAGTGTGACATATCTTTTCATATTCATGAATATTGTGTTTTTCTCAATCCTTACCATAGATAGGGTAGATGGATCCTTTACACTAAGAGTATTTGATAACTTATTTGGTAATGTATTAATGAATCAAAGTCACTGATTAAATCTAACCATATTTATTGATGATTTTTCAGTGCCTTCAGTGTTAATATATACTTTAAAATATTGTGATTAGTATGTATGTTGCGTTTCACTCTATAGAGTTTATGCCTTAAAATATTTGATGAAAAGATAATAAATGGCATATTTATCTCATGTATTAGGTATTTATAGTCACTAATATTCAATTTTCATGAGGAATATGTAGTCACTTTAGAATTTTTCATAAGTAATTAACCCAATACCTTCTTTGATACATCTCTATAAATCAAAAACCCTTATCCAATTTATGGTAGTGTGAGTAAAAGTTCAGCGACCAACCTAATTTTAAGACAATAATATATCTCTTCACATTATATTATATAGTGATACTTTTTTACTTTACATGTAATGGTGTGAAAATAGGTGGGTTGGTTTAGTTTAAAAATAAATATTACTCAAAATTATATTAGGCAGGAAAAAATGATTTCAATTTTCATCTTTTTTACAAATTTTTTCATACACCTAATTCCATGTTATCTTAGTTTGTGGGCTAGATAATCTTGCTAAATTTACCCCAAAGTATAAATATAGACCAACTAATCTAAGATAACTATGTATCTCCTTGACAATTTATGGTCTATTTCATTATTCAATAACATCATATAAATTAAATATAAATCTATGTGTTTAAATAAGTTAAATAGTTTCAAGAGAAGTACTTAAAATGAGTGTGGTTTATCTTTGAATAGAATTAAAATAAAAAAAATGAGTTGGATACAAAAGTGTAAAATTTTAATCATATATAAAAAATCCTGGCCTCCAATATGCATTAAATACATGATACACCCCATAATAAAATGGTTTCACTAAACAAAATGACATACATTTGGTGGAAATATCTTGAATGATGATGGTGGAGCTTTATACTCCATGATTATTTTAGAGACAAGCGACCAGTTCAATAATGCATATATAAATCCATTACTTAAATAATACAAAATTATGAAATGTGTCTTTTATGAAATGTACTACATGATATTAGTTATATTAAAGTACTTAAGGGTGTTTGGAATCCCTTGTATTATCAATGAGGAAGAAACATTGTGATGTTTTAAAAATGAGGTGGTGATGAAATTTTATTTGGCTATACTTCAAATAGAAGGGGATATCAATTATATAACAAGTAAACTGGGACCAAAATTGTTTTTTATAATTTTAAGTTTATTAAATACTTATTAAATTAGTGTTTACATAAAAAATAATCAAACAAATTGATAGAGATTAAGTATTATTTTTTGGAAAAAATATTAAAAAATATACAAGTATAGAATATTCAATTTATGTTCAAGAGGAATATAATGATTCAAACTTTACAAGAGATAAATAATAACTACATTTAGTTAATATGAGGTTTAGAAATAAAGTGGAAGTGTATAATGTAATTGGTTTTTATGAATAAGTAGTCTAAAAAAGGATAACTTTGAGGAAAATATCACATACATCATTAATCTCTTAATTTGAACCACAAAGTGTATTTAAATAATTGTATAATAAATAATGGATGGATTATATGAATATAAAATTTGATAAAATTGATAATAAAACTTGGTAGTTTATACCCAAGCTGATGAACAAGAATTTTATTAGAAAACATCAGGTGTTCTTTAGAAAGTTGAATTACAAATGTGAGGTAATGAGAAATAAAGCAACAATAATTTTAAATAGTAATTAATAAGTTAAAGGGATTAAGTTTAAAAAGGAAATTTCTCTAGTTTCAAGGTATGATTCCATAAATAGTTTTCTTGATATCGACATTAAAATATGATATAGTTTTTTCTAAATTGATTTCAAGTCATCCTTCCTCAATAGAGAACCTTAAGAGAAATTATATATATAGAAATCCAAAGGATTATTTCACTAAGATGATGAAGGATAAATATATAGGTTGTGGAAGAAAATGTATTAGTTGAAACATGATTTGAGGGCATGGTATTCAAAGCTCGATTCTTGAACAAAATCACTAAATTTTATAAAATCAAGAGAGCACTAAAGCCTATATATCAATAAAATAGAAGAGAAATTTATTATTAATTCATCTATATTAATGAAATTTTATATTTTTTAAGTGTAGAAAGTATTTTCAAGGTTTTTTACACATAATGAAGACTATGTTTTAGATATTTAAGTTGGGAGAGATGAAGTAATTTTTGGGACTTAAAATTTCTGAAGAGAAGGATTATATTTTTATTTCTCAAGATATATATCTTGAGAGTTGATAAATTTTTTTATAAGAGTAGATGATAACCTATTTTCTACAATAATTTTTGTGGTAACTATGGTTTCAAATAAAGAAGCTGGAAAGGATATTAATCAAAACGAGTTCATATATCTTATTGGGAGTTTTCCTTATTTTATGTATTCAAGAACCTATGTTGTATCTATTATTACATTATTTTAAACACATTAAAATGTTACAAAAAATCTCATTACATAGTAGTGAATATAATTATAATTCATATAAAATTTATTTTAGAATTTATTTTTAAATATTACAAAATATAAAGATTGATATTTTTTTTGATATTCTGATAAGGATTGAGTTATAAGTGTTGATGACATGAATATATATATATATATATATCTTGGAGTATTATTTTTGGAGGATAGTGGCACAAATTAACACACAAATAAACAAATTCCTATTAATTTATGTATAACATGAGAAAATATTGTCGCTACAACTCAAGTTATAACATAGTTTATGTGGATGAGAAATAAATGTGAAGATCCCAAGGGGAAGTGAAGTTAGAATTAATTTTGGGATGTGATAAGCAAAGTCAAATATATATTTTTATAAACATGGTTTGATATTATCAATTAAGGTAGGTACTAATCCATAAAAAATTTATTTAAATGATGTGTGATGAATTTTGAGTTTCTTCATATAACGGAGAAATTAGTGGATTTATTTACCAAAAAATTTACAAATCATTAATTAGAAAGGCTGAGTTCGATGATTTGAGCTCAACCTCAACATTTTCAAGGATAAGTTATGGTGTATTGTCCCCTATATCTCTTGTTTTTAGATGTTTTTCAAGAGTGGGGAAATATAGAGACATCAATCCAAAGATATATATAATTTCTTAATGGGAGATAAATATTGTATCAAGAGGGTTCATATATTTATGGGGATCTTTTTTGTGTTCACCTGTGGGGTTTGTATATAAATATATTATTTCAATTTGTGTTTATGAATTAGTTAGTGTGTGAACCACTATAATGTGTGCATTGAGTATGTGTATAATAATTTTATTTCAAAATGTATAAGAATATTTTTTGAGAAGATAAATTGAGAATTGAAGTGGAATATGGATATTTGGAAATGAATTTGAGTTATTTTAATAGGTAGGTTTTATATTATTGTTTATTGTTTTTTCTACTATATTTTGTTTTTTCATGTAGGCTTAGAATAATTAAATGGTGATTTTTTTAATTTTTAAAGTTATTTATGTTTTAGTATTGTAAATAAAATACAAATGGGGAAATTTTTGTGATTGATAATATTTATAAGAGTGAATATTACCCAAGATATGTATATTTTTTAATGGGGATATTATTGGTTAAAGATATAGTGATTTTTTTTGATTTATGACTTTGGTGTTGTCTTTATTTACAATAAATTAATAAACATGTGAATCATATTCGAAATCAAGTGAATCTTAGTAATTTAGTTGAGATGAAGGAATTTTTTATTTTTGGGAGAATTTAGAGGAATCTTTTAGGTGATGTTTTGAGTTTATAATTAATTAGAATCATGGCAAACATATCCATCGAGGAGTTGAAGGGGAATATGGAATGGAGGGAAGGAGGAAAAATAAATTCACATAACCCATCACATGGAATTGGTGGCCCAATGATAAAAGGATGAATGATAAGGATTCAAGAGAATTTTCATGGCCTAATTTTGAAATTAGAATAGGAGGCCCAACAATCATGTATGAGAGAATAAAATGGGCCTTTAATGACATTTATTCAAGACAAAATGTGAACTTCCCTTCCCACCCAAGAAATAAAATTTATTTTAAAGTCACATTGATAAAGAAATACACCAAAGTCAATGTTGGTGGGCTGGTTGTATTATTTTGGAATGAAAGTCTTGGTGGATGAAATATGTCACTAAAATCCATGTAAATTTGTAAAAAAGTACAAAATATTGGTTTAGGATTCATAATTTTGTTATATGTGCATTTGAAATGTGTATCTATGATTTGGATAAAAATATCCACCTTCTTGTACTCCTTATAGGTTAATTTCAAATTTGAGTGTTTATAGAATTATTATGTTTTTGTTTCTTATGTTCTTAGATAAATGAAAGAAAGTATTATTAAAGGAGTGATCAAACTTTGTTTCACTTTATAATTAGGGTTCTAAAGGAAAAAATATCCTTGGGGTTCTGATTTATCACCCTATTCCCCTTCCATTTCCCATTTATTTCCCCCCATTTACACTTTTATAATTTACAATTATCCCATTTCCATCACTTACATTGTGTTTTTTTCCTATGAATAATGAACTACCATATAAAATCATATTATTTGGTATTATAGATTAATGATGGAAAACTAGGTTAATTAATTTTTCTATTAATCCAACCTTTTTCTTCTCCTTTTTCTATTTTTGTCTATTACCAATTCTGGTTGAAAATTTCTTTTGCCTTTTCAATGATTTTTTTTCAAGTTTACAAACATTTTATATGCAATTATTTTAGTTAAGAATCTAATATTTCATCTCAATTTAGAAAAATTTAAATCTTATACATATAATTAGAGATATAACCTAATAAATTTATGCAACTACTTTACTCTTATGAAATCTAACTATCACCATACCAGATTCTTATCAAGTTTGAAGTTATTTTTATTGTAGTAATTTTTCAAATAGAAGTTCCCAAAATTATATTACCCATCCTTTTGGAATAATTGTGACCAAATTTCTTTATTTTGATAATTTTATATTTTTGTAATCCACACAACTTCAAAACATTTTACACTCTCTATTGGTTGAATAATTTTAAAAATTAGAATCAATAAAAAAAGTACAAGAAAAATTTGATGAAAATTTATTTCCCAATGTTTTGCTTGTTTTTCATAAATTTCATGTATTTATATTTTAATAATTATCTCCCTTATTAAATTATAAAACCCATATCCATTTAATCTATTTTTTTCTTTATTTTGATAATTTTATATTTCATGAAAGTTATTACTGACCAATTTAGAAGACTTAATGATAGGTTTTATTATTTGGAAAATTACTATAATTGAATGGATCCATGAAAGCATAAATTTACGAAGGTGATAATGAGTTCTTATACTTTTAATAATCACTGTATATATAAGGAAAATATAAAACTAAAATAGAAAGTCACATGGAAAGCATTAAAATGAAACTTCTATAATTTTCAAGGGAGGAATTATCTAAAAATATACTTGGAGTGGGAGAGGAAGGTTGAGTATGTGTATGGAATTTAAAATTAATTAGTTTAGAGAAAGGTAAAGTTATAAATTCAAAGATTTTTAAGTATGTTTTGGGACTATTTGAAAGTAATTTTAGTGGCATAATGGAGAAAGGACAATTTGAACATTTGAGGAAATGGAGATAGTGATGCATAATAGGTACATTTCTAGTCATTAATATTTTTATTTGAATTTAAAGGTACAATTACTTGTAAATGGTTCTTTATTTGTGGAGAAGTACTATAAGGAAATATATGTATCCATTTTTAGAGACAAATTGGAGGAGGATTGAGAGGCTAAAATAGTTAGATATTTCAATGGATTAAATCCAAAATTTGAGATGTAATGGAACTTAAAACCTAGATTGACATGGAGGAGTTTATTTATAAGTAATTAACGGTAGAAAAGCAACTGTATTATTGAAATTGTCCTGTAAGTTCCCATAATTTTTATAATTATAACAAAAAAGTGACAAAATCCACTTATAAGTGTAATGAAAGACAACCAAGGGTTTAAAAATTTGTTCAAAACAAAGGGAATATGCAAAACAAGTTTTTTCACTTCTGATTGGAAAGGGAAATTTTAAAAAAATTTACCTTATAAGTACCATGATATTAAGTGTTTTATGGGGTAGTGGAATGGGAATATCAGATATCAATTACTTAATAAAAGGATGATGATTTTTTTTATAATTAATACATTCTCAATGAGATCTCTAGTGAGTATGAAATTCCAATTATTTGGAATGTTTAGATATGGGAGTAAGATAACCCATAAACATAGATGTATTAGTAGGAATAAGATATTAAAATATTCAACCTAAATATGATCATGTTTGGGAGAAGCATGAAAACATTTTTTATATGATGTTCCAAATCAAATAGAATGTATGTAGTATGATCCTTAATAGTGGAAGTTTTACTAACGTGATTATTACCTTATTAGTTAAGAAGTTGAGTCTTACTACACTAATGAATACTATAATTTATATGTTATAGTGGTTGAATGTTAGTAGAGACATGAGAGTGAAAAAATAGGACTTAGTTTCTTTTTATATTTTAAAATATCATGATGAGGTTCTTTATAATGTATCTCTAATACAATCCAAACATTTTCTACTTGGGAGATCATGAAAATTTGGTTAGGGGTGATATATTCTGACTATGATAATTGCTTATATTTTTTATTTTTGTTGTAGAAAGACTATTTTGACTCCACTAAGTCCCATAAACCATATGAAGATTAGTTGAGGATAGATAAAGAATAAAAAAATAAAAAATAAATGTGTGAAATAGAATGTGGGTAAAATAAAATGTGACTAATAAAAAAGAGTGCAATGAGTTTAGAGAAAAAGAAGATAGTTTAAAAAATAATTAAAGAGTGTGAGGGGATATAATATTTAAGAGTGTAAAAAATATATAAAAAGGGAAGTGAATTTTTTTTTAGAAAAAATTAGGTGAAGTTATATTTATTAAGCAATAAAGTTCTCATGCTCATTATTATGGATTATTACATTGCAACTAATAAACTTCATCATTTTTCCCTCTTGTGTTATGTCACTACTATAGGAATATGGTGATTTCCTTCCCAATGAAATTCCTGATGGATTTCCACCTTTTAGAGTTATTGCGCACATAATTGAATTCATACACAAATATAGAATTCCCAATAGGATAACATATATATCTAATTTGGAGAAGACTAGAGAGATCTAATTTCTAGTTAAATAACTTACGAAAAAAGGTTTTGTGAGGGAATTCATGAGTCTATGTGCCATTATAGTGATCCTAGTGCCCACAAAATATGGAACATGGAGATTTATGTGTATTGTATCAATATAAAAATATGATAATTCAGTAAAGATATCATATCACTTAACTTTATGACATGATATATAAATTACGTGGGGCATTGTTTTCAAAAATTGATCTTAAAAGTGTATACCACCAAATTTTAATAAAAGAAGGAGATAAATGGGAAAATTATTTTAAAACTAGGTTTGGTTTATATTTGTGGTTTTTTATTCCAATTAGTTTAACTAATACACCAAGTGCATTCATGATCTTATTGAACCATGTCCTTTATTCATTCATTGTCAAATTCTTGTTTGTCTATTTTGATGAAACTTGGTTTATGGAAAATCCTAAGATGACCTTTTTGGAAACTTTCATTTTGGCGTTTAAAGCTATTAATGAAATACAAATTTAGGAAAATATTCAAAAATGATTATTTCATGTGGATTTAGTTATCTTCCTTAGTTTTTTTGTAGGCGTAAAAGGGATCTATAAAGAAGAATAGAAGGTCAAATAAACTCAATAGTGTCTCACACCAAATAATGCAATCAAGGTTAGTAGTTTTAATGGATCATAAATATTTTATAGAATGTTTTAAAGGATTTTTAATCCACCATTCCACCTCTTAATTAACTTTTAAATTAACATGTGGTTTTCAATTTTGATGAAAAATAATAAAAATATTTCAACATCTTCAAAGCAAAATTATACAATTCTACATTTAGGTTTATCAGATTTCAAAAAAGTTTTTGAAATTGAATGTGATGCATCTTGAGTAGGTATTGGTTCAATTTTTTATCAAGAGTCACATCTAATTCCTTACTTTAGTGAAATTTAACCGTTAAATATTAAATTATTCCACCTATGATAGTGAATTTGTTTCTTTGAAATGAACCTTGGAATCATGGAAACATTACTTATGGCATAAAGAGTTCATAATTCATTCTAACTTTTAAAGCCTTAAGTATTTGAAGTCCCAATTTATATTCAATAGAAGACATGAAACTTGTATATAATTAATTTATACTTACACTATGTGATCAGAGAAAAAAGGTATGGGGAATGTGGATACTGATGCTCCTTCTTGAAAGTATGCAATTCTTACTTCTATTCTTGCTAGATTACTTGATCTTGAGATGTTAATGGAAATGTATAATACTGATGGTTATTTTTATAACATTTAGACATCTTGTAAAAAACAAGGCTTTAAATACTATTAAAAAAATGATGGGTTTCTTTTCAAAAGGGATAAAGTGTGCATTCCAAATTGTTCTACTTGATAATTATTTATAAGAAAACTCTTGGGGGTGGTTTTATGGGTCATTTTGTGGTTGAATAAACACTAGTTACCTTACAAGAAAATTTTTATTTGCTAATAATGAGAAAATATTTTATTTCTATTTGTGATAAATTTTTGAATAGTAAGCCTAAGAAACCTAAGGTTGAACCTAATGTATTATATTCCCCCTTTCATGTTCCATTCCACCCTTGTAATGATATTTATATAGATTTTGTGTTGAGATTTCATCGATCGCAATTTAGAAAAAATAATAAATTTGTTTTTGTGGATTAATTTATAAAAATAAGGAATTTCACTATATGATCAAAACCAATGATGGTATTCATATAGAATAAATATTTTTTCAATTAAATTGTGATATTACATGGACAACGTAAAAAAACTATATGTGATAGGGATATGAAATTCATTAGCCACTTTTGGGGGGAACTGTGGAATAAATTGGGAACTAAATTATTATTGACTATTTCACATGCTTATAATGATGGGTAAAATTATGTGCAGAATATGAATCTTTATACCTTCTTTTAAGGAATAATTCAAAAAATATAAAAATTTTGGAGAATTGTTTTCTACACATAGTGTTTTCATATAATTGAGTTTTTAATTCTACTATTAACTTCTAACCTCTTGTGATTTTATATGGATTTAACCCAATGAATCTATTAGATATTATTTCACTTCCTAATAATGATGTTTTTGATATTTCTAGTGATGAGAGGGAAGAATTGTTTTTGGAATTATGTTCTAATGTGAACGAAAACACTGGAAGAAGAAATGAAAAACATTTAAATCAAGAAAAAAAGTATTGATAAGAGGTTTTACTTGAGCCCAGTGATTGGGCATGGGTGAATTTAAGAAAGGATAGTTTTTTCAAAGAAAATAAAATAAAAATTTCAAACATAAGGAGTTATAACATTCCAATTTTATAAGGAATTAATGATAATAGTTACAATATATAATTAACCAATTAATATGGAAATGTGAGTGATATCTTTATTATTTCTGATCTACCTCCCATAAAATATTTAGATCTGATGATGAATTCTTTTGATGTGGGAGGGGATTATGAGAATCATGAAATACATATCCATTATAGTGTTTAAGGAAAACATGTCATGGAGGGTGGAAGGAAAATAAATTCCTAGGACCCATTAATGGAATTGGTGGCCAAATGACAAGTGAAAAAATTAGAAGGATGAAAGAGTGTTACATATACTCATTTTTAAATTAAAATTAGAGGCCCAAAATTCATGCTTGGGAGAATCATATGGGCCTTTAATCACACTTCTTCAATATACAATGTGAACTTTATTTTCCCACTTGAGGAATCCATTTAATTTTAAGCCACTTTTATAAAAGAATATTTGAAAGTGAAATTTGTTGGGATACATGTCTTCTTATGGAATGTAAATATTTTTAGAGGAAATATTATCCACCAAATCTATATAAATGTGTAAAAATATTCAAAATTATTGGTTTGGGATAAATAATTTTGTGATCTAGGTGTTTGACATGCTTATCTCCCATTTTTATATAAATTACCATCTTCTTGTTCTTCTTAGAGATTAATTACAAATTTGAGTATTTTATATCATTATAATACTTATGTTTATTATATTCTTAGATGAAGGAAAGTAATTTTCATCAAGGGAGCATTCAAATATTTTTGTGGTTTATAATTAGGATTATAAGGGGAAAGTCTCATTGGGGTCCTAATTTATTATCTCATTCCCCTTCCATGACCCTTTAATTTACCCCTTAAATATTCTTTTAATTTAAATTTATCCCATTTATATCACTTATATTTCCTAATTTTACTAACGAATACCTTACACCCATATGATATTATATTAGGATTTATTTATAAATAAGGTTGGGATAATTATCTTATGGTGTTACCAAAACCACACCATGGTTTTGTTCCTTAAGGAAAACATATTCTAATGATCATAAAAGGAAAATTTTTATAGCCATTGGTACTTGAGGTTTTTTGGAAAATACAATCCATAACAAGGAGTGATCATTATACCATTTTCATTTGACTATTTACATAGTATTTATAAAATAAAAAAACTGGTAACAAATTTTGTTGTGGAATTGCAGATTTGGACATTATATAAATACTAAAATAGAAAAGGCCTAGCTCTAAGATGATGGAAAAATGGAAGATGGTAATGGTATTTAGAAGAGGAGTAAAATATGAAGTCATTATGTCATGGTCTAATTTATTTGATCACAGTTCAAGAGTAATTTCAAAGTAGTTTGGAGAGGCTAAAGTTAATTTCATTATAGTGACACCCACTACGTCCTGAATAGTGGGAAAATATAGATTCTAGTTTTTATGATTATGTGGTTCATTTTAAGACACATGGGATACTATATCTCAATAAATTAATTAAATTAATCATATCAAGGATAGATAAAATGTTTATATCTATAAAATAACCAAGAAAGAAAGATAAGAAGTTAATAATTAATGTTGATTTCATTTTTTTAATTTGAAAATTAAAATTTCCAATGAAATATATAAAGAGAGTGTTTCATGAATGAAAAAATGATAATAGTGGAAGAAGTTGGAAAATAAACCCAATAAACAAATCATGTGTATAGAATCTTTATCTATTGAATTCTTGAAGTTGAATCATTTATAATTTGAAACTTGAATTAACTCTTGTAGAAGAAGTGGAAAACTATGGTATGTGTAGTGGATTTTTTATTTTATTATTATTGATTAAAGAAAAAGATATTTCAATATTATCAAGATATTTTAATGTACTATTGATAATGATTTTGGTTTTTCAATGACTATGTTTACTTAATGTTTGATAAAAAATTTTAAGTGTGAAAATGTGAACTGAAGGTGAAGTTTATCTATAGAAAATTAGAGTCATTTGGGTGATTAGAGACTCAATTTATTATATTGATTAATTATTATCTATTTCATTGTGTGATAGAAATTTAAAAGTTTTAGAATAAATTTTTGTGAAAAAATATTTCAAGGACTAACCCTACCATTTATATCCATCATTATTATTAGATCATGCGTTCTTGGATTTTCTAAACCATCCAAAGGATATATCCATTATTATTAAATGGTAAACATTTTAAATTCATTTTTCTTACTATGTTGGGAGATCCTAAATTTTTATTATCATATCATAATCCATAAATTCTTCCCACTAATTTTATTTTTCTTCATCCTTTATATTTTTATTCTTGACCAGTTCTAGGTGTTGATTCACTTATACTTATTTATTGTAAATGTTCAGAGTAATTTTCTCTTGACTGCAATAATAAATCACAGAAAATACCTAATCTTTGTTGTTGAAGCACTATTTCATAATATTTATTTATGAAGATTCATTAAATAAATGTTTTCATTTTAACATGAAGGATTCAGTGGATAATTTAACCTTCTTGGGTGAAGTTATCTGATTCATGTGATTTAAGCTATTATTTATAACTCGAGACTAGTGGTTAAGTTCCACCTTGAGGTTTTAAATTCAATCTCCAATTTGTTTAGAATATAATATATAAAATCATTAAATTATCCATTATATTGGTAGTTGGATAATTTTAACCTAGTTTTAACTATGTTATAAAATAATTGTTTTTTGAAAAAAATGTAAATCAATAAATCATAGATAAACTACTTTAAATGTATGCTCAGGTTTAATTTGTTTGACTTATAAAATCCTTTAATCTATCCAAGGTTTTATTTTACTCTTTAAAATTATTATAAGATTAAATAAATATTTATATGATGGAAACTATAGTGAACCATTCACCACTTACATAATGGTCAATCTTTTTAATACAAACATATATAATATTGCATATCCAAAAAACAATAGGTTTAGTGTATTACAGAACTATGTTTGTAAAAAATTAATACACAAAAAATTGAACCTTATGAAATACTTAGTCATCGTACTCTTATAAATATTCATAATTTTCTTAATAAATTATATCAATTAGGGTCATATATTAAAGAAAGGGTGAGAAAAAAACCAAATAATAGAGTAATTGAAATAAATATGAGGGTGAGATAACATAAGGGTCAATAATTATGATATGAAATCAAGAAATAAGTGGGTTATAAATCATAAACAAAAGATAATTATATAAGTTAAATAATACCATAATATCATGTTAGTCATGATATTATTAATAATGTTTCACAAAAATAATACATGTAATCATAACATAAGCTGAGGCTCACTACCAAGACAACATAACATAGTGTTACTAGGCTCACTACCCATGATCCGAATATAACATCTCTTTATATGTAAGAATTAACCAATATAAAAGGGGTTGTATAATTTATAGACTAATTTTTGGATCATAATATATCCTTCATATGAGCGAAACATATAAAATAATTATACATCAAGCACAACCCTAAAATAAAGCCATTATAGAAAATTGGGTTACATAATAATTTCAAAAAACTAATGAGAGTGAATAAAATTAGTGGTTACCAAAATAATAAAGTAATTAAATATTTTTAATTTTTTAAGAATTAGGATTAAAAAATAATAAAATATTATAGTCCATTAAGAGACGGTTAAAAGTAACGGTAACAACATAAGAATAATCAAACATTTTTTTTCGAAAATAAAGTCTTTATAAAATTATTTTGATGTGGATATGGATTCATAAAATCAATATAAATAAATGAATATATCTTGAATAGATAAAAGAAAAATTAATGAAATTAAATTAATCATGTATATAATAAAAATTTAGAGGAATTATATGTGAAAGAGTGAGAATATACCATACAATAAAGGAAAGGGTTGGAGAAACCCTTTACTTTAGATCCCATTTTCCTTTTTTATACATACACATCATGTATAACCAAATAATGCTTGTTAAATCATTCTAATAAAGTTATATTATATTTATTTAATTTCATTTTAATCATTTATGAAAAATTTAAATTATTTAATAATCTTTTTTAAAAGATAAAATTTTAAGAGGCCTTTTTTTAATTATTCCATTTTCATTTCAGTACTGTGGTATTGGTCATATTTATTTATTAATAAGTTTCATTTACTCTAGAAGCATAAAAAATAATATATATATATATATATATATTGTATATATGATACACTACCTCACCATTAAGGTGAGGATAAATAAAGAAAGTAAACATCCTTATGGGTGGTAGAACCCACCATCTAAGGATGAATCGAAAGAGGGAGATATATAATATGTACATGTATAATAAATATTTTATATAAAATAACCAGTAGCATAATAAATTTTATATCATATAGATATACTAATTAATTAATTTATCAGGTTTAAGAATTTAAATGAGAATAGAATAATAGTATAAGGAAAAATTAAATGAAGATACAAGGGACTTACCTCTATTTTAAAGATTACTCCCTTGTTAAGATGATAATTCCATGATTTATTGGAGTGGGGTGAGGACATAGTATCTTCAATATCCCTTGGAGTATAAATAAGTGTATTATAGTTAAATATTTGGATATAGGATGAATTTTTGGAAGTGATTTTTCATGTGGGTGAGAGTGGGAATTTATAATTATAGGATAGCGGTATTTTTAGATTAAATAATGAATATAAACTATTTAATCACCAAGACTTACAATAGTGGAATTACTTGAGACTATTAATATTATCTAATTAAATATACATACATACATACATATACATGTATATATATATATCTAAATTAATTTTAAACATTTTCAAAATCTAAATTCATTATTTTAAGAATTTAGATAAAAAAGAAAGAATAAAATCAAAATAGATTTTTTAATGGAATAAATAATATTTTTTGGATTTGGAAATTATTTTTGTGTCTTGGTAGTACAATTTAGTATTTTTAAATATGAAATTCAATTTATTAAAAACATTTTTGGTCAATAAAGTATTTATATAATTCATTAATTTGTTATTATATCATTATCATTCCATAAAATGTAGTGTATTTGAAAAATCCTTTTGTACTATTCACCCTAAAATTCAAGATTTTCAGAAAAATACTAAAAAAAACTATTGGATAATTTAAGTGCATTGATTATAGAATTGGAATTCATTTTATACAAATCATTTAATACTTTTTTTAACTATAATGATTAAATATTAACATATAAATTAAGGGTTTTTCAAAAAAAGTAAAAATTACTTAATAAAAATATACATGTATAAAATATTTGTGTTATAAAATTTTTATATTTATTTTATGATATAATATTATTTATATTTAATTATTTTATTCATGGTTAATATTACTTACTATTCTTTTTACAATTCCAATAGTTGTGTTACCATTTTAATGGGTAAGATATTATTCTATAAGTCATGTTATTATTCCAAAAATCTTATAACCCTTATAATTCCTATAAATAACTGTTATTTTATTTCATTATCATTCAATTATTTTGGTATCTAGGATATATATATTGTAATTATATAATTTCATTATTGTTTATAATAATTTAATATCTTTTTATAATTATTTTCATGGCTATGATATTTCTAGGAGACCAATACCCATTTGTTTTTTATATTTTAGTTATGTTATTTAGGTTTCTTATTATCCCACTCTAATTGTTTTAACTTTATTGAATATATTTACCCGTCATATGAAATTTTATATGTTGATTAAATTATATTGTGGTTATTTTTATTATGTGGTGAATGTTATTGAATTATAATATACCTTATGCTATTCTTTATAAAGAGAATATGTCTAAGTATGACATGCATATATATTATGAAAAAAATTCATATAGAAATATTTTGACTATAGAAGGGGTAATATGAAAAACATCAAAATGATACCACACTAAATAAATGAATAAGAAAAAAGTTTTAAATAATTAAATCTTGAAACCCAATAGGTTTGGTTTGATAAATTGATTGGATGATGAAATTTGGGAATATATAATGATATAAAATATTCTCATCAACTTTAGTCTATATTAAATCGTTCTTGATAAGGCTTTATATATTTTTGTGGAGGTGTATCATTGAGTATATTATGTGGTAAAATTGTTATAGTAAATATTTAACCCATGTAATAGATCATAGGAAGATTAAACTATAGGATATTGAATAGATCCAAATATTATCTTTAAAAAAAATAAATTCTCTAAAAATAATATAAAAAATATACCTATTATAGGATGATCTAAAATAGAGAGTTTCTTATCGAAGTAATGATCATTATCTATAACTCATAACTCCATCTAATTCCCAATAATTGAGATTCTAAATGGATGGGAACTTAATTTTCATATTTTTTTACTTATTGTTAATTAAATACCACAATATTGTATAAATAAATAATAAATATGTTTAATGAGAAGAATTCAAAGCATTAATTTAAAGTAAATCACACACATGAAATTGATGTCATCACACAACATGGCCTTATCTATACCTTTTCTCATCTAGTTATTCCTTTACCTAAAATTTCTATTTTTATTCACTAAATTTAAATTCTTTAATTTCATGTACACACATATTTTCATTCATTCACATTGGGGAAAATTTCATTTTTTAAGTTTCGAGGAGGGTACATCACTTTGTTTAGTTTTTTACCAACTTTTTGTGTGTGTATTGTTTCCAAAAAAAAAAGTTTTTTTAAAAATTTTAGAACATTTTTTTCCTAGTTAATTTGATATTTTTATCCTTTAATTGATAAATAGAATTTAGTGTTTTATAATTATTTCTTTGTAAAATAATTTTATGTGGAATAAGCTTTATAATCTTTATTAGTTCTTGATTCCTAGAAATTCAATTGGATATGTTGGTTTATATTATTTGTGATTTTTTTTAGTTTATGATGAAAATTTATTGAATTATATAATTTCATTGGTCTATTTATATCTTTATCTTATATAGTATAAGTATATTTCTATATTATCATCATTAATATCTTTAAATTATTCACATACGATCATAAATCATAAATTAGTTAATATATTATGTTAGTTCTATTATTAATTTAGTTTTATTTATTATATAAATTAAGAGATCATAATTTTTTTTGACTTACCAAGAGTTTTTAAAGTCAAAATACCATATTTGATAAATGAAAAAAAATAGGGTAATTATTTTAGGAAAATCTATCCCACAGATTATATCGTTTTTTTAAGAACTAATCTTGAGGGGGCCCTTCCTAATGTGTGGAGTATAAGTTGGATATTCCAAGGTCCTATGTGATCTAGGATATTCTCAATTAAGACCAAATATATATGCAGTATGATCCATTAAGTTAAGTGGGACTATAATGATTAATGGAATTATTTTAATAAAGAATGTTATATATGTACATTTAATAAATAAAATTAAGGTTATAAAAATATATACAAAGGGTGACAATAAATAAAATTGTGTACTATTAGGTATTAGTTCAAAAACCATATAAAACTTCAGATAGAATAAAAAATAGTTTCTAAATTGAAAATTTAAGGTTATGTTCACAAATATACTTAATAATTCATTCTTGTTGAGGAATATGCCTAAATTTACATGAAATAGTTGATTTTTTTTATTATAAAAAATTGAATTTTCTTATGTAAAAAAGTAATACATAATGAATGATAATTGTTGTTAGTTTTAATTTTACACCACTCAATTTATTTCTATAATAATTTTAAATTATTTTATGGTTAAATTTCAATAATTACCTCATATTACTAAATTTAATATTAGTTTTTCCCCAGTCTGAAAATGGGTAATCCTAGTAGAGTTGATAAAAAAATATTTTTTTTGAATATTTTATTTAAAATTAATGATAAAATTTTTAAACGTTGATCCATATAAAACCATATAATGGATTTTCATAATTTTCTATTTTATTTTAAAATCTCAATAATATTCTAGTTTATCCTTTTTGATAACACTTTAGTAATTTTATATAAACTTTTATCAATGGTTTATACTGGCATATTTTTTTAAAGGATTCCTAAGACTTTTAGACATAAATTTTTAATGGATATCACATTATGGATTACATTTATTGGTGGATTAATGGGGATTTAATGATATGAACACATTATTAGGGACATAAACACACCATTTTAGTAACATCTTTTTATTTTAATATTTAGAACATAATAAATTTTGATAATTTTTATAGGACAAAAAAAATTAGATTTCATCTTTCTAGTAAGAAAACTAATTTATGAAGGAATATAATAAATAAGGGAGTGTAATTGGGAGTAAAATATTCTCCATGTATTATATTTTCGCATTTTGAAACATTTATAACCCTAAATCTTAGTAAAATTGATAAACATATATTTTCCTCATTTAGGTATGGTTGATTGTATACAAGATATATTTCAAAAGAAGAGAATTAGGTAGTGTACCTTCTCTTCCATTTTGAAGGTGAAGTGATTGGATGTAACAACTTCTTCCTTGATTGATTTTTATCCAGATATATTATAATATATAAAAATAAAATACCCTAATATGGAGGGGGGGGGGGTAAATTATGGTAAAAAATTATTTAATTTAAAATACATAATTATTTTTTCATATATTTCTCATATAATTAGCTAGAGCACAAGAATTTATATTTATGTCACATTTATATGCATGTAAATAAATAACATAACGGACACCTGAGTTTAAATGTTTCACCCGAGATGCGAAGAATATATTCCAAGGAGTAAGAAAAACTCAAATCCACCTCACCTAAAATCATTATTATGTGTACTTGATTAGAATGGTTTTGAGTAGATACACTACCCCTCAAGGATCACTTCACTTTCTAATTTTTTGATCACTATTATTATAATAATTCTATCAAAAAATATATGAAGATAAAACATTTTAAAAGAAGGTGTAATATTGGGCTCCATATTTATTAGTCTTTGGTAATTTCTAATTAATTTTTGTCTTTATGAAATAATATTATCACAAAAGGATAATTACTATATTATATATTCTTATTTGGAGAATTCCTTCTCACAATGTTACCTTTTTTTTCATGTTCCCACATATCTCTATGTTATGTGTGGATTATATCTATTAAAACATTATCAATATCTTTTTGTTTTTAGCATCTTCATTCATAATTTTATATATCCAAACATCCTTTAATTTTTTATTAAATACTAACTGAATTGTTCCCATAATATTTAAAAACATTCCATATTTTAGTGAGATAAACATCTTTAATTTTTTTCTATTATTTCTTAGACAATAGTGTGGTTAATTTCCACCATAGTCATGGTGCACCTATATATTTTTTAACTTAGTCAAAACATGAATTGATCTTCTCATCCTCATGATTTCTCATATATTTCCATAACATTAGAATCATCCTTATAACCACACCTCTATGTGGTTTTCCCTACCATGACTTGATTTTTTATATTCTTTTTTTGATATATATGGATCAAACTAAATAACGATATCCATGATATAACATCCTTCAATACCCATTTTATCAAATTAAATTTCTAAAAACTCTTTACTAAAATGGATTCCTATATGTCATGGAATTTCACTCATCTTGTTTTGTATATGGACTTACTTAATGATTTTCATGAAAAAATATTAATCCATGGTGTGATTTGATTCACAAGTTATTTTGTTACGAGACTATGCAAAATCTTCCCCTAAAAATGACATAGAATGAAACATGCCCCCTTTGGGTATGGAATATAATACATCCATTCATTGTACTCTATATAGTTATGAATATTTTCCCAAGGGAAAAGATTATTTCCCCAATTCTAAATGGTATGTGTTGTGATGTTTTACTTAACACCATGATAATGTATTCATATTTCAATAGAAAAAAAAAATCCATTTTAGGATAAAAAATATCACCCTTTGGGTTTTTGGAATCACCTTTACATAAAATACCCTTTAAGTTGGGAAGAACTCTTCTAATACTAAACACCAAAACCTCCTTATACCATGAGAAAGTGTTTCACATATATTTATATGAAATTTTATTCATTAACTATAATACCATTTAAATTAAATTCATTGTAAGAAAAAGGCATAAAACAAAATTCTTCAATAGATGTCCTTTAAATTCTATACATTTATGTTTCTACCAATTATTGAGCACCACTATAAAAACTATGAAATTCTATATATTTGTTTTTAACAACATGAAACTCTTATAATCAAGAACATGAATATCATTTTCTCATCCAACCCCATTTTTCTTTATAATATCCTAACCTAGATAACCATTTTCTATATTGATACAAGACACAAAATGAAAAAATGCATGTCTCCTGATATAATAGTGGTTTACAATTAGTATAAAGGTTCATATAAAATATTATGAGGAAACTATATTCTCAGTATCATAATAAATATTTATATATATAAAAAAATACATCAATAAAAAACAATAAAGTGTCCTGTGTGGAATTTTAGCAGGTATGATAATCATAATGGATAAAACACCACATAATAATAATATAGTCCCATGTCATAACATATAATTCATACATCCTATGAGATTATAAAGTATTAAAACACTATATATGATATATAATAAGGAAATAAAGTAAAATAAATAAATAAAATATCACTACTTGTCAATAAAATTATATAAAAACTATATCTGCATGATGAATGAGTAGTTCTAATACCTTTTATCAAACATGCTTTCTAAACATAATTTTTTCTTATCCACTTAGGTTCATGTGTAGGGTATGATAATGAACCCAATATGCCAGTACCAATATTTACCCTGTTATAAACCAGAATATATGTGGTTCATGTACAATATTAAATTAATGTAGAAAACCTCATAGGAAAAACACCAACTGTACCATTTGGTGTTTGATGAGCCATCCAAATGGTCAAAAATATCTTCTTCTTCCAATAATAGTATATGTGATCAAATTTATCAATGTTTGATCTCATATAAATCTATGAAATCCAACTGAAATATAATCCTTAAAGCAGGATAAAGTTTCCCAAGGGTTGTAACAAAAACTACCCATATCTCATCTCATAAACTAGGTTGTATCACCACATAATAGTTGGTCTCTCTATGAGATAATGTTTTATAATGGGTTAATGATGCACCCACCCATTTCAAATCTCATAAGCTATGAAATGACTCTACATAATGGCCTGTCTTTCTTTGATATAGAGTTTATAAAATGATTTGGAAATATTACCTCCTATTCGGTTAGTACACCATGTGATAAAGTTTCCAAAATGTGTTAACAATTCACCCACCCATGTCTCAACTCATAATCTAGGTAGGACATCTATGCAATGACTATCCCCATATGGGAAAGTGTTTCCCAAATGCACTGAAAATGTAACCATCCCTATCTCATCTCATAAAGAAGTCTCAGATATATGCTTGACATCCAAAAATAAGAGAAATAAAAATATGATATAGTATTAACTTATACATCTAATAATATCCTCTTGATGGTGGCTACAAACATGTCTATATCTTAAAGTAGTGAACGAGTTACCACATCATAAACATAAAAATTATGATAATAATTACAATAATAGGAAATGAACTTCCCAACCCTATAACTTGACTAATAAAACATCCTAAACTTAACTTGTCACTCTTGAAAATTACATCTCTAGTGATGCTAGAACACATGTCATAACCAATTATTTTGATGCATATAGTCATTTAATAGACACTATACCACTTTCAAAACAATAATATATCATTGATAGGTCATATATCATAGTCATACTAGACCACCCTGGGTCTATACCACTTATTCCACTTTTATCCCATAGGTCCCCACTCACTGCTCATACCCATAATTCCCATGCCCAAGGTTGTGAAATAGACCCATAATTAGTTTAAAACATAGTACTATACCTAATGTATGAAATTTTTTATAATCATACAAGACTACCCTAGGTTTTTACCCTTTATCATATGTTTATACCACAAGTCACCTCTCATACGGTAGATTTACCCATATTATTTATCTCTAATCCATCTCTTATATGAACCCCCAAAACACCTATCACTAGGTGGTTGAATCAATAGTATATCATTTCTATGATATTCATTATTGTCATATTTTGCCTCTCTGATCCTCTATCAAATAATTCAAGTTTTATCCCTAATGTTAACCCTCTTGAATTACCCATATTCTATACGATTCCTTGAGAAATCCTGGATATGAATCACCCTTAGCTTCTCTATCTTAGTGAAAATCCATACACCATTTTTTTTGGCCTCCATATCCCATTAGAGTTGTCTATCATGGTTTTAAACCCCTTTTGGTTTCTTTACTATCAAACCCAAGATCATAATTTAGTGAAAGTTTCAGAGCAACTAAATTTTGGAGGGAACATGTGTGGGATATATTTTCTGATATAACCGATCACTACTATTTAATATACCCCATTAAGTCCTATTATATCTCAATTGGGTGGGTAATACCCACAACCTCTTGGTATAATATTAGAAAACATATATAAAAATATAAACGTGGTAAAAATAGGGACCACATACCTATATATCCCCTTTTAAAAAAATGTTCTTACACACCCTACATGAATGTGTAATCATCAACTTGATCAAGAGACCCTATCTTATCCAAAAAGGGTCTTTAATTCATCATTAAATATTTAATAATCAATTTCCACAATTAGTCCATAAATTAATTAATTATAATAAAATATCTATGTGGAACTAACTTATAAAAACATCAATCAGTGTCATGATAATATCCCATGGCATACTCCTATCCACCCCTAAAAAATATCCTTAAAATATCTTCTCAATTATTAAAACAAATTAAATAAAAATCCAGGAAACTAAAACATTAAACAAATAGATAACTCACCCCCATTTAAAAGGAAAACCAATATATGTGTTTATCCTTTATTATCATGCAATGGCCTATAAACAAAAAAATATCATTCCATAAGATGTGACTTCACTATATTCTTTTAGAATCAAAACTAAAATCCATACCATGAAGCCCTAAATTCACTAGGGAGGATAAGTAGAGAATAAAGGTGATAAGGAAGGGAGCATTACCTAAAATTAGTAAACCATAACCTTTTAGATTATCATGTACTAAGGGGTGAAGAATGGGTATATGTAGAGAAAGAGAGTTTGACTTACCCTCCATTCCATTGGATTGGAAAACCATAAACCTGAAGGTGGTATTAAAATAGAAGGTAATAAAATCCACAAAATACCCTTATTAAAATATGGTTTTGGTTAAATCCACTAAGAAACCTAGTTCCCACCACTATACCCTCAACGATGGGGTCTTCATCCCTTCCCTACCAACTAGAACAATGATGGAATCCACATGGGTTCAAATGGCATACTGATATATCCATCATTAACACCTAATTTATATAATTCATATAATTTACCATAAGTTATTTTTTATTTAAATTACGAAATATAAAACTGAATTTTAATCATATATAACATGTTCATAAGATATCCTTTCTATTTTAACTCTAAAATTTTAAATCTTCCATTATTTCAGTTTCACTGGAATATAATATTTCTTGGATTATATTTAAACCCAATGAAATAGGTCAATATAAACTCCATAATATATCACTTCTCATACATTATAAGAATTTTCATGTATATATGGTATACCTCAATGGTCATTGAGATTTAATAGATGCACTTAATATTTGTGTATTGAACTAGTTATGGGTATACCATAACCGTTCCGAAATAAGAAAACTCTCTATTTTCCATATGAATTTTTTATTTAATAGTACTTATAAGACATTCCTAGAATGAATTTATTAGGTAAAATTTCAATTCAAAATACCTTATTGCACATGAAATGTTCCTGCTATTACCTTACTACACTGATTACCCTTAAAATATTGATGGTCCTAAATTTACTTTATCAATGAATATATCTTGATCCTAGTGAAATTTATTCCATATGAAATTACTAATTCCAAACTCCAATAGTTGGAATTGTTGGTATGCACCAAACCACTGTCTACTCTGAGCTGCACCAATGGGTCTCATAATCCTCTAATCATATATATCATGGTCTTCAACTAGAAAATTTTCTTATCATATTAATACTTTTCTTTACATAAATAGAAATCATACTATCTGTGAGTGTCTTAATTCTCTAGTTATAATCACCATGTTGGTCTGTTTAATGAAACATTCCCTTTTTAATTACTAAAAATATTATTTATACCCATGAACTAGAGGTTGATAACAAAATATAGGTATTCTTTATTACTCAAAACATTTCACGAGATTTCACACAAGAATTGACATCAAAACTAAACAAAAAAAGTGTTGGATTTTTTATTTCACATAACCCATTGATAATCATCCTCATGTATCTTTTATGGATTCCACTAGTTACTAATATCCAATGTGTAACATCCCCTACCCATTCAACCAAAACAATATACAATCCAGAGATCCATATAAAACCAGGTGTTCTTTAGTTTATGCCAAAGTCTTTTAACTAATGGAGAGGGTCAACTATTATCATGGGGAGACTATACCTTTTATTAAATAAGAATAAATAATAAATAAGTAATGATAAAGAATCTTTTAAAATATGAATATATAATATGTAAATTATATTAATAAGAAAAAAATAACAAAACATCACATTCTATAACAAAATATTCACCCAATGTAATTTTATACAAGTCATATATCAAAAGAAGGATCACCCAATGGGTCAATAATATAAAAAATATAATATAGAAATGAATAAAGGAATGGAGAGATCAATAAAATCTGGTATTATGGATTCAGCTAGTCTTTTATCTTAATTTAACGAATTCCTGTAGCTTAACCATCAATCATTGAGTCCTTGACCTTACATGTATCCCTAACCATGTAATCTGCATTCCCACCAAGGTCCATATGCTCAGTGTGAGAAATATATTTATTGGTCTACTATAAATGGTTTCCCTAAAAAATTATAACTTATATCAGTTCATGTATAAAATGATATGGTATAAAAATAAAAAATAAATATATTCATCATCACATTAAAAATTGCTAAATATTCATTTAAATGAGCGACCATACCTGATTTTACCAAAGCTAGAATGGGATGATGCTATCATGGTCTGATAATTGGATTAATTATAGCATCATAAATAAGGATTAGGTGAATGAGTTATCACTATCCCAATTATCTTCAGGTAAACAAGCTATCATCTTATAGTATAAACCCAGGGTGAATGAATATCACCATAATAAAAAACACGGGAAAATGATTTATCACCACATTAGAATCTTATATTAATGATTCATCACCATAAAAAAAATTAGAAAGGGAAATTTATCACGTTATAACTAATATGGGTGTCCAAATTACCACTATATTAACAATCTTGAGTGAATGACATGTGAACACAATTCAAGACATGGGTGAATGATATATGTAACACTTTGAGATTTTAAAAGAGGAACATCATGTTTGATAGTGTGTATGACAAGAAAAACCAAAAATAGAAGAGAATATAACACCCCTATAGTTCAAAATACATTTCTTTTTTAAATAAATTAAATCTATTTAGTAGCTTTCAATGAACACAACACTGAATTTAAATGAAACATGATACTTTACTAAAATATTATAATTTAAACATAACCATTATAACCTGGATGTTAAGATGGAAGGTATGAATAAGAATAAATAAATCATGAAAATTATATGGTTTAAAAATTTATAAATAAATTAAATGGATATCTATTCATTATATATTAACTAATAATTGTTTGATAGAAAAAGAAATGTTTTCTAAAAAACTGTATTTTTCTAAAATATGGTTTAGTCATGCTTTGCACACAAAATTTAAAATTATTTTTACCGATTTTAGAAAATTTATTTGAAAAATTAAACTTAATTTTATAAATCTAAATTTTAAAAATATACTTCGGTAGATTTTTATAATTTTTTTAAAAGTTTAATTTTTTGATGAATAGTAAAAAATACTAATTCTTATTGAAAATTGAATTTTCATTTAAATTATTTTAAAAGGTAAATTATAATTTAAATTAGTTTTAATGTAAAATTATTTAAACTATATTACATTTTATATAATTTTGGTCATTGGAATTAATTTAATTTTGAATTTTTATATTAAAATATTCAATACTTATGAGAATTTTGTCTTTGGAAAACCGCTCTTTTATCTCATCCGCAGTTTAATTTTAACTTGAATTATTCCTTTTATTTAAATTTAATTTTACAAAATGGATTAAATATTTGGAATCATAATAATTTATATTATCTAATAATTTGAACATTATTTTCAACTATAATGAATAGTGAAAATACTAAAATTAATTACCTCAGTTAAGGTAAAATTGAGTTTACTGGGGGGGAGAAGATATGGGTTAAAATGATTTAAAACTTATCAAACACCCATTTTAAAGACATATTTCAAAATTATAACTTCCAAGGTTTGATAATTACCCATTTATGAGGTTTGTGTCATGAGAAAAATCCGATCACCACTTTATCTTTTCTAAAATTCCATGTGTATCCTCTCACTCACTAATAAAAGGCCACCCGTTATCCCCCATCTTTACACTTAAAAAGACATTTTTGGCCAATACTTCACCAAATATATTCCTTAATTACCATACCACATATTAGAGTTCTTATTTTTACTATTAATCCCACTTATGAATGATTTAGGTACAAATATAAAGAGGATCTCCGAAGAACAGGTAAAATTATTAAATGTGTGTATTTATTTTATTTCTTATTACACCTCATTAAAACCTGATTAAATTATGATAATATAATGAAACAAGTATATACTATATACATAGATTTTATTATGAGAATTTAATAACCCATATCCACCTCCACTTCCATCAAATGGAAAACATAAACATCAATCGTGTGTACGACGGACTACCGCCACACGAATCGTTGTAATTTGTTTTCCATCACCACCTTTCAATGATAAATATGATGATATATTTAACATATTTATGTGATATTTATGGAATTATTATACTTTTTTAATTATTATATCACATATTCATTCTTACTTTCCATTCTGTGGGAGATACGATAACGTCGCTCAAGTGTATGGTGGACTACCACCTCATGAAGCGATGTGATTCGTATTTCACATACGTTTTACATCGAATGTAGTAAGGTTAAAATTAATTAATATATGTGATATATATAACCAAAATATACTTATTAAAATATAATATCACATAAAACTTCTCACTGTCAAATCCTTTGGAAAATAATAACATTTCTAGTGTATACATGTGGAATACTGCCTCCATATAGTGATTTGAAATTATTTTCATTTTATTATTACTTGAATGGTAATAATGACATATTTTATAAGGACCCAACCTTATTACATTACATAATCTTTAATTTTAGTCAATAAATCACTTAATTTATAGTTTTTAATCTTTTCAAGTTTAGAGTTTTAGAAAATTGGGATATAATACTTACATAACATTCCACATTTATACAGAGCAAATACCACAAATAGAGTATCCATTTTTTCCAAAATATAAAATTTTTCAAATAAAACATTTTTTCTTTGACAAATATTCATAACTTTTAACTTAGATTCCTTATTTGTCTTACAAATACTTATAACCCATGAAAATATTTTAAAAACTTGGAATGAGCATAAAAAGACCAGTAAGGGATAAAAAAATAAAATAAAACATTAGTCCTTGAATACCTATAAATTTATGAAATCATTTAAAAAAATACATACTTTTCACCCATATATTCTTAATTTTTGAAACATAATATTTCCAAAAGATTTCCATAAAGGAAGTAAATATAACCATAATGTTATATTGGGGAGTTTATTACATAATATTGTAACCCTCTTGGCTACATTATAATTTGTAACCCTCATGACTACCTTACAATGTAACCCCCACGACTACCTTATTGTGTAACCACCACAGTTACATTTGGAGTAACCATACAAAAAACATCAAACTTACACATAAACAATAAATTAGAGGGATATATAGGTTCCAAAATTAATCATAAACAGCTTCCAATAACCAGAACATAATCATAAAATATGACTAATTCCTTAGAAACATTATTTTTTTAATTATGTAAAATAGAATTTTAAAAGAGGATTTTAAAAGGAAAGTCCGTTACAAATATCAGATAATTGAAGTGAGAAATTAATATAATTAAAGTAACTTGTGTATATACTATAAATAAACATAATAAAACTTAATATGAACAAAAATTTATCCCACAAATAATCTTAGTACCATATAATTAATGAAGTAGAATGTTAACCCACAGAATGGAAATTGGGTTATGAATTCCCTTACCTCGGGTTCTTCTTACTTAAAACATGTTTAAACCTTGTTTATAATGGTTAAAATAGTGTTATTAATATCTTAAAGAAACATATTCTTGTTTATAAGACCTTATATGATAATTTAATAACATCATTTAACCTTTTAATTATTAGTATTTTGTTCCTTTCGTTTCTTTAGGTGCGTTCTTTACATGATTTCCATGGGTGGGTTGTATTTGATTTTATGGTGGTATAAAAATGAAATCCCAGAAGTGGAATGAAATGTTTTTATATGTTTATATAATATTAAATGATTCCATATCTCATTTTGGTTATTTTTTATGAGGATGAATCATTAGGTAAGTCTTTAGTGATATTCGTTTAGATCATTTTTGCGGTTCATTGATAATCCCGAACTAGTTTCATTATATCACATAATATTATGTATATATGTTATATCTAGAACATTAAAAAGAATATATCATACAATTTGAAATCTGTTTCAAAAATTAAAATGGTTTTATAACTAGTTTTTAAGGAATTAAAGGAAATTAAGAACACACATCGTCCATGATTTTGGTAAATAGGTATATCGGGGATGATGTTCTTATTTTTCAGAATAAGAGGGGGGGGGGGACTAAATTGATGAATTTTTCCATAAAAATGATAAAATCCAAAATGTATAACATTATTAAGCTTTAATTCCTCTTGGATAATTATAGGAGAGGAGAGTATAATAAAACAAAATAATTGAAAAGAAATCACTTGAAAATAAAAGAGGGGTTTTACCTCTTGATCTCTTCTCCTTGAGATCCTCCTTAAGGCCTTTGGTTTTGGACTTTTAGTGAGACCAGAAGGTCTTGGATGTGGGGAAGAGCCTTTTTAAGAGTAATTGGAAGAAATTATACTAGGATTAAGGCATGAGTGGTGTGAGAGGAAGAGGGGGATGAGGGTGGTATTTATAGTGGAGGAGCAGAGGGGTTTTACATTATTTTAATCATTAGTTTAATATTTTTGATCAAGACTATGAGTAGTATTGATTCATGTGATAAAAAATAATAATAAGTGCATGTGTGTTCAAACCAATGGCCATTTTCATCATCTATGACTCAAGAATAATGTAGAAATTCAATTATTTGTCATATTTCATAATTATCGAATTTCACTATTCACCAAAAATTCAAATATTTTAGTAAAATCCAAAAAATTCACCCCTACCATTTTTTAATGTGTAGAATTCCAAAATGAACTCCATTTTTTAAAAATAATTTTCTAAATATGTTTAATTTAATTTTTCAATTAAATTATATTTTATTCAAAAAAGAACAATTTTAGAACTATAACTAATTTTATATCACCTTGAAAAATCAATCAAGTTCTCATTATCTTATAATATTAAGAAAATAAAATAATAATATGATTTAATATTTAATAGACTCATATTACTATTCATATTAGTATTTATAAGGGTGTGTTACTATTCATGAAAAAAACATGTTGGTTCTATCAAACTCCAAAGAACTTACTAATCACAACTGTTGATGACCGTTTTTTGAAATTAAAAACATAGAAGTGACAACATTATGTTTAATGGATAGTTTATAAATATCACTTTAATTTTTTTTTGTTATGTAGAGACTCAATGTTTCATTCATTTCAATTTAATATTAAAACCTTAGGGTGTTACATTCTCCCCACCTTCTAGAAATTGCATCATCATAATTTTATTTACTTATTAAAAAAATGAGGGTACCTATACCTCATAGCATTTTTAGACTCCCATGTTTATTCTTCAACCATGTGGTTTCTCCACAAAATCTTCACCTGATGGATTCACTTATTTCACAATAATTGTTCTCTTTAATCAAAAATATTAAGAGGTTTCTCTTCATAAGAAATGTTCTCTTCCAGCTAAACTGCTTCTGGGATAAATACATGAAATGTATTAGGAACACACTTTCTCAACATCAAAACAAGAAAAACATTGTGTACCTGAGATAAACTTAGAGGAAAAACTACTCATTAGGTGACTAGTACAACTTGCTCCTAGATTTCGTAAGTTCCAATGAACCATGGACTTAGCATTCCTTTCTTACCAAAATGCATAACACTTTTCCATGGTGTGATTCTAAGAAAAATATGATCAACTACCTCAAAAGAAAAGTCTTTCCTCCTATTGTCTGCATAACTTTTCTTCCTGCTCTGAGCTATCCTCATGTGTTAATATGTCATCATCACTTTCTCAACCACTTCCTCTACTAATTTTTGTCCCATCAACTTCCTTTACCCGACTTAATCCCAAAAAGCTGGAGTTCGAAACTTCTTCCCATATAATCCCTCAAATGGTTTCATATGTTTACATGAATGAAAATTGTTAATATAATAAAACTCAACTAAAGAAAGATGATGATCCAGAATTCCCTAGTAGTTTATTGAACGTGTTTAAAGAATATCCTCCAAAGTCTAAATCGTTCGTTTTGACTACCCATATGATTGAGGATAAAACGTTGTACTGAAATTTAATTCTATGGCCAACAACTTCTAAAGGCCCTTTAAAAAATTAGAAGTGAACTTGGGATATCGATCAGATAAAATTGAAAGAGGAATTGCATGTAACCTGAAAATATATTTGGGGTACAATCAAGAAATCTGATCCAAATACATTGTATCTCAAATTGAAAGTAAATGAGTAGATTTAGTCAGTCGATCAACAATAACCCAGATTGTATTGTTACCTAGAGAATTCTTTGGTAGTCCCACAACAATGTCCGTGGATATATTTTTTCATTTCCACTATGGCACTGGTAAAGGCTGAAATATCCCCTTCGATAATTGTTTCTTTACTTTAACCGGTTTACATGTCAAAAATTTCATGGTAAAATATGTAATATATATTTTCATTACATCACACTAGTAATAATACCGAAGGACTCTGTACATCTTTGTGCCACTAGGATGAACTAAAAATAGAGAACTATGAGCTTTATACATTAATTCTTTCTTTATTTGAGAATCACAAGGCACCCACAATGTTTTTCCAAATCTTAAAAAACAATCTTTATCAAGGATAAATTCTATAAACTTATCCATTTTAACCAATTATATCTTTTTCTATAATTCATGTTATTCCTTATGCCCATTCTTAATTCTTTCTGATAACGATGAATACACAGAAAACTAAAAAAAATAGAGGTATTTCCAACACTGACAACCTCTAAGACAAAATTTTTCAAATTATTAATTAAGGGATCATGTTCAAATGTAACATAGTTAATGATGCATGATGTTATTGAGTCAAAACATCTACCACTTGTTTTTTCCAGGATGGTAATTTATCGTGAAATTGTAATCTTTTATTAGTTCAAGATATATTCTCTACCTCATGTTTAATTCCTTCTAAGTGAATATATACTTCAAACTTTTATGGTCACTATATATTTGATATTTGGATCTGTAAAAATGATGCCTCCAAATTTTCAAAGAAAAAACCAAAGCTTCTAATTCCAAATCATCTTTGGGATAATTTGGCTTAAGAGGTTTTATTTGTATGGAAGCATAAGAAATAACCGGATCATTCTGTATCAGAACACAACCAAGTACCTTTAATGAAGCATCACTTTAGATGACAAAATCACCATTTTTGGAAGGCAAAGCCAAACTTGGAGCATTCTCCAATCTCTTATTCAATTACTGAAAACAAACATCACATTCTTCTGTCTAAATAAATTTAACCCATTATCATGCTAACTTAGTTAGCAGGCTAAATAACCATGACAAGTTTTTAACAAACTGTTGGTAATAACCTTCTAATCCAAGAAAACTATGAATCTCCGTAACATTTGTAGGTCTTTTACATTTAACAACCACTTTTATTTTGGTAGGATCTACTATTATTCCATCCATATTTACAATTTCCCTACGAAAAGAAATCTATTACAACCAGAAATCACACTTTCTGAATTTTCTATATAGTTTCTTTTCCCTTAAGGTTTGAAAAACAACCCTTAGATGTTTTTCATGATCCTATTCACTTTAAAAAATACCATAATTCCATTAATAAATACAACTAAAAAATTATACAAGAACTCATGAAATATTCTTTTCATAAGATCAATGAATACAGTAGGTTCATTAGTTAACCCAAATGAAATGAAAAAAAATTCATAATGCCTGTATCTAGTATAGAAAATAGTCTTTGAGATGTATGATTCCTTTACTTCCAGCTGATGGTACCCTAATCTCAAGTCAAACTTAGATAAATACTATGCTCCATGGAGCTGATACAACTTCATTGAATGAACCGACGTCTGCTGACATAGTCACAAAGAATCCCACTATACCTTTCTACTTATAGTCTGGATTCTTTGCATCATTCAGATCTCTCTTTGGACAGAAATTTAAATAATAACCAATCTCACCACATTTAAAACACTTTATAGTTTTCTTATCAGGATTAGTCTTAGGATCATTTTCATTACAATCTTGGGCCATATGTCAAAAATTACCACATCAAAAAAACTTCCTATTTTTGTTAAGGCATTTACCATTGTAGTTTTTCCACACTTTTCAAAAAATGGAAATTGGACTTTCTTACCATCATATTTCTTTAGTTGATTCTTACCCATAACTTTCCATATATAACTATTCTTATCCTTGTTTTCAAAGTTCATATGATCATCAGTAAACTCCATTTCCACTATCTCAGCACATTGAACAAGTTTATCATAACTTTTGAACTCACGGAAATCCAATGACCTTCGATATATTGGCTTTAATCCTGAGTAAAAATTGTTTATTTAGATATCAAGATCCAGAATAAGATTTGAAGCATACCTCACTATTCAGGTGAAGGTATCTTCATACACAACCACTGAATATTCCTCCTTTTTCTTCAATTCAATGAATTTCTTATCCATCCTAAGTCAAACTACCTTTGAAAAATATTTTTTAAGAAAAAGAGTTTTAAATTCATCCCACTCTAAGGCTTCAATCTCATCACTATCCCAGATATTATTTACCATCAACCACCATTGATCAAATTCACCTTCAAAAAAATAAATAGAAATACTTATCTTTTGATTATATGAACATCCCATAACATCGAATATCTTTTCAAGGGATTTAATCCATCATTCTACTAGTATTGGGTCAGAAGATCCACTGAATGGAGGAGGGTGTTGCCTTATAAAATATCCCACTATCATCATGTTACTTTGTGGTAGCTCTGTTTGTTATCTTGTATGGATGCCACTACAATTTATTTCCTATGTTATCAGAACCTTTACTATAAAAACTGCTCGGTTCCAATCCCTTCCATTCCAGGATGTAGATTCTGAAGGATATCATTCTGCCGGTGACTTTCCACTTCAGGTACCCCATTTATTCTGTGGAAAACCGTTCGGAACAAACATATATTAGTCAAATAAACATGTTAATATTTAAATTCTATAACATTTCAAATTAACCATAGAGTAAAAATCATTTATGGTTTTATTTTAACATCATCCTAACCCCTAAAGTTATCTAAATCATTCTCTAATACCAACTATAAGGACCTAACCTTATTACATTACAAAATATTGAATTTTAGTCAAGAACTCAGTTCCTTTCACATTGAGGATCTCTTTAAGTTTATAGTTTTAGAGATTTGGGATATATTACATACATAACATTCCATAATTATACAGAGTGGATACCACAAAAACAGTATCCATTTTTTCCAAAATATAAAACTTTTCAAATAAAACTCGTTTTCTTCGAAAAATATTCATAACATTTAACTTGTATTCCTTATTTGGATTACACTTTGTTATAACCTATGAAAATCATTTAAAGACTCCGGATGAACACAAAAAGCTCTGTAAGGTATATAAAAAAAGGAAATAAAACATTAGTCTATGAATACTTGTAAGCATATGAAATCATTTTCAAAAAGACATACTTTTCACGCATATATACTTACTTTGTGAAGCTTGATATTTCCATGATATTTACATTAAGAAAATAAGTAGAACCATAAAAGTATATTAGGGAATTAATTACATAATATTTTAACTCTCTCAACTACCTTATAATTTGTAACCCTCAAGACTACCTTACAATGTAACCCTCACGACTACCTTACTATGTAACCATCACAGTTACACTTGCAGTAACCATACGCCCGACCTAAAAATTACATATACCCAATTCATTGTTCGGAGATATTGGTCCAAAAATTTTTCATAAACAATTCCCAAGAACCAAAACATAATCATAAAACATGAATAATTATATAAAAACATTTTTTTTGAATTATGTAAAATAGAATTTTAGCAGAGGATTTAAAAAAAAGTCCCTTACAAATATCATATAATTGATGTGAGAAATTAATAGTATGAAAGGAATATTTAAATAGACTATAAATACAGAAAAAAAACCTAATATAAAAAATAATTAATCACGAAAATAATCTTAGTACCATATAATTAATGAAGTAGATGGTTAACCCAAATAATGGAAATTGGGTTATGAATTCCCTTACCTTGGGTTCTTCTTACATGAAATGTGTTTAAACGACCAGTATAATGTTTAAAAGAGTGTTATTAATATCTTAAGGAAACATATTCATGTTTATAACCCCTTATATGATCATTTCATAACATTATTTCACCCTTTTATTTTTAGTATTTTGTTCCATCCATTGCTTCGGGTGCGTTCTATACATGATTTCCATGGCCAGTTTGTATTTGATTTTCTTGTTGTATGGAAATAAAATAACAGATGTGGAATGAAATGGTATTAAAATGTTTCCATAATATTAAATTATTCCATAAATCATTTTGGTTATATGGAATGAGGATGAATCATTAGATAAATCTTTAGTGATATATGTTTAGATCATTTTGGCGGTTCATTGATAATCACAAACTAGTTTCATTATATAACATAATATTATGTGTATATGTTAAATATAGAAAATGAAAGAGGATATATCATAAAATTTAAAATATGTTTCTACAATTAAATGGTTTTATAACCATTTTTGAAGGAATTAAATCAAATTGAAAACACATCGTCCACAATTTTGGTAAATCGGTACATCAAGAACAACATTCTTATAGTTTAGAATAAGAGGGGGGAAAGAGAAGAAGTAAATTGATCAAATTTTCCAAAAAAATGATAAAATATAGAAAGTATAAGATTCAAGATATTTCATGTATCTTTTATAAGGGGAGGATAAGATAGTATAAGAAATTAAAAGAATTGAAAAGAAATCACATGAAAATAAAAGAGGATTTTTACCTCTTGATCTCTTCTCCTTGAGATCCTCCTTAAGTCATTTAGTTTTGGACTTTTGGTAAGACCAGAAGGTCGTGGAAATATAAAAGAGACTTGGAAAGAATATTAGGTAGAAATTGGACAAGGATCAAGTCTTGAGTGGTGTGAGAGGAAGGGGGGGGGGGGTGAGGGTGGTATTTATAGTGTTGGAGAAGAGTGGTTTTACATTATTTTAATCACTACTTTAATATTTTGTTTTAAGATTATGAATATTATTGATTAATGTGACCAAAAAAAGTAATAAGTGCATGTGAGTTCGAAACAATGTCCATTTACATCATCCATGACTCAAGAATGATTCAAAAATTCATTTATTTATCGTATTTCTTAATTATCAAATTTCACTATTCACCAAAAATTCAAATATTTCAAAAAAATACAAAAAATTCACCCTAACCATTTTTCGATGTGTAGAATTCAAAACTGAACTCCATTTTTTGAAAATAATTTTATAAATATGATTACTTTAATTTTTAAATAAAATAATATTTTATTCCAAAAATAACAATTTTAAAACTATAAAGGATTTTATATCACCTTGAAAAATCAATCAAGATCTCATTATCTTATAATATGAAGAAAATAAAATATAAATATTATTTACTATTAAAAAGGGTCATATTACTATTAATATTACTATTCATAAGGGTATGTTACTATTCAAAAAAACAAGTTGGTTTTATCAGACTTCAAATAACTTACTGATCACAACCGTAGATGATCGTTTTTTGAAATTCAAAATATAGAAGTGGAAAAATAATGTTGAATGGCTAGTTTATAAATATCTCCTTAAAAAAAATTATTATGTAAAGACTGAGTGTTTCATTCATTTTAATTTATTTTTAAAGCCTTGCGGTGCTACATCTTTTACTAATATAAATTCTATATATAAAATAATAATTATTATTTAAATATGAATTAATATTTATTTTCCTTTCATTATATCTATTGGGAAAAATGGAAACAACCATCATGCACATATAAGACTTACTATCTCCATGAACAACTCAATCCATTTTTTATATCTAAATTTAATGGATTACTATAAATAAATACATAATAAATATATATGATATTTATATCATCTTTATAATATTAGAGAGTATGTAACCATGATAAAATTAAAAGTACTAAAATTATCAAACTCAAACATACATGAAAAATGAAGCAACTATGACCCATAATAGTGATTTTAACAAAGAACTGATAATAAATGGGTGATAAAAAACTATAAGTAAATAATGTTTGGTATGAGATATATGATTATGGTTATTTAATAGATTCATAATAATCTTACATTTATTATATCAGATGTTCAGACACGCATAAAGGAAGTCAAACATGTGGTAAGGGTTTCTCATCTCACTTTTACTTCCGTGAGACATATTCCATATTCAAAACTTATTCAATTTTTTGGTGTATATAATTCTCCCCTTTGATATGTTATATCATGAATATTTTTCCCTTAATGGTATTTAAATTTTAATTTCAAGTTATTTCTTTCATGGGACTTTTGATACAAAATCTGCCATAGTGGTAATTGTTTATGTCACAATATCATCATTATTCGAGATTGTTTTTGTTTAAGTATCTCTTGGGATAATTATTTGAAATTTATAATATAAAATAAATATATTTTATTCTCCCATGTTTTTCAATGAAAATTTTCATGTAATATTACAATTTCCCACTCTTTGGTTCTTAAAATGATTGAGAAAATCTTTTTAAGAAAATTCGACTTTATTTTTCTCTTCAGTCAAAAATACATTTTCATCAAAATCAATGTTTTCTTAATATTATTTTAAAAATGTTTTTAATCATTTAGAAATAATTTATTAAATATATTTTTACCCAGTTTTTACTTTTTATTTTTTTAAAAGGAATCTTTATGTCATTTTCAAAAGAAGGGTAGTTTGGCTATTACTAAAAATGTGAAAGGAATATTTGTTTTAAAGTGTAAGACTTGAATGGAATTTTACACCATCATGACTAGTCCTTTTTTTATAAATTATGTTACACGTTTTAAAAGGTAATTTTTTAAATAGAAGTATTTTAAAATATTGTGTGAACTTATTTTAAAAAATATTTTCCAAGTGAAAAGTTTATTTTTCTCAAAAATGTTTTTAATGATATTTTTATGATATTTATATTCATCAATGACATAAAAAATTTATTTTAATTTTGATCCATTTGAGATTTATTGTATTGATATCATCCTTATTATATATTTGGATGGTTTATGATTAGTTTGACTAAGTATGTCAAATTTCATTCCCATTCACCATAATACTCTAGATGGTTTATGATTATGATTATTTGATTGAGGGTAAGTATTAACATTTCATATGTTAGTTTTTAATACAAATGTTTGTATTTATTATTTTTCTACTCTTTCATATGAGGAATGAATTGGACTTGGTAAGTGATAGGTGGGTCTCAGTTATAAATATCCCCTTCATATATTGATAGGTCTTATTAAACAAAGTAGATGTCCAAATTAGACGTGAATCTACCCACATATTTAAATTATCTTGTGAAATGTATTGAAAATATTCTCAATATGTCCAATATTATTCATTCCATCACTATGAGATCATTTATTATTGTTCATGTGATTATTTTATTAGTTATGATATACATGGATAAGTTTCAGTTTTATATGATTATTTATATGAATTTATTTGACAATCATTTATTTCATCCATATTATGATTACTTTATTTATTAAAATACTTTTGTTTCAGTTATTTACCTTTATATATTGATTATTATTATTTATTCATCACACTTCTATTGTATTCTTACCCTTATTGGGAATATTAGATCAATATTTCTTATGTCTCATTTTCATTAAGATATCAGGAAATATTTTATATGAAGGGATTCACTATGAGGAATAATGTAATTCTGAAAGAAAAGACTTTTTGTATTTTATGTTTTTAATTGTAATACAAATTTAAAGTATGTATCTATATTACTAAGAATAATAAACTATATAGTCCTTAGAAATGTTATTTATTAAATCTAATTCAAATGTAATAAAGTATACACTGGCTCCAATATACTGGGGTCACAATCTTTATAGTTGGTAATAGAGGAATTATAGTAGAAACCTAGGGAACTAAATTTAATAAAACATAGATTATGGAACATAACCCTGTGATAGAAATTGAGGATAAGTATGTAAAATCATCCTTAAGTTTTGGTAAGGTATATATTATATGATTTTGTATAGAAATACATCCATGTCTTGATAATAAAAGTGGACGTGGTTCTAGAATTGATGTACTGAGGAGAAACAACTCCAAAAGAGGCTCATCGGGCTTGACTCAAGCATTACCCAATACATGAAAAAAGACCTAACTACACTCTAGGTTTTACTATAATACATCATCCTTAAATTTTACATAATATTGAGTTAAGTTAAGAAATTCACATTGAGGATCTTTTCAGGTTTATATTTTTATAGAATTTGGACATAACTATTACATAACCACTCTAAATTTATAAAGTTGACTCTTCCACTCACTATCAATTTTTTTTTCAAAAAATAAAACTCCTTAAATAAAACATGAATTATTTTCTTGATAAAAATATTCTTGAATTCTTACTTTTTATTACCAATCCTTATACCCTTTCAAAAACATTTCAAAAACTTGGGATGAGCATAAAAAGCTCAGTAAGGGATATAAAATAAGGGAAGAAAATGTTAGTCCATGAATACATATAAACCAATGAAACCATACTTTTCACTCATAAAACATAAGGTATTTAACATAGCTATTGAAATAATAATATTTATTAAAAACTCATAGAAATTATAAATGATAACGGTATCTTGTGGAATCCATAATATGCTTACATTGTAGCTTTCACAGCTACATTGGGAGTGACCTTCATGGTTATGTTTGGAATACCTATCACAGTATATTCCCAAAATATCTTAGGATAAATATTAACATTTACATCCTTCATGTTACCCAATGCATTGGAGAACTATCATGATCTCACCTGCTCTTGGTTTATCAAAAAACCACCCGTATACATAAATAATTCCCAAGAACCATAACATAATCATAACATATAAAACAATCATAAAGGAAAAATAACATTTCTACATTGTAATCACAATAGATTATTTCCTGATATTGACATAATAAATCATTTTTCAAAACAATTTTCAATAAAAAATACATAAAAAGGGTATATGGTATTTATTTTTCTTTTAAAAACATTACTTCTTGTAGAGGAATCCAAATATCAAATAATGGAGGCAGTAAAAATGTTGTTGTCGCCTTGTACGTTATATAGAAACATTCATTTTTTTGTTTAGTAAAATTCTTGGTAGAAAAATATTCCTTTCAAAAAACTTTGAATGAAATTTAAATTCAAAGGGGTTTATTATATACCATATAAAAAGAAAGTCAGGTATAAATCAAAATATTCTCCATTAAAAGGAGAATGAGACGAAGTCACCTATAAAGAATGTATCATTTGATCAAGGATAAATCAATGACATAATTATGTGTGAAAAATATAAATACACCCAATATAAGTGGATATTCAGTTTAAAAAAATCATAGGTCATTCACACATATTCTTGGAAAAACAAAACCAATGACATGGATATTTAACACAATGAATGGATATTGATTTAAGATTTCCCTTACCTTGTGTCCGATTTGTCCCATTCATTCTTTAATTTCATGAATAAATGACTTAGGTTAATTTATAATTTCTTAAGAAATTTTTTAAATATTATTATTCTTTTTATATCCCTTATTACCATGTTATAATAATTATTTAATTTTTTGTGTTTATATCAGACGTTTTGTCGATGTTTGGTACTTAAGTAAAAAATGAAATTGTTTTGATGAAAATTATCCTTGTTGTCATAATTCCATAATCAATATAATGATATTAATGATTTAAATATCATATATATCCAGTATATATGTATTTAGTATAGTCTATAATATTTTTATATAAGAAATTAAATGTTATGTTCATGGATACGATAGGTCGTACGTACGCATGAACGCTACTTTCATTTATTTTTCATATTAAAGGAATGAAAAATAAATGAAAAATAGGTATATTATAAATTCAATATAATATATATGTTTTATATTTTACATAATTTCATTAAATCTATCCTTTATACATTCCATGTGTGGCATGGACGAGTCATATCACTTTGAGGGGGCGGTAGTCCACACTTCCTAAAAAAATTATCGTATTTACACATTATGGAAAGCATAGAAGTATGTTGTAAATAAAATTTAACTAAACATAGAGATAATATAAATATAATATAAATCATATATGAATAAAGTTCCTTCATAATTACCATCTTGATAGGTTGTAGGAGAAAATTGAATAGTCGTCGTTTGGTGAGGCTGTAATTCGCCGTACAGAGAAACAATATATTCTATATCTATTAGATGGAGGTGTGTGTTAGTGTAGGTATAACCCTTATCATAAAAAAATCCTTGTAAATTTATTATATTATGTTGTTATATATAAATATAATAAATATAGGTTTGGGGGATGGAGGAGGAAAATAAATGAAAGGTGCGTGAGAGAAGGCGTTACCTCTAAATCAGGTAACTCCTTTTGATTTTATCCAAAAGGCTTTCTTGAATTTCATTATGCAAAAGTAAAGTCTTATAGGAGTATTGGAGGTATGTTGGGATGTTATTTTAGCATAATTTAGACAATCCAAGGTTCTTGAGAGGTGTGAGTAGGTGGGTAGAGGTGGTGGCCTTTTATCAGAGGGAGGTGGGGCACTTTAGGAAAGTCTTGAAATATTATTTTATTCTAAATTTTGTTTTTGCTATAATAGCTCCAAAGTGGTATAGTTTGGGTATAGGATGAATATGGGTCGAAATAATCTCAAAAAATAGGTTTTATAAAAGTTTATGTCAAAATATACCCTTATCTTTTGGCATTAACCCTTAGTTAAATAAATTAACCCTTACCATGTCTTCTTGTAATTTTACACTATATGGTTAATATAGTTACCATAAAATTTCAATAAAACCTCAAGTGAACCATTAATGATATTTTTAATATTATATAATTCATTTGGACCAATATTATATTTCTATGACTATTACATCATTTAATAAAATATTATTTATTTTAAAAACTCATTTATGTCAATTATGACACTATTTAGTTATTGTTTTTTTATTAAAGTCATAAAAAATTAATTCATTCAAAAAAACAATAATAAATAAAATATAAAATGTGAATTTAATTCCTAAAATTCATTTATGGCATCAAAATGTTCAAATTATATTTATTTTAATATTTATAATATCATTTATTTGAAATTTTATTAATAGGGTAATCATTACATCATCGTTGTGTCATAAATAAATTTATTTATTGAATGTCTAAAAATTATAAATAAAATAAAATAATGTAGGAAATATTTTTATATTTATAATTAATTTTTATAGTCAATAATGTCATTTATATAACCCTATATTAAAATTGTTTTATTAAGTAGATACATGTTTATGTTATATTTCTCTTACTTTATATTAATTATTATAACATGTCATTGTCACGCCCAAGTGGCTCCCAATTTCCAAAAGTTTAGAATAAAGTTTTTTGAGGTCTCCAATGAATCATAAAATAATATTAGGGCACATTTTTGGGTAGTTTTATATTTTTATAATATTATTTTTTATCCTTATTTAGCTAATTTACCCTTTAACTATGGTAAAAAAAAATAATTACTGAAGTTACCATTGAAAATGACCAAATATAAAAGGTACCCATTTAATCAATTTGTACCATTTGATTCCAAATATGGAATCCATTTTTCCAAATTCAAAATACATAAATTTCAGAAATAAATTTAAAATTAAATCATGTTGTCAAAACGATAAAGCGGGTTTAAAAAGAGTAAAAACCATAAAAATATTGACTCATGTTAATATCAAAATTCAATGTCAAATTACTTAAAATTACCATAATTTGATTAAATTATAAAAAATTAATCCAATTAAACTTTGAAAACAATTAAAATGATGATATAACTATATAAATAAATCCGATGAAATAATAGTTTTGAATTAAAATGCAGTATTTTTCAATATTCATTAAAAATGAATTTTATCTTGAAAATACCAAAACTTCAACCAAAGTAAATTTTGATGTACTGATTCTAAATAAAAAGTTTATTTTTTGAAATATAACATATAAAATTTTCCAAAAACATATTTAAAATTATTTCACCATCAAAAGGCAATAAGACTGCATTTTAAAAATATTAGAGTATTTAATGCATAAAATTAAATTTATTCATATTTTAAGCCTATAAAATTTATTGGATAAATGTAAAAATATTTAAAAAACATGTGTAATCATAATATAGTTAGTTATGTTCATTTCTACCAATAAAATGACTAGACGTTAACTAATATTTAAAATAATAATAATTATTTTTTGTATAACTGAGTGTTGTGTGCAACGTAAGATTTCAAAGAAACCCATTACTGTGTATCGATTACGCTATTTTAGATAGCATGCCCATTGAGGTAAAACCACTATATAATTCATAAATGTTAATATATATATGTAAATAATTATTATTCTATAATTACTCAGGATGTTACACCCTTCCCCCCATATGGAAATTGCATCCTCACAATTTTAAATTTTGAGCTTAGTAACTAAGGTTTCACTTTTCAAAATTATTACATTGAAATCCCATATAAAAAAAATTCAATAAAACTAACACTTTAAAAAAAGGTTAGATAAGTACATAGGTCACCCAAGATAACACATACTAGGATTCCATGTTAGAAAACATAGACATGGAAGAAAAACTAACCATTATATTCTGATAGAGAGTGATAAAAAACATGATTAGAAGAAAGTTAACAATCAGAAAACCAAAAACTTGTGATGGGTTAAACGGTCTTCAATTCCTCAGTAGGAAAGGTAAACAAGAAAATGTTTTTGTTTTAATATAATTTTCATAGAGTTGAAGAATTCATTTAATTCTTAGACTAAGTACATAAGGTAACATACTTAATTTAGAAGTAGAGTTTAATCCTTTTGTCAATTTTCCCCATAAACTCATCTTGACCTACAATTATTGAGTATTTAAGATGATATTTTCATGCTTGAAGCACTATAATCAACATCTAGAGAATAACATAATCCACAAAAGGTTAAATATCTATTTCTCTTTTATTTATACATTAACCAAAACCAAAATAGTTAGTACAAGGTAAGATAATTCCCCAAAATGAATGAACCATTAAAAATGAAATATTTTTCACTATTCATTAAAAATGAATTTATCATGAAAATTCCAAAGCTTCAACCAAAGTAAAATTTTATTTACCGATTATAATGAAGAATTTTATTTTTTCAAATAGAACATATAAAAGTTTCAAAAAATTGATTTAAAAATGTTTCACCATCAAAAGGTTGTAAAAATAACTTTTAGAAACGTTAGAGTAATTTATGCTTAAAATTGGATTTATTATCATTTAAACCTCTAAAATTTATTGGATAGATGTAAAAACATTTAATAAATATGTGTAATCATAATATAGTTAGTTATGTTCATTATTTCTAATAAAATGATGAGGCGTTAACTACTATTTAAAATAATAATTTTTTTTTCAGTCTAACTCAGTGTTGTGTGCAATGTAAAATTTTGGAGAAACCCATTATTGTGTATCGAGTATGCTATCTGAGATAACATCCCCATTAGGGTAAAATCAATATCTAATTCATTAATATTAGCAGATATGAAAATTATTTTTCTATAAATACCTAGGATGTAATATTGACCTTATTGGAGGATATGATTTAGTTAATTTAATTTTTTTTAAAACCATTATGATGGATTTGAAAATATTTTTATGACTTAAAAACCTTTTCAAAGAATCCATGTTTTTGATTACAAGATTATCTATGTATAAAATTTTCAGTTTATGTTACTTTTTCACTATTACACTGATGATACATTATGTTTCATAATGTTATGATATAATCTAGTCTATGACATTATTTATAAATGAGACACAATGGAAGGAATGGGAACCGTATCAATGCACGTACCCTGTATAGGGATTTACATATTTGAAAATATAATGAATCTAGAGCGAGATTTGCTGCTAGAACTGAAGAAATTATAACCATATTGGGGAAGCTAACTCAAGTTATAGGCATCAACCATTCCCATATGGAGTAGCCTTCTAATACACTATGCGGTGTAACAATGTTAGGTATCTCTATGTATCAACAACCTCCATAGTTCAATGGTACTACAAATACATTTTTAGTTTTAAAATGGATAAGTTAATTATAGAATATATTTATTACTTTAGGAATTAATGAAAGGAAGAAGGTTTTATTGGAATTTTATCATATCCCAAGAGATGCAGATTAGTGGTGGTCATTGATTTAAAACACTAACGATGAGGAAGAAATAAAAAACATTGATTGGAAAATTTTTAATGTACTCTTCTTGGAAAAGTATTTTACTCATGAGAAATCAATATATATGGAGGGAAAATCATTAATTATAAGATAAAATAAAGATTAAAATGTAGCTAAGTATGAATCCAATTTTATAAGTTTAATAAGGAATGCTACATATTTCATTCTTAATCTAAAGAGTAATACTAACCATTTATTTGATGTATTAAAGCCAATCATTTGAAGGGAATTATTTTACCATGCGTTCATATCACATGATGACATAGTATCATGTGTTATCAAGATAGAGAAATAATTATACAATTATTATATCATTTAATAAAATAAATAGAAGAAGATGATGGAAGAGAAAATGATGGATAAAGGGAATAAGAGAAAGAAGGATTTTTCCACATATGATAATTGTGGAAAGAAACACCATGGTACTTTCTTGAAGGGAATGAGGGTTCTTTATGAGTGTGGGATTAAATGACACCATTATCATAATAGAATGGTAAAGAAAGAAACTTACAATATTAAATGCTTTAACTGTATTGGGGTGGGGCACTATGAAAACAAATGTCCCAAGCTTCAAGAGAATATAGCCTGAATAAATCTAGGAGATCAAGGTCAATCTTATGCTATTGATATAACTGAGGTGGATTAATTAAAGTTTTTTTGTATTTTTATTCAATAATTATGTTATAGGTGTATTTTATCAATGTTTTTATTATTATAAAAATTATGAAATTTATAAGGATTGTATTGTTGTAATTTTTATTTAAGTATTTTAGAGAATATGTTGAAAGATACTGATGACTAAGAAATGTAATTCAATGGAAAGTAAAAATTATTAGAAGAAACATGATTGAGGAAAGATAAACCTTAATATGTGGTCGATATTGATATAATTATGATAAATAGATGTTTATGGTATAATATTGGTGACCTAGAAATTATTTAGTGATTTTATGGTTTAGAATATATATTTTTTGGAGTTTACTGTATGTTCGGATTTATAGAATACATTCGATAACCTTAGATTTTATTTTTAAAAGAATTCATGTTTTCATTATGGGTTTATGGTGATCAAGATATTCATATATTTATAATTTTACATTAAGAGACACTTTATGTTTTTTGGGGGAATATAATGTTCATCTTTTTATCTCCATTCTAAATTTTTAGACTCTAATTTGGTGAGACATATTTTGGATGAGTCATAAGGTTAACCATTTATGAAATGGATTTAGTTGAATTTTAATAGTTACTATTTTTCTATTAAAGATTAATTTATTATATCAAATAAATTTTTATAACCATTTTGGTTTTGGAAAATATATACATGTAGGAGGAATGAATTTTCATTCTTTTATTGATATAATGATATGTTAAATGTTAATTTTAGTGCTTTATGCATAAATATTCATATTGGACATTCATTTATTAGAGTAAGAGATGAATTATGAATTAATAAAAGTATAAAAAAGTATGAAATTATTCCTATAAAATAGAAAGATATAAAGTAAGTATATTTTCTTATGTTCCTAGTCTAGATGGTAAATGAATTCTCAACTCTAGGAAAAGAATCTAGAAAAAAAACTTTATCCTAGAATCTTCAATTATGATTAATAAATTCGTTCCTTAACTCATCGAAGATTGATGTCTTTATGTTCATTAAATTTTTTATATCGTTCATTTTCTTGTGATCAATGTTCTATATCACTCTCTATAATTATTTATACTTTTCTTCCATGTCCATATCTTTACATCCCACCAATGTTCTCCTATTTGGAAACATTGTATGTTTTATTACAAATAACCTTCATACTTCCATTTATATCTTATAAAGAGGAAGTTTTATTATCCCATTTTAAAATTTTGGTTTCCAACAAATTAATTTTCAAATTTCAAACCCTTGACTATTGAGATCAAGATTAAATTGGGAGGAAACAATTTGTTTAAGGGGGTATAATCTAACACCTTGAGATTTTAAAAGAGGACATCATGATCAAAAATGCGTATAACACGAAACAAAATGATTATAAGAGAATATAACACCACTATAATTTAAAATATATTTCTTTTTTAAACAAATTCAATCACTTTGATAGTTTAAAGTGCATGCAACACTGGGTTTAAATGAAATGTGATACTTTATTAAAATGTTATTATTTAAACACGATAAGTATATCCTAGGAGTTAACTTTCCAAGTATGAATAAGACTAAATTAATTATGAAAAAATATTTATTACATATGTATAAAATTAATTCAATGGTTATCTATTGATTATGAATTAAATAAGAGTCATTTTAAATAAAAAAAAATATTTTATGAAAATTGTATTTCTCTAAAAGGCGGTTTAGTCAAACTATATGCACATAATTTAATTTTTTTCCACATTTAGGAAATATATTTGAAAAAATAAAATTAATTTTTTAAATCTAATTTTTAAAATTAAATTTGGGTGGATTTTCAATAATTTTCTGAAGAGATTATTTTTTTAATGAATAGTGAAAAATGTGGATTTTTATGGAAAACTACATTTTCATCTAAATTATTTTTAAATTTAAATTATATTTTAAAATTTGTTTTAATGTAAAATAAGTTCAATTATATTAAAATTTAAAAAATATTTATTATTTGAATTAATTTCATATTTAATTTTTGAAATTTAAACAGTCTATACTTATGTTAATTTTCTCTTTGGAAAACTGCTATTTCATCATGTCTGCTGTTTAATTTTAAATTTAATTCTTCCACTTATAAGAATTGGGTTTTGTAAAAATTGATTCCATATTTTGAATCATAATAATTTATATTCTTAAATAATACGAACATGAATTTTTCTCATAATGAATAGTGAAAATAGTAAAAATTAATTACCTTGATTAAGGTGAAAATGGTTTTATTTAGGGTTAAACTAAGAATATTATGGTTAGAAATGAACTAAAATTCATAAAAAACCAATTATATAGTAATATTTATACCTTAAAATATATAATGTTTAATAATTTCCCATTTTTAGGCTTTTGGAATGGGAAAAACATTGGAACCTCTTCATATTTTTCAAAAATCAATGTGTGTCCTTTCCCCACTTATAAAAGGACACCCCTCCCCTTCACTATTCACACATAGAATACCATTTGGATCAAAAGATACATCCCCAAATACCTCACTTAATTATAACCCTACATCCTATATGCCTAATTTTGATTAGTAATCACTCTTAATAATGATTTAGGTATAAACTTAAAGGGGCTCTCTGAAGAAGAGGTAAAATTATTAACCTTGCGTATTTGTTTTATTTGTTGTTCCAAATAATGAAAAAATGATTCATATATGATAATATAATATCAGAATTATATATTATATAATGATATTTTATTATTTTAATGTAATAACCCATATCCATATCCACTTTTATCAAATGGGAAACAAAACCTTCGATTTGTACATGACATACTACCTCCTCACAAACCGATGTAATTCGTTTTGCATCACCACATTTAAAAGAAAGATATAATGATATATTTAACATATTTATATGATATTTATGAAATAATTTTACTTATTGAATTATTTTATCAGATATATCTTCTTACTATCTATTTTTGGTGGATACGATAATGTCGCTCTTGTGTATGGTGGACCACAGCCTTACGAAGCGTTGTGATTTATTTTTCATGTACGATTTACTTGGAAGGTAGTAATGTCAAAATTAAGAAATATATATGATATTTATGACCTAAAAATAATTATGTAAATATAATATCACATATAACTTCTTACCTTATAATATTTTGGAGAACAATTACTCCGGTCATGCATATGTGAGGATTACCGCCTCCATGCAGTGATGTGAAATTTTTTTCATTTTATTTTTATATGGATGGTAATAGAGTTGTATTTTATTAATATAAATGATATATATGAAATAATAATTATTTTTAATGATTAATTAATATTTATTTTCCTTTCGTTCCATCCGTTGAGAAAAATTGAAACATCGTTCATGCATATTTATGACCTACCATCTCCTTGAATGGTGTAATCCATTTTCTATCTATTACATTAATATATTAATATAAATAAATACATATTTCAAATATATGATATTTATATCATTTTAAAAATTCTATATATAATTTAAACATGATAAATAAAAGGAAAAAAATTATCGAACTGAAACATACATGAAAAATGAGGCAATTATAACCAGAAACTGTGATTTTAATAAAGAATATTTAATAAACTAGTGATAAAATACTATAAGTAAATCATATATGGTATGATATATATGAGTATGGTTATCTAATAAATGTATAATTAAATCTATATTTATTTAATAGGAGGTTAAAAAACATATGAAGGATGTCGAACCTAAGGTTATGTTTTCTCATCTCACTTTTACTTCTCTGTGACATACACTATATTCACCACTTATTCTTTTGTATGGTGTATATAAAGTAAATTTTGATATGTTATATCATTAATCTATTTATATTCATGGTATTTAAAGTTTCATTTGAATTTATTTCTTTCAAGGGGCTTATGATTCAAAAGTTACCAAATTGGTAAGGGTTTATTTCACAATCTCATCATTATTCCGAATTATTTTTTTTAAGTCTACCTTGGGGGAATTCTTCGATATTTATATCTTAAAATAAATCTATTTTATTATTATTTATTAATTCCAAAACTTTATTTAGTAATAGTGCTATTTTCCCATTCTGTGGTACTTAAAATATTTGATAGTTTTTTAAAGAATATCTAAATTTATTTCTCTATTCGGTCAAAAATTATTTTTCATTAATATCCATGTTTTTTAAAAATATTATTAAAAATATTTTTAAACTTTTGAAAAGGATTTATTAATGAAAATTTTACCAATTTTTAATTTTTACAATATATTTTTAAAGGAATCTTTTTACTGTTTTTAAAACATGGCGCGTTTGGTTTTTACAAAAAATGTGAAAGGAATATTTGTTTTAATGTGTATGTAATGAAGGTAATTTTCTATTGTCATGAAAAAAATGTTTTTTAAATATAATTTTTCAATTTTTAAAAGGTTATTTTCATAAAAAAATATTTTCAAAATATTTTGTAAACTTTTTGTTTAATTTTTTTTCAATGTGAAAAGGTTATTTTTTCAGAAATGTTTTTGATGACATTTTTCTTGTATTTCTATTCATGAATAACATCAACCCTTTATTTTAATTATGATCTAGTAGGGATAATTTTTATTGATAACATTTTTTGTATTTATTTGGATTGTTTATGACCAGTTTGAGTAAGGATGCACAATTTGATTACTATTCACTATATTACTTTGGATGGTTTATGATTATGTTTATTTTATTGGGGAAAGAATTATCATTTTGTATGTTAGTATTTTAATATAATTTTTTATGTTTATTATGTTTAACCCATTTCATATAAGGAATTAATTTTACTTAGTAAGTTATGTGTTGGGCCTGACTATAGATTTTCCCTTAATGCATCAATAAGTATCACGAGAAAAATTAGTTTCCGAAATTAGATGAGTTTCTACCCACAAATTTAAACTATCTTGTGAATGGTCTTTAAAGTATGTTTTAGATGCTTGACATTATGAATTCCCACATTATTAGTTCAATTATTGATGTCCATGTGATTATTTAATTAGTTAGAATATCCATGGATTCTTATAAAGCTTAAGTGATTATTTATATAGATTTATTTGATTATCATTTATTTATGTCATATCATGCTCCATTTATTAATTAAATTACACGTGTTTTAGTAATTTAACTTTTCATATTGATTATTCTTATTTATTCATGATATATTATTTTGTATGGTTACCCATTATGAGCATCTGGGATCATTCATTTCTTATGTTTTATTTTCCCTAAGATACTATGAAGTTTTTTTGTGCATGGATATACTATAAAGAATAATGAAATTATTAAATAAAACACTTTTTTGTATTTTATGTTTCAAATATAATGTGAATTGGAAGTATGTGTCCAGTATATCAGGACTAAAACACTATTCAGTCCTTCGTGATGCGATTCCTTACAATATATCACCATTTATACAAAATAGTGAATCCTATATCACCAATACATTATATATGTTGAATGATACATCAATGTAAAAATAAAATAGGTGAATGATAAATCACTAAACTTGTAACAAAGTTGAATAATGTATTAAGAAACTAATTGAGAAGGTGAATGATGTATTTCTAATTAATATAAATGGGTGTATTATATTCCACCAACAAAATAATTAAGGTGAATGATATATTACTGAAAAAATAAACAATAATCATGGTAATCAAGGTGTTATCCCATATAACAAGCATAAATGAATTATTTATCCTTAACAACCATTATAGAGACACTTTAACCACATACTCAACCTTTCTAAATTGATCTAACCCACTAGGATACCCCTTACATATGCATCAAACACCTAGTTTCACCTAGTCATGGACATCTAATTTTGATATAGGTTGGGATACTTATAACCACCCATCCCATAATTGTCACAACCCACCTTCACCAAAATGAGGGAAGGGTCCGAAGATTGCCAGGCCCTTCCTTCTTTAAGTTGAAGGAGAGATAATGACCCCCGAGACCCGCCTTCAACAGGTCCCGGAGTGGCGACTAGCACCAAGGGTATAGAAATTTCTCACAAATGGAAGGCATTACCCCTTTTTGTTTTATAAGATCGAGAGATGAGATGATGAAACTCAAAAAAACCAAGGAAAAAGGGAAGTAAAGCCAAAAATAAACCATTCCAACATGCATGTTCCAAAAGTAAAGCCACAATTACAAAAGGTGACTACAAGGTAAGTACCAAAGAGGAAAAGAAAAACAACAACTGCAACTGCTCCAAAGGTCTGAGCTAGTAAGGTCCTGCGTGATCCCCGAAGTCCTCCTGGAAACCTGAAAGTAGTTTTATACACGTAGGGTGAGCATACAAGTACACTCAGTAGGGAAAACCAAGGCTCCCGTGCCCAAGTGGGGGAACGCACTAAAGTCCTGTGAGAAAAGGAGTAAACCAAACACCTAACAAGGCAAACTATCCACCCCAGGCCTCACCAAGGCACACTCCCCAAATAACGCAAGTCAAGTAATATATATATTTAGAGAACATCGATGTTTGGGTACCCCGCACCACTTTCCCACTGGTTATTGAGACATCCTACGCATCAGACCAATCCCGCCATTCTCACCGCAGTCCCACTACCACACCCGCCCGCACACACCTGGGCCACAACCACACGCAGTCCCACTGCCGAAATCCCGCCCGCACACACCTGGGCTTCAACCGCACGTTGTCCCACTACTGAATCCTGCCCGCACACACCTGGGCCACAACCACATGCAACCATGCCTGCAAACACCTAGGCCAGAACAACCACCACCACGCCCGAAGACACCTGGGCCTCATCCCGAAGACACTTGCGAAACCACCTGCCGCACACACCTGGCCAACCACCACACTACCCCGCCCGAAGGTTGTTGGGATAATAATGGATCTCAGGCCATCACAGCCTACCCGAAGATACTTGGGCTATCCGGGAAAGGGAGAAGAAAAGGAGATAATAACCAGAAACTAAGGATATTGTTGGGAAAAACACCCTCCCCCATGAAATGGGGGTGTTCGGCACTAAGTGCCCAACTTGGGTAGGGTGCGAATAAGAAACAAAAAGCTACAAGTATAGATATATAGGTAACAAGCACTCACCCAAGCTAGGTTTTTTTTCAGACAGCCTACAGATCACCACATCACTCAAGTCCGAGTCATGACTAATGCTAACAACCCATTTGTCCCCTTTATTATTTCACGTTCAGTAATAATGTTTATGTTTAAGCACTACTAGGCAACTAGTATGCATAGGCATAAGTCCAGGAAAGTAAACATTCAAACATGAACCAAAACGCCCACACCCGGTTCTCAACAATAGAGGATTCCACCCCAATTCGTGATATAAACAAGTATCCACCCGGTCTTACAACTCACAACCACCGAATCCATACCAACAGGGGATCTCATCCCCCAATTTCACACAACCACCGAGGGTATAAAAGAACAGGGGATCCCATCCCCTCCCACATCTCCAGCAATCAGCCCAAAAGGGAAACAACCAACTACCACCACCAACACAAGTCAGGGATTTTTAGATTTAAACGACTTAACACACTCCATGATTTCAAATTCCGTGTGTTCCAACCGGGAGTTATCACAGAAGTGTTGATCTTGGTGCTTTCAATTTATTCAGCCGGATATACGTGATTAACCAATTCACTTTTCACAGCAAGAGTTTACAACCACAAACAAGCCATTTAAAACATCAGCAGGGTTCATTAGTGCACAAACAACAACCACCAACGGCCTCGATTTTCAGGAGGCATAAGCCAACACAACTCAACAAGATGGTCATAGAAGAATCAACATCAAAATATAAGACAGCATCAACAAACACAACCCCCCTCTTTCTTTATAGAATTCGTTCATTATCTTCATTAAGTTTGGTCCAACCAGTTCTACAGAAACAAAAGCACGCCCACCCCGCATGATACACAAAAGAGAGAGGCGAAAGAGGAATTCCCTACTTGTTGATAGATGATCGATGCTTTGGCCAGGCGCGGAACTTTTATGGATAACGATGCGGCGCGCCCGATGCACCAGAAGCTGTTCGTGAAAAGACACGATCGAGGAAAGGAGAAACCACGGCTAACCCTTAGTTTATAAGAGCCGCGGACGGTTGAGGTGAGAATGCGTAACTGCGTAAGGCGCGGGGGTCATGGGTTGACCACGCGGCTCCACTCATTACAAAAGGGGGTCGGGTGGTTTAAGCCTACTCATGAATTGATTAAGTATCTAATTAAAACTCTTATGCGCGTTACGGGTCTTTAAAACAAGCTCAAACAGGTCAAAATAGGGTTTAAAACCCTATTTACGCAAAAGGGAGCGCTACTGGAAACAACTTGACAAGGCCGGGTGACGTCGATCGGTCTCACCGATCGGTCGCTCCGATCGGTCTCACCGATTTGTCGCGCCGATCGGTCTCACCGATCGGTCTCACTAATCGGTCTCACTGATCGGTCGCGCCGATCAGTCTCACTGAGAAGCCACTCCTTTAGGACCCGGATTTTGGCAAAAAGGGAAGGACCCAGAGAGTCTGGGTCATCACATCAGATACCTCTCAAACTATTCTCGTCCTCGAGAATTTAAACAACCCAGAAGGGAAGGGCGGGTCCGAACAACCACCCTGAAAGATACCTATCAAGAGTGAACCTCATCGTTAAATAAGAACACCTTCCTGTCACGAACCAAGAAACATGTCATGCCAAACTACCCGAGAATGTGGGTTGGGGAGTCTTCTCCCCCATGTCAAGATATTATCCACTTTGGGCGGCACTGACTCGCCCGCATGGGTTTAATCGCATCCACCTTAATGCGTCTTGATTAGGGGTCGGGTTCTCTCCTTCCCCATAGCCGGGGCTTTTCACACACAAGCAGAGGTAGAAAACCAGTACATTTCATAGCCAAAAGACAAAACGTTCTATCACAACAGGTACAACAAGGAACAAAACTTAAAACAACTCTGGGTACTGAGCACGCATCTGTGCTTCCCTCTCCCACGTACTCTCCTCAAGCCCACCATGTCTCCACAACACGCGAACCAGGGGAATGGTTCACCCGCGAAGCACCATTTATTTGCGATCCTCGATCACCACTGGTCTCTCCACAAAGGTCATGTCGTCCTGGATGTCCAGCTCACCCCAATCAAGGACGTGCGAATCGTCGTGAAGATACCGATGGAGCTGGGACACATGAAAGACATCATGCATCCTTAGTAGCGGTGGTGGCAACGCTAGCTGGTAAGCCACTTCACCGACCCGCCGCAACACTTGGAAGGGTCTGATGAATCTGGGAGAAAGTTTACCCCCCTTGCCGAACCTCCACTGCCCACGCTGAGGGGAGACCTTTAAGAACACGTGGTCCCCAACCTCAAACTCCAAGGGCCTCCTCCTGGTATCTGCATACGACTTCTGTCGGTCCTTGGCCGCCTTCATCCTTTCCCATATGAGCTGAACCTTCTCTGTCATGTTTTGCACCACCTCCGGACCAAGGATGCCTGCCTCTCCTACTTCGGTCCAACACACAGGCGAACAGCATGGCCTCCCGTACAAAGATTCAAATGGGGCCATGCCAATGGTAGAGTGGTAGCTATTATTGTAGGAAAACTCTACCAGAGGCAAGTATTGCACCCATGATCATCCTGAGTCCAGAACACATGCTCGCAGCATATCCTTCAAGGTCTGGATGGTGCACTTTGTTTGTCCATCTGTCTGGGGATGGAAAGCAGTGCTAAGGCGTAACTGGGTGCCAAACGCATGCTGCAATCCTCTCCAGACTCGCGAGGTAAACCATGCATCCCTATCTGAGACTATATACCTTGGAACTCCATGCAACCTCACCACCTCATCCACGTACTTTCGTGCCAAAGCGTCCATAATACTCGACTCCCTGATTTCCAGAAATTGAGCCGATTTCGTCAACCTGTCCACTACCACCCAGATGGCGTCGTATCCCCCTTGGTCCTTGGGTAGTACCGTGAAAAAATCCATTGAGATGTCATCCCACTTCCACTCGGGGACATCTAGGGGCTGTAGTAGGCCGCCTGGAACTCGGTGTTCAGCCTTCACTTGCTGACACACTAAGCACTTGGCCACAAACTCTACCACTGCTCGCTTAACTACGGGCCACCAAAACCACCTCTTCAAACCCTGGTACATCTTGGAAACTCCTGGGTGTACCTCCAGTGGTGAGTTGTGGAACTCACTGAGAATCTTGCCGCGCATCGCCTCCGGGACAAACAACCTTTTCTGGAAAAGCATTCGGTTCTGACCATCCTCTACCCATCCTTCCGGAGCATTGCCCTGGTCAACCCGGTCACGCATCACTTCACACTCTAGGTCTCGCCACTGAGACTCCTCCACTTGCTGAAACAGGGATGAATACACTGTCATCTGATATAGACAGCCTCTACCGCTATCCATCTTCGCATCCAGGTGTAAGGCAGCCAACTCTTCCATTTCCTTCCAGGTGTCCGCTGACTCTCGGACCGCATCCTTCTGCGTCCTCCTGCTCAAGGCATAGGCCACTACATTGCCCTTTCCTTTAGTATAAGAGATCTCGAAGTCGTAATCCTGGAGGAACTCCACCCATCTCCGCTATCACAAGTTTAAGTCCCGCTGGGAGAAGACATACCTCAGGCTTTTATGATCTGTAAAGACCACAAAGCGTTCCCCGATGAGGTAGTGCCGCCATAACCTTAGCGCAAAAATGACCACTGCAAGCTCCAGGTCCTGGGTGGCGTAATTACGCTCATGGGGGCATAGCTGCCTGGACCCATAAGAGATCACCCCTTATCGCTACATCAACACGCATCCCAGGCCCTGTCCCGAAGCATCACAGAATACCTCATAGGCCACCCCTTCTTCTGGTAATCTCAACACTGGGGCACTAACCAGCTTCTCTTTCAGATAACTGAAGGCTGACTCGCACTGCTCACTCTACACGAAAACTTGGTCCTTCTTGGTCAGAGCCGTCAAAGGGGCTGCTACTCGGGAGAATTTGGGTAGGAATCTCCGGTAGTAACCCGCCATCCTGAGGAAACTTCGGACTTCCGCCACATTCTTGGGTGCTTCCCAAGAAACAACCGCCTCAACCTTTGATGGGTCCACCGCTACCCCCTGCTCAGACACCACGTTCCCGAGGAAGTGCACTTCCCGTGTCCAGAACTTGCATTTTGACAACTTCCCATAGAGCTGGTGCTGTTGGAGGACCTCCAAAACTGTCCTCAGGTGCTCTGCATGGTCCTCCTCTGATCTTGAGTAGACCAGGATGTCGTCGATGAACACAACCACTAACCGATTCAGGTACTCCCAGAAGATGGAGTTCATAAGCCCCATGAACATAGCCGGGGCGTTCGTAACACCGAAGGGCATGACTATGAACTCAAAGTGCCCATACCTGCACCTGAACGCTGTCTTCGGGATGTCACTCTCTTTCAACCTCAGCTGGTGGTACCCAGACCGTAGGTCGATCTTCGAGAACCATCCTGCCCCTTTCAGCTGGTCGAAAAGATCATCTATCCTTGGAAGAGGGTAGCAATTCTTGATCGTCACCTGATTCCTCCTCCTGTAGTCTATGCAGAACCTAAGACCACCATCTTCCTTCTTTTAAAACAAGACCGGAGCACCCCACGGTGACGCACTCGGACGAGCATAACCCCTCTTCATCAGATCGTCAATCTGTATCCACAACTCCCGCAGCTCCGAAGGTGCCATCCGGTAAGGATCCATCGAGATTGGACGAGCGTCGGGCTGCAGGTCTATCCCGAACTCGATATCACTTCGAGGGGGTAGAGTTGTCACCTCCTCAGGAAAGATGTCCATAAACTCACGGACGATCTCTGGCACTTCCACCATTTCAGCATCTACTGATTCCACTGTCAGCTCGGTCAACAAGGAGAGGAGAGGTTCCTCTCTCCTGCTTCCCTTCGGACTGCTCCGCTCGCCAGTGAAGGTAACACGCCGGCTATCCATGTCTGAGGACACCACCCTTCTTCGAAAACAATCGATGATGACACACATTGAAAATAGCCAGTCGATGCCTAGGATGACATCGTATGGCTGAATCTGTAGTAGAAGAAGATCCCTAACCTACTGATGTGGCCCTATCATCAGTCTACATCCTCGAAAAACAAACAACAAGTTGGTCTGACCTCTGACTGGCATGCTCAACACTAGGGGCACTGGAAGTCTCTCGACATCTAGACCCAAGTAACGTGATAGATTGGGTGAAACAAAGGAGTGCGAAGCTCCAGTATCGAACAAGGCATAATCAAGAGTGCTAAACAGACTGATCGTACCTCGAACAACCTCTGGCCCTGCTGGAACTGCTGCCTCTGCGGTGTGTAACTGTCCACGCCTAGCTCCCCAACCCCTTGGTTGTCAGCCACCTCCCAGACCACGCCCTGGTCGAGGTCCCTATGGAGCGCCCTGAGGTCGGCCTCCTCCTATGTCTGCCCTCGGAGGAGCGGGAACTCGCTGTCCCTGCTACTACTGCTGGAAAGGTCTGGCTGGAAGCTGCTGCTGGGGCGGGTGCTGGGGCTGACTGCCACTGCTGTACTGCACCCGGTCGGGGAACTGACTCCAGATATGTCCAGGGCTCCCACAGACGAAGCACCGCAGTCCCGGTCCTGAAGGGAAAGGGCGAGGGCCGGGGGATCGAAACTGAAACTGCTGCGGTCTGCTCCCTGCTGGTCGAAACCTGGAGGGTCCTGACGCTGGAGGCCTGGTGCTGACGGCCTTCCCCTTCGATGGTCCCAGCTGGATCCCCTCTCGTGACACTCCCCCTAGAGCATGTATCCTCTCCACCACTTCGGCCTTCTTCTGGACCTCCACTTACGTCGGCAGGGTAAAGGGGGTAACAACATACTGGAGGGAGGGTTGGAGTGCTTCGTCTAAACGTCTTTCCCGAGACTCCTCGTTGGGAAAGTGGTCCGGAGAAAAACATAGGAGGTCCTTGAACTTGATCCCTAGCTCCCTCACGGACATACTCCCCTGCTGGAGGGAGAGTAGTTCCTACCTCTTTTCTACATTCATCGTCGAGGAGAGGAATTCCGCCCGGAACTCCCTCTCAAAATCCACCCAAGCCACCTCATACTCTCTCCTCTCCCCCAGGTAAAGCATCCACCACTGACGTGCCGCTCCCTGCATCTGGCTGACGGCCAGAGGAACCCAGTACTCGGTCGGGGCCCGAATCAGGCTGAAGGCTATAACTAGCTCATCTAGCCAGCCTTCCGTCTTCATATCGGAGGTGCTTCCCTCATACTTCTCGAGGGCGTGTCGCTGGAAGGATCGAAGAGTCTTCTGCCACTGGTCGTCCTCTTCCTCTCGATCAGCTCTCTGCCGATCGTCCAAAGTAGTCTCCGGGGCCTCGATCGCCAGTACCACACGTGGTCGCCTTCCAGGTGCCATAGCTGCAAGGTAAACAAGGAATGCCTAAGCCCAAGTAGTGCAGAATATCGTTCTTAAAAACTTCTTAAAATTTAATTTATTCTTAATTACCAAGACATATCAGAAACACAAGAACAAAAGTCATTATGATGCATGTACCTTTCCTAGGGTCTCTACCCTACAATCAGTGTGGCCTCACCTGGTCGTTCGGTAGGTCCAGAGTCCTTGCATCGGATCACGAGGGGCCCTAAAATCCCGTGTCCTAGCCGGTCTTCCCTGGACTAATTCACGCGCCAAGGTCACCCAACACTGTTGCCTTACCATCCCATGAAATCCTCACTATGCCTAACTCCAGACTCTATCCTATCTCTCAACCATCACCTCTGATACCATTCTGTCACGACCTGCCTTCACCAAATTGAGGGAAGGGTCAACAGATTTCTAGACCCTTCCTTCTTTAAGTTGAAGGAGAGATAATGACCCCCGAGACCCGCCTTCAATAGGTCATGGAGTGGAGACTAGCACCAAGGGTATAGAAATTTCTCACAAATGGAAGGCATTACCCCTTTTTGTTTTATAAGATCGAGAGATGAGATGATGAAACTCAACAACACCAAGGAACAAGGAAAGTAAGGCAAAAAATAAACCATTCCCACATGCATGTTCCAAGAGTAATGCCACAAGTACAAAAGGTGACTACAAGGTAAGTACCAAATAGTAAAAGAAAAACAACAACTACAACTACTCCAAAGGTCCGAGATAGAAAGGTTCTGCGTGATCCCCGAAGTCCTCATGGAAACCTGAAAGCAGTTTTATACACGTAGGGTGAGCATACAAGTACACTCAGTATGGAAAACCAAAGGCTCCCGTGCACAAGTGGGGGAACGTACTAAAGTCTCGTGAGAAAAGGAGTAAACCAAACACCTAACAAGGCAAACTATCCACCCCAGGCCTCACCAAGGCACACTCCCCAAATAACGCAAGTCAATTAATATATATATTAAGAGAACATCGATGTTTGGGTACCCCGTGCCACTTTCCCACTGGTTATTGAGACATCCTACGCATCGGACCAATCCTGCCATTCTCACCACAGTCCCACTGCCACACCCGCCCGCACACACCTGTGCCACAACCACATGCAATCCCACTGCCGAAATCCCACCCGCACACACCTGGGCCTCAACCGCAAGTAGTCCCACTGCTGAATCCCGCCCGCACACACCTGGGCCACAACCACATGTAACCATGCCTGCAAACACCTAGGCCAGAACAACCACCACCACGCCCGAAGACACCTGGGCCTCATCCCGAAGACAGTTGGGAAACCACCTGCCGCACACACTTGTCCAACCACCACACTACCCCACCCGAAGTTTCTTGGGTCAATAATGGACCTCAGGCCATCACAGCCTGCCTGAAGATACTTGGGCTATCCGGGAAAGGGAGCAGAAAAGGAGCTAATAACCAGCCACTAAGGATAGTGTTGGGAAAAACACCCTCCCCCATGAAATGGGGGTGTTCGGCACTAAGTTCTCAACTTGGGTGGGGCTCAAATAAGAAACACAAAGCTACAAGTATAGATATAGAGGTAACAAGCACTCACCCAAGCTAGGTTTTTCTTCAGACAGCCTACAGATCACCGCAACACTCAAGTCCGAGTGACGACTCAAGCTAACAACCCATTTGTCCCCTTTCTTATTTCACGTTCAGTAATAATGTTTATGTTTAAGCACTACTGGGCAACTAGTAGGCATAGGCATAAGTCCAGGAAAGTAAACAGTCAAACATCAACCAAAACGCCCACACCCGGTTCTCAACAACAGAGGATTCCACCCGAATTCGTGATATAAACAAGTATACACCCGGTCTTAAAACTCAAAACCACCGAATCCATACCAACAGGGGATCCCATCCCCCAATTTCACACAACCACCGAGGGTATAAAAGAACATGGGATCCCATCCCCTCCCACATCTCCAGCAATCGGCCCGAAAGGGAAACAACCAAATACCACCACCAACACAAGTCAAGGATTTTCATATTTAAATGACTTAACACACTCCATGATTTCAAATTCCGTGTGTTCCAACTGGGAGTTATCACAGAAGGGTTGATCCTGGTGCTTCCAATTTATTCAGCCGGATATACTTGATTAACCAATTCACTTTTCACAGCAGGAGTTTACAACCACAAACAAGCCATTTAAAACATCAGCAGGGTTCATTAGTGCACAAACAACGACCACCAACGACCTAGATTTTCAGGAGGCATAAGCCAGCACAACTCAACAAGATGGTCATAGAAGAATCAACATCAAAATATAAGACAACATCAACAAACACAACCCCCCCTCTTTCTTTATAGAATTCGTTCATTATCTTCATTAAGTTCGGTCCAACCAGTTCTACAGAAACAAAATCACGCCCACCCCGCATGATAGACAAAAGAGAGAGGCGAAGAAGAAATTCCCTACTTGTTGATAGATGATCGACACTTTGGCCAGGCGCGGAACTTTTACGGATAATGATGCGGCGCGCCTGATGCACCAGAAGCTGTTCGTGAAAAGCCACGATCGAAGAAAGGAGAAACCACGACTAACCCTTAGTTTATAAGAGCCGCGGATGGTTGAGGTGAGAACGCGTAACCGCGTAAGGCGTGGGGGTCGTGGGTTGACCACGCGGCTCCACTCGTCGCTAAAGGGGGTCGGGTGGTTTAAGCCTACTCATGAATTGATTAAGTATTTTATTAAAACTCTTATTCTCGTTACAGATCTTTAAAACACACTCAAACAGGTCACCGATCGGTCTCATTGATCGGTCTCACCGATCGGTCGCGCCGATCGGTCTCACCGAGACGCCACTCCTTTAGGACACAGATTTTGGAAAAAAGGGAAGGACCAAGAGAGTCTGGGTCATCACAATAATGGTTAACCCACTTTGAGCATTATCTATCCCAAAACCACATATTTTTGATAACTTATCACTATAATATCCCCTAATAAAACATATAATCAACAAAAAATGCAGAATTAACCTTAAAAATACCACTAGTTTGGTTATGGACATGGACTCACCAAACAAGTTTCAATTATAAGATGTCTTTCCACTTCTGTGACTCCCCTAACCTGTGCTCCCGGGTTTTATGTTATAAAAATTCTTTAAATCCTAACCTGATACCAAGTGAGATAAACCATGATCACGTTACATATATTCCACATTAATTAAAAATTACATCTCATTTTAATCTGACAATATCAAGTATTAAAAGGACTAGTTTCTTTCAAGATTAGCGACATAAAAAACTTATTTTACAATTCTTGTAAACATTCCTTCATAATAATATCCCTCCATACCACCTTAAATATGTATTATATGATATACTCTAATTCATAACATAATTAATGGAAACATAGGAAATTGGTAAGCTTAGATGATTAATAAGTTTAAACATAAGATTTAACAATTTATGATCATAAGTGATAATAATATAAGAATGTGGGCATGAGGAAATAGTCTCGATTTATGAAAAAAAATTAGAAAGTCATACCCAATTAAACATGGAACATCAATAGTAAATTAAGGAATAAAGATTTTAGTATAACATAACATATAATCAATCATAACAGGATTACAATGAAAACCATATAAATGTGGAACAAAAATGAGTGTTTAGATCATAAAATAGTGGATTAAGCATCACTACACATCCAAGGCATAGTGGGGATGACATCACTTATTTATTACCACAACATAATGGAGAAAACATCAATTTATTATTTCCATAGCATAGTTGATCACACATCACTTTTGGATTCCCATAACATAGCAAGAAAGTCATAAATTCATGATTTCCATAATATAGTAGAGCATACATCACTCCCCTATTCCCATAACATAGTGGAGAAGACACAAATTCATAATTCCAATGACATAGTAGAGCAAACATCACTTTATTATTATCATAACATAGTGGAGCATGACTCACTTCCTGATTACCATAAAAAAGTGGCTCAGACATCACTTTAGCATTACCAAAACATATTGGAAAACCTTATATAGCTGTGATAAGAGAATATTTAAACCCATCATATTTCATACATTACTTAATTTAACCCATGTAAAATATATGAGTTTCTTGAAAAATTCCATAGAACATTTCATAAGTCATCAAAATAAGGAAAGTTGATCGTTGCATAAAAAATATTCATAGTGTAATGTAAGGAACATCAAAGGACATTGACAAAGATGGAAAACACCTTTATAATAAGAACAATATGAATGAAACCACATAAAAATATATTAAGAATTGTATCATTCAATAGAATGAGTTTGATCTACATAAAGAAAAATAGAATAAAAGGATTCATAGGTTAATTTTTGATAAATATCTTCCAAGTAAATAAGCAGTTTTTAGATAATGGGGAAAATTAAAATGAAATAACAAAAATAGATTTAATATAACATTTTTAACGTTGTTGTAAAAGACTAAGTTACAATTCACCTTTATTTTTTTTAAGAAAGTCACATTGAAATGTCTTTAAAATAACACTTTAAAATAAATACCAATAACGAATCCTTGAAAATTACATAATGGTTTTATATAGGAAATAAAGAGTGAGAGATAAAACATATTCACAAGAAAGGAAAATATTTTTTAATATTATAAAATACCTTTTTTGAAACCCATATTGTAAAATGGATGATAAAAATTTTATTTTAAAAATTAGTAAAGAGAAATTAGAAGATCATATGAGGTAATTCATATTTGGGTTTTAAAATGATAAAGGAATACATTTTTTCAATTAAATAATATATACATGAATGAAAAACAACTATTAAAGTGTATGATGATTATTCTTAACAGTGTTGTATTTTTATAAAGAAAGAAGTCCACCAGTGAGTAAGAATTGAGTTAACAACCCTTTGAAAAGTATTTATTATATAAAATTGTAAATACCTATAAAAATGTGAATAATTATAATATAATTTAATCATAGGTAAGATTATACCCAACTTATACAAATAAATTTCAATAAGAATTATCATAACTCAATAAATCGAAATTGAGTTAACAAAAACCCTCATGAATTTGGTAAAATTTAAATAAAAAAACATTGAAATATAGGACTTGAAATAGTAAATTAATTGCTATGAATAAAATTGAATCATGATAAAATATTCTACATAGATAGTAAATAAAACATATAGACAAAATAACTGCATAATATAAAAAATGTTTCAAAGAATTAATTTTGAGACAAAAAACACTTACCTTAACTCTCAACTTCCATAAAAGTGATTTACGATACTCTATAATAAAAAAACTCTTTAAATAACTTTTTAATTTTTCCATTAAAATATAGTAAATTTTAGAAAATTAATTTATAATTATTATCTACACATTTATTAGTTATTTATTGTTTATTTTCTTCATCAGATGTTTGTATCTTTGTCCATTTCATACAAGTTTTGTAACTACCATATTGGTTATTATTTATTGATAAACTACTAATTATTCCAATATTATTAATTGTGTGTTAATATAAGTTCATTAATTATTTATAAGGTTGTAATATATTTCCAAAAAAGTTTAAATTTTGATACTTGAAGATAAAATCAATGATAAGCCTGTTTCAGGAAATTTAACAATATGAAGAGATTACTACTTGATGATCATTGATTTTTGTGAGATCCTTTTATAAACATAATAATGAAATATATTAATCCTTTTTTTATAATGTATATTTATTAAATAATTTTTTATGACCACCCACATAATATAATGATGAACTTAAAACATGTCATCCATGGAGGTAGTAGTTTTCACACATACACAAGCGACGTTTTCATTTTCTAATGGATGAGATAGAGATGGATATTTTTTTACCATAAATTTGATGAAATTTTATTATACTAATTGAAACTTATGTAATTATATTAATATGGTTAGAATAAATTTTTATGAGGAATATTGAGAAAATAAAATGTTAAGTAGTGTGCAGTACTCACATTGAGAAGTTAAATCTTCCTTTGGAGGGCCTCTTAGAAATGGATATTTTAGGGATTATTTTTCAAAAAAGGGGTTTATAACTGAGGAATATGGATATTATAGATGTAATATGGGTTGAATTTCAAATTAAGTTTGAACTATAAGTTTGGATTTAAGTGTGTGGAAGTGAGTCCCTATTATTACTGAAAAAGAGATATCTTTCCTAGGAAAAGAATGTTAGGTAAGGGGTATGAATATAATTTCATGAAAGTTTTGTAATTTATGTTGGAGAAACAAATAGTTATGAATATATTACCTAAAAGGGGTCATTTACAAGGTGGTTTTTTTTATTTTTTTAAATTAGATCCATCTTAAGTTACATATTTTTATCCCTATTAAACTTTATTATAAATTGACCATGGTAAATATTATTTTTTCAAAAAATATAATTTAAAACATACTATAAAATTTTGAGTTGATAAATAATAATTCAGATCCCCTTTAATCAAATTAAATTTCAAAATATGGGATAATTAAATTTTAAATTAAAACATATGATATTAGAAAACATTTTTTTTGTAAAAAATGACTTTTTATACCTTAAAGTTTTTTATTACAATTTAGCATCAAAATGTTTGTTTATATGTTCAAACATAATATTAGAGTCAAAATTTAAAATATATAAATTCATTTTATTTATATAAAAATTAAACAACTCTTATGAATTTTTTTTTTGAAAATAACCATTTTATAAATGATAGTGGTGCCACTTTTTAAAAAACCCAAACTCTAAATTAATGTCATGTCACTTTGAAAGGGAAGTGGGTAAAAAGTGTACAATAACTGAGAGGTTAAAATACTTGGTTGATAAACCCTAAAACAATAATCTAAAGACATTTATTCAACATGTTTTAGGTATTTTAACACATTTATTAGACTTTTTTACCATAATTTACATTTATAATGGTAATTTATTGTTGTACTACAATAACTTACTATCAAGCACAAAAATAAAATTAAACTTATTTTTCTAAATTTTATATACTGATTCCAAATATTAAATTTATTTTATAAATTTAAATTTATAAGTTTGATAAAAATTAACTTTAGAATAAAAAATGTATAATATATAAAAAACAGTTTTAGAAAAAACGTAATTTAGGTTCCAAAAATCAAACATAGGTTTATAAAATAAAAAAAATATTTTTAGCTATATTATTTTACATATTAAATAAATATTTGGGTAGGAAAATTATTTTCATTAAATTAATGTCATTATTATATCCCAATGACATCATAAAAGTCATCATATTTGTAAAAACGATATATTTCACTATTCACCTAAAAATCAACATTTTCAAAAAATAAAAAAAATTATTCCTATGATAATTTAGAAACATTGAATACAATTTTTTTTTCATTTTTTTCGAATTTAAATTATAAATTTTAGGAATGTTCAAGTTTAAATAGAAGCCTAAAATATGATAAAAATTGTTTTTATACACAAATTTATTTTTTAAAATATCAAATATTATTTTTATTATTTATAATCTATTAATAATTATATAAGCATTAATATATTATTAATATTGATAATATATTTTATCATCATTTAACCAAAACATAGTTCATTTTATGAAATAAAATATACAATGAATGAAAAGGCAACTTTAGAAAAATACATTTTTAGTAATAAAATGATCATATTTTCTATTTAGCTATACTAATTGAATTTCATCAGTGTATTAGTATTAAAATTTAACCTTATTTTATTACTAAATATCTTTCATGATGAACCTACCTCTATTTATACTCTCCAAAATTAAAGTTACTTTAGAATGATAATATTTACTAATTTTATTTTAAAGTATCATAGTTTCATCATAGTTCGATGTTGTGTGTAAAACAAGATAATAAAAAATAGTTTTTATTTAAAAGGAAACTAATAATAATATCTTGGGGTGTTACATTCCAACCTTAAATACTTTTTTCCTCATAATTATAATTATCATTCACTAATAAAAAAATAAGTAATGGCATCTATAAGATAAATAAGAGTGAAGATACAATTTCCCACTTACTATCAGGGGTAAGACTATAGAAGACCTATTTTCATCTATAATAGGATTATATTGATAATATCAATATTTTTTTTCCTAATTATTCCTTCTTAGTTATCTATAAGTTTTATGTGTTTCTAGAGACACACCTATTACAACTTTATTTTCAAGATCAAGTTTTCAAGAAAAAAACAAAAATGGTTATAATAAAATCTAATAAAATCAGATTAAATGGTCATTTTAATATGAAAACGCAATTTTAAGATTTATTATCCTTGGGAACATTTAATTTATGTAATGATACTTTCCATTCAACTATGATATAATTGGATCAATCTTTTATACCTTTAGTTTAACATTTGTTGTCCATGGTCATATTCCTACTAGTTTCTCTAACTCAACTAGTTATAAATTACAGTATCAAATTATATGTAAATACTTTATAATTTCTCATATTGAGAATGTGAATTAAGAAAATAATGACACCTCAAAGTTTCAAAATAGGTTTACAGTTACTCCTCCTTGTCATGTATTGAGTAAAGATTGAGTTAATACCCAACTGGCCCTTTTCAAGGTTATTACCCACATATGTATCTTTTCCAAATCTGGTATCCAATTTTTTTTATAGGTAGGGATGTTATTTCTATAAAAATAAACAATCTATACTTTATCAAAATTTTAATATATATTCCTATAATTAAACTTATCCTTCAGTTTTCCACTAATTTTCACTAGTTATAGTCCCTAAAAAATTACTAAATTAATCCCCAAAAATAACTAAACCCTTATTGGATACTAACTAAGACACCCAAGACCCTCGTTCCCAAGTACAATGATAAAAAATATTAAACATATACTTTGATGAAAAGTGAGATGAAACAATATAAACCTATATGTAGTCAAAATTAACTAAAAAATACATCTCAAAATAACCTCATAATCTGAAAATTGAAAGGTTCGGTGTCTTTTGAGATTAGGTATATAAACAACATATTTCATAATTATTATGAACATTATTCCATAATCTCTCCCCTCTATACCCCTTTATATACTTCTCATAAGATATAATAATCTACATAACTTGAGGAATGGAAAAAGAATAAAGGGGTCAGATATGATGATCAACAAGTGTAAACACAGTAGAAAACAATTTATGATGATATGTGAGCATAAGATATACATATGGGTATAAGGTAATTATAAATATTCATGAGCATAATATTAGGAAATCAAATATAAATAAACATGGTTAATTATTAGTAAATCAAGTTATAAGGATATGATAATGATGTAAGACATAATCAATCATAATGTTAATATTATTGAAAATATATAAATATGGAACAAACATAAGAGTAGAAATCATAAAATAGTGGAACATGCATCAATAACTATTTCCAATAAATTTTTAGAGTAAACATTGTTTCTAGATTCAAATAACATAGTAAAGTAGGAATCAATTCCTGATACCCATAACATAGTGGAGCTGACTTCACTTTCTGATTCCCATAACATATTAGAGAAGATATCACTTTCTAATTACCATAACACACTAGAGCATGCATTACTTATTGATTATCACAATATAGTGGAGAAAATATCACTTCCGAATTACCATTGTTATCTCATGATATATAAAACTTTACCCAATTAATTTAAGGACTGTAAAATTTTTGTCCCACCCATCACATAATTAAAACCATACATAGGTATTCCAAGAGAACATGAAAACATTTATATTTAAACATCACTCAGTTTTACCCATGAAAAATAGATGGGTTTCATGAAAAATTACATAGAAAATTTCATAATACTTTGAGAGAAAGAAATATTATAGTAGTATAAAAAGATATTCCTTTTGAAACATAAATAACATGAAAGGATTTTGGGATAGATGAAAAATATTTTTTTTAGAAGAACACTTCAAAAAGTACCACATAAAAAGATATCAAGAATTAGATCAGACGATATTAAAAGTTTAATATCACAATAGAAAAATAGTATAACCGTATTTAAAGAAAAATTCCTGGAAAATAATTTCCAATAAAACAAATAATTTTAAAATAAATATGAAATTTGAAAAAAATCATAAAATGACATTTCATAAAATATTTTTAACCTTTTTTTTAAATGTGAAGTTACACGTCAGATTGAAAAGATATTTTCAAGAAAGTAACATATTTTTTTAAAATACTTCATTAGAATAAATATCCATAATAGATAATTGAAAATGACATAATGGTTTTCCCAAGGAAATATTTATTTGTTGATAAAACATACACACATGAGAGGAAAATATTTTATATCATTTTAAAATATCTTTATTGAAACCCACATTGTAAAAATGTTGATAAAAGTTTTTATTTTAAAAATATGTAAATATACATAATAATATCATATTAGATACATATTTGGTATAAAAAATCATAAAGGATAACATTTTTGTAAATAGAAAATATATACATGGAGGAAAAACCCTTAAATAGGATGAGGGTTATTCTTAACAACATTAAAGTTTTCTATATAAAGGAGTCTATTAATGAAGAAGAATTGAGTTAACAACGCATTGAAAAGGATTTCATGATAATTAAATATAAATCCCTATAAACATGAGAATAATTATAGAATAATTATATCATTTGTTATAGTGTACCCAGATTATAAGAATAAAGTTTAAGAAGAATGATCATAACTCAATGAATGAAAATTGTGTTAATAAAAACCCATATTGATTTAGTAAACTTTGATTCATATCCCCTTGAAAGAAAAAACATTAAATATAACTTTAATTTCCCTAAATAAAATATAATCATGAAAAAATATTCTATATATGTATTATGTTCACCATATAAACAAAATTGGTGCATAATATGAAACTTGTCTCAAAGAAGGAATATTGAGATGAAAAACCCTTTCCATAAATGCAGACTTCCATGAAAGTGCATTAAACTTTTGTATGATGAAGATAACCACATTAATAACACATTTAAAAATATTTTTCAAATCTAATACCTTTTAATTACACTATTATAATCATTTTATTCCAATATAATTGTTAGTTATAGTTTATTTTCATCATTAGATCATAACAAATTCATTCATTCTATTAAAGATTGGTAATACCCATATTGATTCTTGTTTATTGATAAAAAGTTAATAATTAATACATTATTAAAGGTAATATAATATAATTTACATAATTATTTATAAAGTTACAATATCATTTCATTTCAATTTTAATTATGACACTTGAAGATGAAATCAATGATGAGAAAGTTTTGGTTAATTTAACGATATCAACAGATTACATTATAATGAACATTGAAATTGGCCACATCCTTTTAGAAAAATATTCATAAAATATTTTTTTGATTTAAATATATTATAATCAAATAAATTTTTATAAAAATCCATTTATGGAAGTCTTAAAAATGAAACATTTCTTTTATGGAGGTGATAATCCACACATATGCGCGAGGAGCGTTTTCATTTTCCAATAGATGGGATATAGAATAATAATGATTGAACCATAAATATAATAAAATTATGTATAATAATGACACTAATTTCATTATATTAATATGGTTTTAATAATTTTGAGGGAGGAATATTGAGAAAACAAAGGGCTAATGAGTGGGCAATACTTACATTGATAAATTAAACCTACTCTTAAAGGAGCTCTTTGAAATAGAAGATATAGGAATTATTAATGGAACAAGGGGATGAAAAATCTGGAAAATAGATATTGCAGAAGTAAAGTGGATAAAATTTCAAGTGTATTTAAAACTATAATTGTAGATTTAAGTGGGTAGAAATGGGTCACTTTTATATGTGAAAAAGAGAGACTTTTCCTTAGAAAAGATTTTTTGGTAAGAGGTAAGAATGGAATTACATGAGTTAGGAGAGGAAATTTTGGAGATATATGATGTTATGAATTTAGTTACAAAAAATGTTTATTATTTAATGTGTATGTGTCAATTTAATATTGAAAAATTCCATCCATCGTAAGTTACACATATTTACCCTTATTAACATTGATTATAAGTTAACCATGACAATTATTTTAATGAAAAAACTATTAGATAACCCCTCTTTCCAAATTTTGAAATGATGAATCCAAATTTATAATTTTTTAAATCTAATTTAATTTATTAATATGTGGTAATTAAATTTTAAATTAAAAGATATGATATAGGAAATAAACTATATTTTGTAGAAAAATTTCTTTTTTATATATTAATTGTTTTTTTTCCAATTAAGTGTTAATATATTTGTGTTTATATTTAAATATATTATTATAGATACAATTTGAAATAGATTAATTTAATTAATTTATTTAAAAATTTCATAACTCGTAATTTTTTTTTGAAAATAATCATTTTATAAGTGATAGGGGTGAAACTTTTGTAAATACCAATAACTTTATGTTAATGTTATGTAACACTCAAAGTAAAGTTACTCTAAAAGTGGAAAATAATAGAGACTTTAGGATCCTTGTTTGACCCACCCTCAACCACTCATTTTTATAAATGTTTTCAACATGTTTTAGTTCTTTTACACCTTTGATTTTAGTTTTTTCTATAATTTATTTTTACTGTGATAACTTATTTTTTTTTTACTTTGTAAAATTATTTTCATGTATGAAAATAAAAATAAAAATATTTTATTATTCTGATATTATGATTTCAAATATTTTTTTTAATAATATTAATTTTCCGAGAGTGATAAAAACTAGGTTTGAAATAATAAATGTATAATGTAAGAAAAATTGTTAAAAAAACATAATTTGGGTTCAAAAAATTAAACACATGTCTCTAATTTAAACATAATATTTTTAAATATATAATTTTATTTTAAAAAAATACCATTTTTCATGAAAAATGTTTCACCAATTTTATGTTCTTCTCGTATCCAAATGATGTCATAAAACTCACCGTATTTGTAAAAATTGTGCTTTTCACTATTCAACTAAAAATCAATTTTTGATAAAAAACCAAAATTAATCACAATATATTTTTAATATTATGAATCCAAAATTGAATTCCATTTTATCAAATTAAATTTCTAAAATTTTAAAATTTTGACTTTTAAATGGATGCATAAAATATGTTAAAAAGTATTTTTATAAGAAAATGAAATTTTAAATATTACTTTTTCCAATTCTTATTTCAAATAATTTAATATTTAAATTGCTGTTAATATATTATTCAAATTAGTGGTATATTTTTTGTCATCATAAATCCATAGTACACTTACTACTAAAGTTAAATTTTTATTATAAAAAATTTTTATAGAAAAAAGTGAGAAACCTTCAAGTAAAACATGACATCAAACACTAAAGAAAATAACAAAATTATTAAGGACCAACTTAAAGAAATTAGAAGAGAAATCCCCAAATAATTTCTAGGTCAAATATGTCACCTTTTTATCTGGTTCTTCTTCGATACTTACTTTGAAATGAGAATCCAATTTGTCCCATTCTTACAAGAAGTCCTCCATAGTTATCTTTTTCTCGTTGTAGACTTTTGTCATAATTATATGTTTTGTGTCAATACAAGTGCTATTGTTGGTATTTATATCCACTTGAATTGGTATCCTGTTTATACTCTATGCATCCTCCTTAGAAGCATGAATGATCAGAACTGTTTCCAACATGTCTTCCTCAGAATTCATTAGAAGATCTCATGAATCTGCCTTGGCCACTGTATCCACAACTCGCTGCAGTTCTACCGAGCTAGACAGTAGAGCTTGAATGATTTCAATCTCCTGTCTAGACATCGCCAACATCCCCTCCTCCCTATATGTGATAAAGACCATAATATCCATCACTTCAACTCTTCCCATAGGAGATTTAAAACCCTTAGAAGGGATATTGTTTGATATACTAATGATCAATTCCACATTTATGTTCAAAGAGGATTCCCCTAGGTTGAGCTCTCAGTTTTACACCTTTCCTTTCATGTTGATTTGGTTACTATAGTATTTGGGGTGTTTGAGTAGTCTTTGTGGGGTCTTGGTTTCCCCCCTTGAGAAATAGGAGGTTTCTAATCAAGAGGTTCCCTTGCTTCTCTTTCCTTGATCTAGATCGAACCAGGATCATAGTCTAAACTTGTCTGAGATAACACATCATAATGACTTGCCTCTTCATGTTATGAGTGTCAAAATCCAACCTGATTTTGTTTCCATATTGGAAGAATAGTTTTCCACCCTTGAGGTTCTTCATTTTATTTTCCATCCATATTTTGGGGTGAGAAGAATTTATGCACCAGATTTGGCTTTGCAACCTTGCCTAGACTGAGAACCCGTTGGCTCAAGGACATTGCCTCATTCATGTAAGAGACCTAAAACTCCTTGAGAACCCTAGTATCAGCATGGGATTCTGCACTACTATGTTCAGTTGGATGATCAGACATCAGGGGTTTAAAACCCCCTCATGCCTTAATAGTCTCAACATAAGAGGGAGAAGACCTGGAAGAGGGACCCTCTGAGATCGGTTCTATCAGCTTGGACACACCCAGATTGTGAAATAATATAGAAAAAAATATCTTTAAATCTTTGATTATAAGGACTCGTCTTAACACTTGGCTTGATCAGGGAAGGTTAAGGACCCTCCATTGGTCCATGCTTACAGGTTGCTACTGTGTGACCCAATTTATTATAGATGGAACAAAAGTAAACCCATAATTTATAGGCCACAATCGATTTTCAATAAAATTCCTCACCCAATGTAATCCAGAAAAACTCATATGGCATCCTCAAATCATTCGCTTCCACACATACCCTCGGATAAACTGGGTGATAGAAAGATTCTAGTTCTATTATCAAAACAAAGAAATCTACACATGACGTTCCCTAGTATTCCCAAAATTGAAGGGTTTTGAAATAGAAGTGGGAGTTGAGGAAAGCTTACCCAAATCACAACCGAAGAGGAGTCACACTTCATGTGGAAATCATAAGACCATAAAAATAAAAATAACCGAGATCTATTATAGCTTCAGGTTGCGTTGGACTAGGCCTTGATCAAATCCCCATCCGATTTTAACCAAATTATAAAATTCTTATTATAAAGCAAGCCCGCAATTTCTCTCTATTGTAAATCATAATTACCAAAACAAAATGGTCAAATGAGTCCAATGAATTTTGCCTCTACTTGAAACAAAAAATCAACATAAGATTCAAGAGACCTGATGCCATGTAGAATTTCGAGAGAGAAATTGGGAGATTAGGGTTTCCATTAAATAGATCCGGAACCTTAGGGAAAATAGATATTGGAGGGAATGAGGGAAGGAGATTAGGGTTGGAAAAGGTAGATAAGGTCCAGGATGTTGTCCCCCCGAATGGATGTTGGAGGTCCCCCCTCCATCGGAGGAGGGACCGGCCCGAAGGTCGTCTCCGTCACAAGATGAGAGCATCCATCGGTGATAACGAGTTCTTGCCTCCCTCTTTTTTTATTTTTTTTCCACAACCACAATACACTTAGTTTATTAAAAAAAAATATATAACATAAGAATATATTTTTAGAAAAAATAAATTTTAAGCAAAAAATTATCATATTAGTTATTTAGCATTAATTAATAAATTTAATGAGTGAATTAGTATTAAAAGAAACTTTTATTTCTCTTTATATATTTTTCATAAAGTGGTTACCTCTATTTTTACCCACCAATCAAATGACTAATTTACAACAGTTATATTTAATAATTTTATTTTAAATGATCATGGTTTCATTTTAGTTCAATATTATGTTTGGAGAAATATTTTTAAACATAGTTTTTATTTAAATGAAAATTAATATTAAAATATTGGGTTGTGACAACTTTCCTATAGTGTCTTGTCCATAAGTGGCAGTGTTTAGATCTTAATCTTTAGAAGTCCTATAATGAGCTTGATTTTCCATAATTAGTAATCAACATAGATGGAAAAATAAATATTGTTTATTTTCATGTCATTATCACTAAGTCACTTACACTTACATCTAATGCAGTGCATAAGACTCAAAGAAAACAAAGGGTATTTTTGGGGATCTCCTACCATATATTTCCTAAATCCTTTCCCTTTAATATCTTTGTGTGATTGATCTTATATTGATTCAAAACCATTATGTGTGAAAAAACCTTAAATAATAAGTTTTTTAAAGGATGTAGTGTGTAAAACTAGTGATTATAAGTAATATTGTGTAAGCCATTATGATTTGAAAATAATGAAACAAATAAAACATGAATCTATAAATAATTAATGGAGGGGTAACCAATTTTATATTGATCCTAGAGGGAGTAAGGGGTTACGTGATGTTTGACCAAAAATAAGAATAAAAAGAGATTTTTTTTAAAAAAAATCTAATAGAAAAGACTGTAACAACCCTCTACTAAATAGAGGTCAGGGGTCTAACAAGAACCCTAGTATACCCCATAGAACATTTAATGGGCCATTGTGTATCTAATTCTCACCACTAGAGAATTGGTAGTGGAATAATAACCCCTATCTAGGATAATGAATGAATAGTGACCTTTCACCAGGCTTTTGATCGTAATCTACTACTAGTAAGGATTTTCTTCCACCATTCCTTTTTTTACTTATTCTTTGATCTGGGGATCTACCAAGTACTCCCATTGTATAAACCGACTAAAATTACAATTAAAATGAATGAAATTTAATTTAATTCTCACCATAATGTATATGGGTCATTAAATACTCCCATCCATTTATTTAATTGTCCTTGAGATGAAATACCAAGCCTCGCCATTAAATACTAGTGACAAATTATTATAAAGATAAACATAAAGGAAATAATAGAAGTATAATCCCTTAAAACATAGATATTCTTTTAGTAGAGTGAACCTATGGTATTTTATGATGACCTGTTCTGTAAAACCAACCATATGAGTGTCAGTTCATAGACTCAAGTTTTACATATCTCACTTAGCATGACCATTCCATCTTGTTATAGTCATAGGGAAGAACCTATGACTCATAAAATTTCACATAGTAGATAAGGGTGACATATAATAATAATGTGTATAAATAATAACTCATGTGTTGTAGAATGACACATATTATTCAAGGGAGGAACACATAAATATGCTATAACACATAACATAATAATAACACACATAATCTTTGGTAAGAGGTAAAAATTCCCATAAACCTTCACCCATCGCATTGAAACCACATTTTTAGTTCCACAAAGTTATTTCCAAAGGTCTTCATATCTTTCCTGTAAAACAGCCATGTATGGTTGAATATATTACATAATTTTGAATCGTATAGAAAAATACTCCATATGGGTTGTTAATTTTGCTAAAATGGATACCTACCATAAATATCATGTATATTTCAAAAAGGATAATTTTTTGACCACATGTAGTCCCCCCATGAATTCCATATAGAATACTTCAGTAGAGTGCATGGGGAAAACACAATGTGTGTTGATATCATATGGGAATACCCGACACATGCATGCCACACACTTACAAGATGGGATGGAATTATTGAATATACAAGATGGATAGTGGGTATGGCTCATGCAGGGTGGCCCATCATTATGGATTTATGATTAGCCCAAGTGGCTGACCCAGGGTGATACATAGCTAGGGGGCAAGTTGGTTTCACCTGAGATGGAAGGACCTGGGGTCGCACATGGTCATGACACCATAATGGACTAATTTTTAATGTCACATGGGGATCCCCCAGTGTTTCATCACCGCTATTTTACAGTGGCCTCAAAAAATCTCCAGTTAATGGGTAGGACCTCAACTCCTTTGAGGTAGTTCATAGACTTCTAGTGTATGGACCTGACCCTATTTTCTCGGAGCCGGTGCCTTATTTTATTACATTGGAATATAAATAAGGCATATGCATCCCGAAGGATCGATTATTTTAGTATATTTGGAAACAAGATACATAAATATGTTCAACCTTAAAACTTGAAATGAAATACAAAATATAATTTTTATTGGGTACATCCACAACTATAAGTTTATCCCTGCAGGTTATTCACAATAAACATCTTCATATCCTGAGAAAATGAAACATAAAAGAGGGGTGAGCTCAAACGATCAGTAAGGGAAAGAAATATAGAGGAAGATATCATTAAAAAAACATTAGGCATGGTGAATAACTAAAAACACATACCTTTAATGATAAACATGAAAACATTACGGAAGGAATAAGAGATTAATAAATAGTGCCATAAAACAAAATCGTGGGTATTCTACTAGTCGAATAACCACATAAACTATCAATTACAAGATTTATAATGAGGTAATACATAATGCGGGTTGAATAACCACATGAACTATCAATTACAAGATTTATAATGAGGGAATACATAATGTGAGACATCATAACCATACTGAAAAGGCATCGTTCTAGGACTATAAATATCCTATTTGTCAAGGTCTCGTTCCAAGACCACAGTTTGTCTCATGAGACCTACTGATGCATCGATTGGTTATAGCATGCCCCACCTATCACTTTATAAGTCCAATTAATTACTATTATGAATGGGTATTAATATAAACAACATACACATTGATATTGAAACTAATATATAAAATGTAAATAACATTCTCCAATCATTAAACATAAACACTAAACATTCGAAGTAATATGGTGAATGGTTTCAAGATAGCACCTCCACTGTCAAAATAATCATATTCCATTCAATAAAACATGGTTTATGATATCATAGGAGATAAACCTAAATAAATTAAAATATTCATCAAAGAATTTTTACATAGATGAAGATACTTTTAAATGATACCATTGAAAAATCCTTGAGGAAATAATCCTTAAAAATTCCAAAAATGTCCCATAACGACATGAAACATTCAAATAATGATACCTTAGAATATCATGAGGATAAGTATACTATTGATATGATACAAAAAAGGGAATTTCATACACTAAAGACAAGAAATAACTGGTGAATAAAGAATATATCTTATAAAAGATAAATAGAGATGCAAAAAATCCTTTTTTTTACTTTGGAAAGAAGAGTTTTCTTAGAAAATATTCTGTATTTGTCATGAAATCATATTTTAAACATGTATATCCAAGAAAATAAAAGGTAAGGAAATTTAAATTATATTTTAGGATTAAAAAAAGTCTTATTGAGGTGAAATCATTTAGAAAGAGTTTTTAAAGAAGCTATAGAAACAAAATATTTTAGTGTGGTTTAAGGAAAATATTAAAGGATTTTAAAGCGCAAAGGCATATTTGCTTTCATAAAACTAGAAATGAACCAAAATATATTTTCATGTTAAATTTTTTATTTTATAAATATAAATATATAATAAAATATATTATAGAATAAACTTCAAAATAGGTATGAATTTGAGGAGTTCCTTGAATCGGGCTCGCATTTCAGAATAATTTTTGAAAGATTATTTGAAAACTTATATATCCCCATAAAATAAAGAATGATTATGATTAGTACACACATATAGAACATTAAAATTAAATTTATTAGGAGTACATAATAATAAATAAAAATTTCATTGAGGTGAAAAGATAATAAGAGCAACTCAAATGAAAATGGAGGTTCGAGTAGAAAATGGTTACAACTTTGTAATCAATTGAATCGTATACCCCAAAATTAATAATCATAAAATTATAAATTTAATATCATGAAAATATATAGATTAATTTTATTAATCATAAATGGGTAGTACAAATACACCATATATAAGTAATATTAGTGAATATAGAATGTCTCACAATATTGGAAGTAAGATGAAGAAACCCCTTACACACATTTCGGAAGGGTAACATGTGTTCTTGTGAGGGATTAATTAGATGTAAAGAGGAATAACATCATTTATATATCATAAGGTCAGTATTGGGGAGGATATAAAATATACCTAATCATTAGGAGTTCAAAATAAAAGGACACAACCTAGAGGGGATTCTTGAATAAAAGTGAGATAGAGGATCCCTACCATTAAATCAAAGGGTTTTCTTTTCTTGAACTTAATGACCCAAATAACCAAATTAGGTTCATTAATTAACAATTAAAAAACCATTTATACATTTATTTGGTTTATTATTACTTTATTAAGTTCATTCATATCATTTTATATGGGTTAAGGGATTCAATTCCATTGTTTGTGATTACTTGTTTTCAAAATATTGATGATTAACTCACTTAAAAAAGAGTATGGTAGTTCATGTAAGATGGGAGTTGAAGTCCAAAATTGTTTTTATATTTTATTAATAAACATCTATAATGTTATATGGTTATAAAATTCATTTTTAATTTAGAGTGAAGGTGAATCATTATATAAAACATTAATGATAAATTCTTGGATTAATTTGGTGATTTTGGTCACAATTACCTTGTTTTGTATTATTATTTTACATCATGAGTGCATAAGAATTATAGAAAATTACATAAGATAAAATAAAAATATAATAGTCTGGTTAAAATATAAAAATGATTTCATGACCAGAGTTGATGAAAGTTAAATCATATTGAAATCATCGTCATCCTTGAATGTGATAAATCAACGCATCTCAGACAATGTTTCATTTTAGCATAAACGAGGAGGAAAGGAGAGATGAAGATGAATTATCCCATTAGCACAAAAAAATTCTAGTATATGTATTGTAATATAGTTTTCATACCATTTGGATGAGGAGAGTTTAGGAAAGAAAATAGAACAAAGGAACCTGAAAATGGACGAAAAGAAAAGATGAATTTTACCTCTTAAATTAACCTTCCTTGAGAGCCCCTTAAAAGAAGAGGATTTGGAATTTTTATGAGACCAATGGATTTTGGTCTTAGTATAGGATATTGGGAGGACATTTGAGAATAATTTAGTCAAGTAAAAAGGCTTTATAGGAGTGAAGAGAAGAGGGAGTGAGGGGGGTTTTTATAGTGGAGGAGAGGAGGGTTTTCCCATTATTTTACTCATTATTTTATTATTTTGCCAAAGAAAAAAAATAGTATTGATTATTGTGACCATGAATAGTAATATGTGCATACGAGTTGGAAAAAATGTTCTTACATCATCCATGATGCCAGGAATAGTGAATTTAACTGGTAATGTATATATACGGCAAATTACCGTATTTTACTATTCATAAAAATTCAATTATTTTAGAAAAATCACAAAAATTCACCCCAACCATTTTTTGACATGTATAATCCAAAAATGAAGTCCATTTTTTAAAAATAATTTCCTAAAAATTATTAATTTTATTTTTAATTAAAATCATTATTTACATTAAAAATACAGTTTTTAAAACATTTATTTACTTATTCTAAGACATTGGTACAACATAATTCACTTAAATCCAATATATATACTTTCACAGGTGAGTTTACTTTTCATAAGGGTATGTCACTATTTATAAGGGTAACATTACTATTCATAAGGGTATCTTAATATTCACCAAATATTAAGTTGGTTATATCTGACTCTAAATAACTTACTCATCACAACCGTGTATGCCAAATATTCAAAATTCAAATCATAGAGGTGGTAAAATTATGTTTACTAGCTAGGTTATAACAAAGTGGTGTTTTGTAGGGACTCAGTGTTTCATACATTAAATACTAAATTTATTTTTAAAATCTTGGGGTGTTACATTATTACCTCCTTACAAAAATTTATTCCTCAAAATTTGATATTTCACTTTGAAAGTTATTGGTTGTTACTTAAAAATTTCCTGGTGAAAAATCCCATATCAGAAATAGGGTTAAAAGAATATCCTCCTTAAAAAGTTTAAGGGAAAAGAGGTTATGAAAAAAATATTAAATAAATAAATAAATAAATAAATGAATAAATTATCTTTTTCTAATGGAGTGACATTGATTGGAATTCAAAAATTGGGCATTGAAGAAAAACCAAACTATAAATTTCTAGTGATAAAAAATAGGTTTAGATGAAAGTAGATTACCACAAAACCATAAACTACGGTTATGGAAAATTTCATTAACATTATCAAAGATTATGATAATATAAGAACATTTAAGACTATTTTTGTAGAGTTGAGATAATATTCCACTCTATAAGTGTATAAATATACATTTATATTTCATAAACATGATCTTATCCTTTGATTGTTCCTTGAACTTCCTATACTTAATCTATTAGCATAAGTTTCATCATGTGGTGACATTAAACTCTAAATCCTCATGCAATGATCAACTTAAACCATTTCATAAATGGTTTAACTTTCCAAAAGATCATGATCCAACACCATTCTTGCAAGATCTATGTATACAGGGTCCTTGACAATACTCATTTTTTAAGACTCCATGATCTATCGTACTCAAGGAATCTGCTAACTTATTTGCCTTTAATCAACATGAAGCAGTTCTAAATTTTTAAATTCCAAACATGTGAATATATTCATCATGCGTCCTCTAGAAATATGGTAATAACTCAAATTACCATAAATCCTTATTAAAAAAATGCATTCATCTTTACAAATGCTATTAGATATATTGCTTATATCCAAAAATGTTATATACTCCATAAATGATAGCATAACCACTTTTTGATATGTCAATAATAATTTTTTATGTAGTCAGTACTTATCTAAATCAATCATTTTCTCATCATTATCTTAATCATCAGAAATATATTTAGGGTTGTCTTTCCCTCAACCATATTATTTCTTAAGATATTAACATTCCACTGAGTCACTTATCTTTGGTACAATTCATCATATGACCTCAAATACTTAGTGAAATAGTACTACAGTAAAATCCTCATATATTTAATAATTCTTATAACCAATACATTGGTGATAAAATATTCAAATGAAAAGATTATTAATGAGGAATTTTAATCCTTCCACTTCATCTGCGACAGTATCATAACTTGATCATTATCCAGTAACATCATTTGGGGTGTATTCCTTTGATATTTGGGACATCGATTCTCATAGTGTCCCATATCCTTGTAGTCGAAGCATTGTGCATCAATTTTTTTTCGTACCCTTGCAATCAAGAAATTGGTGTCCTTTTTCTCCAGACTTTCAAAAAACTCTCATTCCCTTCAAGAATTTACTAGGATGATTCTTTCCACTTCAATCACATGTAGGAAAACCCTTCTTTACCTTATTCTATTTATCTATATTTTTCTCTACCATCATCTTCTTCTTTTACTTCCCTTCCAAACCATAGGACTCAGAGAATTATTTACATACCTTGTTAACACATAATACTATTTACTTATATTATGAAGAAACATGTGATGCTATCTTCCTTAGAAATGATGGCTTAATACCATAAGAGATATTATCCTTCTTACTCTTTGCATAATGTGCATTGGTGGAGTTCTAATTCCTTTTGTTAGAATCCATTTCTAATCAATTACATATAATATATTAGCTCATGAAATTATGAACTCTCTATATCTCTAAACATTGTATAACACATAACATAAATTTATATATTGTAAATCCTAGAACAATATACTTTTGTTACTATGGGGGAATGAATCCTTCATAATGGTTTGTAAAAATCTTATGAATTTACCAAAGCATATCCCCTAGGAGTGTCAATCCAAGAGTGCAACAAGGCCCGTTGTTGTTCACCAGTTCTCATTCGATTCTAGCTCAAAGTAGTGTTTTCGAGTGTTACCCCTGGATACATCTGTTCCAGAGTCACCTCTACTTGTTCTTTTCCAAAAAGGGATGTATTTTCTTAATAAACCACACAATCTATTCCTTACCAATATTCTAGGATGTCCGTATATTCTTATCCCCAAAGTCTATCTTAGGGTTTTTTTCACTAATATTCTTTTTCTATATATAGTTTCCTTGTTTTCTACTAAACTTCCTCTAATACCCACTGTAAGGACCCGAACCTAGTTTCCTAGAGCCAATGCCTTATTTTATTAAATTTTCATATAAAAAAGGAATATGAATCCTGAAGTACTGATTAGTTTAGTAGATTTGGAAACAAGATACACACATAAGTTCAACAATACAACTTGAAATGAAATACAACATATACGTTTTATTGGGAACATCCGTAACTATAAGTTTAAGCCTACATGTCATTCATAATAAAATTATTCATGTCCTAAGAAAATGAAATATAAGAAAGGGGTGATCTCAAACACTTAGTAAGGGTAAGCAATAGAGTTGAAGATATCAAAAACATAAACATTAGGCATGGTGAATTACTAAAAACATATTCCTTTAATGATAATCATGAACACATTATTGAAGGAATAATAGATGAATAAATAATCCCATAATAAAACATAATCATGGGTATTATACTAGTTGAATAACCACATGAAATCTCAATTTATAGCTTCATAATGAGGGAATTCATAATGTGAGACATCATAACCATATTGTCAAGTCCTCGTGTCAAGACCATAAATATCTATTTTTTCAAGGCTTCATGCTAAGACTATAGTTTGTCTCATGAGACTTACTGATGCATCAGGGGGATATAGTAGTCCCCACCCTTCATCTACTAAGTCCAATGTATTCCTCATATTAATGGGGATTAACATAAAAAATATACACATTAAAATTGAAACTAAAATATGAAATGTAAATAAATTTGTCCAATCATTAAACATAAACACTAACCATTCAGAGTAATATAGTGAATGGTTTCAAGACAGCACATCCACAGTCAAACTAATCATAAAAAATTCAATAAAACATGGTGGATGATACCATAGGACATAAAAATCAATAGATTACAATATTCAATAAATGATGTTGACATAGAAAAATATACTTTTAAATGATACCATTTAAAAATCTTAGAGGAAATAATCCTTAAACATTCCAAAGTATCCCATACCACTGTGATACATTCAAATATTAATACCTTAGAATATCATGAGAATAAGTAGACTCTTGATATGATATACCAAAAGGAATTACATACACCAAAAGTAAGATATATGTTTTGAACAAGGCATATATCTCAGAAAAGTTAAAGTGAGCTGAGAAAAACCCTTTTTTCTTTGGAAAGAAGAATTCTCTTGGAAAATCCTTTATATTTATCAGGAAATCATATTTAAACCTTTAAATACTAGAATAAAAAAGTTAACATCATTGAAATTATATTTTAGGCTTAAATAAAGTCTTATTGAGGTGAAATCAGTTAAAAAGAGTTTTTAAAGAAGCTTTTGAAATAAAACATTTTAGTACTATTTAAGGAAAATATTAAAGGATTTTATTGCACAATGGAATGTTTTCTTTCATAAAACTAGAAATGAAGAAAAATATATTTTTCTTGTAAATTTTTTTATTTTATAAGTATAAATATGAAATAAAACATATTATATATTGAAATTCAAAATAGGTAAGAATTTAAGAAGTTCATTGAATCAGGCATGCATTTCGGAATAATTTTTGAAAGATTATTTTAAATCATGTAAATCCACATAAAATAAAGAATTATTATGATTAGTACACATATATAAAACATTAAAAAAGAATTTATGAGGAGTACATAAGAATAAATAATAATTTAATTGAGGTGAATAGAGAATAAGGGCAACCTGAATGAAAATGGAGGTTCAAGTAAAAAATACTCACAACTTTGTAATCAACTGAATCATATGCCCCAAAATTAATAATCATAAAATTATACATTTAATATCATGAAATTAAATAGATTCCTATTATTACTCATAAATGGGAAGTATACATACACCATACCCATGTAATAGTAGTGAATATAGAATATCTCACAAAATTGGAAGTGAGATGAAGAAACCCCTTACAAACATTTCAGCATGGTAATAGGTGTTCTTATGAGGGATTAATGGGAGGTAAAGGGGTATCCAATCATTTATATATCATAAGGGAAGTATGTGGGAGGTGATAAAACATACCAAATCATTAGGAATTAAAAAAAAGGACACAACATAGTGGGGATTTTTGAATAAAAGTGAGAGAGTGGATCCCTTACCTTAAATCCAAGGGTATTCTTCGCCTGATATTAATGACCTGAATATCCAAATTAGGTTCATTAATTAAAAATTACATAAAAATTTATATATTTATTTGTTTTATTATGAATTTATTAAGTTCATTCATGTCCTTTTAGTGGGTTAGGGGATTCAATTTCATTGTTCATGAGTTCTCATTTTCATAATATTCATGATCGACTCATGTAAAAAAGTGTATGGTACTTCATGTAAGATGGGATTTGAAGTCCAGAATTGATTTTATAAGTTATTAATGAACATTAATAATATTAAATCATTATAAAATTCATTTGGTTATTTTTATTTAAGGTTAATCACTATATAAAATGTTAATGATAAACTCTTGGATTAAACTCACGATTTTCTCACAATTACAACATTTTGTATTATTATTTTACAGCATGAGTGCATAAGTATTACAGAACATTACATAAGATGAAATAAATATATAATAGTCTGTTTAAACCATAAAAATGGTTTTTATGAACAGATTTTAAGAAGGTAAATCAAATCAAAAGCATCATCATCTTTGAATGTGATAAATCAACACATCTCAGACCGTGTTTCATTTTTTTCATAAATGAGAGGGAAAGGAGGGATGAAGATTAATTATCCTATTAGAATAAGAACATTCCAATTCAAGTATGGTAGTGGATTTTTCATACCATTTGGATGAGGATAGGTTAGGGAAGAAAGGTGAACAAAGTAACATGAAAATGAATGAAAAGAAAAGAGAAATTTTACCTCTTGAATTAACCTTCATTGAGAGCCTCTTAAGGGAAGAGGATTTGGAATTTTTATGAGATCAAGGGATAATGGTCCTGGGATAAGAGATTGAGAGGATATTTGAGCATAATTTACACAAGTAACAAGGCTTTATAGGAGTGAAGAGAATAGGGAGTGGGGTGGGGTGGGGGGGAGGGGTTAAAGTAGAGGAGACTGGTGTTTTCCCATTATTTTACTCATTATTTTATTATTTTTACAAAGACAACCAATAGTATTGATTCTTGTGACCAATAATAGTAATATGTGGATTTTAATTTGAACCAAATGTGATTACATCAGCCCTGATTCCTGGAATAGTGAATTTTATTAACAATGTATATATACGGTAAATTACCGTATTTTATTATTCATGAAAAATTCAAGTATTTCAAAAAAATCCCAAAGATTTAACCTATCAATTTTCAATGTGTAGAATCCAAAAATGAAGTCATTTTTTCAAAAATAATTTTCTAAATATTATTAATTTATTTTTAATTAAAATCATAATTTAATTGTAAAATAAAGTTTTTAAAACATTTTTTTACCTATTCCAAAACATAGGTACATCATACTTTCAATTAAATCCTATATATATACTATCATAGGTGAGGTTAATATTCATAAGGGTATGTAACTATTCGTAAGGGCAACATTACTATTCATAAGGGTATGTTACTATTCAAAAAAATTTAAGTTGGTCATATTAGACTTTAAAGAATTTTCTGATCACAACCGTGTATGTCAGATTTTCTAAATTCAAATCACAGGAGTTGTAAAATTATGATATTAGATAGGATATAATAAGTTGGTGTTTTTTTGAGACTCAGTGTTTCATGCATTCAATTTTAAATTTATTTACAAAATCTTGGGGTGTTACATCTAGGGTCCCTGCCTAGGCACAAACCAATTATGTTTTATGACTAGTTATAACACGGCCATTAGAACTATAATAAAACTTCAACCCAAATTAGGTTCATTAAAAGTGAGAGAGTGAATCCCTTACCTTAAATCCAAGGGTATTTTTCACTTGACATTAATGACTTGAATATCCAAATTAGGTTCATTAATTAAAAATTACATAAAAAATATACATTTATATGTTTTATTATGAATTTATTAAGTTCATTAATGTCCTTTTAGATGGGTTAATGGATTCAATTTCATTGTTCATGAGTTCTAATTTTCATAATATTCATGATCGACTCATGTAAAAAAGTTTATGGTACTTCATGTAAGATTGGAGTTGAAGTCCAGAATTGATTTTATATGTTATTAATGAACATTAAGAATATTACATCATTATAAAATTCATTTGGTTATTTGTATTGAAGGTTAATCATTATATAAAATATTAATGATCAACTCTTGGATTAAACTCATGATTTGCTCACAATTACCACATTTTTTATTATTATTTTACATCATGAGTGCATATGGATTATAGAACATTTCATAAGATAAAATACATATATAAGAGTCTAGTTAAACCATAAAAATGGTTTCATGAAAAGAGTTGTAGAAGGTAAATCAAATCAAAAGCATCTCTGTCCTTGAATGTGATAAATCAACACATCTCGGTCCGTGTTTCATTTTTTGCATAAATGAGGGGGAAATGAGAGATGAAGACGAATTATCCCATTAGCATAAGACCATTACAATTTATTTATAGTAGTAGAGTTTTCATACCATTTGTATGAGGATAGGTTATGGATGAAAAGGGAACAAAGTAACATGAAAATGAATGAAAAGAAAAGAGAAATTTTACCTCTTGAATTAACATTCCTTGAGAGCCTATTAAGGGAAGAGGATTTGGAATTTTTATGAGATCAAGGGATACTAGTCCTAGGATAAGATATTGAGAGTATATTTGAGCATAATTTACACAAGGAACAAGGCTTGAGAGGAGTGAAGAGAAGAGTGAGTGGGGTGGAGGGGGGGGGTTAAAGTAGAGGAGACTAGTGTTTTACCATTACTTTACTCATTATTTTATTATTTTTACAAATACAACCAATAGTATTGATTCTTGTGACCAATAATAGTAATATGTGGATTTTAATTTGAACCAAATGTTATTACATCAGCCATGATTCATAGAATAGTGAAATTGATTGATAATGTATATATACGTTAAATTACCGTATTTTACTATTCATAAAAAATTCAAGTATTTCAGAAAAATCCCATATATTTACCCTATCCCTCAATGGTTAAAATCCAAAAATAAATTCAATTTTAGAAAAATAATTTTCTAAATATGATTAATTTATTTTTAATTAAAATCATAATTTAATTGAAAAATACAGTTTTTAAAACCTTTTTTTTACTTATTCCAAAACATAGGTACATCATACTTTCAATTAAATCCTATATATATACTCTCATAGGTGAGGTTAATATTCATAAGGGTATGTAACTGTTCATAAGGGCAACATTACTTTTCATAAAGGTATGTTACTATTCACAAAAAATTACGTTGGTCATATTAGACTTTAAAAAATTTACTGATCGCAACCGTGTATGTCAGATTTTTGAAATTCAAATCACATGATTTGTAAAATTATGTTACTAGATAAGATATAATAAGTTGTTGTTTTGTTGAGACTAAGTGTTTCATGCATTCAATATTAAATTTATTTGAAAAATCTTGGGGTGTTACATCTAGAGTCCCCGCCTAAGCAAAAACCAATTATGTTTTATGACTAGTTCCAACATGGTCTTTAGAACTATAATAAAACTTCAGCCCAAATTCTATATTAGAAGGCTAAAAAACATTCCACACACAACACTATTCACTCCAGTAACCAATCTCTCTATGCATTCTTCCTATTGTGACGTTGGTAAAAAATTATTACTTGAGAAACACTTTCAAAGAATCACCTTGACACTGTCTATTCATCAAGTCTCCTTGTTACCCCATCACCACGTTTCTTTTTTATCAAACCTCTACACATCCCTACCATCATCCAATTCTATGGTTGGTGGTCGTCACCTGCTCATGTTATAAATGGAGATAAAGAGATATATAGAGAGAGGTGATTTAAGTGGGAAAAATTTGTAGAAAGTGGTTGTAGAATAGTAATATATCCAAGACCCAATCATTCATTGACACAACATAGAAAAATGTTATATAATTTATCTAATTGATAATTCATAAAGAGCACGTATATTTTTCAATGATGGAACAATTCATAAAGAACAATAAGTCCCAATAACATTGTTGACTTAATCCATATAGGTGTGATATTTTGATTATATGACATGATTATAATGAAAAACATAATGATTCGAGAATAATGAAGATACAAATTTCTACAGTGGTTTGGATAGTTTATTGATGATAGTTCTACATCCATTGATTGCAATCCTTAGTTCCCATTCTATAATACCCTCCCATGATCTCTCTCACAAAGAGAGTTCTCTATTGGTGTTAAAATATCCTTGGGTTTCTTAGATGCTAACCTGATAAATTTTACAACACATATATTTGTAGAAAATGATTAGGGTTTTCTCTATTTAATTTCCATAATTATCTAATTAATTAAGTAGTATCTTTTGTTTTTTAAAAATTCCCCACAACCCACCAATGATGGCTGAATCCCAAGTCTCAAATGAAAACAAAACTTATTCTACCCTTGGGGTGAACCCTACATACCAAAAATGACAGTGGTGTTAGTTTTTTATATTGGATGCCCCCCATTGTAGGAATGAAAAATTTCCAATAAATTCACATGCATAGGATAAAAATATCTTTTTTATACTAAATATTTTTATCATGGCCTTACCGTGCTCTAAGTCCCACATTATCTCTACCTGGTGCCAAAGAATACACACTAGATCCAATAGAACCAACAAATATATTTTTTTTGGGATTGATAGCTTGGGTAATTGGATAGTTCATACCAGGGATATATATATATATTTATTGATTCTTAATATATATATATCACACTCCACAATTCATTCTTCATCGTGGAAACTCATCAAAAGTTATGATATAAAATTTAATTATTTTAAGGGTTTAATAATAACCAATATCAATATATACTCTCCACCTCCATATTTTTTCATCATGAAAATTTCAATCTGGATAAAGGTGAGGGTACTAGGCTTGAATATGACCCTATAATTTCCCAGATATCTTTTGAAGGTTTCCATGCTAACACAAGATGCACATAAGTGAAATGGATCACCCATGAAGTAATCTATCCATCCGATCCTTAATCAATACCATTTACTATGAAAATATGGCTCCTCCATCAATTCATGAATTAACCTTGTCAATGAAATGTGACAGATCATGTTCATATCTCCTCAACTATGAGACATTGAATAATTCATGTATCTGGTGAAACTATGAGGGTAGTTTCAAGTTGTAAAAAACCTCATCCACTCAATGAAATATCTAGAAAAGACCAATTCATATCAGGGATAACTTACTAACCTGAAAAAATTCCCCAGAACACATCATGGAAAAAACATTAGGAATAAATGATCTCTCTCCAAGAACTCCAAGACCCTTCATCATTATTCTTAATAGGAATTTTGATTAAATTTTTAGGTTCTCATATTCTCTTGGATCACTTATACATCCTCTATTGTCTCATGTATTATCTTTGGCCCCATTAATAACTTCTACCCAACCTTCTTCCAACATAGGGGTGACCTACAAGGTCTCCCATTATTGCATAAAAATATTCCATTCCAATATTAGAGTGTAAAATAATGTTATAGAAAACTCCACTATGGGTAAGTGATCCTCCTTATATCAACCAAAATATAGCACACACACCCTCAAAAAAATCCTCAAGAAAATTAATGGTTTACTCAAACTAGACATCCATTTGAGGATGGAACACTATAATCATCCCAAATTGGTTAAATAAATCCTCTTAAAAACCTATTCACAAATATTATGTTAATCAGGAATCAAGGTTGGTAAAATCATTTAGGGTACTCCATGCAATCCAATAAACATTTTCACATACAAGAACCCCTAGATTTCCACTGAATTCAGCTCTCAGATGGTTGGGAAGTTATCTCTATTTTTTTTGTTCATCAGTGATAACCTATATAGAAGCATGAAATCCTATTTTTTGAGGGATACCCATTAATAAATATATGGATATTAAATCAAACTTAAACTCTTGAACCTCAAGTGATATTTTCAAACCTTATAGGACCCGGTTCTTTGACATTAACAATTGATATTTGAGTTATTGAGAAATAAATTCAATAATAATATAATTTATCCCCAACCTCAAAAACTAGTTCCAAATGTCTCAATACATATTCAAAACTCCTGAATATACTTATAAAGTTGAAGTACGAAACTACCTTAACACCTCCACATGTAGTGTGATAGGAACTAGTTTACTTCCTCAATTGAGGATGGCATGCTTCATACCTTTATAAAATTCATTAGGTGCATCCCCTATAAATATGTGGTCATGTATAATCCAAAAATTAATGTATCCAGTGGCTCCTTCCACACTCATTGAAGAAGTAGTGGGGTAACAACCTTTAGTCATAGGTAGTAAATGCCTCCATCACCCACCAAAGAAAACTATAATGAGACCAACTACTCTGAAGACACCTCCATAAAATGGGAATTATAATTGATGTTAAGGGAATCTGTTACCATGTTTCCATTATCCAGAGTGTTGAATATCTTTGTCATAATTCTATAAAAACTATAACTAGAGACTCTTCCTTTGGTTAAAATTCATTTGGGTAAATATGTATTTGATACTCTAATGATTTGAATTTACTACAAATTTCTTACATAAAGGATAGTGACTCTGCATCTTTAAGGTTAACACTAGTACTATCAGTACGATGTCAAAATTCACATAATTATTTTCAAGTAAACTTGGTTACCTAGATCCATAGGTAATTATTGCTTACCCCTTCATCATCACATAGTCAAGCCGTACTCTAGAGGAATTACTATACACCAAGCACTCAAATGGTTCCTCTATAAAGTGAAAGATATGGTATTTAGTTAGATCTTTCTTCAAATCCTTACAATCCTTTTTGCAACACTGAAACCAAATGAGAGGATACTATTTTTGGGTAAGGGTGGTGAAATAGAACATAACCCTTTAGAAATTTACCACAAATATCTGGTAATATCTATCCAAACTAGTAAAACTCTTGGCATCTAACACACTCCTAGGAGGTTCCCAAGATAACACTTTCTCAACCTACCCTAAGTCTATGGTTACTCTGTACGATGAGATAACATGAATTAATAAGTGGAACTCTCTAAGTCATAACATACACTTTGAGATATTTAAATATATATAGTACTCCCATAATGAATCTAAAACCATTCAAAGTTACTTAACATGCTCTTTCTTCTTAGTGGAATATATAAGGATGTCATTAATGGGGAAAACAAAAATATACTATGAGAATGGTTGGAATTTATGGTTCATGAAACCCTTGAATCCTTCTTGATAATTATTCATGACTAAGGGAATCATAAAAAAATCATAGCGACTGTATCAATAATGGAAATCCGTCTTGAGGATGTCCTTCTTACAAAATGAAAACTGATGATAAGTAGATTTGAGTTTGATTTTCAAAAACCACACTATCCCTCTATCTAGTAAAAAAATCCATCAATACATAGTAAGGGATAAAGTTTTATTTAATATCACCTAGCTTAGGTGATGGTAGTAAATATACAACCTCAAGATCATTCCCACCTTCTTAGTGAAAAATAACGAAGTAACCCACGTAGAGACACTGAGTTTGATAAGACGCTTATCTAAAAACTAATACAATTAATCCCTCATCTTATTGATCTGAGTAGGGCCGTTAAATTGGGTTATAATAATATTTTTGTGGCCTATGGGTGCATGTAAATTAAAAAATTGACCCCATATTGATGGGTCATCCCAAGTACCTCCTTAAGAAAGACATCTATATACTCCTCTTCCACTATTGAAAAATGATCACCTAGATCCTCAGTCACACCAGGAGTAAAAATGGATAGATCATGCTTGATTGGTTGAACTCTCCATTTTATGGGTCCTACTCATCTCAATTGAATGTACTTATCACTTATACAATAGAATCTTATTACATCCGTTAGAATAAATGTCATTCTTTGATGATAGTGTTAAATCTAGGAATACACCATCGATAATCATTCCATAACAAGGATAGAATCATAAGAACTCATCACAACCACCAAAAGGTGAAAAAAAATCTCTTGGAAAGTAAGGGAAGTCTCAATTTTTCAATAGATGTGAGTGAGAATGGTATTTACCCCAGTAAAAAAATTCAATTACATAGCTTAGGATAAGGGTTCTATTAGTAACTTGGGGTCTTGAACCAACGATGTGACAAAGAAAGAATAGATTTTGATGATATTTATTAGTAATAGTGATAATCTATTACTGGTGTAGATGTTACCTCATATGATTTCAGGAACTATTTGGTTATATCACTTAAACTCTTAAAAATTCCAATGACCCTGACTGCTAACCCATAAAACTTGACGTGAGTTGTTTGGGTATTGGGGTGGTGGAAGTGAGGTGTAATGTTGTTCGACTCCATATCATCTCTATATACCACTAACACTTCTACCATGAGTTCCTACATAGGGACCACCCTTTACACCTTTGGGTGGTACATGATCACATCATTGCCTCAACTATGATAGTCACTCAATTTCTTGACTTCCCCCCTCATCCTAATAGACTTGGAATTCATAAGACAAATTCCCCTACCCTCTACATGTGTAGAAAATTATAACGTCAATATTTCCAAAATAAATGCACATCCCATACACCATTGAATCATGGATATATAACTACTCATATGGTTTTCACCATTATCAATATTCTAATACCTATTACATACTATATACGATTGGTGACTCTATCTGGGGGTGACTATTTCCAACTCCAATGACCTGCTTCCCCATAGTAAGGAAATTATCAACAATGAGAGCCCACTCTAAAATTCTAACATAGGTGGGAAATTTAAAATAGTGCTATGAAATAATGAATATCCATATAAAGTCTATTATCAAACTTCCATGCTCAAAGGAAGCTGTCATAGAGCATATCGAGAGACTCACATTAATTTGGTATATTTCAATGCATAATCTAAAACTGAAATTCTTTCCTACTATTGATCTTGAATATTTAATATTACTATTGAATATGACATCACTATATAATTTTCGTCTAAAAAAGATGCTTGAAATCGTACCAAGGTAGCATAGCCTTATCAAGCCTCTTAGTGATCAACACCCCCACCCTGTATCTTGCCACACCATAGAGAATACTAGAAATAAACACAACTATCTAATCCTTATTCATATAGACTATAGGAAAAACTTGAATCATTGTATCGAGATAGTCCCCCGACTCTTCGGTATATATATATATCAGAAATAGATTTGGGATATAATGCTGAAACTAATGCATCCCACTCAGAATACGTTCATCATCATCTCTCCCAATTGGGATAACTAGCTTCTTTTCAAGAAGGGATCCTTTAATTTTCCTAAAGAAATGTAGATTTTCCTACTACATCTTAGGGGGGGGGGAAATATTTTCCCACCTATAGAAATAATATTTGAACCATCCCCTAGATAGAAGCTTCATAACTAAGTTAATTTTCAATAGGGGGATTAATAATAAGCACGAGTGTATCATGACCCTACATGGGAACTCTGGCTATATTTTTATGCTGTCGAATCCTATATAATAAATAAGATAAACCATGGTCAACAAATAATATCTTGGGAGATGACTCAAGAAGGACATATTAATTGAAGACTCACCCCTATATGATTCATTTAATGATTTTTACACCACAAACAATGCCTCATTGTAAAATGTTGACTAGTAGGTTATACGTGTCTTGGTAATTGGATACATCAATTACCACACTATAATTAGGATCCCTAGATTGAGATCCAATATCCATAAACTTTATCACTGTTTCTCAATCTTCCAAAACCAGTCCAAACAAGACGAATATCTCAAGACTCAATCCCTTGGACAACCTACTTTAATAAAAATCTAACACAGTATGACCAATTGGGACCCCTATTTGGTAGAAAAAAGTCGAGCGTGACACCACAAGACCACCTATAATTGGTCAGGGGATGGTGAAAAGAACTAAGTAGTCATACAAATCACAATAGGAGTCCTTAAGATAATATATCTATACTAAAACAATGTATGAACCCCAAAGGGTTGTGTTAGATTTTTTGAAAATATATGAATTAGTTGGAACACTATAATATTATGATTTTTTATAGTATAAGTGGAAGGTGTCCTAACATGACTTGTAGACACTAGTGATTCTTGGAGGATTATTGAAAAAATAGAGATTTCTTGTTGTTATTATTAGATTTATTGAAAAATTATTGTGATGATGTTCACGAAATATTTAAATTGGAGTGGAATATGAAATTAATATCCCAATGAATTTCTAGTATATAGTAAGGTTACATTTTCTAGTGTTTTCCATATCTTTGGGTGTGAAATTTGGGGGCATAAAATTCCAGGTTTATAGAGTTCACTTTTGAAGGCTGAAGAATATTAGAAGTTCTTAAAGTCAATTACAAGATCATCTAACATAATTTATTTGATGAATGTCAGTTTATTCCATTATGAGGATTATATAAATTTATTTCATTTGGATTGAAGGAATCCATGATGTGAATTTTGTTTCACACTATAAAGGAAATAAATTTGAATGTTAGTGTCTTTGTCTAGGTGTATACATTCCAAGAGTAGAGGTTTGTGCCATAAAGGTTTTAAATGTTTTCACAAGGGTTAAGTATAGTTGATATTCACATAGTGAATGGAGGTTCATGCCCTGAATGTTTTGGGTAGTTGAAAATAACTATTGAAATCTATTCTGTTTATCCATAAATCCCATATTCATTCCATAAAGTTTAGTTTCTAGGTAGTTTGAAGTGCAATTCTAACATTGATTTCTCTAGAGAGTTCAGTGGTCATTCCAACATATATGAAAGTAAGTTTTCAAATTTAATGGTGGAGTTCAAATAGAATGATATAAAAGGGATAAATCTAAGTTAGATAAGCTGGAATTTAGTTATTGTTTGAATTTGAAATTTGAAATTCAAAACAGGTTATAATTTTTTTATAAAAAATTGAAGAAGATATAGATATAAGAAAGAAGATATTGCATATCCAAATATATTAATGTGAGGTATTCTATATGAGGGGTTGGAAATAAGAGGACAAGGTATTAACACCAATTAAATATCCTAATAATTAAGAAAAAAAATAAATTAAAAGAAGAATAAAATTGTAGCAAGTATTGTAAAGTAAATAAGTTGAACGAATTTGATTCTATAAAACTAGAATAATGTTCTAGTATTAATCATGAAATATGTGTAGAGATTCCATAAAATCTTAGGGATGGAACATGTTTATATCATAGTGATATTAACAATAAGATTTAAAGAATCATGTGGATTTCAATGTCACCCATGTCTAAATTCTATTGCATATAAGATAAGTTGATATTATTATTTTCTTGTGTTCTAAATTTTGATACCTTTCTTAGAGTGGTGAGTTTAATGAGGGGAGTGTGAGGATGTGTTCCTTGGGAGGTATTAAATGAACCCAAAATCATTGTAAAGTTAATGAGATAAGGTAGGAGTGACCAAGCCTAAAACCCAGTATGCCATGAGATTTTCTGATTTGGTGAATTGACACATTTTTGATCTCATTCTACTTGGAATATCCTATAGTGGTGAACCAGGTAAAAATAAGTGTGTCCTTAATGACTGGTGGGTTATATTTTTCAGAATATTTTTTAAGAGGGATAATGTAACCAAAAATTATATTTGGTATATGTCTTTTTCAGATTAGTGGATATCAGATCAATAATGAAAAGAAGGGAAAATAGTGTGACCATTTTTATTAAGAGGTATAGATTGATAATATTTTTTATGTTTCTTTTGTAAAAATTGTAGTACCTCATTTCTAGAAGCATGGATTCCTTCTAAGTTGTTTTATTTAGTTACAATTTCATTCAGACTCATCTAACATACATAAAACTTTATTTTCATGTGGTTAGTTCACCTCAATTTCCTATTGGTACTATTTTACAAGAGGATATTGGATCACTATTGTGAAATATTGGAGTTTCTTCCCTCATAAATAAGGCAAGATTTATGTAGAAGATATTCTGGTGCCTTCATGATGGGTTAATCTGCCTATGAAGATTGTCAACATTTGGAATTCTAAATGATGAAAATAGGACTTTCTTAAAGATTAACATATTTTTTGGTTTAGAGTTTTTCTACATCTCCTGGTTCAAACATAGTTCTTACTAGATTTTTTCTAGTGTAACAGTTTTAGGTTCTTCAAATTCTAAATGTTGTGATTTTTTGAAGATGTGATTTGAGATTTAAATCTCCATGAGTTATAAATCTATTGATAAGTGGAAGCCTCAAACCTTGATTATCATTATATAGTTGAATTCAAACTAGATATGACAAGAATTCTTTCACCTTTGGTCGGTCGAACATTGCATGGATATTCTATTACTGAAAAATGGACTCTTCTGACAGTGATTTTTCATTTTTTTATATTTTTTCATTATTATTTGTAATCTCTTTCAATTTATGGTTGGCGTATTCACAATACACCTCATGTTATACTTGTAACCTTTGATCTATTTAATAATTTATATGGGAGTATGTGTTGGGTGACAAACTTATGTCTCACCTTTTTCAAAAAAAATACAGGGTAGTGAGGGGCCTTAAGAATGATTTCAATTATAAAAGAAATAAAATACCAAGATTTACACCCCTATATGGGAATATGTCACCTAATCCCCTTTTGGGACTATCTAATCACACCAATACACATGATTTAATGAAGTAGAAAAATTAATTAACACTAAAAATAATATCTAATAAATATGAAAGTCATCCACTAAAACCCAAAAAGTAACAAAGCTATATAACTAAAAATTATATAGGGAAAATGAACACCAAAAAATAGTCATAAATAGATAAAAAACAACCTAAAAATCAATACACATGTATTTATAAATCCAAGATCGAACCACTATCCACACCGCTACTCCGCACCCCAACTCCACTAGGATTTTCCAACACCACAATCACTATGATCATCTATGAACTGCACACCATCTACATAATAGATGACCCACATGGGAAATATGCTCAAGTAGTGATGAGTATAAAATACCTAGTATAATTTCCCAAATCTAAAAAGGAAATTATATTGAAAATTCATCTCAAAGATAACAAAAAAGGAAAAAAGGATAAACATATTCCTTTAACAATTATATATGGTTTGTGTATAGTAAAAATGAGATTTATCATGATGTATCTCTATATACAACTAGCCACTTGAGTGTTATTATATAGACTTGATTTTCATATTGACCACTTATAGGTCCCACAACACCTCACTAGATTCATAAGGAGGAACTCGTTCTTTATCTAATTGCACACAATATACGAGGGTGACACAAAGCAAGTGGGAATATAATGAAGGATGAGTGCTTCATTAAATCACACCCAATAAATGAGGGTAACGCATAAAAATATGGTATAGTGCACTATAGAAGACAAAAAATAACATATGGTGTAAGAGGTATTAGTCCCTAGAATGCTTCATCTATTATTCCTGAACCCTGTTGTCGGTTCCACAAATTTAATTCTAAAGGCCTTCTTATCAATCCTTGGAAACAACCTTTGATGGATGAATGGATCATAAAATTTTTGGTATATTTATAATATAACTTAAGATAAGTTATTCAGTTATTTGAATAGATAATTAGTGTTATATTCCTGAAGGTTTCTCATTGGTGAAGTATATGGCCACATGTAGGTCTTTGAGGCATGAAATGGAAAAGCACATGAGCCAAACATTTTTCAGCTAGTTCAGGTAGGGTGGACATGAACTATGAAGTCCCCCTAAAAGATTGGATTGACTAACCAAATAAATGGGAAAGACTATGGGTTGGGATCATATAGGATGGTTCTTTGGTCTACACCACTATACTTTCCTAGGCGTTCAAACCAAGGATCTTACTTATTGTAATACCCCAGACCCTACAATTGTAGAAAAAAACTATATCCTAAACTATCACACAATATGCATTCTAAAGAGCCTTTATAAATGAGTATATTTAAAAGTTTAATTAATTTTATTATTATTTTATTTTAATAAAATAATATTCATTTCTTAATTATTTATAAATACATTATATTAGGATGAACTTTTTTTTATTTTTATAAAAAGATTGATATTTATGTAAATAGTACAAAAACCATTTTTATTAAAACAGTTACTTTTATGAAATAGCTAGAATGTAAGAATAAAATAAAACTCAAAATAAAATAATCTATAATTTTTTTAATGTAACATTTTACATTTTAAAATATTATGTTTAATTTAAAATAATATATTTGATATTTTAAAACATAAGTCACTTTTTTCACTAAAATTGTTTTAATTAATTATACATTAACTAATTTAAATTAACATATGGCCCTTTTTGAAATTTAATACTATCAAATCAATTTAAAATTTCAAATAATTATGTCCAAATTATTAAACAATGACCATTTTATATTTACATATAAAGGATAAATTGTTATGGTAAAAACTAGCTACCATGGTAAATGTTAAAATGCTAAAAATGGAAAATATAATGGTAAAGAGTTAAAAAATGTTTAAAAAATGAATAAAATTCGATTTTATAATATTTAAAAACATTATATATTCCCCACTCAATTATTTCTAAATTTTGGATACACTTTCCTTAAGAGTGACTTCCAATTATTAAAAAGTTATGGGATTTCCAATAAATTCCATCCCTTTTCACTTACAAAAGGGTCCTCTCATCACTCATTTACACCACTAATAAAATTATGTTTTTTCCTACAAACCAATAATTTTTAATTCCTCATGAACCCTATATTTATTTTTTTAGAGTATGGTCAAAATATTTTATTCTAAACCCTTTTTTTCCCATGGATCTGTAACACCCCAAGGTTTCATAGTACATTATCTCTTTAAAGTAATTCAATAGCATGCACCTCACACAACACTGAGTTCGAGCGTACGATGACTTACCAAACTAGCCGTTCAAAAGTTTTTATGAATATTATTAACTGAATTTTAAATTTTATATACTCTATATAATTTTAACATCCATATTATGTGTTTCTTAGACATAATATAAGAACAAATTCATTTTTTTTCTGATAAAGGAAGTATTTTTCAAAAAATGAAATTTTACCGCCTTTTAATGGAGAACCCTTTTTAAATCCAATATTTGACACTTTTATATATTAAATTTGAAAAAATAAACTTCTTATTTAATACTGGGATATAAAAATTTAGTTTCAATAAATTGTTTGGTGTTTTTATGATAACTTTCATATTTGGGTGAATAGTGAAAAATAATAAATTTTAATTGAAAAAAACTTTTTTAATCAAAATAATTTTTAGTGTTAAATTATACATTTGAATGGTTTGGAAGTATAATTAGATTATATTTTTACCATTTAATCCAATGTTGGTCATTGAAATTAATTTCACTTTGAAATTATACATAAACAAGTGTCAATCTTTTGATAGTTATTGTTTCTTAAAAACACGCTATTTGTTTTGAAAATGAGAATTACATTTAAATTAATTAATACAACTTATATGTTTTGAATTTAGAAAAATAGACATAATTTTTTTTTTGGAATATTAAATATAGCTTAGGCTGAATTTTTGGTATTTTTCTGAAAAACTTCAATTTTTAATGAATAGTAAAACCACTTAGTAGTAGTTAAGAAAATGACTTTTCATTTAAATGAAATTTTACCACTTCTGTGAACTGAATTTTGAAAATACGATATACATGTTTGTTATTAGTAAGTAACATTTGGTTCAATAAGATGAAAATAATTTTTGGCGAATAGTAACTTTTGACTTTTATTGACTATGTTTAAAGGTAAATAGGGTAATTCAAGGTAAAAAGAATATTATAATAATACAAAATTATCCTAACACCTGTCTAAAAATTATTGGATGAGTCATGGACGACCATGGGCAATCTTGGGTCTATTTTGTTACCCCATGGAGCCACTTAAGAGTGATAATGACACTTAATTTTAATTAACTTAAAGTAAAGACAAAAATGACATTAACAAATATCTTTTAGTATATCAATTTGTACATGGGGTTATATAAGTAATATTTTAGACTATAAATTTAAATTGGAAATATAAAAAGATTTTATATATTAGGGTATTTGTTTTATAATTTTTAGACATCAAATAAATTAAATTATTAATGACACAATAAAGATGCAATATTCACCTCATTAATAAATGATTTAAATAAATAAGATTATTAATATTAAAACAATATCCAAAACCTGTCCAATTCCTATTGGATGATTTTATTTCCAAAACGGGTCATCTTAAATTCTACTTTAATGAGTTTTGGACCTTTTGAAACTGATGATAAGTTTATAATAAAATAACATTTTCAAACTTTCCAAAAGAGCACATCCTCTCCCTTATAAAATGACACCACTTCTAACCCATTCCTCACACCTCTCAAGCCCCTTGGCTCGTCCAAAACCTACCAAAATAATCTCTAAAGATCCCTATATTACACATAGAAGCCTTAAATTGGGAATAAGTCACTTCAAGAAGTCCTTTTGGTTCAACCTAAAGGGAGTTACCCAAATTAAAGGTAATGGTTTCTCTTAACTTCTTTTCTTTTATTTTACTTCTCCAACCCCTAAACTCTTTTTATTACTTTCTTTTATAAAACAATAGTATGCTAAATATAATAGTATATTTTTATGATAAGTATTCTAAATACACTTACACACACCTCTGTCTAATGGGTCAAGAACACATTGTTTCTGTGGATAACAAACTAATGCCTCACAAAACGATGATTGTTCAATTATCTCCTACCGCATCTCATGGTGGCCATTAATATGGAACTATATTTAAATATGATATATATTAATTTTATGTTTCCTTTATGCTTCCGTATATTCAATTTATATCATACCTTTATGATTTCCATTATGGGTAAACGTGATAATTTCATTTGAGAAAGTGAGGACCACCGCCCCCTCAAAGTGATATAACTCGTTAATACCTTATGTGGGATGTATAAAGGATGGAGTTAATTATATTATATATGATATTATACTGCAATTATAATATACCTATGTATAATTTTATTTTAATTTCATTAAAATTCAAAATTGAAATGAAAGTAGCATTCATTCGTATGTACGACTTACCATCTCCATGATCGATGCATTTCATTTCTTATCTCCAAATGTTATGTAATATTATAAATACATATATATAATTGATATATAATATATATTTGATATCTAAATCATGTATATAATTTTTGAGATAATGGAATTTTGACCACATGGACAAATTGTAATTATAACAAGTTCATTTTTGACTCAAGTTCTGAACTTCGATAAAATATCCAATATGAACTCAAATAATTAACTAATTGTTATAGAAAGATAATAAGTGATATAAAACGAATAATAAACTTAAAAAATGTTATTAATCAAATAGAAATTTACTTAAGTTTATTATTCAGGAAGAACAAGTAACATACAAGACAAGTCAGACTTGAGGTAAGAGTTTTCTTATCTCACTTTTAATTCCGTGAGATTTCCATTGTTCACCACTTATTTATTGCATGTGGTGTATTGTATACTGCCATTTGATATATGTTATGATTATTCTATTTACATTAGTGGTATTATATGATTCATTTGGTGTTTATTAACTATTTTTCATATGACTCGATTGATTACAACGTGATAAAAGTTTTTCATCTCACTTTTTATTCCAGTGAGATTCATGCTATATTAGCCACTATTTGCTATTGTGTGGTGTATTTACTTCCCATGATTATATTATTGGTGTAATATAATTTAACTTATCAGTATTTACATCTTCATTTTATGATTATTCTTTCACGGGGTGTATGTTTAATGAGTTACCAAAACGGTAAGAGAATTTCCTATTTCAATTTCCACTTATTGGGCTTTACACATGCTTTATTGATTATTTTTACTCCAAGATTATGTGTGGAATTACTATTTATTATTTATGTAGTAATTTCCACCCCCTTTATGTGGATATACTTTTGATACACATAATAACTCCGTTGATAATTTCTCAATTCATTGATATGAACTTGATAAGAGTAATCTTAACTCAATTTTCATTCATTGAGTTAAACATCCGAGTCATTGGTGTTGTTTTTACAAGAATATGTGTGAATGTCCTCTGATTGATTTACACTGAATATCCAGTCATATTGAGTGTATTTATATTTTTCACACATAATTATATCATTGATTTATTCTTAACATGAAGATACAGTCTTTATAAGGGATTTCATCTCAATTTACATTCCATTGAGATTTCTTTGTTATTATATGCCAATTCACTTTCATATGGTGTATATAATTTACTTTGACATAGTATATCATTAATCCATTTATTCTCATGATATTATAAAATTTTGATTACCTCAATTATTTGTATTCAATTGTCTCTCTTTTTGTTGGGAACTCTAACTAAAATATCATTTTAAATGTTTTAAGGATTTATTCTTCTAAATATTTCTCATTAATGTCCATGTTTTAAAAATTATTTTAAGGATTTATTTATATGGACATTAATGTTTTTAAATCACAATTCCTTTTAAAATTTTCAAAGAGGTATGGGGATCTTTGATTCAAAAATCTCTTTTAAATGGCTTCTTGATAAATAGGGAGACTTTTAATTGTTTTCAAGAAAAAAGGGGATATATCTCTCAATTAGTTTTGATGATTATTTTCATCTATGTCAATATACTTCATTATTATCTATTGAGGTTAATATATTATATTACAACATTCCATACTTACTAAATGAGTTATGTTGGCACAAGGCCTTGACAAAATCTTATTTGTAGTCTTGGCACGAGACCTTGACTATGTGGTTATGATGTCTGAAATTATGCCATCCATCATTATGAGATTAGCTATTGATATTTAATGTGGTTATTAGACCAGTAGAATTCCTATAACTATGTTTTTTATGGAATTATTTACTCATCTCATATTCTTTGCATAAAGTGTTCTTGTTAATTATTTGCAAAGGCATGTGTTTTCAATTATTCACCATGCCTAATGTTTATGTTATCTTCCGCTGTATTGCTTAATCTTACGGATCATTTGAGATCACCCCTTTCTTATTTTAATTTTCCTAGGATATGAAGAAGTTAGTTATGAGTGACTTGTAGGCATAATCTAGGAATCTTGGATATTTATAATGGAAAAATGTAGTGTTTTTTCCAATTTGTAATGTTGAACTTATATATGTGTCTTGTTTCCAAGACTACTAAACAGATCAGTACATTGGGACTTGATTCCTTGTAATCATGCTAATATATTAAAATAATACACCGACTATTGGATTCTGGGGTCGGGGCATTACAGTTGGTATCAGAGGAAGTTTAATACTAACCTTGGAAACTAGATTTAGATAAACTCTAATTAGAGCACATTACCCTAAGATAGACTTTGAGATTATTATAGAAGAACTTAATAGAATTTTGGTTATGTTGATATTTTGTGTATTTTCCAAGAAATACATCCCTGTATGGATATGAGCAGGTAGAGGCGGCTCTGGAACATATGTACCTCGGAGTGAAAACTCTGATAAGGAGTTTCTGGTCTGACCCGGGGTATCCTGGTACACAAAAACTAGCCTTTCTGCACTCTTGATTAAGACACTCCTAGGGGATATGCTTAGGATAATTTAGATTTTCTTTACGAACTGATTTGAAGGATTTTAATATAATGTGAGAATAAATAACCTTGGTTAATCCTAAGGTGTTTTAGATTGAAAATAAGGTTTTATGGTATTCTCTAAATGATTTTATGACTCACACTATGATTTCTTGTGTTAGTCAATGGATGGATTCCAAGGAAGTCATAGTAACGTTGAACATGATGTACAAGGTGGGCACAACGGTAGAAATGATCATCGAATTGGAATAATGATAGGAGTAAAAGATATCATGTTCATGTTGAATTAGTTTTCCAAAAATATGATCAAAAACATATATATTAAACAACTCCCGAACTCAAAAAAGAAGAGAAAGGCGGTGGATGATAAGAACTCCAGTAGTGGAGGCAATAGAGAAAAGAAATCTCAATTTCCATCATGTAGAAAATGTGGAAGGAGACACCTAGGGAAGTGTCTCATTGGAACAAAGAAATGATTTATGTATGGTAAAGAAGGACATAAATTAAATAATTACCATGGAAAAATGAACATAACTATGGAAGAAAATAAAAATGATCCCAAGAATTCATTTATAGTCATTTTTTGTAAATTTTGGGGACCTAGGATTACCTGAGTGAATGCCCTATTCTATAGGATAATCTATTGGTTAAATAAGAACCTATGTGGAAATAAATGGATGGTAAATTTTTTAAAAGTATTAGTGCTATTTGTTGATGGGATTACTTTGGAAGAATTTTCTCTTGTATGTGTCACCCTGTAGTTTGTTATGTGAAAATGCTATTTTTGCAAGAATTTTATTTTCAATTGTTGATATAGTTATAAATAACCATTTGGGTTTAGATGATCCTTGAATTTTAGGTAATTACAAGTTGTTAAATTTTGGGATGAAAATGCGATGTATGAAAAAACATTAGTGGTGAAATAATGTTATATTTATTTTGAGGAACTTATCTCATTTTGGGAATGTTATAAAATATTGTTTTTGAAAAAGGACAACACACAGACCATGTTACAACCCATCGCATCAGACAAAGCTACAGGAATCGAACCCACAACAGGAGTGCGATTGAGATTTATCACCTACCACTGGAATACATGAAATCCCTGGTTAGTGTAGATGATTATTTTTAGTTAAATGATTTTATTGATCAATAATAAGTTGATTTTTGATCTTATGTCTTATCAAATGGATATCCTTAGTATAGGATAATGATTTGGTGATTAAGTGATAAATGTTATTTTGGAAGATGTTCTCTCTATTGGGAACACTATATGCCTAAGGAAAATAGAAAATTATGGGATCTCATTTGAGAAGTAATAGTGGATATTTTTGAATGTTTTTATTGTGGATTTATATTGATTTGGGTTATTTATGGAAATGATTAACCTATCATAGAGAATATGTGATTAGGTTAATTAATTTTATGTATGTGACTTTAAGAGTAGTCAAAGTTATTTAGGGATACAATGTAACGTAGAAGACTGTGTAATCAAATTATTATAAGTTTTGGGCTTCAATCTTAGTTAGGATTATATTAATGGATTTTAAGTACAATTGTTCAATGAAGGGTATTTGTTGAACTTTGGGTATTGTTTGTTTAAATTTGGGAGATTAAGAGTAGTATTTACTTTTATAAAGGATTGTACTTTTTGGGGATCTAATGATCATGTACTAACCAATTTGGTATTGGTTAATGTTTAATGATAAGGTAAATATATTGTTCATACTTTTTGGATTATGTGATTCTCTATAAGTTTATTGTAGTACTTTAGGTGTAACCAAGTCATCTTTAATACTCATCTTTTGGAGAAAAGATGAGTTTGTGGTAAAAATTTATTAATGAAAGATAAATAATGGATGGTAAATAGAAGTGAAAATAGGAAAGTTTTCACAAGACCTTTTAAAAAACTGAAGTAACAATTACATTTGAAAGAATTTTTCTAAATAGAAAGATAATATATTTGAAAACATTATTATAAATAGTTCCATATAAAATAAACTTTAAAATTCATAAAGGTTATAAAAAAACTAGAGTGGAATATTTTTTTGAAAGGATGGAAATGCTTTTGAATATTTTGAAATGACTTTTTGAAAACCAACTTCATAATAGTGGTAGTAAAACTTAAATTTTAAAAGTAGAGAAGGAAAATATAGTGTCCTCATGATTATTTCTTTTTAGTTTTAAAATTAAAATGTAAAAACATTTTTGGTAATAATTTACATGGAAGTATAGGAAAACCATCTTTAAAGGAGATGATATTTTTTTCCTAAAAATGTTTTAGTTTTATGAGAAGGAAATTAATATATAAATATCTTTGAGTTAAAAAATATTTAAATAGAGATAAAAGTGTAAATATATTATGAAATAGGAAATATAAGAATATATCAAACATATAATAATGACACTTAAGGAAAAAAAATTTAACTCAAATAAAGGAAATTTGATTTAACGAAATCCCGTACAGAATTCATAATTCATGAAGCAAAGGAAATTTAGAAACGGGGTTATGTGGTAGAAATGTTAATCACTAGAAAATAAATATAAATTACCAAATAATAAAATAAAAGGGAATAACGTTACCAACTTACATGGAGTATTTTCAAGAATAACAATAATAACTCAATGAATGAGAATAGAGTTTCCAAAAAGACTAACAAAATAGTAACATAATAATAACTGGGTTACCATGAAATTGAAATTAAAGTATATTGAAATGACATAAATTCTTTATAATCGAAGGAAATAGGAAGCTAAATACAGCATAAAAAATAAATTATGGTGTGTGTTATCAAACATGTCTCAAGGATTTAAAATTGAAACAATGAAACTCTTACATTGAATTCGTTTATAGTTTATGATACTCTAACCTCTTGTATAACGAACATAACCATATTAATCAACTATTAAATAATTTGTTTTGAAACACTGTAATACCCCAAGATTTTATGAGAAATATTATTTTTAATTTCTTTGATTTCTTGTGTTGTACGTTCCACCAAGATTATCTTGCGCTCTACGCAACACCGTATTAGCTTTTAGTATACGCACACTATTCTTGTCTTGTGTTGCACGCAAGAGTGACCTTCCTCAATAGCGTGTGTTATACGCAATACTGAGTTTCACTAAAAAATGATATCTTGTTATAATAATATTATTAACTAGACTTTATGAATATTATTAAACACATTTTAAATTTTATAACATTATAATTCATCTTAATCATTTTCTTGAACAAGTTATGAGAATAAAATCAATTTTTCGTATAATGGAAATATTTTTCCAAAAATATAGTTTTGCCACCTTTTGATCGATCACCCACATTAAATCTATTTTTTGACACTTTTATGAGTTTAATTTGAAAAAATAAACCTATTAAATGAAATAAGTATATAAAAATCTACTTTATATAATTTTTTAATATTTTTTTGTTAATTTTCATATTTTGATGAATAGTAAAAATATGCTAAATTTTAATCAAGATAATTTATATGGTTAAATTATAATATTGAATGGTTTTAAAGTATAAATATAATATATTTTTACCATTTAATATAATTTATGTCATGATCATTAATTTTACATTGAATTCATAGATATAAACATTTCAATCTTTTGTAATGTTTTAACTTTTAAAACCCGTTTTTCTCAACAGCGGGATTAATTTTAAATTAAATACTGCAACTTCTGTGTTTTGAATTTGGAAAAATGGATTCCATATTTGGAATAAATAGGTCCAAATTATGTTAATAGGCTAATTTTTTATTTTTTGGCATTATGAATAGTAACTACGGTAAATTTTATTTACAACAGTTAAAGGTAAATCAGGTAATTAAGGGTAAAAATAATATTATAAAATTACCCTAGAACTAGTATTAATATAATTGGATGATTATATTTCATCCTAAAATATAATTGGGTCGAAATGGTATCTCTCGGAACCCACTTGGATGTGATTGAGACCTTTAATTTATTTTATTTAAAGAAAGTGAAATATGTCTCACTCAAACTTTAACTATTAAAGTATTTTTAATATAAGGTTATATAGAATATAAATTCAATTATAAATACTCATTTGAAATATAAAATGTTTTTCTTTAACATGGTAATTTATTTGTGATTTTCAATAAATATATAATTACCTTAATAGCTTATACATTAATGATGTAGAAATTATTTATTTAGTGAAAAATCAATAATATAGTTTTTATAAAAATAATAATACGAATAAAAAGAACCAAAAACTTGACCAACCCTTATTGGTTGAGTATAGATATACCCTAATCATCCAAGTGTCGTCTTTTGGACCATTTGGAGCATTTTAAAACAGATTATGACATTTATATTATTTTATTTTAAATGACGACAAAGTTGTCACCTTCATACTTTAATAAAGATAATATTTTAAAAGTTGGCTGTTTTAGAAGATAAATTCGACTAAAAGTATTCTTTTGAAATCTATTAGTTTTATATTCATCATAGTATTTTATTTTTAATTTTTATGCAACAAATAAGTATGTTAAAAAAATTATATAAAAATGTTCTAGTGATTATTTTATTAAGAGAAATATCATATAAATGGTTTTAAAAATATTAAAATAAATATTATATGAACTAATTAACATTCTCCAAAAATTCTCCAGATGAATATGACATGTCAGAAACCTATTAAATATTTTCTTTCGAATATATTTTCTGTGTGTATTTTATTTAAATTCAAATATATGAATAATGTCAAAATTGATACAATGGATATTTTATAAAACTAACATATTATTAAATTGTTTAAAAATCACAAAAATATTTAAAAATTAAAAAATGAAATTTATATGGTCTAAAATGTCATAAACTATCCAATTATGGATAATTGAGAACATATAAGTATGTAATTATAACAATTTAAAATTTAGAATATTATTAACACAATTAAAATTAAATAGATTAAATAAGGATAAATCAAAATGATAAGGTTTAAAATAAACTTAAAACATGTCTAAATTTTATTGGTTGATGAGATTACAACCCTATCCCATCTCATCTTTGAATTGAGTCATTTTTGGAGGGTTTTAAGTGGGTTTTAAATTTTTTATAAATCATTATCTTTTTAGGTTTCCAAAGGTGCCCCTCTTCTCCCTTATAAAAGGTCACCTCCTCCATCTCCACTCCACACCATATTTGAGCTTTCAAATTCGTCCAAACCCTACCCATTTCACTTATTCACTTCCCTAGAAATCTAATAGAGGTCCTGTTCTTCTTCAAAGACCAACTTTAGTGCCCTAAGAAGAGGTTAAGAGGAGGCATGTCGAAGAAGAGGAGGTTCAGATACATACAAAGCATATCAGACCTAATGTAAGGGATTATTTTGTCTCAATTTTATTTTTGCGAGACAAATGACTTAATCACCATCTATTTCTTTGGTATGGTTTTTATTCTTCCCATGAATGTTTTATGATTTTTATTATGAAGGATATGATATTTACATATGCATGTAATTTTCTTTATTTTATGACATCTATGATTCCACCAATTATAAATGGTAAGAAATAATTATTCTAATCTCGTTCTTATCCAAGATTATTTATACGTAAGTATTTACTATGGTTATATTTTTCATCCATGTCCATAAAAATGTTTTCATTAAGGGTTTAATATTCTTCCATGTATGTTTAAATTCATGTTTACCCCTTTTTGACTTTTACTTTGTGTTATAAAAGGAATCCTTCTTTTGTTTACCATATGAGGTACATTTTGACCTTTTCAGAAAAAGTAAGAGAAGAATGTTTTTTAACTTATACGACATGAATGGATTTTTACAGTTTCATAATGCCTTATTTACATGAATCTTACTCTACAAGATTTCATGATTATTTTCAACAAAATTATTTTCTTTTAAAATTGTACGGTATTTTGAGAAAAGAAAATGATTTTGAAGAAGAAAGGGTATTTTACTCAAGAATTCATTTCAAGTGTTTTATCAAAACTATTTCCCATATAAGATGAAATTTTTTGGTATGTTTATGTTTCAAGTATAATGTCTCTATTATTTACAAGGTTTGATTCTTCTTATGATGAAATGATATCCATTTGTTTTATATGGATTATGTTATGATGGGATGATGTTTATGAAACCCATTTTATTCATTGGGTCATGATGAATGATTTATGTTTATTTTATGGCACACGTAAGAATGATTTCATTATGAGATGGGTGAGACCTATATCTCCATCCTATGCATTGGGTAAAGATTTATATCTCATGAGATAGACATGGCTAGAACGATAAGTAAATCTGGTTCAGTAATATAGGGCTGGAATGGAAATTAAACCCAGTTCAGTAATGGAATTTTTCCACTATGATGGTCTTGGAAGTAATGCCTTGACTACTATGGAAATCATATCTTTTTCATATCGGTTTTCCACAATTACATGTTTTATTCCAATTCTATTTTATTGTGATTAATTTTCTTTATGATCTATGCCTTATGTACTGCTAAGATTTATGTCATGTTCATGTTTTTACTATCAAATGTTTATGGATTGTTTTATGTTTTCCATGTTTACCCTTACTGAGTATTTGAGCTCACCCTTTTTATGTTTTCATATCCCCAGGATATAAAGGAAGGTTTTGGGTAGGAAAAAAAAGGGGAAGATCGTTATGGGAGACATTGAAGATCTTTCAACATGATTAGAATTTTATGTTCCAAGTTTCCAAAGACACTAAAATAATATAGTTTTTGGGCATCTTTTTTGTTTTTTATTAAGTATTATGAAAAAGTAATGTAATGTCCATGTACGTCAAGCTTTGTGTCTCTGCACTTGGTATCAGAGCGAAGTTTTAGTCATCCTTTGGAAACTAGGATGTAAAAACTTTAGAGAGACCCCTACATATATTTCCAAGATATGTCTAGGGATGTCCCTAAGGTTAAGTATATCTATAGGTTATAGTACTAGAATTACTGTAATGATCTTAGAATTAAACCTAATATTTTATATATTGAAGTTATTCACCCTTGATTATGTTGTTTTCCTAGTATGATTTTTTCCTCTCATAATATTCTTTTTAGGTTTTAGAAAATGGCTGGAAACAGGAAGATTCATGTTAATAGAGAATATGATGGAAAAGGGAATGATATTCTTCATGAGAAACCAAATGAAATGGGATTTGGAAGGCGAAACAATGTTATTATTCCTAATAAACAATCTCATAATATGATCAATAATCTCATCTTTGGTAAGTTTCCTAACTCATCTAGTAAGAGAAAGATGGAGTTTCATGATGATCATATAGAGAAGAAAGTTCAAATTCCCTCATGTAAATCATATGAGAAGAGGCATCAAGGAGAACGTTTTAAAGGAACTTGAAGATGCTTTGGGTGTGGAAAATAAGGACACAAAGCCAGTAATTGCGAAGGAAAAGGTTTAGTTAACACAATGTACAAGGATAATGGTGTTTCTAAGACATCAAAAATGGTTAAATGTTTTAAATGTGGAATTTATGGGCATTAGTCAAACCGATTCCCTAAGGTAAAACCTCATGAAGAGAATCAAAACGATCACATGGGTAGTATTTATGTTGATGATCATGAAGACACTACAAATGATATATAAGATGAAAGATGTGTTGAGGAATAAAATGATGAAGCCCGGTCAATGGTTTAATAAGGTAGTGTAATGATTTCATGTTTATCAAGAATAATTTATGGTACTATGGAATAAAGAAAAATATGAGGATTGTTACACTATTGTTTTTCCTTGAGTATCTGAAAGTACATGTTGAATGGTACCAGTAACCCTGAAAAGTGATTGAAATATTTTTTTTGGAAATCAGATGATATGTGCATAAGGAAGGGATAAGGAGAAAATAATATGTTTCATAGTATTAATGAGCTCATGACTGATATAAGAACAAAGTGACATCATGGTTTGAGTATATATAAATTTTGGGATTTTGGTATGTGGAAAGAGTTAACTTTTGACAGCATTCAAGTTTTCACTAAGGTTTTATGGTAACTCATGTTTCAAGAGAATACATGATTAAGGTATTCACATGTTTAGGATATGACCAAAAAGATATATCTTATGATATATGGGGGATAAATGATGGTATTAACATTCTCGGTAGATAACATTTCTAGTAATCATTTTTTTTATACCATTAGATTTGACAAAAGTCTTTTCGATAAGCCTAAAGGTTGGAATTGATGATGTTGGACATAAGATATTATTGTTTAAGGCTAAAACGTTTTTATATAATGTTATAATAGTATAGTTTTTAAAAAAGGACAACCTGCAGGATGGGTGACAACCCGTCGCGTCAGACAAGGATGTAGGAATCAAACCCACAACCGAAGTGTGACAGGCCTTTATCAAATACCATTTCCCTACATGAAGTCCCTGGTTAGTAGAAATTAGTTTTATTTTATTAAGTGGTATGATAGATGATGTTAAAGTCCATTTTTGGAACCATATATGATTAATATCACCATATATGTACTTATGTATATTTAATAAATTTTGCTAACCTTTTGTTTGAGATAGATGGAATGACCCATCATTCTATCACAAGATCTACTAACACTTCAAGAATGACAAATTCAACTTCATTTCTTTAAGATATGAAGTGGAAACTATTCAAGGAACGACCAACGGTGATATTGTACCAAAATCAAGTAAGTATTTCTTCTAATTCAAAAATTTCAAATTTATGGAAATGATATTGAAATCCAAAAATGTTGTCCTAGTACCGTCATATCTGATGAATCAGATGGTACCTTAGATCATCATAAATTTATGGATTTGTGATTGTTTTCTTTTTCATATCCACGTTCTCTACCACTCTCCATCAAAACTTGATGGTTATATTTCTCTTCCATATCCATGTTTTCACCTATGTTCTCCTATGTGGAAACCCAGTGATGAGTTAATTTGGGTAACCATTATGTTTCTTAATTTAATTTTTAAAATTAGGTTTTAGTGTTCCTTTTTACGACATGGGTTTATATGAAAGAAACGTTCAAGTAGTAAATGATTTAAAACCCCAACGAATTTTGAGGGAGAAATTCATTTTAAGGTGGGTAGAATGTAATACCCCGAGATTTTATGAGAAATATTATTTTTAATTTCTTTGATATCTTGTGTTTTACACTACACTAAGATTATATTGCACTATATGGAACACCATATTAGCTTGTAGTATACTCAACACTATTCTTGGTTTGTGTTGCACGCAAGAGTGACCTTCCTCAATATCATGTGTTGTACGCAATACTGAGTTTCACTAAACAACGATATATTGTTATAATAATGTTATGAACTTTTCGTTATGAATAATATTAACCGCATACTGAATTTTATAACATTATAATTCATTTTAATCATTTTCTAGATCAAGTTATGAGAACAAAATCAATTTTTCGTATAAAGGAAATATTTTTCTAAAAATACAGTTTTGCCACCTTTTGATGGATCACCCACTTTAAATCTAGTTTTGAAATGTTTATGAGTTCAATTTGACAAAATAAAATTATTCATAGCAATAATTATAGAAAAATTTACTTTGGATAATTTTCTAATTTTTTTATGTTAACTTTCATATTTTGATGAATAGTTAAAATGCGCTAAATTTTAATCAAGATAAATTATATGGTTAAATTATAATATTGAATGATTTTAAAGTATAAATAGAATATATTATTACCATTTAATATAATTTATGTCATTATCATTAATTCTACATTGAATTCATAGGTAGAAACATCTGAATCTTTTCCAATGTTTTAACTTTTAAAACCCATTTTCTCAACAGTGGGATTAATTTTAATTTAAATACTGAAACTTATATGTTTTGAATTTGGAAAAATGAATTCCATATTTGGAATCAGTAGGTACAAATTATGTTAATATGATACTTTTTTATTTTTAGGCATTATGAATAGTAACTACGGTAAATTTTATTTACAACAGTTAAAGGTAAATCAGGTAATTAAGGGTAAAAATAATATTATAAAATTAACCTAGAACTTTTATTAATGGAATTGGATGATTATATTTCATCCTAAAATATAATTGGGACGAAATGGTATCTCTTGGAACCCACTTGGATGTGATTAAGACCTTTAATTTATTTTATTTAAAGAAAGTGAAATATGTCTCACTCAAACTTTAATAATTAAAGTATTTTTAATATAAGGTTAATTATAATATAAATTCAATTATAAATACTCATTTTAAATATAAAATGTTTTTCTTCATCATAGTAATTTCTTTGTGATTTTTAATAAATATATAATTACTTTAATAGCTTATACATTAATGATGTAGAAATTAATTATTTAGTGAAAAATCAATAATATAGTTTTTATAAAAATAATAATACTCATTAAAAGAACCAAAAACTTGACCAACCCGTATTGGTAGAGTATATATATACCCTAATAATCCAAGGGTCGACTTCTGGACCATTTGGAGCCTTATAAAACAGATTATGACATTTATATTATTTTATTTTAAATGATGACAAAGTTGTCACCTTCATACTTTAATAAAGTTAACATTTTAAAAGTTGGTTGTTTTAGAAGATAAATTAGACTAAAAGTATTATTATGAAATATATTAGATTTATATTCATCATAGTATTTTAGTTTTATTTTTTATACAACAAATAAGTATGTTTAAAAAATTATGTAAAAATTATGTATTAATTTTTTTATTAAGAGAAATATCAAATAAATGGATTTAAAAATATTCGAATAAATATTATATTAACTAATTAAAATGCCCCACAAATTTTCTAGATTAATATGACATGTTAGGAACCTATTAAATATTTTGGTTCGAATATATTTTCTTTTTGTATTTTATTTAAATTCAAATAAATGAATAGTTTCAAAATTGTCATAATTGATATTTTATAAAAATAACATATTATTAAATTGTTTAAAAATCACAAAAATATATAAAAATTAAAAATTTAAATTTATATGGTCTACAATGTCATAAAGTATCCAATTATTTATAGTTTACAACATATAAGTATGTATTTATAACAATTTAAAATTTAGAATATTTTTATCACAAATAAAATTCAATAGATTAAATGAAGATAAATTAAAATGAAAAGGTTTAAAAAAAACTTAAAACAAGTCTAAATTTTATTGGTTGATGATATTTTCACCCTATCTCATATCATCTTCGAATTGAATGTTTTTTTGAGGTTTTTAAGTGGGGTTTGAATTTATTTTAAATTAATATTTTTTTACGTTTCCAAAGGTTCCCCTCTCCTCCCTTATAAAAGGGCACCTCCTCCCTCTCCACTTCACACCATATTTGAGCTTTCAAATTCATCCAAACCCTGCCCATTTCACTTCTCCACTTTCCTAGAAACCTTCTAGAGGTCCTGGTATTCTTCAAAGACCAACTTTAGTTCCCTAAGAGGAGGTTAAGAGGATGCACATTGAAGAAGAGGAGGTTCAGATACGTACAAAGCATATCAGACCTAAGGTAAGAGATTATTTCGTCTCACTTTTATTTTTTTGAGACCTATGCCTTAATCACCATCTATTTATTTTGTATAGTGTTTATGCTTCCCATGAATGTTTTTTGATTTTTATTATGAAGGATATGATATTTACATATTCATGTAATTTTCTTTATTTTTTGACATGTATGATTCCACCAATTATAAATGGTAAGACATAATTATTCCAATCTCGTTCTTATCCGATATTGCTGATACTTAATTTTTTACTGGGGTTATATTTTTCATCCATGTCTATAAAAATGTTTTCATAAAGTGTTTAATATTATTCCATGTATGTTTAATTTCATGTTTACGCCATTTTGACTTTTAATTTGTGTTATGGAAGGAATCTTTCTTTTGTTCACCATACAAGGTACTTTTTGACTTTTCCAGCAAAAGTACGAGAAGAATTTTTTTTAACTTAAACGACATGAACAGATTTTTACAGTTTCATAATGACTTATTTACATGAATCTTACTCTAAAATATTTCATGATTATTTTCAACAAAATTCTTTTCTTTTAAAATTGCACGACATTTTGAGAAAAGAAAATGATTTTGAAGAAGAAAGGGTATTTTCCTCAAGAATTCATTTCAAGTGTTTTATCAAAAAAATTTCCCATATAAGATGACATTATTTGGTATGTTTATGTTTAAAGTATAATGTCTCTATTATTTACATGGTTTGATTCTTCTTATGATGAAACTATATCCATTTATTTTATATGGATTATGTTATGATGAGAGATGTTTATGAAACCCATTTTATTCTTTGGGTTATGATGAATGATTTATGTTTATTTTATGGCACATGTAAGAATGGTTTAATTTTGATATGGGTGAGACCAATATCTCCCTCCAATGAGTTGGGTAAATATTTATATCTCATGAGATAGACATGGCTGGAATGGAAAGTAAATCCGGTTAAGTAATACAGGGTCGAAACGACAAGTAAACCCGGTTCAGTAATGGACTTTGTCCACTATGATGGTCTTGGCAGTAATGCCTTGGCTACTATGGAAATAATATCATGTACTTAATGGTTTTCCACAATTACATGTTTTATTCCCATGAAATTTTATCATGATTAATATTTCTTTATGATCTATGCCTTATGTATTGGTAAGATTTATGTCATGTTCATGTTTTTACGATCAAATGTTTATGGATTGTTTTATGTCCTCCATATTTACCCTTACTGAACATTTGAGCTCACCCTTTTTATGTTTTCATATCCCCAAGATATAAAGGAAGGTTTTAGGTAGGAAAACAAAAGGGTAAGATTGTTATGGGAGATGTTGAATATCTTTCAACATGATACGAAGTTTATGTTCCAAGTTTCCAAAGACTCTAAACTAATACGGTTTTTGGGCGTCTGTTTTTATTATGTATTAAGTATTCTGAAAAAGTAATGTAATTTCCATGTACGTCAAGATTTAGGTCTCTACAAACACCCCATGATTTTAATATTTTGTTAACTATAAATAATTCAATATGTTTGATAGATTACTCCACACGCAACACCAAATTTAAATGAAACCACAATATATTTAGAAAAAATATAAATATTTAAGTAGGGACATTAAAATATAGAAATTGATTTTGTTGGAATGAAAATGAGGAATTTATTTATGAAATATATGTATATATATAATTGTGGGTACTTTTAAAATGAACGGGATTCAATTATTTTACCTAAAATTGATAATTAGATCATTTATTGTTTAAAAAAGTATTTTTTCTAGAAATTGAATTTTTATGCAATATTCATTTTTATTCATTGAAATATAATGATAATTTTTTTTTATATTAAAAATTGGTTAGCACCATTTTAGTTGGTAAATGATATGAAATAAGGATAATTGTTGGAAAGTGAAAATTTCATTTTCTAATAAAAACTATTTTTCACTATATTTTTTTGATTAAATTCAAAAAGTTAATTTTTATATCTTATAATTTAAATTTTTAAAAACAAATATAATTTTTTTATTTATAATTATAATATTACCTTGATCATAATTATTGGGTGTTTTATGAAATAATTTGGTTTCAGGGGAATAGTGAACATATATCGATTTTTTTAAAAATTATATACTTTTATGACATTATCATAACACAAGAGTGACCCAAAAAAATTTGGGTCCTTTTTAAATAATATATATTTATAATTAAAATAAATTAGTAAAAATTATTATTTTTATAAAAACTCCATGTATATTTTTTTGGAAACTTAATTAATATTTTAATCTAAAAAATGTTTTTATTCACTTATATTAAAAAATATTTTTCCTCAGTTTTTGGAATTATATATACAAATATGGATTTAAAATTTTATATAAACATGATAATATTATTTACCAAGTTCAATTTCAATTTTGGTCCAAAATTATGATTTCTATGATTAATGTTAATGGTCATGATAATGGTAAAACTATTATTTTCAAAGAATTGTTTTATTAATATTGTGTAACTTTTGTCTAGTAAATTAATCTATTATATTTTTAATGATGAATATAATATAATTTTTAAACACATATATTATTATATTAACCATTATTTAATTGGTAAACAATTCTATCTAAGTTTAAAAACATGTAACGGTCAAAACACCTTTTTTATACAAAAACCATTTTTTTATATATAAATTTTTTAATTTAAAATTTAATGTTATCTTATTTAGAAAGAGAATAAGATTAAATGGTGATTAAATTTAGTTTTTCCACAAAAATATTTTTAGTGGGGTTATTTTATATTTTTAGAAAACAGAAATTAATTAGGTAAAAATTAGTTTCCAAGGTAAAAACAAAAAAATTAAAATTTAAAACCGAAGAAAAAATAACTTCAGAAATATTTATAAAATGTGTATAAATACTTTTTTTGAGGTTTTAATGACCTCATATCATTCCAGACTACATAATTTATAATTTTTGGTGTCTTCGAACCTTTAATAGTGTAATGATATCCTCAAAAAGTAAATAGGTATTCACAAAAGTTCCTCTTTCTTCACTTATAATAGGGGACACTTCCACCCCTTAAATTCACAACCATTACTTTAATTTAATTCCTTAAACTATGAAATTTCTCCTGTAATAATAATATATTAATTTCCTAATTTTATAGTCTGAATTATTTACCATAATTATTTTTTTCTAAGGATACATTCAAGAGAAAGTTCAAAGTCCCAAAGTAAGAAACACTTAACCTTTAACATTTTGTTCCCAATATTTCTCTTTAAAAAATATCATTACCATAGTAATATGATAAATTATGTTTCATTATTATAACTAAGTGTTATTGTATTAATGTGAAAACATTTATTTTATCATTTCCATACACTTATAAAAATAAAAGAATGTTAATCGTGTGTTGTGCAGACTACCACCACCACAAAGTAACATTTTTCATTTTTCATATTGATTTTATTTTTTTATCCAAACCATATCAAATATGATTCAAAAAAATAAAAAATCTTAAAAAATAAAATTATTATTATCTTATAATTATATTATACACATCATTAACCATATCGCCCATCGAGAAGTTGTGTGCTTATGTTTGGGGTTGGTTTAACAACCTACTTTAATATTTGTATAAAACTCTATCATGAATGGAAATGGGAACTAAAATATTAATATTATTATATATTAATAGAAAATAAAAGATTTATTTATGGTATTTTAATTTTTTATATTATTTATTTAGATTATTATTAAAATATCATATTCAATCGCTAAAGTTACCAAAATTAGCGGACGTGGATTCAATTTTCTCACCAACATAAGAAAAAAAATATAGTAATTAAAAACAATATGATAATAAATATTCCATATTAAATTAAATAGAGAGTAATAATTTTCTTTAGATGTAATCTAATAAATTTAATTTTATTATTTAAGATTTTATTCACATGCACAGAATGAATCTCAAACAAGGTATGGGGTTTCCATCTCAAATTCTTCCATTGAGTCATGTTTTGTATTGTGAACCTAATTTAATTTCCAAGGTCCACATACTATCTATTTTATATGTAATATATTTTTTGATATTTTATTAATTGTATTTTATACTCATTTGAAAGCCAACTCTTTCAAGGGGGTTCAATAATTTTTTTACCCAAGCCACAAGTTTTATTTATTTCAAACATTAATTCCTTGAGACATGTTTTTTTTATAAACCATATTTTTCATTGTATGGTGTATTTAATACTTATATATTTATATTTATCATATTGATTTTATTAATTTTAAATAATAATCAAAATTATTTCCTTTTAATTAAATGGGTTTTACTGAATTGCTACCCTAGTTGCGAAGATTTTTGGTAACTCAATTTTTAATGTTTGATTTATAATCATCCTCATGGGTTTGAAAGTTAGGTACATTATACCAATGGAATATATTATATGGTATTCTATTTTTTTTTCTATGGATTTTCATTACTACAAGGCGATTCACTCCATGTTATAGGTATTCTTAATTTCAACTTTTTTTTATCATTTGTAAGGTTATTCATAATTTTAGTAGCTGGGGGTTAAAAATTTAGAGTTTAATGGAAAACCATCGACTTGAATGGTTTAGGAACATAGTTAGTGCTAACTATACAGTAACCATGTCATGTTGATCTATTAGTTCCATTTGTTACTTATAAGGTTTGTGTATATTTTGTCTAATTGTGAGAGTCTCTAAGAAAACAATGCAATAAGAGTTTTTTTGTCCAGAGGTTATCACTCATGTTGTGCCTATTTGTATAACAGTGTGACTATTCCCAAGAAACCATATTTTTTTGTTTTTCATGGGGTAGTCGATACAACATAGTTTTTCTAACTATGTGGCCTAACCATGCGATGAAATGTTAATTTCTTAAAACATGGAATAACTCTTATTCCATTGACTGTTTTTAACTCTATTATCCATCTAATCCCTCATTAAATCAAAAAATGCCCTCAATGATGCTCTAGATGACTCTTACCTTAATTAATTAGCGATCCTTGATCTTTTTGGATGAATCTCATCAATATATGTTTAGTTTTTCCTCATTTTCTACTCTTCAGTCAACATCTATCCTTGATCTTTATTCCCCTTGATCCCTTAGAACCCAATCGTGATGTGAATGTCATATCTAAGGTTATAGTTACGAATTTTATGATTTTATTTATAGATCTTGGATTTTGAGGACTAATTCTATTCTTTTATCATCAAAGTATTTGAAGTCAATGAGGTTTTCATCATTCTTGAGGCAGGTGTCTCTTTTATATGGTTAATCCCTTGGTGTTCATCTTATTCTTGTGTTTTAATTTAGTTTTAATTGAAAAAATTGAACATGTATATGGGATTTGAATAATTTTGGTAATGAAACATGTTTTAAAAGTGGGTTTCTTTGAAAACTAGATTTTATACAAATTATTTGTTTGTAAAAGGCCTTAAATATGGGTTTGAATAAGAAATGGGTTTTCAAGAATGAAAGTGGTGTGGTATCATAGTAGAAAATGTATTATGAAATTTGGTTTGGAAATGAGATGGTATTTTGAATGGAAAATGTTTTACAAAACTTTAATGTGTTTACATTAATGTACATGCAATGTACTAACACGTCGAAATTACCTTGGTGTGCGTGACATCACGAGACCCACAATCATAGATTCATTTTCTAAAAACATACTCTATATTTATTGATAAAAATAAACTAAAAAATATAATGTACTTTACAAAACCAAGGATTCAATTAAGGGTTTTGAGGATTTTAAAAAAACATTATAATATAATAAAGTTTATAAAAAACTATTTTCATATATTTGACTTCACTTGTGTTAGATCCTTAAATGAAATCAAACACCATTTAAATTTATTTTGAGTCAATTAAAATCATTTTAAATTATAAGGTGAGAATCAAATTTTTCAGTAAGGGGTTTTAAAATGTAGGGTAAAATCCTTTTATAAATACTATGTTAAACTCCTTCAAAATTATTTTTATTTAGATCAAATATAAATTGATATAATAAATTTTTTTAACAAATTAATAATCGTGGGTAGTCATGAAAAATACATAGGAAAATACTTTAAAAAATCATTAAAATATATAACATTTTGAAAACCCATTTAATTTCAAAATAATTAAAATTTAAAATAAACTTTGATTTATTATTTAAAATATTTCAATTTGTTTATTTATTAGAATGATATTTAGAAAATATTATGAAACCTATGGGGCCATTATTAGTATCAAAATTTGGAAAATTTTCTCTTAGGCCATTGGTTCACTCCCCATTCCTTATCATCTAATTTGATACCCAAGTGCCAAGTTTTGTGTCCAGATAATATTTTTTTTTCAGGCTTTCCTTTCAAATTTATAATCCATTAAAAATATTTCAAAACTTACATAAATTATTTTAAAAGAATAAAATAATTTTATGACATATAATATTTATAAAAATATATCTTTTAGAAGAATAATAAGGGTTATAAGAAATCCATAATTTTATAGGAAATACATAAATTCAAATGCATTATTCATAAACACTTTGGAATTTGAATTTTTTATTTTTTTTCCTATATACATGGAATACCAATGAAACACATAGTATATGACCCTAACTATTATTATTAATGACATTTATTGAAATAAAAATATATTTTATACATAAAATAAAATAATTTGACATTTAAAAAATCATACTTGAAATAGAAAACAAGTTTCCCTTTAAAAAGAACTTGTTTATTTTTAAAATGATTTTTTAAAGAGAATTGGTAATAAATCCATAGACCTATGTAGGGAGAATTTAATAAAAATATATCTCCCTTAAAAATATGGGTTTGGAAATTGAACATTGTAATAAAAATTATAAAAATAAATTACTCTTATAGAAGGGTTTTTCTTAAAATATTTAAGGCATATACATTTTGAAAAAATAGACTTTATATTCCCCTATAATTTTTGGGGTAAACTAATCTGATATGTAATGATGTTATCTCCCATTAAGCTTTTGAAATGGAATGAGAAATTAGGGATAGAGTTTAGGTAATAATATTTAGTCTTCCAAAGGGGGAAACGATGAGTTTATTTATAGTAGGATTTTTTGTGTTAACTGTATATTTAAAAATATACATATGTTTCACTTAAATTAAATGAAAATGTCATTGTGAACTTGGTATTTTTGTAGAAATAATATGAGGATATTACTGGTATCTCATGCTTCATATTCTTTTTTTTATATAAATCTAATATTTCTATATACGTTTTGTATGTATATACATATATATTGAACATAAGTTGTTAAAGGATCTGATTTGAAAAATATGTAAATCTGACATATTTGTTTTGTATATATTTAAGAGATAAGTCTCTAGTTCAAGAAAATGTTGGGAGTATATATATATAAATATATATATTCTTTAGTTTATTGTAACTAGTATTACCCAATTAAGAGGATGTTAAACCTATGTACAAGGGATCTTCTTATGGGTTATTAATATTCCATAATTTAATGAAGATAGAGAATATATATAATTAATATATTTATTCGTAATAATGTTGAATATGGGAATCAAAACCGAGTTAAAGATTATATTTTATAAATTGACAATGAATAATATAAAAATACCCTTTGTTAAATTTCTACATCGAGCTAGTCCATGTATACATGGCGGAGGATAAAACTAGTGTAATGGGGAAGGAGATGATAGATTCATGGATACTAGGGTTGAGAGAGAGGAATAATAACACTCAGATGGTTGGATGGATCATATGAAGTTAATCAAATGGACGGGATATAAACACCACTTTTTAAATGGGTGATTAATACCCAAATTGAGTAATTCTACATCGAACTTTCAATCATTTTGAAAGTTCTATATGTATAAAATGCTCCCATGATGTGTTGTTCCAAGATAGTAGGGGATTAGAACCTACATAGAATCAAAAAAACTGGGATCATGAGCAGTGTCATCCCATATAGCTCTACGCCCATACGTTCCCAAGTACGAAATGGATGCACTATGCAATCACATTGAAAACATATGAGTGCTATATGCACACCCTCTTCTTCCATATGGTTGTTCCCAGTTGGCTCCCACTTGTAAGTTTAAGCTATCCATACTATCTTTCATGGTTTTAATATTATATATATATATATACTAAGTAAATTTTAATTATCTTGAAATAATATTAACCATATATATACATATTTAAATTTATTTTTATTATATTTACTTATTTTATTCTCTTAATGTTTACTTAGATTACTATCAGCATAAATATTTTAGTGTTTCAAAAATTTTATTTTAGTTTTACTTGTAATTATTTTAAAAATTTTTTCTTAAAAAATATCATGTTCTTTAAAAATAAATATTGAAAATTATTTTTCTTCTAAAATAAATGAAATATTATTTATATTATTTTTTTCCTCTAATATTTTTATTTTCATGAAATTAAGGTACATTAATTTTCTTCTAACATATTAATATAAAGAATTAATACTAATTATTAATATTAAATATTATTACTATAATAATAATAGTCTTTGTGAAATCAAAATTACAATTAACTCAAGCTTATAATTACTTTAAATTGAAAATAATAGGTCATTAAGGTGTAACAAACTATTATTTTGAAAAGTATAAAATTTATATATCAAAATAAAGTAATTTTAAAATTATTAATAATCACTTGTACTTTTATAAAACCAAAATATTATGAAATAATTTTCAAGAGTGAATAATAAATCATATCTTCTCAAAATGTTATGTTAAAATATATTTTAGTTTGTTAAAATTATAACATTTATAAATATATTAATAATTTATTATACCAACAATTATATATAAATATCATTTTTTGGAAATGTTGATTATTTAGATTAAGTAATACATAAAATTAGTTTTTATTATATAAAATCATCTAATTTATTTTAAATCATACTTTAGTTTGTTTTAATTATAAAACAGTAAATTTAGTAAACCTTTATTAAAATGAAAAACTATGCTTCAAATTTCTGGGATATTACATTCTACTCACTTAAAATAATTGTTCCCTCACAAATATTCTCAACTTGACTTTTTAATTTTATGCAGTCTTGTATATCCCAATATTTGGTTCTTTAACATTCTATTATTTTTTATGAAACTGTGCCAATAAAAAAATAAATGTAGTCAATACCTCTATCATTGTATCACATAATTCAATTCTTGTTTTTTCACATAATTAGAAGGTCCACATATTACTAAAATTATTTGGACGTTGTTGAAATACCATAATTCCATTTTATAATAGAACCTCATAAAATTTGGGTTTTATTGATTTTGTTAAAGTAATAGATTGAAAAATATTTTTTATGACATATAATTTTAAAAAATATGATAAAACATTATTTTTATAAAAGAATCATACCAATTTTGTATTGAAACTTTCAATAAAGGGTTGTTTTAAAATACCAAAAGTATAACCCATAATATTATAAAATAATACCAAATATAAATAGTCTATATGAGGGTATCCTTATGATTCAACCATACTAAAATCATAGCATATTTTAAATTTCCATTATAGGGTAAACTGTTTGAAAATTCCTGGATGATATTTCACTTATTGGGAACAATTAGAAATTTGTGAATTTAGGATTTGATTAAAAATAATCCATGAACCACAGTGGTATCGAGGTGTAGAGTAGGAGCTTGTTATTTCATACAACTATTTTCAAGAAAGCTATATGTTAGTAAAAGTTTCAAAAATTATAAGTGCGTGACTTTGAAATAATAATAATCACAAGTATGTCATTAGAAATAGATATAATTATGGTTTGTGATCCCTCTATTTCCATTTTGTAACTAATTTCCTTTGTATGAAAAAGTTAAAAAAACATGGATTTTACAAAAAAATATTGTGAAACCTAATATATTATTAACTAAATGTAATAATCTCCAAATTTTTATAAACAATTCCTCTCATACCAAATGTGACATCTTGAGACTCGCACTCCTGAATTTGGTGCTAAAACCTGATGTATATTTTTTTATAAAATTTTAATGAAAACTATATATTTCTTTACATAACTAGGGATATTTTTCTATTTATTTTTTTAGAGGATTATGAAAAACTTACAATATATTATAGTTAAATAAAAAATCATAAAAATGTATTTGAATTTACTTATGCTAGATCATTTAATGAAACCAAAATAGTTTAGAAATTATACCCAACATGTGAAAATTATTTTAAAATGTAGGGTGAGTATAAAATTTCCCGGTATTGTGTTTTAAAATATGGGGTGAAATACTTTTATAAATAATATTTAAAACTCAGAAAAAATAATTTTATTTTATGTAAAATTTAGATTTGTATAATAAATATTTATCTCAAATTAATAATCAAGGGATTTCATGAAAACTATATAAGAAATAAAAAATTTAAAACCTTTAAAAGATATAACATTTTTAAAACCCATTTAATTTCAAAATATGCATTATTTGAAATAATATTAGATTTCTACTTCAATGTATTTTAAAAATAATTATTTTTTGTGGACTAAAATGAAGTTTAGAAAACATTAAGAAATCCATGTGGCTATTAGCAATATCACCTTTAAGAAAATGTCCCCTTGAGTCAGTCAGTTCATTCTCCATTCCCCCTTATCTCAATTGATACCCAAGTGCCAAATTTTATTTTTATCAATTTTTTCTAGTATTTCCTTTCTCATTTATAATCTATTAAAAACTATTCAAAGCGTATATAAATTAGTTTCCAAGAAGGAAATAATTTTATCACTTCTTAGATTTAGTAAAATCTATCTTTCTAAAATTCCATAAGGTTTAGGACATTTACTTATTTTTGGAGGAAATTCATAATTTCAAACATAGTATTCATACACACTTTTGAAATTGAAATTTAAAAAAATTTATTTTTCTAATATACATGGAATGTGTTATATGTACATAAATGTTATTATGGATCATTTTTTTGAAATAAAATATCATTTTACACATAAAATAATAAAATTTATCATTTTTAAAGTACACCTTAAATAGGAAACACATTTCCGTTTAAAAAAACTTTTTAATTTTCTTAATGTATTTTTTTTAAAGAAAACTGATAATAAATTCATAACATTATACTTGGAGATTTCAATAAAAATAAATCTACCTTAAAAATAAAGGGTTTTTAAATTGAGTATGGGAAAAAATGTATAAAAAAATCACTCTTAGAGAATGGTTTGTTTTTCTAAAATTGTACAGGGCATATAATTTTTGAAAAATGAGAATTTCCCTTAAATTATACTTGTTAGGGTAGAGTAATGATATAAGTAGTGATGTTTTATCCTTATAAGGTGAGTAAATGGAATGTTAAAATAGAAATATAATTTAGGTAATTATATTTGGGTTTCTAAAGGGATAAATGAGATGTCTATTTATAGTGGTTTTGTGTTTAAACATTATATTTAAAAAATATATGCATGTTTCACTTAAATTAAATGAAAATGTTTTTATGAATTTGGTATTATTTCAAAAAGATTATGAATATCTCATAGGTATATTAAGATATGTTGTATTGTTATAATGTTAGCCAAAACGTACTAGATATGTTTTGTATGTATACATATATATATGTCCAATAGAAGTTATTAAAGGATTTTATTTTTATAATCCATAATTTCAAAATATTTTTAATATATCTTAAAATGATAAACCACTATTATAAGAAGATGGATAATATATATATATATAGATTATTTTGTTAATTGTTACTAGTATTACCCGATAAAAAGAATAATGGACCCAGGTGAAAGATATATTCTTGTGGGTTATTAATATTCCATAATTTAATATTGATTTAGAATATATATATATATATATATATTATGATGAGAATAGAAAAATCATGGAATCCAATCTGGGTGAAGATTATATTTTATAAATTGACTTTGAAAAACAAGACAAAACCCATGTTAAATCTCAACATTGAGATGGGCCTTATATGAGTGGTTGAGGATAAAAAAAATGTGGGAGGAGATGGATATGACAAAATCAGGGCTACAAGGGTTGGGTAAGAGTAATAATATGAACACTCTGATAATCAAACAACCTAGATGAAGTGAATTAGAGAGGTGTGATAAAAACAAATCTTTTTTAAATGGGTGAAAAATACTAATGTCGAGCAACCCCAGATCAAACGTTAAACCATTTTTTCAACTCTATATTAGCAAACCTTTCATATAAGTTGATATTCCAAAGATTTCAAGGATCATAACCCATATACAATCACATACACTGGGATTATAGGCCATGCTGACCCACATAAGTCCACTTTTATGCTCTCCCGACCATGATATGCGGGTGATATGAAATCACATTGATAACCTAAGGGTGCTATGTGATCTCCCTCTTCCTCAATGAAGATGGTCGCAGTTGGCTCCCACATTCATACCTATGCTAACTAGGCTAGCTTGCATGGTTAGCCCATATATATATACTTTGTAAATTTTAATTATCTAAAAAGAATATTAACCATATATGTTCTTATTTAAAATTATTTTAAGTATATTTACTTATTTGATTCTATTAATTTTGACTTATATTACTATTAGTATTTATATTTTAGTATTTCGAAATCTTACTATGTTTTTAATTATGATTATTTTTATTTATTTTTATAATAATAATATTAGGTTCTTTTTCAAAAGTATTTTAGATCATTTTTATTGTAAAATATATTAGAAAATACTTTTAGTATATTTTTATTTTCATGAAATTAAGGTACTTATATTGTCTATTAATGTTTTCACATAAATTATTAATACTAATTATTAACATTAAATATTATTTAAGGAATAATAATAGTATATGTCAAAAAAAATACAATTTAATAATGATTATAATTACTTTAAATTAAAAATAATATGTTATTAAAATATAATAACATAGTATTATGAAAACTATAATTTTACATATCGAAATATAATACTTTTAACATTAATAAAAATCACTTTTAATTTTATCAAATACATATATATTCTGAAATAAATTTCAAGAGGGCATAATAAATCATATATTGTCAAAATATTAAGTTAAAATATATTTTAGTTTGTTAATATTATAATATTTATGAATTTATTAATAATTAAATATTTGAGAATTTATATAAAAATATGATTTTTTGGAAAATTTTATTACTTAGGTTAACTTATAACTAAAATTTATTTTTCTTATAGAAAAACTTCTAATTTATTTTGAATAATACTCTATTTTGTTTTAATTATAAAACAATACATTTAATAACCATTTATTAAAAAGGAAAACTAGGATTAATTTTTTTTGATGTTATAGGGTGTGGTGAAAACTAAAAATATTCAATACCTAGAAAAGTTAGTTGTTACTAGGAGAGGTGACCATGATGCCATTGTTTCTAGTGGGTATCATTTCTGAGGAACCGAGGTTCCTGAACATTAGAGTTCACGTATGTTGGATAGTGTTTATTGGTTGAATCAGTTGTGGACACCCTTGTATTGTGATTTTACCTTGTTTCTTTGAGGATATATTATAGGCATATATATTGATATGCTTATTTTCCCACATAATATGAATGTTGATGCATGAAACCTATTTTATTTACCAGCTTAGGCCTCATGGATAAATTCTTGGTCATATTTATTTTTTATTGACTATAGAATGTTTTTGAATAGAAAATTTATGGGGGATTTTATTTCAAAAATGATTTCCTATGGAAATGTTCTATAATTATAATTTTTATAAGAACTATTTTATTCACGTGGATATAAATTTTATAGATTCTTAAGGGAATCATACTAGGATTTTGATCTCACACATTACTTTTTTCCTTTCAAAATTGTTTGCCCTGGTTTTGTAATATATAAGTAAAGGGTAGAGTTTTATATATAGGATGAATCTCCGGGATCTTGTTGACTTTTCAGTGTGTTGGGATGGTGGTGAAATATGATCATTTGGATACTGAACCATGGTTTTCTTTAGTTTTCATTTAGTTTTCCTTTCTTTAACAACCCTTCTCTTTATTACACATTAAAACATAATTAAATTACATAAAATTTCACTTAATACGACCTAAATGATGGATATATCTATTTTCTTTGGGAATTAGGTACGTTGCATTATAAATTTAAACATGAATTACAACATCTTTATTGAAAAATTCTTAAACATGCTTGAGATTAAAACTACATTGGATAGCCATGGGAAATATATAAGAAAAGGGTGAACCATAAAGCCCAATAACCGAATAAACAAGGAATAACATGTAGAAAACAATACATCTTGGACAAGGCATATCAATGAGGAAAAAAGGAAAATGAATAATAAGTACTTATACATAGCATGATAATAATAACATGGGAAATGTAGAGACCCGAAGCTTGACATACATGGAAACTACATTACTTTTGCGGAATACTTAATACAAAACAAAAACAGACACACAAGGACCATAATAGTTTAGTGTCTTTGGAAACTCGGAACGTAATCTTCTAATCGTGGTGAAAGATCTTCAACATCTCCCTTAAAGATCTTCCCCTTTTGTTTTCTTACCTAAAAAATTTCTTTTAATCCAGGGGAAAATAAAACATAAAAAGGGTGATCCCAAATTCTTAGTAAGGGTAAGCATGGATAAAATAAAATATACCATATACATTTGAACCTAAAAACATGAACATAATGTTTAAACATCAAAATCTCGAGCAACGACTTAAAACATGGAAGTACATAAGGCATAGATCATAATGGAACATAAATCATGATAACAAAGCATGGGAATAAAACATGTAATTGTGGCATCCATTAAGCACATGTAATGATTTCTATAGTAGCCAAGGCATTACTGCCAAAACCATCTTAGTGGACAAAGTCCCTTTCTGAATCGAGTTCACTCCTCGTTCCAGTCCTGTAATACTGAACCAGATTAACTTTCTGTTCCAGCCATGTCTATATCATGAGATATAAATCTTTACCCAATGCATCGGAGGGAGATATAGGTCCCACCCATCTCATAATGAAATCATTATTACTTGTGCCACAAAATAAAAATACATAACCCAATAAATAAAATGGGTTTCATACACATCATCCCATAATCACATAATCCATATAAAATAAATGGATATCATTTCATAATAAGAAAAGTGAAACCATGTAAATCATAGAGACATGGTACTTGAAACTTACACATATGAAATAATGTCATCTTAGATGAAAAATGGTTTTGATAAAACACTTGAAATGAATTCTTGAGGAACATATCCTTTCTTCTTCAAAATCATTCTCTTTTCAAAAAATGTCATGCAATTTTAAAAGAAAAGGATTTTATTGAAAATAGTCATGAAATATTTTGGAGGAAGATTCATGAAAATAAGGCTTTATAAAACCATAAAAATCCGTTCATGCCTTATAAGTTAAAAAAACATTCTTCTTGTACTTTTGTCGGAAAAGTCAAAAAGTACCTCATACGAAAAACGACAAAATATTACTTTCATATCTTTTACTAAAAACTCACCAAAGGGTAAAATTGGATTTAAAAAATTGTAGGTGGATGGAAATAATATTACATATTGAGGAAACATGGATGTGAATGATAAAATACAACCCAGTAAATACCAAAGTATAAACAATCTCGGATAAAAACGAGATTGTGATATTTTCCATTACCTTAGGTCCGATTTGCTTCGTAAGTGTCCTAAACTCCTGTATAATGATTTAAATAATGTTATTTAATTATTACAGAATCATACTTATTTTTATGATATCATATATGGTCATATTCTTAGCTTCTTATTAGTAATATTTCATTACTACTTGTTATTTGGGTGTTTATTACTTTTTGTTCTTATGCGTGTTTTGTCGAATAAATTCTGATTTTTATTTTTAGGTTATAGATACCTCATTTCAATAATTCTATTAGTGTAATATATATCATATTCATTCATTCAATTCATTTATATAATCATTATTCAATGAAGATCATGTAGAACGAGTCACATCACATAGTGGAGACGGTATTCCGTACGTACGCACGAGCGATGATATCATTCCCATGATCGTGGAATTTTATTGGAGTGTATGTATACTATTTAAGAATCAATATCAATTTACAATAATCATATATAGTCATTATTTACACCATTATACCCATCCAATTTAGGTGGTGGTGGAAAATAGATTACACCACGGCGTGGAGACGGTATTCCGTACGTACGCACGTGCGGTGATTTCATTTTCCGTAGGATGGATAGATGGTGAAATAGGGTTGTTTCATAATTATAATAACATATAAGTATATGAGTGATACTGATGTTATTACTTCATAATGAAACAACTAAAGAAGAAGAAGTGTAAGAATAAATAAAGTTGAAAGAATCGTTAACAGACATTACCTCTTCTTTGAAGCGCCTCTTTGAGACCTCCTCTTAGGGAACTAAAATTGGTCTTTGAAGAAGACCAGGACCTATAGGATGTTTCTAGGGAAGTGGAGAAGATAAATTTGTAGGGTTTATCCAAGCATGATGGCTCAAAGTGGTGTGAGGAAAAGAGGGAAGAGGTGCCCTTTTATAAGGGAGGAGAGGGGCACCTTTGGAAAAACTAAAAATATTATTTTATTATAAAGTCATATTCGGTTTTTAATATCTAAAAATTGATTTATTTCTAAGATAATGTGGTATGGGTCGAAATAATCTCATAAAAGATAATTTAGACAAGTTTAGGTTTCTATTTTAACCTTATCATTTAGATTTAACCTTAAGTTAAATAATTTTACTTTTACCGTGTCTTCTTGTTTTCTTACACTATAAGGTTAATAAAATTACTATAACAAGACAAACGAACCACAAGTTTCTTATTATTAATATATATAACCTTATCTAAGTCATTTGGCCTAACCTTAAATTTTTAGGAATAAAATAACAATTAATAATATAATATTTGTTTTAAAAACTATTTTATGTCAATTTTGACCATATTTGGTAATTGATTTTTGTGAAAATCATAACAGAATGATTAGTTCAAAAAAAGTTAATTAAATCAATAATAACATGTCATATTAACCTATAAAATTAGTGGAATTTATAAAAAGTCTCAAATTACATTTATTTGGGTATTTATAACATCAATTATGTCAATATTTTATTAATAAGATAATTACTGCATCATCTTTGTGTCATAAATATATTAAATTATTTAATGTCTAAAAATTATAAACAAAATAACATTATGTAGGAAATATTTTTATATTTCTAATGAATATTTATAGTCTAATTTATCTTATGTATAACTCTATATTAAAAATTATATACTTATTAAACTTTGATTTTAACAATTTTAACACTTCTTTAAATAAATTAATATTAATTGTCCTAATATAATCCAAGTGGGCCTAAATGGTCATATTTTATTCATAAGGTTGTTTGTGGTCGAATTACACTTATCCAATAGAATTAGGACATGTGTTAGGGTAATAATAATATCAATTTTACCCTTAATTACCCTATTTACTTTTAACCGTGGTAAAAAAGTAAAAAGTTACTATTCACCAAAAATTATTTTCATCTCATTGAACCACATTTTAGTCCTTGATATTAACCGTGTCTCTCGGATTTTCGAAATTCCACTCACAGAAGCGGTAAAATTAAGTTTTATGAAAAATTCAGTTTTTTAACTACCACTTAGTGGTTTCACTATTCATAAAAAAATGAAAGTTTCCAGAAAAATACGAAACATTAGGCCTAAGATATATTTGATATTATGAATTAAAAAATGATGTCTATTTTACCAAATTCAAAACATATCATTTGCATTAATTAATTTAAAAATTAATTCCCGCCGTCAAAACAAATCGCATGTTTTTAAGAAATAATAACTATCAAAAGATTGATACTTGTTTATATCCAATTTCGAAGTGAAATTAATTCCAATGACCAAAATTGGATTAAATGGTAAAAATATATTCTAATTACACTGTAAAACCAATTAAAAAGATAATCTAACCATATAAATTATTGCGCTGAAAAAACTTGCTTTTAATTAAAATATAGCGTGTTTTTACTATTCATTAAAATATGAAAGTTATCAGAATAATATGAAAAATTTATCCAAAGTAAATTTTTATATTATGATTCCAAATAAGAATTTTATTTTGTCAAATTGAACTTATAGTCATGTAAAAAACAATATTTAAGGTGGGTGCGCCATCAAAGCGCGACAAAACTGCATTTTTGGAAAAATACATATTTTACCCGAAAAATTGATTTTGTTCTCATACCATGTTCTAGAAAATGTGTAAGATGAATAATAATGTTATAAAATTCAAAATGTAGTTGATACTATTCATAATGGCTAGTTCATAATAATATTATAACCATATATCGTTGTTTAGCGAAACCTGGTATTGCGTACAACACACGCTATCGAGGAAAGTCGTGATTGCGTGTAATGCAAGCCAAGTCAGGGTTGCATGTTGTGAAAGACTCCTCTGTTGTTTCATATAATAAAATCCAACCATATTTCATTTATACATTGAATATATATATATTTATATATATACACTCAATGTTTCGTAGAATAACTACTATCAAAATTGTGTGTAACATGATCCAAGAATAGTGTTGTGTATACTGCATGCCCATACGGTGTTTCATGTAGCGCAAGGTAATATTGTTGTAGCATACAACACAAGACATCAATGATATTAAAAGAATATTTTTCATACAATCTCGGGGTGTTACATTCTACCCCCCTTAAAATTAATTTCGCCCTCGAAATTCATCGGGGTTATAAATGGTTACTACTTGAAAGTTTGTTTAATAGAAACCCACATCGTAAAACGTAATACCAAAACATGGATTTAAAAACTAAAGTATGAAATGTAACGGTTACCCAAATTAACTCATCCCTGGGTTTCCACGTAGGAGAACATAGGTGAAAATATGGACATGAAAGAAAAACTAACCATCAAGTTCTGATGGAGAGTGGTAGAGAACATGGCTATGAAAAATCCATCAATCACAAAGCCATAGATTTGTGATGATCTAAGGTACCATTTGATTCATCAGATATAAGGGCACTAGGACAACATTTTTGGTTTTCAAGATCATTTTCCTAAAGTTGATGAAATTGGAAATAGAAGAAATACTTTCGTGATTTTGGTACAGTCTCACCGTTGTTTGTTATTTGGACAATTTCCACTTCATCTCTTAAAGAAATGAAGTTGAATTTGTCATTCATGAAGTGTTAGCAGATCACGTGATAGAATTATGGGTCATTCCATCTGTCTCATACAAAAGGTTATAAAAGTTATCAAAAATACATAATTCCATCTATATTGAGATTAATCATATATGGTTATTAAAATGGACTTATACTTCATATATCATACTGCTTAATATAATAAAACTAGTTTATACTAAACAGAGACTTCCTGTAGGACAGTGGTAGGCGATAAAGGCCAGTCACACTTTGGTTGTGGGTTCAATTCCCACAGCTTTGTCCGACGCGATGGGCTGTCGCCCATCCTGCAGGTTGTCCTTTTTCTAAAACTACATTACTATAACATCCCATCAATAATATCGAAAAAAGTTCTATCCTTAAACAATACTATCTTATGTCCAATATAATCAATTCCAATCTTTATCTAAAATACTTCGGTCCAAGATCATAGTATAAAGAAAATGATTACTTGAAATGTCATCAACCAACCACCATTTGTCCCCCATTATCTTGTTGGTCACATTCCAATCATGTGAATACCTTAATCATGTATTCTATTGAAAAATGAATACCCATTAAACCTTAGTGAAAACATGAATGCTGTCAAAAGTCAACTCTTTCCACATACCAAAATCCAAAAATTCTATATACTCAAACCATGATATAACCTTCTCCTTATATCAGTCATGAGCTCATGAATACTACCAAACATTTAATTTTCTTCTTATCCCTTCATTATACGCATATCATCTACTTTCCAAAAATTCCGGTACCATTCATCACACACTTTCAAAACTTAAGGAAAGACAACAGTTTAGTAATCTTTAGATGTCTCTTTATTCCATAGTACCATGAGATTACTTATACAACATTACATTTGATAAACATGTAATCATTCCACTACCTTCTTAAACCATTGACCGAGCTTCAACATTTCTTTCATCTCACATATCATTTGTAGTCTCTTCATCATCATCAACATAAATATTACCCATACGACCATACAGATTCTCTTCATGAGACTTTCCCTTAGGGAATTGGTTTTCATAATGCCCGTACATTCCACATTTAAGACATTTAACCATTGTTGATGTCGTAACAATACCATTATCCTTGTCCATGGTGTTAACTGAACTTTTTTCCTTTGCACTTATTGGCTTTGTGTCCTTCTTTTCCACACCCAAAGCATCTTCCAGTTCCTTTGAAACAATCTCCCTGATGCCTCTTCCCACATGATTTACATGAGGTAAATTGAACTTTCTTTCCTCTATGATCATCATGAAAATATATCTTTCTCTTATTATCTGAGTCGGGAAACTCACCAAAGTTGATATTATTGATCATATTATGAGATTTCTGATTAGGCATAATAACAATGTTTAGACTTCCAAATACCATTTCATTTGGTTGCACATGAAGAATATCCTTCCATTGTCTGTCATATCCTCCATTATCGTGAATCTTCCTGTTTCCAGCCATTTTATAAAACCCAAAAAGAATAGTGTGAGAGGAAAAAATCATACAAGGAAAATAAAATAATCAAGGGGGAGTACCTTCGACATCTAACATCTTAGGTTTAATTCTAATATCATTACCGTAATTCTAGGACTATAACCTATACTTATACTTAACCTTAGGGACATCCTTAGACATACCTTAGAAATATCTCTAGATATCTCACTATAGTTTTCGCATCCTAGTTTCCAAAGGTTGACTAAACCTTTCATCTGATACCAATTTTAGAGACCCAAAGCTTGACGTACATGGACATTACATTACTTTTGTGTAATACTTAACACATAACAAAAATAGACACACAAGGACCGTAATAGTTTAGTGTCTTTGGAAACTCGGAACGTAATCTTCTAATCGTGGTGAAAGATCTTCAACATCTCCCATAAAGATCTTCCCCTTTTGTTTTCTTACCTAAAACCTTTCTTTTAATCCTGGGGGAAAATAAAACATAAAAAGGGTGAGCTCAAATGCTCAGTAAGGGTAAGCATGGACAAAACAAAACATACCATATACATTTGAACCTAAAAACATGAACATAATGTTTAAACATCAAAATCTTGAGCAACGACTTAAAACATGGAAGTACATAAGGCATAGATCATAATATAACATAAATCATGATAACATAGCATGGTAATAAAACATGTAATTTTGGCATCCATTAAGCACATCTAATGATTTCTATAGTATCCAAGGGATTGCTACCAAAACCATCTTAGTGGACAAAGTCCCTTTCTGAATCAAGTTCACTCCTCGTTCCAGTCCTGTAATACTGAACCGGATTAACATACCATTCCAGCCATGTCTATCTCATGACATATAAATCTTTACCCAATTCATTATAGGGAGATATAGGTACCACCCATCTCATAGTGAAATCATTCTTACTTGTGCCACAAAATAAATATACATAACCCAATAAATAAAATGAGTTTCATAAACATCATCACATAATCACATAATCCATATAAAATAAATGGATATCATTTCATAATAACAAATTTGAAACCATGTAAATCATAGAGACATGATACTTGAAACATACACATATGAAATATTGTCATCTTAGATGAAAAATGGTTTTGATAAAACACTTGAAATGAATTCTTAAGGAAAATATCCTTTATTCTTAAAAATCATTCTCTTTTCACAAAATGTCATGAAATTTTAAAAGAAAAGGATTTTGTTGAAAATAGTCATGAAATAATTTGGAGGAATCTTCATGAAAATAAGGCTTTATAAAACCGTAAAAATCCATTAGTGCCGTATAAGTTAAAAAAACATTCTTCTCGTACTTTTGTCAGAAAAGTCAAAAAGTACCTCGTACGAAAAACGACAAAAGATTCCTTTCATATCTTTTACTAAAAACTCACCTAAGGGTAAAATTGGATTTAAAAAATTATATTTGGATGGAAATAATATTACGTATTGAGGAAATGTGGATGTGGATGATAAAATACACCCCAGTAAATACCAAAGTATAAACAATCTCAGATAAAAATGAGATTGTGATATTTTTCCTTACCTTAGGTCCGATTTGCTTCGTAAGTGTCCGAACCTCCGGTATAATTATTTAAATAATGTTATTGACTTATTAAAGAATCATAATTATTTTTATGATATCATATATGGTCATATTCTTAGCTTCTTATTAGTAATATTTCATTACTACTTGTTATTCGGGTGTTTATTACTTTTTGTTCTTATGCGTGTTTTGCCGAATAAATTCTTATTTTTCTTTTTAGGTTATAGATACCTCATTTCCAGAATGGTATTAGTGTAATATATATCATATTCATTCATTCAATTCATTTATATAATCATTAGGCAATGAAGATCGTGTAGAATGAGTCACATCTCATCGTGGAGACGGTATTCCATACGTACGCACGAGCGATGATATCGTTCCCATGATCGTGGAATTGTATCGGAGTGTTTGTATACTATTTAAGAATCAATATCACTTTACAATAATCATATATAGTCATTATTTACACCATTATAACCATCCAACTAAGGTGGTGGTGGAAAATAGATTACACCACGACGTGGAGACGGTATTCCGTACGTACGCACACGCGGTGATTTCGTTTTCCGTAGGATGGATAGATGGTGAAATAGGGTTGTTTAATAATTATAATAACATATGATTATATGAGTGATACTGATGTTATTACTTCATAATGAAACAACTAAAGAAGAAGTAGTGGAAGAAGAAATAAAGTTGAAAGAATCGGTAACAGACATTACCTCTTCTTTGAAGCGCCTCTTTGAGACCTCCTCTTAGGGAACTAAAATTGGTCTTTGAAGAAGTCCAGGACCTCTAGGATGTTTCTATGGAAGTGTAGAAGAGAAATTGGTAGGGGTTTCCCGATCTTGAAGGCTCAAAGTGGTGTGAGGAAAAGAGGGAGGAGGTGCCCTTTTATAAGAGAGGAGAGGGGCACCTTTGGTAAAACTTAAAATATAATTTTATTATAGAGTCATATTCGGTTTTTAATAGCTCAAAATTGATTTATTTAGAATATAATGTGGGGATGGGTCTAAATACTCTCATCCAATAGAATATATACAAGTTTAGGTTTCTATTTTGACCTTATCATTTAGATTTAACCTTAAGTTAAATAATTTTACTTTTACTGTGTCTTCTTATTTTCTTACACTATAAGGTTAATAAAATTACTATAACAAGCCAAAAAAACCCCAAGTTGTTTATTATTAATATATATAACCTTATATAATTCATTTTGATGATAATAAGATTTTTAGGAATAAAATAACAATTAATAATATAATATTTGTTTTAAAAACTATTTTATGTCAATTTTGACACTATTTTGTAACTGATTTTTTTGAAAATTATAACAGAATGATTAGTTCGAAATAACATTAATTAAATCAATAATAACATGTCATATTAACCTAGAAAATTAGTTTAATTTATAAAAAGTCTCAAATTAAATTTATTTGGGTATTTATAACATCAATTTTGTCAATATTTCATTAATAAGATAATTACTGCATCATCTTTGTGTCATAAATAAATTAAATTATTTAATGTCTAAAAATTATAAATAAAATACCATTATGTAGTAAATCTTCTTAGATTTATAATGAATAGTTATAGTCGAATTTATCTTATGTATAATCCTATATTAAAAATTATTTACTTATTAAACTTTGATTTTAACTATTTTAACCCTTCTTTAAATAAATTAATATTAAATGTCCTAATATAATCCATGTGGGCCTAAATGGTCATATTTTATTCATAAGGTTGTTTTTGGTCAAATTAAACTTATCCAATAGAATTAGTACATGTCTTAGGGTAATAATAATATCGATTTTACCCTTAATTACCCTATTTACTTTTAACCGTGGTAAAAAAGTAAAAAGTTGCTATTCACCAAACATTAGTTTCATCTCATTGAAACAAATTTTAGTCCTTGATATTAACCATGTGTCTTGGATTTTCGAAATTCCACTCACAGAAGCGGTAAAATTAAGTTTTATGATAAATTCAGTTTTTTAACTAACACTTAGTGGTTTCACTATTCATCAAAAAATGAAAGTTTCCAGAAAAATACCAAAAATTAAGCCTAATCTATATTTGATATTATGAATTCAAAAATTATGTCTATTTTACCAAATTGAAAACATATCAGTTGCATTAATTAATTTAAAAATTAATTCCCGTCGTCAAAACAAATCGCGTGTTTTTAAGAAACAATAACTATCAAAAGATTGATACTTGTTTATATACAATTTCAAAGTGAAATTAATTCCAATGACCAACATTGGATTAAATGGTAAAAATATATTCTAATTACACTTTAAAACCAATTAAATAGATAATCTATCCATATAAATTATTGCGCTGAAAAAAGTTGTTTCTAATTAAAATATAGCGTGTTTTTACTATTCATTAAAATATGAAAGTTATCAGAATAATATAAAAAATTTATCCAAAGTAAATTTTTATATCTTCATTCCAAATAAGAATTTTATTTTGTCAAATTGAACTTATATACATTTCAAAAACAAGATTTAAGGTGGGTGCGCCATCAAAACGCGACAAAACTGCATTTTTGGAAAAATAATTATTTTACCCAAAAAATTGATTTAGTTCTCATACCATGTTCTAGAAAATGTGTAAGATGAATAATAATGTTATAAAATTCAAAATTTAGTTGATACTATTCATAACGGCTAGTTTATAATAATATTATAACCATATATCATTGTTTAGTGAAACCTGGTATTGCGTACAACACACACTATCGAGGAAAGTCGCGATTGCGTGTAATGCAAGCCAAGTCAGGGTTGCACGTTATGCAAGACTCCTCTATTGTTTTGTATAACAGAATCCAACAATATTTCATTTATACATTGAATATATATATATATATATATACACTCAATGTTTCGTAGAATAACTACTATCAAAATTGTGTGTAACATGATCGAAGAATAGTGTTGTGTATACTGCATGCTCATACGGTGTTGCGTGTAGCGCAAGGTAATCTTGTTGTAGCATACAACACAAGACATCAATTATATTAAAAGAATATTTTTCATAAAATCTCGGGGTGTTACAGGAAATGTGGAAATAACTTAAAACGCTATATCATAAACATAGGTCAGGGATAAACCACCAAGAATTCATAGTGGAAAAATTACCATAAAGGAATTAGGTACATCACTATCCCAATATGATGTATCATGATACTAAAGATTACCCATTGCATTGGAGTGCTATATAATTCCAGGTGCACTTGTCACTTTTATTTTATTCTCATGCTTAAGTGTGACACAAAAATCATAAAACATAAATTCATTCAATATCATAATTTATTACACAATCATTAAGAGTGGAATTAATACATGTAGTTCCCCAATAAAAAGGTATATGTGCATAAAAGTGAACACCCTTGATAAAAAATTGATATGGTATTCACTGCACAATTTTTTTGGCATGGAAAATCATAGTGATAATTCGACAACATAACAAATTTAATTAAAAATTAATAAAACGGGTTAATGTGATTGAAATGTGTATGCATTAATTTTTAAATGAAGTGTGTAATAATAAGTAAATGGAAGGCATGTCCATAGATATATAATTTAAAAAATAAGGCATATGATAATAAATGATCTTGAATAAAAAGATAAAGGAAATGATGCTTACAAAATTTTGGCATGGTGACAGGTGTACATGGGAGGGATTAATGAGATAGAAAGGGGACGATCATCATTTATACATAATTAAGTAAGTATGGGGGGAGGTGTGAAAATATAACCCATCATTAGCAGGCGGGTACTGTAGATTGGCAGGTACTGTAGCGGTGGTAGGGCACTGTAGCAGTGGCGGTATTGTGTGGGTACTATAACAGGTGGGTTACTATTCATAGAATGGAAATTGGGTCAAAAAATTAGGCCTACAGGCTATGTAATGGGCTACAATCCTGCTGGGCCTTCAAGCTATGTAATGGGTCTCCCTCTACCCAGTTAAAAAGAGGTATTTGATTTGGTTTAATAATAAAATGAGGCTTCATCCCCAACCTTTTAAAAACAGAGCTTGGGGGCCTTGGGAGGATTCTTGAGATGGGAGGTCAGATTAAGGACATTATACATAGTTTTTTAGTGAATGTAAGTGGGGTATTGGGTGAGTTTATATACGAAATGAGAGGGGAATAATTTAATATTTCACAAACTTAGGTTTTGGACTCTATATAATAAAATATTCAAATCCAAAAACATTAGCATAGTTTTTCCCACTGTTTTTGTCAAATTAGGGAGGTTTTATTTATTTTATTAGTTAATTTTCAGAACACAATAAAATATTACCCTTACTTATGTGGTGGTGAGTCACTATTTTATATAAATGAATTTAAAACCCTAAAATATATTATATATATTGGAGGATTCATAAAGACATTATAAAATTAATAAAATAAAATTTAAATCAAATACTTTTAACTATAAAACATATATTTTGACTAGTATACCAATTATAGTATTTAGTACATCATTTTGGGTTATTCTGATTTCATAAAGCACATTATATATTTATACGATATTTAATTTTTTTACGAAAATTCAACAAACTCATAAAATTATTAAAAATTAACGATAGGATAATTTTGATATTCTTATTCCAAAAATACTATTTATTTTAGTTAAATATTTTTATAAATATGTGGATTTTCACTTTTAAAATAAAATTTGACATTTATTGAAAAATACTAGTTTTTTTAATAATAATAGTTTTTTAACCCTTATAAAATATACATTTCACTTCAAAAAAATTATATAACCATTTATAATTAATAAAAATTATTTAATAATGAAATTTAAGTAAAATAATATTTATTTAAAAAATCTGTTAATTCATCAAAATAAATCCCTTAATTGAATTTGAATATTATCAGAAAATACAATTTTAGTTTCATTAAATCAAAATAAAAATAATTTAAAAAGTAAAAAAAAGAAAATAAATTATTTATTATATACAATATACATATTCATATTATTAAGGTCTTGATAGATATACCTCTATTACACTATCACATTCCCTAAAAGCAATGTGTGTGATGGTGAGACTTTTATGTGGCTGTTCGGAAAACATGGTTTGGGATGTGATCTCAATGAGCTTGAAGTTCTCTTGTAAATGGTTTCCCTCACGCTTATATTGTTGGATATCATATTGACATTGGTCAAGAGAAAATTCCAATGATGATATCTCCCTTAGAATCTCTGATAAATGGGCATCATATGGTAAAATCCTACTAGATGAGGTCATCGCTTCCTTTATCTCTGTTAATTAGATTCGTTAAATCCATATATTTATACTAATCATGTGATCACTATTCAATGGATATATTAACCATGGTAATATTCTTGAAAATATTTTAAATCCAAATATATAACCAAGGAAGTTCAAGTGTTTTCTATAACCATATTATATAATAAAACATTAAATCATAATGTAATTTTATTTATAATAGTTTGGGTCATTACATTCTTCCCCCCTTGAGAAATTTCATCCTCAAAATTTTTATTTCACCCCATTAAAATAGTTGAGGGTAATTATATCTCATCACTTCCTCTGATTCCCACATTGCTTCTTCAAACTTTTTGTTTCTACACAACACTTTGATAAGGTGCATTGACTTACTTTGTAGAACTTTGTTTCTACAATATAAGATCTTAACCAACTGCTCATCATAGGAAAAATAATTCTCCCATGGTACCAACTATAGATTGAGTACATGTGTGGGTTTAGGTATGGACTTTCTTAATATTGATACATGGAATACATCATGAAATTGAGATAGGACAGGTGGAAGTGAAAGTCTATATGCCACCACTCCGATGCAATCAAGGATCATGAAGGGAATGATGTATCTTGGTCTAAGATTTTACTTCTTCCCAAATATCATCACTTTATTATATGAAGATTTTCAAAGGAATAACATGTATCCAACATCTAACCCTAGCTCTCATCAATGATTTTTTTCATATCTCTTTTATTGACTCTAAGCATCCTTAAGGTTCTACTGAATGGTTTTTACCTTTTCCACAATTTCTTCATCCATTTTAGGACCTAACAATTTTCATTTCCCAACTTCATCCCAGCATGCAAGTGTCCTTCAGTAATTCCCATAATGGGATTCATAGGGATCCATTTGTATTCTCAACTGGAAAAATCTTTTGTAAGAGAACTCAACCAAAGGAAGATATTGATCCCATCCACCTTTGAGGTCAATTGAGAATACTCTCAACATGTCCTATAGGTTCTGGATAGTCTAATCTAATTGGCCTTCAGTTTGATGGTGACAGGCCATACTGGAGTTAAACATAGTATTTAGATCATGATAAAGGCTCTTCCAGAACTTAGAGGTGAATCTTAGATCTCAATTAGATACAATCGATAGTTGTACTCCGTTCTGTCTGACCACTTCACTGATTTATATCTGCACAAGTATCTCTAGTGATAATTCCTCTCATATCATAATGAAGTGTCACATATTTTTAATATTATACACTAAAAACCATATATAATTACTCCCTATTTATTTATTTGTAATACTGGTGACAAAGTCCACGGTTTTGTTTTTCTATTTCCATGTAGGTATAGGCAATGTTTTCATCATCCAATTGGATTTTTTTCCTTTTCTCTTTCACTTTTTGACATACAACACATCTTGATGTATATTATGCGATCTTCTTCTTCATACTATCCTAGCAATAGTTTTCTTGAATATATCAATATATATTTGTTCTATAAGGGTTTGTGGAGAAGGTTGAGCTATGTGCATCATCCAACCACAAATTCTTTAACTCAAGATTTGATGGCACACATAGTCTTGACCCAAATTTGACAACACCTTCATAGTTGACATTGAACTTCGAGGATTTCCATTTCCTTATAGATTCCAATTTCTTTCAAATTCCCACATCAACTCTTTGAACAATCTTTAACCTCTCAATAAGAGATGGTTGGAAAATCGTTTTTGAAAGGATTGATGGTGTTCCTTATTTTATGAATCCCATTTCCATCATTTCAAAATCTAAGAATATTGGATCCCTCTCAACTTTCATCAATTAAAAAATTTCCGGATCCTTTCTGCTTTGAGTGTCTACCAATTTATTCACTTTCCCAACGTGGTAGTGGATTGAGAAGTCATATTTTTTGATCAGCTCTAACCATCTTCACTGGAACATATTCATATCTTTTTGTGTGAATATATACTTGGGACTTTTTGGTCCGTATATATTTAACACTTCTCTCCAAAGAGATAATTCTACTAAATTGTTAAAGAGAAAATCATTGTATCTAATTCCAGATCATGTGTTGCATAGTTCAATTCATGAAACTTCAACTACCATGAAGCATGTGCAATGAATTTTTTATTTTCCATCAACACACAACTCCAAACCTTCTTCAAAGTATCACTGAATACCAGAAAAAACTATCCACTTTTGGGTAGTGTGAGCCCATGCATAGTGATAGGCCTCTTTTTCAACTCCTTGATGCTCTCTTCACATTCATCATTCCACGAAAACTTTACACCCTTCTAAGTTATGTTTTTTAGAGGTTTTAAAAATTGCGATAAATTTCTTAGAAATATGTGATAATACCCAACCAACCAAAGGAAACTATATAAATCTTTCATAGATGTTGGCCTCAGCCATCGTTCAATTGATTCTGCTTTTTAAGGGTATACATATATCCCATTTCATGTTATGATATTTCACAAGAAAGATAATTCCTTGAACTAGAAATCACATTTTATATACTTGGGATAAATATTTTCCTTTCACAACGTCTTTAGATCTACACTCAAATGATCCTTATGCTACTCCTTACTTTTGGAGTACATTAGAATATCATCTATAAAGACTACCAAATTTTTTTCAAGGTAATTTAAAAAGACTCTATTCATTAATTAAATGAATATTTTTAGAGAATTTTTTAGTCCTAATGGAATTACTATGAATTCATAGTGCCCATAACTTTTATGAAAAGAAATCATGGGGATATCCTCATTCTTCACCCTAACCTTGTAATATATTGATTGAAAATACACCTTAGATATATATTGTGCTTCATATAGTGGATCAAACAAGTTAAAAATCCTAGGTAGAGGATACTTGTTCATTATTTTGATCTTGTTGAGCTCATGATAGTAGATTATTAGGAGCATTGACCCACCCTTCTTCTTGATGAAGAGGACTGGTGCACCCCATAGTGAGCACTTGGGTCTATGAAACCTTTTTGTAGATTATCCTATAGTTGCTTCTTAATCTCTTCAAGTTCAACATAAGACATTCTTCAAGGATGATTGTTTCCTTAGACTCAATAATTTGAGCTAGATACTCTTTCTCATAGGGAAATAATATAAATGATTTAGATGATAGTCCTAATTAAGAGTCATCATCCTCCCTTCACTTGTACAGAATTAGGTGTCGATTAATAGTACAGAGAGTGATTTACTTCTAGAAGAAATTTATGTTGGATCTATATAGGGAAAGACACTCCATGCCCAAAATTGCATCAAATTCCAACAAAGGGAGTATGATAAGGTTTGATGGGATTTTCAGGCCACAATATTTAATAGAGGAGGGTTTATATACTTGGGATGAAATAATTTCCCCATTTTCCATTTTCACTAATAGATCTATTCCAAGATTTGTGGTGGTGTTTGCATAATTCTACTAAAAATTTAGGGTATGAAGGGAATTTTAGAACTACAATAAAAAAGTACAATTTCTATTCTTGAATGAATAACCAGCATACCAGTCACCACTTCATTGTTAGGATTTAGGTCGGTGGCAGTGATAGAAAAATATCACCCTTACTGCCTTGGAGGTTGTTGGTTGTCTCCAAAAGCCCTTATATTAGTACATCAGTTTGAAAAGGTCAATGGTTCCTTGTATTTGTAGAAATGAAAAATAAGTCGAGGGTTGATCAAAGCATTCCTTTCCTCCGTTGCAGTAGCAGGTTTCTCCAGCTTATAATCACAAGCTAGGTTCCCTTCCTTCCCACACCTAAATAATTTCCTCACCCCTTTAGGAAATTTATAGGGTACAAATTTATTCACCTTTGGAAAGTGGGTTGTTGAAATTTCTTGGCACCATTAGATCTCTCTATCAGACCACCAGAATTAATCTACAATTTTATGTTCTTATTGTTAGGATACCCTTGTTTTTTTTAATCTCCATTTTGAATTTTAGGGCACATTGTACAATTTAATCATAGCTATCAAAGTCATGGATCATCAAGTCTTTCCATAGGCTAGGTTTTAGCACACCAAAGAAGCATTCCACCTTGTACTTTAGGGTAGCAACAAAGTTGGAGGCGAGTCATGAAGGCCTTGTGATGTTTTCCTCATACGCCATGATAGATTCATCAACTTTTTTCTTGAGTTAAATTAAATACACTTCTATTTAAGATGAAGAGTTCAAGGAAAATATTTATCAAAAAACATTTTTCAGAAATCCTTCCACACTATTGCTTCGATATCTTCCTCATGATTTATATTTTTGATCATTGTAAATAATTGGTTAGATTCACCTTTCAAATGATAAAAATCAAGTAGAAACTTCTCTTGTTCAAAACATGGAAGGTTGGAGAAGACCTTTTCAATGGGGTTGATCCACTATTCCAAGATTAAGGGATTAGATGACCCATTGAAAGTAGTAGCACTTTGATACAAGATGATCTTGATTGTGGCTTGTTCTCTCTCAAGGTGGTTTGGATTCTCCTCCTAATCCAGGTTTCTATTAATAACCTAATTCCTCTAAGTGATTATCATCATGAAGTGTGTGATTCATACTACCATCAGGTTGGGAATCTCATTGTGTAACAACCCAAATCCGGAGCCACTCAATTGGTGCCCTGTACCCGGTTCACCACATGACCTCAAGCGCGTTTCCCCAAATTCCAGAGGCTGCCGACTAGCAGTGAGGGCCTTGGTGAGTCATTGGGGGAAACTATGCCCTCATTTGGTAAGGTATACAAAGAAAATGAAATAATAGTCAATAGAAAAAGCAGTAAACAACATACAATAACTGAAACTAAACAGCAAAAACAATGTATAATATAAAAATTATGAAAATGATGAAGCGGGTACAAGTATCTAAGGAAAGAAGCAAACACAACAACGTGTTGAAATACAACTGAGAACAAAGTAATAAAACTAAACAACAACTCCAGCACCATCGCAAGCCTAGGCTCGGTCCTATGCTCTCCATCTCCAACCAGCAATCATGTACCTGAAGTAGAAGGGACACAATCCCTATCCACACCTGCAACCATATAACCTATTTGGGCCAAAAATCAGGAGCCAAACAGGGTGTGAGACTAATCCCAGTAGGCAATCAACATAAGATCTGTGCCCTACTGTTAGTGAGCAATGTAGCAAAAATAAATGAAATAAATGAAGAAGAGAGACAGGAGTACACTAAGTAAACAATCCTAAAAATCTCCATTCACATTTATTTATTTATTTAATTCAGTCATTTAATTATCACCCAAGGAATCTAGCAATAGCTCTACATTCCCAACGCATAGCAAGTAACACAATAGGTATCTCAGAAGACTACATAAACTACAGGCAGTACAAGACACAAGCTTGTTCTTTGTCTTGGTGGACTCGTCACAACCAACCAAACAATATTCACACTGACTCTATGGGTGGATCATACTGGCAGACCCCTATAGTCAAGTAATCATACAAAGGCACATACACTCTGGGATGTACTCACCGTCAATTCCCCTGTGGTCATGCAACGAAAGGTATAGACTCTATGAGGAATCACTTACATCTAATTCTTCCTATAGTCTCGATACGTAACTAAGGAAACTCTGAGGAAGCACAAATTCCAATTCCTATAGGTCCTACAAATGATACTAATTTATAACAGACTCTCTAGGGAAGCCCTTAATCGTCAATTCCCTCTTTAGTCTACTGCACCAGGTTCACATAGCCCTGAGCAGTCTAGGCATGCGTAATCGACTGTCAACAACCCTAAGCAAGTTCAAAAACTACTTGGCTAATAGATACAATGCATCAAAGCATATAAACAGTAGGCAATACATGCAATCAATTTTTTCAAGGCAGGAAATCAATACAATAAGGTATGCCTCATAGGCAACCTAAGAAAAACAGTGGTAAACAGCCAAAATAAGGGAAACACCCATGAGGTGATCGTCAAACATGCTAACAAGAAAAAATTAATCATCTAATAACCTCAAACATACAAGAAATCTATGGAAGGTAAAAATACAGGTTCAAAAACCTAACCCAAGATACCCGATACATGGGACTCCAACACTTTTTGCACAAAACTCAAAGACATTCAATGTAGGGAAACAAACCACCTACCTCGATCCTAGGAGATCGACATACTTGAACCATGGCTTTTGAATTAGCCTAGAACGGAGAAGATCTGCAAAAACGTCTAAAACATTTAACCTTAGATAACTCTCATAAGAGAAAGAATCAGGAAACGTGGCCAAGGAAGAACCAAGAACTGACCGATGCGATTTTATTGCTACCGACGACGTTCGATTCGGATAACTGGTGACTGATTAGAGGCTCAGAGAAGATTCAGCCTCCTCAGATGCTCTGGTCGTAATTAGGCGAAGAAGAAGATGGAAATATGGTTTAGACGAGACCCCATTCCGATTAATGTAATAAAAATAAAAGTAAACGACATGTACTTCTTGAGTACATGGCGTGTAATCACCTTTTCTGTACACCGCATTAAGCGGCCTGCACATCACCCCTACACACCGTGTGTGTGGCCCAGACATGGCCAGCACACGACCTCATGCAGAATTAAAGTACACAACATGTACTTAGAAAATATCCATATTTTCTCTTTTAATAAAAAACAACCAGAAAAGGGAGAACATACCTGAAACAAAGATCCGGGTTCTTACAAACTTCCCCCCTTAAAGAAATTTGTCCTCAAATCTCCCTAACAAGGTGGAGAAGAAGAAATATCGAACAACTCTAGCCACTGTGATCGCATTTCAACCTCCCTCTCCCAAGTCTCGTCCTGCACATGGATGTGCTGCCATAACACTCGTTCTAGAGGAACAGATTGGCCACGAAGTACCTCTACACTATGATCAACAATCCTAATAGGATGCTCCTTAAACGATGCATCCTGCTCCATCTCAAGCTCCTCAGGTTGAAAGACATGAGAAGGGTCTGAGAAATAATGATGAAGTTAAGAAACATGGAAGACGTTGTGCATAGCCTGGTACCTTTGAGGTAACAGCAACCTATAAGCAACCAGATCGAATCTCTCCAGAATCTCAAATAGCCCGACGTATCTCGGTGAAAGCTTACCCTACCTCCTAATCCTCTTGTGTCCCAGCCTCGGGGTAACACGTAGGAAAACCTAATCTCCGACCTTGAACTCCAAAGGTCATCTCCGCTGATCAGCATAAGATTTCTGCTGAGAATATGTAGTAGCCATCCTTTCCTGAATCAACTCCTCCTATTCTTTGGTATCCTGAACAAGACGTGGTCCCAGCGTAGCTGCCTCTCCTACCTCCAGCCAACACAAGGGTGATCAACACGACCTACCATACAAAGCCTCATAAGGTACCATCTGAATATTTGCTTGAAAACTATTATTGTAGGAAAACTCCACCAGAGGTATATGTTTCTCCCAAGAACCTCCAAAATCAATGACACATGCTCGTAGCATGTCCTCTAGCATCTGTATTGTGCACTCTGACTGGCTATATGTCTGAGGATGTTAAGTTGTACTCAGAATTACCTGTGTACCCAAATCCCTATGTAGACCTTGCCAGAAATGAGACATAAAGTAGGCGTCCCTATCTAAAATGACAGTACTCAGAACCCCATGAAAGAGTACAATCTCACAGATATACAACCGTCCAAGCTCAACGACACTGAAGGTCTCCTTAATCGACAAGAAGTGAGAAACCTTCGTGAGGCTATCAATGACAAACCATACCGTGGAATTACCTCGAGGTGATCTCTGTAACCCTGTCACGAAGTCCATCACGACATCATTCCACTTCCACTCGGGAATGGGTAGTTGCTGTAAAAGCCCGGCTGGTCACTGGTGCTCTGCCTTCACTTGCTGACAGGTGGAACATCTCATGAAGAAATCCGCAACATCTCTCTTCATACATGGCCACCAATTCTGGTGGTGCAGATCACGATACATCTTGGTGATTCCAGGATGAACTGCCCAAACTGAGGAATGGAAGTATCGCATCAGCTCCTAACGTATATCTGCTAGCACCGATACAGATCCCAGGAAATGCAATATCTCATCCTCACCTACGGTCCATCTGGGAAAAGGGTCCCCTCCTAACAGCTTTCCCATAGAACTATGCCTTTATAGTCTGATAGCTGCCTCATTCGAACTCAGTCCAGAAGGGTACAGGTAACAGCTACAGAAGAAAGAAAAGTCTGACCCTGTCTATCGTGGATCTCCAAATTCATTTCAGAGAATAGAGCCATAATCTGCCACTCGCTGCTGGCCTCCTGAACTACATGTATCTGTGTCCTCCTACTCAGTGCATCTGCCACAGCGGTGCCTTTACTAGGCTTATAATAAAGCTTGAAATCGAAAGACTGTAGGTATTCAACCACCTCCGCTATCTCAGGTCCAAGTCATGCTCTGTGAATAATTACTTGAGGCTCTTGTGGTAAGTATATACCACAAAATGATCTCCCATAAGATAATGTCTCCAACAACCCAAAGCATGAACAACTGCAGCCAACTCCAGGTCATGCATAGGATAGTTCCTCTCATGTGGCCTCAACTGATGAGATCTATATGCAACAACATGATCCTCCTGTATAAGCACTTCTCCAAGCCTAATGCTAGATAAATCACAGAAAACTGTGTAACTCTTGCCCGACTCTAGAAAAACTAGAATCGGTGCTGAAGTCAATCTCCCCTTCAGCTCCTAACAGGCTGAATCATAGGCTTATGACCAAACATACTTCACCCCCTTCTTAGTCAACCTCGTCAGTGGTGCTTCTAAGTGTGAGAAGTACTGTATAAACCAAACGTAGTAACCAGCCATCCCTAATAAACTTCGTACCTCGAAGACATTCTTTCGGCTGCTCCCAGGTAACTACTGCTCTCACCTTCTCTAGGTCTACTGATACTCCTGTCTCTGAGATAAAATGACCTAGGAAGTGAATCTTGTCCATCCAAAAGTGGCACTTTGAGATCTTATCATATAATTGATGCTCCCTCAGTGTACTAAAAAAGATCTCAAGATGGGTAGCATGGTCATGTCGAGTGTGAGAGTACACCAAGATGTCATCCATGAAAACCACCATGAAAGAATCCAAGTAAGGATGGAAAACTCTGTTCATCAGCGCCATGAAAACTACCGGCGTGTTCGTGAGACCGAATGACATTACCAAATACTCATACAGACCATACCTGCTCCGGAAGGCTGTAAGAGGTATATCAGATGGTCTGACACGCAACTGATGATAGCCGAATCTCAAGTCGATCTTCGAGAACACTTTGTCTCCTCGAAGATGATCAAAGAGATCATCTATCCATGGAAATGGATATCATTTCTTAACCGTCAACTAGTTCATCTTCCAATAATCCACACAAAGCCTATGGGCGCTGTCTGCCTTCTTCGCAAACAGGACAGGCGAACCCCATGAAGAAGCAATGGGTCGGATGAAACCCCTTTCCTACAACTCCTACAACTGCTTCTTAATCTCCTGCAACTCAGGTGTAGCCATCCTATTAGGAGGAATGGACACCAGTGCCTCTCCTGGAAAAAGCTTGATAGAAAAGTCTACCTCTATCTCTGAAGGCAAACCTGAAAAGTCTTCTGGAAAGACATCTGGAAAGTGATTAACCACTGGAGTAAAATCTATCTGAGAAGTCCCATGGTCATCCAGATATAAGCTAGCAATCTGGGCCGTAACACTGCCCAACCAATGATGCTCTGGTCCAGCTCTGCTTGCCTGGACATCCCATTCTCCCTTGTGAAGAAAGGATCCACCCTCTGGTGATGTAAAACTCACCCTACGACGATAGATATCGACAAAGGCCTAGAAGGGAACTAACCAGTCCATCCCGAGAATGACATCATAGCCTGTCATGTCCAAAACATAGAGAATCCACGAAAAATGACACCCACCAACCTCAAGGGGGCAGTTTATGGACTGACGCACGCTAGCAGTTCTAATTCCCAAGGGAGTGTCTAACATCATTATATCCTCATAAGTATAAATAGTAAGTCTAAGGATTTCCATAGTGTGCACAGAAATAAATCTATGAGAAGCTCCTATATTGAAAAGTGAAAAGGATAAAAATGAGGCTACTAAAATTGTACCTCGAACTGTGGAAGGTCCAGGATCCTGCTCCTGATAAATCTGCTATACCGCAAAAGTCTGGCCTGCACCGCGGCCCTGTGTAGCAGCATGAGATCCTTGAGATGACCCTTCCTAAGCCTGACCACTGCGTCCATGGCCTCTACCCTGGCCTGAATGACTTGAATAACTCTACACCCCAATCTGCTGCAGAACTAGTAATCCTGATCCTGTACACAGAGTCAAAACTGATCCTCATTCACAAGCTGCTGGAAGAAGAACCTTGCAGAAACACTGCAGATGACCCATCTTTCCGGATGATCGTCACTCCACTGGGTCTCTTGGGCAATGAGGAATCTTATGCCCATTTTTCCCATACTAATAGCACACCAATTGGTTTCCAGAAGAAAGATCTCATCTACTAGAAGGAATCCCTCGGTTCCTCGAGTCACCTCGTGTAGACTCTCGGTGGCGCTTCTTGCCATCTACCTAAAAAGATTCAGCCCTGGAAGCTAAACCGCCCTGGTCCAAAGCTCCAGTCTCCCTCAGGTTTCTCTACATGATAAGCACCTAGTTGACTATCAGAGTAATAAAAGTCAACTGGAAGACGTTCACCTGCGATCTGATGTCCGGTCTGAGGCCTTCCTCAAACATCCCTGCTAAAAACATCTCGTCATTCCCCAGAATGGGAGTGAAATGCTGTAACTCTGTGAAGTGAGAGGAATACTCCATAACTGTCAGAGTACCCTGCTGCAGGTTCATGAACTGTCTGGCTCTGTCATCCCTCAGCGTCGCCGGGTAGCATGGCTTCTAGCAGCATATATGTCGCGAGCTTCACTATCATCTCCAGAGGCATCTCCAGGTGCTCGAAGATGGATATCATGGCTTCTAGCCATGACTCTGCAGCCTGCGGTCCTCCCTCCCCTGTGAATGCAGGAGGATGCTGCTGCTGAAAAACCCGCGTCAGCTCTGCCATAGACGGGGAAGGATGCTAAGCTCTCTGGAAGGTCTGCATGAACCTCATGAAACCCTCTTTGAACTGAGCGTCGACACCAGTGACTGGAATCACTGTAGGTGCCGTGTGAGGAATAATAGGTGGAGCTACTGGTAGTCCCTGGTCTACTGTAGCAGGTGTGCAATCACTACCTGGTTCCTGATGTGCAACGAGAGGACGTCTTGATGCCATGGCTAAGAAAAGTCAAAATCACACCTTCTTTAACGACGAACACCGTTTCATGTTAAGAGAGTAAAACAGAACTGGAGGGAAAACATTAAAATTATGGAAAAACATGACTACACGACGTGTTTTCTGGAAATTTTACCCTGGGCGTGTACCTTGGCCATACATGGTGGTGTAAACCACCCGGCTACACGGCGTGTTCTCAAACTACATGGCATATACTACACCTTTTTCTCCCTACCCGATCAATCCTACATGGCTAGGAAAACGGTCTGTCCCAGCAGGAAACTACACGACGTATCTTTAAGATTTTCCCCTATCCATGTCGTTGGTCACACGGACTGGTACGCGAACCACTACTACACAACGTTTCAACATGGTACATGGCGTGTTTCCCTGTAGATTTTACCAACCCATGTATTTAGCTACATGGCGTTGTCACACGGCTCCCCTATGACAAAACTACATGATGTGTTCAAAGGAGACACGACGTGTACTAGACATACCTTACCTGGCACATGTTGTTAGCGACACAGCCTGGCATATGGCTGACCCTACAGGCGTTTTCTAGACAGACACGACGTGTACTTGATAGAAACCCTTGGCCCGTGTTGTTCGTGACACAACCGGATACCCAAGTCATACTACACGGCGTTTAAACTAGTACACGGTGTGTTCCTACAAGAACTTTCACAACCCTGTGTCCCTGTCCACACAGTCAGTGACATAGCTAAAGACTACACGACATGTATTCATGATGTACACGCCGTTTATTTTGGGTTTTTCCAGACAGTAGCTTTAGAACTTCACCAAATCCCAGAAAACACAGAAAACAATCATTTAGGTGCCAAATTCTGATCCGTGGGGGGCCATACTCCCCGTGAATCAAAGCTTGGCATCATAACAATGCATATAACAAGTAAACAATATAACAAACTCATGACCCACCAAATTATGATCCTCGAGGGCCCATAACACCTCTAAGACCAAAGTTTTGCGTCTATGATAAAGAAGCTCTAAAAAAATGATACCCTATCAACATGGTAGGTATTCTATCACAACAGCTATCACAACAACATGCATCGTATATCACAATTTCTATCAAAACATCATGAAAATTCTAATGCAACCTAGATAGAATGGAAAAATGCATGACATGTGATTTTCTAACAAGTGCCTATATGATGCATGAGATGGAATACCCTCATCTCATCAGGTTTCAACAAAATAGAACCATAATAATATAAACAGTAACAATACAAAACAAGTGCACCACCCAATGGTGAAATCAAGTAAATGTTAACATTTGCAAAACTCAAAAATTGCAACATTCGAGGTAATCTGGATTTTTCCCTGTACACGGGTTCTAGAACTCCCGGGCACAACTATTTACCATTTACCTATTCCACCCTATCCCTGTCTAATGTCGCTAAATAGTAAGTCAATAGAAAATCAAAGAAGCTCCTCTGATACCACTTTGTAACGACCCGAATCCAGAGCCACTCAACTGGTTCCCCATACTCGGTTCTCCACATGACCTTAAGCACGTTTCCCCAAACTTCAGAGGCTACCGACTAGCAGCGAGGGCCTTGGCGAGTCATTAGGGAAACTATGCCCTCATTTGGTAGGGTATACAAAGAAAAGGAAAGAACAGTCAATAACGGAAGTAGTAAAAAACATACAATCACTGAAACTAAATAGCGGAAACAATCTATAATATAAAAATGATGAAAATGATGCAGCAGGTACATGTATCTAAGGAAAGAAGCAAACACAACAACGTGCTGAAATATAACTGAGAACAAAGTACTAAAAGTAAACATCAACTCTAGCAGCATCAGAAGCCTCGGATTGGTCCTATTCTCTCCATCTCCAACCAGCAATCATGTACCTGAAGAAGAAGGGCCATAATCCCTATCCACACCTGCAACTATATAACCTTTTTGGGATGAAAACAGGAACCAACAGGGTGTGAGACTAATCCCAGTAGGCAATCACCACAAGTTCTGTGCCCTACTTTCAGTGAGTAATATAGAAAAATAAATGAAATAAATGCAGAAGAGAGACATGAGTACACTAAGTAAACAATACTACAAATATCCATTCACATTTATTTAGTAATTTAATTCAATCTTTCAATTATCAACCAAGTAATCTTGCTACAACTCTACAAATTCCAAAGCATAACAAGTAACACAACAGGTATCTCAGCAGACTACCTAAACTACAATCAGTACAAGACACAAGATTGTTCTTTGGCTTGGTGGACTTGTCACAACCAACCAAACAATATTCAAACTAACTCTCTGGGTGGCTCATACTGGCAGAACCCTATAGTCAAGTAATCATACAAAGGCACAGACACTCTGGGAAGCACTCACCGTCAATTCACCTGTGGTCTTGCAACGATAGGTATAGACTCTCTGAGGAATCACTTACGTCAAATTCGCCCTATAGTCTTGATACATAACTAAGGACACTCTGAGGAATAAAAAATTCCAATTCCTATAGGTCCTGCAAACGATACTAATTTATAACAGACTCTCTAAGCAAGACCTTAATCATCAATTCCCTCTTTAGTCTACCGCACCAGGTTCACACAACCCTGAGCAGTATAGTCGTGCGTAATCGACTGTCAGCAGCCCTAAGTAAGTTCAACAACTACTTAGCTAATAACTAAAATGCATCAAAAGAATATAAACAATAGACAATACATGAAATAAATTATTTCAAGGCAGACAATCAATGCAACAAGGTATGCCTCACATGCAACCTAATCCAAACAGCAGTAAACAACCAAAACAAGGGAAACACCCATGGGGTGATCCTCAAACATGCTAACAAGTAAACATTAATCATCTAATAACCTCAATCATACAAGTAATCTAAGGCAGGTAATAACAAAGGTTCAAAATCCTAACCCGAGATACCTGATATATGGGACTCCGACACTTTTTTCACAAAAATCAAAGACATTAAATGTAGGGAAAGAAATCACCTACCTCAATCCTAGGAGATCAATATACTTGAACCTAGACCTTTGAATTGGCCTAGAATGGAGAAGATCTGCAAAAACGTCTAAAACGTTCAATCTTAGATAACTCTAATAAGAGAAAGAATCAGGAAACGTGGCCAAGGATAAACCCAGAACTCACCGCTGCTATTCTATTGCAACCAATGACTTTCGATTCGGATAACTGGTGATGGATCAGCGGATCTGAGAAGATTTGGCCTCCTCGGATGCTCTGGTCATAATTATGTGAAGAAGAATATGGAAATAGGGATTAGACGTGAACCCGGTCCGTTTAATGAAATAAAAAGAAAAGTACACGACATGTACTTATTGAGTACTCGGTGTGTACTCGCCATTTTTGTTCACTGCATTAAGTGACCTCCACATCACACCTACACACCATGTTTGTGGCCCGGACATGGCCAGCACACGACCTCGTGCGGAATCAAAGTACACGACATGTACTTATAAAGTACATGAAGTATACTTAGAAAATTTCTAGATTTTCCTCTTTTCTTAAAAAATGACCAGAAAAGGAAAAACATACCTGAAACGAAGATCCAGGTTCTTACAAATTGGGGAAGTCATCACATTTTTAACCATAAGGCTTTCACTAGAGTTTTCTAATCTGAATCCTCAAAATGACTAGAATTTTCCTATAATACCAACAATAACAATCATTCTCTTTATTACACATTAAAATATGATTTAAATACATAAAATTATGCTTAATACAATTTTAAATGTTGATAAGTCTAATATATTTGGGAATTAGGTACATTGAATTATAACTTTAAACATGATTTATGACATCTTTATTGGAAACTTCTTTAACATGCTTGAGTTTGAAACTACATTGGATAACCGTGGGAAATACATAATAAAGGGGTGAGTCATAAATCCCAGTTTTGGAATAAGCATGGAATAACATGATGATAATAATACATGTTGGAAAAGGAATATTAATGAGGCATGAAGGAACGTGAATAATAAGGCATGATAGGGGATGATAATCATAACATGGGAAATGTGGCAATAACTTAAAACACTAAATCAGAAAAATAAGTCAAGTCTAAACCAACAATACTTTATGGTGGAAAAAGTTCCATAAAGGAATTAGGTGCACCCCTATCCCAACATGACGTATGATGATACTAAACATTACCCAATTCATTGGAGCTCTATATAATTCCAGGTGCACCCTTCACTTTCATTTTATTCTCAGGCTTAAGTGTGCCACGTAGATTATAAAACATGGATTCATTCATCATCAGAATTTATTCCATGATAAAGGAGAGTGGAAAATATACTTATAAATACCCAATAAAAAGTTATATTTTTATAAAAGTGAGCATGTTTGATAATAAATTGGTATGGTATTCACTACAAAATTGGTTTGGCATGGAAAATCACGGGGAAAATTCAGCAACATAACAATGTCACTTAAAAAATTTATAAAATGGGTTAATGAGAGAGAAATAGATATCTCATAATTTGGAGATTAAGTGGAAAGTAAGAGGGAAATTTAAGGACATGTACACACATATATAATTAGAAAAGGAAGACATACAATAATAAAAATCTTGAATAAAAAGAGAAAGGAAATGATGCTTACGAAATTTTGGATTTGTAATGGGTGTACATGGGAGCGATTAATGAGAGAGAAAGGGGTATCTCGTCATTTATACATAACGAGGAAAGTATTGGGGAGGTGAGAAAATATACCCCATCATTAGTAATTGAAAATAAAAGGGTAATAACAAGATAAATAAACTTGGATAAATATGAGAAAGGAAATAACTCTTAATTGAATGCGTGGCTCCAAAAGCATGAAAAGGGGCTTCTTAAGAGATTGGGGAACCTTGGGAGGATTATAGAGAGGGGAGGGTAGAGTAAGGCCCTGATAAAAGTATTTTGAGTGAAAATAAGTGGGAGCTTGGGTGGGTTTATATAGTAAATGATAGGTAAATTCTTTAATATTTCAAAAACTTAGGTTTTAGACTTTATATAATAAAATATTCAAAACTACAAAAATTGTCTTGGTTTATCCCATGGTTTTTGTCAAAGTAGGGAGTTTTTTTATTTTATTTGTAAAAGGTCCTAACATATTAAAATATTACCCTTTCTTATGTGGAGGTGAGTCACTCTTTTAAATAAATGAATTTTAAATCATAAAATATATTATATATCCTGGGGGATTCATAACAGAATTACAAAATTAATAAAATAAAGTTAAAATAACATAATTTTAAGTGTAATATATATATATATGTGTGTTTGAGTATACCCATTATATTATTTATTACCTCATTTTTGGGTCACAATGATGTCATAAGACAAACTGTATATTTATACAACATTTAATTTTTAGCCAAAAATTTGACTATCTCAGAAAATTATGAAACATTCACAAGAGGATAATTTCGAAATTATAATTAAAAAAACAATATTATATATATATATAAAATATTTTTTAAATATATAAATTTTTACTTTCAGAATAATATTGAACATTTATTGAAAAATGTCGGGTTTTTTTGACAATAACTGTATTGAACCCTAATAAAATGTACATTTCAATTAATAAAAAATTATATGAATATTTATAATTAATACACCTTATTTAATAATAAAATACTAGTAAAATACTATTTATTTCCAAAATCCATTAATTCATAAAAAAAATCCTTAAATTGAATTTGAATATTTCCCAAAAATACCATTTTTGTTTAGTTGAATCAAAATAAAAATAATTTATAAAGTAACAAAAAATGAAGTTAAATTAATTAGTCAATAAAATATAAATATTAATATTATTATGGTCTTGATATATATCCCTTTATTACACATGTGTACAACCTAAGAGTAAGGTGCATGATGACGAGACTTTCATGGGGTCGTTCAAAAGACATGTTTTGGGCCCTGATTTCGATGATCTTGATCTTATCCCATAAAAATGTTTATCTCATGATTAAGTTATTTGATATCAGCATGGGATTAGTTAATGGAAAATCCCAATGATGCAATCTCCCTTAGAAGTCCTGATAAATGGGATTTATAGGGTACAATCTTACTTAATGAGGCAATCAATTCCTTTTTTTGTGTTAGTTGGGTTCATTAAATACCTATATTTATACTAATCATGTGATCAAAATTCCACAACTATATTAACTATGGTAATATTATTAATGGTATATTAAATACAAATATATAACCAAGGAAGTGAATGTGTTTTATATAACCATATTACATAATAAAAAATTAATTAATAAGGGAATTTTATTTATAATAGTTCAGATTGTTACACTATAAGTTTGTTTATTTAGACATTGTTATCCTATTTTTGGATGCTACCTTTATGGTTAGGTTTTTCTCATTATATGATGTTTTATGACATACATTATTATACTCTATTTGTTTCTATCATTTCACTTGTATTTTGAGAGTGAAATCATTCCCATGTTTCATTGTACGATACCATGGTGCTTTTCACTAGCTCACAGTGATTAAGAATGCACTTTAGGCCTCGTGGAAATTCAATTATGGTGACATTATTAGTTTACCTAGGTTAGTCTGTTATAAGTTGGTATCAAAGGTCCATTTTATCTTAAAGGTTTTCTCTCATTATTTTGTATCACCCTATTATGTATAGGGGTTGTTTATAGACTAGATATAGTATTTTTGGAACCTAAGAGGTAGTGTGAGAGGGTGCATGGACAACTCACTTTTATGACAAGCCTTGAGTTACCTTGGGAAATCTGGGGTTGTTTATCACCCTTATTTATAGTTTTTATCTTTTTTTCTTTAGTTCTCACTAATTTGGTTTTTATTAAGGAAGTAAATTATTTTCTAGATGGTATATATTCTATTATTTTATAGATTATGGATCCCCAAGAAGAAAATAATTGAATTTTAGGGAGGAATCTATGGAACAGGTGCTATAGGTGAATTTTATGGTTGAATAAGTCTTGGTGGAAACAATATTCTAAATGATCCTATCATTGATCCAAGTAGCCCGTGTTTTATTACTAGAAACTGGGGTTATCCCCATGATCTTATCCCAATGGTTTTCTCTAACCATTGGGATAAGGCATTATACCAAAGGTTATCCAAAAAGTTGTCTAAAAATTGTTTGGATAGTCATGCCTATGCCAAAAGTTTTTTAAAACCATTGGAATACATCATACCTAAGTTTACTATATCAATATCTCCATCTTGTGATGCCCTTCTCCCATCCCGAGTCCCTCAGTGTAGCTCCCCTCCTCCAATATTGATCCCTAGTAGTGTCACTCCCCTACTCCCATCCTGAGCCCTAGTAGCTAGTGCTCCTCTCATGATCTAATCCCGAGCCTACAATGATGTGTTCCCCTCCCCTCCTCCCATCGAGATCTAATCCCCAGATCAAAAATCATCTGTATTTGAGTGTATTCACAATTTGGAAAGAAATTATTTTCTTGATTTCATTTCAATCTTCTTCAATATTAAATCAATGGGTTCCAAATCATTGAGGTATTCTCAGAAAAATAATTTTTTTTATTTTTGGTCTAAAACAACATGCAAATTCTTATTTTTGTAGTAATTTAATTTATTTTGATACCATGGTTTTATTTAGGGTTTCTTATATCCAATTCATGTCTCTTTGGGTTAGTTCAGACCAGTTTGGTTTAGTTTGGGTTCGTTATGTTAAATTTTGGATTGGTTCATTATTGTATTTTATTTTTCATTTTCGTTCCATTTAGTTTATTCAAATCTTTAAATTTCATTATGATGTCATTATCAATATTTTATTTGTTACTAATATTTATTGAGATCAAAGAAATTATTTATTTTATGTTTACATTTTATAAAGTTGTTCATAATGTTAGAATCATATTGAGTAGTTGATATTATAGGTGGAAATTTATCCGAATGTTCATCATTATATTTAAGTGATAGAAAAAATCATATAAATAGATTATGTTTTTTGAAAACAATGATGACCTCCACAATTTAATTTCTCATATAGTATGAATTATATGATTTTTTATCATTGTTACATATTCCCTGTGTCTACATGTTCTATGTGATTTTTTCACTATATAAATATTATATAGTTCATATAGTAGTGTATACATATTGTAGTTTAATATTTACAAGCATTAAATATCATTATTTATTGAGTAATAAGTCGACATGATGTGTAAGAATATAGGTTTCTCTTTGATGTGATCATATAATACATTATTGTGAAAACATTAATGTTTTATACTTGAAATGGTAATGAATAGTATTAATTTTAAATTGAATAAAAAAAATAGTTGACAATTTTTCCATTTTTGTTATATTTGAGGGAGTTGTAATAATGATTTCGACTTCTAGAATGTTATTTTTTGAAGTTCCACCATATACCTGAAACTAATTTATGAAAATAGAGAAACACAGTTTGTCAAGTAAACAATGAAATATATACCTATCAACTAATAATGTGAGTTGAAGTTATTGAATAAAGAACAAAACATATATGTGTTAGTTAATAAAGAATACACAAAAATGATAAATATAAAATTTTGGATGGAAATTTCCATCGATATTGAACATTAATATAATTGTAGAACTATAAAAATATGAGATCTATATGAAGCAACCATAAATCAACTGTCATCAAAATAGTATAATCACAACCATCATAAAATAGTCAGATGATAATCAACCATAATCATCCTAGGTATACTTGGGATTTAAAGAGAAAATCTAAAAAAAACCTAAATATGATATCCATTAAATCAGCATATGATGCAATTCAGCTACCCCGACACTCTATTTTATCCTACCTTGCCCGAACAAGGTGTAAAATCCAAAAAGAATAGTGTGATCCTAACTTGGGAAAACTGTCCATAACAACATCATAACTAGTGTAATAATTTTACCAAGATTTCTAAACTCGATACCCATGGTTTCTTATAACACTAAACAGAATTGAGATATAAACATATCATAATATATATATATATATATGTACATATAATTGGAAATAATCATAACACTGCCTGATCTATGATCACCATTCACAGAAGTGTCCCCTTTTCAATGAGAATAGTAATATAATAATCAAGTCCCATAACAGTGAAGATTTCATCCACTTTACACAATATCAATATCACATTATCCTTTATACAACAATATGAAGGATCATACTTTATCGATGTACTTGTATTATAAAATATATTTTTATAAAGTTTTAACCATGTCTTTAGAACACCATTAAATATACCATGTTATAAAACTATCTTTTGAAAACAAAATCATGGAAAAATAATTTAATCATAACCAAGTTTATAAAACTTACAAATATCATCGAAGAATCGAAAATAATCAATCATTCCTAAGATTTGTTTTGTAAAATATATACTTACCCATAGTTTTAAAATAATTCAATAAAAAATATTAGTTACTCTTATTAAATAGGTTTAGAATCAATTCCAACCATTTGATTCTAAAATTTATTTGAAAGAGACTCTTTGGAATTTCTATACACACTTGGATTGTTTAATAAAACAAATTAAAATTAATGAACTAGGAAATCATTTAATACCCATTTAATCCTAGTGATATTTTTGACAAAACTATATTCCTTTGATGGATAATAATTATATACACATAATATTTCCTTGAAATCATACAAGGCATGGGATTAAAAAACTTAAGCATTCATGTATTTAAGTTTAAAGTTATATTGATAGAAATATCTATGTTAAATCCATGAACTAAAAAGCTATAATATAATTCCACCACTTAGGGGAGATTCACTAAGGAACATATCTAAAGGTCCTTTACACCTCATTAGTTTATTCACTCAATTAAACCTCATTTAAATAACACCCCTAGGTATTTATATTCCATTAGAAACATTTTCATAATTAAATCGCTGACCCTCTATGGGTTTGGTGAATTATTACACATTCATATAATGGAATTCAATATCATGATTTTATATTTATAGTATTTTGTAATATATATAGTATTTTTTCTTTTATATTATGAGTCTCATATATACTGGTGTATTTTTAGGGTGTCATATAAATTGAACAGTTCTTGTTTTATTAAATATATTATGAATTAAACATCAATATTGTTTAATTTCTTTTACGAAATGACTTATAAAAATTATTTTTACATAATGGATAGAAGTTGGATGTATGGAATTGTTTGGATCTCATGTTATATTCAAAACAAGTTGGAGAGAGTTTTAGATTTTTCACTTGAAAATGCTTCAGATAGTGGTCACATACACTGACCATGTTATAATTTTATTCAAAGACCTTAGTTGAGCCATGAAGAAGTTATCTACCACATAACCAAATATGGTTTCAAACAAACTACTATGTGTAGTATCACAATGGGAATAAAATTAAATCTCAAAATTATTGTGATCCAAATGAGATGAATAGATTGGAGAATATTTTTGATGACCATTTTCCATTTTTTTATCATAATGAAAATGAAGGGATGTCGACCCAAGATAACTTTGATATGAAAACACTTGACATGTCTAATGAAGATGATGATGCTAAAAGGGGGATAAAATTAAATTATGCTTCCACAACTCTAGTATATCAGAAAAGTGGAAAAATGAAGAAACTATAATTTTTAATCCAATTATTTCATGGGAAAACAATGTATGGGATTTATAATACTAACATTGTTTATATTCTTAACTTTTTAATGAATTTATTGTATATGATGAAAATATTCCCCCAAACCACTATATAAAATGGATGTTAGTTGAGAAAATTGGATTTTCAAAAATACAATGACTCTTTCCTGAAATATTTCAGCTTATTATGGGAGAAAACTGCTAAATAAAATGATTGTATAAAATATGGTACATACCTATGGAACTTAAAAGATGATGGAAAACCATCCCTGGTGCTACAGAAAGTAATGAATTATTTTCCATTGTTCCCTAGACTCTAGAATATTTTAATGTCGAATGAAATATCAATAAAAATGTGATGTCATAATACCAAGATAAAGAATAATAATGATGAGTTGGTCCACCCTCCAGATAGATTTTCATGGTATAGACTTGATGGTTGAAATCCTAATTTCATAGCTGATGTGCGTAATGTGAGGCTAGGTCTTTCATGTGATGGTTTTAATCAGTTTGGGAAGATGCTTAATTCTCACAACACATGTACAACTTTCATATAGATTTATAACCTTCCTCCTTGTATGTGTATGAACAACCCCTTCCATTTCATGAGTATACTCATATCTAGACCGTCTGATCCTCACAATGAAATAGAAGTATACATGCAAACTTTAATAAAATAGTTGAAACATCATTGGAATGTGGATGTGCACAGATACGAAGCATGCTCAAAAGATATATTTTAGATGCGTGTCGTGATTATGCGGATGATTAATTATTTTGTAGGCTATAAAATGATGTATGGATGGACAATGAATGTAAAAATATCATGTCTTGTTTTTATGAATAGTACATGATCTAAAAGACTAAAATATCACTATAGTTTCAGTTTTAGGGGACTTCGACGATTCTTACCAATGGACCATCCATATAGTAATAATTTTTGATAGTTTGACAATACCATGGAGACCAAAAATCCACCTCATCGTATGTCTAGAAACGATGTGATTAATGAATTGTAAGATTTAATTTTTTCATTTAGGAAGGGTCAGGTGATATATAGAAAGATGAAGAATGTTTCCACTAAAACTAGTAACAATTAAAAAAAATAAGAGTATATTCTTTGAGTTTCTTTATTGGTCAATGACTTTGTTACATCATTTCTTAGACATAATGCACATTAAAAAGAATATTTGTTAAATGATTATTTAAACTCTTTTAAATTTCAAGGGAAATACAAAAATATGATTTACAATCCCAACATGACTTGGTGGATTGGGTAATTAGACCATAATTGTATCATATGTGTATCGATGAAAATAAATGGGATGTTTTTTTGTGATTCTTATGTGATGAACCTCTAGAAAAAATAAATTTCTGGAAGTATTAGATGCTATTATAGTTCAGGATGGCTGTTCAAGCAACCTAGAAAAATGGGTCAATATAAGAGAGTTAAAGCTTAAATCTCTGAAGACTCCTGATTATCGCATCCTTCTGACTGCATTGATTCCAATAATAACCAGTCATCTTCTATCCAATAATGTATGGGTTTTAGTTATTCAGTTGTTCCATTTATTTAAAGATATTTTTATAAGAAGCTGTAGAATTCATTCTTGCAAAACGTTTTGGTAGAGGCACCATTAATTTTGTGCGAGTTGGAGAAAATATTTCCTCCATCATTTTTCATATTCATGCTGCATCTAAATATCCATCTTCCAATTGAAATACTTCTCATTGGACCAGTTTCTTTTCATTGGATGTACCCAAATAAAATAGACATGTTCACATTGAAGTCTTTTTCCCAGAATAGAAATAATCCCGAAGGTTATATCGTCTAAGGTTACTTGGATCAAGAATGTATGGATTTCTATTCAATGTATTTCTCTGATCTGACTAAAATATAGAACATACCAATGAGAAATTTTGAAGAGTACTATGAGTGAGACTTTATATAGTAAATAATTTTCTATTTGGTTGAAATAGAAGGTAGAAATATTACTGTAATAAATTAATAAAATAAATAGTTAATTAAGTTTAATATTCCATTATATTTTTGGAATTGAGTTTTCCTATTGAATATATCTCTGAGGAAATGATATATTTGGATTTTGGTCTCAATTTTAAAATTTATCTTATTATGAAGTTGGAGAAAAATTCTAATATTGGGTTATTAATCATATGGTCGAGTCACTATAATGAAATTCTAGTGGTTTGATTCGATGATGAGGCATGAGACATTTATAGATGATTTTGGATTTTGAGTTATGTACATGACTCACACTCTTGCTATCGATGAACTGTATATATTGGAATCAATGTTGAAACAAGTTTTTTATGTCAAAGATCATATTTTTCCTGAATTTGGTGTCATTATTTAAGCAATCCATTTAAATTTTTTTGATGATGTTGAGTAAGGAATTAACACCATACCTACACCCATTGGACTCGATCCATTTATTACCTATGATGAATCCAATACTTCAATTGTCAGATTTGATTATGAACCAGAAGTTGTGGTGGGAAATATATAAAATCATCCATTAGTGATATAGTTATTTTGGTTTAGCTTGACTTGGGTTGTTGAGGTTGGTGATATAAAAATTGATTTACTATTTATTAAAAATATTTTTATCCAACTTTTCCTTCATATAAATTTTCAACGTTTAACAGTTTTATTTTTCTTTGATTTTTATTTTTTAATATTGAATTAAACTATATTCCAACCTATATAACCAAACATAACTTAAAAAAATAAATTGTAAAAAAATATGAATTGAATTGGTTATATTAAAGTAATTGATATGAAAAAAATGAAATGAAAAAAATAGAAAAATAACCAAACCCAAAATATGAACCAAATGACCTAAGACAAATAAAAATGGAGAAATGAACTAAGAAAAATAAAAGTGAACAAATAACCTAATCAATTGACCATAATGAACTAAATTTCCTAACCAAAAATTTAATTGGAGGGAATTTAATATAGAATAAAACTATATCATACCCATACTAAACATTCTAATTTGAACACATTGTCTTTTCTATGACATGTCTTATGTTTTTATGTTCTTACCACAAGATATAATTTTTTTTGTTACATCACTATGTATCCTGTATTTGGTTTGACCAGTGGAATTTCATAATTAAGTCATGCATGATCTTTCTTCTTATTTGGGTTATACATTAGTTATTTATTTTTAATGAATTACATTTTTATTTTCAAATGAAAGAAATGAAAAATATTTATGAGATATGTAGAAAAAGGATAACAGAAAACAATTTCCAAATTAGTGAGATGGGTGTCCCTCCATTGGTGCTCCTTGTGAGCATTTTATTTGAAGAATATATATCAATAACATATATTGTCATGTGATTAATTTTTTTTAACTTTTAATCAGGATCCAACACCAAGGATCCAGTTATTCATCAACCATATTAGTAGTTCAAGTTCTCAGGATGGTGATATAGGGGGGGGGGGGTAATATAACTAGTCACTCTAGTCGGCATTCCCAAACACACCCTGCCCCCTGATGCACCATTTACCACACCTTCTGATCATATAGTGTCATTATATATGCCTAAGATATTTAGGCCACCCATTTTTGTACCAACATTTTCATCTGAGCCACCTCGCCTATATTTCCTGTATCCAATCATGATTCCTACTTCTTATTCAGACTATTAATTTGCACATCCATCTATGTTATCTTCTTTTCATTGTTCTTATTTTTCCCTGAGATATTACATTCCTATAGCTTTACTCATATTCTGACACATTCTGTGCCTACATAGCATACCCTGATACACACTCCATCTGTACTGGTTGATGTTCCTTTAGTACCTGGGGATCCATCGATGCCCATTGATCATCCTACCTTAGTTATATTTATATAATCCTGGTAAATTTTTTAGCTTAATTTATTTTCATTATAATATGTATTGATATAATATGTGTTTTTCTTCTTTAAAAATGGATATTTAGATAAATGGCGTGGGAATACACACATGAGTGCATTGTTGAACTACCACATGTAGCTGATGGTGGAGTAAAATGAAGATGACCAAATGATTCAAAAATCAGAGCGAGAATATAATAATTTTTTGGAGATTCTTTCCAAATACTCTGACATCATTCCCATCAATACACTCTCCTGGTAAGAACAACCAAATGAAGTAAAGAATAAATCTTGGGCAAAAATATGGGTAAAAAGTTTGTTGGATTTAATGTTAAATTATTATTGTATTGATTTGAATTAATATTTTGGTGACAACTTCATTTTAATTTTTGTAATGGTGAGGCTGTGAGGCGAGCATGACTCATAGAATTTGGTGAGCCATGGAGAGGATATAAGAATGAGTTGTATAGTGGATAGAATGATAGATTTTGAATGGATTTAGAGGCCACACTTGTCATGAATGACTATCTGGTATAAAATATTTGGGAAATGTTTACTCATTCGATGAGTACCCAGTTTGAGTTATTCACCAAATTTGATGTTTTTGAATGAAAACTACCATGATTTACATTTCTAATTTCAGTTGCTTTATTGAAAATTCATTTTTAAAATCATTATGAAGAAATAAAAAACAATGATTCTATGAAATATCTCCACCCTTTGGGGTAGAATATGATTCCATACCATGAGAGGAAGTAGGCACGACACCTGTTAATAGTTTTTCTTTATGACTTTCACTTTCTTTTGTTTCCTCCATATTTTATTCCATTTCTAATTTGGATAGAAAAATGATCATGTATTCTTTAGTTTATTATTGAAATATTCCATAAAGAAAATCAAAAGTTTTGGTATATCAGTGAATATTGAATATGAATTAGAGACTTTTATAGTCTTTTCCTACAAGAGATTAAATAGGGTTGCAATCAAATATGAATCAATATATACTCAATTTTTTTGGTCTAAAAAATTTAAATTAGGATCCCAAAACATACATGATGTTTTTATTATACTTTTATAGAATGTTTAGATTAATTGGATATAATTAATTTTTTTATATCTCATGAAAATATGGGGGTTAATGAGCTTATAAATTCTAATTCCAAAAAAGTAATTAAATTAAGTGATTTGGTTCTAATTAGATAATTAAAACATAATTTTTTTATCCCTTTATGATAGGGATTTAATTCTTATACCTCATATTTTATAGTATACTTTTTTCCTATACCTTAGGGAGTTATCCCCTAATGTTTTACTTCCCAAAAAGAAGAAGATAATAAATAGGTTGATAAAGATGGAATTGATGATGACCTGAGCAAACCCAAATGGAATGGAATAAAATATAAATAACCTAAACCAAATTAACCATTACTAAACTAATTAAAAAACAAAATCAACTTAACCTGACCCAAACTAAATGTAATTGAACTAAAATGAAATAAAATAAATAAAAATTAATAGAAAAAAACTGAATTGGTATTAAATGACCTAAATTAAACCAATAAATCCTAGGAAAAAACTAAATATCACTGAAATATACCTTATATTCACCAAACATACTCAAACCAAACCAAACATAACTAATTCAAACTAAACTAAACTATCTCCGCCTTATTTAAGTTAAACCATGCCATGTTAAGAGAAATTATGCAAACTTAACCAATCATAGAAAAAGAAATTTATCTAAACTAAATCAAATTTAATTAAACTAAATTAAACCAATGAGAATGGAATAGAATTGATCCATACAGAGCTCTAAAAAAGTAAAATTACACTAACCTAAAGACACCCAACTCAACCCAAACCACACTAAAGTGAATTAAATTGAACTAAAAAGAATAGTATCAAACCTAACTAAATCAAATGAATTTAAACCAAATTTATTTTATATTACTTGAAATAAATACAATTGAATGACACCCAAATGAATCAAATCAAATAAACTAGACTAGAATAATTTTGAATTGAAAAAAACCAAATAAAAAAGAACCAAACTAAACTGAACTATTCTAGGAATACCTAAATGTAAATGTACTAAAAAAACATGTATGCACCAATTCAAGAAGAGGTAATGAAAATGAAATTGACTATAAAATAATATATTTTTATTAAAAAGACTAAAACCAACCTAAACCCAATAGAAACCAATATTATTGAAACAAACCATAGTAAACCAAATTATATTGAATTGAATCATACTATACAAAAATAAAAAAATTTGGATTTTATAGAATAATATCGAAACAACTCAAATATAACCAAATTAAGATGAATTGAATTTAACTAAGTCGAACTAAATTGTACCAAATAAAATTAACTAGGTCTGAACCAAATTGAACAATCTTAAACTAAAGTCAATTGAACAAAAATAATGTAAAGAAATCATAAGAAAACCAAATTTGATTGGAAAAAAATTAATTGACCCAACTTGTTCTGTACGAAAGTAAATTAAGTTGAAGGTGATAGGCTTGAACCATCTTGATATGATGTAAATGAAATTGTATCTAAATAAACAAAATCAATTAACCTATATAAAAATAAATTTAATTGATTCAAATGAAATATAAATAAAATATAATGAAATAAATCAACCCAAATGAAATAGATCTCAAACAAACTAAGTCAAACTAAAAAAAATACTTAATCGAATCAATAATGAATTGAAATGGCCTGAAACACCCATAACCAAAACAAACCAAACTAAAGAGAACCAAATTGAAATGAATCAAAATGGACTAAGTCAAACTTAGTACACATGAATGAATATTTCTTAAAAAAATTATTAAAAGGGAACTGTACTAGAATAAACTAAATTGAATCAAACTATACTGAATTTATATAAAGATTAAAAAAAACCATGAAAAATGATTATTTATGTTAGGATTAGAGTGTTCATAACTGATTCTTGCATATTATTTTATGTTATAGTAATACATGTTTATATTATCATTTAGTATGATGATAAAAAAACCATGTTATTATTGATTACTCTTATGACCTATTCAATCATATATATGTTTTTTTATCAATAACCCATTCATTGATACTCAGTTATAATTCATTTATCATATGTTTTTCTTTTCAAATTATTTTAGAATTAATATCCATTTGATTTTAGTTATTTAATTAATTATTAGTAAACTATTATCAATTATGTTTTCCTATATTAAATGTCATTGTAAAGGGAGGATTTGAATATTCAAGGATGTGTTCATTGAGATTTTTTTTTCTCAAGCAGAAGGAAAATAGATGGAAGTATAGTTAAAAAACCGACATAATAGCATATTGTAAGTTTTTCATTGTTTATTTCAAATTTTAATATAATTTTCTAACTTAAGAATCTCTTCATTTTTGCAGTAGCCTACTTTGGAGGCCTTTGATTCCCATGAAGATGACAAATATGGTCCGAATGATCACTTATGTCATGTTTTGGATGTTGATGACAATGGCAGAGTATGCTGTCGACCTTGGAAGTGTATTGTCCTAACGAGGTATTGGCCCCCTTCATGTTCCATTTCTGGTAGCACTAACTTTGAAGAAGCTAATGCATGGGCACCATGAGTTGACGCTAAGGCATAAAAGCCTGATTAAGTTCCATATAGGTGGAAGAACAAAATCAAAGGGAAACACTGAATTTATGAAACTAATGGATGTTTTATGTCCATCACTTCAATTAGAGACCATCGTGGCTTTTCATGCATATATATCGATGATTTTTATATTATATATTGCACACAGAAGTAGTCCTAGTGGTGGTTAAGATGATGCTGTTTCTAGAAATGAATATGGTGAAGATAAAAATGAGGTAGAGGGAGAGGATGAGGGAAAGGAAGAGGATGAGGATGAGGTCGAGGGCAAGGATGAGGGTGAGGGAGAGGATGTAGCTGAGGATGGGGATATGGTTGGGGATGGTGGTGTTGATAATGATGGTGATGATAGTGATGATGATGAGGTGCATATTGATTCTTTACATTTTAACTGATATTTATGACATTTGATGTTTGAATCACTAGTGGAAAAACATATTTTAACGTTGTTTTTCATTAACTTTTTTACGTTGGTTTTAAACCAACGTCTATAAAGATGATGTAAAAAATATAGTTTTTAGTAAGAGTTTCGACGTCGGTTTTACGTAAAACTGACGCTGAAACTAATTTTTGACACAATATTCGGCGTCGGTTTTAGCTAAAACCGACGCCGAAGCCCCGGTCGAACCTGCTTTCGCCGTCGGTTTTACTTAAAATCGACGCCGAAGTTAATTTTTTTAATCTTTCGGCGTCCGTTATTTAAATAACCGACACCATAAATAATTTTTTTTATTCTTTTGGCATCAGTTAGTTAAATAACCGACACCATAAATAAAAAAAAATTATAAAATATTTCCAATTACACATCCCAAAAAATTCAAAACCCCTGTAAAGATAACACAATATATAAAAACAATTAAACAATATTTATCATCCAATGCCTCGTATAACTTCAGTTCTTATATCTAGTTAATCAATAAAATTATCAATATATTGTTATTATAAAGTAAAATTTAAATACACGTACCTGCAATCAATGAATTCAAGAAATTTTCTGACATTTACAAGTCCCATGACTCCAGAATTTACGACATGCTAATTGTTGGTTATTATTGAAGCATTCATTTGATTATTAGTAGGTTAAAACACCTAATATATTAAAAGAGTTAGGTTTTTGTACCCATATGTATTATTATTTATAAGTATTAGAATATACCTACCTCAAATCTTAATCAGACTTAACAAATAGTTCGCAAAAGTAGATTGAATATGGGTCATATCAGATTCGGAATAAGGCTGTGAATCATTTAATGCCTACAATAATATTGAATAAAATAAAATTAAAAAATAGAATAATATGGGAGAAAATATATAAAAAATTAATACAACTAACCTTTTGAAAATCAGTAGTTTTCCCAGTTGTGATTATCTCGTACATGAATCATAGAATATAATAACCACATTCAACATGTCCATTTTGACGATGCCACTGCAGTTATAAAAAATTTAATTAAAAAATATATAACAAAAATATAAAAACTAATTACCTGTACTTCTACATATTTTATTTCCATTGGTTTCTTTTCTGACATGTATTCCTTGTTAAAATGTTTCCATGATCTGCAATTTTTTATATATGAACTAATAATACTTATGTAAATAATGAAAATTAAACATAATGAGCTTATAAAAAATAAAAAATTTACCTGTTTAATAAGGTGAGAAATGGTTTATGCACTCCTCCTAATAAAGAGAAAAACCAATATAAGGTGCATTCACTTGGGCAAAAAATGCCTAACATCCAATGCCCCCTACAATACAAAAAGTCCACAATTAATGACATTATAATGATCATTAGTTCATAAAAATGTTGATGTTCTTACTTATCAAGAAATCACAAAAACCAGCACTGAATCTCTTTCTGTGTTAATCTCTCGGATATATATTGAACTCTTTCATGATTCTTCACATATTTGGCTTCTGAGGAAATGTACTCTGGATCTATAAAGCTGTAAATGCTTGTTGTTTCCTTTATTAAAAGAAGATTGTGTAGATACCTAATTTAAAAAGAAAATATACTTAGTCATTGACATAACAATCTTTTATTAAAGAAATAGAAATTTAAACGTCAATTTACTTACATGATAAACAACTGCACCACACTCTGCGTGATCTCTTCAAAATTAACTAAATTCATGATATCTTATTTCAATAATTTCAATCCATAATTTCTTCCACATATATCGGGCTTTATCCAAAACTCATAGACAAAATTCAAGGAAGAAGAGGACTCAGATAATCTTTTTAACCCATAAGAAATATGAGAAGTATCTACAAACTACTGTTCCTGAACATTTTGTTGCATTTGTGCAGTTTCTTTTGCTTTAAGATATTCCAATATAAGTTAAATGTTAGAAAACATTATAAGTAATTTTGAATCATTTTTAATTAATATTAAAAAAAACGCATACCTCAAGTGAAATATAACGAAGAAGGGAAGTTGGAAAAAGTAAAAAATGGCCTGTACATTCCCCAACACTGGTGATCTCCACAGTAGGAAATGGTAGTAGAGTAGTAGGATCTATAATAACAAGTACTGATACGCTAACCTGACCCATCTACGTAGGCTGATGATGTACTGAGTCCCCCAAAAAATGCACCTGTCCTAACGCAACAATATGTACATGAGGATCTCCTGCAAACAACTCACAATATAAGGCTTTATCTGAAGGAGGAGGTGGATACTCAAAGTAAGCAGGTGGGGAAGGGTAAGCAGATGTGGCATGGTAGTCCGGGTCAGGAGGCTGAGAAGGCAGAAAAATGAAAAAGTAATATTAGTGTTTAAAATTTATAAAATAGAAAAATTGATTAAAATAAAATAATATACCTCGAAAGGTTGCATTGACGGGGCATGGTAAGCAGATGGGGCAGGGTTGTCCAGGTGAGTAGGCTGAGAATGCTGAAAAATGAAAAACTTATATTTGTCTTTATAATTTATAAGATAGAAAAATTGATGACAAATAAATAATATACCTCGGAAGGCTGCATAGATGGGGTAGGGTAAGCAGATGAGGTAGGGTAGTCCGGGTGAGCTGACGGAGAAGGCTGAAAAATGAAAAAAAATAATAATAGTGATTATAATTTATAAAATAGAAAAATTGACGAAAAATAAATAATATACCGGGTAAGGCTGCGTAGGTTGTGATTGTCTTGCCAAGTGTTCTAATAAATCCTTCTGCACTGCTACTTGAATTTGATCACCCATAGACTGTTTCATATCTTTCATCTCTTCTTTTAAGGATTCTATTTTTGCGTCTTTTGATTGCTTACTCTTACCAAAAAACTTTTGAATACTAACACCCGCCTGATATCCTCTAACACGTCCGGTGTGTTCTGCCTTTCCCAAAGCAGTGGCTAGGATGTCCATCCTACCCTCAAGGATAAAAGATCCCTGTGTCTCTTACTCCTGAAGTTCATCCTGAAATGAGAAATAAAAAGGTTATATTAGTGTTTATAAATTATAAAATAGAAAAATTGTTAACAAATAAATAATATTTACTTACAATTTTATCATCCACTTGATGAGATTCCTCTGTAAGATATTGTTCATTTTTTCTTCTTCTTGCTCGTTTCCATTTCTCATGGAGAGTGGGAGGAGATGGAGGACCAAACTGGACCTCTTCTGAACCACTACTTGATCAAGCTCTTAATGCTTCAAAATTTTCATCAATCATTTTCTGCTCTAAATACGAATTCCCTCCATGTGATAAAGTATGAGGGTATACGTTGTTCAACTGGATCTCCTGATGAGATCTCTGGGAGGCCTGTTATATAAAAATAAACAACTAGGTAATAAGAAAAATATAGCATAAATTTTAAAATATAAAACAATTACCATACCTGAAATTTATCTTCCTAACGACTATCAACAAATCGCTTCCATGTTTCTTTATCTATATATGGATACTTAAGACATGGGATTTCAAACCTTCTCTTTCCAAAAACATACTTTTTTGTCAGTTTGTTTTTAAAATCTCTCCATCGAACCGCCACTAAAGAGAGATTTCTTTTCTTAATTTCATTGGTTTCCTCAAAATTGAATGCCATCTGTAATTTAATAAATTAAATATGTCATTTAAAATATATAATATTCAAAAAATGAGATAAAAGAAATAAAGTAAGATATTTTACCGTCACGGCCTCCCAAAGTTGTTGCTTCGCCGTCTTGTCCACTAACTTCCAATCAGGATATAAAATACTAATCCTACAATGGCTCTGCATCACTATATAACTGAAAAAGTGAACTGCATTTGGGCCAACTGCATTATTTTTATCATCAAAATGGATGTGTACTTTGTTATAATCATGAGCAAGTGATAGTTTTGGTAAACATGTAATACCACATTTACCAACTTGAGAACTTGATTTTTGAGTAGTAACAGGAGAAGTCTCCTCCGCCACGGACGCATCAGTAGTCCTGCAATTGTTTTGTTGTAAATTAACAGTTTTATTTCATTAAATAAGTATATTACTGAATATTTAATAATATGTCAAAATAGATATACCTCAGTAACTGCTCCTCTCTATCTGTATCTGACTTTTCTACGAGAAAGTGTAATGAAATTTTGTGTACCTACATATCATTAGAAAACTGAATAATTAGAAACAAGGAAGACAAAAATAAGTATGTAAAAATATAGGCATGCATTTGTATGTTTTAAAAATAGACACAAAATATAAATATTTACCAAAAAAATTAGGAGACTAATTTATTGTTTTCCCACATGCCTTCATCATGATCGGTACGTACTGCATGCACTATGTTTGTCTTATACTCATTATAATCATCTGGAAATTGCGTAATAGATGAATAAGGCTCATGTAAATCACTAGAATCATCAGAATCATCCTCATCACCCAAATGGTATCTTTTCCCTTGAAAAAAAACTGACCACTGATCATTCGACAGATCAATGACATAAAATACTTGTTTTCCAAGTGTCAGCATGATAAATGGTTCCTCATTGTGATTAAATCTTTTTCAAATCAACCAGTTTAAACCCATATTCATCATGTTTTATGCCACTATTACTATCAACCCAATTACTCTTAAAAACAATGACTCGAAATTTAATATAATCAATTTCCCATATGTATTCAATAACTCCAAAATATGATGTTGATGCAGAAATTGGGTTTTTATCTTTGGAACATTAAAAATGCACTACTTCAGTGAATACCATCACACCACTATTCTGAACGGTACTCTTTTCATCCAGGTTTTTTGTGTAAAATGTGTATCCATTGATATCAAAACCATACCATGTGATCACATTAAGAGATGGTCCCCCTGATAACCACTTCAATGTTTCTGATACAGATATATCTGGGGTGACTTTCTCTTTAAACCATGAAACAAATGTCTTCTTATGCTCAATAATCAAACACCTTTCATTTATTTTCTGATATCATAACTTTAATTCAGCAATATGTGAGGATATATATGTTTGAACCTCATCTATGTTGTTAAAAATGTATAAATGTGCTTGCATCACTTCATCACGTGGAATGAACTTTACCTTTAAGCCTCGAACCCCTGTACCTTCTCTATCAACTATCATATGTTGAGATACATGGAGACCAATATGCTCCACCTCATTCAAATAATCAATACATAACTCAATCAACTCTTCTGATACATATTTTTGAACAATAGAGGCCTCTGGTTGATAAGGATTTTTAACATATCCTTTCAAAATTTTCATATATCTTTCAAAAGGATACATCCATCTTAAATAAACAGGACCACATATTCTTATCGCACACACCAAATGAATCAATATATGAACCATTATATCAAAAAATATGGGTGGGAAATACATTTCTAGTTGACAAAGAATAAGAGTTGCTTTATTCTCCAACACAACTAACAAATTTTGATCAACGACTTTGCTACAAATGGATTTAAAGAAATTACATAACCTGATGATTGTCTTTCTGACAGCTTTTGGTAATATACCACGCACTACTACTAGTAGAATTTGTTGCATCAACACATGGAAGTCATGAGATTTCATACCTATTAATTTAAAATCCTTCAATGACACAAAATTATTCACATTTGAAGAAAAACTGCTAGGTACTTTAATACCATGAAGACACGGGAAAAAATTCATCTTTTCAATCTTTCTTAATGTGTGACAAGCCGGAGGTAAATATGTTCTGTTTCTTTTCACAGCGGGAGCTAACTCCAAACGTATTCTCATTAATATCAAGTCCAATCTATCATGAAATCCATATTTTGTCTTTCCTTTTATTTCTAACAAAGTACCAATCAAACTATCACATATGTTTTTCTCAACATGCATAACATCAATGTTATGTTTTATCTCTAAAAATCTCCAATAAGGTAGTTCGAAAAAAATAGATTGCTTCTTCCAGATATGTTTTTGAAAACTAGAACTCTTTCTCTTTCCAAATGTCAAATAAATATCTTTCACTCTGTCATAATATTCTTCAGCAGACTATGGTCGAGGGGGGAGGTTGTATTCTTGTAAACCGTTAAATTCAGTTTTCAATCTATGATAAGGATGATCAATTCTCAAAAATCTTCGATGTCCCATGTACACTGTCTTTCTTCCATTCTACAATTGATAATATGAAGTTTGTTCTTCACAAATTGGACATGATTTATGACCCTTAACACTATATCCAGATAAGTTTCCATATGCAGGAAAGTCGTTTATAGTGAACATTATCATAGCATGCCATAGAAAATACTCTTTCTTGTATGCATCTAAAACATTAACACCTTCCTACCATAGCATTTTCAAATCATCAATCAATGGTGTAAGATACACATCAATATAATTTCCCGGTTGTTTTGGTACAGAAATCATCAAGTTCATCATAACATATTTTTTCTTCATACATAAATGTGGGGAAAAGTTTCAAAGTACCAGAAAAACATGACATGAACTATGTTGGATACTAAGGCTCCGATATGGATTCATTCCATCGGTACAAAATCCCATTTTGAGATTTCTAACTTCACTTCCAAAATTATGAAATTTTTTATCAAAATTCTTCCACTGTGGTGAATCGGCAGGGTGACATAAGTTACCATCAGAGATGCGCTCATCAGAATTCCATCTTAACCTTTTTTCATCAATTGAATTTGCAAATAGACTCTTTAAACGGGGAATTATTAGAAGGTACCAAATTTCTTTAGCTGGAGTTTTGATTCTGGTACCTAAAAAAATAAGAATTGAATTATCGGAATTGTACGCAAAAAATATTGGAAGATATTCAATGGAAAGTAATAAATTTATTTTTCATAACGTTACATGACATCACCTAAGAATGAATCTGAGTTGACTTTCTCCTCCATCTTATAGCACGATGTCCCACATGTAGGACAACTTGATAAATGTTCATTTTATTTCCTATACAGTACACAATCCTTGGGGCAAGCATGTATCTTTTTATACCCCAATCCCACTGGGCAACAAATTTTCTTCGCCTCATAATTGGAATCTGGAAGCCCATTGCCTTCTGGAAGTAGATCTTTTAAAAGCTCAAGTAAACTGGAGAAATTTTTATCACTCCACCCATTTTTTTCTTTTAAGTTAACTAATCTCAAAACTGCTGATAGCACTGTATATTTACTGCAACCTAGGAATAATTGTTTCTCAGAATCTCCATAAAATCGTTCAACAGTTGGTGTTTTTTCGATGGTTTCAACACCTAAATCATGAATTAATTCTTCAATACGATCCTATGCCTCATTATGAATATCTTCATCAACATTAGATGTTGAATTTTCAGTTCTTTCACCATGAAAGATCCAACATGTATAATTAAGGCTAAAACCATAAAAAATGAGATGATCCTTGATTTCTATGGAATTTAACTTTCTCATATTTACACACTTCACATATAGAAAGAAAATAAAATCAATATTTTGAAGATGTCATTTAGAAAATTCCAAAAAATTATCAACTCCTTTTCAATATTCATTAGTGGTTTTTCATAAGTAAATCCAATTACGATCCATTAATACCTGATATCACAATATAATTGTTGAATATATTAAAAAATATAAACATTTAAATATCTATCAGATAAATTGTAAACAAAAACATATTTAATAAAAAATATTGATAATCAGATAAAAGACATCAGATATGAAACACATTTACAAATAGAGTAAAAAACTTATTTTCATATTATATACATGTGTGTTATATTGATATTATAATTTAATTATAATATCATTATTTTAAAATTTATTAGTTCATTTTACATAGATGCAATATTTTGATGTTTCATGTGTCAGAAATATTGAAGAGTACATTAATTTAAATGATGCAATAAGTGTATTGGGTGAAATTTGATTGGAGTCAATGTAAAAAATACAATTTGTTGACAGGATATTTAAGAATGTTTGTTGAAAGAATATTTAAACATGTCCTAACAAATTTAAAACTAAATATAAAATAATAATTAAAGAAAATCAATAACGAAATTGAATGATAAATGATTTATCTACAAAATTAAAAAAAAGCTTACAAAATTTGAATTTCAACCCGAATGAAGATGTTCAATCCAAAATGCGCTCAGTATAATGACTTCGAAAAACAAACACTATAAAATCTATACCAAAAATGATAATAAAAACCAAAAATAATGATAAACAACAACTAAAATCAAACCAATATTGAAAATCGTTCAAAATAGGTTTATTGAAGAGGAAATAAACAATGGAAGATGAAACAAGAGATAAAAAGGAAGAATGTATACCCGAAATCGTGCAAACAACACAAAACCTTCTATGTAAAAAATAGAATTTGTTGACAGGATATTTAAGAATGTTTGTTGAAAGAATATTTAAACATGTCCTAACAAAATATAAACTAATAATTAAATAAAATCAATAACAAAATTGAATGATAAATGATTTATCTACAAAATTAAAAAAAACTTACAAAATTTGAATTTCAACCCGAATAGAGATGGTAAATCCAAACTGCGGTCGGTATAATGACTTTGAAAAACAACCACTATAAAATCTATACCAACAATGATAATACAAACCAAAAATAATGATAAACAACAACTAAAATCGAACCAATAATGAAAATCGCGCAAAATAGGGTTATAGAAGAAAAAATAAACAATGGGAGATGAAACAAGAGATAAAAAGGAAGAACTCATACTCGAAATCGTGAAAACGGATCAAAACCTTCAACAATGGCCTTCCAAGATCAAAAATGAGCTTCGAAGGTCGTCGGGAGTTCAAAGCGCTGTAGCAGAACTCGATTTCGACGATCGAACAAAATGAGGGTTTCGGTCCCCGAATAATTTTAAATGACTTTGGGCATCGGTTTTGGAGAAAACTAACGCCGAAAAGATATCTTATGGCATCAGTTTTCAAGAAAATTGACACAGTTTTTTTTTTTAATTTTTGGCATCGGTTTTCCTCAAAACTGATGCCGAAATTTTGTTTATTTTATTTTCGGCGTCGGTTTTCCTCAAAACTGACGCCGAATTTTTTTTATTATTATCGGCGTCGGTTTTCTTCAAAACGGATTCCAAAACATTTTTTAAAAAATTTTCTGCATCGGTTTCATAAAAAATGATGCGAAATATCATCGGATAATTGTTTTTGGCGTCGGTTTTACTAAAAACCGACGCCATAAATTCCCCTCACATACGTTCCACTTCGGTTTTTAAAAAACCGACCTTATTATGATGATGTTAAATCCCGTATTTCCACTAGTGAATATATGTTATGAATGAATATATGTGATGTTCTAAATGAATATATGTGATGTTCTGAATGATTCTGTGTGTTGTTCTGAATGAATATTTCAGTTTTTGTTTGTTGCATTTGATGTTCTGTTTGTTTGTAGGATCTTTGTAGATACAAGTTCTATTTTATATTGGGTATATGTTCTGTTTTAAGGTTCGGTGTTGGATGATATTTTTCTATGTGTAGGGTGGGGTTATAGATTGTTGTGGAAATGGGGGGTAGGGTCTATACCAGCAGTTTTATAACCATTAGTATATGATTTATTCAACGGTTCATAATAAACCATTGTTATAGGGGTATACCAGTGGTTCTAAATTTTTGGGATAGAGCTATTGCATTTTTTACTATGAACCATTGGATAAAGTGAATTTAAGATCACTATATACCAACGATTCACTATGAACAGTTGGTACACGCATTTCTTGATGGCAACATAGCCAATAGTTTGGATAACTGTTGGTTTAGGATATACCAACAGTTCTACATCCTATACCAATGGTTTTGAACTGTTGGTATAGGCTTGTATTTCAGAAGTGTTGAACTAGAATGGATGTTTTACTGTGATTTGGAATTTAGAGAGTTGTATCCAACGATCTTCTATGGTGATAAAGGACACCAAGAATTGGAGTAATGGATCGAGTTTATTGAGAAGATTTTCCATTTCCTAAAAAATCTAGAAAAATACAAGGTTGTGATTTCCATTTATTTACTTGAAGGGATATAAAATAAGCGGTGGGGATCTATTATGAAATCCATGTTTCCTAAATATCACTCCTATACTTCTTTCAATAAATCCTTTAATTTTTAGTTCTATCTTTAGACAATGAGTTTGATGAAGACATAAGAGTTCATTTCTTTGGAGAAGGAAGATCATTCTTCGATTGAGTATGCCATTATGTTTGTTGAGTTAGTTCAACTATAAACACGTCTTTTTTTCAAGGAATATCTAAAGTCAAGGTGGTTTGAGATGGGTTTGAGACATTATATTTAGTCTTCACTGATTTTTATGTGCCTACCCTCCTTAAAAAAGGTTTTAAAAAAGGAAGATATGGATAAGGTTTACATTACTAGGAATACTATAATATTTGGAGGATTAGTGAAAAATAGAGGTATCTATATTTCATTTTCTAGTTAGAATAGGTAGTAGGGTGACTATCATTGAGTAGTGACTGGAGTGTGAAAAATATTATAAGGAAGAGTTAGGTTTTTTGTTACCATTGTGGGAGAAGTGGACACTTACAACCTGATTATAAGGCCACACCAAGGGTTTGTAACATGTGTGGTAAATCTTTTCATCTTTAGTATTTTTTGACAGAGTTCCCTAGGGTATTATATCTAGATCTACTATCATCAAGGGCTCTCATTTAATATATGAGGCTACAAAAGGGGTGGTATCTCAATCTTGTGCCATGGGTGATGCCTAGGTTGCGAAGAAAGGGTAGGATGAGGCTTGTCATATATATTCATTAAAGTAGGTGCCATATAAATACTAGGCAGGATCAACTGCCATGATAGGTACAATGTTTATTATATCTTTTATGGCTATATCTTAGTTTGATAGTTGTGGAAATCATTACTTTATCTCATTGAAGATTATCAATGTGTTGGGATTACGATCAAAGACCATACCTTTCATGATGAATCTTTCCATACCTTTGGTAATGAATTTAGAGAAATTTTTTAGCGTCTCGAGTATTATATGATGATCACAGACCATGAAACTAAATGGGAATTTTTAGTTCTTGATCTCAGAAACCTTAAAGTCATCATTGGAATGTATTAGATGATTATCTATAAAGACCAGAGCGATTTCTATTATCATCATGTTTATTTATTTGTTGTGATAGAGTCACTCATGCTTTTAGGGTGAGTGGAATCTGAAACAGGAAGAACATGTCTCGATTATCCAATTACTAAGGTGATGTCATTCCATTTTTTGTAAAAATTTCATCATGATGTTGATCCATTTCTTAGTGACCCTCTTTTAATGGTAGTGAGTGAGAAATCATCATAAAAAACTTTGGGATTCTCACTCACTAAAATGGAATTTAGGATTATGTATGGGAATTATGAGTATCTAGTTATTTATTTTGGCCTTAATAATGTACCTTCTGTTTTTATAAACATGATAAATCAAATCTTGAATTTGTTATTAGATTATTTTTTGGTTATTTTTGTTAATTATATACTTGTTTTTTTCAATATCGGAGTAGGACAATGCTACAAATGTGAATATAATCCTTGAATTATTTTGAGAACAAACTATGTATTGAAATCAATCCAAAAATTTTATTTTGGATTCAAGAGGTGAAATATATATGACATTTAATTTTAAGAAGGGTTTATTAGTGTATCCGGAGAAGAATCTAGCTGTAATGTCATGGGAGGAGCCCAAAAATATGTCTTAGATCCAAATTTTGTTGGTATTATATTATTATTATAGATTCATTATTTGGGACTTCTCTATGATTATATATGTTCTATTACAATGTTAACCCATAAGTTTGGGAAATTTTTTTATAGCGATTAGTGCCAAATATTTTTTTAGGAGTTTAAAGTAAGATTGACTTCATATCCTATCTTGATTTTTCTAGAGTCAGGTTTGGGATATGATGTTAAATACGATGAATCAGGAATCTATTTGTGTTATGTTCTAAGGCAGGGGAAATTGTCAGTATATTATAACTATTGACTGTTACATTGTGAATAGAATAACTACCCAATTCATAACCATGAGTTAGAAGTTGTGTTGAAAACACTTAATACTTAGAGACACTTGATATTTAGTGAATGATTTATAATTTATTCATACCATAAGTGTTAGGGTTATATATTTATTTTTAGGGATATAACTTGAGAGAAATATTCTTGGTTTAGTATCTTCAAACCATTTATTTTAATATAGTATACACCACTATCAAAGGGAATGTGGTCGAAAATGATTTGATTATGAAATTTTTGACTCACGAAGTGAAGGAATCTATAGAAGAATGATTCTTGATGATACTATTTTCTAAGATTCACTTTGATGAAGGAAGAGATGATAGATATGTATTACTAGATTTTTATAAATATATATCATATATATATGATCATATTTGACTTGTAAAATCATAATATATAGTGTGTCAGTGATTTTTCACAATTATTTATGGCGGGGAGTTCAAAATTGAGTGGTCTTAGTATCCCATTCGAGGGTTGTTCATCTATGGTATGAGAAATATTATGGTAGGGTTGAGTTTTGAATAGATGGATGATGGAAACTGTTCTTGTTGGTCTATGAATCTTAGTGCTAACATGATGTATCGTGAACTAATAATTCATTATTGGAGTTTGGGAATGATGTGATCAATTATAATTTTTATGTCTTGATGTATTATAAGTTTTAGAATCAAGGGGGAACATTAGAGGCCTCCTAGTTTATTGTAACCTTTATCCATTCTAGTGTGAATATGGGGTGAGATAGACATTGAGTTTTTGATTGGGCAACCTCAGACTCTTATTAGTGAGGATAAGATATGAGTGATTATTAATCAAGTCATGAAGTCAGTGTATTTCCTACTTATTTCAATGATGGTATAGGATCTTGGGGAACTCTATGTGTGGGTTATTTTCAAACTTCATGGTGTTCCATTGAATATCATTTTAAATAGATAATATATATTTACATCTCATTTTGGGAGTGGATTTAATACAATTATTAGTTATCAATTGAAGTTGGGAATGAGTTTTCATCCCCAGATAGATGGCCAGTCTCCGCAATCCATCTAAATTCTTAAAGACATGTTTTGAGTATGCATGCTTAAATTTAGTTGATATTGGGTGAAATATCATCCCTTATTTTAATTTCTTATAGAAATTTTTATCATACATTGATCAAGATGGGGCCATTTGAGATTTTTCATCATAATAGTTTTAGATCACCTCTTCATTTGGAATAGTTCGGAGAATAGTTATAGGTATTTATGAGTATTGTAAAAGATATGATGAATATCTTTCATTTTTAAAAGTTCTAGGTTAGTGATAGATCATAGTCACCAATATTCTTATTTTGACTGCATCATCATCTATTGGTGTTTGAGGTAGAAAATTTTGTTTTCCCACTATTTTTACATCAGGTGGGACATAGATGTTTGGGGAGGGAGGGCATGTTAACACCTCATTATGTCTACATGTTAAAGGTTTTGGATGACATGGGAATGTGGTTTATCGATTGGATTTAACCTTCTTGTTTGAATTCTATCCATGATGTGTTCTATGTTTTTTAACTGAAGGGGTTTCATCCAGACATATCCCTTTGATTGAGTGGGAGGATGTTGAAATTGAACCCAACACCTCAGTGTTTAAAGGGTCAGTTTAGATAGTTTACGGACAAGATAAGGTTTTGTGTGAAAAAAAACACATTGGTTTGAGTAGGATAGAAATATTGTAGGGAAGACCATAATACATGGGAGAATTAGGCCTTTATGAGACAAAAATTTCTTTATCTCTATTCAAGTTTGTAATCTTGAGCCTTTCTAGGGATAAGAATCATTTATAGTGGGGAGAGTTATGACACCCTCTGGGTCATAAGTATGATTAATTTTAGTCATGGTTTATATTTGTTTAAGGTTTTGGAGTCTTTTAGGAGTCGAGGGTCAAATTTTTTTATTTTAGATACAAATAGTCTAGTATCACTATTTAGGAACACGTTTAGTTCTAACCATGTGGTAACCATGTGATATGGCTATATAAGTTCCAGTTGTGATTTTCATGGTTTTATAACTACACGAGTCACCAAGAAAATAATGCAAGGAAATGGGTTATGTTCTAGGGGCTATCAGCCAACTTGATAATTTTTTTCTGACATTGTGGTTTGTCCCTGAAAATCTTGTGATTTAGTTTTTCAAGGGACAATAGATACTAAATTGTTTTCACCTGGTTTTTATAATCATGAAGCCTAATAATGTGGCTAGATAAAAAATTATTAAAATTGAAAATTTACCCAATTCCCTTGGCCATTTTTAACTCAAATATTATTCTAATTCCTCATTAGCTCAAACAATTAACTCCATGATACTCTATATTACTCATATTTTGAATCCTTCACGATCCTTGGTTTTTGTTTTTGATCTCATAGTTTGTTTGATTTCTCCCTCATTTTCTATAATTCTCTCTAGATATATCCCATGTTCTCTCTTCCCATTATTCTATCCAAACACAATTAGGTTGTGAATGTTAGATCTAAGGTTATGTTTGGGGATTTTAAAATTTTATTTGTTGATCTTGTCTCATGAGTACTAGATCTATTTGTTTTTTATCACTTGTTTTGAATGTAGTGAGTTTTTCATCATTCTTGAGGTAGGTGTCTCTAGCCTACACTCTATCCAATGGAGATGCTTATATTCTTATTATTTCATTTGGTTTTAATTTTTTAAATTTAATATTGATATATGATTTTATCTATAGAGGCAAATAAATATGTTTTAAAAGGGGTTTCTTTTAAAACTTGATTTTTTTCACAAGACATGCATGTAAAAAGTCATAAATGATGGTTTTTAAATAGGAATTGTTTGGAAATCATGGAAGTGTCATGATATAACAATGTATTTTTTTAAAAAATTTGTTATATAAATGAAAGGCTATTTTCTTTGTTTTTTTATAAAACATGATTTTAGTTTCTTTAATGGATTGAAAATGTATTAACACATCAGAAATACCTTGGGGTATGAGGGGAAACTAGACATATGTAAGCTATAGTGGAGTAAAAATCACTAAGGGAGGTTCCCATGATGCAATAAATTCTAGTGGGTATATTTCTGTGGAATTGAGGTTCCCATAAATTATATTTCACTTATACTGGATAGTGTTTATCGTATACACACATGTGTTATGATTTCCATTTAGTGCATTGAGGGTATATTATAGTCATATATATTGATATGATTTTTTGGCCACTTGATAAGGATGTTGATGCTTGAAACCTATTTTATTTATCAAATTATTACTCATGGATAGATATCATCTCATATTGATTTTTTTTGAATATGTCATCTTTTTTGAAATAAAAAAAATGATGATTTATATGTAAAAATAATTTCTTTCAAAAATATTTTACAAATATGATTTATATATGAACTATTGGAAGAATGTGGATATAAATTTTATATATTCTCAGTTGTATCATACTATGATTTTTAGAACACACCCCATTTTTTTCATTTGGGTCTTTTTATCATTAGTTTTGAAGGATACAAGTAATGTAATGAGAATAATATAGAAGAAGATTCTTCTAGATCGCATTGGCTTTCTGATGGGTTGGGATGGTGGTGAAATATAAGAATATGGATATTTACTGATGGATTTCTTTTTGTTCCATTTTATTGGTCTATCTATTTATTTTTTATACCTTATTATCCTATTTTTTGATGTTATCTTTATGATTTGGTTTTTCATGCCATGTAATGTTTTATGACATTTACTGTGACACTCTATTTGTTTCTTTCATTTTATATGTTTATAGAGGGTGAAATCATTCCCATGTTTCTTAGTTTGATACCCTGGTTCTTATCTCTTTCTAGTGGTGATTGGGAACATGATTCGGGAGTTACATATGGTGAATTTGGGAAAAATTATAAGTTGACTCAGGTTGGTCAGCTATATAGCACATAATTTGCCAAAACTATTTCTTACTTCAAGGCATTTTTTTCTCACAAGAGATATTGATAACTAAAGTATCCTTTACATGAGTTATATTGTATTTTCATTAAATTATTTTTCCCATTAATGGGTTCTCTCACCCTAATATTTTTATGTATGGTAATTTCTATACCTATGTGGGTGAAAATATATTTTGTTACAAAACATTTTTTTTACTCTACTTACAATTTGAGTTTTGAATAGAGGTATTATCAAAAATATTAAAAAGTGTTTTATCCTTCCAATTTATTATGTTTTCATCCCCCAATAATTACACTAAAATAAAAAATATGTCATTTCAAGGACTTTTTATTGAAGATTCTATTTAAAAGTAATGTTTTTCAATTATTTTTTACTTCACCTTTTGAAAATAATTTTGGAAGTGGCCCGTAACTTTGTATATTAATTAAATGTTAAAAATGTTATCTAAAATATATTTTATGTTTTGGATTTAATTATAATTTTCATATTGAAAAGGATTTACCCTAATATGGTTTATGTTTCACTATTTAAAAGTGAATATATATTTATAACTCATGGGATTGAACTTGTTGTATTAAACAATTCAATTTTTAATCCCTTATTATGTGATACCATTAAATGTATTATTTTTCAAGGATGATTTCATCTATTTAAACATATTTTTGAGTTTCCATTTTTACATTTAAGATATAATATTTTGAAACCATAAAACTTATTCTTTTTTAATTATTCTTATCATTTTATTCTAACATTGAATTAACCATATTCCACTACTCTAAACATTTTTATCTTGAAGGATGCTTGCAAAGAAATATGTTTCATTTATAGACTTGAAAAATATTGAAAATAGTTATGTTTCAATTACAATATTTATGATTATAAAAAAGTTTAACATGTATTATTTGACCATATATCTTATGGTATCCTGCCTTTTTATAACATAATTTTTCATTTACATGGTACAAATAGAGGATCTTTTAATGTTTTGTTTCTTAAAAAAAAGGTACATAATACATAAAAACATAAAAATTTATTATAATAAACTTTAAAGGAATCATAATAGGTTCATAATAAGTATATTTAATATATATCTTAACCTAGGGACATACATCCAAATAAAGGGTGATCATAAGGCCAAGTGAGGGAAAAAAGGGAAACAATTTACATGTGATCATGAGAAATATCAGTCAGAACTTGAGGAATAAATTCATGGAAAAAAGGGAAGAAGAGAAATATTATGGTAAAAAGAACATGAATAATAACATTTAAATGTGTATACAACATTTAATTTATTAATTTATAAGCATATCAATAAGGTTTGTCACCGAGGTGTTGTAAAAATTAACATGGTTATTCACCAAGGTATCATTAAACTTGTCATCTATAGATATATATTCATTACCCAATACATGGGAGAAATATCTAGGTACTCAATTAATATGTATTAATTTTATGTTATCCACACATATCATAATCAAAAATTTCATAAATAACCCATATGGAATAAAAGAAATGGGTTTCGTATAAAAATCATTGCATTTTAAACAGTGGTTAAAGATAATATCTTTATGTCATTTCTAACCCATTGAAGGGGAATTAGGGTATTATGTTTGTCAATTCCAGAATAAAATAAATAATTTTTACATCATGGTGAATACACCTAAAAAATAAATATGTTTGAGTATTATAAAAAGAAAAGAGTTAAATTCTTGAAGAGAAAAAGGAAAATTTGAGAAGTAAAATTGGCAGCATAACAGGTATACAAAATTGTTTTATAATAGAGTACAAAGAGAGGGGAAAATGGAATAACGTTAATAAAACATAATAATGTTGTGACTCTGAGGAAAAGAATAAAACCAAAGGGAAAGAGGCGCGCAGGTGTTCACCGCACAATTGTTATCGTGCAGGTGCGAGTCGCACAGGGCTGGAGCGCGCTGGATAGAGTGTGATGGCTGTAGGCGTGCAGGTGGGTAGCCTGACCTATAAATATGCGATCATTTTTCATGCATAGTACCTGATTTCCAGATTTTCAGGCTCTCGCCTCGCAGGAAACCTTCTCCGCACAAGTTTCTCATTTTCTGCTATTTCTTCGCTGTCGCGCTGCTGTAAAGGTATTTGGACTTGCACGGTTATACTTGCACACCAAAAACTTACACGGCACATTAACACTTGCACGACACATCCATACTTGCGTGCCAAGTTTAGACTTGCACGCCTTAATTCCTTTTCCATTTTTCTGAATTCCTTCACAAATTTTATGAAAAATAAACCCATTTAAGAGTTACTTTATTAAACTTTTGTACAGATTCAATGGATCCAAGAATAATTGGAATGGCTGATGAACTGGAAAGCAAAAGAATTGATGAAATGATGGATATCGTTGGCCATGATTATTATACCATCTATGATAACACTCTCCTAGATTTGGCTAAGTATCTGAAGAAATATCACTTTGATTTCCCACAAAGCACTTATCTACCTTTGTACGGTTATGGTCATCTGCGAGAAGTCACTATTCTAGAAGCAAAGAACTATCTCCCATTTTTTTGGTTTCAGAGTTACACCAACATTTCTTCAGCGAATATCTCATGTAGAGGAGGATTTATAAATGCTGGAACAGTGGACAAGGCCCACATGATGCATCATAGCCCTTGTATGACAGATATGAAACCTCATAAGCCTGAGTTGCAACCATATTATCATCCTTTAATCTTCTGAAATGCTCAGATGGATCAATCCAAAGGCTGGAAGAAATGTTGGGACTTCCGTCCTAGGGGAGGTGTGAAGCCAACTTGGATGTGGGCATACTAGGTATGACAAACCTGTGCAGAGTTTGTCGAAGATCTGAAAGGAGTGGCGATATACGAAGCTGTCTGGGTTGGGCAAACATATGTTTACAGACATGATAACTTCGTGCTGGAGATACTCATCCACTAGAGCCCAGAAACCAATTCTTTCCATATGACTCATGGAGAAGTAGGCATCCGTCTGTGGTATGTCTAAAAGATCTCAGGGGCTCCAATTTTGGGCGATATGTATGATGAATTCATTCCTCCCAAGGTGACTTGGATTGATTCAGAGAAGACTCCTGCTTTGGCTAGGGAATTATTTAAAATCTTCCATTGGATCAAGAGTTCAGAGACCTCATTAACTCATTCTAGAAAGGATATTAATCCGGAGGAGTGGATGAATATATTTCTTATTGAGAAGAAAGAGAAGGTGCCAAATGAGGATCCGAAGGAAAAAGGATCCAAGAAAAAGAAATCTAAGGATAAGAGGACCACCCGTCCTACTACCTTCCCAAAACCTTAGAAGAGGGGTGCTCCTGGAACATTATGGCCAACTATAGAAGGAGGATAGTTTGAGAAGTGGGGATATGAGGTGAATCAATGGATCCTAAAGATTACTCATCTGGCGGGCTTCTTGGCTTTGTGGCTCAACGTTTATCACTTGCCATTCAGGGATTCGAAGGGAGGCGTCAGGCCATGGACCTTCGTTATTGCGGCAAAGTAGGATGAGGGAAAAATGGTTGGGTTGGATACCCCCATTTTAGCAAATATTCACTGGAGTTTACTTCATGTATTAATGGGTAAATCTCCTTTAAGAATAGTGGGTCCATTCCATGTTTTATAGGGATGGATCGCCACTCACTTCAGGACTTATAATGTACAGAATGGAGTACAAATTCCTGGAAGTTATTTTAGGCCGTCAGTGCAAAAATTCTCTAGAGTTGCTCCATTATATCTTAATGCCTATGACATGGAAGTGAGGCTGAGCATGTTTAAGGATTTCAACTTATTTCCCTATGTAAATATGCCAACCGGGCGGTTTGTTGATGATGGAATAACCCACTTGGATTTGAGGGCATACATACTAGCTTGCAGAGATTGTGTGCTAGTTCCTAGGATTGACAGAGAAATTATATGCGAGGCCTATGCTCCATATAGATTTGGACGTCAATTCAAGTGTTTGTAACATATTGCTGTATCTCCCCCAGTACATGTCAGGTTAGATCAACATCCGATGGTTTCTCAGCAACAGTGGCTGCTGATGTCAAGGGAGAAGACTGGGGCGGTATTTGATCTACCAGTTGAAAAAGCGGCACATAACTTGACTTCATGGTATGTCGAGCACTGGATAGCATCATACCCTAAAGTGGTGCTGAATCACCCAGTTTATCAGGTGGGGAAAAGGAAGAGGACTTTAGAGAAATGAACCCTTCATGATGAAGGTGATGCTTCCCCTCCTGAAGCTGATTCGCCAGATTCCTCCTCTAGGACTGATTCACCGGATTCCCATGATGGGGATGATGAGGCACAACAAGTGGAAAAGCGGCCTCGTGCCCGATATAATCCTCCAGTTAGAATCAAAAGACCTACTCCATCAAGGCCCGGTGAGTTACTTCATTGTGGTAATTTAATCAGCATAACTTTATAAAGCAATAAGTCTTATTTTCTTATTCTCTATCAATAGGTGCAGGATATGGGAAGAAATTGAAGTTGAAAATTGTAGGACCTTCCTCACAGCCTTCTGGTACATGCACTGAATATCTATGACCAGAGGCTATCCAGACATGGTAGAGTTTATATTGTGGTACTGAGACTGCCTGGATGGATTTGTGCAAGGGTCTACAACTCCCTGGAATAGGGAATCTCGTGGCTTCTACAGATATCCAATACGGGGAAAACCCCAATGAAGTGCGGGATTACATTAGAGAGCTGGAAATGATCATATATGCCACTGATGATTCCATTCCTGTCACCAAGCGGGTGAAGGAATTGATAGATCGTGGCGCCACTGAGGGGACTGATGAGGAGTGACACGATTATGTGGCTCCTGAAGATGTAAGTTTTCATTCCTTATTTTCTTCGCAACTTGTTTTCAGTAAAAGCTTTGTTACTTAAGGAAATTATTTTCTTCACCTTGCAGCTCACAAAGAAAGGAACAGCTGAGGTTCCTTCACCACAGTACAACCCTGGTGGTACTGCCATTGGGGCTGCTGATGAGTCTCCTCGCGAATCGGGCGAGATATCTCCAGGCCAGCAGGCCATGAATGAGTAGTTGGACATGACCTTCCATTTGCCAATTCAAGTTCCAATAAGAGAGACTGTTGATACTCCTAAAAATCCAAAAGGACAAAGGTGACGAAGGAGGAAGTCCACCACTAAACGCTTTATCAATAGTGGTAAGTACTTCGGATAATCATGAATCTATACCCATGAAAAGTTTTCTCATATCTGGGGATTGCAGGGGCTTCTTCAATTTCCCCTATGAGGGAAAAGACTGATCCTCATTTGAGGACCACAGAGGGTGCTGTGGAACAATTTCAAATTCAGGATGACTTGCCTGCTCTTGGAGAAGAGCCAGCATCTATTCCCAGTATCCCTCATGCTGTTGTTGCGAGAAGAGAAGAACCTGCTTCTGGAAAGTTAACAATGCTCCATAAAATGTTGAATGAAAAATCTACTGACTTTCATTCTATGATATTTCAGGTTCAACCCCTGCATTAGAGCTCTTGGTGGCCATTGCAACCGACGCTACCGTTTTAACTGAAGAAGATGTCCAGGGTTAGGGACCACAAGATGAAGGTCACCATGAAGACACATCAAATTCTCCCACTGCTGAGAATAACCAAGATTCTTAGATGACATTAGATGAAATGATGGAACTTGGCGCATCTTTCGAAGATTTTATAAATCATGTTAAATTACAGTGTAATTTAGAAGATTATGGATGTGAGTGTTATCCTTCGTCCTATTAAGAATAAATTCTTATTACATGTCTAATCATGATTGGTTCAAATGTGTAGTTTTTTCTGAGCAAGATGCTGAACAACCCATGCCTGAAGGGGGTACAAAAAACCCTTCCATTGCAGAGACATTAGAACAAGTGGAGCTGAACCCAGTAGAGCTTCCTCAAACTCATCCTGAAAATCCTGTCGAAGCTAGGAATGATGGGGAGGAGCCTTCTCAGGTTTTTGATCTACCGTTCGGTAAGGAATAACAATATTTGTGATTGTACTTAATTTTCAAGACAACCGATTGTTTTGTTATCCTTTGAAACTAACCAAATCTTTCAATTAATTATGCAGGGCCATCAATTATAGTGGCTAGATCTGGAGGTGAGGCCTCAGCCTCCTCCCCAACAGGAATTGAAAGTGAAGAACCTTAGGTCAGGGGGGAAGGAGCAGAACAGGGCACTTCTCTAAGTGCATTAATCCCAGATTACATTCCCCCCTATGATGATGATGTTGAATCAGACCCAGAGGTACTTAAGGTGCTCAACTTTTCATGGCGCAAGGCATAGAACAACATATAGAAAATCATATCTGATGTTCCTTTAGAAGATCTATCATTGAAGATCCCTCGATTGTCATCCTTGTTCGTCATGCTAGGACTTGGCGGTTTTGGATATGAAAAGATCCATGCCATGGTGAAATAGGTTATTTTAAGAAGGGAACAAGAGAAAAAGTTCCGTGAAGATCTGGCCAGGGTGAAACTATCAGCCAACATCAGTTAATTTGAGGCTACAGTTTCCTAAGATGAGGCTGACTGTGCTGCCAAGATGAAGGAGATGAAGCCTAAGATCAAAGATAATGTCATCCAGCAGATGCACATTCAGCAACAGTTAGAGGTTGTTACTGGGGAACTTGAACAACTCAATAATTCACTAAAGGTAGCTCAACCGAATGGTATGAAGGCCATAGCAGATTCCAAGAAATCACTCCATCAAGCTGAAAAGAGTTAAGTTGGTCAAGTGCATGAGCTTCAAGTAGCTGCTGATGAAGCTCGGGATGTTGTTCATCAAGTGAAGGCTTATGTTGATAGCCTCTTGTAATTTCTTAGAAAAGAGAAGAGACTCCAATATGTGGATGTCCTAATTCTTGTGCATCAAATGGAAATATTTCTTTCATCTTCAATCACTTGTGCATGTATTTTCCTGCTACCTACTTTAAATTTTACCTAAGCCAATGGGCCTAGTAAGCATAGTTTGATTTTTACTAGGATTGTTATAAATAATCCTACAAACTTTGAAACTTTTAATTGCTCAATATTACCTAAATCATACAAAATTTATGTTTAGTGAGCTAGAACTTTAATTTTATTCAGAGTTCCCTTGTCTTTTGTGGGCAGTTTAAAGTCATGCACGTCAGAAAAAAAGAGGCTAATGTTTAAGGTCAAAATAGCTTTGACCGAATGAATTAGAATCGACTCAATTCCTTGAAAACTTATCTGAAAATATTTTACCACACTCAAGTATGAGGGAAAATATGTAAAGTAAGACTTAAGAAAATTTGAATCTGAGGAATGATATGAAAAATAGCTAAAAAGGCATTAGAAGAAGTAGTTCCCAAGAATGAAGTTACCATTATTTAACAAACTCGTTAGGGGGTTTAATTATGTAGGGCCACCTAAGGGCATTGGTTTCATAGTCAAATAAATTGAATCTTTTGGATGATAGGTCTGTTATGTAAACTACTTATGAAAGGCCGCCTAAGGGAACGTGCTGCATAGTCAGGCAAAAGAACTCTCAGAAATTTACTTTTCTACTGCTAAGAAGCCAGTGAAAGTTTATGAGGATTCAACTTTTCCAAATTATAGAGTTTTCTGTATGGAGAGAGGTACTTGAATATGGATAAGATATTTCCAAATAGGTTTGTCTAAGAATTGGGTGAATGTTACTCCTACGAAGGTCTGACCCAAACGTAGGGAAGGAAAATATAAACCATAGACTTGAATACTTTCAGATCATGAGAAATAACATGAAATAAATATGTTAAGGATAACTATTTTTTGTGGATCCTTACATATTTTTTGATAAGAACAATAAGGACAAAAGAAGCTTTCTTCCCAATAATGAAGTTACCAGTATATGAAAAAACCCATTAGGGGATTGAATTATGCATGGCCGCCTAAGGGAATTGGCTGCATCGTCAAATAATAACATATTTGGGCTGATACGTCTGCTATGTAGACTATTTATGCAAGGACTCCTGAGGGCACGTGTTGCATGGTCAAGTAAAATAATTCTCAGAAATTGGACATTTTGTGACTAGAAGTCAAGAAAAGTGTTATGAAGATCTGGAAGTACTCAAGATTAGGATTATGACACATAAAGATGGGTGTTGTTCAATTTATACAGAGATACATGGATCAATGATAACCATAATCATGTTGTGGCTGGATCCTGAATTGAAATGTTGGAATTCACTACGTATCCCATAAGGATGGGAATCAAGCCATACGTAGTTCTTAAACTATAGTTTAACTTCATGCAGGATGAAAATATAGGAGATCTTAGTTTAGGGTCATAGAGCTTGGACCATTTATAAGAAATACACAGTGTGTGTTTTCATGGGGACTTTTCAGCCAAGGGACTGAAAGTGGAATTTGGGGTTAGGCCCAAAAGACTTGAGGCTGTATTTGAGGGACACTCGAACATTCCTATGTATCCCATAAGGATGGGAATCAAGCCCACATAGTTCTAGAAATACCCTCTGTACAAATTTGGTTCGTACATGTGAAGGGTGAAAGGGGACTTTAGTGCAATGATGGGTTAACCCAAGATAAAAGGTTCGGACATTGCCATGTATGCACGTAGTCTTTGGAATGAAACATGATTGAAAAATCAATGTAAATAATTATTCCCTCTCAGGTGAGGGTATCAAAGAATATTGTAGTTTACTGTCGTACTGGACACAAGTGTTGTACATTTTAACGTCGTATAGTAAGGATGAAAGTGAACAAATGTAAAGATATTGATTCTGGGGACGGTTTCACGAATCAACATCATATGAGATAGAGGTGAACCGATGTGAAGAGACTGGTTTTGGGCTTGAACCTTGGGAGGTTGCCTACGTACCCAGCCTGGAAGGTAAGGATCAAAGTCCGCATAGTTCAATTAAAGAATGAATTAATGATCAAGTTGTTCTTGGGGACAACGACCTAAAAAATTATGTTGGGACTTACGCGTGGTTAGTGGCCCAGAGAGGGTGTTATGGTTGAAATTTTCTCTAAGCTCACCTGAGTCATACTCGGTGTGAGAAACAAGAGGTAACAAAAAACATAACGATGCATAGTTTAATGTCATGTAAGACATATAAATGGACTATGCAGTTTAAAGTCTTGCAGTTAGGACTATTGGTGCTACACAGTTTAGTGTCATATAGTAGGGACACAGTACATTTTAATGTCATGTAGGACGAAAAGAGGAATGTGCAGTTTAATATCATGCAGTAAGGACAAAAGAGAACACATTTTAACGTCATGTTGGACATATTAAGGACTTTTTCATAGTTTAATGTCATGTTGGAAAAACGTGGAAATAGGTTTAGGTCATATGTATGGACCATTACTGTATAGTTTAATGTCATATAGCAAAGACAATGAAGGGGACACAGTTTAACGTCATGTTGGATGATTTATGGAACTTTTTTCACAGTTTAACGTCGTGTGGGATGAAATAAATGCAAATAGTTTAGGGTCATATGCATGGACCATTGATTAATGCAGTTTAACATCTTATTGGATGTAAGGGACTTTTATACAGTTTAGCGTCATGTAGTTAGGATATCACAGTTTAACGTCGTGTGGGAATAAAGTAATACAAATAGTTTAAGGTCATATGTATGGACCGTTTCAATGTATTTTGTGTTAATACAAAATACTTCTTTAGAAATATGGCATTGGTTGGAGTAGTGATGAGTTCTCCATCCATTGAAATTAAAGAATAAGATCCATTGGAATAGACCTTATGTATTGAATAAGGTCCTTCCCATTTTGGCTCAAGATTGGGAGGTTTCTTTCCTGGTATCATTGGAGTTCTGATAACTAATACCAATTCCCCCTGAACGAATGAATGAAGACAAACTTTTATGTTGAAATCTCATGCTATTCGATTCTAATAGACTTCCAAGTGGTGCAGAGTGCACAATATTTTTTCATCTAACCGTTCCAATTCATCCAATCGCTTTTGAGATTGTTCATCTATAGATGATTGATCACAAATGGCTACTTTGAGCGAAGGTAATTGAACTTCAATGGGAAAGACTGCTTCCGTTCCATATACTAGTGAATATGGAGTTGACCGCGTTGCAGTGCGGGTGGTGGTACGATAAGCCCATAAAGCATGAAAGAGTTTATTAGGCCATGACTTCTAATATTTATCCACCATCTTTTTCAGTATATTTGACAGAGTCTTATTGAAAGCTTCTATCTGGCTATTTTCCACTTCATGATACCGAGATGAATGATTGGATTTGATGTTGTATTCTTGATACAACTTCTTCACCTCAGATGAACAGAATTTGGTGCTATTTTCCATCAATATAATATTAGGGACACCAAATATGTTAATGATGTTAGACTTGATGAAGCTAACAATGCTTTTAGAACTAACTTCTTTGAGAGGTATTTCCTCTTCCCATTTGGAAAAGAAGTCGGTAGAAGTTTGAATATACTTAAGCTGCTTGGCCGTAGCTGAAGGGTAAGGTCCCACCACATCCATTCCCCACGTGGAAAATGGACACAAGTATTTATTGGTATGAAGCAACTCTGGAGTTTGATGAATGAAGTTGGCATGTACTTGGCATGAATGACACTTCTTTGTGAAATCAACACAATCTTGTATCATTGAAGGCCAAAAGTATCCAAGCCTTCAAATCTGATCAGACGGTCTATGTCCAGACTGGTGGGCACCACAGAATCCTGCATGCACTTATTTCAAGACAGCCATTGTCTCTTCACCATCAATGCATCTAAAGAGAACTCCATCAAAACCATGCTTGTAGAGAATTTTCTCTAGGTGATCTGGGCCATCATAAAGAGTAAAGTTGACCACACGTCACCAGATTTGTTCTTTCTTGGCTCTATCAGGTGGAAGTGTTCCATTTTGAAGGTATTCCCTGATAGGTGTCATCCATCCTGTATTATGACCATATGGTTCAGATATGGGACTAATTTCATTGAATTCCTCTCTTCTGGCTCAAATATAAGGTGAAATTGTACGACAGTGGGAAATACTGATGGTTTTCTTGTCCTGATTTGGATCTGCCAGAGCTGTGGATATATTAGCCAGTGCATCAGCTTGGGCATTTTGTGATCTTGGGACATAAGAAAATGTCGGTTCCAAATGGAATTCATCCATTAATTCTCTGACATAATCATACAAAGGGATTATTTCTTCTTTTCTGATTGTATAATCCCCATTGCCTTGTTTGATTACCAGGTCTGAATCACCTTTTACCTTTAAGTGATTCACTTGTGCTTGAAGCTCCAACTCTAATCCTGTAATGAGAGCTTGGTATTCCACTTCATTATTTGTACCACCTTCCCACAATAAGAAGGAATAAGGTAACACTTCCTTTTCTGGAGAAATGAGTACAATCCCTAAGCAAACTTTTTTGAATTTAGGATTTTCCATTTTCCTCCCTGTTGGACTTTTGGAAGCACCATAAAAGTACATTTCCCATGTTTTAAGGATTTATTGAATAGAGAAAACTTCCTCATCAGGGAGTTCAATATCTGAAGATGTCTCTTCAACTAAAGGGTGTTCAACAAGGAAATTAGCCAGAGATTGGCCCTTTATTTTCTTTTGAGACACATATTGAATATCAAATTGCTGCAAGATAACTACACACATTTCCAGACGTCCTGTAAGCATTGGATGACTAAGGATGAATTTGAGTGGGATATTGCGAGATATCAATTAGACCTCATGATGTTGCAGGTAGTGTCTACACTTTTTAACTGCAAAGATTAATGCTAGGAATCCCTTTTCAATGTTTTAGTATCAGGTTTCTGCTTCAATCATAGTCCGACTGAGATAATAGAGGCTGTTTTCATTCCCAGAATCATTATTCTGAGCAAGAAAGGCACCTAATGATCACTCTAGAGCTGTCACATAGAAGATAAGTGGTCTTCCTTCAACAGGTGGCATTAACATCGATGGACTCAGGAGATACTTCTTGAGAATATTGAATGCTTCTTGACATTCTTCAGTCCACTGGTAAGTGACTCCCTTCTTCATCAATTCGGTGAAGGGTAAGCTTTTTCCTGCCAAATTGGAAATGAAACACCAAATATAGGCTAAGTGTCCTTGAATTCCTCTCAATTCTCTTAAATTTCGAGGAGGTGACATGCCAAGGATTGACTTTGTCTTCTCAGGATCGACCTCGATACCATGATGGTGTACGAGGAAGCCAAGAAATTTCCCCGAGGTTACCCCAAAAGCACATTTTAAGGGGTTCATCTTCAAATTATGTTGCCGAAGTTTGCAGAATATGAATTCCAAATCAGCCAAGTGATTAGAACATTGTTTGGATTTGACCACCAAATCGTCTACATAACGTTCAACAAACTTTGCTAAAAAGGGTTTGAAGATGCGATGCATGGCACACTGATATGTTGCGCCTGCATTCTTTAGGCCAAAGGGCATTACCCGATTGAAAAACACACCCTGTGGGGATCTAAATTCGGTAGATTCTTCATCTTCTAGAGCCATCCGGATTTTATTATGTCCAGAATATCCATCCATGAAGGAAAGCGCTTCATAGCCAGCTGTCGCATCAATCAAGAGTTCTGTAATTGGAACTGGAAAATCATCCTTAGGACAATGCCGATTAAGATCTCTGAAATCAATGCAAACTCTAATTTTCCCATTCTTCTTTTTCAATGGGACAATATTAGACAACAACTTGGGATATTGAACTTTTCTGACGAAGTTAGCTTTGATGAGCTTATCCACTTCAGCCTCAATTTTGGAAGCACAGGTTGGGTGTATTTTTCTAGCAGTTTGTTTGAATCCTTGATGTTCTTCTAGAAAACCCAAATGATGAGTGGAAACATCAGGATCAAGCCCTATCATCTCTGTATAGTTCCAAGAAATTATATCTCGATTTTTCTTTAAAAGGAAATATACATCTCTTGATCTTCAAGAGTCATGGCCTCACTGATAAAAGTGGGGCGTGGATCTTCTTTTGTACCCAGATTGATTTCTCTGAGTTCATCCACAGTGGTAGAGATACCCTCTTCAAATGCTAGAGGAGAATCCCTAAGATCTTTCTCTTCTTCTTCAACATGTTTTATTTCCTCTGTTTCCACTTGCATAGTAGATGATGAAGCATAATTTTCATGATCAGAAGAGATGTCAAAATTTGCACATCTTGAAGAAGAAGCTTCCATTTCTGACCCATTGATGATGAAGGGTCTTCTTTGGGTAATAAAGAGGAGATGATGGATTGAGAATCGACATCATCGTTACCTCTGACATTGATATAACTTTCCCTGGGCTGATTGGCGAAGTATAGACTTGCTAGATTTCAGCAGATGAAATGAATACATCTCCATTTAAGCTTTCATAATTGCTTGGTGGATCACCAATTTCTCCCATGTTGTCTGCCTCGATTTTCGTAATTGACATTATGGATCTTTCCATAAGAGTATTTTGATATGGGTCTATCCTATCAATTTTACTGATAGGAAACACATAATCTTTACTCACATGTGCTAATGGGTTTACTAGAATCTTTTCCAAACCATACGGAGAATTAACTTTGGTAATCTCTTTTGTTGTGGATTCCTCCTTTCCCTTCACGTGGTAGAATTCCGCCTCAATTTATTGAGATTCACATTTCTTGAACGGGGCCTTATCACCATATAATGTCCCAACTTGACCATCGAAACAATACTTGAGACATTGATGGTATGACGAAGGGATAGCCGCATGCTGATGTATCCAGGGTCTTCCAAGCAAGATGTTAAAGGCTGAGTCTTGGTCAAAAACCATGAAATCTGAATTGGACACAAGATCTCCATACTGAGTTCTGAGTGTAATCCCGTCCAGCGGTTCTTGTTCATTTTTATCATATCCTTGTAACATCAAAGTAGAAGGAGATAAATCAAATTCTGTGAGGTCCAATCGACGAATTGTATGAATGGGCATGAGGTTGACTTCTGAACCATTATCAATGAAAACTCTTAGTATGTCTATGCCATTGACCTTTACAGATAAGTACAAAGGTCTAATATGTCCATGCAATACATCATCTTCATCTTCATCAGTAAAATTTATTACTACATGGCATTCTGCAGGATTATTCTCTACATGGTAGACTTCAGCTGTAGTAATTTCAGTCTCAAACTCCTGAGGACTTGAAAAAGACTCAATGAGTTCCTCCCAAAGATCCTTTGATAAATTCAAGGCATCCAAAATTTATAACATGGCTTGTACTTGGGCCAGGTGTTTCCATATATCATACTTTTGATCCAAAGGTCTGCGTTTCCCAACAGGAACATGTGGTTTAGCAAGTGCCTTGGAAGTTGATGATTTGGAATTTGATGCATCTTGTACTAGGATAGGAGTTGGTAATACTCCTGGATTTGGAAGATTAGACCGATTAGGTCTATTTACTTACTGAGAGGAAGAAGATGGAACCTTCAACTGATCTTCCAGAATAATTGTGCTAGGGCTAAGTCTGCCTTTTGTGGAAGAACTTGCTTGTTCTTGTTGATCTCATTGAAGGGCTCTACCACGAGTTTCTGCCGCATACACAGTTCTAGCAGGGGTAGAATTAGAATAGTGGCCTTTGAAAGATCCACGTCTTCCTCTGTATCCTGAGCCTATGGAACTTCCTCTAATTCCTCTATTTGATATAGGGAATTCGGTCTCATCAAAATCGAAATTGTGACGAGCATATGGATCTGTTAATTTAATCATATTAACAGAACTGAAAACCAACTCTTCATTTGATGAAGACTATGCCTGATTAGCCTATTTAGGCTGTGCCGTTTGGTGGGGCGGTGCCCGTGAATTTGAAGCAGATGACATGAAGTCTGCCAGAGTCAAAGAAAACTTAGGCTTTGACACATACTCATCTTCTTCTGATTCTTTTTCTTTCTTTGAATCATGTCATTTCTTTGAGGATTTCTCCTCTGATGAAGAGGGTTTTGTTGTGACATTCAGGGAAGAAGGCACAATTGGTTTCTTCAATTGTGTTCGTAAAATGGCATGAGTTCGGTTGATCGTTTTTCTAACAATCCAATCATAATATTTTTGCGCATTTTTGCTTTTGACTTATTTCCATTCACCTTCCTCCTCTGAAACTGTTGCAGTAACACATGATACATGAGCTGAAGAACCTTTTAATTTGACTTGTCCCGAGTCGACCATCTTTTGCAGGAGGTATTTGAAGACAAAACACTCTTAGATGGGATGCCCCAAAATTTGATGAAAGGGGAAATAATTGGGACTGTCTTCATCTCCTTACTTGTTTGGCCTTTTGGGCCTTGGAAACTGAACCAAATTATTTTCCAGATCCGAAATGAATAAACCAAGAACTTGTTCATTTCAGAAAGAGTATGTTTTGCTCTTCAGATCCTCAAATTGTTTTCTTCTTTGGTCTCTTTGATCGTCTTGATGAAACGACCTTTTTTGTTGGTGCTCAGGAGGTGGAGCCCTTCGAGAAGATGAAGGTTTTGAAGTAGAAGCAGGTACAGGTGCTTGTTTATTCATAACTGTAGCAGTCTCTGCATTACCCATTCTCCTTCCTGAAACTGATGGAATTATACGAGCCTTATCCTTAGTCTTTATAATAGAATCTTCAATCTGTTGAGCGATTGAAGTAAGGTCTCGAAACCCTCCTATATATTTCATTGGTATCAACGGCGTGCGTAATTCGTCACGCAGATTTTCCACACAGATTGACAATAGTTCTTCCTGAGGGAGTGCTAAGCTTAGGGAATATGTTAATCCCTTCCAGCGAGCAATGAAATCTGAGACCCTTTAATTCTCCCTTTTCTTACAGTTTGTGAGATCAAAAACTGTTGTCTTTGGAAATGTTGAGCTGAACTGAAGAAGGAATTTTTGGCGAAGATCTTCCCACCTAGTAATTGACCGAGATTGCAAGCTTGTGTACCGGATAAAAGCTGGTCCTTGCAAGGTTCACATGAAGCATCTGATTTTCACTGATTCTTGCTGTTCCGGAGTTCCCATCATAGGATCGCAACAAGACACGTAATGCATCAAATGCTGTTCAGGATCGACGGATCCATTGAAAATAGGGAATACAGGGTACCCAAAACTTGACGGGGGAAGGATTGAATCTAACCATTCAGGGTAAGCTCTCTTTTCTGGTTGAACCTACGCACACTTCCCTTTCATAGTCTCTAACTAAGCTGTTAATGACTCAATGGTAGTTATTATATTTTGAGAAACATCCGGTTGAACTTGGAATTGGGCAGGTGTAATGACTGAAGCTAGTACAGATGTGGTGGCTTGTACTAGAACTAATGGTAGCACCACCAATCATTGTTGTACTTGACCCGTAGGATTAGAACTTTGAGGGTGTACTGATAAAGGAGGATATTCCTGATCCATCTCAGTAATTTCAACAAACTGCCTTGGGTGACTGACTCCATCATGATTAGGAAGAAGACTACCTTGAAGTAATTCTATATTCATCCTCCTCAATTGCTTCATTTCTTCCTCTTGTTGTGAAAATATTTGCTCTAGTGAGAGCAATTGGCCTTCTCCAGAGGAAAGGTATGTAAATTTATTCTTTCCTTTCCCCTTGTTAGCTCCCTTTCGGAGAGGGGGAAGTGGGTTACTTGAATGATTACCTAGATTCTGGGTAATCTTTTGATTTTGTGTACGCACACCTTCTTCATTTGTGTCTGTGGGTACAACTTTTGGAGCAGGAACCTCTTCATCTGAGTCCCCTGAGTGAGCCTCATATTCTAAAGGATCAGCAACAAGGTCATTAATGACATTAATTGATTCATAACACATCGTATCCCTTCTATCAGCAATTTTGTGATATTGTCTTCTTCCATGACCCTGACGAGACATTTCCTTTTGTTGATTTGATCCCCCAGGAACTTCTTGGCGAACCATAATTTGGAGAGAATCTCCTGATAATTTGGCTCTTTGTTCTTCTTGTGGCTTCTTCCCCAATCGAGAGAAGACCGAATTTCACTGAGGAGGGGATTGATGATTTGAAAAAGTCCCCAGTCCAGTGGACGAGGGCTGTTCCTGCTGCCTTTGCTCAACTCCTCGAATCCTATTTGTTGATTCTGAGGGTTGGGTTAAAAGAGTCCCTAGTCTGGAAAACTGGGGTGGCTCTTGACATGCTATGTCTGAGACTTTCTTAAAATCTCTCCTGATCTTGCAGACCTTAGTCCAGAAATTAGCTGGATGCATCAATCGACATCCACTTTTATCACCCGTCTCAAAAGACCGTTGGATGATTTGTGATACTTCGGTCACTTGGTGATGTTCTTTCTCCATACGAGAGGCCTGTTCAATATTCTCGTTTTCTTGATATGGGATTAATTCAACAACTTGTTCTCTGTATTCTTGATTTTGAGAAGAACTATTTGAGGCCTGTTCTTGGGAAAGTTTTTGATTACAAACAAAATTCATTGACTATGGCCGGCCACGGGCAATAACATTGCATGAGACCATTTTCGGCGGGCTTTGCTGACTGGAGAGTACAATAAAATGTAGTGCTCCATGAACAACCCATCCTCTAACATGAATACCTGATGGGGAATTGGAAATTAACTGGCACAATCATCTTAGTTTACCAAGGCATGAATGTTGAAGGGCTCCCTGCTGCTTTTCAGCCTTCAGATATCGAGAGACTGAGAGAGATTCCAAATCAATCTAACGTTGTAACCCTTCTATTATCTTAAGATGATTTTCATATTCATCATAAGTTAATACTTTCTTTTTCAAATGACAAAGAGTTTTCCATATGTTAAGACAAATATCATGAATTCCATCTTCTATCAACATCTCTGGAATGTCATAATGAGAGTCATCCAGAGGCCAAAACATGACTGGCACTTCCCCCTTCGCTAGTTTTTTCTCATGTTCAACATTTACTCTTTATCATTCAATGAAGATTCTTCTACCTGATTTGACCAGAGCTTGTGTTTCCTTGTTGCTTCACCAGATTCAAAAATATTGGTAGAAAAATCACTGGTCAAACAAGAAGATGCATGACTTAGGGGTGGTTCGTAGAATGACCTACACCCTGGGCTATCTTCTTGTTGAGAAAGTATTTCACCTGCTAGCGATGAAGAATCAGACATGACTTGTTTCGCATTTGCAAGTGCCTCAAGATAAGAGGGCTTTCTTGGCACTACATTGTCCACTAGAGCATTTTCCGGGCAATGTGCATCACTACTGCAGAGAGGACATTCACAATGAAATTCATCATCATGGGGAGGACCACCATGGTGGGTTACAGCAAAAGATGAGATCTCTTGCTCCTTGGTCTTCTGGCCACATAGAGGGTTATTGTAGCTCTCATCTGAAGATGAAACTTCAAGATCGACTGAACTGTCATGAAGCAAGCCTTCATGTGGAAGTGTCTGTTGAAGACCTTCGGAATTAATGTTCCCACTATTGGGAATTGAGAGAGAAGAATCTTGAGTTGTAACAGATAGTTGTCTGAGTGCATCAAGAAATCCAGCATCGAGTAAGGCCTTGTTTCAGATTGGCCCTTGATTTCTTGACTGTGTTGGGCGAGTCTTCTTCTTATACGCCTTCTTACTCGCCTTGGAAACCACTTGTTGATGAAAGTGGATACTCTGAGTAGGTGTATGTGCCTGATCAAGAGAGATGGTCAGGTTAGGCTGACGATCTCGACTCAAATCCGGTGTATATGCCTGACTTGGTTGTCCGTATGATATGGGGGAATACGCCCCACAACCCTCTTGGACTAGAAAAGATGTGTGTGTCTGTTTCAGAGTGAACGGTTGATTTTTCATTCCACTGGTAGGGATAGATTTATGTGACTTTCCCTCAGATGATGCTGAAGCTGTTATAATATCCTGGGAAGCATCCAGAATATGAGTAGGGATTTGCTTCTGCTCTTTCACCATTGATTGAATATGCTTGGTGAATTCAGCTTCCGGAACATGGATATATGTCCATTCTGTTATTTGAGTAGGTGTGTGTGCCTGCTCTTGTCCTCCTTTTCCTATCAGTGAATCTTGATAGTATTCAAGTGTGGGGGCAGAGAGTTGAGTCTGCCTCCTATTTGTCACCGGAACTTTCCGACTGACTCCTCTGAGTGCTACCAAGCGAGACTGTTGGTAGGATTGATCAATACTAGCCGGTGTATGTGCATGCTGATTTTACTTCTCCGAACGTGGTTGACGAGATCCATCATATGTAGTCAGACGAGCCTGCTGACTAGCTGATGATGTATAAACAGGTGTATGTTCTTGCCTATAGTACTCCGCCGGAATTTCCTGGCAGGATTGGCGTGATGCTGCTAGACGAGTCTGCTGGATAGCGGAATTAAAACTGATGGGTGTATGTGCCCGCTCATTGTTTTCCACCAAGCTAGGTTGGTGGCTTCTCTGGAGATAGTAGAGATAAGAACCTGCTCACTGTTGACCGGATTTCGCCTCTGGTGATTCATCTTGCCTGCTCGGGTTTGAGGAACCTGATCCGAATGCCTGGAGTCGATACCCTAATCATGTTGAGGGCGCACTGCCACACGAGTCTGGTGGAAATTGTTGATGGGAGCCCTTAGGAAGGACTCCAGTCTCCTTAAATTAAGGCCCTAAGGGACATGTTCATTCACCACCTCAAAATATGAGAGTGAATGGTGATTGCGTTCCGGGGATAACGACCCGAAACGATTGGAGACGGTGGTCAGCACCACCTGCTTCTTGATCGCTAGTCGTCACTGTTTAGAAGACCAGGTTGAATTATTGACTTGGAGGGCTTGTCGAGCGGCCTCCAGAGTCTGAATAGTAATGTTTTGACGGTTGTCCTTAACCAGCGCATTTGATACCCAGTGTTGAAGATGCTGATCAGGTGATGTCGTCCTCAGAGTGGACGATCATCCAGCAGAAGTAGCAGAAGTGACATTCACAACAGAGGTTTTCATGACAGACGTATTCACAGATGTGAACTTAAGAGAAGCCATTCTGGAAATGCATAAGATCTTGGAAAAGAGTGCATTTTTTATATAACAGACATAATCAAGATAATTCCGGCCAAAACATCTTTTGGATGAGAAAATATGTCATTGATTGCTTTGTTGGCCCTCTCATTGATTTTAAATAGGGGCCTAACAAATAAGAAAATCATAATTTTAACTTGGTCAAGGATTCACGTTCGGTTCATCATTTTTTGTTTCCTATGGAATTGGGGATGACCTCGTTGATTGAAGGTTTAAACATTCCAATCGGTTTCTAACGGGTTTGTTCGTAGAACCAGAAACATCCAATGATTCCATATCCATTTGGACCTACTTTCCAAAAGTAGGTTCTCATTAGTTGTGGACTGATGAGGATTAGGAATTTGTATTGGTCGAGAGGATGGGAGGTTGGACTCATCACACCTTTTTTGAGGGGAATTATTGTCTACTCTGGGTCTCTCTTTATAGATTTAAGTTATGTTCCTGAATCCTTATTACATTACCAGGTATAAAATGTGGTTTCCTTTAAATCTGAAAATCAATGATTGATATGAAGGAAATTTAGAGAATCTTTTATATGTATTCGAGGTTCTTCATCGATATAGAATCATCTGTATGTGTTTAGAGATTCTTAGTTGATGGTATCCTTAGATACATAAAAATATCTTGGTCATTATGATGACCATACTGGTTTTAAAGCCACTCAGTGGGGGCACTTGAAGTTTATTGTCATTCAGGAGGAAATGGATTATTTTAGAGTTGGGATCGTACCCGCGGATGGGATACCTACGAATCCTTTGTTTTGGAAAAGTAACCAGAACCCACATAGTTCGAGTAAGGGAGTATGATGTTTATGCATGATTGATGTCTCATAGAAAGATGTCATGATTACTTTTACACTCTAAGCTCACGTGAGTCATGCTCGGTGTGAGAAACAAGAGGTATTGGTGAAACCAGACAACTGTGCCATGCAATGATGTGGGGCTTATGTATGTATGACTACCCAAATAGATGAGGATTAAGATTTAATTCAGGGAATAAATCCACGAACAGGGTCCATAAAGGTATATGTGCTTCATGGAGATTTGGATACTCTAATCTTGGGGCTTACTCATAAGGAATATTCCCAAGTTAGAAGTGGTCTTATGATTGGGTTTTACTCTTGAGAAGGAATCCTAGATCAAAAGGAATTATGACTGGTTGAGAGAAATTAATACTGGGGCTTATTCCTAAGGAGGAGGCCCAGGTTAAAGGGATTTGAAAATTAAGGGACTTGGGGCTTACCCCTAAAGAGGATGCCCATAATTAAGACTGGGGCTTATTCTTAAGGAGGAGGCCCAGGTTAAAGGGATTTGAAAATTAAAGGACTTGGGGCTTGCCCCTAAATGGGATGCCCATAATTAAGACTGGGGCTTATTCCTGAAAAGGAAACCTAGGTTAATGGAATTAAGGTTTGGGGCTTACTCCTGAGGAGGATGCCCAAATTTGGGGAATTATGACTGGGGCTTATTTTTGAAAAGGAGGCCTAGGTTAGGGGAATTGGGGCTTACTCATGAACAGGAGGACCAAATTAAAGAGGACTTGGGAATTACTCCTAATGAGGATGCCCAAATTAATGAGGATTTGGATTGGGGATTACTCCAGAAAAGGAGGCCGAGGTTAAGGACTCTCTCTTCTTAAGGGAGATGTTGAATGAATTAACTCTCAATCTTTAGTGAAATAAAGATGTAAAAATCACTAGGTTTTGAGAGATATTCCACGGAAATCATTTTAGATAAGGAAGTCAATCAAGAAAACAAGCCATAAATGGATTTTAAGAGTGTCCTGAAGACTAAATCTTGAATAGGAGAGGTGGAATGGCATAAGAGGGGTTAAATGGGCAGGAAGGGAACCCAAAAAAATATAAGGGCACGTAAGTCCTGGCAGGAATGTAGGTACTGCGTGGGCGCACAAGTATTGGTCGCACAGGTATACCTGCGCCACACATGGGTACTTGCGCGATCCTAGACCTGTAGAGTAATACTTGGGTGATTCTTGACCCAAGCCTTTAGAATCATCTTGAGGTACTTCCAGAAGAGTGGCGCGCAAGTTTTAATGAATAAGTATGGAGGCGCGCAAGTGTGTTCATTTACCTTAAGGGAAAAATATTTAGGCGCACAAGTGTTAGTGATTTCTAACACATAGACGTTATTCCTCTTGTTTAGACCTTCCATTCTAGGTAATGAATTACCTTAGAAGTGTTCAGAATACTTGAAGAAGAGACTTGGGCAATCAGAGCTCTATATCTGAATTCTGGAAAAAATTCTTCCTCAAATGGGGGGCCCACCAGGGGTATTTATTGGCTGGAGAGGACCCCGGGTGGTTTTCAAAGAGGGTGTGCAAGTCACTTGCGTGACCATTAGGCGGCGCACAAGTATACTTGCGCGACAGTGAGGGAACTAGCGCGGTGCATGTGCATTTGAAGCCTTGTTCATGCATTTGTCAATTTTTGATGTTTTCTTCAAAGGATGAATCAATTTGTGCTAAGTCATTTCCCTTTGCATTCCTTTAAATAATGTGATGAAAAGGAGCGTCAACAAGGATGTATAGAGAATATAGAGCTATGAGATTCATCCATGAGATCCTTCTTTATTTCCTGAATAGATGGAACACTTAGACATGCACAAAATTTAATACACATTCTTGATAAATATTGAACATAGGAAACTTTCCATTCTTCATAGACTCTATCTTATTTTGTAATAAAGGATATCCACATTTAGATTTATTGAACTTCTCTAGTAATGAATTTTGATAAATTATTTTGTGATATGGTTGATGATTTCCCATACCTTATGATTCCCATGTCCAGTTTTACTAGGTCTTTGATCAATATATCTCCTTGAATCCTTATCATTCCTGAATAATATGGTATTTTCTACTTAATGCATCAGTAACTTTTTTTTCTCTTCTAGGATGATAATGAATTGAAAAAATATAGTTTTTTATGAAGTTCCAACCATTTATTTTGTATCTTATTTAATTCCTTTTGTGTGAAAATATACTACAAACTTTTATGGTCTATGTATATATCACTTTTATCCCCATAATGATTGTTCCTATATATTTTCAGAGAAAAATCAACCGCAGCTATCTTTAGGTCATGTGTAGGATTATTATTCTCATGAGGATTTAATTATCAAGGTGTAAAAGTAATAACCTTATTCATTTGCATGAGCACTCGCCTAATCCCTTTCATAGTTGCATCTTTAAAAATAACAAATCCTTATTCGATGGAGGGTAGAGTTTTCTTTGGTGTAGTAACTAGTCTATTCTTCTTATCTTGGAAACTTTCTTCACACTCCTTTTTCTATTTGAACTTGAACCCTTTTGAGTTAACTTGGTTTGTGTTTTAGAAAGTAATGAAAAGTTTTTCAAAAATCTCTTATAATATCCTACTAAACCAAGGTAACTATGAATCTCAGTTAATGTTATAGGATGAGGACCCTCCTCCACAAACTTCATCTTGGTAGGGTAAACTGATATTCCTTCATTGGTTACAATATTCCCAGAGAAATAAACTTTTTGTAACCAAAATTCACATTTTCTAAACATTCAAAATAGAATCTCTGACGCAAAAGTTTGCAATATAACCCCTAGACGATCCTCATACTCCATACAAGTTTTATAAAATATTACAATATCATCAATAAAAAATAACCACAAAGTTATCAAGGTAGATTTTAATTACTCTATTCATCCAATCTATAAAAATATTAGGAGAATTAGTCAAGCCTAAGGTAATAACAAAAAACTCAAAATTCCTATATCTTTATATGAAGGAAGTCTTTGGAATATATTATTTATTATTCCTTAATTGATGATAAGAAGATCAAAGACCAGTCTTGGAGAAGTATGGAGCCCATGAAGCTAGTTAAATAAATCAGCAATCCTTAGAAGAGGGTACCTGTTATTCATTGTGACCCCGTTAAGTTCTTTATAATAAATTCATATCCACATTTATCCATACTTATTCTTCACAAAGGGAACAATTTCTCCCCTAGGAGACACACTTGGTCAGATGAACCCCTTCTCCAAAAGATATTGGATTTTGTCCATTTATTTCTCATACTCCACATTTTCCATTCTATATGTGGTCCTTGATATCATCTTGTATCCATGGATGAGTTCAATGAAGAACTCTACCTATCTTACCAGGGAGGTCCAGGTAACTCCTCTGGAAATATATCAATGTATTCTTGAATGATGAGGTCACTTTGTATTCATATAATTTCATCTCCTTCTTCATATTAAAAAATGATCTTCATAACGAAGGCTATATGAGTTGCTTCTTGACAAAGATCAGGTCAAGATATATATCATTTAGAAAAAACTGTAGGTTGTCTATTAAAAACCATTAATATTTCCTTTCTTCTGCAGTTGATCTTAGCACCATACTTTTAGAGCTAGTCCATCCCTAGTATAATGTTGAATTCAAGCATGGGAATGACTACTATATTTGAGATGAGATTATGCTCTCCAAAGTGAATAAAAGAGTTTCTATACACTCTTGATGCATGGATAATCCCTCAAAGAGTCTTGATAGATAAATATTCTTCTACCAATCTGAGGATTGATTCTATATACTTTACAAAATTGGAAGAAAGAAAGGAGTGTTTAGAGATAGAATCAAACAAAGTACATTCAATATTTGATAGAACAATGAGATTACCTTCCGGCACATCATTTTGAGCTTTAACTTTATATGGAATGATATAAAAAGCCAGACCTTTCTCCCTTGGCCTATGTTAAGGTTGATGGTGATCCCCTCCATTAAATTCATATTTAAACTATGATTGGAAAAGTGCCCAAGATGTCCACACTTGAAGAATTGTACTTTAGGTAGGTACTAAAACATATTCCCTCTATATTTAATGTTTTAAAGTTGAGTCTTCACTTCCCTACGACAGTTCTGAGAAATATGGGCATTTCTCCCACACTAATCAAATTTCCTTCTCTCAAGAAAGTAGTTCCCTGAATGCACCTTCCCACATTTGTTGCATGTGAAAATTTTCTATATATTTTCTCATATTTTGTGATCAAAGTTACTCGCTAAGATTGGATCTATTTATATCTTCTTTTCATTATATTTTTGAGACTAATGTGTCTCACCGAGCTCTAGCTAAACCTTCATAGCACTTCACACTATCTTCTCAAAATGATCATAATCTTGATTGGCTAGATTCATCCATTTATGGGGTCTTAGTACATGAAATAATCTATCAAACTTTTCATTAGGATACAAAAAAATATAGAGGTGTAGTGAGAAAGACATTCAAATTTCATCTCATATATTTATATAGACTCATTTTCTTTTTTCCTTAGCTCTAGGAATTCCTTCTTCATTTTCATTTATATAGAATGGGAGAAATATTTTTTTGAAAAAGGTTTCCATGAACTCTTCTCACTCCATAACTTTAATATGACTTCTTGGATTCATGTTTTTAATCGGTTTCCACCTTTGATTAGCTTCTCCCTTTATGCGGTACACAACCAGGGTGACTTTCTCTAGTTTTTAACAACAGAGTCTAGAAAATATCTTTTCAATAGAGCTTATAAATAGTTCAACAACCGATGGGTCGATAGATCCACTTAAAGTATGTGGTCCTCGATGAATAATGGACTCAATGTAAAGTTGTTCCCTTTGAGGAGAATCTGGTCTCTTTACTTGATTCGATTTATTTCTCATAACTCAAGTCATTTGATTCGTCATTCTCTTGAAGTTTTCCATTATGGCTTCCATTAGAGGGTCGTCAACACCTGGTCCATTGCACTCACTATTTTCACGGTTCCTCCTATTTCCCTCTATTTTCTAAAATAAGAAAAACATAGTGAGAAACATGTTTCTTTTAATAATGTTATAATTATATTATAATTTTATGTCTTAAAACATAAGTATTTTATTCCTTAATAATAATTACATTTTATACATAACCTTTATAATGGTTCATAAAAACCTTATAATCAACCAGAAATATCCCCCAACAGTGTCAAACCTAGTGCATAGTAAGGCCTATTTTCTTGTACTAGGTAACAAATAGTATGGCATAACACACATTTTCATAGTCGTTACACCTAGGTACATCTCTTTAAGAACCACATCCACTTGTTCATATCTGGACATGGATTTCTTTGATCAGAAACCACTTAATTAATATTTTACCAAGATAACATAGTTCTTTTCTATATTTTAACATTTCTATAAGTTTCTTCTTAATGATTCAAAATCCTAATATCCATAGATAATAAATCCATCCTTTGATACAAACTATATCAAATCTCCTTTTTATTACATAACTTTTCATTTACATGGTTCAAATTGAGTATATTTTAAAGTTTATTTTCTTGAAAAAATGGTACCTAATACTTGAAAACATAAATAATTATTATAATACACTTAAAAGTATTTATAATTGATTCATAAAAAGTAAATTTACTATATAACATAACTCACATGCATATATCAAAGGAAAGGGTTAGCATAAGCACAATAAGGGAAAGAAAAGGAAACAATTTACATGTGATCTTAAGAAATATCAATAAGAACTTGGGGAATAACGGCACAAGGAAAGAAAAAAGAGAAATATCATAGTAAACATAACTTGAATAATAACATGGAAATATATCTATAAATGGTTTTTGAGTTTGTAATAATAATATTACCAAGTTTTTCCATCGAGGTGTCGTAACAATTAACAAGGTTATTCACTAGGGTATCATAAAACATGGCATCTCTTGAGAATAAATTCATTACCCAAAAAATTTTAGTGACATCAAGGTGAATCCTTAATATTTATTAATTTCATGTAAAACTGATAAATAATAATCAATAATTTTACAAATTACCCATGTGAAATAAAATAAATGGGGTTTGTATCAAAATCATGGTTTTTTAAAAAGTGTTTAAAGACAAGATCTTTATGTCATTTCCAACCCAAAAAAATGGAACATGGGTTTTATGTATATCAATTAAAGAATAAAATATATAATTTTTACATCATTGTTAATACCCCTATTAAATAAATATGTTTCATTATTCACAAAAAGAAAAAGAAAATGAAATTATTGAGGAGTAGTGATAAATTTTGAGAAGAAAACTCTATAGCATAACAGGTATAAAACATGGTTTTAGAAAAGAGAGAAAAGAGAGGGGACAAGGGTATCCCATTTATAAAAAACCATTTTTAAGTAAGGTAATTAATAACAATGAAATAATAGAGAGTTAACATATCATTCATAATACAGCTACAAAAAGTGGTTCTTGAAACGATGAGAAAAGAAGGATATTTCCCTTACCTTGAAGAGTAAGTCTAGAAACTCAAAGATTGGGACCTTGGGGGATTTAAGACACCTTGGGAGGAATTATTATAAGGTAAAACTATAATATATTTATGTATGATGAATTGGGAATGAAATATAATGGAGAAATGGGTGTGTATTGATAGTAAAAGTGGAGGATTTGTTTATTAATTTCCTTAGACAACTAGGTAGTGGTAATTGAAAAACCATGGGCTTGCCCATGGAATTTGTCCACAGTATTGGAAAATTAGTACCCCTATTATGATTTTTTAATCCATAATAGTCAACCATAATTTTATATTATTTATTACATCATTATGACATTATTATGATGGCATCAAACATACTAAAAACTCAAACTCTAATTTTACTATTCAAAAGAAAATAAAGTATTTTATAAAATTATCATAAATTCGTCCGAAACTAATTTCAATGTCATGATTTAAGAAAAGGTATTAATTTTATCATATTAATTCTCTAAATTTGATAATTTTAAATTTTAAATATAAAAATATCTATTTATTAAAATATAATAGTGGATAGAAAATGTGTTCTGAAATTTCTCACACTTGGACAAAATATTTTATCATTTAGATTTAATTAAGAGTGTTTTTATAATACTATTTAATTAAAATAACCATTATTCATAATAAAAGTGTTTATTATAATAATTATATATTTTTTAAAAATTAAAATTGCGGCCTGAAAAATCAATTTATCACATTCATCACATTTTTAAAAAAGACTAATCTCAAAAGGGAAATGATGGAACAAAAAGTTTATTTATACAAAGGGATTTTACATTAAGTAACTAAGACCTTGAAACATACCCCCATATAAAAACCGTATATGACCTAAGTGTAAGTTGTGCGATGGTGATAGATTCCTGGGGTGGCTCAACTAACATCACCCGAGTGTTAATTTCCACTAACTTGAACTTCTCCCATAAGTGATTCCATTCAAGCCCCAGTTGTTGAAGCTCTACTTGGGATTGGTCATGAGAAAAGCCCATTCAGTCTACCTACCTCTCACATTCTAAAAAATGGGCCTCATACGACACGACTCTATGGGTTGTGGCCACCATTTATCCTTTCTTAATTAATTATCCTTTTTCATTTCTACTTATATAAACTAACTATAACGTTAAATTTTTATCTAGAGTATAAATCCAAACGATCATATTTTCCAATAGTAAAAATTGACCAATGGTCATATAATAATATAATTTAGACGGTCACATTTCACTTTATATTCACTTTATTAAAAAACATTGTTTCAGTTTTGAATAAAATAATATAACATCCATTTTTTGGAAACAAATATCATTAGAAAAAGTTCAGGTCATTACATATCTTCTTTCTCAAGATGGGTTGTGATAATGTTATCCCTTTTATTATCATGAATAAATTTTTTCATGTTCTGAATGTTATTATTCTGATATGGATGATTATTGTAAATAGTGATTCTATATGTTTTATTCATGTTCACATATAACGAAAACATTGGAATTAATCTGGTGATGAGTGGGACATAACCTTATATATCCCCTAAATTCATCGATAGGTCTCATGAGACAAAAAATCTAGGGATTTAAGGTATATATATCCACATATCTGTATAGTTTCTTGAAATAAGGCCTTGAAAACATATTTTTTTTGTTAAACATTATGAATTCAATTATTTTATGATTATCAATTATTATTATATATATTTTCTAAAGTTCCCAGTTAGGATCCATGTATCACTGAGAGGGGGAGGGGGTGAATCAGTGATATCATTTTTTTATGTTTCCTACTTTTTGAAACAACCTTCGCCTCCTGTTAAAGAGTTTCTTCCCTACTGAACACACACAACCACATGAACACAAGATTTAAAAGGTTCACTACTGAACAAGAGTAGCTACGTCCTTGGTATGGTACAGAAACAATCCAGTACCACACAATCCACTAGAAAAAAATCCTTTGATGTGGAATACAACGATTAGGATATTCCCTTACACTCATGTATAACTTTAAAAACCATAAAATAGTGTGTGTGCTCCCTCTTAGCACAAATAGGGTATTGTAATGATTCTGTTCTTCTTAATGAACTTTCACAAATCAAATATTTCAAAACAATTCTTCACTTTCCTACCCAGAAGCTGGTAAGAACCTCCTAATGCAGACAACTTGTGCACCACTCCCTACTTGCACGGCTCCTTGATTGCGCGGCTCCTGCTTGCGCGCCTTACTGCTTGCGCGCCACCTGCTTTCGCACCTCACAACTTGCGTGCCAAAACTTGCGCGACACCCTTACTTGCACCCAACCCATGCTTGAGCTCCTCCCTGATCTTGTGTGGAAAAAATTGCCTGCCAAAACTTGTGCGGCAACACTTTCTCACCAAACCTTGTGTGACTCCCTACTTGCGCACCACTTTACTTGCGCTTCGCCCTCTTATACTTGTGCAATCAGATAACCCTCTCCTACTTGCATGGTTAGAGCTCTAATCTTCTCTTAAGTGTTGAGCATTAAGAAATGAGGAGGCTAGTCGTCTATTTATAGGCATTTTGGTGACTTGCGTGCCATATATACTTGTGCGCCTCACTTGTGCGCTACTCCATCACTTGCATGCCGCTCCATCACTTGCACACCCCCTTCTACTTCCTTTGTCCTTTTTCTCTTCACTGCTTCCCATAACCATTCTTTATCTTTGATCATGAACTCTGCTATGGTGATATATATCCTTTGATAGATCAACATTAGCATCATCATAGTTATAATGGGAAGTACACAAACTTTCTTATCTTCCAGCAACATCATTCATTCCAATCAAAAATGTATAGGACTGACTTCATAATTTCTCCCCCTTTCCTTCATAAGGCTCGAATCACAAGTCATCCTAACTTATGATATTTGTGAAATACATATCAGCAAAGCATCGTCTGGTTTCTAGTCCTTTTACAAAGTGAATTGATTTATCTTCTTTGACAACAAAATACAACACTCTGCAAAGGCTAACCCTTCAATCTTCCTTCTCTATCCAACTTGGTCCCAACATTTTCATTTTATTTCATGGATATAGAATGATTCTAATTTTATTTTTTTATGGAATTATAATGATTACTTACTCCTAATATATTATGGATTCCATGATTATCTCATTTGTATATTTTCCCTTAATGATTATTTGATCTCACCCCTTCTTGTGTTTCCATTTTCAGAGGTTATAAAGAAATGTAATGAACAAGATATATATAATGTATAGATTGTATATATAATTTTTGGGAGATATTGAAGACTTACTATGGATTAAGTATTTATTATATATTATAAATAATATCTATTAGTTGAGAAAGTCCTGGGCTTTATTATTTTTTCATTTATCATAATTCACTAAAGATCTAAACCTATATGGTATTAGCAGTGTATGTAATGGAATATTTTCAATAATTCTAGTAAATAATGATATTTTTGTATGAAAATATTTTTTTTAATGAATCCATTATGTAAAGTATGTGTTTTAGATACCAGATGGGGGGAGCAACGGTTCGGGGCATCACAATTTATATGAGAGCAGGGTTGTGATATGTTTAGATATTGGGATGTTTTTGAGGAATTTTTTTGGGTAGATAAGTTCATGTTGATCATAATATGAAAGTTAAATATAACCCTTTTTGGAAGTATAATATTTATAAACAAGTTAATAATGAAACTTTTATTTTGGGATAAGGATAAAATAACTTTAGTTAAAACCCTATGGATAATTCTTAACGAGAATTTTATTTATAGGAAAACATATTAATGTTCTGGTAAAGCATTGATTGTGGGGTTCACTTAGAAATTAATTCCCTTTATTAAAAGTAAAAGTGAATTTAGGCTCTGACATATATATATGTATAGATAATAACCCTGAAAATTGAGGATTAATTACTAACTCGATCATCACTTGGTGCATGACAAAGAGGCCAAATGGAACACTTTGTTCGACACTACTATTGGATATGATTTGGTTAATCAAATTATCTTGAAAATAATTATGATGGATTTAAGAATTATTTTAACTAATTAGGTAATATAACATAATGGAAAAATTAAAATATATAACCAAGGATTGAACAAAGAGATTCATTGGTTGAACCAAAAGTTTCATATGTTTAAAAAAGTGTCATGAGGGATGAAATATTAAAATTGATGTTTCCATATTCATATTTTCTACATTATCATTACCATTTTGGTTTTAGTATTTGGATAAAACTGAATAAAAAAGATAAACTTGAGAAACGTATGTATCCATAAACCATTATATCTTATTAATGAATAAGGGATCACACTTAAATGGTTTAAAATTTCAGTATATTCTTGTTATAATATAAAAAGTTGTGTGTCCTTATTTTACCTAAGGCAGTGAGGTTGATATCTAAATAGAAATTAAATCATGATATTTTTAACTATTTTCATTAGTGATTTATATTTATCAATGACATACTATTAAATTTTAAAAGTTATGAAGATTATGTGAAGCATCTAAGTAATTTTATTCTACATTTCTATTCTAAATTTTTGGGAACATATATTAAATGGAATCAATAACATCAAAAATTGATTTTATAAAGAGGTTAAATTTTTGGGGATAACAATTTCATAAATCATTTAATGTTATGTGGATAAATCTTATGTTTAAAATATGCTACATATTAAGGTAATAAAGGGTTGATTGATTTTGAGAAAAGTGAGTTTGAAAGTATTGATAACCTCAGAATTGATTATTGATTTATTGAAAAAGTAATCATTGATATTTTGGTGAATTTTGTCTCATTTTTGGGACTAATATATATATATACATATATTTGATAGTGTGTTCCCTTTTGAAATTGTGACTAGTATCATTTTAGTGTTAAATATAGAATTGATTTATAGAACAATATATAGTTTCAGTTTAGTTTAATGTCTTAGAGATTCAGATGGTTTTTGGAAAGGTATATTTTAAAGAATATATAATTAGTTCATTTAAATACTTGGGCATATAATTGTATGAATGACTAATATCAATTTAGGAAAGATAAGTAACTTAATCTATCTGAATAGTGGAAGTTGTATATTATATTAGAGATTATATCCCAAATGATGAATAGGTTAAGAATACCCTCCACTAATTTCTTCAATGAGTAATAATTAAAATTTCAGGGAAACAATTTATTTAAGGGGAGAATATACCACCCTAAGATTATAATATATGACTAAATTTAAATAAGTCAATGATTTAGACGTCTTTCTTCCCACAAAACACCAAACATAAATAAAACCATGATATATTTAGATAAAATATTAATATTTAAGATTGGCCACTAAAACCTAGAAATTTAATAAATAGGAATGAATACGAGTAACTAGTTGATGAAATATATGTATAAATAAAATAGAGTATACTTTTAATATGATTTAAATTCAATTAGTTTACCTAAAATAACTATTAAAATCATTTATTTTTTAGAATGATATTTTTTCTAAAAATTCGCTTTTTATGTGATATATATTTTAATCACATAAAACATACGATTAATGATTATTAATGATTTTTAATATAAATAATAGGTAAAAATATTTTTTTCAAATTAAATTAAATAAGAATAATAATAGTTAATATTTGAAAACTTTTATTTCCCAATAATAATGAGGTTTTGCTGTATTTTACGATTTTACTCAAAAGTTAAATTAATAAATTTTATAATTTAAATTTTAAAAAATAAAAATAATTTTTGGATTTATAATAGTAATAATTTTATCCTAAGTTTATTTTTTTTATTTTTATGAAATAATTGATTTTTTGGTGAATAGTGAAAAATACTGATTTGACTAAACAATGTCACCATTATGAAATTATTATATTGAAAGAATGAATTAAAAGTTTTTGAAAACATTTTATATTAAATATATATATTTATAAGTAAAATAAATCATTTTAAATTTATTTTTTTATAAAACCCATGAAATTCATTTTGGAAACATAAATAACATATTTCTCTAAAAACTATTTTTATAAGCTTATATTAAAATTGAGTTTTCATCACTTATATTAATTAAATCTTTGAAAATGTATCTAATATTTTATATAAAAATGATCATATTATTTAACTAGGTGAATATAAATTTTAAGCATAAAATTATGATTACTAAGATTATAGTTAATGATAATTATAATAATAAAAGTATTATTTTCAAAGATTTGTTTTATTAATATTGTGTAATTCTTATCCACCCAATTAAATTAATATATTTTAAATAATGAGTCTAATATTATGATTCAAAAAATTAATTATTATATTATCACACTTTAATTGTTAACCTTTGAGAAATAATATTAAGAACATAAAATTGTCAAAACACAATTTTTCTAAAAAAATTGTTTTTATGAATATAAAATGTTTTACATTTAAAGTTAAATTTATATTATTTTTAAACTGAATTAAACTAAATGGAGATTAAATTTGTGTTCATAAAATAGAAATTTATATTATGGTTTATTTTATATTTTTAGTAAAACACAAATTACATAGTTAAAATCTAGTTAACAAGGTAAAAACAAAAAAATCTAAAAGTAAAAACCTAAGAACCAATGACTTAGAAAATGATTAAAATTAATGTGGAAATACATAGTTTAATATTTAAAAATCTTATATCTCCAAAAATCTATTATTTATAACTATTTAAGTCTTTTACGCTTGAATAGTGTAATGATATAATTGAAAAGTAAAGGGGTATTAACAAAAGTTCCCTTTTCCTCACTTATAAATGGGGATAGTTACACCCCTTATTGACATACCTATTACTTCCATTTAATTCTTAATTCGATTGAATTTATCTCATAATATACTAATATATCACCTTAATAATCTTCTTGATTAAATTAGTTAACAATATCCTTTCATTGATTAGTATACTTTCAATAGAAAGTTCAAAGTCCCAAAGTGAGTATAGATTAATCATTAACATTTTCTTATTAATCCTTCTCATCCAAAAATATCCTTTCCACAGTAATATTATAACCTCAATACCATTATTATAATAAAGTGTTTTTATATTAATTTAATAATATTTATTTATTCATGTCCATTCACTTAGAAATTTAAATGAATGTTAAGTATTAATTGTGTGGACTACCGCATCCATGATGTAATGTTTTTTATTTTTTTCCTTGATTTTATTTATTTATCCAAAGCACATAAAATATGACTCAATAACTTATTTTTTTAATTAATATAGTTATTATTTTGTTATGATTATATTATAAACTTCATTAACCTTAATCACCCATCGAGATATAACATGATAATGTTTGAGTTGGTTTAACTACATACTTGAATAATTTTCTAAAACTCTATTGTGGATGACTATAGGAAATAAAATATTAGATTATTATTATTTAATAAGAATTAAATATTTGTTTTGGTTATATGTATGGTTTTATTATGTATTTAACATATTATTAAAATATCATATTTGATTACTATAGTTACTAAAATAAGCCGACATCTATTCAATTTTCAAGAAAACATATGAAGAAACTATATGAAAAAATAAATAGTTTAAGCTAATAAATGGTATATATTAAATTAAATATATTTGAATAAGGTTCATAATAAACCATATATTAAAATTAATTTTATTATTCTGGATGTTAGGTTCACTCGTAGAATGAATGTTGAACACAGTAAGAATTTTTCATCTCAAATTCCTTCCTTTGAGACATGTTTTGAATTATGTATCTAATTTCATTTATAATGTGAACACAATACCTATTTGATATATCATTTAATGAATTATCTTTTTATAATGGTATTTTATGTTCATTTATAATACGAATCCTTCATGGTGTTTTGATTAAAATGTTACCCAATCTATAAGGGTTATTTTTCAAAAACATTAATTCCTTGAGGCATGTTTATGTTATAAACCATGTTTTAATTTTAATGGTGTATTTAATACCCAAATATGTATCTTTATAATATTTTTTAATATAAAAAACTAAGTGAAATCAATTGATTTTCATCCAATGAATTTTACTTAGTTGTTATCCCAATTGTAATGTTTTTGAGTAACTCAATTTTCATTCATTAAGTTATTATCAACTTCTTAAACATAAAATTTGAGTAAAATGTACCTATTTATTATATTATGTAGTTTTATTTTGATTTTTTTGAATTTACATTTTTACAACATAATACAGCCTTTTTAAATATTTGTTTCTTCATGGAGTATGTTTCTCATTTGAGATATTGATAACTGAAGTCTTCTTTCCTTGAGTTATATTAGTTTTGAAAAACTTATTTCTTAAAAGAAAGGTTTATCCCTAAATAAATTTTCATTATATATTAATTTATATACATCTATGGGAAAAATATATTTTTATAGAATATAATATTTTTTACTCTTTTTATAATGCGAGTTTTGAACAGTGGTATTCTTAAAAATATTAAAAAGGGGTTTTCCTTCTACTTTCATATGTTTTTTCTTCTCCCAAAAATTTATACAAGATAAAAATTGTGTATTTTAATATCATTATTATTGAATATTATTTTTAAAATTAACCTTTTTCAAGAAACTTTCACTTCACCTTTTAAAAATAATTTTGGGAGTGACCCATAACTTCAACTTTTTCCTCAATGATAAAAATATTTTCTAAAATATATTTTAAGTTTAAACTTCCATTTACCTATTAATTATAAACATTATTTACCCTAATAAGGTTTATGTTTTACTATTTATACTCTAATATATATTTTTATAATTTGGAGGATTGAAGTCCTGGTGTCAAAAAATTCGATTCTTGACCCCTTCTTATGTGATACTTTTCAAAGAATTATTTTTGAATGATGCTTTCCATCTATGTCAACATACTTATGAGTTTATCTTATTATAATGGGGTTATGTTATTTTTAAGCCATCCATATTCTTTCTATATATGGATTATTATCATGTTATTCCTTCATTGACATAACTTCATACCACTACTTCATAAGATTCTATATTAGGAGATTCTTACATATAAATATATTATATTTATTGATTGGTGAACTATTGAAAAATCATATTATTTTATTTTATTATGAATTTTTACTAGAAATTTTACTATGTAATTTTTGACTATACACCTTTTCTTTAATGGTTTATGATAGGTTTATCCCTTTTATTTACACAAGGAAAAGAATTCAGGCTATGTATGTTTTTATTCTAATACATATGATTTTCAGAAAAAGTAATTATATATTATTTATTCATTTTCACATATGATTAATTCATTAAAATTAAATAAGTCATGGGTGGCGCCCAACATTATATATCTCCTTGATCCATCGATATGCATCTCAAGAAAAAAACAATTGGGTTTTAGTGTATACCTCTCCCCAATATTTATGATGACTACTTAATAATACCCTAATATTTATACTATGTTTATTCTATGATTTCGTCAATTTTATTTTTCCCATTTATTGGTAATTTTAGCTCTCCCCTTCTCTTATTTACATTTCCCTTGGTTATGAATAAAATTATTTTACATGATATTTCTAAAAAGAAAAAATTTCTAGAGAATATATGGGAGATTTTTAAGACATAATATGAATTAATAAATTCATATATAGTGGGAAAATGTCTAATAGTTGAGAAATAAATAGGATTTTTTAGTTTATTATTTTTCTAATTCTATAAATCTATAGACCTAAATGGTCTTGGGATGTCTGTAATGCTATAGTTTTCTTTGGTCATGTGAGTACAGTTAGTTATATTTGTGAATCTATATTTTGTATCAAAGACAGTATGAAAAGTATGTGTTTTAAGATTTTGATCTTGCAGAACAATTCTAAGGAATCATATTATTCATGTATATTATGTTTTATAAACTATATTTAAAATTATTATTAGATGTATGTATGCTATTTAAAATATATTTTTAATATCGAATGTGAGTAATCTTGATTTTTTTGAACTGGTTTCGTAATAATGGTTTTTTTCTTCATTCTTATCAAAAACTTCATCATACCCTAGTAATATTTGGTATTATAGTCGATTTATTATGATAGTTTATAAATTTATAATTTTATTCTATGAAATTTGATGATTTTATTAAAAGTTTGAAAAAGAATATAAATATAAAATAAAGTGCAAGAAAATTAAGTGGAAATATAGAAAAATTGATAAAAAATAAAGTGGGTTTGAAATCAGAATCAAAATAGTAGTTGTTGATAATTTACAACCTCTCAGACACTCCCCTTTTCCTTGTTTAAAATAAATATTTCTCAATTGTATTTCTAAATTCCCCCAATGGCCCCAAATGAACACTCAAATTTAAATAGATATGATATAAATAACTCAATATGATTATTTTACCTCTTATGGAAGTGATTAAATAACTTGAAGACCTCAAAGTAATCAAACCTAATTGATTTCACTATACTCAAAGGAAAGACCTTACCGAAGATATATAAATAGTGTAATAATTTAATTTACATTATAGAATGAACAACCAAACAATTTTTTTTTGATGAAAATATTTTCAAGAAGAAAAAAAAATCATATTCATTCAATATAAAAGTTCAAAAAAAATTCAAAAATAGATTACAAAATAAAAACAAAACTCGGAAGAGAGTGTCTGTCACTTGTCGCCTTACGCAAACACTTGGTGCTTTTCCTCACATCAGTTGAACGATATCCAAATTATCTATTCTACAATCAATACATGTAATATTCATCAAGATCTCAATCTTAAGCTTTCTCTTACCCTCCTAATCTTTCCTCTTTATAAATAGGATAGTGTGGGATGGAATGGAATGCTTTGGGAAGGTGGATCTCTCCTCCTTTTGTAGGACATAATATATCTTCTATTGTTACCAAGTGTTAGAAACATTAAATGACCTATTAAAAAATTTCCTCATTCATTAAATTTGTTAATATATTTATTACTCATCTCCCCTAAATATTTAATCTTTATTGGCCACTGTATGAAGGAGTTATGACTGATTTAGTCTAAACAGTTAATTTTTTCCAGGTGGATGGTAATCCTCTTCTTCATATTACCTTGTAATAATGACCTTTCAAACAGAATATCCATGCCTTATCCTCATAATAAAATATCTTCCATATTTTCTTTTTCATCTCTCTGTAAGATTTTTGATATTTTGGATGCATGGTTCCGAAGATATTAATTAACTATGGAATGGAATCGTTTTTTTTTCTGATGACACCTTTCATATTCCGTTTGTTTGAACCATATAAAGAATGCCTTAATGAGAGAAATTTGACATTAAATTCATCAAGTATATGGATTCATGAATCTTATTTATCCTGAAGAAATAAGGAAGAAATTTTGACACATTAAACTAGATTTGGGCCTCAATTACCAATGTGGGATCCACACTGTTGGACAGAAAAACTTTCCACAAATACTAATTTATTTTGGCCTCCATATATCTAAATAACGACTTTACCCAGTTGAAAAAATATATATCCCATGAAAATAGAAATACTAAATAAATCACATTATTTTTATTAATAATGAAAGAGTTATTTCTGAAATACGTAAGTGAATAAAAATAGTTAAAAATCCCAAAATAATCCATTTTTGTATTTATGATAAAAATATCCCAAATATCCAAAAGAAATATAATTCATATCAAAATACTAAACTGGTGGAGCTTAAATAATTTAATTTTACAAAAAAATAGTGGAAGTATTATCTATATAAATCCCCTCACACTTAGCACTTGGATTCCTAGAAAAATGAGAAATAATAAATTGTCAATGAAAATCCAAAACATGATATGAAAAATATCAAGATCAAAATCAAGGATTTAAAATTTTCAAGCCTCTTCAACATCTTCAATTCCAAATTATTCATTATTTTTATTCATTCTATTTCCATTTTATTCATTCCTCCAGGAAAAAGTATTCTTTCCTCACTTTTTTTCTTAAGAAATTATTTTTTTTGAGAAAAGATTTTCACATCCAAATAATTTAAAGGATCACCATAGGCTTGAAAAATTTCCAAATATCCACCCAATTGAGTCAAATAATAGTATCCATCATGAGGACATATAAAGGGTTGTTCTGAATTTGAGGTTTGGTATATTTTAATATATTAAAAATTATGAGGTAGAAAGAGATGTATTGGGTCTTTTATAAAGAAATATTGCATGATTTCAATTTAAATTAAAGAATGGTCTTCTCATATTTCTTCATGTATTAAATTTAGCTCCAAAAAAATTCAAACTTTATTTCATGGACATCAAAAAACATATCCCTATCAACAGTAATGGCACACAAGTTTCTTCTCAAAATTTCAGAATTTTTTTAGCTCAAACATGGCACAAATATTTCTTTGTGAGCTCTAGAAAGGCACATATCCCTTTTCCTTGAATGGTCCATATTGAAAAAACTTTTAGTAAAGTTATTTCTTCATCAAGAACATATCTTAAAAATAAAAATTTCCACCCTACATATGACCAAAATATTTAGCACACCACAAAGTATCTCCCCCACACTAATGCTTTACTAAAATCAAGTAATGTACTTGAAGAGCGGGTTGGAAAGGGAAACTCACTTATAATGTGGCTATATAACAGAAAGTACATGAAAACTAAGGGCTCAAGAAAAATCAAATGTATATGGACGACCAGAATATAAAATCATTCTCATGAAAAGGGGATTTCAATCACAAACACATTTCCTCAATCATTTTGAACGCAGCTTCTTTGAATCTTATGAGTTTTGATAGAAAAATGGAAAATTTTGGTTAAAAAAATATTATTTGGTTCACTCGAGAAGTTGAATGAATGTAAAGAAGATGAAAAAATGGCTTATAACACTCACTAGAAGGTGATTTTTAATACTTCACAACATTCATGGAATTGAATTTAATATTCAATGGTCCTTTCATGAATTTCTACTTTTTTAATTCAGAATAGAAAAAATTTCATCAATCATTTAAGTTTACCTCCATTAATCTAGTTGGTTCTTTCTATTGAAAAAAATTTTAAATGAAAAAAGGATATTATTTTGAAGCACCCATGTTTTTTAACAAACATCTTGAAATACAACACACAAAATTTTAATGAAAAATTGAAAATATACATTTCAAATAGAAGAAATAAAAATTCTAAACACACAAAATCCTAATATACTCATCATGTTACTTCTCTCAAACTTATTTTGTGCAATGTCCTCATTTTAAAACAAAGTTTCGTGAGAAGAAAATTCCTGAAATTAATTACATAATAATAAAATAAGTGAGAAGGAAAGACACATCCTGGTTTTAATTATTTTCAGCTTCCTGAAGATGGATCTCCTTCCAAGGAGGATTTGGAAAATTATCTATAAAAAGATTTAACATGTGGCCATTGACTGTGAATAATATACCTTTGTCTTGTTATTTTATTTGTGTTGTGCTAGAAGGAAAAAAAGGAGTAACAATGAAAGGTCCAGACCATTTGTAATGAAATTGACCTAGGAACATCTTTAATTTTGAATCAAATAGTAACACTTTTTATCCTTCCTTGATGTTTTTGTTGAGAATCATCCATTTATTAAAGGACTTAATTCATTTCTTATATCATCTAGAGCTTTCATATGGATTATGTGTGATCTCCTTTAGCTCCTACAATTTTTTTTATCTTTTCTAGCAAAAAATTGATTCATGATACATGTTTCGATATCCCAGAAAGATTTGTATTCTAACTCAACTGGTAGGTGAAAAGATTTCCCATCGACTAATCTAAATTGTGACATGACAATTGGGGTATTTAATGTTGTCTTATAAGCCCAAAGTGCATCATCTAGTCTCAAAATCCAATCCTTTCTATTTGGGTTCATAGTTTTTTCTGGAATTTGTTTGATTTCTCTATTGGAAAACTCATCCATTCTATTTTTTTGAGGTTGATACGGTGTATATACCCTATTATGAACTTTTTATTTCTTCAAAATGGATTCCAACATCCTATTACAAAAAATGGGTACCTGGATCCATAATAAAAAAGTTTAGAAATTCAAACCTTGAAAACAAGTTTCCTTTCACATACCTGGACATAGCCTTGGAATTATCAGCTCTCATGGTAATAGATTCAAAACACTTCGATACATAACCAACAACAAGTATATTGTAAAGATTTTCAAAAGAATTTGGAAAAGGCCCTATGAAATCAATACCTCATGAATCAAAGATGTCAAAAAACAAAAGAGGTTGTTATGGAATTTCATTCCTTTTCAAAATTCTCCCTTTAAATTTAAATTTTTTATAGGTTATAAAAAATTCAAATTATCACTAAAAATGGGGGCCAATACATAATAGAATCAAGAACATTTCTACCAGTTATTTATAGCAGAAAGTTTCCTCTAAAGCTCAAAGTGTAAAGAAAATGTTGGATGGATTGAAATTTAGAATTCGGAATACATCTCTTAATCTTTTGATCACTACCTACATTCCATAAGTAAGGATCATAGCAAATGTAATTCTTTGAATCTCTCACAATTTTAGAAATTTGTTACTTTGAAAACCATTGGGAAACCTAATCAGAATCCAAATAATTCTCAATATTATAAAACTATGGTATTTCACTTTTTCAAGCAAACAACTCCCCGTCTGGAAAGGTTTTTTTAATTCGTATAAAAATCTGAAATTTTCTATTCAAAAATGATGGTATCCTACTCAAATGACCATCAAAAAGGTTCTCACTTCCTTTTTATCCTTTATTTCAACATCAAAAATACTATACTAGTAATATATATCTCGAAAGTATTGGTTTTTCATAATGTTTCTTCATCAAAAATTTGATTGTAGAATGATTTGTGAAAACAATTACCCTATATCCCAGAAAATAGCATCTCAATTTTTCCAACGAAAACACAATAACTATTAGTTCCCTCTCAATTTTTGTATAGTTTGATTGGAACTAATATAAAGTTATTGTATCACCCCAACCTTCCAAAGTACGATTATCTTTGAATAATACAATAGTGTGTGTTGTACGCAACTTCGAGTTCTAACACACCACAACCAACCAAACTAGTCGTTATGAATAGTAGTACCCAATTTTTGAAATTTTATAAATTTTATCATTCGAAATGGACTATTTTTTAGATTTGGAATATCAAAATTAGATTAGGGTGAATTTTTGGTATTTTTCTGAAAACATTCAATTTTTGATTAATAGTGAAAACACTAAGTTATAGTTTAAAACCAAATTTTTATTTAAATAATTATTTATTTTATTTAAATTTATTTTAGGTCCAAATATATAAATAATACTTATATAAGTTCAATTTAATTCATTGTATTCAGTTTATAATAATATTAGATATATAAAAATTTTATTGACCTTTTTACCGTCTTTTACCTATCTCCTAGGAGCATTTGCAAATTTACATAAAACTTAATTTTACCGCTTTTGTGAGTTTAATTTAAAAAATAAATGAGACACAGTTGATATCACTAAGTATAATTTGGTTCAATAAGATGAAAATAATTTTTGGTGAACAATAACTTTTTACTTTTATTTACCACGGTTAAAAGTAAATAGGGAAATTTAGGGTAAAAATGATATTATTATTACACTAAGATATGTACTAACCTGATTGGATAAGTTTAATTCGACCAAAAACAACCTTAGGAATAAAATATGATCCTTTAGGTCCACTTGGATTAGATTTCGACATTTATTATTATTTAACTCAAAGAATAGTTAAACGTGTTAAATTCAATGTTCAATAACTAGACAATTTTTAATATAGGGTTGTACATCAGATAAATTCGACTATAAATATTAATTAGAAAGGTAAAAAAATTTCATACATAATGGGTTTTTATTTATATTTTTTAGACATTAAATAATTTAATTTATTTATGACATAATGATGATGCAATAATTACATAATTAATGAAATATTAAAATAATTAATATTATAAATATTCAAATAAATGTAATTTGAGACATTTTCTGAATTCCAATAATTTTATAGGTTAATAGGACATGTTAGGATTGGTTAGATGAATTGTGTTCGATGTAATAATGCTTTTATGAATTTTGAAAAAACAAAATACCAAATAGTGTCAAAATTGACATAAAAGAGTTTTTAAAACAAATATTATATTATTAATTGATATTATATTCCTAAAAATATAAGTTTCGGCCAAAGTTCTTAAATATAATATTATATATGTCATTAATTAACCACTTGAGGTTCTCTTAGAAGTTTATAGTATGTTTATTAACCATATAATATAAAAATATAGAGAGACATGGTAAATGTCAAACTATTTAACTAAGAGTTAAATGTAAAAGATAAAGTTAATATAGTGACGCAAACCTGTCTAAAACCTATTAGTTGAATGGTTTTAGACCCATACCAATATTATCCCATAAATAATTCATTTTGGATCCATTAAAAACCAAAAATGATGTTATTATAAAATAACATTTCTAGCTTTTCCTAATGTGCCCCTCACCCCTCTTATAAAAGGGAACTCCCCCTTCTATCTAATTCACACCTTCAAAGCCATTTTTCTCAGCCAAAACCTTCATAAATACCCTATAAACTGTCCTCCCTTCATCCTAGAGGCCTTCCTTTAGTCATAAAGTAAACTTAAGGAGCCCTTTGATCAAATCAAAAGAAAGAACCCGAAGAAGAGGTAAATATTTCCTCACCTCTTTCAAGTTCCTTTCGTCTTCCACTTCCTCATTCTTTTTTGTTTCCATTATAAAATAATAAATCCAGTATATTATATATAAAATGATGTTATTATAAATATGGTACAAACATATTCATTATTTTATCCATCCTTTTAATGACATGTCACCATAGGTGCGTACATACGGCTTGCCGTCTCCACGTCGTCGTGTAATTGTTATTCAATACATTATTATTTGGATGGGTCTAATAATAATGTGTAATTGATGTAAATAATAAATATAACATGATAATTATTCTGTATATATAATATACCATCCAATTATATATTATTTTAATATCAAAAAAATGATATTATCACTCGTGCGTACGTACGGATTACCGTCTCCACTAACGCGATGAGATTCATTCCCCATCGTATCCATTTAAGAATTATTTTCATTAGATGATTAAAAATAATGTTTAAAAACATAATATAATTCCAAATATTAATAAGATACATCCTATCCATTAAAAACATTACTTACGTAACAAATCATATAAAGGAAAACGAATCAGTTAACTCCCGAAATGACGATAATACTATAATATTATTAACAAAGCAATATTAAAATATCATATATGATATCATATTAATGTATAAGATTCTTGAATAATTTAATAACAATTATTTCACCATTATAAATGATGTTAACCTACCCTTGACCAAGGAAAGGTATAAGGTAAGGGTTAATTTCACAATCTCTTTATTAACCGAGGTTGTTTTTATGTTAGTATCTACTGGGACCTATTTATCATTCACATTCATGTTTCTTAAAAATGTATTTCAAAACATCTTTACTATTTAATTGACTATGGGTTAAATTCATTTATACCCTTTTTTGACTTTTTATAAAATATTTTTAAAGGAATCTTTCTGCCGCTTTCCAAACAAGGTACTTTTTGACCTTTTCGACAAATTTAAGGTAAGAATGTTTTTTTAACTTATACAGTGGGTGCGGCTATTTTCCGCCATTATAACATTTCCGAAGCTTCCCTTACAATATTATAAGAATATTTTTAAAATAAATGTTTTCTTAAATGACATCAAAATAAAAAGAGATATTTCTCTAGAAAAGGTTTTGATTTCTTCTATGTAAACATCCTTTGATGGATTTTAAGCTTATTTGAAGTTGATTTATTATGATACAAAACTTCAATATTGTATTGAAGGTTTTGTGATATGTTTGAATATGGATGTGTTATTTTTACACCATTCATGGTTTATTGATAAAGTATTGACATTTTGTAGGCTAGTTTTAATACGAATGCTTTTGTTATGTTTAAACCTTTTCATATGAGGAATGCATTGGACTTAGTAAGTGACTGTTGGAGAACTCTATAGCTCTCAATACATCGGTAGGTATCATGAGACAAACAAGTGTCTTAGAATAAGGCCTTGAAAAATTATTTTTTTGTAGTCTTGTCACAAGTCCTTGACTATGTGGTTATGAAGTTTGACATTATGCATTCCATCATTATGAAAGTGGATATGGATTTTGCATATGATTATTCGAGTAGTAGAATATCCAAGTGAATAAGTACATTGAATTATTTGATTTTATCTTTTCCATATTATACTGAAGTTAAAGTTTAAAAAGTCTTATGTTTTAATCTTATACATTGCCTTAAATGTTTATGCTTATTTATGAAAGTTTATGCTATATTTTTATCCTTACTGAGCTTCTCAGATCACCGCCTTATATTTTTTATTTTTCCTAGGATGCGAAGAAGTATTTTATGAGTGACCTGCAGGGATGGTCTAGGAGATATGAGTGTGGTCCATGGAAAAAATGTTGTGGTAGTTTTCAATTTTATGATGTAATGTAAACCTTATGAATGTATCTAGTACATCCAAGGCTATTAAACTAATCGGTCTTTCGAAACATGATCTTTTGTGATCATGCCAGTGATATATAATAATGCACCGAATATGGGCTTCTGGGGTTGAGGTGTTATAGTTGGTATCAGAGGAAGTTTAGTACAAACCATGGAAACTAGATTTAGATAAACACTGATTAGAGCACAAAGCCCTAAGATAGACTTTGAGGATTAGTATAGAATTTTGGAATTGTAGAGATTTTGTGAGTTTTACAAGAAATACATCCCCATATGGATAAGTATTGGTAGAGGCGGCTTTGGAAAAGATGTACGTAGGGGTAAAACCCAAAAACATCACTTTGAGATAGACTCAAACGGGAACTGGTGCACAACAACGAGCCTTGATACACTCTTGGTTACGACACTCCTGGTGGATATGCTTAGGATAATTCTCATTTAATTTACAAACCATTATGAAGGGTTTATGAGTATATACTTTCTCAAAGAAAACATTTTTATGATTATGGATTATACCCATAAACTATTAAATTTCTATTAAGTGTTTCACAAGTTTGGATTTATGTAATGCGATTCATAAACTAATCTAGTTTATGCCATTGTTTAGAAATGGTTCCTAGTGAAAGGAATGGAAAAAGTATCTATTCACCCACTCCATTTAGGGATTTCCCTCCTGCTAAAAGATAATTATAGTAGAGTTGGTGATACAAATGGTTCTGATTTTCTTATGACTATATTGGGACAACTCACTCAGGTTATGAATAATAACCTCACCCATATAGAGCACCCTGATTCGCAGCGTGGAGGATCAATGTTAGATCTCTACATGAGGCAATAACCACCAAATTCAATGGGGGTAAAAATCCACTAGTAGCAGAGCTATGGATAAATTCCTTAGAGAAAATATTCCATGCCTTGGGGAGTAGCAAAAGGGAAAAAGTCTTCATGGCAGTTTACAGCCTCACTGGAGATGCTGATCAATGGTGGTCACTAATTCTAAACACAATGGAAGATGATGAAGTATCAAATATGGAATGGAGGGAGTTTAAAGAAATTATCTTAGAAAAATATTTTCCTCATGACCATTGGGTGAATATGGAAAGACAATTTCTGAGTGTGAGGAAAAAGGAGGATGAGAATGTCGCAAAGTATGAACCTAACTTTACAAGGTTAGCAAGGCATGCTGGAGATTATATATGTAACCCAATAAGTAAGATTGATTGTTTATTTTTATGGATTTAAACCATTTATGCATCGATCATTAGTCTCACTATCCTTCTCATCATACGAAGATATTGTCTCATGTGCTATCAAGACAGAAAAATAATTCTCTAAGTCTTACGACATTAAAGAAAAGAAAGATAAGAAGAAATCTTCTAAACACTCTAGAAATATAAATAAGGAAAAGAAGATAAAATTTGAATATCCATCCTGCAAAAAATTTGGGAAGAAACACCCTGGTACTTTCCTGAAGGGAATAAGAGTCTGTTACAAGTGTGGTGAAAAAGGCCACCAAGATCATGATTATAAGGGGAAGAAAGAGGCTGTCAATGTTGAATGCTACAATTTTAAAGAAAGGGGGCATTATACGAATGAATTTCCAAAGCATCAGGGGAACTTACCTTAGAAATGTCCAAGGGATCAATGCCAAGATTATTATATCACTACTGTTGAGGTGGAAGCTCTAAAAGACATGGTGGTAGGTAATTTAATGGTTTCCTTAAGTTTAGAAAATGCTTTATTTGATTCTGGATCATCGCATTGTTTCATATCTTCCTAGTTTTCTAAGAAAATTAGATATTTCCAATTTGATTTTACAAGAGAGTTGTCAGTCAAAACTCTTAAGGGAAGTATCGTTACAACAAATTTTTGTGAATCAGTCCCTATTAGGGCATATAAATGTTCTTTATCTGCTGATCTTGTCATCATACCCATGATTTAATTTGAAATAATCCTCATTATGTATTGGATTTCGAACCATGATGCAAAAAGTTATTGTAAGAAGAAGGAGTTTTCAATTTTTGATGATGATAAAGAGTACCTTATCTTTAGAGCAAAACCATCACCACCTAATTCTTATCTAGATCCACCCCTAGTAGCTCAAATAAATTCAATTATTAGGGAGGAAGAGAATGAAATAACTGTGGGTGAGGAAAGGAATGTTCAAATAGAGGACGTACCTATTGTGAAAGAATATGTTGATGTGTTTCCAGAAGATTTATCTGGAATCCTCCAGAATGAGACATTGAGTTTTCCATTGATTTAATTCCCGGTTCAAGGCCCATATCGAAGAACCCTTAAATAATGGACACTGTGGAATTAGTGGAACTAAAGAAAAAACTAGAGGAACTGAGTAATAAGTGATTTATTCTCCCCAGTGTTTGTCCATGGGGAGCCTATGTCCTTTTTGTTAAGAATAAAGATGGATATATGAGGTTGTCCATTGACTACAGGGAGATCAATGCTATAACAATAAAGAACAAGTATCCCCTACCTTGCATTGATGATTTATTTGACCAACTTCATGGAGATTAATAATGTTCAAAGATTGACCTTCGATCGGGATATCATCAGTTGTGTGTGAAGAAGGAAGACATTCCAAAAACAGAATTTCAAACCAGGTATGAGCATTAAAAGTTTATAGTAATTCCTTTTAGATTGACTAATGCACCCTCTATCTTCATGGATATAATGAATAGTTTTTTCAAGGAATATCTTGATGAATTTGTAGTGGTATCTATTGATGATATCTTGGTATAATCCAAAAGCTACAAAGATCATGAAAATCACTTGCGCATTATTCAAAAGACTCTTATAAGACATGAATTATATGGGAAGTTTAGCAACTGTGAATTCTGGCTTCAAGAGATTTATTTTCTTGGCCATATCTTCTCTGAGGACAGAATCTCTATTGATACTTCTAAGACAAGAGCAATCCAAGAATGTCCTGCACCGATGAGTATAACTGAGGTATTCCGTTTTATTGGTTTAACAGGTCATTATCGGCATTTCCTCCAGAATTTTGCCTGATTGACTAACCAATTAACCAAGCTCACATGTAAAGGGGTGAAATTTGTTTGGACAAAAGAATGTGAAGAATGTTTTGAATAATTGAATATAATATTTGTCAATTCTCCTATATTGAATCTACCAATGGGGAATGAGAGGGTTGTTATTTATAGTGATGCATCAAAGAAAGGACTTGGTTGTGTCCTTATGCAGAATGATAGGGTTATTGCCTATGCATCACTGCAGCTAAAAATTCACGATAAAAACTATCCTACTCAGGATCTTGAGTGAGCAGCTATAATATTTTATTTGAATATTTGGATACATTATCTCTATGGTGAAAAATGTGAGATATATACCGATCACAAGAGTTTGGAGTATATTTTCTCACAGAAATAACAAAACATGAGGCAAATGAGATGTCTTGAACTACTCAAGGATTATGATTGCATGATACAATACCACCTGGGGAAGTCAAATAAGGTGGTATATGCTTAGAGCAGAAATAATAATGGAGTTTTGAACAAGATGAGAGTTGAAAGGGATCCTATTTTCATAGATCTATTAAATATGGATATGGGAATAACCGTGGAAGGTGGAACATCAATTATTTTTCAAATGGTTGCCAAAAAATATTTACTAGAAAGGATAAAAAGTTCCCAGGTTGATGATGAGGAGTTTCAAAAGAATATTAAAGCTGTGAATGATGGGAGATTGGGTGAGTTCGTATATGATAATGGAATTTTGAAATTTGGGAAGAGACTTTGTTTTCCTGATATACCTGATCCAAAAAGGGAATTTTTGGATGATTCTCTTAGTTCCAACTACTCTATACACCATGGTATCACTAAGATGTATATATATTTGAAGGAACATTTTTAGTGGGACAACATGAGGAGGGAGATTGCTGATTTTGTGTCAAAATGTATGGTTTGTGAACAAGTGAAAGCTGGAAGGAAACATACGGGAGGTGTCACGCAACCTATTCCCATAACTGAGTGGAAATGAGATGATATCATGATGGACTTTGTCATGGGGTAAGCAAAGACTCCTATAAGGAACGATGAAATATGGGTCATTTTTGATCGTCTTACCAAGTCAGCACATTTTCTTACTATAAGGGAAGTTTTACCACTTGAACGTTTAACAAGAATATATATTAATGAAGTCGTTAGACTTCATGGAGTACCACTATTGATTGTTTCTGATCATGATCCCCATTTTACATCATGATTTTGGAAAATTATTCAGAAATCCCTAGATACTGAACTTCGTTTGAGCACTGCCTACCACCCCCAAACTGATGGACAATCAGAATGAACTATTCAAACCTTAGAATACATGTTGAGATCTTGCTCACTTGATTTTAAAGGTATGTGGGATAAATATTTACTTCTAGTAGAATTTTCCTATAACAATAGGTTCCATTCAAGTATTCAGATGGCATCATATATAGCCTTATACGGAAATATATGTCGTACACCAACTTTTTGGGATGTAGTTGGTGAAAGAAAAATCACAGGCCCATAACTTGTTGAAGAAATGATGGAAAAGGTGAAGGTAATCCAAAACCACATCAAAGAAGCTCAAAGTAGGAAGAAGAGATATGCCGATAACTGAAGGAAGAATTTGGAATTTTAGGTAGGAGATCATGTTTTCTTGAAGGTATCTCCATGGAAGGGTGTTATAAATTTCGATAATAAGGGAAAATTAAGTCCCAGGTACATCTAACCTTTCGAAATTCGAGAACAAATTGGGGATGTAGCTTACCGTTTGGTCACACCGTCAAGTCTCTTCAAAGTTCACGATGTGCTCCATATATCACTATTGAGAAAATACATGCCTGACCCAACAGATGTACTCACTTATGAGGAACAAGAATTGGTACCCGATCTGTCTTATTGAGAGGAGCCTATCAAGGTTATTGATAAAACAGAACAAGTGCTGAGAAACTGGACAACTCATCTGGTAAACGTTCTATGGAGAAACCATAAGATAGAAGAGGCAGCATGGGAACCCAAGAAACTTATGACGAAGAACCACCTGAGTCTTTTTATGTAGTAATATTCTAGAAATTTTTAGGATAAAATTATTTTAAGGAGGGGAGAATGAAACACCCCAATCTTCTACGGTACACTTCTCTTTGAATAATACAATAGCGTGCGTTGTACGCAACTTCGAGTTCTAACACACCACAACCAGTCAAACTAGCCGTTATGAATAGTAATACACATTTTTTAAAATTTTATAAATTTTATCTTTCAAAATGGACTTCATTTTTGGATTCAGAATATCGAAATTAGCTTAGGATGAATTTTTGGTATTTTTCTCAAAACATTCAGTTTTTGATGAATAGTGAAAAATGCTGAGTTATAGTTTAAAACCGAATTTGTATTTAAAAAATTATTTATTTTATTTAAATTTATTTTAGGTCAAAATATATACATAATACCTATTTAAGTTCAATGTAATTCATTGGATTTAGTTTATAATAATTTTAGATATATAAAAATTTGATTGAAATTTTTACCGTGTTTTACCCACCTCCTAGGAGCATTTGTAAATTTACATAAAACATAATTTTACCACTTTTTTGAGTTTAATTTCAAAAATAAAAGAGACACGGTTGATATCAGAAAGTAAAATGTGGTTCAATAAAATGAAAATAATTTTTGGTGAATAGTAACTTTTTACTTTTATTTACCATGGTTAAAAGTAAATAGGGTAATTAAGGGTAAAAATGATATTATTATTACACTAACACTTGTCCTAACGCTATTTAATAAGTTTAATTCATCCAAAAAAAATTAGGAATAAAATATGATCCTTTATGTCCACTTGGATTAGATTAGGACATTTACTATTATTTAATTCAAAGAAGAGTTAAAAGTGTTAAATTCAAAGTTTAATAACAAAACCAATTTTAATATAGGGTTATACATAAGATAAATAAAACTATAAATATTCATTAGAAATCTAAAAATATTTTCTATATAATGTTATTTTATTTATATTTTTTAGACATTTAATAATTTAATTTGTTTATGACACAATGATGATGCAGTAATTACCTAATCACTAAAATAGTAAAATAATTGATATTATAAATATCCAAATAAATGTATTTTGAGACTTTTTATGAATTCCTTTAATTTTCTAGGTTAATATTACATGTTAGGGTTGTTTAGGTGAATTGTTTTAGAAGTAATAATGCTGTTATGAATTTAGAAGAAACAAAATACCAAATAGAGTCAAAATTGACATAAAAGAGTTTTTAAAACAAATATTATATTATTAATTTATATTATCTTCCTAAAAATATAATGTTTTGGCCAAAGGTCTTAAATAATATTATATATGTCATTAATGAACCACTCGATGTTCTCTTGGAAGTTTATAGTAAGATTATTAACTATATAATATAAAAATACAAATAGACATGGTAAATTTAAAACTATTTAACTAAGAGTTAAATCTAAAATATAAAGTTAATATAGTGACTCAAACCTCTTTAAAAACTATTGTTTGAGTGGTTTTCGACCCATCCCTACCTTAGCCTTTAAATAATTCATTTTTGAGCCATTAGAAACGGAATTTTATTTTATTATAAAATAATAATTCTAGCATTTCTTTAGGTGCCCCTCACCCCTCTTATAAAAGGCCCCCCTTCCCTCTAATTCACACCTTAAAATCCATTTGTCTCGGCCAAAACCTACCCATATACCCTCTCAACTATCCTCCCTTCGTCTTAGAGGCCTTCCTTTTGTCAGAAAGCCAACCTAAGGAGCCCTTTGATCAAATCAAAAGGAAGAACCCGAAGAAGAGGTAAATATTTCACCACCTCTTTCAAGTTCCCTTCTTCTTCCACTTCCTCTTTCTTTGTTGTTTTAATTCTAAAATAATAACTCCATTATCTTCTATATACTATGATTTTATTATAAATATAGTACAACTATATTCATTATTCTATTCATCCTTTCAATGGCATGTCCTCAAACATGCGTACAAATGGTTTACCGTCTCCACATCGTGGTGTAATTGTTATTCAATACATTATTATTTGGATGGGTATAATAATGATGTTTAATTGATTTAAATAATAAATATAAAATGATAATTATTATTTATATATGATATAACATCCAATTATATATTATTTTAATATCATATAATGATATTGTCACTCGTGCGTACGTACGGATTACCGTCTCCATGAACGTGATGAGATTCAATCCCTATCGTATCCATTCAAGACTAATTTTCATTAGATGATTAAAAATAATGTTTAAAGACAATATCATTGTTAATATGAGTAAGATACGTCCTATCCATAACAAACATTACTTAGGTAACAGATCATATAAAAGAAAACAAATCAGTAACACCCAAAACGACGATAATACTAAGATATTATTAACAAAGCAATGTTAAAAGATCATATATGATATCATATTAATGTATAAGATTATTTTATAATTTAATAAAAATTACTTCACTATTATAATGGAGGTTAACATACCCTCTACCAAGGAAGAGTACAAGGTAAGGGTTAATTTCACAATCTTTTTATTATCCGAGGATGTTTTTATGTAAGTATCTACTAGGACCTCTTTATCATCCACATCCATGTCTGTTAAAAATGAATTTCAAAACATCTTTACTATTTACTATACTATGGGTAAAATTCATTTATACCCTTGTTTTACTTTTTATAAAATAGTTTGAAAAGAATCTTTCCATCGTTTTCCAAACAAGGCACTTTTTGACCTTTTCGACAAATTTAAGGTAAGAATATTTTTTTAACTTATAGGGCGGGTGCGGCTATTTAACGCCATTATAACATCGTCGAAGCTTACCTTAAAAACTTATAAGAATATTCTCAAAATAAACTTTTTCCTAAATGATTTCAAAATAGAAAGAGATATTTCTCTAAAATAGGTTTTGATTTCATCTATGTCAACATACTTTGATGGATTTTAAGTTTATTTGAAGTTGATTTATTATGATACAAAAATTCCATATTGTATTAATGGTTTTGTGATATGTTTGACAATAAATGTTTTATTTTTACACCATTAATGGTTTATGGATAATTTATTGACATTTCGTATGATAGTTTTAATACGAATGTTTATGTTATGTTTAAACCTTTTCAATGAGGATTGCATTGGACTTAGTAAGTAACGGGTGGAGCCCACTATAACTCTCGATGCATCGGTAGGTCTCATGATACAAACTAGTGTCTTGGAACAAGGCCTCAATTTTTTTTGTAGTCTTGGAAAATGCCTTGACTCTGTGGTTATGAAGTATGGCATTATTCATTCTATCATTATGAAAGTGGATATTGATATTTCATGTGATTATTTGACTAGTAGAATATCCATGTGAATAAGTAAATGGAATTATATGATTTTATCTTTTCCATATTATGCTGAAGTTCAAATTTAAAAAGGCATTTGTTTTAGTATTATACATTTCCTTAAATGTTTATGCTTATTTATGAATGTTTCCGTTATATTGTTTTCCTTACTGAGCATCTAAGCTCACCTGTTTCTATGTTTTATTTTTCCCTGGATGCGAAGAAGTATTTCATGACTAACCAGTAGGGATAGTCTGAGGAGATATGACTGTGGTCCATGGAAAAGATGTTGTTTTAGTTTACCATTTTATGATGTAATGTAATCCTTATGAATATATCTAGTACATACAAGGCTACTAAACTAATCGGTATTTCAAGACAAGATCTTTTGTGATCATTCAAATGATATGTAATAATGAACTGACTCTCGGCTTCTGGGGTTGGGGTGTTACAGTTAGTATCAGAGGAAGTTTAGTATAATCCTTGGAAACTATATTTAGATAAACTCTTATTAGAGCACATAGCCCTAATATAGACTTTGAGGATTAGTATAGAAGAACTTCCTAGAATTTTGGAATGGTAGAGATTTTTTGAGTTTTCGAAGAAATACACCTCTGTATGGATACAAACAGGTAGAGGAGGCTCTCGCACAGATGTACCTTGGTGTAAAACCCAAAAACACCACTTTGAGATAGATTCGAACAAGAACCGGTGCATGACAACGGGCCTTTCTACACTCTTGGTTATGACACTCTCATGGGATATTCTTAGGATAATTCTCATTTTCTTTAAAAACCATTAGGAAGGGTTTATGAGTATATAATTTCTCAAAGAGAACATTTTTATGATTATGGATTATATCCATAAACTGTTCAATTTATGATAAGTGTTTTAAAAGTTTGGATTTATGTATTGAGATTCATAAACTAATCTATTTTATGCCATTATTTAGAAATGGCGCCTAGTGGAAGGAATGGAAATAGTATCAATGCATGCACTCCATGTAGATATTTCCCTCCTGCTCAAGAAAATTATAGTGGAGATGGTGATACAACTGGTGCTGATCAGCTTATCACTATATTTGAACAAATCACTTAGGTTATGAATAATAACCTCACCAGTATGGAGAACCCTGATCCCCAACATGGAAGATCAATTTTAGATCAATTCATGAGGAAAACACCATCAAAATTCAATGGGGGTAATAATCTATGAGTAACCGAGGAATGGATAAATTCGTTAGAGAAAATATTCCACACCTTGGGGAGTAGCGAAAGGGAAAATTCGTCATGGTAGTTTACCGCCTCACTGGAGATGTTGATCAATGGTGGTCAGTGATTCTAAACACAAAGAAAGATGATGAATTATCAAATATGGAATGGAGGGAGTTTAAAGAAATTTTCTTAGAATAATACTTTCCCCATGGCCATCGAGCAGATATGGAAAGACAATTTTTGAGTCTAAGGAAAAAGGAGGATGAGTATGTCGCAACATATGATGCTAACTTTAAAAGGTTAGAGAGGCATGCTACAGATTATGTATGTAACCCAAGAAGTAATATTGATCGTTTATTTTATGGGTTTAAACCATTTCTCCATCATGAATTAGTCTCATAATCCTTCTCGTCATATGAAGATATTTTCTCATGTGCTATCAAGACAGAAAAATAATTCTCTAAGTCTTACAACTTTAAAGAAAAGAAAGAGAGGAAGATATCTACTGAACACTCTGGAAATGGAAATAAGGGGAAGAAGGGAAAAGTTGAATATCCATCTTGTAACAAATGTGGGAAGAAACACCCTGGTACTTTCCTGAAGGGAATGGGAGTCTATTACAAGTGTGGTGAAAAAGGCCACCAAGATCGTGATTGTAAGGGGAAGAAAGAGGCTATCGATCTTGAATTCTACAATTGTATAGAAAGGGGGAATTATGCAAATGAATGTTCTAAGCGTCAGGGGAACTTACCTCAGAAAAGGCCAAGAGATCAAGGCCAAGCTTATGCTATCACAACTGATGAGGTTAAATATCTGAAAGACATGGTGGTAGTTAATTTAATCATTTCATCAAGTTTAGAAAATGCTTTATTTGATTCTAGATCACCGCATTGTTTCATATCTTCCAAGTTTTCTACAAAAATTAGATATTTTCAATTTGATTTTACAAGAGAGTTGTCAGTCAAAACTCATAAGGGAAGTGTCATTGTAACAATTTTTTTTGAATCAATCCCCATTAGGGAATATAAATGTTCTTTATCTGCTGATCTCATCGGCATACCCATGATTAAATTTGATATAATCCTTGGTATGGATTGTATTTCGAACCATGATGCGAAAAGTGATGGTAAGAAGTAGGAGGTTAAATTTTTTGATGATGATAAGAAGTACCATATCTTTAGAGAAAAAACGTCACCACCTAATTCTTATCTAGATCCACCCCCATTAGCTAAACTAAATTCAATTATTTTGGAGGAACAGAATGAAATAACTGTGGGTGAGGAAAATAATGTTCAAATAGAGGACATAAATATTGTGAAAGAATATGTGGATGTGTTTGCAGAAGATTTATCTGGATATCCTCTAGAATGAGAAATTGATTTTTCCATTGATTTAATTCCTGGATCAAAGCCCATATCGAAGACCCCTTATCGAATGGCCATAGTGGAATTAGTGGAACTAAAGAAACAACTAGAAGATTTTAGTAATAAGGGATTTATTCCCCCTATTGTTTATACATGGGGATCCACTGTCCTTTTTTTAAGAAGAAAGATGGATCTATGAGGTTGTGCATTGATTATAGGGAGATAAATGCTATAACAATAAAGAACAAGTATCCCCTACCTTTCATTTATGATTTATTTGACCAACTTCATGGAGCTTAATACTTTTCAAAGATTTAACTTTGATCTGGATATCATTAGTTTTGTGTGAAGAAGGAAGACATTCCGAAAATAGCATTTCGAACCAGGTACGGGCATTACGAGTTTACAGTAATGACTTTTGGATTGACTAATTCACCCTTTGTCTTCATGGATCGAATTAATAGAGTTTTCAAGGAATATCTTGATGAATTCATAGTGGTACTTATTGATGATATCTTAGTATAATCCAAAATCTATAAACATAATTAAAATCACTTGCGCATTATCCTGAAGACTCTTAGAAGACATGAATTATATGGGAAGTTTAGCAAGTGTGAATTCTGGCTTTAGGAGATTTATTTTCGTGGCCATATCATCTCTAAGGATGGAATCTTCGTTGATCCTTCTAAGACAAGAGCAATCCAAGAATGGCCAGCACCGATGAGTATAACTGAGGTACGCAGTTTTATTGGTTTAGCAGGTTATTATCGGTGTTTCTTCTAGAATTTTGCCCGATTGGCTAACCCATTATCCAAGATCACACGTAAAGGGGTGAAATTTGTTTGGACAAAATAATGTGAAGAATGTTTTGAAGAATTTAAGAGAATATTATTCAATGCTTCTATATTGAATTTACCAGTGGGGAATGATGGGTTTGTTATTTATAGTGATGAATCAAAGAAATGACTTGGTTGTCCTTATGTAGAATGATAGGGTTATTGTCTATGCATCACGACAGCTAAAAATTGAAGAGAAAAACTATCCTACTCATGATATTGAGTTATCAGCTTTAATCTTTTCTTTGAATATATGTAGACATTATATCTATGGTGAAAAATGTGAGATATATATCGATCACAAGATTTTGAAGTATATTTTTTCACAGAAAGAACTCAACATGAGGAAATGGAGATGGCTTGAACTACTCAAGGATTATGATTTAACGATACACTACCAACCGGGGAAGGAAAATAAGGTGGAAGATGCTTTGACCATAAAATATCATGGAGTTTGGAACAAGATGAGAGTGGAAGGGGATCCTATTTTCATGGATCTAGTAAAGATTGATATGAGAATAACCATGGAAGGTGAAACATCAATTCTTTTTCAAATGGTTTCCAAACCATCTTTACTAGAAAGTATAAAAATTTCTCAGGTTGATGATGAGGAGTTTCAAAAGAAGAAGCTTTGAATGATGGGAGATTGAGTGACTTCGTATATGAAGACAGAATTTTGAAATTTGGGAAGAGACATTGTGTTCCCAATATACCTAATCTAAAAAAGGAATTGTTGGATGATGCTCGTAGTTCCAAGTTCTCTATACACCCTGGTAGCACTAAGATGTATATGGATTTGAAGGAACATTTTTGGTGGGACAAAATGAAGAGGGAGATTCATTATTTTTTGTCAATATGTATGGTTTGTCAACAAGTGAAAGATGGAAGGCAACAACCAGGAGGGATTCATGCAACCTCTTCCCATAACTGAGTGGAAATGGGATGATATCATGATGGCCTTTATCATGGGGATACCAAAGACTCCTAGAAGGAACAATGCAATATGGTTCATTGTTGATCATCTCACCAAGTCAGCATATTTTCTTTCTATAAGGGAAGATTTACCACTTTAACGTTTAGCAAGACTATATATTAATGAAGCTGTAAGACTTCATGAAGTACCACTATTGATTGTTTCTGATCGTGATCCCCATTTTACATCCAGATTCTAGAAAAGTCTTCAAAAATCCTTGGATACTAAACTTCATTTGGGCACTACCTACCACCCCCAAACTGATGGGAAATTAGAATGGACTATTCAAACCTTAGAATACATGTTGAGATCTTTCTCACTTGACTTTCAAGGTATGTGGGGTAAATATTTAGCTCTGGAAGAATTTTACTATATTAATAGCTTCCATTAAAGTATTTAGATGGCACCATATGAAGCGTTATGTTGAAAGAGATGTCATACAATAACTTGTTGGGATGATTTTAGTGAAAGAAAACTTGTAGGCCCAGAAATTGTTGAGGAAACGATGTAAAAGGTGAAGGTAATCCAAAACCACATCAAATCATCTCAAAGTAGGCAGAAGAGCTATGCTGATAACCGAAGGAATAATTTGGAATTTCAGGGAGGAGATCATGTTTTCTTGAAGTTATCTACTCATAAGGGTGTTATATGGTTCGGTAAGAAGGGAAAATTAAGTCCCAGGTACATCATATCATTCGAAATTCTAGAACAAATTGGGGTTGTAGCTTACCGTTTGGAAATTCCGCCAAGTCTCTCCAAAGATCACGATGTGTTCCACATATCACTATTGAGAAAATACATGCCCGACCTAATGCATGTACTCATCTAAGAGGAATTAGAACTGGAAACCAATATGTCCTATTGCGAAAAGCCTGTCAAGGTTCCCGATCCAAGAGAATTAGTGCTGAGAAACCGGACGACTCGTCTGGTAAAAGTTCTATGGAGAAACCATAAGATGGAAGAGACAACATGGGAACCCGAGGAACTTATGATGAAGAACCACACAAGTCTTTTTATGTAGTAATATTTTAGAAATTTCGAGGATGAAATTATTTGAAGGAGGGGAGAATGTAACACCCCAAGCTTTTACAGTATGCTTCTCTTTGAATATTACAGTAGCGTGTGTTGTACGCAACTTTGAGTTCTAACACACCACAACCAATCAAACTAGCCGTTATGAATAGTAATATCCACTTTTTTAAATTTTATAAATTTTAGCTTTCAAAATGGACTTCATTTTTGGATTCAGAATATTGAAATTATCTTAGGATGAATTTTTTGTATTTTTCTGAAGACATTCAATTTTTGATGAATAGTGAAAAACACTGAGTTATAGTTTAAAACTGAATTTTTATTTAAATAATTATTTATTTTATATAAATTTATTTTAGTTAACAATATATATATAATACCTATATATGTTCAATTCAATTCATTGGAGTCAGTTTATAATAAATTTAGATATTTAAAAAATTTATTGAACTTTTTACAGTCTTTTACCCACCTCCTAGGAGCATTTTCAAATTTACATAAAACATAATTTTACCACTTTTGTGAGTTGAATTTAAAAAATACGAGAGACCTGCTGATATCGGTAAGTAAAATTTGGTTCAATAAGATGAAAATATTTTTTGGTGAATAGTAAGTTTTTAATTTTATTTACAACGGTTAAAAGTGAATAGGGTAATTAAGGGTAAAAATGATATTATTATTTCCCTAACACATGTCCTAACTCTATTGGATCAGTGTAATTTGACAAAAAAAAAACCTTAGGAATAAAATATAATCCTTTAGGTCCACTTGGATTAGATTAGGGCATTTATTATTATTTAATTAAAAGAAGAGTTAAAAGTGTTAAATTTAAAGTTTAATAACAAAGCCATTTTTAATATAGGGTTATACATAAGATAAATTAGACTATAAATATTCATTAGAAAAATAAATATATTTCCTACATAATGGTATTTTATTTATATTTTTTAGACATTAAATAATTTAATTTATTTATGACACAATGATGATGTAGTAATTACCTAATTAATGAAATATAAAAATAAATATTATATTATTAATTGATATTGTATTACTAAAAATATAAGGCTCGGCCAAAGGTCTTAAATAATATTGTATATGTCATTAATGAACCACTTGAGGTTGGCTTGGATGTTTATAGTAAGTTTATTAACCATATAATATAAAAATACTAAGACACATGATAAATGTCAAACTTTTTAACTAAGAGTTAAATCTAAAATATATAGTTAATATATTGTCCCAAACCAGTCTAAAACCTATTGGTTGAGTGGTTATAGACCCATCCGTACCTTATACTTTAAATAATTCTTTTTTATCCATTAGAAACCGAGAATTATTTTATTATAAAATAATATTTCTAGCTTTTCCTAAGGTGCCTCTCACCCCTCTTATAAAAGGGAAGTCCCCCTTATCTCTAATTCACACCTTCAAAGTCATTTGGATAGGCCAAACCCAGCCCAAATACCCTATAAACTATCCTACCTTCGTCCTAGAGGCCTTAATTTAGTCAGAAACCCAACCTAAGGAGCCCTTTGATCAAATCAAAAGGAAGAACCCGAAGAAGAGGTAAATATTTCATCACCCCTTCCAAGTTCCTTTCTTCTTCCACTTCCTCTTTCTTTGTTGTTTCCATTATAAAATAATAACTACAGTATATTCTATGTCATGTGATGTTATTATTAATATGGTACAACCATATTCATTATTCAATCCATCCTTTGAATGACATGTCATCATACATGCGTACGTACGGCTTACCGTCTCCACATCGTGGTGTAATTGTTATTCAATACATTATTATATGGATGGGTATAATAATGATGTGTAATTGATGTAAATAATAAATATAACATGATAATTATTTTTTATATATGATATGACATCCAATTATATATTATTTTAATATCATAAGAATGATATTGTCACTCGTGCGTATGTACGGATTACCATCTCCATGAACTCGATGAGATTCATTCCCCATCACATCCATGCAAGAATAATTTTACTTAGATGATTTAAAATAATGTTTAAATACTTAATATCATTCTGAATATGAATAATAGACATCCTATTCATAACAAACATTACTTACGTAACAAATCATATAAAGGAAAATGAATCAGTTAACACCCGAAACGACGATAATACTAATATATTATTAACAAAGAAATATTAAAAGATCATATATAATATCATATTAATGTATACGATTCTTGTATAATTTAATAAAAATTATTTCACCATTATACAAGAGGTTAACCTACCCTCTACCAAGGAAAATTACAAGGTAAGGGTTAATTTCACAATCTCTTTATTATCTAAGGTTGTTTTTATGTAAGTATATACTAGGACATCTTTATCATCCACATCCTTGTTTCTTAAAAATGTATTTCAAAACATTGTCACTATTTACTAGACTATAGGTTAAAGTCATTTATACCCTTGTTTTACTTTTTATAAAATGTTTTGAAAGGAGTCTTTTCGTCGTTTTCCAAACAAGGTACTTTTTGACCTTTTCGAAAAATTTAAGGTAAGAATGTTTTTTAACTTATACAGTGGGTGCGACTATTTTAAGCCATTATAAAATCATCAAAGCTTCCCTTAAAATCTTATAGAAATATTTTGAAAATAAATGTTTTCTAAAATTATTTCAAAATAGAAATAGACATTTCCTTAAAAAATGTTTTGATTTCATCTATGTCAACATCCTTTGATGGATTTTAAGCTTATTTGAAGTCAATTTATTATGATACAAAACTTCCATATTGTATTGAATGTTTTGTGATATGATTGATTATGGATGTGTTATTTTTACTCCATTCATGGATTATGGATAATGTATTGACATTTTGTATGCTTGTTTTAAAACGAATGTTTATGTTATGTTTAAACCTTTTCATATGAGGAATGCATTGAACTTAATAAGTGATGGATGTAGTCCACTATATCTCTCGATGTATCGATAGGTCTCATGTGACAAACTAGTGTCTTGGCACAAGTCCTTGACCAAATATTTTTTTGTAGTCTTGGCACAAGGCCTTTACTATGTGGTTATGGAGTCTAGAATTATGCATTCCATCATTATGAAAGTGGCTATTGATATTTCATGTGATTATTAGACTAGTAAAATATACATGTGAATAAGTAAATGAAATTATTTAATTTTATCTTTTCCATATAATGCTGAAGTTCAAGTTTAAAATGGATTTTGTTTTAGTCTTATTAATTGCCTCAAATATTAATGCTTATTTATGAAAGTTTCCGCTATATTGTTATCCTTACGGAGAATCTAAGCTCACCCCTTTCTATGTTTTATTTTTTCCAGGATGTGAAGAAGTATTTTAGGAATGACCTGCAGGGATAGTCTGAGGGGAAATGAGTGTGGTCCATGGAAGAAATTTTGTTGTAGTTTTCCATTTTATGATGTAATGTAAACCATATGAATATATCTAGTACTTCCAAGGCTACTAAACTAATCGGTATTTCGAGACTTAATATTTTGTGATCATTCCAATGATACGTAATAATTCACCGACTCTGGGCTTCTGGGGTTGGGGTGTTACAGTTATTGAGGCATAGACAATCACATGATATTTATTTTCCAACCTTTGACTTAACACTGCCCTAAGAAAAAATTCAGATGCATCAGTCATGATTTCAAATGGAAAGTCCCATTTGGGTGGTTGAACAATGGGAGGGGTTATGAGTTTTTATTTCAACTCCCAAAAGTCCAATCTACAATTCTCATTAAAGAAAAATGGGGCATCTTTTTGGAGTAGTATGGATAGTAGAAGTGATACCTTACTAAAATCCATTATGAGTACCCTATAAAAACCAACAAAACGAAGGAAGGATCTCACATATCTCACTTTTTTTGGGTATAGAAATGAATAAATAATCATAACTTTGTATTAATAAACTTTAATTCCATTGACCGTCATAACATGAACAAGAAAAATCTTTTTACCCTCCATGAAATGGAATTTTTATAATTGAGAAAAATATTCTTATTAATGAAAGTTTCAAGAACATCAGCCAAAATTTTCAATAAACATTCAAATAATGATCCATAAACAGTGAAGTCATTAATAAAAACTTCCATGAAAGTTTCTAGAAAGTCACATAAAGTTCTCATCACACACCTTTTAAAAGTTCTAGGAGCATTGCACAAACCAAATGGAATCCTTCTATAAGAAATGGTTCCAAAGGGGTATGTGAAAGTGTTTTTCTCTTAATCGTCCCCTGAAATGTGAATTTGGAAATAACCCGAGAATCCACCATGAAAAAAATATTGAGTTTTGCCAGAAAGTCTTTCAATTAATTGATTAAGGAATGGAAATGGGAAGTGGCATTTCCTTGTAAGTAAATTGAGTTTCCTATAATAAATGCACATTATCCATTTATTTAAAAGTCTCACAAGGATAATCTCAACAAACTCATTCCTTGAGATTGTAAAGCAATATTTTTGGGAAAAAACCTGTATTAGACTAACCCATTGACTATCATAAATAGAAAAAATTATTACCGCAACTAATAGGGTGGTGAATTATTTCTTGACAACCTCTAGAAGTGTTGGGTTAAATCTCATTTGAAATTATCTCACTAGTTTAGCATTTTTCTCCAACAAAATTCTATGCATGCACTCTGAGGGGATGAATCTAGTTAAATCAGATAGATTTCATCCTATAACTCTCTTATGGGTTTTGAGGACTCCTAATAGTTGGTTCTCTAGGAACCTTGATAGATCATTTGAAATAAGGATAGGGAATTGTTTATTCTCATCTAGGAAAGTATATTTGAGGTTCTCAGAAAGTGGTTCTAGCTCTAACTTAGGTGGTGTTTTTTCATTGACCAAATGAAACTTACAAAAGATATGATTTCTCAGTTAATTACTATATTTTATAGGATGTTCATCACGATGGCCACATTCCATGTTCTCAAGACTAATTTCATGTGAAAAATTGGAAACTTCTCCATGGATTCCACTAGAAGGTTCAAGGGTTTCAAGAAAATCACTTTCATCAATGCTAATATATGGTATTTCAACATCCCAAGACTCATCACAATCTTCCATTTCAACCTCTTGTTGATTATATTCAATAACAAGAAAATTACTATATTTTAAATCACCGATGGTTATTTCTTTGGAGGAAAAATCAGGGAACAAATTAGTGGAAAAGCAATCAATCATGTTTATTTGGGGGGGATGAATGATCCTAAACTGGTTGTTTCATGGAATGAAAAATATTTAAATGAAAAACATTACACCAAAATTCAAATTTAAATTTCCCTTTTGTAACATTTATGATTGAATTTTCAATTTCCAAAAATTATCTCCCTAGATTTAGAGGTGCATGGGTACTAAACTGATTATATTCCATATCCAAGACATATAAATCCATAGAAAAAATCATTTCTCTAACCTAAATGAGAATATCCTGAATAACCCCAATAGTCTTGGTAGTAATTCAATTGTCAATTTTAATGAAAATTCTAGATAGTTTCAATTCTCCATCCTGAAGAGATGAGCAATCATAATATTGAATAACATTGATAGAGGCCCCTAAATCAAGCAAGACATATTTTAATTCACATCTCTAAATGGTGTAGGGAATGGTATTGGTTCATAGGTCTACATACTTAATAGGAAAATACTATTGAATCATGGATGAAACATTCCTCCCTAAGTTGAATTTTTCACATTCTTTGAATTTTATCTTGTGGTTACACATCTCTTTCAAAAATTTAACATACCTTTGAATTTGTTTCATAGAATCAAGAAAAGGTAGGTTGACTTGAACTTTCTTAAATTTTTTCAAAATATAATTTTACAAATCTTTTTGAGCACTTGACTTCACTGGTGGTTCAATCATAGTGAAAGGAAGTGGTGGTTTGAATGTTTCTAAGCTAATGTGAGTACTATTTGGGGAAATATAAGGACTATACATCATCATCCAATAATTATTTATTATTTCAAATAGTATTTATTTTCATTAATTTGTGTTTTCATTTAAATAAACTTTATAATTTTCAACTTTACCATCAATAGTGGTATTCTCATTAACAATTTCATCAATAGGTTTGAGTTACTCATCTAATAGGTTATTCAATATTTTTACACTCCTAAGTTCAATTGCACTCACATTTTCCCTCACATTATCTCTTAGATTCACTTGAGGTTATGATGTTAAACCACCATTCATTTTATTTTTCATGTAATTTACATTATAGGAAAGTTGAACCATTTAAGTCATCAAGGTATTCAGGAGGTTTTATTACAATTTTATTTCTTCTTCAAGGTTTCTCGCTGATTTTTCAGTGGGAGGAGTAGGCTGAAAATTTCATTTAGAATCAGAATTGGATTTCTCATTGAAATATATTGGTTGAGAATTATATTATTGCCCTTTTAAGAAGCTTCTAGGTTGTTCAAGTTGCTGGAATCCTTCATTTGAGTGATTTTTGCATCCCTGATTTAAATTCTTTTGGTTTAAAATGGACTTTGTTGGTTTGATTGAAAGGGTTTTCTAGTAAAAACAACATTGTAATTCTTATAATGTTCTTTAATTTGTATGGAATTGGTCACTAAAATGTTCATTGGAAGAACAAATCCCCCAGTGGACATGCATTTTAAATTCTTCTTTATGTTTTGGGGTTGTTTGTGGGTTGTTGGACAACATCATTGACCTCCTCATGATTGTGTAATCATAAATTTTACTCAAAATCATGTTATTTTTAGGATTTGTATTGGGGAATTCTTATGCATATATCATATTAAGAAGTCATCTTATTATAAATTGTTGAGCATTTTGGTCCATGTTTGCCATTAATGTCCTAGTAGCAGCTGGTGTTTTTTCAAAAAAATCCCCGCCCACTCCAGCATCAATCATGCTACTATCATTAAGACATAATCCTTCACAAAAAAGTTGATTCAAGATTTAGTCAATAAATAATCTTTAATTTATTAAAATATCTAATCAATGTGTAATGGGAATAGAATAACCATTATTTAGAAACTACTTCTAAATTAAAAGGGAATTATCTCAATTTCATTTGATTTTTATTAGCTTGTAGAGGCTTCATGTTGAAACAAAGATAACTGAATTATTGAAGGTGTTTATGTGGGTCTTCACCTGGATACCCATTAAATTCTGTAACTTGGTGGATGAAACAAGATTTAATTTGAAACCCAGTAGGTGCATCAGGATATTCCATAGGATTTTATTAATTTTACTCATAGGATAAAGACAATTCTTTCAAGGTTTTATTTTCAGCCATTTAAATTTTAGTTTAAAAAAATATCCCTCTAAGTGTTAGTGGATGATTCATAGATTGGGATAGTATTACACCAACATGTTCTTGCTCCCTTCCTTGCCATTCCTTCTTCTATGGCTTCTTGGTTCTTTTCTCCCTTTTAGGTCGGTTGGGTGTGAAGGTTACCAGGGAGGTTTTGAGATGTGTTATGGTAGCGGTACATGGTTCAATCGATGAAACCAGTGGTGGATTTTTCTGGGTTTTTGGGTTCTTGTAGTGAAGTTGTTGTGGTTGATGGATGGTGTCAACTCTAAGGAGTGATTTCATCTTTTGGTTTCGATAGTCTATTGAGATGGTGCCTCACGATAGCAACAATGGTGTTCTCACCAGTGCTGACGATGGTTTCTAGTGATACTTTGTGGTGATGATGATGGTGCTCAAGGTGGAGACTAGGGTTTATGGTGGAAATTTTTTGATGAAAATTTTATGGCAATGCCTTCGGTATCAAAGTGAGGGTCTCAGGACAGTTTGAAAACTGTGGCAGTGATGATGGTCTGAATATTGTTTTATTGAATTTCAAAATTTGAAATGGATATTTTGTTTCATTTGAGGCAATGTGTAGTGTATGATGTGGATTATGTGAACATGGAATGAATGGTGTTTTGAATTTCTTCTTGGTATAATTTAAATGTTGAATTTAAAACTTTAAATGTGGAATGGTATGGTTATTTTAAACCGCAACACATTTTTTGGGGATATTTGACCAAAAAAAAGAAAAAAGTGGATACAATTACTTATTTGTGCTTTACATTATTAACACTTTTCAATCCATAAATTACTTTCTCCATCATTTTACTTCATCCCCATATTATATTTGGATCATATTGTTATTAATTTTTCTTATCTTTCCCAAATGGGAAAAACCCCAAAACCACGTTTCTACCCCCTTTTCAACCCACCCTTTATCCCTTTTATACTCTCTTTTCACCCTGTACCCTTTACCACTCAAGTGGGTTGTGTTAAACTAACCCCTGGCACAATCTTTATTGGGGAAGGATTGGTGGAATGTGATCATCCCAAACAAGGTATTATATCTCATAAGAGCATGGAATTCGAATTTAGTGTTGAGAGTGGAGAGAAATAAGAAAAAAAAGTCTTGTGAGTGTGAGTGTGTGCATCTTGTTGTATGTGTGTGGGTGGGTACATATTGTGTGTGTGAGTGTGTATATCTTGCATCCATGAGTTTGTATCCTTTTGTGTGTGAGTGTGTATATCTTGCGTGTGTGAGTGTGTATCCTTGTGTGTGTGAGTGTGTACAACTTGTGTGTGCGTGTGTGTGTACAACTTACATGTGTGAGTAAGGGTGTATCATTGTGTGTGTTCCCCTTTGGTGTGTGTTTGTGTTTGCGTAACTTATCCTAGAACAAGATCATGGGAAGAAAATTTTAATTGTTAGCGATGAACGTAGTCGAAGTAGATCTCCCGCACCTGAAGCTACACAATTCGAAATGCAATATTTGGTGAGCCACTGCGAGAAGATTCATGATAGAAATTTGGAAGTTCTACATGAGAGGATTAATGAATTGGAGAATAAACCAAGACCAAGGATGATCCATGATAACCAATGGCATTCTCTGGCACTACATCATCCCTACATGATGGAGGAGGAGATGGTAAACTTTGATGATGATCGTGATGATGCCCCACAAAAGAGGATGTTGTACCAAAACCCTATAGGAGTAAGAAGACAACTTGATGATGACCTACTTGGTGGGACCAAGGTGAAGGTCCCCTATTTTTAAGGAAAACACGACCCAAAAGCATACTTGGAGTGGGAGATGCAGATTAAGAAATTATTTTCAGGCCATGCCTATTTCGAGGAGAAAAAGGTCATACTTTATTCCCTTGAATTTAAGGGTTATTCTTTAGTTTGGTGGGATCAAATACAAAAGTATATGGCTACATATGGTGGACCTCCCATCAATAGTTGGGATTCTATGATGTTTTCCATGAGGAAATGATTTTTCCCCCACACTACCATAGAGATCTCCACAACAAGTTGCAATGCCTTATGGAAGGGAGTAAGAGTGCTGAAGATTAATATAAGGATATGAAAATTTCCATGATTTGAGAGAACATTGAAAAATATACGGAGGTAACTATGGTGCTCTTCTTACATGGTCTCAACCAGGAGACTACCGATCAAGTTGATTTGTACCACCATGTAGAGATACAAGATATGATCCACCAAGCCACCAAAATCGAGCAACAAATCACAAGGAGGGGCAACATGAGAAAACCCACTACCCCTTTCACGCTATGGAGATATCCAACAAACGAGATTGGAGAATCATCATATTCAAAAGAGGTGGTTGATCACAAAAGTGACAAGGTAATTCTTCCACCGAGGAAACCTACTTCTGGGACTAACCAAACTTGGAATCAAGATATTTGGTGTTTCAAATGTCAAAGAAGGGGTCACATCACTAGTGAATGCCCAAATCAGAACACCATGACAATAAACATGTATGGAGAATGGGATACCGATGGAGAGAGTTCAGAATAGGAGGAAGAATCTCCAGAAATTGATAATGGAGATTTTTTGGAAGACAGTGAGATTCTGGTCACATGGAGAATTCTAAGAACACAAATGACCATCAGAGAGATGAAGAAGTGAGATAAACTTTTCCATACATAGTGTAAGATCCTTGAAAATGCATTTAGTGTTTTTATTGATGGAGAAAGCTGCAGTAATGTAGAGAGAACCAAGTTGGTGGAGAAGTTGGGACTTCCTACTTTGAGGCATCGATATCCATATCGGCTTTAGTGGTTGAATGAATGTAGAGAGATGAAGGTTACCAAACAGGTTATGGTATTTCTCTCCATTGGTAAATACAAAGATGAGGTATTCTGTGACATTTTTCCAATGAAGGCATGCCACTTCCTGTTGGGTCGACTGTGGCAATACGATCGATGTGTTACTCATGATGGTTTCTTAACCGTTATTTTTTTTCACTACATGGGGAACCTATAACCATCAATCCCATGACCCCAAGATAAATTATGGAAGATCACATTTTGAGAGAAAATAAAAAAATGAGCGATTCGAAAAAAAAGAGAGAAAATGAAAAAGGAGAGAATGAGGGAAAATGTAAAATGATAGAAGAAAAGAAATGGAGAGAAAAGAAAAATCAAGAGGGGAAAATATTTGAGAGGAGAGAAAAGTGTGATGTTGGAAAAAAAGAGTGAGGTTAAGGAAGCTTTGATTTATCAACAAAATCTCTTAGTACTTATGTTCAAAGAGGTGATATTGAATACTAACGACTTAACATATCCCTTGCCACATGTTGTTGAGTATTTGTTGCGGGAAGTTGAAGATATGTTTCCTGAAGAGGTGCCACCTAGTTTTCCACCCATTAGAGGTGTTGAGAATCAAATTGACCTCATACCCGGAGCATCACTACCGAAACATCCTAAATATCACACCAACCCAGAGGAGACAAAAGAGATTCAAAGGCAAGTTCAAGAGCTTTTGGATGAGAGATGTGTTAGAGAGAGTCTTAGTCCTTCTGTGGTACTAGATCTTCTAGTATTAAAGAACGATGGAACATGGATAATGTGCATTGACTGCAGATCCATCAATAACATCACAGTCAGGTATCAACATCTTATCCCTAGGTTAGATGATACACTAGATGAATTAAATGGTTCAACTATTTTCTCAAAAATTCATTTAAGAAGTGGCAACCATAAAATTTGGATGAAATAAGGAGATGAGAGGAGAATTGCATTTAATACCAAACATGGAATTTAGTAATGGTTAGTGATTCCCTTTGGTCTCACCAATGTACCTAGAACATTTATGAGGTTAATGAATCATGTCCTATGTGCATATATTGGAAAATTAGTAGTAGTTTACTTTGATGATACTCTGGTGTATAGTAGGACATTGTATGAACATGTAGATTACTTAAGAAAAGTCCTAGAGGTGTTAAGAAAGGAGAACTTTTTTGGAGACATTAATAAGTGTGAATTTTTCCAATATAATATTATTTTCCTTGGATTTTTTGTTAGCTGGAATGGAGTTGAAGTGGACACCGAGAAGATCAAGGAAATACAAGAATGGCCAACTCCAATCTCTGTTGGGAAGGTAAGAAGTTTCCATGGGCTTGATAGTTTTTATAGGAAATTTGTGAAGGATTTTAGTACACTAGTATCACCGTTGAACAAGTTGACAATGAATAATGTTGCATTAAAACGAGGGACAAATCAAGAGAAGGCCTTCCATGTCTTGAAGAGGGACTCCCCCACACCCCTATACATGCACTTATAGACTTCGATAAGACCTTTGAAAATTAATGTGATGCAAAAAGAATTTTCATAAGAGGAGTACTCATGAAAGAAGTTAAGCCTATTATTTTGGTGAAAAGTTTAATTTTCCGACTCTATACTATGATACATATGATATAGAGTTGTATGCATTGTTTAGAGTTCTAGATACAAGAAACCATTATATTTGGCATAAATAATTTTTGATCCATTCTGATTATTAGGCTCTTAAATACCATAGAAGACAACATAAACTAAATAGAAGACATTCTAGATGGCTGTAATTCATTGAATCATTTACATATGTCATCAAGCATAAAAAGGGTAGAGAAAATACTATGGCTGATTCACTTTCACATAGATATTCTTTTTTACCCTTTTTGGATTTAAAACTCCTTGGTTTTTAATGAATTAAGTATTTATATGCCACTGATAGTGATTTTAGAGAACCTTATGAACATTGTAGACCTGGATTTAGTTAGGAAAACTTCTATTTACATGATGGATTCTTATTCTGGATTAATAATATTTTCATTGATAATTGATCTATCCATTTAATTTTAATGAAGGAGTCACATTCAGGTGGGTTAATGAGACATTTTTGTGTTTCAAATAATCTAAGTGTTGTTAGTGAGCATTTTTATCAGCTTAGGATATCTAGAGATATTGAGAAATTTGTGGGAAATTGCATTGTCTGCCATAAAGGAAAATCAATATGAACCCACATGGACTATATTTTCCTCTCCCAATCCGCAACACCCCTTGGGAGGACATATAAATGGACTTTATTGTGGGGTTAACATGGACCAAGAGGGGGATAGATTTCATTTTTATGTGGTTTATTAGTTTTCAAAAATGGCACATTTTATTCCTTTTCATAAAATAGATGATGCCACTAACATTTCAACACTTTTCTTTCAATAAGTAGTCAAACTCCACGGAATGCCGAGGAAAATTGTGTTAGATCGAGGAAAAAAGTTACTTAGTTATTTTTGGAAGACCTTGTGGAGAAAACTAGGAAAAAAGATACTATTTTACACTAATTTTCATCGACAAAATGATGGTAATACATAGGTGGTGAATCAAAAACTATCATCCCTTCTATGAAAAATTGTCAATAAGAATATCAAGAATTCAGAGGACTGTCTTCCACATGTGGAATTCGCATATATTAGGGCCAAGCACTCCACCACTCAATATTCTCCATTCAAAATTGTTTAAGGTTTTAACCCTCTTGACCCTATTGATCTAGTTTCTTTGCTTTTGTAGGAAGCAACTAATATGGATGCGAAAGGGCATGCTGAATTCATAAAACAACTCCATGAAAAGTCAAGGAAAAATATCAAGAAGATGACCCAAAAATATGTTAATTGTGCAAAGAAGGGTCGTAAAAAAGTGTTGTTCGAGCCTGGGTACTTGGTCTGGACTCATATGTGAAAAGGGAGATTTCTTGAAAAGAAGAAATCAAAACTCATGCAACGAGGAGATGGACCTTTTCAAGTTCTTGAGAATATTAACAATAATGCTTTCAAGATAGATTTTTAAGGTGAGTATGGTGTAAGTGCCACTTTCAGTGTTTCTGATCTTTATCCTTTTTTGGGTAAAGATGATGAAGCATCAAGGAAAAATACTTTTCAAGTGGGAGGAAGATGATGAGAACCATGTTAAAGGCCCCAAGTCAATTAAGAGGGAAGAGGAGTTGGATTTGCAAGGCCCAATGACGTGAGAGAGATTAAAGAGGCTCAATGCTACAATGGGTGCCCATCTTGCTTCATTAAAGGCCCAATGGATCTTACCTTGTATAGATATAGAAAATGGGCCTATTATCTCACTTATTCAATCCCAAACATGATGCTTAAAGCATGTCCCACATTATTGCACGAATTTGGAAGCCTTTCCTACATGGAGGATTCTAGAAATGGCATCTTTGGACACCAAAGTCAAATCTGGTGGGTTATACACTGAAATTCAAATTCAGTGGGCTATATTTGGAATGTTGTGTTCCACTTTTCCATAAGTATTTGGTGGACTTTATCCTTTTGGATTTAAGGGAACAAGGTAGTTTATCCTTTATAAATTTAGGGTATTAGACCCTTGACTATTGTACCACTCCCTTGGCTATAAATAGCCACCTCATTTCACTTTATGGAATTCAAGTCTTAATTGAGAGATTTTGATTTATTTCTCTCCATTGTTTGAGGATTGTACTAGTTTTTCTCCTAGATCTTGTGCATTATTGCCTTGTCCATCTAAAAGTTAGATTGGTGATCCAAGATTACAAAGCCCCTAATTTTGTGCCTCATCCCAAGTGCGTTGTTGTGTGGATTGGATATCACATCCCTCCCTTGAGTGTGTTGTCTAAGTAGTAGGTCGCGCTCCTTATAGATTTGATTGACTACATTCATCCACTATCCATACCCATCATCTGCCACTTAGCTCTGTACCAAATCCTTCATCCGTCGCCCTACGCCGTGAAGATCGGGCCACCCCATGTGTCTCACATTAATAATTATTTTAACTAGTTATCATATTTTTATATATATATTATTATATAATTCATTTAATTTTTAAAATGTTATGATTCTTTTATCTAGGTGTGGAGTTAGGTGTTGCATATGTGACAAGTTATTAAAGATAATTTTAATTTAAAGGGTCTGAAATCTCTTGTCAATGCATTCTACCTCCTTTTAAATAATTTTATTCCTCAAAATTTTAATTATTAACCACTAATGAAATTAAGTGATGTTTTATTCTTAAAAAATCCATAATTCAGGATATAACTTTTGATATGACATCTACATTTTTTCTTAGGCTATACCAAGTTAATTATCATTCCAAAAACAAAACTAATCATTCGTATAATCATTTTTATAAGTAAATATATACCCTAATCGTATATTATATTTTAAATAATTTTTCTAAATCCATTTCAATATCTAAGAATTTAATCCATTTAAAAATTATATATTCCTCCAAACATTTGGTCTATCTTTAACCTTAAAATTTATTAACCACTAGTTATTTTTGTCACACACTAGTCAATTTATTTCATAACCCAAAAATGAACTATACCTCACCAAAAATATCATGAATCACCTTTTCATTAAACTAATAATAAATTTCAAGTCTATCAATAATTCCTAACTCACTTTTCTGAAAATCATTTTACCATTTATTACCTAAACATAAAGAATATATTTAACCCAGGATCTGTCCATATCTCAATCATGTTTCCTTCAATAGCTATCCCCAAAAATATATCATTTTTATAAATTCAATCTTCAAGGATGTTTATGTGAATTAATATATGTTTCCAAACCATTAAATAAAATATACAAGAGAAAAATCCTTATATGTTTCATATAATCCTCATAACATTTAGAATGTACAGAAAATATAATTGATAAATATCAATCACTAATAAAGACAAGTAAGAGTATCAATATTTAATTTCTATTAAGATTTTAATCTCACTACATTTGATAATACATGGGAACTCACGTTTCAATCATAATGGGAATATAGAAATATTATCAACCATTTAAGTATGATTTTGAATTTATTAATAAGATATAATAGTTTCTAGACACAAACCTTTGTAAGCTTAATTTCCTTGACCATTTGAACTAGACACTAAAAGAAGAAAAAGTTATAATTAAAATAAGAGTAAATGGTCACATGAAGATGAAAATTCAATCATAATATTTATTCTGTATTGAAACCTTCATTTCATCCATTAATAATTTTATTTAAATTGAATATACTATATGTTTGGTTGTCTTTTACCTATTAACCTAATACATTAAATTAATTTGGAAATAAATTATTTATAGTGGTTTATAAAGAGAATGTGATGAACTAAGGAATATCCACTAGGAGTGTTTGGCATGGTGTGCAGTCTTAGGCTCACTCATCATACACCTGAGTGAGGATCGATTCAATACTCAATCATTCCTTATTGGAGTGATTTACCCTAGGTGAATCTTTGTTATAACCACTTGGAATTGGTTATATCTATATAGGGATGTAATTTCTAGGAGAAGCACACAATTTTTACTTTTCCAAAACTTTAGTATGTCATCCTATATTTAGACTTATCCCTAGGGGATTTAGTGAGGTTATATTATCCCAATTTGTAAAATAATACCTCATTCAACATAAAGAGTTATCAATACCTTTAAAATTATAGTAGACCATAACTTTTCATCATTTGATAAAATTTCCAAGTCCCAATTTATCCTCAACTCATATCACTAATATCCAAAGTTACCTAAACCATTATCTAATACTAACTATTTCATTCTTCAGAAATGGACATCAAAATTATATGAATTAATGAAAATATTTAATTATAGTACATTCATAATACCTTTTATATTTAGAGTTTTAGATAATTAGGATAAAAAATTAACTAAAAAATCCAATCCCTTTTAATTAGTGGACCATTTTTCCACAATTAGAGAAACTACTTAATCCATAATGATTCTTGAACATATATCACAAATTCCCAACATAATAAAATCCTCATGTCATTACATAATTTTATTATATTTATGACATACGGGATGAAAACATAATAAAGGAAAAATATCGTATGTTCCATAATGGTGAACACAGTCATTAGAAATAAAATATTATAGTGAGTATAATATGATCATATGGGTATGATAAGGATAAATAAGAAACTTATACCCAACAAAGTATGGATCATAAATCATGGAATAAGTCTTGGTGTATCATGATAAATGAATAAAATTGGTTTGGAAACATAACATATTAAACATGGTCCATGAGATCATAATTATAGGAATATGGCTTGGAAATGTATCAATTTCATGAATCCTTGCCTAAAAAAACATTGGAACAAAGAAATTTACAGTGAAATTATAGGATTATGAACAAAAAAATGTTCATTATAAATATTGTTCAAAAATAAAATTCCCATTATTCATGTTTTGAATAAAAATATTCCCACACTTAATGTTGTGAAAAAAAATTAACATACTTAATGTTGTGAATAAATAAAATACCCTTACATCATTTTTTGAAAAAAAAAACGTTCACACTTCATAACACGAACAAAAAAAATGTGAATGCTTCATGTTGTGAGAAAAATGTCCATGATCAACTTTATTTCCTCACAAGATATAAATACTTAAATAATGTATTATGTGGATACATAGTAATCTTCCCATAAATCATCTACAGATATGAGAGACATTTGAAAACAAACATTTATCATATAATAAAGAACCCATGAAAAAAATGGTTTATTAAATCATTAAAAAGCATCACATAACAAGAGATAAGAAATAATAGGATATAAAAAATATCATTTTAAAAAATAAATCATATAATAATAAAATATTTAGGATGGTAAAAACATCACTTCATGAATAATATCCCTTGGAGGGTAAATAAAAGTCAAAAAAACAAAAGTCTTCACAAAACCTTTGAAAACATTGAAGTGAAAATTAATTTTAGAAATTTTTTTGAGAAGGGAAATAGAATAATTTTGAAAATTTTATTCTAAAGAGTTAAAAATATATTATCCTTTAAAATACAAAAATTTGTAATGAAATGTGGACTGGGAGGTACTATTTTTCATTTTTAAGTGATGAAAAACCTTTTGAATATTTTTCAATACCTTTGTTGAAAACACACAGCATAAAAGAGGTAGTAAAAATTTAATTATAAAAGAGGATATGGTAAATATAGATTTATAATGAGCCAAAATATATTTAGGTCTCAAAATAATAAATGAAAATCATTTTTTGTAATACTAAATATAAAAGTGGTGGAAAACCCTCTTTATTGGTGGTGATAATGTTTTCTTCAAAATGTTGCACTTTTTTAGAAATAAATTAATTAATAAAGATTATTTTAGTTAAAAATACCATTTTACATAGTAAATATCTTTTCAAATATGAAATATAATTGTTTATAAAACATAAAATAATGGCACTCAAGGAATAACATTTTAACTTTGTGAAATAAAAGTTAAGTTAACCTAATCCCTTAAGGATGTCATAATTCACAAACCAATAGAAATTTAGATAGGTTTTATGTGGTAAAAATGTAAATAACCAAAAAATAAAGGTAAATTAATATAAAATACAATGAAATGGAATAATTTACCAGACCTATATAAAATATGTTCAAGAATAACAATCATAACTCAATGATTGAGAATTGAATTTCCAAAACTACTAATGATAATGGTAACGTAATAATAAGAGGGTTATCCTGATATTTAAATTGAATTTACATAAAATGATATATATTAATTATAATTTTAGGAAATAGGATAGTTAATACATCATATAAGATAAATTATGTTTCCCAATATCAAACATGTATCATGTGTCGGAAAATGAGAGAAAGAAACACTTACTTTGAATCCCTGCTTAGTTGATCACACTATAACATCATGTATAAAAAATAAAAACATATTAATCACTTATTTAATGACCTTTTATATTCAATTTTTTTTGTTATTTCCTAAATTTATATTAGTTTTTTATTATCTATTTTCAATAACGGGTGTCTGTAATCTTGATCGTTTTGAACTAGTTTCTTAGTAGCGGTGTTATTATTCATTATTGTAATAATGTTCATCAAGACAAGATAATATAAAGTAATATAATTGAATTATTATGATATTTTTTAATTTTATAATTTAATTATATGAAATATTTTGTTATGATCATTAATGATGAATTCAACAATGATCTTTTTTCGATGATTCATAGTGAACGAAGGATGTTTTTTTACAGAACAAGTTATGTTTTTATAATAATTTTCAAAAACAAAAAAAAATAATTATTTAATTATTTATATTATATATTATTATATATTAAATTACCATAGCCATCCATGATAAAAATTTATTTCACTATTCAGGTAGGTGGTTAAACCATCCCAAACAACAACTTACTATAATTAATTGACGATTATGAATTGATTTATTTGTAATATAATTATAAAAGAAGAATAATGATCATATTTAGTGTCTTTTAGAGCGATTTATCATAATTTTAATGTATTATATGAGAAAAATAACCTACAAGAAGTTATTTAATTGTACATTTGTTTCTCTTAGAATAAAATTTTGAATGGTTGAATTTACCGTGATTGTTTGTTGCTCATTTTTTAATAGGTTATCCATTTTGTTTTCTCTAGAAACTTTAATAGTTTGAAAAACAAAATATTTATCAATTAAATACATTATCAATACCATCCATCTAATTTGGTTTTGAAAATGATACTATAAATTGATCATGTCATGGTGGTGGTGTTCCACATGTAAGCATGGATGAGGGTTTAATTTTACATAGAATGGGGAAAAAAGTAGTGTGGTTTATAATTTTGGAATATAAAATATTTCATAAAAATAATACATATATATATTAAACTTTATATTAGTAACATCTTTCAAATGTGGTGAATGAAAACAAAAATGTTACTTCATGGAGATGACAGAATAGAAAATTAATGATTAATGATTTCATTTTTCTTTATCAAAATAAGAAAAAGTTTGTTAATGATTGTACCATAATTATAATAAAATAAAATTATACTAATGATGCTTATTTTAACATTTTTATATGGTTTTATGGAATTTTCATAATAATGAGATAAAAAATAGAAACATGAAATAAGTGGTTATAAATTTATTCATCACTACTTGAATCATCTCCTTTTCAATGGGTGTTAATCCTTTAAGGGATGGTATTTTAAGAATAACAGAAAATATTAAATGTATATAAATTTTTTATTGAATTTTGGATAGACTTTGAGCCAAAGTATGCGGGGTTTTTTGAGAGGGGAAGTAAATAGAGGAGTTCCACTTTTATAGGTGAAAAGTGCTGGCATTTTCATGAATACCTACATTATTTTCATAATGGGAATTCACTGTCAAGGAAAGTGGGATCCAAAATTTATAAATAATTTAAAAGAGAATTTATAAGGTTTATCTACACCTTAAACATGCATTAAAACAACTATCTTTAACATGTTTGAGGGATTTTACTTTTACTATTTTTACCTTGAATATTTTAGCTTTTACCGCGGTAACTAGTTTTTACCTAAGGTCACTTATCCTTTAAGAGAAAAAAATAAAATGGTTATTTTTACATAATTTAGTTCTAATGATTTAAATTTATATATATATTTTATAACATGAAATTTCTAAAATTTATAAAAACTAATGTTAAAATAATAAATTTATAATGTATAAAAGACATTTTTTTCAAAAATATAACTTAAGTTCTAAAATGTTATATATTTTATTATAAATAATTATTTTTTTAAAACTATAAATTAACTTATAAAATGAATATTTATTCTTATAAAATCGTTCAAATAATTTATAATTAATAATTATATACTATTAATATCATAAAATCCATGTTACTTATAAAAATAGTATTTTATACTATTCTCTGAACAATCCATGTTTTATAAAAGTTCCAAAAATCGTCATTTAATAATATTTAATTTTTTAATCCAAAAATGAAGTTATTTTTTTAAAAAAATTTAAAACTATAAAATCTATAAAAGATCTTTTAAATTAAAATTCAAAATTTATTGAAAAACAAGTTTATATAAAAAATGACCTCATTAAACATGAAGTCTTTTAATCTTATTTATTATTGATTTATAAATAATTGAAATGTTTTATTTAAGTTTATACATAAAAATATTACATATTATAATAATCATTTTACTATGTTCAATTATTTTTATTAAGGTAACACACAATACCCATTTTATAAAATAGTTTAATGAAGACATCCTTTATAAAATACAAATCCTAGAATAAAAAAATGTATAATTATTTTAATTCGTTATTATATTATATATACTAATGATTATATTATTAGTTTAATTTATTATATTTTAAGGTTAATTTTAGTTGGTTGTTGTCTTAGTTAATTTTTACATATGACATAAAATATTGAATAAATTATTAAATTAAATGGTCTAAATTCTTAGGTTATTAAAATTACAATGGACTTTGACATTGGAATTCCAAAGACTCTCTGAAACAATGATGATCTATGGGTTATTTTTTATCTCCTTACTATGTCTGCTCATTAATTTTTGATAAGAGATGATATAAACCTTAAGATCTCTAACATACTCTATATTAATGAAATCATAAGGCTTCACAGGACAACTCTTTCAATTGTATTTGATTGTGACCCTTAGTTCACATCAAAGTTCTGGATGATTCTTCAATGGGTTCTCAACACTTAGATACGTTTAAGAACCACCTATCATCCATAAATTGATTCATAGTATGAAAGGAAAATCCAGACATTGGAAGGCTTGATGAGATCATGTTCTCTTAACTTCCAATATATGTGGTGTAATAACCCAATATTTTAGAATATATTTATCTTTAAATAAATTTTATTTCTTTGATATCTTGCGTTACACACACCACTTAGCATAATGAACCATTATATACTAAATTTTTTTTATTATATGATAGTTATCTCCTACAAATTTTATTGGTAGGTATGAATATATCTATTCAAATTTGAAAAAAATATGGTTTACACATGAACAAAATTAATTCATTGGCTATCAATTAATTAGAAATGAAAATAAAAATCATTTGAAAATAATGATATTCATTTCTTTAAAATAGTTTTTATGCGTGAAATGTATTTTATATAAATTAAATTTATCATAGTTGGTGAATGATTTTAATGGAATTAAAATATTATACATATAATTAAATGTTTTGATATTCATATAAATTTTTTCTAGGTCCCTTTTTTAGTCATAACGAATAGCAACCATGGTAAAATTTATCCTATAGTAATGGGTATATCTGGTTAACCTAAGATAAAACTAAATGTTGTAATCAACATTTTCATCCCAATTCATATTGGATAAAGGTAATTTGACCCTCATCGCCTTGAGTGTGAAATTTAGTTATTTAAGGGACACTTTTCCATTAAAATAAACTATATAATATTTAAAGTAAAGAAAGATATAAAATTTCCGCCTCTAAATTTTAAATATCACTTATTTTCTTACATGGGGGAAATAATGTTTTGAATGAATCTAAATGGGTTTTTATCGAGAATAATGGAATTATTTACATGTAGATTCTTTCTCTAATTTTTAGCAATTATGTAATTACCTTAAATTTCTATGTGATTCTGAAACAGCATGGTATGATATCATATGGGTGAGTGTTATTTGTTGGAATTTTTTTTGAAATACTAGGGAAGAATATGGGAAAATTATAAAATGAATAAATCTGAATGAAATTAAATGGTAAGGGGAGATAATCAATCAGGACCCCCAAAGAAACTTTCCCCTTAAATCCTTAATTACAAAGAACCAGGTTGGTTGATCACTCTTTTGAAAATATTTACTTGAATTCATCCAAGAACACAAGAAAAAAAAGAATAATAATGATATAAAACACTCAAATTCTTAATTAACCTTCAAAGGGTACAAGGAAGTGGCTATTTATATAAAAATGAGAGGTATATATGTCAAAATACCCATCCGAAAAATGTCTAAATCCTATAATAATATTTTTTGACTTTATTTACACATGTACATGCCTTTAAGGGAGAATATATCCACCAAGAATAATTTTTTCACATATCACAATACAATGAATATTCTCGCCATGAATTTGGAGATAAAAGGCCCAATACTTCTGACATTATAGATTTCATTCATGCAAGTAGATTGAAATTCCTAGGATCATTTTTCTGGTCTATTTAAGTTCACTTTTGGAATTTAATAAGAGTTATTAAAGGCCCATTTTATTGTCCAATTCATTTATGTTGGGCCTCCTATATAAATTTTAAAATGAATCTATATAAAGGCTCTTTTAAACTCCTCATTATTCCCCTTATTGTTGGACCACCAATCCCATGCAATGGGATTTTCTCATTTATGATTCTTCAACCATATATACTTGACCACTCTTGACTCCTCAATGCATATGTGGAACTTGAATATCATCATCCTCTACCTCTTTAAAAGGATTCATCCTTGAATATGCATATTCCATGGGAGAGAGGTCAGTAAAATTAAATGTATCACTCACATTTCCATAACTACTAGGTAAATCAATCTTGTATTCATTATTATTTATTTTTTCTAAAACATGGGAAGATCTATCTCCAAATGTTTGAAGTTTTTGTTTTCTTTGCTCAAAAAACCTATATTTTTCCAAATTTACTCGCAAAAATTCTCTTGACTCAATTTAAACTTCATTTCAACCCTTGTTTTCATGATTCATATATTTTTCATTTCTAATTTCAATGTTCACTTTCACTTTGTCATTTATATCTCAATTTTTTATCATCTTAATTACCTACAAGATAAATAAACTCATTAATAGGAAATGAAATAATATCTAACAGTGTAATTGGGTTAAATATATATACAATATAAAAATATGAGAAGTTACTAGTGCCATGCATAACTCAATTATATGAAAACACTATTCGCAGAAAACATTTTTACCATTTTTTTTAATTAACGCACGTAAGAGGGAAGAAAGAGTTATATTCTCCTTTTTAATTTTCCTATATATTTGAGGATGTGAAATAGTCAAGAAAAATAATTTAGTTCCCAATTTATTCCACAAGGTCCTTTTAAAGTGGCTAAGAAATTTCACATCACTATCAGTTACATTGGTTGTGGGAAGTCCATACAATATCACTATTTCTGGGAAGGACAATCCGCTATATGAATTGCATCATAGGTTTTTGAGAATGAAATAAAATGATCAATTTTTCTAAATTGATCAACAATAAAAAATATTTTATCTTTTCCTGATTGAGATCGAGGGAATCCCAAAAAAAATCCATATAAATGTTGGTCCAATGATGGGATAGAACGAGAAATGGGGTATACAATCTATTAATTTGAACCTTGGACTTTTTGCGCTTACAAGTGACACATTTATAACGAATTTAAATTACACATGTTTCTCATTATGGGACAATAAAAATGTTTATGAAAGGTAGCTAGTGTTTCATTAACATAAAAAATTCTCATCAAACCACCCCCATGAGTTTCTTTTACTTGTAATTATCGAGTTGAATAATTTGAATGCACAGAATATCCCTTTTGGAAAGAAACTAATTATTTTTGTAATAGTATTTAAATCAATTTTTTTCAAAATATTTCTAAATTCAAGAAAAATATCCATCAATTTCAAACATTCCTTCTAATATCTCAATTCCAGGTAATCGAGGAATAAGAGAAGTAGGAAGTGAATACCTTCATGAAAGAAAATCGATAACAACATTTTCCATAACTTTTTTGTGCTTGATCACATGGGATAATGTTTGAATGAATTCTATCTAAGATGAATGCCTCATATTCCACTTACCATGGGGATTCGAATACATAAGGCTTTCATGGTCATAATGAATAATGAACTCTTTAGGCCATAAGTATTGTTTTCATATTCCCTGGGTCCATTTCAAAGAATATAGTTCTTTATCATAAGTTGAATTATTTAATTCCTATCACTTAAATTTCTCACTAAAGTAAGCAATTTTACCTAAATATTGAGTCAAAATAGAACGGATACCAACTCCTGATGTATCTTACTCAATTTATAAAACATTAGTGAAATTTGATATCCTTAAAAGGTGGAAATTGACCATGTTTTAGTGTGTTATAGGATTTTTCTTATTTTTGATCCCATTTAAAAACAACATGTTTCTTGAAAAGTTCATTTAGATGTACAAATCTGGATGAAAAATCATTAAAAAACCTTATACAGAAACTTTCCCATCCATGAAAACTCTTAGCCTTGGTTGTGCTTTGGTGTGGACCTGTCTTGAATTGCATTGAACTTTTCATCATCAAACACTGATCCCTTCTACCTCAACAACAAAGCCTTTAAAACACAATAAAATCCTTGAAAAAGGAATATTTTCAAATATTGGCATAAATTTGGATTTCTTTAAGAGTCTCACACACCAAATTAAAGGGTTTGACATGGTGGTCTATAAATTTTCTATACCCAAAGATATCATCAAAATTGAAAAACAAGAATTTTTCAGTGAATAAATAAAGGATATTATTCATTAATATCATGAATATAATTAGTTAATTATTTAAAACAAATGTAATAACTAACAAATCAAAAAAATCAAACTTATTTATAATATTAGTTTTCTATAAATCTATATATTTCATTCGAATTTGGTGGTATCCCATTTTAAGATCAATTTTTAAAAACAAAGAATCCCAATGTAATTAATTATGCATGACGTCAATTTGAGGGATGAGATAATAGTACTTAATTGTTATTTTATTTGATGGCATGATAATCAGCACACATTATACATGTTTTATATTTCTTGGGAAATAGGATCACATAAATGGTACATGGAATCATGTTTTCACTCTCTAATAATTTCTCCAACAGTTCATCAAATTGGGAATGGATCTCCCTATTCTCCTATAGAGTGTCTGTATATGTTGGTCTGTTAGGAACTGCGACTCCTTGTATAGAGTTAATTATTTTATTAATGCCTCTCAAAGGGGGAAATCCACTTGGTGTTTATTCGAGAAAAAATCAATGAATTCCTGTAGTAAAGTCACAACACAAGAAGAAAAATAATGATGAACTTCATTAGTTTCAAGATAATCATCATTACTAATGAGTAAGAACACTTTTTAGCTCAATAAAACCCTTTTAACCAAACTTATTCTAGAAAATAAACTCACCTTCCTTTCAAAACTCTCGTTTTCAACTCTTTCATTTCCCTCATTTATTTTTGTGTCACTCATCACACATTTTCACTAATAATTATTCCACTCTGTTCATTTTATCTATTTTTTTCTCTCTTCTATTTTTTATTAACTCATCACACTCTTTTTTATCACTCATTTTTTTATTTTTCCCACATTCTATATAACAATATTTTTTATTTTTTTAATCTTTCTATATCCTCACTTTTTCTTCATATGCTTGTATGGGACTTAGTGGGGTGAAACAATCTTGATATCGTTAAACTAAAAAGGGAATTAGTTAGAATAGACATCATATATCACCCTAATTTAATGTTTCCATGATCTCCCAAGTAGAAAGTATATATCCTATATTTTATAAACATAAAAAAGCACCTTATCATGCTATTTTCAAATGGAAAAAGAAACCACATACTATTTTGTGACCGTTAATTATCCGCTATCATTAAACCAATACAATATATAATGTCTAGGATTATTTTGAGTATATAATCTCAACGTCTCAACCAATATGTCACTATCCATGTTAGTACAACTTACACTATCAATGATCATACTACATACCTTCACCTTGGTGTAGCATCTCATATTAAAAATATACTCATGTTGATCCTCATCGTGATCATATTTTGTTTGACTGATTAAATCTATTTTGGCCACCAATGAATCCCCATGTATGGGTTCTTGAACTTCTATATCTAAACACTCTTCTAAGGGTGGCATTTCGTCATCACTATAGTTTTCACTAAGAATTTTTCCATTATAAAAAATAATCAAGGTCTTCTTGTTTGGGAATTGAGATAAAATTTAACCATGTCCTTGAAAATTAAAACACTTAATATCATGATATTTATAAGGGAAAATTGTTTCAATTTTTTATTTTGAATAAGTAGGGAAGAACTTATTTTTTAATTTTTCTCTTTATGTTGGAAATTTTTTTGAATCCCTTAGTTTTGTTCCATTCAACATAGAATTTTATTTGCAAATTTGTGATTATCATTCCAAAAATAGTGGGAACTTATGTGGATCCTTCAAGAAGATAGTTGTTTTTCAACCTTAACCACATTATGTGGAAACTACTCCATGTAAATATCATTATGATGTTTTACCACATATCTAATTGCAAGATTCAATCCATTGATGATCCTCACCATGGTATCTTCATTATCCTACTACAAATTGGATTGAATAATTGATATATTTATTTCCTTGTAGTATTCCTCAACATACATTAAACCTTTTACATATTTTTGTTATAAAAAATGAAAATATAGATATTAATGAAAAAAATGTACCTTTTGTGAACTACTTTCTCAATTTATTCATAAGTTTGGATTGGCCTTTCTCCATTCCATCATTGACTTACTTATAATTTGTCCCATCAAATAATTTTATAATCACTGAAATCAAGTTACAACAACATTACCTTCTTCTAATTTGAGTAGTTATGAATTCCAAACACATGTTAAAACTAATAGTACCACTACAAATACAATTCTAGGTCACACTTCCTTTAAAAGGATGTAAGTGTCATTTTGATGCTTCCCAGGTCACTTTTTCTCTAAGCAACAAATTTCCCTTTTAGAGGAAATGGTTTTTTGAAATTTTTGTATTCATCATCACCTTAATCAATTAATATCCTTCATAGATCCCTTGAAGTTGATGAAATTTTAAAAACATCTGGAATTCAATCATGTAAATTGGTCAGTGACATAATTCATGAATAATTTGAAGTCGATATCAATTATTTCTCCCTCGCTCATATGTTTTTTTAATTCCTCACATTTTTTTTAATATCTCAAAAGGTTTGTCAAACTATCTAGAACAACATGTTGGTTCCTACATGTTTTCTTAAATATAATCAAGAAGAAAAATAACAATAAGCAATAAATTATTGGAAAACTTCTAAAATTGTAAATTTTAAAAGGGTTTGAATCAATAGAGTACAAGAAAAATGAGATTTAAATTGAAATGGGATAAATGGTTGTGGTTGAAGGTTGTATATGGATGAATAAAATAAGATGGAAGAGAAATATTTGAGGAGAAATACATATAATTTGTGCTAAAGAGCCACCAGAATAAAAAAAATTCGAATTTTTTTTCATTTTTGTTTCATTTTTTTCTCTTATTTTTTTCATATAACTCAACCAAGAGAGAGTGAAATGATATTTTTTGATATGTTTTATGTTAAAAAAATATCAATATATAAAAAACATAAATATGATCACAAAATTACAAAAGGATGGGGAATATAATTTATGGAATATCTATATAAAATTATCCTTCAAATGATAGCTTCAATCTCTATTTGAATTTATTCATAGATATTTTTTTGATTTCATAAGATTGAATCTATAACGAAAATTGATTTAGATACATTTTTAAATAGATGTGTCATATTTTAGTGTTTCCAAATAGAGATGAATGACGACGTTCAAAACAATAAAAATTATATATTATATGCCCATAAACTTGAATAAAAAGTGGCAAAAAAGGTGGAAGAAACTTGCGGCTAGGAATATTGATGAAAAAAATGGTAGGAGAATAAAATGATGGGAGAAAAAGGAAACAAATAAACCTGCTTTCTATTTTCTAGATTTGATACCAAATGTTTTGATACCATATGGTTGTGTGGTATTTCTTGGAAAAAATATGGAAACATAAAGGATAAATGTTGGAGAAATGTAAAATGCTTTTGTGGTAAATAAATTAAAGGGGAATGGGGGAGATCGATTAGGAACTTGGGGAGGCTTTCCCCATAAAACCATAATTATAAAGGTCCAAAAAAGTTTATAACTCCTTTTATTATCCTTAATTTAATTAATTTAATATCATAATAAAAACATACATAATAATACTAGAAAACACTCAAATTCGTAATTAAACTTCCAAGGGTTTAAATGGGTGGATATTTATAGACAAATGAGAGATATACATGTCAAAATAGCTATCCCATAAAATTATAAAGTATATAACATAATTTTTGAATTTTTTTACACATGTTCATGGTATAAGGAAGAAGATATCCACTAGGAAGACTTTTTGGGACCTCTCCAAAGACATTGAAGATTCCCACCATTACTTTTGAGACAAAAGGCCCACAACTTTTGAACTTCGGGATTTCATTCATGCAAGTGGATTGAAATTCATAGGATTATTTGGGTGGTCTATTTATGTCCAATTATTGACTTTAATAAGATTGATTAATGGCTTATTTTATCCTCCCATGCATTCATGTTGTCCCTCCTCTTGATATTTGAAAATGAGGCCATGTAAAGCCTCTATCATCCACCTATTTATTCATCTTTTCATTGGAACAACAGTTCTGTGTAATGGGTCCTGTAAATTTTTTCTTCATCCATCATCCATTACATGATCAATATAAAATCCTTGATACATAAGTGCGACTTGAATGTCATCGTAGTACTTCATTAATTTGTAGAAAAAATACAATATTTTAAAAATTAAAAAAGTAAAATGATTTTACTGATTTATAGTGTTCCATGAATTTTTTATATTAATATAACATATTTTTTATTTTTAAAATGATTATATTCAAATACAAACTTTTTCTTGGAATATTTATAATCAAATTAAACAGATTGTGTTGAAAATGACTTTAATGATATTTTATAATAAATAATATTTTTGAAATGAACTAAAATTCATAAAAATACTATCCTCATACAAATGAATGGGATATGATTTATCATATCAAACAGGTTAAACTTAAGAGTCACTATTCTATTTATTTTATAAATCTTAACCCTTTAATATTGAAATACTAGTCACTGCAGTTAAGGTCAAAATGGTTAAGAAAGGGGTTAATAACACAGATAAGGTATAAAATGACACTAAAACTAAACTAAATGTCATTGGATGATGATATTTAGACTTTATCCCCTTTCTATTCAAATATATATCCATCTCGAATCATTTTCATGATAATGAATTAATTATATTTTGACCTTTTTAGTAATTAGAAGTACATCTTCTCCTTTCCATATAAAAGGAAACCCAAACATTATATTATTTACACAACATTAAGACTTATATATCATCCAACCCATTATAATTTTTCTTAAAAAATTCCCTATCAATTAATTATATATTCTAATAATATTAATATACTATTCCATTGGTCTTTAATAAAATATTTAAAGAAGGCCAATTGAAAGAGAGGTAATCATCTTACCTGAACTCTTTGAATTTATTTATTCTTCAAACACCATTACTAATATGGTATTAATCATAAAATAACATATTCAGTGTCATTAATATAATAAATTGTTATTATTTTTATGATATCATGATTATAAAACCTATATTCAAACAAATGGGAAGTGAAATTACCACTCTTGCGTACGTGTGGACTACCGCTTCCTTGAAATGATACAACTAATTTTACATCACTATCATTCATTGGTGGTTAATATGATGTGTTTAAATTTAATACTTTATACTTATGAAATAATAATGATTCTATAATTATAATATCATATCTAACCTATTATCTTCCAATCTGTTTAAAAAAACAATAGTTCTCATAAATTTTCTTATACTATAGTTATATCTTGAGAATACATTTTTTCATTTAATTTTCATCATTATGTAGTCAAGATACCAAAATTAAATTTTTATGGAAAACTTAATTTATTTATCTCTTAGGCTGTAAAAACATTTTTTTCTATATCCAGGTTCTCTAAATTTTTTCCCAGAATGTTTTGAATATTATATTATGATTCTTTAAAGTCATTTTAACACATGATTAAATTTTTACAAAATTTTGTTAAATTAATCTTCTTTTCATTTTCTGAGCATAGTAATTTTCAATTTTTTATAAAAAGTAAGAAAATAATGTTTTTTAACATATATATAATGAATGGAATTTAATGCCATTATGAACACTCAATGAATTTAGGATTCCATTAAAAATTTTCAAGGTTCATTTCAAAGAAAATATTTTTCTTAAACTTTTTGATTTTTTTTCAATTTTAAATAAGTGATTTCAAAAATAAAAGGGTATTTTCATTAGGAAATATTCTATGTGATATTTTAATTTAATTTTATATCTATTTTTTCTTACCTTGATGTTACTAAAGTTTTAATGGGAATATGATCCAAATATACGATCTTTATTCTTTCTCTAAATGGTTTATTATTATTATGACAATATGTTTATGAAACTTTTTTCTTTTCTCTGGGTTATGCTATGATGGAATTTTTATCAAACCAATTTTATTTTCATGGGTTATAATATCATTAATGTTTTATATTATTTTATCAATCAAATATATGATTTTAATTATGTTATTGGAGGTCCTATAATTATATAGTCATCTAATGAATTTTGGAAATATGGGTATCTCATAAGATAAATAGGACTAGAATGGGGAGTGAACCCAGTTTAGTAAGAGCCTATGTCTACTATTATAGTGTTGGGGGTAAACCTTGGGTGATAAGATTAAATTATTAGTGAACTGAATCCATTATAATAGTCTTGGTAGTGAGACTTTACTACTAAGTAAATGATTTTGTATGCTTTTGTGTATTCAAAAAATGTATGCCTTATCACAATATTATACTATAAAAGATTATTTTATTTGATTTCTTTTTTAATTCATGTCTTATGAACTCCCAAGCATTATTCCAAGACACTAGATTATGATCTTTGATTTTATTAGTATGATTTTCAAATGTTACACTCATGTTCTGATGCCCTTATGCTCATGTTATTATTAATTGTTCACTTGACCCATATGATTATAACTTGAATTATTATGTTATGTAATGAATATTTGTATTATAATATGTAATATCTAAGTATTAAAAGTATGTTTCACTACATTTAGTATCAGATCATGGTTTAGTAACAAATTTACACCTATCGTTGGGTGTGGAAAAAGAAACTATTTTTATATTATTAGTATTGAACAATGGATGACTAGGGTCATCTCACTTGAAGAGATTCACTATTTACTTAATTAATTATTTTAATTCATGTAGATTACTTGTTTTAATTATTTTTATCATTTTTTGAAATTAATTTAAATATAAATAAGAAAGAATAAAAAACTAAACTAATAGAGAATAAAAATAGAATGTGGATTATAAAAGAAATTCTTTGGACCAAAGTTCTGGATTTAGGTTCCTTAATTATTCATATTAATTACAAATCTTACTATAATGAATTATAATGACACTCCTCAATAGATTGTGTGTCACCTTCAAGGATCTGGATCCATCATAATCTATTTCATCCATTAAACAAGTCAAATCTATCATGTGAAAAGATTTTTTTCAATGTAAGGGAGAGAAAAGTTATAAATAAAATAATATAAGTGAAGTAGAGATATGTGTCATGGTGGAAAATTACCACACGCATACACTTCACCCATATCCTCCAAAATTAGATCAAAACATTTAAGAATTTAAATCATAGTACTCCGGAAGCACACATCCCCCCTAAGGGTAATCATTGATTTAGTCACTTATTGTCGAGTGGAAGAGGTCACGATGGAAGAAAAGAAAAGAAAAGAAAAGAAAAGAAAAAGAAAGATAATGAGAGAGAAATAGATAGAAGGAAAAAGAGGAATCACATGAATTAGATTGAATGAATGAATTTTATAATAAAAGAAACTAAATTACTCTATATTAGAATAGAAAACAAAACATATCAGGGGAAAAACAACAACAGTCCACTTCCCATCCTCCGATTTTGGGGAATCACTATCTTATTTAAATATGGAGGAATCCCCTATTTTTCATTTTTTTGAATCATTGTATCTTTATTTATCATGATAATTTGTTGAATGTATTATATTTAATAAGTATTTTGTTGAAACCCCATATACATTGGATGTTTCCAAATTGTAGCTACCTTTGACCTCTTTGAAAATAAATTTTCATATCCACATGGATTATTTTCATTGTGCTACATAGTTGATTCTTTCCATGGGTTCATGTATACATTTCTACACATGGGTGTGACATGTCCAATTATATATAGATTATTACTATATCTGCTTATAGAAACCTCTATTATTTAAGGAAAAATTTCATCCACTAAATCCAATGAAACAACTATTGGTGGAAATGGATAAGGGAGAATTATCCTTTCATCTAGACTTTATGTGTGTCCATATGGATTTATTATATCATACATGGTGTTTTTTATCCTTAAAAAAGGATTTGTGGTGGTCAGATCAAGCTCTCAATGTCATCCATGTTGATACTTTTATGCTCTATTTTGAATTTTCCTGTGACGGATATGGCATCTTTGGTGAGAAAAAAAGAGTGGAAGGTGGGGTCGAGTGGATGAAGTGTTAGTGAGGGGAATTTTTAAATGTGTATAACAACATTGATCGAATATAGTAGAACATATAGTGCTATTTTCATAATCTACCACCACCATCCTCTATGATTACACACTCGGTTCATGATGGTAGAATCGCCAAGCACCAATATTCTATAGTAACATTAGTAGTGGAAATGGTAGAAGAATCAACAGTCATTGATGATAGAACCTATCCTCTTCCAGTGATGTTAGATCATCCACATAGGGAATTAGACTACATAGTGGTAGAATGCATGTCAGTTGCATGCTTGGCCTATATCAATGGTAGGACATCTAATGGTAGCTCCTCTTTCCTTCACCAACAATAGTTCCTCCTTTTAGAAATGTTATCACATCTTACGGTAGAACCTACTTCCATCATCTATCCTCCACATTGGCCAGATGGGATGAACTCCACATCATGCATGGTTTCTATTCTCCTTATGAAGGGCTTCCCAAAGGTTAAATGAGGTCCCATATGTGATCTAGGGAATACCTGGCCTTTATAGTAGATGTTCTACTTGAACCCGGGAATCCTAGTGTCACAAATGGTGGTTTAGATAAGTTTATGATGGTGTTATAGGATCAATAGGACATAGTAAAATGGTATAGTGAGGTAGGGAACTAAAAGTAGTGGAGTGGGGGTGTCCGAACATGAGGAAACTCGACCGTGGTTAAATAACATCATTTTTGTAAGTGATGAAAAATGTATGTGTTGCATATGTCCCTCATCAAAAATTTGGTGAGGGGTTTCTCTTTTATAAATTAAAAGTGGTGGACCCCAGTGGTTACACTGTGTTTATAGAGGATTTTTATCTGATCATATCGCACTGACACATACGGGTCTGTGTCGACATGTGTGGGCCAACGTAGGCCTTGGTCTTCACTATGCGTGTGACTCTAATAGGTGGCACAGTCCTCCTCATGCTTCTTGGAAGACCCTCCCTATTGGGGCATGGCCAACCATCCCACTCATGGGATGGATAAGTGTCTTGTAGCTCTTTGGGTTGAGGGAAAGCATTTATATCCGTTTTTACCTCAAAATTTCAAAACTCATAATAATATTTAACAAAAAATTATCCAAAATTATTAAATATTAGAAATAGAAATTTTTGAGTTATTTTAATCCATTTTAATACCTCAATAGTGATTTCCAAAATTTTAATAAAACAATGAATTATATGGGTGTTTAAATTAAAAACCATTGCAAAATATTTTAAATTTTTCAAAATTTTCTATGAATATATGTTTTAATCAAGTACCCCTACACTTGAACTATTATTTTCCTCAAGCATTGAATCTCACCATTGAATTAAAATAACACCATGTAACAAATCTTCAAGTCTTATTGTAATTAAAAAAATTATTATCAATATTAAATCAAATTTTCATCTTCAACACAAAACATCAACTTAATTTCATAATTTTGAAATATAAATAAATCCATTTATTTTAATTTCATCCTTTTGAAACGTGATGAGACTTCTATTTTCATAAATTTCAATATTACCAATTTATTATTTTTAAACATTCCATGTCACAATCTACCTCTATTTTTTAATTTTTTCACTGAACAATCATGAAAAAATTCTAGTAGAGTTGTGATCATTTAATGAGAAAGTGATTATTTACCATAAGTTTTTAAAGGAACTACTTTCTCTAGTATATAAATAAAAAAATAAAATGATATCATGAGTACTTTAAAATCAAGGCTCTAATGAATGTGAGGCTTAAGGATGATAAGTATTGATGTTAAAAATATTAAGGATCAAAGAAGAGGTTGATCTCTAAAGTATGAAGGTTTGTATTAAAAGTAAATTATCAATTAATATCTCCCCTTAAAATTTTGACAAAACTCTTTTCCCAATATTAGAGTAACTCTAGGAATAAAGATAGAAAAATGAATATATTAATACTTATTTATTTTTATCTAAATTATTTTTTAACTTTCTTTTCCGAACTACATTTAAATATTTTTTTAAAATTTTAAATTTTTTTCTTTGAATATACCACACATGAACAACCTAACCACATATCATAAAAATAATCTCTCTAGTAATGGTGATTTTTTTAATTGAAAACCCATTTTGATTTCTCCATTTTTTTTCAATAATGAAAAATAGTAAAAGTATAATTTATTATTCATAAATCTTATCCCAATACCAAAAGTACCACCCCCATTATTTTTTCCTTATTATTTAGTATATCTTTCCACAATCACTTCCCTCACTCCCAAACTTGAATGTTAAAATATCATGATAAACACAAAGGGGGTAGTAGTAGTAGATATAAATGTCTTGAAATATGGATTATTTAAACAAGGTAATTCATGGTCTCTATGGTATAAATAGTAATTAATGTATATAGTTGTATCTAGGGTAAGGGATTATAAAAAATTCCTCAATTACATTACATGTGTTTTTGTTCAATCATAGCTTTGAAAATTTCCAATAAAAGTAATAGAGAGTGACATGCCCCAATATCACTTAAAAAATGTTCCTAAGATAAAATAGAAAGTATCTATTCAAGTTATACTCCCTTGAATGGAATATATTATATTGTAAAATCACTCATGGAATTAATAATATTAGAAAATAAATTCACATGAATTTAATTAATTCTAATTATGAGAAATATAAGGGGAATTTTATTTACATGAATCAATTATTTCCTTCAAATTATCATTCATTAAATTAACATCCATGCTTCACTATAATAATTCAATTATCTATATTACTCATTTACACTAATAACCATTCAAATATAAAACATTTAATTATTTTATTCATAAGATACTCATATCTCTTAGATAAGTCTGGTACAGAAAAAAATTTAAAGCATAAGCATATAATTTCTTGTTTTAATAACTCTGTTGAAATTTTAAATAAGAATATAGAATCATAGAAATAATTTAGAGAGTATAAAATTTAAATATTTTAAGAATGAAATCCCTATTCTCATGTTTATTTTTTCATATTTTCTTCTTATTTTCTGTGGAAAACCAAATACTATAATGTTGCTAAAAAAGAGAACCAAATAATTAAAAAACAAGGATCATGTCATTAAAGATAAAAAAGAATAAGGAATTGGGATGGATTCTAAAGTAATTCCTAAGAATGAAATTTAAATTCCTAGAAATATAATTCAAATACAAATCTTGGTGAGACCCCCCAAGAAAGCATTTTATTTTTACTCTCTCCAGATGGGAAGTACCAACTATTATCCAGAATTGGTTATTGGGTTGAGCTTTTGGATTTGAACCACCACATGTGTCTTTTCCCAACTTGTACTTATTATTTTTTTTTTGATAATTCTATGGATAGAGTATATCCAATCCATACCATTTTAGATAAGGTAAAAATTCCATGGTGGGGTAGGATAAAGAATGGATATTTCTCTTTCTTGGGTGTTACTTGTGCCACCTTCACTTGATTTTCCAGTGGTTTATCTATGTGGGATACATGAATGTAATATTTAAACGGATAGTGGGAATTTAATTTCACTTGGACATAATTTAAAATATATAATCAAAATGATAATTATCCATTTCAGTGTGAGAATATTGTTTATTGGTTTCCTTAGGCTCTTCCAATTTGACCTTTTTATGTGATTCCTCAAATGCATGTTCAATAAGTGCTTGAATCTCCATGTGGTCCTCAGTAAATGTATGTTCTTATTATTATTATTCATCTAAAGAAAAATAAGGATTTGGAACTTTTGAAAATTCAAAATAGTGGGAGTTAATACTCAATTCCGATCAGAAGAAATTATATAATAATGAGTCTAATAAAAAAATTCCCTGAGTTGGTTCAACTTCAATATCTTATTCTACGGAAAGGACCTCTTGATATTGAATTTGACTAGATTGAGATAGTTACTTGGAATCCTCCATATTTTATTCAAATTCCACAACTTGGGTGCCTTCTTACTCTTCTAATTATAGATTGATTTGTAATGGAATTTGCTATTCTACTTTGTTAGGGACAATGATATCAAGTTTCACTTCATACCCATTCCTTAATTTTTCCAGATCTTTTTAATCCCCCACACTTAGATCATCAAAAAATGTATTCTTTACCATGAATCCACTCTATCTCCTCATTGTAGGTCTGGATCTTATTTTGGAGATGGCTAGGATAGAGAAATTATTAAAGGGTTATGTGAAACTTTAGGATATGTTTAAAAAATCTAGGATCACAAATATAGATTCCTATTAGAGACCATGTTTTTATGTGTAAGTCTATAAAATATATCAAGGAATATTTTCAAAGCACAGAGCTGCGACATCTCATGATCCCAATTCTCAGAAATCTTAAAATTAATTCTATAAAATTATTAAATATATTTTATATAAAAACACTTTGTTTTTTAGAAATAATAGGATATATCCTAAATAGAGTCTCGTATTGGAAATCTAAGACCATGATTGATTCTAGATGATGGGATTTACCCTAGGCGTGACCTAAAGTTGATCTATACTAGATGTCCAGTAGCGGAAGTCATTGTTAAGTGATTTTAAATTAAAATAAATAAATAATTTATTTATTTTAATTTAAAGGAAGTAAACATAAAACTCTATAAATATCTCATCATCATGGTTTCTCGCATAAACCCGTGAGGATTTTGAGAGGAATACACTATTATTTTTTGGTGAATTTAGATCAGATAGAGACCAATAATCAGATTTAGGTGAATCGAGAAACCTCAAACAAAATTATCCTTACCTATCATTAGAAACTACATTCTTCACCAAAAATCATTCCAAATAAAGGATGAGCTCATCAATTGTGGATTTTTCCCTTCTTATTAAATGATTAAGCACGAATTAATCATCTTCTTTCATCTGTGATTTATTTATTCCTTCACATGAGTCTATGTATCTAAATAAATTATTATTTAAATTTATTTATTTGGTCATGCAGTGAAATAACCCCTAAAAATACACAGTTCTATGATCTTTGGATAATAATTCTTGTCCAATGATGTTATCACCTTTGTTATTATACATTTACCCAACCCGTTCTTCACGTTCTATATTGTTGGATCATGGGGTCACAGTTCACCTATTTCCATGTAGGTTTGAAAATGTTGAGATCCCAAGATTTACAGTAGATGTTCACACAATGAACAAATTGGTGATTTTGTAGACATATCAGGATGGAATATGGGTGATGCTCTATGGATCTAGGATCTAGAGTGGTGATGATGACAACTTGCGTGCATGAGACACTACAACCTCTTGCGGGTGTTTTAGATTCCTAATTTCTAGAAATAGGATCCCAAAAATTGGTGGTTGATAATGGATTGGGTACCAAAAAACTCTATATATGGAACTTCCGATGTGATTATTAGCGGAAATGGTGGTGTTAGAGGTGAAAATATTTCATTTGAATGAAACTGGTCTTTCTGTCAAAATCCTAACTACATAGTGTATACTTTGATAAAAACATTCCATATAGTGGCCCAACTGTAGAGTCTAGGGTTTTTTGATAAATTAAATATAACATGCCGTGTGGGACCCCCACATGTCAAGTAACCCATTAAGGGCCCCCCAAAATGTATTATGGGAGTACATTAAAACTAAAATGGCTAGGGATATACCATGTATGGGGACATGGGAATGTCCACCTATATGGCCAGTTATAGGGGTATGACCAATATCACTTGGGCGGGCCCTGAGTAGCCGATACTAGGTGTGTAATACCCTTACATTTTGTGTAGTACTAGATATCCAATTATATGTGTGTGGTTGAGGAAACTTTTAGGAAGATGTGTAGGTCCACATGGCTTGTAGTTCTATTACACATTGTTCACTCCTTTATGAATCTTCTACCTCTCGTGTCTCCTCTATTTTGACTCATATTTTAGCTCACAAGTTTCCTATACTGAATGTTTTTTCACTTAGAATGTGATGATTTCCATCATAGTGGATTTTGAGATATGATGTAATATTTTCCAGGCACGGTGATTACTTAGGCGATGCTCGGTGATGGCAGTGATCTGGTAGAATCATCAGAGTGGAACCATGCTACTTTGTTAGGTCATGAGTCCTCTACCTTCAAAATAGTGCCCTCCCCCTGTATCATGGCATGTGTACTCTACTTACAGAGTTTAAACCACCTTCCGGGTTAGTTTATGGGTTCCATACCTATAGAGGAAACCCACCTACTATGTTCGGGCTTGGGTCCTCTTCCTACAGAGTGGAACCCTCTTAATGTGTCATGGCATGGGTCTTCCACCAACAGAGTGAAACCCTTTGTATTTTTTAGGTAATGACTCCTCTACCTATTGATTTTAACCCTCCCATGGTGTCAGGACATGGGTCCTCTACCTATATAGTGGAAACCTCCTACTGTGTTAGGGCATTGATCCTCTACCTATATAGTGGACCCCTCACGTTGTGTTAAGGTTTGAGTCCTCTAATAAGTTAGTGTATCCCTCCTATTGTTTTAGGGTATGAGTCCTCCATATATTTAGTTAAACCCTCCTATTGTATTAGGGAATTTTTCCCCCATTAATTGAGTGGAACCCTTATATTATACCATGGAATGGGTCCTCTACCTAGAGATTGCCCCATCTTGACTGTGGCGACATAGTGGAAAGTTATGGCTCAACATGGTTACTCTTTTGATAGACATGAAAGTTGCTAGGAATCATTGATTGACATTTTGAAATTTTGGAAGGCTCTTTTCTTGGGCTGGGTTGTGAGGTGATGACCCCTTTCTGTCGTATCTAGGTTTCTTTTATGAGAAAAAATCTTTGTTGTTGGGTTTTATTTCTTTATTTCAATGGGATGAGTTATATAATTCTATCAAGCCTCATATTCCCCTCCTTCAGTCTTCAGGGTGTCTTTATAGGTATGTATATACTCCCCAATTTATGGGATTTCCCATAAGTTTTGTGTCTTATATAAATGACGGAAAGCCTGACGATCATTATAGAGGAGCATAGGGGATAATAGAGTGCATTTGACCATGTATGGTGGTCAGGTCTTGGAGATATGGAGACAATATCTCTCCAAATTTACTTTTATAGGTATGATCTATGTGGAACTTTTTTATGTTTATGAATGTATTTTCCCCTTTCATTTTGGTTTACTCAGTCTCACACTTTTTTCTGTAGATATTGTAACGTTCATGATTTTTTACTCTAGATGTCACAATATGTTTATTTTTATTCCTATGGAATTCTTCATGGAAATGGTTGGGTGAATGCATACAGGTACATTAGGAAAAAGACTCTCGTATTAGTTATTACTTCTGGCACTTGTCACCATCCCCTGGACTATGGATGTAGGATTGAGGTAGTTGGAGCTTGGACTTCCACTGGCTAGGTGGGCCTCGATGGGCCAAGTATTTACAAATTTATATTAGGTTTGGTTCATACATAGGATGATATTTGGAGTTATTTTCCCTTGTGAGTATTGTTTGGGAAATTAGGGAAATATTTTCAAAGTGTCTCAAGTGAAACTTTTATTGAGATGGTATGTGAGTATGATATACTCTATAATACAAAAAGTAGGATCGAAATTACAGAGATATTGTATGGAGTATCTAATGATGCTCAAAATACAATATGGGGGTGAATTGTATTCTTTAAAAAAATTCTTTTGGAACTTTTAAAGATGTTTATGTTTAATAAGGTTAAATGAGGTAATTCACAAAACCTCTAGTTCTACACACTTGCTTGATTCCGGAAATATGATTATGAGAATGTGAATCCCGAAAGACGGTTTCGGAAAAATGAAACTTAATGAAAGTTTACAAATATGAAGATTCTACCTTGAAGCGTATAGAATCTAACTAAATTAGAGTACAAGTATAAGGAAGTATAAGATAGTTATACTTTACTCACCAATACAAATGCAATAGAAAACTTGTAACAAAACATGTAACAAGTAGTAAATCTTTTAAACCAAAGTGAAGGGTATCCAACAACCTTGGATAAAGGTCCCTTGATTTATACTTTCAAGAAAGTCTGTCTTACCCACACTAGGGTAAGCCCTCGTTGTAACGCCCCAACCCTAGATACCCAGAGTTGGTGCATTATTACATAACATTGTCATGATCACAAATGATCAAGCCTTGAAAGACCGATTAGTTTAGTAGTCTTGGAAACACTAGATATATTCATAAGTCTTACATTACATTATAAGGTAAAAAAAACTATAAAAACATCTTGTCTTCATATCCCCTCATACTATCCCTGCAGGTCATTCATAAATTACTTCTTCACATCCTGGAAAAAATAAATGATTGAAAGGGGTGAGTTCAGATTCTCAGTAAGGATAACAATATAGCATAAGCTTTCATAGACAAGCATAAACACTTAAAGCAATTAATAACTAAAAGAAAAGCCTTTTAAACTTGAAGTTCAGCATAATATGGGAAAGATAAAATGAAGTAATTCCATTTACTTATTCACATGGATATTCTACTAGTCGAACAATCACATGCAATATCAACAACCACTTTCATAATGATGGAATGCATAATGTCAGACTATCATAACCACATAGCCAAGGCCTCGTGCCAAGACTACAAATAAAATTTTGTCAAGGCCTTGTGCCAAGACACTAGTTTGTCTCATGAGACCTACCGATGCATCGAAGAGATATAGTGGGATCCACCCGTCACTTACTAAGTCCAATGCATTCCTCATATGAACAGGTTTAAACATAACATAAAAATTCGTATTAAAACTAGCATACAAAATGTCAATACTTTAGCCACAAACCCTGAATGGTATAAAAATAGCACATCCACAGTCGAACATAACTCATTCGATACAATATGGAAGATTTTATTGTATCAGATTAACCTCAATCAATAATAATGAATGATATTGACATAGATTAAAATAACCATCAAAACTATTTAAGAGAAATATCCCCCTTTTCTTGAAAACATTTATAAGTCACACTATTTGTCAAGAAGCCATTTAAAAATAGATTTTTGAATCAAAGTGTCCCATACCACTTTGAAACTTTTAAAAGTGGTTTTATTTTTAAAACTTTAATCTCCATATAAATAAATCCTTAAAACCATTTTTTAATACATGGACATTAATGAGCAAGATTTAGAAGAATAAGTCTTTAAAACATTTAAAAATGATATTTTAGTTATAGTTTCTAACCAAAACAGAGACACTTGAATACAAATAATTGAGGTAATAAAAACTTTGTAATATCATGAGAATAAAGGGATTCATGATATACAATGTCAAAGTACATTATATACACCACATAAAAGTGATTTGATGTATAACAACAAAGAAGTCTCAAGGGAATGTAAATTGAGATGAAATCTCTCATAAAGGCCGTATCCTTAGGTTATGGATAAATAAATGAAAAAATTATGTGTGAAAAATATAAATACACTAAAAAAGATTGGATATTCAGTGTAAAACAATCAAATGACATTCACACATATTCTAGTAAAAACAACACCAATGAATTGGATGTTAATCTCAACAAATCGAGATTGAGTAATAATTACTCTTATCAAGTTCATACCGATGACTTGAGAATTTATCAATGGAGTGATTATGTGTATAAAAAGTATATCCACAGAAAGGGGAGTAGAAATTATGATATAGTCAAATTAATAGTGATTCCACACGTAATCTTGGAGTAAAATAATCAATGAAGTATGCGTAAAGCCGAATGAGTGGAAATTGAAATTTCAAATTCCCTTATCAATTTGGTAACTTATGATACATGCACTCATGAAAGAAGGATAATACAATGATGATGTAAATATCCATAAATTAAAGTATATTACACAATGAATACAATCATGGGCAGTACACACACCACATGCAATTAATAAGTGGTGAACAATGGAAATCTCACGAAATTAAAAGTGAGATAAGAAACCCCTTACTTTGTACTTTTTCCTTGGTCGACGGTAGGTTAACCTACTGTATAATGGTGAAATAATTTTTATTGAATTATACAATAATCATTTACATTAATATGATATCATATATGATCTTTTAACATTGATTTGTTAATAATATCTTAGTATTATCGTCATTTCGGGTGTTAACTTACTCATTTTCCTTTATATTCTTTGTTACGTAAGCTGGGTTTTTTATGGATAGGTTGTATATTATTCATATAAAGAATTATATCAAGTCCATAAACATTATTTTTAAATCATCAAATGATAATTATACTTGAATGGATACGATGGAGAATGAATATCATCGCTTTCGTGGAGACGGTAGTCCGTACGTACGCACGAGCGACAATATCATTCTTTTGATGTTAAAATAATATATAATTGGATGGTATATCATATAGAAAGAATAATTATCATGTTATATTTATTATTTACATGAATTACACATCATTATTATACCCATCCAAATAATAATTTATTGAATGACAATTACACCACGACGTGGAGACGGTAAGTCGTACGTACGCACGTATGATGACATTTCATTCAAAGGATGGATAGAATAATGAATATGGTTGTACCATATTTATAATAATATTATAGTATATAAGAGATAATATATTCATTATTTTATAATGGTAATAACAAAAAAAGGAGATGTTGAATAAGGAATGAATTTGAAAAATGGTGGTGAAAGCATTACCTCTTCTCCGGGTTCTTCCTTTTGATTTGATCAAAAGGGCTCTTTAGGATGGCTTTCTGATAAAAAAATGGCCTCTAGGTGTTAGTGATGGAATTTGAGAGAGTATTTGGGCAGGGGTTGGCTGAACCAAAAGGATTTTAAGGTGTGAATTAATGAGAAGGGGGAGTGCCCTTTTATAAGAGGGGTGAGGGGCACCTTTGGAAAAAGCTAGAAATATTATTTTATAATAAATTTATATTCGATTTATAATGGCTCAAAAGTGTATTATTTAAAGGTTAAGGTGGGGATGGGTCGAAAACCACTCAACCAAAAGAATTTAGACAGGTTTGGGTCATTATATTAAACTTATCTTTTAGTTTTAACTCTTAGTTAATTAGTTTGATATTTACCATGTCACTTTGTATTTTTATATTATATAGTTAATAAACATACTATATACATCCAAGAGACCCCAAAGTGGTCCATTAATAATACACCTATCATGATATAAGTATCTTGGCCGAACCTTATATTTTTAGGAATTTAATATCAATTAATAATATAATATTTGTTTTAAAAACTCTTTTATGTCAATTTTGACACTATTCAATAATTGGTTTTTTCAAACTCATAACAGAATGATTACTTAGAACAAAGTCAATTAAATAAATACTAATATGTCATCTTAACCTAGAAAATTTGTGTAATTCAATAAAAGTCTCCAATTATATTTATTTGGATATTTATAATATCAATTATTTTAATTTTTCACTATTATGGTAATTACTGCATCATCATTGTGTCATAAATAAATTAAATTATTTAATGTATAAAAATTATAAATAAAATATAATTATGTAGGAAATATTTTTATCTTTCTAATTAATATTTATAATAGAATTTATATTATGTATAACCCTATATAAAAAATGTTTTAGTAAATAAACATTGATTTTAACTCTTTTAACTCTTCTTTGAATTAAACAATAATAAATGTCTTAATCTAATCCAAGTAGACCTAAATGATAATATTTTATTCCTAAGGTTTTTTTGGTTGAGATACACTTGTCCAATAGAATTAGGACATGTTTTAGGGTAATATTAATATCATTTTGACCCTTAATTACCCTATTTACTTTTAACCGTGGTAAATAAAAGTAAAAAGTTACTATTCACCAAAAATTATTTTCATCTCATTGAACCAAATTTTACTACTTGATATTAACTGTGTCTGTCAGATTTTTGAAATTCTATTCACAGAAGCGGTAAAATTAAGTTTTATGAAAAATTCAGTTTTTTAACTACCACTTAGTGGTTTCACTATTCATCAAAAATTGAAGTTTTTCAGAACAATACAAAAAATTAGGCCTAAGATATATTTGATATTATGAATTCAAAAATGATGTCTATTTTACCAATTTCAAAACATATCAGTTGCATTAATTAATTTAAAAATTAATTCCCGTCGTCAAAACAAATATCGTGTTTTTAAGAGATAATAACTATCAAAAGATTGACACTTGTTTATGTCTGGTTTAAATGTGAAATCTCATCCAATGACCAACATTGTATGAAATGGTAAAAATATATTCTAAATATACTTTAAAAATACTCAAATTAATAATTTATCACTATTAATTATTTCGATTAAAAAATTTGTTTTTAGTTAAAATTTAGTAATTTTCACTATTCATCAAAATATGAAAGTTATCCGAAAAGTACCAAAATTTCACCCTAAGATAATTTCGATATTACGAATACAAAAATGAAGTCCATTTAAAAAGATAATATGCATAAAATTTCGAAAATTAGTTATTACTATTCATAACAGCTAGTTTGACTGTTTGTGGTGTGTTAGAACTTGAAGTTGTGTACAACACATGCTACTGTATTATTCAGAGAGAAGCGTACCGTTGAAGCTTGGGGTGTTACACTCGTTACGAAGATCGGAGTTTGTCTTGCTATCCCCTTAGGCCCTCAACATCAAGGAAGTCAGCACCTCTGTCTTCTTCAGTAAGGAATCCATCAACTTCAAGGTAGTCGTCACCTCTGTCTTCTTATACCCGGAAGCCCTCGATTGTACACAGCAACAATTGGAGTCGCACAATGAAAATATGAACAAGTAGTTTAGTACGCACTAATCATTAGTGTCTCTCTCTAGAAATCACTTCAAAAACATGTAATCTCTAGAGTCATTGAACAGTTCATCAATGTTGCGAGCTCTTTCAATTGAGCTCCTATTTATAGGCATGACTTCAATGGTCATTCCCTCTTCCAATGGTCATATTTCCCTTGAATTTTGGAGGACCTGTACACATGTCAATCAAAAAGTGGTTAGTTTGTAAATTAATGCACACCATCATTTTATAACAAAACATGTGTATGCAAAAATGTTGTTACATAACTAAAATCCAATATTTGGAAAGTAAGAAAATGAGAGTTCATAGTCTAAACAAAAATGAATTCGGAGTCTATAATACAAGGATATTCAGATTTTGTTTTATAGGATTTCAGAACCTGAACTCTATAGAATCCTGGTGTCTGAATTTCAAGGAAATTCAGAGTCTGGATTCACACGAATTCGGAACTAGAACTTACAAAGTTTAGAGTCAGAGTTCATGAGAATTCAGAGTCAAAACTCATGAGAGTTCAGAGTCTAAATTCAGATAACTATAATTCAGAATTCCGAAGAGTTTGTTATAAGAATTCTGAGAATTTGTAGTTAGAACTAAGATGTGCTCATAATCATAATTCTGAGAATTGAGAATTAGAACTCAGAAGAGTTCGTAATCAAAATTCGTATTCAGAATTCGGAGTCAGAACTCAGAAGAGTTCATAAATAGAATTTCGAGAATTCAGATCCTAAAACAGAATGCTTCATTTCTAGGTATTTATAGGATTCCAAGGTTTTGGTTACAAACTGAATTTTACACTTAGAAAAATAATGATGTGAACAATAAAAACATGATTAGGATAAATTTCCTTGGGGAAGAAAATTTTTCCTTATAGAAGTAAAACACAGGGTAAAAAGATATTTTCCTTGAGATAAGGTGTTTGTGATTTTTAAAATAAGAAGGAATGGTAAAGTCATAGGGAAACCTTAATGACTTAATAGTCTCCCCCAAGTATGAAGGAATGGAAAAGTCATAAGGAAAATCTTATTGACTCAAAAATCTCTTCCTTTTTGGAAATCACAAACATCCTTATGAAATAGAATATAAGGACTTAGAAAATATTTTACTAGACTTTTCAAATAAAACTTATCTCCCTTTTCACATTGGAAAAGATGAATACGACTAACACCCCCTTAGGATTTGGAACACTAAGGATCGTATTCTAGATTTTGGGAATGAGATTATTCATTATCTTGAGTACATAAATATCTATTTGAAAAATCCCCCTTAGATAAACTCCCCCTTACTTAGGGATATTTCTTCTTTACTTATCATTATTTTTCCTTTCTCCCCCTTTGTGATTTTCAAAAAAAAATTTAGGGAATGGAAAAGAAATTACAATACCTGAAATATTAGTACAAAGCATGAGAACAGAAACGAGAAACCAAAATTTTATTTATGATTGGAAGAATTTGTAAAAGGAAAATAAATACAACAAAAGATCAGATTGGATATATTTTCCTTCCTTCTTCTTGGGTATCAATTTTTTCACAATGGTTTTCAGCTTCTTTAGCTCCTTGTGGTCTTCCCGTGCTTTCTTTTCTAAGGAATTGATCCTATCATCATGAGCCTTCAGAGTCTATGCCCGAACCTTAAACATGTCATCTTGCTTCACTAGCTTCTCTTCAATCTCGATCCGAAGATCCCTTTCCATTTTCTAACTTTGGACAACATAATTCAACTTCCCATTCAAATCTATGAAATCCTGAATCCGAGTATTTTTCTCAAGAGTTATCTTTTTATCAAATCTATTTATGAGATCCTTGATTTTTCTATCTTCAGTATAAAAATATTCCTTAACATAATCTTGAAACTCATCAAGATATCTCAAATATTCAACTATATTCTATGACCAGCTGACCACTTTCTTAAAAGATTTTCTATGGGAATTGTAGTTTGTACGGAAGTTCTTGTAATCAGCCTCAATCTTTACACACATATCCATCACCATGGATACAAAATACGATTTCTGACTCATTCTACATTGAAGCATCTGACATCTGGAGTCAATGGTTTGAAATATCAGAATGGTGTCAACAAGTTTCTTCAGTGATTGAATGTCAAAATCATGTCCTAAAGCTGATGATTCCGAATATGACACTTTTCTTGGTGATGGTTCTTCCTCTATCTTGACTAACTTCCTCTTAGAAGATCCACCAGCTTCCTTCTTCCTTAAAATTACTTTTGTTGGGGTATCATCAACCACCTGTTTAGCCTTATTGGTTCTTGGAACAACTTCCTCATCCAGAGACTCATGCTCACTTTCAGACAACTGAACAATTCTATCTTCATCAATTTTTTATTTCTTGAATCCTGCCTCAATATATTCAGGATGAATGAAGTCATGATTATGACTCTCTTCCTAATATAACATGTTAACTTCTTCTTTAGCCTTCTCATCAATTCCAGGAGTAGCAAGTTTCAAAGATCCGGCTTGAGAAGTCTCTATTGATAATTTTTCAGATGCACTTTCTTTCTCATGAAAGTCTTCAACTTTCTTTATTAGATCAGCTATATCATCACTTCTTTTATGTTCTTGTATTTCTTCCACAACTTCCTTTTCTTCGATAACCTTTTCAAGTACTTTTTCTAGAGTCATAAACTTCTTCACCGGAGTCTCAGGTAAAGGTTCATCCAAAAACAATTTCTGTACCAGGATATTCTCGGATGCTATTTTAGTATCCCTCAGAAGGGATGGACAAATTTCAGCCTCATACATTTTCTTCTTCTTCTTCTTTTCTTTGGATTTATTCTCAAGCTCATCATCTGCCTTCTCTTTCAATTATTTGGCCTCTACAAGATCTAAGCCAAACTATGGCTCTCCTTCCTTCCGATTCTTTTTGTCCTCCCTCCATTTGGCAGCAACCTCATCCGGAGAAGCTTTCTTCTTATGGGGATTTGGAGGTGCGGATTGAGTTTCTTTAGCCTTAGGGGTTTTCTGTGTTTCTTCCACTTCCGTCAGTTTCCTCTTCTTTCAATCCTTCTTCAACGGTTCAGCCTCTTATGTATTCTTCAGAACAACTTCTGCTTCTTCCATTGGTAGATCATAAAACTCTCTCTAATCTTGAGAAAAGCCAACATTCATTCATTTAAAATTATTATCGATTACTAACATGACTTTGAAATTCCTCATCCTGGAGCTTCAAGGAATCTTGAAAGAATCAAGACATCAAAAAATCAACATGGATAGTAGGGCAGGATACATGATTATCTATGCTCTCAAATTCCCATTCTTGATTTTCTCTATCGTAATGAGAATATGCTTCATCAGATTTATCTTCCTTATATTTACCAAAAAATAAAAGATATACATATCACTTTTCTTCACCGTGTATTTGTCACCCTTTCTCGGTATGATAAAACCCTGAACCCATAACACTAGGATCCGATTATTTGTATACAAATGATCAATATTTGTGGTCTTTACATCTATAAGTCCAAGACACTCCATAGCCTTAACCTTTAGAAAACTTCCTTGAACATCTAGCAGCTTGTGGGAACAGAACATGGCTTATCATTCATAAGACAGCCCCACCAAGTGAGCAACCTTGGTGTATGAAAGAGCATAAGTTTTTACATAACTAATGAATGAAAACTTATCCCTCCCTTCTTTATGAAATAAACTGACCGACTCATAGAACTCAATAAGTATATCTGGATACACCAAGTCTTGATCCCCTGGCTTTGATATGCATACACTTTTCCATCTATTAAGCTTGATGTTCTTGGATATTATAGAATCATACTTATTGAAGAAATTTGGATGCACCAATCTTTCTCTGTATACTTTACACTCCGAAATCGGCTTGACAGAAGACATATCTTGAGAAGGAACTTCACCAAACATTCAAAATTGAGAAAACTCTGAGAAGTTTGGAACGAGCCTTTGTAGGAGAGGCGGAGCTTCGACATGCAAACACTTGAAATCAATGTGGGACAACCCTTTGGGGGTCCCCTTTTATAGGTGTTGATGTGATGGTTCATCTTTCCATCTCAATCCAATGGATGAGAATTCTTCTGATCAGATCTGACAGTTGAAATGATAGTCGTATGGAAAATTTAGTAGGATCCAATCTTTTGAGGTTTTTAAAGGGAAACATTCATATTTAAGGAAACTAGAATCTAAGAAATTTTAAAAATACAAAAGAAACTACCAATAAGTAAAAGGTGATTATGAAAACTCAAGAATGAGTCATACCTTTCTGATTGTTTGGAAGATTATTCGTAATAGGTAACATTCTTTTTTAGGAACTTTAGATTCTAAAAAAACATGACTATGGAAAAAAACTCCATTAAAAAAAGAAATTGAGTACAAAAATTTTCATTACAAAAATCTTTATTTCGAAAATCTTCATTACAAAAATCTTCATTACAAAAATATTCATTACGAAAATTTTGAGTACGAAAAACCTTCATTATGAAAATTTTGAAAAACTTCATTACGAAATATATGAAAAACTTCATTAAGAAAGTTTTTGAAAACTTCATTACCAAAAATTTTGAAAACTTCATTACGATTTTTTTTTGAAAACTTCATTATGAAAAAATTTGAAAACCTGATTATGAATTTTTTTGAAAAACTTCATTATGAAAAATCTTGGTAACATTATTATGAATATTTTTGAAAACTTTATTACAATTTTTTTTTCAAAACTTCATTAGAAAAAATGTTGAAAAACTTTTAAGCTAACAAGAAAATGTACCCCCCCCCCCCCTATGAAAAGGAGTTTATTACTGTGAGGATATTGATTCAATAGATAGTTATCAAGGAATATTACCTTATGTTTATCATTCCTAACTTTTGTTTAATGTATTCAAATCTATCAGAGGGTAAATATTTTGTGAAAATATCAACGAGTTAGTCTTGTGTTCTGATAAATTGAAGAATAATATCTCTTTTTTGTGTGTGATCCCTAAGAAAGTGATGCCTAATATCTATGTGCTTTGCAAGAGAGAGATGTTTAGGGTTTTTACTAAGGGAAATGGCAGTTGTATTATCACAATTGTTTTTGTTTTGGTAAAACTCATACCATAGTCTGTGAGTGTGTGTTTCATCAACAAAATTTGATCACAACAACTTCCAGCTGCCACATATTCAGCTTCAGTAGTGGAAAGTTCTACTGAGTGTTGATTATTACATGACCAAGAAACTAATGAATATAATAAGAAATGAAAAGTTCCGGATTTACTCTTTATATCCATTCTACATCCACCAAAGTCAGCATCCAAAATTATTTTTAAAACAAAATCATTTCAATAAGTATAAAAGAGTCCTAAATCCATGGTTCCCTATAAGTAGCAAAAAATTCTTTTCAGTGACTTTAAATGAGATTCCTTAGGATTGGATTGATATCTTGTACATAAGCGTAATGAGAACATTAAGTTTGGATGACTAGCTGTCAAGTAATGTAAACTTACTATCATACCTCTAAAAGATGTTTGATCTACTAGTTTCCCAGTTTCATCAAGATCAAGTGTACTTGAGGTACCAATGGGAGTACTTATACTTTTATTGTTGTCATATCCATACTTTTTAAGAATATCTTTAATATAATTATGTTGGGATATATAGATTCCTTCTAGTTTTTGATAGATTTGGAAACTAAGAAAAAATGTTAACTCACCCATAATACTAATTTCAAACTAAGATTTCATTAGATCCACAAAATAATCAGTTAAGGATTGCTAAGTTGAACAAAATATAATTTCATCAACATAAATTTGAAAAATAAAAACATTTTTCTTATAATTCTTTATAAAAAGAGTTTGATCTACATTTCCCTTAACTTAATTATTTTGAATCAAAAATCTTGTAAGTCTATCATACCATGCCCGAGGGGCTTGCTTAAGTCTATAAAAAGCTTTGGTTAGTCTAAAAACATGGTCAGGATGTTTTGAATCTTCAAAACCAGGAGGTTGTTCAACAAAAAATTCCTCTTGAACATAATCGTTAATGAAAGCACATTTCACATCCATTTGAAAAAGTTTTAAATTGAAGAATGCTGAAAAGGAATGTAAGATACAAATAGATTCAAGTCTAGATACCGGAGCATAGGTTTCTTCATAGTCTATTTCCTCTTGTTGATTATAGGCTTTAGAAAATAATCTAGTATTATTTCTAACAATGATTCCATTTTCATCACACTTATTTCTGAAGACACATTTTACTCCAATAGCATACGTTTCCTTAGGTCTTTCAACCAACGTCCAGAGTTTATTTCTTTTTTATTCATTTAGTTCATCTTGCATAGATTTAATCCAATCATAATCACCTAAAGCTTCATCAGTGATTTTTGGTTCTAATTGGGAAAGGAATGATAGATGTTCTACTTCATTTCATAAGGAAATTCTAGTCCTTACAGGTTGATTCACATCTCCAATGATGTTGTCACTGGGATGATTCTTTAGAAACAACTGATTTGGGTTTTGTAAAACCTGTTCATCAACATAGGGTAGGAAATCTTCTGAAATAAATGTTTCGAAAGTATCTTCTTGGAAATTTTCATTATTAGAAGGATCTTCTAACACAGGTTGATAATCAATTTTTGAAAACACATCAGAGGATGTAGGTTGGGGTTGTTTAGAAACAAAGGGATCCGTTTCATCAAATTTTACATGTACTGTCTCTTCAATTGTACAAGTGTTTTTATTGAAAACTTTATAAGCCTTAGAAATTGTGGAGTAGCCTAAGAAAATTTCTTCATCATATTTTGGTGTGAATTTGTGTAGATTAAATTTATTATTCAGATTGAATACCTTGCAACCAAAAACATTAAAGTATGAACGTCTAGGTTTTCTACCGTTCCATAACTCATAAAGAGTTATATTAAAAAAAGGTCTAATCAAAACTAGATTTATAGTATAACAAGAAGTACATACAGCTTCAGCCGAAAAATGTTTGTCTACAGAATACTCACTCAACATGGTTCTAGTTATCTATTGAATAATTCTAGTTCTTCTTTCAACAACACCATTTTTTTTGAGGTGTTCTAGGTGCTGAGAAGTTATGAGTAATTCCTTTTCTACTACAAAAGGTTTCAAAATCAGAATTTTGAAATTCTCCACCATGATCACTATGAATAGTTTTCAATGCAAGGATTTTCTCATTTTTAACTTGGGCTCTAAAACTTTTAAAATATGAGAAGGATTCCGACTTCTTTGCTAGAAAATAGACCCACGTAAATCTAGTATAATCATCAGAAAAAACAAATACATAATAGTTTCCTCCAATGCTTCCATTTTTTATTGGACCAAAGAGATCCATATGCAAAAACTGTAATGCATCAGTAGTTGAGACTTCACCGACTAATTTAAAACTTGATTTATGTTGTTTTCCATATTGACAAGGGTCACAAACTTTAGAATAATCAAATCTAATCTCTGGTCGATCCTTAACTAATCTTTTATTAGAAAGTTTTCATAAGTTCCTAAGGTTACAATGTCCTAACCTTATATTCCATAACCAAGAATGATCCACCATTTCACTATGGAAAGGTAGATCTTGGCTCCTAAGGTCTTCTAATTTTAGTGTGTAAACATTCTCTTGGCTATGGGAAGACAAAATAAACTCTTACTTGGAATTGTGTACTAAGCAGTTATCATTCCAAAAATTCACAAGTTAACCTTTATCACATAATTGTCTTATACTAATGAGGTTGTCACAACCCGCATTCACCAAAAGGAGGGAAGGGTTAGCAGATTGCCAGGCCCTTCCTTAATTAAGTTGAAGGACAGATAATGACCCCCAAAAACCGCCTTCAATAGGCCTGAGAGTGGCGACCAACATCAAGGGCATGATATCACACACTAAATGGAACGCATTACCCTTTTTCTTTTAATAGGACAGGGAGAGGAGATAGTGAATCCCACAATACCAAAACTGAAAGTAAAAGTAAATCCAAGAACCATTCCCAATGCATGTCAGAAAAGTAAAATCCAGAATGTATAAGGAGGCTACAAAGAAAAATACCAAAAGAAAGAACAACAGCAACTGCGATGATATGCCATAAGGTCTGAGCTAGTACGGTCCCGCGTGGCCCCCAAAGTCCTCCTGGAAACCTGAAAGCATTTTTATATACGTAGGGTGTGAATACAAGTATACTCAGTAGGGAAAAACCAAATACTCTCATGCACAAGTGTGGAGGCATACTAATGCCCTGTGAGAAAAGGGATAACCAAGAACCTAGCAAGGAAACTAACCACCCAAGACTCACCAAGGAATACTCCCCAAATAACGCAAGTCAAGTAGTGTATAGTAATAGAACATCGATATTTGGGTACCCTGCGCTGCTCTCCCACTGGTTATTGAAGACATATTACAAATCGAACCAATCCTGCCATTCTCACTGCATTCCCACTGCCACACCCACCCACACACACCTGGGCCACAACCACACATCCTGCCCACAAACACTTGGGCCATAACCACTATCCCGCCCGTAGACACCTGGGCCACAACTGTCACACGTAACCATGTCTGCAAACACCTAGGCCAGAACAACCATTGCCACGCTGGAAGACACCTGGGCCTCATCCCAATGATACATGGGAAACCACCTGCTCGCACACACCTGGGCCAACCACCACACTACCCTACCCAAAGATTCTTGGGCTAATAATGGACTTCAGGCCATCACAGCCTACCTGAAGATACTTGGGCTATCCGAGAAAGGGAGCAGAAAGGAGCTAATAACCATCCACTAATAGAAGTGTTGGAAAAAACACCCTCCCCCATGAAATGGTGGTGTTCGGCACTAAGAGCTCAACTTGGGTGGGGCACGAATAGGAAACACAAAAACTACAAGTAAATGTATAGGTAGCAAGCACTCACCCAATCTAGGTTTTTCTTTAGCCATCCTAAAGAACACTATCCTTACTATTCATTCAAAAGAGAAGAGAATAACAACCATTCCCAAGTCAGAACTCACATCAAACTAAATCCCCATTTGTGCCATCCTTGCTTTCATGTTCAGTGATAATGTTTAAATAAGTTTCTGCACTACTGGGCAACCAACAACATAATCACAAACCAAAAAAAAGAGTTACAACCAACAACAATTTAAGAATTCAAACCCAGTTCTATTTCAAAGTCAAAACAGCAAGGGATAAGGGAGATCCCTTGACCAAAGAAGACCCCGAGATACAGCCCCATTCCCCCAAAATCCAGGAGCCAACGATTTCTCAACAACAGAGGATTCCACCCCAATTCATGATAAAAGAAGAGTAATCACACAGCCTCAAATTCACAACCAGAAAAAGTACAACAACAAGGGATCCCATCCCCACCTTTATCACCCCATCAATCGGCCCGTGAAAGAAACAACCAAACCGCTATCACCAACATAAGGTAGGCCCATGAAGGTATTTTCATATTTAATAGATTTAACACACTCCATGGTTTTAATTCCACTGTGCTTTAACTGAGGTTATCACAGAAAAGGGTTGATCCTGGTGCTTTCAATTTATTTAACCGAGTATACGTAATAAACCAATTCCATTTTATGGTTATTTAAACATCTAGGAGCACCGATGTTCAATAGTTCACAGAGAAAGTCCACCAACGACCATGATTTCCAGTGAGTATAGGCCCGTACAGTTCACAACACATAAAAACATAAAGAGTACAACAAAACATCTATCACACCCCCCATTTATTTCTTAATGTCCGTTCATTATCTTCATTAAGTTCAGTTTCATCAGTTTCCACAAAGGAAAAAGCATGCCCACCCCGCATGAAACACAGAATGGAGAGACAAAGGAGAAAATACCTACTTGATTGATCAAGTATCGACATTTTTCTCCACGTCCAGAGAACAGGGGATGCACGATTTTCAGGGGAGGGATGTCGGTAACTCCAAGGACGAGCATTCAAGCGCACCAGGGAGAAGAGAGAAGTCGGACAAAAAGGAAGAAGGGGGAGAAGAACTTCTTCTGCGATATATAGATAAAATATGGTTGTTACAGGATAAGAAATTTGAATGCCTTGGAAGTCAGATCGTGGTTCTTCTATGCGGTTGGGTGGTTACACATGACTGGATTAATTGTTATTTAGTATGGAGGTTTCTTTGATTTTTAGATATTAATTATGGGATTAAAAACAGCCTTGAAATGCTTCAAAAAGTTAAAAGGCCTAAAAGTGGGGTTATAAGAGAGGCTACAGAAGAAAATCCTGCCAAGGCTAGATGACACCAATCGATCCCCCCGATCAGTCACGCCAATTGGTCTCACTGATCGGTCCCACCGATCGGTCGTGCTGATCGGTCTCGACGATCGGTCGTGCCGATGGGTCCCACTGATCGGTCCTGCCAGAATTTGGCAAAGGGAGGGGTCATGAGGGTCTGGGCCATTACATTAGATACCTCTCAAACTATTCTCGCCCTTGAGAATCCAGAACCAGAACCGAAGGAAAAGGGGGGGGGGGGTCTGAACAACCACCCCAGAAGATACCTCTTAGGAGTGAACCTCTCTGACACATGAACACCTTATTTCCTGCACAACCATAGACGCCCTGCCGCTCCTTTCCCTATGAAACCATGCAAAACAAAAGACTAAACCGCCTGGTTAGGTGGGGAGGGGTTTCCCTTCCTCCGTGTTAAGATACTATCCGCTTCGGGCGGCACTGACTCACCCACACGGGTTTAGGTGCATCCACTTTAATGCGTCCTAAATAGGAATCATGTTATCCCATCCACATCCTTTAGGAAACTTCACACACATTCATAGAAAAGGAAACTACACATTCCATATTCAATAAGGTAAATCATTACATAGAAAACAATTACTAAAAAAATAGGATAAAACTAAAAAAACCTCTCGGTACTGGGCACGCAACAGCACTTCCCTCTCCCAGGTACTCTCCTCAAGCCCACCATGCCTCCACAACATGTGAACCAACAGGATGGTTCATCCACGAAGCACCTTCTCCTCACGCCCCTTGATCATCACTCGCTGTTCCACGAAGGTTACATCATCTTTGATATCTAACTCTCCCCAATCGATGATGTGGGAGTCATCGTGTAGATATCGATGAAGCTGGGACACATGGAAGAAATTGTGCACCCTTTGCAGGTGTGGTGGCAACGCCAGCTGATAAGACACCTTGCCGACCCCGTGCAACACATCGAAGGGTTCAATGAACCTAAGAGAGAGCTTACTTCCCCTGCCAAACCTCCACTACCCACGCCGAGGGGAGACCTTCAAGAACACGTGGTCCCCGACCTCGAACTCCAAGGGCCTTCTCCTATCATCCGCGTATGACTTATGCCAGTCCTGAGCTGCCTTCATCCTTTCTCGTATAAGCTGAACCTTCTCTGTTGTTCTATGCACCACCTCCGAGCCAAGAACACCGGCTTCCCCAACCTCAGTCTAGCACACGGGTGAGCGACACGACCTTCCATATAGGGCTTCAAATGGAGCCATTCCAATGGTAGAGTGACGACTATTATTGTAAACGAACTCTACCAGAGGAAAGTGTAGCACCCATGATCCCCCAAAGTCCAGAATACATGCCCGCAGCATGTCCTCCAACGTCTGGATGGTGTGCTATGTCTGCCCATCTGTCTAGGGGTGGAAAGTAGTGCTAAGACGCAGCTGGGTGCCAAAATCATGCTGAAATCCCTTCCAGACTCGTGAGGTAAAACGTGCATCCCTGTCTGAGACTATGGAACTCAGAACTCCATGCAACCACACTACCTCATCCACATAATTTCTTGGTAAAGCATCTACTTCACTTGACTCCTTAATCACTAAAAAGTGAGCCGATTTTGTCAACCAGTCCACTACTAACCAGATGGCGTCGCACCCTCCTTGAACCTTGGGTAGCCCCATGATGAAATCCATCGAGATTTTGTCCCACTTCAACTCAGGGAAATCTAAAGGTTGCAACTACCCGCCTGGAACATGGTGTTCAGCCTTTACCTGCTGACATACTAAGCACTTGGCCATAAACTCTACCACTGGTTTTTTTACTCCGGGCCACCAAAGCTAACTCCTCAGACCCCGGTACATCTTGAAAACTCCCAAGTGCACTCCTAGGGGTGAGTTGTGGAACTCACTAAGAACCTGGCTGTGCATCACCTCTGTAACAAACAACTTTCCTCGGAAAAGCATCCGACTCTGAAAATCCTTCATCCACCCTTCCAGAGCATTGCCCTGGTCAACTCTGTCACGCATCACTTCGTACTCTGGGTCTCCCCACTAAGACTCCTACACCTGACGTAACATAGAAGACTGTACTGTCATCTGATACAGGAAACCCCTTCCACTATCCATCCTCGCATCCAGGTGTAGGGCAGCCAACACCTCCATCTCCCTCCAAGCGTCTGCCGACTCTCGGACCGCATCCCTCTGTGACTTCCTGCTCAAGGCATCATCCACCACGTTTCCTTTCCCTGAGGTGTAGGAAATCTCGAAATCGTAATCCTGGAGGAATTCCATCCACCTTCGCTGTCTTAGGTTCACGTCCCGCTGGGAGAAGATATACTTCAAGCTTTTGTGCTCCGTGAATACTATAAAGTGCTCTCCGATGAGGTAATTCCACCACAACTTTAGTGAAAAAATGACCGCTGCAAGATCCAGATCATGGGTGGAATAATTATGTTCATGGGGATGTAACTTCCTAGACCCATAGGTGATCACCCCAAGCCGATGCATCAACACACACCCGCGGCCTTGTCCCGAAGCATTACAAAATACTTCATATTCTGACCCTTATTCTGGAAACCTCAACACTAGGGCACCAACCAACTTCTCCTTCAGATAGCTGAAGGCTGACTTGCACTGATCACTCCACATGAAAACCTGGTCCTTCTTGGTCATGGCTGTCAAAGGCACTGCAACTCGAGAGAAGTTGGGTACAAACCTCCGGTAGTAACCTGCCAACCCGAGGAAACTGCGAACCTCTGCCACATTCTTGGGTGTTGCCCAAGAAACAATCGCCTCAACCATTGATGGGTCCACCGCTACCCCTTGTTCAGACACTACGTTCCCAAGGAAGTGCACTTATTGCATCAATAACTTTCACTTTGACAACTTCCCATAGAGATGGTGCTGTTGGAGGACCTCTAAAACCATCCTCAGATGCTCTGCGTGGTCCTCCTCTGATCTTGAATTGATCAGGATGTCGTCGAGGAACTCAACTACGAACCGATCCAGGTACTCCCGGAAGATGGAGTTCATAATCCCCATGAACATAGGCGAGGCCTTCGTAACACTGAAAGGCATGACTACAAACTTGAAGTGCCCATATCTACACCTGAAGGCCATCTTCGAGATGTCGCCCTCCTTCACCCTCAACTGGTGATATCTAGACCATAGGTCGATCTTTTAGAACCATCCTACCCCTTTAAGCTGGTCAAAGAGATTTTCTATCCTTAGAAGAGGGTAACGATTCTTGATCGTTACCTGATTCATCCTTCTATAGTCTATAGAAAACCTAAGACCACCATCTTCCTTCTTTGCGAACAAGAATGGAGCACCCCATGGTGACACACTCCGTTGAACAAAACCCTTCTTCATCAGATCGTCGATCTGAACCCGCAACTCTCGTAGCTCTGAAGGAGCCATTCAGTAGGGAGCCATCGAAATCAGGCGAGCACTAGGCTGCAAGTCTATCCCAAACTCGATATCACGTCAAGGGGTAGATTCTTCACCTCCTCAGGGAAGACGTACATAAACTGACTAACGATCCCTGGTACTTCCACCATCTTAGCATCCACTGACTCTACTGACAGCTCGACTAACAAGGAGAGGAGGGTTTCCTCTCACCTACTGCCCTTCTGGCCACTCTGCTCGCTGATGAAAGTATCACGTCAGCCACCCAAGTCTGAGAACACAACCCTTCCTCAGAAGCAGTCGATAATGGAACACATAGAGAACAACCATTCGATGCCTAGGATGACATCGTATGGATGTATCTGTAGTAGTAGTAGATCCCTGACCGATAGATGTGGCCCTATCATCAGCCTGCATCCTCTACAAACATATAGCAAGTCGGTTTGACCTCCGACTAGTGTGCTCAGCACCAGGGGCACTGGAAGTCTCTCGACATCCAAACCTAGAGCACGGGCCAGACTGGGTGCAACAAAGGTGTGCGAAACTCTGGTATCAAACAAGGCGTAAGCAAGGGTAATGAACAAACTGATTGTACCTCGAACAACCTCTGGTCTCGCTAGAACTGCTGCCTCCGCGACGTGAAACTATCCACACCCAGCTCCTCTGCCCCTCGGCTATCGGCTGCCTTCATGACCACACCCAAGTCGAGTTCCTTGAGGAGCACCCTGAGGCCGACCTCCCCACTATGACATCTTCCCTCAGAAGAGTGGGAGCTCGCTACCCCTGCTGCTACTGCTGAAAGGGCCTAGCTGGAAGATGCTGCTGGGGAGGGAGCTAGAACTGTCCACCACTGTCGTAATGAACTCGGTCCTGGAACTGATTCCAGAGATTTCTACGGCTCCCACAGATGAAGCACCTCAGTCATGGGCCCGAAGGGAAGGGGCGAGGACTGGGGGACTGAATCTGGAACTGCTGCGGCCTGCTCCCTGCAGGTCGTAACCTAGAGGGTCCTGATGCTAGAGGTCTGGTGCTGACGACCTTTCCCTTTGATGAGCCTAGCTGAATCCCCTCTCGTGACACACCACCTAGTGTGTGCATCCTCTCCACCACCTCTGCCTTCTTTTGGACCTCCATGTATGTCGGCAAGGTGAAGGGGGTAACGACGTACTGGAGGGAGGGTCAGAGCACCTCCTCTAAATGACTCGTCCAAGACTCCTCTTCTGGAAAGAGGTTTGGAGCAAAGCGGAGGAGGTCCTTGAACTTGATCCCCAACCTCCTTACTGACATACTCCCCTACTAGAGGGAGAGTAGCTCCTGCCTCTTCTCTGCCTTCATCGTAGAAGAGAGGAATTCTGCCTGGAATTCCTTCTCGAAATCAGCCCATGCCACCTCAGCCTCTCTCCTCTCCCCCAGGTAGAGTGTCCACAACTGATGCGCTGATCCCCGCATCTAGCTGATAGCCAGAAGAACCCAGTACTCGGTCAGAGCCCATATAATGCCAAAGGCTATCACCAGCTCCTCTAGCCAGCCCTCCGTCTTCATGTCAGAGGTGCTGCCCTCGTACTTTTGGAGGGTCTGTCGCTGGAAGGCTCAAAGCGTCTTCTTCCACTGGTCTTCCTCCTCCTCTCGATCAGCCCTCGTCTGATCGGCCAAGTCAACCTCCTGGGCCTCGATCGCCCGTACAATTCGTGGTCTTCTCCAGGGTATCATAGCTGTAAGGTAAACACGGAATGCCTAAGGCCAAGTAGTGCAGGATATTGTTCTTAAAACTTATTAAAATTCTTTATTTATTTTTGAATTCCCAAAACACCTAGAAAAACGAGAACACAAGTCATTATGATGAATGTACCTTTCCTAGGGTCTCTACCCTGCAATCAGTGTAGCCTCACTTAGTCGTTCAGTATGTCCGGAGTCCTTGCATCGGATCACGGGGGCCCCTAAAATATCGTGTCCTAGATGGTCTTCCCTGGCCTAATTCATGTACCAAGGTCACCCAACACTATTTCCCTACCATCCCATGCAATCCTCACTATACCTAACTCCAGACTCCATCCTATCTCTCAACCCTCTCCTCTAATACCATTCTGTCACGACCCGCCTTCTCCAAAAGGAGGGAAGGGTCAACAGATTGGCAGGCCCTTCCTTCTTTAAGTAGAATGAGAGATAATGACTCCCAAAACCCACCTTCAATAGGTCCCAAAGTGGCGACCAGAACCAAGGGAATGAGATCACACACTAAATGGAAGGCATTACCCTTTTTCTTTTAATAGGATCAGGAGATAAGATAGTGAATCCCACAACACCAAAACTGAAAGTAAACGTAAAGCCGAGAACCATTCCCAATGCAAGTCACAAATGTAAAATCCATAATGTATAAGGAGGATACAAAGAAAAATACCAAAAGAAATAACACCAGAAACTGCGATGATCTGCCACAAGGTTTGAGCTAGTACAGTCCAGCACGGTCCCCAAAGTCCTCCTGGAAACCTGAAAGCAGTTTTATATATGTAGGGTGAGCATAAAATTATTATAATTAGGTAAAAACCAAAGTCTCTCATGAAAAAGTGGGGAGGCATTCTAATGCCCTGTGAGAAAAGAGATAACCAAGAACCTAGCAAGGAAACTAACCACCCAAGCCTCACTAAGGCACACTCCGCAAATAATAAAATTCAAGTAGTGTATAGTAACAACACAACGATGTTTGGGTACCCCGCACCGCTTTTCCACTAGTTATTGAAGACATCATACACATCGAACCAATCCCGCCATTCTCACCGTAGTCCCACTTCTACACCCGCCTGCACACACTGAGACCACAACAACACATCCCGCCCACAAACACCTAGGCTATAACCACTATCCCACCCGCAGACACGTGGGCCACAACTATCACACGTAACCATGCCTGCAAACACCTAGGCCAGAAGAACCACTACCACGCCCGAAGACACCTGGGCATCATCCTGAAGATACTTGGGAAACCACCTTCCCGCACTCGCCTGGGCCAACCACCACACTACCCTGCCCGAAGATTATTGGGCTAATAATGGACCTCAGGCTATCACAGCCTGCCCAAAGATACTTGGGCTATCTGGGAAAGGGAGAAGAAAAGAGCTAATAACTATCCACTAATAGAAGTGTTGGGAAAAACACCCTCCCCCATGAAATGGGGATGTTCGACACTAAGAGCTCAACTTGGGTGGGGTGCGAATAAGAAACACAAAAACTAAAATTATATGTATAGGTAGCAAGCACTCACCCAATCTAGGGTTTTCTCCAACCAGCCTAAAGAACAATATCCTTACTATTAGTTCATAAGAGAAGAGAACAACACCCATGCCCAATTCACAACTCACATCAAACCAAATCCACACTTGTCCCATCCTTGCTTTCATGTTCAGTAATAATGTTTAAATAAGTTTCTGTACTATTGGGCAACTAACAGCATAAGCACAAACCAAGGGAAAAAGTTACAGCCAATAACAATTTAAGCAGTCACACCTGGTTCTATTTTAATGTCATAAAAACAAGGGATAAGGGAGATCCCTCGAAGTACTGGAACCAAAGAAGACCCCAAGATATAGCCCCATGTCCCCAAAATCCAGGAGCCAACGGTTTCTAAACAATAGAGGATTCAACCCCAATTCGTGATATAAGCAGAGTAATCACACAACCTCAAATTCATAACCAGCAAAAGTAAAAAAACAGGGGATCCCATCCCCACCCGTATCACCCTAGCAATCAGCCTGTGAAAGAAACAACCAAACCACTATCACCAACACAAGTCATACCCATGTAGGTATTTTCAGATTTAAAAAATTTAACACACTCCATGGTTTCAATTCCAGTGTGCTTTAACCGTGGTTATAACAGAAAACGGTTGATCCTGGTGCTTTTAATTTATTTAACCAATTATACGTAATTAACCGATTCCATGTTACAGTTATTTAAACATCGAGGAGCACCGAGGTTCAATAGTGCACTGAGAAAGACCACCAACGACCATGATTTCCAGTGATCATAAGCCTGTACAGTTCACAACACATAACAATATAAAGAGTACATCCGAACATCGATAACCCCCCGTTATTCCTTAATGTCCATTCATTATCTTCATTAATTTTGGTTTCATTAGTTTCCACAAAGGAAAAATCATGCCCACCCCGCATGATACACAAAAAGGAGAGATGAAAGAGAAAATCCCTACTTGATTGATCAAGGATCGATGTTTTTCTCCACGTGCCAAGAACAAGGGATGCACAATTTGAAGGGGAGGGACGTCGGGAACTACAAGGAAGAGAATTCAGGTGCACTAGGGAGAAGAAAGAAGTCGGCCAAAAAGGAATAAGGGGGGATAAGAACTTCTTCTATGATATATATATAAAATCCGGTTGTTATGGGATAATAAATTTTAATACCTTGGAAGTCAGATCGTGAATCTTCCACGCAGTTGGGTGGTTACAAATGACTGGATTAATTTTTATTTAGTAGGGAGGTTTATTTGATTTTTAGATATTAATTATGGGCTTAAAAATGGCATTGAAATGCTTCAAATGATTAAAAAGGCCTAAAAGTGGGGTTATGGGGGAGGCTGCAGAATAAAAGCCTGCCAAGGCTGGATGACACTGATCGGTCGCGCCGATCGGTCCCACCGATTGATCCTACCGGAATTTGGAAAAGGTAGGGTTCATGAGGGTCTGGGCCATTACAGAGGTTGTTCTTAAGACCATTAACAAATAAAAAATTTGAAATAAAAGTTTTTTCAAAAGGAATGATGTTACCTATACCAACAATACCTCCCTGATCATTATCTCGGAAAGTTACTTTCCCTCCTTTGGTCTTGATAATCTTTTCAAAATAGTTTTTGTTACCTGTCATATGCGGGGGACATCCACTATCCATGTACCATGTATTATTTTTGGTACTTTCCCTATTTTCTTGAAAATAAGAAAAAGTTAGGTTTTTGGAATCCAAACTTGCTTGAATCCAGAAATTTCAGAAAGCAAAATTTTAGGCACCCACATATTTTTTAAAAAATAGGCCTTAAGAAATCATAAAGACTGAGTTTTGTTTAAGGAATGATTTTTTGCCCAATTCCCACCACACTGACACTTAGTGCATAATGGATCACTTTGAGGAAAAAAATAATTGTTACTAAAAATCGGTTTAGAACCAGTATAACCAAAACCAGAACTATTTCTTAAAGGTCAGATTTGAGAATAAATTTTATCAAAATTTTCCTAACCCAAGGTAAAGTTTAACAGACACTTCCTCAAGGAAAATATTTCAGATTTCAGCTTGATAACCAAGTTCTTTCATTCTAAAACATTTGATTTAGAACTAGAGTTAGGCTCGAAAACATTTTTCTTAGAAATTAAATTTTTTAGATTTTTAGAATGTTTATTCTTCTCAGAATTTAGTTCCTCAAGATTTTTTGAAATATTTTCAAAATCAACATTTTTCTTATCAAGACCTTTAGAAAGATCTGATATTTACTTAGTAAGAATAATATTCCTAGATTCTTCCTTCTCAAGCCTTTTCAAGAGTTTTGAATTCTCAATCTCAAGAAGTTTGGAAAGCCTAAAAACTTATTCATAGGTAGGTAAAGTATTATCTTCATCAGAAGAAGATTCATTATCCGAAGAGTTATAATATTTATCATTGCTATAATTTGTATTTAAATAAACATTGGTCATTGATTCAACATTTTGTACCTTACCCATTAAGAAATGATTGTTAATATGTAGTCTGGCTATTAGACAAAGATTCTTCTATCCATAAGATTAATAATCTGAAGATTCATATGAAGAGTCACCACCACTGGTACTCTAGGTGTCATTAGCTTTCAAGACTTTCTTAGCTTTATCCTTTTATTACTTCTTTCTGTTTCTCTCTGAATGCTTTTCCTTTCTTTATTTTCTTTTAAGCATAGGACAATCAGGTCTTATATGTCTAGCTCTCTTGCATTCATAAAATTTCACTTCTGAATCTTCCTTATCTTTATTTTATTTCTTCTTGTATCTATATTGAAAGTTCCTCTGTCCAGCTATCTGGTTTATCCTTCAAGAAAGATTTGCTAATCCATTATCTAAGGATTCACTTCCACTAGATTTGGATTTAATAACAACCTTCATAGATTTGGGTCTAGTAACTCTCTCAGGAGTCTTGGATTTCATATGATTAGAAGTTGTAGTAAAATCAACACTTCCATTCCCATTCTTCTTCTTAACTTTATCAGCATCTCTCTTCATTCAAGTCTCATGCTAAAGAAAAGTTCCAAATATCTCATCTAAGGAAATCTGAAAAACCTTTCTGTTCTCATCAATATCAGTCCTCTTGGATTCCCAATCATTCGGCATGATGTCTATGATCTTATCACAATAGATTCATCATCTAATCCTTTCTCAACCATGGATTGTAAACTATTCACAGTAGTCATGAATCGTTTTCGCACCGTACATATGGGTTCTCCAAAAGGAAAGCAGAAACCATGATGTTTAGCTCTGAGCATGGGTCTTCTAGTTTCAATAACTTTTGAAATCCCAAAGTGTGTAACTTCAAGTTTCTTCCGAATACAATTTGTTGCTTCACAAGATGAAATTTGGCTATATATATTTCTAGTCATCGAGCACAGAAAAGTATTGCGTACCTTCTAATTCAGTTGATATTCATGCTTTTCTTGATTGGTGAAGGTACTAACTTCTTTTTCAGTGATTTTATATCCTCCAATAAGCATAACAATGTTATCAACACTAGTATTGATAATAAAGGTATTCATACGATCTCTCCAATATTCAAAATCATTTCCATCAAAGATAGTTGGTCTAATTGGGTTGAGATTGTCTATTGAACCAACATTGATTCCTACCATCTTTTAGGAAAAAAACGTTCCCCACAAACTTGTTAGTAAAAAAAGTTTGTAAACATGGAAAATATTCCTAAGCAGGAAAAATATAGAATAAGAGTATCTCTAAGAAAAAAAGAATCTGAACGATACGAGTACGAAAAACTGATTCCGGAAAAGAATGAGATGAATTATTTTCTGAATCTAATCGTCATATTAATTCAGATTTAACCAATCCTTTGATACCAATTGTTAGGATGATATGTGAGTATGATATACTCTATAATACCAAATGTAGGATCAAAATTACAGAGATACTGTATAGAGTATATAATGATGCTCAAAATACAAGAGGGGGGGGGGGTGGGTTGAATTGTATTCTTTAAAAAATTCTTTTAGAACTTTTAAAGATGGTTATGTTTAACAAGGTTAAACAAGGTAATTCACAAAACCTCTAGTTCTACACACTTGCTTGATTCCAAAAATATTATTTCGAGAATGTGAATCTGGAAAGATGGTTTTGAAAAAATGAAACTTAATAAAAGTTTACAAATATTAAGATTCTACCTTGAAGCGTTTTGAGTCTAACTAAATCAGAGTAAAAGTATAAGGAAGTATAAGATAGTTATACTTTCCTCAACAATACAAATGCATGGGAAAACTTATAACAAAATAGGTAACAAATAGTAAATATTTTAACCCAATGAGAAGTGTATCCAATAAACTTAGAGAAAGGTCCCTTGATTTATACTTTCAAGAATGTCTATCTTACCCACACCAGGGTAAGCCCTCGATATGAAGATCGAAGTCTGTCTTGTTATCCCCACAAGCCCTCAACTTCAAGATAGTTGAAACCTCTGTCTTCCTCAGCAAGGAATCCCTCAGCTTCAAGGTATTCAACACCTCTGTCTTCCTATCCCCAGAAGCCCTCGATTTTACACAGCAACAATTGGAGTCATACAAATAAAATCTGAACAAGTAGTTCAGTACACACTAATCATGAGAGTCTCTCTCTAGAAATCACTTCAAAAACATGTAATCTATGGAGTCATCGAATAATTCATCAATGTTGGGATCTCTTTAAAATGAGATCCTATTTATAGGTAGGGATTCAACGGTTAGCTCCCTCTTCCAATGGTCATATTTCCCTTGAATTACGGAGGGACCTGTACACGTGTCACTCAAACAATAGTTAGTTAGTAACTGAATGCACGATGTCGTTTTATAACAAAACAAGTGTAAGAAAAAATATTTTTACATAACAAAAATCCAATAGTCAGAATGTAAGAAAATGAGAGTTTAGAGTCTAACAAAAAATGAATTCGGAGTCTATAATACTAGGATATCCAGATTCTGTTTTCTAAGAAGTCAGAACTAGAACTCTATAAAATTTCAGAGTCTGAATTTCAAGGAAATTTTGAATTTGGATTCACAAGAATTAGAAACTAGAACTTACAAAGTTCGGAGTTAGATTTCATGAGAATTCGGAGTCAGAACTCATGAGAGTTCAGAGTCTGAATTCAGAGAACTCATAGTCAGAATTCAGAAGAGTTCATAATTAGAATTCTGAGAATTCGGAGTCAGAACTTAGAAGAGTTCACAATCAAAATTCTGATAATTCAGAGTCAGAACTCAGAAGTGTTCGTAATCAGTATTCGTATTCAGAATTCAAAGTCAGAACTCAAAAGAGTTCGTAACCAGAATTCTGAGAATTCAGATCCTAAAAAAGAATGCTTCATATCTAGGTATTTATAGGATTCCTAGGTTTTGGTTACAAATCGAATTTTACACTTAAAAAAATTATGATTTGAACAATAAAAACATGGTAAGGATAAATTTCCTTGGGGAAGGAAATTTTTCCTTATAGAATTAAAACACAGTGTAAAAAGAGATTTTCCTTGAGATAAGGTGTTTGTGATTTTCAAAACAAGAAGGAATGGTAAAGTCATAAGGAAACCTTAATGACTTAACAATCTCCTGCAAGTATGAAAGAATGGAAAAGTCATAAGAAAAAGCTTATTGACTCAAAAATCTCCACCTTTTTGGAAAGCACAAACAACCTTATGAAAAAGAATATAAGGACATAGAAAATATTTTACTAGACTTTTCAAATAAAACTTATCTCCCTTTTCACATTGGAAAAGTTGAATATGACTAACTCCCCCTTAGGCTTTGGAACACTAAGGATCATATTCTAGATTTATGGAATGAGGTTTTTCATTATATTGAGTATGGAAATATCTGTATGAAAACTCCCCCTTAGATAAACTCCCCCTTAGATAAAATCCCCCTTACTTATGGATATTTCTTCTTTACTTAGAATTATTTTTCCTTTATCCCCCTTTTTGGTTTTGAAAAAGAATTTTAGGGAATGGAAAAGTAATTACAGTACCTGAAATATTAGTACAAATCATGCAAACCGAAACGAGCAACCAAAATCTCATTTAAGATTGGAAGAATTTGTACAAGGAAAAGAAATACAACAAAATATCGGATTGGATCTATTTTCCTTTCTTCTCCTTGGGTATCAATTTCTTCACAATGGTTTTCAGCTTCTTTAGCTCCATGTGGTCTTACTCTTCTTGCTTATCTAAGGATTTGATCCTATCATCCTGAGCCTTTAGAGTCTCTGCCTGAAACTTCAACAGGTCATCTTGCTTCACTAGCTTCTCTTCAATCTTGATCTAGAGATACCTTTTCGTTTTCCAACTTTGGACAGTATAATTCAACTTCCCATTCAGATCTTTGACATCTTGAATCTAAGTTATTTTCTCAAGAGTTACCTTTTTATCAAATCTATTTGTGAGATCCTTGATTTTTCTATCTTCAGTATCAAAATCTTCCTTAACATAATCTTGAAACTCATCAAGCTCTCCCAAATATTCAACTATATTCTTTGACTAGCTGACCACTTTCTTACTTGATTTTTTATGGGAATCATAATTGATAAGGAAGTTCTTGTAATCAGCCTCAATCTTTACACACATATCCATCACCATGGATACAGAATCTAATTTCTAATTCATGCTATATTGAAGCATCTGACATCTGTAATCAATGTTTGGAAAGATTGGAATGGTGTTAACAAGTATCTTCAGTGATTGAATGACAAAATCATGTCCTAGAGCTGATGATTCATAATCTAACACTTTTCTTGGTGATGGTTCTTCCTCTATCTCGACCATATTCCACTTAGAAGATCCACCACATTCCTTCTTCCTTAAAATTACTTTCTTTTGGGTATTGGAAACCACCTATTTTCCCTTATTTGTTCTTGGAATAACTTCCTCATCTGGAGACTCATGATCCCTTTCAGACAACTGAATAATTCTATCTTCATCAATTTTTTTTTCTCGACTCCAACCTCAATATCTTCAGTATGAATGAAGTAATGATTTTGACTCTCTTCTTCAGATAACATGTTCACTTCCTCTTAATCCTTCTCATCAATTCCAGGTGTAGCAAGTTTCAAAGATCCTGCTTGAAAAGTACGGATTGATAATTTTTGAGAGGCACTTTCTTTATCATGAAAGTCTTCAACTTGCTTTATCAGATCAACTGTATCATCACTGCTTTAAGATTCTTTTACTTCTTCCACAACTTCTTTTTCTTCGAAAACCTTTTCAAGTACTTTTTCCGGAGTCATAAACTTCTTCACTAGAGTCTCAGGTAAATTTTCATCCAAAAATGATTTCGGTACTGGGATATTCTAGGTTTATATTTCAGCATCCCTCAGAAGGGATTGAAAAATTTCAGCTTTAGAAATTTTATTCTTCTGCTTCTTTTCTTTGCCTTTCTTCTCAAGCTCATCAGCTACCTTCTCTTTCAAATCTTTGGCCTCTACAGGATCCAAGACGAACTGTGGATCTCCTTCCTTCTGATTCTTTTTGTCTTCCCTCAATTTGGCAACAACCTCATCCGGATAGGCTTTCAGCTTCTTGGGATTTGGAGGTGTGGATTGAGTTTCTTTAGCCTTAGGGGTTTTCTCTATTTCTTCCACTTCATTATGTTTCCTCTTCTTTCCATCCTTCTTCGATGGTTCAGCCTCTTCTGTATTCTTTTGAACAGCTTCTGCTTCTTCCACTGGTAGATCATAAAACTCTTCAGAATATTTAGAAAAGACGACATTAATTATTTTCAAATTATCATCGCTTACTAACATGACTTTTCAATTCCTTGAATTGGAGCTGCAAGGAATCTTGGATGAATCAAGACATCGAACAATCAACTTGTAGAGTAGGGAGGGATACATGATTATCTGTGCCCTCAAATTCCCATTCTTGATATTCTCTATCGTAATGAGAATATTCTTCATCATATTGATCTTCCATAGATTTACCAAAAAATACAAGATATACATATAACTTTTCTTCAACATGTCCTTGTCACCCTTTCTCGGTATGATAAAACCATGAACCCATAACTCAAGGATCCAATTATTAGTAGAAAATTGAGTAATATTTGCAGTCTTGACATCTGTAAGTCCAAGACAATCCATATCCTTCACCTTTACAAAACTACTAATATCTCCCTTCGTCCTTAAAGAAACTAACTAAATCATATAACTCAATAAGTAGATACGGATACACCAAGTCTTGAGCCCCTAGATTTGATATGCAGACACTTTCCCATCCATTAAGCTTGATGTTCTTGGAGATTATAGAATCATACTTATTGAAGAAATTCGGATACACCAATATTTCTCTGTATACGTTCCAATTCGCAATCGGCATGACATAAGACATATCTTGAGAAGGAACTTCACCAGAAATTAGGAATTGAGAAAACTCTGAGAAGTTCGGAATGAGATTTTATAGGATAGGCCGATCTTCGACATGTGTAGGATTTAAATCGATGTGGGACAACCCTTCGGGGGTCCCCTTTTATAGGTTTTAATACGACGATTCATCTTCCCATGTCAATCCAATGCATGAGAGTTCTTCTGATCAGATCTGACGATTGAAATGATAGCAGTAAGGAAAATTTGGTAGGATCCAATATTTTGAGGTTTTTAAAGGAAAACAATCAGATTTAAGGAAACTAGAATCCGATAAATTTTAAAAATACAAAAGAAACTACCAGTAAGTAAAATAGGATTACGAAAACTCAAGAAAGAGTCATACCTTTCGGAATGTTAAGAATATTATTCTTAATAGGTAATATTCTTTTTGAAGAACTTTAGATTCTGAAAAAAACATGACTATGGAAAAAAATTCTATTACAAAAAGAAATTGAGTAAAAAAATTTCCGTTACGAAAATATTTATTACGAAAATCATCATTACGAAAATCTTCATTATTAAATCTTCATTACAAGAATATTGAGGACAAAAAACTTTCATTATGAAAATTTTGAAAAAATTCATTACGAAAACTATGAAAAACTTCATTATGAAATTTTTTGAAAACTTCATTATGAAAATTTTGAAAACATCATTATGATTTTTTTTGGAAAACTTCATTAGGAAAAAATTTTAAAACTTCATTATGAAATTTTTTGAAAATCATCCTTACGATAATTTTTGGAAACTTTATTACAAAATTTTTTGAAAACATTATTAGGAAAAAAACATCAAAACTTCATTACAAAAAAATATTGAAAGACCTCTAAGCTAACAAGAAAATGTACTCCCCCTGTGCAAAGGAGTTTATTACTGTGAGGAGATTGATTCAACAGATAGTTAACAAGGAATATTACATTATGGTTATCATTAATAACTTATATTTAATGTATTCAAATATATAATAGGTTAAAGATTTTGTAAAAATATCAGCAAATTTGTCTTACGTTCCGATAAATTGAAGAATGATATCTCTTTTTTGTGTGTGATACCTAAGAAAATGATGCCTAATATCTATGTGATTTGCACGAGAGTCATGTGAAAGGTTTTTACTATGGGTAATGGAACTTGTATTATCACAAAAAATTTCTGTTTTGGTATAACTCATACCATAGTTTGTGAGTGTGTGTTGCTTCCAGAACACTTGAGCACAACAACTTCCAGCTGCCACATATTTAGCTTCAGCAGTGGAAAGTGCTACTTAGTGTTTTTTCTTGAATGACCAAGAAACTAATGAATCTCCTATGAAATGACAAGTTCCGGATGTACTCTTTCTATCCATTATACATCCACCAGTGTCTGCATCAGAAAATATTTTTAAAACAAAATCATATCCAAAAATATAAAAGAGTCCTAAATCCATGGTTCCCTTTGAGTAGATAAAAATCTTTTCACTGCCTTTAAATGGGATTCCTTAGGATTAGACAGATATCTTGCACATAATCATTCTGAGAACGTGAAGTCTAGATGACTAGCTGTCCAGTAAAGTAAAATTTATATCATACCTCTAGAAGATGTTTCATATACTGGTTTCCTAGCTTCATCAAGATCAAGTGTATTTGAGGTAGCAATGGGAGTACATATACTTTTAGTGTTGTCATATCCATACTTTTTAAGAAGATATTTAATATACTTATGTTGGTATATATATATTCCTTCTAGTTTTTGAGAGATTTGAAGACCAAGGAAAACTGTTAACTCACCCATCATACTCATTTCAAACTCAGATTTCATTAGATCCACAAAAGAATAAGTTAAGGATTGCTGAGTTGAACAAAATATAATGTCATCAACATAAATTTGAAAAATCAAAACATTTTTCTTATCTTTATTTATAAAAAGGTTTGGATCTGCATTTCCATTACCATAATTATTTTGAAGAAAAAATCATGTAATTCTATCATACTATGCTCGAGGGGCTTCCTTAAGTCCATACAAATCATTGATAAGTCTAAAAAAATGGTCAGGATGTTTTTCATCTTCAAAACTAGGAAGTTGTTCAACAAAAAACTTCCTCTTGAACATAACCACTAAGGAAAGCACATTTCACATCCATTTTAAAAAGTTTGAAATTGAAGAATGCTGCAAAGTCAAGTAAGATACAAATAGATTCAAGTCTAGCTACTGGAGCATAGGTTTCTTCACAGTCTATTCCCTCTTGTTGATTATATCCTTTAGCAACTAATCTATATTTATTTCAAACAATGATTCCATTTTCATCACACTTATTTTTGAAGACCCATTTTACTCCAATAACAGAGGTTTTCTTAGGTCTTTCAACCAAGGTCTAGACTTTATTCCTTTTGAATTCATTTAGTTCATTTTGCATGGCTTTAATCTAATCATCATCACCTAAAGCTTCAATACTGCATTTTGGTTCTAATTGGGAAAGGAATGCAAGATGTTCTACTTCATTTCTTAAGTAAATTCTAATCCTTACAGGTTGATTCACATCTCCAATTATGTTATCACTAGGATGATTCTTTAGAGACAACATATTTGGGTTTTGTAAAACCCGTTCATCAACATTGAGTAGGAAATCTTTTGGGTAAATGTTTTAGAAGTATATTCTTGAACATTTTCCTTATCAGAAATATCTTCTAACACATGTTGATAATCATTTTTTGAAAAGACATCCGGGGATGTAGGTTGGGTTTGTTTAATAACAAAGGGATCAGTTTCATCAAATTTTACATTTACTCTCTATTCAACAGTACATGTGTTTTTATTGACAACTCTATAAGCCTTAGAAGTTGTGGAGTAGCCTAAGAAAATTCTTTCATCAGATTTTGGTGCAAATTTGTATAGATTATCTTTATTATTCAGAATGAATACCTTGCAACCAAAAACCATAAAGTAGGAAAGTCTAGATTTTCTACCACTCCATAACTCATAAAGAGTTTTATTAAGCAAAGGTCTAATCAAAACTAGATTTATAGTATAACAAGAAGAACTTATAGCTTTAGCCCAAAAATGTTTGGCTACAGAATACTCACACAACATAGTTATAGTTATCTCTTGAATAATTCTAGTTTTTCTTTCAACAACACCATTTTTTAGGTGTTCTGGGTGCTGGGAAGATATGAGTAATGCCTTTTCTACTACAAAAGGTTTCAAAATCTAAATATTTAAATTCTTAACCATGATCACTATGAATGGTTTTAAATGGAAGGATTTTATCATTTTTAACTTGGGATATAAAACTTTTAAAATATGAGAAGGCTTCAGACTTCTTTGCTAAAAACTAGACCCACATAAACCTAGTGTAATCATCAACTAAAAAAATACATAATACTTGCCTCCAATGCTTCCAGTTTATGTTGGACCAAAGATATCCATATGCACTAACTGTAATTCATTACTAGTTGAGACTTCGTTGACTGATTTAAAACTTGATTTATGTTTCTTGTTATATTGGCAAGGGTGACAAACTTTATAAGAATCAAATCTAACCTCTGGTAGATCCTTAACTAATCTTTTCTTAGAAAGTTTTCATAAGTTCCTAAGGTTAAAATGTCATAACCTTCTATGTCATAACCAAGAATAATCCTCCATTGCACTAAGGCATGGTAGATCTTTGCTCCAAAGGTCTTCTATATTTAGTGTGTAAGCATTCTCTTGCCTATGGGAAGACAGAATAAACTCTTCCATGGAATCGTGTACTAAGCACATATTATTCCTAAAATTCATAAGGTAACCTTCATCACATAATTGGATTATGATAATGTGGTTTTTCTTAAGACCCTTAACAAATAAAGCATTTGAAATCAATGTTTTTCCAAGAATAACGATGTTATCTATACCAATAATTTCTCCCTGTGCATTATCTCCGAAAGTTACTTTTCCCCCTTTCGTCTTGATAATCTTTTCAATATAGTTTTTGTTACCAATCATATGCCGGGAACATCCACTATCCATGTACCATGTATTGTTATTGGTACTTTCTCTATTTTCTTAACAATAAGAAAAAGTTAGGCTTTCCGAATCCAAACTTGCTTGGATCCAGAAATTTCAGAAAGAAAACTTTTAGGCACCCACATATTTTTAGAAAAATAGGATTTATGAAATACTAAAGACTGAGTTTTGTTTAAGGAACAATTTTTTGCCCAATTCTCACCACACTAACACTTAGTGCGGAATGGAACACTTTGAGGAAAAAATAATTCTTACTAAAAATCAGTTTAGAACCAGTATAACCAAAAACAGAACTATTCCTTAAAGGTCGGATTTGAGAATACATTTTATCAAAAATTTTGTTACCTAAGGTAATGTTTGACAAACACTTCCTCAAGGAAAAGATTTCGGATTTCAGTTTGATAAACAAGTTCTTGTCTTATAAATCATTTTATTTTGAACTAGAGTTAGGCTTGAAAACATTTTTCTTCAAAATTACGTTTTCTAGTTTCTTAGAAAGTTTATTTTTCTCAGAATTTACTTCCTCAAGATTTTTTGAAATATTTTCAAATTCAACAATTTCTTTATTAGGATCTTTAGAAAGATCTGATATTTTGTTAGTAAGAATAGTATTCCTAGATTTTTTCTTATCAATATTTTTCTTGAGTTTTGAATTCTTGATCTCAAGAAGTTTGGAAAAACTTGAAACTTCTTCATAGGTAGGTAAAGTATTATCTTCATCAGAAAAAGATTATTCATCAGAAGAGTTATAATATTTATCATTATTATAATTAGTATTTAAAGAAACATTGGTCTTTGATTCAGCATTGTGTACCTTACCCATTAAGAAATGATTGTAAATTGATATTCTGGATATTAGAAAAAGATTCTTTTATCCATAATATTCGTAATATGAAGATTCATGTGAAGAGTCACCACCACTAGCACTCCAGGTGTGATTGGCTTTCAAGACTTTCTTATATTTAACCTTGTAGTACTTATTTCTGTTTCTCTTAGAATGATATTTCTTTATTTATTTTTGTTTAAGCATAGGACAATCAGATCTTATATTTCCAGATCTCTTGCATTCATAACATGTAACTTCTAAATATTTCTTATCTTTCATTTCAATCTTCTTGTATGTAGATTGAAAATTCCTCTGTCTAGCTATCTTTTTCATCCTTCGAGCAAGATTTTCTAACTCATTCTCTGAGGATTCACTTACACTAGATTCGGATTGAATAACAATCTTATTATATTTGGATCAAGTAACTCTCTCAGAAGTCTTGGATTTCATATGATTAGAAGTTTTAGTAAAAGCAACACTTCCATTACCATTCTTCTTCCTAAAATTATCATCATCTCTCTTCATTCTAGTCTCATGATAAAGAAGATTTCTAAAAAACTCATCTAAGGAAACATGAATAACATTTCTGTTCTCATCAATATTAGTCCTCATTGATTCCCACTCATTCGGCATGATTCCTATGATCTTATCAACAAGAGATTCATCATCTAATACTTTCTCACCCATGGATTGTAAACTATTCACAATAGTCATGAGTCTTTGTTGCACCATACATATGGGTTCTCTAAAAGGAATGAAAAAACCATGATATTCAGCTCTGAGCATGGCTCTTCTAGTTTCATTAACTTTTGAAGTCCCAAAGTGTGTAACTTCAAGTTTCATCCAAATACAATTTACTGCTTCACAAGATGAAATTTGGCTATATATATTTTTAGTCATGGAGAAAAGAAAAGTATTGCATACCTTATAACTGAGTTTATATTCATGCTTTTCTTGATTGGTGAAGGTACTAACTTCCTTTTCAGTGATTTTATATCCTCCAATAAGCATAAAAAAGTCATCAACACCATTATTGATATTAAAGGAATTCATGCGATCTCTCCAATATTCATAATCATTTCCATCAAAGATAGGTGGTCTAGTTGGGTTGAGATTTTCTATTGAACCAACATTGATTCCTACCATATTTAATAAAAAATACTTTCCATAAAAAATTGTTAGTAATAAAAGTTTGTAAATAAGGAAAATATTCCAAAGCAAGAAAAATATAGAATAAGAGTATCTCTTAGAAAAAAAGAAACCGAACTATACGAGTCTGAAAAACTAATTCCGAAAAAGAATGATATGAATTCTCTTCTAAATCTAATCATGAGATTAATTCATATTGAACCAATCCTTTGATACCAATTGTTGAGATGGTATGTGAGTATGATATACTCTATAATACCAAATGTAGGATCGAAATAATAGAGATAATGTATGGAGTATCTAATGATGCTCAAAATACAGGGGGGGGGGGTGAATTGTATTCTTTAAAAAAATTATTTTGGAACTTTTAAATATGGTTATGTTTAACAAGGTTAAACAAGGTAATTCAAAAAACCTCTAGTTCTATACAATTTCTTGATTCCGAAAATATGATTCCGAGAATGTGAATCCAGAAAGATGGTTTTGGAAAAATGAAACTTAATGAAAGTTTACAAAGATGAACATTCTACCTTGATGTGTATAGAATCTAACTAAATTAGAGTACAAGTATAAAGAAGTATAAGATAGTTATACATTACTCAAAAATAAAAATGCAGCAGAAAATTTGTAACAATACAAGTAACAAGTATTAAATCTTGTAACCCAAAGAGAAGGGTATCCAATAACCTTAGATAAAGGTCCCTTGATTTATACATTCAAGAAAGTCTGTCTTACCCACACCAGGGTAAGACCTCGATATGAAGATCGGAGTCTATCTTGCTATCCCCGCAACCCCTCAACTTCAAGGTCGTCGGCACCTCTGTCTTACCCAGCAAGGAATCCCTCAAATGCAAGGTAGTCGGCACCTCTATCTTCCTATCCCCGAAAGCCCTCGATTGTACACAACAAAAATTAGAGTCGCTTAAAGAGAATATGAACAAGTAGTTTAGTATGCACTATGTATGAGAGTCTCTCTCTAGAAATCACTTCAGCAACATGTAATATCTGGATTCATCGAACAGTTCATCAAAGCTATGAGCTCTTTCCAATGAGCTCTTATTTATCGGGATGACTTCAACAGTCTTCTCCCTCTTCCAACAGTCATATTTCCCTTGAATTTCAGAGGGACCTGTACACCAGTCACTCAAAAAATGGTTAGTTAGTAACTGAAGGCACAACATCATTTTATAAAAAAACATGTGTAAGAAAACATATTATTACATAACTAAAATCCAATATTTGTAATGTAAGAAAATTAGAGTTCCGAGTTTAACCAAAAATGAATTTGGAGTCTATAATTTAGGGATATCCAGATTCTGTTTCCCAGGAATTTGGGACCTGAACTCTATAGAATTCTGGAGTATGAATTACAAGGAAATTCTGAATCTGGATTCACAAGAATTCAGAACCAGAACTTACAAAGTTTAGAGACAGAGTTCATGAGAATTTGGAGTCAGAAATCATGAGAGTTCAGAGTCTGAATTTAAAGAACTCGAATTCAGAATTCATAAGTGTTTGTAATCATAATTCTGAGAATTTGGAGTCATAACTCAGAAGAGTTCGTAATTAGAATTCTATGAATTCAGAGTTAGAACTCCGAAAAATTCGTAATCAAAATTCATATACAGAATTTGGAGTCAGAACTCAGAAGAGTCCGTAACCAGAATTCTGAGAATTCAGATCCTAAAACAGAATGCTTCATATCTAGGTATTTATAGGATTCTGAGGTTTCGGTTACAAACCAAATTTTACACTTAGAAAAATTATGATGTGAAGAATAAAAACATGGTAAGGATAAATTTCCTTGGGGAAGGAAATTATTCCTTATAGAAGTAAAACACAGGGTTAAAAGAGATTTTCCTTGAGATAAGGTGTTTGTGAATTTCAAAAAAAGAAAGAATGGTAAAGTCATAAGGAAACCTTAATGACTTAACAATATCCCCCACGTATGAAGGAATGGAAAAGTCATAAGGCAAACCTTATTGAATCAACAACTTTCAGGTCATGGAATCCAGTGTTGGTGCGGTGGCCGATGTATCCATTTACCAGGACTCAGAGTATCTTCTATCAACAAAGAATACCAAGACATTTGTTCTGGGGATATTTGGTAGATAAATCATATATTATTGAGTCTTTTTAATATCCTTCTTGAGTTATCTCTCCACACACACACACACTTATGTAACTATGGTACGTCTTTATTAAATTATTAGGATTCCTCCATGAAGGAAACTATCCCTGTTAATCATTTAGGATCATGAAGAATATATGATGAGTGATGAGGCCTTAGTTTGGGGGCTATCACGTGAGATCTTTATATATGTTGGTAGGTATTAGAACACCCACAAATCTATCAATATAATATAATAGTATAGAATACTAAATATGCACGTAGAATTATCACACTCTGTGAGTTCTAGTGCTAGAGGCCGTTGAGGTTGCATTATGATCTTGATATTTATACATGGTAATATTGGATTGATTTAGGGATTCAAGTTTTTAGACTTATCTAAACCCTGATTGATCAGATTTTTTCACATTCTTTGAGTGTTTTTCCTTGAGGAGTAGGGAATTGGTTGATTTTAATAACACATAAACATGATGATTCAGCACTCTCATGGTCCAACTTCCTACAACTATTTCGTGAGAAGTATTTCCCATCATAGTTTCACTCAGTCTAGATTTAGTAGATTTTAGAACTATAGTAAAGAGGGATGAACATTGATGAGTAATTTGTGTGGTTCACTAAGCTTACATTTTTCTCCCTTTTCACGATTAAGGATGACTACTTATAGGTGTAAAAGTTGGGGTATGGTCTACGAAGAGAAATCTATGCTAGTGCGGTACTCGTATGAATCCCCACACATGCTAGTGTTCTTGAGAAGCAACTTGTGATAATGAGATTCCTGCAGGAGGGACTCCATATGGATGGAACTATAAGTGGGTGTCATAGGGATGAGTTGTCTGTAGCACCTAAGTGACTCAAGTGAGAAGGATCTCAATATATGAGATTTTATCATAACCAGACTCAGGAATATAATCATGCAGCACAGAGACCACACATAGCTCTAGGGTAGCCCAGATAGGGGAGATGATATGCATGTGTTTGGAAAGGTAATGTGGAATGTGATTTCTTGACCTTACATGTTTATAAGGGAAGGTAAATAGTGGGTGGACCACCACAAAAGAGGTGGCACTATGATCATGGTTCTCTAAGGCATGTCCAGGGTGGACCCTAGAGAGGTGGATCTCATAGAAGAGTAAGTGGGGCTCTAGGAGGGGGATCTGGTGGGGGTGGATGATGTTATGAGATCCTTCCACCACCACCACTTGGTGGTCTGTGTCATGATTAGGGAGTTGTCAGCCAAGGATGAATTCATCTTTTGACTATAGAAGCATATGATCCAATATCTCACAAGATGATTAGAGGTATGATTTTTATTTATTATACTCTTTATTTAGTACTTTTAGAAACAATTGTGAGTCATTACATCATCTATTTACTCTTATTGTGAGAGCATAACCTCCTAAGTTGATAATTTATCCCAACAACTTTAGCTTGAGATTCCTACGAGGAATTATTTTTCATGATCTTTGATCTTATGATAGTGAGAGATATCACTAGGTGAAGAGAGTTTCTCAGGGGGCCTCTTGGTCATCATGATGATACCTTATGTCATAATCTTGGGTATGGGATGGTTATCTATGGTTCAGGACCAGATCAATTGTCCCCATTTATGATTCATATTCCTAATGAATGATGAGATGAGATTCTCTATTGTGGGTGAGTGAGATCTCATAGAGGAGTGAGCGGGTATTGTGAGCAGGAAGATGCAACCCATCACCCATAAATTGTGAGTTTAGACCTTAGTGTAGCAGGCTCTTCATGAATCTGGATTTCTTCATCCATGAAGGATTATATGGATATATTCCTCTAGGAAATTTTGGGACTTCCATTGAGGTGGTAGATTGAGTTTTACATCGACTTTCACCACATAACCACTCCAATATCTTTTTTGGCTTATAGGATGGACCCTACCAAGATCCAAGAGCTATGTTTATTGTTGTAGGTCCTTTGAGAGAAGAGTTTTATGAGACCCAGGGTGTCCCCCATGGTATCTTCGATGTTGTTCTTGAAAAATGTAGAAGTGATTTTTTGGATTTATATGGATTTTATCTTCTAAACTAGGATATAATAATTTTTTTTACAAATTTTGAAGATTGAATTCCTCTTTTATCAGTTGTATGGGATGTGATGGATCTCAAAGATTGATCTTAGGTCTAGAAACCACCAATTGATAGTTTTCATGGCTGATATTCTAAAACTAGAATTTTAATTTTACTATAGACACTATGAGTTAATGGTGATTCATTTCTGTGTATTGAATTCCCCCACTTGGTTTATGGATTTAATGAATCAAATATTTCATCTATAAATGGACCATTCTTTGTTTCCTTCATTGATGACATACTCATATACTCTATGTTAGATGAGGAGAATGGATAGCACTTGAGGATGGTCTTAGACTTTGTTTAAGGTCACCAAATTTATGGTAATCTATGAAATTGATTGTTTTGGATCCATGAGGTTCACTTCTTAGGGCATGTCATTTTTGAGCATTGAATATTTTTAGACCCAACAAAGGACGATGTAGTGCTTTCTTGACGTCCACATAAGGGCGTGTCTATGGTGATAATTTTTCTTAGGTTTGAGGGGTACTATATGAGGTTCATGGTGGAATTCTACAGGGTTTATCCCATTTGAATGACATGATGTGTAAAGAGAATCCATTTAATTTTAATGAGTAGTACCATAGATCTTTTTATGATTTGAGGTTGAGGTAGACAAGTGCTTCTATTTTGAGACTGCCAGGGGAGGGCATGGTGAACATAGTATATTGTGAATCATTTGGAGCTGGGCTTATCTATGCATTAATGTAGAGGTAGGAAGTGAGCACATATTGGTCAAGTAAGTTGAGACCCAATGAGAATAACTACATGACTTGCAACCTAGAGTTTGCAGCAGATGTATTCTCTATGAGGATTTGAGGAACTATCTCATGGGAGAGAACATTATTTTGTAGTCAGATTATTAGAACCTTAGGCATGTATTCATGTAGAGGTATTTGAACCTAAGAAATAGGTAAATATTTGGATTTATTTCTAGACTATGAAATCTATATATTAAATATTATTTGGAAGGGAAATGTGCTGGTATATACCCTTAGTAGGAAGTCCTGTTCTTGCATAGTGAAGGAGGCAACTGAGCAGTGAGATTCCTTGTAGGTGACTATAGTTGAGGAGGACAGTGAAACTTCTCTCCAGTCTATGTTTTTGAATCCTCTTCTTCTTCTAAACATGAAAAAAGGACCAGTTTGGAGACATCAACTATGAAGTACTACCTGACCAGATATACTCTGAGAATTCACCAAATGGATTTTTTAAATGTGGGAATCACATCATCCTTTTCCAAGGATGGATGATGGTTTTGGTCACAATGCAAGAGGAGGTGATGAGAAAGTTTCACATTTATCCTTTTATATATATCTCAGTGTATGTAAATATGTATTAGGACCATAATCATTAGTTTTTGTGGGATATAATGATTTAGATCATGGTTGAGTTCATCTCTTGGTGCCTCACCTGTCAACAGGTGAAGGCTGAGCACTAGGTTCTAGTAGGTTTTTTTCAATAACTTGATATATAGAAATGGAATTGGATAGAATATCCATAGAAATCATGATAAGGATTCAGTGAATAGAGAGTGGTCGTGCACCATCTGGGTGATAGTTTACTGACTTACAAAGTTATCACACTCCCCTTTTTATCAGAGAGCATAGTTTAGTGGAGAATTTTTGGGAAGTTGTACATACTGGAGGTCATATTCATTCATGGGGTTCCATTGATGATTGTCTCTGGCCATGATGAGGTGATTATGTAAAGTTTTTGGAGAGGCTTTAAAAATCCAATCAAGAGCTATTTGATGTTGAGTACGACTTTATGCCTCCATACAGATGGCAAGAACAAGTGTACAATCCAGGTTCTAGAGGATATGCCAAGGGCTTTTGTTATAGACTTCGACCAAAGTAGGGAGGATCACTTACCTTTTGTAGAGTTTTCTTATGATAATATATATCACTCTAATATTGGAATATAACCATTCAAGGATATCTATGGGAGACCCTATCGGCCACCCTTATGAAAGAATAAGATTGGTTTGGAATCTTGATTTCTAACTCACCTTACCCCCATTCTTAGAGTGTTAAAACCAATATGATAAGGTTTTTTTTTATTTTCAAGTATTGTTTTTGTTGTCAAGTATGATTAAGTTTAAAGGTGAAATCACATTAATTTATATTGATCATCATACTCAAAATAATTGGACTCACTTTTTTCAATAAATTCTATATAATCGAAAAGAAGCTATTGGGAATAAAAGGTTCTGATTGGACTCACTTGGGTCTAGTATTAAAAAATATCATAATGATGAATGATTTTGATTGTAATCAGATTCAAATTTTGTCTAAAAATAATTGATTGATTGTATTGATAATGTATCTTGGTGGAAGTAAATGGTCATCTGATTCACTCTAAATTCGATACCGAATAAATTATCATAATGTGAAAATCAGAGTCTGTATGACAATGATTAATCAAATGTGGCACTGCTTTGCTGATTTTTTTCACATAAATCATTTGTTTAATAGAGAAATTATGATGAAAGATTTATGAAAGAAAGGGGAAAGAGGTATTATTGATCATAATTAGATTAATCATATCTTGGTGGAAGAGAAGAATGAGATGTTGCAGATTGTATTCATATTAATCGGATCTAGATGGAAAGAAAAAGGGTGCTGGAAATTGTATCAAGGAAAATAATACTCAGAATGATCGTACCCAGGAATATCGTACCTAGAAATATTGTATTTAGAGCAATTTGTTTGGAAAAATTTATTAGGTTGAGAAGAAAATAAATAAGCTATAAATAATTTAATGTTACCATAATTTCTAATGTAAATCTGATGATGATGAATCTTTTCTGAAATGGATTCAATGTTAGGAAGGAAGTCATGATAAAAGCAGGTGTTTTTGAATGAAGAAATTTGATGAAGATGAAGCTGTTGACACTAATCCATCACCTTCGGTATAACATCGTACATAGGAAGAATTTTTTACAATAAGATAGATGGAAAAGGAATTGATTTGAAGCAGATTAAAATCGTAATAAAAAAGACTGATCAATAATGTATCCTAACATTTAAAAGGGGTAGAATTATATTTTTTATTTTTTCAAGTGTGTCAAAATTCATTATCTCAGAATTTAATTTTATATAAAATGAACCAAGATAATTATTGGATGCATTGTCGAGGAGGATCTTGAAATAGATAGGTTTTTTGGTTTTCTTCAATTGGTATATAGCATTTTATTGATGAAAATCAGACTCAAGAGTTGAATTTAGACTAGAATTTGAAAAAGAATTTAACGAAGAAGTGATAAAGTTTTAATAAGTTTCAAGATGTTTTGAGAAGAGTGGATGAAGTCATTAATATACCCACAATTCAAGGGAAATTTAAATTTGTGTTATTTTTTTAAGCATGAAATATTTTGGGATTCCCTCAAAAATCTCTTATCGGTCACCTAGAAAAGGAAAGTGTACTTTGCACTTTTTCTGGTTGATGCACTATTCACTGCAGAAGAGAGAATAGTTTTAAAGTTTAATGGAGAGAAAGAAGTTTTCATACTGAGACTTTATTGAAGAAGTTTTGATGAAATAAGTTAAAGGAAAAGTGATAAGATTATCGCATTGTATTCAGCTAATCATCAAATTTAGTGATTATCATATTCAGTTGATTACCATATTCGGATTGTCAATAGTATTCGAATGATCATCGCATTAGGGTGGATAATTGGATGAGGATTTATGTATTGGGATTTCCACACTATGGAAGAAGTAATTCTTAATTTAATTAATCAATAGAAGTGGTGTAGATTCATCTCTATAATTTTCAAACAAAGACATATGATTTTCATACATAGAATAGTCGTACCAAGGAGAATCGCACTGAGAAGAATCAGATAGGTAAAAACATACTGTGAAAATCAAACTGAGTTTTCATTATCAATTCCTTGAAGTTATTACCATTTTATTGGTAATAAATTTAATAAATCTTTTCAAAAATAATATATTTGTGAAGTTAAAAATAATCACAAGTAACGTGCATTGTTACACAAACATTTCTTTACCCTATTTGTGCAAGAACACAAACTATTGGATTGTTTTAAATGTGATGCATGAGTGAAAGGGTATATCATACTCATTGTAATCCAAGGATTTATATCAAGTAGATTATGTGGTATTAGATTATTTCCAAACCATACTATAGATATATCTATTCTTATTGAATAGTTAGCCTTGTAAATAATTATGTTCCTTTGGATGTGTGTGTAAAATGTTTTCAGTAGGGAATGAAATATTTAACAGGAGGTGTAGATTTTTTCAAGGAAACATAAAATAAAATAGTTTCCCTGATTCACCCATCCCCCTCTCAATGATACAAATACACAGACTGGGTACTTTCAAGCAGTATCAGAGTATAGTTTACCTTTGCTTATTCGTTAATAAATATTTGAAGAGAAGTTGATAAAGAATTTGAATTGTATGAATATTAAAGATATTATAGTTTTTTGATAGAAAGAACTATCATATATGGAAAGATATAATGTTTCCTTATCTTATGTCTATTGGATATGATATTCTTGAAGTTTTAACAGATGGGTTTCCTCTTATTGATTATAAATATCCTCTTACATTATTTGATAAGAATAATCATAAGAATGATGGAAGGGAGGAGAATGATATATTACCATCACTTTTTGAATGTGAATTCTTGAGATTGAATGGAGTTTCCATATACAAAGATGTAATGAGAAAAATTGTAAAATATATATAAAGGAAATAAAAAAGTAAAATAAGAGTTACAAATATGAAGATTGAAGTATGATGATTTGAATATGGGTGAGCATGAATCTATTGGTAACTTCTTTACCAAAGTAAATGACATTATCAGCTCTATCAGATATCTTGGTGAAAAGTTATATGATTCTATATTTGTTGAAAAGATATTGAGAATCCTCCCTAACAAGTTTGAATCCAACATTTCTTCATTGGAAGATAGAGATCTGGAAACATTTTCTCTTGAATATTTTCATAAAACTCTCAGAACTTATGAAATCAAAGAGAGAAATCTATGAAAAGAAATTAAAGTTGATAGAGAAATGTATTTACAAGATTCTACGAAAGAAACGTCAATGAAGATTATTATTATAGATGAATCTGGTTATTCTGACTTTGAAAATGAGGTATGTAAAAATCTTGATGAAATTTTGTCCTTGTTTTCTAAAAATGTTAGAAGTTATCTATAGAAATACAAAGGGAGGCTTCCCTTGAAAATTTTTGAATGTGGAGGCATTGGTCACTTTACAGATAATTTCCATTCAAGAAAGAAAGAAAAGTATTATGCTGAAGAAGAAAGAAATCCAAAAAATCTATGGAAGAAATTGGGAGAAAAAGAAAACAAAAATTCATAAGAAAATAAAAAAACTTCATCAAATAAAAAAGAAGAAGTTTCTTGTCTAAAGATGAAGAAAGAGAAGGTTGTGATGATAAATTTGAAAAATCTATTGAGTATGGTATTGAGAATAATTTTATTGAAACTTAAAATGATGAATTATTCAGAATTAGTATTTCTGAAGAAGAAGAAGAAACTCAACTTAAATATCATTAGAAATAATAGTTGGAAGAATGTTTAAAGAAGACTGGAAGGTATGAAAAGGAGAACAAAAAGTTGAAAGATTAATGTTTTTCAACATGAAATCAATAATTTTTTATTGATGATAAAGTGAATTTGGTGAAATAGATTGATTATTTGAAGAAATATCTTGAACAAGAAAAGAATCATAATTAGAATCTGCAGGTGAAGCTAAAAGAAAAATAATAATAGTTGGAACTTGACCAACAAAAACTTTGTAAGGATGAAAAGAAAAGTACAATTTTCAAAAACTCTATCACCGAAGTTGGTAAAATTTATTGAAATGATAAACCTGATACAGTTCAACAAAAGGTAACATCAAGGGGTGATAAGAATGATGAAATTATTTTTTAAAATAATAAACCTGGGAAAGTTATATATGTGTCCAAGACTAACAAAGTTGGGAAATCAAAAGCATTTAAAACCCCTCAGTCTGAAAATGTTTTGAAACAATATAAATCATAAAAATTCTCAAATGCCTCTGATTGTGATATAGATGAAAAGAATAATAATAATCTGATTGATAATAAAATGTTTGGGGACATAGAAAAAATTACAAGAAGATTACTGAGAAACATATTCACAATTCTAATCAGTATGGAAGTTTTAGAGGTAGATACTCTTTCTATAGCTATTTCTGGTATTGTAGAGGATACAAACACAAGGAAAATATGTGTTTGTTTAACCAAAAATATTTTTATTACCCCACATGTTATGTAAAGAAAAGTTTTAGGGGGATTCAATCTCTCTAAAAAAATAATTCTGAGATGGTTGTTTTAAAGAAACCTGAAATGGTTATAATAAAGATTAAAAATAGATTCCAACCCCTGGAAACTATTTGTGACATATGTGAACAACATGGACACTTTGAAAAATGATGTCCTATGTTTTTTACTATCACACAAAAATATTCTTAACAATTTTCAAAATTTGAAGTAGAGGAATGAAAAGGAAGAATAAAAATATCTTTTTGTTGAAACTGCATTGAAAGCTACAAAGGGCGAACAACATTGTATTCTTGATAGTGATTGTTATTCTAATATGATTGAATATTTGAAATTGTTGAAGAATGTGAAATGTTTTAATGAAGGAACAATGATATTTGGAAATTATAAATCCTTGAAAGTTAGAGGTATAGGATCAGCCATCACTGGAAAAGAAGAGATGAAATCCAAGAAAACTTTGTATGTTGATGGGCTGAAACACAATTTTCTAAGTGTTCCATAATTTTTTAATGAGGGTAACAAATTTATCTTTATAAAATATGTTTTCTTGAAAAATTATAAAGATTAAAATATAGTTACAAAATTACAACATACAAAAGAAATTTTGTTTCAGGTTAGTGAAATAAAAAACCATCATTACATGAGTATGGTGGAAGAGAATAAATTGTGGCATAAAAGGAAGAGACACATGTGTCAAAGAAACATGAACAAGTTATCTAAAATAGATAGTTTATGAGACATTATTGATTTTCCAAGATAAAGAGATTCATGTTTCAATATTTTTCAATAAGGAAGGATTACAAACTCAATGGATAAGAAAGTAGAGATTTTTCAGGACAACCCTTGGAGCTGATTCATTCTAATATTTTTGGGTTGATGACCAAACAATCAAAAAATGGATATAATTACTTCATCACATTCATTGATGATTTTAATCTAATTACTTGTGTTGTGAATATGAAACCTAAATCATATTCCTTGAAAATGTTGAAAAATTTTAGAAGGAAATAATAAAAGGAATGTGAGTATTTAGTGAAGAATTTGAGAACATAAAATAGTGGTGAATAGAGAAGTGATAAATTTGAAAGTAATATTGACAAGAATATAATTCATCATGAGTATATTTCCCCATACAGTCCTCAAATTATGGGGTTCTTAAAAGAAATAATAGGATCCTGGTTGAAATGGTAAGAACTATATTACTTGAACATAGTCTTTCTCATTACATTTAGAGGAAAGACATGGGTAGTAATGTTTGTATTTAGAACCATTTTTTCTATATTTATCCTTTATATATTACTCCATATGAATTATTTTATGGAAAAACTTAAATTTTGAAACACTTTAGAGTTTATGGGATTCAATGTATTATAAATAAGAAAGGTGGAAACTATAGAAAGTTTGAGACCAAATGTGAAGATGTAATATTTATTTACTATGCACTATAAGGAAGATGTTATAGATGTTTCAACAATGAAACATGAAGAATTTTTTATTCATTTGATATAGAAGTAACTGAAACATCTGAGGAAGACAATTGTATTTGGGCAGATAAGGAAGTCGAGTAGGATAAAGAATGTTATGAAAACAATTCTAACAAGGATAAAATAATTGTAATCCAACTCAGGAAGAAGAATCAGACTCATCTATTTCTAGATATGGTAAAGATAATCAAAAATGTCATTTTAGGATAAGGAAATAAGGGTAATTTTAGAATAATATTGGCAATCAACACTATAAGATTCAAATTAGAAGTACAAAAAATGATATTACACATACTTCTTAATATTCAAAAGTGGATCTGAATGATGTGATAAAAGATTTTGAGTATCTGGAATGGGTTCAAGCCATGAATGAAGAATTGGATCAGATTGAAAATAATGATACATGGGAACTCATTCCCAATCCAGAAAACAAAAACATAATTAGTAGAAAATGGGTTTTCTGGAACTAACTAAATAAAGAAGTTGAGGAGATAAGAAACAATGTGAGATTATTTTGAAAAGGGTGTTTACAAATTTAAGGTATTAATTTTTCAGAAAGCATTGCTCTGGTGGAAATATTATAAAAATTTCTAATCTTTATTTATATTTCTACACAAAGAGGTTTCAAGATCATTCAAATGGATGTGAAATCTACATTCTTGAATGGTGATCTGGATGAAGAATTTTACATTGAAAAATGTTGTGGATTTTTTTTGGGGAAAGATGAAAGTTATGTGTATAGATTAAAGAAGAGGTTTTATGGGATAAAACAAGATCGAAAGGGCGTGATATTTTAAATTGGATAAATTCTTAAGGAATATGAATTTCATGAAATGAAGAGTTGATGGTAATATTTATGTTATAAAAATTCACGAGTATTCCCTCATTATAATTTCTTGTGTGGAGGAAATTTTCTGTGATGGGAATGATGAAAGACCTTATGAAAAAATTGTTGAGGAAATGAAAACGTTTTTTGATATGTACTTAATGGAAAAAATGAACTACTTTATTGGATTAAAAATAATAAAAAAGAATAAATACATTTTTATTTCAAAATAAAATTATGCTAAGGAACTTATAAAGAGGTTTTTTATAGAAAAATAAAAAATTGTTTCCACACCAATTTCGGTGGGAAAAAATTTGAAAAAAGACAGAGAACGAAAAGAATCTGGTCAAAAAGAATTTTAGAAGATGATTGAAAGTTTTCTGTAATTGAATACCTCAAGACCTAACATTGTTTATGCTATTAATTTATGTGATAGATTTCAGAGTGCTCTAAAATAAACACATTTAATTGCTGGAAAAATATTTCTTAGATATAGAAAAGGTAAAACTGATTTTCAAATCAGATATAACAGAATAGAAATTATTGATTTCTTTTGGTACTCAGATACTGATTGGGAAAGAAATGTTGATGATAGAAGATCCACATCTGGTAAATTATTCAGTCTGGGAATAAATTTTGTTATTTTTCATTAAAAGAAATACAAATCAGTAACTCTCAGTATGGCTGAATCCAATCATGTTACTACCACGGAAGCTACTACCCAACTTCTGTGGATGAAAACTCAATTAGAAGAAAAACATGATTAAGTGAAGTTACCCTTTCTCTTGGGTCGTGACAATCATAATAAAATAAATCTCATAAGGAATCCAGTTCAACATTCTCGTTCCAAGCATATTGATATAAAATATCATTTCATTAAAGAGAATGTGAAGAATAATGTATTGAATATGAGGTATGTTCCAACATCGGAACAAGTTGCCGACACTTTCACTACAACTTTACCAAAGGAATCCTTTTCTAAATTAAGGTTAAACTGAGGGATCCAACCTATTTCTCATCATTGTTGAGGTATGTGTCTCTATCCCCTATCTCATCTTACCTTTGGTTATTGTTCTCAAGAGAGAGAATTGAACTATTTCATAAATCTCTCCATAAACAACATGTAAAAAGGGGGAGTTGTGTGTAAGTTGTGAATTCAACATGGTATTGTGTGTAAACTATTCAAACTATTTGTTGGAGTGGTTGTATGAATGAATTTGTTTGTGTTCCAAGATTTATGAAGATCTGGGGAAGAATGTTTCTGAATTTGTTTTCCTAATCACTTCTCTTTCACAACATGGTTTTTCTATCAATGATTCTTGTTTCCAACAATGAGTTAACTCATGTTGACTTAAATTTTTTTATAAGTAATACATTTATTGTGGATACAAAGTTAGTGATTTATGAAACTTGGTTGAAAACAAATTCAAAAGGGGAGGGTTTCAAGGATAGAGTTGACGAGGAAGCTATTTGTTTTCAAGAATTGTATTTTGTTGTCCAGGAATTTTAAGATGAAAGGGTAAATCACATCACTTTGAACTAACCATCATATTTAAAAGAATTTTACTCACTTTGCTCATGAAATTACATTACTTCAAAAATAATTGGTTTGGAAGAAAAGTTTCTGATCAAACTCACCTTGGGTCTATTATTGAAAAATATTGTAATGGGGAATAATTATGATTTTAATTGGATTCACACTAAGGTAGGAAAGAAAGGATTGATTATATTGAGAATGTACCTTGATAGAAGTAAATAGTCATCATATTCAATTTGAATTCAGTATGGAAGAAGTAATCATAATGGGAAAATTTGATTTGGTATGACTACAATTAATCAATTGTGATGACGCTTTGATAATTTGTATTTCACCTTAATAAAAATACGATTATAGAAAATATGATGCGATCTTGATAGAATAAAGGGGAATAGAGGTATTCCTGATTGTACCCAGATTAATTTTATGTCGGTGGAACATAAAAAATAGATTCTAACAATTTCATTCAGATTAATTAGACCTAGACGGAAAGAAAAAAGGTTCTGAAATTTTTTTTCATGAAAATCATATTCAGAATGATCATACCCAACAAAATCATACTCAGAAAGATCATATTTAGGCTAATTGTTTTCTGGATAAACATATATGGATGATGATGAAAGAAAGAATCTGGAAAGAATGGAAAGTTATGATACTTTACAATATAAATCTGATAAGGATAAAGCAATTTTCAAATGGATTCAATGTCATGAAGGAAGTCATGATATAAGAAAATATTTTGGAATGATTTTTTTGAAACTGAAGCTATTGACACCAGTCCATCATATTCTTCATAGCATCGTATAAAGACACAATTGTTTACAACAATACTGATAGAAAAATAATTGTGCTGAAGCCGATGAAAATCGTAATGATATAGACAGATCAATAATGTAGTCAACCATTTAAAAGGGGTTGAATTACATTGTTTATTTGTTCAAATGGGTAAAAATCCAATATCCCAGAATTGAATTGTATTTCAAATGAACCAAGAGAATTTCTAGATGCATTTTTTGTGGGAGATATTGAAATTCAAAGAGTGTTTTAGTTTCAGATAGTGTTTTAGTTTCCATAAAATAAGTGAAAGGATAAGTGATAAGATGAAAAAGTTGTATTTAGATGATCATCATATTCAATGATTATTGTGTTATGTTGATTACCATTTTCTTCTTGTTAATTGTATTCGACTAATCATCGTATCAGGCTGGATAATCAGATTGGGATTTCTGTATTGGTATTTTCATACTTAGGTAAAATGAATTAGAAATTACTCAATCAATAAAAGTGGTGCAGATTTATCTCTATCATTTTATACATAGCCATATATTTTTTGTACCCAGAAGAATCGTATTGAGAATAATTGTACTAAGAATAATTGGACAAGGAAAAATGTACTGGAAATATCATATTGAGTTTTCCATATTAAATCTATTTATGTCTTACCATCTTCTAGATAAGAAATAAAAGAATTATTTTTATAAATAATACATTTGTTAAGTTTGAAATAAGTATAGGTAACTTGTGTTATTACAAAAACATTGCTTTACACTATTTTCTCTATGAGAGTGCGCACACACACTATTGGATTTTTTACATAGTTCTGCATGAGTCAAATGGTATATCCTACTAAATGTAACATAAGGATTGATTTCTAGTGGATTGTGTGATATTTGATTATTTCCAAACCATGCCAAGGACGTAGATATTCTTATTAAATAGTTGACATTGTAAATAATTATGATCCTTTAGATGTGTGTATAAATTATTTTTAGTAGGGAATTAAATAATTAACAAGAGGTGAAGGTTATTTTAAGTAAACATAAAAGAAAATAGTATCACTAATTCACCACTTCCCCCACTCAGTGATAAAAATACACAATCTAGATATTTTTATAGAGTGAGTGGATGACCTCTTCTATGTGTTTCAATTTAGGAGATGAATGCATTATCCCTCTCACATTATTTAATGTGGTGAGATTAACATAAAGGATTGAGACACCTTTAGATATCAACCGGTGGAGATTGAGGATCTATAGGAGGGGATCCTATATGAATGGACCTTGCCCTTGGTTTGTATGTTGTTTTTGTATCAAATCATATAGGAGAGCTACTAAGAGTTGGATAGATTGATGCAGGATCAATATCCCCATATTTTTTCTTAGTATTTTATTTTCAATGTTGAAAATCTTGAATGAGGGAATAATATAGAGACCACTTTCATTCCTTTAATTATATTGAAATATATCAAGGAACATTTTCCAAGCCAGGTACGGAGACGACATGAAATTCTATGGCCCAGTGTGTTTGGAATTAATTAAATAAAAATATTAAATATATTTTATATCATACACATATAGTTTTTTAGATATAATGATATATATCCTAAGTAATTTCTCATATTAAAAATGTGAGACCATTGTTGAGTTTATAGTGATGGATTTACCCCAGGTGCGACCTAATGTTCGTCAGTGCCAGAGGTTCAGTAGAGGTATCTATTGGTGATTACATTTAAATTAAAACAAATGAATAATTTATTTATTTTAATTTAAATAACCTAAACATAAAAATCTATAAATATTTTATTACGAAATTTATCTAGGGTTATTCACATAAATCTATGAGTATTTGCAGAGGAATACACCATTCATCATTGGTGAATCAAGATCAGATTACTACCGAAAACCAGATTAAGGTGAATCAAGGCACAACAGACGCAATGTGTCCTCTCCATCATTGGAAACTAAGTTCTTCACTAACGATCAACCCAAATAGAGATAGGTCTTTGTAAATTGTGGATTGTTCCATTTTTATTAAATAATTGATCATGGAATAATCATCTACAATGATATGATATTTATTTGTTAGTTTGAATGAGCCCTTTTATCTAAATAAATTATTCCTTCAATTTTTTAATTGATTATTCCTTTAAATCAGACATGGAAATCCCTTGTCCTATAATTATTAGAAAATAAGGAATTTACAATAACATTATCACTTTCATTATTATTACTTACCCAACTCTATTCTTTGTATTCATCATTAGACCATGACGTCTTGATTCAACAATTTTTGGGTGGGTCTGAGTATGATTAGACCCACAGATTCAGGGTGGATGTTTGCACAATGACAATATCAGTGATTCATGGACATATCATGATGAAACATGGGTGATAATCCTTGGATCTATGTTATGTAGTGGGGACGAGGATGGAAATTATTTGGGAGAAACTACAGCCTTGTGTGGGAATTTTGGATTCCCAATTTCAAGACACCAGGGCCTCAAAATCATGAACACTGATGGATTGGGAACATGTATCTATTGATTCATGACTTCTAATGTGATTTAGGGTAGAAGTGGAAGCTAAAGAGGTGTGATTAAAACATCTGAAGGAAACAGGTCTTTCTTTGAGAATCCAGACTACACAACATGTACTAGGATGAAAACATGTGATGTAGTGACCCAACTATGATGACTATGGTTCTCAGGTAAATTAAATATCACCTGCCATGTGGGACCCCCAAAATATATGTGATCTAGTGCTGGATGACCAGTTTGTACTCTGGGGGTACACAGAAACAAATGTAGCTAGGCACACACACTGTGTATAAGGTCACCTGCATGGACACATATATGGACCATTATACGGGTACGACCATGATCACATGGGTAGTCCCCAAGTGGTCAAGACTTGTGGTGTAGTACCATTTCACGTTGTGTAGTACTATATGGATAATGATCCATTGGATGGAGAGGATACGACTAGGTATTAGAGTAGGAAAACATTCCATGGGGGTCCCTTACAAGCCATGTACACCTTTATAAATATTCTACATCTCATATCTTCTTTTTTTTAATTGGATTATTTCTTATGAGTAGCTTATCTTAATTGTTTTTCTTTATAGAATGATATGGTGGCCCTTGTAGTGAATTTTGAGATATGATGTGTGATATTATGAGTTTCATACTTCCTTAGACTACACTCAATGACATTAGTGATCGGGCAAGATCATATGAGTGGAAACCTCCTGTTGTGTCAAGGAATGGGTAATCTACCTAAAAAGTGTAACCCTCCTATGTCAGGGAAAGGGTCCTCTACCTATAGAGTAGTACCCTCTTGTTGTGTCAGCTCATGGGTCCTCTACCAATAGAGTGGAACCATCCTGCTGTGTCCAAAAATGGGTCCTCTATCAATAGAGTGGAACCCCCCCTACTGCGTCAGGGCTTGGGTCCTCTACCTATATAGTGGAATCCTCCCATTGTGTCAGGTCATGGGTCATATACCTAGAGTGTTTAACCCTATTATTATGATAGGGAATGGGTCCTCTACTTATAGAGTAGAACCCTCATACTTTATTAGGGCATGGATCCTTTACCCACAAAGTGGAACCTTCACGCTGTCTCATGGTATGGGTCCCCTATCTAGTAAGTGGAAGCCTCCAGTTATATCAAGGAATGGGTCCTCCATTTACTAAGTGGAACCCTCCTGTGTAATTATGGGATGGGTCCTCCATCTACAGAGTGAAACTATCCTATCATACTAGGGTATGGTTCCTCCACCTACTGAGTGAAACTCTCCGATCATACTAGGGCATGGGTATTCTATCTAGATATTGTGCCACCTCAACTACGCAGAATAGTGGATATATGTAGATCCACGTGGTTACTCTTCGGGTAGATATGTGAGATGTTTGGAATCATTGATGGACCTTTGTAACTATTTATAATCTCCTTTCCTGGGATGTCCAAGAGAAAAAGATCCCATTTATCTATAATCTAGGTTTCTTTTATGAGAATATATCTTTTTTTGGTTCTGTTTTGCTCTTATTAAAGGTTGATGTTTATACTTTTATCGTGTAACCTATTTTCCCTTATTAAGATTTCAAGTTGTTCTATTGGGTAGGTATATACTCACCCCTACATGGTATTTTTCTGCACGTGTCATGTCTCTTGTAGATGAAGGAAAAGCCAGTGGTGATTACAGAGGAGAATATTGAATACCCAAGTGAATTTGAACACGTTTGGTGGTTTCGGATTAGAGATCTCAAGATGGTCTCTATTAGCATTTATTTATTTTAGATATTTTTAGGGTGGGAGACCTTTTCTAGTTGGGAATATGTTTTCTCTTTCATTTTAGTTTAATCAGTCACACTTTTTGTATTACTTAAAGATTGTCACATACATGATTTTTTACTCAACATGTTACTGTGTTTTTTTATTCCTATGAACATATGCATAGACATGGTTTTGTGCATTTATACAAGTAAATTTATAAAACAACTCCCATATTGTTTACCTATTTTGGAATTTGTCACCATCCCCTAATCTATGGAGGCGGGCTTGGGGTATTTATGGCACAAACCTTCCACAAGCCAGGTGGCCCTAGGTGGGTTGGATCATGACATTCCTCAATGGAATTTAGACTTTGAATATTAGCCTTAACTTGATTTTTTATTACCACTAGTTCCTAAAGTGATACTCCCATTTCATGCCCATTCAACATATTCTTTTCTATGTTAGTGATTTCATCAAGACTTGTATATAAGTGTGCTTCTACAACATTTTAAACCACATGATCTTGGTCTTAAACCTATGAGTAATTATTCTAGGCATAATAAGTTGGTATATTTGGATACATCATTGTAAAATAAAATATTTTAATTTTTTTTATAAAAGCAACGAAAAAATATCTACAACGTGAAAAAATAAACAACTACTTGGCTCCTTGGGGATGATTCCATGTTTTGACACACACCTACCTTAGGGTGCGACATAAGATACTATATTTATTTTCCTAGTACAACATAGTGGTTGGCCGGGTTCATCTAAGTTGCAGTGATTCATAGTTATTTAAATATTTTTGTCCCACTAAAATAATTGTTTTTATTATTATTTTATAAAAATAAATAAAAGAGCATGAATAAAGAATGAAAAACTAAACTAAGATTAAATTAAAACAGAATGGGGTTATAAAAAAAGTACATGGACTGAGTATGTGGATCTAGGTTGCTTCACTATTCATACTTTTTGTTTTAAATTCATTTTGATATCCCAATTGTGAAATCTCACTCTTGAATTACTCTTATTTTATTTTTTGGTTGTGGAATCTTGAATTCCTATATAATTTTATTTCATCCACCACCAATAACCAATGGTGATAGCATGAATCTATTTAGATTTTGGAACATTCTAGGATATGGCACCATCATATTCTATTTTATCCATTGAATGACTCAACTATGTCTAGTGAAGTTATTGTGTTTAGTGTAAGGGAAGTAAAAAAATTAAATAATAGAATAGAAGGGAATTTGAGATCTGTTTCATGGTGGAAAATATCCTCACCCATAAACTTCACCCTCATTAAACACAAATAGGAAAAAACATTTAAGAATATAAAGCATAAAATTCTGAAAGCACATATACTCCCTCAAGTCCAGGCCTTGGGTTAGTCAGACATTCTTGTGTGCAAGTGTTCGATACAATTAATTAATTACAAAATTAAAGAAACTAAAATACTCTATAGCATAATAAAAGAGTAGGGCATCAATAGTAGGAGTCGACTCCCCATCCCCTGATTGGGCATCAATACTCTCATATTTATAGAGGGTGGAATCCAATCTTTTTATCTCTTTGGAATATTTTGTATCTTTTTTTATATCAATAAAAGTTTTAATGTATATTATTTTATATTTATTGTGCTAAATATCTAGATATATTGGGTGTTTCTAAGTTATACCTTCCTTCATTCTCTTTTAAAATAAAGTTTCTTATCCACATGGATTCTTTTTAGTGTTTTACTTGGACGATTCTTACTATGGTTTCACATAGACATTTATTCACATGGGTATAATATATATATTTTCACAAGGATGATTCTAGTATCTCCTCCATGTATCTTACATTATTTGAGGAATTATTTTATCTTCTCTATCCCATGACACAATGGTTGGTGGAAATGGTATAGGGAGACTCCTCCTTCCATATGGCATTTACAGTGGAAGGATGAAGTTGTAATTTCATATAGGGTTTCTTTTATCCTCAAAATGGATTCATGGTGGTCAGATAAAGGGTTAATCAGTTTATAACCTCAAAACCACATTGGTGTATTGGCCACTGTTAAAGGGTTTATGGAAACATTATATCTAAAATATTAAACATGATATATTTATAATATTTATAAATTAGATTAACTTATAAAACAAACCATGTAATGTGGTTATGGAAAATGAGCCATTTCTTTTACTAGAGACAGTTTTCTATAGGTACACATGAACAAGGTTTTCATTTTTTTCTAACAAATGAAAAAATATAAAGTAAATAATATTTTATTTTTATATAATTATAAATGTTTAAAATATTTAAAATTTATTCACTTTCTAAATCCTTATATTTTGAAAATGAAAAATGAATCACATCACTCTATAGAGGTGGTTTTCCACACATACGCATGAGCAATGATTTTAATTACAAAAGGTAAAAATATTATGAAGGTATATAATATATTATATCTATAGGATAATAATTTTTTCATTAATACCATTAATATTCATTTTTTTAATTATTATTACCATCCATATGATTTGGTGATGAAAAACGAAACACAACACTTCATGGGGGTGGTATTCCACACGTACACACAAGTGATGTTTTCATTTATCATAAGACATAAAAGGATTAAGAAAGGGATGTAACATAATTATAAGAACGTTTAAATATATTTAAGATACTAATTTTTTTTATAATGTTTGAATTAGATTTTAGTGGGGGAGAATAAGAAATAAACTTGAAATATGTCGGTTTAGCCTTATACCTTTTCCTCAGATATCTCTTTTTGACTTACAACATAATCCTTCTAGGATTTGTGTTTTGAGAAGACCAAGACATATTGGACATGTGTAGGTATTTGGGGTTATTTTTGGATAGGTAATTTCTAAACTATAGTGTTAAAAAGTTGCGAGGAAGGTATTCGAGGTGCCATTTGATAAGTATGGGGAGTGTGACTCTAGTAAATTTTCTAAACACTTAAATATTATAAAGTATTAATATTAAAAAAATGGCTCTGAAACTATCCAATTTAAAAGATAATATGATAAGGTTATAAATTAAATCGTCCAATTATATTTATAATATTATTTTTTCCCATATAACTTAGTTTTTGACTTAATAAACTCGATATACCCTTTATCTTGGTGAAACATTTTTTTAATGGTTACTAGTAATAATGACAAAAAATTATATTGAAATCATTAGTAAATTTAAAGTTCCTAATTCTGAACATGGAATCCAGTTTTCAATAATCAATTTATTTATGTGAAAGTAATAACTTTTAAAATAAATTTTTTAAACTCAATGAAAATTATTTTTTTGGAAAATATGTTATAAGCCAAAAAATGAACTTCTAAAAAAAATATAATGTTGATTATTAAAAAATTATATATTATAATAAATAATATTGATATTATTTTACCAAAAAATCCAAAATATAATTATTATTTTAAAATACTTTAATTAATGAAAATAAATGATGGTTTTTAAAAAATCGGCATTTTTTACTATACACTCAAAAATAAATATTTTTATAAAAACTCAAAAAATTAAAACTAAGTTAAATTTGATATGGTGATTCAAAAAAATAATAATTATTATCAAACTCTATTTCCAAAACATAAAAAAATAATTTTAAATAAAACCATGTAATTCATGGAAAAAAAATTAATTAGATAAAACCATTCCTTTTTCGACTGGAAACTTTTAAAAAATTATTTATAAATTATGATGAATATAAATATATAAAATAAAAACATAAAAATCATAAGATTTTTTTATTTCTAATATTACATGTGTTTTTATAATTATTCTTTTGAACATTAATATTTATCTCTATGAAAAGATTCAAATGCTACAACTTAGTATAGGCATCTTGCATCACATGAACCTTTGTATTCCTTGTTTGAATATCCACCAAAACATTATCCTTATGTGGAGTGTATACCATATAAAATATGAAAAACTATAGGTACTGAACTACTATAATTTTCTAAAGGATTAGATCAAATTGAGAAAATATATATTTATGGTACTTTTGGTTTGTTTAAAACCCAGTTTTCTTACATAATAAATAATTTCTCAATACATTAATTCATGAAAAAATACTATGCACTATAGATTATATGTTAGGTAGTTCCATTTATGTAGCATTGAATACCATGATCTATAAACAATAATGATCTATTTTGTATCAAGACTAATACTAATCTAACTCTTGATAGGTCAAAATAAATAATATATTCCTTACCCAACTCCGGTAGGGTATAAATTAGAGTGGTCATAATTAATTTCTTCTGCTCCTAAATGGCTCTCTCACAAAACTTAAACCTCCAAAAACTGACATTATTCTTCAGGATGGCCATAATTAGTATTTCAATCTAGGATACTTCTTGAATTAATATCCTATAATAATCTAAAAATCCCAAGAATCTATAAATCATAAATATGTTCATGAGGTGCTTTGAAAAAACCACAATATTATCTTTCTCATGGTTTATTAATAAATTGAATTATGATATCACATTCCCTAGAAGGTTAAATTTAATAATCCCTAATTTAAATCTTATGGTATTGTATTGACATGAATTCTATCTTAACGTACTTATCACAATGACCATATGCTTCCCTCATCCACTTGGGTCTGCGAGTATACAAAGAAATCATTGGAAAATCACATTGAATCAAAAAGTTATGAGTAGAAGATTTTGTTTATTTGGTCCATGAACACTACTATAATGATCATTATTCTGAAAAACCTCACAAGGAACTCATATATCCTATACATAATATTTACTTCCATGGAATATAATTTACTATCAGTCATATTTTTGTTACTTAAAAATAAAATAAGTATTATACAACATATTTTATAATATAAAGTAATTTAAAAAGAAATAAATATGGGTAACTGGATACTAGTTCTAAATAATCATATAGTCCAATCTCAAGTAATCCATACAGATGTATAAACATCTAATTCACTTATTTAAGAAAAAAACTAGATTACCCCAATGCGAATTTCTTGGGAATATAAATTCATTAAACTCTAGGAACTCCAAATAGACCATTATCTAGCTGAACTGTTTTAGATCTATCTGATATAATATAATGGATTTGGCCTCCATACTTGATAAAAGATCAATCATAAACTCAAAATCTCTCTCGAGAGGTAACAATGAGAATTACTCTGGAACAACATCTGAATACATATATATAATAAATGGAAAGAACATATGTATAATATCTACATAAAAAAAACTAATACACATTAAATTTTCCAAAATCACATGCAATTTGTGATAGTAAAATCCTTTATGTGCTTCTTGTGTGTTATACTCCCTGATAATGGCATAAAAATCATCTCTATGATTTTTAAAACATACTCGTCGGTGGTATTAGTCTATGTGCACTATATAATAAGTCATTCAATCCATCATAAAGAGAACATTGAAGATAAACATGTTTATTATTGAATCCCATGGAATCATACACCCTCTCACTATTTACACACTTCTTATAATACTTTTAGTACCAATGGATCACCTTACCGAAGGTGTTTCAATGGTCAACAATATTACCAAATTCTAAAATACCAATCCTAGATATTTATCCATTGAATAATAAATGAAAAAAATCATCACAATAATATTATATGACATAGATAAAAGGTATGTTCTCCTATGATTACACCTCAGACTATTAAAGGTTACTTTCCATGGATAGATAGAATCACCTTAGTAGTGAAAAGTTTGTAAGACCCTATAACCTGGACCTAAACTCATAAAAACTAACTATCAGATGGCATAATACCTTATTTACATGATTTTATTTTTAAATCATATCCTTCACTATTTTTAAAATAACCTAAAAAATTCCAACTTCTAATTTGAGTTGACACACTTGGGGATACTATATATCCTTGAGTCTGAAAAACAAATTTACCACTACCATCGAGAGGTGTGTTTATAAAAAACCACTAAGAATCCCTATATAACCCTATGAATGACACTCCTTTTGTGTTTGATTGAAATTTGGAAAAATAACACCTAGATGGCCATATTATATCTACTCAATGGTTATTCTCCCTTTGAGGGTGATGAAGTGAACCTTTATCTGGCCTTTCCTAACTATTGATCCTTTAGCATGAACCATTATATTACTAAATTACACCTCTTAAAAACAAACTATTGGTTATAGGAAAATCAAAATACTTTCATGAAGCTCCACCCACTACCATGTTCCTCTCGACTATGAGGGCTTGATTCACTACTTTGTAAAAAAATATCATGTAAAATATATTCACATGAACTTATATATGATATTTCAATTCATCCTCAAGTTGAAAATTCTTGGGTTCATTATCCTCATCCAATATTAGAGAATAAGAATTTGACTCTTCCAAAAATTTATCATAGTTAATCATTAAAATAACCCATGTTTGAGATGTATAAAATTCTGATATCTAACCCTATTTAGGGTTTCATATAAAGAATTAATGAAGAAATGTGACTGAATGTCCTTCAAGGAAGACCCATACTAATTTACAACCAAGTATTATACATCCAAAAAATATTTATAGGTCCATGATTCATATGGTTAAATAGATTAACCCTTCAATCAATGAGGATATAAATCAGATTAAATATATTCTAAAGAAACCATATCCAAAACTCAAGAATCTATAGACTGTCCTCAAATAAAAATATGGATGAGTGTTTTATCCCAAACATCATAATAAAATTCTAAAGGGAAGTATATACCTTTATATATCTATGTTTAATCAATTGTAGAACCCTCAAAAACCTCATATAAAGCTTCTGATCTATATGAGGCTATGATAAGATAGCCAATGTGGTATACTCATCCTCTCCCTCTTGAAATACTACAAGATATAGTCGTTAAAGTACAACAGATTTATTGGAACAATGAGAGGGGGGGTGGAATAAAAAAATACTATTTTATGAATTTTATCTCTCTCTTGAACTCAACCTATTGATCCTATTAACATTATCAAACCACTCAAAAATTTCTCAAAATATCACATCTATTGCGATAATAATGAACAAGAGATTATAACATAGTTTTTACAAGGATTTTCCAAAACCACAACTCTTTACAATGTTTTTTAGATTCCGTAAAATGTATTTTCCACACTAATCTTGTTCATAATTATAATGGAATAGGAATTAACTATTTAGACACCAAAGTTCTCGATCCTCCAATTAATTATAGTTTTACACTCCAACAACCAAATCTTATGTTTATATTGTTCAAACACCCCAACGACCCTTCATCTTATTAACTAGTCAAACACCATGACCATTAGACACTTCAAAAATTTGTTATAAACACTTTTTTGAAGCCCCTATTTTTTTGAGTTGATAAAGTAACATAAATATCTTTTTTTATTATAATTATACTCTTTGGAAAAAAAGGATCAAATTTTCTCTTTTACTCCTTCAAGATCTTTAATAAATCCTTGATTAGATATGACAGTCTTCAAACTCCTTCTAGATCAAGTGTAATCAAGTTTATCCTTATTCATTGAATACTAAAGTGTGTATCCTTTAGGGAATTTAGGATTTTCATAACTTTATTGAGATTTTGTTTTATTATTTTTCACTGTACAACAAAATGAATCTCAGTTTCATAGAAAATTAACTCAACAGATCTTAGTATCTTTTCACTTTTATCATACATCAACAAGATAAATTGATATAAATATAACATATAAAGAATATATTATTTATATCATCTGAATTAATCTTATAGAATTTTGAATTTTGGAAACATCATTAAGTACTTAAGGAAATATACGTACATCATTCTCAAATGGCTATATGAATCTCATATGTGGATTGAATTTTTATTTTTGGTTCAATTAGAATACATCAAAACATTATATTACAAATATGAATGACCTATGTGGATCATAACATATGCATAAAATCACATATATGTAGACTATATATTCTTAATTCACTAATAACCATACTAAAAATCACATATTTGTGCAAAACTCTCTTTTGTGAATCTTAGATAATTATTAAATTTGGTGAATTTGAACTATAACCTTCTCATCTCAATTCCATCCCTTCTCAGCCATTTAAAAAATCCCTCAATATTTTGTAGAAAATGCTCCTTAATCCACCAATACAAGTATTTGACTCCATTGAAGACCATCTAAACAATAATGATATTTAAAATATTTAGGATTTAAACCATAACCATGATTTAATCATCATCACCAAAATCATATAGTCCTATTGAAAAAAAATGTAATCAAATACATAGGGCATGATAATCTCCCATGTTTTTTATTGTAAATATCAACACACATTCCTTAACTAAACATGTGTTCTTATTTATTTTGTCCCTATATTAATAGTAAAATGAAAAGACATAACATATGAGACTTCTCAACTCACTTTATTCAATAATTTTTATTCTCTTCTCACTTTGGAACCCAAATAATACCCTATATCAACTTAAGAGAGTTGTGATACCATGTAGTTACCATAGGAAATATCCTTTAGTTAGACAAGTCAAAGTCTAAATGATCTAAACTAGTGTAGAAAACAATAACAGATAAACAAGTTTATTAATTATTTCCATAAAATACATTACATGTGATACTATGACTAAAGAACTCCATAATTATCATTTTCAAGGGTTTTATAAACTTATTACTTTTAAAAGAAACATATTACTTTCATAAATATCAGAAAACCATTAAAATAGTTTATATACAAGTCATGTAACCCCCCCTTGCATGATTTTAATAACCAACACCCCCTCATAAATACAATGAATACAATAATTCTAAGTTTTATAAATATAAATATTATAACACAACCTTTATATTTTGTAATATATCTAGGAAATATATATTTATAGGAAATTATATAATGGAAGCTTCCATAGTAGTTTTAATCACCCTAAAAGGGATGCACTTCCTCTTCATTATGGATAATTTTCTTCATTGGTAGTACATGTGAGAACTCATATTATTTATTCTATATTGCATACATCACTAAAAATATAACATATATTGGACGAATGTTTGAAAAAATATATAAAAATAATACAGAATAATGAGGGAACAATTAGATTCTTAGAAGTAAAACTCTGGTTGAGAATTGAATCTCAGTAGAGACTGTTGTTCCTTTCCAATTTCAACTCTTTTATTCTTGTCATTAGCTTCAAGAGGTTAAAAAATATTTTTTTATGAAATAATTTATTATGATGAGTAGTTTTATATACTTTAGTTTCTATGAAAACTAATTTTCCATTCACATGATGTAACCTCTTAATTTCTACTTCTTGAGCTTGAAATATCATCATAATTTTTTTTGAATCAATCCCAGTTTGCTCACACCTTTTTCACTTGTTCTGTATTTTATAATCATCACTTGTGGTTGAATCTTAATGTGTTTAAACTATTATTTTATGGTAACCTATTTTCATTCGATCTTAGCTCTAATTTCTTCTTCTCGATTTTTTAGCCTTGTCCAGTTGATTATTACAGACTATCGAGCATTATTTCTTTACACAAAATGTCTTCTTGGTACATACACTTGTGTTACTAACTTCTTTTTTCATGAATGAATTCCCACACTTTTTTAATGTTTTCTACTTCAATACCATATGGAAATTATCTTGGCATCTTGTTTATAAATATTTAGTTGGTCACCCTCTTAAGATCCATGAAGACCTATTATAGTACATTGAGAATATTAACCCAATGAAATATTAGGGCGTTCATTAGAGAATACTGTGAAAAAAATCTCAAGAATATCCAAGAATGAACTAACTACTATTTGGGTTTAATAAAATGTTAACATATAGTACACACAATTAATAACTTGTTATAAATCATAAGAGAATCAATAAACCTAGTTTTTGTTAAATAAAATATCACAAAAATAGTAAAACACCATATAACTTACATTAAAACATTAAATAAGAATCCCTTTTTCATAACTTAGTTATAAATATAATAAAATATAATACATGTCATTTGAATCCAATATACTATGTATTATACATTCACACATTCTCTCTTTCCTCCTTGGTCCAAGAAAAAATAAGAAATAATTAATCATACACTATATTCCCTGAAATCACAAAACTAAAATCGTCAAAAAATGAAGAATGAGAATATCACACCCTAGAGACTTGGAACATACCTGTAAAAGTGTTATATATATATAAATATGATATACACCAAATCAAATCTATTTCTATCTCTAATTACAGTGTCTCAAATAGTAAAAAACATAAATGTCACTTTAATACTAACTTATAACTTCCCTAAATATGTCAACCAAAATAGTTCCACATTAGAGAACCAAATGACCTCAAGAATTTCTCTCCATATTTCAAAGGCTAAAGAATAGTGTCAAGGGTTATTCTTTATCATTGAGAAACTATACCCCATTTCAAATAACTATAAATAATTAATAAATAATAAAATCCCATAATTTATAATTCAACATTATACTTTGAAAATTTAAATAATTTGTTAACCATAATAAAAAAATCACATGCTATAAAAAAATATGAACCTGTTGTAATGTCATAAAATGCATACATTGGAATTTTTTATAAAATATATTTCAAAATGGAATAATGGAATGGATACATCAATAAAACTTTGGTCTCTGGGTCCAACCAATTCCATCTCTCAATCTCAGCTATTCCTCCAACTCAACCATTAATCATAGGGCCATACCTATTTCTTATATCCCAAACCATTTAATTTTCTTAATCACCATGCCTCAAATGTAGGGAGTGGGAAATATTTGGAGTAATACATCGTCAATGATGTATTTAATTAAATATATTAAACATAGTTTCATGAAAAAATATGATTTTGTAACTAAATAAACATAAACGTATCTATCTTCAAATGATTTGTGGATAATTAGATACACTAATTAAAGGCACTACCTACTTCATTTAGTGTTGGAATAGAATGATGTTCCTATAGTCTTATCATGATAGAAGGGTGAATGATTTATAAGATCACAAATAAAACATACGTAAATGATTTATCATTAAACTTGTAAACCTTTGGTGGATGAGCTATCACCATATGATAATAAACACTGTATTTTCTTCACTATAATAAAAAAAATTTGAACATGATATATCATTGAATAACAATATTTGGTGAATAATGCATCATCATATATATAATCATGGGTTAATTATTTATCACCTTGTGAATCAGGAGGGTTAATGAGATATCACCAAATTTACTAGTCTGGGTGAAAGATATATCACCACTAAACAAGATATGAGTGAATTATATATCACTAATATATAAAAATTGTGGATAATATACCACTAATACACTAAAAAATTTATATACTTTTTTCAATATAATAATAAAAAACAAGGGTGATGCATCAACGAAAAAATGAACAAGGTGAACGATGCATTACCAAACCAATTTATATGTTGAATTATAGATAACCAACTAATAGACTTGGATGTATCATAGAACAACAATATAATATGAAATATTAATGATAAATTTTCAAATAAATAAACATTAAGTATATTGATCAAGGAATCACCTCATGTAATTTTCCTAAATGATTGATTCATTACTAAAAATCCCAAAAAAAATCTTTAATTACATACCAGTAATCATTAGACTATACTCACCCACTTGTATTACCATGAATGAAGATTCATACCCATAGTTTTACTAAGTCACACCCATCCACTCTTAACAAATATTAAGATTCAACACAACAGACCATCTTATAATGGTCAAGAAACACTGTGCACTATCTATACTAAATACACATAACAAATATAATTCATCAGCATCCTGACTCTTAAGAAAACTTCTCATATATAATTAATTTTCAAGTATTCCTTTCTAAGACAACTACTCTTGTAATGGAAAAGGACACCTCTCACATTATCCGATTCTAAGATGTCCCACAACATTCCTATGGTAAAATAGACATTGATGGATAGTTCTTCAAAGAATAAGTTTTATAGGAACTATAATAATCTTGATAGTCCATAATAACCCTACAATGCACAGTGAAATTGAATTTTCTTCCTTTGTATTTAATTAACACTCACATTCCTACACCTACATGTCTCAAGTTGCATGAAACCGATAGAATACATATGGTAAAAATAGAGAGTAATTACCTTGAATTATTAAAATTTTTCATGTCCAAAATATTTTAGTGATTCAATATTAATTAATAGAAACACATAAAGTAGAACCCCCTTATGTTTTGTAACATAGAAATATTCCACTACTACAAACACGACCTTTATCAGCGCTAAAAATGGCCTTTATCAGCGCTGAAAAAAAGCGCTGATAAAAGTACCCCTTTATCATCGCTTTTTTTAGCGCTGATAAAGGGGTCCTATATGAGCGCTTCCTTTATCAGAGCTCTCGTTTTAGAGCTGATAAAGGACCCTATTATCAGTGCTTTTAAAAAAGCGCTGATAAAAGTTAAAAAAATTAAAAAAAATTAAAAAAAATTAAAAAAATTTAAAAAATAATGCCAATAGGGGGGGGGGGTCTTTTATAGCGCTTGAACCCCCCCTTTTACAGCGCTTTTCGGCCCCTATACAACACCCCACGCACCCCACACACCCCCTCCACCCTTTAACAGCGCTTGCTCCAATATTCCCCATGCGCGCGCACCCCTGCCTCCACCAGGATTTGAACTCGAGACCTCCCCCCTGCGCGCCTAAGCCCTTACCACTACTATATTTTGATTTGCTTTCCAATTCATGATATCTCTATATATATATATTTATATATTTAGTTATATTTATTCTTATAGTAATATATATTTATATTAATATATAAATAGTTATATTTATATGTAGTTATACTAATATATATAGTTATACTAATATATATTTATATGTAGTTATACTAATATATATATGTAGTTATACTAATATATATATGTAGTTATACTAATATATATATATGTAGTTATACTAATATATATAGTTATACTAATATATATATATACATATGTAGTTATACTAATAGTTATATTTATTCGTATAGTAATATATATTTAAATGTAGTTATACTAATATATATATATATATGTAGTTATATTAATATATATATAGTTATTAGATTAATATATATATACAGTTAGATTAATATATATATATATAGTTAGATTAATATATAGTTATATAAATATTCATATATTGGTATTTTAAATAAAATGGATGTTAGTTATTATTTTGATAAAGCTAATATATTTTATATGTAAATATATTCTATTATTTATATTTATAATTAAATTTTTAGGTGTGAATATTTAAAAAATATGAAGATATTGCTATATATTTGATTATAAATAGTAGTGAATTATAAAAAATGATGAAATTTCAAAGACATAATATCAATATTAATGTAATACCTTTGAATAAATTCATACCCCACCAAAAAAATCCAATAATACCCCCTTAAACGAGGGTGAAAATCCACAAAATGTTAAAAAATCGGGGTACCCCGACTAAAAACTCAGTTTTGGAGGCTTTCTGGGCCTCTTTTGGCCTCCAAAATCGCTTGACTAGGGTCCCCTCGATTCCCAGATACGTAGAGCTCGTCGCAGGCTTCGATTTGATATGTGGTAGAGCTCAAACGGACACCCGTATCAAAAGTTATGACCGTTTGAAGTTTGAGATGAGTTTTCAACATATTTTGGATCTTTTTTAAATTTTTTAAATTTTTTTAGTCCTCAAATTGTTATTAAATGACTATTACTCCATAATTATTATCAAAATATTAATTAAAAAATATTTTTTTAATTCTTTAAGAAGTCATTTTCACTAAATATCTTATATATTAAGTATAATAAGTGTAAATGTACATTTATACTTATATAAAATATATTTAAAAATTATATATTATATTTATATAACAATATAACTATATTAATATATTAATATATTAATATATGTTAATTTTTTTTGAAGCCGACCCTTTATCAGCACTTTTTTGAGCGCTGATAAAGGGACCCCCCTTTATCAGCGCTTTTTCGTTAGAGCTGATAAAGGGGGGCGCTGCGAAAAACTATTTTTGTGGTAGTGTTCAGAAGGATGTAGTGTGCAAAACTAGGGATTTGATGTAATATAGTGTTAGATTTATAATTTATAGATCAATGAAACTAATGAAACCATATTCCAATACTAATAAAGGAATTAAGGAAAAAATATTATATAGATATTCATGGGAATAAAGTGGTTCTAGATGTATAGATAAATTGACAAATGCAATGGACATTTTAGAATCAATTTTAAGAATGAATCCCAAAATAACACTCTGTTAGTAGAGTCTAGGTGTCCCAATAGAACCATAGTAACTCACACTATACATTTAATGGGCCACTAGGTTATTAATGAACACCACTATATATTTTATTATTTTATTAGAGCCCTGACATAGGAATATATATTTCCTTTATTCTTCTACTTGGAAATCATCAAGAATATGCAACCTGGGAAATTGTTTCCCACATCTCCCTTTCCATTTTTTAAATCACATGCCTCCATTAAGTACTAACATTATCAAAACCCTCCAATTTATAAATAGAATTTTTGAAATAAAATTGAATTTATAACTCAATGCATGTGGTTTATTACGGGTTTCCGTCTCTTTATCATTTTGTATTCTTTAGGTTTTGGGGTTAGTAGCACCATACCTGAAAAAGCGAACTATATAATTTAATGAGACCACTTGATTCACTATATAATAAACCACAAACACTAATAGATTATGTGATTTTATAAAATTCCAGTTCAATATTCCCAATCACACATGTAACATTCTATTTAGTACCTGTTTCTATTGAATACCACTAAAAACTCGATAGATGTTGCACTCTAGTGTTGAATAAATTCACCAACTCAATGATGATGTTTATATCCCTATAATATTTAAATATTACTCAATCATTGATGTCATACTAAAATGGTTTACACTGTTGTTTTTCACTTGACCACTTCCTAGTCATAGCTTCATCTTAGGTTCGTCTAAGCGTTTCAGATAGACACTTACCACAATGAATTCCAACTAACTCAAAACATCTCACTAGATTACATTTAAGTATTGATGAAAATCCCTGAACAAAATTGGATTCCATTTTTCTTGTAAATCATCCTCTTAATTATATATAATTATCTCAAGATTAGGGGTTATACTCATAGATAATTGGTTGTGTTATTTCCACTAGGATTTCGTATATCCACAATCAATGAGCAATAACTTTACTTTATACCACCATCATTTAAAAAACCTCTCCCACGAGTCACAATTATTTTATTTCTATATGTCAATCACATGAACCTCACTTAAGGATCTACAAACAGTATTATTATTTACACTACTATATCAAAATTTCATTGATGATATATCACCACATAACTGTAGTCTCAATGGATACATCACGAGCTTAGTGAACCCAAATACCATCATATGACTCTAAATTATTAACTCTTTAGTAACCCTAAATTCAGTAACCTAGAGTTGATGTCTACTTTATTATATTATTATAATATAAATAGAATCACATCACCATATACAAATCAGGTTTGTAGTCTTGAAGAACCAGGTACTTACATTATTATGATTTTACATCAGAATTAAATTATAAAACATATTAAAATTAATTGTTCTCATCCCTGAAGATCATTCAAAGACTACATCTCCACATCAAAAGATAGTAAATATTTTTATATAATGTTAATTATAATAAAAGCAACCAATATATGAGATATGGGCATCAATTCATTAGAAACGTATATTTTATAGTAAAATCAAGTCTTTTGGAGTATAAAAGAAAATGGAAGCGAAATATATAAATTAAATTTTAATTAATTTTTTTTATTTCTATCCCATTGGAAACTTAAAAAATAATATAAATAGAATAAAATGGTTATGGTGGTGGGAAAATAAGTTAACATCATATATGATAAAAAAATTGACTCTATAAAGAAAGACAGAAATGACCGTTTTGGAAATAATTAGAAATATTATTTTAAAAATAAGTAAAATTTGATGATAAAATAAAATTTCTTTAATAATTTTTTTTAAATAAAAATCTCTTTTTTAAAATAATTTTGATAAATATAGATATAGAATAATAATATACCTAATCAAAAAGATAAATAAGAGAAAATTTTACTTAAAAAATTTCAATAATTAATTCAATTTCCAAATGGATGAAAAATTGATTGAAAATGAAAAACACATAAATATAGAAATTATAAATAAATATGGAGTATATTAAGGATGTATTATATTATTCCTTCAATGAAAAATATAATAAAGTCAAAAAATGAGATTCTAATATAAATTCTTACATCTTTGGTAACTTTTAAATTATAACCCACAGAAAGTGTAAAAATGAATTGAAAATTTAATCACAAAAAAGAAATAAATATTCATGATAAATACATCAATGGTGGTATTATATATTCCACATAAAATAAAATGGGCGTGTAATACATAATATGTCATAATAGAGTAAAAATTGAGGTGAAATCCATTATAATGATAATAACATTTAAGTGAGAATAAATAAATGAAGGGATTATGAGTAAAAAACATACATACACTTAAATTTTTTTCAATAAAAGATAAAATAATCATATTTTATCACACACACAATCTCAGCATAACATAGTCAATAAACCATTAATAAATCCTAATGAGATGAAACTTAGTTAACAAACCCCTTACCCCTCATTCCAATTAGTTGAACATAATTTAAAATCATGTATAATAAATTTAGATTTATTATAATTTAATAAAATAACCATATAAATATCTGAAATATAATATATGATCAACTTATAACATCTTATCACATATTGTTTATCAATATTTCTTTATTTTCATTATTTCTGTTGTTAACTTCTTTGTTTTTCATGTTTGTTCTGATTTGGTAGTTACGATTATCATGTATCTATCATGGTTATGTCATATTTTTAATGTTACTAATTATATAAACGTGATACATATTCATTATATACATATTTATAATCATATGGGAAAATAGTGCATGAAAAATGAAGCACATTGCTATATGGAGGTGGTGGACCCCATATACGCATGCATGATGTTATCATTTTTAACTATTGTAAGAGTAAGCAAAATGGTGAAAAATTAAATTCATAGAATTATAATTACATAATAAATATCAAATTTCTTAATTATTTCCACCATTATTACCATCCATGTGAGGTGGTGATGGAAAATAAATCACATCAGTTTGCAAGGAAGTAGTCCACCATAAACACAAGTAATGGGTTTTTCCCATTTAATGGAGAATAAGTGGAATTAATTTTAATCCATACACATAATGACATATAATTATATGTAAGATAATGATTTTATTTTATTATAATGGTTAGGATGTATTTTATTTTTGTAAAAGAATACAAAAAATGGAAGTGTTCGGTTAACAAGATTAGTTGTTCTTTGAAAGAGCTTAATTAGATTCCATATTAATGACCACAATGTAGGTATTTTGGGAATAATAAGAAATATTTAATATAGATAATTATTTTTAGGAGATATTTATTTAGGGTTTGGTTATCTAAATATCTCAAGGTGGTGTGATAAATAGAGAAGAGGTAGTATCCTTTTATAGTGTAGGAAATGACACTCATGGAATTACATAAAAGAATTAAGTATAATAAATTATTGTCATGATAAAGTGGAACCAAGTTGAAAGAATTTAAAAAATATGATATATTAAGGATGAATCCTCTTCAACCAATAAACCCTAGATAGATTATTGTGTCATTTTAAACCTTTTCCTTTGGTTTGACCCCTTCGTTAACGAATTTTAATCATAATCGTGGAAACTAATTTTTCATTCTTAAATGGATATAAATTTACTTATAAGGTAAAAATTATATCATAAAAGGTTAATGGGTGACATTTTAGACAATATAATTTTGTCCTTATGATTTTTAAATAATTAAATAATATATTATTTATCAAAAAATACCACTAATGTCATTTTAAGAACTGTTAACATATCTTAACTTTGAAGACATCCGTATAGGAATGTAATTAGAATATACACTCTTTAAACATAAATTATACATTATTATTAACCATAAAATTCAATTCAGACCATAATACATCCATTTTTTTACTTTTAATTTTTTTAAAGTCATTTACTATAATTTTTCTATTGTTTTCACAAGCACTCTATCAGTGCTATATAAGCATTTAAGGTAATTACACGATTAAAAAATAATTAAAAATAAAACACCATTATAAAAATAAATTAATTATTTTCAAAAAATATTTTATAATTATTCAAAAAATCTTATTTTCCTTATGTGAATATATGATATAAATTAATTTCAAGAGAGAGTCATTTTGAGTTTATTATTTTCATAAAATAATATAAATGTAATTATTAAAAGAAAATGGAACCATAATTTCATATATTCAAGTATAAGATGGAAATGATAAAATTAATGTAATAAAATGGAATAAATGAATGTTTTGGATATATTTTCAATGCCTTATCAGATTATTTTGATTATTAATTACCTGATTTACAGTTTACTTGGTGAAAAATATTTATCATGGTTACTATTCACGATGACAGAAAATGAATGGAAATATTTTCCAAATTTGAACTTCATGATTCCAAATATGGAATCCAATTTTAAATATTCAATTTATAGATGTTTCATAAACAAATTTTAATATAAATGTGTAAAACACAATGAACAACCATTTTTTAATTTCATTTTTTAATCATGAAATTGAACCTATAACAAAATCAAATGTAATATTGATTCATATGTAATTATTTAGATTATGTTTAATAAAATTTATTTTATATTAATATAAAAAAATCAGAAATATTTTAGTAATTTTAAATAAATTTATTTAAATAAAATAAATGATCGTTTAGAAAATTGGTATTTTTCACTACGCACTGAAAAATAATTTTTTTTAGAAAAATTTAAAAGTATCACCCTAAGAGAATTTTTATATGATGATTTGAAAAATGATATCATTTTCAATGAAAAAATTTTCTAAAATTGGAAAAAAAATTATAATAACTGCTCATAAAAAGAAATGAAAACCTTTTTTAAGGATAACATATGTTTAAGGGATAAAATAACCTTTCTAAAAATTGAGTACTTATTTATTAAGAATTAATCGATAAATTTGTTTTTGATTAGGACCTTTATATATATATATATATAAATTATTTGAATACTATTCATACCCACCAATTCAATTACTATGTTATTATAGTCATATTTAATTAATATTATTTCATTGTTTATCAAAGCTGAGTATTACGTGTGCTACATGCTATAAATTTTGGTGTTAATTTTTTTAAAAAATATAAAATATAATATTTTGATATTAAATTCTCCCATACATATATTATTTTTTTCCTTGTAATTTTAATTCTTCTTTTCTAAACTCATTAAAACATACTAATAAAATTTGATATCAATTTTATCACAAACATTAATTTCTTTGTTATGATCAGAAAACCTATTATGCATGTATCTAAATAAGACTTAAAATTTAAAATAATTTTATAAGAACTTTCCATAATTTTTTAGTGCAAACTTCCATATAATACTCTATAGATTTATCTTCGGTTTGCTTGAGTTTGAACAATTCATTTACCATTGGGATAAAAAATATGATAAAATTTAATTACATGATTTATTCCAATTAAATATTCATAATTTCATCCTTTTATGTGAATTATCACGATCATGATGAATTTTTACATGTCAATTCACTAAAATAAACTTCTATTCAACTATAAAATCCTCAAAATGATGTGTAGTTTTTCCTCCGGTATAAAAATAAATGGTCTGTAAAAGATAAAATATTAGCCAACATTACAAAAACATTATATGATGAAATATTACATTAATATCCAAATAATAAAAAATGAAAAAAAATAAACTAAAATAATTCCATGAGTAACAAAATATAAAAATATTTAAAAATATTCTTAACCAAGTTGAAATCCTAAAAATTTGAAAAATTTGATTTCATATTCTTACGAGATAAATTTAATGTTTATCTCTAGACAACAATATTCATTCATAGAGTTATGTAAAAAATGTATATTCCCTATCATATAATCTTGAAAATATACTAAATTTTTCTATAAATAGATTTAATCAACATAGATCCATAATAAAATCATATATGCTTCAACAAGATAACTCAACCTTTATTCTTTACATAAAATCCATCATTTTCCAAAATTAATTCAATTTTACTAAATCATGCAATGTTCCAAATATTTTGAACTTCATCAAAAGAAAAATTAGCCACTTATTTACTAAATATATTTTTAATCCCATGGTTATCTAAATGATGAAAGGAATGTTTCTAAAATGTAATGACCATTTTATTCAAATAACCAAATTGAATTCAAATACCATATTGAGCGTAAATGTTAAAAACATTTAATTTATGTATAGAATGTTTAAAAACATTCTTCTTTTAATAACCTTTTCATGAAAAAACATACTAAACCAAAGGGTTTTATTCCAACGAATTTCTCTTAAAATATCCTTTATCATCTTAAACTCCCACAAATGCGTCAAAAGGGGTATCCATTCCTTCAAAATTATGTTAAAACATTGAATTATTAAACCATTAAACTTTAGGTTTTTCCCACATCACGATGGAATATCACATATTACCATAGGTGTTTTCCTCTCTTTCATTATAAGGGTTCATAAAGAAAATTTTAATTAACCAGAGAATATCCCTCGGGGGTGTCTAGCTGGGTGTACAATCTTAATCCCAATCACTATGAACTGATGATAAACAACTTAATACTCAATTATCCCCTTTCAAATTTTATACTTGAAGGAGGGTTTTTTAAATTGATACATCCACTTTATATTATTTATAAAGGTTTTTATTTTCAATTAAAATTAAAAAATCTATACTTTTACAAAAACCTTATGATATTATACTCCAATTTGAATTGTCTTTAGTGTCACTTATAGGGTTGTGTTCCCGAATATATATTTTCATAAATCTAGTTACAAAGGTTTCTAATAAAATTTATCTGACACGAACTGTAACAACACTAACATGATTAACCTAGATCTAGTGTCGACTTTATTACATTTTTATAATAAATTTGGGAACACATCACCATAGAACAATCAATTTAGTAGTCTTGAAGAACCATAAAACATACATCATTTTCCTTTTACATTAGAAATAAATAAGATATATTAAAATTAAATATTTTACATCCTTGAACTTAATTTTAAGATACTTGTTCTTAATTTTAGGAAAGGTAAATAAAATAATGATGAAATCAAATGCTTAGTAAGGGTTTCATAAAACAAAAACTATCATGAGAAAATAATCCAAAATCAATATGTGATGGTAAATAACTAAACACACATTTCATTTCATCAATAACTTGTGTAATAAATTAATCCATTGATAATATCTATATAATAATAATTTATTCTTAATGATGTAAAGACATAATTATAGTCATTCCGATCATGTAATTATGCCTTGATAATTTCAAATACACGCAGGTATACACCAAAAATCCATTTAATAAGGCTAGCCAACTAGTTTGTCTCATAAGAACTGTTAATGAATCAAGGGGATATATAATTATGGGACCCACTCTTTGCTAAATGGTAAATTTTTTCCTCATATATTTAATGATTAAAATAGTTCATAAACATTGTGCCTTATGAATTAATACCTGTATTGAGTAAGGAACAAAAAACTCCAAGATTTCCCTAGTCGGTCAAATAGACTTCATAGTAAAAGACCACATATGGTAATGGTATACATATGCAATAATGATATGAATTATTTAAATAATATTTTTTTGATTGATGAAATTTGATCATAAGGAAGCCAATGTTTCATTAGAATGTTATTAATTGGAAAATTAATGAAGATATGATATATGACCATCAATTCATAAAAAAGTATATTTTTTAGTAGAATAAAGTTTTTGAAGAATATAAAAAATATATTTGAAACCTTTAAAATATATTTTCATTAAATAATTTTATTTTTAAATCCACTTAATTATTGTAAAAGAATCTATATAGTGTAAAATGTTTATAGCGGTGGGAAAATTCATTAATTCGGTATACTTTAAAAATAAACATTCCATTGGAATTTTTGTAATGGTAGTAAAAAATTAACCTTATAGAAAACATTAGAAATATCACTATAAAATTTTAAAAATTTTTAAGAATAATATAAAATTTTCTTAATAAATTATTTCTGTAAATAAAAATTAACTTCATAAAAAAAATTTGAAAAATATATTCTTATAAAGAAAATCTACCCAATTAAAAAGAGAAAGAAGATTGAATTTTTTATAAACATTTCTTTTCTGGATTAAAATTAAACATATTGGAGAATTTTCAAGAAAAATAGAATCTCCTTTAATATATGTTGGATAAGAAATTATATTGGATTCATTAATGATAAAATACAATATTCCTTTAATGAAAAATACGATCAATCCCAAAAATGAGATTGTAAAATAAATTCATACAACTTTAGTAAATTTTAAATTATATCCCATTTAAGAACCATAAAACATACTTCATTTTCATTTTACTTTTGAAATAAGTAAAATATAGTAAAAGTAAATATTTTACATCCTTGAACTTAATTTTAAGATACTTGTTCATAATTTTTGGAAAGGTAAATAAAATAATTTTGAAATAAATTGATTGGTAAGGGTTTCATAAAACAAAATATATCATGAGAAAATAATCAAAAATCCATATATCAAGGTAAATAACTAAACACACATTTCATTTCATCAATAACTTGTGAAATAAATGAATCCATGAATAATATCAATATAATAATAATTTATTTTTAATGATGTAAATACATAATTATAGGCATCCTGATCGATTAATTATGCCTAGATAATTTCAAATACATGTAGGTATACACCAAAAATCCATTTAATAAGGCTAGCCAACTAGTTTGTCTTATAAGACCTATTGATTCATCAAGGGGATATATAATTATGGGGCCCCCTCTTTGCTAAATTTCCAATTGTTTCCTCATATATTTAATGATTAAAATAGTTGATAAACATTGTTCCTTATGAATAAATACCTGTATTGAGTAAAGAACAAAAGATTCTAAGATTTCCCTAGTCCGTCAAATAGCATTCATAGTAAAATACCACATATTGTAATGGTATACATAGGCAACAATAATATAAATTATTTAAATAATATGTTTTTTAATGAGAAAATTTGATCATAAGGAAGTAAATGTTTCATTAGAATGTTATTAACTGGAAAAATAATTAATAGATGATATATGGCCATCAATTAATCAAATAATTATATTTTTTAGTAAAATAAAGTCTTTTGAACAATATAAAAAATATATTTAAAACCTTTAAAATTTATTTTCATTAAATAATGTTATTTTTAAATCCACTTAATTATTGTAAAAGAATACAAATAGTGTAAAATTTTTATAGCATTGGGAAAATTCATTAATTAGGTATACTTTAAAAAGAAACATTCCATTTGAATTTTTGTAATGTTAGTAAAAAATGAACATTTTAAAAAACATTATAAATATTACTATAAAATTTTAAAATAATTTAAGAATAACATAAAATGTTCTTAATAAATGATTTCATTAAATAAAAATTAACTTCATAAAAAAAATTGAAAAATATATTCATGTAAAGAAAATCTACCCAATTAAAATGAGAAAAAAGATTGAATTTTTTTTAAACATTTCTTTTCTTAACTAAAATTAAAAATATAGGATAATTTTCAAGAACAATTGAAATTATTTAAATATATGTTGGATAATAAATTATATTGAGTTAATTAATGATAAAATACAATATTAGATTAATGAAAAATATGAGCAATCCCAAAAATGAGATTGTAAAATAAATTCATACATCTTTAGTAAATTTACAATTATAGCCCCTTTAAAGAGTAAACATTAATTTTTAAATTAATAATGATGAATAAATATATATTTATATTAAATAAATTTGAGGGGGTAGTACATACACTATATAAATAAAATAGGTGTATAACATAAAATATGTCTCAATGGAGTGGAAATTGAAACAAAATCTCTTAGAAAGATCTTCAAATCGAAGTGAGAATTAACAAATGAAGTGATTATGTGTTAAAAATTAAATCCAAATAAAAAAATTTTAAATAAAACATAAAATAATCATATACTGTTACACTCATATTCCTGGAATAATGTATTCAATAAAGCAGTGTTAAAACTCAACAAAAGGAAATTGAGTTAGAAATCTCGTACCTCATACTTCTAATTTGTCGAACATTCTTTAAAATTTGGTATGATAACTTTATATTTGTTAAAAATTCATAGTATAAATTAAAAATTTCTATAATATCTTATATTATCCAATTATAATATCGTATCACTCATTTGTGGATAATATTTCATTATTATATTTGTTTTAGGTTTTAACCACTTTTTTTAAGTAGGTTCTAATTTAGTAAATATGGTCATTGTGTCTTGATCAAGGTTATATAGAATAATTTTTTTTAATAATTATAGAAATACCATAAATATACTTTATATACACATTTATAATAATCTTTTAAAGGCAGGTATAAAAATGATTCACATTGCTTTGTGAAACTGGTTGTCTGCACACACACATAAACATAATTTTCATTTTTTAATAGATGGAAGGGAAATGATGTAACATCCCAAGTAAATAAAGAATAAAACATTTTTATATTTATTAATATTTTCTTATTAAATATTAATTTTACTTTAAATGAGTTTCTATGTTCGATAGTGTACCCGATACGCAACCATGAGTTTCCTTGAAATCTTACGTTGCACACTAGTAATATAATAATATTTTTTTAAATGGTTGTTAACACGTAGACATTGTATCGGCGGGAATGAATAGAAATAACTATAATATGATTATATATGTTTTTTAAATGTTTTTACATTTATCCATTAAAAGATAAAGGCTTAAAATAAGAAAAGAATTCAATTTTAGGCATATATACTCTGATTTTCAGTAAAGGTCCACTTATCGCCTTTTGATGGTGAACCGTCATTAAATATAGTTTTGGTCACTATTATAAATTTTATTGGACCAAATATAACTTTTATTTAGAATCAGTACATCAAAATTTACTCTGTGTAAATTTTTGGTATTTTTCTGATGAAGTTCATTTTTTAATGAATAGTTAAAAATGTTGTATTTTAATTCAAAACCTCTTTTTAATCTAATTTATTTGTATGATTAGGTTATATTTTTAATTAGTTTTAAAGTTCAATTAGAATATATTTTTACCATTTAATCTAATGGTTGTCACTGGAATTAATTTCACTTTGAAATTTGACTTAAACTAGTGTCAATCTTTTAATAGATATTGTTTCTTAAAAACACGCTATTTGTTCTGACAGCCGGAATTAATTATTAAATTAATTAATGTAACTTATATGTTTTTTAATTTTGTAAAATAGAAATCATTTTTGAATTCGGAATATCAAATATATCTTAGGGTGAAGTTTTGGTATTTTTCTGAAAAAATTCAATTTTTGATGAATAGTGAAACCACTAAGTGGTACTTAAAAAACTGATTTTTCGTTTAAATGAAATTTTACCACCTCTGTGTTTTGAATTTCAAAAATACTACATACATGGTTGTAATTAGGAAGTAAAATGTGGTTCAATAGAATTAAAATAATTTATTTGGTGAATAGTAGCTTTTAATTTTTTAATCGCGATTAGAGGTCATTAGTGTAAATTAAAGTAAAAATATTGTTTTAATAATATTCAATGACCTAGACACATGTCATACCATTATTGGATGTGTCATGGACGACCAAAAAATTCCATGGGTCAACTTAGGGACCCCATTGAGCCACTTTGGTAGGAAAATGACATTAATAACTTTTTATTTAATGTTAAAATAAAAATGTCACAAACATGAGTTATTTTACTAAAAAATTTGTAAATGGGGTTATACAAGTCATATTTTTGAATATAGATATTCATTAGAAACATAAAAAAGATTTCCTACATTATGATATTTTTTTTATAATTTTTAGACATTAAATAAATTAAACTATGTATGACACCATGATGATGCAACGATTACCTCATTATTTAACGATTTAAATAGAATGAAAAGATAATGTAAACTCTAAGACCTACACTTGTCAAAAACCTATTGTATGGGTGGATTTAGAACCCTTATCACATTATCCTCCAAATTTATAATTGTGGGACCTTTTTTATCTGAAAATAATTTTATAATAAAGTATCTTTTCTTAACCTTCCAAGAGTGCCCCTCCTCTTCTCTTATAAAAGGCCCCCACCTCTACCTCTTTACCCACACCTCTAAAGCCTTTGGAACGTCCAAAACCTGCCCATTTTTTCTTTCCACATCCCTCTATTACTCCTAGAAGCCTCACTTTTGGCAGAAGTCTTCCCAAGGAAGCCTTTGAGCTCAAATCAAAAAGAGTTACCCGTTTTAAAGGTAGTGTTTTCTCTTGTGTTCTTATGTTTTATTTTTCTTCTCCAACCCCCTAAAATCTTTTTATTACTTTATTTTGTAATAACACCATTATCTTAAATATACTAGGATGTTTTTATGTAAATTATTTGAGCTAAACTTACACACACCTACATCTAATGGTTAAATAACATACTGTTTCTGTGGATGGAGAATTTCTGCCTCACGAAACGATGATTGTTCAACACTCATATAACACCTTCAAAGGTGGCCATTAAGATGTCACTATATTTATATATGATATATAATATGTGTATGTTTTACTTAAGCTTCTGTATTTTTCATTTATGGAATACCTTTATGGTTTCCATTATGGGTAAATGCGATAATTTCATTTGAGGAAGTGTGGACTACCGCCCCCTCAAGTGATGTGACTCGTTCATGCAATACATGGAATGTATAAAGAATTAAATTGATAAACTTATGTGATATATATAACATATATATTATACTGGAATTATAATATATATATATATCTCATCTAGTTTTAATTCCATTAGTATGCCAAATAAATGAAAGTAGCGTTCATGCGTACGTACGGCTTACCATCTCCATGAACGATGCATTTAATTTATTATCTCCAAATGTTATGTACTATTATAAGTACATATATACAATGGATATATATGTCATATATTACATCTAAATTATGGATATCATTATGGAAATATAATATATATATCTCTCTTTTAACTTAAATTCCATTAATATGACAAAAAAATGAAAGTAGCATTCATGCATACGTATGGCCTACCATCTCCATGAACGGTGCTTTTAATTGTTTATCTCCAAATGTTATGGAATAGTATAAAATGAATATATACTAGATATATATGATACTTAAAACATTAACACTATTCTGGAGATGATGTACCTATAATGACATGGAAATTTTTTTTCCAACTAGTTCAATTTTTACTCATATACCGAACATCGACAAAAACATCAGATATGAAATCACTTTATTAACCAATTCATATAACATTATAATATGTGATATTAACTGAATAATAATATTTAAAGGAGGTACTTAATCAATTATAAATTGACCAAATTTTATTATTTAGAATATTAAAGAATGATCGAGTCATGTCGGACACGAGGTAAGGGATCCTACCTCTCTCTTTCTTTTTATGTACACCCTTTTATGTAATTTCTTTTAAGCTCATCTTTATTATGTTTGGGGATGTAATTTTATTTTCATCCTTCTTTACTTTTTATTTACATATTTTTAGAGACCCTATTTGATCTCATAAATCCATTTTTGGATGTTTTAAGTGGTGTCGTTAGGCTGCCGAGTTTTTGTAAGAGATTTTTCATCTCACTTTTATTCCCGTGAGATTTATGCTACATTTGCCACCATTTCCTTTGAGTGGTGTATGTACTACCCATTATTCTACTCTTTGTGTAATATACTTTCTTTTAGGGGTATTTACATCAATTTTGTATAGTCCTTCTTTCATGGGGTGTACGTTTCGAATGTTACCCAAATCGGTAAGAGAACCTTTCACCCTCCTGTTTTTAAAAGACTTATTTTGATATATATTTTAATTTAAATATTATTATGTTGGGATATGTTCTTATATATCCTTATTGATGTAAATTTTATATCCAAGTGATGAGATACCATTCTCTCTTTCATCGACTAATTTTCTGAATTTTGAAGTGACCCCGTTAGGCTATCGAATTTTTGCAAAGGAACTTCTTAACTCAATTTAAATTATTTGGGTTAGACCTCTACTTCTTGATTATGTATAATATGAATATGTGTGGATGACCTCTGATTGTTTTACACTTAATATCCTCTTATATTGGGTGTATTTATATTTTTCACACATAATTATGTAATTGATTTATCCTTAATCTAAGGATACCGACTTTGTAAGGGACTTCATCTCAATATCTTTTCATTGAGGTAAATTTTGTTCTAATACAAGACTTTCTTTTATACGCTTCATAAACCCCTATGACTTATACTTTTATTCAAAAGGAATATTTTATATACGAAACGTTTTACTAAATGAAAAAAGGTACGTTTCTTTTAACATACGCAGTGACAACGACCTTTCCGCAGCCACAAGTATTATTTGAATTTTGGATTCCTCAACAAGCCGTAATATTTTTTAAAAGTAAATAAATACCATATACTCTTTTATGTATTTTGGTATTTAAAATCGTTTTGATAATGTATTTTTTATGTTAATATATTTAAGTGATATATTGTGATTGAAATATGGAAATGTTTTCTTTCCTTTATAATTGTTTTATGTATTATGATTTTGTAATGGTACTTGGACATTTGATGGGTGGTTATGTGATAAACCATATGACGGGTGGTTCCATGAATACCAGGATGGGTGGTTACGTTATAACCTCCAATGCATTGGGTATGGAAGTCAGCCGAATGGCTATTCCATTAAGTGATATGTGTGGAAGTTGACCGTATGGTTATTCCATTTAAGTATGTTTATGTCCCAAGTTACCTTTATATGTTATGTGTTCTTTATATGGGTTTTATGGTAATCTTTTGGTTACAAAAGGGTAAGTAATGATATTTTATTCAGTGAAGAGTTTTTTACTACTTCATAAAGGTAAAAAGTATTACTTTGATAAAGTATTCTTGGTTTACTTGTTGTTTTGAAAAAACTAACAATTTTCCTTCTTAGTGTATCCTTTACTGGGATTTTTATGTTCATCCCATGTTTTTGAAATTTTTTCCACATGACTTAAAGATGAATAGGGTCAAGGATGGGATCAAGGAAAGACATGCTATCTAAAACAAGGAACTACACATGTTTCTTTTTAAGATTTTTTATTTTATGGAAATTTAGTATAAGTGTATACTTTGTAATATTTTGAGATGTAATAGTTATGTGCTAATTTTCTAAAACTCTAAACCTGAAAAGATCCTCTATGTGAATTATTCATTTAATTCAATATTAAGTAATGCTTAAGTCTGGGGCCTTATAGTTGGTATCAAAGGTCGGTTTAGATAACTTTAGGAGTTAGAAAATTGTTAAATTATAAGTTAATTTATGGTATGATTGAAATGATATAGCATTTAAAGATTACCATGTTTCTTCTCCTAAGATATTTCTGTGTTAAGAATGGTTTTTCATAGAGGAAATAAAACAGATTTTTTGGGTAGGCATACAGAGGGAAATGACCTTTCAAATCAGTATCCTGAGATGGTCAGAATGAGAACTAAACAGTTTGTTGTAGTGATGGCTCAGTTGACTCAGGTGAAAAATGTTGGTTGTGTTTATTGATGATATTTTAGTGTTTTATAAAAGTAAATAGGAGCATGAAAGTCATTTATGGGTTATCTTGAAAACCTTAAAAGGAAAGAAACTGTATGGAAAATTCAATAAGTGTGAGTTTTGGTTAAAACAAATTTCTTTCCTTGGTCACGTTGTTTCAAAAAAATGGCAAAACTGTTGATCTTGCTAAAACAAAAGTTATTGAAGAATGGCCAAGACCCGCAAATGTAACTGAGATCCGCAACTTCCTTGGTTTGGCAGGCTATTACCAAAGGTTTGTTAGAAATTTTTCATGGTCATCTAGTCCAATGACTAAGCTAACTCGGAAGGGTGTTAAGTTTATCTGGAAAAAATAATGTGATGATTGTTTTTAGGAACTAAAAAGAAGATTGGTGAATGCTATAGTTTTGGCACTACCTTTAAGGAATGGGGAGTTTGTTATCTACATTGATACTTCATTGAAAGGACTTGGTTGTGTCCTAATGAAAAATGATCAGGTAATTGCTTATGCTTCACGACAGTTGAAAACTCATGAGGTAAATTACCCTACACATGATTTGGAATTAGCTGCTGTTGTTTTTTTGATTTAAAAATTTGGTGAAATCATTTGTATGGGGTAAAGTGTGAAATATATACCGATCACAAAATTTTAATGTATATATTCACTTAGAAATAATTGAACATGAGACATAGGAGATGGCTAGAATTAATCAAGGATAATTATTGTACAATTAATTACCATCCGAAAAAAGCAAATAAAGTGGCTGATGCTTTGAGTTGAAATAGTAATGATTCATTAACAATGTTGCGTTTGGAACGTGATCCTTTGGTTAATGATTTGATGAACTTTGGAATAGAAGTTGTTGGTGCAGGATTTACTTCTGTTTTGTTTCAGGTATCAGTGAAATCTTCTCTATCAGATAGAATTAAGCAAGCACAGAAGCAAGACAACGAGTTGCAGAAAAAGGTTGAGCTAGTTCAGAAGGGTAAGTTGCTTGAATTCAACATTGATAATGATTGTGTTTTGAGATTTGGGAAGAGATTTGTGTGCCTTGTGATTCACAATTGAAGATAGAGTTGTTATGTGAAGCTCATAGTTCTCCATTTTCAGTTCATCCTGGCAGTACTAAGATGTACAGAGATCTGCGGGAGTATTACTGTTGGGATGGAATGAAAAAAGATATTGCTGATTTTACTGTGAAGTGTTTGACTTTTCAGTAGGTTAAAGCAGAGCGGTAGTTACCGAAATGGATTCTTCATCCTTTACCAGTGACAGAGTGGAAATGGAAAAATATATCCATGGACTTTGTTGTGGGATTGTCGAAGACACCTCGAGGTAATAATGCAATCTGGGTTATTGTTGATCGCTTGACTAAATCTGCTCATTTCCTTGATATAAGAGATACTTTTTCCCTAGATCAACTTTCCTGTTTGTATCTTAACGAGATAGTCAGGTTACATGGAGTTACTATCTCCATTGTATCTGACTGTGATCCCAGGTTTACTTCTAACTTTTGGAAAGGCCTTCAGAAGTCATTGGGTACTGAATTAAATTTTAGTACAGCTTTTCATCGGCAATCAGATGGGCAGTCAAAACAAACAATTCAGACCTTAGAGGATATGATACATGCTTGCTCTATGGATTATCAGGGAAGTTGGTACCAACATCTTTCTTTGGTTGAGTTTTCATATAATAACAGTTTTCATTCCAGTATACAGATAGCTCCATTTGATGCATTATATGGTAAGCGGTGTCGAACTCCAGCTTTTTGGGATGAAGTGGGTTAAAGGAAGTTGATGGGACCGGAATTGGTAGAAGAGTTGGCAGAAAAAGTTCAGCTGATACAGGAACACATGATAACAGCTCAGAGCAGGCAGAAGAGTTATGCGGACAATAAGAGGAAGGATCTCTCTTTTGAGGTAGGTGATCATGTTTTTCTCAAAGTATAACCATGGAAAAGTGTGATGCGATTTGGTAAGAAAGGAAAGTTGAGTCCAAGGTTCGTTGTACTGTATGAAATTCTAGAGAGAGTCGAATCATTTGCTTACCGAGTGTGTTTACCTCCGATTTTATCTCAGGTACACAGTGTTTTTCATGTTTCGATGTTGAGAAAGTATATGCCAGACCCATCTCATGTTTTGGGCCTAGAGGTAGTTCAGTTGGAAGAGAATCTCTCTCATGAAGAACAACCAGTCTAGATTCTTGACCGAAGAGAGCAAGTGTTGCGAAATAAGGTAATTCACCAGGTAAAAGTTTTATGGAAAAATCATATGGTTGAAGAGGCAACGTGGGAATCTGAAAATGCTATGAGGGATAAATACCCCCACTTATTTTGATAAGTGAATAAAATTGTGAGGACGCAATTCCCAAAAGGGGGGAAGAATGTAACATCCTAGGTAAATAAAGAATAAAAAATTTTCATATTTATTAATATTTGTGAATTAAATATTAATTTTACTTTAAAGGGGTTGCTATGTTCGATAGCGTACCCGATACGCAACAATGAGTTTCCTTGAAATCTTACGTTGCACACTATTAATATAATAATATTTTTTTTAATTGGTAGTTAACATGTAGCCGTTGTATCGGCCGGAATGAATAGAAATAAGTATAATATGATTATATATGTTTTTTAAATGTTTTTACATTTATCCAATAAAAGATAAAGGCTTAAAATAAGAAAAGAATTAAATTTTAGGCATATATACTCTAATTTTCACGAAAGGTCCACTTACGACCTTTTGATGGTGAACCGTCATTAAATATAGTTTTTGTCACTCTTATACATTCTATTGGACCAAATAAAACTTTTCTTTATAATCTGGACATCAAAATTTACATTGTGTAATTTTTTGGTATTTTTCCGATAAAGTTCAATTTTTAATGACTAGTGAAAAATGTTGTATTTTAATTCAAAACCTCTTTTTAATATAATTTATTTATATGATTATATTATATTTTTAATTGGTATTAAAGTTCAATTAGAATATATTTTTACCATTTAATCCAATGGTGGTCATTGGAATTAATTTCACTTTGAAATTTGACTTAAACTAGTGTCAATCTTTTAATAGATATTGTTTCTTAAAAACACGCTATTTGTTCTGATAGCGGGAATTTATTATTAAATTAATTAATGTAACTTATATGTTTTTAATTTTGTAAAATATACATCATTTTTTAATTCAGAATATCAAATATATATTCGGGTGAAGTTTTGGTATTTTTCTGAAAAACTTCAATTTTTGATGAATAGTGAAACCAATAAGTGGTACTTAAAAAACTAATTATTCGTTTAAATGAAATTTTACCACCTCTGTGTTTTTAATTTCAAAAATCCGACATACATGGTTGTCATTAAGAAGTAAAATGTGGTTCAATGGGATTAAAATAATTTTTTGGTGAATAGTAACATTTACGTTTTTAATCGCGATTAGAGGTAATTAGTGTAAATTAAGGTAAAAATATTGTTTTAATAATATGAAATGACCTAGACAGATGTCCTACCCTTATTTGATGTGTCATGGCCGATCCAAAAAATCCATGGGTCAACTTGGGGACCCCATGGAACCACTTTGGTAGTAAAATGACATTAATAAATTTTTATTTAATGTTAAAATAAAAATGTCACAAACATGAGTTGTTTTACTAAAACAATTTTTAAATGGGGTTATACAAGTCATATTTTTGAATATAAATATTCATTAGAAATATAAAAATATTTCCTACATCATGATATTTTTTTTATAATTTTTATACATTAAATATATTAAATTATGTATGACACCATGATGATGCATCGATTACCTCGTTTTTTAACGATTTAAATAAAATTAAAAGATAATGTAAAATATAAGACCTACACTTGTCAAATACCTATTGGATGAGTGGATTTATAACCCTTATCACCTTATCCTCGAAATTTATAATTGTGGGACCTTTTTTATCCGAAAATCATTTTATAATAAAGTATATTTTCTTAACTTTCCAAGAGTGCCCCTCCTCTCCTCTTATAAAAGGCCCCCACCTCTACCTCCTTACCCACACCTCTCAAGCCTTTGGCTCGGCCAACCCCTGCCCATTTTGTCTCTATAAATCCCTCTCTTACTCATAGAAACCTCACTTTGGGCATAAGTATTCCCAAGGAATCCTTTGAGCTCAAATCAAAAAGAGTTACCCGTTTTAAAGGTAGTGTTTTCTCTTTTGTTCTTATGTTTTATTTTGCTTCTCCAGCCCCCTAAAATCTTTTTATTACTTTATTTTGTAATAAAACTAGTATCTTAAATATACTAGGATGTTTTTATGTGAATTATTAGAGCTAAAATTACTCCCACATACATCTAATTGTTAAAGAACATACTGTTTCTGTGGATGGTGAATTTCTGCCTCACGAAATGATGATTGTTCAACACTCATATAACACCTTCAAAGGTGTCCATTAAGATGTCACTATATTTATATATGATATATAATATGCTTATATTTTAGTTAAGATTCTGTGTTTTTAATTTATGGAATACCTTTATGGTTTCCATTATGGGTAAATGCGATAATTTCATTTGAGGAAGTGTGGACTATCACCCCCTCAAGTGATGTGACTCGTTCATGCAATACATGGAATGTATAAAGAATGAAATTGATGAACTTATGTGATAAATATAACATATATATTATACTGGAATTATAATATATATATATATATATATATATATATATCTCATATATTTTTTATTCCTTTAATGTGCCAAAGAAATGAAAGTAGCGTTCATGCGTACGTACGGCTTACCGTCTCCATGAACGGTACATTTCATTTCCAAATGTTATGTACTATTATAATTACAAATATATAATGGATATATATGTCATATATTACATATAAATTATGGATATCATTCTGGAATTATAATATATATATCTCTCTTTTGACTTTAATTCCATTAATATGACAAAAAAATGAAAGTAGCGTTCATGCGTACGTACGACCTACCGTCTCCATGAATGGTGCTTTTAATTTTTCATCTCCAAATCTTATGGAATAGTATGAAATGAATATATACTGGGTATATATGATATTTAATACATTAACACTATTCTGGAGATGATGTACCTATAACGACATGGAAAATTCTTTTCCAACTAGTTCAATTTTTACTCATGTACCGAACATCGACAAAAACATCTGATAGGAACTCACTTTATTAACCAATTATTATATCATTATAATATGTGATATGAACTGAATAATAATATTTAAAGGATGTCCTTATTCAATTATAAATTGACCAAATTTTATTATTTAGGAGATTAAAATAATGATCGAGTCATGTCGGATACGAGGTAAGGGATCCTACCTCTCCCTTTCTTTTTATGTACTCCCTTTTATGTCATTTATTTTAAGCTCATATTTAATATATTTAGGGATGTTATTTTATATTCATACTTCTGTAATTTTTATGTCCATATTACGAGTGACCCTATTTGATCTCATAAATCCATTTTTGTATGTTTTAAGTGGTGCCGTTAGGCTGCCGAGTTTTCGTAAGGGATTTTTCATCTCACTTTTATTCCCATGAGATTTATGCTACATTTGCCACGATTTCCTTTGATTGGTGTATGTAATGACCATTATTATACTCTTTGTGTAATATACTTTCTTTTATGGGTATTTACATCAATGTTGTATAGTCCTTCTTTCATGGGGTGTACGTTTCGAAAGTTACCCAAATCGGCAAGGGAACCTTTCACCCTCCTCTTTTTGAAAGACTTATTTTGTTATGTCTTTTAATTTACATCTTATTATGTTGGGATATGTTATTATATATCCTTATTGATGTAAATTTTATGTCCAAGTGATGAGATACCATTCTCTCTCTCATCAACTAATTTTCTGAATTTTGAATTGACGCCGTTAGGTAGTTGAATTTTTGCAAAAGAACTTCTTAACTCAATTTCAATTCTTTGGGTTAAACCTATACTTATTGATTATTTCATAATATGAATATGTGTGGATGACATCTGATTGTTTTACACTTAATATCCTCTTATATTGGGTGTATTTATATTTGTCACACATAATTATGTAATTGATTTATACTTAATCTAAGGATACTCACTTTGTAAGGGACTTCATCTCAATCTCTTTTCATTGAGGCATATTTTGTTCTAATACAAGACTTTCTTTTATATGCTGTATAAACCCCTTTGACTTATACTTTTATTCAAAATGAATATTTTATATACGAAGCGTTTTACAAAATGAAAAAAGGTTTGTTTCTTTTAACGTACGTGGTGACAACGACCTTTCTGCTGCCGCGAGTATTATTTGATCTTTGGCTTCCTCAACAAGACGTAATATTTTTTAAAAGTAAATAAATACCATATACTCTTTTATGTATTTTAGTATTGAAAATGGTTTTGATAATGGATTTTTTAAGTCAATATATTTAAGTGATATATTGTTATTGAAATATAGAAATGTTTTCTTGCCTTTATAACTGTTTTATGTATTATGATTTTGTAATGGTACTTGGAAATTTGACGGGTGGGTACGTGATAAACCATATGACAGGTGGTGCCATGAATACCAGGACTGGTGGATACATTATAACCTCCAATGAATTGGGTATGGAGGTCGGCCATATGGCTATTCCATTAAGTGATATTTGTCGAAGTCAACCGTATGGTTATTCCATTTAAGTATGTTTATGTCCCAAGTTACCTTTATATGTTATGTGTTCTTTATATGGGTTTTATGGTAATATTTTGGTTACAAAAGGGTAAGTAATGATCTTTTATTCAGTGAAGATTTTTTTAATACTTCATAAAGGTGAAAAGTATTACTTTGATAAATTGTTCTTGGTTTACATGTTGTTTTGAAAAAACTAACAATTTTCATTCTTTGTGTATCCTTTGCTGGGATTTTTATGCTCATCCCAAGTTTTTGAAATGTTTTCCACAGGACTTAAAGATGAATAGGGTCAAGGATGGGATCAAGGAAAGACATGCTATCTAAAACATGGAACTAGACATATTTTTTAAGATTTTTTATTTTATGGAAACTTAGTAGAAGTGTAAACCTTGTAATCTTTTGAGATGTAATAGTTATGTCATAATTATCTAAAACTCTAAACCTGAAAATATCTTCTATGTGAATTATTCATTTAATTCAATATTAAGTAATTATTAAGGCTGGGGCCTTATAAATGAAGTGGAATGAATATTAAATTCAAATAATCAAAATTATTTCATATATATTTCATATATTAATTATTTATATCTTCATGAATATCCATATGAGTTAGTGATGGAGAACAAATTACATTGGTTCAATAGGTAGTGCCCCAAGGTACAAAAGAGCGATGGTTGTCTTTACCATTTGATGGATAAAGATATGGATAAATATTATGAAACTTAAATAATAATATATAATTATATTTTAGATATAGATTTTATTTTATTTTAATGTTTAGGACTTAATTGAATGTGTTAAAATAAGGAAAAAATGAAAGTGTTTGGTTAAGATGAACCTCTTCTTTGAAAGAGTTCCTGTAAACATGCTCTTAGAAACCCCAGGGTTGGTATTTTCAGAATACCTAAACATATAGAATATATTAAATAATATTTGGGATATATTTTGGTATGTTTTTGTTAAATAAGTTTCTCATGTTTTTTGGTATCAATAATAAGGGAGGGATGATGTCCATTTATAGTGAAGGAAATGACACAGTTGGAATTACTTAAATTTTTTAAATATACAAAATTCTTTTTTCATGTTAATGTTTTACCAAGTAGGAAATTTTTTCAATATAAGATAATTTTAGGTTTAAATAACTTTAACTAATAAATTTTGGATTGGTTTATGTTGAATATTTATACCTTATATTTTGTTTAACATATTTCTTAACCAATTTAAACCTTACCTATTATAAGAACCTTTTCATTCATATAGTGTTATAAATTTACTTATATGGTAAAAATTTTCTCAAGATATATCATGGGATAAAATTTTAGATGATATACCACCCCCTTTCCCTCTTCAAATATTTTTATGGATTCTAAAACATTTAACAATATATTATTTAACAAAAAGTATCATTTAAGTCATTTTAAGAACTATTTACATATTTTGACTTTAAAGGCACAAATATTGGCATGGAATTAGACTATTGATTATTTAACCATTAGTTATACGTTATTATTAACCACAAATACTTGTTACACTTTAATTCATCCAAAATATATCACTTTTAATGTTTTTAAAGTAATTTACTTTAATTTTTATTCTACTTGTGAAAGAACTTTGTCGGCGTTGGGTAAGAATTTATATTAATTATACTATCAGTTAAAAAAATATCATAAAAATAAATTATATAATTTCAAAATAAAATTTATATTCAATCATAACATATTCTGATCCCCATGTGAACATATAATAGAAAAAAAACTGATGTGAGCAATATTTTGTAAATATCATTTTCTTAAAATAATATATATTTCATTATCAAAAGTAAATAAAAAAAATTTCATGGATTAAATGATAATATGGAAATGGTATAATTAATTTATTCTAATGAAAAAATTGAAAAATTGGGATTTATTTTTAAAACCTATTCACATTATTTTAAACCTTAATTTCAAGATTTACCCATTACCGTGGTGAAATATATTTACTGTGGTTTCTATTCATAATGAAAAAAAATAAAAGGGAAATATTTAAAAAATAGCAACCTCATGATTCAAAATATGGAATATTGTTTTAAATATTTAATTTTTATTAGATCAAGTTATAAATGTTAATATAAATGCATAAAAAGTAATGAAAATGAGCTTTTAAGAAATTACATTTTAAGCCTAAAAATGAACATAAACCAAATAAAAATATAATGTTGGTTCCTATATAATTATTTAGATAATTTATAACAAAATTTATATTATATTATGTTAAAACCAAATAAAAATTATAATGGAACTTTTAATGTTACGTCATTTAATGAAAAGAAATTACTGTTTTAAAAAAATTAGAATTTTTCACTATTCAATAATAATAAATCATTTTTGAAATATTCCTAAATCTAAACCTAATTTATTTTCCTATGATTATAAAAAAAATTATATCCTTTTTATCAAATATAATTTCAAAATGGTAAATTTTTAATTATAATATTTTCTCACATAAATCAATAAAAACCATTTTTGAAGAAAGCATATCACTGATGCATAAAAAGACTTAATAATTGAGTTCTTATTTCATAAGAATTAATCAATAAATTTTTATTATGTAGTTAAATTATATATATATATATATATATATATTAATTAATATACTTTTATTCATTTCCGCTAATTCAACGGCTATGTTATAATGATTATATTTAAATAAAATTATTTCACGGTTTGTTTAAGCTCCATGTTGCATGTGCTAAATAAAATAAAATGTATTGTTACTTTTAGATGAAAATGTGAAGAAAAATATTGGGATATTAAAAAAATGGTGGGTATCTTACCTCATCCAACTTTCAATTCCATAATTTCATTAGTGTAAGTATAACCCTAGGTGTACTGATGGATTTTGGACGTTCAAGAGGCTTTGGGATTTTCAATTGGTTGATGTGACATGTTTTGTTTTGGGATTCAGAACATAATTATAAATATTTACACCCTTCATATGTGATATTATGCACATGTTATGGGGCTTAAAAGGTTTTTTTAAGGATTAGGTGAGTGTTGGATGTGATTTGGGTGGCCGAGGATGGTGCTTGAATGCAACAACATAATATTGTTTAGAAAGCTATTAACCCATAGAACATAAAACATGTATGTGGACACTAGATCACGTGCAAGGAATTTAAATGGGAAAAACTTAATTTGATTCCCCCTCTCGTTTTATAGGGGGAATCCTCTTTTGCTTCTTAATTTTTTTGTGGGACGCAGACAGAGCCCCCTCCTCTTCTCCTTGAATTGCTTTTGATTTCCAAGGGATTTCACAATATTCATTAGTGATTTTAGGTATGATTCCACCTCCGTAGGAATCTATTATTTTCTATATACCTTATTAATATTTTTTCCTATCATTATATTTTCAATTCCATTTCCACTGATGAATGGTGGACTTGGACAATAATCAGCAGGCACTTATCTGGATTGAGAACTAGGGGTCCCATAACACCACATGAATATTCTAGATCATCGTTTCGAGAAGGTTATATAATTACATATACTTTAATATGATTTTTAATTATAATTAAGTTAAATTATTTATTTAAATTTTGGAATGTTTAAGGGTTTGTATTGGTGTAGGTTCAGAGGTGTACCTGAGTTGGATGACACCCCGTTGGGCAGAGATTCAATGATCAGTGGATGTCGGTGAGGTTTTTTGTATTTTTGTATTTTGTTATTAATTTATAAATGTCATAAATTACTGTTTATATCATTTTTATTGAGTTATGATCTTAGTTCATTGAGATCATCTTGATTGAACATGGATGAGGTTGGAAGGTTTTGGTTAGTATCTATCAAACATTATAAAATAAATGGAAATGATTTACGATAATGTAAGTAGTCCTACATACCATGCCTTATAGTTTATGGATGTTTCATCAATATGTGATATTTTTTATCTCTACTAGGGGTGATGAATTTTTTATTAGAAAATGTTATATTTTAAAAGGAAATTCTAGGGTTGACTACACAAGGTACTGAGGCCACCTAGGTACTTGGCACTATCTTGATTTCCATGGTCACCTATGAAAAATACCTTTTCTCTGACCTTGTCACTTAGAAATCTCCAAGAGGTAGTGTGAAATAACTTGAGATAGATGAACTTAATAGTTTTTTTGATGGACCTAGAGGATTATTGGGCTTATGTAGATAGAAAATAGACATACTAGAGATGTGTTGGGTGATTTTTTTAGTCTAGAGTGACCATGGACATAGAGATTGGACCACATAAATCTCTCAAGACTATATCCTATGTGGTGTGACATTGATGTCTATGAGGCCGATTGATGATTCTACTGATGGAAAGGGATGGGGTGTCCTTCTAGAATTAGGTATTATCCTTGGATACTAATTCTGATAGAGGATCCCAAGTGGGATTCATTAACCTTAGTGATGATCTTAGTGAACCATGTGGGTTCCCCTTTAAGAGATGACCCTAAGAAGGTGTGTATAAATATGTGTATATATGGTTACTAGGGTCACCATATAACATTGGATTATTGTTAATACTTTTGGGGATCTAACGATATGTTTGGGAATTGGAGTTTAACTATACCATGTTATGATTTATTTTTATCTATTTATGGATATGAAATGTGATTTATGGTAATTCCCATGTTTTGGTCAGAGTGGAGTTCTCAAGAGGGGGGAGGGGGTGAATTGAGTATCTATAAAAATTTCTCTTCAAAATTTCACTTAAAAAATATTACCCAATAAAAATGAATAAAACCCAGTTAATCAAGGTAATAAGGTTATAATAGTTTTACTATTAAAAAAACTTCTCAGAAGATTGATTAATTATCAGTAATATCTATGTGAGTTATTGATACAACATTTGAAGCTATTATAATATGGAAAAATAGTTATAAATTCTATCCAAGACTAAATATCATTGTATTATTATATTTTTTTTATGAAATATTTACTAAAATAGAGAAAAACTAAATTAAATGACACAACGACTAAGAATAGTGGTTCAGTATCAAGACAAGACTTTATCCACTCCACTTGGAAATCACCTTCTACTAAGAAGTCTATATAGATAAGAGATTGATCCACACCCTAGATCGGGGTATAACAATAGTACAAATGACTGTCTAGGTCACACGACCTCTTCTACTATTCTTCATGGGTAGAAACTACTAGGTCACACAATGACCTCTTACACACTTATCTATGTGAGTAAACAGATGTAAGAAGATATGAGAGGAAGGATATCTTATATCCTTCAGTTTAAAACAGGAGACAATGTGTGTTTTAATACGGAAACACACACACTGCTTGAAAGCTAAAAACAATACACAATAGAGAAAAGATGATGATAAAGGATTAGAATTTCTATGCGTGCTATTCTATGCATATCTGGACTTGTATGATGACGCAGATTCAAGTATCGATTACTCTTCTGAAAAATAGAGTATCGCATGTCTGGTGCTATGGTTTACAGTTCAGAGATGTGAGATATGTATCTTGTATTCTTCTGCGAAGATTTTTGGAACTCTGATCTTCTGTAGTTCAGCCTTCATTAATCGAGAGTGCTTCATTTGTCCTTCAGTTTTATGTTGCATACATGTGTTTTATTTTTCTAAACAATCCTCTCACGTTTATCTATCTCTCAATTTTTGCAACCAGGTTTTTCTTCCTTTTTAATTAAAAGTGCATATGTTGGAACTGACATGATGCATGTATTCTACACCTCGTACCTCATACTATCAGGTGACATGTATACAAAGAAACATTAATTTTGTCAGTTCTATTTAATAATATAAATATGACCCTTAGAAATTAAATTGAAAATGACAAATGAAGATTAAAGAATGGTGTCACAATTTGTCTTGAAACAGTGTCACTTGGGAACAGTGTCATAGGGAGACAGTGCCTTCTCCTTTACCTTTGAGCGATGAGATATCCACGGTGCTCCATCTTTTTTGACATCTAGAACCAGTAGCACCATTGTGGTGTTAAGATCACGATGTCTAGTTTTGGTATCCGGGTCATGGTGTCTTGTCACGGCGTCTGGTCACAGTGTCTAGTCACGGTGTCTAGTCACGATGTCTAGTCACGGTGTCTGGGTCACCCTGTCACGATCATAGTGTCTGGGTCGCAATGTCTTGGTCATAGTGTATGGGACTTATCCAAGTATCTATAAACAGTCTTAAGAAGTAATACTCAAAAAATGGTTTAAACTCAATTTTTGGTATAATAGAATAGGAATAAGCATAACTAGGGAGATTTTGAATTTGGAACAATAAGCATGCAATTATAATAAGACAAACAAACTTCATACATGATTTAAACAACAGGAGAATAATTTTCATGAGTTTCATGATTTATATGATTTGTGATAATTAAAACATGATCAAATGGGAGGAGTCTAACAGTATCCCCCTTTTTGATGATCAAAAATTATGGAATATATGAACTATAAAAAGTGAATAAAGTTGTTCTTATTTCTCCCCCTTCAGGGATTATCAAAAAAAGAAAATATGCAACATAAAATAAAAAGAGAATAAATGTAAGACTAAACTTAAAATACCACAAGGAAAATTACATTGAAAAATAAGAGACAATTCAGTGCATAAATTAGACAAAAGAAACAAAAATAGAGAATATTCTCATAAAGTAGAAATTCTTCACTTCTCTTCAGAGGTAGTAGACTTTTCTTTTCCCTTGGTAGAATCAGTCGGACAATCCATGGGAGTAGAAGAGGAGGTGGTAGTTTAGAGGGATCCAATGGTGAGAGAAAGAAGAGGCACAACTTCCAAAATAGAAGGGGAAAGAGTGGGTTTTGTCTAATATTGAGGAAAATATTGTTCAAGAATAATGGGTATGATATGGCTCAGAGCCTAAGATACAGACATGGGAGAAGGGTAAAAAGAATATGATGATGAATTGGGGAACCATGCTTCAAGGGAGAAGTTATAGGAGCCACTATGTAGGTGGTTTGCACATGGAGATAGGGCTTCATCAAATTGATAAAATCATTTATGACCTCACCACCATACCAAATTGATTTTTTAAATTCATCTTTATTTTCAATAAACTTCTCCAAGGTAGGTGTGAACTCTTTTATTTTCTATATTTGGTCCTTAAACTCTTGAGTCACAAGAGGCATTTTCAAATTTTCTACAAGGTACTTGAAGTTAATTTTCAATTCATTCTTTGTATAAATTATTTTTAAGTAGAAATCCACCTTTTTTGTAATCTCATCATAGGCTGTAGAACCTTCTTTAGAGTATAGTCAAACCATGTCATGGAAATTTTAACTATTTTGAACAATTTTTGAGAGGCTTTCATGAAAAGATAGACTTTTCAACGATTAAAGATCTTCTTGAATAACCATTATTAGAACTTAAATATCTAACTAAAATGATTGAGCAGTCTTGGCTGAGGAGAAAGGAGCTGAGGTGGCTGTAGATGGTTCAAGAAGGCTCTTGACAATAGTTTCAATAGAGTCCTTGAAAATACCCAGAAAGGAATCAATTGAGGATGCTAATTTTCATGATTTTTATTCCATATTGTCATTATTTGGTATTTTTTCTCAACAAAAACTACCAAATTTGGTTGAATTGATGTTGTAACCTTTCTAGATAACTTGTCAGCATCTTCTGTGCAAAATCGAGCTACATGAGATTCAACAGTTTAAAATTCTTTCTTCAGTTCCTCAACTAAAGACCTTAAATATTTTACTTCTTCTCTTAGCTTATGATTTTCAATTTTATCTTCTTGGATTTGATGCAACATCTGAGGTTGAGTTTTCCATATAAGACTCTCTAAAAGCATACTCATATCATGTTCACTTGGACGAGTGACAAGAAGAGTTTGAGATTTCAAAAGCTTCTCAAAGCCATCCATTATATTTTCTCCAAAAAAAATTATGTCCTCATTCCTTACAGAGATTGGGCCTTATGGAGCACTCTCAGGTTCAAAGACCACAATAGATTTAGGCTCCTTAGTAGGTTTTACTCCTGGTATAGAAAAATATTTCAACTAAAAAACTATTGTAAGATCAATTCTTCTCATTGAAACCACCTGAGAATCTGAGACATCAAAAAGATAGGGAATTTATACACATTTTCCATAGGACTTGTCTCAATGGAGCATTGTTCTTTAGTAGACTCCAGAATGGGGTTTTTCTCCCCCTCAATTTTTGAATCATCTCTGTGAGTGAGAGTCCAAGTCTCTTTCTCTATTTATATACTTTCATCAAAGTCAGGTTCACCCATCTCTATTCTATCTTTCTAGAAGGCTTGGTCTAATCTTTCATTAGCTGATAGGATTAGTTCTAGATCAGCTTGTTCTCCAGACCATTCCACTACTGTAGGGCCTTATTCAATAAAAGGTTCTTGTAGATGTTCCTCAGGAAAACCTTGCACTTATGGACTAACCAAAGGTCCTTATTTATCAAAAAATCCTTCATCAACTATTTTTTCACCAATTTTTTGTTCACGAGTTTATTGATCATCAACTTGTTGATCAGGTAAACCACTTTCTTCTTCTAAGATAGTTTTTTTCCACAGATGCAGATTTGACATCCTCTGCTTCTTGACTTGAGTATTCCCCAAACTCATCAGATTCTAGGCCTGGGTCATGCTTGTCCTTAGGCCACGAAGGATGTTCAATGGGATTTACCTTTTCATACAACCTTTCATTGTCCTCTACCCAGGAATTTTTCCAAGGATTCCAGTTTATCTTCATCCTTCTGAGTGTGTCTTTTGTGTTACAAAACTCATAACCTTCAATGAATTATTCATTTAGGCCAACTACTTATTTAGTAGATTGAATTGCTGAGATTACTCTTTAATAGAATAAAAAGGTAGACTTCAAAGTAGACTTGATCAATTCACACATGTAGAGTACAATATACTGACACATATTAATATTGTGCCCATTATTTATAAGATGTATCAAGAATACATCTTGATACTTAAGAGTAGAAAAATACCCTTTTCTTAGACTAGAATGATTATGAAAAAACATAAACAACAACCTTCTATCTCCATCCAACTCACCAGTAATTGATCTTATTTTCTTCCTATTTCTTGTTAGACATTCCACAGCTTCTTCCAAAAAAAATATATCACTGGGAGGAGGATGTTCTCACATACGATCCTAATATATTCCTTAATGAGTTATCCCTAGAAAGGCATCCCATAACCTCAAGGAAAAGGTACACCTTTTACCATTAATCCAACTTCCTATAACAAAGTCATATTCAGTATTAAAAGAAAACTGAACATACTGATACAATTGAGAAACAAGTTTTGGATAAATTGGTCGTTTTTCTTTATGAAACATATCCAAACAATATTGTTCAGTTAGAAATTTCAAGTGCAGTGACGTACTTGATATCACCCACTTAGGAAATACTTCCTTCTCTGGCACAAGTACTATATTTACAAGACCAGGATTTAGCGGTCCTTCTAGTACTATATGTGGTGCCGTTATTGATTTCTTGTGAGACATTTTCTTCTCAGGAGTTAATGAAGAGGGCCGCTTCATTATAGGCATAAAACGATGCATTCATAAAGAAGAATGAGTTGAATAAGAGAAAGAGATTTGGAGGGCATGGGATTAGGATTCGATTGAGGAAGGATCGAGTAAAGAGAGAAGTGAGAAATATCTGGTTTTTATCATTTAGGAAGTCCAAATGTCATAAACAAAAAGACGCCAAAAAATTAAAATAAAATAATCAACAACTATATGGTATATCAAATTAAAGAAAAATAGAAAAGTGAGTCTTTGCAGTGAGACATGAATTTGTTGTCACGTTTTCATCCTTATGGTGTGACTCCAAATGGTGTGACCATAAAGATGAGATAATAAGTGAAGGATGATAACTAAGAGACAGTAACTTTGAAGTCATGAAGGTGAAACCGTAAGTCCAATATAGTAACATGTTAAACCGTGAATCATGAAACCGTGAACTGTGAAATAGTAAGTCGAGACTCTAAGACTTTCACTTAGTACTTATCAACCCTAATTCATGTATGATGTAATTTATTATTTTAGAACTCAATGATTTTGTAAATATATCAGTGAGCTAATATTTATTTCCAATTAATTCTAAATTGATATCACCTTTTTGATAATGGTCTCTCAAAAAGTGATGTCTTACATTAATATGTTTTGTCCTAGAGTGTGAAACATAATTTTTTGAAATTTTAATAGCACTTGTATTGTCACAATTTATTGTTACATGTCTGAATTGATATCCATAGTCTATTAATGTGTGTTTCAACCACAAAATTTGTGAACAAAAAGTACATGCATCTATGTATTCAGCTTCAATAGTATATAATGCAACCGAGTTTGGTTTCTCACTACACCATTATACTAGATACTTGTCTAAATTGTGACATGTTCTAGAGGTGATTTTTCTATCTAACTTACAACCACCAAAAGCATAATTAGAATAGCTAAATAACTCAAATTATTGTCCCCTACGATAGGACGACCCTAGATTAGGTATATGTTTGAGTTACTTGAAAATCATTTTAACAACATTTAAATGAGATTACATAGGGGTTTCTTGAAAGCAAGTACACATACATACACTAAACATAATATCAGGTCAGATAGTAGTTAAGTTGAGTAAGCTTCCAATAATTCCTCTATAAGTGGTTTGATCAACATATTTCCCATCTTCATCAAAATCCAACTTACAAGTAGTACTCATTGGAGATTCAATACATTTAGTTATATCCAAGACAAAATGTTTTAGAATATATTTAGTTTATTTTCTTTTTATTTAAAATAATACCATCTTTATTTTGAAAGATTTCATGTCTACGAAAGAATCTATTTCACCCTTAAACTCATTTCAAATTAATTTTGAATCATTTTAGAAAACTCTATACAGAAATAATTTTTTGAGGATCCAAAAATAATATCATTTATATAAATGTGAACTACTAAATCATCATTGGAAATTTGTTTTTATAAAATGAGTTGGATCAACTATACCTTTTGTAAAACTTTTGGAAATAATAAAAGTACTTAATCTATCACACCAATCTCTTGGAGATTTCTTTAAACCATAAAAAGATTTTGATAATTTAAAAACAAGGTTTTGAAATTGAGGACTTGTAAAACCAGGGGGCTGTTCAAAAAAAACATCCTCAGATATATACTCATTTAGGAATGAACTCTTGTCATCCATCTGATATAGTTAGAATTTCAGATGTGCTACATATGCAATCATGATTCTAATGGACTCAAGTCTAGCTACTGGTGAAAAGGTCTCATTATAGTCAATTACTTCTTCTGGAATATAGCCTTATTAAACCAATATGGCTTTGTTTCTTACTATGTTACCAGCTTTATCTACTTTATTTCCAAACACCCACTTAGTACCTATGGTAAATATTCCATTGGGTCTATCAACAATTTTCCAAACATTGTTTCTTTCAAACTGATTAAGTACTTCATGTATAGTCATCACCCAAAATTCATCATTGATAGAATCATTGATGCTTTTAGGTTCAATTTGTGATCAGAATACTTGATGTTCAACCTAATAGCTATGGGAATATATAGTTTGTGTTCCTCAATTTAGATCTCCAACTACATCATCTAAGGGAGGGTTATTAAGGCTTCTAGTTGGTCTATAAAATATAGGGCTAGTTATTTCAGGTTTATTACTTGGTTCTGGTTCATTATGGCTATATTCTTGAGTATTTCCATAACTAGAAGTTTTCACAGATTCCTTTACAGGATAGTTAGAGGATTTAGCATTATTGTCTAAAATAGAAATATCATCCTCAAGATTCTCTAGTGAGGTCTTAGGTTCATGAAGATATGTATCATCAAACTTGGCTTGGACAGATTCTTCCACACATTTACTTCTTTTGTTAAAAACTCTATAGGCTTTACTAGAGATTTAATATTTTAGAAATATTCCTTCACTACTCTTGGATGCAAATTTATCAAGACCTTCCTTAGTATTAAGTATATAAACTTTGGAACCAAAGACTTTTAAGTAGTTTACTTTGGGTTTTCTATTGTTTCACAAATCATATAGAGTTGTTTTATAAATAGTTCTAACCAACACTCTATTAATAATAGAGCATGTTTTATTTACACCTTCATCTCACAAATAAATAGGTAAGTCATATTCACTAAGCATGGTTCAAGAAATATCTTTCTAGGTCATATTTATTCTTTCTAAAAATCCATTTTGTTGAGGTGTTATTGGGGAAAAGAAATTATGATAATTGCCATTTTTTGGGAATAAGATTTCAAACTCTTGATTTTCAAACCCCCAACCATGGTCACATTTTAGATATTTAATTTTAATTCCTCTAATATTTTCTACAGCTTTAGAATAATTAGTGAAGTAAGTACATGATTCACTTTTGTGAGCTAAGAAATAAGTCCAATTATACCAAGAAAGGTCATATACCCGAACATAAACATAGTTCTTCCCATTTAAACTAGAAACTATAGATGGTCCAAACAAATCCATGTGAACCAACTTGAGAGGTTGAGAAGTTGAAACTTATATATTTGGTTTGAATTTTTTTTTGTTTTCCCTTTTGATAAGGATTACACACTTTATCATTCTGAAACTCTAGTTTAGGTAGATATTTGACTAAAATTTTTCTAGTTAACCTTTTAAGGGAGGGCATATTGTAGTGTTCTAGTCTTCTATGCTCGAGCCAAGTATTTTTGTGAAATACACTTAAACATGAAGCATTTTGAGAAACTATAGAATCTAAGTTAACCAAATATAAATTTTCATTTCTTAATGCAGAAAACACTAATTTATTTTTAGAATTAAAAATATTACAAGCGTCATTTTCAAATTTGGAATGAAATACATTATCACATAGTTGTGACATACTAATCATGTTATATTTCAATTCATCAAAAAAAGTACATTAGAAATTGAAACTGAGTTAGAGTTACCAATTTGGCCAAGGCCAAATATTTTTCCACTAGAATTGTCACTAAAAGTGACATGTCCACCATTAATATTTTTTAGATTCTTGAAGAATTAATAGTCTCATATCATGTGTGTTGAATGCTAACTATCCAAGTACTATAAGCTTTTACAATATCTCTTCAAACAATTTTCCTACAAAATGGTCAAATAAAGACATACTTTGGAACCCATTTTTTTTGTGGGTCTAGTAATATCTGTAACTAGTTCTTTAGGAACCCACATCTGCCTCATATGTTTCCTATTATCATTATTTAAAATATTTGAGAAATAAACCTTATTTAGAATAGAGAAGCTCGAGACAGTAGAGGATGTATCATGGTTTGAACTATATGAATGTTTTCCTGAACTAGGAATAAATCTATATGTTATAGATTTAGAAAAAAATTGGTTTTTCCATAATTTGTTTTACCGAGTTGATATCCAATACCAGTATTGTATTTTGGGGCAATTTTTAACCTAGAATTTATACCAATATATCATTACCATTAGTAAACATTTCAAGGTCCTTTTTAATTTCTCATTAGATAACTTTAATTCATTGTTTTCCTTGAGTAATTGAACATTTTTCTCTCTTTCTACAACAAGTTCATATTTAACAGTTGATGTAAGGGAATAATGTTTCTTTAAAGACTTGTATTTATCTTTTAGTTCATTACATGTCTCTTCAATATTATTTCAATACTCAAACATTTCTTCTTTAGAAATATTTTCAGAATCACTATCATCTCTAGAATAATAGAAATTTTGTATAATTGATTCCAGGGTTACCTCAGATGTTTTTGTCATGAAACACATATTGGCTTCGTTATTTTGTTAATCATGTGAAGACTCTGAGTCACTTGAACTATCCTTATAAGTACACCGAGTTGCTTTCATTTCCTTTTTATAATTTATATCTTTTTCCTTATATTTCTATAAAGTTAGGCTTTCTGAAGAATTTATTAATTTTGTAAAATTTCTTAAACCTTTTGTCTAATTGGTCCATCTCCTCATCACTTTCAGGTGAAGATTGTTCACTGTTGGAACCTTCTATAGAGACTTAAATTTTTTCATTTTCTATGTGTTTAGAGGTAGTAGTCTTAAATTCTATAGAATTTCTTTTGTGTTCATCCTCTTATTCCTTTTTTAATTTGATCTCTTCTTAGTACATCATTTGTTTCCCAATGAGTCCTTTTACAAGTAATTTGCTGATGTCACATGATTATCTAATAGAGACAGAAGTTCCTCTCCATCTATCTGGTAGGCATCTGAGAATCCTCATGATTTGTTCTTTGGTTATAACTTCTCTTCCCATAGAGATCATTGTATTGAAATTTCTTTTGAACCTGAGATACTTATCAAAAATAAGCCCATGAGGATTCATTTTAAAGTTATCAAACTTAATATTATAATAATTGAGTATCATTTTATTCACATTAGTGGTTCCATCATGTGAAACAGGAAGATTATCCCATGTAGTCTTGATTGGGTCATCCCAAGTAGTTCTAGCAGTATCATGAATCTTATACTCATCTACAATTAATGACCAAATTTCAAAACTCATACATTATAAATGCATTTTCATCTTAATTTTCTATTTTTCATAATTAGATCCATTAAATAATGGTGTTCTATTGGTTGCGTCACCTTCTATTCTATTATCCATAAGAAAGAAATACTTTGAAAGAGCTATAAATTTAAAATTAACTGAAATTTATAGATCTTTAAAGTACAACTAAAATCACAGTTAAAAGGGTTAAAAACAGAGTCTTAATAGGAATAAATCCTATGATACCAAATGTTGGTTAGCGTAGAGTACTCAAGAGGGGGTGAATTGAGTATCTATAAAAAATTCTATTAAAATGTTAACTAAAAATACACCCAATACAAATGAATATAGCCCAGTTAATCAAGGTAATAAGGTTATAATAGTTTGATTATTCAAATAACTTCTCATAAGATTGGCTAATTCTCAGTAATATCAATGTGAGTTATTGATACAACTTTTGAAGCTATTCTAATAAGGAAAAACATTAATAACATCTTTATAATACTAAATATCAAATTAAAACTAGTTTTTCTGAAATATGCAGTAAAGTAGAGAAAAACTAAATTAAAAGACACAACAGACAAAACAAGTGGTTTAGTCTTAAGATGAGACATAATCCACCCCACTTGGTGATTACCAGCCACCAAGAAATATATATAGATAAGAGATTGATCCACACCCTATATTGGGGTAAAATAATTGTACATAGAAATGTCTAGGTCGCAAGACCTCTTACACTATTATTCATGTGTATAAATGACCAGGTCACACAAGGACATATTCCACACTTTTCTATGGGATTAAATAGATGTAAGAAGATATTGGATAAAGGATATCTTGTATCCTTTAGTTTAATATAGGATACATTGTGTGTTTTAATATAGACACACACACACACTACTTGAAAGATAAAAAAATACACAATAGAGAAAAGACGATGAGAAAGGATTCGAAGTGCTCTTAGTGTTATTATATGGAGATATGGACTTGTCGGATGAGGAAAATGAATGTATTAAGTCCTCTTGTGAAAAATAGAGTGTTTCAAGTCTGGTTATCTAGTTTCCAATTCTAATATGGGAGTTATGTATCTTGTATTCTTCTACAAAGATGTTTGAAGCTCTGATCTATGGTAGTTCAACCTTTTCTAATTGGGAGTGCTTCATGTGTTCTTCAATTTTATGTTCTATGCATGAGTTCACTTTTTCAAAATAATGATCACATGTCACTCTATATATCTCATTTTAAAACAATGTTTTTCTTCCTTTTTAATTGGGAGTGCATATGTTGGAACCAACAGGATGCATGTATTAGGTAGCTCGTACCTCATACTGTCAGGTGACATGTCTATAAAGCAACATTAATGTTGATAGTTCCATTTAATAACTTAAATATGACTGTTAGAAATTAAATTGAAAATGAAAAAAGAAGTTTAAAGAATGGTGTCACAGTTTATATTGAAAAAGTGTCACTTAGAAATGATATCACAAGGAGATGGTGTCTTCTCATTTTCTTTTGAGCAACGAGACAGTCACAATGCCATAGCTTTGTTTACATCTTGAACCGATAGCACATATGCGGTGTTAGGATCACAGTGTCTTGTCATGGTATCTAGGTCGTGATGTCTGGTCATGGTGTCTGCTCATGGTATCGAGTCACGGTGTCTGGGTCATAGTGTATGGGTAATGGTTTCTAGGTCCCATGTCTGGATAACGGTGTCTGGGTCACAGTATTTGGGTCACGGTGTTCGGGTCACAGTGTCTGGTCATGGTGTTTCGGTCATGGTGTCTAGTCAAGGTGTCTAGGACTTATCCAAATATATGTAAACATTATTAAGCAGTAATACTCACAGAATGGTTTAAACTAAATTAGTGTTACAATTGAACAGGAATAAGCATAACAATTTAGATTCTAAATTTGAACCAGTAAGCATGGAATCATAAGAATACCAAGAAACATCAAACATGATTTAAATAAGATGAGCCTAATTTGCATGATTTTCATGATTTTCATGATTTGAAAGCATTAAAACATGATCAAACAAGAGTATTCCAACACCATTAATTAGTCGATGGGCCTACAACAATAGTGATTTAACAGGAAAACCAAGAATCACCAGTTTAAGGGGATGAGACCCTTGGATGCCCAATTTGTTTTGGGATCTGATCTCATAGTTTAGTGGGGAAAGATATTTAGTTTGACTAGTATCTGTAGTTATTCTGGTTGATGCATTAATGTACTCTTAATTTTGTTTCTTATGTACCCACATTAGAACTGATTATTGAACTTCTATAAGAAGGGCCAAGATGTTCAGGATTCCTTTGACACAATAAGACCATTAAGAATACCCGGGGTTTTGGAATTTTAATGGAGACACCATAAGACCATTGTGAATTCCTTGGACCTACTGTATTTGAATTGAGATATAAGGTTTTGAGTGGGAATAGGTCTCTAATATTGGATATTTTACATCATAAGGGAGACTATTGGATCCCCTTGATCGATGCCTTGGATACCTCTGAGGATTGGGTGGAGGCACTAGTGATAGATCAATAGAGGATATGTGAGATGTGGATACTCGGGTGAGTGACCATGAGATCTAGGATGGTATTTCAATAAATTTCTTGGTTCACCCATGAATCATAAGTATATTATTTAGGGTTATATCCCTCTTAAGAATCAAGTAATGATCTGACACTGATGGATATACAGGTACTACTATGGGGTTCATCCTAATTTCATGATGATAAATGTAGCCTTGTGACACCCTAAGGTTCACTACTCATCATGATAGATGCTTGAGGATTGGATCCAAAGGGTGGGAAAATTGTTCCTCTTAGGTAATTTTAATGCTTGTAGATTCCCCGACACTTAATAGAGCATGAATTTTCAATTAAGGATGCATTATTGAGAATCAACCAAGGTTAGTGGGTTTTTCCTGAGATATGTTTATATGCCATTTTTTGGAATGGTCATTGTGTCATGATCAGACATATCCTAACATCAGGCCAATGTAGGTATTGTTGGTGGTTTTATTTTTTGATTTCATCATCTTTCTATGATATCGATGCATGTCACATGAACATATCACTATATTTTTTATTATTCATGGGACCAAGTTGGAGGTTCCATACTGAATTTTATACTAACCCTATGGTCAAAAAGCCATAATAGTAGGGTACTGGATCATCACTACAATTTTTATAGGCATGGGTTGGGATGAGACCTTCTATTAGAATAATTGAGTATGAAAAATCATATGATATTTTTTAGATTGGGATGAGGCATGACTAAAAGTTATAGTGGATCCCTTTTATTTTATTTCTTTATCATTTTTTGTTAATTTGATCAACCTAGGGGGTGATCTTCCTTTAATACCCCTATGTCAACATTTTATTTATTATAACATGATCATCTTATTTATTATTTCTATGTAATATAACTTATATGATGTTTGGTTATTCCTATTAAAATTTCACACTCTGATATAGGGGGTGTAGCCTCTCTATGATACTACTATTGGCCCATAATTATATTAAATAAACTATATAATATGATTAAGCATTCATGATTCCATGCAGTGGTCCGATATGGTCATTGTTCATAGTGATTCAGGTTTGGGAGTTACCAAGTAAAACTCGCCATAGTTGAGATGCTCTCTAGATTCAAAAATATTAGCACTATACCTCTTATGCATTTCATATTTAATATAGTCCATAAGTAATATCACCATATCCTATGTTTATCAAAAGGTCATTCCACTCACCCATACAAGTTGACTGCCTCATCTTAACAGTAGACCTCATAACAATTTGGCCATTTTTCGACAAAACCATTGAGATTTAGTTTCTTTCATTAGTCATAACCTAATCCTCTAGTTCAATCACCTATTTATTGATTGAAATGATTTTTAACACGACTTTATATGACTATTTATTACCCAATCACACCTGATTCATGATTATTCACTAACCCTCACTGAAATCCCCTAACACGATTCCATGATATTTAAGTTTAAAAAGAGGCTTAGGCTCTAGAATGATCTTACATATCATGAGATTCTACATGATCCTCCTATATACATATCTCACCTGCTACTTAATATCTATTATTCTTAACTGATCATTAATATAACCCATAAAAGTTAGATATTTGGTCACACTCTTCCATATATCATATATATTTTGTAAATGTCACCCACTATGTTGTATCTCCTAGTTTCAAGTATGTACCCCTTTATTTATATATTATAAGTATGTATAGGTTTGGGTGATGTTTGGGAGGTTTTGGATGACTTTTGAATGTTTTTAGGGCTTATTGGGAGGTGTATGATTTGATAACAATTAGTAAAAAATGGTGAAATACCTACAGGAAATCATGAAAAGTGAAACATAGGCCACTAGGTAGGTTCATAGTTAGGCACATTGTTTGTCCAATCTATGTGGACACCAATAGAAAACCATTATTTTGGGGAATAAGTACTTTTTATGGTTGGAACCTATTTTGTATAACCATTTGGCCCAACCATGTGAGGTGTTACTTAAGGAAGGGGCGTGTGCAAAACTAGTGCACATTTTCCCTAACCATGCCCCCTAACCATGCATGAACAACATTTAGATCTAAAAAATTGAGGATCTAACTCAGTTTATCCCTTTAACCCATATTTCCCCTCTATTATGACCCCAATACAATTTTGTCTCTTCCCAAAGGCTTTGATGATCCTTCCCTTTAATTCGAGAGTAATCCTTTGGAAAATCTTGGTGCATAGAAGCCAAGATTCCTTAGTAAGTCTCCATTCTTGGAGATTTTTCTTAGATATCATCTTCCTCACTCCCTTGGATTCATGGGTTTAATCCTTTGGTGATAAATCTATGATGGTTTATCCTAATCATGATAATATTTTATTTTTTTATAATAGTGAATGATATATAATGTGGTTTTTTTGAGTTTTAACCTATTTTGATGAATAATTTATTTTTTCTTAAGTTTTATAGGTATGTGGATTCAACCTCGACTCCTCTTATTATAACTTGAACGATTTGTTTCAAATTGTCTAAATTTCTTGGAATTTTTTGTGAATGTTTTGTGAAAATATGGGTAGAAAACGTCTTTAGCAATGCTTTGTGAAATTGTGGGATTATTGTACAAAGTTTTTTGTTGAATGATTTTAAAATATTGAGTCTAAAATGGTATTTTTGTTTGATTCATGGAAATATATATTCTGGAATGGTTTCCAATAAAAATATGGTTTTATTGAAATAGGTTGACAAAATTGGTTTGAAATAGTTTTTTCATAATTTGTTGTCATGTATTCATTTTCATTAACTTGACACCGTGGAAGGGGTGTGTGACATTGGAGAACTCTTATATGGTTACCTTGTGATAACTTTTTAGATCAATGAGAGATCATTCATGAGTATGAAACTATCACCTAGACATGCATGTGTTGATGTGTGGATTGTAATGGGTTATGCCAAATGGATTTTTGGAATGGTTTGAAGGACTTGTTTGGCTCTTTTCCAAGGAAACTGTTTTGTGAAAAAATGATTTGATTTGATATAATCCGTTATAAATGTTTTAAAGTGTTTTATATAATTTTTTTTATATAAATTTGATATCATGTTCTATCCTTGTGGCATGAGTAGATAATTAATTTGGGGAAAACCTACTGAGTTTAGTTAATCACCCCCAACTTCAGTACTTCGTTGCTTTTACCGATATTATTTAGCATGAAATAGGTAAACAAAAAGTATCTAAATTATTCAGTGATGAATCATGATACTTTTAGCATGGATTTTGGAGTTGGAGCTTGGAGAATGTTGAGAGATATTGAGTTAGCTCTTTAGAGTCTTGGTTTTTGTTGGTCTTGTCTTTTGATTTAACCTTTGATATCAGTTTTTTGTTTTTTAATTGTAAAATGATATGGGTTATGGTATATATTGATATTATCAGTTTTATTATATTACTATGGTTTCAAGCATAATTTATATCTTTTTTATTTAAAATATGTTAGTTGTGGTTGTTTTATTATTGAAGGAGAAATCATCCCCCAATTTTTTAAAAGCCCATGGAATTTATTTATAGCCTTTGGTGTCTTATGGATTTCACATAAGTCCAATTAGTAACTCTACCCTAACTCAATTAAATGAGGAGGGGTGGAATGTCACAAGTGGTATCAGCTTGTTGGATCCTTCGGTATCAGTTATATCAATCATGGAATTACAATTGATTCTCGATTTGTCCTTGATTTGGGATTATAGAAAGGTGTGGAATTGTTGGAAATTGAAATATAGAGCATAAAAAGGAATATCTAACCTATTTATTCCAAACCTAATGTTACTAGTGAGTTTGGTACATAAGTATTTTAGAGACACTTATATGAGTGTTACCGCATTTTCCTGGGTTTAACTAATGAAAATTGAACAATTTTAATTTTATAAATGAATTTACACTTGTAGTGCATATTTCATTTTGAGTAATTATTTATGATGTGGTGAAAATGAGTTGTTTTTTGAAAAGTGGGTTTTTTTCAAATGTTAGATTTTAAAAAGGCATGATATGGGTATTCTTAAAATGGGTTTATTTTCAAAAGTACGGTGAAATTTTCAAATATAGGATGAAAAAAGAAAGTGCTAAATTTTGTAAATCCTCATTGTGATAGTTGTGATGTGGTAAATTTTAATTACCAAGCCTTTGGTTACTATACAGTGAGACTTATGATGTTCTTTTGGTTATTGAAAATGGTACCTGATAGGGGTAGAAGAAACCAACAGAAAGATGCTACTAAGAATGTGGTTTCACTAGAGCCACATTTTAACCAGCATTTGGTTCAAATTATTTTCCAATCATTTCAAGAAGTAGATAGAGAGAACCAAATAGATTAACTAAGAGAAGTGGATCATTCCATTCAGTTTTCTAGAAGTAGAATCCACCCATCTTTTGGGGTGATTCAGAACCAGAGAAGGTTGAGGTGAAGTTGAAAAGGGTGAATCAAATATTGAATTTCCTAGGAACACTAGTAGAGTTTAAATTCATGTTGTAAACATATATACTGGTGGATATTTTATGCCAGTGGTGATATTTAGTACTCATGGTAAATTATTCCAAGGAGTTATGCTGGAGGATTTTGAAGAATTGTTCAACAAAAAATTCTATCCTCACATGTTTAGGATTTATAAAATGATATTATTTTTCATATTTAAGTATGAGAATATCTTAGTGATAGAGTACAAAAATAAATTTATGAATTTAGACCGCTTTGAACCCAAATATTCTGCTTTTGTGTCCTTGAAGTAATGTATTTTTTAATTGAGGCTGAAACTGGATATTCACTTAAATATTTTGGTGCTCTGTATAACATATTACATGTAGATGGTCAATATAGCAGTGGTGGAAGAAAAAACATCAAAATTAGTACTATGGGATTAATCATATTGATACCTAAGAGAAATGGTTGGAACTCTAATACTGGGAACAAGTGGAAGAGGGATTCATATTTCCAAGGTAGTGAAATTAATCAGAACTAGACATCTAGATTTGTGAATCTTCCTACAAAACTCAAGAGTAAAGATTATTGTTTCCAATTTTTATTTTTGGATCACATCAAGTTAGATTTTACAACACGACCTAGAGTATGCCACATTTACAACTAAATAGGACAACTTCAGTGCTATTGTCGCATTGCTCCACAGTCGGGTGTACGAGATACATCTCATGGTTCGAAAACATCATAGGATTTGATGTAATGAGTGATGTATAATTCCTTTCAACATCAAATCTTAGCTAGACCTATATATTATAGTAATACCATGACTCCTTGACAAAGGATATCTCAATAGGGAAACAAAGAGAAAAGTGCAGCAAGTAAGAAATTATATAGAGTTGAACAAGTGATTATATATGATAAATATGGACCATCGATGGTGAGAGTTACAATAATTTTGAATTATACACTTATTCATGATTTTTTTGATATAGGTGGATCCCATTCATTTATTTCTTCATGATTTTTTTATCTTCTCGGTTTAAATTATGAGATGAATCCTCCTCTTTTGACCTTCAAACTCCTCCTTTTGGAAGATAATATAGAGCCTTTATGAGTTAATCATGTTCTATAAATATTTATAGAGTTGAGTGTTTATGTAATTTCATTATGCTCAATATGGATGTCTATGACATAATCATAGGTATAAATTGGTTGACTATGTTCAAATATCACATCGATTGTTATACATGAATGCTTAGTTATACAACAGATGATGGTGTTGGATATCTCTTTAAAGGGGAACAGAATGTAAAGGTAGGTTGAAAAAGCTTTTTGGAACCAGTAGTTAGACTAATCTCGTATGAGATGGTAGAATTTTATTTTTTAGTGCTGGATGAGATCTAGAATAGTAGTTTTCCAATAGTTTTTGATCAGTTTCCAGTTTTTTTCTTGATAAATTCTCTGGGTTTCCGTAGAAAAGAGAGGTGGAGATTACAATTGATATCTTTTTGAGGACTATTTCTATCTTACTTATATATTATCAAATGGATCCAATAGATTTATCGGTACTGAAATTCTAGTTAGAATAGTTTAGAATTAAAAGGGTTCATTTGGCCTAGAACATATTTGTGGGAATAAGTGGTCTTGTTTGTGAAAAATTTGGATGGACCGCTTTAGATTTATGTGGATTATCATAAAACTAACCAAGTCATGATAATTAAATTCTATCGAATTCAAATAATTGATGATATATTTGATCAATTGATAGGATCTAAGTGGTTCATTATAATTTACTTATGATTAGGGTATCACAAATTACGAGTTCAAAACATGGATATTCTGAAAGCATGTTTGAAAAGTAGACATTCCCAAAACTAGTATGTGGTTATTCCTTTCAGTCATAATAATTCACCATAAGTATTTATGGAATCTATTTATTCTATTATTTTACGACTTGGAACCATTACCTATTGGGTGATAAATTTACAATGTATACATATCATAAGAGATTGAAACGCATTTTCTCATAGAGGGAATTAAACCAGAGACAAAGAACATGGATGGGGTATCTCCAAATATTTGACATTGAATTTATGTATACACCAGGTAAAGGAAATTTAGTGGAAGATATAATAAAAAAAATTCATATGCTTAGTTTGAAAAATAAGTTTGATAGCAGTGGAATTTGATGTCGGTGATAGTTGACAAACACTAGGATTATGAAGACTGAGGTAGTGAAGTGGTTTTCCTACCAATTTATATGGTTCCTGATATGGGGGAGATGGTTAAAGATGCACATACATCTTATTCATAATGTTTTTTATAAGGTTATGAATCAATGGTGGGGAGACCATTGAGGAATTGAACCTAGAAAGGTATTTAGTTCTATGGTTTATGGATCAGATGATCATACTTTTTGCTTGTTAGGAACAAATTCTTCATGGTTACCACCATTCAAAATGGGTTGTTCATCCTATAGTACAAAAAAAATTATAAGGTGTTGAAAGAATAATTATGTTGGGTTAACATGAAAGGAAATGTGGTTGAGTTTGTTTTGAGATTCCTTAATTTCTAACAAGTTAAGGAAGAGAATCAATGGATAACAGGTATGTTACAGTCTTTACCTATTCCTATTTGTAAATGGGAGTAGATAGAGATGGATTTTGTGATAGGTCTCCCAAGTACTATTCAAAAAAAATTATATGGGTAATAAAGGATCATATCACAAAGTTGGATCATTTAATTCTTATGTATGAATCTCATATGAGTGATACATTTTCGAAAATTTATACCCTAGAAGTGGTAAAGAGTCATATCATATCTATTTTGATAATATCAGATCTAGATCCTAGATTTATGCCTTATTTCTGGAAATACTTGAAAAAATCCATTGGGGCTTAGTTGACCATGAGTACAACATATCATCCTCATATTCATGGAAAATATGAACAGATGATACAAACATTTGAAGAAATGATTTAGACTTATATAATGGATTTTGTGGCTCATGGGGAGAGAATGTAACATAAGTATACTTCCTATAAAACAGTAGTTTTTATGACTCAATACATATTGGTCCTTTTCAATCATTGTATGTGCGTCCTTTTCATTATCCACTTTTTTGTTTGGAAACAAGTGAGACTTCACTAGTTGGGATAAGCCTTGTCCAAGATACAATATAAAATATTCAATTGATTAGGAAAATAATGAAGATAGCTTAGAGACATCAGAAATAATCTTCAGATCATCATCAACATTTTTTGTCATTCTAGTTGAGTGATCATGTGTTCTTGAGTACTATCAAAGGCTTAGGCATCATCATTTTGGGAATCAGAGAATGTTTTATCCATGACACATATGCCCTTTTGAGATATAGGAATAAGTTGGTGAGGTGGAGTATCGGTTGGAACTACAGCCATGGTTCAGTTCATGGGATAATGTGTTTCATATATCTCAGTTGAAAAAGTGTGATCCTAATCTTGACCATTAATTTTATCGGGCCATATTTACCTAGAGACAGATTCTTTATTGGTTCATGTGCTAGTGGATATTATGGATGAGAAGTAGAAAGTCTTTCATGTGAAAAGAATATTTCCATTACAGTTTTTCGGAAACATGGTTAGATTCAGAAATAAACATAGTAATGAGATAAGGAAATGTTCGAGGAATGGCCTAAAACATTTTAGGACAGTGGTGGTTTTCTACTTTTTACAGAAATAAATTATAATGGTGGTGAGAATTTTTCACCCCTAGTTTCATGTAATTACCCTTTTATTTATTTATTTTAAGTATGTAATGTGTTTGGGGGGGGTCATAGGGTTTGGATGAATTTTTGAATTCTTTTAGGGGTTTTATGGAGGTTCAAGGTTTGATCATGGTTAGTAGAAACTATTTAACTCCTCCAGGAAACCATGAAATTTTAAATAGATGATACTGGGTAGGCACACAGTTAGGTGCATAGTTTTTATAATTGTTTGAGACAACCATACAGGGTGCTTCTTAAGGAAGAGGTATGTTCATGGTTAGCACATGGATTACCTAACTATGCCCCTACCCATGAATTTCTAAATGATAGATCTAAAAATTGTGGATATAACTTAGTTTAACCTCTTAACCCCTATGTTTTCATCTATTATGACCATAATTCAGTTCTCTATTTGTATAATGGTTGTGGAGACCCTTCCCTTCAGTCTGAGAGTGATCTATTGGAAAATATTGTTTCATTAAAGAACATATTCCTCATAAAGTCTTTGTTCATAGTGGGTTTTCATAGGTCTCATATTCTTTCATCTATTGGTTCATAGGTCTAATCTATTGGGGATAGATCTGTGATGGTTGATTCCAATCATGATTATATATTTTTTTGATGATAGGGAATGATATATAACATTGCGTTCTGGAGTTTTAACCTATTTTTTTGAATAATTTGTTTCGTTCTTCATTTTAACCTAAGTTTTTTGAGGTAGTTGGATTCAATCTTGACTCCTATTATTAGAAATTGAACACATAGTTTCCAATTATTTAAGTTTCTGGGAATTTATTATAAACTTTTTGTGTAAATATTTTTAGGAGCCTTCTTTAATGATTATTGAAGAAAATTTTGAATTTTTGTGAAAATTTCATTATTGAATTATTTTAAAATGTTTATTTTAAAATGGATGTTGGGTTTGATTCCTTGAAAATGGTTGTGTGGATTGTTTTTAAAAAAAGATAATTTCTTTAAAATGGTGTGTCACAATTGGTTTGACATGGTTTCGGTATAATTGGTTGGTGTGTGTTCAATTTCATAGATGTGACAATATGTAAGGGACGTGAGACATTAAGGAACTAATATATGGTTATATTGTGATGACTTGGTAGTTTGAATAGAGACTGATCTTGAGTATAGAACTATCAGCTAGGCATCCATGATTGGATGTGTGGGTTGGAATGGGTTATTCCATATAGATTTGTGAAATGGTTTGAAGGACGTGTTTTTTTATTTTCCATGGAAATTATTTTCTAAGAAGATGATTGGTTTTGCTATAAAATTTTATAAATGTATTTAAGTGTTTTATATAAATTTATTTATATATATGTGCTAACATGTTCTATCCTAGTTTCATGATTATGGAAGTTATTTTGGGAAAACTTGGTAATTTTCATTACTCATCCCCTTCTTTGGCACTTTGGAGATTTTTTAGATATTGTTCATTGAGACACAGGTTATGGGAATGTATCTTATTTTTTTTAGTTATTAATCATGATTATTTGATAAAGGATTGTGGAGTTGGATATTAGAGAATGTTGGGAGATATGTAGTTGGTATCATTTGAGTATTGGATTTTTTTGGTTTTGACTTACACTTTATACTCTAATATTGGTTTTTGGTTTCCAAATTGTACTCTGATATGGGTTATGTTATATGATTATATTAATATATTTTTTCATTAACCTGGTTACATGTATCTTTTATATATTGTTTGGTTATGGTATTCTAGTTGGGGATGTTTTATTTTCAAAGGGAAAATTGTCCCCCGGTTGTATTGAATCCCTTGAAATTTATTTCCAGCATTTGGTGTCTTGGGATTTTTATATAAGGATAAGTAGTAATTCCACCTTGACTCAATACAATGAAGTAGGGAGGTATGTTACACACCCAAACCCTTGAAAATGGATTTATAAGAAATCCACCATCATATTGGTTGATAATCACTTTCATTATCAATCAAAACATATTAAAAAAGGAGTCCACTCTTGTACCCCACTTCTACCAAACTCAATTAATTATACCGTGAGTCATAACTCATAATTCCTAAGCTCACATGACTAATAGACTAACAATACATCCCAAATATTTTAGTCACATCCCTTACACCAAAATCTATTTATGGTCGTATTCAAAATATTTAATCAAGGTAATCCATATTCTTGTATCAATATCACTCTCAAAAATACCTCAAATATTATTATCATAATACAAATAATTTACCCATGATTCCCATCACTAGAGGTTCCCATTTTCTTGTGATAACCCCTATCTCTCTGTGGGTTGTCTCATATATTGTTACTCATCTCAAGTAGAAAATGGAGAATGTTCACTTACTTTATTAATATTCTCAATATTCACTACTATGAGTTTCACCGCAGAAAAACTATTCTCATTTCCTAATACACGAATCACATATACAATCTTGGTTAGAATTCCTTAAGCATCCACTCATGCCTTAATATCAAAAATTTCAAGGAATCCATTATACCTTTGATATGATGATGCAACTCTTAATAATTAACAATTTTCATTCCTTGGAATCAATTTGATACATTACCTCTTTGAAGGTGGAAATTACAATATATCATCCTTTAATTATCGAGCACAATATGAATCTAAGGATTTTACTATACTCCAAGACCTTGATTATTTTTATACTTTTATCATTCATTAACTTAATTCTTGTTGCAGTGGGTACAAAAATGGGTTTTATTTCAACAATATGAATATAATACAATAAATTATTAGAATATATGGATTTAGAGAAAAATGTTCTATAATACTATTATGTAATGTAAATTCTAATAAATAATGTTAGTTTACCTATCATAGAAATTTCAAACCCATTATTCATTATCCAGACAAATTATTTTCAACATTATTTCCTTGAGCGACAAAAAATTATTGAATTGGAATATATTGGAACCATAAATTTTTTATTAGGTTTATTCAATAAATATATTTTATGATCAATTTCACCACATAAGAATATTAAATTCATTATAAAATCACACATGTAATACCATTTTATTAGTACTTATTTCAATCCACATAATGGCTTAATTAGTTTATAAACTATTAATTAAACATCATTGAGAATAGAAATATCTTGTTACCCAATAGAGGCTCCTTTTTTCAATAACCCATTGATAGAGGAATAATTTGACTCCATTTGAAATATATTAAACTTTTTTGAAAGATAATTCTTATGGAAATATTTATTACTTAAAACATTTTCACTAGAGTTAAGGTATCAAAAATATAATCTCCTTCAATTTTAATATAAACTTTGGAAGTAATTCCTACATTATTATTCATAACTTTTATATTTTTATTCACATTACTTTAAAATAACTGTTAATCTGGATAATATTTTTTTAGCCTTATTATAATTTAACAAGTATATTTTTGCTCAAAGTCATTAATTTACTAGAGCTTATATTTTACCCAAATTTTACCTTTTAATGTTTCTTAAAAAATAAATTATTCAATAAGGGATATTAAATTTTTTACTACATATAATTATTCCAATTTTTTTAAATAAGAATAAATTTTTTATTGATAATTTTCTTTTCATTTATTTGAGATCATTTTTAAAAAAAATCATGAATTCTAGTTACTAAATAATAAATTTTATCTTGTTTATATTCTAAATAATTATCAAAGTATACTTCTAATTTCATGGAGACTTATAGATAGAAATTTACAGTTCATATTTGAAATGAATTTATTCATTTTTTAATGAATTGAAAACTCATTTTCAAAAATAGTTTCATATTTACTTTCAACCATCAAACCTAGACTTTAGTTTTATCATTTGTTTTCTGTACTCACAACCTCTAATTCCAAAATTAAATTGCTTACCATCCATATTCAAAATATAACACACACATTTGAATTTATGATATTATTTGATATTTTCTTTCTTATTACAACACATCTCATCAGAATACATGTCATCAAAGGGTTTGATGTGAAAAATATAATTTCATATCATTTACCTCAAATAATTTTAATAGATATCTATAGGAATTGAAATCATTAACTATATGTTTTAGAACTTTCATATCCTCCTCTCAACAACCCTATTTTGTTGATTTATTCCGACATATGAGAATTGATCAATTATTTCATTCTTACCAATGTATTATTCTAAAATTTGAATTTATAACTCCAAACCATTTTCATGTCACAAAGTGAGTATTTTATTATTATATATATTTGATCTATCCATATATATTGATAAAATATAAAACATTATTTTTTTGAGAAGTTAAAATTTACCAATCTATTCTACTAGAATCATTAGATAATTATGTATTGTTTGTTTGACCTCTATAGGGTTTTGTATGAATTAGTATTTTTACATCCACTTGAAATTGATATAAAGAGTCCATTTATTTAATTTTTTATAGTTTTATAGATTATATTTCTTTTACCATCTTGTAATCATTTATATATGTAATAATGGTCTCTGTTAATCATTTGAGAAACTTTAATAACCCCTCATTGTGTTAATTTCTCCAATAAGTGTTGATTAATATATTCAATATGCTTTTACCCTTGATAAATAAATTAGATCTCAATAAATTAGCATATATAATATATATTTCTTATATAATTTCATCTAATTATAGAATTTTGAATTCCTTTTTTGTGTAGTGCACTATAATTCATAATCTATACTGTATAGTCCTCATTTTTCATGATAATTGTAAAAACTTTCACATTTATTATCTTGTATGAAGTCTAACCACTGTCATATATTCATATTACATCACCATTTATTTATTTAAGGGATACTTCAATATAATTAAAATTTTCAAGTTTACTACTCCTGAAATAATTATATTTTCTAGTCATTAGAATTTTATCCTAGACTTATCCTTCATAATATATAAGACAATCTTACTTTAGAACATCTAACCAATTCTTCAATTCCAAGTGTAATCTTGGAATCCTTTATTTAATCCTCTTAGGTGAAGGATTTACTCTCACTATGGATGTATTCATCGTTCATCTTGGCTGTAAAGGTCTTTAATATTCCTTAGTCTTACTTTTTTAATTTGGGGTTAGGAAGAGTTCATCATATTTTAAGAATTTTTTTAAAATACATTTTAAAATTACTAAATCAATTTAACAATTTATTGGGAAATTAATTTGGAATTTTTCAAAGTGATTTTCAACAATTTAGATGTTTTTAGGGATTTTAGAAATATTAAATAAGACTTATATCAATTTTTTATATGTTTAATTAAGTGGAAATTAAATATTTAAAAATTCATTTTTACCCTTATATAAGACCATACCTATGTGTAAGGTGTGTTATTTTTTTAAACTTTATATAAAGGTAAAACTATTTTTGGACTAGTTATACAAGGTTAGGCCTTATCTTCCAATAGCTATGTATATTTCATTTAAAGCTTTTGAATCTCACATAATGGTCTTTCCCATCTCACATAAATGTAGTTTTGGTTTTATAGTATACGAATAAGGGTATACATGAGTTTTCTAATGCAATGTAAAGGTAGCTTTTGTTTTGAACTATCTAAATAAAGGTAGCTAGCAATTTTTATGACCTATGTAACGGTTATCTAGATATAAATAAATTTTAGTAAAGGTATCTACTGATTTTACTTTCCTATATAATGGTAACCCAAATATTACATATAGGTAAGTCATAAATCTTAATCCCTGCTTAAGGGTATCCTAAATTTTCTAAAATTTCTATAAGGGTGTCCAAACACATAAGGGTAAATCCATGAATCTATTAATTTATCTCAAGTTTGGTTGAACTAAGACTCACATTTTACATTTTATTGGTATTCAAAAAATCATCTGATACACTGCTATAAGTTCCAGTCCTATGAACATTTTCATCTCTCCAGTATTTTGGGTGTAATATATAAAGCTTATCTTCTTCTGGTAGAGGATCTTTAAAATATCTCTTTTGTTACGTGAAAGTGTTTCTTTTTCATGATTTGATTTCCAATTTTTAAATGGGTGGGATTAAATATAAAGAGATAATAATCCAAAAAGAATCACTTGATGAAATTTTAGCTAATATTTTGGAAGTATGTAATGTGATAAAAATAAAAAATAGTTGGAAACACATGCATTGAATATTATTTTTATTACCTAAATTATTATAAAATAATTTACTTGGAATAGTTAATGTTTGTAGTAGGTTATTAATTATATCAATAAACTGGAATTCACATACTGCATGATAATATGTTACTTTAAGGATAATATCATGTTGTCTAATATTCATCACATATTCCCATGATATTTCATGAATTGAAATAGCAGATCAATTCACGTTATATAATTATTTCATTCACATTGATATTATTTTCTTAATATGTAATTTGCAATAGAAAATGATTATTACATGTTGGTGGATTATTATTATTATGTGAAACATGTTAATCAAAGTAATATGTTAGAGAATATAATGAAATGTGGTAAAATAATTTTAAATTTTATATTATTATTTCCAAAATTTAATTAGAAATAATATTTTATGCTATAGATTGTTATGATTAACCAAGAATATGGAAATCAAATATTGAAATATATATTTAATATTATTTATAAAAATTTCAAAAAATGTTATCTTTTGATTTATCACATATGGTAGATAATAGTATTTGATAATATATATGATTATTAGAACAAATAAAGAAATAATAATGTAATGTTTATGAATAATTATTATTATTTTGAAAATTATCCTTGGGAGATAAAGAGATAATCTCATACCATTATCAAATTATCATTTGTTAAAATTAAAATTACCACAAGTAATGGTTTTAAATGACTTAAATAATATTGATCTGAATTATTTTATAATTATATATATTATAAATTGAAATGGGGACATTCATATGTTAATGATAATTAATTTTTCATGTTGGGAATTAAATTACGTTTTCAGATAATATAAGGGAATTGGTTTTTTTTCATGCTTCTTAATTTTTTTAGATAGTGTTCTATCTACATGTATCTATTTTATTACTGTTGTTTAGAATGGATAAATTATTAAAATAAATATACAACATCATATCATATGATATTATCAATTTAATTAAAGTGGAACATGCAAAATTATTTTCTTCTTATCATGGATTTTTTAAAATAAAAAATTAATGCTTTTAAGATTGTTATGCTGATTGTATCTAATTTTTGTTACTGATATAGATTTATTTTCATGTAAAACCCATGCATTCTAAACCACTTAATTCATGATGGACTTAAAATACTTATATGCTAATGAATAAATTTTTGGGGCTGAATGAACCCACTCTTAAAGTGTGAGAACTAGTGCAGAAAACGTTTTTAACGTCACCATTTTTTATGTCAGTTATATATAACCGACGTGATAATATTTGAAATGTGGTTTTTTACATTGGCTATTTTATAACCGACGTAAAAAATGCGGAGAGTAAATTTTTAATGTCGGTTATTTTAATAACTGACGTTAAAAATATTGTGTGTCCGTTTTTTTCGTCGGTTATAAATTAACAGACATAAAAAACCAAATCGCGGTGTTTTTTATGTCGGTAATCAAATAACTGATGTAAAAAATGAGGTATCTACGAATTTTTTACGTCGGATATAAAATAACCGAAGTAAAAAAAGCGGCTTTTGAGGCCTTTTTGATTTCGGTTATTTTATAGCTGACGTAACAAACCAACACGCAGAATTTTTTACTTCGGTTATATTATAACCCACTTAAAAAACTGTGATTTATCATGTATTTTTTACGCTGGTTATTCTATAACCGACGTAAAAACCAACACGCGGATTTTTTACGTCGGTTATAAAATAACCAACGTAAAAAAAGCCATATCTGATACATTTATAACGTCGGTTATTATAATAACCGACGTTATAATTGTAATAAAAATAGATTATAACATCGGTTATTTAATAACCGACATTATAAAACATTTAAAAAATTAACACGCCCTATGGATTGTCATTTACAATTTTTCGATCGACATTCCGGCGACTTGTCTGTCTCTCATAGTAAACCCTAATCAACTCTTCGATCTCATTGCGTTAAACTCGTTTTTCCATCATCGTTTATCATCTTTACTCTCCTCGGATCTATCATCTCAACTCGCAACACTCAGGTAATCCTCCGACGACTTTATTTCGTTCGTTTTTTTCGGATAGTCTATATTTACATTTTGCGATTTTTTTGTTTAAAATAGGTAAGATTCTTTTATTTTGAACCCTCTTACCGCGTTTTTCCATCATCATCTTATTTATTATCCCCAGATCTATTAGATCACCTCGCAATATTCACATAAGCCTCACCTACTTGTATTTCAATTTTTTTTTGTTTCGCGAATGCCCGAAATTGATAGTAATTTTTGTTGTCATTGACCACTAATGGCCTCATTCACCTATATTACTGCAAATTATATTTAAACCATTGTGATACACCCATTCCATGTACTAGTGTGTTTTATTTTATAAGTATATATATGGTTTTTCATGGTGGAATGTTTTTTTTGGATCCTTGGTTGTTTCTATTTTGGGTATCACTTTTTGTTGTTCCATAATCTATTTACGTCGCTTATTTTCGTGGTCTATAATAAGTCTTCATATGCCTTTAAAATATGATTCGTTTCACAATATAGAATTTTAGACTAGTAGGAGATACAATTCATGGTTCTCATTTTGAATAATGGTATGATACCAAAACTAGTATCTTGAGGTTAAAATCTCTAGATATGCCAAAACTAGTAGCTTGAGGTTAAAATCCCATGGTTCTGGGGGGCTGTCAAGAGGGTTGGTGGTTGTCCAGGGGGTTGGAGGCTGTCTAGGGTGTCCATGGAGGTGGGGGTGTGGGAGTCCAAGGGGGTGGGGGCGTTGAAGGGGGTGGGTGGGAAGTCCAAGGGGGTGGGACCTGTCTAGAGGGTTTGGGGGGTTATCTGGGGGGTGGGGGCTGTCCAGAGGGTTGGGGGTGTCCGGGGGGTGTCTAAGGGGGTAAGGGGTCGGGGTGGTGTCCATGAGGGGTGGGGTGTGCTGTCTAGAGGGGTGGCGGCTGTCTAGGGGGGGGGGGGGGGGGTGGGGGCTCTCCAGATGGTTGGAGGGTGCCTAGGGGGGTGTCCAAGGGGGTAGGGGTGGAGGTGCCGTCTGGAGGGGTGGGGGTTGTCCAGGGGGTGGGGTGTCCAAGGGGGTAGAGGGTGGTGTCCAGGAGGGGTGGGGGTGCTTTCTATATGGGTGGGGGTTGGCCAGGGGGTGGGGGGCTGTCCAGAGGGTTAGGGGTGTCCAAGGGGTGTCTAAGGGGGTGGGGGGGGGGGGGGCTGTCCAAGGGGGTGGGGGCCTATCCAGAGGGTTTAGGGGGTTGTCCGGGGGGTGGGGGATATCCAGAGGGTTAGGGGTGTCCAGGGGGGTCCAAGGGGGTGGGGTGGGGGGGGGGGGGGCTGTCCAAGGGGTTGGGGGCCTGTCCAGAGGGTTTGGGGGGTAGTTCGGGGTGTGAGAGGCTGTCCAGAGGGTTAATGGTGTCCAGGGGGTGACCAATGGGGTAGAGGTGGGGGTGGTGTCTAGAAGGGGTGGGGGATGTCCAGGGGGTGGGGGGCTGTCCAGAGGGTTGGGGTGTCCAAGGGGGTAGGGGGTAGGGGTGGGGGTGGTGTCCAGGAGGGGTGGGGGTGGTGTCCAGGAGGGGTGGGGGTGCAGTCTAGAGGGGTGGGGTGCTGTCCAGGGGGGTGTCCGAAGGGGTAGGGGATGGGGGGTGTCCATGAGGGGTGGGGGTGCTGTCTAGAGGGGTGGGGGGCTGTCCAGGGTATGGGGGTGTCAAAGAGGGGTGGGGGGGGGGGGCTATCCAAGGGTGTGGTGGTGTCCATGGGGTGTCCAAGGGGGTGGTGGTGGTGTCCAGGGGGTGGGGGGCTGTACAAGGGGGTGGTGGTGTCCAGGGGGTGTCCAAGGGGGTGGGGGATAAGTGTCAGTTGTGATTGACTACTACATTGTGGTTTCTGAGATTATGACAAGATGATTGTGCCGTGTTGATTGGATTTACATTGTGATTTTTTCTATCTGGATTTTTATTTTAAATTTTATTTGATTATTAGGTTTAGTGCATTTTATCCAATTTTCTATCAACTGTTGTAGGCCCCATGGTTTTCTTTTATTCAATGGAATTTAAAACTATTATATCTAACTATATTTTGTTTTTAAAATAATATTCAAGAATATTTTTTTAAATACACATAGATTTGTTTTATATTTCAAAATTGTTTTACATTCAAATTATGATTTTTTTCATATCAATATATATTTGTCTTACCTTAAAAATATATATATGTTTGATATTTTTTATAGGTAATAATGAGTCGAAGTTGGATTACGGTACATCGAATGAGAAATGAATATGCAGAAGGTGTTAATGCCTTTTTGGAATTTTCTAAACGAAATGTTACAAGTAGTGACATTTTTTTCTGTCCATGCCTAAAATGTTTGAATATAAAGAAGTTGAAAAGTATAGAGATAAAAGATCATATGATTTGTCATGGTTTTAATCTGAGTTATAGCCCTTGGATTTGGCATGGTGAAACTGGATGGAATTTCCCTAATGATGATGATTCGCAAGATGGTAACTCTGATGGAATTGAAGAAATGATTCGCGATATTGTAGCAGAACAAATTGAGATAGAACCGACACTTGCGCGTCTATATGGTGATGCTAAAAAACTATTATATCCTGGTTGTACAGATTTTACGGTTTTATCGACGGTGTCTGGATTGATTAACCTAAAGGAAAAACATGGATGAAGTGACAGAAGTTTTACAGAGCTTCTACAATTGATAAAAGAAATTCTTCCAAAAGATAACGATCTTTTAGATTCACATTATAAGGCCAAGAAAATATTATGCCCGATGGGATTGGGATACAAGAAAATACATGCCTATCCAAATGATTGCATTATATATAGGAAGGAATATGAATTTCTGTTAGAGTGTCCTAAATGTGGGACATAACGGTATAAGGTGAAAGAAAAATCACAGGCTGATGTAGAGATTACAAAGATCCCTTCAAAGGTATTTTGGTATCTTCCTATAATTCATTGTTTCAAATGTTTATTTGCTAATTCATATGATACAAAAAGGTTAAGATGGAATGCTGATGAGCGGGTATGTGAGGGAAAAATACGTCATCTATCTGATTGTCCAGAATGGAAGAAAATTGATGCGCAGTATTCTACATTTGGAAATAGAATTAGAAATCTCCGACTAGGGTTGTGCACAGATGGAATGAATCCATACCGAATCCTCAGTAGTACACATAGTTCATGGCCTATTTTATTGGTAATTTAAAACCTCTCTCCTGAAGTTTGTATGAAGTGAAAATATGTCATGTTGAGTATAATTATCTCTAGTCCAAAGCAACCCGGAAATGATATTGATGTTTACTTGTCACTATTGATTGATGATTTGTAACTGTTATGGGATGATGGTATTATGGTGTATGATTCTTATAAAATGGAATATTTTCAACTACATGCAGTGCTTCTGTTCACTATAAATGAGTTCATAGCATATGGAAATTTGTCTGGATACAGTGTTAAAGGGATTAAAGCATGTCCAATTTGCGAACAATAGACGTCATATTTTCAACTGCGTCATGGGAGGAAAACAATGTACATGGTTCATCGAATGTTGTTGCCTATGGATCACCCTTATAGAAGACTAAAAAAGGAATTCAATGGCTCACAAGAATTTGATACTGCTCCAAAACCTTTATCCCCTTATCTATATTTTTAGAGGGTGAAAAACCTTGATGTGACATTGGGAAAGACACAGAAATCTGGTAATGATAGACATATTTGGAAGAAAGCTTCAATATTTCTTGAGCTACCATATTGGAGGTATCATGAAGTTAAACATAATATTGATTTCATCCACATGGAGAAGAATATCTGTGATTTTTTTATTGGAACATTGTTAGATATTAATGTAAAAACAAAAGATGGGTTGAATGCAAGATTATACTTACTATCAATGGGAATATGTGTGTAGTTAGCTCCCACTCCTAATAGAAGATGAACATCTCTTTCCGTGACTTTCATACATTATTAGAGAGGGAGAATATTATCTTTTTTCAGTGTCTTCATGATATCAAAGTGCCTCAAGGTTATTCTTCAAATGTAAAAAATTTTGTCTCATCGAAGGACTTGAAGTTGATAGGTATGAAATCACATGATTGTCACATCATGATGCAACAAATTCTAATAGTTGCATTACGTGAAATATTGCCCATCCGTTTCCGAAAGACTATAATAAAGTTGTGTTATTTTTTAAATTCAATTTGTAACAAATAGATTGATGTGAATGCTTTGAACATTTTAGAAAAGGGTGTAATTTTTATACTCTGTCAATTGGAAGTGTATTTTCCTCCAACTTTTTTTGATATAATGGTGCATTTAAGGATTCATCTGGTTCGAGAAATAAAGCTTTGTGGACTTGTATATCTTTGTTGGATGTATCCTTTTGAAAGGTATATAAAAATATTAAAGGGGTATGTTAAAAATCCATATCGACCTAAAGCCTCCATTATTGAAAATTATATTTCTGAGGAGGTAGCAGAGTTTTGTACGAGCTACTTCGATATGGTGCAACACATACGTTTGCCTCCATATCGACATGAATGAGTTAATAATGAGGGAAAGTGGATTCATGGTTTGAAAGTCAAATCATTGTCTGTTGAATAGATGAAGAAGTTAGAATCATACATATTGAATAACATAGCTGATGTTCAACCGTATATCACATTGGATATTAATGAGTTGAAACAATGTCATCCAAAGAAGAAAGAAATGCGGATTTTGAATGAGCACAACAAAACTTTTTTGTCATGTTTTAAATATACCTTTCTTGGTAGATCAGATGTATCAGAGACATTAAAATGGACAGTGGGTGGTCCAGGTTTAAATGTGATAACATGGTCCGGTTATGACATTAATGGCTATACATTTCATACAAAAGCTCAGGATAACAGAAGTGCAATTCAGAATAGTGGTGTATTGGTGATTGCAGAAGTAATGCATTTTTCGAGTGCTAAGGAAAAAAACTCAATTTCTTCATCAAGTGCATATTATAGTGTGATTGAAGACATATTGGAGTTTGATTATTTTAAAATTAATGTTCTTGTTTTTAACTGTAAATGGTTTATCTGTAATATCAATGTCTGACACGATGAATTTGGAATGACACTTGTTAATCTGAATAGATTGGAAGAGATAGATGATTATTTTATAATGGCAACACATGAAAAAAAAATTATATAGTAGATAAATCAGATATGAAGTGGGCTGTTATTTTACAAGGTAAAAAACAATATGTTGGTGAGGATGAACTTGATGAAGATTCTGATTTATGTGAGATCCCTACTTCCATGGAAATATTAATAGAATATAATGATGAGCATGTTGAAGACATGGTTTGTGCCATAAGGAACGATCACGATGAAGGAATTTGGGAAAACAATCCATTTGTACATTCCTAAAATTACAGGTAACATATATTTATTTCTTGTTTACAATTATTTTTTTCATAAAATGTTAGATATTGTAAGTTTTTTCTTTATTAAAACATGTATTAAAACAAAATAAGTATAAGTTTTTGTTTATTTTAAGATTGTTTAGTTTACTTTATCATGTTTAACATTACATGAATTATATATCTATTGTTTTTGTTCAGTGTCAATTACTTTAACATTTTTACCAGGTTTACCATGTTTACCATGTTTACAATGTTTACCATCTTGACCATCTTTACCATCTTTACCATTGTTTAGCATGATTACCATATTAACAATGTTTACTATTATGTAACTTAGTACACTTTTCTATTTTATGATTATAGTAGTATTAAAATATTTGAATTTGTATGTTTGTGAACTAATGTTTGTTTTTTTTGATTTGAAGGATAATGACAGATCCTTCAGTTGATCAACCACATGATTCTGGAGAGGAGAATATTGGTCATACCTCTGGGGAGGAGCATTCACATGATCCTCTTGATGTTCCCCAATCTTCCTCATGTGATCCTATTAAGACAAAGAGTTTAAAGGTTGGTAAACTTGGGTGCACACATTTACCAAAATTAGCACTTGCCCGTACGCAGGATCAGAGGATACTCGTTGATTTTGATGATGATGATATTCCTAGAGGTCCAAATACAAAAGATTTTAAGAGTTCTATATCAACTCAGAGTAAAAGAAAATTAATCATTCTATATGATTACTAGAGAAGTGTGGATAAAGCGATTATCTCTCAGTTGTTGGGGAAGATTTTGGTAAGATCTTTTTCTATTGTTTGAATATTCTTTAAATGTTTCTAGTATATGTAATATTTTTAACCCCTTCTTTATCAGATGACATTTGATATTCCTGACACTGGAGGAGTCAGGAAGAAATGCTTATCATTGGCTGCCAGGAGATGGAGGGATTTCAAATCAACCTGCTCATCTTATTTCATCTATGTTCATAGGATTCATGAAAATCCATGTCTTATATATCCTTGTATAGATGAAGACACCTGGAAATAGTTTTTTGAAAGTAGAAGAAAAGATTCATTTTTGGTAATGGAAATGTAAACTTTTATAAGATTTCTCATATAAATGATCCTATTAGTGTTTTGTTAATGATTTCTTATTCTTAATTTATAGCAAACAATGAAAGCTCAACAGGAGATCCAATCTAAAAAATGTATACCCTCATAGTTTATCTCGGGGAGGGTATGCATTTTTGGAAGAACAAATGGTGGTGGAAAAATTTCAACAACTAAGAGCAGAGTCTTCAAGATCTGGAGAGGTGTCCCCTCCATCCCCTCCATCTAGACATGAAAAATAGAAGAGAGCTCAGATGGGAAAAAAGGGTAATTTCTTTCGGAAGAATCAAGAATCATAGCTGAGAGGATTGTAAGATATCTATTTTATTTATTTAATTTAACTATTTTAATCATATAATTTCAATCATTACAGAAATGTTCAATTAATTAATACAGGACTCTCTTGAGGAGAAGAGTTCACAGGGGGAATTTACAGCTACTAGGAGGGAATATATTTTATCTGTAGCATTGGGGAAGCCCGAACATCTTGTTCTTGTAAGAGGATATCCAGCAGGTGTATCAGTAAGAAAAGTGCTTCCACGTTCTTCAACTTCTAATTTTGAGAGGGTTTATAAAAAAATAGAATCCTTGGAGGCTGAAGTTCATAATATTAATGCAACGATGGAGGAAAATATGAGAGCATCGGTGCATTTAATGTTTGTAGACACGCAAAGACAATTTTAGACTACAGCTCCCACTCCTCCACCTCCCCCTACAGACCCCATTATTTATCCTCCACCTCCTCCAGTAGCTCCCACTCCCCCACCTCAGCCTGTGGACCCCATTTTTTATCCTACTCCTCCACTATAGCTTCCTACTTATTGCGAGTTGTATATTGATGATCCTCAGCATCATATAGTTGCATATGGGTTGGTGTATTGTATAGGAGATACAGTTCATCATCAAAAATTAGAGGTATAGAATATGAGGGTCACTGTACAAGATATTATAGATATATCAGCTCGAGTACCATTTCCTACAGATGAGGTGATGATAGTTGGACATAGTATCAACCATTTTTTAATTTGGCCATCCAGACTTCTTTGACTCACTGCCATAGAGGTATGAATGTTATATATTTTATTTTATTTTTTTATTAAAGTTGTTCTATCATTTGAAAACTAATATATTTTTCTATTTATATTTACAGTAATACTTCAAAGGTAAAGAAATATTATATAGACAACAACAAAGACAAATGGCTATGACATCCGATATAGATTCTAGTAGTCTTGACAGATTGTCAAGATATTCAAATTTGATGGTGGGTCATTATGAGTTTCCAATGGAAGCTCATGTTTGTGGACATGCAATAAGTGTGGGGATTATGAAAACTGATATCATGGATCTTGTTACTGGAGATAAGTTGGGCATCAATGTGGTGAAATTTTTTTCCGTGTATGTCTTAGCACCTTTTCCTTGCATTATATTTATTACAAATGTATACTTATGTTTGTTTTTTATTAGGTATATTTATAAAATTTGTGAGAGGAATGAGCTGACAGATGTATATGGATTCGTGGACCCGCAATTGATTTCCCCTGAATCATGTGCATTGGATGAGGAACAAAGAATGCTTTATATTGATGAAAGACTTGAAAATAATATAGTCACACAATGATGGATGATGCCTTTTTGTGAGAGGTATGAAACACATCTCTCTCAAATAGTTCATTATCTTTTAACATAAAATACCACTAACCTTAAATTTCCCTTTATTAGTGATCATTGGATGTTAGGGGTTTTTTCCCAATGGAGAAAGCACTTTATTTTATATGCTTTGTCCATGATGATGTGCGGGAAATTTTTATGGATATATTGGAAATGTAAGTTTCAATTTCTCAATAGATTTATATATTATAATGAATTTTAAATTTACCCCATTCGTATTATTTTCTAACAGAGCATGGGTCTACTTCTGAAAAAACACAAAGAAAAGGAGTGAAAAGATCAAATATGTAAATGCGAAGGTAAATAACCATTTATAATTTGTAAGTTTTGATTTATTACATAAAAATAATATATTGAATTTACTCTCATTCAAAAAGAAATTTCATGAACAACAAGGCGTCATTGAATGCAGATATTATATGTTAAGATTTATGTATGAAATAATAACAACTGGGACAGTTGTGAATTTTGACATGGTATGATTTCCTCTTAAACTTTTCCATAATATTTCAATTTGATTTATTCATTAGACACGTTATCTACTATCATTTTCATTTGAATCTTTTTTATGACCCTCAACCCTATAATGCTGAAGACATCAAACACTTTCAAGTGGAGTGGTCAAATTATTTTACAGGTTTGATTGAATTTTAGTGTTTGTAATGTAATATGTAATATTGAATATTGTCGTTGTAATTGTGTATTTGGTAGTCTCTTAGGTTGGATTTAGTTTTTTTTGAAGTTGACAGTGTATGTTTTGAATATTATATATGCGAATGTTTAATTTTTCTCTACTTCTTGTTTTCGTCTACTTATGATTGTTTTTTTGGTATGGATTCTGGTCTGGGGGGAGGGGTTCCAAGGGTGTGGGGGTGTTCAGTGGGGTGGGGGTGTCCAGGGGTATTGGAGGGCTACCAGGTTGGGTGGGGGGGGGGGGGTCCTAGGTTTCCATGAGAGTGAGAGGGGGGGTAGTCCAGGGGGGTGGGAGCGTTTCCAAGAGGGTGGAAGGGCTGTCCAGGGGAGTGGAAGGTTGTCCAAGGGGTGTCCAAGGGTGTGGGGGTGTCTGGTGGGGTGAAAGGGGGTTACCAGGGGTGGGGGGGGGGGGTTATCTAGTGGGGGGGGGGGGTCCAGGGTGTCCATGGGGATGGGGGGGGGGCAGTCCAGGGGTGTGGTGGGTGCTGTCTAGTGGGTTGATGGGGTTTTGGTCTGTTTTTGGTAACTTTTTGGTCTATTTCTAGGGTGTGGGAGGGATGTCCAGGGATGTGGGAGTGCTTTCCAGGGGTGGGGGTCTACAAGAGGGTGGGGGATGTCCAGGGGTGGTGGTGATGTCTTGGGGTGTGGGGGGAGTGTCCAGGGGTGTGGTGGGGGCAGTCTAGTGGGGTGAGGGGGTTCTGGTTTGGTTTCGGAAACTTTTTGGTCTATTTTAGTGGTGTGGGAGGGCTGTCCAGGGGTGTGGAAGTCCTTTATAGGGGGTGGGGTATACATGAGGGTGGGGGGGGGGGGGTTGTCCAGGGGTGTTTGGGGCTGTCCAGGGGGTCGGGGCGGTCCAGGGGGTGTGGTGGGGGTTGTCCACTGGGGTGGGGGAGGGCTTTCTAGTGTGTGGGGGGTATACATGAGGGTGGGGGGGTGGGGGGTTGTCCCAGGGTGTTTGGGGTTGTCCAGGGGGTCGGGGGCAGTCCAAGGGTGTGGTGGGGTCTGTCAAGTGGGGTGAGGGGTGAGGGGGTGATGTTCAGGAGGGTGGGGGTTGTCCCTTGGTGATTGGGGCATTCCAGGGGTGGTGGTGGGGGCTGTCAAGTGGGGTGATGGGGTGCTGTTCAGGGGGTGGTGGGAGGGTTGTCCAGTGGGGTAAGTTTTATATTTTATCAATGAAAATTATTAATTTTTCTTTAGTTCTTATTTTGATCAACTTCTGTTTTTGTGGTATGAATTCTTGATTTGGTTTCTGGTTGTTTCTGGGGGAGAGCAGAGGACTGCATTCGATTTTTTTTAAAAAAAATATGTCTTCCACGTCCGTTATTTTATAACCGACATGATAAAGAAATCAATAAGGTTTTATCACGTCAGTTTTTTTAATAACTGACGTGATAAACACCTATCAAATGGTTTATCACGTCAGTTATTTAATAACCGACGTGATAAAAGGCCTGGGAAATGGTTTATCATGTCGGATATTAAATAACCGACGTGATAACCCCCCCCCCCAGACTGGTTTAGCACATCATTTATATAATAACTGACGAGATAAACCATTTTCCAGGTGTTTATCACATAGATTATCAAATAACTGACGTGATAAACATCCCCCACATAGGTTTATAATGTCCGTTATTATATAACCGACATTATAACACCCCCCCAGTTTTTTCACGTCGGTTATTAATTAACCGACATAATAAAAACCACGATGTTATGTTTTTTACATCGGTTTTTAAATAACCGACGAAAAAAACTTTATTTATAACGTCGTCCATATTAATTTCGGCTAAAAACCGACGTAAAAAATGAAAAATAACCGATGTAAATAATGTTTTCTGCACTAGTGGAGTCTTGATTGTTTTTGATACTATGGCCTTAGTTTCCATTAAAATTATGTGTGGAGTAATAAATTTGTTATATATTTACTCCCTATGGATTTAGATCCTTGATTTGATTAATTTATAATCTTGTGTGGTTAGAATTATTTTATGTGAAATGTGTGGGAGGCTCATGGTTGTATTGATGGTTGGTTAAATATTGAGTAATGGGTTTAGATCCCATAGTTTAGAGATGGTTAATTATGGTGATGTAAGAACCAATTTATTACAATGAGTAATGGTATGGGACACTAGGGTGGTAAATACTAGTTCATAGAGGGACTTTCTCATTGATTCTTGCTTATAAATCTTTCTTTCTTGATAGCTCAATGACCAGGTGTTATTTATAAAATCAGTTTCCTACTGTGGGTTTTAGTTTGATTCTATATACTGAGAGTGCATATTTTAAGTGGTAGTTTAGGTTGATTCCTTGAGTACCCATATGTTTATTAAATGATAACGAATTAATGAAATAATGGAGTTGGTTCTTGATTCTTACTTATGATGATGACATACATGAGAATATAAGAAAAAAATAAATTTCTTCTTCAACAACTTGCTTAGTGGATTAAAATATTTATCATGGAAATGAAATAATATTAATTAATGGATAATTTATTAATTAATATTATTTTTTGAATGATTATTTTATATCTAAACTATAACGGGGGTGGCTAGGTGTCCTATGTAATGATAGCAGTATAAGACCCCAAGGATTGGTAGTTTTCCTTATTGTGGTTATGTGTGATATTATTATATATTGTATGATTTAATATATTAACCCACCTACTTGGATTGGGAAAATTAAACCCAAGTGTTTTGTGTGTGTGTGGGGGGGGGGTGTTTCCTCTAACATCCAAGATGGAAAAGGAATAAATGGATGTCTTCTACCTCTCCCCCTATATACTTCTAGTTATAGATGAGTATGTGTATGAGGAGAGATAATGGATTGTGGTGTTGGGAGCATTCCTACCACTACCATGAAGTCTCACAATTACCATATATTTATATAAGAGCTATAGTGGCTTGAGGTATAATTCATACTTGTATCTGGTCGTAGTGGTTCTAGCTTCCCATGGGGGTACATGCATGGGATATTATGTCTTCATGTATAATCCATTTACAATGGATGTAGTGATTTGTAGACAGATAGTTGGTTATTAATTGGATGGTTATTATGATCATATGGATATGTTGGTTGTTGACAACATGAGATTTTGGGCCCTATACAGGACTAAAGTAGGTAGGGATAAGGCCCAACTCACATCATGGATGACTTTGCTTTGGGAGGGTATAGACATAAGATGCGTGAAATTGGGGCATGTGAGAGCGAAAAATGTAACGAATTAGAAGCATGGTAGCTTCATATATATATATATATTCTTTTTATATAAATTTTTTTACTTATATGTTTTACTTTGTGAGTGATCCATGGTGAGGAAGGGAAAAATAGTTTTATAATACCCTAACCTCAATTCAAGGTACATACCCATTTAATCAAAGTTAAACCCTATATATTGTGTATTAATGAGGTGTTCTCATGGGTATAAGGGTTTTGTGAAATCTTTGAGGGTTCAAGCAGTGACTGGGGAATGCAGCCAAATCGTTACAGTTCCATCGGCTAGCCGGATGGAGGCCACATGTCCACTGGTGAGCGTCGTTAGCTGAAAGATGAGACATGGGATAATGTTTTTTAAAAGAGTAAAAATGAAATTTTATCCCCTTTAACCCATATTCCATTAAATCATTATTTTGGCCTCTTCATGAAAGAATTCAACCCTCTTAGATTCATCCTTCCTCTTAGGTCCACAAAGTATCTCTCCCTTATGTGGCTTGGTTGAGCTTTTATTTATGGTGAATGAAGGTTATGGGTGGGTCTGCCCCTTCTATTGCAATTTTTTTGATTCAGTTCCAATTTCTAAATCAATTATGCACTATTTTCAAGTTAGTTGTCTAGTTTCTCATTTTCTCCCATTTTAGTCCAGACCAAAGGCATATATTTGAGGATTGGACTCCTCTATACATAATGTTGGTGGTGAATTTAATTAATCCATATTACCACATATTTTTCTATGTGTGTGGGTAGTGTATCCATGTTGTCTTCACCATGAATTTTTATAATTTAAATGAAATATTTAAATATAGTTTTTCATTATTTTAATATGCATTAAAATACACTATGGACCTAATTAAGAGTTGATATTGGGTGATGAATGCAACCATTGTACGGACATTGAAATTGGATAATATTTTGGTGGATATTGTTTCTTAAAATTAATGGTGTAACACTTATGTATTGGTCCTGATTTGAACTCTAACCATAAAATGACTTGGACTAATTTAATGGTTAAATTTAATGAATTTTCAGGGATGAAATTTTGGATTTAATCATTTATTATGAAGTGGAATTTCACAACCACCAGTAAATATGAATAAAATTAACTCTTATATTGAACTTAATAAAATGGTAAACGTTTAAGATTGAATGAAGGCATGAGAATTTTTTTGGTATTGAAGAAACAAAATGGTAATTTATAATGTATGTTTTTGAAAAAAAATTGTTAATGGTATGGTTTGATATGATTTTATAATTTTTTTTGGTTTTATTATCTCTAGTTTGGAATGAATATATATTTTTAAATCATGAAATGTAAAATTAAAAACTGTGAAGTGGTGTTAGAATTACCAAAAGGAATTATACTTCCAAACTTATAAAAATTGAATTTAATGTTATTTTTGACTTTTAGAAAGTGATATAGCCACATAAATTAATTGTTTTGATATGTTTGCATATCAGGTATTGATGGTTCAACTTAGAGTGAGTATGAATCTCAAGTGGATGTTGGGGACCTATGCATAGGTATATTACCCTATTGTATTCTATTTGTTAGATTGAAGATTGGAATATTACCCTTATATGGAAATGGGTTTGTAAAATCTTCACAATATTCTCAAAGAAACTATAACACTGGCCAAAACAGAAATGTATCATTCGTGAGTGTCATCACCAAAACCCAAGTTTGGTGTTTGTTTTATTTTAACAATTAAAATATTTTGATTTTTATATCTATAATTTTTTATCATGATAAATTATGTTTATAATTTGTAAACAAGTTTGTTGTTTTAGGGATGTCATTGGTGGTGTATTATTGAGTTCTACTCACACCCTACTCGGGATGCTATTGTGTGTCGAAGTAGGCACTATTTATGGAATGTTAAAGGTATGTACATTAGCAAGTTCAAACACTTTCATTTTGTCTGGCATGCTTGGAGTTGAGCTGGGTGAAGGGACCATGCCAGTAAATTTGACTATTTGGGTTGAGTTTAGTCTATATTTTATTTACTTGAATCATAAGAATGTACTTGATCGAAATATGGGGGATTAGCTAGGGCATGTAGCATACTCCATTAGACATGGTTTTTGGTTCCTTATTATTTACGTATTTATGGGAACTAATAGCTATTGTTTTGTCAAAAAGGGTGGATGTTTATGTTTATGTTTTATTTATTATGTTTCTTTATCTCTAAATAGAGGGTATAATGTCCCCACAATATGCGGTCATTCCCTCTATACTAGTTAAAAGCCTACGGAATATGGTTTTGCATGCTTGAGGTAGTGTAGTGTTTTGTATATCCATACATTACTTACTAGTATAGAAGCTAGATGTTAGAAAGTGGTATCAGAGAATGTATTTTATTTTTTTCATTGTATGAGTGTCACAACCCCTCCCTTGGGGCCTGTCTTATGACTACCCCAATCCCGTCTCCCGAAGGCCAGGGGTAGGTGACTAGCACCAAAGGCATCAACATGCAAGTGGGAGGAATTTTCCTAAATACTTGTATGCACAAACACACCCAACCACATCCCAACACACTGAAAAGTGGAACCAAGTACCACTAAAACAAGCTAAGTGCAAGTACAACTGAAAGTAAGTGGGCCAGAATTCAAACCCAATAAGAACAAAAATCAGCATGTACAAAAAGGAAACTAAGATGGCCATTCTGAATAAACCCCACCTGATCAAGAGATTAGTGAAGCTACTAGAATCCGAAGTAATACGTCCTCTTTACCATGTCCTACTGGGCCCCGCCAGGTCCTAGGCCATCATGTCCATCGCCATAGCATTCGTTATTTCTGTCTCCATGAGCACCCATGTCATAACGATAGTTGTCTGCACAAGACACAACTCATGCGGGAAAATCCCATGCAGGGGTGAGTAACACAGTACTCAGCAGGGACCCCAAAAGGAAAAAGAAAGAACACAAAGTAATTCCTCAAAGTAAACAACGAAACACAAGACATCTCCCACCATGTATATTCTAGGGTAGTAACAGTAGCATCATCAGCCACAAATGTCGAACACCCCAACTATGGGTGAACTCTTCCGATATTGAGTACATTGCGCCTACCAAATCACACAGAGGTGCTTCCAACTAACCTTAGACTACTTAGATACTCCTCACCATCACATAGCGTGGGCCTACAAAATCCCATAGAGGTGATTCCCACTAGTCATGGCCTACTGAGGTAGTCATACTCATCATGTACCGTGGGCCTGCAATGTTACACAAAGGCGCTTCCCACCATGGGCCTACAAAGTCACACATAAGTGCCTCCCACTAGGCCAAAAGTCACCAGTCGTCAGGTCTCATCCAGTAGTTGGGTTCTGTAGGTAGTCCGCTTGGGAGAACCTCTCCTCAATCCCTTTATAGCATCTAAACTTCCACGAAAGTCACTGTAGATCATGCCAAAAGAGATGCCTCTTCGAGAGGGTCCCAACACCGAAAACATCTCATCAATCAGACGTATGGTTTGTAAGATATAGATTTTTTTAGTAATCAGTGATCCAATTACGATGGGACCTAGTTTGACCCGATTTGACCAACCTGGCCAACCATGTTCGGGGGTCCTACATACCCCAGTTCATTTAGACGGACTCGACCTGATTAGGTACAGTTCATGGTCAGTCTGGTTCGGCCTGGCCAATTGACCAGGCCCAATAAGCCTCTCTAGACCTTGCCCGGTTGGTAGAGGGTCCAACCCATCGGGTCGAACGATGACCCCGTCTAGTCCGGCCTAGCCCGAATGGGCACAGGTCCAGCCTTCTGGTGTGATTGTAGCCTTCCAGTGTGGGTCTTGCCCACCGGCGCGGGGTCCTCCCACCATCACAGGGTCCGAACCACCAGTGCGGGTCTGGCCCGATGGGCTCAGGTCCGACACATTGGGCAGCGAGACCTACCCAACCCGATAGGGGCATGGACTGCTGGGGTTCGAAACCATCTAGTTCGAATACCGTCCGTGTTAGAGGCTGGGGGGTGTTCCTGGGACGCGGTGGACCGTCGCGTCCCTCCATGTGTGAGCAATGCCCTCAAGGAGCGGGCCGCTCCTTCATGCGCCCACAACCAGTGATGACTGACAACCCTCCATGTTACCTGAAACCTCAGTATGCGGGTTGACCCTAATCAACATGGTGCCATGCTGGCACCGTGGGTCTATAGCATCGCGGCACGATCAATCACAGCTTCCACTATATCGGTGCGCCTCCGAGGTACACAACTCCACCTAGCCACTGATATGTCCGGAGACCTACTCCTACAGTCCGACAAATGCTTGGCACATTCCGTCGCCGTCACCGTGTGCTACCACTGCCAGCACCGATAAGCCAATAAATTTTTTGGCGGACCATCAGGCGCGATCCAGTGGTCCGTTCTTCATGCTGCCTACACCAACGGTCTCTAGGGAGAATACTTTTTATTGTGAAGCCTTCAAAGCCACCTTGCCATCAATTTAGACAAATCGTTCACCAGGAGCGCACAAATGGAGGGGTCCGGTAGTTCGTTTGTGTCGTCCCATACCCTCCGTGTTAGAAGGATTAAATATGGAGGAGGTTTGGGGAGTCTCTGTTCAATCATTACATGCCATGATTTAAACCCCGAATATAAAACCCTAAGAATGAAACACACTCCCGCATAAACGCACAAATCATGGATCAACCTTTTCGTAGGTTGACCCATGTTCGTTGTTTCTAGAAATGGATGGGGAAGAACAAAAAATAAAAAACCCCTACCTCTTACGACGTCCGGTGTCACAAAATTCCTTCTCAAAGGGTTAAGATGTCGACGTCACTTCCCGGCTCAAATCTTCGAATGGCGTCGAAGGTGGGGAAGATCCATCAGCATTCATCGTTCTTCACTGGGGTAGAAGTCCGTCAAAGTTTCTCCATTGAATCCTTCAAAATTCTTATCCATATTTCCCCAAAGAGTCAAACTATAAATAGAAGCTTGTCGCATTGTTCCCATTATCATGCGACACTGCATCGTTACGTTGTTTCATTTATGAAATAACTTCACTATTACGTGAAATTAAAGAATCATTATGTTGTGATTTTAATGGGCCATTAATAAGCCTCATTGGTGTATATCGTCACTGCCATATTTCCACCCCACACAGCTATCATCTTCCACCCAAAAGTGAGAAAGAAAATAAGAAAAATTATTTTAAATTATTTTATTATTTTTCTCAAAAGCATCTGAAAAAGAACTTTTCTGCTCAGCCCTTGCCGGCCAAAGTTAAGTCATTTATAGTTGAATCCTAGCATTAGAAATTCAACGGTTCCCTTGGATTTTTGATCTGAGGGATGGTTCATATGATAAAAAATCCTTCTCGCACGTTTACTAAACGTACCTTAAAAAAGTTCAACAATCTGTTTTAGACTCTCTGAACCTTAGAATCATGTGTCGTCTAATTTGGAAGTCTCAAAATAATTCCATTTAAATTAAAATGATTACACAGAAAATATGACATGTTACCTTCTCCCCACCTTAGGGATGTACATCCCCAAAATCCAGAACAATAACTAAAAAAATATGGGGGCACTATGCACGAAACTGGGCCTCCCGCTCCCATGTTCTCTCCTGGAGATCCACGTGCTACCATCAGACGCGTACTATAGGAATCAACTACTCATGTAGGTCCCGTTTGCGTTGATCCTCTATCTATAATAGGAACTCTGCAATCATCGCCCCATCACCGATGTCCAGGTTTCCATAGTCAATGACATGGATGGATTATGCACATACCTCCTCAGCTGTGAAACATGGAAAACATCTTGCACTTGGTGCATCTTTAGGGGTAGAGATAGGTTGTACACTATCTCTCAAACTCTGATCATGATTTAAAAAGGACCAATGAACCTTGGAGATATCTTACCACCCTGGACAAATCTTCACAGTCCTAGTTGGTGTGAGACATGAAGAAACACATGATCACCCTCCTCAAACTCTTAGGGTCTCCATCTTTGTTGAGACCCAAACCTTGAAGTACATGGACATTACATTACTTTTGCGGAATACTTAGTACATAACAAAAGCACACACACAAGGATCGTAATAGTTTAGTGTCTTTGGAAACTTGGAATATAATCTTATAATCGTGGTGAAAGATCTTCAACATCTCCCATAAAGATCTTCCCTTTTTTTTCTTACCTAAAACCTTTCTTTATATCCTGGGGAAAAGAAAACATAAAAGGTTGAGCTCAAATTCTCAGTAAGGGTAAACAAAAGAAATATCAATCACATCATATTCATAAGAACATAACATTTTGGAAATCTTAACCTGCAAAAGGGAGCATAATTTCATAACATGGGATAAATCATAGTAGTGAAATGAAATCCCATTAATCATAACTTAAAACATGAAACTTTGTGGCATACACACATAATCATAGAGAATCATATCTTATTAGTCAAGACTCATTGCCAAGACTATCTTAGTGGACAAAGTCCATTTCTGAACCGAGTCACCCTCGTTTCAGTCCTGTTTCACTGAACTGGTATAACCTACCATTCTAGCCATGTCTATCTCATGAGATATAAAATAATTACCCAATTCATTGGAGGGAGATATAGGTCCCACCCATCTCATAATGATACCATTCTTATGTGTGCCACAAAATCATAAACCATAAATCATAGCATAACCCATGTAATAAAAATGGGAATCTTAAACATCGTGACATCATAAAAAATTCATATAAGATAAAGGAATTCATAAAAATAATTCCATCACAACATAATCAAATAAATGTAATAATAGGGATAAAAACAGAACCCTTTATTATCTTAGATGGAAAATAATTTTGATAAAACACTTGAACTCCGTTCTTGAGGAAAATATCCTTTCTTCTTCAAAAACATTTTTCCTTTCTTAACATGTCATACAATTTTAAACTAAAAGAAGTTGATTAAAAATAAAATTGAAATCTTGTAAAGGAAGATTCGTGGAAATAATGTTTTAAAAATCCATTCATGCCGTATAAGTTAAAAAAACATTCTTCTCGTACTTTTGTCGAAAAAGTCAAAAAGTACCTCGTACGAAAAATGACAAAAGATTCCTTTCATATATTTTACTAAAAACTCACCAAAGGGTAAAATTGGATATAAACTATTGTAAAAGGATATAAATATTACATGTTGAGGAAACATGGATGTGGATGATTAGATACACCCCGGTAAATACAAAAGTATAAACAATCTTGGATAAAAATGAGATTGTGATATTTCCCTAACCTTAGGTCCGATTTGCTTCGTAAGTGTCTGAACCTCCTGTATAATGATTTAAATAATGTCATTGACTTATTACAGAATCATATTCATTGTTATGATATCATATATGGTTCACTTATGACTTTATATTACCCGTTCTTTTGTAAATTCATGTTAAAGTAGCGTTTTGGGTAAAATCGTCTTATTTGTCGTTCGTGTTTTAACTTGTAATTATTCATATGATTACTTAGATAATGATTACTTAATTCCAGAATATAAAACATGATTTATATATAATATATATTCAGAATATACATATATATAATGGATCGATAAATGGAAAGAAATACACCGTTCATGGAGACGTTAGGCCGTACGTACGCAAGAATGCTGTTTTCGTTTCCTTATTGAGCTGAATGGAATTATGTAGATGACATACATATATACATAAATACAGTAGCTTTATAATGTCATATATTTCATTATTATTTATTATATATACTTTATAATCATTCTTAAATGGTTAACATGGAGAATGAATCTCATCGCGTCGTGGAGACGATAGTCCATACGTATGCACGGGCGATGATATCGTTTCCATAATTATTGAATTGAATTGGAGTGGATGATACAATATATTAGAATCAAAATCATGTTCTAATAACTATGTATAGTTTTTCTTTACACCATTATACACATCCATGTAAGGTGGTGGTGGAAAATAGATTACACCACGGCGTGGAGACGGTATTCCGTACGTACACACACGCGGTGATTTCTTTTTCCGTAGGATGGAGAGATGGTGAAATAGGGTTGTTTCATACTTATAATAACATACCAGTATATGAGTGATACTGATGTTATTACTTCATAATGAAACAACCTATGAAGAAGAAGTGGAAGAAGAAATAAAGATGAAAGAATCGGTAATAGACATTACCTTTTCTTTGAAGTGCTTCTTTGAGACCTCCTTTTAGGGCACTAAAATGGGTCTTTGAAGAAGACCAGAACCTCTAGGATGTTTCTAAAGACATGGAGAAGAGAATTTGGCATATTTTGGCCGAGCTTGAAGGCTCAAAGTTGTGTGAGGAAGAGAGGGAGGAGGTTCCCTTTTATAAGGGAGGAGAGGGGTACCTTTGGAATAACTAAAACTATTATTTTATTATAAAGTCAAATTCGGTTTTAAATAGCTCCAAATTGATTTATTTCGAAGATAAGGTGGGGATGGGTCGGAATACTCTCATACAATAATATTTAGACAAGTTTAGGTTATTATTTTAACCTTATCAATTAGATTTAACTCTAAGTTAAATAATTTAACTTTTACCGTGTCTTTTTGTTTTCTTACGCTATATGGTTAATAAACTTACTATAAGAAGCCTAAAGAACCACAAGTTGTTTATTATTAATATATATAACCTTATCTAAGTCATTTGGCCTAACCTTATATTTTTAGGAATAAAATAACAATTAATAATATAATATTTGTTTTAAAAACTATTTTATGTCAATTTTGACACTATTTAGTAATTGATTTTTGTGAAAATCATAACAGAATGATTAGTTCGAAAAAAGTTAATTAAATCAATACTAACATGTCATATTAACCTAGAAAATTAGTGTAATTCATAAAAAGTCTCAAATTATATTTATTTGGGCATTTATAACATCAATTATGTCAATATGTCATTAATAAGATAATTACTGCATCATCGTTGTGTCATAAATAAATTAAATTATTTAATGTCTAAAAATTACAAATAAAATACCATTATGTAGGAAATAGTTTTAGATTTCTAATCAATATTTATAGTATAATTTATATTATGTATAACCCCATATTAAAAATGATTTACTAATTAAACTTTGATTTTAACTATTTTAACCCTTCTTTAAATAAATTAATAATAAATGTCCTAATCTAATCCAAGTGGGCCTAAATGGTCATAATTTATTCCTAAGGTTGTTTTGGGTCGAATTAAACTTGTCCAATAGAATTAGGACATGTGTTATGGTAATAATAATATCATTTTTACCCTTAATTACCCTATTTACTTTTAACCGTGGTAAAAAAAGTAAAAAGTTACTATTCACCAAAAAATTATTTTTATCTCATTGAACCACATTTTACTTACTGACATCAACTTTGTCTCTCGTATTTTCGAAATTCCACTCACAGAAGCGGTAAAATTAAGTTTTATGAAAAATTCAGTTTTTTTAACTACAACTTTGTGGTTTCACTATTCATCAAAAATTGAAAGTTTTCAGAAAAATACAAAAAATTTGGCCTAAGCTATATTTGATATTATGAACTCAAAAATGATTTCTATTTTACAAAATTCAAAACATATCAGTTACATTAACTAATTTAAAAATTAATTTCCGTCGTCAAAACAAATGGTGTGTTTTTAAGAGATAATAACTATCAAAAGATTGACACTTGTTTATGTCTGGTTTAAATGTGAAATTATATCCAATGACCAACATTGTATTAAATTGTAAAAATATATTCTAAATATACTTTAAAACCACTAAAATTAACACTTTATCACTATTAATTATTTCGATTGAAAAATTTGTTTTTAATTAAAATTTAGTAATTTTCACTATTCATCAAAATATGAAAGTTATCCGAAAATCACCAAAATTTCACCCTAAGCTAATTTTGATATTCCAAATCCAAAAATGAAGTCCATTTTGGAAAATATAATTTACAAAATTTCAAAAAGTGGTTATTACTATTCATAACGGCTAGTTTTAATAATATTTTAATAGCATATCGTTGTTTAGTGAAACTCAGTATTGCGTACTACACATTCTATCGAGGAGGGTTGCGATTGCGTGTAATTCCGGGAAATTCAAGGATGCGTGTTGCGAAATCTCCTTTTGGTGTAGCGTACAACACAAGACATTAATGAAATTAAGAATTTAAAATCTCGGGGTGTTACATTCTACCCCCCTTAAAATGAATTTCGCCCTTGAAGTTCGTCGGGGTTATAAATGGTTTACTACTCGAAAGTTTATTTAATAGAAAACCACATCGTAAAAAGGAATACCAAAACCAATATTTAAAAACAAAAGTATGAAACACAACAGTTACCCAAAAAAACTAATCACTATGTTTCCACATAGGTGAAAATATGGATATGGAAGAGAAATCTAACCATCATGTTCTGATGGAGAGTGGTAGAGAACATGGCTATGGAAAAGCCAACAATCACAAAGCCATAAATTTGTGACGATCTAAGGTACCATCTGATTCATCAGATATAAGAGCACTAGGAAAACATTTTTTGTTTTCAAGATCATTTCTCTAAAGTTGATGAAATTGGAATTAGAAGAAATACTTTCGTGATTTTGGTATAGTCTCACCGTTGGTCGTTCTTTGGACAATTTCTACTTCATCTCTTAAAGAAATGAAGTTGAATTTGTCATTCGTGATGTGTTAGCAGATCAAGTGATAGAATGATGGGTCATTCCATCTGTCTCAAACAAAAGGTTAGAAAAGTTTTCAAAAAATACATAAGTCCATCTATAGTGAGATTAATCGTATATGGTTTCTAAAATGGACTTATACTTCTTATATCATACTGCTTAATAAAATAAAACTAGTTTATACTAACCAGGGACTTCCTGTAGGCCAGTGGTAGGCGATAAAGGCCAGTCGCACTTCAGTTGTGGGTTCGATTATCACAGCCTTGTCTGACGCAATGGGCTGTCGCCCGTCCTACAGGTTGTCCTTTTTCTAAAACTACATTACTATAACATCCCATAAATAATATCGAAAAAAGGTTCTATCCTTAAACAATACTAACTTATGTCCAACATAATCCATTCCAATCTTTAGGCTTATCTAAAATACTTCGGTCCAAGCTCATAGTATAAAGAAAATGATTACTTGATATGTCATCAACCAAGCTTGTGAATACCATCATTTATCCCCCATATATCTTGTTGGTCACATTCCAATCATGTGAATACCTTAATCATGTATTCTCTTGAAAAATGAATACCCATTAAACCTTAGTGAAAACATGAATGCTGTCAAAAGTTAACTCTTACCACATACCAAAATCCAAAAATTCAATATTCTCAAACCACGATATAACATTCTCCTTATATCAATCATGAGCTCGTGAATACTAACATTTAATTTTATCCTTATCCCTTCATTATGCGCATATCATCTACATTCCAAAAATATCTGAATAACCTTTCATGGATACTGGTACCATTAATCATACACTTTCAAAACTCAAGGAAACAAAAGAGTGTAACAATCCTTAGATGTCTCTTTATTCCATAGTACCATGAGATTACTTATACAACATTACACATGATAAACATGTAATCATTCCACTACCTTCTTAAACCATTGACCGAGCTTCAACAATTCTTTCATATCACATATCATTTGTAGTCACTTCATCATCGTCAACATAAATACTACCCATACGGCCGTACTAATTCTCTTCATGAGACTTTCCCTTAGGGAATTGGTTTTCATAATGCCCGTACATTCCACATTTAAAACATTTAACCATTGTTGATGTCGTAGCAATACCATTATCCTCATCCCTAGTGTTAACTGAACCTTTTCCTTTACACTTAATGGCTTCGTTCCCTTCTTTTCCACACCCAAAGCATCTTCTAGTCCCTTTGAAACATTCTCCTTTATACCTCTTCCCACATGATTTACATAGGGGAAATTGAACATTCTTTCCTCTATGATCATCATGAAACTCCATCTTTCTCTTATTAGCCGAGTCAGGAAACTTACCAAATTTTACTTTATTGATCATATTATGAGATTGCTGATTCGGCATAATAATGATGTTTGGACTTCCAAATTCCATTTCATTTGGTTGCTCATGAAGAATATCATTCCATTTTCCATCATATCCTCCATTATCATGAATCATCTTGTTTCCAGCCATTTTCTAAAACCCAAAAAGAATAGTGTGAGAGGCAAAAATAATGCTAGGGAAAACAACATAGTAAATGGGGATTACCCTTAATATCTAACATCTTAGGTTAAATTCTAAGATCATTACCGTAGTTCTAGGACTATATCCTATACGTATACTTATCCTTAGGGACATCCCTAGACACACCTTAGAAATATCTATAGGGATCTCACAAAAGTTCTCGCATCCTAGTTTCCAAAGGTTGACTAAACCTTTCCTCTGATACCAACTATAGAGACCCAAATCTTGACGTACATGGACATTACATTACTTTTTCGGAATACTTAGTACATAAGAAAAACACACACACAAGGATCGTAATAGTTTAGTGTCTTTGGAAACTCGGAATATAATATTCTAATCGTGGTGAAAGATCTTCAACATCTCCCATAAAGATCTTCCCTTTTTTTCTTACCTAAAACCTTTCTTTATAACCTGGGGAAAAGAAAAACAAAAAGGGTGAGCTCAAATTCTCAGTAAGGGTAAACAAAAGAAATATCAGTCACATCATATTCATAAGAACATAACATTTTTGAAATCTTAACCTGCAAAAGGGAGCATAATTTCATAACATGGGATAAATCATAGTAGTGAAATAAAATCCCATTAATCATAACTTAAAACATGAAACTTTGTGGCATACACACATAATCATATAGAATCATATCTTATTAGTCAAGACTCATTGCCAAGACTATCTTAGTGGACAAAGTCCATTTCTGAACCGAGTCACCCTCGTTTCAGTCCTGTTTCACTGAACCGGTATAACCTACCATTCCAGCCATGTCTATCTCATGAGATATAAAATCTTTACCCAATTAATTGGAGGGAGATATAGGTCCCACCCATCTCATAATGATACCATTCTTATGTGTGCCACAAAATCATAAACCATACATCATAGCATAACCCATGTAATAAAAAATGGGAATCTTAAACATTGTGACATCATACAAAATTCATATAAGATAAAGGAATTCATAAAAATAATTCCATCACAACATAATCAAATCAATGTAATAATAGGGATAAAAACATAACCATTTATTATCTTAGATGGAAAATAATTTTGATAAAACACATGAACTCCGTTCTTGAGGAAAATATCCTTTCTTCCTCAAAAACATTTTTCCTTTCTTAAAATGTCATACAATTTTAAACTAAAAGAATTTGATTAAAAATAAACTTGAAATATTGTAAAGTAAGATTCTTGGAAATAATGTTTTAAAAATCCATTCATTCCATATAAGTTAAAAAAACAATCTTCTCGTACTTTTGTCGAAAAAGTCAAAAAGTACCTCGTACGAAAAACGACAAAAGACTCCTTTCATATATTTTACTAAAAACTCACCAAAGGGTAAAATTGGATATAAACTATTGTAAAAGGATATAAATATTACATGTTGAGGAAACATGGATGTGGATGATAAAATACACCCCAGTAAATACCAAAGTATAAACAATCTCGGATAAAAATGAGATTGTGATATTTCCATTACCTTAGGTCCGATTTGCTTCATAAGTGTCCGAACCTCCTGTATAATGATTTAAATAATGTCATTGACTTATTAAAGAATCATATTCATTGTTATTATATCATATATGGTTCACTTATGACTTTATATTACCAATTATTTTGTAAATTCATGTTAAAGTAGCGTTTTGGGTAAAATCGTCTTATTTGTCGTTCGTGTTTTAACTTGTAATTATTGATATGATTACTTAGAAAATGATTACATAGATAATGATTACTTAATTCCAGAATATAAAACATGATTTATATATAATATATATTCAGAATATACATATATATAATGGATCGATAAATGGAAAGAAATGCACCGTTCATGGAGACGGTAGGCCGTACGTACGCATGAATGCTGTTTTTGTTTCCTTATTGAGTTGAATGGAATTAAGTAGATTAAATACATATATAAATAAATCCAGTAGCTTTATAATGTCATATATTTCATCATTATTTCTTATATATACTTTATAATCATTCTTAAATGGTTAACATGGAGAATGAATCTCATCGCGTCGTGGAGACGGTAGTCCGTACGTACGCACGAGCGATGATATCGTTTCCATAATTATTGAATTGAATTGGAGTGGATGATACAATATATCAGAATCAACAAGATGTTCTAATAACTATGTATAGTTTTTCTTTACACCATTATACCCATCCATGTAAGGTGGTGGTGGAAAATAGATTACACCACAGCGTGGAGACGGTATTCCTTACGTACGCACGCGCGGTGATTTCTTTTTCCGTAGGATGGATAGATGGTGAAATAGGGTTGTTTCATACTTATAATAACATATCAGTATATGATTTACATTTATGTTATTACTTCATAATAAAACAACCTAATAAGAAGAAGTGGAAGAAGAAATACAGATGAAAGAATCGGTAACAGACATTACCTCTTCTTTGAAGTGCTTCTTTGAGACCTCCTTTTAGGGCACTAAAATGGGTCTTTGAAGAAGACAAGAACCTCTAGGATGTTTCTGGGGAAGTGGAGAAGAGACTTTGGAAGAGGTTGTCCGAGCTTGAAGGCTCAAAGTTGTGTGAGGAAGAGAGGGAGGAGGTTCCCTTTTATAAGGGAGGAGAGGGGTACCTTTGGAATAACTAAAACTATTATTTTATTATAAAGTCAAATTCGGTTTTAAATAGCTCCAAATTGATTTATTTCGAAGATAAGGTGGGGATGGGTCTAAATCCTCTCATAAAATAGGATTTATACAAGTTTAGGTTATTATTTTAACCTTTTCAATTAGATTTAACTCTAAGTTAAATAATTTAACTTTTACCGTGTCTTTTTGTTTTCTTACACTATATGGTAAATAAACTTACTATAAGAAGCCTAAAGAACCCCAAGTTGTTTATTATTAATATATATAACCTTATCTAAGTAATTTAGCCGAACCTCATATTTTTAGGAATAAAATAACAATTAATAATATAATATTTGTTTTAAAAACTATTTTATGTCAATTTTGACACTATTTAGTAATTGATTTTTGTGAAAATCATAACAGAATGATTAGTTCGAAAAAAGTTAATTAAATAAATACTAACATGTCATGTTAACCTATAAAAGTAATGTAATTCATAAAAAGTCTCAAATTTTATTTATTTGGGCATTTATAACATCAATTATGTCAATATTTCATTAATAAGATAATTACTGCATCATCGTTGTGTCATAAATAAATTAAATTATTTAATGTCTAAAAATTACAAATAAAACACCATTATGTAGGAAATAGTTGTTTCTTTATAATGAATATTTATAGTCGAATTTATATTATGTATAACCCCATATTAAAAATTATTTACTTATTAAACTTTGATTTTAACTATTTTAACCCCTCTTTAAATAAATTAATAATAAATGTCCTAATCTAATCCAAGTGGGCCTAAATGGTCATATTTTATTCCTAAGGTTGTTTTGGGTCGAATTAAACATTTCCAATAGAATTAGGACATGTGTTAGGGTACTAATAATATCATTTGTACCCTTAATTCCCCTATTTACTTTTAACCGTGGTAAAAAAAGTAAAAAGTTACTATTCACCAAAAAATTATTTTCATCTCATTGAACCTCATTTTACTTACTGAAAATCAACCGTGTCTCTCGGATTTTCTAAATTTCACTCACAGAAGCGGTAAAATTAAGTTTTATGAAAAATTCAGTTTTTTTAACTACCACTTAGTGGTTTCACTATTCATCAAAAATTGAAAGTTTTCAGAAAAATAGCAAAAATTAGGCCTAAGCTATATTTGATATTATGAACTCAAAAATGATGTCTATTTTACCAAATTAAAAACATATCAATTACATTAACTAATTTAAAAATTAATTTCTGTCGTCAAAACAAATGGCGTGTTTTTAAGAGATAATAACTATCAAAAGATTGACACTTGTTTATGTCTGGTTTAAATGTGAAATTATATCCAATGACCAAAATTGTATTAACTTGTAAAAATATATTCTAAATATACTTTTAAACCACTCAAATTAACAATTTATCACTATTAATTATTTCGATTGAAAAATTTGTTTTTAATTAAAATTTAGTAATTTTCACTATTCATCAAAATATGAAAGTTATCCGAAAATCACCAAAATTTCACCCTAAGCTAATTTGGATATTCCAAATTCAAAAATGAAGTCCATTTTGAAAAATAAAATTTACAAAATTTCAAAAAGTGGTTATTACTATTCATAACGGCTAGTTTTAATAATATTTTAATAGCATATCGTTGTTTAGTGAAACTCAGTATTGCGTACTACACATGCTATCGAGGAGGGTTGTGATTGCGTGTAATGCAAGGCAATTCAAGGATTCGTGTTGTGAAATCTCCTTTTGGTGTAGCATACAACACAAGACATTAATGAAATTAAGAATATAAAATCTCAGGGTGTTACAATCTTTAATCGACATAAGACTTTTTTCTGCTATGTAAAGTCCTCATCTACTACTGGATGATCTACACCTTCTCGGTGGTAGCCCATACTAACTTTGGACCCATTATGCTATCTCCCCTATGTATGTCTAGCATATGGGTGATCTGTAAGGCCACCAGTACAAAGCCTCAAATGATGCCATGCCAATGGTGGGGTGATATCTATTGTCATATACAAACTCAACCAGTGGAAGGTGTTCCTCCCAACTATGACCAAAGTCTAAAATGCATGCACGAAGCACGCCCTCCATGGTCTATATGGTCCATTATGTTTGACCATCTATGTCGGGATGAAAAGTTGTTCTCAAAGGCAGTTGCATCCCAAAGACCTCATGTAATCCCTTCTACAACTGGGATGTAAAGCGGGAGTCGCGATCTGAGATGATCATCAAAGGCACCCCATGAAACCACACTATCTCTTGGACATAGAGGCGTCCCGAGCCCTCTACTGTTCCGTACTCCCAAATGGGTAGGAAATGAGATGACTTGGCGAGTCGATCAACGATCACCAAAATAGATTCATGAACTCTAGACGTACGTGGTAACCCTATCATGATGTCCATCTAGATGATATCCTATTTACACTTTGGTACCACAAGTGGCTGAGTCAAGCCTACTAGAACCTGGTGCTCGACCATCACTTACTGAAAAGTGAGGCTTTGCAAAACGAAGTGGACCACTGCTTTCTTCATTCCTGGACACCAATACTGACATTAGAGGTCCTGGTACATCTTCTCCACACCAGGATGTACTTCCAGGGGAGATGTATGAAACTCCCTTAAAACCACCTCCTGCAATGCCACTAGTACTTAGGTGATCCCTCTGAAAAAAATGATGTGCTCCCCGCCTATTGAAAATTCATCAGGAACCTGTCCTAAGGATATCTGAGCACATTGTGCCTTGTAGTCAACATCCCCCAACTGTGTATCCCTCACTCTCTGTAAGAGTGGTGGAGTAATATCCATAGAATAGAGGTAAATAGTTGCACCATCATCCATGGGGGATATCTGTATCACGGCTAACTGCTATGACGCCTCACTCAGCAGCTGCAACCTAGTCCTCCTGCTGAGCGTGTCTGCCACCGTGTTCCCCTTTCTTGGAGTATAGACTATCTCAATATCATAGTATTAGATGATCTCTTTCCATCACTTTTATCTCAGGTTCAGGTCCTTATGGGATAAGATATACCTAAGACACTTGTGGTCGGAGTAAATGGTGAACCGCTCACCCATCTAGTAGTGCTGCAACATCTTCAAGGAAGAGACCACCGCTGCTAACTCCAAGTAATGGGTCAAGTAGTTCTGCTCATGAAACCTCAATGGTTGCGAGCCATAAGAAATCACCACTTTATGCTGCATCAGGATACAACCAATCCCAATCCCTTATTCATCGCAACAAATTACATACCCAACGCCCTCCTCTTGTAGTCTCAAGATGGGGGTTCTAGTGAGTCTCCACCTTAGCTCCAAGAAACTATGCTGGAATTTCTTTCAGAACATAAATGGTTTTCCATTCCTTTTCAAAGCTGATAGGGGTGTTTCTACCCTAGAATGGTTTGGTACAAACCTCCAATAGTAACCAGCCTACCCCAAGAAGCTCCACAACATAGTCACGCTCCTGGGTGGATCCCAAGAAATCTCTGCCTCTATCTTTGGAGGATCAACTGCAAATCCAGCCTCCAAGATGAGGTGTCCGAGGAAATCAAAATCCTGGATCCAAAATTGACACTTCGAGAGATTACTATAAATTTGGTGCTCTCAAAGTGTATCCAGGACTAACCACAAGTGTACAACGTCCTCCTCCACTGTCGCTGAGTACACCAAGATGTCACTGATGTAGACTATAACACCCCTAACATTTTATGGTATGCTTCTCTTAAATACATTCTATTAATAGCCTATATTTCTTAAAGCACTGTGTTTATTTAAAACAACACTTGGTTATTTAAGATATAGTCACAACCTAGCCATTAAAAATAAATTCTCCACTTCTATGTTTTGAATTTCAAAAAAATGACATCTAGAGTTGTGACCAGTAAGTCATTTGGAGTCTGATAGAACCAACTTGATATTTTTATGAATAGAAACATACCCTTATGAATTGTAATATGAATACTAATATAACCCTTATAAATAGTAAATAATTATTATATATTATTTTCTTAAGGTAATAAGATAATGAGAAGTTAATTAATTTTTCAATGTGAAACAAAACTAATTATACCTTTAAAATTTTTATTTTTCGAATTAACTATTATTTTATTTAAAAATTAAATTAAAAATACATAGAAAATTATTTTCAAAAAATGGAGTTCATTTTTGAATTCTACACATAGATAAATGGTTATGGTGAATTTTTGGGATTTTTTAAAAATACTTGAGTTTTTTTTGAATAGTAAAAATAAATTTTTGAGTTTTCGATAATTTAATGACATCATAATGATGTAATAATTAAATATAAAAGTCTGGTCGACTTTTGTACAGTATATTATGACATGATGTGTCCCAATTGGAAAAAACTATGGGCAAATACCAAGGGAAGGCCCATTGTTTTTCAAATACCACTAATGAAGTGTCCCTTTAATTTAATAAAAAACTCTCTCTTAATAACTATAAATACCCACTCACCCCCTTCGTTTTATTTAATTAAAAACTCATTATACTCAAATATCTAGTAATATTACCTCCCTCGGATTCCTCATAAGGTTCCCTTAAACTTCCATGATCCAAACCTTCATGTTTTTGGAGTCACTCTACAAGGTAAGAGAATCAATCACCCTTCTCTTTTCTTAAAGCATTCATTTTATGTTTTCTATTTTATTTTTAATTGGATTATGTTATGATAGTTCATTCCATATTTCCCTAACTACACATATTATTTAATAGTTATGAGATACCCCCTTTATCTTATCAAACCATTTTATTGAATTTTAAGTGACACAATTAGGCTGCCGAATTCTCGTAAGATATTTCTCAATTTTTATTCTATTTTGAGTTCCTTTCTTTTATACTTATTTCCCCATTTCATCTCATTAAAATTATTTTATAATTAAATTAACTTACACTAACTAGAATTATATTATTCTATTTGAATAATTCATCATCATCTCTCTTTCCCCCTCCTCTTATTCTCAAAATGAAAACACCGTCCAAGATGTGTTTATTTATCACATTCAAGGACGACGAGTTCTCAGTTTTCATTAACATGTCCAATTATGGTGATGAAACCATTTTTATGGTTGAACCAGGTAATAATATATGTATTTTATCTCATTAATGTTCTGTAATACTTAAATACTCATAATGTAAAATGATAAATCAAAACATGTTCATTATGAACAAAACTACCAAGTTAATCCAAACATTTGTAATTAACTTTTAACTAATGAATAATCATCATATTATATAACCCAAAAATCATTATAAGATAATTTATATATTTTTAATTTCATTAATAATATATATTAACAATTATTTATGTTTAACCACACATCAAAAGAACTTCCATTCATGAATAGAAGTAAAACGATCATGAAAACCAAAGAAGAAAATGCTTCCAAAACAATAAAATTGAACATCTTAAACCCATAAAAAGGGATTTGAATGAACATAATAATGTTATAATAAATAAATTACATGTATATTAGGTTCAGAAATTATTAATTATTGAATCTAAATTTGATTATTCAGGTTGTTAAAACAAACTAAGAACACACTCGAGCATAAGTCAATGGGGTTTCTCATCACACATTCATTTCTGTGAGATTTCCATTATTCGCCACTTATTTCTTGCATGTGGTGTATGTGTACTAATATTTGATATATAATATCATAATTATATATATTTTCATTGTATTAAATTATTCCTTCAACAATTATTAATTCCTTGTTACACTAAATGATTGATTACAATGTGGTAATGGGATTTGTGTCAATTTTACATTTTGTTGTGACATACTTTGTTTTGTGCACATAATAATCCTTATGTGGTGTACCTACTATCCATTTGAGACCACTTTTCATTTGAAATTATAGTTATATTAAATATCCATAAATTCATATCATGGATATGTTTCTTGTCTAAATTGTATACCATTTTACATATGGTGTATATTTGGAAAGTTATTTTAACTAAGGAAATATTGGTGAATTTGTATTCTCTACTCTATAGGGTTATTGAAATATCATATTGATCTTGTGTTAAATAAATGTATAAATAATGATTTGTACTTGAAGTGGAGGTTTGGGCCCACTATATCCCATCGATGCATTAAAATTTCTCATGAGAAAAATCAGTTGGCGACAAACCCTTCGAGTTTGTTTCCAAAAATCAGACGGGTTTCGACCCACAGAACTAAAATGTTTTAATGGTATTATTGTATCTTATTCCAAATACATGTAGTACAGTTAATAATAATTATCTTTATTCATTATCAGTTATTACTATCCATGAGGTTTTCACTATTACAAAATCTACAGATTCAGTTTCATTCTCAGTTTATTAATGGCGTGAGCTTTTCATTTATTCATCATGTTATATTGATTATGTCAAATTTTTTATGATTCAGTTATTATTGATTCATGATTCTGCTCTTTATAACCCTTACTGATAAGTTGATCTCACCCCTATCATTTTTTTACCTTCAGCATGTTTTTAAGAGGAGATCACTTATTGATTTTTTTGTGGATACAGTTTTTAATTTTTGTTATGTATTGTATTTTCCGATGTAATTTGAGTTACATATATGTATCTAGTTTTTTCAAGAATACTAAACTGATCATTCCTTTGGGATTCCAATTCCTCCTAACCATGAAAATATAACAATTAATGCACCTTCTCCAGTCTAGAGGGGTCGGGGTGTTACAGTTGGTATCAGAGGAAGGTAGTAAAAAACATGGAAACTATAGTTGGAAATGTATAGTAGGGAACAAATCCCTAAGGTAGTATTTTAGGATAAACATATAAGAATTTCCTGGTATTTTGTTAAGGAATATATTTTTTGAATCTTTATAGAAAATACATCCTTGTCTAGATACAAGCAGGTAGAGGTGGCTCTGGCACATATGTACCTAAGAGTGAAAGTTCCGGCAAGGAGTTTTGGGATTGACCCGGGGTATCCTGGTACACGACAATGGAACTTTCTTCACTCTTTGTTATGACACTCCTAGGGGTTATGCTAAGGATAATTCATATTTTCTTTACAAGCCATTATGTAGGATTTAAATGTAAATTATTCCTCAAAGAAACCATTTTTTTTATTATGGGATTACTCATGCATATGATCTCAATTTATGAAAAGTATTTTGTTATGTTAAGATTATACATTTTTATTCATACAATAATCTAGTGTGTGACATTATTTAGAAATGTCCTGTAATGGAATAAGGAGAATCAATGCTCGTGGGATATGTAGGGATCTACCCACTGAGAAAGTTAACCCATTCAATGTTGGAGCAGATCAGATCATGACCATATGGGGACAACTTACTCAGGTTGTAACGAATACCATTCCACACCTGTGTTGGATCGTTTCATGTAGAAGAAGCCCCCATCTTTTAGTAGGACTACTAATCCAAGGGTTTCTAAGAAATGGATCAAGTCCCTTGGAAAGATATTCATGGCATTACGATGCAATGAAAATGAAAAGGTAGTACTGGCAGTATATTGTCTCAAGGGAGAAGTTGATCAATGGTGGTCCTTGATTCAGAATTTCATGGAAGAATAAGAAATAGAAGATATAGAATGGGGTAATTTTAAGGAAATATTATTTGAAAAATATTTCCCTTGTGAGCAACAAACCGAAATGAAGAGGAAATTACTTGGCATAAATCAAAGGGACGAAGACAGTGTTGAAGAGTATGACACTACCTTCACAAGGATGGCCAGGTATACTATAGACTACTTACGTGACTCGGTAGACAAGATTTATCATTTCTTTGTAGGTCTTAATCCAAGTCTTCGAGGGGCACTAGCTTCTCAAACATTTTCATTATATGATGAAATTGTATCAAGTGCCATAAAAATAGAGAAGGAATTTTCTATATGAAATTTTTTCAAGGGTACCCAAGACAAAAAGTGGTACTCTCATAACCAAGGGAAAGGTGAAGCACCAAATAAGAACAAGGGAATGAAGAAATTCCCATCATGCAAGAACTATGGAAAGAATCATCTTGAGAAATTCTTGGAAGGCATGTATATCTTCTATAAGTGTGGAGAAAAGGGTCATCTATCATGAATGCAAGGGGAAGAAACAATTTGATGATGTTCAATGCTACAATTGTAGAGAGATGGGAAACTATGCAAATGAGTGTCCTAAGCACCGAAGAAAACATGCCTCAGAAAAATCTAAGAGAGAAAAGGAGAGCTTATGCAATTATAACCCTGGACGTTGAAGTTCTTAATGATGTGGTGGAAGATACTTTAATTGTTTCCTCAAAATTATCCCACACTTTATTTGATTCTGTATCATCACATTCATTTATATCTTCAAATTTTTCCAAGAAAATTAGATATATCCAATTTGATTTAATAAAGGAGTTATCTGTAAAAACTCCTAGGGGATGCATCATTGCAACAAAGGCATGTTGACCAGTCCCCCTCATGACACATAAAAGTGCTTTAGTTTCTAACCTTATCACCATACCAATAACTGAATTTGATATAGTTATCGGTATTAATTGGATGTCAAATTATGATGCGAAGATTTATTGCAAGAATAAGGAAGTTATAATTTTTGAAAACAGTGTAGAATCTCTTATCTTTAGAGAAAATACCTCTCCATCAGATTCTTATCTAGACCAAACCCCAGTAGCTCTATTGAATGAAATTCATGGATAATAAGAGAAACCAATACCTTGGGCAAGGAAAAAAATCTTCATATTGAAGATGTGAATATAGTGAAAGAATACATTGATGTATTTCTAGAGGATTTACCTGGGCATCCTCTAGAGAAATAAATTGGGTTTTCCATTGACATAATTCCTGGTGCAAGACCTATATCAAAGAACCCCTATAGAATGGACATTATGGAGTTATTGGAGATAAAGAAACTACTAGAGGAGTTGAGTGATAAAGGATTTATTCGACCTAGTGTTTCTCCATAGGGAGCCCCAGTCCTGTTTGTCAAGAAGAAAGATGTCTCCATGATGCTATGCATTGATTATAGGGAAATAAATGCTATTACAATAAAGAATAAGTATCCTATACCTTAGATTATTGGTTCATTTGATCTACCTCATGGAGCTCAATACTTTTTGATGATTGAGCTTCGACCCAGATATCATCAACTGCGTGTGAGGAAAGAAGATATTCCTAAGGCAGCATTTCGAACCAGGTATGGGCATTACGAGTTTACAGTGATGCCTTTTGGACAAATTAATGCACCCTCTGTTTTCAAAGATTTAATGAATATAGTTTCAAGGAATATCTTGATAACTTTATTGTGCTATTAATTGATGATATCTCGGTATACTCAAAAATCAATGAAGACCATGATGATCACTTGTGGATTATTCTAAAAACTCTTAGAAGAAATTTATTATATAGGAAGTTTTTCAAGTGAGAATAATAGCTTCAATCAGTTTCTTTTCTATACCATATTGTCTCTATGGATGGAATCTGACTTGGTCCTACAAAGACAAAGGAAATACAAGATTGGCCCATGCCATCAAACATAACCGAGGTATGCATTTTTATTGGCTTAGCAAGTTACTACCAACATTTTGTTTAGAAATTTTTAGGACTGGCTAACCCACTAACCATGCTCACACAAAAAGGAGTTAAGATTGTGTGGACAAAAGAATGTAAAAAATTATTTGAATAATTGAAAATAATATTTATCAATGCTCCAATTTTGACTCTTCCATATGGAAGTGAGTGATTTGTAATATACAGTGATGCTTCAAAGAATGGGTGGGGTTGCATCCTTATGAAAAATTGTAACGTTATTTCTTATGCATCAATCCTGTTAAAGGATCATGAGAAAAATTATCCAATACATGATCTTGGATTAGCAGTTGTAATATTTTCTTTGAAAATATGGGGATATTATAATTATGGTAAATTTTTTTGGATATACAACCATCACAAGATTTTAAAATATATTTTCACACCAAAAGAACTCAACCTGAGGAAAATGAGATGGCTCTAGTTACTCAAAGATAATGATTGTTTAATACACTACCACCGTGGAAGGGAAAATATGGTGTTAGATTCATTAAGCAGGAAAGATCATGGACTTCTGACTCAAATGATGATTGAGAGAGTTCTAATATTCATGGATCTACTAAAGATAGACATGAGAATTTTTAAGGAAAGGGAACAAATTTCCTCTTTAAAATGATTGATAAACCATATTTACTAGAGAAGATAAAAATCTCTCAATCTGATGATGAAAATATGCACAAGAAAATTATTGCTGTTAAGGATGGGAGATTGGAAGGCTTCATGTATGTGGAAGGCATTCTGATGTTTGGGAAGAGGTTATGAATTCCATCAGTACCTAAGATAAAAATGGAACTATTAGACGATTGTCATAGCCCAAATTTCTCTATACACCTGGGTAGGAGAAAGATGTATAGAGATCATAAGGAATATTTTTGGTGGGAAAATATAAAGAGGGAAATTGCTGACTACGTGTCATGGTGTCTACTTTTTCAACAATTGAAGGAAGTGTGACAACATCCTAGGGGATTATTGCAACCTGTAACACCCCAATCTTCCACGGTATGCTTCTCTTCGAATAATACAATAGTGTGTGTTGTACGCTACTTCGAGTTCTAACACACCACAACCAATCAAACTAGCTGTTATGAATAGTAATACCAACCTTTTGAAATTTTCTTAAATTTTATCCTTCAAAATGGACTTCATTTTTGGATTCGGAATATCAAAATTATCTTAGGGTGATTTTTTGGTATTTTTATGAAAACATTGAATTTTTGATGAATAGTGAAAAACACTGAGTTATAGTTTAAAACCGAATTTTTATTTAAATAATTATTCATTTTATTTAAATTTATTTTAGGTCAAAATAGATAAATAATACCGATATAAAAATTTCAATGTAATTCATTGGAGTCAGTTTATAATAATTTTAGTTATATAAAAATTTTATTGATCTTTATTTTGTCTTTTACCCACCTCCTATAAGCATTTGCAAATTTTCATAAAAATTAATTTTACCTCTTCTGTGAGTTGAATTTCCAAAATCTGAGAGACATGGTTGATATCAGTAAGTAAAATGTGGTTCAATAAGATGAAAATATTTTTCAGTGAATAGTAACTTTTTAATTTTATTTACCATGGTTAAAAGTAAAAAGGGCAATTAAGTGTAAAAATGATATTATTATTTACCTAACACATGTCTTAATTCTATTGGATAAGTGTAATTAGACCAAAAAAACTTAAGAATAAAATATGATCCTTTAGGTCCACTTCGATTAGATTAGGACTTTTATTATTATTTAAATCAAAGAAGAGTTAAAAGTGTTAAATTCAATGTTTAATAACTAAACCACTTTTAATATTGGGTTACACATAAGATAAATTCTACTATAAATATTCATTATAAATCTAAAAATATTTCATACATAATGGTATTTTATATATATTTTGTAGACATTAAATAATTTAATTTATTTATGACATAATGAGGATGTAGTAATTACCTAATTAATGAAATATTAAAATAATTGATATTATAAATATCTAAATAAATTTAATTTGATACTTTTTATGAATTACATTAATTTTTAGGTTAATATGTCATTTTAGGGTTTGATAGATGAATTCTTTTCAAATTAATAATGCGGTTATGAATTTAGAAAAAAACAAAATACCAAATAGTGTCAAAATTGACATAAAATCATTTTTAAAAGAAATATTATATTATTAATTGATATTCTATTCCTAAAAATCTAAGTATTGGCCAATAGACTTATATAATGATAGTTGTATCATTAATGAACCACTTGGGGTTTTCTTGGAAGTATATAGTAAGTTTGTTAACCATATGATATAAAAATACTCAGAGACATGAAAATGTCAAACTATTTAACTAAAAGTTAAATCTATAAGATAAGGTTAATATAGTGGCCCAAACCTATCTAAAACCTATTGGTTGAGTGGTTTTAGATCCATCCCCACCTTATCCCTTAAAAAATTCATTTTGGAGCCATTATAAACCGAAAAGTATTTTATTATAAAATAATATTTCTAGCTTCTCCTAAGGTGCCCCTCACCCCTCTTATAAATGGGCACTCCACATTCTCTCTAATTCACACCTTCAAAGCCATTTGGATCAGCCAAACCTTGCCAAAATACCCTTTTAACTGTCCTACCTTCATCCTAGAGTCCTTACTTTAGTCATAAAGCCAACCTAAGGAGTCTTTTTGATCAAATCAAAAAGAAGAACCCGAAGAAGAGGTAAATATTTCATCACCTCTTTCAAGTTCCTTTCTTCTTCCACTTCCACTTTATTTGTTGTTTCCATTCTAAAATAATAACTCCATTATATTATATATATTGTGATATTATTATAAATATTGTACAACCATATTCATTATTCTATCCATCCTTTGAATGACATGTCACCATACACGCGTACGTACGACATACCGTCTCCACGTCATGGTGTAATTGTTATTCAATACATTATTATTTGGATGAGTATAATAATGATGTGTAATTGATGTAAATAATAAATATAACATGATAATGATTCTTTATATATGATATACCATCCAATTATATATTATTTTAATATCAAAAGAATGATATTGTGGCTCGTGCGTACGTACGGATTATCGTCTCCACGAACGCGATGAGATTCATTCCCTACCGTATCCATTCAAGAATAATTTTTATTATATGATTAAAAATAATATTTAAATAATTAATATCATTATTAATATGAATAAGACACATCCTATCCATAACAAACATTACTTATGTAACAAATCATATAAAGTAAAACGAATCAGTTAACTCCCGAAACGACGATAATACTAAAATATTATTAACAAATCAATATTAAAAGATCATATATGATATAATATTAATGTATCTGATTCTTGTATAATTTTATAACTATTATTTTACCATTATACAGGAGGTTAACCTGTACTCAACCAAGGAAAAGTACAATTTAAGGTTTAATTTCACAATCTCTTTATTATCCTAGGTTGTTTATACATATTTATATACTCGGACATCTTTATCATCCACATCCATGTTTCTTAAAAATTTATTTCAAAACAATTTTACTATTTACTATACAATGGGGTAAATTCATTTATACCCTTCTTTGACCTTATATGTTTTGAAAGGAATCTTTCTGTTGTTTTCCAAACAAGGTACCTTATGACCTTTTCGACAAAATTAAGGTACAAATGTTTTTTTAACTTATACGGTGGGTGAGGCTATTTTATGGCATTATAACATCGCCGAAGATTTCCTTAAAATCTCATATGAATATTTTCAAAATAAATGATTTCTTAAATTATTTCAAAATAAAAAGAGATATTTCTCTAAAAAAAGGTTTTGATTTAATATTTTTCGACATCCTTTGATGGATTTTAAGCTTATTTGAAGTTGATTTATTATGATACAAAACTTCCATATTGTATTGAAGGTTTTGTGATATGTTTGACTATGGATGTGCTATTTTTACACCATTCATGGTTTATGGACAAAGTATTGACATTTCGTAGGCTAGTTTTAATACGAATGTTGATGTTATGTTTAAAACTTTTCATATGAGGAATTCATTGGACTTAATATGTGACGGGTGGATCCAGCTATAGCTCCTCCATGCATTGGTAGGTATCATGAGACATACTAGTGTCTTTGCACAAGGCCTTGAAAAATTCTTATGTGTAGTCTTGGAACAAGGCCTTGACTATGTGGTTATGAAGTCTGGCATTATGAATTCCATCATTATGAAAGTGGATATTGATATTGCATGTGATTATTCGACTAGAATAATATCCGTGTTAGTAGGTAAAAGGAATTATTTTGATTTTATCTTTTCCATATTATGCTGAAGTTCAAGTTTAAAAGGCTTTTGTTTTAGTCATTTTCTTAAATATTTATGCTTATTTATGAAATTTTCCGCTATATTGTTATCCTTACTGAGCATCTAAGCTCACCCCTTTCTATGTTTTATTTTTTCCAGGATGCGAAGATGTATATTATGACTGACCTATAGAGATAGTCTATAAGATCTTAGTGTTGTATATGGAAACAATGTTGTTGTTGATTTCCATTTTATGATGTAATTTAAACCTTATGAATATATCTAGTACTTCCAAGACTACTAAACTAATCGGTATTTCAAAACATGATCTTTTGTGATCATGCCAATGATATGTTATAATGCACCGACTCTGGGTAACTAGGGTCGGGGCATTATAGTTGGTATTAGAGTAAGTTTAGTAAAAACCATGGAAAGTGTATTTAGATAAACTCTGATTAGAGAACATAGCCCTAAGATAGTCTTTGAGGATTAGTATAGAAGAACTTTCAATATTTTTGGTATTGTAGAGATTTTGTGAGTTTTCCAAGCAATACATCCATGTCTGGATACGATTAGGTAGAGGCGGCTCTGGCACAGATGAACCTTGGGGTAAAACCTGATAACACCAGTTTGAGCTAGACTCGAATGAGAACTGGTGCACGACAATGGGCTTGGTTGTACTCTTGGTTAAGACACTCCCAGGGGGATATACTTAGGATTGTCCTCATTTTATTTACAAACCATTATGAAGGGTTTATGAGTATATACATCCTAAAAAAACATTTTTTATGATTATGGATTCTATCCATAAAATTTTCAATTTGGGTTAAGTGTTTTACAAGTTTGGAATTACGTATTTCGTTTCATAAACTAATCTAGTTTATTCCATTGTTTAGAAATGGCTCTTAGTGGAAGGAATGGAAAATGTATCAATGCACGCACTCCATGTAGAGATTTCCCTATTTCTCAAGATAATTATAGTGGAGCTGGTGATAAAATGGCTGCTGATCAGCTTATCACTATATTGGGAAAACTCAATCAGGTTATGAATAATAACTTTACCAGTATGGAGCACCCCGATCCAAAGCGTGGAGTATCAATTGTTGATCGCTTCATGAGGAAAAATCCACCAACATTTATTAGGGGTAAAATTACACTAGTATCTCACCAATTGATAAATTCCTTAGAGAAAATATTCCATTCCTCAGGGAGTAGTGAAGGGGAAAAAGTTGTCATAGCAGTTTACCACCTCACTGTAGATGCTGATCAATGGTGGTCATTGATTCAAAACACAAAGGAATATGATGAAGTATCAAATATGGAATAGAGGGAGTTTAAAGAATTTTTTTTATAAAAATACATTCCTCATGACCATCGAGCGGATATGGAAAGACAATTTCTGAGTCTGAGGAAAAAGGAGGATGAGAATGTCGCAAAGTATAAAGCTAACTTTACAAGGTTAGCAAGGCATACTGCAGATTATATATGTAACCCAAGAAGTAAGATTGATAGTTTCTTTGATGGGTTAAAACCATTTCTCTGTCAAGAATTAGTCTCACAATCCTTCTCATCGTACGAAGATATTGTCTCATGTGCTATCAAGACAGAAAAAGAATTCTCTAAGTCTTACGACATTAAAAAAACCAATATAATAATAGATCTACTGAACAATCTAGAAATGGAAATAAGTGGAAGAAGGTAAAATTTGAATATCCATCATTTAGTAAATGTGGGAAGAAACACCCTGGTACCTAAATGGAATGGGAATATGTTACAAGTGTGGTGGAAAAGGCCCCCAAGCTTGTGATTTCAAGGGGAAGAAAGAGGTTTTTGATATTAAATGTTACAATTGTAGAGAAAGGGGGCATTATGCGAATTAATGTCCTAAGTGTCAGGGGGACTTACCTTAGAAAGGGCCAAGCGATCAAGTTCAAGCTTATGTTATCACTACTGTTGAGGTTGAAGCTCTGAAAGATGTAGTGGCAGGTAATTTAATAGTTTCCTCAAGTTTAGTAAATGCTTTATTTGATTCTGGATCATCTCATTGTTTCATATCTTCACAATTTGCTAAGAAAATTTGATATTTACAATTTGATTTTACAAGGGAGTTGTCAGTAAAAACTCATAAGGGAAATATCATTGCAACAAAGTTCTATGAATCAGTTCCTATTAAGGAATATAAACGTTATTTATCTGTTAATCTCATCGCCATACCCATGATTGAATTTTATATAATACTTGGTATGGATTGGATTTCATACCATGATGAGAAAATTTATTGTAAGAAGAAGGAGGTTACAATTTTTGATGATGATTAGGAGAACCTTATCGTTAGAGAAGAAATTTCACCACCTAATTATTATCTAGATCCATCCCCAATAGCTCAACTAAATTCAATTATTTGGGAGGAATAAAATGAAATAACTGTGGGTGATGAAATGAATTTTCAAATAAAGGATGTACCTATTGTTCAAGAATATGTTGATGTGTTTCCAGAGGATTTACCTGAACATCATCCAGAATGAGAAATTGAGTTTTCCATTGATTTTATTCCTGGTTCAAGCCCCATATCAAAGAACCCTTATATAATGGCCACTGTGGAATTAGTGGAACTAAAGAAACAACTAGAGGAATTTATTAATAAGGGATTTATTCTCCCTAGTGTTTCTCAAAGGGGAGCCCATGCCCATTTTGTTAGGAAGAAAGATGGATCTATGAGGTTTTGCATTGACTACAGGAAGATCAATGCTATAACAATAATGAACTAGTATCCCCTACCTCACATTGATGATTTTAAAAAAACATCATGGATCTCAATACTTTTCAAATATTGACCTTCAATCTGGATATCATAAGTTCTGTGTGAATAAGGAAGAAATTCTGAAAATAGCATTTCGAACCAGGTACGGTCATTACGAGTATACAGTAATGCCTTTTGGATTGACTAATGCAGCCTCTGCCTTCATGGATTTAATCAATAGTGTTTTCAAGGAATATCTTGATGAATTTTTAGAGGTATATATTGATGATATCTTGGTATACTCTAAAATCTATAAATGTCATGACAATCACTTGCGCATTATCCTAAAGACTCTTAGAGGACACAAATTATATAGGAAGTTTAGCAAGTGTGAATTCTGGCTTCAGGAGATTTCTTTTCTTGGCCTTATTGTCTCTAAGGATGAAATCTCTATTGATCCTCCTAAGACCAAGGCATTCCATGAATGGCCAGCACCAACTATTATAACTGTGGTATGCAGTTTTATTGGCTTAGCAGGTTATTATCGACCTTTCATCCAGAATGTTTCCCGATTGGCTAACCCATTAACAAAGCTCACATGAAAAGGGGTTCAATTTCTTTGGACAAAAGAGTGTGAAGAATGTTTTTCAGAATTGATGAGAAAATTAGTCAATGCTCCTATATTGACTCTACCATTAGGGAATGATGATTTTGTTATTTATAGTGATGAATCAAAAAAAGGACTTGGTTTTATCTTGATGCAGAATGATAGGGTTATTGCCTATGCATCACGACAGCTAAAAATACATTATCAAAACTATCCTACTCATGATCGTGAGTTAGCAGCTGTAATCTTTTCTTTGAAGATATGGAGACATTATCTCTATGGTAAAAAATGTGGGATATATACCAATCACATGATTTTGAAGTATATTTTCTCATAGAAAGAACTCAACATGAGGAAAAGAAGATGGCTTTAAAAACTCAAGGATTATGATTTCACTATACACTACCACCCGGGGAAGGCAAATAAGGTGCAAGATGCTTTAAGTAGAAAGGATCATGGAGTTTTGAACAAGATGAGAGTTTAAAGGGGTCCTATTTTCATGGATCTAGTAAATATGGATTTGGGAATAACCATGGAACGTAAAACATCAATGCTTTTTCAAATGGTTTCCAAACCATCTTTACTATAAAGGATAAAAAGTTCTCGGGCTGATGATGAGGAATTTCAAAAGAAGATTAAAGCTGTGAATGATGGGAAATTGAGTGACATCATATATGAAGATGGAATTTTGAAATTTGGGAAGAGGCTTTGTATTCTAGATATACCTGATCTGAAAAGTGAATTGTTAGATGATACTCATAGCACCAATTTCTCTATACACCCTGGTAGCACCAAAATGTATAGAGATTTGATGGAAATTTTTTTGTAAGACAACATGAAGAGGGAGATTGCTGATTTTGTGTCAAGATGTTTGGTTTGTCAACAAGTGAAAGCTAGAAGGCAACAGCTTGGATAAGTATTGAAACCTCTTCCCATACCTGAGTAGAAATGGGATAATATTACAATGGACTTTTTCATGGGAATGCTAAAGACTCCTAGAAGGAACGATGAAATATGGGCCATTTTTGATCGTCTTACCAAGTCATCACATGTTCTTGCTAAAAGGAAAGATTTACCACTTGAATGATTGGTAAGACTATACACTACTACAAAATCAGGGTATAGCCACGGTTCGAAACCGTGGCTATAGGTCCAATAATCAAGGCTATAAGTTATAGACACGGTTTATTCAACCGTGGATGGTATTTCCGTTGCTATAGGGTATATCCTATAGCCACGGTTCACAACCCTGATAATAGGGCTACAGCCACGGTTCTGAACCGTGTCTGAATCCCTACAGCCAGGGTTTTGAACCGTGGCTGGAGCTGAAATCAGGTTTCCCTATTGCCAAGGTTCTGAACCGTGGATGTATGCTTTCACAATCAGTAAAAAAACCAGTACCATACGGTGTTGTCCCCTTGTATGATCAAGTCGTCCATACCATAGAGTTGCTGGTCCAGTTTCCTGTAAAGGTATGACAGCTCAATTAGAACCATCCAGCCTCAATATTCTCTTTTCACATGAGGGAACCTTCATACAATGTTAAATAAAATGGTTTTTCATGAACTTCATGCGACACAATCCTTCTCATCATATGATGCACAGTGATGCCTAACACTCTAATAATGGGTCTAGCTAAAAAAATGGGAGTAATTCCCAACTCTCCATATGGTTCAAACTTACATGGAGGATTTTCTGTTTAGGAACTATGTTTGATCTTGATTCTTTTCAATACAAGAAATATAGTAATGCCTAGATCTCCAATCCTGGGTCCAGCTACAATAATCAATAAGAACAATGTCACCCTCTACATCTAGTCCAGAACTATGTGGAGGACTTTCTATTCAATAACTATGTGTGTTTTGGTTCCTATTACCATTAGATATGTAGTGATGCTAATAAATCCAAATCGTGCATCCATCCATGATAATAAAATGTATGCATTCCCCCACACATGAGTCAAAACTATGCAGGTAGATTTCTATCAAGAACTATGTATGGCTTTATTACTGTCGTCACAGGATACATAGAAACACCCAAATCATCAACCATAGTTTCATCCAAAACATACAAAAATATAAACAAATTGACCCCTATTTTCATGTTGGTTGGGCCTATACAGTGGTTTTCCTAGTCACAAGACACTAAACTGCACAAACATGTCCTAGTCACATTATGTTAAAATGCATGAAAAAGGGTATTGACATTGAACATACCATAAATATAGTATATAGAACTTTTTAATGATGTCGGAGCCATAAAATTCCATTCTAAATATTCATAACTCACAGATCTATGTTTGGATTTCTTGTATTTGTGATAAATCTATGCAGGAATCACTCCATCAAATGGCTACTCAACAATAATATTATTCTTGAATAAAAGAAATTTCCTACAAAAAAATCCCTCAACTTGTGAAATGAGTCCCCAGTGACATACTGAACAATATTCATGTCGGTTCCAACATCCTTACCACATGTATTTAAACTGCATGGAATGGAAAACATCCTAGTCACACAACAACAAAACTGCACTACAAATTTATCCCCACTTAATGATGTTAAAATGTGAAAGATAACACCCGTCATAATTCCTTATATATGAACACAACATCTTGACCTTGGTCAACCAGATTATGATGCTCTTCCATCATTTTTTAGTTCCCTCAACCCATAAATCAAACATCATGTCCTGAGTGATTCTGGTTTTAGAAAACCTTTCATGACCTTTAGAAAAGGACACCTATCATTATGAGACCCATTATTTTTTTATACATGAATGAATATGGATCCTGAATATTTTTTTAGAAGAAGGTGGTGACATGAATTGGTAGCCCAATTTATGCCCCAAATGGAATTTATTAATATCAAAAGGTGAACAGTACAAGAGCGAGGTGTAAATAGCTTACACCAACAGGGAAATCAAAGAGGTACAAGAAAATCTCAATAAAACCATACAAAAAACATGAAGTCACCCATCAAGAGCATTCCAGAAGGAATCCATCCTCCTCATCCTTCACGAACAAAAAATCTGGAATTTTAGTTTTACAAAGCATCCAGCAGAGGAAGCAGGAACCATAATGAAGGAATCATGACCAATACAAGCCTGCCATTTCCTCCCCTACAGTGATCTATGAAATGGCATAAAATAGAGAAAAAATAGAGATCAGACCTTATAGATGAAAAGCCATTCTGTAGGATGCATTCTTAATAGTTCCAGTCAGATATTAAACAATGGACAATAGCAGCATTAAAAACTAGGTTAGAGTGAAAGCATTCCAGTCCAGCAAAAAACATAGAGAATTCTATAAGGGCCTTATCTTGAAGCAGAATAATTGAGATTACACAAATCCACTTCAAAGACATAATAATAACAACTTATCAAATCAAAACAGAAGATACTTATAGATATAGAGAAACAGGGACAAGACCGGGAAGAAGACCATTATATCATCAAGACATGTTAAGCAGAGAAGGTCCTTCAATAGATATAAGTCGAACTATTAAGAAGATACCAATCTGATCACCCAAAATCTTCAATAGGTGTAGTATGAACATTGAAATACAGACCTCATAAGGAGGAAAATAGGACTCATGTAGTCAGCTTCTCCCATTAGATCCGATGAAAAACAGGGAAGTGAGTTCTAGACCTATACTTTCTTCAAAACATGCCTCAACGGGTAGAAATCAATATCGATTCTAGCATAAATTCAACACAGTAAAGCCTCATTGCTTTGTTCAATACTTGAAGTCAATAATGAGACTCATGCACGCAGTGTAGAGTCCAGGAAGAGAGAGAAAGAAAAGCTGACATTCAGTCTATAAAGAACCAAACCAGACCAAGAGAGAACCAAATCACAAAACCAGAAACTTTTAGAAAAACAATATAACTTAGCAAAAAGGTAGACATCCTGAAAAGGCCTTTAACCCAGAAATTTTGTTACAAAATCAAACTGAAGAAGAAAAAGTGATGTCACATAAAGTAGACAACCATGGTCCATGCAAGGATAACATTGATAAGTCATAATTCAGGCATCTAGAGAAGTTAAAGTTAAACTGACCCTCCTTTTAAATATACCTTGTTTAACCTTAGTGCAGGTCTCCACAAATATTTCCCCACATTGGAATATCTAGTAAGCAATTTTCCTTTGTCTTTCATTGTGTGCATCAAATTCCTGAAGCACTGGTTCCATGCAGTGTTGGGTTTCCTTCTCCTTAGGGACATCAACAATAGGATTGTGAACAGTTTCAGTTTTTTCCTTAGGCGTATTGATCGAGCGTGTGACAATGGTTCATTCTACCTGTGAGTAGTCCCTTATTTTCCTAGTTTTTTTGGGGTTCGGTGTGATTAATACATCGACATCAACCATAGGTTTTTTGCGTTTCCTAACCAATGATTTCATATATGTCTCCTCAATATGAACTAATTGTATTGAACCAAATGTGTCATTTCCTTGAAAAAAGGGCTTTACAATACTTTTGATCCCTAATGTCATCAGTAATGTCCTAGGGTGGAGGAGGTTCATATGAAAAGAAGAGGAGGACTAGAAAAAGGATAAGAGGTTAAGTGGTATCTTAGGCTATCCTTCTCGACCATCTTCTTCTGAGTCTTTAGATGTAGGATCAATCCTATGACATTAGTTTGGAAGGTTTGAGAATTTGTGATGAGAATTTCCAACCCCACCTAAACCTTTCCATCATTGTGAACTAATAGAGAATTTTTAGTGGTTATATAATGTCGGCGAATCATACCAGAGTGGTTTGGGTTCCACAAACTCTAGGGGAATGATGACCTAGTCAGAACCATCTAGGGAAGAAGCTTATCGACTGAGAAGTCATAGAGGTAGGGATATATCTAATACTAGACATAGTTAGCTTAATGTGGATCTACAGGTTAGTAGTCATTCTCATTCCCAACATGATATGGAAAATATTAATGATATTGATAAAAAAAATAGTGTAATAAGAAGCATGGAATGTGATAGTTTGATGTATTACTCTTAAGGTATAATCTATTATTGTAGGATTGTTTGATACTAGTGAATATAACTCCATTATTTATTACTTTCTTCTGGATTTTTTGAAATTTATGATTGATATCATCCCTTATGAGATGTAGTTACTAAACATTCTCAATAAAGAGAAGGATCAGTGTTTTAGGTATCCGTCCTACACTTTCACTCTTTCAAGGGTCAATCTGGAATGAGATTTCCTAATTCTGGAAATAAACCTTTTTGATGTAATCCTCAATATGTATTGGAGGAAATGTTCTAAGCAGGAAGACCTTGAAATAAAATAGAGGAATGGTTATGTTTTTAAGAGATTATAATATCTAAATAAAAAATACACCATGCCCACTAGGTTGAAAATTTGACAAGGTAATCATGGGAGAAAATGAATTCCCTTCATGATGGGCATGACATTTTCATTCCCCATTCTATATCAACTATTCATAAATAGAAAAGGAGAAAACAATTACCAAGACAAATATTATATAACTTGGAGGCTTGAGAAAAAGCCAAATTCATATCCTTATCACATGAAAACTGTAGCAGATACATTAGTATAGAATATATTGTCAGTGATAATTCATTAGGGTTTCTCAAGAAAAATATATTGAGATTTAAGCATTCAAATACAAAAATTCAGTTTTAATTTCTATTATGAAATGGATTGGTATCATTAATGATCAATGAAACATTAGATAAAATAATTATAATATACATCATAAATAAAATAAATATGGACAAAGATATGAAATGATTAGAACATTAATTTATTGATAATGTTCATAAGAAAGAATTAATTAACGCAATCTAGAGACTCTATGAGGTTTCCATAGAATACATTTCTGATTAGAATATAGTGAGTGTTAATATGCTTAAATTTTCATGTCAATGAGAGACAAACATGAAGCGTCAATTGAACATCGAAGCACCACCCACCTTGCTTATTCCATTGATCAGAATAAATATTATATAATGAATCTATTCTATTTCCCCAGAAGATTCCCTTTCTAGTCCATCTAAGGGATTCAAATCATCTAAATAACATAATACCCTTTACTATCCAACTATTGCTGAGTTGTTAAATTTTTTCTCATGATGTCACACAATTGATGGGGATCAACGATGCCCACCCCCAAATCAGGAAAGAGCTAGTTAAGACATTCATATTGTTCACAAAATGTTTCTAGGGGGTTCTTAGTGATAATGGTGATATAATACTACTATATTAGCCTACATCATTTTTTCCTCTACAGCAACTGGGGTAGAAACATAATATTGTGGAATGATTGGTAAAAACAGTTAATAATAAATAGAGGAGGTTCCATGTGCTCTTATATCAAATGATGCATCATCTAACTATCATATTAAAGGCCCATAGTTCTCAATAAACAATTTCACACTAATGTGACAGACATCACCTGGATGAGTATGATTCCTTTAAGGATCAATTGAGTCTTGAATCAACTCCATAATTGATGCAGATAGGTGGGTCGGTGATGAAAATATTTTTTCTACTAGAAGAACCAGCCTATCCTAGACTCTACCTAGGTACGCTTCCACCCATACATGATAATAATAATAATATAGAAATAAAAGGGTTCCAATAAGTAGAAGTATAATCTCATTATTTGTGTCCTCATGTGAAAATATAATCCTAAATTGGTAAATACTCCTATGGTGTATTTCTCACCACACACTAGATAATGGGAGGAGAGAAACCATTTAAATGAAATTGAAATTGATGGAAAAATGGTAAGGGGAATATGAATCTAGAATAATCAAATCAACTACACAAGCCACATGAACCCCACCATGAAGAGAGATTATGAATGAATGTTTATTAAAAGAACCCCAACCATTTTTGGCAATTCGGCTAGTTAGTGTGGGATAAGGCATAAAGATGAAACAATCATACCGGAACAACAATTCAATAACCTTATTAGTGCCTAACGACATTGACTCAACCTTAAAAAAGTATATTAGTTAGGTGAAGAATGAGGCACCAGTGACCTAAGTAGTGTTGTGTTATTTGTAATATTGTAAATTCTTGCATATACAGTTGAATAAGAAATTATAAAATCCCCTAATCCTATATGGTATTTTTCTTATTGGATATATCTCTGAAGCCTGTAGAGTCATTAAATAATCTTCATTGATAGATTATGTAGGCACCACTCAGCTAATCAATCTTCCATCGGCAATATGCTAACTTGTATTCTCAAGCATGAATCCCTTACCTGGAAAAGAAACCCATTCAAGAACATGGCCATGAAACACACCATCCTATGTCTTAAGGAACTCGTCATAAATTACCAATCCAAAAATACAATTTATCTTAAAAGGGGGTCTCAATATCAGTATCATCATAATCATGATAACCCTCATCCACACCTCCTACAGAAACACGATCACCACCTCTCACACCACCAACATCATCATCGGCATCTGCATCCGAACCAGCACCAGCAATGGGTCCAACACTAGGTCCAACTCTGGGTCCGATAGAAGAATATACATTAGTAGAACGCATCGACATCAAAAAGGAATCAACCGTTGCTGCTGATTCTGGTGGAAGTATATAAGAAAGGGCAGACATAAATTTCATCATATTTGCAGTTATCGCCTGTTCTGATTTTTGACTTGCTTATTTGATTGCGGCATTCATTTGTTCCACTGTGACAAAACCAGAACCAGTACTCAAAGAAACGTTAGTAGACCAGTATCTATATGGTACAATCTTCTTCCCAGGTCGACAAAGCACTCTACCCTGATTCTCATCTCCTAATACCTGATGTAGATGATCGTTTGGGCCCAAATTGTCAGGTAATTTTTCTGCCAATGCCTCTAAAGAATTCTGTTGAATGATATATAACATAAATTAAAATGATAAAATAATATAAGTAATTAAATTCAGTAAAAATCAAGGAAATTAAAATATACTTACAATCACCTTCTTGGTGTCGGTATTTGGCACATTACCATATTTATTTTTCTAGCTTGTACAAAATAAAGTTGAGAGAGGAACGCGACCCTCGATATTCAATGCCTTTTTCTGAAAAAAAAAACAAAGAAATAAATCAAAATTGGAAGTTAAAAAAATTACACCCAACAAAGATAAATATTTTAAATGTTAAATTACCTTCGTCTGCTCATGATCTGGTAATGAAGTGTGTCTGCGAGTATAAATGTGTTTCATTGCACTCTTGTTTGTTTTATTTCTGTTTGATTTCTCCTATAAACAAATAATTATATAAATTCATTGACATAAATAAAACAAGTAATTTAAAATTGTTTTCAAATAAATGAATGAATATATATATATATATATATATATATATATAAATTTACCAAACACCTTAAACGATGGACCCTTCCAATAGCTGATCATCTCTTTATATTGTGATATTGGGCAATCTTTAATCACCTGTACTTCTTCATGCTCTGTACCAACTGTCTTTTTCCAAACAAGATATAAATCATACTTTTAGGCTCGCCACATTTCACCTAAATCCATTATCATTGCAGCCTTTGCATTTTGTCTATTAGGAAAATTATATCGAAACTGCAATGGACAAAATATTTGTTAAGAAAATATTATAAATTTATATGTATATAAAAGGTGATTAATATTACTTACCCAAATCTCTGCCCATGCTTTGTCCTTTATTTGTTTTCCAACTGCCTTCCAACTTATCGGTTGAACCGGAATGATATTTCTATGTCTAGAATGTTTTCCCATTAAACTTTTACATTCCGTGCCATTTTTATTAATTATAGCATTGTCCTCATTGTAATCAACTATGATTTGCATGTGTAGATTCCAAACCTCGGACATTTTTGTGAGGCCTCATCGTCTGGTAGAGGCTGGAGCTAATCATGAAACCAAAAATAAATGAAAATAATATATATGAATTTATCATTAATTAGTAATAGTAATGTTTAAACAAATACCAGTAGATGGGGGATCTGTTGACCCCTGAAGTGCTGCGTCTGGAGGGGGGGTAGCATCCGTGGTAGGTGATATATCTACATGAGTACTATGTATAGTAGATGAAAAGTGTACTGATGGAGGCAGAAAACTCGATGGATAGCCCTGAACAGATGAGGGTGGATATAAAGGTAAGATATATGGGGGCACAGTACACTGTACAGTGGATGGTGGGAATGGAAAATGAGGGATGGGAGTCTGAGAACTACCATCCAATGTGGGTGCATGCAAAAAAGGGATACAAAAAAGGTGGGTATGGAAAATATGGAGGTGGCATAATGGGAGGATGGCCTCCTCGTGTCTCAAGTGGCGTAGTAGTAGGCTGGTCTGTAGAATCAGTACCCCCCACCACAATATCATCCTCAGTGGAATAATCCAAGCATCTCCTCGACGATGCAGCCTAAAATAACATAGATGATAAAATAAAATTAACGATAACAAGATAAATAATATGAAAGACCATAATATTCAAACATAATTGGTACTTACATTGTTTCCAGGAGGAGACCAACGTTGTTCGTTTCTAGGTATTCTTATACTCCTTCTAGTATCATCATAATCAGACATTTTGACCTGGAAATTTAAAATAACATTCTCAAATAAATAGAAATAATAAAAAATGTTAAATAATACAATTGTACCATAAAACAATGAGATACATTTTCATGTGTGATATTTATATTGATAAAATATCAAGACTTTTCTATGTTTAGGATTTACTGGAGAAGTGTTTAAACATAAATTGGTCAAGATATTAATAATTTTATATTCAATAATGGTTTAAAATATACACGTTATTTTGATATCATGTATGGAAGTTAAAAAAACACATACAATATTGCAATAATATCAGGTTAATACTTACAAAAGTGTCAACGCTATGTGGGGTTTGTGACAATTTCTGGTTCATAATCTGTTCTAACAATTGCATCATCCATATCATAAAATGCAACATTCGAATAAATAATGATAGGTTCATCCAAAACATCATTGTAATCTATGCCTTCGTCAAAAATATGTCTAGGAATAACATAAACAATAACACCAAATTGTGTTTGTAACGGGTCACTTACATAAAACACATGTTTAGTTTTTGGCGCAAGAATATAAGGTTCATCGGTATGAAGCTGGTGGTTCATATCAATCACTCTAAATCCATAGTTATCAATATGCATTCCTTGTCATGTCATTGAATCAAACCACTTGCATTTCATCATTGCGACACGACCATGTGCATAGTAATATAATAAAATGATTCTTTCAACGACACCGTAATATGATATATTTTCTAATTGAGGCTGCATATCCGATGCACTCGCATAACAATCTGTTATGGTACTTATCATGAAACCTTCATGATGTGTTGCCATTTTTTTCACAACTATTTATAAAAAATTTAAATCCATTGACAACCATTGACTTACAATCACGTACCACATCGTTTGGACCAAAGGAAAATGATTTTATTTCATATGATACTTCAATCATTGGTAGAGTTAAAACCTAAAAGATACCAACATAGAATATTAAATAGAGAAATTATTATGTTATGAGAAGAAGAAAAGGAAATCTATTATCTTTGAATTTAACCAGGCAGCAAATTATTTGTTGTGAAACAGTTCCTTCCTCTTAATAGATAGAGAGCGATGTCTCTTTTTTATAATTTCTAAATGTTCTCTAAAGATATGAAAGCATTAAAATATCAGAAGATATAAATAAATCACACGATGAAAAAAATACATATTTATTATTTTACTTACTTGATTTAATCATCAAGCACGCCATAGTTGAATAATACTGTGCGATGTGCCATTTTCCAATCTTGCCTGCTTAAAGTACACAACGAGTACGATCCAGATATCCCCCCAGTTTGGGGCAATGAAGGAAATGCAGGATCAATGGGATCATATTACTCATCTTCAGTTCTCATTAGTTAATTAGACCTCGTAGTGATGTTAGCAAAGTACGATGAACAAAAATCCAAGCATTCTTGTGCTAAATAGCATTTCACAATAGAGCATTCAGGATGATATTTATTTCTCACGTAAGATTTCAATGTAAACATCATTCTTTCGGTAGAATACATCCACCGACTCGAAACAGGACCACCAAAGAGAACTTCCGTGGGAATATTCAAAGTCAAATGTAAAATTCATGTGAAAAAAGACGGTTGGAAAATTTTCTCCAAATTGCAAAGAATAATCGGTGCATCTATCTGCAATTTCTGAACAACAATTCTGCTCAATCATTTGGCACAAAGATCTCGATAAAATTAACATAACATAATCACTGCAACTCTAACATTGTGTGAAAGTAAATGGCGAATGGAAATGGAAATAAACTCATGTAACAAGACATGGTAATCATGGGTTTTAAGAGATTTGATTTTCACATCTTTTGTATTCACCCTTTTCGAAATATTACTTGAATAACCATCCAGAACCTTCAAACATTCCATGACCTGAAGAAATTGTTTTTTCTCCATATTTGTCATCGAATAACAGGAAACAAGGACTTTCCACTTATTTTGACCAATTAACTCCGGATGAAGTCTTGCTCTTATACCCCAATCCATCAAATCCCGACGACACCACAAATTGTCTTTTGTTTTTCCTTTGAAATTTAAAATAGTAGCAAGTAACATCTCAAAAATGTTTTTCTCGATATGAATTACATCCAAACAATGCCGTTATAAACTCGATGACCAATACGGTAACTCAAAGAATATTCTTTTCTTTCTCCAATTGCTATTGGAATTCGAATTATCATGCTTTCTCTTTCTGATATTTGATTGAATTTTCCCAATAACATAATTCAAATCATCATGTTCTTTAACAATATCAGTCCCTGAAAATCATTAAGGTGTCTCATCTTTCTCGATGGCATTATCGAACTCTCTTTGATTTTTCCTGTATTGATAATCCATTGGTAGAAAACGTCGATGCCCTATGAAGATGAAAGTTCGTCGAAACTTTAATCTTCAGAAATGTGTATTTTTCATACAAATAGGACAGGATAATTTCCCTTTAGTACTCCAAACAGACATCATTTCGTAGGCAGGGAAATCATTTATCGTCCATAATAAAGCTGCACAAAACATAAAGTACTCCTTTTTGAATGCATCATACGCTTGTGCACCAACAATCCAAAGCTCATTTAACTCCTATATTAATGGCTACAAGTATATATCAATATAATTTCCAGGATCACTGGGTCCAGATATCAATATACTCAGGATAGTGAACGGATTCTTCATATACATCCATAAAGGAAAGTTATGAATGTGAATGAAAACATGCCAAGTACTGTGTGCAGAATGCATTTGGAGAAATGGGTTGAAACCATCACAGGATAATCCCAATCTAACATTTCATGGGTCGGCTATAAAATCAGGATGTAACCTATCAAATTTATTCCAAGACAACCCATCTGCAGGATGCACTATTCCATCGTTATCCTTATTTCTTTCATCTGCATGCCATCTCATATTCATTACCATTTGTTCTGACATAATTTTTTTTTGAAGCCTAGGAATTAAAGGGAAGTGCCACATCACTTTCTGTGGTATGAAATATTGAGATCCGTCTTTATTAGTATTCCACCTTGATGTGCCGCACTGTTTTCACTGACTCAAGTCTGCATTCTACTTCCAGAACAAACAACAGTCTTTGAGACAAGAATGAATCTTACTAGATGAAAATCCAAATTTGTCAACCAACTTTGATTCCATGTAATCATTTTCTGGAATACATGCATCATCAAGAAGTAAATCCTTATTAACTGTAAGAAGATAGTCCACTTCAGTATTACTAAATCCATAAATTGTTTTCCCATGATATAATCTCATTAAAAACTCAAGTTTTCTAATTTTTCCACATGCTTGATATACTAGGGTATTTTCATCTTCCATCAGCTTTATAACACTCTCAACGTCATCATCCTGATTAATTGATGAGAACTGTGTTCTAGTATTCATTTCCTCTTGCACTGGTTTACATGAGGAGCTAGCTTCAGAAGCAAAAGGAAACCTATCAGAAATCAGACTTTTCATACCAATCTTTTCCGCTGAATCGATGTCATTGAACACTTGAGATTTTTCTCCATTGTGATACCACACATGATATTTTATTTGGAAACCACTTTTAGTGATATGGTAACTCACTTCCTCATGAGTTAACCAAGGTCTTCCAGCATAATCAAAACACAAGTATCGAATCAATCCTCCATCTGAATCATTAGTGAATGCAATGTCCAAAAAATATTGTAACTCCTTATGAAATTAATTAGTGATCTGATCAATGCTGTACATCCAGTATCTATCCATTCTGAGGCAGATAAACATAAATTAAGTAAATAATCTAGAAAATGACTTGACATTATATTTATTATTTCATAAGATATTAAGTAATCATCAATAATAAGTTAATAAAAAAATCATAACAAATAAATTAAAGTTATGGTTTACGAAATTCATAAATGTTTTAAATTATAAAAAATCATGAATAGTCATACATAAGTTTCAATAATGAGGATTGATTATATTTAAAAGAGTTTATATGAAATCTAAGAGATAATAATAATCAATTCCAAAAAGTATTTGGGTTAATTCATAACGAGTTGTGATGTTTTGTATTAAATCTACAAAGATTTATTGAAATTTAGATACATTTTGAAAATATAAACCATATCATATACTAAGAATTAATATTAAATAATTGGATGAGAATTAAAATTGTAAGAAGATGAGAATAATAACCAGAAGAAAGAATATATTTCTACATTATTGTTAGAATATTAAGATTATATAATTAGAAGGAAGATTAATTATATGAAGATGAGATACAACAATGGACTATCTTAACTTGTGTGTGGTCCCCTTGGTTATCCCCATGAGGGTAAATTTTGGAATTACATCCTAATAATAGGAATGTGATCTCCTCTGTGTGATTAGATTCAGACAGTGTTTGGGAATCCCTCTGTGTGACCCGGGGTGTGATCCTCTATAATTTTATCTATTTCTCTAGGTGGGTTTTGTGGAATAATTATTACCAACTTATCTGTGTGTACAATCCCATACTTAGTGGTATATTCTAGGTATGGTATGGTATACCCCAGATGCCCTTGGAGATATCCCCCATCTATGTATCGAGATCTTTGGAGTTACATTGAGTACATCTTTGGTGAGGTCTGATGAGCATGACCTCTTGGGAATGCACCATCAGGGAAAGCATAGATCATGTTGTGAGTGAAACCAGAAGACTGTTAAATTATATCCTTGAGTATAATCATATGTATAAAATAATGGTTAATATTCCATTGAAGCATTTTTTATGTTATGAGTATATCTAGTTTATTATTCCTATTTCTATATCTCATATTTGTAATGATGTGTCTATGTGATGATGAGATAACTACTCTCCAAATGCCCATTATTTAGTGATTTTGGAGTGTCCTATTGAGTATTGTTATACTAAACACTAAATGGGATCTACCCATATTTTTCATGTCTTATGTAGACAATATTCCTTTTGAAGGAATCCTAAGAGGACCAAGAGCAGATATAAGATAGTGATCTAGATAGACCATGGTTCATGTTAGGTTGTGGCATATATCAGTAGTCTCGTCCCTCATAACAAGTTAGTCTTTTTTATATGTTTTTGTAAGATTTTCTCTTACCCTTTATTCTTTTCATGTGTACAGGTACCATAGGCTAAGGAAAACCTTGTGTGTGTTATGCCTACTCAGGGATGGTCACTAACCCCTAACCAATTAGAGGCAGGATTGTGGTGTCACAATAAGATTACCAGTAGCCAGGTGGGCCCTAGTGAGTCAGTTCATAAAAAAAATTCCACCCTAATGTTAATGAATTCAAAAACATTATTTTACATGAATGAAGAAAAATTCGAAATCATGGAATAGTTATTTTACAAATTTTTAAAATTTGGTCTCACCTTCTTTGGTTATTCCCTGTTTTTTCCAACTAATGAAAAAATAGTACAAATTCCTTTAAAACTAGCTGACTCAAAAAATGTATGTTAGTATTTGTGATCTCTCCATGCTATTTTCTCTAATAAAATAATTTATTAACTCATTAACATTTTAGTCACTGTCTAATGGAATAATTAATTTAATATGAATAACATTTATCAAATTAAAACCAATCAATAGATTGTTAAAATTATTATTATCTAAATACCTTTAATGATTCCATATATCGTTGTTGAAAACAACATGTAAGTCCCATAAAGAAATTAAGAAATAGTACAAGATCTAGTAAAATAGTGAGTTATATTTCTCAATAAAACTTCATGGACATTTTGGAAAAGTTGGAAGTTGAAACAGGGAATAATTTTTGGGCTATAAAAAAATTAAAATAATTGAAAGAATAAATTTTAAAACGGGTGAACTGATGATAGTTTCTTTGATATAAAAATTCAAAACTCTAGATATTCAATGTAATTATGAAGAATAAAGTGGAAAATAATGAAGATTATGGAAGGATTCCAATTTAATATATAAAGGATGAAATTGTGTTATTTAATTTTTACATAAATTTAACACCTAAAAATTCCATAAAAGCATCATATGTTATGATCCCTAATCATGATATTATAGATCCCTCTCTAAAAGTAATTGTGGGGTGGGAATGAACGTTTTTTCTTCAACGAAAGAATTATGTGGGGATGATGATCTAGAACACTCATAGTCCATGGAAAGAAAATAGAAGGCACCATAGGATTTATCAACTACATTAATAATGTCCTTCATGCTTTGACAAAAATTATGATGTTCTATTATCACTTTCCATGAGTTATTATTGGTGTTTCCACTATATAACTACAATTATATTCTCTCAAGAATCTTATGGGTTAATTACAAGGTATAAAATTCACAAATTTAGTTGATTCATGTGATGAATAATTAAGGATAAAAAATATAGTAAATTTGAAGATGTTAATAGTGGTAATATGGCATGTATATTCATATTTCCAAATATATGTGTTCAAGGTGAAAATTAGTAGACAATGAGTAAAAGATAACAAGAAGCCAAAATAAAACAATACAGATAATGATCAAATTGAAAACTAATATCAAAGGTATAATTTAAAATAGGTAAAACCTATAGAAAGGATAAAAGAGAGACTGCTTGAATGTTCTTCTCACTCTCTTCTTCCCCTATTCTCTGTCTTCCTCCTCCTGTAATTCCGATTCTTCACAGCTGATGTATAAAAATATACAAAGTCATTGTTATCTAGTTTATAACTAAATCATGAAAATTAATGTTGGTTTTGTGTTCTTTTTTATAGAACCTCACACACAGCCCACTGAAGTTGGAGACTCTAAGGAGAAGATCATTTTCAAAACTCTTCACCGGTCACATTATAGGAGGTTGATGTGGTCAAGTCCCAAATTAGTGGTTACTGTGTGGTAAATTGAGGGGTTATAGCAGTGCATATTAGTGTGGAAATGGGAGTAAGTGAAGAATAATATTAAAAATACTTAAGGTTTAAAAAATTAAACAATAATGGTGGATGTGGATGAAGGAAGAGATAGGGGAATACCTCTGGTGTTGAGGGTTGTGGGGGAGAACCGTTGGGAATGGAGGAGGAGGGGAGGCAGCTCAGATCAGCTTCACTGGAGGAGGGTCGGGGTGAGGAGGGTCACAAAGAGGAGGGGTCAAGGGTTTTGACGGTTGCTGGTGAAAAGGTATTGGGGAGAGATATGGGGATATAGACCTCGGCATCGAAAGAGAGGCGTCGGGGAGGAGGGTCGTGGTGAGGAGGAGGGTCGCGGAGAGGAGGCGTCGGAAGAGTAGCGTCGAGGAGGAGGGTCGCAGCGAGGAGGAATTGGGGAGGAGGGTCACGGTGATGAGGAGAGGGCGATGAGGAGGCGTTGGGAACGATGGTCACGGTGATGAGGAGGGCGCGGTGATGAGGCGACGGGGAGGAGGAGGGCGCAGCGAGGAGGAGGTCCTGGCGAGGAGGGGGGAGGGACGAGGAGGAGATCGTGGTGGAGGAGGAATCATGAGGGCAGGAGGGGTTTTTCGGAGAATGGGAGGGTTTGAGGATCGGTTAGAATGAAGGGTTTCTAACAAATACCCATGATCATACTATTAAACTGTGTCTATAAACAAGCTATAGCCACAAACCGATAGAACCGTGGCTATAGGTCTGTGGCTATAGCCTGAATTTCTCGTAGTGATATATTAATGATGTTTTTAGACTTCAAGGAGTACCACTATCGATTTTTTTTTATCGTGATCCCTGTTTTACATCAATATTCTAGAAAAGTCTTCAAAAAAACCGGGATACTGAACTTCGTTTGAGCACTGCCTACCACCCCCAAACCGATGGAGAATTAGAACGGACTATTCAAACATTAGAAGTCATGTTGAGATCTTTCTCACTTGACTTTCTAGGTATGTGGGATTAACATTTGTCTCGGTTATAATTTTCCTATAATAATAGCTTCCATTCAAGTATTCAGATGGAACCATATGAAGCATTATACAGAAAGATATGTAGTACACCAACTTGTTGCGATGATGTTACTGAAAGAAAACCCGAAAGCCCGGAACTTGTTGACGAAACAATGGAAAATGTGAAGGTAATCCAAACCCACATCAAAGAAGCTCAAAGTTAGCAGAAGATTTATACTGATAACCAAAGGAAGTATTTGGAATTTTAGGTAGGAGATCATGTTTTCTTCAAGGTATCTCCATGAAAGGGTGTTATACGTTTCGGTAAGAAGGTAAAATTGAGTCCTAGGTATATCAGACCATTAGAAATACTAGAACGAATTGGGGTTGTAGCTTACCATTTGGAAATACCACCAAGTCTCTCCAAAGTTCATGATGTATTCCATGTATCAATGTTGAGAAAATACATGTCTAACCCAACACATGTAGTCACCAATGAGGAATTATAAATGGAACCCGATCTGTCTTATTGGAATGAGCCTGTCAAGGTTCTTGATACAAGAGAACAAGTGCTGAGAAACCGGACAACTCGTCTGGTAAAAGTTCTATGGAGAAACCATAAGATGGAAGAGGCAATGTGGGAACCCGAGGAACATATGATGAAGAACCACAAAAGTATTTTTATGTAGTAAAATTATATAAATTTTGAGGATGAAATTAAATGAAGGAGGGGGGAATGTAACACCCCAAGTTTCCACAGTATGATTCTCTTTGAATAATACAATAGTGTGTGTTGTACGCAACTTCGAGTTCTAACACACCACCACCAATCAAACTAGACGTTATGAATAGTAATACCCACTTTTTGAAATTTTATAAATTTTATCATTCAAAATGGACTTCATTTTTGGATTAATAATCTCGAAATTAGATTAGGGTTATTTTTTGGTATTTTTCTGAAAACATTCAATTTTTGATGAATAGTGAAAAACACTAAGTTATATTTTAAAACCTAATTTTTATTTAAATAATTATTTATTTTATTTAAATTTATTTTAGGTCAAAATTGATCCATAATACATATATAAGTGCAATTTAATTAATTGGATTCAGTTTATAATAATTTTAGATATATAAAAATTTTATTGAACTTTTTACCGTCTTTTACCCACCTCCTAGGAGAATTTGCAAATTTACATAAAACATAATTTTACCACTTCTAGGAGTTGAATTTAAAAAATATTAGAGACATGGTTTTATTAGTAAGTAAAATTTGGGTCAATAAGATGAAAATAATTTTTGTTGAATTTTAACTTTTTAATTTTCTTTCCCACGGTTAAAAGTAATTAGGGTAATTAAATGTAAAAATGATATTATTATTACCATAACACATGTCCTAATTCTATTGGATAAGTGTAATTCGACCAAAAACAACCTTAGGAATAAAATATGATCCTTTAGGTTCACTTGGATTAGATTTGGACATTTATTATTATTTAATTCAAAGAAGAGTTAAAAGTGTAAAATTCAAAGTTTAATAACTAAACCACTTTTAATATAGGGTTACACATATGATAAATTAGACTATAAATATTCATTAGAAATATAATAATATTTCCTACATAATGGTATTTTATTTATATTTTTTAGATATTAAATTATATAATTTATTTATGACAGAATGCTGATTTAGTAATTTCCTAATTATTGAAATATTAAAATAATTGATATTATAAATATCCAAATAAATGTAATTTGAGAATTTTTATGAATTAAACTAATTTTCTAGGTTAATATGACATTTTAGGGCTGGTTATATGATTTTTTTTCAAATTAATAATGCCGTTATGAATTTAGTAAAAACAAAATACCAAATAGTGTCAAAATGGACATAAAATAGTTTTTAAAAAAATATTATATTATTAATTGATATTCTATTCCTAAAAATCTAAGGTCGTCCAATTGACTTATATAATGATAGGTGTATCGTTAATGAACCTCTTTGGGTTCTCTTGGATGTATATAGTAAGTTTATTAACCATATAATATAAAAATACAACGAGACATGGTAAATGTCAAACTATTTAACTAAGAGATAAATCTAAAAGTTAAGGTTACTATAGTGACCCAAACCTTCCTAAAACCTATTGGTTGAGTGGTTTTCGACCCATAACCAATTTATACTTTAAATAATTCATTTTGGAGCCATTATAAACTGAAAATTATTTTATTATAAAATAATATTTCTAGCTTCTCCTAAGGTCCCCTCACCCTCTTATAAAAGAGAACTCCCCCTTCTCTATAATTGACACCTTAAAATCCATTTGGATCTGCCAAAACATTCCCATATAACCTTTAAACTATCCTCCCTTAATCCTAGAGGCATTACTTTAGTCATAAATCCATCCTAAGGATCCCTTTTGATCATATCAAAAGGAAGAACCCGAAGAAGAGGTAAATATTTCATGACCTCTTTCAAGGCCCTTTCTTCTTCCACTTCATATTTATTTGTTGTTTCCATTAAAAAATAATAACTATAGTATCTTCTATATACTGTGATTTTATTATAAATATGGTACAACCATATTCATTATTCTATCCATCCTTTGGATGACATGTCACCGTATGTGTGTACGCACAACTTACCATCTCCACGACGTGGTGTAATTGTTATTCAATACATTATTACTTGGAAGGGTATAATAATGACTTGTAGTTGATGTAAATAATAAATATGACATGATATTGATTGTGTTAATATGATATACCATCCAATTATATATTATTTTGATATCAAAATAATGACATTCTTTCTCGTGCGTACGTACGGATTACCATCTCCACGAACGCAATGAGATTCATTCCCCATCATATCCATTCAAGACTAATTTTTATTATATGATTAAAAATAATGTTTAAAGACTTAATATCATTATTAATATTAATAAGATACATCCTATCCATAAAAATTTTTACTTACGTAACAAATCATATAAAGGAAAACAAATCAGTTAACACTCGAAACAACGATAATACTAAAATATTATTAACAAAACAATATTAAAAGATCATATATGATATCATATTAATGTATATCATTCTTTTATAATTTAATAACAATTATTTCACCATTATACATGAGTTTAAACTACCCTCGACCAAGGAAAAGTACCAGGTAAGGGTTAATTTCATAATCTCTTTATTATCTGAGGTTGTTTATACGTAATTATCTACTGGGACCTCTTTATCATCCATAACCATGTTTCTTAAAAATGTATTTGAAAAAAAATTACTATTTACTAGAAATTGGGGTAAAGTCATTTATACCTTTATTTGACCTTATATGTTTTGAAAGGAATCTTTTAGTTATTTTCCAAACAAGGTACTTTATAATCTTTTCGAAAAAACTAAAGTAAGAATGTTTTTTTAACTTATACGGAGGGTGCGACTATTTTCCACCGTTATAACATCATCGAAGCTTCCCTTAAAATCTTATAATAAAATTTTAAAAATAAATTATTTCGTAAATTATTTCAAAATAGAGATATATTTCTCTAAAATAAGGTTTTCACTTCATCTATGTCAACATCATTTTATGGATTTTAAGCTTATTTGAAGTTGATTTATTATGATACAAAACTTCCATATTGTGTTGAAGGTTTTGTGATATGTTTGATTGTGGATGTGTTAATTTTCCACCATTCATGGTTTATGGATAAAGTATTGACATTTCGTATGCTAGTTTTAATATGAATGTTTATGTTATGTTTAAACCTCTTCATATGAGGAATGAATTGGACTAAATAAGTGACGGGTGGAGCCTGCTATAGCTCCTCGATGAATCGGTAGGTCTCATGAGACAAAATAGTGTCTTGGAACAAGGCCTTGACAAAATATTATTTGTATTCTTGGAACAAGGCCTTGACTATGTGGTTATGAAGTCTGGAATTATGCATTCCATCATTATGAAAGTGGATATTGATATTGCATGTGATTATTCGACTAGTAGAATATCCATGTAAGTAATTAAATAGAATTATTTTGATTTTATCTTTTACATATTATACTGAACTTCAAGTTTAAAAGGTTTTTGTTTTAGTCTTATACATTGCCTTAAATGTTTATACTTATTTATAAAAGTTTCCGCTATATTGTTATCCTTACTGAGCATCTGAGCTCACCACTTTCAATGTTTTATTTTTCCCAGGACGCGAAGAAGTATATTATGACTGACCGGTAGGGATAGTCTATGGGATCTCAGTGTTGTCTATGGAAACAATGTTTTTTCATTTTTCCATTTATTGATGTAATTCAATCCTTATGAATGTATCTAGTACTTCCAAGGATACTAAACGAATCGATCTTTCGAGACATGATCTATTGTGATCATGCCAATGATACGTAATAATGCACAGACTCTGGGTAAATGGGGTCAAGGTGTTACAAAACCTCTACCTATACCTATGTTGAGGTGGGATAACATTACGATGGATTTTGTCACCGAACTACCAAGGAAACCTAGAAGGAATGATGCAATATTGGTAATTTTTTATCATCTCAAAAAATAAGCACACTTTCTTCTATAAGAGATGATTTACCACTTGAGAACCTGACAAGACATTATATTAATGAAGTTGTAAGACTTCATGCGGTACCTCTATCGATTGTGTCTGATCGAGATCCCCAGTTTATATCAAAATTATGGAAAATTCTCTAGAATGCTTTGAATACTCAGCTTCGTATGAGTACTTCTTATCACCCAAAAACTAACTAACAGTCTGAAAGGACTATTAAAACTCTAGAAGACATTATGAGGTCATTCTCTCTTGACTTCCATGGTATGTGGGATCAATACTTGCCTTTGGTGATTTTTTTAACAACAATAGTTTCCATTATAGTATTCAAATGGATCTGTATGAAGCATTATATGGAAAGAGATGTTGAACTCCAACTTGTTGGGATGAAGTTGGGGAGAGGAAACTTATAGGCCTAGAACTTATTGAAGAGACTATAGAAAAGGTGAGGACAATCCAAGCCCAAATAAAAGCATCCCAAAGTAGGGGGAAGAGTTGTGTGGAAAACTGGAGAAAGGATTTGGATTTCCAAATGGGATATCATATCTTTGTGAAAGTATCTCTATGGAAGAGTGTCTTATGGTTAGGTAAGGGAAACTGAGCCACAGGTACAACAAACCTTTTGAAATTCTGGAAAGAATCGGAACTTTAGCTTACCATCTAGTAATGCCACCAAGTCTCTTCAAAGTCCATGATGTGTTCCATGTGCCATTGTTGAAGAAATACATGACAGACCCAATGCATGTACTCACTTATGAATAAATGGAACTGGAACCAGATTTGTTATATAGTGCGGAGCCTATCAGAATTTTTGACACAAGATAGTAGGTATTGTAAAATCAGACAAATAATCTTGTAAAGGTTATTTAGGGAAACCAGAATAAGGGGGAAGCAACATGGGAACTAGATGATTTTATGAAGAAGAACCACCCACATCTTTTTGCTGGGCTTTATACATAAAATTACAAAGAAGAAATTTACGAATGATGGAATAATATAACAGCCCAAACATTTTATGGTATAATTCTATTAAATACATTCTATTAATAGCCTATATTTTATAAAGAATTGTGTTTCTTGGAAATAACTCTTGGTTATTTAACAGATAGTCAAAACCTAGCCATTAAACATAAATTCTCCACTTATATGTTTTAAATTTAAAAAACTGTCATCTAGACTCATAACCAGTAAGTCATTTGGAGTCTGATAGAACCAACTTGATTTTGTGATGAATAGTAACATACCCATATGAATAGTAATATGGCCATTATAAATAGTAAATAATGGTAATATTATATTTTCTTAACGTAACAAGATAATGAGAAGATATTTAATTTTTCAATGTGATACAAAACTAATTATACCTTTATAATTGTTATTTTTTGAAACAACTATGATTTTATTTAAAAATTAAATTAAAAAAACATATTTTTTTCAAAATATGGAGTTCATTTTTGAATTTTACACACCAAAAAATGGTTAGGGTGAATTTTTGGGATTTTTCTAAAATACTTGAATTTTTGTGAATAGTAAAAATACAGTTTTGAGCTTTCAGTAGTTTAATGACATCATAATGATGTAATAATTAAATATAAAAGGCTTGTAGACTTGTGTACAGTAACTTATGACTTGAGGTGTACCAAGTGGCTAAAAATCAGGGTAAATACTATGCACAAGCCCATGATTTTTCCAAAACCACTAATGAGGTGTCCCTTTTAATTAATAAAAAACTCCCTCTTAATTACTATAAATACTCACTTACCCTCTTTGTTTTATTTCATTACAATGTCATTATCTTCAAAGATATGGTATTATTACCTCCCTAGGAGTCCTCCCAAGGTGTCCTAAAACCCCCAAGGTCCCAACCTTCAGGTTTTGGGAGTTACTCTACAAGGTTAGAGAATCAACCACCCTTCTCTTTTCTTAAAGCTTTCATTTTATATTTTCTATTTTATTTTCCATTATATTGTGTTGAAATATTTCATTCCATATTTCCCTTATTTCTATATTATTTAATATTGATGGGATACCCCCTTTCTCTAATCAAGCTATTTTATTAAATTTTAAGTGACGTCGTTAGGCTGCCGAATTTTCTTAAGAGATTTCTCAATTTTTCTTCTATTTTGAGTTCCTTTATTTTATACTTCTTTCCCCATATCCCATTATAAAAATGCTATGATAATTAAATTACCTTACATGAAATGTAATTATATTATTCTAATGTAGTATTTCATCATAATCTCCCTTTCCCCCTCCTCTTATACAAAAAATGAAAACACCGTTCGAGATGTGTTAATTTATCACATTCAAGGACGACCAGTTCTCAATTTTCATTACCATGTCCAATTCTGGTCATGAAACCATTTTTATAGTTGAACCAGATCCAAATATATGTATTTAATCTCATTAATGTTCGATAATCCTTACACAATTATAATTTAAAATGATAATACAAAACATGTTAGTTATGAACAAAATTTCCAAGTTAATCCAAACATTTGTAATTAACTTATAACTAATGAATCATCATCATAGTATATAACCCAAAAATCATTTTAAGAGAATTTATATCTTTTTAATTTAATTAATAAGATATAATAAAAATTTTATATGTTTAACCACACATCAAAAAAACTTCCATTCATGAATACAAGTAAACCGATCATGAAAACCAAGGAAAAAAATTCTTCCAAAACAATAAAATTGAACCTCTTAAACCCATAAAAAGGGCCATGAATGAACCTAATAAAGTTATAATAAATAAATTACATGTATATGAGGTTATGTAATTATTTATTAATGAAGATAAATTTGATTATTTAGGTCGTTAAAATAAACTAAGAACACACTCGAGCAGAAGGTATGGGGTTTCTCATCTCACTTTCATTTCTCTGAGATTTACATTATTCGCCACTTATTTATGGAATGTGGTGTATGTGTACTCCCATTTGATATATAATATCACGATTATCTATATTTTCATGGAATTCAATCATTCATTAAATAATTGTTAACTCTTGGTTACATGAAACGATAGATTACAATGTGGTAATGGGCTTTGTGTCAATTTTCCATTTCGTTGTGACTTACTTTGTTTTGTGCACCTAATAATCCTTATGTGGTGTACCTACTGCCCATTTGAGATCACATTTAATTTGAAAGTATATTTTTATTAAATATACATAATCTCATATCATGGATATGTTTATCGTCTAAACCATATACCATTTTACATATGGTGTATATTTGGAATGTTATTTTAACTGTGTAAATATTGGTGAACCTGTATTCTCTACTATTTACAGATATTAAAAAGGCATATTGATCTTGTATTAAATCAATGTATAAAGAATTATTTGGACTTTAAGTTGTGGGTGTGTCCTTTTATAGCCCCCCCCCCCCATGAATCATCGACAAGTCTCTTGAGACAAATCGGTTGGCGACAAACCCTTTGAGTTTGTTTCCAAAAATCTGATGGGTTTCTACCCACAAAACTAAACTGTTTTAACAGTATTATGGTATCATGTGATAGATATATGAGGTCCAATTAATAATAATTCTATTTATTCATTATCATTTATTACCATCTATTAGGTTTTCACTATGACAAAATCTATGGATGTAGTTTCATTCTCAGTTTATTAATGGCATGATTTTTTCATTTATTCACCATGTCATATAGATTATGTCAAATTTTTTACAATTCAGTTATCATTGATTCATGATTCCACTATTTATAACCCTTTCTGAGCATTTGAGCTCACCCATATCATTTTTTTACCTTCAACATGTTTTGACTAGGATATCACTTATTGAGTTTTTGTGGATGCAGTTTTTAGTTTTCGTTATGTAATGTATTTTGTAACCTTTTATGATGTAATTTTGAGTTACATATATGTATCTAGTTTTTTCAAGAATACTAAACTGATCATTCCTTAAGGATTTTTGTTCATTATAACCATGCCAATATAAAAATTAATGCACCGGCTCTAGTCTAGAGGGGTTGGGGTGTAACAATGACCACGAAAAACCGATCAAAGTATGGCTGGAAGATCCTGTTCATGAGGCCCATGAACACTATTGGGGAATTAGTCATAATGAAAAGCATCACTAGGAACTCATAGAGGCCATACCAGCACCTTAAGTCTTTATTCGATGCATCCTAATCATGTATTCGAAGCTGGTGAGAGACTGATATGAGGTCTATCTTTGAGAACCACTTCACTCCCTTCAGCTGGTCGAAGAGGTCATCAATTATCGACAGTGGGTACTTGTTTTTCATAGTCTCCTGGTTTAGGCACCAAAAGTCCATGAACAACCTCAAACTCCCATCTTTATTCTTGGAAAAAGGCACTAGGGCTGCCCATAGTGAAACGTTGGGCCTTATAAACCCCTTCTCCCGCAAGTCCTCCAGTTGTACCCTCATCTCACAAAGTTCTATGTGAACCATTTGATAAGCCGATGCGGATATCGGTGTCGTACCAGTGTATAGGTCGATAAAGATGTCTAAATCTCTACAAGGTGGTTTCCCTGGAACCTCATCTAGAAAAACATCCTCGTACTCATCCACCACAACATGGAAACTTGGACTCCTCTCCTCCACTACACCGAGGGTGAGGGTAGCCAAATAGTGAGTAATCAGCTGCACCCTACTTGAATAGATTCCTTCCTGCACTGCAAGGGTTTCCTTCTCACTGGTGAAGGAAACCCTGGTCCCACCATCACATACACACAACATTGTAAGCCTAAAGTAGTTGATCTAAGCATGGAATGTGGATAACTGATTCGTACCCAAGATGACGTCTTAAGGCCTTGACGCTACTACTAAGAGATCCCAAATGAACCTCTCTCCTACTAGAGTAAGCTCACACATTTGGAACCACTGTTTGATAGTCTAATCCTATCCCGTAGGAGACTATATCTATAAGTATAGAGAAAACAGCTCCACTGGAATCTATGATCACCAAACGAGATTCATGGAGAGGAAAGAGTGACTAAAAACTATGTCTATAAGTACTACAGCTAGGGCGTAGAATACGTAGATCATACCTTAAACAATATCGGGGGATATATGGTCATAAGGCCCTACTTCTTGGAGCTGAGCTCGCCCCTACCTTCCTGCTCCCTAAGGTTGGGGTGGACCACATGGGGGTGGTGGCCGTAACACCTCTAACTATTTCCCACCGCCTACTGCTCGACCAACTCCCCTGCCACATCCTCCACCCTACAGACCTCCTCGCTCGAACCACTTCCACTACCTCGGTAGGCCCTTGACCATATGCTGGTCATCTATACGATGGGTCATGCCATCACGTACCATGTGTCCCTACCCTCTGGTCTGCGAGCCTCGCACTGCCAACCCTGAGTCCTGGGGTTGGCCTTTGAACGACCTAGACCTCTTGGGCCCGCATGTCTGTTTTCTGTTGCCTAACAAATACTCTGAAACCTGGGGTCTACTGGTAGCTCTAGCTGTAGGAGCCTGCTCTTCCAAGAAGCTCTCCATCAGAAGGGCTCGCTCCAGCACCCCGGCCTGGGTAGGGATACTGAGAGACACCACTAAAGCCCTGATCTCCCGCCTGAGTCTCTGCTCAAAGTCTTGAGCCTTGAAGAAAGGGTCTCGCACCATATATTTGGAGTAACAGGAAAGCTCTGTGAACCTCTCTGAGTACTCGGACACCATCATGTTGTCTTTCTATAGGTGAGGTAGCTCCTTTATGCACATAGAGTGCAAGGTTGTGGGAAAAAACTCATCCCAAAAAAGCCTCTTGAAGTCAACCCATGTGAGGGTCACTTCATCATGAGTCTGGATGGTCAAAATTTACCATATCCCTATTAAGACCTGCATAAGGCTTGCTGCCAAGAACACCATCTGGTCAGGCGGTGTCCTCAGTAAATGGAAGACCCACATCATAGCCTCTAGACCATCTTTAGTGACCTGAGGATCTGTCTCTCACCTAAACCTAGAAGGTCTCAATCTTTGGAACTCAGGTACAACATTTATCCTACAAATTTCCTCTTCCGTAATTGTTTGAAGTAGATTCTAACCATCGAGTTATGGTAGCACTGGTGCACCACCCCATGGGGACATCTCAAGAACTTGTCCCTGAATGGATGCATCTTCGCTCGGTGGGCTGTCCTCATCACCTTGTATCGGGATCCTAGTTGGTCATCTATGTGGAGGCATCCTGAGATAGATCAAGATGTACCACGGTTAGAAGGTTATACCTGGTGAGATAACTCTTATTCAAAAATAAGAAGACACTTACGCAACTAGTGTTTTCATTATTGAGCCAAAAACAGAATTCATGGTCCTAGTGTATGGATACGTCGGTCATCGTACCAACAATGGACTCCCTGAATCTGGAATTCGGACTCACAACACTTAACACTATTGACCCAAAACAAAACAAAGACATCTAGTCTATGAGGGGGAACTGACCTCCCTATGTGTCCACTTTTTCATGACCCGTCCCTAGGGGCTCATTCCATGACTACCCCAAGCCCGATTCCTGGTGGCGAGGGGATAGAGACTAGTGTAGAAGTTGTCAACTTGCAGGTGGGAGGCATTTTCCTAAATACCTAAACACACACACACACCCAACCTCATCCCAACACACAGAAAAGGGAAAACAAGTACCACTGAAACAAACTGAGTGCAAGTAAAACTGATAGTAAGTGGGTCAGAATACAAACCCAACAAGAACTAAAAATAGAAAGTACAAAAAGGAAACTTTGATGGACATCTGCAGAAATCCCCACATGACCGGTAGAGTAGAGAAGCTACTGGAACCTAAAGTAGGATGTCATGTCTGCCCGGTCCTTCGAGGCCTCGCCTGGTCCTAGGCCACCAAGTCCACATAGTAGCGTCCATAAGTACAGTCTTTCCTAGCACCCCTATCATAACCTCAGTCATCTACACCTGACACAACACATGCGAGTGAAGCCCGTGCCAGGGTGAGTAACACAGTACTCAGTAGGGAACCCCAAAAAAAGTAAAGAACACAGAACAATTCCTAAAAGTAAAGAATGAAACACAAGATAACTCACACCAGGTATATTCTAGGGTAGTAATAGTATCATCGTCATTCAAAAATTTCAAACAACCCAACTTATGGAGAAATAATCCTCTTTCAAGTATAGTGGGTCTGCCAAGTCACAAAGAGGTGATTCCTACTATCCTTAGACTGCTTAGGTACTCCTCCCCATCACAAACTATGGGCCTACAAAGTTACAGAGAGGTGCTTCCCACTATTCATGGACTATTGGGGTACTCCTACTCATCCCTTACCATGGGAATACAAAGTCACAAAGAGGTTCGTCAACCGTGGGCATACAAAGTCACAAAAAGGTTCTTCCCACTGGGCCAAAAGTTAGCAGTCGTCAAGTCTCAGCTAGTCGCAGGGTTTTGTATGTAGTGCACCTTGGAGAACCACTTCTCAAGCCCTTAGTAGAATCTCAAATTCCACAGAAGTCACCATAGATCATTCCAAAATATCCTCCATGTTGAGAGTTTCCCAACACTGTAAACGTCTTGTCAATAGGATGTATGGTTTGCAAGATACAAGCGTTTTAGTAACCAAGGGGTCGGTTGTGAAGGGTCCCGGTCCGACCCGGTCAAACCGACCCATCCAACCCGGACCGGAGGTCCCACATACCCCAGATCATTTAGATGGACTCGACCTGACCTGTAATGGGTTGCAGTCTATTTTGTTTGGCCTGGCTAGTGGGCCAGGCCTAATAGGCCTCGCTGGACCCAGCTCGGTTGACAGAGGGTCTAGCCTGCCGGGTCACCCGGCAACCCAGTCTTGTCTGGCCAGGCCTGCCGGTGCGTGGTCCGGCCCGCTGGGGGGCATAGCTTGCTGGGGAGCGCAACCTGCTAGTCCAATGATGAGCCGCATTCACAGCCAGTGGGGTCTGTCTGGGACGTGGCAGACTGCTGCGTTCCTCCCTATTCGAGCATGACCTGTAAAGAGCGGCCCACTTCATCAAGCGCCCATGACCGGTAATGACCGATCACCATATATGTCACCCGCAGTCTCACTCTATGGGTTGACCTTGTTCATACGCGATGCCATGTTGACACAACGGGTCTCCAGCACTACGACTCGATCGATCACGACTTCTACCGCACTAAAGTCTTGGTCCTACCATCCAACATGCGATTGGCGTGTGCCACCACCACCGCGTGCTACCCTTACCAGGACCAGTGCACCAACAGATCCTTTGGAATACCACAAGGAACACTCTGGTAGACTGTTCCTCATGCGGCCTGGGCCTACGGCCTCCGAGGAGCATCCTCTTGTCACGAATCCTTCAAATCTACCTTACCGTCGCTTCAGAAATATCATTCACTAGGAGAGCACAAATGGAGGGGTCTGAGCCTTTTTTCATTTTGGCCCGCACCCTACACATTAAGAGGTTTGAAGAATGGTGAGGTTTGGGGAGTCTTCGTTCAATCCTTATATTCCATGATTTGAACCCCGAATATAAAACCCCAAGAATGAAACACCCTCCCACATAAGCACACGAATCACGGGTCAACTTGTTCATGGGTTGAACCGTGTTCGTCATTTCTAGAAATAGACAGGGAAGAAAAAAAAATCAAAAACCCATACCTCTTATGACGTGTGATGTCGCAACATTCATCCTTGAGGGGTTAAGATGTCGACGTCACTTCCCGGCTCTGATCTTGAAAAGGTATCAAAGGTGGTGAAGACTACCAGCATTCGCCATTCTTCGCTGAGGTGGAAGTCTGTCAGAGGTTCTCTAGAGAATCCTTCAAATTTACAATCCAAATTTCTCAAGTGAGTCGAACATAAAATAAGATCACGTCGTAGTGTTCCCATTATGATGCGATGCTGCGTCGTTACACTTTTCCAATTATGAGACAACGTCACTGTTACACACCATTAGAGCATCGTTACACTATGATTTTAACAACCCATTAATAAGACTCATTGATGTGCATCATCAATGCCCTCTTATTTCCCCACAAAATCGTCTTCTGCCACCCAAAAGTGAGAAAGAAAATAAAATAAATTTTTAAATAATTTTATTATTTTTCTCAAGAAAGTCCAAAAAATAACTTTTCCACTCGGCCCTTGCCAGCCAAAGTTAAGTCATTTCTTGGAGAATACTGGCATTCTAAATTCAATGGTGCCGTAATATTTTCATATGAGTGAGGGTTCAAATGATAGAAAATCATGATCGCACATTTACTGAATGTACCTTAAAAAAATGTTCAAAATTTTGTTTTAAGCTCTCCGGACCTCAAAATCACATTCTGTCGAATTTTGTGGTCTGGAAATAATTCCATTTAAATAAATAAAATTACACAAAAATTAAAAGATGTTACAATGGGGGTGGAAAATATTATATTAGGATGTTTTGGGGTTTCTAATGAGATAATTCTTGGGATTATCTGACCCAAATATTGGGGAAAACTGAGTTTCTAGGGATAGAGTTATTGTCCATGAGGTTCAGTTATACCAGTTATGTTATTTTACCTTGAGTGACAAAAATGATCTTTATTATGATGTATGAGGTTATGATTAGTGGGATTTCATCTCTATATATAGTATGAAAAGAGAGAATTCATTTATCATGTGTCATTTTTAAAACATAGGGTTTCACATGACTTGTATTATGATTGTGGTATAGGAGATATATGTTACCAATATAATACCTATAGTTTAAATCTGTTGGTGATCATTTATTTTTTTGATTTATATTTTTCCAATAATTATACTTTTATGATTTATATCTTCCATTGATTTATTTTTTCTATTGTTGAAAATTGTTTTAGTCATTGAAAGTGTCAACAACATATTATATGGTGTTTTCTAATATATATAGTGGTATTCTACTTGTATAATTCCATGGATGACTTCTTGATGGATGTAAAGATATGAATAGAAAACTAAATAATGGTATTGGATAAATAAAATGCTAGTAATAGTCTTATAAGGGTGTTTCCCTCAAATATTTTGAATGATATCTTACCTAACGAAGCCCATGGAACTTGGTTTTTAATTTATAATCCTTGGAAATCCTAATGAAGTTACCTGACTAAATAGTGAATGTTTTAGAAATGTGATACATTAAACTAAATAGTTATATGTTTAAATTTTATGTCCATTGAGTCAAAAAATAAATCCTATTAAATTAATGAAATCACTTTTTGAGATTTAATGTGTAAATCTCATATGATTTGACCTATATACTTGAGTAGTGGGTGAGGCTCACAAGAGTTCCTACATTGTGACATGGTATGTGTTTTAGTGTTCTTGGTATGGGAGGTATGTATAAAACCCTGATATTTTAAAATAAGTACATTTTGTTTGATAACACATGTTTCAAGAAACACCAAACTTAAGGTATCCGCTAAATATATTTCTATAAATTTAATCTCTTAGATAGATTGTGATACATGCAACCCTAAGTCTAAAAGAACCATAAAATTGTATATCATTATAATAAAGATATTAAATTTATAGGTATGAATACAACTAAATAAAATATATAAATTGTTTGCATTAAACATATATATAATAAATTCAATTGTTATCATTTTATTACAAATAAAATAAAAATCATTTGAAATAAAAAAAAATGATTATGAAAAACTGTATTTTTCAAAAAGGAGTTTTCTTTATGCTTTTCCCAAATAAATAAAAATATATTTTTACCACTTTTTGAAAATTTATTTTAAAAAATTAATTTCATTTTTGAGATAAATGTTTCTTCATTATCTTATATTTAATGTTTGATAATTTTATGAAAATATTAGCCTTTTTATGAATAGTTAAAAAGACTAGTTTATATGGAAAGCTACATTTTTGTTTAAAGAACATAAAAGTTAAATTTTAATTTAATTATTTTAAAAATAAAAATTAGTTCTATAACACTATAATCAATAAAATTTTATTAATTTTAATAATTTTTTGGGGGTTTTATATTAAAATAATATCTTATTATGAGAATTTTCTCATTGGAAAACTACATTTTTATCACGACTACATGTTTAATTTGAAGATAAATTTTTCCACTAGTGTGAATTGAATTTGTAAAAATGTGTTACATATTTTGAATCATAAAAATTAATTTTATATAATGAGGCAATTTTATTCATAATTAATATTAATAATAGTAAAAAATAATTTCCATGATTGATGTTAAAACGTGTTTTCTAGGGTGGGGGGGGGGGTTAAACTAAATAATAAGGGTTAAGATTATCGATAAACATGTAATTTTTTTATTTATGGCTATATTTAGACCTTATATCATCCATTTCTTGATAATATGCTATTTTTTCTTTTGGTATGTGAAAAACATGGGTATCACTTTTTCTACAAAAAAAATCATGTATGTACTCTCCATCACTTAGAAAAGGATAACCCCTATCCTCTTGTAATCACACTCCAAAAGACTTATTTTTGGAAGATATCTACCCAAATATATTACATAAATCCCTACACACATCCTAAATTCATTTTATATCATAAATTTAATCTAAGAAGGCTTTTAGTATATGTATAAAGTGGTTGTCTAAAGAAGAGGTAATGTGTCTAACCATGTGTTTTCATTTCACTTCTTCTTATAAATACTTAAAACCCTATCATACTATGATAAAATAATAAAATAATAAAATAATATATACTGATATTTTATTATTTTTATCTAACAACATATATCCATCTTATCTTTTATCAAATAGGAAATGAAATCGTCAATCGGGTTTACGACAGACTACTACCTCACGAACTGATGTAATTCGTTTTCCATCACCACCTCTCACAGATGGATATAATTTTGAATTTATCATATGAATATTTTATTTCTGAGATTAATATAATTATTGAAATATAATTTAACATATGACTTCATACATTATAATCTTTTTAAAAACATTGACATCGCTCATGCGTACGTGTGGACTACCGCCTCTACATATTTATGTGAAATGTTTTTCAGTTTATTTTGAAATAAATGGTAATAAGGATATATTATATGAATATGAATTATATATTTGATATAATAATAATTATGGAATGGTGAAACACTATTTATCTTTTTTATATTTCATATATTTGAAAAATATAAACAACGTCCATTCTTACATATGACCTACCTTCTCCGTGAAGGGTGTAACTTATTTTTGAATCTATAAAATTTATAGACTAGTTAAATGATTACATAATGATTATATATGATATTTATATCAAGGTAAAAATTATTTAGATTATTTAACTGGGATCAAAGTAAAAGGACTGAAACTACAGAACCAAAACATACATGAATAATCGAGCAATTATCACATAAAACTGTGATTTTAACTTTGAATTGCAAATAAATGGGAAATAAAAAGTTATAGGAAAATAATATATTGTATAATATATATATTTTTGATCTGTAATAATTTTATAAAAAAAATATATTTATTATATATGTGTTTCAAAAACATAAAAAATAAATCATATATAAGGTAAGGGACTTCATCTCACTTTTCCTTCATTACGGTATATTTTAATGTTACAAACATTATCTCAATATCCCTTAATTGAAGAATATTTTAATTTTATTCTTCAAATTAATTTTATATGTTGTATAAATTTCCCCTTTTACATGTAATATCATTAATCATTCTTAATTTATGGTAATTTTATTTCCAATTTTAATTATTTCATCCAAGGTGATTTATATTTAATTTTACTAAGGGATAAAGAATTCCATTAATAAATTTCTTTTCATTAGGTTATATTACTTATTAATAATCTTTTATATTCTTTTATTATGTGTGTAATGAATTTTTATTATATTATTTTTTTTACCACTTTTTTATATAAATTTAAATTTGAAACAGATAATAAACTCATTGATTAATTCTCACTTCAATGTTATGATCACTATAAGGGTTAGCCATCTCAAATTGTCTTCTTTGAAAAATATGTTATCTTATAAACCTATATTATTTTATGATGTTTATATTTTAGTTACTCAGGTTTTTTCAGTAAGACATTGGAATATTTAATAAAATATTTAGAAATCTAGGTGCTGAGTTGGCACAGGATTCTGAGGCCTAGAAATCCTCGATGCGGTGGATTTAAAAATATTGAATATATTTTGTCATGCACTCTCAATTTCTATTTAAATGTAGAATAAAACATGATAGGAGTATCAAATATGTAATCTAATTTAACGGTTGAGTTCATAATGTCTTTTTTACCCTAGGTGTGACATAAAGTTGTTTGCACCTGGAGTTTTGGGAAGAGGAAGTTGGTGGGGAATTAAGTGGTGGAATTGATAATTAAATGAAAATTTGATTAATATTATAACCTAAAATTCCCCCACCCCTAATTATTTTTGTTCACCACCTAGAGTAGAGTTGTGACTCCTCTCCTATCAACCTTTGTTGATGGACAAAAATGAGGCCGAATTGAAGTGACGAAGCACTGTCGATCACCATTCTTGGTGGCGATCATCATAAGATCAAGGAGTAGCAAGATCTGGGAATTTTTCTACACCTTAAGTTTAAAAATTTCATCCTAAAGGTAGGTGATTTTGAATTTTAGTATTGATCCCCTTTTTTATGATTTTTATTAAGGTTTGAGATCCCTATTATAATTTCTAGTGACTCGTTTTATGCTGATTTGTTGGTTTTAGGGTAAAATTGGGAGAATTGGGAGAATTTTAAGGTAATTACTAACTAGAATTACCGTCAACATAATATGTAGTCTATTGAGACAAGTCATGTAATTATTCCTATTTAGGGAAGATGACTTTTGTGGATTACACACCATGTACTGGGGTTAAATTTTATGAAGTGACCCCATGTTGTATGGTGAGAGGACATGGCCAGTGATAGTTGTGTAACAATACTTGGCCGTGTATAACTAGAAAACCAAAGTAAGTAGACATGGGTTGTCATACATGGGCATGGTAAAACCACATAGCCAAGTGGACATTGAGCACAAAAAAACCATTCAGTATGGTGTGTATGACATGTAAATGATAGAACTGGTTGAGTCTTATAGCAGAAGAACACAACCAGGGGTCGGGTGAAGCAGAACATGCCATGTACAGGTTGTAAACGTAATGTAACCCTACTTATATTGGAACTTTTTTTAAACGGGGTGCACATCTTGGTTCCCATGTAGGTTCACATGACATATGGACCCTAGTTCATGCCATGTACTCCTTTGATATCTTATTTAGATCTTATACCTTATGTATCTCCTCCTGTGATAGTCTAATTTAGGATTGTGAGTAGAATATCATAAGATGTTTTCTACATAGACTGTGATGGTGGCATGTTTTTAGGCCTATGAGATATGGTGCAATATGTTTTAGGTGCATCACTTGTATAGCGGTTCTTAACCTTCATAGTGATTAGGGTAGATCTTTGGGTTGTCATTCGGGTAGGTACCCTTTATTTAAACCTAAGGATGTGGGTCCCATAGACTTTTTAGGAATGTAGAGAGGTGCTACACTATTGTTCCAAGGTGTGGGTCCCCTAACTGTGGCTTTATTGTTATGTGAGATCAGATAAGCATGATGCTTCTTTAAGTAGTGCTTGACCAATGTTGTAGATTTATGTGGTTTGTAAAGAGAGAGGTTGGGACTGAAACTATATTGTAGCATCAAGGAATGAGTTTCCCTTACCTCTCTACTTTGGTATATATGAGTCTTCCCATGTCATGGGTGTGGGTTCTATACCTATGGGGTAGTTCTACCATGGTTGGTACTTCCCTACTGAACCAGTGTGTGGGTAACACATATTGTTTTTATAGTTGGATAGAACTCACCTACCGTCCTAGGGTGAAATCCCTCCATAATCGTTGGATAGATTGATTATTTAGTCCCCTATTGGACCATAGAGCAGGTCCTCTATCCATGGAGTTGGTACTCCCCTATCATGTTATGGTTCGGGTCCTCCAGATGTGATGTATAAATAGAGCTGGAACTCCCCTATTGTGTTAGGGTGCAAGTCCTCTATCCTTGGAGTTAGAATCCCCCTATCGTTTTATGGTGCAGGTCCTACATACGTATTTAATCGACAGTGTTGGTACTCCCTTACCATGTGAGGTAGCGGGTCTTCTAGCCTAGGGTAAATAATCTCTTATAGTGGTTTTGTGTGTGGTTCTGTCATAGTAATTCATTTGTTATAGTGATACTCCACTATCATACCAGGGTGTAAGTCCTCTTGCCATAGAGTTGTACCCCCCTATTGTACTAGGGTTCGGGTCATTACCTATAAAGTAGTACTACCCCATCCTTTAATAGAGATGGGGAAAGGACCTCCATTGGATTTAGTTCTCCCTTGATGGGTTGAGGCATGGGCCACTCTATACATGATTGAAAGAGGTTTCGCAGGTTGGATTTGATCTTGTACTACCTTGACTACAGGGAAGTTCCGAGGTGTAGGTTCCTCCATTATCTCTATCATTAGAGAGGATTCATGTGGACCATATCTTGGTGTATTGATCCCTCAACTATGTGCCATGGTGAGGGGAAGGCCTCTCCACTTGGGTTCTTACAACCCTACACAGGTCGCAAGTTGGTGATGGTAGGGCCTCTAGTGTTTGGCACTAGAGTTGGACCTGGTGAGTTGTTCCCAATGGATTATATCTCTTGGAAAGGTGCCATCTGTGATGGTTGAGCTCATGGTGTATGTTCTCTTAGATTTTTGTTTCTGTTAGTGCTTTGAGTAGAATCCTATTGTTGGTTACGAGGTCGAACCCTCATGAGACATGGAGTCTGGGATGAGTATATCTGGGTGATTTCTAGGATTCCTTGTGTTTTTCCACATTTCTAGGTTTCAAACCCTTATGGAATGAGTTTAATTATTTTGTATATCTGAGGATGTTTTGAGATGATGTTTATATCTTGATTAGTTTCCCTCTAGCAAGGTCGATTATACTCTTTCCTTTCAATTTATTCATTTTGTTTTGGGTTTTTGGGATGCCTATGGAGTATTATTATACTCACCACTACATGGGCTTAGACCCAATGTGTTTTATCTTATGTAGAACAGAAGCCTTTTTTAATTTTCCCTAGAGTACCCGAGGTTCATGGAGCTTAGTGAGCCAAAACAACCGAAATTTTTACTGGAGTTAGGCTAAGGAGCATTTCGATAGTTACAGTTGACAATGATCACCTCCTTCAGAGAAGGTTGGATGCGCTTATAGTTTTTGATGGGTGTGTGTTTTTCTATTTTTAAGCTTTTAGTAATTCTATTGAACTCTGTTTTTGGATATATGTATGTAGGAATTTTATTTTCAAGATTTTTTATATATCTACACTATTGCATCAAAGGTCTTTGTGGATGCGTGCATACATATACCTTAGAAAAATTTCTCTCAACTGTGTGATATGATTACTCGATGCTACTCGACAGTCCCTAACCTATTAGAGGTAGGCTTGGGGAGTTTCATCCCCAACACTTTGGGACAGTTCATGATAGAGTGGTATCATAGGGGTTTCTTCTATGGAACTGCAATGTTGGGTTTTTTAGTTTGGGTTGAATAATGATAGTGTTAGGGTGTTTTGAGTTCAGATCTTATACTAGAGGATACATTATTCATATGGAGGCCAACGTATCCAATACTTATGACTCTGAAAAACTAATTCTCAACTCGATACATTAGGAAAATGGTCCTAAGTAAATAATGGAAGATGAACTATATAGGGCCAGGTTTTATTTTTTTCCTTGTCTTTCTACAGTCAGCTCCCCAAACATATTATTTGACCATGTTGTGTCTTGATTATGTTTAAGGATTACACTATGGTAACATCTAGATAGTGTTTCATGGTGGGATTTTAGAAATTACTTTTCCCATGATGAGGCTTTAGTTCAGGGAATTGGTTCTGAAGCGGTGACTTTAGGTGGTCTACCAGTCGATCCACCACCCACTGCGCAGCTGGTTTTGCTTGTAGTTTAGGCCGAGGATGCGTGTAGGATGAGTGCGATCCATGATTTAGGGAGGAAGTGACCTCTATGGTACCAAGGCGATCTAGAACCTCAGGAATCTGATGACTGGATCGAGGCAGTTAGATGTGTTTTCCACCTAGTGAGGACAACTACCAATCAGATGGTGGTCCTAGTAAAGATACTTCTGCAGGGTTCAGTAATAAGATGGTGAAGTTTTGTGATGAAATACCACGAAAAAGTGACACTCACTGGGGTAGATTTCAAGTGAATCTTTATGGAAGTGTTTTACCTATCCATTTTGAGGTCGATGGGTATCCAGTAGTTTTTAAAGATTCAGCCGAGTAGTATGATTGCGGAAGAGTACTCAGCAAGGTTCAAAGACCTATTTAACTACTTCGTGGATATGGTTTGATACCCATTATTGATAGCTCAGAACATTCATTAGGTATTTTATAGTTATTTCCAATAAATATTTGTCTCCATGTGACTTCCCTTGAATGGGAGGGTACTGGAGAAATATCTAGTCTTAGAGAGCTTCCAGATAGAGGGACAACTGTACGTGGCCCATAGTGGTGGTCATGAGGCTGAGGCATATACAATGGTTGGCGGATGGAGGATAATTGGATAGTGGCATAAGAAGAATAAAAATTCCCAGACTCAGTCATGTGGACCTATAGTATAAGAATCACACCAGGTATTAGGTCAAAAACAGGAGAGGCGGTGTTACACTAGTGACAACTGGGGACATCTTGATAGAGATTGTCTAACCTATCATGCTGTTGAGAGGGTGATGGTATATGGGTCACCTTTGAAGGGAAAACATTTGTATTAGTGAGAACCACAATATGGAGAATGTGGAATAGGATCTGGTAGACTAGAAATTGGTGGAAGGCGGTTTGAGAAATTTCCACCACCAACCCCCATTTGTCCATGCTAGGCTCAAGGAGGTGGATGAAGCGGGCGAGGATAGCTGGAAAACATAGAGGCCTTTGAACCAGAAAATATGAGGATAAATAGAGGTATTCTTTATATCCTTTCTACTTTCTATAGTAGTAATTCTTAGAAACATATGTGAGGTACTATTTTATTTCTACTTCTTCCTCGAGATTTAACCGAGGTGATGCGGTTTATAAGAAGAACCTTTTGTCGGTGTTGTTTGATATAGATTTGAATGCATGAGAATGATAGGTCCTTCCACTAAAAATATTCACTTTTGTTTTTTGTATAAAACCATGTGGGTGGGTTAGCGCCACCCAAAGCAGATAGTATCAAGGTTTTTGTGGATGATTCCCTTTAGATTGTGTGTTCAGGGCTGGGTGACATATTGGTGGTTTGCAGAGCACGGGATTGGTAAGACCTAGTGTGAGAATTAGGGAATCCCTTTGTTTGCTGTTGTACCCTCATTCACTTTTCATTATCATTTTATGTAAGATTCTAGAGGAGGATATGGAACGATTTGGCATAAATTTGGACTCATAAGGAAGAGGGACACTTTTCCCACTAAGATGTGTTTTTGTGAAGCGATCAGAATTGTAGAGCTGTGTTAGTGCCACCCATAGTGACCAATTTTGAGGTGTGATGAACAAGTTCCTTATAATTGTTTGTTTATGGGAAGGTTGATAATTGAAGCATGTCCTAGCCTTGCCAGTGGTATTTCTCGCATCATTCCGATGCTTTCTCCAGGGCATGCATCACTCCGTTGAGGACGCGCCAGTCTGTGTTTCCCTACATTCCCGCTTTCCAAAGGCATAAGACATCTATCACTTATTCAAGGATGTTTTCTCCTTGATAGAAATGGGATGATGGGATGACAGTCTCTCCTTCCTTGGATTCATCATCATAGCTCGCTACATAGTCTGGGTCTCCCTCATAGATTAATACATTGTTTGTGAAACTCTTTCCAGTGCCATAGCTTCATGGACACCGGGTAATTACACTTCTTATTTCAGGACATTACAAGGGGTTAAGTCAGGACACTGACCTTTAGTCTAGGGAGTAGTCATGTTGGACATCACTAGTGTGTCTGGACACTGAACACTAGCACGTCTATCTTCTTTCCCTTATTATAGGGCTTCTCGAGGGCGCGGAAGCCCGAGGCATCTCGCATCGAATGCCAGGAATCATATGCCATGAGCATGTCTATAAGGTTTTCCTCAGCTTACCATGTTTAACACAGTGTATGCAGCATGTTTAATGTCTAGTGGAGACAGATCGGACTGATCAAAACACAAATGCGAGTGGATCAGATGGGTGCAACCCCTGGGGGGTGCATCAATGTTGGGGCTAACTCATGGTTCGTTGCCTAATTGCTGCTAGAAGTAGTGATAGAACGGGTGACATGGTCTCACCAGGATATGGAAACCCAGATAAGAATCAATGTGAATAATGGATGGTTGAGTTAAGTGAATGGAAAATGAGGTGGAACCATTGTGAAGATAATGGTGTTAATGTTGGTTTTGATCCTCTAAGAGACTTCTACGTATCCCTGTGGAAGGGAATCAAAGTCTGCATAGTTCGGTGGGGTGATGGGACACCTGAGGAGGTTGCCCGTGACAATAGACATGTAGATGGGACCTAGAAGAAGTGGAACCTCTGGTTTGGGGCATGACCTTCCCGAAACACATAGGCTCGAAGGAATGACCAAGAAATGGGATTGAATTAGGGTGTACGCATAGGACAACAACCCGATGATATGTATGGGCCTGTGTGTGGTTAGCAGCTGAAGTTGGTCTGACGCCACTAGGATGGATCAAAGATGTGTGTCCCAAAAAAGGGGATTATAATGGCTTACCGCTGAACTGGGTATAATGTCTTACCGCTGATTGGGAGGCACAACAGCTTACCGTTATATGGGGGAACAATGGATTACCACTTATTGGGGTACATCGGATTACCAATGGCTGGGGATTACAGTTTAACATCATGTAGGATGGGGTGAACTGACCTGAAGCTGTCAGAACTAATGGGTGTTGGGCTTAAACCTTAGGAATCCTTCCTATGTACCTTTCAGTAGTAGGGATCAAAGTCTGTGTAGTTCAGAAGGGATGTTGGTGAACCGACGTGTAGATGGTTTGGACCAGTAGGATTTGGGCTTGAACCTCATGGAGGATTCGTATGTACCTTGCCTTGCCAAGGATCAAAGTCCACGTAGTTTAGGATGGGGGCATTGGTGCACCGACGCGATGTGGTCAAGACCAATTGATATTGGGCTTCAACCTCAGGGAGGCTTCCTATGAACCTTACCTTAGAAAGGATCAAAGTCAACATAGTTCAAGAAGGGGTGTTGGTGAAATAATGTGAATGTGGTCGGGACCAATTGGTGTTGGGCTTGAACCTCATGGAGGCTTCTTATGTACCTTGTCTTTGCAAGGATCAAAGTCCTCAATGTTCAAAATGGTTTGGGGCTTACACTCTGAGGTGGTCCATAGAGGATTTTATGGTCGATGCTTACTCTAAGCCCATGTGAGTAAAGCTCAGTGTGAGAAACAAGAGGCAGTAGAGACCTGAAGATCACATCGTGAAAGGAGTGTCTGTGGGAAGTGCATTGGGGATTGCACATGGTTATTATCCCAATGAGGAAACATGGGCTTATGTGTGGTTAGAATCCCAAAGAAGAAACATGGCCTTATGCGTCGTTAGAATCCCAATGAGGAAATAGGGGCTTACGCATGGTTAGAATCCCCACGAGGAAACAGGGGCTTACACATGGTTAGCAGTCCAATGAATAAACAGGGGCTTATGCGTGGTTAACATACCAAAGAAGAAACAAGGGATTATGCACGGTTAGCTACCCAAGGAGATGGAGATTGGGACTTAATCTAGTATGGAGGCCCAATGGTTAAAAATCCCAATGGGATAGGGATGGGATAATAGAGGTCCCTATGCCCCTCTCGCCTTTTATTTGTTGGATCTGAAGAAGAAAGGTGGAGCATGGGTGCTGCCTCCTGCAAGAAAGGCTAGAGGATTAAACAAATATGGTTGCCCTTCCCCATGGATAGGCAATGCTTCAACAAAGAGGATCTCATTATATGTGATGAGGATTTCACTCCTGTGGAGACGAGTGGGTGTAATGAATGTTCGAGTCGAGGCACCCCGCATAGAGTGCATGGGGTGAGGCCACAGTTTTAATGACATGTGCTGAGGATGATGGCACTAGGAAGTTTAACGTCCTGCATATTAGATGTGGTGGGTTAACTCCTCACCCCTAGGGCTTACATAACCAGCTCCCTTTATACCTTGGTGAAGGGAAGGCACTGACAATGTTGTGACCAGGGGGTTTCATAGAGTGATTCCCTGGGGGGTCCATGTTAGTGTGGCTATGTGAATAAGCAATAGTTGTTAGCATACCTATGTGAAGAATCATGAGGAAAAGAAACACAATGTGGAACACTACCCAAGGAACTTTAAAGTCACTTCATGCAATCCTAGACGGTCGCACGGGAAAAGGAGTTGCAGAACAAAGGGGCTCAAAAGTAGAAGACTTGTGAAGCTCTGGTTATCCATATAGTGGAGGGGCTTCACGAAGAGGTATGCTTCATGAAGTGGAGTGGCATAGCCTAGGTGCAGGGAATGTGTGCATATGGAAGGTGATTCGTGAAGTGGAAAGGAATTCGTGTAGTAATGCTTCATGAATCAAGGGTGCCTTGCAAAACATTGTATTGAAAAACAATGTGCTTCACGAAGCATAGTGACCATGCCTTAGCATGTGGGTCACATTTCCATAGAGAGTGCTTCATGATGCATAAATGCTCCATGAAGACCCGAGTCCCCTTGGGGATCCCCTCCCTTCACTGAGGCTTGTGGGATTTGTGAAGGGTATCTCTCTTTGAAGAGGGGTTGAATTCAAGAAAAGGGGGAGGCACCTCATGATGCAAAAGTACATTGAAAAGCTCATGGTTCGCATAACACAAATTGCATCGCGATTTGAGTGCTAATAAGAGAAAAATTCAGATGATCTTTCCTTTAGGATTGATGGGAGCCCAATATTTATAAGAAAGAGGCACCGTGAAGCAGAGCTTGCTCAGCGTGAAGATAGATTTTTGTACTGTGGTGGGTTTGTGAACTTCAAATGGGTTCGCAGAGCATCCTGCCTCCTTGCTTCATGGTGGTTTTGCAAATGTAAAAGGGGTTTATGGATAATCCAACCTCTTTTCTTCGTGGCAGGCTCACAATTGTCAAATGGGTTCACGGAGAATCTGCTTCTTTGCTTCACAGGGGGGGGGGAGTTTGTGAACATCAGAGGTGTTCTTAGAGCATCGTCCCTCCTTGATTCGCGGTGGGTTCATGAATGTCAAATGCATTCACGAAGCATCCTGACTCCTTGCTTCACGACGGGTTCACGAAGGGGGATCTCTACGCCGGCCGTGGTACTGTGAAGACTATGTGAATAGGATTCACAAGTAATCCCCTAAGGTTTTCCGTATGTTCTTCTTCTTCCCAAATTTGGGCACAAAAAAATAACCCCATCAGACTAGGAGTTGAGGAGAAATATAGGGTCAACATATTAGGGTTAATCACTAAAATACATAGGCCAATTGTAACGCTAAATCGTGAAGGAGGCTCGTGAAGTGGAGAGGTTACGGGCAGGCTGAGTGCACCGTGAAGCTCTCTGTGGTTTGGACATGCTGCGAAGCACCAAGGGTCCTCACCTATAAAATAAGGGATATGACCTCTCTTTTCTCCTTTCTCTTCTCCCCATGAATGGCCCGAAGGCCTTCATTTTTATTGATATTTGATAACCCCCCTTTCAAGGGATGGGGGGGAACCCTTACAAGGCCCATAGGCTCATAGATTACATGGCCCATAGGCTTAAGTGATTACATGACACGAAGGTCTTAGGGAATTCATCCAGATTATCTACAAGGAACTGCTGCTCCCGAGCATCTGCATCATGATAGTATCTCTACACCTTCACATTGTTATCTAGCTAGGATTATCGTGCAAGCATAGGCTGGTCCCGATGGAATATCCATACCCTCTCATTCTGAAAAATCCATTTGGCTCCACATTTTTGGATTTTAATGCTCTCGAGTCGCGAAGCTCCGCATACTCCATGATTTCTCTCCATGAATCAGTCCTTCTGCTTCGTGGAACACAATGATTATTTGAATTCTCATCGGATCGCTTTGCGACTTACGTTTGAAGGATGGGGTAGGGCTCCGTGAATAGACTTCGTGAACTAGCTCTGTGGACTTGATCCGTGAAAGAGCTTCGCAAACCAAAACCAAAGAACACTAAAACTCAAAAAATGAATGGATGACTAGGAGGCTTCCAAGGGGTCCTCATGGACGCTTCCCAAAGAGAGGAGATGGTGAATAGCTTGGGTCTAGGGGAGTTGGTATAGAGACACTCTGACCATGATTCATTCGTGAAGATGTTGTTGGAAATCCAAAGGAACTATTTGCTATGTTAGTGGATGCCTCTATATGGATTTGAGCTGAGGGATGACATATTAATTCCTGAAGAAATTAGGGATGAGCCAGCTTACTATTTTTGGAGCACGCCATGCCAGCACCAATGGTTCAGGGCAGCTAATGGCCAAGTTCAAGAGGACTTTGAGCTTGTCAATGCTAACTTCTTGTACAATCACTTGAACAATGTTTATGGGATGGAAATGCAGTTGGAGACCTCCCCCCTCTATACCACACTATCTTAAAGTCATCTATGAGGAATCCGGCAAAGGAATGGTTCGATGAGTGGGATCTATGCCAGGGTGGAAACTTCATAGATGACTGGGCCTAGGCCTACTTGGTCAGTGCCTCATGCAAGGAATTTGGAGTAGAGATGAGAATAGTGGGTCCGTATGAGGTGCCTTGGGCCTCCAAATTCCACATTTATCAACCGAAGCAGGTGATGCCGAAGTTGCTGAGCATGTGGTCATCAAGGAAGAATACCTTCCCCTTACACCATAGGGAGGTTGGAATTAGTTTATGGGATGTGCATCAAATCTCAAGGGGTCACGATACTGGGGGTCATGTATGATGAATTTCTCCTCTTTATGGGTGTGTGGGATGATCCGGAGCAAATTCTTCCAATGTAGATGGCGTTGATGGATCTAGTGCCGAGAGAGGAAAAGGAATTAGTGAGAGATGTCCACTTCAGATGGTGGTTCAATAAGTTCCTAAACTTCTTGACATATAAGCAGTTTCTAGTGAGGCCTCAGACATTCCCGAAGGGGGCTCAATGTTGTAAGGAGCACTCGTACTGGTGGCTCTTGGAGAACAGCCAGTGGAAAACATGGGGATTCAGTGTTAGAACCGATTAGAAATTGGTAATTAGGCTAGAAAAATTCATCGTGAATCTCATTTGTTGTTGGATCCTATTGGTGTGGGATACGAACATGGGCGTGCGACCAAGCACATTTATCATGGAATCCATGTTGGAGATAGGAGGGAGGTTCAACCTCAGAATCATGATTATTACCAAGATGTACAAGATTTTGTGTCATATCATCGAGGGGAAGATGCCACATAGGACATGCAGGACATTCCACCTTCTGTATGGGTGGATTTCAGTGCACGTCCGGGGGATCTAGGAATATCTGAACCCCATCTCCCCTCCGGGATCGAACTTCCGCACATCCATCCTAAATGCCATTGGGAGCTTTCTGGAAAATCTAACTGCGCCATTAGTACTGAACCAGGTTCGAAAGGTAGAGGAGTTAAACTTTCATCTGTTCCTACTGCCAACAGGTGCTTTCACTGATGATGGTCCAAGGAACAAAAGAGCACAGGTCCTATCTCGTAGCATTTCGAGGTGGATTCCTAGTGGCAAGAGTGGATCGTGAGCCTCTCTGCGAGCCAAACAGCCTGCACCGACTCTCTAGGAAATTTCGGTGTATACAGTGACTAACCCCACAAGTCTATTTAGGGGTTTCTATGAGGAAAATCCATGTGTGATGAGGCATATGTAGCTCATGTTCACACGGAAAGACGGTAATATGTGGAATGAGTTGCCTCCTCCCACCGACATCTTCAGGTTGGTGGAGGAGTATGCCAAAATCTGGGGGGTGGCCTACCCAGGGGAGATGCTGAAGCAGCCAACCATTCGGGCTGGTTAAAGTGTGCCTCCCCAACCTTGAGGCCAAAGCCGGAAGGTGGAAAGGATATCTCATGGCGGCGGGGCTTCCGTGGCGGTGAGGCTCACACCGGTTGAGTGGGAGGATGTGGAAGCGGATCCAGCAATGGCAGAAAACCTGATAGTCCTAGAAGAGTAGAGTTATCTGTATGGGAGACCACCAAGAGGATTTCATAGAATATCCACTCAGGCTCCAGGGAAGCAGCTACGCCATAAAGACATGTCGGAAAATGATGTCTTCCCAAAGGCCTGAGACATCTGGGAAGTCAACAGGCAATTCCTCTCCCCGCTCGAGATGTGGCAACACCTGAACCATCTTGGGATGAATTTTCTAGGGATAGGCCCTATCAGGTCTGGATTTGCGGTGTCCCAGGCATAGGTAGAGCAATATGTGGCAGAGCTAGAGGACTTTGTGCACTCTCTGGGTGCCCTACATCTAATGAAAGATTGGGTAATGTTGTTGTTAGGTCGAATGGCCCTTCCGCAGTTGTCAGCCACAGGACTAAGGTAACGTTTACCTCTGCCAGATGAATCAGATGAATCATATTGGGGGGAGGAGGCTGGTAGAGGGAGTCCTCAGGAAGAAGGTGACGCTAGTGATCAAGACCCGGATCTTGAAGAATTTGCAAAGGCCCTTGAGGTAAAATCCTGAGTCCCTTCACCTAGATCCACTTCTCAGATACCTTGGACCCCTTACCAATGTTTAAACTGGGCAAGAGAGCCTCATACATAGAATTCGTTCTCGCCCCTAAATAGATGTAGATGCGAGGTCTTCAGGATTTATGCCTACGAAGACATCCATTTCCGCGTCCAGTGGGGCCAGGACACCTAAGGTGGCTCCTTCAGAGTTTTCGGACCTTCTGACAATATAATGGGGGCTACACCTCGGGGTCCTGATAGAAATAACCCAAGAACGAGACTGGGAATTCGACCTCTGTAAGTATCCTCTTACAAAATTCATGTTTTCTACCCCTCGATCAGGTTAACTAACATCAGTGCACCTCTTAGAATGTACAGTTCTTCAAATGGCATGGGCCGCCTTGGTGAGGTTGGTTGGGACTTATAGTGGCACCTTTCCTAAGGGAATGTTGATGATCATGGGGGCAGATATCAAAACCGAACAAGCTACGACACTCCAGATCACTAGTGGGACCATTAACAGGGATGATCATAAGATAATTGAGGTGGGATCCGACTATGATGATCGATCAGAAATCCTATGTCCCGCCATACATGATAAGACACCAGATATAGATCCTGCTAATGAGTTATTAGGGGTGTTCCTTGCGTATGCGCCTACCAACCGTATAGACTAGGACAAGACAACCTCTAATGAAGAGGATAGAAAAATAGTCCATCACCGATCGTGGAAGTTGATCAGGCACTTAATCAATGAAACCCCCAAGAAAAATGGCTGGATGAGATGGAGAGATTTTTCTCATGACTACTTGAACTGTGTGTTACAAGGTGGATGCCCAACGTCCCCACATGCTTGTCTGAGATCTCATGGCGGAGAAGATTCAGGAGTATGACCATTTCCTTTGTGTGGGTTGGAAGTGGAGGAAAGAGGTGAGCATCAAGAGGCTCTAAGAGGCTGAAAACGAGGTTCAACGGCTGCAGGTCCAAGCATATGAGCACTCAGCCTCCCTCAACACGCAATTAGATCTAATATTTCGATTAAAGGCCCATCTGGTAGAGGCTGAAGAGCACATGAAACATGCCTCTAAAGAAATTTATGTCATCCAGACCGACGTAGAACAGACCCAGATTGTGGCTGATGAACTGTACCTTGTCGCTGTTGATGAGGAGCAGGAGCTGAACAGGTGGCAACAAATCCTAGACGCCACAAGCTAGATGGTGGTCGAACTGTAATTCTCTTTTGACAGGATCAACACATCCATGGGAGGGGTCAATCCCCGGGTTCTGTAATTATTACAAACCCTCAAATGTACTTTCATGCTTTGATTGTTTTCTTCCAAATATACACACGAGTTCTGTTGTTTATGTTGGTTTTGCACGCATCTACTATATTTGTGAAAATTCTCAATGTCAATCCCTAACCACACATGGGTCGAGCCCAATGTGAGAAATAAGGGGTGATCACCACATTATTCCATCTAAATATAGAAGTTTCGACTATGGTTCGGGCATCCAGGGTCTGAACAACCAATCCAGATTTCCAAGAAGAAAAGGGAGAGGCCCAATCAGAGGATGAGGACCTCAGAATAATTGACATATCATCTTCCCAATGAGCTCTAGTGCACAAGTGGTGTAACACCAGGGGAGTTTGGAATAAATCCAAACATAAGGGTGTGGAAGGTATGAATCATGATTCCCCAGATTCAGAACACTATGGCGGTGACATGAAAATGAAGGATAAACATTGACCACATTCGAAACATAGTATCTTTAGTATGTTAGCATAAAATAGGGATAAAAAACAAGGGCTGACCACTGACCATGTTCGAAACATGGGGTCTGATTTGAAATGTCATCCATTAGTCTTCCAGAACATTGTCCCAGGACAGTAGGTGAGCCATAGGTCAAGCATCCATACTGTTAGGGGGTTATTTTAGATGTGAAAGAGAATGAGGGTCTGAATATAGGGCATGACAAGCAAAGATTGAAGAGTGATTGGTTGTTTGAATGGAGTCTAACACTCTTGAAATTACACCACTATGGTGGAAAAACATTAGTTGGGTGTATCTGTATGATCAGGACCAAACATACTTCTAAACAGGACCTCTATGGTAAGCACCTGGATGGCTCTGTAGTTTTACATCATACAGATGCAGATGATGAATGGGATAGTTTAACATCATACGACCAGGAAGTTGCACACAATTTTATAGTCATACCACATGGAAAAAGGTTAACAGTTTAAATCATGTTACATGGACTGTAGGCTCCTAGTTTAAGTTCTTAGAGAGTAGACCATGATCGGGACTGAGGGGCCAGAAGGGTTAATGACCCAGAGGCTGGGCCTAAGGCAGAGTTCCAGAGCATCGCTACATATCCCATAAGGATGAGAATCAATCCATACATAGTTTTGAGAGAGCAGTTTAACATAATGTGGGACAATTAAAGGCATGCATGGCTTGGATGCACCAGTACAAGTCCTACAAAAACTACTAAGCCCACGTGAGTCGCGCTCGATGTGGGAAACAAGGTGTAGTGATGGAAATTTCTTGACATAGGTAGGAACATGTTAGGGGAAATGGAACGCTAGGTGAATGATGTCCCAATGATGTTGACCTACCTATATGACACACCTAGATGCACGAAGGGGTAAAGCTGAGTATGTTGGAATTCCACTTGAACATAAGGAAGTGGAAATATGTCAATCATAATTCTTGAGATCCAAAAACCAATGATGGAGGTGTGACGATAGGGGATGGATATTGACTATGTTTGAAGCACAGTATCCATATCGTGTTAGCCTGATATGGGGACAAACAGAAGAATATTGACCGCTAACCATGTTCGAAACACGAGACCTGTTGAAAATGTCATTCAGGTTCTTCAGGGATGTTGTCCCAATACGGTTGGTAAGAAAATGTGGCATGAGACCAGGCTATAAAAGGGGGACTCTTCGGACATAGAAGAGGATGGGGATCCAAATAACGGGCTCACGAAGCTTAGACACTGAATGAAGGGAATGTACCCATGAAAATTCCAGACATCGAGCTCTTTGTCAAAACACATCTATGTATGGCTATAAGATGTTTCATATAGAGGTATTTGAGTCCCTCTCGTAGGAAAAGGGTCCTGGGGTCGCATGATCCCAACTTAATAGTCATTGGATGGGCCATAAAGGGGGCCTTATTTAATGGACTATGTGTAGAGCGGAAAAGTATCCTAACATGATTCGCAGTTCCCATAGAGATATCTTAGTTTAGGGTCATAGAATTCGGACCATGGATTGGTAAGGAATGTAGGATACACATGGTGAGGTAATTATGAAACCCGATTTGAATGAGGACCCGGGTTCCTGACCACCATGTTTTCCTTGGGGGGTGTTTTTGTCAAAATACCAAAAATCAAAGTTAGGCTGGACCTGGGGAAAAGTGCCTGGGTATTCCAATGTATTGAATAAGGATGGGAATCAAGCCACACATAGTTATAGTAATGACATGGTAAAGTACCAGTGCCAGAGATAATAAGGTCATGTGGGTCTGGACCTCGCACGAAGAGAAGCAGCATTTGATAGGTCTTGTTTATCCTTTAGGGTGAATGGGTGTTTTTTTGGGAAGGGATGGACCTAGAATAGAAAGTCTATCCATCACCACAAATATCAAGCCGTGTGCAGACTTTGAAAAATGATATGGTGTTTGACTGATACCAAACATGATGTCCCCTCAAGTGAGAACACCATGACGTAGTGCTGTTTTTTGTTGTGCGGCCATGACGACATTGTTATAGTTTAGGGTCTTGTGATGGGACCAACCATTAATTTTAACATCATATAGTATAGACGTAACAGTTTATAGTCATGTGGTACTAAGCAGCATATTTTAAAACCATATGGATCAGACATATATTGGAGAGGTGAGGTTCAAGAGGGAATGTTCATGGTGCAATAAAGCATACCCGACATGAATGAGGACCTGGGGTCTAGATCACACCATACATGATTCCAAGAAAGAAACCTCGGGTCCTGGGTCCAGAAAAGGTTATATTATATGGGGCAGGAGAGACTAGATCTTAGTTGAGATGGACCAAAAGACGAGATGTTGGGGTGTTCCTACGTATCCCATGAAGATGGGAATCAATCCATACATAGTTCTTGGAGGTGCCTTTTAGTGTCACACAGGACAAAATTTAGTTTAATGTCATGCGGAATAGGAGGTAGGAGGGACTGACTCCTAGAAAGGGGTGTATGTGGAGTGGCTATTGTGAACCCAATGTCAATGAGGGCATGACCCCACACATGCCACACCACGCAGTCCTATAAAATTCGGGGCCTAAAAGGCAGAATGGATGAGGTGAATTATGGGAAATTGAGCTGGACCCAAAGACAAGATGTATGGGCATTCCTACATATCCCTTAAGAATGAGAATCAAGTCATTCGTAGTTATAAAAGACATATTATTTTAAGGTCTTAGAGTTTGGACCAGATATGGTGGAGAACTCTCCCAAGTATATGCAGACCTCGATCCAATCCCTAAGCCTACGTGAGTTGTAATCGGTGTAGTAAACAAGGGAGGAAGATATATTTGCGATATATAGAATTCATGTAAGGGGGAAATCAGTGCGGATCCATGAATGATGCCTTATCATGGCTTTATCCTCCTAACATACAAACACACACTAAGGAATAGTACCAAGAGTGTCGAAATTCAACTTTAGACATAATGGGGTGTAAAATGATGTGAATCATGCGACCGATATTTTGGTCTTAAAGGGGTTGGTGTGACGATGGAGGATAACCATTGACCGTGTTTGAAACACAATATCCATATCATGTGACCTGAAATGGGAACAATAAATGTGCGTCGACCGCTGACCGTATTAGTAATGTGGGACTTGTATCAATTTTTTGTTTGAAACCCTCAAGGATGTTGGCCTGTAATGGTAGGAGAGCCCTTGTTCCAAGCATCCATACCATTTAAAGGTCCCTTCAGATGTGACAGATGATGGAAGCCATAATGAAGGGCAACACGAATCCTAATAGGTGGGTGAGAGCATGACCGGGTAGAATATGACACCCTACGTGATGGACCAGAGTACTCTTGGGCACATTGGTGATCATAGAAGAGGGTCGTGGGACCCGAATTAAAAGCATCTGACTCTAAAAGATGAGTGTAGGAAAAGGGAACGAAGGGCACGCAAGAAAGAGAGGTATGTGGCATGGTTGTTACAAACCTGACGTGAATGAGGATGTGAACCCATACCAACCATATACCCCTCTCCTGGGAGAATGTTGGTCAAGGGGGCCCAGATGAGAGGGAGGTTTCTAAGATATGAGGCTAGACCCGAAGACTAGATGTTCCGGAGGTCCTACGTATCCCATGAGAATGGCAATCAAGCCATATGTAGTTCTTGAGAAGGATGATGTTAAATTTATCATCATGCATCAAGGATGGTGGTCCTCTTATTTTATGGTCATAGGGATTGGACTTTAGATTCCTAGTTTAATGTCATATGAATGGGAAATCAGAATGGAGAGGGCGAATCATTGTGCCCATGGAAAACCACAAGGCAGAAACGATGATATATGATAGTTGTTGACCAAGTTCACAACACAGTGTCCGTCATTGCATGACCAGAGTTTGGGGGAAAACAATTGAGCATAGACCATTGAACACATTCTAAACATGAGACTTGTATCAATTTTTAGCTCGAAATCCTTGAGAACATGGGCCCGAAGTGGTAGGAGGGCCCTTGGGCCAAGAACCTATGTTGTTCGGGGGTCATTTTGGATATAGAAGATGACAGGAACCCAAATGATGGGACCCACGAAGCATGACGGGACCTGTTCTCATGGAAATAGAGATAAGAGATGGCAAAATGTCTCAGGGGGATGTGTGTGGCATGGAAAAATTGGCTAACATGAATAAAGACGTAAGTCCATACCACACCGCACAATCCCAAATTAAAACTTGGGCTAAGGGGCTGGAAGGATCAAGGGACCTAAAGTTGGACGCCCCTGCAAACTATATCCATACGACCTCTCTTATAGGGATTGCCTCATCACAGCTCCTAAGCCCACATAATTAATGCTTGGTGTGGGAAACAAGGAGTAGGACTACGATCTCCCCATCATATAAGGGTCTGATAGTTGGTATCACCCGAGGGAGACTGCAAGATGAAGATACAATGGGGTAGAATGAACCACTACACTCAATGTTTGGGACATATGGGGTGGTGAAAATGAAAAAGGATAGTTGTTGATCAGATTAAAAACAAAAAATCCATATCTTGTGACCTGAAATAGGGACAAAAAATGGGTGTCAGCCGCTGACCGTATTCGCAACACGGGACCTGTATCAATTTGTTGTTCGAAAACCCTTGCAGGTGTTGGCCTGAAATTTTAGGAGATCCCTTGGGCCGAGCATCCATGCCAGTTAAGGGTCCTTTTGGATGTGAAAGATAATGGAGTCCCACGAAAAGGAGTGAGTGGAGCATAGATGTGCCCATGCATTTTAACTTCAAGCAGGATGGTGAAAGTGGTGAAAGTATCCACAGGGTGGGATTTATGGTGGGGTTATGAAGAAGTTGACATGAATTAGGGAAGAAGATGACACCACACCATGTATTCTTACCCGAGGGGATATTATGAAGTTTGGGCTAGGCCAATAGAAATTTATGTGGGCATTCCTATATATCCCATGAGAATGGGAATCAAGCCATATGTAGTTCTCAAGGGCCATGCAGTTTAGCATTGTGCGGTAAGGGAATGGGAGGATATAAGAATGAGGAGGGAGCACATGGTGAGATCCTTGTGATCCCAACATTAGTGAAGCCAAAGAAGCCTAAACTACACCATGTTGGGTCCTCCAAGATAACTACACCTAGGGGGATAATCAAAGAAAATAGTTTGGGGGCTGGACTCAAGAGGAAGCATCTGAGTGTTCCTACAAATCCCATGAAGATGGGAATCAAGCCATACCTAGTTCTTGGAGGCCATGTAGTTTACCATCGTACGGTGAGGACAGTGGATTGTTTAAGGCCATGCAGGACCATTCATAGTTTAACGTCGTGCAGGATGATATATAGTTTAATGTCATAAGGGACATAGTAGTTTAAGGTCACGTGGAACCCAAATATAGTTTAAGGTCATGTGGGACCATTCACAGCTTAACATCATGCAGGATGAGATAAAATTTAATGTCATGCGGGACATAACAGTTCAAGGTCATGCAGGACCCAATACAGTTTAAGGTAGTGTGGGACCCAGTAGTTTAGGTTCATTCAGGGCCCAACTATTTAGGGTCAGGGAAGACTAGTGGGTTTCTCAGGAAAAGTATTTCTTGTGAAATATGACATTGGTGGGAGGACATATACACTCATCATCCATGTTCACCAGAGTGTACGCACTATTGGGGTAAACCTTGTGAATTAGGTAAGGTCCCTCCCATTTGGGCTCTAGCCTTGGTAGCTTCTGTCCAGGTATCATTGGTGTTCTCAAGGCCAACACCAAATAACCTTGAAAGAAAGAGTGAAGGTGAACCTTCTTTTTGAAAGCACTAGTTATCTTATTTTGATGCCTTTTCAGATTGTGCAGGGCCTAGAGCCTATTCTAGTCAAGTGATACCAATTCAGTCAGGCAAATTTCAGATACTTTTTCTGGAGCCTGCTGATCATAGACCGATGTGCGTAATGAAGTAAATTGAATCTCAATAGAAAGAATGACCTTTGTTCTATACATCAGGGAATATGGGGTCACCTATGTGTAATTACGAGTCATCATCTGATAATACCTGAGGGCATTGGGGAGCTTTCCTGACCAACTCTTCTTGCCATGACCAACCATTTTGGAAACATTTTATAGAGGTTCTTTTTTAATTCCTCGATCTGCTAATTTTCATGCGTGTGGTAGTGGGAGGTATGGTTAGAAAGGATATTGTACACGGTGTACAACTTCTTCATCTTGGCCGCCTGGAAGTTGGTGTCGTTGTCGGTGAGGACGGTGTGAGGGACTCCAAATCAGTAGATGATATTGGAGCTCACAAATTCAACGATAGAATGGGACTTGACCTCTTTGAGTGGACCACTTCTACCCATATGAAAAAGAAATCTGTAGTGGTCAGGATGAACCGACACTGGAAAGCCATCGCCGAAAGATATGGTCCCATGACATCAAGTCCACAAACCATAAAGGGCCAACATCACATGGTATTGTGGAGAGTCTTTGGTGGCTGATGCACAAGGTTGGCATGAATTTGGCACGCGTGGAACCTCTTTGCAAACTCAATGCAGTCATGGATCATAGAGGGCCAAAAATACCCCTGTCTCAAGATCTAGTGAGATAGCTTCGGTCTAGTCTTATGGGAACCACAAGAACCAGTGTGAACCTCCTGCATGTCCTTCGAAATCTCAACTCCTTGAATTCAATGGAGGAGAACACCATCAAACCCATGATTGTAGAGGATCTTCTCAAGACCGAAACCACTCTAGAGGGTAAACTGTAATGAACGACATCAGATTTTCTCGTGCTCAGCCCGATCTGCCAGGATATTATTGTGTTGTAGGCATTCAACCATGGGTATTCTCCAATCGTGAGTCACTTCAATCACTTCATCAGGGGGACTTGGGGGTCCTGACGTGGAGGCGCCAATAGTAAGGTGGCTTACTTGGAGGCTTTCATCGTCATCTGGAGTGACAGGAGCAATGAATCTTTGGTGTTCCATGTGGATAATCAGATCATCCTGTTCGGGCTCTACAAGTGATGCAGTTAGGCTGGCCAAGATGTCTTCTCTACCGTTCTGTGACCAGGGGACATGGGTAACCTCTGGCTGAGAAGAAATCTGGGCCATTATTTGGAGAGTGCGTTCCAAAAATGGTACGAGCTATGGCTTCCTGATGACATAGTCACCGTTTATCTTCTTAATGACTAGTTCAGAGTCCCCTTTCACATGAAAGTGGGGGAAATCAATCTCAAGGGCCAGCTCAAGACTAGTGATGATGACCTGGTATTCTACTTCACTGTTACTGCAGCCTTCTGACAATAGGAATTAATATGAAAGGACAGCTTGTGCTGGGGTAATAAAGATGATACTCAGGAATACTCTATTGAGTCTGGGATCTTTAGACCTTCTGACAATGGGGATATAGGAAGCACCATCGAAGTGCATTTTTCAACATGGGATGGCATGATATACCGAGAGGATTTCCTTGTCAAGAAAATAGAGGTCCAGAGACTGGTCTGTGGGAGCTGGATGGGTAGCTAGGAAATATGCCAATGCTTGCCCTTTAATAGACTTATGACAAACAAACCTGATGTTGAATTGCTGAAGAATTACTACCCACCAGGCTAGACGACCTGTCAGCATGGGTCGATTTATGATGTACTTTAGCAGATCTACTCAGGAAACTATTGTATCTCATGTTGTTCTAGGTAGTTTCACAATTTCACTACTACGAATACGAGAACAAGGTAAATTTTCTTGATATGGGAGTATCTTGTCTCCATATCGAGGAGCATGCGACTAAGATAGTAGAGACTATTCCAAGCTCACTCATTATTCTTTTGTGCGAGAAGGGCACTGAGGGATCATTCTAGGGAGGCCACATAAAGGACCAATGGTTTCCCGAAAATGGGTGGCATCAAGACTAGGGGCCAGGGCAGATACTTCTTGATTTCCTCGAACTTAGTTTGAAATTCTTCATCCCACTGATAAAAAATGCCTTTCTTCATGAGTCAATAAAAGGTATTACATTTTCAAATCAAATTCGTAATGAATCAGGGTATATAGGCCAAGTGGCCTTAGAAGCCCCGATGTTCCCAAATTTTTCTAAGGGGATACATTTGGTTGATGGCCTTGATCTTATGTGGGTCAATCTCGATGCCCCTGTATCTGACAATGATGTCAAGGAACTTTCCAGAGGTGACCCTGAAGGCACAATTCAGTGGGTTCATCTTTAGGTGGCAAGAACGGAGGGATAAAAACACTTTCTTATGGTCTTTGAGATGGTCCTAGCACTGGACAGATTTGACTGGTAGTTCGTCCACATAACATCCCACCAATGTCCTGAGGATCGGCTTAAATATGCAATGCATAGCCCACCGATAGGTGGAACCTGCATTCTTTTGGCCAAAGGGAATGACTTGGTAACATAAAGTACCTTGTGGTACCCTAAAGTCTGTAGTCTCCTCACCCTCATGGGCCATTCGGATCTGGTTATATCTAGAGTACCCATCCATTAAATATATGTCTTGGAACCCAGCAGTAACATCGATCATGATTTCCTTCACAGGAAGGGGGAAATCATCCTTCGGACACTGACGATTCAGATCATGGGAGTCGATGTAGACTCTAATTTATCCGTTCTTCTTTCTGAATGGAATAATTTTGGACAACCACTTGGGGTACTGGGCCACCCTAACAAAATTTTCTCTAATGATCTTGTCAACATCGACCTCATCCATGGCACCATGAGAAAGGTGAATCTTCATGGGAGGCTACTTGAACCCATGATGATTCACTAGGAGACTGGGGAGGTGGATGGATACCTGAGGATCTAGTCCTTTCATATCATCATAACTCTATGAAAATGCATCATGGTTTCGTTTAAGGAAGTCTATGTATATCTAGTTCTCCTCGAGGGGCATGGCGACATTAATCAATGTGGGTTTTGGGTCTGTCTTGCTATCGAGGTTTACCTATACCAATTCATCGACTGTGGTGGACACACCCTCTTCAAAGGTAGGGGAGAATCCTCTAAATCCTATTCTTCACTTATGGAGGAGAAATTCTCAGTGCAAGGAGTTTCCTATGAGTTGACAGATCCAGATAAGAGGCTGGTACCAGCCTGAATGGCAGTGGATACTTCATCGGGAGATTCCTGTGCTGCCGAAGCCATAGCATTGAAGGCTATTGATCCGATCCCAAATGGTCTTCAACCCAAGGGGCCACACCTGATTCTATCGAAGAAATAGTTGTGTGTTGTCTTGAGACTATTAATTCCAGCCCGGTGAAACAAGCAAGTAAGATGTATTGTCGTTGCCATGGGGTGGGCATCCCAATATCTTATGGGAGTAGGGAGTTTAGGGATCACCAAGGCCTGATTCAAATAGGAATACAAGGTGATCTAAAAAAATCTCTTGGACTTGGGAATGTGTTCCCCCCTTGTCACAAATACAACAAGACATTTCCTTAGGTCAGGATTTGCGGCCTCCAATCGATGGATTGGGAAGACGTAGGTGTCATCCAGGCCTGCCCACTGGTCATTCGAAACCACAATGGGCTCTACTTTACTGTCCTGAATCTATTTTTCTTTGCTCTTGTAATAGTCGACATATTGGTAGCGGGATTCAAAAGATTAAAGGGGAGAAACGTCACCTTGGAGTATGCCCACTCGACCATTAAGGGAGTACTTGACGCACTAGGGATACGATGAAGGGACCACCGCATGCAGGTGGAGCCATAGCCTATCCATTAATGCATTGTAAGCAGTGTCTTGCGAAACAACCATGAACTTGGTGCTGGCTACTAAACCACTAAAATGGGTTTTTAGGAAAATATTTCTAACCTGTGTCTGTTTCATCATGTCATAAGCTTAGATTTTCAGGTCAAAGGGAGTCATATCATCCTCGGATAGTACCATATTATGGAGTTTCCATGTTGGGATAAGGTTAATCCCAGAGCCTGTGTCGACAAGGCAGTGAAAAATATCCACGCCATTGAAGTGTCCAGTGATGTACAATGGACGAATGTTCCCCTGTATAGGAGAACCTTATTCTTCTCTATATAAATAGATAATGTACTCACATTCATCATTCTCGACCACTTCCGCATGAAAGGCCTCTACAGCTGCTACATCTATCTAAAACTAGGGGGGGCTTTTCAAAGCCTCGACAAGAGCTTCACGCATATCTAGTGATAGGAGAAGGGCCTCAAGGATAGAGAGCCTCACCAAAATGATGGAAAGATGTTTGAGGACATCATACTATTGTTCTAGGTGCGATCTTCTGGTTACAGGAGGTCGCTCTATGACAGAAGGTATGGCGGGCCCTGCCCGCTGAACTGGAAGCTAACTGGTGCTGGGAATGTCCCGCTGCTCACTAGTCAAAGCATGTGGAGTGGCTACCTGATAGGAATACTGAGACCGGTTCGTAGTGGATCATGGTCGATCACAGTGAGGTCTTGGTGTCTCAACCTGATCCAGTAGCACAAACAATGTCAGAGGTGTGCCGGACAACATCAGATGAGAAGGCTGCATGTGCTGAGTTCTACATTGGGCCCGATGTCTAGTTTTATTGGCATGCACGACCTGGATGGAAGTGCTAATCAAGGTGCCTCGATGACCCATATAGTCGTGGATCTATTGACGCTGACGTCGGCTGGGGACGTTGGGAAGATCCATCTAATTCTTCCCATCATCAGGGATCATGTAGGGATTTATCAACTCTGTGGTGTTAAAAAATCATACCCTTGACTATCACTTTAAGAATTCTCCTCTACCGAATGAATTATGGGAGAAATTTCCATCTCCAGGGGCATGAATTCAACGAGAGTACGGGATGAAGATGGCATCAGCAAGGCGCACTGTTTTCCCTTGCGTTGCCGATTCTTGCTCTTCTGGGAAAAGGATAGTAGAGACAATGATGCAGAAGTTGTGGCTACGAATGATGTAGTAGATTTTTAAGGCTCATATCAATTTATGCATGCACCTATAATACCATGGGCACGAGCGACCGCCTTACGGTCCATCTAGTCATCATACTTCTGATACTCGTGGTTGGGGACCTGCTGCCCCTCCATCACTGTCACAGCCGCTATCAGGCTTCATGAGTACTTATGCCACTTTTGTTGGGGCTGGGCCCAACCTGAATATGTTTTTGTCAACTTGTTCTTGGAGCCACTCCTTAAACACATAACACTATTTGAGGGTGTGCCCCAAGATCTGGTTATAAGGGCAGTAGTTGGGGTGATCAGTGAGGTTCATCTCTTCTGGCCTCCTGCACTCAGGTAAAAATACAATCCCCTATACTAAGTAGCTTTAGAATTATCCAGGAACCTGAGCGTCATTTAATGAGTAGCCCTGGTTTCTTCTATCTGGGAAGGGGGCCCTAGAAGCCTGATTTTGATGAGGGGCTAGAGGAGCCTATCGAGAAGGAAAAACCTGATTATCCCGCCAGGGTGGTGGTGGCACGTTACATGGGGGAACCTACCGATTTTGAGGCGGATGATGCTGGGTTAGAGGTTGCACCTGTGGTGGCGGGCCTCTGCAAGGTTGTAGAGGTGGATCCATTGGTTATAATTCTAGTTGTTTGGGGCCTCTATTTAGACCACCACAGCTGGCTCGGATCTAACGGCATTCATCACGGGACTTGAAGGAGGAAAAAGACGTGCCTGGATGGCCTATTTCAGGGCTTCTTCCTTGAATTGGGACTTATCAATGAAGTCTCATAATCCTCTAGGGTATTTCAAGGTGATCAAAGAGGGGACCAGTTCCACCTTGAAATTTCCCACACACATCATCAGTAGTTGATCATGAGTCAGTGGCATGTCAAAGGAGTATGTGATCCCTTTCCACTGGGTGATAAAGTCCATTACATGCTCATAAGGCCTCTTCTTTCACTTGAAGAGGTCCATGATAATTGTCTTTTGAGTGGTGGAGCTGAACAGGTACAAAAATTTCTTACAAAGATCCTCCCATCCCACTACTGACCCGATGGGGAGCTGGATATACCAAAAAAATGCAAGCCCTTCCAATGTCTATATGAAACACCGAATCTTGGTGGTATCTTTCTGTGATGGAGTCCCCAACATGGGTATACACCATGAAATAAAGTGGGTGAGATGTTTCAGGGGGGTCACCCATCCCATTAAACAGGGAGAAGGTGAGATTCCCAAAACTCGGGGGTGCTGGCATATCATCCACCGACACTGGATATGGCTTTCCATCAGGTGGGAGTACCACCTGTCGCATTTATAACACCTCAAGGCAAGCGATGAGAACCGCCAATGGATCATCTGGGTGGGGGTTCTTTTCTTGACAGGGATCCCTAACCACCAGTTCATTGGTGGGTTCTTCAATGTGATAATCAAGCCCTGCGGATCATGGAGTGGCTAGTGGGGTGGCCTGCGGAGTAGCTGGGGGAACCTGATCTGCGTCCTGAGGATTATTGCATAACTCATGTGGATTTGGAAACACATATCAAACCCTCTTTCCGTAAGTTCTAGTCTCTACCCTATCTGCGAGGGTAGGATGTTCAGGGTCACCTGGAGGAAACTCACCTAGTGGGAGTTGTGCCTGCCCCTGTTGTACTGGTTGCAGATCACCATAATCTGGTCATTTCTCCACAGTGCATTCAGTGGGGAGGTTTTCAACTTTCTTTTTATGCTTCACGAGCTGTTGATGCAATGCGGATTTTTCAGGGTCTTCCTCTGTCTTTTTCACGGATCCAGATGGGTCGAAGTACTTGGTTGATCTGAGATGATCTTTACCCTTACTGGGATTCTGGATGAGAACTGATGCCTCAGTGGGCTTAGGGAGACCCAGTAAGTTCCTCTTATGGCGAGTAACTCTTACCAATGTATCAACTAGTTGTGGCGTTCCCACAGGGGGGAGGTCCTTGTCAAGGAGCTCCAGCTCGTTCTCCCCTTCTGATAGGTTGGTCATGTTAACTGAGACTCTACATGGAGGAATGTCCTCAATATCATCTAGAAAATAGGGTTGCCGATAAGACTGAAGAGTAGGATATCATACTTCCCCCATCCTTAGATCTGTATATGGGGGGAAGCCTCCTTGATAATCTTGCGGAGTACTTTGAAACTCTGAATGCATCGTGGTTGTAGGGCCCTATGGTGGCTTGCTGAGTCAGGGCGCTGGACCATGGGGAGTGTGGCCAAATCAACCAGATGACATTTCTCACCAATTTCTTTGAAATGTTCTTGGCTCTTTGGATAAGCCACTCTTTGGTGAAGAAGGAAAAAGTGCATTTCCTAGAGGGTTTGATGGAAACACTTGAATTCTTCTTGGTTGAGGGATTCTGGCGAACTGAAATTTGGTGCAGCAACCGACCAAAACAGCTCAAAGAAGTGGTCCGATGCAAGAATATCCCATAATCTCCCCAGATCAGATTCAAGGTCTGGCCCTTGATTTCCCCATTCATAAACCGGAGGTGGATGAGAACTGATAGTGGTATTGAGGAAGACCATTGGGATGGTAGGCTGGCCGGTGAAGAATACAGTGAGCGGGATGAAAAGTGCCACATCTTAGGCTATCCTATGAAGAGAGGAGTGACCTGGCCAATACATTGTGATAAGATGGGCTAGAGACCAGGGTTTCTGGAAAAACAAATGCAGCTGTAGGCGGTATACCTAGCTACTGCTAATCTACCATCGTTCCGCAGAACAATTCTCCACAATCACTGGTCGAGGTGGAGGGAGCTCCTAGTGATGATGGTGGAGATTTCACAATTGGACCCTATGGAGACACCAAGTCTTCATCCCATTGGATGTATCTTTAGAGGGAGGAAAGGATTTGGTGGACCTCACATTTTGGGAGTATGAGGCTGATGTGCCTCGTTCCTACCCCATCCCTTGAAATGGAGGACATAGGGGAGGGTTCCATCACTGAATCGTATTCCGCTTCATAATATGAGAAGTGGACTAGTTTAATCTCTATCTGGACCTTCCCAAAATTCCTTTTATGGTGGAGACATCCCACCCTCCTACCCTTGAATGGATCTTCAGGATAGGGTGGATTCCTGGTGCGAGCGAGACCCTCAGCCGAACTGGTATCGGGATGGAGAGGGCTTCCACCTGAGTAAGCCAGGATGCAAAGAGAACATGGACAAATATCAAACCGAATGCGTGTAGGACCCTAGTTTCTAAGGGTTGATGCGTAAAGGGAACCTCTACTAGAAGTGTTGGAGTGGGTATGACCTCTCCCAGAGCTTGTGGGGACATAGATAGGGCCTCCATGCTTGTTTCCCTTGGAGGTGTCAGCGCGAGGAGGATCCTTGTACTGATCAAGCCGAAAATAGTTAGGAACTCTGTGCTGGGTGTTGATAAAGCAAGGTTGACCTTCAATTTTCTGTTCACTGGGGTGGGGATGACCTTTTCTAGCTGCTGTAAGAACATGGGGATGGCTGCCATGCTGGATACTAACTCGATTTGTAACACCTCTATGTCGGCATATCACAGTAGGAGGAAAAAATCAATATCCAATGTAATGTTCATGGGATAGACTCCCATATAAAGTGTCGATTATATGTGGAGGACCCTCGTTCAGATTGAAGGTGCCATGGGGAGAACCTCCATGCCGAGCTTGGGAGTGTAGAGGACCTGCGTTCTCCATGGCAGCGGTATGGGGAGGACCTCTGTACTGAACATCATTGTCGTGGGTTGGCCTGTGGTGGGAACTACCTATGCCTGTAGCCAAGAGAGTTGACCCAGTCTACCCATGGGGCAGTTGGGGCCTCAATCCGATCCGGATGTCAGTATGAACCTACTCGGAATAGTAGGGTTACTAACGATACATGTCAGGGGCGGCACGAGCCACATTTGTTGTTGACGTCGACGCCCTTTTTCGAGAATCCTCCTCTGCCTGTGCCCTATGCTGGCATCAGGTCAGGCAGTCCGGGGCCGGTGGTGAATGAACATGGCTTACTTTCTCCTCTACCTGTAAGGCTTGGTGGCGATGCTGGTGCGACCTCGTGGGAGCCCTCGTCGGGAGCCCCTGGAATGGAACCTTGGCCGGGATGATCTGGAAATCCCCTACCTCATCAGCTTAGGGGAGGGATTCATCATGCGTTATGGGGAGAAGCTCTCAAAATGATTATACGTTGGTGTGGGGAGAAGTGGATCTTGATGCGGCCCTTGGGGGTGGAGGCATGGATAAGGTGTAGATGCCTCTAGATCCCGGCATGCCATATCCCACGTCGGGATAATCCCCTCATCCTCATACCGACAGATGAGGTCATTGATCACCCTTCTCAGAATAAATTCAGATAGGGATATGGGGCATGGGTGCCCTACGATTGCTGAGGTGGAAACTATTGAAGAAGTGGTAGATCCATGGGGAACTTCCACATTGGAATCTCCCCTACCCCTACATCGATAGATGGGAGGTGATCGAATTCTTGATGCAGCATCATGGTTCCTAAAAGTAGGGAGATTAACCCATTAGTGCTGAACGAAAAGAAATCTATGACCAGTGCCCTAGTGCCATTCTCTCTTTCATAACTGGTATAGGGATCCACGCTGACAACTTCGCAAATCGTGTTGTCTAAGTTTTCAACTACCCTAACTTCTGGTGAGTTTTACACTAGGCCCAATATTTTATTGGTGGGATCTAGCATTGTATAACTAGATCTTGTGACACAATAGTCTACTGATGTCTTGAATGCTGCTAATCTCCACATTGATGAGAAGATCTTCATTTCAAGATCAGTATTTCTATTTTTGACACATTTTCCAGGGTGCGTGTCCCTCCGTTGAGGATACGCTGGTCTGTGTTGCCCTGCATTCCCACTCTCCAAATGTGAGTGGAATCCATCGCTTATTCAAGTACGTTTTCTACTTGATCGAAATGGGATGATGGGATGTCGGTCTCTCCTTCCGTGGATTCCTCCTTGAAGCTCTCTGCCTAGTATGGGTCTCTCTTATAGATTAAGATGATGTCCATGAAACTCTTCATAGTGCTATATCTTCATGGATGCCAGTAAATTACACTGCTTCTGTCATGAAATCTCAAGGGTTCAAGTCATGGAAGCAACCTTCGATCAGGGGAGTAGTCACATTTGAAATCACTAGCGTGTCTAGACACTAGAACACTAACGTGTTGTCTTCTATCCCTTATTATATGGCTTCTTGAGGGTGCAGAATCCTAATACATCCCATGTCGAATGCGAGGAATCATATGCCCTTGTCATGTCTCTGAGGTTTTTTTCAACTTCCCATGTTTAACATAGGGTATGCCGTGAGTTTAACATCTAGCGGAGATGGATCAGACTGATCGGAACACTAATGGGAGTGGATCAAATGGGTGCAACCCCTGGAGGGTACATCGATATTGGGGCTCACTCATTGTTAGTTTCCCAATTGCTGCTAGAAGTAGTTATAGAATGGGTGACATAGCCTCACCAAGATGTGGCGGCACATATAAGAAACAAGGTGGATGATGGATGGTTTATTGAAGTTTATGGGAAATGAGGTGGAACCATTTTAAAGATAACGGTGATGATGTTGGTCTTGATCCATGAAGAGACTTCCTATGTATCCCCGTGGTAGGGAATCAAAGTCTGCGTACTTCGGTGGGGCGATGAGATGCCTGGGGAGGCGACCCATGAGAAATGATGCATGGATAGGACCTGGAGGAAGTGGAACCTATGGGTTTGGGAATGACCTTTTTGAAACACATGGCTTGAGGGAAAGACCAGACAATGGGCTTGAATTGGGGTGTACACATAGGACAACAACCTGATGATAAATATGGGCCTGATTGTGGTTAGCAGCTCGGGTTGGTCTGACACCACTAGGACGGACCAAAGATGTGTATTCCAACAAAGGGTATTACAACAGATTACCACTGAATTTTGTGCAATGGCTTACCGTTGATTGGGAGGCACAACGACTTACCATTGGATGAGGGAACAAGGACTTACCACTGATTTGGGTAAAACGACTTACCACTGGTTGGGGTTACAGTTTAACATCATGTAGGACGGGGTGAAACAATATAAAACAGTTAGAACTGATGAGTGTTGGGCTTGAATCTAAGGGAGGATTCCTATATACCTTTCCTTGGAAGGGACCAATGTTCGCGTAGTTCAGAAGGGATGTTGGTGAACCAATGTGAAGATGGTCGGGACTAGTAGGTGTTGGGCTTGAACCTCATGGAGGATTCCTATGTACCTTGTCTTGGAAAGTATCAAAGTCCACATAGTTCGAGATGGGGGCATTGGTGCACTGACGTGAAGTGGTTGGGACCAATGGATGTTGGGCTTGAACCTCATGGAGGCATCCTACGTAACTTACCTTGGTAAGAATCAAAGTCCATGTAGTTTAGGAAGGGGTGGTGGTGAACTAAAGTGAAGGTGTTCAGGACCAATGGGGGTTGGGCTCGAACCTCATGGAGGCTTCCTATGCACCTTTCCTTGGAAAGGATCAAACTCCTCTTGGTTCGGAATGGTTTGGGGCTTACACTCTGAGGTGGACCAGAGATGATTTCATGGTCGATGCTTACTCTAATCCCACGTGAGTCATGCTCCGTGTGAGAAACAAGAGGCAGCAGAGACCTGATGATTACGTCATGAAAGGTGCATTTTTGGGAAGTGCAGTGGGGCTTACACATGGTCAATAACCCAATGAAGAAACAAGGGCTTACACTTGGTTAGTATCCCAAAGAAGAAATAGGGCCTTATGCGTGGTTAGCAGCCCAATGAGGAAACATGGGCTTAGGAATCGTTAGAAGCCCAATGAGCAAATAGGGGATTATGCATGGTTAGCAGCCCAAAGAGGAAACATGGGCTTACCCATGGTTACCAGCCTAAAGAAGAAATAGGGGCTTACACGTGGTTAGCATCCTAGGATGAGGGAGATTGGGACTTACTCTAGGATGGAGGCCCAAGGATGAAAAATCCCAATGGGAGATGGATGGTATAATGGTGTTCCCTGTTCCCCTCTCACCTTCTAGTCTTTGGATCTGATGAATAAAGAAGGAGTAGGGGTGCTTCCTCTGACAAGAATGTATAGGGGCTTACACCAAGATGGTTGCCCTTCCCCATGGATAGGAACCGCTCTGAAAAAGAGGATATCATTCCATGTGAGGACGATTTTCACTCCTATGGAGACGAGCATGCATAAAGAATTTCTCATCCCGGGCACCCCCCATAAAGTTTATGGGGTGAGGCCATAGTTTAAAATCATGTGCTAAGGACTATGTCACTTGGAATTTTAATTTCCTACATCTTGGACAAGGTGGGTTCACTCCACACCCATAGGGATTACATAACAGGCACCCTTCACACCTTGGTGGTGGGAAGGCACAGGAAACGCCATGACTGGGGGGTGTCGTGGAGTGATCCACTGGGGGGTCCACATCAGTGTGGCTATATGAAGAAGCAATAGTCGTTATCATTCCTATGTGAAGAAGCATGAGGCGAAGCAACACAATGTGGAGCACCACCCAATGGAATTTAAAGTCACTTCATGCAAACCTAGAGGGTCACATAGGAAAAGGAGTTAAAGAACAAAGGGGATCATAGGTAGAAGCCTTGTGAAGCTCTTGTGCTCTATATTGGCGAGGGGCTTTATGAAGGGGTATGGTTCGCGAAGTGGAGTGGACAAACCTAGTCATACGGCATTGGTGCATATAGAAGGTTCTTCGCAAAGTGGAAAGGAATTCCTATAGCAGTGATTCGCGAATCAAGGGTGACTTGCAAAGAATATTATTGCGAAGCAATGTGCTTTGCGAAGCACAATGACCCTGGCTTAGCATGTGGGTCACATGTTCATAGAGGGTGCTTCGTGAAGCATAAGTGCTCCATGAAGACTCATGTCCCCTTAGGGATCCCCTTCCTTCGTGGAGGCCTGTGGGATCCGTGAATTTCATCCCTCTTTGGAGAGGGGTTTAATTCAAGAAAAGGCGGTGGCACCTCATGATGTAAAAGAACCTTGAAATGATCATGGTTTGCAGAATACAAATTTATTCACGATTCGAGAGCTAAGAAGGTGAAATGTCATATGATCCATCTTTTGGGCTCGAAGGGAGCACGATATTTATAGGTAAGAGGAATAGTGAATCATAGCTCTTTGGGCATGAAGACATAGTTTTGTTCCGCAGAGGGTTTGCAAACGTCAAATGGGTTCGCGGAGCATCCAGCCTCTTTACTCCGCGGTGGGTTTGCAAACGTCAAAGGGGTTCGCGGAGAATCCTACCTCCTTGCTTTGTGGTGGGCTTGCGAACGTGAAAGGGGTTCGTGGACCATCCCCCCTCTTTGCTTCGTGGTGGGTTCATGAATGTCAAAGGGGTTCAAGGATCATCCCACATCCTCGATTTGTGGTGGGTTCACAAATTTCAAAGGGGTTTTAGGAGAATCCCTCCTCTTTGCATGGTGGCAGGTTCATGAAGGGGGATCTCTGCACCAGCTGTGGTGTTGCGGAGGCTCCACGAATAGGCTTCACAAGGCAGCCCCTAAGGTTTTCCATCTATTTTTCTTCTTCCCAAATTTGGGTGTCGTCATCGGCTCAACCCCTTTTTTCTTGGCAACCTGGTAGAGGGAGACCCTTACTTAGAACCATTTCGCATTGGGAGAGTTAAACCCAATAATGTGTTCATAGTGTGGATTGGTTTCATAACATATATACTTATTTGGTATGCCACTAGTGGGTGTGGTGGTGTTCTTGTTTGGGTGAGCTACGTTACAGCTAGAAGTTGGTAGATGAAGGGCCTGGTAAGACCTATTGTTTACAATTTTACATCCCTATTTTGTTCATTTCAACCATCAAGTTCTCAGCATCAACATTGAGAACAATATTATTTAGAAGGTTGTGGTTCAATTCATCTAGGGGTGGATGTGAACTACAAGGTTACAACGGTATCTACGTCCGGTTAGCGAGGTGGTGTATCTGTAACCCTAGGAATTCAAATGGACTATGATTATTTCTAATTTTCCACATAATATAGCAAAAGAGACGTGTGCACACTTTGTGTACAATTTTTTATTAGTTGGAGGTAGAGGTAAGTGTTCTTCGGTTGTGGTGGTTCCCTTGAGTGAATTCTTGTAAACAATATAAGAAACCTTAGTGAGTTCACCAGCGTGGGAGTTCCAGTGGAGAGATCAATTTTCTTTCCCCCATTCATTGGATTTCTCTTTACAAAGATGAAAATTTATAAAGGAAGGGAGAATATTGTGACTCTGTTTTGCCAATTAAGACTTCAGAATATTTAAGAGAATATTTCTAAATTCAGGTGCTAAGTTGGTGTGGGATTCTAGGGCTTGAAGAGCCTTGACGTGGTTGTTTTAAAAGTATTAAATATATTTGTTCAAGTTCATTCCTTTAATCTTAAAACATGGAATAAATCTTGAGTGTTGTCATGAATCAGAAATATGTGGCTGTAGTTGAGTTTAGAACATTGTGTTAACCCTAGGAACCACATAATGTTTGCCTCTCTATGAGTTTTGGTCATAGGTGAGTTTGCAGGGTGTTAAGTGGTGGAATTGTTAATTAAAAAAAATATAATTAATATTATAACCTAAAACTCCCCCTCTCCTCATGTTTTGTGCTCACCACCTAGAGAAGAGGTGTGTCTCTTCTCCTCTCCCCCTTTAGTGATAAATGAAAATGAAGCTGAATTGAGGTGATGAAGCACTGAAAATCCACATTATTTGAGTTTATTGTCATTAGATCGAGGAGTATCATGATCTGAGCATCATTCTTCACCCAATGTTTTGAAATTTCACCTTCATGGAAGGTGGTTTTTTAGTTTTGGTCCTGATCTCTTTTATTAATGTTTTTTAATGTTTTAGATCCCTATTAAAATTTCTAGTGATCCCTTTTAGGTTGATCTCTTGGTTTCAGTGTAGATCATGGTGAATCAGGCTAATTTAAAGGTAATTTTCGACTATAATTACCATCTACACGACGTGTAGTCCAGGGAGACATGTCATGTAGATATTCTTATTTGGGGAATATGACTTTTTTGGACTACACTCTATGTACTAGGGTTACATTTCAGGTACCGAACCCATGTTGTGTAGCTAGAGGACATTGCCTGGGATAGTCATGTAACATTATATGGCTGTGTAGGACTACATGAGAAAAGTACATAGACATGGGGTGCCGAAAACTGCATGATAAAACCACATGGCCAAGTGGATTTTGATCCTGAACACGACATGTAGTATGGGATGCACAATGTGTAAGGGACATGGTTGGATGATCTGTGAAATAAGAACATGTCCAGGGGCCGTGTGAAGCTTAACATGGGTTGTATGGGTTGTAAACTAAATTTACCCCAACATGGTTTGTAAAATAATGTAAATGGGATACATGACGAGGTTTTGGGTGGGTTTACACCAGTGTGGACCCCAGTGCACACTGTGCACTCCTCTAAGATTTTGTTGAGATTTACACCATAGGTGTCTCCTAATCTGGTACTCAGATTATGGATTTTGAGTATCTTATACTGATATTTTTTACATGTAGAATGCGATGGTGGAAACTTTTTTGGCCTATGATATATGGTGTGGCATGTTTCAAGAATGAAACTTATGTAGCGGTGCTTAAACTTGGGAGTGATCAGGGTGGATCTTTGGGATGACGTTCAGGTTGGTACCCTCCCTTGGTAATTTAGGATATGGGTCCCATAGAATCCTTAGGCCAATAGAGAGGTGATCCCATGTTGTATCGGGTAAAATATCCCTTACCCGTGACTCTGTTGTGATGTGAGGTATGATAAGTCTGACTATCCTTTCAGCAGTGCTTGACTAATGATGAATATTAGTGTGGTTCATAAACTGTGAAGTTGATGATAGTAATCCCAATTGGAATCATGGAATAGGTTTCCCTTACCTCTATTATTTGGTAGATATCTGACTCCCCATGTCGTGGGTGCGTGTTCTATACCTATGGTGTTGTTATTCTGGGGTTGGTACTCCCCTACTAGAACAAGGTGTGGGTTCCCCGTATCGTTCATATAGTTGGACAACACTCCCTTTCCATTATATGGTTTAGCACCTCCATACTCATTGGCTATATAGAGTAGTTACTCCCTTGTTGGACCAGTGAGAATGTACTCTATGAATGAAGTTGGTACTCCCCTATCGTTTTGGGGCATAGGTGCTCCAGACATGACTTATAGACAGAGTGGTCACTCCCCTATCATGTTAGGGTGCAGGTCCTCCATCCTCTAAATATGTCCTCTTGAAGTGTTGTCATGTGTCCTGGATGATTTCCCTTGTGGACTCATCTGTCTAGTCATGTATAGTTGAGGATGGTTCGAAATAGAGTTTTTCTCTCGACTGGGTTCGCTCTGGCTAGGTCGAATTGACTATTTCCTTTCAATTTCTCCCTTTTCTTTTGGGTTTTTGGGGATCATAATGAGTATTATTATACTCAATCCTATGCAAGCTTTGCCTCTATTTGTTGTGTCCTGTGTAGACCATAGGCCTTTTGATTAAGTCCTTGGTGAACCCAAGTTAGGAAAACCTTACTGAGCTATACCAACCGATGTGTTTTCTAGATCAATTTTGAGGAGCTTTGATGTAGTTTAATTGGATAGTGATCCCCTCTTTCTGAGTAGGTTGAATTCTTTTAATGCTTTTGGTGGGCATGTGTTTTTACCTTCTTATAATTTCATTACTTATCATATAATCTTTTTTGGGACAGATGTATGCATGAATTTTATCTTCTAGATTTTTTATATCTCTATATAATTTCCTCGAGGTGTTTGTTGGTGCATGCATACATGAAACTTTGGAGAAGGCCTCCCATAGGTATGATATGTTTACTCAGCACTAGTTTTTAACCCCTAGTCTATTAGAGGTGTGGTTGAGGAGTTTCTTCGTATACCCCTTAGAGTATGTTTATGAAATATATAAATACCCTTTGATATGATATATCATGAATGTTTTTATATATATGGTATTTAATGTTTTATTTGAATTTAATCTTTTCATGGGGGTTATGATATAAAAGTTACCAAAGTGGAAAGGTTTTATCCAAAAATATCATTTTAATTAGTATTATTTATGCTAGAATTTACATTGATGGAAATTATTTTATAATTTTATAAAACAAATATTTCATTTTATTCTCCTCTGGTTATTTATAAAATATATAAGTAATAGTACCATTTTCCTCTATTTATTAGTTTAAATTGTTTAGATTTTTTTAAAAAATACAACGGTATTTTTCTCTTCAGTCAAAAATCCTTTTTCTTCCAAATCCATATTCTCTTTAAAACGTTTTCATGGATGTTTTTTAATATAATCATATAATTGGTTAAACTTGTTTTTAACCATGATTATATTTTTTTTAAAAAAATTAAAAGGTATCTTCTAATAATTTTCCAATCAAGATACTTTTTTACATTTTTACTAAAATGTATAAGTAATTATTTTTAACATACTCATAATGAACATAACTTTCCCATAACTATGAACACTCATTTTATAAAATCTTCCGTAACAATTGTCTATGATTTTTTCAAATACATTTTTTTATTATTATTCTGGTATTTTTTAGTTTTTAAAACATATTTTCAAATTGGAAATTTTATTTCCATCAAAAATGTTTTTAATGGAATTATTATGGTATTTATATACATAAATAAAAATAAAACCTATATTTTACTTATTATCCTTTGGGGATATGTTTTAATGATACCATCCTTATGATCTATCCACATTGTTCATGATCAATTTGACAAGAGGATTCATTTACATTCACTTTATTTATTAATTTTGTAATCATTAACTTTTACCTTGAAACATTAACTTTATTGTGATAATTGAAAATTAAATTTCCTCTTAATATCCATATTATTTATCATGTGTATTCTTTTTTTCTAAAGCATATTCAATTTAAAAATATAGTATTTACTTTGAAAGTTATTTTATTTACTAGAGAATTATTTATAATCTATATTCTTTACTAAATATTTATATTTTTGATAAGGGATGTTATTAAGGAATTAAATCAGTAGTTTGATATATCAGGAATGCGTTGGAAAAGAAGTGATAGGTGGGGGATGGGATTATATATCCCCTTGATGCATTAGTAGGTATCATTAGATAAACTACCTAAGGTGTTTGGATAATACCTTACCAATTTATTAAATATTCAGTGATGAGGCATTGAAATTATGATTATTATGTCCAATATTATGTATTACATGATAATGAGATTATTCATTGATGTTTCATGTCATTATTTGATTAGTTATAATATCCAAAAATAAGTTTTAATATAATTTTATTATTTATATGGAGTTATTTGATCATTATTTACTCCATAAATATTATTATTCATATTTTCTTTTTTGATTAAATGGATTGTGTTTTGGTTATTTAACATTCCATATTGATTGTGCCCAATTTATTCATGATATATTTTTCTATAAGCATGACCTTATGATGAATTAGATATCAAACCATACTTATGTTTCCTTTCCATAGGATTCTAGGAAGTGTATTATGATTGTTATGTAAGGATATGATAAATGGAATTTTGGTGTTCTCAAAGAAAATTATGTGTTGTATTATATGTTTTCAATTGTAATAAGAGATTCAAGTATGTATATATTATACCAAGATTGATAAACTATTAGGTCCTTCAAGATGTTATATCTTGTATCTTATTCAAATATACTAAAGTAATCACTGACTCTGGGATACAAGGATAATGGTTTCTATAGTTGGTATCAGGGGAAATTTAGTAAATACCGTTGGAACAAGATTTTTGAAAACTTAGATTTGAGAATATAACCCTATGATATACATTGCGTATAATTATAGAGGAACACCATAATTATTTGGTGAAGTATAGATTATATAGGATTCCTAGAAATAGATCCTTTTTATTGATACTACATGTGGATGTGGCTATGAAAAATATGTGCCAAGTGGAAATCACTCTAAAAAGGGTGCATTGGGATCTAACTCAGTCATCACATAGTGCATGAAAACTAACCTTGCTACATTCCTGTTTTGAAAATATTAGGGGATATGATTGGGATATTATATATTTTCTTTATAAACTATTATGAAGTACTTGAAAATATTTTTATTATTTGAAAACTTTCCTAAAGAATCCATGTTTATGATTATGTAATTAACTATATTTTTTTTTTCAATTTAAGTTAAGTATTTAAGTAGTTTTGAGATTATAAATTATATTTCTTAATGTTATGATCTAATAAAATATATACCATAGTTTATAAATGAAACTTAGAATAAGTAATTAAAAACCCTATCAATGCATGTACACCATGTAAGGATTTCTATCCTAGGTAAGATAATGAAACTAGAGATGGAGATGAATATTGAACTAATAAAATTTTAACCATATTGAGGAAGATGACTAATTTTATGATTAATAAACTTTCCCATATGTAGCAATATATTGATCCATGACATAGTGTACAATGTTATATCACTTTATGCCTCAACAACCTCCATTATTAAATGTGAGTAAAAATCCATTTGTAGATGAGAAATGGATAATTTCCTTGGGTAAGATATTTCTTACTCTCGAAAGTAATGAAAGGGATAAGGATATAATTCTACTTTATAATCCTTTTAGAGATGTGGATCAATGGTAGTTATTAATTAGAAACAAAAAGGATGAGAAGGAAATAAAGATCTTGCGGTGGAAGGTTTTTTAGGTAATCTTCCAAGAAAAATATTTTTTCCTCATGATAAATGAGTAAATTTGTATAGTAAACTATTGAGTTTGATATAGAAGTAAGATAATATATGTTTCTATGTATGAATATATCTCTACAAGTCAATGAATGAATGCTTTAGACTAAATACCTAATCCAAAAGAAATATTGATAATATCTTTAGTAGGATTTATCTAAGCATTAGAAGGGAAATGGTATCCTAAACATTCTCATTGTATGAGGATATGGTTTCATTTTATATATTTACATAGAATTAATTCTCTAAGCCTTTTGGATTTTAAGGAAATCAAGAAAAATATAAGGTAGAAGAGAAAAAATGGACAAGGGAAAGAATATAATGAAGGGTTTTCCCACATTTGATAATTGTGGAATGAAACACCCCGATGCATTCTTAAAGGGAATGAGAGTTTTATTCATGGTGAATATTATATCCTTCAGGAACATGAATGTAAGGGTAATAAAGAAACCCTTAATGTTTAGTGTTTCAACTATACAGAGATAGGGAACTACGTGAATGAATGCTCGAAGTGTCAAGGGAATATACCTCATAAAAATACAAGGGATCAAGGCCAATCCTATGATGTTAATACGACCAATGTGGAATGATTAAATTTATTGTTAATTTTTATTCAATAATTATGTTGTTGAATTAGTTTTTCCAATGTTATTTTGGTTATAAGAATCAGGAAACATCCAAGTATTGTTTTAATTTTAGAATAATATATGTCTTCATGTAAGATCAACTTTAGTGTTATGGATACAATCATGGTTCTATGAGTTTAATATTGATAAAAAATTAAAGGTATTAAACTCCCCTTTTTTAGACTCTATGTGATGGTAGGCTATCAAGATTAAGGATATTTTAGAGACATTTAGTTCAGTACAACCCATTGGTTTAGTATATATTTTAGTGGAAATTTTATTTAAAGAATAATTCCTTTATAATTTATAGAAATAAGAATAAAGGTATTGATAAGATTTATATTCTATACGATCATTGATGTTAAGGTAATATTATTCAATTAATATTATTTTAATTCTTAAAAAAAGATGTCATATAAAAAAACCTTAGGGATAAAAATCAATTTTATAATCAATGTTATTTTTAATATATTTATAATTTTTTTGAATATTATATGACATATATTAATATGGTTTTTGATAATGGACAACCCACATTTTGGTTGAAAACCCATCAAATCTAGAAAGGTTGTGGGTCTTGAAATTCAAATCGAAGACCGACAAGGGTGCAACACCTACCACTAGCATGTGTGATGTCCTAGTCAATATTACATTTTTTCACTTAAATAATTAAATAGATAATTACTTATTTAATGGATTATGTTTAACCTTTTGTGTTAGTATTTGGGTTTATATATTAATATATTATATTGGATAACTTATGCTAACCATTTTGTCTTTTTTAAATGTTTAAAGAAATATTGATAGAATTTTAAATATTTTATGCTTCATATAATATGTTAAAAGTTAATTTTAGTGATTCATGTTCAAAAAAATTAATCTAGGATATAAAATTGTTAGACTAAGAAATTAAGTTAAAATTGATAGAAGAAAAACTAATGGTTGAAACTGTAATTATATTTTCTTGTGTTCTCTATCATGATAGTAAAATAATCCATCAACTCTAGGAAAATGATCTTAAACCCAAAATGTTATCCTATTAACTTCAAATCCAACAAATAAATGGTCTTTTAACTCATCACATATTTATGTTTATTTTTTCATTAACTTTATCTTAATCATTCACTTTATTTTGATCAACTATCTATATCACTGTACATAGTTATTTTTTATTTTCATCCATGTCCATATTTTCACTCCCACTAATGTTTTCCTAATAGGAGAAATACAAATTTGTTATTCTATATTAACTTATTACTTCCCCTTCTCTCTTATCATGATGAATTTTTATTAACCCTTTTTATAATGTTATATTTCAAGAAAGTTATTTTCAAATGATGAACATTTAAATATCAAGATCAAGTTCAAATTGTGAGGACATAATTTATTAATGGTAGGTAGAATGTAAAACATAATTTTCTAAAAGAAGAAAATTTTAATCAATAAAAATATCCAAAACACAACACCAATATTAATTGATATATGAAATATATTTTATCTAATTTAATCTCTTTGATATCTTATCATACATGAAACCCCGAGTCTATAAGAAGTTTAAAATAGTATATTGGTATAACCTAGCCATTAAATTGGAGGGTACAAAATAGACTAAAATGATTTTAAAAATAAAAGGGGTTAAAAATATAAAAAATAAATTCATTGGTTATCATTTTATTAGAAAAAATATAAAAATAATTCTGAAATGTTTTTATGAAAAAATGTATTTTTATAAAAGGAAGTTTCAACACGCTTTGTACACATAATTTAAAATTATTTTTAACCAACTATAGAACAATTATTTCAAACAATGAACTTAATTTTTTAAATAATCATGTCAACATTACCTTATAGTTAATATTTGATAATTTTCTAAGAAGATTAATTTTTCAATAAATAGAGAAAAATACCGGTTTTTATCAGAAAATGCCTTTTCATTTAAAGAATTGAAAAGTTATTTTTTTAATATTGTTTTAAAAGTTAAATTAGTTTGACAATATTATAATAAATATAATATAGGTAATTTTAATCAAATTAATCTTTATTATTTATGTTAAAACTTTCCATACTTATGAGAATTTTTTCATTGGAAAATTTCTTTTTCATTTCTTCTATGGGATTAATTTTAAATTAAAAAATTCAATTTCTATGAATGTAATTTTGAAAAATTGACACTATATTTGTAATAATAATAATTGATATTTTTTAATAATTTAAAGTTAATTTTTGGCCAAAATTAATTGTAAAAATAATTAAAATTAATTTCCCGAATTAAGATTAAAATAGGTTTTTCGAGATGTTAAACTAAAAATATATAGGATAAAATGAACAAGAACCTTTTAGAATTTTTTTTATAGAAATATGTTGAACTTATCACATACATAGTTTTATAGTGATCGTTTTTTGATCCTTTTAGATGTTGAAAAAATGGGGTTATCACTTTTTCTTTTAAAAAATTCTAGGTGTTTCTTCTTTATCACTTATAAAAAGACACACCTCTCCTCTCCTATTCATACATACATATCCTTTTGTTTTAGAGAAATTCTACCCAAATATTTTACATAAATATCTACCCACAAACTAGTTTCCTTAGTTTTATCATAAAGTCATTCTAGGAAGTCTTTAGGTATAAACCCGATGAGGTTGTCTGAAGAAGAGGTAAAGTTTGTAACCATGGGTTTTTATTTTAATTTTTCTTGTAACTCTCTAAAATATTCTCCAGATTTCCTAAAATAATAATAATATTATGTTATATACACTAATATTTTAAGTGTTAATTAAATGTTATATATACATCTTATATTCCATATACTATAAAAAACTGTCAATCATGTCTACGACAGACTACCGCCTACACATACCAATGTGAAATAGTTTTTATTTAATTTGGATATGGATATAAATAACGATATATTTAAATAATATAAATCAATTATTTTATATAATAATGGTTTTGTAAAGGTAAAACATTATTAACCTTTTTTTACATCCCATTTGTTGGAAAAATAGAAACGATATTTATGCGTACGTACGACCTACCATATCCACGAATAGTGCAACTCATTTTCCCAAATCTAAAATTTATGGATTAGTGTAAATACTTATATAATGATTATATATTATATTTATATCATGTTTAACATTATGGGGATGATTTATACATGATCATATTAAGATTATTAGAACTAATGAACAAAAAGTTACATGAAAAATAGAGCAATTATCACCCAGAATAAGTCTTTTAACAAGAATTATTAAAAAAATATGATAAAATTTATAATAAAATCATATATGGAATAATATATATGAATTTTTTTTATTTAATACACTTATAATGAATCTATATTCATTATACATGTGGTTCAAACATGTATGAAGTAAATCAGACCTTAAGTAAGGGACCTCGTCTCAATTTCCCTTCATTAAGATATATTTTAATGTTATGCTCCTAATTTATATTATTTGGTGAATACAATATCCATTTTATATATAATATCATGAATCCAAAAAAATAACTAGTATTTTTAGTTTTAATTTGAATTTTTTTCGTTCAATTGGATTTGACTTGAATGTTACCAAGTGGTAATAATTTCATGACTCAATTTCCTTTCATTTTGTTATATCAATTCTTTATTCTATTTGATATTATAAAATTATATCTAAGATTAAATTTTATTTTATTATATTTTGATTTGATTTTTTACATGGATTTAAATTTGATAAACATGAAAAACTCATTGATTAACTCCCAATTCAGTGTTATGATCATTCTAAGTGTTTCCCGTCTCAAATTGCCTTATTTGGGGAACATATTATGTTATAAACTTATCATATTTTTTGTGGTTTATATACTTCCACTATGACATTTCATATCATGAATCTCTTTATATTCATGGTATTTAATAATTAATTTGTATTTATCTATTTCATGGGGGTTATTGTTTATAGGTTACAAAATCAGTAAGTGTTTATTTCACAATATCATTTTAATCATGACTATTTATGATAAAATTTACATTGAAGGAAATTATTTGATCATTGTATAATAAACCCATTTCATTTTCTTCTCCGGAGATTATTCATGTAATTTTCATGTAATTGAACCATTTTTTACTCTTTGGTACTTAAAATTGTTGAAATATGTTTTTAATAAAATCCTATACAATTTCTCTCTTTCATCAAAAATCTTTTTTCATCAAAATACATGTACTCAAAAAATTATTCCACAATTGTTTTTAATGTTACCCTATGATTTTTAAATAAATTTTGACCCATGATTAAATTTTCACAAAATGTTTTAAAATTAATATTCCTATCATTTTGAAAACAAATTATTATTTGAATTTTTTCCCTAGAATGTGAAAGGAGTCAATAATTCAACGTACTCAGTATGAATTAAAATTTACTATCTTCATAACCACTCATTTATTTAATGATTCCCTTATAAGTTTCTATGTTTATTTTCAATAAAAATGTTTTCCTTAATTTTTTTCATTTTTTAAATTTATTTTCAAGGTGAAAATAATATTTTCCTCAATAATGTTTTAATGGAATTTTTATAATATTTAAATTCTTCAATTACGAATTTCCCATTATTTTAACTTATATTTCATTGAGGATATGTTTTAATGATACAATCCTTGTTTTTCTATGTATGTTTCATGTTTATTTGGACTATATAAAATATTTATATTCACTTTATTGATTAATTCTATAGTCATTCACTTTCCCCTTGAAACATTCACTTTCTTATGATCGTTGGAAATTACATTTCCCTTAAATATCCATACTCTTTATAATGGATTTAATTCTGTCCAAAACCATATACCATTTATAGATACAATTTTTTTTGATTTTTTTTTCATTTATTGTGGAATTATTTATAATCTATATTCTTTACTCAATTTAGATATTGGATGATAAGTAATATTGATCATGAATGAAATAAATCATTTGATATAATAGAAATATGTTGGACATGTAGTTATGGGTGGGGGATGATATTATATATACCCTTAATGTAGTAGTATGTCTCATGAGATAAAATATATTGGGTTTTAATCTTAAGACCTACCCATTTATATAACATGTGTTCACCTGAGACTGTGGTGGTATGGTTATGATGTATTATATTATGAATTCCATTATAATGAGATTAGTAACTGATGTTCCATGTGATTATTTGATTAAGTAAGTTATATATAGTTAAGTTTTATTCTCATGTGGTTATTTGTACGAAATTATTTTATCATTATTTATACTCACAATATTATTCTTCATGTTCAAGTTAATGATTAAATGAAATGTCTTTCAGTTACTCACCTTTCCATTATTGATTATATGTTATTTATTCATGATAGATTCCACTGTATGCATACCCTTTCTAAGAAGTAGAGCTAAACCATTTCTTATGTTTTCTTTCCCTAGGATTATAGAAATTGTATTGTGATTGATATTCCAATATATTCTAGAGTGAATTATGACATTCTCAAAGAAAAAGTATATATTGTATTTTATGTTTTCTATTATTATATGATATTCATGTTTGTATCTTGTTTACCAATAATAATAAACTATTAAATCATTCAATATGATATTACTCATATAATATTAAAATTTAATAAAATTACTACTGAATTTGGGCTACTAGGGATAAAATCAGTATAATAGGGTTTTTGAGTGTGGTCATGATCTGATGTGGGTCATGGTTATGTGTAGTCCGAGTCCAAGATTTGTGTTTTTGGGATAGAGATAAATATATCATTGATTTTGTAACCTTATTGATGTCCATTGTATTAGATATTGGGATTTTTTCTTATGTGAACCTATTTTTAAGTGAGTTATGATCCTTTTTAGGCAGTATATCCATATGTTTTCAAATGTGACTCGAGATTTTCTTAGATATAAATGAGAGGGATTAATCGTGACCTTGTATGGACTTTAATTCATGAATCATGGGTATATTTATTAACCTAGTAGTTTTAATGTATATGTGGTCATATAAAGGTTGTATCTTTAGTGGATTATAGGTCTTTGTTTTCTAATTTTAGCATTTTTGTGTTAGTGTTTTGGTTTTAAAGTTGATTTAGTGAGGGAAGGGTCATTTGGATGCCTAAACCTACCATTACCTGGTCTCTATCCAAGTGAAATGGTCAATATCCATCCTCAATTAAAATATAGAGTGCTGGGGAACACAAGTAAATGTCCCCTTTTGGACCAAAGTATGAAATGTGATTGGAGTTGTGGAAAAGGCTCATGTATGTCTTGTTCTCAAAATTTTAGAGCACTAGGAGTGTTGGAACCTTGGTAATGAAGTTGGACTTTGTCACAACCTGACAAATTCTTTATTTTAATTTAATTATTTTAGGGTCTCACTTTTGAGATGCGTCTTGAACCGGTTCTATTTTAAAAGAATTTGAGATCTTATGTGGGTGCGCGACTATACGCGCAGCCTTGAGTAGCACCCAAACTTAATAAGGGAACGCCTTATGAATAAATTTATTATTACATGGACGCGTGACTATGATGCGACCACATACGCATTTATTCGCGGAGTCCAGACTTAGTAATTAATGCAATTATTTTACGACTGTTTCTATTATTTTAGTTTTATCATTAGTATTATTATTGTTTAATTTTATATTTCAATTAGGTTATTATTATCCTTGTTATTTCAACTAGTATTAAATTTTGGTTGTGGTATTAAATTGTGGTCGCAAAGATAAAATTATTCATTGTGTTGTTCTAATAACAATAATAACAATATTATTAATATTATTATTATTATTATTATTATTATTATTATTATTTTTGTAAATACTTCACATTGGCTTTTAATAATAATTTTCTTTTTCATAATTTTAATTTTTTTAAAATATTATTGTTATTATTATTATTATCATCATTATTTTATTAGATTGGTTTAGATTTTTTTTTAGAATTTATTTCACCTTATTTTATTTTTTTCTTCTTCTTTTCTTTTTCTTTTATTTCTTTATTTTTTTATTCTTCTTGTTTCTCTCTTCCCCTTTACCCCGTCGCACAAGACCCTCTTTCCCCGATTTTCATTTTGTTGCTTCCCCTCCTAACCCTACCCGCACCGGACATCCCCTCCCCTTCACTCCTCCTCACCGGACCTCCTCCCGCTCGACCGCCCTTCTTGCCTGGCCCCCACCGGCACGGTCCCCTCTTTCCCAGCCTCATCCTGCGTGACCCCCTCTTTCCCAGCCTCATCCCTCGTGGCTTCCTCCCATTCATCTTTCTCCGGCATGGCCTCCGTCAGTGCGGCCTCCTCCGGCGTATCGAACCGGCACATCTCATCCCCTCCGGTCCGCAACCACTACACCACACCCCCTTAGTTGCTTCGCACAACGCAGTAGCCTCGCACCGGTGTCTGGAGACCTCTCGACCCTTTTTTTCCTTCAGACAACCACACACCACCATGTTTTCTGCTGCAACGTGCCTTCGGAAACACCCCCTCTTTTCTCCCCGGTTCTGCTCGCGCAGGTAAGTCTTCATCTGATCTCTATAAGGATTTTTTTTGTGTTGCTTTGGTTTGATTTTGAGGATAAATGGTCACATGTTTTGATTATAGGGTCTAATAGGGATATAATTGGTCTAAATTCTTGAATTAGAGCATATCTGCGTTTATCTGTGGTGCAATCGAAATGTGGTGGGCTTTGCGCACCAAATTTACGATGTTGGTCCACAACGAGGTAGGTGGTTCCATGTATAATTGTTATTTGATTAATTAATTTTCCAGATTAATTAATTTAGAAAATTATGTAATTAATTGATGTAGTTCAAGGTTGATCTTTTATGAGGTTTGTTTTGCAGTTGAACTTATTTCGAAGAATGTTTATAATATGTGTACTTGTTATTGGAATCTCATCTCTGGTTAATTGTTTTTTTTATTTTTGTGTGTTTAGCCTACTAATTATTTTGGTTGATGTGCTTTAATTTTTACTTGAGGTTTTCTATGTCTTAATTTGATTATTAGTGTATTTTGATGAGATGAGTACATAGTTGCTGTAAAAACCCAAGTTGGACTATTCACTAGTGTTTTATAAAATGTGCGGATTATTTTTTTAGAATGTACAAGGGTTACAGTTGGTGTTTTGGTGTTGCATCGGTGTGTGTGCTATCTTAAATGATCATCTGAGTGGATTTTTGGTGTTTTCATCGTGCGGCGTAATTTTAAATGGGTTGACCTGTTTCTTGGCGGTTTGTTTAACTGCTGGAATAGTTTTTTTACGTGTGTGGTTTCTTTAATCACATGTGTGATGCAGATTGAGTTCTTGAGGTGTAGTTGTGTGTGTTTGGTTATAAAAAGGGTGTTTGGGTCGGATTAGTGTGTAAAGTAGTGGTTTTCCTATTTAAAACTTTGTTTATGAAAATTTGGATTGTTTTGTTAAATAATTATTAAAGATGGGAAATTTTTTTTACTACATGTTGTAAAGGTTTTCGGTGGTTAATGTCGTGCAACATATGTTGAAATTGTTTAATAAATTATTTTAATGGTCTGTTTGACTTTGAAAGTGTTTTCTTTGACCATGCAATATTTTTAATTTGTCGTGTAAGTAGTGCAGATTTATTTTTGAAATATTTTTAGTGTGCATTATTCCAAAATAGTATTTCTGAGTGAGAGTAGTGGTTTTTGGCATGCGTGGTGTCTTGTTTTATTTGGGTACATAAATATGACATGTGACATGAATTTGAAACTTTTTTGAGCACAAACCAGGAAGCCCAGGTAGCTAGGAGGGTGGACTAGACTAGTGGGCAGTGTTTCAGAGGTGACTCGACCCGGTTTCACTAGCAGGACTGACGATTGTAACACTAACTAAACACATGCTATTCTGAGGGTCGTGGTCTTCTAAGCCACATTTTCTGAGGGTCATGGCCTTCTAAGCCACATTTTTTTAGGGTCGTGGCCATCTATTCCACGTTTCACCGAGACACAAAGATCTGGGGACCCAAGCTAGATAACACCCATGCAGCCCCTCCCATATTAGTGCTCATTGGTTACTTTACGCTCAGCGGTGTGAATCTTTGGTTATTTTAAATGTAAGTGTGTGTGTGTGTGTGCGTGTGTTTTAATTTAACTTTTTCCTATTTAAAACGGTTTTCTCTAATCCTGTTTTCTCTAAAGTTGTTCAAGATTTTAGTTATTTTCCTTAATTAAAGTTGAAAATGTATTTGTCATTTAATAATTGTTCATGGAACCTTTTCTTGGTGGCATCTTACTGGGCTTTTAGCTCACACCCTACATACACCTTTGGGTGTATGTAGATTGTGTTTTTTTTCTTTCCAGGTTGAGAAATCGGGCTTAGTATTGGTGGTTCGGGCTGTCAGTGGCATCCTCGGGTTGGTTTGGTGGCGGTGGCTTGGGGATGTGACTCCTCATGTCTCGTAGAGGTTTGTGTTGGAGTTTTGGTTTCCTTTGATGTCATCTCTTTTGGGTTTTTAGTTCAAGTTGTAAACTTAAATTTTGACCCTATTTTAAGGGCGTGTTTGGTTATATATTCTTAGTTTTTAAATTACTCATCTTGTTGTTTATTTTATGTCTATTTATTTGGGTAAATCGTTCCCGAGTTATATTCATGATACCCGGGCACTTGTGCGAGCCCGTGGGGATCGGGAACGCCCTTCGGGCCATGTCGCGGACCAGGTCAGGCTCCAGATCAAATGGCGATCCAGCTTGGTTCATGATAGACTTGAAGGTAAAGGTTAGACAAGAACCTATCCCTATTAGATCTAACGTGTTTTTGAGCACTATATGGATTAGGTAGGTGATTTTGGAATTGATATGATGCCATATGATGGGTGATCATGTGATTAACCCAGATATTAGTGAGAAATGATGAAGTGATCCTAGTTTTTGGGAATGAAATTCATGAGAGGGATGGTAAGTGAAAAGTTCCTAAGCCTAAAATCATGGTTTTGTGACTCCCATGGAAAATGATTTAGGGTAATTATTGCTTATATTTGGGCTTATGACCTCTATGTTTTAGTATAAATAGATGGTTCAAGAGAAAACAATTGATGTTTCCAATTGATGTATTGTTTTTCATACTAAGCCTGGTGAGATTTCAAATTTAATAAAGATCATGTGATTTAGTGGTTTTAGATATATGGTGAATGTTAAATAAATAATTCATGGTAAGAGTTGTGGATCTTAATGGGTTTCGATTCATGGTCCACGTGAAGTGAGGTGACTAGAGGAAATTGATGGGTGATTATAGGTATGATAACTCAAAGTTTGATATTGTTTATTGAGACATTATTTTGAGGGGGTGAATAACTTAATTGATGGGATTTTAGATAGATTTAATGGAGGATTAACCTTTCAGTTTGGAATAGGTTTTAGTCAAGGTGTCATGGTGGTATTCATAGGTTCAATGGATATCCATGTCTATCCATTGTGTTTCTTGATGGGCAGGATAAGGGCTGCATAAATTAGAGTCTCAAACCAATTAATATATAATAAGGAAACTACCATAGTAGAAGAATCCATTCACATCTATGTGATTAACTGTCATGTAGTTAGGGTTGTGGCTATGGAAATATGGGTCATAAAAATTTGTTTTAGGAAATTGAAAGCATTGAGTAGGTGAATTTAGTTATGATTCTCTTGATAGAGCTAAATTGGGCTAAATTAGCAGACCCTGACTTGAGATCCTCTTTTATCATTATTCTTTTTTGGGTATTGGGTCTTTTGGTCCAGGTTTGGGTTTGAGACTTGGTTAACATTTTTTAAGGATAGATGTTTTTGGTTGGTATTAGGTTGGTTCGTAGGCACTAGATAGTTAGAGGAAACCATGTGGTCAACCCATGTACCAGTGCGACCGCTTCTGGAATGGATATGAGCTACCACACGGTTCGCATGTGGTAACTTAAGCCGCGTGTGGTGACCATGCAGTTGCTCCGTATTTAAAATAAAAAAATTTGATGAAATATTAAATGAAAAATAAAACAAAATGAAAATTAAATTAAATGGATATAAAAAAATGAGAATATTATAAAATTAACTAAATGTTTAATGATAATAATAATAATGATAATATTACTATACTTATTATTATTATTATTAAGTCAATTATTTTTATTATTATCAAGTTAATTATTATTATCATTATTATTATGTCAATTATTACTATTATTATTTTGGATATTATAATTATAATTATAATAATTATTATTATTTTACTATTAATATTAGTATTATTAGGGCTTTTAAAAAAATGGGAAATAAATCCTACACTCTCCCTCCCTTTCCCTTTCCCATGAGACCTCCCTCTCTCCCCCCTTTCCCACTATGCTCGACGCTTTCATCCCCCCTTCCCAGCATTCCCACCTACTACCTGTTTTGATTCTCTCCGGCTGGCCTTCTCTCAAGAGATACCCCCTCTAGTGAGACCCCCCATGTGTGGCTCCTCTGTCCCTCATGCACCACCTCCACCAGATGAGGGTCTCTGCTGCCACTCCTCCCTTAACTAAGACAACCTATTCTAAATCCATTATGGTGCATGAGTCCCTCCAATAATTCATTCCCCCATTCTCCCTCAATTTAATAAGGTTTCTATGTGGGGTTTCTCATTTTTTTGAACTCTTGATACTAATGTTGATGTGAGAGTCATTTTTCTTGGGTGTTAGGGTGTGAGGATCCTAATTCGGAGCATATTCATCCTCCATTGAGAGTCTTATCGCATTCTCACGCAACTGATAGGTGTTTCCATTACTTTTCTTTCCAATTCAATCCATATAATGATTGTGTGTTCTTAATTAATTTTTAAAATATGATTAGCATATTGTTAACACCCTTGGTAAAATTATAATGGTGTTTTCTTGATGATTTTATTTTCAAAAAATAGACTTCAAAGTGAAACTCTTATAATGACTATATTTTATTATGGTAAATGTGTTTGATAAAGGGATTCTTGAGATTTAGGGGTAAAATTGAAATTGTTGGGTAGTGTTTCCCTTTGAATCATTTAATCATTTTTATTAAATTATGACTTGGGCTTTTCATGTGGACCATTGTGGTTTCTTGAAGTGGGGTTTTAAACATTTTTGGTATGGATTGTTAGGTTTATGAACACTTGTTTCACTTTATAATTATGTGAAATGGTTGGGTTTGGGTTAAAGTGAGAGTGGTGTTTTCAGAGGTTATTTATAATGGTTTTGTGGATGTTTGGTGTTCCATTATATGTTTTAACATCCATACATGGATATTCCCTTAAATACACATAGTGCTTCCAAATGATGATGATATATTGAATAGACTGTTTGTTTCTAAATAATGTTGGTTGATTTGTTTTAGCATTATTGTATTTTAGGGGTTTTGTGATTTTTGAGTTGCTAGTAACTTTTCCAGAGTGTTTGGAACTTGTTGATATAATTTCCAGCCATCGCTCATGAGGATACCTTACGTGCAAGTTTAGGGGTAAAGAATATATATATATATGGACTCTTTTTAAATATTCCCTCATGGAATGGGGAACATGGGAAATAGAGATAGGGGTATATATATTTATGTATATGTATGTATAAATAAGTATGCGTGTAAGTGAAATAGTGGAGGTTTGAGAAGTCCTCCTCAAAAGTGAATTGTTTATGGTGGGAACCCTTTGCATCATCCTTTAAATTAAATAATTATTGATTTCTTGTTTTTATCACTTTTATTGAATTCTAGTTTGTAATTTATTTCTTTTAGAATAAATGTTTATTGTGAAATAAGGTAAGATCCTCTTTGTATATGAATTGTATGAAACTGTTTTATTGAATCTTCATTCCAAATGTTTATCAAATTTCCAAGTTATCCATTGTAGGAAAATTATTGTTTTTAAGGAATGGATTTGGTTATAAAATCATGTGGGTTCCTCAAATACATTCCTTAAATTGGATTCAATTTTTTTTTTTGAAATTAGAAGTGGTTTTTATTTTTTTATTTGGTAATGATTTGATGTACATGTGGTTCTTTAAGAAGTGGTTTGGAACATGATAATTATGCAAGGACCGATTGGAACCTTTATAATGATTTCATTAGAAAACTATCATTTAATGGTCCTCTTGCATTGTTTTTGTGTATGTTGTGTGATTCCTATTGTGTAGAACACCCTTGAGATCAAATAGTCGAAAGGAAGAGGACTTATTCCTCAATGTGACTCGAGGGTGACTTGTTGTGTGAGTTGCTTATGTGTGATACATATGTATGTGCTTATGACTCGATGATTGGTTAACATTGGTTGGATCACCTCACATTTTATCCATGACATGGGATCCTAGAATAGTGAGTGAGTTGTTGGTGAATGATTGTCGCACTAGTTCAGATTATGCAATGCGTAGTGGCCCATAGTAGGGGGTATTATTATTATTATTATTATGGGATTGGGCCCCTCAATTAGGTCAAGTAGGGAAATGATCAATCATTTTAGAGTTATGATGTCATCATATAGGGCATGCCTTTGGGATGAGTCACATGCATAGTTAATTCTAGTTTATTCATGATCTCCTAGGATCTCCCATGATTTATAGTACTTAGTTATATACGGAAGATGATTGAGATGCATGTACTGGTTGGTTACTCCTATGCGGTGTTTTTCCATTGGCCGTGTTGTATGTTTTTTATCCAGTTTCCTTGCATAGTGTAGCTTCTTTAAAAGTGATAAAATGGTTACATTTTTTTATGGAAAATGGTTTTGAAAATGTTTTACACTTCCTTCCTTCCTTTTTATAATAATCATCACCTCCTATAAAATGCCAGTGTCTTCTTCTTAAAAAGGGAATCTAGGTTTTAATTGAAAAAGGGAAATGAACCATGATTTGTTTTAAGAAGAAAATGTGTCAAAACCTAGATTTATACATTGTTTTTCAAACCTAAAATTGATGGACCTTTTATTCAATATAAATTTATGTGGGAATATATTTTTTGGGCACACCTAATGAGTTCTAATACTCACGCCTATAGTTTATCTTTTTTTTTGATTGAGGTGCTGCTTCCTACTCAAATTCAGTCAACATAGTGTGACATTGGGTTGAGGTTAGTGGTGACCTGTAGAGTCACATGAAGGTGTATAAATCTTTATTTTCTCACCAATTCTAGTTTTTTTCATTGTTTAGTATTTATTTATTTATTTATATTTCATTTATGTGTCAAATCATTCCCACCTATTTAATTTTGATGTTCGACACTAGTTTCCATCCTGTGGGAAACGGGAACCCCCTTCAGGTCCTTCCATAGTCTAGCTCGAGTGACTGGTTTGGGTTCGACCCGAGTTGGTTTGTGACAAAATTGTATCAGAGAAGGTCCTTTTTATTTGGGGTGTCTGGTAGTTGGATATTAGGATGATTGTGACTTAGGAGGTAGGTACGGTAAATGAATCATGAACCCCTACTCATTCCAAACCTTGAGTTTCCAAGGGTAGTATACAGATTGAGTCTTCGGTTCTTGTTTTGGATTGAGGGATGACAACAAAGGCAATTTGGTGTCACATATTGATTTCACATGGACTAATGACTCACGTGGAGTCTGAGTACATAGTTTAAGATCCTCAAAGTCATTGATAATTACTTAGGGAATGACCCAAAACTATATTTTCGGGTTAAGCATAAATAATAGTCCCTCAATCGGGTAGTTTGATGAAAGTGGAGTGTCATCTTGGTTTTAGTTGATTTAAATGTGTTTTAAAAATGAAGATGGTTTTGGAATGGAAATTATTCTTCCTTATTGATTTAAATTGGTAAAGTGGGTCTTTAAATTAAAATCGCTTTGGTTTGAAAATTTGTTGCTTGTTTTGAATTTGTATGTAAATGTATTGGATCCACCCATGGTGTTCTTTATGAATGTTTACACATGGGGGGGGGGTGTGGAAAATGTGTGTTGGCATGTGTGGATAAAAATGGATGGACACATATATGATTGTTTCAAGGATGTAATGGTTGAGTTTTGGAATTTTAAAAGTTTTAGAAATTTTGTTTCTCTTTGAGGATTGGATTTTTTTGGGTAAAAAAATTGTTTTGTGTTTGGAAAATATCCTTGAAATAATGTGATATTGAATAGGGAAATGATTTTGTAAATTCAAATTTAGTTTAAAATGGGGTTTTGGAATTTGGAAAAGTTTCCTTTGAAGAATCTAGTTTTGAAATTTAAATGAAAATGGTGCCTTTTTATAGAAGTGTTTTTGGTTGTGTTAGTATTTTTTTGGACTTTGTGCTGATCATTTTGGTTCAGGATATTACATTTGATTGTGCTTTTATTGTATACTAGTTTTGGTTTGTATTTCCTCTATTTATCAATAAATTCCAACCATAAATGTTTCCAAAATTTCTATGTTGTCATGACCAGTTTTTTATTCTTTTCAAATGTTGCATGTAATTCATGGCAATCGAGGTCCGTTAGAGGTGGTGGAGTGGTTTTAAGAGGTAGAGCATGTATTTAGGTTGTTGGGAATTTCAGATGTTGTTAGAGTTCCTGTTTTCCTTGGGTTTCATGATTGTCCAGATTTAGACCAGTATAAGTTAGTTCTACCACCATTGAGGGAATTTGGGATGATGTGGGAGTTGTTTAAGACCACTTTCATCCAAGGGTTTGTACCTGAGGAGGTTAAGTTGACGAAGGTGACAGAGTTATGGGATGTTCGACAGGGAAAAATGACTGTAAAATGTTATATTGATAACATCATAGAGTTAGTTTCTTATTATTCAGTGGTGGATTTAGAGGTTATATGAAAACTCATCCTTTTGTTTTGGGACATCATCTAGAAATTGGAGAAAATGTGCTCTCATCCGGTGAAGTCTATTTTGAAAAGTTTATGGAAGAATAATTTTTAGTAGAGATGGTCATTAGGGTATAGTCAGTGGTATCTGGTTTGTTGAGTCAATAAGGTTTTTCTTATGACTTTTCCATTCCTTCTTGTTTTGAAAATCACAAACACCTTATACTTAAGAAAGTCGATATTTTAATTCTATAAGGAAAATTTCCTTCCTTAAGGAAATTTACCCTAACCTAGATTTCCTTATACATATCAATATTTTTCTTAAGTATAAAAATCGGATTCATACCTAAAACCTCGGAATCATATAATACTTAGATATGAAGCATTCTATTTTATGATCCGAATTCTGGATATGAACTGTAATGAAGTTCCATTCCGAATTCTGGATAAGAACTGTAATGAAGTTCCATTCCAAATTCTGGATATGAACACCAATGAAGTTCCATTCTGAATTCTGGATATAAACTCTAATGAAGTTCGATTCCGAATTCTGGATACGAACTCTCATATTGTTCGAATCCGAATTCTGGATACGAACTCTCATCTAGTTCGACTCCGAATTCTGGATATGAACTCTCATATAGTTCCACTCCGAATTCTTAACTCCAAACTTTTACTAGTTCGACTCCGAACATATAATTGTTCGAATCCAAACTTTTACTTGTTCAACTCCGAACTTTTACTAGTTCAACTCCGAACTTCTATGAGTTCGACTCCAAACTTCTATCAGTTCGACTCTAAACTTTGTAAGTTTAGATTCTGAATTCTAGTGAAACCAGAATCCGAATTTCCTTAGAAATTTAGACTCCAGATTTCCACAGAATTTAGGTTCCGAATTCTTATAAAACAGAATCTGAATATCTCTTTATTATAGACTCCGGATTCTATTTTAGTTAGACTCCGAACTTTTATTTTCTTACATTCTGAACTTCTGTTTTTCTTATAGTTATACTTGTTTCATTACAAAACGATGTCATGATTTCAGTTACACATGTTTTTATATAAAAAAATGTCTTCTATTCTGTTTCTAACTAACCGTTGGTTTAGTAAAACGTGTACAGGTCCCTTCAAAATTTAAGGAAAATATGACTGTTGGAGGAGGGTGCCGACCGTTGGAATTTCGCCTATAAATAAGAGCTCCTTTGAATGAGATCCATAATGATCTTTGACATCTATGCATACATGCTGTTGAAGTGATTTCTAGAGAGAGAGGCTCTTATTAACTCTCAATCTTCATGCATAAAGTTTGAACGACTTGTTAAAACATTTCCTTGTGAAGACTTGCTTAATGCGAATTCGATTTTTGGTGATTACAATCGAGGGCTTCTGGGGATAGGAAGACAGAGGTGCCGACTACCTTAAAGTTGAAGACTTCCTTGTTGAGGAAGACAGAGGTTCCAACTACCATGAAGTTGAGGGATTGCAGGGATATCAAGAAAGATACTACGATCTTCGTATCGAGGGCTTACCCTGGTGTGGGTAAGATAGATTTGCTTGAAAGTATAAATCAAGGGACCTTTATCCATGGTTGTTGGATACCCTTCTCTTTGGGATAAAAGATTTATATCTTGTTACTTATAGTTTTAATACTTATTTTTCCACTGCTTTTCATATTGTATGGAAAGTATAATCTTCATATATTTCCTTACACTTGTACTCTGATTAATTTAGATTCTATACACTTTTAGGTAGAATCTCATATTATAAACTTTGGTTAAGTTTCTATTTTTGGATCCATATTTCTGGAACCGGTTTTTCGGAATCACTTTCTAGATTTAAGCAAGTGTATAGAACTAGAAGTTTGTAACTTCATACTTTGTCCCAATCTTTCATTGGTGTTAGAGGTGTTGCGAATTTTTTTAGTTTAACTTTATTAAACATAGATCTTTCCTTGTTTAAGGAATTTTTTTAAAGTGTACAATTCACCCCCCACTCTTGTATATTGAGCATCTACATTGTTATATTGATCCTACAATTGGTATCAGAGGTTGGAAACCTCATACTCTAAACCAATACAACAATTGGTATCAGAGTAGGTCTCTGAAATACTTATACTCACATATAAGTTTTCTTGATCAGTTTTTCATTGTTCTATATTTTACATGCTTAGGAATATTTTCCACGAACTTGAACTTTTGGTATTAACAAGTTTTGTGTAGAAATACTTTCTTAAAGATGGTAGGTTTAAATGTCGGTTCCATCGACAACCTAAATCCTAAAAAACCACCAAATTTTTATGGCAATTATTATGAGTATTGGAGAGATCGAATGAAGACTTTTGTTATCAATACTGGATTAGACAACCTTGTTATTCTTACTGGAGGTTATCAAATTCCTGATAAGGAAGTTAGTGCTTTCACAAACCAAGAGAAGCATGATTATCAATTAAAATATAAGGTACACAATACTCTACTATGTTCAATGAATAGGAACATATATATCCAAAATTCTTCTTGTGAAACAGCTAACTGTATATGGAAAAAACTTTAAGTTACACATTTTGGTACATCCAAAGTCATAGAGACTAGAAGAGCTATTCTTAGATCTGAGTATCATGGTTTTAACTTTCCTTATGGGGAACCTATAAGCAAAGTACAACAAAGGTTTATGACTATCGTGAATAACTTAAAATCTATGAGAGATAATGGTCTAGATGATGAAGCTATTTTGGATAAGATTATTGATATTATGCCCAATAAGTGGGAATCAAAGAGAAAAGCTATTTATGAGAATAGTAAGGTTACTCAAATTTCTCTTAATGAACAATTTGGAACACTTCTTCAACATGAATCTAGGATGAAGAGAGATGCTGACAACATCAAAAAGAAGAATGAGAATGATACTATTGCTTTTACTACAACTTCAAATCACATGAATGCTAGGACTCCTGAGAGAGTAACTAGATCCAAGTCTAAGAAGATTACTATCCAATCCGAATCTAGTGAGAGTGAAATCTCAAAGAATGAGTTAGCTAATCTTGCTCGAAGGATGAACAAGATAGCTGGTCAAAGATATTTCCAATCTAGGTATAAGAAGAAGGAAAGGAAAGATAAGAAAGATTCATAGGTCACATGCTATGAATGCAAGAGAAGTGGACACATACGACCTGATTGTCCCTTGCTTAAAAATAAAGAAAGGAAAGAGAGGCATTCTGAAAGGAATAGGAAGATGTTCTGTAAAGCCAAAGCTAATAAAAGTTTGAAAGATAATACTACCTGGAGTTCTAGCTTTGGAGACTCTTCAGAAAGTGAATCTTTATAATTTGATTCATCAGCTCAGAAGAATATGGGATTCATTGCTAATACTTCTTTTCCACATACATTTTTTATGGCCAAGGTATGCTCTGCCGAGGATTTAACAAATTTATCTCTTGATAAGAATTACTATTCCAAAAATAGTACTTCTAATGACGATACTTCATCCTCAGAAAATGAAGAACCTTCACATGAAAAAGTATCTAGATTTTCCAAGTTACTTGAATAAAAAAATTGTAAAATTTATAATAAATTAGACAAGGAAAATACTAGGGAAAAAATTCTTATAAAACAGATTTCAATTATTTCTCCAGATCATAAAGATAAAGAAGAGATTTTAGAAAAACTTTCTAAAGATCTTGAGAAAGAAAATTCTGATAAGGAAGAACTTTCTAAAGATCTTAAGAATGCAATTTTAAAGATGAATGTTTTTGAGGACAAATCTAAATCTAAGGAAATGATTCCTGAGGATAGGAATTTATTCATTAGACTAAAATCTGAAATATTTTATCTTAATAAGCTTCTTGAAAAATTTACTTATGGGAAGGAAAATTTTGACAAAATGTATTCTCAAATTAAACCTCAAGGAAACACTACTAGAGTATGTTATACTCACCAAAAACCAGTTTTCAAAAACAACTATTTTGTTCCTTATAGAGCCCCTTTTTGCACTAAGTGTCAAAGTGGTGGGCATTGGAATAAAAACTGTTCTTTGAATAGAGTTCAATATCTTGGGTTTCATAAAGAATATTTCTCTAAACAAATGTGGATACCTAAAATTTTGTTATATGAAAATCTCGAATCCAAACAAGTTTGGATTCTGAAAGTCTAATTCTTATCTTATTTTTAGAAAGATAAAAGAAGTATCAACAATAATACTTGGTACATGGATAGTGGATGTTCCCGACACATGACTGGTAACAAAAACTATTTCGAAAATATTATCAAGACAAAAGGAGGAAAAGTAACTTTCGGAGATAATGATCAGGGAGAAATTGTTGGTATAGGTAATATTTTTTATCTTGGTAAAACCTTGATTTCAAATGTTTTGTTTATAAAGGGTCTTAAGCACAACCTCATTAGCATAATTCAATTATGTGATGAAGGATAACTTGTGAATTTTAGGAATGATAAGTTCTTAGTACACAATTCCAAGGAAGAGTTTATTCTCTCTGCCCATAGGTAAGAGAATGTTTACACTTTGAACATACAAGACCTTAGGAGCCAAGACTTACCTTGCCTAAGTGAAATAGAATATCATTCTTGGTTATGGCATAGAATTCTCGGTCACTGTAACCTTAGGAACCTATGCAAACTCTCTAAGAAAGGTTTAGTTAAGGATCTACCAGAGCTTAGATTTGATTCTTCTAATGTTTGCGATCCTTGTAAAATGTAAAGCAACATAAATCTAGTTTTAAATCAATTGGAAAAGACTCAACAACTAATGCATTATAGTTGGTGCACATTGATCTTTTTGGTCCAACACAAACTGGAATCATTGGAGGAAAATACTATGTGTTTGTTTTAGTTGATGATTACACTAGATTTACATGGGTCTATTTTCTAGCAAATAAGTCTGAAGATTTTTCTTATTTCAAATGTTTTAGAGACCAAGTTAAAAATGAGAAAAACCTTCCACTGAAAACTATTCATAGTGATCACGGAGGAGAATTTCAAAATTCTGAATTTGAAACTTTTTGTAGTAAAAAAGGTATTACTCAAAACTTTTCATCACATAGAATGCCTCAAAAAAAATGGTGTAGTTGAAAGAAGAAATAGAATTCTTTAATAGATAACTAGAACCATGTTGAGTGAATATTCTATAGCTATAAATTTTTGGGTTGAAGCTGTAAGTACTTCTTGTTACACTATAAATGGAGTTTTGATTAGACATTTTCTTAATAAAACTCCTTATGAGTTATGGAATGGTAGAAAACCAAGACTTTCATACTTCAAAGTTTTTGGTTGCAAGGTATTCATACTGAATAATAAAGATAATCTAAACAAATTTTCACCAAAATCTGATGAAGGAATTTTCTAAGGCTACTCCATAACTTCTAAGGATTATAGAGTTTTAAACAAAAACACTTGTACAGTTGAGGAAACAGTACATGTAAAATTTGATGAAACTAATCCTTTTGTTTTTAAACAATCCTAACCTACATCCTCAGATGTGTCTTCAATAACTGATTATCAACCTTTGATAGAAGATCCTTCTGATAAGGAAAATGTTCAAGAAGATGCTTCTGAAACATTTACCCCAGAAGATTTCCTACCCTATGTTGATGAACAGGTTTTACAAAACCCAAGTCAAGTGTTTCTAAAGAATTATCCCAGTGATAGTATCATTGGTGATGTCAATCAACCTATGAGGACTATAAGTTCCTTGAGAAATGAAGTAGAACATCTAGCATTCCTTTCCCAATTGGGACCAAAAAGCACTGATGATGCTTTAAGTGATAATGATGGGATCAAAGACATGAAAGATGAACTAAATGAATTTGAAAGGAATAAAGTCTAGAACTTGGTTGAAAGACCGAAGGAAAATTATGTTATTTGAGTAAAGTGGGTCTTCATAAATAAGTGTGATGAAAATGGAGTCATTTTATGAAACAAATCTATACTAGTTGCTAAAGGCTATAATCAGGAAGGGGGAATAGACTATGAAGAAACATGTGCTCCAGTAGCTAGACTTGAATCTATTCGTATCTTACTTACCTTTGCAGCATTATTCAATTTTAAGCTTTTTTAAATGGATTTGAAATGTTCTTTTCTTAATGGTTATGTCCAAGAGGAGGTTTTTGTTGAACAAATTCCTGGCTTTGAAGATACAAAACATCCGAATCATGTTTTTCGACTTACCAAAGCTTTGTATGGCCTTAAAAAAGCCCCACGATCTTGGTATGATAAACTTATAGGATTTTTGCTTCAAAATAACTATGTTAAGGGAAATGTAGATCCAACTGTTTTTATAAAGAAAGATAAGAAAAATGTTTTGATTGTTCAAATATATGTTGATGACATTATATTTGGTTCAACTCAGCAATCTTTAACTGATTCCTTTGAGGATCTAATGAAATATGACTTTTAAATGTGTATGATGGGTGAGTTAACAGTTTTCCTTGGTTTCCAAATTTCTCAAAAACCAAAAGGAACCAATATATCTCAAAATAAGTATATTAAATATCTTCTTAAAATGTATGGTTTTGACAATACTAGAACTATTAGTACTCCCATTGGTACCTCAAACACACTTGATCTTGATGAAGCTGGGAAATCAGTAGATCAAACATCCTTTAGAGGTATGATAGGAAGCCTACTATACATGAAATCTAGTCGGCCAAACTTGATGATTTCAGTATTCTTATGTGCAAGATATCAATCCAATCCTAAGGAATCTCATTTAAAGAAAGTGAAAATATTTTTTCGCTACTTAAAGGGAACCATTGATCTACGACTATTTTATACTTCTGGAAATGATTTTTTAAAAAAAAGCTTTTCAGATGCTGACTTTGCTGAATGTAGAAAGGATAGAAAATTTTCTTCTGGAACTTGTAATTTGTTAGGAGATTCGTTAGTTCTTGGTCATTAAAGAAACAAAACTCTTTAGCACTCTCCACTGCTGAAGCTGAATATGTAACAGCTTGAAGTTGTTGTGCTCAAGTGTTGTGGATGCAACACACACTCAAAGATTATGGCTTGAGTTTAACTAAGACTCAAATTTTCTGTGATAACAGAAGTTCCATTTCCCTTAGTAAAAACCCTGCACATCTCTCTCGTGAAAAACACATAGATATTAGGCATCAATTTCTTAGGGATCACACACATAAAGGAGATATCATTCTTCAGTTTATCGGAACGCAAGATCAACTTACTAACATTTTCACAAAATATTTACCCTCCGATAGATTTGAATACATTAAACAAAAGTTAGGAATGATAACTGTAAGGTAATCTTCCTTCATTAACTTTTTGTTAAAAAATCTCCTTACAGTAATAATCTCCTTTTCATTGGGGGAGTACATTTGATTGTGAGTTTTTCAAAAAATTTCGTAATGAGTTTTTCAAAAAATTTCGTAATGCGTTTTTCAAAAATTTTCGTAATTAAACTTTTCGTACTTGAAATTTTCGTAATGAAAATTTTCGTACTGAAACTTTCATAATGTAATTTTCGTACTAAAAATTTCATAATGAAATTTTTGTACTGAAACTTTCGTAATGAAATATTCGTACTGAAGCTTTCATAATGAAATTTTCATACTAGTACTTTCGTAATAAAATTTTCATACTGGAACATTCGTAATGAAGTTTTCAGAACTGAAATTTTCATAATGAAGTTTTCAGAACTAGAATTTTGGTAATGGAAATTTTCGGAACTGAAACTTTCATACTGAAATTTTTTCGAACTCATATTTTTTGTGATGAAATTTTTCATACTCAAACTTTTCGTATTGATAATTTTTCATACTCATACTTTTCATACTGGAGTTTTTGGTACTCAAAATCTTTTCAACTTTAAGTTTTTCATATTTAGTTTTTCATAGTCAAATATTTCTTCAAGAAGAATATTACTTATTACGAATAAACTTCCTGGACAATATAAAAGGTATGATTTCCTTAAGTTTTCATTGTCATATTTTTCTTGCTGGTATTTTCCTATGGGTTTTAAAGTTTCTGGGATTATGGTTTTCTTAAATCCGATTGTTTTTCTTAAAACCTCAAAAGATTAGATTCAAGATTTCATTACGATTTTGTTTTCAACCATTACATCAGATCAAAGGGTTTTTTCAACCGTTAGATGGTTTTTGGAAGTTCAAAGGTCAACTCCATCGCCTATATAAAGGGAACCTCCTTTGGTTGTCCCGCATCGATTTCAAGCTCCAGCATGTCGAAGCTCTACATCCATTGATAAGGGCCATTCCGAATCCTTCAGAGCTCATCCATTCTGAATGACTGTTGAAGCTACTTCCCAAGATATTTATACCTCACAGCCAATCTCAAAATGGAAAGTGTATAGAGAAAGACTGGTCCATACAAACTTTTACATGTATGATTCTATCATCTCCAAGAATATCAGGCTGAATGGTTGGGAAGATGCATGTGTATCCAAGACAAGTGATCAAGATCTTGTCTATCTGGAGTTACTTGTAGAATTATACGAATCAACAAGTTTTTATGTGGAAGATGGTAGAGAAAAGTTTTATTTCAAGTCTTATGGAAAGACTTACCAACTTACTTACACCAAGGCGGCAAGCTTGGTAGGGCTAGCATACGAAGGAGAAGCTGAATTCTTTTCACACAAACTCCCAGATGATCAAGGTAGTTTTGTTAAGGTTATGGCCTTACAATTTCTTGGAATTTCTAATATCAAGACAACAAAGATATCTCACCTATCTCCTAATAATCGGATCCTTCAGCATTGGGTACAAGGTTTCTTGGTTCTGAGAAAGGGTGATAAAGATACTCTGAAGAAAAGTGACATATATTTCTTAGACTTCTTGGTGAATCTAAGAAAAATAAATCTAATGAGGCATGTTCTTGTGACAATCAATAACATCAAGGAAGGAAACTTAAGAGCTCAAATCATCATGTACCCTACCTTACTATCAAATCTGATAGTTCAGTGTTTAGATACTTTCAAGATTGCATGTAAGTCCAAAGTTCAGAATTGCAAGCATATTCTTGTCAGTGACGATACACTGAAAAGAATGAATATGGATTTTTCAAAAGAAACAAGAGAGTTTTATAATTTTCCAGAGGCAGAGGCTGAGACAATTCTGGAAAATGTGGAAAAAGCTGAGCCAATGAAGAAAGTTACTAAGAAAAGGAAGCTTAAGGAAGTAGTTACCAAAGACAAAACCCCCAAATCTAAGGAAACCAAATCTGCACCACCTAATCCAAAGAAACAAAAGGAATATCCAGATGAGGTGGCTGCTAAGTGTAGAGAAGATAAGGAGAAGAGAAAAGAAGGGGATCCATAGTTCAGACTGGACCTAGATGAGGCTAAGGCCTTAAACGAGAGAGTTACTAATGAGTTAGAAAAACAAGAAAAAGAGAAAAAGAAGAAGAGAAAGATGTCTGAATCTGAGCTTGTACAACCTCTGTTGAGAGATACTGAAGTATCCTCTGAGAAGATTCCTATTCTGAAAACTTTTGATATTCAACCATTACCAGAGACTTCCAGGAAGAAGTGATCCACTCCGGAAAAGTCTAAGGGTAAAGTGGTAGTTGAAGAAGTAGAAAAAGAAGCTGGTGAAGAAATTGAGGAAGAGGTTGTTTAAGAAGAAGAAGAAGAAGTAGAAGAAGGAAGTGATGATCTGGATGACTTGATCAAAAAAGTAGAAGATTATAAAGAAAAGGCTGAATCTGCAAACTTAGTCACTCTGGGAAAGGGAGTTGAGAAAGAAGGTCAGAGAGATGAAGTTGAGGAAAAAGATAAAGATAATGATTTATCTGATGAGGAAGAAAGATATGAGAAGCATTTCCTTGAATAAGGAGCAAATAAGGAGAAAACATATGAAGATAAGATTGTTCAACTTTCTGAATCTGGGGAAGAATCTCCTAATGAAGAACCCATTCCGAAACCTGATAAAGGTAAGTAAGTGCTCATGGGCACATCAACAAAAGACATCATCAGGAAGAAAGAATTTGGTGGTTCTTCTAAAAGTATGCTAATGCAAATTGAAGAAGAACAATCCCCAAGCAAAGTCTCTGATTCGGAATCATCAGCACAGGGTCATATCTTGTTGTCGAGTCTTTGAAAAAGTTGTTGGACACCATTCCGATATTTCCCACTATAGACTCCTGATGCCAGATGCTGTAACACAGTATGAATCAGAAGTCAGAATCCTTATCTATGGTGATAGATATGTGTGTGAAGATTTAATCAGATCATAGAAATTTCCTTATCAATTATGATGTACACAGGACATACTACAGTAAAATCACCCTTTGGTCTATGAAAGTTGAATAAGACTTGTCAAAGTTTGATCGTTTTCAGAATGATTTTAAAGATGCTTTTAATACCGTGGATACCAAGAATAAGAATCTTCAGGATGAGCTGATCATTGAGCAAAGTTCATGGAATCAACAAGTAAAGGAATTGAATGATAAGGTTAACTTCCTTGCTCAAAATTTTAAAAGGGATAGAGATCTCCGGATTGAGCTCCATGAAAAATATGTAAAGAAAGATAAGTTAGTGAAGATGCAGGAAGAGGCCATGATGGCTCAGGCAGAGGTGTTGAAATCCCAACAAGAAAGGATAAAATCTTCGGAGAAGAAAGATGAGGAGGATAAGAAAGACTTGAAGAAGCTGAAAAACTTGTTGAAGAAGCTTATTCTGAAGGAAAAGGAGGAAAAATAGACAAATCTGATCTTTTGTTGCATTTGATTTTCCTTGTAAAAATTCTTTTCAACTCTAATGAAATTTTGGTAGGTTGTATCTTGTGTTGTTATGTACTAATATTTCAGGTACTCTATTTCTTTTCCATTCCCTTAAATTATTTTTAAAAATCACAAAGGGGGAGAAGAAAAAAGAACTACTCAAAAAGGGAGAAAGAAAAATTTAAAATGGATAAGGAAAAATTTCTAAGTGAAATAACCTTAAAATAAGGGGGAGTTTCTAATTAAGATGTTTTTCATTCCCATGATAATGAAAAATCTACTTCGAAAATTCAGAATACAATACTTATAGTTCCTATCCCTATAGGGGAGTTAGTTGTATTCACTATCATCCATGAACTAAGGGAGATAAGTTTTAATTTCAAAGTTTAATGAAAATTTTCAAAGTCCTTATAATTTTTTTGTAAGCTTATTTATGATTTCCAAAAAGGGAGAGATTTTTGAGTCAATAAGGTTTTACTTATGACTTTTCCATTCCTTCTTGTTTTGAAAATCACAAAAACCTTATACATAAGCAAATCGATATTTTACTTCTTTAACAAGAATTTCCTTCCTTAAGGAAATTTACACTAACCTAGATTTCCTTATATATATCAATATTTTTCTTAAGTATAAAAATCAGATTCATACCTGAAACCTCGGAATCATATAATACTTAGATATGAAGCATTCTATTTTAGGATCCGAATTCTAGATATGAACTGTAATGATGTTCCATTCTGAATTTTGGATAGGAACTGTAATGAAGTTTCATTCTGAATTCTAGATACGAACACCAATGAAGTTCCATTCTGAATTCTGGATTTGAACTCTAATGATGTTACATTCCGAATTCTAGATACAAACTCTCATACAGTTCGACTCTAAATTCTGGATATGAACTCTCATATAGTTCCACTCCGAATTATGGATACGAACTCTCATATAGTTCCACTCCGATTTCTGAACTCTGAACTTTTACTAGTTCGACTCCGAACTTATACTAGTTTGACTCCAAACTTTTACTTGTTCAACTCTGAACTTTTAGTAGTTCGACTCAGAACTTCTATGAGTTCGACTCCAAACTTCTATCAGTTTGACTCCGAACTTTGTATTTTCAGATTCTGAATTCTAGTGAAACCAGAATCCAAATTTCCTTAGAAATTCAGACTATATATTTCTATAGAATTCAGCTTCTGAATTCCTATAAAACAAAATCTGAATATCTCTTTATTATAGACTCCTAATTGTATTTTAGTTAGACTCCGAACCTTTATTTTCTCACATTCTGAACTTCAGTTTTTCTTATACTTATACTTGTTTCATTAAAAAATGATGTCGTGCTTTCAGTTACACATGTTTTGTTACAAAATGATGTCGTCCATTCTGTTTCTAACTAATCGTTGGTTTAGTGACACATGTACAGGTCCCTCTAAAATTTAAGGAAAATATGACCGTTGGAGGAGGGAGATGACCGTTGGAATTTCACCTATAAATAGGGGGTCATTTGAACGAGCTCCATACTGATCTTTGACATCTGTGTATACATACTGTTGAAGTGATTTATAGAGAGATAGAGGCTCTTATTAACTCTCAAGCTTCATGCAGAAAGTTTGAACGACTTGTTCAAACTGTTCCTTGTGCATACTTTCTTAGTGCGACTTTGATTGTTGGTGATTACAATTGAGGGATTCCGGGGATAGGAAGACAGAGGTGTCGACTACCTTAAAGTTGAGGACTTCCTTGCTGAGGAAGATAGAGGTTCCAACTAGCTTGAAGTTGAGGGATTGCGGGGATAGCAAGACAGATACTATGATCTTTGTATCGAGGGCTTACCCAAGTGTGGTTAAGACAAACTTTCTTGAATGTATAAATCAAGGGACCTTTATCCAAGGTTTTTGGATACCCTTCTCTTTGGGATAAACGATTTATATCTTGTTACTTGTTGTTTTACTACTTGTTTTTCCACTGATTTTCATATTGTAAGGAAAGTATAATCTTAATATATTTCCTTACACTTGTTCTCTAATTAATTTAGATTCTATACGCTTTAAGGTAGAATTTCATATTGCAAAATTTGGTTATGTTTCAATTTCCAGATCCATATTTTTAGAACCAGTTTTTCGGAATCACATTCCAGATTTAAGAAAGTTCATAGAACTAGAATTTTTTAACTTCATACTTTGTCCCAATATTTCATTGGTGTTAGAGGTGTTCTAAATTTTCTTAGTTTAACTTTTTTAAACTTTGATCTTTCCTTGTTTAAGGAAATTTTCTTAAAGTGCACAATTCACCCCCATCTTGTATATTGAGCATCTACATCGTTATTTCGATCCTATATGGTTCTCATTAATGTTCCCCATCTTGAGAGCGGGGTGTGCTGGATGGACATATTTCTAAAAAATCTTCTTTGTTTGTTTTGGCTTCTAGTTCAGCAGACCGCTCTATTTTGAACCACCAATGTAACCGATTTGGGCATTCAAAACCATATTTTCATTTTCCTATGAAGAAATACCATTGTTGCTGCTGTTTGGGTCATCTTGAGATGTTTTACAGGAAGCGCCACCTAAAAAAGAAATTGTGGTTGGAGAACATCAACACCTGAATGTGTGGCAGGAGATGATTCATCTATCAGGGATCTAGCCATAGGCTTCAGAGTGAAGCTCGAGCATAGTCAGGAGTTTCCAAGGATGTGTGAAATATTGTTTGAGTTTGGTTCCCCATGTTGGTGTGGGAGTGTTTAAAATTTCCTTATTATAATTTCTTCTTCTATTATGAGTTCATATTTCCATTATAAAAGTGTGATAAACTTGTTCTTTCATGATCTAAGTGGTGATGGTTATTTTAATGTGGCCTATATAATCATTTGTTTTTCTTAAATGTTTGTTTGGTCCTTATGTGGATTGGTCTATGTTTTATTAGTGATTTTTTTGGAAATGTGGGTGCTTGGGGATATTGATGTTTGTAATTGTGTTCGAGATCACAATTTGGATGAGTCATTCTCTGTGGTTTCCCCTAGTGTTGTGGGTTCCACTAATATGGGAAAATTATTAATTCTAGTTGTGGTGATGTTTCAATCATTCTAATGAAGTTAGATGTGTCGTTGTTCATAGATCCCTAGTTCTCGGTTGAGGTGGTGGTGTTGTTTGGGTTTTGAATATTCGGTGCTAGTTGATTTCTTAGGTGGGGAGAACCCCTATTGTGTTATCACCTTGTTCTTCTGCTGTGGTTTCCTTTTGATCTATCATGTGGCAGATTGAATAGTCAACCCGAGGTTCTTAGACCCTATTAGTTTTGATTGAGCATGGATCCGAGTTTTGATTATCCTTCAGATTGGTGACATTCTGGGGGGAGAAGGTGTCTGTGGTGGAGAGAATTGTCACACCCTGACCTCAGATCCTCTTATATTTTTATTCTTTCCTATGTATTGGGTCTTTTGGATATGGTTTAGGTTTGAGACCCAATTTTAGTTTTTTAATTTTGAATGTTTTTGGTGGGTTTTAGGTCGGTGCATGGGCACCATACGATTAGAGGAAACTGTGCGGTCAGACCAAGTACCCATACACCCCTTTCTATAATGAACAAGTGCTATTATTCAATTCACGCATGGTTTCTTGAGCCATGCGGGGTGACGACATTGTTTCTTGATATTTAAAATAAATAAATTTAATGAAAGATTAAATGAAGTGTAAAATAAAATGTAAATAAAATAAAATGGGAATAAAATAAATTAAAGGATTGGTTAATGATAATAATAATTATAATATTACTATGCTTATTATTGTTATTATTATTATTATTAAGTTATTATTATTTTTATTAAGTTAATAATAATAATTATTATTTGGATATTATAATTATCATTTTTATTATTATGTTACTATTAATATTAATATTATTAAGGTTTGTTTTTAAAAAAAGGTGGACTGAAACCCTACACTCCCCCTTCCCTTTCCCAAACCCATGAGACCTACCCCTCTCTCCCCATCCCCTTCATGCTCGATGATACCATCCCCACACTAGGCGTACCCTCCTCATTCCTCCTTTAGCGCCCTCTAGATGGCCTTCTCTTCGGCACGACCCCATCCGATGCCTTTCTCTAGTGATACTCCCCCTGCACGGTGCCTCTCTTCCTCACATGTGACCCACACCTACTGAGGGCCTCTCCCACCGCTCCTCCCTTCCCTCTAGTGAGCTATTATCCTTCCATCGTGGCACATGAGTCCCTCTAGTAAGTCTTTCCCCCCTTCTCCCTCAATTTCAAGGGTCTTACATGTGGGGTTTCTTGTTTGGATGAACCCAAGATGCTAGGGTTGATGCGCGAGTCATTTTTCTTGGGTGTTAGAGTGTGCAGATCCTTCTTTGAAGCATATTCATCTTCCATAGAGAGTCCCATTGCATTAACACTCAAACATTTAGGGTTTCCTTTCCTTTTTCTTTCCAATCTAATCCATATTATTCTTGTGTGTTATTAATTATTTTTAAAAACATGATTCACATATTTTTAACACCCTTGGTGAAATTGTTTAGCTATTTTCTTTCTGATTTTATTATCTAAAAATATCTTTTGCAGTGAAACTATTGTTATGACTCTATTTTATTATAATAAATGTTTTTAATAGATGGATTATTAATCTTTAGGGGCAAAATTTAAATGTCCAGGGTGATGTTTTACCATTGAATTTATTTATCAAATTTATTCAATTATGACTTGGGATTTTGATGTGGAACCTAATTATTTATTTAATCATGCTTTAAAACTTGTTTAGCAGGGATATTTTGGATTATTAATTCTTGTTGAATTTTGTAATTAAGTGAAATGGTTGGGTATGGGTTAAAGGGAAATTGATGATTTTGGATGTGATTTCAAAATGTTTCATTGATGTTAGGTGTGTCATTGGACATTGTCACATACATGGGTACACTAGGTGCACACATAGATGTGCGCTAAAATAATGATGGTATTTCAAAAATATTGTTTTCTAAAAATATTGATTTCTTGAATGGTTCATTGGTTTCTAAATAATGTTGGTTTCTTTTTTTGGCCAAATTTTAATTTTTGTGTTTTTTGATTTTTGAGTTTCCGATAAATTTTACAAAGTACATGGACCATGTTGAAATAATTTTGAGCAGTCACATGTGAGGATACCTTACACACATGTGTAGGGGTAAGGCACACACACACACACACACACACACATTTTCCACCTTTGTACATAATACCTCATGGAACAAATAATATGTGCATTGCATCTTGGTTTATATATATATATATATTTGTATAAATGCATATGAGTGTAAGTGAAAGGGGTGGTTTTAGAAGGCGTCATCAGAAGAAGAATGTTTGAGGTAGGATACCATTGAATTTCCTTTAAATTAAAGAACTGTTGATTTCTTTTTTTGCACTTCTATTTATTTATAGTTAGTAAATTATGGTATTTAGAATAAATTATTATTTTAAAATAATGTAATATCCTCTTTATATTTGAATAGCATGAAACTGTTTTATTGAATATGTAGTTCAAATGTTTATCAAATTGGTCAGTTGACCTTTGTAGGTAAATTTTGAAATTTAAAGAATAGATTGTGTTGTAAAAGCATGTGGTTTTCTCAAATATATTTCATAAAAAGGATACCTAGCATAATGAGAGAATTTTTAGTGAACGATTGATGCACTAGTTTAGATTACACACTGGCTAGTGGCCCATAGTAGAAGGATAGATTTTTTATTATTGCAATGGGATTAGGCCCCTCATTCAGGCCAGGTATGGCGATGATCAGACATTTGGGCATTATGATTTCATTATGTATGAAATGATTTCAAGATGAGTCACATGTACAATACATTCTAGATTATTCATGAGCTCCTAGGTTCTGCCTTATTGTATCGTACTTAGTTATCTATGGTAGATAATTGAGGTGCATGTTCTGGTTGGTTACCCTTGTGTTCTTTCTTTCCATTTCCCATGTTGTATGTTTGTTGATCATGTTTCCTTTCATAGTGTATCTTGTTGATAAAATTGATAAAATGGTTTCAAGTGTTTATGGATTTTTTTTTAAAATGTTTTACACTTCCTTTCTCCCTTTTTAGTGTGAACATCACCTACTTTAAAATGTAAATGTCTAATTATTAAAAAGAGAATATTGTTTTTAATTGGAAAATTGCAATAGACAATAAAAAATTTAAGAAGAAAATTTGTGAAAACCTAGTTTTATACATTGAATTTAAAACTTGAAATTGATGGATCTTTCATATAATGGAAATTCATATGGTAATAGATTGTTTGGTCATGAATAATGAGTTTTAATACTCACATATATAGTTTATCTTTGATTTCAGCTTCAGGTGATGCTTCTTTCTCAGATTCATTTTCCATAATGAAATGTTGGTTTAATGTTGTGGGTGACTATTAGGGTCACATGGAGGTGTGTATAGTTTTATTTTATCACCTCTACTAGTTTTCATTTTCATTGTTTATTTTTTTATTTATTTTTTTCATTTATGGGCCAAATCATTCCCACCTACTTAATTTTGATTCCCATCACTAGTTTCCATCTCCTAAGGATCAGGGAAGCCCTTTGGGCCATGCCATAGGCTAGCACGGGTGACCAGTTTAGGGTTGACCTGGTTTGGATCATGAGATAAATATATTTTTTTGGGTGCGTCCATTATTTTAATAAAATTGACATCCAACATCATTGGATTAATAAAAAAATTTTAGTACTCTATTGGAATTCAATTTTGGAAAACAATTTTTATTCCCTGATAATCAGATGTTTCTAGAAATTAAAGCCAATGGATCGAGCATTTTGGTATCTTGTAAGAGGTTGGAGACAAGTATTTTGGAGTAATTCAGACTTGGTGGCTAACTATCAGGTTTTTAGTCAGAAGAGGGTGTTGTGGTTTGGGAACCTATTCCAGAACATTATATAGGACATAAAAAGTGTAGTCCTATCTCCTGATGTTATTTTTAAGGGATAATATTGGTTGGAATCTTGTATGGGTGTCGGGGGATCCTCGAATTCGTTTTGAAGTTTGAATAAGGAGTGTCTCAAGAATTAAATTGATATTTTTACTTAAGTGTTTAATTGTGGGGTGATGGAATCTTTATCCATAATATTGATAAATTGTTGGGATCTCATTAAGTCTGTGATCTTGAAAGTGGGAATCTCAAGACTCTAGACCAACCATTTTATGTAATACCTTTTTTGGGGGTTCACCCTATACGTAGAAATGAATCATATTATCATATCGTCATGCCTAAGAATAAACAAATTCCTTGAGAAATTATTTTTCTATAAACTATAAATTGCCCTTGAGGGGGTCCATAATGGTTGAATGGAGAAACTGTGTGATCATGAACTAGGTATTACACCTTTAATGGTGGTTGTTTGGTCACCACCATGTTATGAGAGTTTCTAAAATGTCTTTTTCTGGTGTAATATTAGAAAGAGGTAGTCATCGTTTAGTTATTTGTTTCTATTAAGGGATGAGAACCAAATTTATTTATGAAATGTGCCTACTATGGGTTTCATCCGATGTGATAATCAGTTTTTTTGTAATTAGTCTAAATTACCACATTTTTAGGATAATATTACGAGGATATAATTGATAATACTCATCAAAAATGATTAATTAGTCTTATTATAGAGGAAATGTATTCAAATGAGAATGTTTTGGTGATGATTGCTTGGTGTAGTTGTGGAATTCCCCTGAAAGGCATGATATTAGTAAATGATGATAATTTGGATATACCTCAAAAACTAGAATATCATTTATTAAATTGGTTTTGTGCATTTTTAATGGCCAAAACTAATGGGTTTCTTTCATTCGTTTTGAGGTTGTATTCTCATTATACTTGGAAGTACAACTTTTAAATGAGATATCATATGATTTGTTATTTGTAATAACGTAACAATAATTCAATGGGTGAGCCTATTTAGTCCTCATTAAATAACGTATAATATGTCTTCATGAGGTATTCTTATGTCTCTATTGGTTCAAGTGAAATCTTAGATGTTCCAGGAGTTGATTAGGTCATGTAACCAAGAGGTTATAGTGATACTATCTAGTTGGTGGCTTTCTAGTAGGGGTGTGGTCCTACTGAGTTCACTATCCATATGGTGAGATATGAAAAAGGGTTTTTTAAAATGGAAAATATAATTTTACCCCCTCATAAACCTCTTTATTTAACCTATTATTTTTCTATATTTAGCCTAGAATTAACTCCACATTGGTTCATCCTTCACCCTCCATGGTCCACCAGGGTTCCCCCTCATTTTTGGTCCAATAAATCTTTCATTTGATGTATTGATGTCTATGCCTGTGTCTATCAATACTCTTAACTATTTAAATATTTATTCATTACTAACATTTTAATTTCTATTGTTAAATCAATTAGGACATATTTTTGGGGCTTTTTTTGTATAAACATTTTCCACCAACTTCAGGCTTAACTAAATGCCCACATCTAATGAGTGAACTACTATAGACCTATGTCAAGTGGTACCTTTAATTAACTCTTAGTATGTTTTATATATTATGTGTGTTGTTAGGGCATCCATGTCATCTTCACTGTGCTTCGATCTAATTTAATGTAAATTTCTTAATATTGGTTTTATTTATTTAAATGTCTCATTTAATACAGGATGGGCCATAGTTAATAAGTGATACAAAGCGATGAACCTGATACAAATTAAAATTGGAAAAATTATTGGACCCTAGTTGAACTATAAATATTAAATATATTTTTTTTATTAAATAGTTAACTCTGTTAACTGGATATGGTGGAATTACGATTTTAATCATTAGTTGTGAAATTAAATTTCCAGACCATAAATAAATATGAGGGAAATTAACTCCTAGTTTTGAACTTATGAAAGGGTACACCGTGAATATTGAATATGTGAATTTTTTTTGTATTGAGGAAATAAAATATTATATTCCAAAATATAGTTTGGGAATATAATTGTTAATGGTAAAGTATTATGTGATTTTATAAAATGGCTTGTGGATTTATCATTCCTAGTTTGTAATGAATTTAAATGGGTAACTCTTGAAATGAAATGTTAAATCATGATTTGGTATGACCATTAAAAAATGGAAGGAAACTTACAAAATTATAAATTTAGAATTGGATGATAGTTGTGATTTTTGGAAAGTTTTCTACCATGTTAATTCTTTTTCTTTTGCTGACATGCTTGTAAATCTGGGAGAATCTTACCCATTGTTGGTATTCTCAATAAACCATGGATTATCATGGAACCTAGGTGGGTATGGATTGTTGATTTATGGTTAAAACATGGTTGACTCTAAACCTTGGTAAGATACTTGGATCCTAAGTATGGGTATATCACCCTCATGTTCCTTTCATTAGACTTGGGAGGGGTATATTGTACTCGGTGGGGTATAGGTTATCACATTATTTATAACATTCTTGAAGACTCTGAAAAACTATCTGAAGTTGGTGTGAACCATTATTGGGTGTCATCATGGGATCTAGGGTTTGACGTTTTTTTTGTTTACAATTGAAATCTTCTAATTTTTTATATCTATAATTATTTAGATTTCACACTAGTGCATGTTCATGGTATATGGACAGGTAATTTTAGCTACTTTTTTAGAGGGGGATTACGGAGTTGTACTCAAAACCATACTTGGAACACCATTGGGTACCTGATTAGACACTATTTTGGCATTATATTGGTCTAGAATTGGGCAAGGACCAACACTGGTGGTTTTTTGGAATGTTTGGAGTGGAGTTGGGAAATGGGACTAGGGTATTAGATGAGATTTGTTTTGTAATGTTTTGTTTTTTTTGTTTTATTTAGTTATATCTATAGTATTGTATTAAACCACCCATGGAAGATGAACTATGGTAGATAGAATATTCTATTAGTCATAGTTTGTGTTTCCTTATTATTTATTTATTTATTATCACTTAATGTTGTTGTGTTGTTATACATAGTTTATATTTATTTTTTTTATTTAATATTTTACTAGAACTCTAACCAAAGGGAATAGTCTCCAAAAAATATCCATTTAGGCCCTCACCACTAGTTAGAAGCCTTTGGAATATGGGGAGGAACTCCTCAGGCAATGTAGCATTCTGCTGGGTCGGGCATTGATCATTGGTCCGAGGTGAAGAGACTATAAAATTATACCCATTTATATACTAAGTCGGATTTGTTTATTTACTTAGTAGAATTTATTACAATTCTTTCAAATTTTTCTTGTGAGTTTTTAGGGAAGATCCACATATGTATACATTATATTCTCAGACAACATATCTATATATTATTTTTCCTATCAACATGAGTTGGTAAGTTATCTATTTGGACATTACTAGTTCAAGGAGTTATTTTGGAGTTGTTAGAGCTTCATGGTCACTGTAAATGATTTATCTCTTTTTTTATTTTCATTTTAATTGTATCAAAATATATATGGAATCACATCATGAATTGGGATTTCTTCAATATTTATTATGAGTAGGAATTTTTTGGTGGTTTTTCTCATCTTATCTCATCTTTCTCAAATATTTTTGAGGAAATACCTCCCATGTATGTGAATATAGACAGTCGGTTCTAGTCTCAAACCCATGGTCTATTCAGGGTGGGATTCCTATATCATTATCTATCTTTCTATATTTCCATACCATGATGCATACATTTAGAGGGATTGGTCCATGAAATAGTGGCATTAATGGTGATGGTTGTGAGATATGATAGATTTTGGAGTTATACAACGGAGATAGTTCATGGGATTATAGGGAGAAACATTAGTTAGTCTTAGTACATGCTGTAAACAAGGGAGACTGACTAGGGAATGAATGTTTAGGTACCCCAATGATCCTATGTAAGGAATGATAAGTTTATTAGACATTCTAAGTGAGGTGATTTTACTTGTGAGGTAGAGACCACAGAAAGGATCACATATCATTTTTGTAAAAATCTATGTTTAAATTGGGTAATAAATAAAAAATATGTTAAAAATTAATTAATTAATTAATAAATTAGCTAAAATAAATTCATCTCCCAAGTTATGAGTATCTGTGATTTGTGAGTTTTTTTTTGGAAAGGACCTCGGTGGAAATCCATATTAGGTTCATGACAGAGATGTTTTAAAATATATTTCATAAAATCACTACAGAGTGGTAGAAAATGAAAAAAATTATTAGAGGAGAACACTTAAAAAATTATAGTATTATGGTCTACAAAAGTTTATGATCTCTATTTTAGATCATAGGTCAATGGTTTGGTCAGAGGAGGTGGTGAAAGCCTTTAATTTAAATCATGCTTGGAGGAATCATTATATTTCATTGACTGTGATGATGCTATATAAGAATAATAGATAGTGGTGGTTCTTTTTCCTTGGGTATTGATAGGATTTGAATGTTTTGTGGAGGAAGTTATGCGATCATTTTCAATATGATTTCCTTACTTTGACCACAAATCTTTCTTTTCAACTGATGATTTTTTCATTCTATTATGGGATTTCTTTGATTCACCCATGATATGATGGGATACCATTGAATTTTATTTTAATTCACAGAACCATTTGATTTCTAAACCCTTTGTGATAATGAAAAATATCACTACCTGAAAATAGAATATTTTCTATGGCTAATTTGAGATGGTATCCCGTCGCAAAAGACGTTTTGCGATGGGGCGTCGTCGCAAATCGCCCGTTGCCAAAAATGGATTCACAAATAAGTGTTTTTGCGGCGGTCCTGTCGCAAAAATAGTATTTGCGATGGTATTTTTCCCCCAATGAAAATTGGTTTTCATTTATATATAAAAAAGGTATTTGCGACAAGATGTCATAGATATATTAGTTGCGACGAGTTTATGACCCGTCACAAATAGTAAATTTAAAAAATATTTGCGGCGTAGGTATTTGCGACGGACCGTCGTAGAAATAGTTTTTAGATGGGTATTCTTTCCGTCGCAAATGGGACAGTAAAAAAAATTTACGACGGGACACCCCGTCGCAAATACTCCCGTAACAAATACGAAAAGAAAATAAAAAAATAAAATAATTTATACAAATTGTATAATATTATATAATAATAATATTATTATTAATAATATAAAAAAATTCTATTATTATTATATAAATAAAAAATATATAAAATATAATTATGAAATATTAATATAAAATAATAATAATATGAATATAAATAATATAATATTATATAATAATACTAATATTAATAATATAAAAAATTAATATATTATTATTATTATTAAATAATGTATATAATAATTTTATTAATATTAATAATATAAAGAAATTATAATATTATAATATTAATAATAAAAAAATATATAATAAAATTATGAAATATTAATATCATAAAATAATAATAATATGAATATAAATAATATAATATTATATAATAATAATACTAATATTAATAATATAAAAATTTAATATAATATTACTATTATTAAAATAAACATTCATATTTATGAAAAAATAATAATATTAATACTCTTAATATTAATAAAATTATAAAATTATAAACTTCTCAATGTTGACAACAAATATGAAATATTAAAAGTGATATTACAAATATAAACAGACATTAAAAATAATACTAATAAGTTATAAAATATTAAAAAAAATAAAAACAAATTAAATCATGCAATATTCGTACCAATATGAAAGAGGAATTGTAAATAGTTAATATGACAATAAACTATGAACTCAAATGTTTGTTACATGTAAAAAAATCATTGGGGGGGGGGTGGATAATCTGGAGGACCTGGAGGAGGTGGTGGAGGAAACTCAATCCCTAAACTATGAGTCAGACGACGCATATACTCCATCTGCTCCTAATGTTTCTCCATATATTGATGCCTCTCCTGATCCTTCTGCTGATGCATATGCTCCTAACATCGACGCATCTCCTCATCATGCTGCTGATGCATCTACTTCTACCCCTGATGCAAATCCTCTATAAGCTGACTCTGAGCACGCAGCTGCTCCTGATACTATAAGGTAGAAGATGATGTCTCTCCACGAGCTCCTCGTGTGCTGGATGCCGACATCACACCAGTACCATAATAATCTACCGGAGTCAAATGAGAGACGATACCAACTACTCGGACCTTTTCGAATCCATACTGGGTCGCCTACATCCATGTCGTCTCATCAATTTGGTGGGCACTAGTCTGACCACCCGTCTCGTCTTGATTCTCAGCCTGTGGCTGAGAGGTAGCGGCCTCATATGACTCCTTAAGTTTCAATTAGAAATTAAAATAGTGATAATATTATATGCATTTAATTTGAAAAATAAAAAGAAAATAATACTGACCACAATCTGACGCTGGCAGTCACCTCTGATCTCTCCAGTAGCCGGATCAGTGTACATCCTCCGACAAACGTTGTATGTCATAATACCGGGCTGCTTGGATTCCTATATGAATATAAAATAAACTGTTTATATTTAATTTTGTATAAAATATTAAAAAAAGTACTTACCAGATGCTCTCTATGCGCACTGAATATATGACTACTGGCTCGATGTGTCACCTCTTGTCTCCCCCGATTCTATCAACCCAATACAGATCTCCTCTAAAACCCACCTACCAAAAAGTGTGTACATAATCCATCCCAAACGTGAGATGAAATGTACTCTACTCGGTGGGCTCTACAGGACACATCAAATTCTATCACTCCGGATTTCCTCACAGCTGCCTTTATCAAATTATGAAAAAATTGACGGAAACAGTCACACATAGACACCACCTATGCCTCATGGATAGTGTCACGCATGCTCTTATCGATGGGATCCTATAAACCCTAATATAAATTTATTAATGAATTAAATTTCAAAATAAATAATATTTAATTACGTACCAGCCAATGATCGAACATGGAGGCCTGCACATCAGCGGGAATCTGATCCCATGTGAGCCAGGGCTGAGAAAAATAATTTCGCAAGAGAGCGCTCACCTGTCCAATAGCTATATGCGTAAAACTGTGTAAAAATAACATATAATCAAACAATTAGAATATAAATAAATTATAATGAAAGATAACTAAAATACACAGGTTACCATACCACCGCGTGTGCGCATCGAATCCAAGAGGTGGACGTCTCTCCGGGATATGATCTGGAATCATCAGTCTGGCAGGACCACACCCCCTCCGAGTGCTCCCTATAGTGCCAATATCCCAAGGGTCAGATGACTCAAGAACCACATCATCCATAGGTAGCTCGGCCTCCAGCAACTGATGATACGTTTCTGAGTCCATCTGAAACATGAAATGATTGTTATTAGAAAACTATTGAAAATAACTATTATGTATAGATATATATTTGTTATGATTCTAACCAGCATTTTACTATGTCAATGTTCATCTTCATCATCATATTCATAGTTGTCAATGTCAATGTCTTCATCTTCCTCATCAACATCATCAATTTTCATATTAGTTTCACATTCATCATCTCTTGTCATTTCAAATTCAGTTGTAACATCATTGAAAACATCATCACTATCGACCCTTAACTGTGGGGTGTCATCCTCGATATTCATGTCTCTTTGTGAAAAAGATGTGTTTTGAGGAGTGTCATGAAAAATTTCATTTCCTTGCACTTCAGTGGAACCACATTCATTTTGAGTAAACTGATTTTCTTGAGATTTAACTTTTATTATACTCCACCAATCATCTAACTCTTTTGCAATACCATGGTATTTTGCATAATAAATTTGATGTGCCTGATGAACCAATAAAAATGGTTCATTTACTGCAAGAAGAGCTTATGTTTAATATCAACAATTACATGAGTCAGATAAATACACAAGCCTCTCTCTGTATCCAGCCATCAACATTTAAACATTGTTACATAATTCTGTCCCAAATAACACAGTTAAATAATTTCTTCAAGCATGTCGTAAAAGTCAAATTCAATATCTCTATGATGTGATCCCTTAAAACTAACACCACTATTCCTTGTTTTCTTGGATTCCCCATATTCACGTGTATGAAAGCGATAACCATTCACCATATATGTATTATAAGATTTAACCATTTTGGATGGTGGGTTACTCAATATACACAACCGACTATGAATCTTATCAGCATGTACAGATACCGGAAAATTTGTAAAACATTTATCACTATTACAAGTAATAAATTGATTTTATATGTAAAACCAAAAAAGAATGTATGTTACAAGTTTTTGAAACTAGTGGGAAATTTTTTTTACCGACGTCCTTCTAAGACAGCTGCTATAATTTGTGGAAATTGTTTCTTGTTATGATCGTTATATAACCTACAACTAAAATATGATTAATTTACTGTAATAGAATCTATAGAATAAGGGATAAGAGCACTCACTGTAAAATTGGTGACATTTCTTCACAGTTGAGTAGAACATATGTATGATCACTATGATGTTCATCATCTGAAATCCATCTATCACGAACTCCACCAAAGCCAAGTTCGGGATGATTGACAACTGATAATTGATTGTTCATATCATCATCAACATTCCCCTAGTTCTGGCTCATGCGGTTAAATTTTGAGGGATATTAAGATTCAAAATAATGAGAGCAGAATAAAGCAATTTCCTCTTGAAAATAAGCTTCAGCAATTGAGCCTTCAACTGATGCTTTGTTACGTACTTTTTTCTTCAATTTCTGCATGCATCTCTCAAATTGGTACATCCATCGAAACTGAACCATACCTCCACATTTTTCTTCATGTGGAAAATGTAATATCAAATGTTCCATTGAGTCAATGAAAGATGGCGGAAAGATTTTTTCTAGTTTTTATATAATTACAACAACAGCTTCTTCCAGTTTTCTTAGTGTATCGTAGTCTGTTGTTGCCGCACACATGTCTCGGAAAAAATATGATATATCTGTTATCGAATCCAAAATATTAGAATTTGACAAACCTCTTAATCCAATAGGCATATGTCTTTCCATTATAACATGAATGTCATGACATTTTAATCCGGTAATATGACCATTTTTAACAGATCTTCCCAAGTTGGAAGCATAGCCATCTGGAAGTCTCAAATCTACAATCCACTAACAAAATAATAAGGGACTCTCTTTGGTCAGTGTATAAGCTGCTTTTGGCTTCATTAATCTCTGTGATCTGACATTTTCAAACAATTCAAGTTCTGGTTGCCTTCAAATTTGGGCAAGATCTAATCGTGCCTTTACATTATCTTTGGTTTTACCTGGTGTATCCAAAACTGTATGAAATAAATCACCAAAACAGTTCTTCTCAATATGCATGACATCCAACAATTGTTGGACCAACAAATCAGACCAATATGAATGATTCCAAAAAATGCTCTGTTTTGTCCAATTGTGTTCTTTCCCAAAGCCATGAATTTTCTGTTGGTTTATTGTCGGTTCAAAAGTGATTGAAGGTAATGAAAATACAATTGATTGTAGCTCTGTACCTGAGATCATTTTTGGAGGTTCATCTCTTTCAATTCTTCCTTTTATGAAATTAGATTTATTCCTTTAAAAAGGATGATCACTTGGAAGAAATCTACGATGACAGTCAAAATAGCATGGTTTTTTTCCATTCACGAGCATAAATGCCTTGTTGTCTCCATACAGTAAGGACATGATTTTGGATCATGTGTACTCCAGCCAGATAACATGCCATATGCTGAGAAGTCACTAATTGTCCACATCAAAGAAGCTTTCATTTCAAAATTCTGTTTCGCAGCAGCATCATATGTACCAACACCATGACTCCACAATAAATTTAACTCATCAATAAATGGTTTCAAATAAAAATCAATATTCTTTTTCGGATGTCCTGGGATTAATAATGTCAAAAATATATAAGTCTCTTTCATCAACATCCATGGAGGTAAATTGTACGGAGTTATAAGGACATGCCAACATGAATACTGACTACCAAATGATCCAATTGGACAAAAACCATCAGTAGAAAGACCCAATTGCACGCTCCAGGATTCTAAAGCAAAAGACGGATGCCCTTGATCAAAATGTTTCCATGAATCACCATCATATGGATGAATCAATCTTTTACCATTTAAAATATTGGTTTTGTGCCATGACTTCATTTTCGTTATGTTCTGAGACATAAAAAAATGCTGCAACCTAGGTGTAAGTAGGAAATATCTCAACTGTTTTACAGGAATCAATCCAGACTTCCATGATTGAGCTTCTTTATACCTCGATTATCCACATGTGGGACAACTATCCAAATACTAATTTTCACTAGAATATACGATGCAATCATTTGAACATGCATGGATCTTCTGATAACTAAGGCCCAGATCACGAACCAGTCTCTTGCTCTCATAATAATTAGCAGGCAACACATTTCCTTCAGGTAACAGTGCTTTAACCAAAGAAAATATCTGATCAAAACAGTTATTTGACATTCCATTATCTGATTTAATAGCCATAAAGTTTGCAACTACTTCTAATTTTCTTATCTTGCAACCAGAATATAATGCATCCTCAGCAGACCTGAATAACTCAGCAAATTTAGATGGTTCCAACTTAGGAGGTAAATCAACATCATCCTCTATTTTAGTTTTTTGAATGGATGACCCTGCAACATCATGTACTAAATTCTGAAACCGTGATGGATCCGGAATCAAATTATTAGTATCTTCTCTGGAACTGTGTTCACTGTGTTGATACCAAAAAATATAATCTTCTTGAAAACCATAACGCAATAGATGTTTCCCAATGATGTCAAATGTCTCAAATGTTCTCAGAGCACATTTTTTACAAGGACACTTAAATGTCCCTTCTGAAACATTTTCCGGGTTTGATGATGCAAATGATAAGAAAGCTTCAACACCATCAACATATACAGGATTTATAGTAGAACTGTTTGGATTTCTGCGCTGATTTATACAAGCGTGATCATATAATAATGATTGATATCGTTTTCCGTGTTCCAAATTCATATATATGTTTCTGAAAAATTTAGAACCATTACTGTTGTTAAATAATTTGATATAAGAAAAAAAAATCCTAAAAAGAGAAAATACACAATTACAGTTATTTCTTAGTAATTACCAATAATTATAGGCGACACAGTTAGTTTGTAATCATCCCCACTAATTATTATTAATTTAGAAATACTTAGAAATACTTGGAAAAATGAAATATGCTTGAATAATGAAATAAAATTTAGTAATCACCATTGTGGAGATTATATTATGAATTATTCTTATTTGTTTCCAGTGGATTGGCGGAAGCTCTTTTACCTGACGACTCATCTCCTTGCAAGGAGATGAGTCATCAGGGAAAAGAGCCTCTTTTGTATGGTGGCTCATATCTTTTTAACTTTATCCCGACTGAAATAAGTATGAAAAACTTGCTCTGACATACGTTAGAGCACATTTTTCATACTGATTTCAGTGGGAGAAAGTAGCAAAGATATGAGACGTTGAACAAAAGGTAGCCGCCAATCCGCTGGTAATTGTGCCAATTTATAACCATGTACTCGAATTTATTTTATTTTTGATTACTTATTACTAATTATTACTAATTATTACAAATCTCAATATTTCCAACAGGTTTTTCTATATTCTTAACATGTTCAAATCTTAAAGGGTCATCAATTTTCAGGTCATGCCCAATAAAAAGTTTGTTTCAGCCATGTCCAATGTAAACTCTATAATTGTCTTTACATGGTTGATCACCTCGCAAGTAGTGTTGCAATAGGACGACACAAGTAATATCATTTTCATATTTAAGAATCATTTCGCATGACCCATTACATAGATCATTTTTCCTTGAAAAATTAAGATAACTTCAGTATCTTTCCTGTAAATTTTCAAGAAAAAATGGTCTATGTAAAAAAGTCATGCGATATGATTCTTATAGATGAGAAAGAGATGACTCGGGTTGTCCTATTGGAACTCTACTTGCGAGGTGATCAACCATGTAAGAACAATTATATAGTTTACATTGGACATGGTTGGCGCAAACTTTTTATTGGGCTTGACCTAAAAATTAGGGACCCTTTAAAATTTGAACATGTTAAGAATAGAGAAAAACTTGTCAAAAATATGGATAATTGTAATATTTTATAAATTTTTTATAATTTTAATAATGTTAATATTTTTTTATATATATTAAACATATAATAATAAAATAATTATATTATTAGTATTATTTAATTATTAATATTAGAGTAATATAATATTTTCTATTATGTTAATATTTATATTACTAATTATATTACTAATTATGTTACTAATTAGTAATGCGAAGTTATGCATATAGGTCGAGTGGTTAATCAATCATTGAATAGAAAAACAAATGTGATTGACCGCTCATCTACCTCAATTTTCTTTTCATTTGTGTGTTGAGGTTGATAGGAAACTTCTACCTCCACATGTAATATTTTCTTTTACCGTCAAAATTATAAACCTTCTCACCTCTATACTGGAGAGGAGGTTGATAATTTTGATAGTAAAAGAAAATATTACATGTGGAGGCAGAAGTTTCCAGTCAAGCCTCAACACACAAATGAAAAGAAAATTGAGGTAGATGAGCGGTCAATCATGCTTGCTAATTTTCCTAATTGTTTTTAGTTGTTTCTTAATTGTTTATAGTTGTTTCCTAATTCTCTTTAGTTGTTTCCTAATTCTTTTTAGTTGTTTCCTAATGCTTTTTAGTTGTTTCCTAGTTCATTTTAGTTTTTTCCTAATACTTTTGTTTCCTAATTCTTTTTAGTTGTTTTCTAATTCTTTTTAGTTGTTTCCTAATTCTTTTTTTTTGTTTCCTAATTATTTTTAGTTGTTTCCTAATTATTTTTACTTGTTTACTAATTCTTTTTAATTGTTTCTTAGTTCTTTTTAATTGTTTCCTAATTATTTTTAATTGTTTCATAATTATTTTTAATTGTTTCCTAATTATTTTTAATTGTTTCCTAATTATTTTGAATTGTTTCCTAATTATTTTAATTGTTTCCTAATTATTTTTATTTATTTCCTAATTATTTTTAATTATTTCCTAATTATTTTTAATTATTTCCAAAATTATTTTTAATTGTTTCTTAATTATTTTTAATTGTTTTATAATTATTTTTAATTGTTTCCTAATTATTTTTAATTGTTTCCTAATTATTTTTAATGTTTCATAATTGCTTTTAATTGTTTCCTAATTATTTTTAATTGTTTCCTAATTATTTTAATTGTTTCCTAATTATTTTAATTGTTTCCTAATTATTTTAATTTTTTCCTAATTATTTTAATTGTTTCTTAATTATTTTAATTGTTTCATAATTATTTAAATTATTTCCTAAATATTTTAATTATTCTAATTATTTCTAATCAATTAAATCGGATTATTTCCTAATTATTTGATAATTCTTTTAATAAAATCAAATAAAATAAAATTATATCTTACTTATTTCATAATTAAATAATTACTTATAATTAAATATAACTATTTCTAATTATTTATAATTAAATATATTTATTTCTAATTATTACCAAAACATCCTCCGGGAGTGTCGAACCAAGAGTTCACCAAGGCCTGTTGTCGTGTACCAGGTTACCCCGAGTCAAGCTCGAACACCTTGTCAGAGTTTTCACTCCTAGGTACATCTGTGCCAGAGCTGCCTCTACTTGTTCGTATCCAGACAAGGATTATTTGGTACAACCACTTAATCTAATTATACTATATAGCTACTACACATTCTATTGAAAAATTAAAATTAACAATTAAAAATAATTTAATAAATAAAAATAATTTAAAAAATAAAAAAATATAAATACCTTCAATATTTTGAAGAAATTTGTGCCTCCTAACTCTTTCTCTCCTCTTCTCGTAAGAAAAAATTAAAACGAATGAAATTTTCTACTTAGAACTGGATGTTAAAGAGAGAGAGGAAGAGAGATCTGAATTCTTTGAAAAAAAAATGGGTGGGGGTATATATAGGTTAGATTATTTGTGACGGTCTTATTTGCGATGGGATACCGTCACAAATACCTAGTATTTGCGGCAGGATCCCATCATAAATACCTTTGCCTGCATTAATTACGGGTGGTGGTTAAAAGGGTTTTTGCGACGGGCCCGTCGCAAATAGCTGCCAACCGACATACCATTAGCGATGAGAAGATATTCCCATCGCAAAAACCCATTTACCGCCACTGGTATTGGTGACGGGCCCCATCACAAATACCTTCGCCCGCATTCATTACAGGCGGCGGTTAAAAGGGTTTTAGCGACAGACCCGTCGCAAATAGCTGCCTGCCGACATACCATTAACGACGGGCGGATAATCCCGTCGCAAAAACCTATTTACCGCCGCCGTTATTGGTGACATGACCCGTCGCAAATAACACCTGTTGAATATTTTTTTACGATGGGACAATTAGCCATCACAAATAGTATTTACCACTTCCGGGTTGTTGCGATGGGTAGAAGGCGACCGTCACAAATAGGCTTCCCACATTTTGGCACGCAAACCACGCCATATCTATTGCGATGGGTCCTGTATTACAATCGCAAATAACTAACCACTTGCGACGGGAATATATTCCCGTCGCAAATACTATTTTCATCAGAGTTTTTGCGATGGGAATACATCTCGTCGTAAATACCCCGTCGTAATAATCGGTTTTTCCCATAGTGTATTATAATCATTATTCAATTGTTATTTATTTATAATAAGTTCCTAGAAACTTCCTTATTCCGTCTATTGAAACCCACCTATTAAATCCTTGATCTATGATTGATTGTACCACTTAAACCTGAAGTTTCTAACCCATACCTAATTTACATTAGACACAGTAAGTTTAACTCATACATGGGCCTAGTGTTTAATTGAATAGGTGGTATATAGAAACGTTTTATATGATCTAGTTCATATCATTATCTAATCTCTCCTCGAGCTCGGTGATGTTGAGATATACTCTATGAGAAGGGTTTTTATCATTATATGCATGCAATAATTTTTTCTTGGGCTAATTGTTGTGGATATTGAGGCATGGGGAAGGGGTTATTGTATGTCTTAATTTTTTATAATCATTACAATATTCACTCAGTCCATGTGATAAGGGCCCTGGTTTATGGAAATAAATTATTGTATGTTTTGTCTTTAATTTACATTATACCAAATATTAGCTTAATTTTTATCTATATTGTGAATTACATCCTTATATATTTTCGATTATGCATTTGACTATTTATGATTTCATGATGATCATATATTCTTTTATTAAAAATTAATTTCTCTCATATTGGTAACATGTGTTATAACATCGAGCATATGAAGAGAGGGGGAACTTATTTCCCCATGAAGTGTTATTTTTCATGATTAATTTTAAAAAAATACTATAAAGTTAGTGTCTCCCAAGGAAAACAATATCATGGGGTGGTGGATGAGTTCTATTGATTTATATGACTATAGTAACTCTATTTATATTGATCAATTTGAATTTTTTGGTCGAGGTACTGTATGTAGTATTCATTTTAAGCACTTAAAGGTAATGTAATTCAACTATAATGAATGGTAAATGGAATGTTAAATCCTTTGCAGTTTTCATAGGAGTCTGCTTTAATTAATTAATATTTTTTAATAAATTTAGAAATATTTAATAGCCCAATAAAGTGTATTGTTTCATCCTCATGATATTTTTTCAATTCTGGTCATATATAAAACTGGGTTCTCTAATTTTGAAGTTAAGGTTATTAATATTAACATGGTAAAGTTCATGGTAGAGTTGTGTTGTTTGAATTAAAATAATTTGATGGAAGCATGTATCTTATCTATATATATGAGTTATAATAGAAAAAATATTAAAAATTGTAGGATTAAAATAGTTCATTTAATAAATTTATTTTTCTAATAATTATCAAAACAATTTAGCATAAAACATTTTTGAGTTTTAACTTAAAGTGGTTAGTGGATTATTTAAAATTTTGATGCATGGTTGATTAAATTGTACAATATATTTCTGAGTTTATTTTTATGATTAGTAATAATTTTTTTGTGAGAAAATGATTTTTGAGGACACATGTTTTCTTAAATTAACAATTATAGTTCTTCCATGTAACATTAATTTGTTTTAATATCATTTTTGGGAAACGTATTTGAATTGTTTTTAATAGGATTTTGATAAATATCTTGTTATGAATATTTATTAAAAAAGTTTTCATTTAAAAGTTTTATAACCTTTTGTATTTTAAATGCAATACAATTATTTAGAATATTTATAATATTTGGAATTTGACATGATTTAATATGAAATGTTGGGATACATATCTAGAACAAAGGAATTATTTTTTCTACTCCTCGATTAGTAAGGAAATAATGAATTTTTTTAAGAATTATATCTATTATTTCAAATAATATATTATGATAGAATGACACGTGAGGATAAATCATGTATATATTTTCATTTTATTAGATTCTTGACTAAATTTGATGATGTGCATGATATAATGATGTTTTCTAAAAAATTTAGTTCTGTTTATTTTTATTTAAATCAATGTGAAGTTATTGTTTGAAAAAGGTGATTTCTTATGTAGTTTTGTTTTGTTTTATGTTTTTTTGGATAGATATGTATTTCTTATTAGTTTTTTATGGCTATATATATGGACTTAGTTGTTATTATGTGAACATTATTGGGAATGAGAGTTATAGAGAGATGATTAATATCCCAAGTTTTTTTATGATAGATTTTAATTGGATGACGTAAATAATTTAGTATAGACATATGGAATTGATTCTCTTCCTTGATGTAATTTTATATGAATGGCCTTGTTCCTATTTTTGAGAGGTATCTACCCTGAGATATGTTTTGAGAGATTTTTATAGATATTTCACTTTTACGATCATTTTGTTCACTAGTGTGTCACTTATGTTTTAAATATAAAGAGATCTATGAGAGGTTTCACATGGGGTTGTTAAACTATCCAAATTTTTTCTATATCCTTCATAGTTTGGTTTTAAATATCTAAGGATGATATTTTTTTTGAGAGCTATCTAATGTAAGGTTTTGAGATACTCACATGACTTCATTTATCATTCTCGAGTGACTGGTAGTTTGAAAAAGTTTTTCATATTTGAAGTAGTTATATTAAAATTGTTTCAAAAATTTTGTATGTAATTTCAATGTTTATTGGGAAAATAATTTTTAAGTTTTTAAAGTGATTATAATATTTTAGAAGTGTTTTTTGGATTTTCGAAATGATAATAAATCATTATCAGAATTATATAAATGTTTATGTAAGTGTAAACTTAATATTTTCAAAGATATTTTTACCCTTTCAAAGGACCATACTTCCCCATAATGCTGGGTTGTCTTTTTAGAACCATGAATAAAGTTGTAAACCCATTTTTGAACTACTTGTGTAAGGGTAGGGCCTATTTTCTACTAGTTATCTGACGATCAATGAAAGTTTATAAATTTAATATAAAGGAATTTCCCAGCATCTATAAAGGTAGATCTAATTTTTTAATAGAGGTTTAAGGGTATTTTTTAGTTTTTAATTCTATATAAAGGTAGATTGTGTTTTAAATTAACATGTAAAGGTAGCTCATGATTTTCATGACTTTGGTAAGGTTTATCTGGATATTTTTAAAGAAATATAAAACTAGTTCACCCTTTTTCTTACCCACTTAAGTGTTATTTGAATGTCAAATATGTGTAATCCAAGGATCCTAATGATCAAGTTAGGGTATCCTGACTTTCATAAATGTTGTGTAAGAGTTGATAACCATGTAAGTTAAAGGCTATATCACCCTTATGAATCACATTCTTATTACGCATGGGTAGTGAATTTTCCATAATATTCTATTTTTTCTTATTAGACCATTATATAAGGCCTTTTCAATGTAAATTAATTAAAATAAATAATGAAATATGTTTTTTGAATATGTTAAGAAGAAATAAATTTAGATCTTCATTTCTATAATTTTAGGATGTTAAAATGATATGTAGATAGAATTAAAATGGAAACTAAAAATTTATTTAAATTAAATGGAAGTATCTATGTGAGAATTTATATGAATTTCTTAAAATTAGCACTTTCCCTTCATTAAGTATATAACACCATAGGATATTGTGAATTTGTTTGGAAAAAATTTATTCATTTGATATTTTTACATTTCACAAAATACTTAATATAGTTCTTTATATATTAAAGAATTATATTTTTCTTGAGTTTAATATATGAAAGAATTATATTATATTTTGGTACACATTATTCCCAGTTCCTTCGATAGCTTTCGTAACATGTAAGGCTGAGTTTTTACCATACTACAATATACTATTAATATCATTATTAAAATATGATTATTACTACCATTGAACCATTGGAATGAAAGTTATTAATATGATTAAATAGATTATAGAAATATAATTTAAACATGTAAATAAAATTAATTTTTTCGTTATCAATTAGTAAAATTAAATGTAAGAACTATTTGAAAGAAAATAAATTACTTTTCTGAGAAAACAATTTTTTTTATGTGCAAACACAATTTTATCACAATAAAATAAACAAACCATGTTTGATTAATTTTTCCTATATAATTTATATTTAATATATTCAATAAATATTTTTGATAATTATCTAATAAATTTGAAAGGTACATGATAATAATAAATCCAATTTTATGAATTGATAGATATATTCTTCTAAAAAGTAATTTTATCACCTTTTAATGGAAAATACATTTTAATTCCAATTATTAAAAATATTATTGATTTTATGTGTTAAAATAAACATCATATTTTAAATTAAAACAAAAATAATTAGATTAGGGTGGATATTAGGTATTTTTTGTGATGTTTCATTTTTTGATAAATAGCGAAATACTGGATTTCAATTGAAAACCACCTTTTCATATAATGTATTTATAAGGTTAAATTTTGTTTTTGATTGGTTTTAAAGTTCAATTAGACCAAATATACACAAATAGATCCAATTTATTTAACTATAATCGATTTAATTTTGAAATTGGATATAATAACTTACCAAACTTTTGAACATTTTTACTTTAAAAGCCTTCTTTGTCGTCCCATATGCGGGATTAAATTTATATTAATTTCTTCCACTTATGTGATTATAATTTTGAAAAATAAATTCCAAATTTTGAATTATATTAATTTATATTTTATTATAATTTCAACTTAATATTTGACAAAAAAAATTAGTGATGTAATTAAAATTAATTACAACGATTAATAGGAAGATTTAATTAATAAAAGACTAAGCCTTAATCTTAATGATGGAAATGAAATATAAACCTGTCTCAAATACATTTTATGGAATCATTTAGACCCTATACCCCATTTGTGTATATTTTTACAATATTGTATCGACTTTTCATCAGAAAAATCATGGGTGGAATTCCCTTTTCAAAAAATTAAAGAATGTCACTCCTCCATTATAAAAAACCATTTACCCTTCCCTCGTATTCACACCGCTCAATACATTTGGATCACAAAAAAACTACCCAAATAAGATCCCAAAATCCCTAAATTCCTCATTGAATCCTCTTTTTGGATAGAAATCCATTTAAGGAATCCCTTCTGTGCAAAGTAAAAGGTGTTACCCAAAGAAGAGGTAACATTTATCCTCAAGGTCCTTTTTTTATTTTATCTCTCCACCACCTAAAATATTATTATTCAATAATTTTATAATAAAATTTTATAAAAAATAAAATTATATTTTTTTATTCTAAGGTCTCAACCTATACTTACACACACTTTTATCGAATGGGTAACAAACTTACCGTTCCTGTGTATGAAGAGCTACCGCCTCACAAAACAATGTTGTTTGTTTTTTGTTTACCATCTCTCGTGGTTGAGAATAATGATGGAAATTCTTTTTTTATATTTTATAAATGATATTTTTGATTTATTTGATGTTTTATTATTATATAACACATACCTTCATTCTTTCCATTTTTTATATGTACGATAATTTGTTTTGGGGAAGTATGGACTACCGCATCCTCAAAGTGATACGATTATTTCAAACCATACATGGAATGTATTAAGGAAACATTAATTTAAATTATATGATATATATAAAATAATAATTCTAATATAATTATAATATATATTTATACATATATTTTATTTACTTTATTTACTTTAATACAATAATTAAACAGAAACAACGTTCATGTGTACGTACAACCTACCATCTCCATGAACACTGTATTCAATTTCATACTTCTATCTTATATAGATTGATATATATAAGTTTATAATTAAAATATACGATATTTATACCATTTTTATAATTTTATAAATAAGTAAATCAGGATCTATATAAAGGGATCAAGAATAATTATTCAAAAAAGATATGAATAATAAAGCGGATGTTAACTAAAATGTAACATTAACGTGGAGTTTCTAATAAACGGTTATTATAAATCCTAAAAAATCATATATAGTATTAGATATAACAATATTTTCTTTAATAGATGTATAATAAACTTATATTTATTATATAGGATTTTTTGATGTGTATGAAGAAATTCAACACTTAATGTAATAGAATTTCATATCACTTTTTATTTCTGTGAGATACATGCCTTATTTACCACTCATTTATTTTTTGTGGGTGTATATACCCCCAATGGATGTATTATATGAATATTATAATTAAATTTATTTATATATACAGATGCATTAGATTATATTTATTTCATGGGGTTTATGATTAAAATTTACTAAATTGGTAAAGTTATTTTTATTTAATTTTACTTCTTTGAGACACATGCCATTTTATACACATTTATTTTTTCTATGAGGCGTATCAACTAAAATTTTCATGTTATATCATGAATATCCTTATTTTAATGATATTTTAAGCTTCATTTAATGTTTTATTTACATTATATTATGATTCATTATTACCAAAGTGATAACAATTTATTATTATTATCTCATTGTTTATCAAGATTGTTTATGATTATGCGACCATTGATAAAACCTTATGATCCATATTCCAAAAACACTCACGAATGTTATTATATTATGGTTATTTGTTACATATTCATGTATTATTACCATTTTACACTATTTGTTACTTAATAAAATTCAGAATGTTATTTTAATAAAATCCAATTTTATCTCCCTCTTTGGATGGAAATCATTGTTATTTCAAAATCATATTTTCTAAATAGGTTTTCAAAAATGTCTTACAATTTCACTATGATGTTTAAAGGAAATTTTTACCCATTATTTAATTTTTTTTAAATGGTTTTAAAAGTGATATGGTTTTCATTTTCTAATCAAGTAACTTTACTAAAATTTTAAGGTATTAAAGGAATGTTCAGCCTTTATGGACTTACCCCCCCTTCATGACATTTATTACTTGGAACATAATTTTCATGTTTATAGGTTTATTTTTAAATATATTTTTTTATAATATTCTCAATTTTTTTCAAATAATTTCATTTTCAAAAAAAAATTTATGTCTTAAAAAGTGATTGACATAATTTTGAAAGAAACCATTATCAGTTTTAAAAAGATTATTTTCAAAGAAAATTATTTAAATGATTGGAATTTTTCTTTATTTTTTTTCAAAAACCCTTTACTAGAAAAGGTATTCCATAATGAATTGAAGCCTTATTTTTAAGTTTTCAAGGTGTTTTCAAATAAAAAGTTTTAAAAAATGTTTTATGTCTTAAAAAGTGTTTAAATTTATTTTAAAAGCTCTATTTATAATTTTTCAAAATGTTATTTTCAAAGAAAATTATTTAAATTATTTCATGTTTTCATTATGAGTTTTTAAAAACCATTTTCTATAAAATTGTTTACAAAATTATTTCAAACTTTATTTTTATGTTTTTAAGGTTTTTTTGAATAAATATGTTTTCAAAATGAATTATGGTTTAAAAATAATTTTAAAAAATAGAAATGATATTTTCTTCACGAAATTTTCTAAATGAAATTATAAACACATATTTATAATAAATGGAATTTTGAAATTGTTTTATGAAAATTATTTTCAAAGAAAGGCTATTTTACATAATAAATGTTTCATGTAATCATTTAAATCCTTATCTATATGATATAATTCTCTATAGTTTTTGAATACCATTCATATTCATTATTGAATGGTTTGTGTTTTGATGGAATGATTTTTTTGATACCTGTTTCTATTCAACGACTTCTATGCTTTTGAAATCGTATTCTTTTCAAAGTTTATGCTTTGATGAAATTATTATAAAATACATCCCTTTTATATAGGTTATGATGCAATGAAATTTTAATGATACCCATTTAATTTAATGGGTCATGATATGATGAATGTTTTGTTATATTTTAGAACATAAATGTATGATTTCATTTGTGATGGTTGGGACCTTTATCTCCCTCTAATTAATTGGGTAATTGTAAATGTTTTATTATATAAAGAGGGTACACGAGGGGGGGGGGGCATCCTAGTCCTGAAATAGGAGGGTACACGGGATGGAATTCCAAGCCCAAAAAAGAGGGTACATGGTATGGAATCCCAAGAATAAAACAAGTGGGTATATTAAGCCCGAAACAAGAGGGTACACAGGAGGGAATCCCATGCCCAAAAAAGAGGGTAAAGTGGAGGGAATCCAAATCCAAAAATAAGATGGTACATGGGGGTAATCCCAAGCCCGAAGTAGGTACATGGGTTGTTGTCCCAAGCCAAACATGTTATGAAGGTCTTGGTAGGTATTTTTGACATAGGATTTTCTATGCTTATATGTATGCGACAAATTCTATGTATTTTTTTTACGTTATATTCCTATGGATTATGATCTTGTTTTACTAATTATTCATGTCTTATGAACTTTCAATATTTAATACATGACTCACATATATGATCTTGGATATGCAGTGTATTATCATCAAATTTCATTCTCAAACCCTTATGTTCATGTTATGATTATTTATCTCTGTTTTTTACCTTTTCAAAGAATCTGAACCCACCACATTCTTATGTTTCACTTATATAGGTTATGATGAAAGGGTTTATAGAGAATTTATATAGTATAAGACCTTTATGGGAGACATTAAAGATCTTTTACCAATGTAGAATATTTTGTTCCAAGTTTCAAATGACACTAAACTTTTTCTATCCTCAGGAATGTACTTTTGTAATGTGTTTAAAAATCATATAAAATGATGAAATATCTCTGTATGCTAAGATTGGGTCTCTATAGTTGGTATCAAAAGAAAGGTTTAGTCTAATTTTTGAAACTAGTATGAGAAAACCATTATGAGACCCTTAAGGACATATCTAAGGCTATGTCTAGGGATGTCTCTAAGGATGAGTCTAAGGGTGAGTTAATGTTGAGGAAAATTTCTTGGAATTTTCATCAAGGATAGAGTGACTGGTTTCCTAGAAATACATCCTTTTTTTCTATAATACATGTAAACATGGTTCTAGCATATAATTAATTAGTAGTAAAAACTCTAGTAAGGTGTGTTGGGCCCGAATCAAGCATAACCAACTACACAACAACAAGAATTACTGTTCACTTGGTTTGATGCTCTCAGGGGATATCATTTGGGAACTCACAAACTCTTTATGAACTGTAATAAAGGATTTAAATAGAGTATGACTATGAATAACCTTGTATAAACCTAATTTTCAATATATTAAAGAAGAAGGTGTCATGATGTAGACATTCTATATGTTATTTTTCATAATTTTACGGTTTTCTACTATGATAAATATTTCTCACACTATGATTTATGGTGTTAGTAAATAATTGGAACTACAAAGATTTGGGTTAATATTTAATGTTTTAGATGTTGATAGTATGGTAATTATACAAATTAATGTCCTATAAGAAGATCCTATGGAGAGAATCAGGAAGGTGGTATGAGTATTTGTCATACTTATAAATTTAAAGAGATATTAAACTATATATTAAAGGTATGTGATGTTATAATGATATTATTTACATTCAAAACAATAAGCATGCTTGGATTGAGGTTGAGGAACCTTAACACATGATTAATATTTCATATTCTAGGAAATGGGTAATAAGGTATAAGTTGATGAATCCAAAGTGATGGTTTATAAATAAAGATGGATAATTAAAATTTATATATTTTGAAATTCAAATATTATGTTATGTGAATCATAAAATAAATATGTATTTTCAGTATAAGTTTTACATTAAGGATATGAAAAGGTATTTTTAATGGTTTTAGTGAGGTAGAAAAGCAATATCATGGATATGTGATATTTTGAGTAAGGGAAGGTAACCCTTAATATGTTCTTAATGATTAAATAATGATGTTTGGATAAAGATGTGTTTTATATGAATAAGTAAATTAGTCTGTAACTTTTACCTCAAAATTTATAAGGAATTTTTTGAAAAAGTGGTTGATGTCATCATGGATGAAGTTAAAAACTTCTTGGATTTATAGAATATTTTTTGCGATCTTTAGAATAAGTAATCATGAATGTTTCCAGAAAAGATTTATGGAAGTTCGGGAAATTACCATGTTTCAAGAGAATATATGTAGAGGTTATTCTCTTGTTTTGATTTTGAAAACAAATAGAAACATTTTTATATATGGTGGATCAATGTTATGATGATTGTTTTACCTTCTTTATATATTTTTTTGTATTTTCATCTTTCGAAAGGGTTATAAGGTTAACCATTATTGGAGATTGTAAGCTAAAATTTAAATGAAGTTTGTGAGATTAAATTATTATCTCACCACATGAGGATTTTTTCATATTGTATAACTTTTGATAACCTTTTTATGTGATAAAAAAAGACCAATGGAATTTATTTTCATTCTATTCATGGATCTCATTATCTCATAGTGATTTAGGAATGAAAAATTCATCTTTATTCCATGATATAATTGATGAAGTGGAATAGATCAAGGTAAAAATGAAGGGTTATATAGGTAAAAAGGAATAGAATATAATCAATTAAGAATATCATTTTATGAATGTTCTTTAATTTTTGGAAAAAGGACCTTGAACCTAATAATTTTATTCCAGAACCATCATTTTACGGAATCAAATAACCCCATAGATCATCACAGTTTTTTTGATTTTTGATCGTTAACTTTATCCAAACCATATTCTCTATCAATATCCATCAGAACATGACAATAATATTTTTTTTCAAAGTACATGCTTTCACTTCTATCCTATGTTCTACTATGCAGAAATCTAGTTATGTGTTACTTTGGGTGACCATTATGTTTTTGAACTTCCATTTTTAAATTAAGTTTTAATATGATTTTTTTATAATGTGTGTTTATAAGAAAGGAATTTTCAAGTATTAGAACTTTGATAACCCATTCTAATTTTTAGGATGACATTATTTTTAAGGGGGGTAGAATGTCACACCCTGAGATATTGTGAAATAATTTTTTTGAATAAATTTAATATTTTGAAATTTTGTAATTCACGCAACATTTAATATAGTTATTTATATATTTTATCACTATGTATTGCCTTTGTTCACTACACAAAATACTTCAATTATCTTATGGTATAGGCAACACTATATTTGGAATGTGTCAAACAATGTTTTGAGTTCCTTCGATAGCTTGTGTAACATGCAAGGTTGAGTTAATACCGAAGTACAACCTACTATTAATATTATTATTCAATTATTTTTGATGATACCAAAAAACCATTAGAATGAATGTTTTGAATATGATTAAATAAATTGAAAAAAATATGATCTAAACATGTATTTAAAATTAATTATTTTTTTATCAACTAGTAGATGTTAATGTATGAAATATTTGGAAAAAATTAAAAAACTTTCCTAAGAAAACTATATTTCTCAATAAATTAAACAAAACTATTTTGATAAATATTATATATATAATATATATATAATATAATCTATTGATATTTTTTATACTTCTCAAATAAATTTTATTGGTATAAGATAATAATAAACCCAATTTTATGAATAAAAATATATATTCTTCTAAAAAGTATTTTTACCACCTTTTAATGGAAAATCCATTTTAATTTTTTTTTGAAAATTTAATGATTTTATATTTCAAAATAAAATTTATCTATTAAATAATAACATAAAAATTATCTTAGTGTAATGTTTTTATTTTTCAATGAAGCTCTCTTTTTTGATGAATTGTGAAAAATTATTGATTGAAACTCAGAACTACTTTTTCATCCGAATTATTTATAATTTATAATTTTGTTTTATTGGTTTTGAAGTTTAATTAGATAAAATATAAATGAATTAACAGAAATTATGTCCTTAAAATAAATTTAATTTTGAAATTGGATATAAATTTTTACCAAACTATTGAAGATTTTTACTTCAAAAGCTAGCTTTGTCGTCCTGTATGTGGGATTAAATTTAATTTAATTTTTGCCTCTTCTATGGTTTTAATTTTGAAAAATGGTTTAAATATTTTAAAATATATGAATTTTTAATTTTTAATATGTTAAACTTTATTTTTTACCAAATATATTAGTGAAAGTAATTAAAATTAATTACAACGATTAAGAAGAACATTTTCTTAATAAAGGACTAAACCATTATCTTAAGGCCCAAAATGATCTATAAAATTGAAAAAAAAAATTTAGGGACATATTTAGATTCTATCATACATTGGATCTGATTTGGTTCAATATTGGATCAAATTTCCACTAAAAAAATAGGAGTAAAATTACCTTTTCAAAAATTTACAAAAATAGCACTCCTCACTACTTTAAAAAGGCACTCACCGCTACCACTTATTCACACCTATAAAGACCTTTGTTTCTTATATAATTTAATCAAATAATATCCCAAAATACATAATTTCCTCCTTTAATCCTAAATTTGGTTATAAATCCATCCAAGAATGCAATTTTGTTCAAAGAAAAAAGAGTTACCCAAAGAAGAGGTAACATCCTTCCTCAAGCACCTTTCTTATATTTTCTTTCTTCACCACCTCAATTATTATTATTACATGATTATGTAATAACATAATTATAAAAATTATACATATATTATGTCATTATAAGGGTTATATATGCTCTTAGACACACAAACATCTAATGGGTAATGAACTTACCAATCTTATGTATGAAAAACTACCGCCTCACGAAACGATGTTATTTGTTTTTCTTTTACCACCTATCATGATTGAGAATTATTATGGGAACTATATTTTTATATGTTATATATTAAATTTAAGGTTTATTATTCTTTTATTATTATTATATAACACATACCTTCATTATTTCAATTTTTTTAAGTATTCTATGTTTTTTTTTGGTAAGTGGGGACTACATTCTCCTCAAAGCAACGTGATTCGCCCACACCTTACGTAGAATTTAATATGGATGAATTTAGTGAAATTAAATGATACATATTAAATAATAATAATAAAATAATTATAAAATAAACACACACACACACACATATTTCATTTACTTCTTTCCTTCAATATGAAAATAAAATTGAAACATCGTTCATACGTACGTACGACCAACCATCTTCAAGAACAGTTTATTCCATTTCATACTTATATATTATATTTATTTTTATAAATAAATGTATAATGAATATATATTTCATATCTATACCATGTTTTAAATTATTTAAAAATGTGAATCATGATCTATGTAAGAGGACTAATAATAACAAGTCAAAACAAATATGAAAAATAAAGCCGATATTACCAGAAATGTAGCATTAACATGGAGTTTCTAATAAACGTGTAATAAAAAGTCATAAACATATAATATATGGTATTAGATATAATAATATGTTTCTGCATTTTATTTATAGTAATCTTACATCCATTATATAGGAGGTTTTAATGTGTACAAAGAATGTCAAGAATTAAAGAAATATATTTTCATCTCACTTTTTATTTCCGTGAGATACATACTTTATTTTCCACTCATTTATTTTGTTTGGTGTGTATACATATCATGGATATATCCTATGATTATTTTAATTCAATTTATGGTTATTTTGATATCCATTTTATTATATTTCTTTCATGGGGTTTATGTTTAAAAATATACCAAATTGGTAAAGTAATTTTGTCTCAGTTTTCATTCTTTAAGACAGATGCCATGTTATGAACCTATATTTTTCTATGAGGTGTATATACTACCTTTGAGATGTTATATCATAAATATACCTTTTTAATGATATTTTATGATTCATTTTGTGTAATTATTCTCATCGTATTATGATTCAATGTTACCAAAGTGGTAGTAATTTATTTGTACAATCTCATCATTTATCAAGATTGTTTATGATTATACTTCCATTGATGAGATATTTTGATACATATTTAAAGAAAACTAATTAATTTTATTTTAATATGTTTATTCATGATATTTTAAATTATTAATATCATTTCTCCACTATTTGTTAATTAATATAGTTTAGAAAGTGATTTTAAGAAAATCTGATTTTATCTCTCTATATGGTTTAAAATGTGTGTTATTTCAACACTATGATTCCTATAAATGTTTTAAAAAATATTTTACTATTATCCTATTATGTTTAAAAGAAGTTTTTCACATGTTTTAAATTTTTTTTATGGAATATTGTTAAAGGTAATCTTGTTTTCATTTTACAATCATGGAGATTTTCAAAAACATTGAGGTCAAAATAAATGTTCGGTATGTATGGACTTACAAGGTGTCATAACCATCATTTACGAGAAGATTTCATTATAAGTTTACAAATTTATTTCTAAAGAAATTTTTTCCTAATATTTTGTAAATATTTTGATTATAATTTTGTTTTTAATGAAAATGGTATTGAAAATTTTTATGTTTTAAAAAGAGTTCAAAATGACTTTCAATGCTCCATTTATTGGTTTTTAAAAGGTTAATTTAAAAGAAAATTATTTCTATGATTTAAAGTTTTCTTTCTATGTTTTCAAAATCCAATTTATAAAAAAGTGTTTCTAAATGATTTCAAGCCCAATTTTCTTTGTTTTTATGTTGTTTTCAGAGAAAATGGTTTTCAAAAATGTTTTTTATTTTAAAAATTATTTGAAATGATTTTAAAATTTCACTTTATAAGTTTTTAAAAGGTTATTATTTAAGAAAATTATTTAACTAATTATAGGTTTTCATTATAAGTCATCTAAAACCATTTTATACGAAAGGGTTTCCAAAATTATTTTAAGACTTATTTTATGTTTTTAAGGTGGTTTCAAAAATAATGTTATCAAAATTCCTTATGATTTAAGAGGAGTTTTACAAAGAGGAAATATTTTTTCCACATGAAATGTCTAAAATGAAATTACAAATCCTTTTGTATAAAAAATTTATTATTGAAATGGATTTTTGAAAATTATTTTCAAAGAAAGGCTATTTTTCTCAGGAAAGGTTTCATGATATCTTTTGAAATAATTATCTATCTAAGATGACATAATTTTTATATAGTTTCATAATACCATTAATATTAATTCTTAAATGGTTTATGTTTTTATATAATGATGTATTTGATACCTGTTTCTCTTGAATGTGACATATGCTTTTGAAACCATCTTATTTTTAAGGGTTAGGATTTGAAAAAATGGTTATGAAACCTAACACTTTTCCGTAGGCTATGAAGTGATGGGACTTTAACGATACTGATATAATTTCATGGGTAATTATATGATAAATGTTTTTTTATCTTGGGGGACATGCAAGTATGATTTCATATGTGAAGGGTAGGACCTATATGTCTCTCCAAGAATTGGGTAACGATAAATGATTTCCAAGATCAAGAGGGTACATAAAAGGGTAACCCAAACCCCAAACAAGAGGTTACATATGAGGGAATCCCAAACCCTAAATAAGAAGGTACACTAGAGGGAATCCTAAGCCCAAAAATAGGGCATATTAATACCAAAACAAGAGGGTACTCAAGAGGACATCCCAATATTGAAAAAATAGGGTAAATGGGAGGGTATCTCAAGAACATAACAAGAGGGTCCATAGGAGGGAATCTCAATAATGAAATAGAAGGGTACACGAGAGGTCATCCCAATCCTAAATAAGGTACACATGTTATTATTCTATGACTAACATGGTATGAAGGTTTTTTAGGTATCCTTTACATATGATTTTATGTGATTGTCCGTAAACAAAAAATCATATGTCTTATTATGATGTAATGTTTTCATTGATTATTCTCTTGTTTTCTTAGTGATTCATGTCTTATGAACTACCAACATTTATACCATCACTTATTTATATGATATTTTATTTTTATTCTACGATCTTTAAATATTACTGTCATTCCCTAATGCTCATGTTATGCTTAAGTGTCTCTTATTTCCCTTACTGAGAATCTGAGATGAAACCTTTCTTTTGTTTTCTTTCCCCATGTTATGGAGAATGGTTTTATGTATAAGTACTATATGGGAAGATATTTTTGGGAAACATTGAAGATAATTCACTATATTAGAATATTTTGTTAATAGTTTCCAAATATACTAAACTATTATAGTACTCATTTATATACTTTTAGTAATGTTATGAATATTCATCTAAAATGATGTAATATCTATATTTGTTAACCATGGCTCTCTATAAATTCTCTATTTATTTCCCTTGAGTTTGGGTGACCCAAAAATACCCTTTAAGGATCTGTAAGTCTTTAGAAAATTATCCAAATATCTCTTGTGAGTTCCAGGCCCATTCTTGTTTCCCTCTCCTATATTATGGGTGTAGTGTGTAATGATTATCTTCTCCTAGTGAAATATCTAGAAAAATTATCTTTTGTTCCATTCAAGTGTGATTTTATCATGCTTTAGTTTCCTTATTTAAAATGGTAATGATTATCCATAATCAAATAAAAATATGGAAGGAATCATATAGAGAAATATATTTCAATATTATGGAAGTTTTCAAAGTAATAATATGAATAAACAGTTGAAAATACATACAGGTAATATTATTGTTATTCCCTAAATTCTAATAAAAGAATTTACATTGAATAATTAATGTATATACTATGTTATTACTTCTATTAATAAGATGTAATTCAATGGATTCTTGATAAAATTTAATATTACTGATAATTTAATGTTATCGAATACTCATAATATATTCCTATTATATTTCAAGAATTAAAATAACATCTTGGTTCATGTTTCAGAATTAATTAATATAGTTTAATAAAATTTTATTAATATGGAATTTTCAAAAGAAAATGACTATCACATGTCAGATTATTATTACTATTCTTTTAAACAAGAATATAATTATAATACACAGAGTAATGTTTTTGGATTTGGTAAAATGTTTTTAATATAATATTATTATATCAAAAATTTAATTATAAATAATATATAATGCTGTGGATAATTATGATTATCTTAGAGTCTAGAAATCACATGTTTATATATATATATACACAAATATACATAATATTATTTATAATAGTTTCAAAAATATAATGTAATGATTTATCACATGTAGTAGATAATAGTTAATGATAATCCATAAGATTATTGTAAGAAAAATATTGTAAATAATTACATGTTGGAAAAAAATTATGATTATCATGGAAATTATCTAGTAGAGAGAATGATATAGTCACATTCCACTGTCTAATTATCATTTGATGACAAAAAAATTATAGAATGTCCCGATGTTAAAATTCATAAATATTATTGATGAAAATTATATTATAATTGTGGATATTGGAAATTGAAATAGGGATTATCACATGTTAAGAATAATAAATATATAACGTTTCGAATTAAATTTTTGGTTGGGACTTTTTGATCAAATGTTTCTTTTGTTAACAATATATATTTTCTATATAGTATAATTCATATTTTGATGAATTTTTGTTTTTGTTTTTTTACCCTGGTTAAATGATTAAAACAAGGAAACAACATAAATCTGTATCATATTATTAATTCAATTAAAGTGTAATGAATAGAATAATTACATATAATCATTGAATTCTTTAAACAAACAATTAAATATTTAGGAATTTCATGTTTATTTTAGATACATCTAGCTACTAATATAGGTTTTCAAATGGAAATAACCTATGGATAATAAAATGATTAAATAAAGATGGAATTAAAATGCTTTTTTACAAAATATTAAAGGCTCGATGATAAATAATAACACTATTATTGTAAGAGGAATGAATTCCATGATGTTATAACCTTAGTTAAATTTAAAATTATGCATGGAATCATATATTTGTTATGTATTCATACTATATGGATCTATATCTTTGATGTATTTTCTTGATAACCCTATGTGGTTAGACTGATTTGATGATCAATGGATTATAGACCTGAGTACATATTGATGGTTTGTAATATGATGAGTAATGGGTTTGGAGAATATGGTTTAGTGATGGTTAATTCCAGTGATTGGGGGACCAAAATTTTAATATAATTAATGGACTGTGGATATGGTGTGTCCTGGATGAGTTCAATGTAAGGGTTTCTGATTTATTCTTACTTATGTCTTAAAGATTGTTTGCTGGACTGATATCCCAAATGTTATTTATATGATTGGTTTCATATTATGAGATAAAATTTGATTCCATGGCCTACAAGTGCATCCATTAAGTATTATATTAAACTAATTCTTAGATCACCTAGATGTTTAGAAACTATAATGAAATAATTAAATAAAGGAATCAGTTCATGATTCTTATGATGAATAATTAGAATATAATAAAAAATGAATAATTCCATCAATACATGGATTAGAGGATTGAAATGATGACTCAGAAATAGAATAATATTATTTAATGGAAAAAATTTAATTAATATTGACTACTGTATGGTCATATATTATCAATAACATATCATTAGAAACTAGGTGTCTTATTTAATGATGATGACGAATGATTATAAGGCTATGTGATTTCCCTTAGTGTGGTAGTGTGTGATTTTATTCTATATTTTTATGTTTCAAACACTACGTAAACCATGTCGTTAGTGAATCTGACACCAAAATGTTTTTGGTGGGTTTTTCTCTAATATCCAAGATGGTTAGAGAATGAATGCTTATTTTTATTTCTCCCCCACTCTCCCTCAAGATTAAGATCTGTAAGAATATCGTAGGATATAATGGCTTATGGTATGTGGTGCATCCTACTCAGAATGTGGTGGATCAGGTTTATCATACAAAGATGTATGGTTTGTAGTGTCATGAGGTATAAAAAAATACTTTTATTTGGTAATGGTGGTTCTAGATTCCCATATATGTATGTGTATCGACTATGACGGTATGATTTATAATTCATTTAAACATCTTGTCCTGAATTTTGGATATACACTTTATTGTGGATTAGATAGTGATGATGACGAGATGAATATATTTACTCATTATAACTTGGGATTTTGGTCCTTACATGGGACTGAGGTAGGGAGGTCCCTAGCTCAACTCACATTAGGGATGTCTTAACTTTGGGAGGGGATGTGCACTGAATGTATGGAATTGGGGTGTGAAATTAAAAAAACACAACAACAGTTGAAGAAATATACCTTCATTTATATATATTCTTTTTATATATAGGTATTTACTTCTATTTTTTATTTTCTAAGTGAGCTATGATGAGGATTGAACAAGAATAATATACCTATTTTGGTGTCCAGTTTGTTTCCTTTATTTTATATATAAGATTTGATATGTTTCCTTCATATTTTTCATGAGAAATTTCAGGGATGATACAAATTATTATACATGTTATTCTAAACTTTTGTATTGACAAATAGTTTCTATGGTTAGTTGGAGTTGGTTAGTAATTGATATAGGCATTAATATTTCAAGAAGTTGTCATTTGTAATTTCATTTTTGTTATAACTATATATGTATAACATTATATTGTTTATTGGGATTTATTATTTACTTATTATGGGAAGGATTAGTTTGGTCCATGTTCTCCTCTTATCAACTATTTCTCAAATATTTATGAGGGTAACTCCTCTTATGTCTGTTATTATATATCATTAATGTTAGTACTCAACCCATAACCTATTAAAGGCAGGCTTTGAGTGAAATTATCACACATTCTCTACATCCAACCCAGGTGGGGTGCCTATAGAGGGAGGGAATCATGGCATTGATGAACAATATAAATTCTTAAATCCAGAACCTCTACAATAATTATAATTTTCATTGAATATAAAATTTATTTATTAATGTGTTGAGTAAGAAATACTTTTACTTTTTTGCATTATAATTTAGTTTCCTTATTTCTCTATGAAATGGAAGAATATATGATGGAATTTAATATATTCCCATAGAAAAAAAACCAGTTTTGTTTTGTGTTTTCTGTTGATTCTTCTGTGATTGCACTTTGAACCTTATGAGATTATCTTAAATAATACTTTTTCCTTGGATTAATAACTTTACACTCATTGAATTCATCTTTTTTTGGGTTTCATCATAACCCAAGACTATTTTTTCCATCAAGAAGTGATCTTTTTTATAAATAATTCCTTATATTTTTTTTAAGGATTCTCTATATTTCTTCTTCTTCTTCTCACCAAGTATAATTTTTAATTGTATATTTTTTAAAAGTCATACTAAGAGTGGAGATCAATATTTTATCATGCCAATTTCATCAATCCATAATGAATTTTTCAAAAAAATATTTAACCTCTTGAATTTTTTCTTTATTGTGGTGGTTGAAGTACTAATTATACAATTTTTTATTACCACATTAAGAGTTAACCCATTACCTTCCTCAAAATTTTAAAATTTAAAAATTTAACTGATTTATTTCCCTATTTTAATTAATAAATTAATTATTATTTAATTTTATATATTCCTTTCATTATTTTACTATATAATGGGTTCATTTTCTTAATATATTTTCACATTGATCTCATATAGAGTAGCCTCCAAGATGGCCTTCTAGTCAACCACACTTTTTGATAATCCTGGTCATCTTTAATAACTACACCTATTTTTGTTGGCCTAATCCAATACTTATATCTCTATCTATGTAATTATTTATTTCTTTCTTTTATATCTTATTTAAAGATTATTATACTTGATAAAAAATATTCTATTTTTGGGTTTTACCATGAAAGTATTTTTTATACATTCTTTAATTTTAAGGACATACTTTGGGATTTCTTTTTAATATCTTTATCTTGATATTTATTTTCACTTGTAGATTTTACTAGGTCTTCCATTTTGAATTAAAAATTACCTTTTTTTAGATTATAAAATGGGAATGAAGTCTCCATAAAAATATTTTTTTCATCTAAATCTCTTTACAACATGAGCTATTTTACTCCTTGATTTCTATCTCCATTATCTTATTCAAAATTCTTATGTTTTCCTCATTCAACTCTATATAATATACTATACAACCAATTTTAAGTTCTCTAACACTGTATTAGGAATTTTTTCCTTAATAACAAATAAATTAAAATTAAAATGTATAGAAAATATTCATAGGATACACTTAACTATTTTCATATCTTTAATTATCTCTTTATTTCCCCATAAATATTTTCTATTACATTCTCCGAATTCAATAATATATCATTTGATTTCAGCTAAAGAATAATAGAATCTGAAAATATGTCTTATATAACCTATAATTGAATTATATAGTCTTTTGAATCACCCTAGTAAATGTTAAAAAACTTCTTTCTCTTTTCCTTTGAATTTTTTCATGAGATAACTTTCATGTAAACTATATTTTGGAGTTACCCCTATAGAATTTCATTTTTTTGGCATCAATATCCAATTACATACATTCATTCATCGAAAAATATCTATCCCATATAACTAGTAGTGATACCATGAATAAAAATAGTGTAATTGTTTTTCATTAGATCATAAATATTATCACATGTAGTTATTTTAAACTCAATTCCTTTTCCACCGATGATCCAAAAAACATTTTATTTCACAAGAGAGTTGATGATCTGTAAATTTGAGAGGAATATCCATGAAAAATCAATCTAATTCTTGTATACAAATTTTTATTCCAATAAGGTAAATATATTATGTAGGAGGGGTATATTAGGTAATAGTATTCATTCCTTTTTCAAGGTTCATTCCATTTATTATATATTTATATTATAATTATTCAGGAAACATGGAATTCTCTAAACCATACATTTTCTATTCAAGTAATTAAATTTCAAAATGTTCTAGTGAATCTACTTAGTTCACTGTTAATGTTAATACTATACTGAAGGGATTATGAATGAATCACTATTACCTCACCCAAATTCACTATAATTGGAACTTTATTAAAAAAAATTAGACCAAACGTTCAGTCCCTCATAGAACACTTCCCATATAAATTTTATTCTTACCACTATAAAAATAAAAATATAAACATTTATATAATGAAAAACCTTTGAGATGAAAGTTTATTATTGAAATTTATCAAATTTATACCTTAGGGATAAATAATGTCCTTAAATCCAAAGGTAAAAAATATATATTGAAAATGATAACACATACAATAAATATCTCCCATTAGATAATTTTTTTCTTTTTTTTCATATATTCTATATTCACCCATTTTTATTAATTTTTTTATTACTATTAAAATATCTCAATAATATCTCAATTTTTTATATGTAATCCATGTTTCAATATGGACAAATATCCTTTATGTTTTCCATTGTATACAAATAATAATGATTATATAATATCTATAATATTTTTAATATTCGAGTAAGATATAAATCATTAATATTATTTAGTGATAAACCAAACCTTGTTGTGGTTACTTTTCACTATGTTCTAGTTTCATCAAGTTATGATTTGAATTGTCTAAAAATATAATGTGTTCTTTTCATCCACCAATTTATCACCTATTTTAATATATATGGAATGCACCTTATTGACATACTATATAGTGGTTCGCATAACCCCCACATGATTATTGACTTCTTATATTGAGGTTTTATGGATTTAGATAAAAAACTATATGGTAGAAAAAATTTCTTTTACCCCATTTTAATTTATCGAAAAAAATTAAAAAGAAATTTTCTTTGAAATTACTATCACCAAGACATATATATATTTACTCATCTAATATTTGATAATAAATTCACCAGATCCTTCATATAAAAACACTTTTACCCACACTATTATTTCATTGAAAAATCATGGTGTCTAAAGAATTTAGAAACACTTACCCTAAAATTAAGAAAGGACTGGATGCGGTCACTTGGGTATGGAATACCTAACCTTACACCCTCATACTAAATATGGAAATATTTTAATATATAAGTATCATGATCATTTCACAAGTTCCAAATGGCATGTACCACAAGGTGGTACTAACACCCATAGATATAAATATGGATTTCATCATCAAAACCCCACTGACACCAAGGAAACACAAATAGACACATTAAATTATTATTCAATAATTATATGATTATGTTTTTCATAAATGTTAAATATTACCTCTATATTATTTTTATTTAATGTTTTTTTATTTTGGATAAAAAAATCATAAATAATATTTTTTCTTACAATCTTTTAATTTGTGGTTATAAATCTTTTTTTATCAAGTTATTTTTCCCCCATCAATGATTAGTGTTTTAATAATTGATATAATTAGGAAATTATTTTTCATTTTTTAAATCCACAAACGTCAAGTTATTCTTTATACAGTAAGGATTTTATAATTTTTCTAGTACTTAGATCGTTAACAATTAACATTCTAGGTAAGGTAAGTGTTAATTTTAATAGAATAATTTCAATAATTGATCATTAACCACCGTTGTTCAATTTATAAAGATAAAAAATCAATCATAAGTGCATATCATTATCATTATCATTATCAGTGTGGGTTTGTTTCCAATGTAATTAATAGCCACACGCTCTATTTTTAATGTCAATGAAAAAAACGTCCTTTGATTCTTACTTCCCAAAACTAGTATAATGTTTAATTGTTTAATTTTATTTCATGATGTAAAACTTTTATATGTTTCATATGTTGAAAAATTAAGGTATAATTTTAAAATGAAATATTAATTTTATAGATAAGGTTGAATAAATAATTGATGTTTTGGATTATATAGATTACACCATTTCGAAACTAGTTTTCCAAAAATCACATTACTCTTGTAATTTTTATTTTTGTAAAAATTTTAAATGTTAAGAAAATTCAAGGTTAAAATTTTATATTTATTTCTTTATTTATTTTCTTAAAAATATTTAATAGTTTATTGAAGGTAATTATATAATGAGGTAATAATTTAGGTAAGCCCTAATGTTTCACAAAATCAACCAAAACATTATTTGGTAATGACTCGGATATCATTTTATTATTGGCCACGGATGGCCACCCCTTAATTTTTTAGATCGTGACAATTTTAAAATTATCTTTACATATTTTGGGCTAGTGATAGAATTTCAATGTTTAACGTAAATTCATAAGGAAATAAATTCACAGAATTTATTGATACAATCAAATTATTAAGGGTATATAGGGGTGCATATGGTTTTTTAAAGAGGATTATTCCCCCCATATCTTGTCACTGGGGATTAATAATCAAAATGTGAAACTATCATGGATATTTTCCATGATATATTATAGAGATATAATAATTTAACACTAGAATGTCCAGTGTCCTCAAAATGTTGACCACTCACAGTAACCCTTGGTATTGCATTGTTGAACCTCCCCTTAAAGGGGGAGATGCTTGCATTGGTATTGGATTAGTCACATTAAACTACATTCTGGCAAATTGTTGTGTCTTGGAAAGTATTAAGCCAAAAAGATCTATTATACCTTGAGTTTTTTATGGTCACAAACTTATTCCACTCCACTAGTTCCATTAGGGGTCAAATGTATCCCTTTCATCAGAGATGGGGGATACTTAGATCATATATATTTGGAGATGTATAATCATATGATTTTGTGACATGAAACAATCATTCTTTATAATCACATGGAGTTAAAAATAGATAGGTCACAACATGGTTCACCCATGGCTACCCGATCAAGAAACATATAATGATTAGGCCCATATAGAATATGACATCCTATCGTAGATCATTAAAATAATACCTAATCTTGTGGTTACATGTGGCCTTATACATGATTCCACACATACCGGAGGCTCTTGAATAGAAATAAAGGACTAGAATATTCATGGGTAAAATATTACCTAAATATAAAGAATGATGGTGATGCCTAAATGTTCCAAAAAATTTGACACAAATTTCTCATATAATTAACATAACCAAAACATATAAAGAAGAAATAGGGTTACAATATGGATTAATATAGTTTGGGTTCTAGGATAAAAAAATATTATATATGATACACCTGAAATAATAAAGAAACAATAGGAAAAAATAAAAAATTGTCCTTATAATAAATAAATATATATTTTTCAATAAATGATATATATAATATTCAATAAATGAAAATATATACAGTGTTTTATTTCCCAAATTACATGTATTCAATGAAAATTTTAAATAAATTAGGAAGATTCTACTCCTATGTTTGATTTTTTTAAGGGTGTATTATGTGATCATTTTCCAGTTTCCTACCACATTTGATAATACACGGACCTAATGGATAATGGTGCTGAGATTTTTTCACACATGGAGATAGGGTAAAAAAACTATATACATTTTGGCCTTAAAAAGATTTGTGACTAATGTTTTCAAAATTCTATGTATCATGGGGTCCCTTCCCATAGATTTTAATACCATGGTATGTGATACTCCTTAGGGATTAATTTGTTTTGGAACACCTAAATATTATATTCATGACATTAAATATGTATTTAGTTTAAGATAGAGTTGATACAAAATACATTTCATTCTATGTAATCCTCTCAATGAGGATTTCATTCCATGGAAGAAATCATGAAGGCTTACCCATGTACATCGTAACCAACAGAGCTTATGGGAGTAGGGTTTAGGTCCAACGTCCAACTAGGATTCAATTTCTTTCCTAGATATGTCAAGTGTCGGAGATAAAGTGGATTTGTATGAAAATATTAGGAGATAGAAAATTTTGGACATGTACAACTCACACACATGAAATAATAACCAATGTATGCTTATAAAAAGGAATATCCATATAAAATAATGGAAAAAGGACACACACCCACACAGACACCCTGAATGTAACAAGTCTGAGTAATGTATGCATTTTATTTCTTTAATTCACTTTTTTTATTGATAATGAATCAAAAAATATGTAAATAGTAAATCATATAGGAGATAAATAAAATTTAATAAAAATTTATTAACTCATAATGGAACACTAATACAAAAGTACCTGAAACCATGAGTTACATACCTTGGATTATTATAAACCATGGATGATTAAATATCATAAAAGTGAATAAAATAAATTGGGATAATAAATAGAAAATAATAATATTTTTACGACTAGGTGATCCCTTGGATCATCTTCCCCTTGAGAATCATTATTATTAGAAAAAAATAATGAAAAAATACACTATGAAAGAAGAAATCATGTATAAAAATATAAAATGAAAACTATAGGAATGCGAGTTATGATTTTTGTTGTTATAATGGAATGGATTTATATGATGTAATGATTGTAATATAGACATTTTATAACTGTTATAAGATGATATATATTTGTTGGATATAATACCACTAAACATACTTCTGGTTTCAAATTATTGATATGTTGATAATATACATAATTTTTATTTATAATTTTAAAAATATATATTGAATTTATTAAAAAAAATTGAATAAAAATAAATTATTTTGGAATATAATTAAAATTATGTAATTCACTTGAGAAAATATACTTGATTCTATTGAAATTGTATTTTATGAATTATGTATTTGTTTAATTTTATTAATTTTAAAAAATGATATCAATAAAATCTATTGGTAAAATGAAAATAATTTTTTTTAAAATAAATTAATAACTAATTATGAAACTATTATAAATATTTATATAAGTATTTAAGTCTAATTCGAAATGTTTTGTTTAAATACATTATTGTTTATATAAAATTTGTTTTTTTATTAAAGTAAATTTTTTCATATTTGGTGTATGAAATAAATTTATTATATATATATATATATAAATGAAAAATCATTAACGAATTTACAATAAAAATTTTAGTAATAAAGATAAATAATTTATTATTAAAATCCATATATTTCAAATAATTGTTTTTCTCTAGGTTTTGTATTTTTATTTTATAAAATTAAACTATTGTATATTAAAGAATAATTTTAAGTAATTTAATTATTTATATATATATATATTCAAATAAATTAACAATCATGAAATTATTATTAATTGGTATGGAATAATGATAAATTAGATTGTATGGATAAAAAATAATTTTTCTACATATTGTTTTTTTTACGTGATGTATTTTTACTTTAAAAAACTAATAATATAATGGTTTAAGGATAATTTTATTAAAATTAATCTCTATAAAAATAAATAAATATATCATTGATCAGGTAAAGATTAGTATTTGAAATGAAATAGGAATAATAAAACCTAATGTTTAAAAAGTATTTTTTTGATATAAATTGTTTTTTTCTATATATCTCAAGTTCCATTTTAAAAGTTAAAATTTTCATGTTTATAAATTGAATTAAATTAAATGGAAATTAAATTTGGAATTATCATATAATGTTAGGTAATAGTTTACATCTTATATTTTTATTAAAAATGAATTATCAGGGTAAATAATTAAACAAAGTGGAAAGAGATAAAAATGGGTAAAAAAGAAGTGATTGGAATTTTAATGATTAAAATGATATAAAAATATTATAAGACCTGTTTAGGTGTGGGATAAATTATGAAATTATCACTGACATTTCTATACCTAAATCAATTAACAACTATATAATTACTCATTTAGCCTTCACCTAAAACATGGTTTCAAAGAAATGTTCCCTATTTTAATCAATATAAGGATCTATCTTACACACACTAAAAAATAGTTCTATAATTCAATTTTGTCATGAATGTAAGACCAAATCCCCTATCATATAATCATCTCTCACATTTGGTAACCATTAATGACAAGAAGGATTACTAATTATTTTATTTTCTTTATTCCTAAATATCATTATACAGTCAAATGATTAAATAATAACATCAATATTATTCTTTAAAAGTTAAATAGTCCTCATATAACTATTTTTCCCATTAATTAGTTATATAACCTTCTTATTTGGGTCTATTTTACCAACAAATTGAATCATGCAATAACATTACAATATTGAACAATTAAGATAACATAAATAATAGTAATGTGATATAATATTGATAATTTAATATGTTCAAATAATTATGTAATAGTAATATTTTTTTATTTGTTAATATGATTTATTAATTGTTTCAAACCAAATTCCCTAAAATTGATATTTTAACCCATCTTTACAAACCATCACCATAACATAGATAATATGTCCAGTACACTTCCTAAAAATATCAAAGAAACATATGAAACACTTGTATAAATTCTAGACGTGATTAACACATGATCAAGGATCATGGAAAAAGATCTCCATATCAAATCTAGCATGGAATAGATGGGAAAAGTAACACCCAAGTAATAAATTTAACAGATAATGATTAATAAATGAGTAATAAGATATTATAAATGAACAGAAATGTATAAATTAAATATAAATACGATTCATATATAGATTAATAATTAACATAAATTAATTATATAGGATTTTAGAGCATGATATATTGATAGGTAATCCATGTTAAATGGTTTTCATGACTCAATATTCATTAATTAAGTCATATTATTCGTTCATTGAAAATTTCTTTTATGTTTGTTTTATTATATCATTTCTCAATTTCATATAGTATTTTATGTTTATCTCTATGAAAAATAAATTTTAAATTCAAAATCTTCCCCTTAAATTGATTTCTTTCTCTAAATAAATATTCAATCACTAAGAATAATTCTTATCCACTATACACTCTCATTCATCTCAATATCCACACTATTTATCACAAATAATATTTAATTTAAAAATTTAAAATCCAAATATTTTTTATCTTTTGTAATCTTCAAATTTTTACTTACATCTTTACACAATGAAATTTTATAACTCTTTCATGGATGTGTATTTTCCCAAAAAAATGACTTAAATACTTAAAGACACATTTCTCATAACATTAGTATATATTATATCTTCTACTACATGGTTTATATAAAAAAATTATTTCATTAAAATATATTATTTTCATGGACTGTTTTAAAATTATTCTCTAAGAATTAGTTTTGTTACATTTTCAAGAATTATTTTTTTGAAAGCGACCTGTAACATCGTTTTTTATTACATTAAAATTGATTTTTTTTTATTTTTAATTCCATTTTATTATCTGCCTCTCTGTAAAAGATCTACCTTCTGTGGAGTTATGTTTCATGGATGGAACTATAATTTATTTAATGACATACTTATTTCTGGTGGTTGAATATTTCTTTTCAACCAATATAGTTCTTTATTCCATCTTATGCATACACTTGACTAGTAATAGCTGTGTTCAAAACTATATTTTTATAATTAATTACAGTACGTATGTTCACAATTATTTGGTTTTACAATTCTTGTGTTTATTCTAAATGATTATGTTATTTTTGAGAGATCAAAACTGTTTTTCCATGTTTCCAAATTATAATTCCATTATATATTTTATGCATTTATAATATTAATTTTTAGGTTATTTGTCATTCTATAATACCTTATAAAAAATACTCATGATTCCATTTTTTTAATAAAATATTTGTCTAATTTTTATGTTTTATCACATGGTTATTTTTTAACCAATAATGTGTCATTGATATTTTTTTCCCTTATTGAGTGATTGAGATCACTATGTTTGTTTCCTATTTCCGAAGGGAATTACATACATGAATATTTTTAGGAATAAATAAAGTGAATATAATTTAATTGCATATGTTAACAAATTATTTTCAATAAAACATTTATGTAGATAATTTTTTAAAAACTCTAAACCTCTTAGGTCTAGGTTTGAGTGTTCTATTTATGATATGTTAGGTCTAAATTAGAGAAACAATGTAAAATATATGAATTTTATGTAACGCCCCGACCCTAGATACCCAGATTTGGTGCATTATTACATAAAAGTTTCATGATCACAAGAGATAAAGTCTTAAAAGACTGATTAGTTTAGTGGCATTGGAAGTACTAGATACATACATAAGTTTTACATTACATTATTAAATTAAAAACAACCACATTGTGTATCCTTTGAACACACTCATATCCCTTAGCTTATCCCTGAAAGTCAATCAATATACTTCTTTTCATCCTAGAAAAAATAAAACATAGAAAGTGGTGAACTTAAATTCTCTATAATGATAACAATATAGAGGAAAATTTCAAAAATAAGCATAAACATTAATGATAATGTTTAAAACTAAAAAAAGATCCTTTTAAACTTAAATTCTAGCATAATATGGAAAAGATAAATCAAAACTTTCCATTTACTTATTTACATGGATATTCTAATAGTCTAATTATAACATGTCATATCGATAGCCAATTTCATAAAGATTGAATGCATAATGCTGGACATCATAACCACATAGTCAACACTTCGTTCCAAGAATACAAATAATTATTTTCTCAAGGGCTTGATCCAAGACACTAGTTTGTCTCACGATACCTACCGATTCATTGAGGAGCTATAACGGGCTCCACCCATCAGTCACTATGTCCAGTGCGTTCCTCATAAAAAAATGTTAAAACATAACATAAACTTTTGTATTAAAAATACCATACAAAATGTAAACACTTGAAACATAAACCATGAATGGTATAAAAATAACACATCTATGGTCAAACATACCACAAAACCATCAATAAAATATGGAAGATTTTGTCATAATAAATCAACTTCAAATAAACATAAAACCAACAAAAGATGTTGACATAGATAAAATAAAAACTATTCAAGAGAAATATATCTTTCTATTTTGAAATCATTTAAAATTCATTTAATTACAAAGGAAAACAATTATTTTGAAAATATTCTTATACGATTGTAAGGAAATATTATAAGGTGTTATATTGATGGAAAATAGCCGCACCTACCATATAAGTTAATAAAACATTATTTCCTTAATTTGTTAAAAAGGTCATAAAGTACCTTGTTTGGAAAAAGAAAGAAAGATTCCATTTAAAACATTTTATAAAAATTCAAACAATAGTAGAAATTACTTTAACCTATAGTATTGGAAGGAGTAAAAATGTTTTGAAATACATTTTTAAGAAATTTAAATGTGGATGATAAGAAGTCCTTGTAGAAAATTATGTATAAATAACCTCAAATAATAAAGAGATTGTAAAATTAACCATTAACTTGTAATTTTTCTTAGTTTAGGGTACATAAAACTCCTATATAATCATTAAATATTTTTTATTAAATTATACAAGAACCTCTTACATAAATATGATATCATTTATGATCCTCTACTATTGATTTGTTAATAATATTTCTGTAGTATCATTGTTTAGGGTGTTAACTGATTCATTTTCATTCATATGTTTTGTTATGTAAGTCATGTTTGTTATGGAAAGGTTGTATTTTATTCATATCTAGAATGATATTGAGTTCTTAAAAATGATTTTTAATCATCAAATGGTAATTATACTTGAATGGTTACAATGAGGAACAAAATCTTATCGGGTCGTGGAGACGGTAAGACGAACATACACACAAGCAAAAATATCACTCTATTATTGGTGAAATCCTATGTAATTTGAAGATTTATTAAATATAAATAATCATTAACATGTTATATTTATTATTTAAAACAATTAAACTCATTATTATACCCATCCAAATAATGATGTGATGAATAACAATCTACACCACAATGTGGAGACGGTAAGCCATACACACACACAGGTATGTGGACATTATCATTCACAGGATGGATTGAATAATAAATATGGTTGTACCTTATTTATAATAACATTACAGTATGTAGAATATAATAGAGTTGTTATTTTGGTATGGAAACAACAAATAAATATGAAGTGGAATAAAAAAAGAACTTTGAAAGAGGTGATGAAATAATTACCTCTTCTTTGGGTTCTTCCTTTTGATTTGAACAAAAGGGCTCCTTAGGTTGGCTTTATTATCAATTTAAGGCCTATAGGTTTAAATGAGGGTAGTTTGGAGGATATTTGAGAAGGTTATTTTGAGTGAAAAGTCTTGGTAAGAGTGAAATTAAGATAATGGGAAGTACCCTTTTATAAGAGAGGTGAGGGTCACTTTAGGAAAATCTTGAAATATTATTTTATTATAAAATCATTTTTATTTTATAATGGCTAAAAAAATAATTATTTCTATGATGATGTGGGTATGGTTCTAAAAACTCTCAACCAATAGGTTTTATACAATTTTAGGTCACCATATTAACCTTATCTTTTAGATTTAGCACTTTGTTAAATAGTATAACTTTTACCAAGTCTTCTTGTATTTTTATATTACATGGTTAATAAAATTACTATAAAAAGATAAAATAACCTCAAGTGGTTAATTAATGACATATATATCATTATATAATTCCTTTTTCTAGACATATATTCTAAGTAATATTATATAATTTAATAAATAGTATTTGTTTTAAAAACTCATTTATGTCTATTTTGACATGATTTATTATTTGGTTTTAGTGAAAGTTATAAAAACTTTATTATTTGGAAAAAAATAAATTTAATCATTCCTAACATGTCATAATAACATATAAAATTAGTTTAATGAATCAGAATTCTCAATTTACCTTTATTTTAATATTTATAATATCAACTATTTTAACCATTCACTAATAAGGTAATTACTGCATCATTATTGTGTCATAAATAAATTTAATTCTTAAATGCATAAAATTATTAATAAAATACGGTGATGTATCAAATAGTTTTATATTTCTAATGAATATTTATAGTCGAATTTATCTTATGTATAACCCTATATTAAAAATGTTTTAGATGTTAAAATTTAATTTAACACTTTTAACTCTTCTTTAAATAAAATATAATAAATGTCTTAATCTAATAAAAGTGGATAAAAAAGGAAAATATTTTATTAATAAGGTTTATTTTGGTCTAAATACACTTATCAAATAGAATTAGGACATGTATTGGGGAAATTATAATATCATTTTTACCTTTAATTACCATATTTACTTTTAACCATGGTAAATAAAAACCATAAGTTACTATCCGCCAAAAATTATTTTCATCCTATTGAACCAAATTTTACTTACCGATGTTAATCGTGTCTCTAGGATTTTTGAAATTCAATTCACAAAATAGGTAAAATTACGTTTTATGCAAATTTACTAATGTACCTAGAAGGTGGGTAAAAAACTTTAAAAAGTTCAATAAAATTTTATACATCTAATCTTATTATAAAATGGATCTATTGAATTAAATTGGGTTAATATGGATATTATGTATCTATTTTTACTCTAAAATAAATTTAAATAAAAGTAATTATTATTTAAATAAAATTTTGGTTTTAAACAACAACGAAGTGTTTTTCACTATTCATCAAAAATTGAATTTTCAGAAAAAATCCAAAAATTCACGCTAAACTAATTTTAAAGAAAAAAAAATCATTTATGAAATAAGTTACCATATAATTTATTAAATATTTTTTAAATTAAATTACCATTTTTTATTTTTAGAATATATGATAATAATATTAAGAAATATTTTCCACAAATTACAGTAGATTCTTTTGAAGAACATCAAAAAAATAACTATTCCTACTAGTTTTAAAAACTAGTAAAGTATATTTTTTATGGATCCACATATAAATACAATTTATTACTTGTAATATATATATATAATTGTTTGGAAATGTTTATTTATCTCATACATGCTGATAAAATTGATAATCGATAGTTTCTATTGGTTAACACACCATCCAAAATGGTTAAATCATATAATACAAATGTGGTGAATGGTTTTTGATTTCATACATGTGTATATGGGGAATAAAAAAATTAATAGTGGTGTTTTCCTGAGAGGATCTCATCATAGATAATGTGAATATGACACTTATAGCATGTTAGATGAAATAATTGAGTTCTGTTTTCTGGTACAAAATTACATAATGATGTTTAAATTTCATCGGTTGGATATTGATAGAGGCTTGAATGTTCATCCATTCCATTGAAATGTTGACATGAAATATAAAAGGACTAATGAAAAAAATGAATCGTTTTTATTGGCTCACTCAGCACATCAAATCTATTAAAGAAATTATTGGGTTACTTCAAGATAGTTGGGTTATTAATGGAGCATAATAAAAATGAGATCTTAGGAAAGTCAATTTATCCCAAGTGAATGCGGATCTACTGAAGTGAAAGGAATTAAAAATTTTTAAGCGTCAACCCCAAATCTATCTTTTACATGAAGTGAAAAAAATATTAATAATGACAACCCATTGTTATATGTCGATAGAGGTGATGATGTTGTTGATGTAACAAGTGGATTTGAAATTGTAAGAGATTATGAAGATGAAACTCCCCTAGAAATTGATGATAATAAGGAGGATTAAAGAAGATTTTGGCATCATCATATATGAATATGAGGATGAATAATGATGTAACTAAATTTTATTTATATTCATAAATAATATATATACATATATAATACTTATTTTCAGTTATTTTTTTATAACATTCATTTTGTGTTTCAGAGGGCTGACGAACGTTTCTCCAATATAATTTGTGAGATGGATTATGTTTTACTATTTGATGAAGAGCCTGATGGTACAAAATTTTACCCCCAAACTTGTGGCAATTCAATGATGAATCAGAAGGGTCGCAGTCTTGTGGGATTAATGATTCTTGATCCTATCCCCAAGTGGTGTCTATGTCTTTAGTTAGATCCATGTAGGCATTAGTATTTTTAGTTGTATATTTTAGTTATTTTTCATTCATTTTCAATATTTTATTTATTAACTAATTTTTTGATTATTTATTCACTTTTTCCATTTTTTTTGTATATAAAAGTTGGACATGGGCGTTCTATATTTTAGAATTATTTTAATGAAGTATAGGTTATATGGTATTAGATTCTCATTGATGTTTAAAATTATATGTTTAGTTATTGGATGATACTTAAATATATAATATTTATTTTGAAATTTATTTAATTAATAACATGATATTATTAATTATTTGTATGGGTTATGGTAGCCTGTAGATGATACCATGTGGAAGTCTATCTAGGATGCATGAGAGGGATATATGTAGGAGTGTTGTCATCAATTGTTTCACAATATGAGGAGGAAAAAAATGTGGAAAGAGAGATTCCCATATTTTGATCAGTCTTGTTATGCCCACCGACCAGATTACATCTCATCTCAGGTTTCAGATTGATTATGTTCATATTGGATGGGAGTCGAGAATCATTAGGTTGATATAACTGGGGGAGATAGGAGGTGGAACATCAATCTAGTAGTCGTATATTCAGTATGCATCAACAACATTTGGTAAGTACTTTTTTTAATAATTTATATAACTTTAAATTTAAACTATTTATTTTATACTCATATCGGCAGACGAATAACCCGATATTATGAAGTCTGATGTTTATAAGAGGATGTACAATGATCCTATCACTAGAGATATTATAGATGATCACTTCTGTCATATTTTGGTCTGTATAATTTCATTTTCAGTTTTAAAATTATCTACAAATAATATTTTACCTATTTTGTTTTTAAATTTAAATTTAATGAGTCATATAAGGCCATGAAATCTCAGACACAAGTTGAGAGTTTGGCTGAGACTGAGGATCAGACGACCAATGTAGTATGATTTGATGATGAAGCATGGATGTCGGTGACATAGAATACCTTTGAGAAAGGATGAATTTTTGGTATCGTCTCTTGATTGATGCTTGGGAGTTATTATGGTTCTGTTGCGATGTCTCCATGTAGCTTGAGAGGAGCTAATAGAGAGGCATCATCATCAGCTGCACAATATGAAGAGCAGTTGCAATCTTTGGGCGAACTTATACAGACCATACATAGGGATCAGGAAGAGTTCCATCAAAAGCAGGACGACGAGGAGGAGGAGATGCGTTGATGGAAGCAACAACAATAGGAGGAGATCATGGAGTATATGCGATGTCTGACTCGTGGTTTAGGGATGAGGTTCTCTCCACCAGCTTCTCCAGCTCCTGTAACGCTTCCAGATGACCTCCCCCCTTAGTGATTTATATACTTTTTTGATAAACATTTGTATGTAATTTTTTAAATATTTTTATCAATCAATATATTTACATTTCTATACAGTGCAATTTTTTATATTGTTCTAAATATCGTGTTTTTATTTTTTGTGTTTTAATTATTTTTTACTATTTTACTATTTGTTTGTTATTTTTGTTATTTTTATTTATTATTATTATTATTTAATATTATTGTGAATATTTTTATTTTCATTATTTTATTATTATTTTATATTTTTAATAATTTTTCTATTATTAATTATATTTTTAATAATTTAATTACATTTTTTATTTTGTTATTTATTATTATTATTATTTAATTGTTATTATTATTAATAATATTTTATTAAATTTATCAATATTAGTTTATTATTATTTTATTCTTATTTTTTTATGATGGTTCATAAAAAAACTATTTTCACAACCATTTTCGGTAATAGGACCCCGTCGCCAATGACCTTTTGTTACGTGATGTCATTTCAAATGACCCATTGGAAATGCTTTAATTTCCTATTATGTTTGTTCCTACTGCTCTATGATGTACTCTAGATTCAATCGTTGTGATACAATATTACTATGGTTGAGCAATGTATGGTTTTTGTGATATGGTTTGGTGAGGCCCAAATGTGATATGAACCTGGTATCGATGAAACCGTAATGGATGTTGTGATATGTGGTCATGGAGGCCTAAATGATGTGGTAACAAATGACGTCCATGATGGAAATGTGAATCCATATAAGCATGTGGGTGTTAGGGATAGAACCAAATGTGATAGAATAGTTTAAAGATGGGCTAACCCATTGATGAGATACTGAGAGTTGGAATGCTTGCTTGTGAATCTATTTAATGACCAATAGTATAGTTACTTATTTACCTGATTTATTTTCCCCACAGCTTGAGGTAGCTTCATTATCTACTGAATGTGTCTAATACTCATTGTTAATATATATAATATTCATTTTCTTCATTATTCATAAACACCATTTTAGTTCATTTTACACTTTGAACATCATTTCAAATTATGATTGTAAGTCCTTTTTAAAATGCACTATTACATGGTACATTATTTAACACCATATGAAATACTCAATGTTCTTAATTTTTTTCATATTTAATTTTCAGGTTTTTCAATATATTGGGAGCAATTCATACTTTTTTATTACTTGAATATTCACATTGGAAGACCACCAAAGATGGCCTTGAACTAACCACATTCTGGGCGTAGTAAACTGGACAATAGCCTAATAAATATATTATAGCGGCAAAGATCCAAGCCCAATATATCTGAAAATTTAACTTAAGATATATTAAATTAAGGGTAACATTTCATAAAATAGTGAAAAGATCTAATTAGGATTTCTTAATAGATTTATAGGTGGTCCAAGTTGAAGATAAAATTATGGGCTAGATTCTGATCCCCAGAAAAGCATCCCACCATTTCAATCATACCTTGCAAATAAATATTCTATTTGGGATGAAATTTTACAAGATGTTAGGATAAATCGTGTGATACATTTTAATCTTCTATGTACCGCTCTAATTAGCCCTTATAAAAGGTCATTTTGATGCCTCTGTTTGGTGGATGCAAGTTGGATTATACTTCAGGTCAAGGCTGAACAAGTCCACTCTTCCTTATTTTCCACCACCCTAGGCCTACCATAATCAAGTGGGATACATTTTTTTTGTTGGTAGATCAACCCAAGGATTTATAAATTCCTCTTTATGGTAGTAGGAGTGTAGGATTTGATCATATTTGGGGATTTTTTTAATTGTAATGTTATGATGCAATTTTGTTGCCTTGAGTTTTTATTTCTCATGTAAGTTGTTCAATTCACCTTAGTTTCTTAATAAAGGTTCTTATTCTCCACCTATTCTGTTCTTTTTCATATCATGTTGATACCATTATCTCAATGTTTGAATTTATTTACACCAAACCTTGTGAAATTATCACCCAACGGTGGAGTGATCGTTATTTCATTTTATTTACTTCTTCAATTCCACCCTTATGAGTCTACTTCTCGCTTCCATTGAAAGAAAAACTTAAGTAAAAAAATAGAAACATAATATTGAAATTAAACAAATCACCAATAATTCCGTAAATCCTTCACCACCACTTCATTCTATAAAAATTTCAAGAGTCTTGGGTTGATATGCCAAAACTCCATGTATTCCCATTTAATTATGGTAGGCCAATGGTGGTGGAAATTTGTGGAATTTGGCATTTTCAACCCTTGAACCAAAATGGAATCCACCATGCATCCAATAAATAGAGGCACCTAAATGATATTATAGATGGAAAATTTTGGATGGGACATAGAAGAAAAAAATGGATATTCAGATTTCCCCTGATTGCCTATAAAATTTCAACCCAAAATATTTTTTTGAGATATGATTGAAATGGCAGGATGTCTTCCTGGGCCTCAAGAATCTAGTCCAGAAATGAATCTTCAGCTTGGTCTACATAGAAATCCATTATAAAATCCAAATTAGTCATGGAAACTTTTTAATTAAAATTTTCCCATGATTTATTATATATCTAATTATGTTTTTTTAATCATTGGGCATGGATCGTGGCCGCTATAGTACTTTTATTGGGCTTCTTTCCATTTCAATTCACCCAGAATGTTCTTGGTTCAAGGCCCATTTTTTTGGTCTTCTAATGATAATATTAAAGTGCACCAAATGTATAAATTATTCCTTATAGCATAGGGGACCACAAAATAGGATATGAAAATAAAATAAATACCATTTTTTATTTTATGAGGTGCTAAAAAATGTACCATGCAATATGGCACTTTAAGAAGGAATTATAATCATAATGTAAAATAATGTTCAACATGTAAAATTAATTAAAATGGTGTTTAATAATAATGAAACAAATGAATATTATATATACTAATAAGGAATATTATCCTACTTTAGTGGCCAATCACACCCCCAACTTGAGTTTTTCTAGTCTCGAGAAAAATGTATCATAAAAATATGATATTCAAATTACCTTTTCCAAAAACAATTTAACACATAATTCTCACCAGAAGACATCATACCAAAAAATTATGAAACCTATAAAAATCATTTAATACAAGTTAGCTTCACAATAATATCCCAATCCCATGCCCATTCTATTATTCAAATTCATCTCCACTTTCCATCCAATTTCAATAAAGCATGATGATGTGTTGTGAGTCAAAATAGACATGGGGGGGGGGGTTCATCTTTATTCAAGGGAGAAAATATGTAAGCACTAAGGGGAATCACATTTTAATATTAAGACGAGTATTTTTTTTAATTTTTTTTAATTTTTTTTTTGCATTTCTTCCTCGTTAATTGAAATTGAACTCAATCAAGTCAACCCATGTAGCAAGACTTTGGTGATGACTCACAGGCTCAAAGACCTTATGGGACCATGTGAAGTCCACATACTCAAGAATCATCTCATGTTTAATCAATCAAAAAAATACACATTACCAAAAAATAGAGACAAAATTCCCAATTCCAAGGTAGCCAACTATTTAGTCAAGATCCCTAAGTGTCGAAAGTCAGACACTAGTTCAATCCCTTTCTCTACGTGCAATTGATTTTTTTTATTTTGAATACTCATATTAAAATTAAAAAAATTACCAAAATTCATTCATTTATTATGGGACCCCAAGAACACAAACTAATGCACCAAAATATAAAATATGTGTGTTGTGTTTTTTTATTAATTAGATGAAAATATAAACATTGAAGAATCGCATCGGAAAACTGCACTTTCCAAAATCTCTGCTATAAATTTAAACTTGCATTAAAATCTAAATCAAGGCATGAAAAATTAATCGATATTCAATATCAATGTAGGAAATGTGTTTTATCATGTTCCATGTTAAATTAATTTTTCATTCCATGTATTTTTTTTTATTTCAAAACATTATTTATTTTTTATTTTTCCTTATGAAGAAAAAGAACTTTTTTTATTTCACCTCCCCCCAACTTAAAATATCACTGTCCCCAGTGTTTAAATAAAATAAAATTTAGAAGGGGATAGAGGTAGGGGATAAGAGTTCTAAAAGGAAATTGAAATAATTAACATGGAACAATGTCACCTAATGGTTGAAGTTGATGTCCAAGATGCTCCTGATTACTTCTTTGAACTCCATTCCACTAAGAGAAGCCCCATTAATGATAAAAGTTTGTGTTCGTACACCTGGAGGAAATATGAATTTCCTTAAGATCTATCAATCACAGTAGGCCCTGAATCTTACACCGAAAAACAATTAGAAAACAATGGAAACCCCTTGAGGTTCCCTTACCAAAAAAATACAAAAGGAAAGGATAAAAAACTATTAAATTATGAAAATCGAACACAGAATCAAGGTACAAGAGAAAAGAAAAAAAATAAAAAAGATACATATATACATATATCTATATACAAAATTATATATATAAATATATACAAAAATAAATATACCAAAAATATCAAATATATATATAAATATGTAAATAGGGGAATAAGGAAACACTATAGGGAATATGTAAGTGGAAGGTGCACTCCCCTATCTCTCTTTAGTCACTATTTTGAGTTTTGTAGCTTAGATGAACGTGAATGGGTTGTGCCCATGACCTACAGTGTGTAATTTTATGCAAAAATATATAATATGATATATTTTTTTTTCTTTCTTCCATTTTTTTATTTTCTTTTCCCATTTGATAAATATATATACATATATATATATATATACAATCATATAAAATACATTTTACACATAAGAAAAATAAATTAAATATTGGAAAAAAGAAAAAAAATGGTTAAAAAAATAAAAGTTGAAAATATTTTTTTGAATTTATTTTTACCAAAAAATACACAAAAAATAATAATAATAAAGAAAATAAAATGAAATCAATGTTGATGATAGGTTTCCTCATAGAAAGAGATTAGTTTAAAGTCGTCAGCTCGACTTGGACTCCCTAAGTTACCCAATACCAACTTTCAACATCTTAATGACTATATGTTTTTCCACTTCTATTATATCATGATTGATTATCCATTGGGGTTGGCAGAAAGGTTTGGAAATTGATTCAAGAAAAATAATATAGGTCTTAATGAATAGGCTAATTCCATGAATATTGAAAATGGTCCATCAAATTGCTTTCCTAATCTTTATTAATACTTTAAGGAGAATTTTCTTATCATTATCATTGAGAAAGGATGAAATTAAAATTTAATGTTTTTATCCCCTATGATAGAATACTTGAGAGAGGAAGGGTTGACCATGTGTTTGAGATTAGTCTGGCTAGCACTTTATAAACAGTTCGAGACTTTGAATCTAACACAATTTCATTTTCCAAATATCTCAATAGAATTGGTTCCTTTGGAATAGATGATTGAACCAAAAAATTAGAAAGATCAATTTTATGAATGGGTATGGAGTCAAATTTTTTGATTAATACCAATGGATCAGTGTGAAGTGTTTCTGAAAAATCATCAATAGAGCTATAATCAAGGAACTCAATCCATGATGTCAAATTATTATCTTTTGAATATAGAAAATAAAATCCCTTTTGATTCAAAGAATCTTAAAAAATTACTTGATCCTCTTCAGCTACCCCAAATACGAAGGTTGGTTCTTTAGTAAATTCATGAGAGGGTTGTGGGAAACTAAACACTCCACATAAGGTTATGTATGGGGAAATCTATGTAGGGATGGTTTCCTCACAAGTTTTAACGCTCTGTAGTACTAATTTCAAATATTAAAACTCAGAATTCATTATATCAATTTATGGACACAGTTTATCAAATAATGGTAGTGGATCATGCTGGATAATGGCTTGAGATAAATGATCTATTCTATTAGGACAATTATATTTTTGGAATTTTACAGGAGGATGTTTAGACTGGCCTTATTGGGATTGGAACTCAATATATGTTGGATTTTTTTTTGTGAATAATAGGAGTCCAAACATTATGGTTGACTAGGTTTTTGATTATCTCACTAGAAGAAACAAGGATGCCAATTTCAAAACACAATTGGTGTGGGGAAGTCAATTTTGGGAGAGGTTCCCCTTATTTAGATTTGTTCAAAATGACCTTCCATTAGAGTGAAATAGGGGGTGAGAAAAGAGAATTGGGGTGAGAATAAGATGTGATTTTCTATGAAATCTTACTTAGTTCCTTCGAAATGGTGCCAAAATTTTCAATCTCCCAATTTTACCTAAGTTTTAAGGGTTTATCAGTCTCTTGTATTTTAACTTGGGTTTTAGATTCCTCAGATACATAAGAAGAAACCTACAAACACATACATTCTATGCATTGTTTTTGGCCATGAGGTGGCCAACATTGGGGTTGATTTTTGGTTTTATTACTATATAACAAAAGATCTATGTGAATTAAAATTAATATAATGTGTTGATCATCAATTATCACAAGGGGTTTATTGGTTTAATTATTTTTTGATAATATGTCAATTTTAATAACTTGAGAAAGATTCATTCGATGAAATCAATGTAACATCATCACTTATGGGTTTAACACATTAAAATACACATTCTAATTACCTATAAACTTGTAGGATCATATTCATGAGCATTACTAGGTAGAGTATCTTATTATCACATGAAAATTATAGCGACAAAATTCAATAAAGAAGAGGAAGAGAAAAGAACATTGAATTAAAAACAAAAATACAAGAAATTTTTGAACTATTATTGAGTACAAAATAACATCCAGTACAGACAATAGATACTCGATTTGATCAACCCATAAGAGTGTTATCCCTCTATTTATTCTATTCTATCAATGGAAGTAGGAAGTGGACTCGTGAGGGAGGAATTTAAGTAGTAAAAAACAATAAAAAGAAAATGATTACTCCACAGTTGTGTGAATAATTTCACAAGGTTTAGTGTGAAAAAATTCACACCTTGAGATAATGGTATCAACTTTATATGAATAAAAATATAATAATATGATAATAAAAACTTTTTTTAAAAAAATAAGGTGAATTAGAACAACTTACATGCAAAAGACAAACTTAAGACAACCTTATCACATCATCACATTACAATGAAACAATGAAAAAAGATGCCTCAAATCCATTACCACCCCTGACTTATATAGGAATTTCAAGATTCTTGTGTAGTTAAAACAACATTCCATGTCTTTCCACTTGATTATTGTAGGCCTAGGGTGGTGGAATGTTTTTGGAATTTGGAATTTTCCACCCCTGACTTGAAATGGAAGCCATATTGCATCCACCAAATAGAGGTGTCTAAATGAGATTCTAGATGGCCGAATTTGGGTGCAATATAAAATAAAAAAATGGATATTATGATTTCCCTTGATATCCTATAAAATTTATTCCCAATATGATTTTTGGTTTTTGAGATATGACTAAAATTGTGCGATGTTTTGCTAAGCTTCATAATCTGGACCAGAATTGTATCATCAAATTGGGTCACCGAGAACTCCATTAAAAATCCTAATTTTGATAGGCCACATTAAATTAAATGTTCCCAATTTTTAATTCTATCTTCATTTAAATATTTAGAATCATTGGTATTGTAACTAGTCTTCTATATTACTTTTATTAGGTTGTTGTACAGTTCACTTCACCCAGAGTATTCTTTGTTTAGGGCCAATTTTTGTGGCCTTCCAATGGGAATATTCAGGTGCTCAAAATTCATGAATTATTCATTATAGCATGGGGTCCTGAAAATAAAATATGAAAATAAAATCAATATCATTTTTTGTGTTATTATCTGTTCAAAACTGTTCCATGCAATAGTGTATTGTGACAAGGTATTACGATCATAATGTGAAATAATGTTTAATTTTGTAAAATGAACTAAAAATGATGTTTATGAGTAATAAATCACATGAATATTATATATATTAACAATGAATATTAGCCTACTTTAGTGTCTAATCATATGGCAACAGATCACCACAACATGGTGGTCGATGATGATGAAACTTAGAGAAAGAAACTTTGAGAGTTTCAGAACTACAATATGTAGAAGTATGAATGATCTATTTTAGATGAAGTTAGGCAAGTCTATTTAGAGGAAGTTTAGATCCCTTTATTTGGATCTATCATCAATAAGAGCATTGGGTTTTGTTATTTGTGACGATATTGTGTGGAGTAGAGAGGCAGTGGTGGTTCTTATTCCTCGAGTATTTTGAGGACTTGGAAGTCTCATTGTAGAAGCTCCAATATCAGTTTAGAGAATATTTTCCTTCTTAAATAAGGAAGGAGGGCAGTCTCTAGGACCTTCTTACCCTTTTTTAGAGTAACTATAGTGTTTAATAGTTTGATATCAGTTTCACAACCCTTCTGTGAAATAATTCAGAACTATTTCTAGATGATGATGATAAGAAAAATAATTTTTAGGAGACTTTAAATTTAGAGTTATAGTGCAAGTCCACCCCATTAATATTGAATATGTATGTTAAGGTGGTGGATATATAATAGGTTATGAAGAGGAATTTTGTCAGAACGATATTGTTATGAGAATTGATTCTTGAGGATTCCTCGTGAATTAGAGATGTGGTCTGGGGTTTCTGATTATTAGGATTGAAGAGTTTCTGATCATCTGAGGGTAGGTCCTAGTCCTCATAATCTCATTTATCTAGGTGTGGTATCTCTTAGAACAATTATAAGAGGGAAGAAACATGTTTTTATTATGGTGGAAGAGATCATCATCAGCTAGAGTGACCAACAATTATGATCAGTTAACATGTTCCATTTGTTCTATTTTCGGTTCCTCTATTGCGGTAGCTTCCAAAAAGGCAGTAGTAGCACTATGTTCTAGTTTGGGATCAGAAAAGAGAAGATGGGGTAGGTATAAGACAACACTAAGATGTAATTTATCCTCTATAATCTGAGTGATTCCATAGATCTGGGTTTCAATAGGTTAATAGAGTCCATGGAGAATGTTATAGTCATCTTTATTCTTTAGCACTGCTTATTCCAAGTGATCCAGACATTATTTCAGGTAACCATTGATTTTTTTCTACTTGGGTTTATGTTTTAATTAGTTTAGGAGGGTCACACTCTTTTATATAACCTACCCTCATCCATGCTTTGGGACTTGAGGCAGAGAGGTTTTCAATACTCTTGTAATTAACAATTCTAATTAGTGTTTAATCTGACTGGTATGAAGTATGTTGTGACTGTGAACTAATAATGGGGTGACACCTCTCTTAGGGATATTTCATATGTTTATGGATACAACCATATGAAATTATCTTCTATATAGATTGACTACATTCCTTTTAGGATATCATTGATTACTTCTGGAGGAAGGTTTTGTTTTAAGAAGTTGATGGAGAAACAACAATGTTTTTTTAGGGATTGAGACAATTAGATGGGTCAAGGGCACATTCCTTCCCTTCTTCTCTAGTGGATGATATGATATAGATCTCATAAGGGGTTTAGTAGTTAGTGGTTCCCAGGTTTGTGGAAGAGTATCCTAATGTTTTTCTAGGTGATTTTATACCATTCCCCCTTGATGGGAGATCAATTTTGGGATTGAACTACAACCAGAAGTTTCTCCTATTTTGATGTCTTCATATAGGATGGAACATTCTAATTTGTAAGAGTTATGAGTACATCTCGATGTTATGTTTCAATGAATTTTTTTGGATGAGTGTGTCAGGTTGTACCTATTTTTTTGATGAAGAACGATGATGTCATTTTGTTCCTTTGTATCTATTATTGTTTCTTTAACCTTGTGACAGTAAAAAACCGCTATCACATTCAACATATTGATAATTTATTCAATCAACTAAAAGGAGTAAGTTTATTATCAATGATCTTTTTTTATTCTATAGATCATTAGATGTTGGTGAAGGATGAGGATGTTTGGGAGACTACTTTTGTTTCTCATCACGGGCATTATGAGTTTATTATGATGTCGTTTGATGTGAAAAATGATCTAGATATGAATATAGGGATGATGAATGTGGTTTTTATAATATTATTTAATAATTTTTTGGTTCTTTTCAATAATGGAATCCTTGTATAATCCACATCTGAGGAGGATCATATAGGGCGTTTACATTCCATTTTGGGATTTCTTCAGCATGATAAGTTATAAGGTAATTTATCAAAGTGTCTGTTCTAGGATCATCAATTATGTTTCTTGTGAAATGTGGTGTCACAAAATAGATTAAATTTGGATAATTTGAGGATAGAGGTGGTTATGCCATGGGAATCCCCAAAGACAGTTTTTTGAGGTGCATAGTTTCCTTGGCATTGAAGGAAATTATAGGAGGTTCATAGCTGATTTTTCTCAAGTATCAACTTCTCTGACATATTTGGCCAGAAAAGATTATAAATTCTTGTGGGATGACATGTTTCAGGTTCCATTTGAGTACCGGAAATAGAATTTGGTTTGTGCTCCAGTTATTTGTTTTCTGATAGAAGGAGTTTAGTTTAAGGTTTTATGTAATGCTTCGTGTCTTGGATTGGGCAGCATTCTAATGAATGATGGATCATTTGTTTCTTACGGGTATTGATAGTTACATCCCCATGAGTATTACTATTCCACCCATTATCTTGAGATAGAAACATCATTTTTTCTTGGAAGTTGTGGTGACATTACCTCATTAATAATATTTTTTTGTTTTTTACATTGCATAAAAGCGTGAGGTATGTAGTATCATAGTATTAAATGATTTTTTTCAAGGTTAATTGGATTTAATTCTTGTAGGATTATGGATTTTAGAAATTTTATATTCCAGTAAAAATTAATTTTTTTACTGATGCTTTTAGTGGAAAGTCACATAGTGATGTCATGCATGAAATTGGGGAGAGTGTTAGAAGAACTATTAGAAATGGATCTTAATATGGGAGAGGGTGGAGGTATAAGATGTATTTTCTTGTTGAAACTGCATTTTTATTGGTGTAGTAGTTGTAAGAATGATTGTTGGGTGATTATGAGATGGTGGTCTGGAGAGACCGAGTTGTATTGGCGATGTCGTAGATGGTTGGTCTAAAGATGGACAACAAAGGGTGTTGTTCGGGGCAAGAATTTTTCCTTCTTTGGTGATGTGTGAGATAATTATTTAATAGTTCTATAGTTCACCATGGTTGTTACATCCCGATGTGAGAAATATTTACTGATCATTAAGTGGAACATTTTTTGGTCTGGGTCGAAGCGTGTAGTTTCAGAGTTAGTTTCTTAATGTTTAGTCTTCTAGAAGGTGAATAATGAACACAATGTTCATGGTGGATTTCTCTGACCATTATATGTTACCCAGTGGAAGTGGTAGGAAATCTCTATGGACTTCTTTACTAGTTTACCTCAAGCCCAAGAATAATATGATGCTATATGGGTGATAGTAAATATATTTATTAAATCATGCCACTTTATAGTGGGCATGATACAATATGTTTTCTATGTGTTGTAGGTATGTTCTTATATTCATGACAACTCTAATGTAATTGATTGTGGAAATATTGATGTTGATGAATATTTTTCCATCAAGGATTGTCCGGTGGGGATCTTGGACAACCATGGGAAGGTGTTCTAAAAGCATGATATTACATCAAATCATGTATTTTGGAAGCACAGTGGCATGGAGGAGAGTACCTTGGATTGTGATTTGCAGATACATGCTAAGTACCTCAATATTTTTTTTATGTTTAATTGTTCTCATGTAACATTGTTTTCTTGTAGATGTTGATCCATTTTGGTTTATGATATAGTTCTCTCTTATTTCATATTGTATATTTTCTCTCACATGAGAAGTGTCTCCCTAAGGAGTGTGTTTAGGATATAGTTGATATTTTTTCATTGTTTTGTGTTTTTCCTCTAATGTGGTGGTGGAGGTCTTGTGGTGGTGAGATCATTGCTCACAATGTCAATTTTTGATCGACATCTTTTATTTTTCTCCCTGATTTGGTTTGTGATTCTCGAGGATGGGAATTTTTTTGATAGGTATCTAATGTAAGGGAATGTATCCATGTGGTCTAACCCTTTGCATGATTTTGTGGCTGATGGAACTTATAAGGGGCTTGGAAGTGTCCAGGAGGTGTTTTTCTATAAAATGCTGGAAACAAGGTTATTACACATGGTGTAATCCATAGATGCTATGTAAGTGAGGCTCATGACTTGTACATGTCTGTTTCATAATGTATAAAATTTTAGGGGTATGTAATAAAAAGTTGATGTGTTTTTAGGCATTAACATAACCATGAGAATAACATTACGTAAAACACAACTAGAAAAAATACTATTGCCACTATTCAAAACGGTGGCAATTGGGCCCAAAACTAGGGTCGCAGGCTACGACCATGGTTTTTCCCAACCGTGGGTGCTATCTCCATGGAAGAAGGGTCAGACCTATTTCCACAGTTTTAACCGTGGATATAGGTGGCCTATTTCTACAGTTTTGAATACCATGGCAATATGAGTCTTTGTTGTCAACTGTGGTAGTTGACCTATGGTCATAGTTTTAACCGTTGAAATAGAGACATATTTCCATAGCATTAACCATGGAAATATCCCATGAAAACTGTGGCCATAGCCTAAAAATAATGTCTACCTAGCCCTATTTGATCCCAGTACCTTCCCTTCATGTTCCAACGCACTAACCACTACACCACCAAGGAATTTGTGTATATATATCCATATAATATGTTTTATATATTATTAAGAACTGTGGTAATATCCTAAAAACCATGTAAATAGTTCTTCCCATCATTTTTTGGTGGGAAACTTTATCTCCCGTGCAAGGGCGGGGGACCTATAGCCACGGTTTTCAAAAGAGTTTCTATAATCCTTAAAAAAGGAATATAGCCATGGTTTTGAAAACTGTGTCTATAGGTGTGCGATATAGCCACGGTTTTGAAAACTATAGCTATAGACCATGAAAAAAAGACCTATAATCACATTTTTAAAACCGTGGATCTAGGTCTGTGGTTGTAGCCAGTTTTTTCAGTAGTGAAAGAGGACTGAATTATTCCTTTGTTTTTTAGAGGTTTCTCCTCATATGATACTTTTTACTCCTGTATCATTTATCCATGCTATGTATATTTCTCTTCCAACTCTCTAATATGATTTTCTTGGTTTCCTACTGGTGTGGTTTGGTCGTGGAGTCCTTAGATGGATGCAGTTCATGTGTTTAAGGTGATTGGATATATGTGAATTTTTCTCTTCTCATGAAAAGAACATTTATGAATTTTGAAGTAGTTGATTCAATGATTCTCTATCTAATTTTACGTGAAATCATAAATTGAGAATATTTTAGCACTTTTTATGGTATTAAATTGACCTAATAATTGTTATATCGAGTTAATGGAATTCTATAGGGATCTCATGTCAATGATGTTTTTGTTTTATACTACGATATTAGTTTATATCATGTTTTTATGGATAGAGTATATATATGCCTGGATTTGTTATCATGGATGTTTGTGCTTTATATTAGAAAATTTTCTTGATGGGAATTGGTAATTAACATAAATTTATAAGTAATTTGTAATTAATTAGCTAAATAATTAAAGAAGTGGCATGTTTGAAATTTGGTGGTTAATGTAATTTCATTATAATAAAATCGATGCAGTGTGAAAGTTTAATTGGGAATGAAATCATCCATTTGATTAATGTAGTTGATAAATAATGTCCAGAATTTTCACACTTGATATAATAATTTAAAAGTAATTTCAATTGAGAATTTTATATCTCTAAGATGTTAAAACCAAAGTAAATACTAATATCACGTTGCATGTTTTATGGGTCGTTATATCTTGATGACTTGGGTTTCTCATAGTTGGAGCCTATTAATAAATGAATCAGTTAGATAAAGTTGTACTAAGAACTGGTTTGGTGATAATGCCTTGTTTTGAGAGTCTAGTTGGTCTTTCTATTGCTTGTATGTTCCTTCCACTTTTTGATTGATCTGGATATGAGCATTGTGATATGAGACTAGTATGGCTAAGCCTGGGATGGTTGTTTTGATATTGGGTTGGAAGGCTCAAATGTGATATGGCTAGGTATGGCTATTATTGGGATGGATATATTGATATGTTCGAAGGGAGGCCCAAATGATATGGCAACAAATGATACCTGTGATGTCGAGATGCATCAGTATATTCATGTGTGTTTTGGGTATTTAAATAGAGGTTATAAAAAGGTTTAAATATTATATTTCCCATTTGTGAGATGATTAGAACTAGTATTCTCACTATTGAATATGTTTAATGGTCAATGGATAAGTTTTTCATTTATCTGCATTCCATTCCCTACTACATGAGGTAGCTCGATGTGCTTGGTTTCATGTTTCTTCTTGGTGGTATCTTAGGATGGGTTTCCTTGAGTACATGGATATGTAATGATTCTAATAATGATTTTAATAAATTTTTACCCCATATGTTTGGTTGACGATGGGCTTCAATTGATTAAAATATGTTGATATTGACAGACCATGCCCTTAGTTTGGATTTGTGTCGAAAGGGAATGTACATTACTCTAATGTGATATGTAATACAATTCAATGTAATATGGATTAATGTTAAATGTTTAATTAATGGTTAATGAAATAATTAACTAAAATAATGTTAAAATTAAAAAAATTAATTTAATATAGTTATTGAAATTCTGGTTTTCTTATAGGATATCTGGTCTTGGTAGTGAAATCAAGGAGACTAAGTTACGTTAGATATAGTTGAGTGTCAGACTACATTGTTCCCATAGTGTGGTTGTGAGATATATTAGATAATGTACATTCTTATATTTATTATGCTACCTATCCCATTTTAGTTTTGAAAACTGACACCCAATGGACTATGGGAGGTTTTTTCCCCAACATCCCAATGCAAGGATGGTGGCTAACTACCCCCTTTTTCCATGATCTCTTCTCTTGGTAGTTACTTGTATTGGTATACTGTAGACCCCGAAAAACGCATCCGCAAAATTTTCCAAATGCTTCCATACATGATCCAAGATCGTAGTCCAGTTCGCAAGCTTCAATTTGGTAGGTCACAGGGCCCGAACGGAGCTACGGAACAAGAGTTATGGACATTTGAAGTTGGGCTGGAAATCTGGTTCGCGAAGCCCATTCGTGAAGCCCCCTCCGTGATCGCGGAGCGCCGCCGCGAAGTAATGTGGCGAGAGGCTCCGCGAACCCGTTTGACGTTCGCAATGCGCCGCGAAGACCCCTCGCGAAGCGCAGATGCGAAGCACCGATGCGAAGCACCCGAGCATCGCGGTCCCGCGATGCTCCGGTGGCGGTAACCCTCCGCGAACGAATTTGATGTTCGTGAGCCCGCCGCGAAGCTCCGGAGGCAGTACCTCTCCGCGAACGAATTTGACGTTCGTGAGCGCGCCGCGAAGCTCCTGAGGTGGCGCCGGAGTTCTGCTTCGCGGCGCCCCTTTCCTATAAATACCCAGCTCACCCCCCATCTCGAAAGGACGGCCACGACCACTTCGCCCCTTGGGCGGCCGGGCGGAGCTCCGCATTGCGGCTCCGCGAGCAGCTTCCTTTGCGTTGCTGCTCCGCGAGACCAAGCTCCGCGAGAGCCCTTTGCTCCGCGAGCCCATGCTCCGCGATGTTGCTCCACGAGACCAAGCTCCGCGAGAGCCCTTTGCTCCGCGATCCCATGCTCCACGATGCTGCTCCGCGAGACCCCTTTGCTCCGCGAGAGACCATTGCTCCGCGAGTCCATGCTTCGCGAAGCTACTTTGTGAAGACCTATCCTTCGCGAGGATTCTACCTTCGCGTCCACCGGTCCCTTCGCTACAGTCACAGACCCCTATGAAAAATGGAGAGTCGCACCGCGAACTTTTCAGGCCAGGATGCCGGGATTTTCCATTGCGCCCTTATGCGCTCCCACCTTCCACCTATGGAACACCATGATTTGAAATACTCCTTCACACACCATGAAACACCTTGAGCTGACATATTTCTCTTGGTTTCATTCCATGTCGTGAGTTGAGATTCTCATAATCAATTCCCCGAGTACCTTGAGTCAAACCATTCCTCAAGAAACTACTCCAAACCCTATCACTTGGCTCCTATACTAGGTTGAACCAGAAAGGGCCACCCTTGCGTAAGTCCCAATACTAACCATTTATGGGCACCTTCTTGCTAATAGTCCTTTATACATGACTATAAACTGTAGTACTCCCTATTTAACAAATGATAGGATGCCTCTTTCCCTATACGAGAGATGCCTTATGCTCCAAGCATGAGATGATAATAGTCCTTTATACATGACTATAAACTGTAGTACTCCCTATCTAAAAAATGATAAGATGCCTCTTGCCCTATACGAGAGATGCCTTATGCTCCAAGCGTGATATGCTAACAATCCTATCTACATGACTGTAAACTGTAGTACTTCCTATCTAACAAATGATAGGATGCCTCTTGCCCTATACGAGAGATGGCTTATGCTCCAAGCATGAGATGCTAATAGTCCTATCTACATGACTATAAACTGTAGTGATCTCCCTATGTTCCAAACACAGGATGCCTCTTGCACTAAACAAGAGATTCCTTATGCTCAAAGCGTAAGATTCTCAATGCCATGACTACAGTGGCATGATTCCAATGCCCCTTGGCATTATTCCTCTTGTGCACCAGTGCATAGGTGAAGGCCTCAATTCATCAGTGAGTTGGGATGCCCTCATGGCCAGACATGAGGAAGACATTACGGGCAGCTCCTTGCATAAGCCCCATTCACCATTGCCGCTCCTTGGCGGCACCCGGGCAGCTTCCTAGCATAAGCCCCATTCACCAATGTCGCTCCTTAGCGGCACCCGGGAAGCTTCCTAGCGTAAGCCCCATTCACCAGTGCCGCTCCTTAGCGGCACCCAGGCAGCTTCCTAGCGTAAGCCCCATTCACCAGTGCCGCTCCTTAGCGGCACCCGGGCAGCTTCCTAGCGTAAGCCCCATCCACTATTGCCGCTCTATAGCGGCACCCGGGCAGCTTCCTAGCGTAAGCCCTATCCACTATTGTCACTCCATTTAATGGTAGGCCATTCAAACCCAATCCAGCGGTAGGCCGTTGTGACCCAATCCAGCGGTAAGCTGTTGCGACCCCATTTAACGGTAATCCGTTCACACCCAATCCAGCAGTAAACCGTTGTGACCCAATCCAGTGGTAAGCCGTTGTGACCCCATTTAGCAGTAAGCCGTTCACATCCATATCCAGCGGTAATCCGTTCACACTCAATCCAACGGTAAGCCTTTGAAACCCCCAATTGGCGGTAAGCCGTCATCAGAAGAACTACGTGGTCTTTGATCCATGTAAGGCATGGTACGTAGGAAGCCTCTTCAAGGCTCAAGCCCGAAATCATCGTCATTCTTCACTCCGGGCTTCCATCCTGGAGTAAGTCCCAACACCATCGACCGCCTAACATGTAAGCCCCTCTTCGCTTCTCACGGACGCATCTTTCGCGACGTGATCGTCAGGTCCTTGCAACCTCTTGTTTCTCACACCGAGCATGACTCACATGGGCTTAGAGTGAGCACCGACCCTGACCCCGACCCTTAGAAAACTACGAGGAATTTGATCCATGTCAAGGCATGGTACGTAGGAAGCCTCAATGAGGTTCAAGCCACATTTCTCGGTCGTTCGTTCACGTCGAGTTTCGCCCTCATCCAGCATGACGTTAAACTGCACGCCCCGTCCCACATGATGTTAAACTGCATGCCCCCGTCCAGCATGACGTCAAACTGTATGCCCCTCCCTTTGTCCTGCATGACATTAAACTGCACACCCATTCCCACCTGAACTACGAGGTCTTTGATCCATGTCAAGGCATGGTACGTAGGAATCCTTCCAGAGGTTCAAGCCCACCACTCATTGGACCAAGGTCCAATTTCACGTCGGTTCGCCGACAAATCCCCATTTTAACTATGAGGTCTTTGATCCATGTCAAGGCGTGGTACGTAGGAAGCCTTCACGAGGTTCAAGCCCACCCATCATCCAATTCACATTGAGTTCTACCTACGTCCAGCACGATGTTAAACTGCAATTCTAGTCTGACGGCAAGCCGTTGTGACTAATCCAAACTACGAGGACTTTAATCCATCTCAAGGCATGGTACGTAGGAAGCCTCCCCGAGGTTCAAGCCCATCTCCCTTTGGACCAAGGTCCCTCATTTACGTCAGTTCGCCAACACCCAATGCTCGTCGTTTATTCACGTCAGGGTTCATTACCGTCCCGCATGACATTAAACTGTATTCCATCAATCCCAAACTACGAGGACTTTGATCCATGTCAAGGCATCGTATGTAGGAAACCTTCCCAAGGTTCAAGCCCACCACTAGTGTACCCACGGGTCTACTTTCACGTCAGTTCACCGATGAAACCCTTTGAACTATGAGGTCTTTGATCCATACCAAGGCATGGAACGTAGGATGCCTCCCCGAGGTTCAAGCCCATCTCTCAACGGACCAAGGTCTACCTTCACGTCGGTTCACTGACGATGCCCATCGGACCAAGGTCCACCTTCACGTCGGTTCACTGAAGATGTCCATCGGACCAAGGTCCACCTTCACGTTGGTTCACTGACGATGCCCATCGGACCAAGGTCCACCTTCACGTTGGTTCACTGACGATGCCCACCGGACCAAAGTCCACCTTCACGTCGGTTCGCTGACGATGCCCATCGGACCAAGGTCCACCTTCACGTCGGTACGCTGACGATGCCCATCGGACCAAGGTCCACCCTCATGTCGTTCCACCGGCACCATCCCGAACTACGCGGACATTGACTCCCTACCACGGGGATACGTAGGAAGCCTCTTCAAGGCTCAAGCCCAACTTCACTGTCGCCCCCTACGATGGTCCCATTTCATCCCCCCTTTAATTCATTCATCCATCCATCACCCATCCTGATTCTCACCTGGGCCGCCACATCCCGGTGGGATTATGCCATCCACCTCCTCGCTGATCCTAGCGGTGCATGGGCCGCTTTCCACGTGTAAGCCCCATAATATCTCCGGGTCGTTGTACTCTGTGTACACCCCGATTCATCACCCTTTCCCCTCTAGGGAGTGCACTACTTCAGATCCGTCCTCATTGGGCATTCTGATCCATCCATCTTCTAGATGTTCTCCCTTTGGGATATACCAATCTGATCCGTCTCTATGGGGCGTTCTGATCACCCTCATTCCATCTCTACAGGACGTTAAACTTGTGGCCTACCTCATGATAAACATGAGATGCCTGAGGAAAACCTCAGATGACATGCCTTTGGTGTAACCGTCTCTGCTAGACGTTAATCTTGCAACATACCCTGTGTTAAACATGGGAAGCTGAGGAAAACCTCAGATACATGCCTCAGGCTATGCACCCTTGAGATGCCCTCTTATGAGGGAGAATACAAGTTCCCCTATGTCCACGCACCCAGAGAAGCCCCGACATGCCTGATATTGCCGTCTACTCCGACCGAAGGTCGCTACCATGTCAAGAACCTATGGAAAGTCTTGACGGAAGTAGTGTAATTAACCGGCATCCATGAAGATATGTCACAGGGAATGAGATTCACAAACAACGTATTAAATCTATGAGGGAGACCCGGACTAGGTGACGAGTTCTGAGGAGGAATCCCCAGAAAGAAGAACCGACATCCCATCATCTCGTTTCGATCAAGGAGCAGACATCCCTGAATAAGGAGTGAATGTCACCCGCCTTTGGAAAGTGGGAATGCGGGGTAATAGCTGCGAGTCCTCCATGGACGGATGCGCGCGCCCCGGCGAAAGCGTCGGAAACATATACATTGTGGTTAGTGTTTTCATATATGTGTGTAGAGAGGTTTTAAATGGATTGTGGTTATTTTAAAATCATATATTGCTGGATATAGTATACAAAGGATTATTATAGGTATGATGTGTATAAGTTGTGATGACTTGAGGTACTTACTATGTGTATGGGTTTTAATGGCTTGAGGTATAATACTCAATATTTGATATATTTCATAGAAGATATAGTGGACCCAAGAGACTCCATGGTTACTATATGGTTTGTGATATGGGATGGTGTGATTAGGTATTGCACAAGGTGCGTATTTTGGTGCCTTTCCGAGGTGTTTTTTGATTAGCTTACTTTTGGAGAGAGATGGATCCGGAGGTGTGAAATTGGGTTAGAGCATCTAACTAGTAGAGAAGTAGGATTGGGGTACACATAATGTTTTTTAATTATATTGTATTCTCTCCCGTTTGAAATAACTAGTGATAGATAACTATAGTCAGGTTGAGAAATTATTATGCCTATTTAAGTGACAAGTTAGTTTCATTATTGATCACTATTCTTTAGAATGATTTCCTTATCTTTTGAATGAGAGGATTCAGGGAGGATCATACAAAGAAGATTATTATGCACACCCTACATATGTATAAACTATTTTTAGGTCTGTTTTAGTAGGTTGGAGATCAGGATAGATATTACTAGATCTTTGTTTAGTAGGATTTTTTTGGGCTTCATGGTCTCTCCCATATTTACCTTTTTATTTCTTGTAGACTTCTATTCAAATTTTTCAGTATTTTATGACATTTATTGGGTTCATTTGTGTTTTATTTTCTATATATAAATATATATGTCTATGAAGGTGTTGGTTGTCGTATCCTTTTTATCTCTCGCTTCCACAAGATTCCCATAGAGGGAAATGAATCAAATTTTCATGTTCATTATACCCTTAGTCCTAGTTGCCAACCCAGGGCCTATTAGAGGTAGGACTCGAGCAGTCACCATCTATCTCCACCCATTGCACTATCTTGTGAGGAATGGTACTAAAATAATTTGGGTTTTATATATTTAAATCCCCGAATCAACAAATAATTTCTACAACAACGTGAAATCCCATGGAAAAATGAAGAGGTTTGGTAATTTACAAAAAGAAAATAAATGATAATTTCAAAAGTAAAAGGGTGAATCTTGAGAAGTAAATTTAGTAGTATGACGGGTATAAAATGTGGTTTTATAAAAGGATAAAATTAGGGAGAAAAATGGCCTCCCATTGATTAAATATTACTATTACATTAATAGAATATTCAAAATTGGACCAAAAAGAACTTATTTTGGAAAATTATATTTCATACAATAATAAACACGTACTTGAATGGAAAAGAGAAATAAACCTTTACCTTACTATAAAGAGTTGTTCTCAAAACATGAGGATTATAACCTTGGGGTATTGGGGACACATTTATAAGGACTTATTTGGTGAAAAAATTACCAAGAATCCCTAGAGTATGGATTGGAAGTTAAGGGGAATGGATAAATTGTGGCTATTAATAAAAAATCCGAAGATATTTTTTTAATAATTTTCAAATAAATGTCTTGGAAGTCTAGTTTGTGGAAAATGATAAACCACTGGTTTAAACCTATTTTTTGTCAATGTTTAGGAAATTTGAGTCACATTTTATGGTATTTTAATACATTATAACTAAACACCATTTTTAATACTTTTTTTAAAGAATATTAAATTTTCCACAAAGTAATGCTTAAAAATCTAATTTTCCATTTTATACATTTGAAATTCACTTATATGTTTGGAAATTAATTAAGATATATTAAAATACTTATTGTTAATTAATAAAAAAGTTTAGGTCATGGATGTTGTTTAATTAATTATTAAATCATTATGATATAAATATGTTGTCACAAAACATACTAAAAACAAAAAACTGTATTTATACAATTCATTGAAAATAATATATTTTATAAAATTCTCATTAATTCACCCTAGCCTAAATTTTATATGAATATTTAAAATACAGAACTTATTTTATAAGGAAATTTCTCTAAATATGGAAATTTTAACTTTTAAATATAAATAAAATTATTTACTGAAAAATGAGTTTTTTAAGGCATAATCAAATTTATGGCACTTAAAAATATTTATTGGGATATTTTAAAATTATTTTATTGTTAAATTTTATATAAGAGTTTTTTAAAAGACTACTTCATTAAGGAAAATTTCATTCACAAAAACTATTTTTTTTAAAAAGTATATATGTGTTTTCTATAAAAATAAAATTATGTTATATTTTCCTAAAAAAAAATTTATCAAATCCATCTCAATTAAAAATATATTTTATTAAGAAAAAATATTCTTTGAAAGGATTTTATATAATAAAAAATATATTTATAAAACTGAATTTACACATTAATAAACTAAGGCTTAGACATGTGAACCCTTATTACACCCGTGTACACCCTAAGGGTAAGGTGTGTGATGGTGGTAGTTTCATGGGGTGGCTTGGATAATATTTATTGAGTGGTAATGTCAACTAACATGAACTTCTCCCATATTTGTTTTCCTTCAAGTTATACTTGTTTAATATAATCATGGTATTGTTCATGGGATAACCTCAATGACTCTACCGGACTCCCAAGAACTGACAAATGGTCTTCAAACAACACAACTCTACTCGTTGAGTCCATCATTTTTTCTTCATCAATTACCCTTTTTATTTGTATATAAAATCACTAATTATAAAAATAAAATTATCCTCCAAGGGTATAGTTTCCCATGGTTAAATTGACCAATGGTAATATTTTACCCCATTCATACAAAGTTTGAATTCCAATGGTCACATTTCCCTTTATACCATATAAATAACACTTGATTATTTCAATAAATATTCACTATAATTCCTCATAAGTTTATATTTTCATTTATTAATATATTGATTGGATTAATAATATATTTTTTAATTTCTATAGTGTTTGTCAGGGGGATTATTCTAGAAGATTGGGGTGATCCATATTTTAAAATTTTAGCTATTCTATTATATATTTTTTGTCTAGTTTTAATGTTTGGTATTTTCATTGTTTTATAGATAACTAATGTAATGATAATTTTTTATGAGATAAAAATTTATGGGTTTATCTATATTTTTAGATGTTTATAATATTTTATAATATATAACACAACTTTATTCTGGAAAAAATGTAATTTAAAAACCTCTGGTTTTTAAATTCTTCCCCCATTAAGTATTTTCATCCTTGAAATTTCAAATAATTTTCTATATTTAAAAAATGTGACTATACATGTGCCTCAATTTATCCTCTGTCTCCCATATTTCTCCTTTATATTTATGGTTTCTCCACAACACTTTTACAAGGTGAGTTGTCTTATAGCATAGAAATTTGTCTCTAGGGTCTAATAACTCCACCCGATGATCCTCTTAAGTGAGGTCTTGTTCCAGTTGTACCACATTCTGACTCAATACATGTGATCGATATGGTATGTAGTTCCATAAGAGAGATACATGTAGTACATCATGATATTGATCCATATTTGATTTAAGTTCTAGTATATGGAACACTTATCCTATAAAATCAAGGATTTCAAAAGGGTTAATATACATAGGGATAATATTTCATTTCTTCCCAAACTACATTACTATCTTCCATGGTGATATCTGAAGTAAAAAATTTATCTCTAACATCAAACTCCATTTCCCTTAGACGATTTTCACCAACGACATTCTATTGAATCTGAGTAGCCTTTATAAGTTGTTCGATCACATAATTCTTTTCTATCATCTATTATACTAGATCAAGACCAAATAACTGTATCTCATAAACATCATCCCAACAAGTGGGAGTTATACATTGATTCCCATATAGATATTTATAAGGTTCCATTTGAATACTTGTGTGGAGGATGTTGTTATATGCGAACTCAACTAAGGGAAGGTGTCGATCCTATCCACCATCAAATCCCATTGATAATGTTATTATAATATCCTCAAGTGTATAAATATTCCTTTAATATTGAAAATAAATTTGGGTATTATTGGTCGTAATTAAATTAAATTCATTGTTTAGAGAGTGTTGGATACTAATCTATAATTTGGATTTAACCTTGGATAATGATCTGATATGATTGAATGTGGATCCCCATGCCCTCTCACTACTTCATGTATGAATATCTTGGAAAGTTTATCAAGATAGAAATATTCCTGAATAGCCATTAAATGGGTAGTCTTGGGGATTCGATCCACTATAACCCATATTGCAATGTTTCCATTGGATGTTCTTAGGAGACTTTTAATGATGTCTGTAGTGATATTTTTTCACTTCCATGGTGGTATGTGTAGTGGTTTCAATACAACTTTAGGTAATTTTCACCCTTCCTTAACTTTTTGACACACTAAGAACCGTAATTTTTTTTCAAAAATCTCCATTTTCATATTATCCCACCAATAGTTACCATGAAGGCCACTATAGATTTTAGTGCTTCTAGTGTGTATATAGAATTTAGAGTAATGTGATTAATCCATATACTCCTTATTTATTTATTAGGATATATAGGAAACATACCCTTGTATTAAATTTCAGTACACCTTCTTGATAAGTATTTAACTTAAGACTATTATTATTTTCATAGCCTTTAACCCATTTTGTATCAAAATACCTTCAATTTTAGATCTCTTGATCTTCTATAGTAATGATGTTTGAGAAATAATTTGGGATAGGATTGATGTTTTTTATTCCCTCATTATCCCCATGTTTAACCTTACTATATCCTTGATCAATAGACCTCTTTTAATACTTATAATTTCTGGAACAAAAGGATCTTTCTTACATAATTCATTAGTGATATTTTTTATCTTATGGGGTGATAATGAATTGAACAGTAATAGTCTTTAAGAAGTTCTAAACATCTTGTTTGTATCATTCTTAGTTCCCTTTACATTAATATATACTTCAAAATTTGTTGGTCTATTTATATATCACATTTATCCATATAATGACAGTGTCTCCATATTTTCAGAGAAAAAATAACCACAACTAAGTCTAAGTAATATATAGGATAATTCTTCTCATAAGGCTTCAGCTACTAAGATTCATAAGTGATCACTACTTAATTTTTAATTATGAAGCACCCAATCAATTTTATAGATGCATCACTATAAATAACAAACCCTTCTTCGATATATGGTAGAGTTAAAAAAAGTATAGTAACAAATCTCATCTCTAGTTCTTGGAAACATTTTCAGACTCTTTTGTGAAGATGAACCTAGATCCTTTTTGAGTGATCTTGGTAAGTAAATTAGAAAGTCATGGAAATTGTTTCCCAAATATCCTATAATATCATGCTAAACCAAGGAAACTATGAATATCAGTTACTATTGTATGAAGATACCACTCCTCTAGAGAATTTTTCTCCAAAGGGTCAACTAAGATTATTTAATTTGTTTCAATGTGTCCCAAGAATGTATCTTTTTGTAACTAGATTTTAGATTTTCAAAATTTTCTAAATACAATATCCTTTCTCAATGTTTTCCATATAAACCAGAGATGATCCTCTTTCTCCATGTCACTTTTAGCGTATATCAGAATATCATTAATAAAAATAATAATTAATTTATCGAGGTAGTCCTTAAAGACTCTAGTCATCAAATACATATATATAATAGGATCATTGGTTTATATTAATTTAATAACAACCAAATAACAATGCTCATATCGTTTTTAGAAGGCAGTATTTAGAATATCTTATTTATTAACACTCAATTGATGAGACACAAATCATTGGTAAATCTTATAGAGTAATTGTGTCCCAGGAAAAACATCAAATAAATCATCAATCCTTGGGAGTGGGTACTTTTTCTTCACTATTATACCATTATGTTATCTGTAATCATTAAATAGAAAAATTGATCCATAATTCCTCTTTACAAAGAGAATAGGTGCTCCTCAAAAAGGCACAATTTTTCAAATAAATCCGTTCTCCAAAAGATCTTGAATTTGTTTCTTTAATTATTATAACTCCATATTTTATATTATATACAAGATCTTTTATATCAGTTTTGAGCCAATAATTATTTCAATGAATAACTCTACCTCTCATTCTAGGGGAGGTCTAAGTATCTATTCAGGAAATATGTTAATGTATTATTTAAATATTGGGACATTATCTATTTTTATACCTTCATTTTCTTCTCCTTCTTCCCTGATAATCTCTATAAAGAAGTATATGGAAGGTGATTCTAGATAATTTTTTAGGCCAGGATATCTCTACTTTGAGAAAAACTATAGCTTTTCATTAAAAGACTATTGAAATTTCCATTATTTTGCATTTGATATTAGTATTATACTTCAAGATCCATTTCATCCCTAGTATAGATTCAAATTACACCAAGGGAATGACTACTATATTATTGATGAGATTGTATTCAATAAAGTAAATACAAGAGTTTCTATACCCTATTGATGCTAAGATAACCCCTCCAAGAGTCTTTATTGATAACAATACTTCTAGTATCTCAAGAATTGAGTCTGCATTATTTGCAGACATGGATGAAATAATGGAATTAATATAAATATAATCAAACAATGCACTTACTATCTTTGAGATCATAATGAGTGTGCCTGCCACTATAACATTAGAACCTATAATTCAGCTGTCATGATAGAAAATTTTAAATATTTCTCCCTTTTCTATGCTTAGGTTGATTTTGGCTTCCCCCCATTATATTATAACATGTACATATATTGTAAAATTTCTCAATTTTTTCCAAACTTGAAGCATTGAACATCCCATTGGGCCTATACCATCTTCCCTTTTTCATTAGTGTTTAGAATTTGAGGGTTAAAATATTAATAGTTATATAATATATGTTCATATCTTCGACATTTATAGCACATTACACTCCCAATAAAGAATTTCCTTGAATTCTTCTTCTCAAATTTGTTATATGTGGGATGTTTTACTTTCATTCCTCATTCATGATAAAAGTTATTGCATTAGTTTGGATCCATTTTTCTATTCTTTTAATTTGTACTATGTGATGAATAAATCTTTATAGACACCAATTGAACCTTCATATCACATTGCACTATATACACATAGAATTAATAATCTTTATTTTATAAATTCCTCAACAAATGGGGTTTCAGTCTACTAAAGAATATATCAACCTTTCTCTTAGTTTCTGTTAAAAATCTATATGTGTACTGAAAAATTATTTTCAAGTTCATATCATAGCTTCCCACTGATTAATTTTCCTTATACTTCAACTATATGAATCCCTTCTCCATTTTGGTATGCATTGTATGGGTATTTTTTTCATTGAAACTGATTCCCTCGAGCTCTTGTTACTCAACATCCTCAAACTCCCTTCTTGGATATGTATTTTTAATTAGTGTATACCAATGATCATCATATCCTTACAAGTTTTATACTTTTAGGGTGACTTTCACTAGCTCTGAACATTAGATTACAAAAATGATATTTTCTAGAGATGTAATTGATAGCACCATGACTCACTTTTTTAATTCACACTTACAACACTGCGTTAAACTGATTTTTTTATTATAAATTTCAAAAATATAATAAAAAATTTATCTTAATTATTAATCCAATTAGATTTTTTATCACTTCAAATTTTCAATTATATTAGTTCTGATGATTTAATTATTGGAGGATGTGATTTGGAGGGCTATAGATGATGTGGAAGCAAAATGGGTCAATTGCAAATAAGCCAACAGAAAATTGTTCCCATTTTTTAACATTCCATGAAATTGTTAAAAAAAAATTTGTCTACGGATTTTTTGTTGATCCAAAACATCATGGGTTACAACTATTCTCCAGAAATCCAAGTCCACTTTGTCCATCTAGTGGCCTATCCCAACTGATACTTCTAGGGAACAAAAACATAAAAAATTTAAAAGTGAGGTTTAGTATTTTGTAAATATATTTAATTCAAAGTATCCAATAGATGAAAAATTTGACATGGAGATATTCTAGAGGCTGACCAAAAACTGTCCTCTTCTGTTCAAGTAGAGATACGACCATTTACCAACCCAAAACCAAGACACAAGTGGTATCTTGAAAACTAGGTTCCCAATACCACTTCATGTTTTGGATATAAAATAGAACCTTGGGCACCTCATTCGCATGTTCCCCCATGGAGTGAATTGATACCATTTTGGAGTTAAATAAGAGTCCACTTCACATATTATAAGTTCCATAGTCCCCTATCTTCATAGGGTTATCAAGGATAAAGAAGGAGATTTGCCCGAGCTATGTCCCCCTCTCGATGTTGGGATAAACATGGGGCATTTGTTGTGAGGGAGCTAAAAAAATTTCAAAGGATTTATGATTGATATATTATCTACTTTTTTAGATTAATTTGGGAATTAAAAAATTTCATTCCATGCATCTAATGTTATTTTAGATTTAATTTTTTTCTATATATGATCAATATGTTCTTAATTTCAGACCGATCAATGTGAGGTTCTAAGTGCGTGAATTGTATTGTTCTGATTGGACAATAAAAGAATAATTTTCATACCCATCTTCTTGAGATTTAAATATTATTTCAAAGATCTTATTCCATGTATACCTTATAATCCAGGGAAATATGATTGTTATGTCATGTTTTGGTTCTTCAAGTATTGAAATAAAATATTTGGAATTAATAGGGATTACTATTAATTTCAACCAAATAATTACTCCAAAACTGAATGAATCTATAAGAACAATGAATAATAAATGTTTTTAGTGAAATCAGAACATCACGTTTATCTCATATTTTTTGAAATCCAATTGGTTTTTCAATTATTAAACTCTTTAAATTAATTTATTTTCTTAATATTCTTTTTAAAACCACCCACTATTTTAGTGTTTTTGTATTTCAAATACACACTTTAAAAATACACACCCCCATGAGAGATAAACTAGGGTCTACCCTAGACAATGCCTAAACTTTAAAAACATAATAAATTTTAAGTTTCATAAAAAATTGTCAAATATTGGTTTCATTTTTGGGGAGTACCTTGGTTTGTAGTGTTCATTTGTTTAATTAAATTATTGTGTATTTTGTAATTTTATTTCATGTTACTTTTCTTCCTTTAATATTTTAGGTTGATTTCTAAAATCTTCCCTTTTTAGGCCTTATGCATGATTTGATCTTTATCGGTGGAATTTCTTCCAGTCTATCATGAACCAGAATGGATCTTGCATCGTCAACACCAAGAAGCACCGAATGATCCTTTGAATGAGGCCACACAAAATATTGACACTCTTCTTGATCCTTCTTCTTAATCATTTAAACTGACATTAAATCTAAAATAAACTTGGATAATATTGATTAACATAATGGAACATTAAAAGAACTAACTTCTCTTGATGTTTATATCTAACCAACTTATATTCAAACAAAATGTGAATCACCAAATGTTGAACCAAAAGCCCACCTAATTCACATATATCCAAGATATAATGGTATTGTGGGAGAAGACCCACATAAGAACTTAAGATAATTTTATATTGTATGTCCAATACTAAACCCAAAAAAGTGGATGAAGAACAAGTAATGAATAAGTAATTACAATTATTTTTATAATACACTGAAAAATATTGGTTATATTATGTTAATTTCCAAATACGTGGCTAGTCGGACCTGAAATGCCTTTTCCTTGAAAAATATTTCCTATCCTCTCTAACTGAAGCTATAAGGAAATAAATTCTTGGAATTTGGAAATCACAAGGGGAAACACTACAGGTATATTGGGAATAATTTAAAAGTCTTTGTTCATGTTTCCCACACCACCAAATAAGTGATTTACTTTTAATACAATATTTTTTAAGGATTAATTATCATTGATTGAAACATGATTGATACTACTGTAGGTGGTTTTCTAATTGATAAAACCCAAATCACTACAAGGAAACTCATTAAAAGCATGGTGTAGAATACTCGCAATTTTTTTAATGGTCTAGTGTACCCATTTGAGGTGTTCATTTGGTGGAATGTACTAAATTTTAGAAGAAGGTGGATAAAAAGTTTGTAGAGATATGTACCCTTCTTCTAAAACTTTATCTTTCCAATGGAAAATCACAATCACCTCCTCCCATCCATTATGGTATATTTTCTATTGAATCCAACTATTCTAAAAAATTCCATCAACATGGAGAACCTTCTAAAATTTGTGAGGAAAGTTTTCTATACCTTCCATGTAACCAAACCGTTAGGAAAGAACCATACTATCTATCCGAAACTAGGTGGATTGAAAACAAATCCAATAGGTGTGGTGGAATTTCAAACAACCTCATAAACCATGGAACAAAGTGGGGAAGATTAGTCATCCACCACCACCACCCAGAAATCCTTAACCACAAAAAAAGCCTTTCCAAAAACCCCTTCAAAACGTTAGCCTAGCCTCTAGGGAATTATGAAAAAAAATTCAAAAATAAACTCCAATTCCAAAACACCACCTAAGAGACCATACAAGACATAAAACCCTAATTAGGCCAAATTTACTACTTTTTGGAGGAAATAAAAAGTCATGGGTCAATAAAACTACCTTCCAAACCACTAGTCAACCCTAGGGATAAGGGAAATGTGAGTTTCATCACCCTTGAGGGAAGAAAAGAACTTAAAATACAAATAAATCCTTCATTCGAGTCATCCCCTCTTAAAGAAACCATAATCCCAACCACCCATAATAGTCCAAGAGAGAAAAAACTTTTCTTAAGAATATACCACCGTAGGAAATGGAGTTTCAATTAATGAAACACAAGAAAACCATTCCTCTTCTAGTTTACCAATGGTCTACCAAACCCTGGAAACAAATAGAAACAAAACTAGATAAATAAATCATGGATTATTTTTAAAATGTTTATGTTAAAATTCCATTGATTGATGCTATAAAGAAAATTAAACAATATACTATGTTTATGAAGAATATGTGTACACATAGAAGGAGACTTCATGGTGATGAAAATGTGAAATCAGGATGGAACGTCTTAACATTTATAGAGCCATCAATTCCCACCAAATGAAACGATCATGGAGAATTCTTGACCCATTAACTATGGGGGTTAATTTCTTTTCCAATGCTATTCTTGATTTAGGGGATTTAATAAATGTAATGCCTCAATCCATTTACTCTTCATTAAAGTATAGAGAACTAAATCCCACTAGAATTGTTGTTCATCTAGAAGAATGGAGTAATGCACACCCTACTGCACTATTAGAATATGTTCTTGTGAGTGTGACAATTATTATTTTTCATGTAGACTTTTTTGTGCTTAAAATGGAAGATTATAGGATGAATGGTTATGCCCCAATTATATTGGGTGGGCCTTTTCCTGAAAACTTCGAAAACCATAATTAATGTTTATAATGGTACATTATATATGGATTTTATTGGTAACATTGTACACTTCAAAATCCAGGATTCCATGAATCCCCCCATAGAAGAACATTCTTCCCACTGTGTTAATTTAATTGATGTACTTTCTTACTATATAGAAACTTATTTTCTGTCCTCTCATCCCATTTCTATATTTTTATCATTGGTAGAAATTATAGGAAATAAATTATTCATTGAATGTTGTGTTGGTCTAAATGTTTGTTAATTGATGATTCCTGGAACACTAAGGATCCAATGACCATTGATGATATTGCAATGATTATAAAATATCATTCCTCCTCAAAGTATGTTACCACTAAGTAGTTAGACAAGATCAGTGACCTGTCACTTTCACATTGATTCCTATCAATCCAAATTCTCCCTTAATTGGAACTTAGACCATTTCCTTAAAATTTGAAATTTTCATATCTCAATAATAGAAACAAGATGCCTATTATCATTGCAAGTTAACTTCATATATAGAATGAATTGTTACTTATTGACCTTTTGAGGGAGTATAAACAAGCATTATGATGAACACTTTCTAACATTGTTATATTATCCTATAAATTTATACACATCCTATATTGTTAAAAGATGAGGCTAAACTAGTGAGGTAGGTATAATGTCTACTAAAACCTTACCACTTAGATTTTGTTAAAGAATAAGTAACAAGTGTATTGGCTGCTGGAATCATTTACCCCATCTTTGAAATCCAGCATGTCAGCCCAGTGCAAGTAGTTCCTTAGAAAACTAGTCTTTCAATAATTAAAAACAAAAATAATGAATTGGTTCCAACCCATGTGAGGAATAGATGGTGTATATTTATAGACTGTCTTTGACTAAAACAATAAAATTGGAAGGACAATTTCCTATTACTATTCATTGAACAGATGCTAGAGAGGATAGTGGGGATGTCCCGCTTCTATTTCCTTGAAGTGTATTATAGAATCATTCAAATACATATTTCCCCTGAGGATTAGAAAAAGATAGCCTTCAGTTTTCCCATTGACACATTTTTGAAAAAGGAGGATGCCATTTGTTTTGTGTAATTACCTTGGTACTTTCAAATGATGAATGTTAGTATTTTATCTGATTACCTGGAATTTTTCAAGGAAGTTTTCATATATTATTTCCCTGTATACAGTTCCTATTTTGATCAATGTTTGAGTAGTATTAGTTTCTTCCTACATCATTGTATTAAAAAGAATATCATTTTAAATTATGAGAAATACCATTTCATGGTGTGACATTGTATAGTACTTTAGAATGCCATTTTTTGGGGTTGGAATCCAAGTAGATAAATAAAAAGTAGATTTCATTTCTTCTTTACCATTCCCCAACAATCTGTAAGATGTGAAGTCTTTCTTAGTTCTTTATGGATTTTATCATTATTTCATTAGTGAATTTTGTAATATTACACCCCCTATCATGCTTAATCATGAAAGAAAAAGAATAATTTTTTTGATAAAGAATTTGAAAAATCTTATAACAAATTGAAATGGATTCTCACATCACCCATACTAATCCAAAATCCTTAGTGGGATTTACTATTTAATATCATATGTGATGAATTTAACTATACAATGGGGGTTGTCTTTTTGGAATGGGTTAATCAAGATCCACATGTCATTACCATTGCGGAAAACATACTAGACCCTTCCAAAGAGAAATACACCATAAAAGAAAAATATTTCTTTTCTATTTCATTTTCCTTGGATAAATTTAGTTCATACCTTTTATGGTCCAAAGTCAAGTGTTCTCAGACCATGCTTCCCTCCTATATCTCCTTTAGAAACTGGAACCCAAACCACATATCATTTGTTGGATGCTTCTACCTTAGGAATTTAATCTACAAATTATGGAAAAAAAGAGTAGAGAATGTGGTGGCTGAACATATCTGTATGATCTTCCCATCTTTAGATGTTGACTCATTACCATGTATTCCCATAAATGACATGTTTCCTGAGGAAAAATTATACTGAGTGCATGATGATATTCCTTGGTATGCATAAATTTTAAATTATTTGGTAGAATAATGCATTCGTATTTATTTCAACAAAACCCATGTTGAATTTATAAAACATGAATCCCATTGGTACATTTTTTATAACCCTTATATTTAGAGTACATGTAGTAATGAAGTACTCATGCATTGTGTTCCTGATATAGAGTTTCACTCTGTCTATAGATTCTTCCACACACTGTATTATAGGGTCTACTTAACAGAATACTCACAAGGTCCTCAAATTAGGTCTCTTTTAGCCAACCTTATTTCTAGATTATCATGATTTATGTAAATATTTTCCTCACTGTTAATTAATGGGGAATTTCTATAAATAAATGAAATTCCACAACAACACTTTCTCTTCCATGAAATTCTCAATGTTTGGAGCATTGAAATTATGGGTCTTTTTACCAATTATTTTGTAATATTACATATTATTCTAGAGGTTTATTATGTGTAAAAATGGGTAGAGGCACGTGCTACAAGTATAGATGATTCAAATACAGTTGCGAAATTTTTGAGTACCCAAATTTTCTATAGGTTTCGATTACCTAGGTTCATCATCAGTGACCAGGATTCTCAATTCTAGAACCGAACAATGCCATCAATTTTTTTGTCGGTATGTGGTTTGGTAATGAGTGTCTATCGCATATCACCCATATATTAATGGTCAATCTGAGATACTAGATAGAGAGGTAAAAACATTCTTGAGAAAATGTTCAAGCCAAACAAAAATATTAGAGTATTAGACTTGATAATTCTTTATGGTCATACTGTATTGCCATAAAAACTCCTATTTGCACGTCACCATATTAGCTAGTTTTTGGAAATAGTTATCACCTCCCAATTGAGATAGACCCTAGGACTAATGGGCTATTTAACAATGAAATTATAATCTTTCTAGTTCATGTTATCAAAGGAAGATATAGATTCTGGAGTTGGAGGAAATGAATAGAGATTCATATTAGAAATCCTAGATTTATATGGGGTGAACCAAGGCTGGCCAAAACCACCTCATCCTTCATAATCAATTCCAAATTGGTCAAAAAGTCCTTCTTTTCAATAGAAGGATATATTTTCCCCAGGTAAGCTTTGTTCCTACTGGTTCATACCATACACTATTAATAATGCTTATCTATTTGCTACTGATCTGGTTCAAAAGAAGAAACCAAAAAAACCTTCACTGTCAATGGGCATCAACTAATGCACTTTCATGAAGCCACTCCAGAGTCCCCAATGGAGAGACTCCAATTTCAAGAAACAACCCACCAAATAAACCCACATATTTTTATGCATTCTTCTCACATTCTATTTTATTATAGTTTTGAAATTCTAAATTTTAGGTTTTGGGGATGGGTATATTCCTAGTATAGTTAGTAATTTTCCTCACCATTCTTATTTTTATCTTTTTGGATTGCCGGATAGTATTTTCACCCCCCCTCATTTTTGTGTGGGAATATCAATTTTTGAGCCGCACTTTCTCATGGAAATGATGCGCACCTAATAATGGAAAATGAATCCCACTTAACCATAGAAATTATTGAAAATTCATGAGGAATTTACCTATTTCAATTTTTCTATACAATAAAAAAATTTCGCAGATAGAATGTGAGTTTTTTGCTCACTTTAACATTGAGGTGTACATTTTTCTTGAAAATTCATTTTTTCAATGATATGAATGGTTGTATCATTTTGAAATATTTGAAAAAAATGGTACCCTTTGTGTGAGTATTTTATGTGAAAATTGTGTCACTTAATTTCTCTACATATTTTTGAACCAAACCTTGAAGTGTGAATATGTGTTACTAAATATAAGTTAAATATATGTCAGGTTAAAATTTATCAGCATTAAAAAAATATTTTCCATACATTCATTTCTTATCTGATTTGTTTCATTACAACACTGGATAGACCTATGAGTGTGAACATATTATCCTACTATTGTATGTCTTAAAAAACAACAAATAAAAATACATAGAAAACATAAAAAATTGGGTTGTGTCTTAGTCTGGTCAAAAAACAATCTTTCATGGTCTGTTATATGATTTTAACTATTATTATTATTTTTGTGAGGAGATCAAACAAGGGTTGAGTGACGAGTGTGAGACTTATTCCTAGTTCAAATTTTGAAAAAAATTAAATATAAAAATAATAATAAATAAGGGGAGTGATGAAATGTAAAAAATATGGGTATATCTATTTCATAAGCTTATTGTTTGTATTCTAGGAATTATTAAGTGATTGGGTCTTGAAATTTGATTACAAAGGATGGAGGGTAGTTTTGGGGGGTAGAATAATTTAAGTAGAATTTTCATAAAATAACATATATTTATTAAGAATAACTCGTTCGTGTGGTCTTTCTTTGATCACATTTCTATAATGGATTAAATTTTAATCCAATGTCAAATATTCGTGAAGTTGGTAATATCTCAGTGCATAGTTGTTGGAAATGTTACTTTTCCCAATAGTGAAAATTTTTAGGTGTGGGGGTGTGATCGCACCACTGTTCACTATTTTATTTCACCCTGACACTGCTATATTAAAATGGTTTTTTATTATAAATCCCAAATATAAAAAAAATTAACATCATGATTAATTCAATCAATTTTTTATTATAACTATTAAAAATTTAACTTATATTTTTTTGATGATTTCATTATAGAAGGAGGTGATTTGGAGGGCCATGATAGTGTAGAAAGAAAATTGGAAAAACAACAAGGAATATCAAAGAAACTTATCCACTTTTGCGATTTATAAGATATATATATCTGAATAGGCCTAAATTTTGTGGTATTATCCAAAAAATATTTTTCTTAAAATCTTATCAATAAAACCAATCCCAATTTGGCCATCTGGTGGCCGATCCAAACTATTCTTTCTAGGGGACGTAAACTACAAGAATTTAATAGTTTGGTTTGAAATTTTGAAAATATCTATCATTCTAGATGTCCAATGACCACCAAATTTGATATGGAGATATTCAAGAGGCTATCCAACATCTCTACTCTTTTTTCCATGCCAATATATTTCCAATTAACAATCCAATACTAAGACTCAAGTGGTATCTTGGAAACTGGGTGCCCAAAATCACTTCCCATTTTGGCTATAAAAGGGAACCTTGGGAACCTCAATTAATAATTACACCAAGGAGTTAAGTGATATCATTTTGGAGTTACATGTTATTCCAATACTCATACTAGAAGTTATTTATTCCCCTATCTTCATAGGGTGATCAAGGATTAAGAATTAGATCTACCTGAGCTTCTTTCTCCTCTCGATGTTCGGATAAATAGTAGGAATTCATTATAAGGGAGATACACACATTTCAAGAGAGTTTTAACACATATATTATCTATTAGTTTGGATTATATTTGGTGTTAAAACATTTCATTCCATTTATCTTACATTATTTTAAATTTTAATACTATTTTCTATGCATGTGATTGATATGCTATTAATTTATAACTGATCGTTGGGTGGTTTTGAGTGTGTGACTTGTGTAGTTTTTATTGTACTATACAAGAATATTTTTCTTACCCACTTTCTTGAGATTTTAATATTATTTGGAAGATATTATTCCATGGTTAGGTTCTCTCCCTTGGAAATATGATTTCTATGATATGGTTTGGTTCTTCAAGCATTGAAATAAAACATAGGTATTAATCGGGATTCCAATTAATTTCAACAAAAGAATTACTCTAAAATTGAATGTGTCTCTAAGAAAAATGAAATTTAAATGTGTGTAGTGAACTCAAAATGACACCAATATCTCATATTTTACAAAATACACTTGGTTTTTCAATTATTAAACTCGTTAAATTAATTTATTTTCTTAAAATAGCTTTCAAAACTACTCTCCTCTATTAATTATTTATGTTGAAATTAAAAACTTTAAACATACAATTCTCCTTGAGGTACACCATAGGGTCTTCTGTAGACTATAAATTGACTTTAAAAACATAATCAATTTTACATTCCTTGAAAACATAGTCAGTAATCCATTTTTAGAAATCAATGGGTTGATAAATCCACTAAAATAAGGAGGTCATTGGTGCATAAAGGAATAAATGAAAATTTTTTCTCTTAGAGGTAAATTTGGTTACTATACATGATTCATGTTATTATTCATAACTCACGATAGTTGATTCATAATCCTCATAAAGTTTTCCATTCCATCTTCCATTAGAAGGTAATTAGTGAAAATTCCATTGCACTCATCATTTATGTGGCTCCCCAATTTCCAGTCATTTTCTAAAAAAAGGAAACCATAGTGTGACACTGGTTACTTTTAGGACTGTGAAAATTCTTATGGGAATTTATGTCTTAAAACATTATTCTTAAATATTTTATAATAATTTAATTTTCTAAATATCCTTAATAATGGTTCATAAAAATATTTTGATTATCCAAACATATCCCAAAAAAGTATAAAATATTGTGTGCATCATGGGACATTATCTTGAACCATTTTTTGATTAAGTCTTGATCAATGTGGTGTTTTTGTATTTTATCCCTAGGTACATCTATTCTAAATCCATATTCACTTGTAGTATACATACAAGGATGTATTTTCTTCGAACCCATATAATACTCATGAAAATATCGGGTTTTTTTCCTATATTTATACAAATCCCAAGGATTAGTACTAATGTTTTCAAGACATAATTTTCATAAATAACCAAACTATGCACTAATATCATCAATGGAATCTAACCATTTTATTACTAAAACATTTCATTACATGGAAGAAAATGTAAGATCTTTTAATGTTTAGTTTCTTATAAATTAAGTACATAAAACATGAAAACATACACCATTGTTCTAATCCACCTGAAATTAATATTAATGGTTTACCAATAGGTTACTTTTACTACATATCATATCCTGGGGACATATATCAAAAGAAAGGGGTTAAATTGAATTCTACTAAGGGAATAACCAACAGATATATATATAGAATATGAAGATGAGACATATCAATAAGAATATGAAGCATAAAAATAAGGCATGAACACGGGAAAATTTATAATAATAAGAACATGAATCATAACATGGAAATGTTGATACAATTTTGAAATGATACATTCATAAGAAAATCACAATGGTTTATCACCAAGGTGTAATAAATAAAAATTACTAAGGTTATTAACTAAGGGATCATAAAACTTATCATCTATATAGATTAGATTATTTACCCAATACGTTGGAGAACTATCAGGGTTAACCCTTCATATGTATTAATTATTATTATCCACATATATTCTAATAAATAAGTTGATTAATAACTAGTGGAGAATAAATAATGGATTCCTTATCAAAATCATGGAATATAAAAGTGCTTAATGACATAATTATTACATCATTTATAACAGACAAAAATAAAATGGGGGGTTTATATAAGTAAATAAAAAAAATCAATAAATAATTTTATAAATCGGTGAAATACCCTGAAAAGGGAATATGTTTTGGTATTTACAAAAATAATATAAATGATAATTTATCAGGTAAAAGAGTTAAACATGAGAATTAAATTAGGCAGTATGACAGGTTTAAAACATGGTTTTAAAATTGTGTAAAATGAGGGAGAACAATGGTCTCCCACTGATAAAATTTTATTATTACAGTAATGAGATAACATAATTTGGGGAAAAAGAACTTAGTTTGGCAACAAAAAGACATAGCACAATAAAAGGGAACATGAATGGAAAATAGAAGTGGTTATTTACCTTACCTTGAAGACATGTTCCTAAAACATGGTGATTGTAACCTTGGCGGATTGATGAAAACATGGGGGAATACCTGGGAGAAAAAATAATCATAACTTTATGACGGATATATTGGGAGTGAAGGGGAATTGATAAATTATTGTATATTTATATAAAAAGTGGAATAATTGTTTAATAATGTAAACATATTGGTCATGGGAATCTAAGTTATAGGAAATGATAAACCATTATCTTAAACAGGGTGTTTTCCCATGGTTTTGGACATTTGGGTCACATTTTATGTTATTTTAATCCATTATGACCAAGAACCATTTTTTAATTTTTCTTTTGTCTTGAAGAATCAAATTTTCCACAAATTATTTTTTTAAATCAAACATTGCATTTCAGACATTCAAAAGTAACTTATAGGGTTGAAGATTGATTAAAATATATTAAAATAATTAATATTAATAAAATAAATTATTTTAGATAATGGGTTGTGTTTAATTAATTGTTACATTATTATGACATAAATATGATGTCACAAAACAAACTGAAAACACAAAAATATATTTCAACTATTCATGGAAAATAATATATTTTAAAAAATTATAATAAATTCACCGTAGACTAATTTTGATGTGATGATTTAAAATAAATTTTATTATTATTATAAAAATTATATAAATATGGGAATTTTAACTTTTAAATATAAAAATCCATATTTATTGAAAAAAAAATAAGTTATTAAGGAACAATTAAAATTTTGACACAATTTAAAATTTTCAATGACCTTATGAAGTTATTTTATCATTTAATTTTAAATAATAGTTCTTTAAAAGAATATTTAATGATGAAAATATTATTCATAACACCAGATTTTGTTATAAAAGTTGATATATTTTATAGAATATTACAATTTTTTTTTTGCAACAAAAAAAATCAATTTATCATATTCATCTCATTTAAAAATATATTTTAATAATAAAAACTATTCTTAAAATGGAATAGACGGAGAAACAATTTTATTTATATAAATGAAATTAAACATTAAGAAAAAAAGGTCTAGACACATTAACCCTTATTATACATGTGTACGTGCTAAGGGTAAGGTGTCTTATTATAGTATATTCATGGGGCGAATCAACAAACATTGACCGAGTGGAAATATACACTAAATTGAACTTCTCACATAGGTTATTTCGTTCAATATTCACTAGTTGAATCATGGATTGGCCTTGTACAAGTGTGAACCCCAGTGACGCTACCTCCCGACCAGGCTCTGATAAATGGGATTCAAATGACATGACTCTACTTATTGAGGCCATCATTTCTACTTTCTAAATTTATTATCCTCAGTCATTACTACTTATAAACAAAGATTATAATGGTAAAAATATCACCTGTTGATATAGTTTCAAATTGTCAAATTGATCAAGTGTAATATTGACCTACTGTCACATTTTACAATCAGTCATATAACTTTCAAATCTCAATGGTCTTATTTCCATATATATCCTATAAATACAACTTCATTATTTTGATAAATATTTACTACAATTAATTCTATGGTTATAATTTCAATTCCTATGTTTTTTATTAATTTTATAATTTTATTATTTCTATAGTTTTGGACATGGAGGTGATGATTCTAAAAGATTGGTGTGACTCATATTTTACTATTTTAGTTATATAATTTTATATACATTGAAATTTGTAAGGTTTTTAATCTTCATTAGTTTTATAGTTGAATAATGTAATGATTATTATTAATGAGATAAAATCTTGTTGGTTTCTATATATTTTTTATATTTATAATATTATATAACATACAACATGCATTTGTTTAGGAAAAATATCATTTAAAAATATTGTGTCCTTAAAACAATTACTCACACAACCCTGTAGTGGAGAAGTGTTTGTGATGTACTCTTATACATAAAAACATAGTTTAGGTTGTTTCTTCATGAATTATAGTTTGGTGGTAGTTATTCAACACATAAATTGAAGGTGTATGATAAAAATTACCTAATACATAACATGATGTTAATAATATAACATTTTTCGTAAAATATGAGGTTGAATGTTTACAAAAAAAAATGTGTGGTAAATGTACCTCTAAAAATATACCTATGATGTGATAAAAAAAGTGTTTTTTAGTCTTACCAATGATTGTAAGGTTTATATCTCAATAGAAATTATATATCATGTCAAGAATATATTAAGAATACCTTTTTTAATTTTCATCAGAGAGAGAAAATAAAATTGAGAGTAAAAAATATATTTAAATGGGAGAGAATATAAATTTTTAGATTTATAAAAGCTTTTTATTTCTATATATTGGATAATTTGTTCTTTATAATTATGTGAAACCAAATTAGGAAGTAAATAATATTTGAAATGAATCAAATTAAAAATAATTTTTTAAATCATCAGTGAACATGAAAACAAAATTACATGAAATCATGAATTATACTCTATTGATTATTACATACCATGGGTGATTACATCCCAAAAAAAGTGAATAAATTAAAATTTTATAATTAGTAAAAAGGAATAATGTTTTAAAAACTATGAAATCCTTTAGATCATTTTCAACCTTGAGAATCACTATTTGTATAAAAACCTATAATAAGAAAATAAACATCATGAATAGAGAAAAAACTATAATATAGAAATTATAATCTATAAGAATGATAAGTGTTCTTTATGAATTTTGAAGGGAATTAATTTAAAGGATTTAATGGGGGTAATATATTCCTTAGATGTCTGTTATCAAAGGGTATATTATTGTTGGGTATAATACCATTAAACATGTTTCTAGTTTTTAATAATTGGTACATTATTAATATATCTGAAGTTCATTTAGATGTTAAAAAAATATTTTTTTATAAATAAATTATTTGAAATAAAAAAATGTTTTTGTAATAGAATTAAAATATACTAATCCATTGAGGAAAATAACGTTGATTCCAAAGAATTTTTTTTTATGAATATTATTTTGGTTAATTTATTAATTTTAATAAATTAAATAAATTAAATATATTGATAAAATTCAAAGAATTATTATTTAAATAAATTAAAAAATAATTATGTAACTATATAGAATAATAATTTATATATTCATGTATAAAAAGTGTTTTGTTTAAGAAATTTTTTCTATTATATATAATATGGTTTTATTTAAAAGTTAAAATATTCATATTTGAAGAATTAAATTTAATAAATGTTACAATTTAGGTATATTTCAATCAATAAACCTTAATTCAATGAACACAAAAGATTTTGTAATAAAGATAACATCATTAATGTTAAAAATACATATTTTTCAAAGAAGTGTGTTTTTCTATATATTGTGTATTTTTATTTTAATATATTAAAAGGATCACTTTTAAATAATTTTTTTTTAAAATAAAATAAATTTATATATTAAAATAAATAATAATCATCTAATTATCATTACATGGTAAAGAACCATAATAAAATCATTTTATGCTTAAAGTTACAATTTCATGAAAATTGTTTTTATGTGTTATGGATTTTTATTTTAATAAATTGATTATATCATGTTTTAAAGATGATTTTTTTATAATTTAATTTTAAATTTATAATAAATACTTTTGAACTTGTGATTGATTATAATTTTTAACTAATAAGAATAAGAACATGTAATGTTTAAAAAATCATTTTCTATAAAATCAAATCTTTTCTTATAAATATAATATTCTCAGAAAAAAAATTAAATTTATCATATATATCAATTGAATTAGATTAAATGAGTTAAAAATTTGGAATTATAACTTAGAAAATATTTAATATGGGGCATATTATAATTTTAGTAATACAATAAATATCGTTGTAAATAATCAAACAATGTAAATAGATGTAAAAATAAACAAACATGACATGGCTTGAATTTTGATTATCAAAATGATAAAATAACTTTATAAAAGACATATTTATTATTTTTGGGAGACAATTATATAATTTTTACCAAAATTTCCTTAAATCACCTAACTTCCTTTTGACTTAATCTATACCCTTCACCAAACTCAAGTTTTTAAAAAATGACCATTATTTTCACCTATAAAAGGATATCTCTTCCAAAAAAATCCAAAAAAACATTATCATTAGGTTTTATATATAATAATTTAAAAAATTAACACCTATAAATTCATCTCTCATTTTTGGTATCTATTGTTCTGAAAAAAAGGTCTATGTTCTTCATTCCGAAAGAAGATGTTGCTAGAATGAATGATTTCCAGAAAGTAAGTGATGAGTTATTATTCAACAATTTCGTTTAATAAATTATCAACTCGCTTAGATAATCTATTTTTTATCTCCAATGATATAATATTAAAATTTTTATAACTATGTAATGTAGATATTATTAAAATATAACTCAATGTTCTTACTCATTAATTAGTTATAACATGTTTTGTTTTGGTAAGTTTTATCACCTATATGAATGATGATATAACAAATCAATAATAAATTTCTAAGGTAAAATTAATATGATCTAAAAATTATAAATTTTATATCTTTAAAAAATTCTAAAATGGTCATCCATAGAATTATATTCATTAATAAAATTAATTTTTTTTGTTGTATCAAAATTTTAAAAAGTATTTTAACTACTATTTACATATCATCACTGTAAATTATATAAAATGATAAATGGGATTCATAACTACATAAAAAAACCTATGTAACATCCATGGACTATCTAGATGTTATGAACACATAATAAAGGATCAAAGAATAGAATCTCCACATTGATGCAAGCACATAACAAAGAGAACAATTAACACTAAAATATTATTTTTTCACAAAGAATGATTTATAAATTCATAATAATGAATTTTAAATGAATGATATAAATTAAAATAAATATTTATATGGTTATTAAATATAAGAATAATAAAATTATTTGATTATGTTGTAGGTATGATTGTGATTGACTGAGCAAGAATACTTTGTAATATTTTATGGTGAATTCATCTTCTTTTATTGGGTTATACTTTTCCATCTTTGAATATAATCTTAAAAGTTTTTTATAATCTTATAATTTCTTATTTTAAATTTCATATTCTATTTTTATATTGGTAAATTCAATTTTCACATTAAAATCTTCCCCTTTGATGGATTTATTTCTTCATAAAAATATGACAATGTTGAGAATAATTTTAATCCTCTCTATTACCTATTTCTCCTCCATGTCCACATTCATTCCCACCAAAACAATTCAGTTTCATTAGTTTTAAATAAAAATATTTTAGTATTCTTTAATATTCATATTTACCTCTATCTATCCATTAAATTATATTCTATAAGTCTTTTATAGACTTTATTTCTTTAAAAATGGATAAAAAATAATAAAAAAATATATATTTACTTTAATATATTATATATCATCATCCAAAAGTTCCTTATATATACTTTATTTATTTATGATGTTCCATTATTAATGGTAATTTTGAATCAATGTTTCAAATATTATTCTCTTCCCCTTATTGAAAATGGGTTTTTAGGATACTTGTAAATTTGTACAACATTAATGTTTTTAAAACTCTTTTTATGAGTTTTACTTCTATTTTAATTTATCCCTCCTAAATATATGTATCCTATAGATTGATGTTTCATGAATCACCTAATAAATTATTTTTCGGTATACTTGTTCTGGTTTGTTGAATATTTTATATCAGTCTATCAAATTTTTGAGTTTATCAAATGTGACACCGATTTAAAATTTTATGCAACCCCTATTCCTTCCATGGATTTTACACGATAAAATATATGATTTTTTTAATGTGAAAAAATGTATATAGTTTATAATTATATGGATGGGTCCAAAATATCCGTTTAATAAACTAGATAAAACATTCTATCTATTGAGATAATAATTTTGTGGTTGGAAATGATTACAGTTAGCTATGTTTACAATATTTTGCGTAGACCTGATTTCTTTTAGCTATGTTCTAAAACTTAAGCATTAACTAGATTATTATTTTATATGTTAAAATTTGTATGCATGGACTTGATTACAGTTTTCTATCTTCAAAAACTTATATTTCTTCTAGATTCATATATCTTTGTTTATGAACTTCTACATGAACCTAACTTATATTTCATCCTGATCACTATGGATCATAATTATTGTTTCATGATTCTATATTCTCAAATACATGAAATATTTTATTCGATCATGATGGCCCTTTTTAAGGTTATATGTTATTCTATCATATGTTATGGATAGCCCTAATTATTCTATGATATTTTAATCATAATTTTCCTCCATTATCATGTTTTCTTATTAGTTTATGGTGAAACCATTTCTGATTCAGTGATACATTTTCTTTTAATAAGAATTTTAGATCAATAATTCTTATTTTCTCAATTTATCAAAGTAATTACTTATAGGATTATGTTTTAGAGGATTTTATGTGAGGATATTTTTTTAGAGATACTAAAGAAATAATATGCTACAAGAAAATTACGTATATAATCTAAAAATACACTAGAATATTATGTTATATGATTTTTTATTAATGATTTATAATGTATATTTTATTTAAATAAGAAAATATTTGCATGTATATCTTAGGTTATCTCACTGAATACCATCTTACTAAACTACCTATATGATCCTAGGTTTTCGTATGAGGTAAATATATTTTATATTTCATCCAAAATGATTGTTCAAAGTCTAATGTGAATACCATTTGATTTCATGGGGGTATTAGTGGTGTCCAAGTATTTTTTAGTGCCCAGAGCCTAACTTTTTAGAAAAATTAGACTCGATAAACGACTTTTAGAAGTCAGGAAGGAAAGGTCACATGGTCTAACAAACCGTGTGAGGCTTGGATAGAGGGGATTAGAAGCCCACACAGTTTAGGGAAACCATGCGGAAGGAGGTTCATGAATATATGAAGTGTTGCATTCCTAAAAAATTGGATACAAAAATGGTAAGGTAAAACGTATGCACTAACCATGTAGGGTGATCCTTGAAGTGGTGAAGGGTGCATGGTTTGTCCAAATATGCATCCAAACCATGTAGCCGAGTATTTTTAGGTGATATAAATTTTTTTCCATTAAAATTATTTAATTACTATTTTTTCATTTTGTTCTCCTCTTTCAAATAGAAGTGAGGTGTTGGTGTTCCTTTTAAGGAAATGGGTTTTCATTCCCACTGTTTTCTATCTGATCTTAGAATCTAGAACCATTGGTCTCAATGGATATGTGGCGATGAGTACTCAATTAATTTTGGGATGTTTTTTTGTTTTTCTAGATATTGAAGAAGTTATTTAGGTTCAATCTAATATGCCCAAATTCTAGATTCTTCATTTGTTCTTCATTTTTCTCTCGACTTTAGTCGAGTTAGAATTATAATTTATTAATGAGTTGTGTCTGGGTGTAGCTAACCCAGATATGAGAAAATGCTAAAATGATTCATATGGAAATTGTTTTTTTATGTATTTTGACTATTATAGTTGAATTGATTTCAATGTTGGATGATTCACCTAAATTGTGATATTGTCATTTACTTAATTGAGGGTTTATTTTTTTGAAACTTGATGAGAGGAGTGTTTTCCATCTCATACATCATTTTAGGTACTTCATAGAAATCACATGAGACACATTTTTCTATACAAAATAGGACTCATATTTTTTTGAATGATATTGTCATATGTGTCCTAATAGATATACCTATTTATTTGATAGATGGCCCATGAAGTGGTTTGGGAAACATGGTCGGTACCTAGATTTCCATTCATAACCTAAGTATTTTTTTCCTAATTAAGATAAAACAGACACCCTAAGTATCCAATTGTGGTATGTTGAGTCATGGAGTCGCGTGAACTGCAATGTGTTATGCTGTGGATTAGGTGGATGTTATATTTTGGTTCAGGAGGAGTATATGAACTTGCGGATCAAAAGTTGTGAACCCTTTGGTTCAACAATTTAAAATGAATTCTGGAATGAATATGAATTTAAATGGGAATTCAAATGTTTAAATAGAGAACTCAACATAGACTCAATGTTTCAGTGGGTAGTAGGTATCATCTCTAAGGATGTTCATGATTGTTCCTTTTTAATAGTGAACCTTTCTATTGATATTTTCTAAGGTATGTGTTTGGAATTTTAGAGACATTACACCACAATGAACTCCAGTCATATACTAAGAGGGTGGTGACAACCATGATCAAAGGTGGTGGGAAATTGGATAATAGTGGATCTTATTATAGTTATAGCTATGATACTGGCTCTTTTATTGGAGATAGGTGCCGAGGCACAGTTTCATAAGGGTTTTTTCACAATATACATACTTTTTAGGGAGCACCATAGCTTGCCTTGTTTGTGGAAGAGCTAACATGTGTGTTATAGTAGTAGAATCCTCCCATGTTTTTGGGGTATAGTGGTCTATATGTTGTTGATTTTTGGATTGAGACAACTCTATCAATATTAGATCATTTGGAGATACCTCATGAGAGGAGGGTGAAGATCACGAGATACATGATTTATGGAGTAGTAAACCATTGGTTAGATTTTTTTTAACCAAGATAAGAGGTTGTGAGACATGGGTTTGATGGATTTCTATACCCGATTCTATAATTAATTTTTTGTGACATTGAGATAAGAGATGGCCCGTGAGTTCATGCGTCTATAGTAGGGTTCTATGATAGTTATTGAGTATTCAAAACACTTTACAGAGCTTCGTTGTTGTGCGCCGATATATATTTCTACTAATGTATCAAAGGAGATATGATTTGAGGAAGGTATCAAAAATTACATTGGATATCAGATCAATTTGTTTAGATTGAACTCTATTATTAAAATAGTAAATTAGGTGTTTATTACAAAGAGGTAATTGAGGGGATATGGGGGTGTAGAGAAGAGAAGTATATTCTATCGACTTATTAGATTGACATCCAGTGGTATGAATTGGAATTTTGAGGCTTCCAATGAGATTTGTTCTAGCTATGATACTTGGGATAGTAGTGCCATTTTATATTGTTAATGTAGAAGATAAGGATATGTGAGGAATCAATGTGACTAAAACCTAGTTGAGTGCCGAAGTTTCAGTAAGATGGTCTATGTTCAATCTTTCTATATGACCTTCCCTCAACCATTTAATGAAATGGGTTAGCTCTAACTATGGGTTTAGAAGTGAGCTATATAGATCCACGATAGGTAGTGACCTGGAGCATTATTAGTTATTCAAGATGAGGTGGTTCTGGTTGTATCCAAGGAAGCTAGGCACCAGTTGTATCTAGACAACATAGTGGGCTTGGTTTAGGTAGCGAGGTTCTGCCACAGGGCCATGGTTTGGTCAAGAAATATTTTTTACCACCTAAAAATGAGGAGATGGGCACTTGAACATTTATGTTGAGTGGTATAATCATAGCAGCCTATACTCTTATAACTTTTCTTTTTGACATAGGACCATCACAAAGTTTCATATTTGTACAATTAGTGGAAATTCTTTGGCATTTTTTGTGGTTTTATGAGGGTGTAATGATTCTTGACACTCTGCTGGAATCATAATTGATGATGTTTGTTAGTGTAGGGAGTTCCCCATTGAGATTGGTGGGTGTCACTCTGTCTAGAATTGTTTGTTCTCTAATTTGATCAAGTATTATGTCATACTCGGTATAGACATGATGGCTTCTTATAAAGCATAAATTGATTTTTATCATTTTAGGGTGAAGTCCGCATCACCAAAGGGTGGGGTGCTTATTCAAATGGATGAATGGGATGTATAGGAAAGCCGAGATAGACCATAGCATCATGGTTTGGGTGGAATGACAACCTAGATTTAAAGGTTATATCTAGATGATCAGGGATTACATTAGTCATATTTCCCTCCAGTGGATAATTGTTTCAAGGATGTCAACCTAGATGAATTTTTCGATTTAAATCCTAATAGACAAGTAGATTTATCCGCTGCGGCAGTGTTGGGACTTACACTGGTATCCATTCCCCCATATAGGATGGCTATGGAAGAGGTACATGAGTTCACCAAAAAGCTAGAGGAGTGGGTGAAAAATGGGGTTATACAACCTAATACATCTATATGGGTTTCTTTAGTCATTTTTTAAAGTATAAGGACGGTAACCTTAGACTATGCATATATTTCCAAAAATTGAACTAGTTGACTGTTAATAATTGATATCAATTTCTATGGATATATGACCTTTTTGATCATCTCTATGGAGATCATGTGAACTCAAAAACTGATTTATGGTCCGGATATCACCAGGTGAATGTTTGACCAATATACATACATTTTAAAACATCCCATATAAATTATTTTCTAAACAAATATCTAGTTATTCCATTTGGTCTCATGAATGCACCGCCCATTTTCATGGTGTTGATAAACCAATTTTTCTATCCTTATCTCAATTTGTTTGATGTGGTTTTCAAGGATGATAATTTGGTTTATTCTTAAAATTGAAACAAAGATCACAAACATATTTATATCATTTTGTATGTAGTAATATTAGAATTTTTAAATGCTAAGATTACAAATTTCAAATTTTGGATGGATTAGATTCACTTTCTAATTCATATTCTCTTGGAGACAGGAGTATCAGCAGAACTAGAGAAGGAGAGGGTTATTGTTTTTTGAGACAATATAAATATCCTCTTTAACATTTAGGGTTTCTTGGGGATATAAATATATCATAAGAGTTTCATTCATGACTTATCACACTTAGTGGCACCATTGATGGGCCAGACTAAGAAGGGTGTGGATTTTATATGCTCAGATACCTATGTGATAGCCTTTCATCAGCTGAAAGGGATACTAACTTCAATGTTAGTCCTGGTACTTCTAGATTACAGAAGAATCTACATCTTTTATTATGATGGATAAGGTATTAGTCTTGGAGAAATTCATATGCAGGGGGATAGAGTCATGGCATATGGGTCTTCAAATATGAGGCCACATGAGAGTAATTACCCTATGGATGATCCTATGTTATCTATTGTTGTTCATACATTTCATTGTTTGAGAAAATATTTACTGGGGGGTAATTTTGTTGTGTAAATGGACCACAAAGAATTAATTATATAATAACACAATGTGATATAAATTTATAGTAGTGAATGTGGATTTAGTACCTATTGTCTTTTGACATTTGGATTACCTATATTCCTAGAAATAGAAATCCATGGGAAAATTCACTGTATAGGGGGACTAAGTTACAGGTAGTTCCGGAGGCTATTAGTGAGTGGAAACTTATGGAATTATTCTTCGAGATGAACTTTTAGGTGAAAGGGAGTCTGGGGTAGACCTTTCTTTCTTATTTAGGTATGACCTATACTATATGGGATAGAGTGAGGATGAGTAAACTATCATACTCAAGTGGCCTAGTCATACATGGGAGTGTGGTAGGTGAGGACATGCCTCCTGGTTGTACTATGGGTGAGGATGAGATCTTGCATATCTACAGTTGTGTTTGGGTTCAATTGGACATATGTTGGAAGAGAATGCAGGAGTTTCATGTCTAATTTTGGGAATTACATTGCAAAATTTCAAATATGTATCCGGATTTATTCCATCAATAATAGTGTCTCGGTGTGAACAGAGCGGTAACTATTTTTGATACAAGGTTTTTCAACTATCAGTAGATGATGGAGGAACATCACCGAACATCAAGAATTTTACAATAGTTACCAATTCCTAAGAGGAAATGGGATGATGTCGGGATAGAATTCATTACCAGTTTTCTGAGGTTGCCTTGTGGTAGTGATATTGTTTGGTTTTTTTAGATAAGGACATTGTGGTTTCACAGTTACTTCCAATCAAAGAGACCATCAGTGTGAATGAACATGGGAGGTTGTATATCTGTGAGATAGTATGACTTCATGGGGTCCCTCATACTACTGTTTTAGATGGGGATAACCAGTTTGCATCTCATTCTAGTAATAGTAAAAAAAAGAAATTGGGTAGAAAAATTATTTTGAGAATGAAATACCCCCATAAGACCGATGAACAGTCATAGCATATGATATAAGTGTTTGAGGACATGTTACGATCATGCATCTAGTATTTTCAGGGCTCTTGAGTGAGGCATATACCCCTGTCTAAGTTTGCCTAAAAAATTAATTTCATGAAACTATACATATGGAATATTATTAGGATTTTTATGGAAAAACATGGTCATATAACTTATGTTGGTTAGATGCAACTGATGTAATTTTATAAAGATTGCATCTCATGTAAAAGTCTTCTGAGAAGGTTAGTTGATTAGAAAGCAGATGACAACTGCACAGTCTCGATAGAAATCTAATGAAGATTGATGTCGATGACCAATGGAGTTTTAGGGAGGGGTTTAGGTATTTATATATGTCTCAATGAGCTCATGAAATAAATGTATTTAGAGATAGCATAAGATTTTACCCTGATATGTTAGGATATTTGGGATTCTAGAGCGATTCAAGATGATATACAATCAGTTGAAGTTACCATAGAGGTACTGATCCATGAATTTTTATTCTATGTATCTCAGATAAAACATTGTTATTCAGATCTATTATATGTTTCCATCCAAATGATCTTTCATTACAGGTAGATGTGTCCTTTTATAAGTGTCTTATTCGTATTATTGACTCGACAATGAAGGTTCTATGAGGCCGACAGTTCCTCTAGTATGTGTGATATGAAATCATGACCATTTATAGGATGAGACATGAGAGCTGGAGGCTGATGTATATTCTTAGTGGTCACAGTTATGCTCAGATGAATCTTGACCACCTTAAGAGGGTAATTTGGGGAATAATTTCTTTAATGGGGGATGATTGTAAGATCTTGGGTTTCCCTTAGTGGTATGGATATTTTTTAATTTTAGTATAAATGGTTGTTTAATGGATAATGTGAATACCATTTGAGGTTATCAGGGTATCGAGGATGGTTGGGGATTGTTCAGAGTCTAGAGCCTAGCTTTTTTGAAAATTTAGATAGGACACATTATTAGTAGAAACCATGAAGGATAGAGTACATGATTTGAAAAACTGTGTGAGGCCTAGACAGTGGGATTCGGGAGCCTGTACAGTTTATAGAAATGATGTTGAAGGAGGAACACCCCGATAAGAAGTATTTCAGGCACTTCACAATGTTTTTAGGAATATTGTTTTGCATGGATTGGAAAACTACATGAACTAACCTTATAGGGTGCTATTTGAAGCAATGAAGAGTGAAAAATTGACAATGGTTAGGCCAACCATGCGTCCAAGCAATAATGCCCATTATTTTTAGTATTAAATTAAAAAATTTCCCTTTAAAATATTTAAAACCCAATATTCCTTTCCATTCTCCTCTATTGGAAATTAGTGTGGTTTGGGAGCTCTTTTAAATGCCATAGTGCATCTTTTCAACTATTTATTTATCCGATTTCGGAGTCAAGCACCATTGGTCTCATTGGATTCACACTAGTGAGTACTCAATTCCTTTTTCTCATTTTTCATTATTCTTATTATGGTTAGTATAAGGAACCATCCTAAAACATTACATAATATTGTGTGAAGTAAATTTTTTTACATAATTTAATATTTAGAATCTTTTTAGGTTTATACTTTTAGAGAATTTTTCTATAACTATTACATAAAAAACCATAAAATACAATGTGGACAATTCTAAAGCGTATCCATTTTTTCAATGTATAAAACATTTAAAATAAAACCTGACTTAGTTTTCATGAAAATTCTTCACAACTTACAACATGACTTCCTATTTTCTCCAACCCATCCTTATCTACTATTAAAAACATTTTTAAACTTTGGATGAGCCCAAAAAAGATTAATTAAGGACATAAAAGAAGAAATAAAACTGTTAGTCCTTGTATACTATAAACCCATGGAATTTTTTTCATAAAGATATACTATTGACCAATAAAAGATAATATCACTAGATTACCTCATTAATTTATAAGATTACCATAAAACAACATTAAAAACCTAAATCGTAGAGGTGATGTAAAACTAATTACATCTATTTGTGGAGGTGAAAGTTCACACATAAACATGAACAATTAATTAATTCCCATTTGATGGAAATAGAGATGGATTTAGGTGATGATATTAAAATAATGAAATATTAGTATATTTAGAATAATTAAGTCACTATATTATCATCATTAATGATTATTTGAAAAGAGTAAAACAATGTAAAAAATATAAATACTTGACTAAAAACATAACCTTTTCTTTGTATGGTCACCTTTTATTAGCACCTTAACACATCTAAGGAGGGTGTTATGCCTGATATTAGAGCTATAGAATGTGGTTAGGGATCATAGGGAGGTATTATGTAAGATATTTTCTACACCAAATTGGTTTTAAAATGTGAAGAAAATAGTATAATGTATTCCCTTTTATAGAAGAGGGGAGGGTCACTCTTAGAATTATTTAAAATATTAAATTAATATAAATTAAATTTTTATTCAAAATGGGTCCAAAGTGACTTATTTAGAATATAGTATGATAATTGGTCAAAATAAATTCTTAAAATGAAAATTAGATAAGTTTTTATTATTTTTTAATCATTATATTTTTTTTAACTCTTATTAATTAGAACTATGATATCATATAATTTATACATTGAGGGTTACTATAATTAATATAAAATGTAAAAACATCAATAAACGAGTCATTGTTGAAATTTTATAAATTATCATATTAATTTTTTGGAAATTGGTATTTGATTAATTTTATATCATTTAATAAACTATTTTATATTTTTAAATACCATTAGTGTCAAATTTGACACATTTCTTTCTGTCACTTTTTAAAAAATATCATAAAAATTTTATATCTTCTAAAAAAATAATTATATCATCCATGAAATGCCACAATAAACCATAAAATTTGTGTATAGAATCAATTATGTCAAATTATATTTATTTTAATATTCATAATATCTTTTATTTTATTTATTCAATAATTAAGAAATTAGTGCATCATCATTGTTTCACCAGTTAATTTGACTATTTTTTACTAAAAATTATTAATAAATTACTATAATATAGGTATAAATTTTATATTTGAAATTAATATTTTTAGTTGAGAATATCCCTTATATATCCTCATATGAAACATACTTTACTTGATAAAAACAAGTCTGTGAAAAAATTTGTCTTCTCTTTGAATATAATATTATAAATGTCTTACTCACACCCAAGGGGCATCCAAAGGACATATATTTGACCCAGGGATATTTTTGGTCTAAAAGCTCTAATATAATTAAATTATGAATAGTGTTATTGTTATTTTATATTAGGTAGAATATTATTTTATTTCCTTTAATTGTGTGATTTACTATTAACCGTTGTAATAAAAATATTACAAAAGTTACTATTAATAATGTGCAAAAATAAAAGGGATATATTTACATAATTCTGACCTTATTATTAAAAATATACATTTATTAAAATTAAAAACATATAATTCTATTAAATTTATTAAAAAAAATCTCATTTGCGGATCGATAAAACATGTTTTTAAAGTAAAAACATCAAAAAAATCCATAAAGTCTTTATATCAAATTTCAATGTGAAATTGATTCCACTGTACTAAATTGGATTAAATAATTAAAATATAATCTAATTATACTTTAAAATGATTAGAAATTATAATCAAACTATATAAAAAAATTAAATAAAAAAATTTGAATTAAAATTAAGTATTTTTACAATTTATTAAAAAATGAATCTTATCAGAAAAATATAAAAAATTAATCCAAAGTAAATTTTAATGATACAATTTAATGTAACAATTTTTGTTTTTTAATAGAATTTATAAATGTTTCAAAATTATTTTTAAAATGGGTTCTCCATCAAAAGACGGTAAATTTGTGATTTTTGAAAGGTATGAATTTTTATGCATAAATTGGAATTTTTTCTTATATCTTGATTAGAAAAAATATATGATAAATCTTAAACATTAGAATAAATATAATATATATATATATATATATATATATTTAATTATTAGAACCTAATAATAGTGGTCTTGTTATTTTGAAAACTCGCTTCTTTGCACTTATATTTTCTTTCAGAAAAAAAATTCTATTTATTAGAAAAAACGTTTTATTTTTATTCATAATTAATTGGAAACTAAAAAGTTAATTATATATAATTTAGTAAGCCATATTTTCATAATTTAGTTAATACTGTTCATTCTTTCTATTCTAATAGCTAGGTTTTAATGGTAACATTGATAATAATATTTAGTTGTCTGTTTATGCTCAATGTGAAGTATCACATTCACTATAGAACATTATGTTTACTTTTTTTTTAAAAAGTTTTGATGTTACATTCTCCTCCACTTCTGGAAAATGTTTCCTCATAATTTGAATCTCATGATAAAAAACTTGGGGTTTGACTTTTCAAAACACCTTAATTGCAATAATACATTCGAAAAATATTAAATGAAACCTCCAATTTTAAATAATGAAAGGGAAGTAAGAAGGGTAACTGAGATAAAGCATACTAGGGATCCATTTCAAAAAGCATTGACATGGAAGAGAAAACTAACCATCATGTTCTGATGGAGTGTGATAGAAAACATGGTCAAGAGAAAGTTAACAATCAAAAAACCATAAATTAGTGATAGGATAAAAATTCATTGATTTCCATGTATAAAATGTAAACAGATGATATTTTTGTTTTAATATTTTTTTAATATAGTTTAGTAATTCATTTACTTCCTAGAATAAGAGAATAAGGAAATGTACTTAATTGGAAATTATAGTTTCATACTTTAATCAAATTTCACTAAATAATCATCTTTTTTCCTAAAAGTATTTACAATATATTTCTCTTGTTGAAAAAAAATTAACCAAACCCAAAATTGTTAGGATAATATAAGATAATTCCTTAAAAAATATTCTTAATATCCCAAATTAAATAGTAATACCCAAGTTCAACATAGACTATTAAACAAATAACTGTCCACAAAATTTATCAAAAAAATTCATGACAAAGATTAAAATGAAAAAATAATTTGATCTTAATGACTTCTAAGATATATTTTAGGAATTATATTAAAATAAAATAAATTACTCTTTAAGTATCACACCAACAAGTAAGTTCACTAATAAACTTCAACATATGCTAATCATTTACTCGAATTAAATTTATCAACATATGTCCATAATGAAATCATTGATTCTTCCAAAATATAATTCAAGTTTTATTTCTCAATTAAAATTACATAGTATTCTATTTACCTGAACCGTATAATATTCCAAAAATAGTGAAATTCTTCCAAAATAACTTTAATCACTTAATCAAAAAATCATTTTCCAATCCCCAGATTATCTATTTTATATACATATGTTCCAAAATTCAACTTATTCTTCATCCATAAAATCATTTAACTAAAAATGATAAGTCATACTAACTGGGACTTCACGCATGCATGTGGTAGGAGTTGCACCCTTATAACCCTTCATTTGTGGGTTCTATTCCCACAACCCTACCAAATGCGATAGGTTTTCACCCATCCTTTCATATGTAGTTTTTAGTTTCCTCATATTCTATTTTAATGGAACTAGTTATTACTATAAAAATATTTTTATGATCATGATAATCCCATTCATGAACCTTCCTCCTATGACATCGATTTGCATAATGGGTATACTAACCACATTTAAAACATTCAATTAGTAACTCAAGAATAACTTATTTCCCTTTTATGGAGTAAACTGAACACTTCCCTTTTCCATGGTAGAATATTTCTTTATGATATCCATTATCACATCTAAAACATATTTACATCGCTTTAAGACAATTTTATAGGGGTTTCATTCCACATTCTTGACACATATGCCATTGAATTTATTTTCCCTTATGATCATTGTTATGTAAACATCTACAAGGATTCATTTCTATCATATATTATGTATTAGAAAACTCCCCAAAGTTCAAGTGGTTAATCCTTAATATTGATAGTTGGTTTAGAATAACCAAAATAATTCTCATTACAGCTCCTATTTAATTCAGTTTCTTAATCAGAGAGACAATATAATTTGCTTCACATCTTGTTACTTTGGTTCCTACTAGATCTATCCACTTACTAAAACCAAAATCATTAGTCTGAGTATATCAATAAAATCATCATGTTCCATCATATGAAGAAGAAAAACACAAACATATTTGTATTCCTGTAATCTCAAACTCATTCATTTTATCTAAAATAATTATGACCCTTCCTACCATGTTAACCATTTTTTTACACACAACTTGTAACTTATGCTTAAATAACACCCTAACATCTAAAGTTATCTAAATCAACCTCGGATAGTAACAATATGGTCCCAAACATAAACATTATATAATATTGTGTTAAGTAAATAATTTTAATTAGTTTCAAATTGAGGATATTTTTAGGTTTATACTTTTAGATAACTAGGCCATACATATTACATAACAAAACAATAAAATACGATGTGGAATCTTCCAAACAATATTCAATTTTTTCAAATTACAAAAAATTTCAATTAAAACATGATTTCATTTTTAGGAAAATTCTTCATAACATCAAATTGACTTCCTCTTTTCTCTTAATCATCCTTATATCTGATGAAATAAATTTTAAAACATTGAATGAGCACAAAAAAATTTTCAAGGGTCATTAAATATGGAAATAACACATTATTCCATGTATAATTTTAACCCACGAAAACATTTTTACCAAGTGAAAATTTTAACCCATAATAAATAAAGGCTTTAGAATACCTCATGAAATTATAAGATTCCTATAGAACAATATATAATACATAAATTATAGAGGTAACTTGTTGAATCCATATAAATATTTAATTTATTTTATATTTCAAGGCAACATAGTGAGTAACCTTCATGGTTATATTGGAATACCAACCACTGTATATTCCCTTAATCTCTGAGGTGAAACATAACTAGATAACTCCATCTCATTAACCAATGAATTCGAGAGCTATCACGGGGTCACACACCCTTATTTTATCATGGAACCACATATATTAATAAACTATTTTTAATAACTATAACATAATCATAACAAAAAAAAGTATTCATAAAGGAAAAATAACATTTCCACTTTGAAATCATTTTTACAAATCCACATACTAAAAAATGAAGATGATTTATTTGAAAATTATTGTGAAAACATTTAAATTAAGAATCAGTAAATCAAAGCTACATAAAATAAATAAATTATTTTTATGAAATATATTCTAGAAAAATTATCATTGTATTTTTTTAAAAATAGTTGAAAGAGTAAGTTTAAAAGTTGTTGTTACAAGAAAACCCTATACCTTGAGTCTGACTCATCACACACATTATTTATCATCCGGATTAAAAAACTGAAGTTAATTATTTAATTTTTTGAGAACCTTTTTATAGTTTATTATTCCTTTTATATCACTAATTATCATATAATAACAATTACTTAATTATTTATGTTCATGTTAGAGGTTTTGATGACATTCGATTCTTGAGTCCAAAATGAATTTGGAGTGAAGTAAATAGTCCTTGTGGTCATTATTAAATAATATCTAGAATAATATTCATGAAATAATAATCTCTTTTATACATAAATTAAAATTTTAAATCAAACCATTTATGTATGAAAAATTAACAACATTATAATCCTAGAGATGGTAGGCCATATATACGCATGAGTGATGGTTCAATTTGACAATGATCTTCTTAATTATAATTTTATAAATTAATAATGATTATAATATCGTTAATATCATATTAATTCTTTAAATATACATATATATATCATCAAAGTAATGTGGTTAATAAAAATGAATCACATCGCTTCGTAGAGGTGATAGTTCACACGTACGCACAAACGTCGTTATCATTTATATGTACATGGAAAGGTAAGAAAATTAATGATATATTATTATTTCATAATTATAAATATTTCATAAATATTGTATATAATCATTAATTCTATCATTATAGTCATTCTTGAGAGATGGTAATGGAGAATGAATTATACCAGTTCGTGGAGGTGATAGTTCACATGTACGTACAAAAAATTATTTCTTTTCTCATTTCATGGTAGTGGAAATAGATTTAGGTGATTATATTAACAAAAAAACATATTAATATTTTGATTATACTATATTTATTATGTAATCATGGTTTAATATGATTTTAATGATGTGGAAGAAGAAATAAAATAGAAATACTTGATTGAGAAAGACACATTTCCTTTGGCTGCTCATCTTTGATTGACACAGTAACACCTCAAAGGAGGATGATCTTCCTAATATAAGAGCTCTAGAATGTGGGTATGGATTAAAGTTAATTATTTTATCAAATAATTTCCAACAAAATAGGTTTAAAGTTATAAAGAATAGAGAATAATGAGTTAACTTTTATAGGTGTGGGGATAGGCACTATTGGAATTCTTTAAGATATTAAATTAATAATTTATAAAAAATATGTAAAAAGTGACTTATTTAGAAAATATAATGACAATGGGTTGAAATAAATTCATCAAATCAAAATTATACTAGTTATTATTAATTTTTAATCCTTATTTGTTTAACCCTTTTTAATTATTACCATGATATCATGTAATTTATATTTTGATGGTTACTATAATTAATATAATATACCAAACTACCAATAAATGTTTCATTAATTAAATTTTATGAATTATAACAATATTTTTGAATAAATTGGGTTTTTTATAAATTTTATATCATTTAATAAAATATTTTATATTTTAAAATACCATTAATGCCAATATTGACATTATTCATTTCTAGACTTTTTAAAAATATAATAACATTATATCTTCTGAAAAACATAATTAACTCATACAAAACATGTAAAAGTCTTCCAAAAAATTATGTTATGCAATAAATAATTCATGTTATATTTATTTTAATATTTATGATAAAATTTATTTATTCTTTCATTAATTAAATAATTACATCATCATCATTTTGTCACTGTTTAACATAATTATTTATTTCATAAAAATTATGAATAAATTACCTTGATTTAGGTAATGATTTTATATTTCTTATAATATTTATAGAAAAATTGATCTCCAGTATAACCCCATATTAAAACTACTTGATAAAAACAAGGGTGTGGAAAAAGATTGTATTCTTATTGAATGTAATATTATAAATGTCATACATACAAAAAAGTGCCTTAAAAAGAATATAACCTAGACCCAAGGATATATTTAGTCGAATAAAACACATATAATTAAATTAGGATAACTTTTAGGTTGATTTTATGTTAGTTACAATAATAATTTTACCTTCAATTACCCGATTTACCCTTAACCGTGGTAATAGAAATATTAATAAAGTTACTATTTATAATGTCCAAAAATAAAAGGACCCTATTTAAATAATTTAGAAATTTTGATTAAAAAATTAAATCCATTTTTCCAAATTCAAAAGACATAATTGGAGTAAATTAGTTGATAACTAATCCTATTGATTGTTTGAGAAAGATTTTTAAATTTAAAGGTTCAAAAGAACACAATGTTTTTATATCCAATTTAAATGTGAAATTGATTTCAATGAGCTGATTTTTATTAAATGATAAATTTTTAATCTAATTATACTTTAATACTAATTAAAATGATAATATAACTATATAAATAAATTATATGAAAAATTAGTTTTGAATTAAAATGCTGTATTTTTTATTATTCATTAGAAAATGAATCTTATCAGAAAAATATAAAAAATTCATAAAAATTAGATTTTTATACTCTGATTCCAAATAAGAATGTTTTTCAAAATATTTCTTATAAAAATATATATTTAATATGGGTTCTACATGGAAAGGTTCTATAGCCGTGCTTTTTGAAAAATACTCTTTTTTATATATAAGATTATATTTGTTCTTATATCATTACTAAAAAATATATAAGATTAATTTTAGACATTATAATGAATATAATATATATATATATATACGTACAACATTAATAAGACCCAAAAACAGTGGTTTTATTTTTTTATTAACACACATATTCGCACTTACAATGTTTTTTGACAAAACATTTTTGTTTATTTAAAAAAGGATTTATTTTCATTTATAATTAACTGTCACTAAACAATTAATTATATATACATGAATAAACCATATTTTTATTATTTAGTTAATAATATTCATTACCACCATTCTAATGTCTAGGTTTTAATGGTAACATTAATTATAATATTTTGTTTTTCGTTTACGCTCGATGTGGTGTATTAGGTTTAACATAGGACATCGTGTTTACTTTAAAAAAAAGTTCGATGTTATATGGAGAAGAATTTTGGTTCAATGTTATTTGCCATAATTTTAGGTTCATTATCAATTCTTAATTTTTCCCTCAATCAATGTTGAATTAGAAGCTCCAACTGGTCAAGCACTCTACTACGAACCTATTGTAGGTGGTATACACTTTTTTTGTGGTGTGGTTCTTTCGAGATCTAGTTTTAATTTTGTGGAATGCCATATTTTTTCAAAGTGTACCCTGGAGTGAATTAAATGTATAAATTAAATTTATTGGAACCAATTAGGGATTTCCATGGGTTCCTTGAGGCTTGATGGAGGTTGTTTCCCCAACTATGGTATCCCATGTGATGCGCCTTTGAGATTGGACTATGTTGAATCACTCATGGGGTGTGTGTTTGAGATTTTATAGTTATAGGAATCCCACTAAAAATGGAATTGATCATAATTGATTAATTAAAATATAGTATGACTCATTTTCAATATAATATAAGATGTTTATTTTTTAACTGTTTAATTGTGTGATGTTTTATGAGTGGGTAAAATCATGTAATATATTTGAATCAGAATTATTATATGGGTGTTGAAACTCATGTATTGTAATTGAATGGTAATTATAATACAAGTGGGAAAAATCATGGAATTTAATTCTTTTGAATTGATAAATGGATCAAATGATAAATGATTTCATTAGATGCATTGGATGTTACACCATAGATCTAGATAGTAGTAGTGAATACCTTGGATGAGATTGATCCTTGGGTTCAGATTCATTGGGATTCCATGGGCCTTTCTACCTCTTAGATCCATCTTTTTTGGGATCATGGTGGAAATGGAATATTAACGTGATCCTTAGACACCATTGTAGGTATAACCTAGTTTCTATTGAGATGATCCTTGGGCTTGATGAGGATTCCTTAGTTCACTATACCTTGTATCTGGCCCTGTGGGGTTTGAAACTTCTAACTATACAGCTACATCATGTTAAACATGAGATTCTTGATTTTATAGTGTGGATATTTTTTATATATTGTATAGAATATATGGCATGGTCATGGATGATATGATATATTGTTTATACATAATGGTCAGGTTGTTTACTTCCTTTCTGATTTACTGTTGCCTTGTTATATGATCTTGAACACTGTTTTATAGAGATCCTTGTTTGGCTATACAACTTCACTTTACTTTATCGACATATTCTGTAAATACGCAAGCTTGAAGTAAAAGGATATTTCATTAATTTTGTGGAATAATTAATATATGACACAAACAAATTCCCAAGGACCATATTAGTTTAGTGTCTTTGGAAACATGAGATATAATATTGTAACATGGTGACATATCTTCAACGACTCCCATAAAGATGTTCCGCTTTTGTTTTCCTAACTAAAACCCCTGTTTATATCATGGGGAAAATAAAACATAAAAAGGGTGAGCTTAAATGACCAGTAAGGGTAAACCTAGAGAACATAAAACAAACCATAAATATTTGAATGTAAAAACATGAACATAAAGTTTAAACCTAAAAATATGGACTCATGAAATAAATCTTGGTAGTACGTAAAGCATGGATCATAAAAGAGATCTAACCATGATAGAATAGAACTGACATAAAACATGTAATTGTAGAAAACTAATAAGCATATAAAATGATTTCTATAGTATCCATGGCATTGTTGTGAAGACAACTTTTTTGGATAAAGTCCATTACGGAACTTGGTTAATTTGTCATTCTAGTAATGTTTTATTGAACCTGATTTACTTACCATTATAGTAATGCATATATCCTGAGGTATAGATATTTACCTAATACATTGGAGAGAGATATATGTCCTACCCATCTCATAATTAAATCTTTCTTACATTTCCCAAAAAATATAAATCATTCAACATAACATAACCCAAGAAATAAAATTGATTTATTAAATTCCATCATAACATAATACATATGAAAGATCATTCAATAATTAATGAAATAAAATAATAGTAATAATAGGGATATAAACATAACCCTATTTAAGAGAATCATCTTAGATGGAGAATAATTTTGATAAAACACCTGAACTTAGTTCTTGAGGAAAATAACCTTTCTTCTAAAAATATTTTTTTCTCAAAATGCTTCACAATTTTAAAGGAAAATAATTTAGTTGAAAATAAATATTAAATAGTGTAGAGTAAGCTTCATGGAAATAAGGCATCATGAAACTGTAAAAATCCATTCATGCCGTATAATTTTAAAAAACATTCTCCTCGGACTTTTGTTACAAAAGCCCAAAAGTTCCTCATATGGTAAATAAAATAAATATTTCTTCCATACAATTTAGTAAAAGTAAAAAATGTGTAAAAATTAATATAAATATATATAAAAGAATAATAAACATTTGATGAAATCATTTTTAGGAAACATGGACATGGATGATAAATATATCCCCAGTAAATACTTATGTATAAACAATCTTATAAAAATGAGATTGGAAAATTATCCCTTACCAATTATAATCAGTGAAATCATATAGCTCATAAAATAAATAAAATTACATGAATATGTAAATATAATAACCTTCATAATAAAAATCATTAAAAAATTCATGGAAAACTTAAACACTAAACAAAAGAAATAGGTGGTGTTTAAGGTATATGTCCCACTGAAATTAAAGTTAGACTAAATAATCCTTTACCTTATACTTTTTGTTAGTTGAGGGTGTGGTCATCTCTTATATATCGGTTAAATCATGTTATTGAATTATACCAGTACCATATAAATTTTTATGATATCATATATTATCATATATAATCCTAATATATCATTTTGTTAATAGTATTGCAATATTACCATTATCTCGGGTGGTAACCGCTTCATTTTCCCATTCCTATTTTTTCTTGTAAGTTATGTTTGTTATGAATAGGATGTATTTTATCTATTAAATTAAGTTCATAATTATTGTTTTCACTCATCATATAAATTTTATAATTATTTTGGGATTGTTATCATGGCGAACGAATCTCACCACGTCGTGGAGACTATAGGTCGTACGTAAGCACGAGCGACGATATCATTCTCTTTATGGTTACATGGTATGTCATTGGATGATATATCAATTATACACAATAATTATCATGTAATATTAATTATTTAAATCTATTATACTCATCATTATACCCATCCTAATAAAGCATATTTTAATATCAAATTACACCACAGCGTGGAGACGGTAAGTCGTACACAAACATGCATGGTGATATTGTTATTTATAGGATGGATAAAATGAGGTATAAGGTTGTACCATAATTATAATAAATATTATAATGTATAATATACCTGATTTATTACTTTATTATGGAATCAACATATCAAGAGGAAGTATAAGAAGAAAAGAACTTTGAAAGAAGGGATAAAACAATTACCTCTTCTTCGGGTGTTTCCTTTTGATATGAACAAAAGGGCTCATTAGGATAGATATTTTCCCATATTTAGGCCTCTAGGATGAATTTAGTATGGTTGGGAGGAGAAATGGTCCAGGTTTGTCTGAAAAAAAGGCTTTATATGTGTGAGTAAAATAAAAAGGGAGGTGCCCTTTTATAATCGAGGTGAGGAAAAATTTAGGGAAAATCTTGAAATATTGTTTTGTAATAAAAATATTTTAGGTTTATAAAATTTAAAAATTAATTTATCTATAGTATAAGATGATTGGGTCTAAATCCTCACAATAAATAGGATTTATACATGTTTAGGGCATGAAATTAACCTTATATTTTAGATTTAACCCTTTATAAAATAAGTTAACTTTTACCATGTCCTCATATATTTTTATACTACATGATTAATATATTCAGAATAAAATTCTAAGAGAACATAAATTATATCATTAATGAAATTTGTATTACTATCCATGTTTTTTGGCTCAAATTATTATTTTTAGGACTGTTATATCATTTAATAAAATAGATTGTTTTAAAAAAACTCATTTATGTCAATTTTTATATTATTAATATCATGACTTTATAAAAATCCATAACAACCCGATTCTTTTAAAAAAAACATCATTAATTCCAATATAACAAGTCATACGCATCCATAAAAATCTTGTATGGAATAAAAAGTTTGAAAATAAATTTATTTTAATATTAATAATCTCATTTATTTAAATGATTCATTAATAAGGTAATCACGACATCATCATTGCATCATTAATTAATGTATTTATTTTGTGTCTAAATTTTTTTAAAAAAATTCCATGATGTAGGAAAATTTTTATATTTCTGATTAATATTTATATTAAACTTAATCTTATGAATAACTCTATATCAATATTGTTTTATTAAGAAGATACATGTTTATGTCATATTTCTATTTTCTTTGAATTAATTCTTATAAAATGCCATTTTCACACCCATGTAGATCCATGGGGTCCCAAAATTGACCAAAGGATTACTAAGATCAGAAATATCTCACCCATTTGGATTATTACATGTGATAGGGTCGTTTAATATTATTATATTATTATTTTTTACGCTTATTTACCAGATTTTGCTATTAAACTGAGTAAAAATATTAATTACTGAAGTTACTATTCAGAATATACAAAAATAAAAGTTACTTATTTACACAATTTGAGCCTTATGATCCCAAATATGGAATCAAATTTTCAAAAGTCAAAACACAAAAGTTTTAGTAATTAATTTAAAATTAATTCATGTCGTCAAAACCAAAAAGTGGGTTTTAAGAAGTAATAACTATCAAAATATTTATATGTGTTTATATCCAATATAAAAGTGAAATTACTTCCAATGACCAAAATTGGATTAAATTATAAATATATAATACATGTAAGTTTTAAAAAAATTAAAAATATAAGGTAACTATATAAATAAATTAGACGAAAAGGAAGTTGTGAATTAAAATGTAGTATTTTTTCACTATTAATCAAAATATGAATTTCATTAGAAAAATAACCAAATTTCAACCAAGTTAAATATTTATATACAAATTCAAATAATATGTTTATTTTTTCAAATATAATATATAAAATTTCTAAAAACATTATTGAAAAAGGGGTCACCATCAAATGGCGATAAAACTACATTTTTTTAAAAATACATCTTTTATCCAAAAAATTGAATTTGTTCTGATATCATGTTCTACAAAAATGTGTAAGATGAATTATAATGTTAAATAAAATTAAAAATTTGGTTAATACTATTCATAACAGAAAGTTTATATCCAATTAAATATTAATATTTTGATAGTATATCATTGTTTAGTGAAACTTGGTATTGTGTACAACGGAAACTATCAACGAAGGTCTCTATTGTGTGTAATGAAAGCCAAGAATAGTGTTGAATATAATTCAAGATAATACGGTGTTGTGTATAGTGAAATATAATATTAGTGCAGCATATAACCCAATACATCAAATAAAATAAAAAGATTTTATCCCATAAAATCTTAGGGTGTTACATCTTCCCTGGGAATTTGTTTCATTTTTTCTTTTCCGGTGATATACATTGCACACTACCTAGATTGTATTATAAATCATGGTTTATTATAGATACCATGGGTGGTGAAATATATAGATTGAAACTGAAACTCTGTTTGGGTCTCTATTAGGTACATGTACACACTATATGGATGCAAGTATGGATCGTGGAAAGCACCAATAGTTTCTTACTTGATTTTTTTTCTATACATAGGAGTATGGGAGCACAATACCTAGTTGAGGTTGATGATGTTAGCTAGGATATAAATTTTTGATCTATTTTATATTTTTATAAAATTATTGTACTGGATATCTGTGTACCAATTTTGGATGCTTTGTATATACATGGCATGTATTATCATCGTTTTTATATGAAAATAATTCTGGAATTGTTTATATATATTCCTTTTTGGTTATTTATATTCTTCATATATTTATCTGTATGATTTCTACCGCTATGTCACACTTTGTTAATGAGGTAATACTCTCTGAAAAGAAAAAACATGGACCCTTGATTCTAGTCAAAAAACTCTGGTATTCAGGGAGATGTGCTTGAGGCCATGTGACCTACCATCTTAGGTCACCAGATAATGGCATTCGAGTAATGATGTTATAGTTTCCAAGTCAAATCAGGACCCTATGACTTATAAATGATTATTCATATACCCTATTGTCCTAAAAAGGTCCACATCATAATCATTCATATATCATCACACATGATCGACTAGTGGTGTCACTAAATCCGTAGAGGCTTACTCATAAAATCCCCACCAGACCTATTGACCACAACACTACCCATCAATAAACCAAATCTGTAAATACCTGAGAAATAATGATTTCAAAAATAACAACAACCATAAAAACCACTATTAAATAATAATAAAAAATAAAAAGGGTAATCAAAGTTGGATTATAGAATGAAATATAAACTGAATATAAATCCATTTATAAAAGAGAAAAAATAAGTTCCCAACCATGTGAAATAACATAACCCATCACTCACACCGATCAACACTTCATCTCACTATTATACACTAGTTCTATTTTTTATACTACTCAGAGATCATATATAGCTCAACCCTATATTTCATACATTATCATCAGGGTTGGAACCTATTTCATGATAGAATCAATCCCTTTATATAGGCTTGAAATATGAATAATATATTTAAATCATCATGATCCAACAAGTGTGTTATAATTCTAGGATCTTGCCTCAAGTGGTCCAATAAAAGGTTGTATGTTAGATATATCATGTTAAATTTAAAATAACCACTCACATGTGGGATATCATAATTTTAATAACCTTGTAAATCATTTATACCCATGTCAACACCCACATGATAGATTATATTTATAGAAAGACCTATAACAATTGAGGGGAAATATGTATGTAATCTCAATAATAAATTAATCATGTTCCCTAAGTTATATATTAAACCTTGAGGTCATACTATTAATATCCTCATATAGTAATCATATATCAACAATAGCTTTGTAACAAACGTCTCATTACCTCATAAGTTATGTTCCCATTTAGTCAACCAGAAAAACCGACAACCGCCAATGTAACTAAGGAGACACGTCCTCACCTCATATATACGCCACCAAGTTGGTATCAAATCAATTACTATAGCATAACTATATCAATTATTAGGATCATAAAAACATTGGTACCACAACCCATGAATATGACCAAAGTAACCAATCAAAACTACAAGATAACCATATCACCCTTTAACCAATGGAATCACATCAAGAGTGAACTCCTATAAAATATAAGGGGTAAAATGTTAATCAAATATAAAAAATATCAAAATGGTTTTTAGTGAAAAAAGTCACATAAAAATTCCCACTATAACCATAAATGACTACAATTACTCAAGGTAATTGAGGAGTCATAGTATTGATCTCATCCCAAAGTGAATCTCAAGGCTCCAATAGCCAACACCAAATTGAAAACTAACAAGTATGTAAATAGAAATTAACCACCCCATATAAAAAATAAAGGTATCATATAAGGTACATATTTGATCAAGAATCATAATCAAATTGGGTGTAATAATAAGGAAACTATAAAGAGAAATCCCACATAATCACACAAGACTTATAAAATAGGTCATTTCTCTTGTATGTTCAAACAGACCAAAACCCATATCAAAATACAAATTCCTTGATTTTATTTTAATAAATGATAAATATTATTAAAAAAATTATTTATAAAATATAATATTATTATAACTTACTCACATAAGTAAATTTCCAAAAACTGTAGAAAAACTCATTGGAAAAAACTTCTCTTTTTTTTTGAAACAATATTTCATAACCACCACTTTGAAGTATCATTTACTCTAGTAAACACCATTTGATAACATTTCTTTTTTAAATATCATTAAAATAAAATTAACCCTTACTTTTGGATTTTATAAAAAATAAAAAATTATTTGAATATTTCACATTCAAGAAAAATATATATATTTTAATTACCTTTTTAAAAACTCCTTGAATGTCCAGGTGCATTATGGTTTGAGTTTTTGGACTAGAAATATGTAAAGTAATCATTTTTTGTAATTGTAGGTGTTAAGAGGACTTAAGAGATGGTTCGAGAAAAAATTTATATAACCAAAACTGATCTAAAGTTTCAAGAATTCATTCATGATGTGACATAATATTTCATTCCATGAAAAATCATGTTATGCTCTATTGGTTTTCTGGCCCAAATATTTATTGAACGAAAGTGTATTTCACACCATAAACTGATCCTAGATATTTTATTAGTTATTTTAAAAAAATTACTTACTAGGACAACAAATTTTTTTTCCTATCTACCCACTTATGTAATTTTGAATGAAAATGGAGGGTTTTGGCATCTATAAAATTTTTCAACCTCATTTCTTATTGGATCAATAATCATTCGATGCTATGGAAAAATCATGGTGATGTTAACCCCACACTCACCCTAGGTACTGTATTACTCAAATTTCACTATAATTCCACTTCTAAAACCCTAAACTAATGATTTATTTTTTATTTCTTGTAACATATACATTATGCTTGAATCAGATGGCGATTCTTGATGGTTTACCTTCACCAGACAAGAAGTTGGTGCTATTATTATTCAATTAAGTCCGTTAAATTATTTTTGGAAAATAATATTGAAAAAATTTCACTCTTTTTCTTTTAATATATATAATATGTTTTCATTTTAATAAAAATAATTTATGAATGGTTATAATGGATATATTGAATATGATTAAATTTATTTATTATTGTTATTTATTTATAGTTTTTAGTAAAGGTATAATTACCATTAATTCTTGTAAAATGATGATGCAATGATTATACAAGCATTATAAAAATAATTTAAATTATTATAAAAACGATAAAAGTAATATTTTATGGATAAATTGTGTTGTTACATGAATTTAATTAATAATTATGAAGTATTAGAGTTTATTAATGTGTTTATATTCAAGTTAAATTGCTATCTAGATTCCATTAAACTCAAAATATGTGAATAGTCATGATAATGAATTTAAAGGATATTTAATGTTTACAAATCATTTTAAAATACTTATTAATTCATAAAAAACTATATTTAGTCAAGGGGATGATAAATTTCCAATCTTTCCACGCATGGTTTATGTTTTTCCAACTCGTAATTTTTAAAATTACATTTCAATCCCATATAGACTAAATATTTTTGAGAACACCATTACTAATTTCTTATAATTTTTTGTTTAATCTAAACTTTCATAAGACAAATAGGATTTTAGTTCTTTATTAAAACTCTATATAATTACTTCTGAAGACTTACAATATCACATACCTAATACTCTAGAGTGATCAAATTTTTCTTTTCAAATAACCTTAAGATAAATCAAAAAGTGGCATTTCAAAGCTCATGGTAAGGGTATCCAAACATCTTTCACCATTCATAATTAGGATTTATTTTCTTTAAATCATATTATTATTTCATATATATTTATTCTATGTTGAAATTACTATTTTAATTTTATTTTTTTGATCAATTTATGATGTGGGATTAATTTTTAATACTCAACGAACTCTTCTCCATAAGTTGTTATTATGTCAAAATATGATTTTTTCAAAGATGATATTTCATTTTCAAATTATTATCTTAATTTTTCAAAAATGAATGTAATAACTAAAAATTCACAATAAATTACAATTTTATTTGTTATCAAAGTTATTTAATAAAATACACATATTTAAAACGTTAACCTTCTTTTAATTTTTTCAAAAACATGTTTCACCTTAGTGGGTTTTGCACAACCTATGTAAATGATAATGTTTTCATGGATTTAATTATTTCATGGGTATTAATAAAAATTTATTTTATAAATGATTATAACATTAAAATTCAATAAATTTTATGATTATAATTCCAATTAGTAATATAAATATTATAAAAATGAAATTAAATGTAAAAAACATGGTAATTTCTAACCATAAAAAATAGGATTATTAAAGAAGGTTTTTAGAAATGTTTAAATTCAATATCCTATTTAAAATCCATAATAATATAATAGTATTTACCCAATCTCTAAAATTTTATGAATTTAATACAACCATCTATATTAAAAATTTTACCATTTTAAATATAATGATCCAGTCTAATTGTTTTGAATGGAATAACCCCGAAACAAACAATGGGAACTATAATGGTTTTTTAAATTAAAATATATGATAAATACTGATAATAATAACAAAATAGACTAGAAATATGTAATTAATAAATTATGTTTTTAATATATTATTATTATTAATAAAATTAATTTATGTGTGAGTAAAGTTAGTACTCGAGGTAAGGGTTTTATTAACTCAATTTCTTCTCATTGGGTTATACCACTTTTTCATTGACTATGTTATGCTAATTTTATGTGTGTGATGACCTATTATATACTTATGTTGTAAATTTTTTTATGTGGATTTAAATTCATTGCACCCAATCACTTTATGGATTAATTATCACTTTAATGTTACTATATTTGTAAGGGTATCTCATCTCGAAATTTTTTTTTGACATTTTTGGTACTATAAACCTATTTCCATTAATATGGTGTATATACTACCTATTGAAATATTATATCACAAAAAACTATTTTTCATCATTTTTGAAGTTTCTTTTGAATATATTTCATTCATGTTTTACTAATTCAAATTTTATAAAAATTGAATGGTTTTTATTTGTATCAATTTTAATTTATGGAGACATGTTTCATGTTGTGAACTATGAATTATATTAATGGTGAAAGGGGTTTAATTTAAACTCACTCATTAAAAATATTTAATATTATCACCTAGTTAATTTTCCTCCATGTTCATTATATAGTATTAATAATGTTATTTTCTAATCACAAATTATTCAATGTATTTATTTTCCATGGTCATATAAATAACATCCTTTATTGATTATTTTTAAAAACATTATTCTTTAAAAGGTTACCAAAAGAAAAGTTATTCCTTCTTATTTTTATATATGGTTTCTAATCATATACATAATATAGTTTTTCATCTATTCAAACATGTAATAAATGATTTCAATGCTTAAATGGGGATATGATGTTATGATACCATCCACATATTTCTTCTCGATGGATTATAATGACATTTTAAAAGAAAATTTTCATGAAACCCATTTTATTTCCATGGTTTTATCATGTTATAAAGTGAATAATGGTTATTTCTATGAGTTTTATAATTAAATGTAAGCATGATATGAGTTTTTATTGTTATGGTTTTTGGAAATTGTTGAGGATTACTATTCAGCCTAATATAACTCTCCAATGCATTGGGTAATGTGATAGATTTTACTTGATAAAAGTTTCACATAAGATCCATCAATGTTTAAAAAATGAAATTATCTTCTAAGAGATGGAGGTGTTAATGGGATGGATGTTACTCCTATGAGAATGCTGTAATTATCATATTTCGGTGATTCCAAGATGTAATAATGATATCATATGATACCATTCTGGTTCCCTTGTATTTCTAGGAGTTCTAATGTTTTAGTTGAACAAAAACTGATTTTTTATGAATCATGACTGTTAAATCAAACATATCTTGTCTTATTCTAATGATTTAGTCATTCAAGCATGTTTTCTGATCCTAGTTTTAATGGTTATGCGTTATCTTATTTTATTCTCATGCACTTTTATTATGTTATGCTACCCTTTTTTCATCTTATTCTGGGTGATTATGTTGAATTATCAATAACTATGTTTACCATTACTAAGTGTTTAAGGAAACCCTTATAAAGTTTCTATTTCACCATTCTATTAATAAATATGTTATCTAAGTAATTACTAGAAGGTTTTCATCTGTGGATAATTTTAAGGGAGTTATTGAAGACTTATTTTACAAATAGCTGGCTATAATAGAAAAATGATCCAATAAATACATGAGTTAAGTTAAATAAAGTGTTCTCCCCAACTCTCTAGAAGTATAAAACTAAAACATATTATGTGTGTTTTTGATTCAATATTTCCTTTTGATGTTTCAATTATGGATGGTTAAATTTAGTCACATATGTTTTTATCAAACCCATAATTATAAAGAGTATGTTATTATCACTAGATTTGGGTGGATGAGTTCGAGGTATTATAGTTGGTATTAGAGAAAAGTTTCTGGTAACCTTATAAGTTTGGATGTTTTTAGTTTAGGATAGTTTAAGAGTTATAGGTATCATTTTGGGTTATGGATTCTATGGTAAATCATATGATTAAAGGCGTATATACCCTTTAAAGGTTTTGAGTAATTTGATTTTAAGGTGATTAATGAATTTTTGGGAGATGGAATAGATGATTGAGGTATATATAACCTTAAGGTTTACATAAGGGGTTCTTGGAAATAATGTTATTACATTTTGAGGATATTATCTAAAAGGTATAATATAACCTCTAAAGTTAAAATGTTCATTAATTTTGATGTAATTATGGTTAATTGTGGAGTATGGATAGTTATTTTTTAGTTTGATTTATGTTGATCATTAGGAATTATGGTTTAAATATTGGAGATTAATGTATTATTTATTTATATGGATGATTATTCATTTTTAGTATTATATAACCTTATTACAACCGTTTTGGTTTTAATAAATATATAAAGATTTACTTTTAATAATTTTCTGGAACTAATTTTGTATTGGAAGTTGATTTCCATGCTTTAGGAATAAGGAATATTCATCTTTTATATTCATCCTCTGTGATATTATATGAAAAGGATATGGAAACTATTTCAAACATGAAACAAAATGATAAAATTGCATTTATGGATTTGAAGAAACAATGTAATAATATTTTATCATGTTCTCTATCTTCATGGAAAAATAATCATTCATAACTAGACTTGAAATAAATATTTCATCCTTTTACAATCATTTCTTTGGAATTTATGATCTTATTTATCTTTATAGAAAATGACATGTTAATTTAAATCTTCTTCCTGGATTAACTTATCCATTTTAAAAGTATAACTTTGTTGAGAATAATTCATATCTTATTTAGCAATAATTTCACCTCCAGGAATATATTTTCACTTCCCACCATTTTTCTCATTATTTTGTAACTTGATTATGTTTTATTCAAAGTGACCATCATAATTGTATTTCTACATGTCAAAATGATTCCTTATAATCCATATTTATGATATGGGGCCATAATAAATGTATTTTTTATATATTAATTTATTCCTTTTAAAGATCATATGTTTTATTTTCAACTTCACATTTCCCTTGATAACCTTTATTTAATTTTCAAAGTTCAATTTTTGGTGGTTCTTTAAAAATTGTTTTGTTCAAATACCTATTTCACCTATTAAAATGGGCTTGTAAAATATTATAATTAATATATTTTACTTCATAAACTGTTACTTTACAATCTCAAGATAAAATTATGTGTGCATTAATCCTTAGAGGTGAAGAATGTGAAAACCTATGTAATGTTAATAATAATAAAATTTCATATTTTATCAGTATTTATTATTATATACAATATATTCTTATTTACTATATTAGTATTATGGAATTTTTAAATGAAAAAATATATAGTTTTATTCTAACCATTTTTTTCATGAAATGTATAGTTTTCTTAAAAGTAAATTTTTTAAAATTTAGAATTTTATTTCAATTATATGAACTTAATTTTTAATTCAATATCAAAAAAAAAACTTAAAGAGAATTTTTTATATTTTTATGAAATTGTAGATTTTTTGGTTAGTATAGAAAAAATTTCTTTTTTACAGATACCATAAATTTTATCAAAATATCATGAGGTATGATTAAATTAAAATTTAATAAATCTTCATTATTAACTAAATATAAGTTTAGTTAGTAAAATAAATAATTTAAAAAACATTATTTTAAATTATGAAACCAATTGTCCAATTCTTTGAAATTAAGTTATAGAATATTCTAATTAAAACCCATTTAGTGATATTCTAATTTAATAGTGTAGTTATATGATTTAATTATGTTATTTCATGATCTAAATTTTATATTAATTTTCAATTACAATCCCATTAGAGTCATTAGAATCAATAATATTTATAATTTTGCTGATAAATCATTTTTGTGTTTAAAAAAAATTCAAAAAATTGTTTTCTTATTTTGTTGCATACTTGTATTAAATAAAATTTATTTTACATGAAATAATTGAATCTTATAAAAAGTATTCAATATTTTTAATCAAAATATCCTTTTCTTTATAATAATTTAATTTTTTAGTAAATAAAAATGAGTTACCTAGATAAAACACTCTCACCTTGGTAAAGGGTAAAATGAGTTATATGAGGTTAAAAATGTGTGATAAGGTCTCAAAATCACTCGAATGATTAAATTTATTTCATTTTATGAGCTTATATCTACCATAAAAATCCAATATTATAAATTAAGCCAATTTGATGTCATTTTTCTAAGTCTACAACTTTTATATTATTTTATGTAAACAATAATTACAAAAGTCACTCTTTATTTTAATATCAATAATATGTTTCCATATGGATAAATAAAATTCATGAATTGTTATTTTTTATATGAATAAATTATTTTTATGATTGAAATTTATATCTCTTTTTAGTAGTGGTATAATTACCTTGGATGCTTATAAAATGACAACAAAACACTTTTCTAAGTAGTATAAAAGTAAAATAAATTATTTTAAAAACCTTAAAATTTATATTGTTTAGATACATTTTTGTGTTTTACACGAACATAATGGTTAATTATAATGTACTAGTGATTTTTTACGTCCTTATATTCGAATTATATCTTTATTTTTATTCTTTTAACATTAAATTATATTAGTAGTGATGAAAATGTCTTCAAATGATATTTAATGGTTAAAACTTATTTTTAAATAATTTTCAACTAATAAAAAAGAAGTATTTATGCTCTTGAATGGAAAAGTGTCTATACAATCATTCATTGTCCATGTATATTCTACTTGAAATTTGTAAAACTATATTTCTAACCCATAAATAATAAATATTTGTGAAAACACCATAGAACTTTCCCTCTAATAGGGGATTAATATGACCTTTACTATAACACATATGAGTTTGTTCTTTTCTTAAATATCTTCACACTTTAATCTTAAAACATACAATAACACTTCCCTAATACCCTTTAGTGATGAAATTTGTCTTCTATAAAGACCTAACATTAAATCAAAAGGTGGTGACTCAATGGTCAATGTAAGGGTTTCCAATCATATTTTACCTTCCAAAATTATGATTATTAATATTGAAATCATATTAAAACTTCACATATATTGTTTACAAGATTCAATTAAAATGATCATAGAATCATTTTCATAAATTTATTATCAGAAATCTATTTTTTATGTACTCAACTTACTCTTCTCTATAAATCATTATTAAGTCCAAATGGAGGGGTTTCAAATAAAATATTTTCTTTTCAATTATCCTCTTCATTTTTCAATAATGAAAGAAAGAAATAAAATTTAATTCTTAATAAGTGTGTTATTTATTATAAAATTTATTTTATTAATATTTCATATATTTTTTTGTTATTCCTTATTTTAGACACTTCTAAAAAAAATTGTTCACTGTGGTAGTTTTACACAACCTATGTAAAAAATAAGGTTTAAATAAATTTTATCTCTCATTTTTATTCTTGAAAATTGACATTATTATTTAATATTAAATTAATATTAAATTTATTTTATTATTATGAATATATAATGGGGAATAATCCATTATCTAAATAAAATGAAATTTAAACAAAGTTATTTATAACCATAAAAACATGCCTATTTAGCATAGTTTTGGGATCTTAACAACATGAAGACTGATAGAACATCCATAAATTTGTAATTATGTTGAATGTATTCCTTGAATATTCTATAGTTTATGAAACCATTTAAATAAGGTCTTTAACCATTATGAATATAAAAATCCATTATAGAGATTATGAACCGCATGGCTCTAAGATTATGGGTGTGAAATATACCAATTTAGTAAATGAAAGAAAGATGAAAATGTCAGATAATAATAAAGGAATAAACATGAAATATTTTGTGAATAATGTATATATTTAATATGATTTTATTCTATAAGAATTTAGTGGACGTAGGTGGCATGTCGGTACTCAGGGTAAGGGGTTTCTTAACTCATTATCTTTTCATTAGGTTATACGACTTATTCATTAACAATGTTATTCCAAGATTATGTGTGTAATAAAGTATTAATATTTTATATTGTATAAATAATTTTTATGTTGATTTATGTTTTTTTTCGCTTATTGACATCATTGATTAATTTTCACTTCAATATTATGATCTTTGTAATGGATTCTTATCTCAATATTTAAAATTTTATTCATGTTTCATATTATACACATATTTCTATTAAAATGGTGTATTTTATTAATATTGTAATACTATATCTTGATTAAATCATGATAGTGAAATTTAAATTTCCTTGTGATGTTCTCACTTTATTATTGGTGTATTGATTTATATTTTATAATGTTTTATGATTTTTCTTTATATTAATTTCAATTTCTTAAGACATGGTTCATGTCGTGCATGTTGACTTCCTTCATATAGTATATTAAATTCCCCATAGATATATTTTGAAATATTATTTCTTGTAATTCATGGGTTTTTTGGACTATTACATGCTATATATTTCATTGGTTTTTTATTTTGATATGTACTAAAGTTAAAAGCGTATTGTCATCTTAATTTTATGAAAATTTATATATATTCTATATAAATATCCTGATTTTTTTTCATAATAATAACATATTTTATTTATGATACTTTTAATGAAAATAAATAGGGTTTTAAAATATATCTATGGTTTTAATTTGGTTGGAGTTTTAAATTTTAAATGACAAAAGGGGAATAATTTAAACTCACTCATTCAAAAGATTTAAATATATTTAAAAAAAATATTGTCTCAATGTCATTTATCTTATATTAAGAAAGATATTTTATAAACATAAATTATTACAAAAAGATATCTTACTCAATTTTTTAAAGAAAATCCATTATCCATTTCTTTGTGATTTTTTATATTTGAAAAGGTTACCAAAAGAAAATGGAATTCTTTCCTTTTTTCAAAAGTATATTTCTAATTGATTAAATGTTTTCATCTATTTAGAAATATTCTAAATGATTTTAATTGTTTATTGATTATATTATCTAATGATACCTTGTAGATATTTTTCATGGATGGATTATATTGATGTTTTTTTAAAAAAATATCATGAAACCCATTTATTTTCCATGGGTTAATCATATTAGGTTGGGAATAATGGTTGTTTTTATGCGGTTTATAATGAAATGAAACCCTTCTATAATTTTCTCATGTTATGGTTGATGAATTTTTTTGATGATGTGGTGTAATACCAATATATATAATTATGATGGGTGAACTTCATATATCTATCCAATACATTGGGTAATGTGATATAGATAACCTGGTGAATGTTTATTACAACATAATTTTGAAGCTATTCTATTTAGGTGATTCCATGATGAAATTTTGAGGACAAAATATAGAAACAATGATTTTCTATGCATGATTTGATTTTTAATGGTTCCTTTTAGAAAATTTATATTTTATATGGCTCATGATTGTTGAATCAAAAGTATCTTAACATACACTAAATATTTATTTAGGATTAATTTTTTTTATCCAAGTTTTGATGGGTTTTAATTCTCTTATTTTATGTTTATTAACTTTTATTATTCTCTCATATAATTATCCTCTTACTACACTAATTTATGATATTCAATTTTATGTGGTTATTTTTACCCTTACAAATAATTTGAGTAAAAAATTCTTATGTTTTCATTTCTATTTGTTATGAAGAATTATGTTATGTATGTTGTGTCTAGAAGGGTATTATATGTGGATAATTTTATGGAAAATTTTGAAGACTTATTATAATAAAAGCATTGACTATGTGGAAAAATTATCACTTGAAGACATATATAATGATATTTTAAGTGTTTTTCCTAAATCTCTAAAATTATAAACCTAAATAGTCATGGGTTTGTAAGTGACTCAACATTTATTTTTAATGTTTCACTTATGGCTGGTAAAAATTTAGATACATTTGTTGGTATAAAGCTATATTTTTAAAGAGTATGTTTTAACACTATATCTATATGTATGGGTCTAGGGAGTTACACCGACATATTCTCTTAGTTTCCTCCTATATTCTAATATCATATTTCCACCTCGAACTAACTATGTTTAAACTAAGAATGGTATATTATACTCATTTTTAATGTCTCTACCGAGATTACCAGAATAGTAACCAAGCCAAGGACACCATATTTCCCCATAAATTAATCCCCATACATTAGTGGATACAGACTAGTATTGGATACATAATCCAGTAATGGTGGGACTACTCCATCAAAATAAATCATAAGAATCAAGTTAAAATACATAAAAGTTCTATCATGAACCTTTCATACAAAAGACATACTTCAAACCCAATAAATAAAAAACATGGATCCATGATAGAATCCCACAATCACAAATATAAAAATAAAAATAAATTATATGATACATAAAAAATCATAGATCATACATACAATATATTTAAAAATAGTCCCAAAAAATACGTAAACAAGTTAGAGCTTGACTGAAACATATGGAATATAATAATTGAATGTAATATACAATGGCTAATAGCCCAACTCACATTTCAAAATCATACCAAATAATTTTCCTCAAAATATAATACTTTTAAAAATAAATGTTTCATCCCCTAAGGTTATGAATATACTTTAACTAAAAGATGAATATCTTCCCACCAAGATAAATATAATTTCAATTTATATGGGTATGAGGAGAGTCTATTGACGCAATAAGATCTCCCCTTTCTCATATCCATACAGAGTGATAATGATCTAGTGGATGTGTGTGAAAATATTTTGAGAGTGAAACTTCATGACAAGTTAAACCCACTCACACATAAACAAGTCCCATACATAACAATAAAAATTGATATATATATATATATATATTTCATGATGGATAGAAGACACAAAAACCCCAAATACTCATCACACTAAAAATTCCAAACATAGAAGAGACCCTCCTTCTAATAAATGATGACTCAAATGCCCTAATTGACCATTTCTTTATTCTTTATAATCACTCTCATCTCATTAGTCATGAAAACATAGATATATCACCTAAATAATAGAATATTGCACTTCAAATACCCAGATAACCCATAAATTATCTCACCAAATGTCAAAATCCAAAACCTAAAAATATCATGGAAAATAATTATGACATAAAAAATAGAATAATTTTAAATCAATGAGGGTCCAAATATAAATAAAACTATAAAAATAATTAAAATAAAAAATTTAATTCAAATAGGTTCTAAATGTAACAACTATGCGTCAATTATAACACGTAAGCTTTTTATTCTAAAGAAATTATAACATAATTCCCATAACATTATTCATGAATTTGATTAAAATGGACAAAATATTTTTAATCCATATAATTAATATTATGTAATATATTCAACTAATGTTTTTCTAATAGTTAATCATAACCATGAAAAAATTTATTACATTAGATAAGGGTAAAATGAATTAAAAGAGTTAAAATTAATGGACAAGAATTCAATATAACACAAAACACATACATAAATAACATTTTTTTGTTGTATTTAAACCTTAAACTTCTAAAATTATGAACTAAAAAACTTTGGATCCACATGAGTTTAGTAAGATATATATTATATAATAATGTTTTAAGAATATACATGTTTTCCACCCACACCACATATAAAACGTAACTTCTTCTCCTATCTTCCCCACACATATTGATCCACTTAGGTATTCCAATACCTACACAAATACCTTATCAAATTTAATTTTCTCAACCTATATGTCATTTTCTCCCCATATTACTACTTAAAGATGTATTAATGTCTAATCCATATGGGATTATAAAAAGAATAAGTATAAGTTCCTATCAATATTTTTTGAGTTCCTTTATTTTTAATCCTCCTCAATATATTAAATTTCTATTTTAAGAATATTAAATCGGTATATTACTAAAAGTAGAGGTTTCTATATTAATGTTACACCCATTTCCTTTATCTTTTCCATACTTTGGGAAATGAAAACATCACTCATGTAAACATATAGACTGCCATCTCCATGTAGTGGTGTAATTAATTTTTCATCATCACATCAAATTGATGGTTATAAAGATTTAATTAATGAATATATATGAAATATATAACATAATTTTTATTATTTATATATAATGTACCATATAAATTCATACTATCCCATCCATTGAAAAATGATAATGTCGGTCGTGCTTACATGTGGACTTCCACACCCACGAAGTGATTTGTTTCAATTTTTAATTACGACATTTCAGGGATAATTAAAAAATTAAATATAATTAATGAAAAATATATTCATGATATTTTTAGAGTTTGTGAGATGATTTAGAATTTTTAGAACCCATTTTATAACTGTTTATATTTTGAATTTTCTATATAGAAAATGACTGAACAACTATAATTTGTTAATGAAAACAAGAACTATTCAATAAATGTATTTAAGATGGATATAAAAAACATAAGAAAATTAATATACATGAAAGAGTTTATTAATTATATATTTTAAAGACTTTAATTTATAATTCATGATGATGAAATTCTTCCTCCTAAGAAGGAATCCATAGTGATAGTTTTTCATCTCAATCGTACTCCATTGAGATATATTTTATATTATGCACTTGATTTATTATTAATAGTGTATATACTATCTAGTTTACATATTATATCACTAAATAATATTAATTAATGGTATTTAATGTTTAAATTAATGTTTTATATTTCAATGGGGTTTAATTCAAAAGTTATTAAAGTTGAAAAGGTTTATGTTCCAATCTCATTACTATTCAGGATTGTCCATGTTTAAATTTACAATAGAGGGATTATTTTTTATTTCACATATTAAACATCATATTTGGTATTATACTAAAGTTATTTATATGATATATATGCATCTCTTCTAAATATTCCTCTATTTGGAAATCAAATTCCAAATGAATTTTTTGTAAGAAAAACCAACCTTATTTCTCCTTTTAGGTCGGGAATATTTTTCTTTCATTTTGATATTTTATAAAATGATTTAAGGATGTAATTTTAGATTATAAAATTATTATTTAAATTAATTTTAAATCATAAATTAATTTATTTTAATTCTTTATGAATAAGTGTTTTTCAATTAGTGCAAATAATTTGTTATTTCATTTCCTTACAAAAATATAAAAGAAATTGACCTTTTTAATGTATATGGTGTGAATGAGTTTTCCCATTGCCATTACCATTATTCCTTACCGATATTGATATTTTATTTTAATTCTTATTCAATATAATCCCTTTTCCATTATTCTTTTAATTTTTAACATTTAAATAAAATAAAAACACAATATCTTCTAAAAACAGGATAAGAATTTTGGTAATGATTTATAACTTCATTTATATAATTATGTTTCAAAATATTTAAGGAAGGTCAATCTTAAAGTTTCAAATTAATTTTAATATATAACTATAAAATTAATTTTCATTATTATATATTATTATTACAGATTATATAAGTTTTTCTTTCATGTGTTACATAGTTATAGTTATTCCTTATTTTTAGATTATTCACTTTTTTATGATCATATTCTCTACCACTTTCCATTATTTATTGGAAATTATATTTCTACTTTATATACATAGATGAAGATAATAATTTTATAATTATATATATGTTTTCAATGATTTAATCCCAACCAATTAATTAGTTTAAACTTATTTCCATCATTTTAGTTTTTTTGGTGAATTTTAGGATTTTTTCTGAAAATTTCTTAATTCTAGAAATTTAATAGTTTTCTTATTATTCTATATTTTGATCATACATTATAAAATGTAAATAGAAATTTAGTGATTATTTTTTTAGGATTCCTTTGTTCTTGGTCTTATACTTTATCTTCAAGACTAAGATCTAATTCAAAACACCCTAGCCCAAAAAAATCTATCATGTGGAGAAATCTTTATGGATGACATAATGAAAGCCACCTCTATAATAAAGGAATATCATGGAATATATAAATTAAAATATATTTATTCTAGATGGAGTAGAATGTGAAATCCATGGTTAATTTTCACATTAAATTTCATAGTAAATTTTGGTCATTAAGGTTTCCATTGAATGCACTATAGTGGAGGGAGTTGAATAGTCTCCTTTGGAAAAAAAGGTGTTATTTAATAATTCAAAAATTACATTTATAAACATTCCCAAATAAGCTAATATTTCATGGGAACATGAAAAAGAGATATGGGAACAAATTTTATGAATATATCTATGCGATATTCATCCATTTATAATGAAAAATAAACAAAAATTTTAAGAGGAATGAATCTGAAAGGAAAATTGCAGATCCCTCAACCCTATAAATATTTTCCTACCCTTATATTTAATGGGGATGAAGAAGGATACATAGGGGTTGTGCTGGAGAACTAAAATATTTAATTTCATTGGATTTTTTATTTTCTATTTTCTAAGGTTCATAATGTAAAGACCCGTAAAATTCAAGGAAATATTTTTCTTAGTTTTCTTTGGGATTTTACAAGAACACAGTTTCTGACGGCACTTGATTCCGAGGCCCGGTGCGCCCGGAATTATTATCCGAAGTTTATCTCGGGTACATTCCGTGAACGAACGAGCGGGAATTTATAACTTTTGAACCGGTGCTCGGAATCGAATTCCGAGGGCACCGATGGAACTGTAGCACCGGTAATTGCTTAGGAACGCCATTTCCGGAGTTGCGTTTACACAAGAGAAGTTGTTAATTTATGTGGAAGGTAAAATATAATTTATGCACCAATTTTATTTTTACTTTAAGTGGTATAAGATTTGGGTGGAATTTGGGTAACTACCCAACTTCCCAAGGGAGGTTATGAGGGTGGTGGGGCCCACACGAACCCCACCCATTCACATTCTTAAACCCCCTCAACTCACCATTATGGATGACAACATGTCATGAATTAATTTAGTGGAATTAATTCAAACTCTTGAAATTCAAAAGTTATGTTATGTTAATAAAATAAGAGATGAACTTATTTTATTTGTGGTTGGAACCTTGTTGTGTGAACTTTGGGAGAAAAGCCAAGGGACTTGAGGAACTTCTTCATCTTCGATGATGAACGCGAAGAACACATCGGTATCCGATGAAGAACACAGAGTTCTCGAAAACCGATTACGCAACGCCGTGTACCGCGACGCCGTTGACGTTTTCTTCCGCGACATCTCTTCCCGCAAAAAATCCCCGTTCGACGAACCTCTGTTCAAGCTCGCACGAGGTAGGGGTTTATTTATTTGTTTATTTATTTTGTTCATAAATACTACCTTGTCGTTATTCGTGAAAATACGACCAACTGCTATCGATTAACGAGAGGGGGCCGGACCGCACAAACACGGCCGACCCTCCTCCTTTATTCATGTTATTGTTTCTATTGTGTTGGAACGGGAATGGTGCGGTGCCGTCGCACTGCGTGGAATCGTGCGGAAAGTAATGCGCGGCGCCATCGCGTTGCGCCGTGAAATTGAACCAAGTCGCGGCGCCGTCGCGCCACGCCGGAGAACCGCAAAAGCACCGCGGCCGGCGAGGGGCCACGGCAGAAGGGTGTGGTGCCGTCGCGCCGCACAGGATGAATGAAGGCCACGGTCGGTACCGGGCCACGGCGGAGCATGGGAAACGGTGGCCGGAAATGGGCCGCCGGCGTCGGAGCAGGACCGGTGGCCGGAAACGGGCCGCTGGCATCGGAGCAGGGAGGGGACCGGCCATCGCCGGTCCCGCGATGGCAGAAACTGGCCAGCCGGGGCGGGCCGGCCGGACAGGAGGAAAGTCGGGGGTTCAAACCCCTGGCCGGCCAGCTAGCGGCCCCCCTTAATGGGGGCCACAGTTACAAAACGCGGGGGGCAGCACCCCCCCCCCCCCCCGCAAACCGAATGGCTCGACCGTTCGTCCGAGCCAGCTGGCATCGTGCGCCAGTGCGTTGGGCCGCTGGGCTGGGCCAACCCGGTTCGGGCCGACCCAGGAGGTCTCGGGCCGGGTCGGTCCCGGCCCGAAACCCCCGTTTTCGGATCCTTTTTGGTCTTTTGCCCATATCTCAGGCTATGGACCTCTGATCGACGCGCCGTCAGTGGAGATGTGATGCTTGGATCGAGACGGTCGTTTCGGTACATCACACTCAATGTTTCGGAATACTTTGTGTTCAACCGAGTTGGTTCGTACACGAAATCAACCAGACCCTCGGAGCGGAAACGGTCATATCTTGAGCTCCGGATGTCCGATTGACGTGCCGTCGACTTTGTTGGATTCCTCTTAGTGAGACGGATATTTTTTCTTACTCCTCCTGAGGTTTGGATGTAGGTGGAGTACGGTGGGGATGATTTTGACATAAAAACCAACCGGGCCCCTTGGACGAAAAAGCCAATATCTCTCAGACCAGGCGTCCGATTGACGCGCCGTCTACGACGTTGAGTTCCTATTGACGATACGGAACTTTTGGATACATCAAATCTGGACTATGTGACAGTTGATGTATCAGCCTCTCGGATCGTGGAGCGAACTCTCCCGAACGAGCTTGCTGTGTGCGGGAACCCTAGAGCTGGCTGTGTTGTGACTACGACGACGACGACTGTGTAGAGATCCTCAGTGGATTCGACGATGACTACAACACTCACCGATCCTACGTGGATCACTACTACAGATCCTGTGTGGGTCTGATCCTGTGTGGGTCAGCGCTCAGTGGTCCTGTGTGGGCCAGCGCCTACAGATCCTGTATGGTCTGATCCTGTGTGGGTCTTTGTGGGGGTTAGTTACCTATCGATCATGTGTGGGTCAGATACTTTGTGGGTCTTTGCGGGGGTTAGTTACCTATCGATCCTGTGTGGGTCAGATCCTTTGTGGGTCATTGCGGTGGTTAGAACCTATCGGTCCTTTGTGGGTCCGACGGCTTAGATGAATCAGTGGAAATATCTGATCATCTCTATCGTCTTACGAAGAAGTATACCTGTGTGAGCTGAATCCTGTTTTGCTTTCCTATGTGGATTGTGTTGTGCCATCCTGTGTGGATTTACGTTCTACTTTCCTATGTGGATTGTGTTGTGCTATCCTGTGTGGATTTAAATTTTTCTTTCCTGTGTGGACTGGGTTGTACTTGGGCTTGGATGTTGGAGCCGAACGAGAATTGATGACTTAGGTATATGTATGGGCATATACCTAAGAAGTGTCGGATGTTACTTCATGATTGTATCTTTCCTTTGTGGATTATCCTTTGTAGATTTTGGGAGACCTTCGGGGGTGTCGGGGTCCCTACTGAGTAGCTTATACTCACCCCTACATGGGCTATGACCGCACTACATTGTGTTGGTTGCAGACGACGGACAACGTTGATCGTGGTTAAGGCTTGCGGAGCAGGACGGTACCTGGAGGTGGACCACTGGGCGGGACGTACTCGGAGCGAACGGCTAGACCTGAGGAGCTGTGGAGGCTATCTGTATCCACCCTTCAGGTGGAAGATCCAGAGGACGGCTCGACATTGTGGCTTTACTTTTCAGTTGCTGTTTTTCCTTTTAGTTTTACTTTACTTTCAGTTTGGGTTTGTATACTGGCCCACTTACTTTTCTGCACTTACTACTGTACTCAGTTTTTACTTAGTGTTTACTTCTTCTTGCTTGCTCTGTGGTGTTTGTGGTTTACTTTACAAAGGCAATGCCTTTCCATTTTACCGGGATTTACGCCTTGGTGCTAGTCTCCAGCCCCTGGCCTATGGAAGGCGGGCTTGGGGTAGTCACGCCACGGGCCCCGAGGACGGGTCGTGACAAATTGGTATCAGAGGAGTTTGGTTATACCACAGAACTTGGGACTCTGATCTTTTTCTATGTGAATCAATAGTGTTAAGCATATTGGGTGTGGTTATCAGTCCAGGGAGTCCAGTGTTGGTGCGGCGGCCGACGTATCCGTACACTAGGACCCTGACTTCTGATTTCCGACTTAATACACGAAAACATTGATTGCATGTGTGTTACAAGTTTTCATTGTGATTAATTTATGTCAGCTCACCAGGTATATTGTTCTGATCGTGGCACACCTTTGTCTTTGCAGGATGGCCCCACTATGGAAGCCAGCTAGGGTTCCGAGAGTTGTGCGTGATGACAGCCCACCGAGCGACGAGGCCTCGCTGTAGGACCCTCTGACAGCTGAGGCACCGGCGATACCTCTACCCGCCATGCCACTAATGCTTCCAGCCCCATCCGCTGACGATGCACGTCACTTTAGTGCACTACATGAGTTTCAGTGCCAGCGACCGCCCAGGTTCCATGGGGAGACGGACCCTCAGGCTGCCGAGGACTGGCTGGAGGCAGTGCTACAAGTTTTCAGGTTAGTGAGAACACTAACAGACCTCATGGTGATCCTCGCAGCGAGCCTACTGGACGCGGCAGCGGGATGATAGTGGAGCTTGATGCTCCATGTGCACGATGAGGCATCTTTTCTCTGGACGGACTTTGAGAGCCTCTTCCACTCAGAGTTCGTCCCAGCCACCCTCCGTGCGGTATGCATCCAGGAGCTTCTACAGCTGCGGCAGGGCAGCTTGACGGTCGCCCAATACTCGACGAGATTTACCGATCTCTCACGTTACTCAACAGACATGGTATGTGACCCATTCTTTTGTACCCGGACCTTTGAGCAGGGATTGAGGCATGAGATCAGGGCATCGCTGATCTCCCTCAGCATTCCGACTCAGGCAGGAGTATTGGAGCGAGCTCTTCTCATCGAGAGTTTTCGCGCTGAGTGTACACCAGCGGCGAGACCTACCGCAGGGCGACACGTGACGGAGTCTTCTGCAGCCGGCAGTAGACAGATGTAGCAGAGGTCCAAGTGGGCCAGGCCAACGGGTGGACGACCACAGGATACTGGCTCGGAGGTGCGGGGCACATGCAGCAGAACCAGTCTTACGAGTGGAAGACAGTGCTATGCATGCGGCGGGCAGGGCCACATGGCTCGTGACTGCCCAACCCGCCATGTAAAGGAGCAGTAGACATTTGAGGGACCACCTAGGAAGAGGCAGAGGTTCAACCGTGGCGATCCGCAGGGAGCAGGCGGACGAGGTCGAGGAGTTGGTCGAGCGGTAGGTGGTGGGCGACGCTTTGAGGCTCTACCACCACCACCACCACCACCAGGAGGTCCACCCCGACCACAGGGGAGAGAACAGCTTCAGGCAGCTGAATCTTACGATCTTGGAGCTCCGTAAGTGGGTGGAAAAGTGCAGGACTAGCTCCAGGCATAGAGGCCTTTTCCCATAATGCCTCTAGCTTTATAGTTTGTGTTTCCTTGTGTCCTTGTACTTTGATTTGAAGTAATAAAAGACACTTGAAATGGTGAAATTTGTTTTCTTGTCTTTTGTTTGTTATTACTAAGATGTTCCAGTTAAAAGAACTGTTGACTTGACCCTCACTTGTGAGATTCTTACTGGAAGAGACCCAGTGACCACACACTGATGCCGACAAAGTGACTCAACCCTTGGAGGTGAGAGAAATGGTTAGATCTCTTTGTAGCAGCATCGAGGCCTTACGACGTCATCCATGACATGATTTAACTAATCATGACGGGATAGACTGTATTAGGAATGGAACATGGTTCATCTAGGGGATGATACCAGATTTCCCTTTTCGGAAAAGGAGAAATCTTTACAGCTTTGCAGAATGTTAAGGAGGAAGGGGAAACCCTTCGTGTGGTTAGATAGATGTCAGGAAGAACACCAGGTACTAGCAGGCTTGGTACAGCCCTTGGAGGTCCCGGAGTGGAAGTGGGATGGGATATATATGGACTTCGTGACTGGACTTCCACGCACTTCCAGAGGTCACGACTCTATTTGGGTGATTGTCGACCGACTCACCAAGTCGGCACACTTCTTACCCATCAGAGAGCAGGGCTCAGTGGAGAGCTTGGGACATCTCTACGTTCAGGAGATTGTATGGCTACACAGTGTTCCACCATCTATCGTCTCCGATCGAGATGCTCGCTTTACTTCCTGGCTTTGGAAGGGGTTGCAGGAGGCGTTCGGGACGCAACTACGTCTGAGCACTGCCTTTCACCCTCAGACAGATGGTCAGACGGAGAGAACCATTCAGACTCTCGAGGACATGCTCCGCGCATGTGTCCTCGACTTTGGTCGCAGTTGGGAGGACCACCAACCCCTGGTGGAGTTTTCATACAACAACAGTTACCACTCCACCATCGGGATGGAACCATATGAGGTGTTTTACGACCAACCTTGAAGATCTCTTTTGTGCTAGATAGACCCTGGAATGTCAGCACTTGTGGGACCAGAGATGGTCCAGGCCACGACAGAGAAGGTCCAGGTCATCCAGGAATGGATGAGGACAGCTCAGAGCTGGCAGAAGTCTTATGCTGACAGGAGGCGGAGGCCACTACAGTTCATGGATGGCGACCACGTCTTCTTGCGTGTCTCACATCGACGTGGATTACGGAGATTTGGCCGACGCAGCAAGTTGTCTCCACGCTTCATCGGACCCTTCTAGGTCCTCAGTAGGATCGGCGAGGTGGCTTATCGCCTGGCTCTACCACCTCAGTTGCACCGGGTGCACGACGTCTTCCATGTATCTCTGCTGAGGAGATACGTGCGAGACCCGATGCATATAATTGACCATGGGGAGACAGACGTTGATGATGGGGCGACTTTTACGGAGGTCCCAGTGGAGATCGAGGATCGACAGGAGCGGGTCCTATGTGGACGGTCGATTCCTCTAGTGCGCATCAGATGGCAGCACAGGAACCTCCAGGAGAGCACTTGGGAGCGGGAGGCTCAGATGCGTGCTCAGTACCCACATTTGTTTCCCTAGCTTATGATGTATCTTTACGGGGACGTAAAGCCCTGAGGTGGGAGTAATGTAAAGACCCGTAAAATTCAAGGAAATTTTTTTCTTAATTTTCTTTGGGATTTTACAAGAAAGTAGTTTCTGACGGCACTTGATTTCGAGGCCTGGTGTGCCCGGAATTATTATCCAGTGTTTAGCTTGGGTACGTTCAGTGAATGAACGAGCGGGAATTTCTAACTTTTGAACTGGTGCTCGGAATCGAATTTTGAGGGCACCGATGGAACCGTAGAACCGGTAATTGCTTAGGAACGCCATTTCCGGAGTAGCGTTTACACCAGAGAAGTTGTTAATTTATGTGGAAGGTAAAATAAAATTTATTCAACAATTTTATTTTTTCTTTAAGTGGTATAAGCTTTGGGTGGAAGTTGGGTAACTACCCAACATCCCAAGGGAGGTTATGAGGGTGGTGGGGCCCACACGAACCCCACCCCATCAAATTATTAAACCCCCTCAACTCACCATTATGGATGACAACTTGTCATGAATTAATTTAGTGGAATTAATTCAAACTCTTGAAATTCAAAAGTTATGTTATGTTAAGAAAATAAGAGATGAACTTATTTTATTTGGGGTTGGAACCTCGTTGTGTGAACTTTGGGATAAAATCCAAGGGACTTGAGGAAATTCTCCGTCTTCGACGAAGAACGCGAAGAACACATCGTTCTCTGATGAAGAATGCCGAGTTCTCGGAAACCGATTACGCAACGCCGTGTACCACGACGCCGTCGAAGTTTTCTTCCGCGACATCTCTTCCCGCGACGAATCCTCGTTCGACGAACCTCCATTCAAGCTCACACGAGGTAGGGGTTTATTTATTTATTTATTTATTTATTTCGTAAATACTACATTGTCATTCTTCGTGAAAATACGACCAATTGCTATCGATTAACGAGAGGGGGCCGGACCGTACAAACACGGTCGACCATCCTTCTTTATCCATGTTATTGTTTCTATTGTGTTGGAACGGGAATGGTGTGGTGTCGTCGCACTGTGCGGAATCGTGTGGCAAGTAATGCACGACACCATCGCGTCGTGCCATGAAATTGAACCAGGTCGCGGCCCCGTCGCGCCACACCGGAGAACCGCAAAAGCACCGCGGCCGGTGAGGGGCCGCGGCGGAGGGGTGCGGCCCCGTCGCGCCGCACCAGACGAATGAAGGCCGCGGCCAGTAATGGGCTGCGGTGGAGCATGGGAAACGGTGGCCGGAAATGGTCCGCCAGCGTCGGAGCAGGACCGGCGGCTGGAAACGGGCCGCCGACGTCGGAGCAGGGAGGTGACAGGACGTCGCCGGTCCTGTGATGGCAGAAACTGGCCAGCCGGGGCGGGCCGGCCGGATAGGAGAAAAGTCGGGGGTTCAAACCCCCGGCCGACCAACTAGAGGCCCCCCTTAATGGGGGCCACAGTTACAAAACGCGGGGGGCAGCGCCCCCCCCCCCCCCCCCCCCCCCCGCAAACCGAACGGCTCGGCCGTTCGGCCAAGCCAGCTGGTGCCGTGCGCCAATGCGCCGGGTCGGGCCGCGCCCAGTTGGGCCGACCCTGACTCGGGTCGGGTCGACCCGGTTTGGGCAGACCTAGGGGGTCTCGGGCCGCGTTGGTCCGGGCCCGAAACCCCCGTTTTCGGATCCTTTTTGGTCTTTTGCCCATATCTCGGGCTACGGACCTCCGATCGATGCGCCGTCAGTGGAGATGTGATCCTTGGATCGAGACGGTCATTTCGGTACATCACACTCAAGGTTTCAGAATACTTTGAGTTTGGCCGATTTGGTTCGTACACGAAATCAATCGGGCCCTCGGAGCAGAAGCACTCATATCTTGAGCTCCAGACGTCCAATTGACGTGTCGTCGACTTTGTTGGATTCCTCTTAGTGAGACAGATCTTTTTGGCTTACTCCGCCCAAGGTTTGGATGCATGTGGAGTACGGTCGGGTTGGTTTTGATTTAAAAACCAACCGGGCCCCTAGGACGAAAAAGCCAATATCTCTCAGACCGGGCGTCCGATTGACGCGCCGTCTGCGATGTTGAGTTCCTATTGACGATATGGAACTTTTGGATACATCAACTCTGGACTATGTGATAGTTCATGTATCAGCCTCTCGGCTCGTGGAGCGGACTCTCCCGAATGAGCTTGCTGTGTGCAGGAAACCTAGAGCTGGCTGTGTTGCGACTGCGACGACGACGACTGTGCAGAGATCCTCAGTGGATTCGACGACGACTACAACACTCAGCGATTCTACGTGGATTAGTGCTATAGATCCTATGTGGGTCCGATCCTATGTGGGTCAGCGCTCAACGGTCTTGTGTGGGCCAGCGCCTACAGATCCTGTGTGGGTCTGATCCTGTGTGGGTCTTTGCGGGGGTTAGTTACCTATCAATCCTGTGTGGGTAAGATCCTTTGTGGGTCATTGCGGGGGTTAGTACTGATCGATCCTTTGTGGGTCCGATGGCTTAGATGAATCAGTTTCAATATCTGATCATCTCTATCGTCTTACGAAGAAGTATACTTGTGTGAGCTGAATCTTGTTTTTCTTTCCTATATGGATTGTGTTGTGCCATCCTGTGTGGATTTAGATTCTACTTTCCTATGTGGATTGTGTTGTGCTATCCTGTGTGGATTTACGTTTTTCTTTCCTGTGTGGACTGGGTTGTACTTGGGCTTGGATGTTGGAGCCGAACGATAATTGATGACTTAGGTATATGTATGGGCATATACCTAATCATTGTCGGATGTTACTTCGTGATTGTATATTTCCTTTGTGGATTATCCTTTGTGGATTTTGGGAGACCTTCGGGGGTCTCGGGGTCCCTACTGAGTAGCTTATACTCACCCCTGCACGGGCTATTCCCGCACTATGTTGTGTTGGTTGCAGACGACAGACAACATTGATCGTGGTTAAGGCTTGTGGAGCAGGACGGTACCTAGAGGTGGACAACTGGGTGGGACATACTCGGAGCGGACGGCTGGACCTGAGGAGCTGTGGAGGCTATCTGTACCCACCCTTCAGGTGGAAGATCCAGAGGACGGCTGGACATTAAGGATTTACTTTTCAATTTCTGTTTTTCCTTCCAGTTGTACTTTACTTTCAGTTTGGGTTTGTATACTGGCCCACATACTTTTCCGCACTTACTACTGTACTCAGTTTTTTCATAGTGTTTACTTCTTCTTGCTTTCTCTGTGGTGTTTGTGGTTTACTTTACAAAGGCAATGCCTTCCCTTTTTACTGGGATTTACGCCTTGGTGCTAGTCTCCATCCCCTGTCCTATGGAAGGCGGGCTTGGGGTAGTCACGGCATGGGCCCCGAGGACGGGTCGTGACACATAATTCTCTCTTCTTCTCCATTCAACTATATTACCCTTCAAATGGGGGGGGGGGGGTAAATCATTTGAGTGATGAGGGAATGGAGAGTTTTACTTTTATAATGTCAGAGTCTTTCACTTTAATTTATAACTCTATATTTTTCTATTGAATTATTTATAATTAAAATGGTTCCCAATTCACTTAATAAAATCATATTTTGGGTTTTTTGTCATTCATTATTTATAGATTTGGTTGAAGATCTTTAAACACCCTCAACATAGTACTCTTTTTATTGATCGAGAATATTGTGTTAGGTGGTGAGTTTATAGTTATTGTTTTCATGTGTGTTGAATAAGTGAATTGTTACAAGATTTCCAAGAAGAAACAATTCCCGATTGGAGATTGATTTTATATTTTTGGGAATTGTTTATGAACATTCGTGCACATAGGATTGGTTTCCATTACTTCCTTCAACCATGGGTGATTGACAACTCATTCGAGGAGCCATTCATTTATCATTATATAAAAAGATATTAAGAATAATTTATAAAACCATGATAACATTTGTAAAGATGATCATACCCAACCCATTACTCCCTTCGCAATTTGGATTCAAACTTCATTTTTATTTATTTCTTTCTTAAAAAAACAATTACAAAAATAGTCCCACTTTTTTTCATAATTTCAAGTGAAAAGTGTTATTGTTGTGTGATACTCTCTGGATACATCCTTGTTTGACCACTATACTGCATCTTAACTTAGAGAATATTTTTTTTCACCCCCATGATAGGAACATGTCAGAAAAATTCTTCATTGCTGGGGAGGTAGTTCCAACAATCTAATTATAAATATTTTACTCTTTTAAAATGTGAATAAACCTAAATAATATATTACCATGATGTTTTAAAATGATTATTTATTTAGTTTTTGGAATAATGAACCAAAATTACAAGAAAAAATGTTTAACTCACATGTGTATATGGAGGATAGTGTGTATTTAATTACTAAACAAATTAGGGAATCTAAAATAAAAAACATAAAGGTGAATAAATTCAAAGGTGTGATCCATGACCTTAAAATGAACCATCAATACCCAGTGTTGGTGGGATTTTATAGAGAATTATTTGAACTCCAAGAGTATTTCTTAGAATTTTATCAAGAAATGGTTGAGGTGAAAAAAGAATAAGAAATTGGTTATGAAAAAGTATAGGTGTAAGAGATTTGAAAATATATAGAGAAACAAGAGTGAAATGTAGAACTATAATTTAAATATATTTGTTCATTGATGGAGAAACTAGAACATAATTATGTACTCAAGGAGGCCAAGGAGTAAGAAACTGATGAGGTTTGTATGGGATATCAAAATGATCTGGATTACTTATGGAATCATTTAATTGGACTAATTGATCCACCTATTCTCTAAAATATAGAATAGATAACACCATTAAGTTAATACACCACCGAAGTAGTGGAATTTGATGATAAGATAGAGGAGACAGACTTCCCACCTCTATCTTCTACCACACCACTCAATGAGGAACTTTCCACTTAAGAATAAATTAAAGTTGATCCATATAAGGGAGATAGAATTTTTATAAACTTTTTTCATTATGATTTTATTGAATCTAAATTGAGTATTACTACCCCTTGTTTTGATTTTTCAGATTTGGATAACTTATTTTTTCCATGGAGTATGATTTTGAAAATGAAGATGCACCCAAAGTGGAATATCTAGAGATCCTTAAACTTGATGAACACTTATTGGAGGGAGTACATAAGGAGATAAAAATGGATTTTCCTAAGGAAACAGAGATAAATTATGCTTAATTTGGATGGGAATATATCTATATTTATTCTCCATGCTTTAATTTTGTTCAAATAGAATTACACTTTGAATTTCACTTTTACTATTCCGTTGATGAAGAATACCCTGAGAAACCACCAGAAAATAAAGAAGAGGTTATTAATGGTGAAATAAAGAAATAGGGGGACTCATTATTTCTCCCACACCCACGATGAAAGATTTCTCTCATTTTAATGGTGGTGAATTTTTTATAATATATCTATGATTTCCTAAATAAAAAAGTATATGAAGTGAAAGATGGAAAGAATAATTTTTGTTAGTTAATCTCAAAAAAATCTACCCACCATCAGATTGGGGATAACCAACTGGAACTTCCCATTTGAGGGAGTCAAAACCTATGGATCACTTTAGGGATTAAACCAATATGTGTCCTTATATTATCATTTTATTTATATTTTTATTTTATTTTAATTAATTTCTTATGTTTTATTTTCTTTTTATTGCAGTTATTTATTGAGCATAACATAAGAGTTTTAATCAACATTGTAATGCCAATAAGTTAGTTTGTCTTTCCCCTTATAGTTACTTCTTTTCTGTGTTTTAACTTAAAATATTATTACATGTTAAATCTACATGAATTCAGCAGGGCACTGCATCTTTTAATTATATGGGAGGGAACCTTGGTAGTTTGGAATTTAATTTTTTTTTCTATTTTGCACAAAAAAAATTGTTTGTAATTTTTTTTCATGTTTCTTTTTTATCTTTTTCATTTTTCTGAAACATGTGTGCTTAAATTAATATCTTTTCTGTTTTTAAAATCCATTTCCATGAGTGAGCCAATTTATTCCATGAACCTGATCTTAAATGAATGCTAAAAATGAGTTTGTTTCAAGTTTAAATATCTGGGAATTTTATTAAAAGTACACTGATTTTTGAATCTCGTGCCACATATCATTGTCTTTTTCTTCTAAATATATTTTCTAAGAGAATTGAAAACTATTATTATCATATAATTTTCATTTACCTCATTTTTGAGAGAACCAAACCACGGTTTCTTTAACCAAAATTTGACTTATTACTTTAAAATGTTGAGGGTTTGAGGTACTTGTGTTTTAAATGATTGAGTCATTTATTTTTACTTAAATCCACTTTTTAAAAAGAATCCATTTTATTTCTTTCCTACTTGTTTATTTAATCATTATAACCTCGGTAATTCATAATAATCCTACAATATTAGTCACATTATTGGCCAATTTTCCCTATCCAACCTCCTCTTGTTGTAATATTTAATGATCTAGTTGAATTTATGTGTGGGAGAAGTTATCTTGTGTTGTGCTACCTCATTTGGAGATACTTTGGATGAAATATAAAATATTTAAGAGATTATTTTTTTTGCAGAAGAATTCATTATTTCAAAACATGTGCCTTTGTAGATCTTTCATGATAAGAGAAATTGTCTAATCCAAGATCTTCCAAAGGAGAAAGAACGTTGTTCCTATATGGAGCTCTCAAGAAAATTTATACTTGAGATATTGAAATTTTTTCTTCTTAAATGTTGAATAGGGTGCACTTTACTTGAATTTTCATAATGATGGAATCTATTTTCTAATAAAGGAATTAGGGGGAGACCATACCTGAGTGGAAATTATAATCTTCCCATTTTTGTTCTAAAAGATCCAAGCCCTCCTTATTCGTCCTTCGAATTTTTCACATATAAATCCAACCAAATGGATTCCACATAATAACCCTACAAATTACAAATGATAAAAAAATCCTTAACATACATTGGGTGGAGATGTAAGAATTTATCAAGCCTATGGTTACTCTTTCATAAGTTGGGATGAGAAGATCCTTGATGATAATTGATATTTGTGAAATGAGAGAATACTCATGCATGGTAGGTGTTTCATGTGAATGTAAGGATAAATGAAAAATAAATATATTAAATGATATTAATGGATAACTTTATATAAATTCTTTTGACGAGGAATGATATCTTTTGTTACTTGTATGGAATTTTTGGATCCCATTGGTACATGTTTTGAATTATCATTGATTTGATTATGATGCTGACTTATTCAAAAGTCTAAGTGATAAGTGTGCGGAATTGATAGAGATAATATTTTCATAATTATATATAAGTTTTTAAATAATTTAATATCTAAAAACTAATAAATTGGTTCTTATTTAAATAAATTTATTAATTTTGGTGAATTTTGGGATTAATTGTGAACATTAATTAATTCTGAAAATTTAGAGTTTTTCATAATCATTTATATTTTGATCGTAACTTCTAAAATATAAATCCAAATATACTGAATATTTTAAAGGATTACTTTATTTTTAGGATTTTAATTTCTTTTCTATACCAATATCCAATTTCAAACAAAATTCTCTATAAAAATTAGTTAATTGGAGAAATGTTTCTGGCCGATAGATTGGACCCCACATAAGTAATGGAGGAATATATCTTCCTAATGATATCCAAATGTGCTGATTCTAGCTAGATGATAAATAGTACTCATAAAATAATTTTTATATTAAATTTCATATAGAATTTATGTCATTAAAAAATCTATTGAGTTCACCAAAGTGGAGGTAGTTGAGAAGTCTCATATAGAATAAAAATTACTCTTCTATATTTCATGAATAAATATTGCAAAAAATTTCAAAACAAGATTATATTTTATGAGAGAATGAACAAGAGATAAGAGAAAATATTTTTTGAAGACATATCTCAATGATTTGGTCATTTATTAAATAAAATAAACTTAATATTTTAGAGAATGATTCTCTAGGGAAAATTTTCCATCCCTCAACCCTATAAATATGTGAATACACTTCCATTCAAGTTAGATGAAGAAGGATATAGAGAAGTTGTGAAGGATAATTGAAAGCTTGAAGTCATATGTATTATATATTTTCACTTTTCTTATTTTCATAACACTCTCCTATTCCCCATTCATCTCTATTACCCTTCACTTAGAGGGGTAAATATTTAGAGGGTTTTGGGGAGGGGGATTTTTCATTTTGTAATTTTAGAGTCTATCGATTTAATTTCAAACTCACTATTTTTATATGGTCTAATAATTATTTTTAGTGGTTCCCAGTTCACTTAATGTCACCATATTTTTGGTTTTGGTTTCATTCATTTTTAAAATCTTTGGTTAAAGATCATAAAACTCCGCCTACCTAGTGTAGTTCATATCAAACGAGTAGATTATATTAGGTGGTTAGTGCCTAGAGATAATTGGTACATGTGTAGAATAAGTGAATTATTATTTATTTCTAAGGAGAAAAAATTCCTCATCAGGCATTTCCTTAGTTATTTGGTAATGTTTTATGATCTTTCATGAACAGTGGAGTGGTCTCTATTTATTCCTTTAATCAAGGGTTACTGAAAACTCAATCAAGGAGTATTTTATTTATTTTTCAATTGGAAGAGAGTGGAAATTATTTTTATAACCATGATGAAATTGAAAAATATGATCCTACCTAGACCCCGTCAGTCTCTCTGTTAATTGGAGTTCAAAATTCATTTTAATTTCTTTCTTTATTTCCAAAAAACAAAAAAATCAACAACAATATCACTTATTTCGTGAAATTAAAGTTAAAAACCTTATTATTTTTCTATAATCTCAAGATAAAAACAAGTGTTACCACTATAATACATTTTAGTTGAAGGATTTTTATAAAGAAGAAATTTTATTTATTTGGGAAATATTGATGTTATTAATTTTTATTCAATATAGATATTTATTTATTGATAAGGCATATTGATTATATATTATATTATTGATTTAATATATGAAGAATAAATTAGACATATTTAAGTTATGTTTGGGGCCCAGTTATAGATATCACATTGATGCATCAACAGGTCTCATGAGATAAAAACTTTTCCAAATTAGTTGGTTATTTTTGGTATACCAAACCATTCATGGAAATGTTTTGGCATAAGGCCTTAAACGTAAGGTTCATTATGTATTAGCATGAGGCCCTTTAAATAAGATCATGATTTATGAAATTATTTATTTCCATCATTAAAATTTTAGTCAAAATTATCCCTATGATTGTTATGTTTTTTTATTTCTCAGGATACAATATGAAGCTGTAAGAACCTGGGTTTTTAGAGCGGGTTAAATTTTCAGACCCTATTTGAAAGTTCTGCTTTTGTGTAAAATTTTGGCTGATTCCTGAGAAGTCTGGAAAATTTGGGCAGTTTTTGGAAATTTCCAGACTACATGCCGTGTATTCCAAAGTACAAACCGTGTATCAGCTAGGCATGTGACAACCCGTCCGAGACCAAGTACATTTCATGTGGCGTCCATGTGTAAATTTCCATCTACACGGCATTTAGTCTTCCTTGAAATTCCGTGTAATTTCGTTCCGTGCAATGGCCGAGTCCCTGGCCGTGTGTTGACCGTTTACATGGTCCAAGTCATGCACTAGACTCTGCTTAAGTCGGAGTACGTAAAAGACAACTACACGACATGTAGTATTTAAATACACATTGTGTACTTTTATTTTTATTTCAGTATCTGAGACGTCGTCACGTCTTACTTCCAGATTCGTCTTCTTCTACCCCGTTGGACGAACGGTTCATCCGAGAAACTCCGAAAAACAGAAACCCTCCTAGATTCTTCATACGACCTCCGTTCTTCAATTCGTCGGTGGCAGCGGGACCGCATCGTAAGGGTTAACCCCATGCACCCCTCTTCGTCCTTGATTCCTTGCCTAATTCTCCACGGTTTCCATCCAAGCGGAATTGATGGAATTTGATGGAAACACAGATCTACCACGATTTAGACCGATTCAGAGGTTGATATCGAAGGAGTGTCATCGTACGAGTACTAGGTGGGTGTTGTATACCTTCTTTCATGTTTTCATAGACTTTTGGATGCTATTATGGGATGACACATGTGTTGTGAAACTTGACTATTTTATAATTGCCTGTTCAAAGTGATGCTTTCCAGTATATATATGCAATTCGTGATATTGCCTGTGTTGAAGTGTTTAGTTATGTTGGGTGTGGCCTAGATTTTTTAATTGAGTGATTTTGATCACAGGTTGGGGATTTTCCCAGGTTACTTGGGTCATTCCAACCACAGTATTGGGCGTCATAGATGTCGGTTGAGGCAGTTTTATTGTCAGGTTTGGCTTGGCCTAGGTTACTTGGATGGAGAGGCCATCAGACTTGAGCGAGAGGTTCGCTGGGACACGAGGAGTCCTAAGTGTTGTGGCTTGGGAACTTATTGAGGTGATTACCACTCACAGGTTACTTTTTATGAGTGTGCACACAGATAGACTCCGTGATGGGGTGGTATGACCACTCGCTAGGTAGAGGCCCTCAATAGATGCGGTTAGATATTTTTTTGTTTGGGGGTGCTTGCCATTGGAAGCCACGTGAAAGGTGAGGAGCCTTCGAGAGATAGCATTGAGGATGTCAGGTTGGGGGAAAAGGCTCACTGTGATTTGAGGGCAGATATCGATGTTCCTCTGGTTACTTGATTTGAGGGAAGACATTGTTGTACCTCCTGTTATTACTTGAGGAAAGGAATGGTTGTTTCTCCAGATTTTGTGCCACGGGCAGGTTGAGCTTTCGAGCTGGGTTATGATTATTGGGCGTACCTCTAGGACGTCTTAATTGAGACACATGGTGTCAGGTGGCACGTGGTGTCGGGTTACAGACCAGAGATTCCGGCATTGGCAGAAGCAGGTGACACTTCCTGTTGTCTTCTAAGCACTAGTGAATTTCTTGTTTACTTTTGGGCATTGTACTATTTACTGCTTTTCTTATATAATCATGTCTGCCGAAACACTTATATTAGGTATGCACCTTTGGGTAGAATCCTACTTAGACTCGTCTCACACCCTACATAGGCCCTTTGGGATGTGTGTAGACAGTATGAAATTGCATGCAGGTAGAGGGTCAGCCTCAGGAGCTGGAACTTAGTGTTGTTGGAATGGAGACTGGCATGGACCTTGAGGTTGTGCCTTGCTGGAGTTACTTTGTTTAGTTTCCTTTTTTCATCAGCATGGTTGCCTTATTATGTAGTAACTGTTGGATAGTCGTTGGCACCGTTATATATTGATATGTATGACTTTCTATGGATTCATTTTTATTTGTTTATAGTAGTAGTTACTGTGATGTTCAGCATGTTGTTCTGTTTACTTTCTTCTTCTAATGTTTCTATATTGCTTTGGCTGTTTATTTGATTTTTGATATGCTTCCACTCTGCGGGTCTCGTTTGTGTCTGCTAATTCAATTAATTTCCTCTAGTAATAGACATTATACTCAGGCCAGTACCTTTAATTCCTATCAGTGGGTATACCCTTACCACTATATCTATTCAGATCCTCATTGCTAGTCGGAAGCCTTTTACGTTTATGGGAGGTGCGCCTATGGTCGTAACACCTGACCCGTTTGGCACTGTTCGGGTGGCTGCTCGGGTCCGGGTTTTTACAAAGTGGTATAAAAGGAGTTCTTGAAAAGGATTTAGTAGCATTTCCAAGCTAACTAATAATGTGTTTGATACTTCTCTATTTTTTTTATTTCTGCTGGTTTTACTATTTGGGATATGGCATACTAGAGAGAGATTGTTACTGGAACTGGGTTCCTAGCATGTGCTTGGGTGCCTGCAGCCCCACGTATGACGGATGGCCCTAATTTCCATAAGTGGGAATTGTTGTTTTCTTTTTCTCAGATTACTGTTTATATGATTTCCACCTCGGTGGCTCACTTGGTGTGTGATGTTATTGATTGTGAGATGTGACACTTGACCCGGTGTGGTAAGGGAGAATTGGACCTTGGCCTAGTATGGTGAGGCTTGTTTTCTTGGCTTTTGATAGGCACATTTTAGGGTATTTCAATTTCATAATTGCAAGTATGCTTTGTGAAGTGATAATACCATGTGAATAAAATCAATTTCCATGCTATGTATGCTTTGAAATGTGAATAGGTGAAACTCCTGATAGAATTGCTTGTTTATTGAAATATGTATTCCATGCTTTGTGTATTTTTAGAATTGCATGTTGCAGGATATTTGGGTGTGAATTTTATGGGAGAAGGCAAGTATTATTTATGAGGCAGTGTAACTGTCAGGATTGGGTGACTCAGTCATCGGGTTAGAGGCAACGTTGGTTGTCAGGACGGGCATGGCCCGAGGTACCATTGATACTTGGCTCTGTTGAGGGTGGGTTAGGAGGTCATGAGGTCAGGATGCCGAGGGCGTCAGCTGCGATAGGGGAGAGTAAGGGTAGTTGTTATACACTACCTTTTTACTGCTTTCCTTATCTGTGTAGAATATATTATTATATATACATGGGTTGTCTGACCATTTATGGTATTCAGCAGGTTACTCCCTCACGACTCGATGGAGTATCAGGCAGAAGAAGATACAGTGCCATAGAATCATGTTCAGAATTTGGTGCAGGAAGAGCATTAGCCGCAGGTACAGGCTCAAGGACAGGATCATGTTTAGAATCCAGTGCAGGCAGGGCAGCGGTCGGGTTTTCAACATTCGGACCATGGCTTGACGAACAGCTCCGAGCAAGCCTGGTATGTGTCTTGTAGGGGATTGATAGAGGCACATAGGTTACAGATCCTTCTATGGAATATCATACGCGGGAGTTCCAGTCATAGAACCCACCGCTTTTTCAGGGTGAGGGTGGTCCACGTGTGGCAGATAACTAGATAGAAAGCATGCAGATGATCTTCGAGCATCTCATGATGCCTCCAGGGTGGAGGGTTAAGCTGGCGACGTATATGCTGAGAGGATCAGTGAAGAATTGGTGGGATGTATAGGTACAAGCTCGTAGGCATGAGGGATTGTCTTAAAAGGACTAAAAGGATAGGTTCTTTGAGAACATCTATCCAGAGACACTGAGGGTAGGGAGAGCTTTGGAGTTCTTGAGTCTTCAGTAGGGAGATATGGCTGTCATGGACTACGCATCTACCTTCGCAGAGTTGTCTTTCTTTCCCCCTGGTATGGTAAGCGATGATGAAGCTAGGGTGAGGCACTTTGAAGATGGCTTATGACATGCCATTTGGGTCCAGGTGAACATCTTCTAGCCGGGTTCCTTCTCCGAGGTAGTGAACCAGGCGCTTATAACAGAGGGAAACCAGAGGCATAGGCCCCAGATTGGCAGGGCAATAGATTCAGTTGATGTTTCAGACAGTAGGAAGAGAGGTACAGATGAGTTCCAGTAGGGCGGGCAGGCCAATCACTTATCTAGGCCTCCTCGTGGTAGTTCGGTGGTGGATTACTTTTAGTGTGGGAAGTCGGGACATGTTCGGGTTCAGTGCGATAGACCTCCGAAGGAGTGCCTGGTGTGTGGACAAGTCCGACATCTGGTGATGTTTTGTAGACATCCTTCTCAGACAGTCGGCAAGCAGGGGCCAGGATAGACTGTGGCATCAATATTTGGTTTAGGTTCGGTACCAAGAGAGGGTAGCCGAGGTTCAGTTGCACGCGGAGGGTGTGACAGAGATAGTAGGATCCAGCTGAGGGGTCAGTGGATGGTGACTGGAGCAGCATTGCAGGGAGGTCCGGCATCAGGCAGCCGTACTTCAGGCTAGGTGCACGCTGTGGAGCTTCCAGGGACTGAGCAAGCTGGTGAGCCGAAGATGGTGGCAGGCACACCATGGGTGTGGCCGTGATTTTCTTTGCTTTCTTTTGGAATGGCCTCTTGAGGCATGCCTAGTTGAGTGCATGAGTTGCACATGATACTTGTGGACTAACTAGATGCTAGTTAGTGGGATTGACATCATATCAGATGCGTTATATATTTTATTTATATATTTGAGATGTGTAGCATCAGGGTCATCAAGGATGCAGGTTATGTGAGGTGCCATGGGAATCGGGGAATCGTGGATTTGGTTTACTTTAGGTGTAAGGCACCAGGTTTTTATTGGAGCATCTATGAGATGCAGAACCTCTTGGAGGCAGACACCATTTTTGTGAGCTTTACGTTGGGTGTTGGAAGTGACATGTGGTCACCGAGGAGGTGCAGGGGTGACGATGCGTAATGGGAGGAACCATGGGTCTGGGAAATAGGTCATTGGGCCTTGTTGTTTATTTTGATTGGTTGAGGTTTGTTTCGGGTTTAGACCGAGTAAGCAATTCCTAAGGTGGGGAGCCCCTTGGGGAATTTAGCAAGGACCTTTGTGACTGGGGATGTCCAGGGTACTTTGATCGGGGTGGTTGGTTCAGTAACATATCTGGGTTTTGTCTGACATCTTGGGGAGGAGATATATTAAGGTGGGGAGTTTTTATGAACCTGGGTTTTTAGAGCAGGTTAAATTTTCCGACCCTATTTGAAATTTCTACTTTTCTGTAAAATTTCGGCTGATTCTTGAGAAGTCTGTGAAATCTGGGAAGTTTCTGGAAATTTCCAGACTACATGTCATGTATTCCCAAGTACATGCCGTGTATTAGCTTGGTATGTGAAAACCAGTCTGAGACCAAGTACATGACATGTGGTGCCCATGTGTAAATTTCCATCTATATGGCATGTAGTCTTTCTTGACACGCTATGTAATTTTGTTCCGTGTAGTGGTCGTTTCCATGGACATGTGTTGACTGTGTACACGGTCCAAGCCGTGCACCGGACTCTGCCTAAGTCGGAGTACAGAAATGCCATCTACATGGCGTGTAGTCATTAAATACACACTATGTACTTCTATTTTTATTTGAGTATCTAAGACTCCATCGCCTCTTATATCAAGATTCGTCTTCTTCTTCCCCATTGGACAAACGGTTCATCTAAGAACCTCTGAAAAATAGAAATCCTCCTAGATTCTTCATATGACCTCCGTTCTTCAATCCTTCAGTGGTAGCGGTACCGCATCAGAAAGGATAACCTCACACACCCCTCATTGTACTTGATGCCTTACCTAATTCTCCGCAGTTTCCATCCGAGCGGAATTGTCGTAATTTGTCGTAAACGCAGATCTACCTCGATTTAGACAAATTTAGAGGCTGATATTGAAAGAGTGTCATCGTACGAGTACGATGTGTGTGGTGCATACCTTCTTTCATATTTTCATAGACTTCTGGGGGTTGTGACCTTCGGGCACGACATCGGGTATTGAGCGAAACCTTGTTTCATTGTTTTTAATTATTTATCTGCAATGTGGGATGCCACTAGGTATTATCTGACCTAGTTGTGATCGAGCGAGGCTGGGTTAGGGGCCATTTCTCATTTTCAGAATTTTGGTCGGGGGTGACGAAATGGGTATAAATTGAACTGCTTAGTTTAAACTGTTGAGTTTAATTTGTAAAAGCATGATTGAATTTTCTTAAGGAATTCGAGACCTTAGGTGCTAGTATGGGACGACACACATGTGGTGAAACTTGACAGTTTAGTAATTTCCTATACAAATTGATGCTTTCAAGTATATATATGAAATGTGTGACATTTCCTATGTTGAAGTGTTCAGTTATGTTGGGCATGGCATGGATATTTTGTTGAGTGATGTTGATCACAGGTTGGGGCTTTGCCCGGGTTACTTGGGTGGTTCCTACCAAGGGATTGGGCATCATGGATGTCGGTTGAGGCAGTGGGATTGTCAGGTTTGGCTTGGCCTGGGTTACTTGGATGGCGAGGCCATCAGACTTGAGCGACAGTTTCGCAGGGACATGAGGTGTCAGAAGTGTTGTGGCTTGGGAACTTATTGAGGTGATTACTGCTCACCAGATACTTTTGATTAGTGTGAACATAGATAAACTATGTGATGAGGTGGTACAACCACTCACTACGTAGAGGCCCCCGGTAGATGCGTTTAGGTATTTTTGGTTTGGGGGTGATTTCCATAGGAAGCCACCTGAAAGGTTACGAGCTTTTGGGAGATATAATTGAGGCTATCAGGTTGGGGGTAGAGGCTCTCCGTGATTTGAGGGACGATATCGTTGTTCCTCCTATTACATGATTTGAGGGTAGATGTCATTGTCCCTCCAGTTATTATTTGAGGACATGTATCACTGTTTCTCCAGATGTTGTGCCATAGGCAGGTTGAGCTTTCAAGCTGGGTTACGATTATTGGGCGTACCTCTGAGACGTCGGTACTTGAGACACTTGGTGTCAGGTGGCACGTGGTTCTGTGTTACAGACCATATATTCTGGCATTGGACGAAGCAGGTGACACTTTCTGGTGGCTGCTGAGCACCAGTGAAGTTCGTGTTTACTTTTGGGCATTGTACTATTTAATTCTTTTCTTATATAATCATGTGTTCCGAAACACTGATATTATGTACGCACCTTTGGGTGGTATCCTATTGACACTTGTCTCACACCCTACACGGGCCCTTCGGGAAACGTGTAGACTTTATGAAATTTTGTGCATGTAGAGGGTCAGCCTCAAGAGCTGGACCTCAGTGCTGTTGGCATGGAGACTCGTATGGACCATGAGGTTGCGCCTTGCTGGAGTTACTTTGTTTAGTTTCCTTTTTTTGCATCAGCATGCTTACCTTATTATGTAGTAACTGTTGGTTATCCATTGGCACCATTATATATTGATATGTATGACTTTCTATGGATGAATGTTTGTTTGTTTATAGTAGTAGATGGTGTGATGTTCAGCATGTTGTTTTGTTTACTTTCCACTACTATAGTTTCTATATTGCTTCCGCTGTTTATTTAATTTTGGATATGCTTCCGCTCTGCAGGTCTGGTTTGAGTCTGCGGAGTCATTTAATTTGAGCTGCTTATAGACATTATTTTGAGGCTAGGACCTTTAATTCCTCCGAGAGGGTATAGACTTCCCAATATATCTATTCAGACCCTCGTTTCTATTTAGAAGCCTTTGGCGTTCAGGGGATGTGTACCTAAGGTCGTAACACCCGACTCGTTTGTCACTGCTCGGGTCGTTTCTCAGGTTCGGGTCATTAAAGAAGCCATAGTTTTTTATTTAATGAAATATGTATTTATTATCCACTCAACTATATTGTTAATTGTTTATCTAATCATGATAGATTTTTTCTTATGCATTACCTTCATAAGTGTGTTATATCACCCTTTGTAACACCCCAATATTTTAAAATAATAACATTTGATTATATAGTGTATGCGACGAGCAACAATGAGCTAAAAAAACCCATAACATATATTTCTTTAAACCTAATCACCTCGATAGCTTGCAGAATACACATCCCCAAGACGAAGTGACCAGTAATATAGTATACCATTATAACCAAGAAGTTAAATTAGAAGTTATGAATAATACTATCTATATTATGAAAATTATGGTTATCTATTTATTATAAGTAAAATATGAATCAGTTAAAAAAATAACTTTTTGTCTTAAAAGTATATTTTTAAAAAATGATGGTTTAGTAATGCTTTCTGCACATACATGAAAATTAATTTTTACCAATTTTAGAAAATTAATTTTATAAAATTAATTTAAGTTTTGAATTCATAATTTCAAAATTATCTTAGGGTAAATTTTTTGTATTTTTCTGAAATACTTTATTTTTTGATGAATATTTAAAAATAGTGATTTTTCTTTTAAAATTAAATTTTCATTTAAAATATTTGTAATGTTAAATTATATTTTGAAATTTTTTAAAGAAAAATTTGTTAAATTTTATAACTATAAATATAATTGAGCTTATTTTAATCATTTTCATATTGAATTTTGATTTAAAGACATTATTAACTTTTGAACATTTTCTTTTTGAATACCTTCTTTCTCATCACATCTCTGAGATTACATTTAATGTAAAATGTGACTCTTATGTGAGTGGAATTTGAAAAAATAGGTTCCATATTTTAAATTATAATAATTTATTTTATATAACATGTTAAAAATAAATTTTTATTAAAATGAATAGTGAAAACAGTAAATCCCTAGCTTGGGAATTCCCATGTGTGGATTTTTCGAACCCTACACACATGGTAACCACCTCCCCCACGAAGAGGTCACTACCCTAAGGTAAATCCCCAACTGGAGAAAGAGACTTTTCCATCCGAGATGGCAGAGCGTCCCGAAGGGGAACAACCTGTTCGGTGATGGTTCATCAAAGAAATCTGTCATCCCATTGGGTCGTGCCTCATTTTCCCAGCCTAGTTAAGACTGAGTGACACGAAAAGATGGGTGGATCCCAAGGGAGAGGCTCACCCTGAAAGCGGACTCCATGGATTTGATCCCTAAACCTCCCAAAGAACGACATTGTTGTACCACCCTCCTTCACCACCACACCACCACCGAATTAGTATTGCCCTATATGTTAATTTATGTAAAGAAAATGAAAAAAGGATCCTTCATTTTATTTATTATATAGTACTTTGAGGTAGGAAAAAACAACATATATTATTTTCTAAATATTATTTTCAAAAATAAAGGAGTTTTTTATCATTATTTGTTTATGTTTTTATATATGAAATAATTATGTTAAATTCTATTGAAACACCAACTCAGTAATTATTTAGTTAATAGAAAAACACAATAAATGATACTAAACATAATAAAATTGAAGTAAATTGAATGAATTATTGTGTTAAATTAAGTTTGTAGATAAATTTTTTTATAATAGTTTTAACATAATATGTTATAATTCCTTCATTTTATTGATATTCATTTAAATTCTAATTAAATTAATAATGTCAAAATTTACTTTAATGTTTTTTTATAATTAATTATATTTTGTTAAATGATTTAAAATTACTAAAAATCCTTAATATGAAAATTGATTTCTAAATGTAAAAAATATCAACTACAGTCAATTCGTAGTCTAATTGGTTATTTGTAATGACTATATTTCCCCCTAAATAGTAAAAACCTAGGTAGTGTGCTTAAGGTTAAGACATTGTTTTTTTTCAAGTTATATATTCTTGTGTTACACTTATTTTTTAACAAAAATAGAATTTTTATTAGATATAATGGATTTAATATTCAATAATTAGGTCAAAATTATCATTTCAAAATCATTTTATTTTCGGTATAATATTTAATGTCCTAAGTTAAAATTTAATTACCATGGTGGATACTAATGTCATAAAAAGGGAGTAAACATAAAGGCTAAGGAATGAGATGTTTGAAACTTGTATTTTGTGTATGTAATAGGTGTCCATCAACCATATAATCCAATAATTCCATTATTTGTCAATTTTAGAGCCAAATTAGGTGATTGTGGCGTCCCATTTTTGAACACTTTTGGGTATTTATCAAAATGACACTCTCCCTCAATTATAAAATGGAACTCACTCACCTCACTTACTTACACCTCTAAATCTATTTGGATAAACCAAAACATAACCAAATAACCTCCCAAAATATATACACTCATCCTATAATCCCTAGTTTGGTAATAAATCAAAAATTGTAAGGAATTTTGTGAAAAACTAAGAAGGTTACCATAAGAAGAGTTAATTTTTTTCATTGAGCACTTTTATTTTCTTTTACCTTCACCTCCTTAATTTCATATTAATAAATAATTATATAATAAAATAATTATATTCTGTATAATGATATGTTTTTTATGTAATTTACATTACCTAAAAATACCCTCACTTCTATTAAAGGAGTTATGAAATCATTAGACATTTTACAACAAAATACAGCCTCATAAACCAATATCGTTCATTTTTCCATTACCACCTCTTGTGGCTTGGGTATGATGATACATATAAAGTATATATATGATGTTTATAACACTATAAGACCTATGGAGTCATTATATCATATATATATATATATATATATAAATTTTTTACTCTACATACCACAGTGGATATGATATCATCATTCATTGTACGACGAACTACTATCTCATGAAGCGATGTGATTCATTTTTCAATAATGATTTACAAAAAAGGTAATAAGAATAATGTTAATTAATATGTGGGACATATTTGAAAGAATTATAATATTCATGAAATAATTATCATTATGAAAATTTAATATATTATTTTATTTCTTACACTGAAAAATGTAACATTGTTCATTTATGTGTGGACTACCGTATTCCCAAAGAGATATGACACCCTTTTCACCACCACACCAAATGTATGGTATATATATATATATATATGTATATTTAAATATATAATATGATATTATGATCATTATTAAAAAGTAAATTATTAATTAACTTATTTTCATAATGATCATTGAGAAATGGAAACATTACTCATGTGTATGTATGGCTTACCGTATCCAGGATCATAACACACTTCATTTTTCATAACCATATAACATGATTAGTTTTAAAAGTAAAACTGATATAAAAATATTATAACTATGTGATTATTATTATTATGTAGATGATATAGTTATATAACATTCTTAAGAACCATTTCTTTCGTGATAAAACATGCATGATAAAATGAGACAATTAACACCTGAAATAATGATAATAAAGAAAGTTTATTAACATAACGGTGATAAGTTATTTTAAAAGGATCATATATGGTATTGTGAATTTTAATATGGTTCAGTTATAAGTTAATAACATTTTTAAAACCATTATCCAATAGTTTAAATCATGTTCCACCAAAAGTATGTTTGAGGTAAGGAACTTCATCTCAATTTTCCCTCATTGAGGCATATTAATGTTATGAACCTAATTACTTTTATATTGTGTACATAATTCACATTTTAAATTTAATATCACAATTAATTCATACTTACTGATATTTTATCTATAAATTTTAATTACCTCATCCAAAGGGATTTGAATTCAAAATTAACGAGTAGTAAAGGTTATTGAACAATCTCATTTTATTTTGTGATTATTAACCGTATATTGAAATGATCACTTTATTATGATCATTTTTCATCAAAAATTACATTTATCTTAAATTTAAATGTAATTTTTTTATATATATTATTATTTTATAAATCATATACAATTTTTCAAAGGGTGTTTACTTTGAATGTTATTTTATTTACTGGTGATATATTGATAAATCTATTTCATTTACTAAACAGAGATATTTAATCATATGGGATATTGATTGATTAATTAAATATATTTTTTGATATATACTGAATTATTTGGACCTTCATTTATGGATATAGCACAATATTATATATCCCCTCAAGGAATCGGTATGAATCAAGTGACAAATTAGTAGGCTAGAATTAAATGTGTTTCTAATTATAGTTATAAATTTTCTCATGAAATCTATTCATGGTAGTTCTATCATGATTCATGAAATCATGATTTAAAATACATAAGTATTTCCTTCATTAAAAATTTAGTTATTATTATACTTTCTATTTCTATAATGATATTTTAATGGATGCAATTCATTCTTTGTTTATAGATTTAATGACATGTGATTTCAATTATTTACCATTCTATATTTAATATTATTAATTTATTCATGATTCCATCCACTGTACTTAACACTTAATGAGCATTTTATATCCCCTTAATTTATTTCCATTCCCCAAGTTATGAATAAGAGATCATTTAATGTGTTTTAAAGGATGGTGTTCATTTTCTTTCTTTGTGTATTATGTTTTATTCCCAATGTAAAATGGGTTTCATATATGTGTATGGTTCTCTAAAAATTATAACGTTATTGTTATATTGATATTTTAACCATTATATTAAATTTAATGTAATGAGGCAAACACTAGCTTTGGGATACTTGATTCAGGGTTGATATACCCTTTATTATGTTTTCTTTTCCATGGGTCATAAAGAAGTAATCTTTAAATGATCCTTAAGGATCCAATAATTTTTTTTCATGTTATACCTTATTTTTCAAAAGTAATATAGAATTCATGTATATATTTATTTCTGTAATATTATTAAACTAATTGGTCCTTTGTGTTGATATCACTTGTATCTTCCATAATTATAATAAAATCAACACTGGCTTTAGGTTAAACGATTCTAGGTTATTATAGTTGGTATCAAATTATGGTTAGTAGGACCATTGGTAACTAGATTTTATAACAACATATCCTCCAAAAAAATAATACAAACCCCTAAAATCTTTAATATTTTTTACATTTTTTAATTTCATGGATCAATATTCATGGTGATATAATCTAATATATCTGCCCCATTTTTTAGACATGAAACCTATCGGAAGGAAATGAAATTATGTTAACACCTATGGTAAATGTAGGTTTTTCTATTATGAGAGAGTAAATACAATAGGTGTTTTATATGATAAGATCATGTCCATATTACAGAAAATGACCATAGTTATGCAAAATAACCTTACTTTAATAGAGAAACATATTGGTCCACTATATAATGAACTTGTGATGGGTTTCATTATGCCAAAATCCCCCATCATTTAATGTAACCACTAATCCATTGATAGGTAAGAAATAGATAATGCCCATTGAAAGGATATTATAATATTCAGGAAGAAATGAATGGGAAAGGTTATTATGAAAGTTTATTTTTCAAAGGGAGATACTGATTAAAGTTGGTCGTTAATCCAGAATACTAAATATTTTAATGAAATAGAAAGTATGGAATATAGAGATTTCAAATTGACATTATTCAATAAATATTTTCCTTTAGAGTAGTTATTAGTAATAGAGATAAATTTCTTTAACCTAAATTAGAAAGAATAGGAAAGTGTTGTTGACTATGAGGATAGTTTCACAAGGTTAAGAATGCATCCAAAGACTACATATATAATCCACAAAGAAATATTGACTAATTATTTGATAGGATTAATCATAAAATCCTAAGGGAATTCGTCGCTTAAAATTTTTCATCATATGATTATATAGTATCATGTTACATCAGGATAGGGAAATAATAATCCATGTATTATATATCCTAGGAAAATAAAACAAGGAAGGTCTTAGATAATAACCACGGAAAAATAAATGTGTCAAATGTGACAATTTTGGAAAGAAACATCATAGAAAATTTAAAAATGTAAGAATATTTTATTTCAAGATAAAACATAACGAGAATAGAGCTCATTAATGAAAGATAAATAAATCACTATTACCTAGTACTTATGTTTTAGTGATATTGGGAATTATTCAAACCAATTCCCCAAGCATCAAGGTAACCTCACTTAGAAGAGGACAAGGGAGGATGTACATGATTATGAATTTATTAAAACTAAATTTTATGTCTATAAAGATAGGGTGATATATTTATTGATCATAGATTTTATGTTAGAAAATGATTTATTTTATTCAAAATAATCACAATATTTTATATCTTCCTAGTTTTTCATGAACATTATATCATTATCTAGCACCTAAATAAGGGAGTTTTTAATCAAGACTCCAAAATGAGATCTTATTGTAATAAGTAAATGAAATTTAGTCCACATTATAAATTATATAAATAACTTATTTTAAACTTGGTTATTGTTTATATGGTTTCCTTTGAGAAAATACTTGGTATAGATTGAATTTAAATGTATAATGTGAAAATTAATTTCTAAGAGACTGATATTACAATTCAAAGAGGTAGTGTTTAATTTCTTGTCTTTATTGGTGATCATTTCTAATTCAAATAATGATTTGATACACCACTATCATCACTCATTAATGAAATTCTAGGTGAATAAGAGTAGATATAACCAATAAATTAGGAAGTAATGTTAGAATAAAAGATCTGCCTATTTTTAAAGAATACAATAATGTGTTTCCATAAGAGTTTCCTTGAAGTCCACTTTAGCATAAAGTTTTATTTTCTATTTAACTCATCCCTAATGAAGAACCGATATCTAAGACTCCCTATAGAAGAGACACAATTGAATTAGTGGAACTGATGAAACAGTAGTTAGAGTTTTTTAATAAGGGATTCATTTAACCTAGTTCTTCACATTGGGGAGGCCCTATTCTTTTTTTAATAATATGGATGTGTCTTTATATTTGCACATAGATTCTTGGGAAATCAATTCCATTACTATAAATAATAAAACATCTAACTCGCATTGATGACCTATTTTACTTACTTCAAGGATATCAATATTTATCAATGAGTGATCTTTATTATTGGTATCATAAATTGAATGTATGTATTGATGAATTTAAAAGGTTACATTTCTCTTAAGGTATAAAATTTGAGAGTTTATAGTAATTCCCTTTAGATTGTCTATTAGACTACCTATTTTTATAGATTTCATAAACTAGGTATTTAAATATTATCTGGATCATTTAATTGTGGTGTTTATCAATGATATATTTGAATAATTTAAAATATATGAAGAGTATAAAAAATATAAGATAATAATTCTTGAAACTATAAAAGGTAAGTAGTTATATGGTAAATTCAATAAGTGTGAATTTTTAATTCATAAAGCTTCTGTTCATGACCATATAATCTCCTTGCTTAGAATATCACTTGATCTTTTAAAGAAAAATTTAGTTTGATAATGTCATACACCGATGAATATAACATAAATATGTTGTTTCTTTGGATTAGAAGGTTACTACCGGTGATTTATTAAAGAATTTTCTCAATTAGGTATCCCATTAACCATGTAGACTTATAAAGGGGTTATGTTTATATGGTATGAATAATGAGAAGAATGTTTTATAGAGATAATTATGATATTTTTCAATGCATCAATATTGAAATTAAATTTCTGAATGGATTTTTTGTGATTTATTATGTTGCATCAAAGAAAGGACTTGTATGAATTTTTATATAGAATAGTAGAGTTGTTTTTTATGAATTAAGATATCTAATGATTCATTAATATAATTATCCAACCCATGATATTGGGTTAGAATCAGTAATCATTACCTTCAAAATATGGAGGAATTATCTCTATAGAGAAATATGTGAGATATATATGGATAAAAAAAGTTTGAAATACATTTTATAACAAAACTACTCAATATGGTACAAAGAAGATGTCTAGAGATACTCAAGGGTTATGATTAATCAATAAAAGACCACTAAGGGAAGGAAAATAAGGTGGCAATGCACCGTGTAAGAAAGATATATGGAGTTATGACTAAAATAATGACTGGAAAACATCTTATATTCCTTGATTTAGTAAATCTAATTATGGGAATTATTATTGGAAAGGAAACACCACTCCTTTTCCAAATTAATTTAAAGAAATATTTAATATAGAATATATAAAGGAACGAGCTTTATGAAAAGAGTTTAAAAGTTAAAATTAATGTTTTGAATGATGTGAATTTGGAATAATTTTTTTATGAAGATGGTGTGATGAAATTCAGAAATATGATATTTTTACATCAATACTTGAGTTAAAGAGGGAATTTTTTATGAATCACATAACATAAATTTCCCTCTTCACCCTAGTAGTAAATAATGTAAAGTGATTTAATATAATTTTTTTAGGAAAAATAATATGAAGTATGAAATTTATGATTATGTATCAAGATAATTTTTTAATAGGTAAAAGATGAGAGATATTATTTAACATCTCTCTATTACTATATAGAAGTGAGATAACATTTTTAACACCCTAATACATGGGGAAATATTTTCTTCAAGTAAATTTAATATTTTATATATTTTTAAATACATAAAACAATTATTTGTTTCTTTCATTACATGTAACATTATGTTTAGCTTGTATTAAACATAACACTAATTTTGAACAAAATGTTACATATGATTAAAATATTATTATTTAATATGATAGTTATCCCATATTCATTAGAATAGAAGGTACGAATAGGATTAAATAAATTATAAAAATATATTATTTATATATGTATACAAATGATTTATTTGGTGACTAATTAATGAAAAAATGAAAAGAAAAACTGTTTGAAAATAAAGGAAATATTTTTTTGAAAAAAATATTCTTATTAAAACCGAAATGTTTTAGCTTAATAAATGAAATGATACAATATTTTTAATTATTTTAAGGAAATGTATATATTCAATCAACTATTTAACTTTAATATCCTAAAACGTACACTCTCATATCCATGCTAAAATCATAAATCCTACATTTCTGAATTTAATATGATAATTTTGACCAAATTTATTACCATCTAAACCTTACAATAAAAAAAAATTATGGTCACTTAAATTCTCAAGGACCTTTTAGGATTATAGTTTCAGAAAATTAAAGAAAACAACTACATAAATAATACATATGTTTTTAAATGATAATTTATCTATCTTAACCCAAATTTTATTACTTCACATTAATTCATCATCATCATCCATATGAAATCACTTTTAGACATAATTTTTTAATCCTAATTACTTATAACCTAAGGGAAAAGGAAATATATGACGACAGGGATCAAATTCTCAGTTAGGGTAAACAAAAATGTTAATAATTGAACTTCATCAATGAGAATAAGAATTTTATATGGTTTTGAATACATAATTAGAGTGCATGAGAAAATTTCAAAATAAATCTTACCCATTAATACATGATTCCCTAGTCTTGAAACATTTGATAAGTCTTTAACAATATAAATAATCATAATAATCAATTACCATGAGCCATGTGATATTAATCATGGTTAAAGAAAACCCTATAAACCCATATCAAGCATAGATAAATTTTATTGGTATCTTGGAACATTAACATCCTATCAATCTTACAAAATCTTACAATAAGAATAAATATATGGTATAATTTAAATATAATTATCCAGAGACCATAATTATTACTTAATGGATTGTATCACTATCTGGGCACACCCATCATATATGTTTTAATGATCTCACCCAATGCTATCTGGGAACACCCATCGTATAAGCTGTAACGGGATCACCCCGCCCTATCTAGTCACGCATATCGTATATAATTTCTATTAACCAAAAATAATGTATATAGAGCATAAAAATCATCATAAAACTCATAAAAACTACCATTATTCCATTCATGACATGATTATCCATTTGAAAAAAATGGTTTCCATATCAATATCTTTGAAATATGATTAACTTATAGATGAGAAATGGGTTCCCTAAAAATCTATTTGAAAAGTAATTAACTCATGGAAAATAAATACATTCCACAATAATATATTTGAAACAAACAACCCCATGGGAAATAAATGGGTTCCATAAAAATATCATTAAAAAAATTCCAATCCATCCAGAAAAACAATGAGGATTGTATCAATTCAAAATATCCTCATTAGATCATAAGTAACAACAATGATTGTTCACATTGATGACTGAAAATTCCATTAAAGGAACGTTAAATAAATTTTTCAGGAAAATAACATTTTTATTTTTCTAAACACATTAACAAAAAACTAAATATTAACAATACTTTTTAAAAATACTTTTCCTTTAAAAACAACCTTAATGACATGCAAATGATTATTTAAAAATCAATTAAAACCTTTCTTGAGGAAAATTTAATTTTAAATTTAAAAAAACATTTTAAGACATTTTTATAATTATTTTCCTTATAAATTACCTTGAATATTTTAAAGTAATATTTATGGAAAATAATTCTCATTATGGTAGAAATTTCCATTCATGTCCTACATGTTAAAACAAATATTCCTTTCACATTTTTGTTAAAATCCAAATAGGAATTGACTAGAAAAATACATGCATATTCCATTCAAAAAAAAATTTAAATCAATTAAACATGGGTAGTAATGTATTTTAAAAATCACTTGTACAATGTAAAAAAAATTAGAAAACATCATTTTTGGAAGAATAACATTTTCTGACTGAAGAGAGAAATAAATATAATTTTTTGTAAAAACATTATTTTGAACTCTTGAGTAAATAAAGAAAAGAAATTAAAGGGAAAAAAATTATTCTCATTAATTTAGAAGATGGAAAAAATTAATGAGAATTATTTATAGGTAGATCATAATATTTCAACACTGCATACCTAATCACAAGCAATCTTGATATATGACGAGATTGCAACAAAAAACTCTTACCACTTGGTACCACTGAATCCTAAGACATATTAAATGATAACATTAAATGAAACTTTAAAAAATATAATAATAAATAAATTCATGATACTACATGTCAGTGTTGTTATATATACACCTCATAAAATATGATAGGTTAATAACATGACGTAATCGTAAAATAAGGAAATTTGTGAAAAATCATATTAACTATTTCTTAATATTTTGAATTATTAGCCCTAAGGAGACTATAAATAGAATTAAAAGAAGGATATTAATTATATAAAATTAAATAGTGAATTATATACCACATATAAAATAAATTATGTTCCTAACATTACAATATTCAACAATGAAATGAAATTGAGTCAAAATCCCTTATCGTCATGTTTCTCATTCGTTATTTGATATGAAAATCCCAGTTATTCTAACTATAATAAACTTATATAATATACAGAATAATAATAATAATGAATTAAGTATCATATTTATAAATTAATTATACTTTCAAAACCAACCATGAAATACAGTTACAAAAAATAAGTATGTTACGATCATAGAGACGGTAGGTTATGCTTACGCTTGTGTAACATTTCCATTTTTAAATGATCATTATAGAATGAAGTTATTTAATATTTTATACTTCTAGAATGATTATAATATCATATATATACCATTTTATTTCTTTAAATATAATTTTATATATCACCCATATGGTGTGGTGATGAAAAGAGAGTCATGTCTCTTTGTGAAGGGAGTGGTCCACACGTACATGAACAATGTTATCAACTTTTTATTATAAAAAATATATCATTATATAATATCCATTAAAATGATAACTATTTCATAAATAACATGATTATTGCATATATATCACATATATTCATTAACATTATTCTTACTTCCTTCCAGGTAAATTGTTAGTGAGAAAATAAATCAAATTGCTTAGTGAGGTGGTTTCTGTCGTACACACAAACAATGTTATTGTATCCCCTATAGAATAGAATGTGAAAAAATTTATACGATATAATGAATCAAGTGGTATAATTTTTAAAAAAAATTAAATATATAATTTCCATAAATTATTATACCCAACCTTGAAAGGTTGTAATGGATGAATGAATGACATTAGTTCACAAGGTGGTGGTCCACCATACACATGAATGATGATTTCATAGAACATTTGTTGTATTTGTAGAGGTTTTTAGGTCGTGATATTATTATAAGAATAATACAATTATATAGAAGATATTGATTCTATTATATCATAATGGTTTAATAATAATTTAAGTAGGTTTAAAAAGAAATTAAATAAAGAAGCTTATTGAACAACATTACCTCTTCTTCAGGTATCCACATTAGGTATGAAATGAAGCCTTCGTAGGTTGGATTTAAACCAAAACTAAGGATTTTAATATAAGGTTAGGGAAATTGAAAATTCATTTCGGAAGTTATTTCCTGAAACACAATGTTTTTAAGGTGTAAATAATATATGAGAGTAGATTCCCTTTTATAAGTGGGGGAGAGGACACATTTGATATTTTTTAAAAGAATTGAGTGCTCCCAAGTTTTAAATATGCCTAAAGGGTCCATAATTGTCCATTATAGAACCTTATATGTATAAGGGACGAAATATTTCAGTTAAAATGTTTTTTTGACAAGTTTTTAGGTCATTTTTATACTTATCTTTTTAGTTTAACCCCTCGACATAACCATTTATACCTTAACCCTGATAATTAATTTTTACTACATTCATAATTCATCTTAGTAAAAAAAATTAAGTTTACCATATTATAAATTAGAAATTATTTTGATTACCATTATGGAATCCTTTTTTCTAAATTAAATTAACATAATGGGAATTTTTTAATTTAAAATTAATTCGACGGTTGTAATGGGAATGCAGCGTTTTAAAGGGAAAATGTTTTAAAGTTAACATTTGTTAGAAAATAAATCCAATTATAAAAATAATATTAATTTATATATAATCTGAAAAATATTTCTTTAAAACCAATTTAAAATATAATTAACTTTATAAATAAATTAAATTAAAAGGTAGTTTTCTATTAAAATTTAGTATTTTTCAATATTCATAAAAAATGTAACTTTTCTAAAAATTATGAAAAATTCACCCTTATATAATTTTGACATTATTATTTAAAAAATGATTTTTTTAAACTAAATTTTCTTAAATTTTTAAAAAAACTATTTTTTTAGAAATAACCTGCAGACATGATGAAAAAGAGGGTTCTCGATAAGTGTATTTTTAAAGCACAAGCTGATTCGATATTAAATCTATGCCGAATAATAATAATTTTATGAATATCAATAAAAATTTATTGATATATAATCTATAAATTACATTTAAAACATTCCCCATTAGATATTATTTGAATTAATCAATAAGGACAAACTTTATTTATTTTAAAACATTTTTTAGAAAAATATGATTTCTATACCGAAAAACAATCTTTTACTTAGAGCCAATATAAATTTGATTAAAAAGTAAGTAAGTGGACTGAATATAACTAAATAATACTTTTTTACATGAAATTTTATTCAAAAAATATATTTAATTATAAATTAATTAATTTATTGAAAATAAAATACATTTTTATAAAAATCGATATTTTTTCATGATTCATAGAAAATTTATATTTTCTAAAAAATCCCAAAATTTACGTCAAAATGAATTTTTATATTCAGATTTAAATAATAAAATTCATTTTCTAAATTCATTTTCTAAATTTTTCAATAATTATTTTTAATATTTATTTCATGAAAATCAAAAATAATAATTTTTGTTGAAAACAAACTTTTAAAGAATAAATTTTCTTTATTTAAAATTGATTAATTATTTATTAAGAATTTATAAATATATTATATTGATTCTATAATTTACATAAATATTCATTAATATTTCATTAATTTGTTAATATTATTCCTAATTGTCAATTTAACAGCTAAGTTATAACTGTTATATATATTTTTGGTTGTTTAAGATTGGTGTAGAATGTTGAATATGATATTTTATATAAAAGTATTGAGGTAAAATTCACTAAATGATATTAAATAGATTATATATATTTTAAAAAAAAATATCATAATTTGTCACGGTTTCACATTTTTGTCTAACATTAGTTTTGCATATTTTTTACACAAATAAACCCAATTTCTTCTTTTAAAATATTTGGGTGCTAAATACTCCCCCATTAATAAATTTCATCCTCAAAATTTTAAATTTATCTTAGAAATCAATGGATGTACATTTGAAAGTAATTCTTTTGTAAACCCATATCATAAAAAGGGTTAATAAAAAATCCTCTTAAAATGATAGAAAGGTAAAAATAGAGGTCATATGGAATCAAAACTAACTTGGCTTCCAAATATAATAAAATATGTGGGAATATAAGGAAATAATAAATAATTATAGAGAGTGATTTAGGAGTAATGTCCAGAAAGTTTTGGAATGATATTTCATCCTAAAAATGTTCTTTATATTATTTTATTAAGAACCCCATATTTTTTTAATAAAGTATATATAAAGGGAAACATGACCATCTAGATTCAAAAATTATATTAACATTGGTCAATTATGATCATTGGTTGACATGAACATTGGGACTAATACTCTTGATAATAATTTTAACATTATAATTAGTGTTTACAAATAGAAATGACAAAGGATAATTAATGCATAAAAAAGAAATATTGGACTCAACCAGCATAGTTTTTTCATAAAAATACTATTTTTCATAATGTTTTTGGGAGTTATCATCACTTGGATTTTCTCTTTACCAATCTGAAGTGGATCTTCAATAAGGGATCCTTGAACGGAATCGCCTACGAGAGAAGTTCAAGTTAGTGGAAATTACCACTCGAGCAACGTTAACCATGTCGTCCCATGAGTCTATCACCATAAAACACCTTAATATTAGTTCATTTAAAGGATTTATAATGGGTAAATTTTCAATGACTTAGTTAGTTAATGTATTATTCCTTTGTATAAAAAAATTGATGTTCCAACATTTCTTTTTAGAGATTAGTCATTCTTAAAAATATGATTAATTTCATAAATTGATTTTTCAGATGAAATTTGTAATTTTTAGAAAACGTATAATTATTATAATAAAAAAATATATTTTTATAATTTTTATTTTAATGAAAGAATATTAGAAAGAATTATTATTTTTAAATAAAAATGATAAAATAATTTTATTTATTTCAAGTGTTAGAAATTGACTATGCATTTTCTATCCGATGTTATTTTTTTAATAAATAAATATTTTTGTATTTAAAAGTCAAAATTATCATATTTGTAAAATTAATATGATATATTAAATATATTATTTTAAATAAGAATCTAAAAATTAGGTTAGGTTGAATTTATTAGAATTTTATAAAGTACTTTATTTTTTCGTGAAAAGTAAAAATACACTGAGTTTTTCGATATGTTTAATGACATTAAAATTATGTTATAATGTTTTAATAAGTAATATAAAATTATTGTAGACTATTTTGTGTAAAAATATAATAATTTCTGTCCCATGTGTCCAATATCATGAGAAAATACCATGGGCAAGCCCATAGTTTTTCATTTACCAAAACATAGGTGTCCAAGAAAATTAATAATCAAATACTCTAATTTTTCTATAAATACCCCTCCATTTATCCTTTATATTTCATTCCTAATTCATCCCACATAACTATATGATATTTTTACCTCCAAAGGTGTCCTCCCAAGGCATCCTCAAACCCCAAGGTCCCAATATGCATGTTTTGGAAATTACTGTTCAAGGTAAGGGAAATATCATTCTTTTCTTTTCATTTAAAGAACCTATTTTTTGTATATGTATTCTGAATGTAATGTTCAATCTATCTTATTACATTTTTATGCATTCACTTAATTCCAAATTATATTTTATGAATATTATACCCTTATACCCTCTCATTTTACACTTTTCTAAAACCACATTTTATACCTATTATACTACTGATTTTACTTATCAAAATCTCTCTCTTCTCATGAAGAATATCCCTTTTATTCTATTTTTTTGAATACACAAAACTAATTATTTCCTATGGGTATTAAAAATGATGTAAAAATTATTTATTTTATTCTAGAATTATTATATATGATACCCTCATTCCCATTCCATAGGTTAGAAATGACATCAATATCATTTCCTTAAAAACTTTTTAAAATTCCATGCTTTTGATATGGAGCCTATTTGTTTTATTCCAAATGTATTGTTTAAGAAATGTTTGATTATGATCTATGTGGATCACATGAATTTAATACATATGAATTTTTTTACCTAATATTTCTCCTATAAATTGGTTAATGAATTTAATCTCAATAGATGACATTATTTAGGATTAATTGGTGAATAACCTAGGTAGTGTTTCGACACCCAGGTGAAAACCCAAAGTGAAATTTATATGAATAACTCAATTAAATGTTGTAGACACATTTAAATGTTATAATTCAAGTATTTTTTACTATGATAAGTCTATTTTTTTCTTTTCTCATTCCTTTATTCCTCATGTTCTTATTGATATTTCTCAAGATCACATGAAAGCTATTTCCCTTTCCTTTCTTTATTAGACCTTATTCTCACCCTTTACATTGATTTATGTCCATAATTATGAGATGAATTTAATGTATATAGTATTAAGATATTATGAAGCCCTTCAATTGGATTAGAATAATGCTTTATGTTTTCATGTATTATGAACTTTTTTCCATGAAACAAAACATTAAAATATCCTCCATTTGTACCATGTAAATGAAAATGTATGTAATTAAAAGGAGGGATTATGTAGTTGGTATCAAAGGACGGTTTAGTTATTTATGGAATTTTTTGTTTTTAAACATTATGAATAACCACATTGAAAAGTTAAACTATATTAAATTGTATAGGTATTTTGGTAAAGTATTAAGTATGTGGTCTTTGAGAAAATAAATCCTTGTCTCGATAAAAATGAAGTAGATGTGGTTCTGATATAGATGTACGTAGGTGTATCAACTTTGACAAGGTGCATCATTCCTGACTTTGTGTAAGCTATTACATGAAAATGGGCCTCACTTCATACTGAGTTTGACAATCCCTTGGGATATGTTTGGTTAATTAAAATATTTTTATGAACTATTCTGAAGGATATGTAGAAAATATAATTGTTGTTAATGAATAAAATAATTATATTTTAGTACATAAAATTATTCTAGAATCATAGGAATATTAAAAGAAACATGTTTCTCAATAATGTTTTCTTCTTTTATAAAATGGTTGGAAATAGGAGGAACTGCATAAATGGTGAGCACAATGGACAAGGCACTGATGGCCCTCTGATAAAAGATGGAATGAAAAACATCTTGAGAATGATGAATAAACTTATTCAAGTGAGGAAAAATAACATCAATCAAATCGATAGAACATAATATCATTGAGGTAAATAACTTTCTGTCAAGTCCTTTATCCATCAATGACCACCTAGTTTCATAGGATCTACCGACCCATTGAATACTGAACAATTTATAAGATTTATAGAAATGATATTTTTTTTGTGCTCTATTGTTCAAAATAATATAATTTCACCCTTTTTATGTACTTCTTAGAAGTATAAGTTGATCAGTGGTAGAAACTTAATTGAAAAATTAAGATAATAATAGAGATTGAATTTATGGTGTGGGATGATTCCAGGGGAACCCATTTCAAAAAAAAAATTCCCCTGTTCGATGTGAATAAAAATAGAGAAGGAATTCCTAGAGCTTAATTAGAAGGAAAATGAATCTATGGGATGATATGAGATAAACTTTACAAGGATTTCTTACTAGACCTCTATATTTTCCATTTATTCTAACGGAATTTTTGATAGATACTTTGATGGAATCATACCCCATATACTAAAGAATATAGCCAATAGAGACTATGATAGTTATGAGGAAATAATGCGAAGTGCTATAAAAGTTGAATTGGTGTTTGGTGAGATGCATTAGTCCCACAAATCAATTGAAAAGAAGAGATTAATAGATCCATGATTAGGGATTATCATTGATCACAGAAGAGGAGGAAAGTATGTGATACTTTCAATAGGAAACAAATGTGGGAAGAATAATTTTGGGAACCACTTGATCAGGAGTGATAAATGTAACAAGTTTATAAGAGATAAAAATATTGCTCAGAATTACCATTGTGAGGTGAAGCCTTAAATTATCAACAGTCATGAAAAGGTGAATATTTTGTAGGTCCTGCTTGAAGTCCAATGTTTCAATTTTGGATAGCTTGGTCACTTTTCTAGTCATTGTAAAAATTTGAAGTTAATGGAGGGGAATCACCTTCAACCTCAACATAGGACAAGGGAGAATTGTTTGGAATTTTCTATCACAACAACTGATGTTCAAGATCCAAATGATATGGGGGAAGTACACTCACTGTTCTATTAATTCTAGAAAGTACCTTTTTTATAATGGTTATACACATTCCATTATTTAGTTAAGGTTTGAAGAGAATATATAATTAGTTCCCAAAATTCTAGAAGTAAAGTTATCTGTCAATAATCCTAGAGGGATTATCCAAGCATCAATAGTGTATATATACACTATAAATCAATTTGGATAGAACAATATCATCTCAAATATAGTAGTCATTCACATGCTAGAATTCGAATTATACTAAGGATGGAGTGGTTCTCAAATTATATTACTAAGATCAACTGAAGAAGAAAGAAAATATATGTGGTATTGAATGGATAACCTATAGTTGTTTTTAAAGGAGAGATTTCTCAACCTAATATTTTTCAAGAAGCACCTCATGTAGCCTTCTTTATGGAGATAATTGTTGAATATGAAGAAGGAAATAAAAGTATACAAATAGAAAGTTTCCCCATTGTTTATGAATACATTAACATATTTCTTCAGAATTTACTTGGACCTCCACCAGAAAAAGAGGTAGAGTTCTTCATTAAACTCATGCCTAGATCCAAGCCGATATCAATTAACCTGTCTAGAATGACAAATGTGGAGATGGAGGAATTAAAGAAACAACTCCATGATCTTTTGAATATTAGGTTTATCTAACCAAGTGTGTCTCCATGGTGAGAACCTATTCTATTTGTGAATAAGAAGGATGGATCAATGCAACTATGAATTGATTATAGACAACTTAATGAGATCACACTTAATAACAAGTACCCTATTCCAAGGATTGATGATTTATAAGACTATCTTCTTGGGGCTCAATTTTTATTCAGGATTGATCTTTGATCTGTTCATCATTTTCTGAGGGTGAATAAAAGAGATATTTCAAAGGCTACATTTTGATAATGATATGAGAATTATGAGTTTGTTATTTTTCCTTTTGGCTTAACCAATGCTCCAGCTATTTTTATAGATTTTATGAATGGAGTCTTTAGAGACTACATTGGTAATTTTATGGTAGTTTTTATTGATGATATTATAATATATTGAAAAAATAAAAAGGATCACGAGGATCATTTAAGGGTTATATTGTGAACTTGGACGAAGGAGAGACTTTTTGGAATGTTCATAAAATTTGAATTTTAGATAAATTCAGTTCCTTTCTTGGGGAACATTGTAACCAATGATAGAATCATAGTTGAACCAACAAATATAAAGCTTGTGGATGAGTGGCCTTATCCTATAATAGTAATAGAGATTCATAGTTTCCTTGGTTTATCAGGATATTTTGGGTGGTTTGTGAACAAATTTTCATTAATTTCTACTCCAATAACCAAGTTAACTCAAAAAAGGGCGAAGTTCATCTGGAAAAAGGAGTGTGAAGAATGTTTCCAAGAGATGAAGAAGAGATTGGTTATTTTAATTTTGTTTAATCTACCCTCTGTTAGACATAGATTTTCTATTTTTAGTGATACACCTATCAAAGTTCTTGGGTGAATCCTCATGTAAAATGGCAAGGTGATTTCTTATGTATATTAATTATTAAAGCCTCATGAACAGAATTATCCTACACATGGTCTGGAGCTAACTTTAGTTGTTTTTTATTTAAAGATAAAGAGGAACTATCTTTATGTTGATAAATTTAATATATACCTAGACTACTAAAGTTTGAAGTCTATTTCCAAAAAAAGGAATTGAACATGGGATAGAGGATATGGTTGGAACTTATTAAAGACTATTATTATTCAATTAATTATCATCCTAAAAGTGCAAACAATGTCTCTCAATAATTAAGTATAAAATACTCTGTTGTGCTAAAAATGTTAAGGATTTAAGGAGACCCATTGATCAAAGACATATTAAAACTAGACATGGGAATCATAATAGAAGGGACATCATCAACCTTATACTTAATTATTTATAAACCATCAATACTAGGAAGGCCAAGAAATATCAAAGAGAAATAATTTTTTAGAGAAGAAGATAGAGGATATAAAGAATGGGAAGTTTCCTGAGTTCAATATTGATCAAGAATGTGCACTAAAATATTTTTGCAGGCTATGTTTTCCATTTATTCCAAAAAGAAAGGAAGACATGATAGATGAATCTCAAAACATTACATTCAATATACATCCAGGAAGCACTAAAATGTATAGGAACCTTCATAATCATTATTGGTGGGATAACATGAAAATATAGACTATCAAAAATACTATAAGGTGCTTGTTGTTTCCACAAGTGAAGAACGAGTGACAACTTCCTAAAGGGGTATTACAACCACTGCACATTCCAACATGGAAGTGGGAAAATATCACTATAGAATTTTCCATTGTTTTCACGAGAACATCCAAAGGAAACAATTTTATATGGGTTATAGTGGAATTTCTCACCAAGACTGCTCATTTTATCTCTATCTAGGAAGACATATCTCTTGATCAACTAGCCATGTTATATGTGATGGATGTGATATGGATGTATGGAGTGACACTTTTTTATCACTTCTAATCTTAATCCAAGGTTCAAATCAAATTTCTACAAATGTCTTCAACATGATCTGAATACTGAATTGAATTTCAATATTAACTATCATCCTCAAACTGATGACCAATATAAAATTACTATTCAAACTCTATAGGAAATTCTGAGAACATGCTCAATGAAATTTAAATGTTGATAGGATCAACATCTTCCATTATTTGAGTTATCACAAAATAACAACTTTAGTTAGATTATTAAAATAACACCCAATAAAGATCTATATGAAACATGCAATATAACCTCTAATTATTGGGATGAAGGTGGTGAGAGAAAAATTATTGGGCATGATCTTGTGTAAGAGATAACAGAAAAGGTTCATGTTATCCAACAACACATAATGAATTCTTAGAGTCTGTAGAAGATCCATGATGACAACCACAGAAGGGACTTGGAGTTTTATATTGGAAAAAACGTTTTTATTCAAATTTCACCTTGGAAGAGAGTCATTTGGTTTTAGAAGAAAGGTAATCTTATCCCTAGGTACATTGGACGCTATGAAATCCTTTATCATATAAGAGTAGTGGAATATCGACAAGAATTTCTAGTAAACCTATATCAAGTTCAGGAAATCTTCTATATCTATCCCTTGAGAAAGTACAAAACTAAAACTTCACATGTATTGAATCAATAGGTGGTAAAAATGAAACATAAACTCCTTTATTAGGAGAAGTGACCTTTGTTATTAGGAGAACCCTATGGAGATCTGGGACCATAGATACAATTTTCTACACAAGAAGACAACCATCCTTGTCAAAGTGTTGTGGAGACAACATAAATATGAAGACATGACGTGGGATCCAAAGGAAAGAATGAGATAGAAGTACCCAAATATTTTCTAAACTAAGAGAATGAACTGAAATTTTAGGGATGAAATTTCTTTAGGGGGGAAGAATATAATGACCCGAATTTTCATGAATCATATTAGTTTCCTGAATATGTGTAATATATTAGTTTATTCACAACCAAACCATGTTTTTTTAATAATGTAAATATAATGGGAAATGTGACCATCTATATTTGACCATTATATGACTGTTAAAGAATTATAAACATTGGAATTTAGACATTTGATAATAATTTTAACATTATAATTAGTGTTTATAAGTAGAAATGATAAAGAAAAATTAATTCATAAAGAAAAAATGATGGCCTCAACCAGTAGAGTCATGTTATATAAATCCTATTTTTTATAAAATATGAGGGAGGTAAAATCAATGGGATTTAATCATGATCAATCCCATGTCAAGCTTCAATAAGTGAGGCTTGAACAAAATACCATACAGAAAAAGTTCAAGTTAGTGGAAATTACCACTAGAGCAATGTTAGCCTAGTAACCCCTTGAATCTATCACCATTAGAAAACATAACCTTAGGTTTTATGTGGGTTTTATGATTGTGTATGTGTCAAGGAATTACTAGCATAATGTATAATCCCTTTGTATATATAATTTTTTTGTTCCAATATTTACATTATGAGATTATTTTTCATAAAAATTTGATGACTGTGATAAATTTATTTTGGGGATAGAAATTGTAATTTAGAAGAAATATAGTTATTATAATGAATTAAGTTATTGTGAATAATGATTATTTTAATAATATAGTATTACAAAACACTTTTTTTCTTAAATATAAATGGTAAAATACTTCTATTTTTTTCAAGTGTAATAAATTTCACTATGCATTTTTTATCAACTATTCCTTTTTAATAAATAAGGATTATTATATTTAAAATTAAAAAGTATCATATTCAGAGAATTAATATGATAAATTAAATATATTTTCTGAAATCATGATGTTGAAATTATGTTTGGGTGAATTTATGGTAATTTTCTAAAATAATTTATTTTTTCAGGAATAGTTAAAATACAGTTTGAGTTTTTTTGGCATTTTTAATGACATAATCATTATGTCCTAATGATTTAATAAGTAATATATAATTTCAGTAAAATCTTGTGGATTAAAATATATTAATAGTTGTCTTATGTTTCCAATACCATGGGGAAATACCAGGGGAAGCCGATGTTTTTTCATTTACCACTACATTGGTGTTCAAGGAAATTAATAAACAAATCCTCACCTTTTCTATAAATACCCAAAAATTTATCCATTATCTTTATTTCCCAATTAGTTCTTTATGAACGTGTTCCCAAGACCCTAAGGTCCCAATATTTTTGTTTTTGGAGTTAATATTTAGGGTAAGGGAAATATCAATCTTTTCTCTTTATTTCAAGAACCTCTTTTGTATATGTATTTTTAATGTTATGTTAACTCTATATTATTTCATATTTATTCATTATCATACATAAAAAATATTTATTATGAATGAGAGACCATTTTCCCCTCCCTTTTTACTCTTTTATAAAACTAGAGTTTATACCCGTTATTCTTCTAATTTTACTTCTCAAGATTTCTCTCTTCTTCTAAGGAATTTCCCTTTTATTTTCTTTCTATGAATACCCAAACCTCTTTATTTTCCATGGTTATTATACATGATGTAAAAATGGTTTATTTTATTATATAATTTACATACATGAAACTCTCATTTCATTTATGTGGGTTATAAGTGACAAAAAGATATTTTCTTCATACACTTTTGAAAACTCCATGACTTTGATATGATACATATTTATTTTATTCCATATGGGTTATTTATCAAATGATTGATTATGATCTATGGGAATCACATGAAGTTAATAAATATTAAGATTTCACCTTTGATATCACTCTAATTCCCTGGGTAATTAATTTAATATCTAGGGTTGACATGTTTTATAATACCTTGGTGAATAACATTCATAATTTTTACGACAGCTCAGGGAAAAAAATTATTAATATAATTATGAATGACTTAATTAAATGTTATATCCAAATTTTGATGTTAAGATTCAAGTTATTTTTATTATGATAAGTCTCGTTTTCCTTTTCTCATTCCTTTATTAATTATGTTCTTATTGATATTTCTCAAGATCACAAGTATTATGTTTCACTTTCTTTCCCTTATGGGGCCTTATGCTCACTCTATCCTTTTATGTATGTCCCTAGGTTATGATATGATATAAATGTAATTTTTATAAAGCTATGATGAATCCTCTCAATGGGATTAGAATATTTTTCTTATTTTTTCATGTATTATGTACCTTTTTTCAAGATACTTGACTTTAAAAGATCCTCTATTTGTACCATGTAAATGAAAAGTAATGTTATAAAAAGGTGGGACACCATATGAGGTCATTGATAAAAATAAATCGAATGATAAATGTGATTTTAAGGTCCTAAAAACCATAAATCCTTGATCATATAATGTACTATATGATTCATTGGATATCTATGTTATAGGGTAACATTTTTAGGATAAATTTCTAGTGTTGAGGAATTATTACATCATCAAGACTGAAGACATATTGGAATATACTTAATATTCAAGTATAATTTCAAAATTTCTCCAATTTCCTCTAGAATTGCATATTTTTATCCAAATGATGAGTATTAAAGATGATTTTTTCCCTAATGCATTAAAACTAAACTTTTAAAGTATTATACAACTATAAAAGGGATAAAAAATTATTCCACACACAGTTTAAAAATATAAAAAAATGGTTATCACATAGTAATATAATATAAAAAATGAGTAAATCTTAATATGATACATTAATCATGAAAATTAAAATAAACCCCCAAATATCAAACTAAATCATTCTTAAATAACCTCAAAATAAAATAATGTTTTAACATGAAATTTTATCTCATACCTTTCCACTTCTAAGCCTAAAATACCAAGATATATCTTTTTTTAATTATAATTAATCACTTAGTAACCAAATCATTTCTCAATATCGTGGTTATATATATGATGAAACATGGATTCCCATAATTACATAAATATCCAAGATCTTTTAAATCATAAAATTTATCAATACCTTAAAACATATACCCAAAACATTTAAAGGAATACTTCACATTAAACTTAAGATTTACATACACTTAACCTCAAAAAGTCCTATCTGAAAGTGTTATTAATCACTTTAAGATCTAATCACATAAAACCACAAATGGGTGTCTAATACATTGAACTTATGATCAAAATTATTCTTATAGACCTAAGTTGGTATCCATAAATTTTAATATAACCTCAATTGAAAACATCATAATCTCTAATTTTATATAAATCAAATTATGATATGTACTATAATATCCCAGAACTAACACTCTCGGATCCAGTGCTGAAATCATAATCTTTACATTCATGATTTGATATCAATAATTGTGACTCAATTTCTTCCAATCCAAACCTTACAACATTTAAAGGAAATATATAATCACATAAATTCTTAAGGAACTTTTAGGATTATAGTTTTAAATAATTAAGGAAATATTCTACGTAATCAATTCCCATGTCATTAAATGAGTATTTATACTACATAACCCAACATTTCTTATTTCACATTAAGTTTGTATCATCATCCCTATTAAATAATTTCTAGATATAATTCTTTCATACTCATTCTTTATAACTTGGGAAAAAAGGTAACATAACCAGAGTAAAATCAAATTCCCAGTAAGGGTAAATATAAGCATTAAAAATTGAATTTTATCAAAGAGAATAAAAAGTGCATAAGGTTGTCATGACATAATCAGAGTCCATCAATGAATCATAAAATAACTCATACCCATAAATACTTAAATCAATAATCATGAAACATCGAATAACCCTTTAACAAAATAAAGAGTTATCAGAATCATGAATCATAAGACATGTTATATTAATCTTGGTTAAAGGAAACACTATAAACCCATAGAAAAAAAGGAAAGCATGAAAGTATCAATTAAAAAAAACAAATTACAAGAGTCTGAAGGAGGGAATTTTACATTTGTCTCTATTAAGAATACTGAGAAAATCCTCATCAACAATGGTCAAATGCACACCAGAGGCTTCAGAAATACCTTTATTTACAAGTCTATCAGCAAGAGAGTTGGATTCATGGTAAACATGTGTGATTAAAAAGCCCTTGGAGGAAAGAGTGTCAAGACATTTGATCCATTTCAAGGTATGTTTACAGGCAATATGAATCGGATTCTTTCTAACATCTTGCACAATAGTATATGAATCACTTTCGAACCAAAGATTATTCCAATTTCTTTGGTGAACCATTTACACTGCATTTATTAGTGCCATCATCTCATCTTAAATGGTAGGGCCGTGACCACAAGAGCCATAAAATCATTCAACTAAGTCACTATTGTGGTCTCGGAAAACAATACCATAACCAGCTAGTCCAGGATTTCCCTTTGAGGCCCCATCAAGATTGAATTTGATCCAACCTACAAAGGGGGGAGTCCAGAAAATTTCCATAGTGCCCCTAGGTTTGGGAAAATTACCTGATAGATGAAGAATTCTCAATATTGCAAATTCTTTGATGGAATTTTGACATTGTTCAGTGTGAAACTGATTTTCATTTCGAGTCATTTCAAGAATATTGGATATGGAAACATTGTGATTGAAAGTGAACTTGTCATGCCTACATTTTTTCCTTACTCTCCAAAGAGTGTAAAAAGTTTCAGCACAAGAAACAAGGAAGAGGATGTGAATCTTCTTGGAAAACTGTTCTACTGAAATAACGTTTATAAAATATGCTATGTTGTCAACATGCGGTATTGAGATGCCAAAGAGGTCAAAAATAAATATCCAAATCGATGTAGTGGTTTTACAAGAGATGAATAAATGGTCAAGGTCAGCTCTATGTTGGTGGCACAAATCACATCTTGAGAAAAGAGAGATACCAACTTTTTGAAGGTTGCTGTCCACTGGTAGTTTTTGCAGGTAAATTATCCAGAGAAGAGTAAACCGAGAGGGTTGTAAACATATTCTGAAATTCTAGATATCATTTTAAGGAGTTCCATATATTGAATGATAGTAGAACCATTTAGAGTCAAGAAGTCCATTTTCACTTGGTTCCCATACCATTATATCATCAGAATTTATAAAATCATACGAATTAACAATTCACACAATATGAGTAGGGAGGTTGTTGCTCAGATCGATTTGATCACAGATAGAGGCATATAAATCAACATCCAAAGAATCTGTATTTATACACTCAATTAATGGAGTCCCTGCCGAGTTATTCCACCATAATTTCAGTTTGGAGGAGGCATTCACCAACCAGTGGGAGTGATTATTGATCGTTTTGAAAAATATTTTCCTTTCAAGAATTTTGCCCCTCCAAACACAATTTATCTTGACGGAATTAAGAATCTTAAATGTAGTAGTAGGCTAGGAGTACACCATAAAAGAATAAACAAATTTGGAGATGATCACATGTTTAACTAAGAAGATTATTCCCGCCATAGAAAGAGCTTTTCCTTTCCAATTAGAGAGGGTTCTCCAAACCTAATAAACCAGTCAATTTGAACAAACTGTAGAGCTGACCTCCAATATAATTCTCTCAAGAATATAATCAGTACCCAATTCATTATAGTACTATCTGGGTGCACCTATCATATAAGTTATAATGGTATAACCCAACACTATATGGGAGCACCCATCGTTTAAGACGTAATGGCCTCACTCGGTGCTATCTGGCCACACCCATTATATATAATGTCTAAGAAACACAAATAAATTACATTGGGTTAAAAATCATCATAAAACTAATAAAAAACCATTATTAATTTAATAACATGATTAACCCATAGAAAAAATAGATTACATCAAAATCTCTTAAAGATATAATTAACTTGTGGAAGTAAAATGGGTTCCATAAGAATCTATTTAAAGCATTATTAACCTTTGTAAAAGTAAAGACTTTCATGAAAATTTCATTGAAACATTATTAAATTGTGGAAAAGAAATGTGTTCTATAGAAATCTCCTTGAAATAATATTTTTACATCAAGATAATGAATAAGGATGGTATCAACACAAAATATCCACCATTAGATTAATAGTAACAATAAGGGTTGTTGACATTGATGAATGTAAATACCATTAAAATATCATTAAATAAATTTTGAGGGAAAAATATTTTTATTTTACAAAACAATATTTTTTAAAACAAAATATTCACAGGATATTTAAAAAAAATATTTACAGTCAAAACAATAATAGAAATATATAAAAGAAACATTAAAATAAATTTAAATCATTTCTTGATGAAAATATCCTTTAATTTTTTTTAAAAAAAAAATTAAACCATAAAAAATAATTTTATTTAAAACTTACCCTGAACAACTATAAAGTAAGTGTCAAAGAAAATATTGTTCATGATGGTGTAAAATTCAATTCATTCCATAAATGTTAAAACAAATATTTATTTCATATTTTCTGTAAAATCTAAACAACCCTTTTTTGGAAAATCATTTGAAGAATCGTTTAAAAACATTTATTTAAAAACTAAAACATGGAAAAATTTCTTTTATAATTCATTTTAATAAGGTTAAAAAAATTTATAAAACATCACTTTTTGAATTAAATGGATTCCGACTGAAGAGATAAATAATGATGGGTTTCCATTAAAAAATATCTTTTGAACTATTGAGTAAAAACATATTAAAATGAAAGTAAAACATGTATTATCATGTAATAAATAGAGGATAATAAAACTCATGAGAATTATTCATAGGTAGATAATTATATTTCAACATTCGAGACTTAATAACTAACAATCCGGATTAGTGAGGAGATTGTAATATAAAACTCTTACATCTTTTATAACTTCGTATTTTAAGACCTATGATATGATAACATTAAATGAAACTTAAAATTACTTGAAACTAAATAAATTCACGTTATTATATGTCAATTTGTCTGTATATACACTTCATAAGAGTGGATAGGTGCATAACAAGATATAAGTCTCAAAAAATGAAAATTGTGACAAAAATCAACATCCTCTTTGGAAATATTTTGAATTATAAGACCCAATGACACTTTAAATATCATGAAATGAATTATATTCATGATATAACATGTTAAAGGGGTAGAATATATACCGTATAATATAAATTATGTGGATAAATTTACAATATTATTCAATGAAATGAAATTTATATGAAATCACACACCTCAAACATATATTTGGTTGAAAATGATTTATACTCCATTATATATGTTTTAAACATGTTAATAACATATTAAAGAACCATATTGAAATTTATAATGTCATATATGATTCTTTGATAACATCTTTTCATCAATTAATTAATAATAATTCATTATTTTTATTGTTTTGGGTGTTAATATTTTGTATTCTCATTCATCATTTTCTATAAAATTCCTATTTCTTGTGATTATAATATAGATATATTATCTAAATAATAATAATAATGAAATAATTACCATATTTAACATAAAATATAATTTAAAAAAAATCATGAATATTTGTTTTGAAAAATGAAGTATGTTGTGATCATGGAGATGGTAGGCCATGCATACTCATGAGTAATGTATTCATTTTTCATTGATCATTATAGAAAGGTGTTAAGTAAAATTTTATATCTTCAGAGTTATAATAATATCATATATACCATATTAATTCTATAAATAAAATTATATATAAAATCCAAATTGTGTGGTGATGAAAAGGGAGTCACATTGCTTCATGAAGTCGATAGTCAACACGTACACGAAAGATGTTATAATTTTTTAGTATAAAAAAGTAATATATTATATTTTCAGAATGATAAATATTTATTGAATATCATAATTATTTCGTGTGTATCACATATAATCGTTAAATTTATCCTTATTACCTTCCATGTAATGCATTAGTGGTAAAATTAATCAAATCGCTTCACGAGGTCATAGTCCATCATAAAAATGAGGGATATTATCATCTACCATATGGATTAGAAAGGGGGTAATAGAAGAACAAATAAAATCAGTTCTTAAGGCAGTAAGTCACTGTACACACAAATGATGTTTTTATATCCCATTTGATGGAAGTGGATAGAGTTATAGGTCATAAAACTTTATAACAAAAACACAATAAATGGAATATATTTAGTTTATTATATTATCATGTTTTAATAATTATTGAAAGATGTAAAAAGGACATACTTTGCATTTCTGTATAGAATTGAGTGATCTCACGTTTTTCATATGTCATAAGGGTCCAAAATGGGAAATTGTATAATTTTAGAGGTGGGATGGTCAAATTATTTCCAAAAAATAGTTTTCCCCAATGTATAGGTCATTTATACCCTTATTATTTTAACTTTGATCTCGATAAACTTAGTTTTACAGTAACCATGGTAATTAATCTTTAATGAATTCACTATTAATTTTGGTGTGAAATTAATTTGACCTTATGAGAAATTATAAATCATTAAAATTAAAATATTTAATATATTTTTACAAATTAAATTCCTTTAAGTGGAACATTTTGATTTAAAATTAATCTTGTAGATGTGATGAGAAAGCATGATTTCAAATAGAAAACATAAAAAATTAAACAATATTTTTATATAAAAATTCATTATGAAAATGATTAAAATTAACTAAATTGGAGTAATATATATATATTTGAACTAGTTTTACTTTAAATCCAATTGAATATATAATTATAATTTATAAATAAAATAAACAAAAATTCATTTTAAAAAATAAATTTAAGTATTTGTCACTATTCATAAAAAATGAAATTTTTTAAAAAATTATTAAAAATTCACCCATATATAATTTTTAAATTATAATTTAAAAAAATAATTTAAATTTTTGATATAAATTTTATAAAAGTGGAAAAATAAATTGAAAACAAAACCCTCAGACGCACTGAAAATCATGGTTTTCAATAAGCGTATATTTAACCATAAGGTGAGTTTATATTATCTCTATTTCTAATAATAATCATTATACCAATATAAATTAAAATTTATTAATATATAATATATAAACTCCTTTTAAAACTTTACACATTAGGTATTATTTTTATTAATTGGAATAGAGAAACAATATGCATTATTAAACAATTTTTAGAAAACCCGCATTTGAAACCCAAAAACAAACTTACACTAAAGACATATATAATGTTGATTCAAAAGTAATTAAGATTATTAAATATAATATAATAATTCTTTTTTTACTTTAATAATATTAAAAACATATTTATATTTTTAAATTACTTAAATTATTGAAAAGAAATGGCATTTAAAAAATAAATAAATTTTCACTATTATGTTAAAATCACTATTTAAAAAAATACCAAACATACGCCCAAAATAAATTTTTTTATTTCTATTTTAAAAATGATATTAATTTTTTCCAATAATTATTCAAAATATTTCAAAAATTAGTTATAATATTTTATTCATGAAAATAAATAAAAATCATTTCTGAAGAAATCATATTTTTGAAGAATAAAATTACTCCACTAAATATTGATTGATTATTTACTTAACATGTATAAATGGATTATATTGAGAGTGAAATCTATGAATACACACACACACACACACACAAAGATATATATATATAATTCATAAATTGGTTAATAATCTTCATACCGATCTATTTAATAGCTATGTTATAATGTTTATACATATCATGGGTTTCTTAACCTCAGTGAAACATGTTGAATATACTATATGACATAAAAATATTAGGGTTTTATGTACCATTATATATTTAATAGATTATCTGTATTTAAATACAAAAATATTATAAAGTTTTAGGGTGTTTTGTTCTCATATAATTTCTTTTTTTTTCTTATCATTTATTCTATTGAACAAACTTTCATCCTTTAAAATCTCATGGTGTTACATTAATATCAATCTTGTGTGTTTCATATATAATATAAAAGAATAATTATAATTTTATGCATAAAAATTGTTTCTGGTAAATAAAAGTTTTATATCTTTTTTTGAACCTGTTTCAAAAATAGTTTTTTTCACTTTTAGGAAATTTATTTTAAAAAATAAACTTCATTTTTAAAATCAAAATATCAAAATTATATTTGGGGGAATTTTTTAAATTTTCTGAAAAGATTATTTTTTTGAAAAATAGTAAAGAATACAAAATTTTAACTGAAATTTATTTTTAATTTTAAATATTTATAATGTTAAATTATAGTTTAAATTTATTTTAATGTAAAAAAATAGTTCAATCATATGTATATTAATTTAATTTAGATCTTTAAAATCAATTTGAGATTGAAATTTCTTATAAAAATTGGGTAAACTTCTGAATATTTTCCCATTGAAAACCCTATTTCTCATCATATCTATGTGATTAATTTAAAATTCAAATTTTCCATTTTCATTAATTGAATTTATGAAAATGGATTTTATATTTTTAATCATAATAATTTATCATATTTAAAAAGGTTCACTTAGTTCTTGACAAAATTTAATAGTGAAAACAGTAAAATGTAATTACTACGGTTATGGTACAAATGAGATTACCAAGAATTACCCTAAGAATATAAGGGTTAAAATAAACTAAAAAGTTGTCTAAAATATATTTTTTAGACATATTAAGACCATATAATTTTTATTTCTTGATAATAATCCATTTTGGTTCCTTATGTCATGATAAAAATATATATACGCCTTTTTATTTTTAAAATAATAAAAGTGTACAACTCACATCACTTAGAAAGGGAAACCCTATATCTTATGTTCTTCTCTCTTTCAAACCATTTTTTTTCACCCAATACCTTCCAAAATAACTTCCCAAATCCCATAATATATTCCTATAATCCTTATAGTTTTTATAAATCTTACATTTTTTGGCTTTTAATTTCATCCTAAGGTGGTTACCTAAGGAATAGGTAACATTATTTATTGAGTATTTTTAATTTATTTAGTTCTCCAACACCATAAATTCTTATAAAAACATGTTTATATTATAAAATATGAAAATTTCATATACCAATTTTTTTTATTCTATGTAATTAACTAAAAATATGTTCTCTTACATAAAATATTTTATGAAATCATTATTCTTATGTACGACGAACTACCACCCTGTGAACTGATCTAATTTTTTCCCATTTCCATCTATGAATTTTGGGTGAGATTATAGATATAAATTATATATATATATGATATTTATAACATAATTATATCATTTTAGTGATTTTATCATATATACCTTTTTTATTTTCTACTTAGTATGGGATACGACAACATCGCTCGTTTGTATTGTGGATTACCGCCTTCCGAAGTGTTGTGGTTTGTTTTACATGGAAAATAATAAGGATAAATATAAGTGATATACATCAAATAATTATGATATTAATTAAATATTTATTTTCTCTGAAAATATAATATATAATTTTATTTCATACTATTTCACTCATGAAATATGATAACATCATTCGTATACGTGTAGACTACCCCCTTTAGGAAGCGATGCGACTCCATTTCCATCACAACACCACTTGGATGATATGTATTAGAATATTCAATTAAATTATATATTATTATTGAAATTATTATCATTTTTTATTGATAATATATTACTTACCGCTTTTCCACAATGATCGTTGAAAATAGGAACCATTATTCATGTGTACGTATGACCTAGTGTCTCTAAAATCATAAAATATTAATTTATAAAAACCATCTATCATGATTAGTATTAAAATTATAATTGGTGTATAAAAATTATTATTATTCCATTATTATTATTTTTCATATTAAATAATCAGGGTCATTGTTATAGGACTAAAAATAAAAAATAAAATATATATGAAAAACAAAGTGGTTATTACAAGAAACATGACATTAATAAGGATTTTTTGTTGAAAGGGAAATAAAATGACCTATTTAAATAATATATGTTAAGATAGTTATAATTATATTTCTGTAATATATGTATAATAAACATATATTCATTATAAAGGTTTTTTAAATGATTATAAAGGTAGTTGAGACTTACGCTAAGGGATTTATGTCTGAGATTTATTTTTTGTGATAAAAATACCATATTCACCAAATGTTTCGTTTATGTGGTTTATATAATTAAAATGAATTCTTTATAAACTTATTTTAATTTCAGTTATTAATATTTAAAAATAAAATTTAGGATCTCTCTATCTTGGGTTTTATGGTTCCAAATTTACTAAATCGATAAGGAATTTTTATCACCATTTTCCATCTTTGAGACATCTAATTATACTATGCATCTTTATTAATGTAAAAAGTGTATATACATACCATTTAAGATGTAATATCATGAATTTTTTTATACTCATTATATTTTATGTTTAATTTTAGGATATTACATCATGTGTATTATGTTTCCAATTTATCAAAGTGGTCAAGATTTTATGTTACAATATCATCATTTATCAGGATTATTTGTAATTCTGTTTATGATGATATAATATTATGATCCACATTTCAAGAGACTCATTAATTTTCTTATCCAATATTTATTTCATGAAAATACATATTTTCCTTTTCTTTTCCTCCCTTCATGTACTAAAAAGTTTAAAATCAATGTTTTTATTAAAATTCATATTTTTAGTCGAAAACCCATTTTCCTCCAAAACCATTTTTTCTAAAATTATCTTCAAAATTGTTTTTAACATTTTTAAAATTATTTATTAAAGAAATTTTTAAACATGTTGGAATTTTTAGACAATTTTTTCAAAGGAATCATCATGTTGTCTTCCAAACCATGCCTCTTTGGATTTTACTGAAAATGTGAAAGGTATGTTTGTTTTAACAAGTACGACTTAAATATAATTTTATACTGTTATGAAAAATATTTCAAGTGAATATTCCTTTATAAGTTTCAAAGTTTATTTAAAATAACTTTATTTTAAAGACTTTTTATTTTTGAAAAAGTGAATTTCAATGAGGAAAGGCTATTTCCATTTAGAAATTTTCCAAGTGATTTTTATTCCAGAATCATTTTCCATATAAGATGGCATACTTTGATGATACTTTTGATTTACATGGGATATAATCCAAGGATACTATAATTTTTATTTCCATGATATATTTTTGTTTATGGTGACAAGATTTTTATCAATTCATTATCTCTTCCATTGGTTATGTTATGATGAAATTATGAAATTATTATGAAACCTATTTATTTTCCATGACTTATTCATTAATGACATGATTTATGAAACCAATTTTCTACCATGGTTTATCATATGATGATTGTTATAGGATATTGTGAAACATAAATGTATTGATTAAGTGATGGTTGGGACAGATATCTCCCTCTAATTATTTGGGTAATGATTAATGTTATATGAGCTCCAAGGGTACATGAGAGGTTATCGAAAGCCCAAATATGATACATGGGAGGTTTTCTAATCCTGTAAGAGGGTACATGAGAGTTTATCCCATGTTAGAAGAATCTACATGGGTGGTTATCCCAGTAATAATATTCTATGAATGTCTTGGTGGGTATCCTTGATATAATTATTTTTCTTATTATGTATATTCCGTAGTCCTATTTCTTACTCCAATGTTATGCTCTCATAGATCAAATTCTTTGATTCACTTATGATTCATGTCTTATAAACTAAAAATATTTTTTCCAAGGCTCTATATTATAATCTTTAATATGCAAGGTATCGTTTTCAAATGTTATTCTCATCTTTTCATACCCTCATTTTAATGTTATTCATAATTATCTCCCTTGTTTACCCTTACTAAGAATTTGTGCTCACCCTTTATTATGTTTCATTTCCCATGTTATAAAGTGAATTTTTAAGTAGGGTTTGTTGTGAATATTAATAAATGTAAAGATATTTATGATAGACCTTGATTATATTTCTTGAAATAAGAAGATCATGTTACATGATTTCAAATGTACTATAATATTGTGGCCCTTAGGAGTTTCAGTAATGTAATGAATATATAACTAGAAAGATGTAATACCCATGTATGAGAAGTATGGGATGCTATAATAGGTATCAGAGGAAAGGATTTTCCATCCATTGGAAAATAGTATGTGAAAACTTTATTGATATCCCTATGGTTATTTCTAAAGGTATGTCCAAGGATGTCTCTCACGATTTGTCTAAGGATTATACAAAGTACAGAAAAATGTCTCAAAATTTTAGGTATAAATAAGGAACATGATTTTCAAGATATTAAATCCCATTATTGATAAAAAAGTGGATGTGGATTTGTCACAATGGTACCTAGGGGTAGTAAATCTGAAAATTATACATTGAGATGGTCTCAATCATGACCTGGTGAACAACAATTGTCATTTTTGAACATATAGTTTGAAACTCCTAGGGGATATGCTTTATAAGTTCACAAACTGTTTAAGAACCATCATGGAAGATTTAAATAGATATTAAAAATTAATAGCCAAGATTAATACAAACAATTCAGGTTTTAGAAATAACATTTCAAGATTTAGACACCCTATTTGAGATTTTTCCTGATTATTTTCCTCACTATGAATAATGTTGATCACACTATTTTTTGGGTTTTATTCGATGGATGGAAATTGAAGGAACAGTGTTAATGATGAGTTTGATGAACAAAGCAAGGATTTTCTTCCTGATAAAACAAATAATATAGGAGATGTAATGAATAATATTTTTTTATGATCATAGAAATTTCTCAACCTATGTATCACATTTATCTCCCAAATGAGAAAAGAAAGAAACAACATTATATTGAGTACTTCATTTAGAAACTTTCACCTTCATTCAGTACATCTTTTTATCCACTAGTTTCAGATAAATTTATTAGAACAACTAAAAAGATATATTCCATCCTGTAGTGTTCAAATCATGATAAATTCATTTTGGTTTTCTCCCATTTGGAAGGTGAGGTAGATCGAAATTTGCCTCTTATCAAGAAAATGAGGAAACAATATGAAATTGACTCCATATAATGAGATCAGTTTAATAACATATTTTTCAATAGTTACTTTCCTATTATTCTATATACAAAGATGGAGGAGTTCCTTTATCTAAATTTATTGGATGATGAATCTATTGGTAGTTACAAGGAATGTTTTACCAGACTTTTGAGGTACACTTCTAGTATTATCATCCAACTTTAAAGTAAGGTTGATCAATTATTTAGTGACTTAAAACCATGTATCTAAATGGTTTTATCCATAAAAAGCATCATTATATATGAATATAATTCTATATGTAATATCAAGGTGTAATGGAGGGTCAAGTTACATATCAATATAATATTTTTGATAAGAATGATAAATAAAATTCAAAGGAAATTCCAAAAACCATAGATAGAAGAGGAAGAGCTTTCCTTTATGCTCAATGTGTGTGAAGAAACAATGAGGAAATTGAATTATGGGAACTAGTAAATTTATTAGGAGTGGAAGGGATGGTCATCAAGAATTTTATTTCCAAAGTGACGGGAAGAAGTAAGATAACAGTGTAAATATATAGAAAGTTTCCCAGAATACACCACCCACACACCTATGTCTCAAATGAAAGGAATATGGAAATTATTTGAATCAATTCTCCAATCCAAGATATAATTAGGATGATAAGACATAATAACTACTGAATAAATAGGATAAAGGGAAATATTCTACAATCCTGACCGTTAAATTGAATCATGATAATTAGGGATCACTAATCCTCCCCTCCTTGATTGGGAATTTTGTGTTTGGTTTTATATGAATGGGCCCTATGATAATCTTATCGTCTATACTTTAGTGAAATTTATTCTAATTTTCTCCCTCTATATGAATTATGGAATAACTTAATCACATTTTATATTCTATTATGTACTAGGATGAACTCCATGCTTCAAATAAGAATGCTTTTATATAATATAATAGCTTATTTAAAGAATAAAGGGGGAATTGTATTTTTGAATCATTTATGTATCCCTATAATATTAACATAATAGTTATGGATACCATTATGGGTCTATGAGTTTAATGATGATCATAAGTTCAAATTCATTGAAACATTTTTAAGGTTTTATTTTATAGGATTTTATCCCAATTGGGGATATTTTAAGAGAATTTATGGAAATGAAACCATTTAGTTTTGTATATAGTGAAAACATTTGAGGAGGAACTAGTTTAGGATTTGTGTACATATGATTAAAGGTACTTGTAACTATTAGAGTTTACCATATCATTGATGTTGAGATAATTATGGGTTATAGTCGATCACATTACGAATTTATCATACTTTAGTATTATCAGAGAAATTTATCTTTGGATATACATATCGGGATATATATTATGGAAGTGGTAAGGTTTCATGGAGTGCCACATTCAATTATATTTTATCAATATCTAGAATTTACATCAATTTTTGGAAAATTATTCATCTAGAACGTGATACGGAGATGAGTTTCTTCACTATGTATCATCCTTAGACATATGGTCAGTTTTTTAGCATAATTCAAACCCTATAGGATATGCTAAGATCGTATTCCATGGATTTATAATGTATTTTGGTTAAACACCATACTCAATTTGAATTTTATTGAAAAAATATCTTTCAGTCATTTATTCAAATGAATCCTCAGGAATAGCTCAATGGAATAAATTGTAGAACTCTAACGTACGTGAATGAAGTTACAAAAAGAATGTTATTGGGAACTGAGAAGGATGATGAGAAGGTAGAGAAGGTTTGATATATTTATAAAAATTTAAGAAATATACATAAATGTAATGTTGATAACCATCAATTGGATCTATATTTTTAATTTGGTAATAAAGAATTTCTTAAAATCTCTTCTTGAAAAAAGAATGGAAATTTGAGCCCAAGGTTTATTAGTCCCATTACAATAATTGATCATATTGGGTGTAACACCCCAGGTAAATAAAGAATATGACATTTTTATATTTATCCATATTTGTGAATAAAATATTAATATGACTTTAAAGGGGACTCTATGCTCGATGGCGTACCCAACACGCAACAACGAGTTTCTTGAGAATCTTACGTTGCACTCTAATAATAAAATAATATTATTTTAAATGGTAGTTAACATGTAGTCGTTGTATTGGCATGAATGGATATAAATAACTAAAAATGATTATATATGTTTTTAAATGTTTTTAAATTTATCCAATAAAATATAAATGCTTAAAATACAGAAATAATTCAATTTTAGGCATATATGCCCTAGTTTTCACTAAAGGTTCACTTATCGCCTTTTGATGGAGAACCGTCATTAAATATAGTTTTGTTCACTCTTATACATTCTATTTGGACCAAATAAAACTCTTCTTTAGAATCGGGACATCAAAATTTACTTTGTGAAAATTTTTGGTATCTTTCCGATAAAGTTCATTTTTTTAATGAATAGTGTAAAATGTTGTATTTTAATTCAAAACCTCTTTTTAATCTAATTTATTTATATGATTAGATTATATTTTTAATTGGTTTTAAAGTTAAATTAGAATATATTTTTACCATTAAATCCAATAGGGGTCGTTGGAATTAATTTCACCTTGAAATCGGACTTAAACTAGTGTCAAACTTTTGATACTTATTGTTTCATAAAAACACGCTAGTTGCTCTGACAGTGGGAATTAATTATTAAATTAATTAATGTGACTTATATGTTTTGAATTTTTTAATATAGACTTCATTTTTGAATTCATAATATCAAATATAGCTTAGGGTGAATTTTTGGGATTTTTCTGAAAAACTTCAATTTTTTATGAATAGTTAAACCACTAAGTGGTACTTATAAAAACCGATTTTCCGTTTAAATGAAATTTTGCCACCTTTGTGTTTTGAATTTCAAAAATCCGACATACATGGTTGTCATTAAGAAGTAAAATTTGGTTCAATGGGATTAAAATAATTTTTTGGTGAATAGTAACTTATTAAGTTTTTAATCGTGATTAGAGGTAATTAGTGTAGTTTAAGGTAAAAATAATGTTTTAATAATATGAAATGAACTTGAAACATTTACTAACCTCATTGGATGTGTCATGTCCGACCAAGAAAACTCATGGGTCAACTTGGGGACTCCATGAAGCCACTTTGGTTGGAAAATGACATTAATATCTTTTTATTTAAAGTTAAAGTAAAAAATGAGACAAACATGAAATGTTTTAATAAAACAATTTTTACATGGGGTTATACAAATCATATTTTTGACTATAAATATTAATTGGAAATATAAAAAGATTTCTTACATCATAGTAGTTTTTTTAATAATTTTTAGACGTTAAATAAATTAAATTATTTATGACATCATGATGATGCCGCGATGACCTCATTTTTTAACGATTTAAATAAAATGGAAAGATAATGTAATATCTAAGACCTACACATGTCCAAAACCTATTGGATGAGTGTATTTCAAACCCCTATCACCTTATCCTCGAAATACATCAATGTGGGACCTTTAAAATCCGAAACTCGTTTGAAAATAAAGTAACATTTTGTAACTTGACAAGAGTGCCCCTCCTCTTCTCTTATAAAAGGCCCCCACCTCTACCTCCTTACCCACACTCCCAAAGCCTTTGGCTCGGCCAACCTCTTCCCATTTTGTCTCTCCACGTCCCTCTCTTACTCCTTGAAGCCTCAATTTGGGCATAAGTCTTCCCAAGGAAGCCTTTGAGCTCAAACCAAAGGGAGTTACCCGATATTAAGGTAATGTCTTCACTTGAGCCCTTTTGTTTTATTTTTCCTCTCCAACCCCCTAAACTCTTTTTATTCATTTATTTTGTAAAAAATAAGGTATCTTAAATATACTACGATGTTTTTATAAGAAGGATTCAAGATACACTTACACACACCTACATCTAATGGTTAAATAACATATTGTTTCCCTGGATGGTGAATTTCTTCCTCACGCAACGATGATTGTTCAACACTCATATAACACCTTAAAAGGTGGCCATTAAGATGTCACTATATTTGTATATGATATTTAATATGTTTATTTTTTACTTAAGCTTCTTTATTTTTCATTTATGGCATACCTTTATGGTTTCCATTATTGGTAAACGCGATATCTTCATTTAAGGAAGTGCGGACTACCGCCCCCTTAAAGTGATGTGATTCGTTAATGCCATATGTGGGACGTATAAAGGATGGATTTAAAGTTATTATATATGATTTTATAATAGAATTATAATATACCTCTATATCATTATTATTTATTTCCATTAATGTATGACATAGAAATGAATGTAGCGTTCATGCGTACGTATGGCTTACCGTTTCCATGAACGGTGCATTTCATTTCTTATCCCCAAATGTAATGTACTATTATAAGTACATATTTATAATTGATATATATAAGGTATGTTACATATAAATGATGAATATAATTCTGTAATTAAAATATAAATACCTCTCATTTAGTTTTAATTACATTAATATGACAAAGAAATGAAAGTAGCGTTCATGCGTACGTATGGCTTACCGTCTCCATGAACGGTGCATTTCATTTCTTACCTCTAAATGATTATGTAATATTATAAATACATATATATGATGGATATATATGATATATATGATATCCAAATCATTAATATCATTCTGGATATAATGAACCATTGACCACACGAACAACATGTAATTGTAAGAAGTCCACTTTTGACTTAAGAACCAAATATCGACAAAACAAACATTATTAACTTAAATGATTACATAATGTTTATAACATGTAAATAATTGATATAAAAGGAATAATGAACTTGAAAAAGGTTCTTAAGGAAGTATAAATTAACTCAAGTTTATTATTCAGGACGTTAAAGAATGATCGAGTCAAGTCGGACCTGAGGTAAGGGATCCTACTCCTCTCTTTCTTTTTAAGTACACTCTTTTATGTCATTCCATCTAAGCTCATATTTCTTGTGATTGGGATATTCTTTTATATTACTCTTACTGTAATTTTTATTTTCATATGATGAGAGACCATATTCTCTCTCATCAATCCATTTTGGATGTTTTGAGTCGCGCCGTTAGGCTGTCGAATTTTCGTAAGAGATCTAACCTCTCTCTTTCTCTTTAAGTACTCTCCTTTATGTCACTTCTTTTAAGCTCCACTTTTTTTATGATGGGGGATGTTCTTTTATATTCCTCTTGGAGTAAATTTTATTTTAATGTAATGATATACCCTATTTGATCTCATCAATCCATTTTTGGATGTTTTAATTGGCGCCGTTAGGCTGCAGATTTTTCGTAAGGGATTTTTCATCTCACTTTTATTCCTGTGAGATTTATGCTACATTTTCCACAATTTCCTTTGAGTGGTGTATGTACTGACCATTATTTTACTCATTGTGTAATATTCTTTCATTTATGAGTATTTACATCAATGTTGTATTGTCCTTCCTTCACAGTGCGTATGTTTCGAAAGATACCCATGTCGGTAAGGGAACCTTTCACCCTCCTCTTTTTAAAAGACTTCTTTTGTTGGGTCTTTTAATTTACATATTGTTATGTTGGGATATGTTCTCATATATCCTTATTGATGTAAATTTTATTTCCAAGTGATGAGATACCTTTTTTTTTATGTGACGTCGTTAGGCTGTCAAGGGAACTTCTTAACCCAATTTCGATTTCTTTGGGTTCAACATGTAGTTATTGAATATGTCATCCTTTGAATATGTGTGAATGACCTTTGATTATTTTACACTTAATATCAACTTATATTTGGTTTATTCATTTGTCACACATAATTATGTAATTGATTTATCCTTAAACCAAGGATACCGTCTTTGTAAGGGACTTCGTCTCAATCTCTTTTCATTGAGGCATATTCTGTTTTATACACAACCTTCTTTTATACGGTGTATAAACCCCTTTGACTTTTACGTTTATTCAAAAGGAATATTTTTTATACGAAGTGTTTATTAAATGAAAAAAGGGGATGTTTTTGTCGTACGTATGCGGAGACAACGACTTCTCCGTCGCCGTGACCATTATTTGAGTTTTGGCTTCCTCTACAAGCCATGCCTTTTTTTAAAAGAAAAATAAATACCATGTTTTGCTTTTCTTTTATTTTGGTATTGAAAATGGTTTTCATAATGTTTTTATATCAATGTGTTGTATTGATATCTTGTGATTGAAAGGTGGAAATGTTATGTTTCCGTTATGCATGTTTTACGTGATACGATTATGTTGAGGTTCTTGGGAATTATTATGAAGACAGGTGGTTCCGTGATAAACTAAGAGTGGGTGATCCCGATATAGCTCTCCAATGCATTGGGTAACGCGAAGGAGTGAAACGTTAAGGTTTCTCCGAAGAGATTTAGGGAATATACTGTGATGGGTATTCCAAACGTAACCAAGAGGGTTACTCCTTACGTAAGAATGTTATGAATGCCTCAAGTTACCTTTATGTCATATGATTTCTATGATTTATTCATGATTTTATGAGGTATGTTAAAGTGGTTATGTTTTATGGGTAAAGTATGATTTCATTCTTATGTATACATGTACTCATGTTTCCTTTCCATATTTTTATATCCCTTACTGAGCTTTTTATGCTCATCCCATGTTTTTGAAATGTTTTTCACAGGTCAAGGGAAGGGTACATGATGTGATGATAGTGTCAAAGTTGTGTCAAGAAAGAATTCCTGTTTTATTTTAAATATGTTTCCGTTGATGGGAAGAATGAATACTGTCTTTTATGTAACCACTTTGTCTAAATGTGGAATGTAGCGCAAGTTTCATGATCTAATTCTCTAAAACTCTAAACCTGAAAATATTTTCAATGTGTAATCTTGTAATAACTCAAGATTAAGTAAGGTTTAAGGCTAGGGCCTTATATTGGGACAATAGCTTATGGTTTGGAACTTCCACCAAACTTATCTCTGGTTCATTATGTGTTCTACATATCACTCTTGATGAAGTTCATACTTGATATATTACATGTATTGAACTCATAGGTTATAACACTGAACAATGATATTTCTTATGAGGAACAAATAGTAGAGATTCAGGATCAAATATGGAAATTTATATAAAATAAGACCACTCATCTAGTCATTTTTTTTGTTAAAAAACCACATAGTTTCAAAATCTAAATTGGAACTTGAGAATTAAATGAGGTAAAATTTTCTTTAATTGTTGGTACCACGGTAAAACATTTCAAGGGGAATTTTATTTCAAGGTGGGTAGAATGTAACACCTCGATATTTTATGAAATATATTTTTTCCAAATAAATTTTAAATTTTATATAATTTTCATTACACTCAATATAATGTTTAGATTTCATTACACATAACACCGAGTTTATCTTACATTACATGTAACTTGAGTTGATCTTGCATTACATGAAATAATAAGTTTTATCGAAATGTGACATATTATCAAAATATTATTATTTAATTTGATAATTAGAAAATATCCATTAGAATGGAAGGTTTGAATATAATTAAAAAAATTATTAAATTATATGGTTTGGAAATGTATATAAAATTAATTATTTGATGAAAATTCAATTAAAATTTAAAATAAAAACCACTTTAAAATAAAATTTATATTTTCCTGAAAAAAATGTTTTTATTAAAAATTATATCTTTTACCATAATAAATGAAAAAACAAATTTTATTGAATTATTTTATTGAAATTTATATTTTATATATTCAATAAACTATTTAAAATTAATCTTATATATTTTCTTGCAAGAGATAACAATAAATTCAATTTTATGCTTAAAAACTCTATTTTTCTGAAAAGGATTTTTGGCACATTTTTTGCACACATATTATGAAACTAAATTTTGATAATTTTAGAAAATATATTTGAAAAAATAAGCCTTGTTTTTTAAATTAGAATATTAAAATTATATTAGTGTTAATTTTTGATAATTTTCTGAAAGGATTAATTTTTTCGTTGAATAATGAGTAATAGAAAAGTTTAAATGAAAGCTGTATTTGAATTTAAATTATTTATAAATTTAAATTATATATATTTTTTTAAAAATAAAGTAAAAATAGTTCAAAAATATGTCTATTAATCCAAATTAGTGAATTTTAATCACTTTCATTTTCAAATTGGATATAAATGTTTTTTTAAAAATTTAGCATTTTCTCTTTGAAAACATGATTTCTTATCGCAACTAAGAGTTTATTTTTAAATAAAAATTTTCATATTATGTGAATTGAATTTTTGAAACATAATTCCATATTTTTATTCAGGATTATATATATTATCTACTTTTCCAGTATATAATTTTTCAAAATGAAAAGTTAATACGAGTAAAATTAATTATCGAGGTTATGGTAATAATGTTATTACTTGGGGGGTTAAGATAAGCATATAAGAGTTAAAATGACCCAAAAACTTGTAAAAATATATTTTCTTAAAATATTTAGACCCTATAATGTCTAAGTCTCTATAATAAGCAATTTTTAGCTTTTTGTCATGATAAAAATGTGGGTACACATTATTATTTTTAGAAAATAAGAACTGTTCCTCTAACATCACTTATAAATGACCACCCCTATCCACTTGTCCTCACACATTTAAACAATTTATAATCAGAAAATAGCTAAAAAATAGATTCTTAAATTTATTTAAATAAATCTAGAAGCCTTAGTTTAGTAATAGATCCAATCTTTCAAGTCTCTTTAGGAAAACCTAAAGAGGTTACCAAATCCAGAGGAAACTTTCTTTACTGAGAATTTTATTTCTATTTCATTCTACAACTCATTAATTTATTATTAAACCATTTTGATATAATGAACTCAATATCTTCCATATAATTTTTTTATGATATATTAATGACCTACAACCATCTCCACTTCCATATAATGTGTTATGAAATAAGTATTTGTGTGTACGGAGGACTCTTCTGAAACTGATGTTATTCATTTTTCCATTGAAACCTCTCACGGTTGGGTATGATGATTAATATAAAGAATATATATTATAATTATAAGATAATTATACCTATATAGTAACTATATCACATAAAACCTTTTTACTTTCCATCCCATATGTGATACTCTAACATTTCTCGTATGTATGACGGACTACCGCCTCATGAGCTGATGTGATTCGTTTTACATGGAAGATAATAAGGTTAAATATATGTGATATACATGATATAATTATGATATTAATTATATATTTATCATTATTAAAATATAATATATCCTTTTTTTATTATCATTTCACTCACTGATAGATGATAATGTTGTTCGGGTGCATGTGGACTAACACCGTCATAGAGCGATATGACTCTGTTTTCATCACCAAACTACATAAATGATAAAAATAAGTATATTTATTGAATTAACATGTTATTTATTATAGTAGTAAAATTTTTTAATGATAATAAACTACTTACATAATTTACTTAATGATTATTAAAAAATTGGAAAGGATACTCAAGCGTGTGTACGACCTACGATCTCCAATATCGGAATATACTTCATTTCTCAAAAACAAATTTTATGATTGGTATTAAAAGGATAATTTATGTATTAATATAATAATTTTTTCATATTCATTATTCTATATATTATTTAACCATGATGAAAATATGAGTAATGAAAATGTAAAATAAAAACATATATGAAAAACAAATAGGTTATTACATAAAATGTGACTTTAACATGGAATTATTAATAAACGTATAATTAAAAGAAATTATTAAATCATATATGTTATGATATATATAAAATTATTATTCTATAATATATTTTTAATAAACTAATATTTACTATATAGGTGTTTTGAATGAGTATGAAAGAATTCAATACCTACATTATGGTATTTTTGTCTCACTTTTATTTTCTGTGAGACCAATGCCATATTCGCCACATGTTTTTTTATGTGGAGTATATACTATCCCTGAGTGTATTTCATGATTATTTTAATGAAATATATAGGTATTTAAATATCCATATTATCGTCTCTTTTTCATTGGATTTATAATTCAAAAGTTTCCAAATCGATAGGGGATTTTTATCCCAATTTGCCTTTTTGAGACATATGATTCTATTATGAAACTATCTTTCTATATGAGGTGTATATATTTCCCCTTTTACATTTGATTTCAGGAATATATATCCTCTTTATATTTTAGTTTTAATTTAGTGATATTATTTCACGGGGCTTACGTTTCAACGTTATTAATATTGTAAATATTTGATGTTACAATCTCATCATTTATCAATATTTCTTATCATTATATTTTTTTATGATAGAATATTATGATCCATATATAAATAAAAAAATGGATTTTCCTTTCCTATGTTTATATAATAATATTAATTTTCTCCATCATTTTCCTCTCTTTATAAACTCAATATTTCAAAAAATATTGTTTTTAAGAAAAATCATCTTTTCAGTCAAAATCCATTTTTCTTCCAAAACCATGTATTCTAAAACTATTTTAAAAATTGTTTATAACATTTTTCAATTGATTTATTAAAGAAATTATTTCCATTTTTTTATTCTACAAAAATTTGATAGGATTATTCATGCCATTTTCTATATAATGCCTATTTGGATTTTACGAAAAATGTGAAAGAAATCTTTGTTTTAATGTGTAAAGAATGAATGAAATTTTATACAGTAATGAAAATTATTTGACTTGAGGTTTATTGTATAAGTATCAAAGTTTATTCTCAAAGAAATTTATTTTAATAGGTTTTATTTTTTAAAAAGTTTTCTTCAAATTGGGAAGGGTATTTCCATCAAGAAACATTGCAAGGGATTTTTCTTTCAAAATAATTTTCCATCTAAAATGATATCATTTGTTGTTACTTATGGTTTACTAGGGATATGATCAAAGCATATCATTCTTCTTATTTCAATGAATGTTTTATGTATATAGTGATAATATTTTTATAAAACCCATATCTTCTCAATGGGTTATGTTTCGATGAAATGATTAGATGATTATGAAACCTATTTCTTTTACACAAGATATGATATGATGACATGTTTTATGAAACCCATTTCTTTTCATGTGATTTCATATGATGAATTTTAAATGATCTTGTGCAATATAAATTTATGGATTATGTGATGGATGAGACTTATATCTCCCACCAATGTATTGGGTGATTATTAATATTATGTGAGCTCAAAAGGTACACATGAGGTATTATCAATCCAGAAATAGGGTACACTGAAGGATGTCCCAAGCCTAAAAGAGGGTACACTGGAGGTTAACCCAATATATAAAAAATTACATGGTTATTTATCCCCATCCTAAAATAACATGAATTTCTTGGTCAGTATCCTTAATATAATATTTACTATGATTATTTAGATTCCCTAATTCTCTGTCTTATGACAATGTTATGCTCTCAAGGATCATGTTATATGATTTACTTATAATTTATGTCTTATAAACTACCAATATTTATGTCATGACTTAATATTATGATATTATATATGAAGGGTTGGTTTTTAAAATGTTATTTACCCTTATTGAGAATATGAGATCACCCTTTCTTATGTTTCCATTACCCAATTTACAAATAAAGGTTTTAAGTATGTAATGTTGTGAAGAGTAATAAAGGGTAGGATCATTATGGAGTAAATTTAAAATATTTCTTGAATTAAGAAAATTGTGTTCCTGTAACGCCCCTCCCCTAACTCATTGGCTTGAGGAGGCGGTGATGGTTACTTGTCCTTAAGAGACGTCCCATGGTGCCAAAAGGGTAGAAATACATGCCGAGGGCTTCAAGGAACAGTGGGGAACGATTTTCCCTTAATAAAAAACCAACCAAACCAACAACTAAAGATGCATGCACTTTCAAACCCAAACATGTATTCCCAAAATACAACCAAGTTGTTCCACAATAAAACCCAAAACCAAACCAACCAACCATATCAGAGTACAAGGGGTAACTAAATGACAAACACTATGAGCCATGACACCACCAAAGCTCCAAAACAAGCTCCAAGATCCAAGCTCTACCAAGGAATCTCAATGCTCCACTAAATGAGGGAGATGCCTTACCTTTTCCCACATCATGATACACAACATCTGAAAAGACACCAACATTCCAAAGCAGTGGGTGAGTACAAAAACTCAGTAGGTTTTCCCCGAATGACTTCCCTACACACGCCACTAGGATAAAACCGTTAGCATATTTATATAAAACAGTTTATATAAATTAAATCACAAGTGCAATCATTTTCATAATCCAATCATGCCTTACCAAGCCATCACACCCAAACCAAGAAACCAAGGGAAATCCCAAAAAAACATGCCACAAGCCATATCATCATTTACACATTAGCACAAAAATTCCATATTGCAAAGCAATGCACAATAAACAACCATAACAACAAAACGATGGAGCTTCAGTCCAACCCATTCACCCATTCACACCAAGTGGCACATCCCATCCACTTATCCTTGATGGTGGCACTTCTTTCCACTATCTATCCCATTTTTATAGTGGTACTTCTCGCCACTTCCAAACAACATTCAAAACAAGCCAATGCTAAGCATATAACCCACCAAGGTCACAACCACATTAAATCAACCAATTCCATTGCATATCAATCCATTTTAATAAATCAACCATTTATTGAAAACCATTTTCCATGCCAAAAAATATTTCAATAAAATAACCCATTTATCAAAAACCATTCCCATCAATCATTTTCACAAATCAACTATATCATTCCATTTTAAAATCTCCATTTTAAAATCCACAAGAATAGCATTTCACCATAAACCCCTTTTTTCCCAAAAATCCCAAAATGGATTTCCAACCAATTTCGCACATAAAAAAACAATTAATTTCAATCCAACCAAATTAATTGTAACCAAAACCCACTAGCTCTAACCAAGTGGAGTCTAGAGAGAATCCACCTACCTTTAGGGTTCTTGAGAAATCAACCCATGAACAACCACGCCTCAAATCCGGCAAACGCACCACTGAAACCTCTCTAGGTCCCCTTCCCTAACATTCACAAGCCTTAAAATCATCATCCAAGGCAACCAAAACCCTAGATCTACAAAAAACAAGTGTATATCTTGAAAACCAAGAAAGAGTGAAGAGTATATCTAGAGGAAAACCCAAAGAAACCATGAGAGAAGACTTATCTGGGAGAAATCACCTTCTTAACACCACGAAAACTCTTCAAAATGAATCCAAAATGAGTGGGAAAGCTCCTCCACCCCATGAGAACCGAAGAACCTAGGTGAGCCATGAGTGGGAGGAATATTGGAGTGAAATAGGTTAAGCCCGAGGGAGCCCGGAACTTATAACCCTATTTTTAAGTGGCTGCACGGTTAGTCTGCACGGTTTGGCACACCGTGCGCTAACCGTGTGCACGCTACTGCCTTGGGAGAAAGGGTCCACACAGTTTCCTCGAACGGTTTGGAAAACTATGTGTAGGCCGTGCGAAGCCTACTGTCTCCCTTGCACAGTTTCTTGGAGATCCCGCACGGTTTCCACTAACCGTGATCAAACCGTGCACCCCTTTAAAAGCCTCCAAACTCATCCAAAACCATTCCAAACTCTCCCAAACACTTCCAAACTCCTATCATGCACCTTAAACACATAAAAATGCATAAAAAAGTCCACATACCTCAAATCAGGGGTACTAAATTCTCCAAACCATTGGAATTTCCATCCTCAAAAAGTAGTGAACCCACCCTTTGCCAAAAGATATCAGGCAACTACTCGACCATCTCTTTCTCCCGATCCCAAGCCTCCTCTTGAATCTGGCCATATTGTCACAAAACACGAACTAAACCGATGCTTTTACCATGAAAGACTTTCTCTTTCCTATCCACAACCCGCACTGACACGTGCTCCAACGAAGCATCTGGTTCTAGTTCAACATGATCCCATCGAATCACATAGCCACGATCTGGCTGATACTTTTTCAACCGTGACACATGAAACACATTGTGCACCACACTGAACCTAGGTGGCAATTCCAAACAATAATCTGCCTCACCAACCCACTCAATAATCTCACAGGGTCCAATAGACCTTGGATATAACTTTCCCTGCTTTCCAAACTGACGATGTCCCAACCTAGGAGAGATCCTCAAGAACACATGATCACTCACCTCGAATGACAAAGACCATTGACGATGATCTGCATACGATTTTGGATGACTCTGAGCCATCTCCATTCTCTTCCTGATCAACCTGATCTTATCCGTAGTCTCCTGGACAATGCTTGGTCCAACCATCAAGGACTCGCCCGTTTCCACCAAACATAGTGGAGAACGACATGGTCACCCATACAACGCTTCTAACAGAGCCAGCTGTATGGAAGCCTAATAACTGTTATTATATGAGATCTCAAACAACGACAAGTTATCCTCCCAAGATCCAACAAAATCCATGACACAAGCCCGCAACATATCCTCTAGAGTTTGTATCCTCCTCTCGGATTGACCATCCGTCTGAGGGTGATACGTCGTGCTCATAGTAAACTGTCTCCCAAGGGCTTGCTGTAAAGATTTCTAGAAACGAGATGTAAATCTCATATCTCTATCTGATATAATTGAAACTGTAACACCATGCCTCCTTACCACCTCCAGGATATAGATTTTGGACAAATCCTATACCGTATGAGATTCACAAATTGGGATGAAATGGTCCAACTTCATTAGTCAATCCGCTATCATCCAAATTGCATCGTGCTTTCTGACCATTCTTGGGAGACCTGTAACAAAATAAATCGTTATCTGGTCCCACTTCCAAACATGGATTGGTAAAGACTGCAACAATCCTGCTGGCCTCTAATGCAATTCCATGTCCTGCTGAGAAGTCAGGCATCTCGAAACAAACTCGGAGACTCTTCTTTTCATACCTGCCCACTAGAACTACGATTTCAATGATTTATACATTTTATGAATTCCAGGATGAACAACCCACCTGGAATGATGATATTACCTAAGAAGATCCTCCTAACAAGCAACTGTTACAACCATCCGATTCCAAAAACCCAAAACTGAATCTCCATTCAGTTACCAACACTCAATGGTCTCCCCACCATTGAGTCTCAACCCCATGGTAACACACTCAGAATTAGATATCTTTGCCTCTTCAGCCTGGCCAACCAAGTTAGGAATCAACAAAACTGGGAAGAAGACCTCTCTATCGCCCTGGTCCTCACATTCCAATAGCATATCGGCTATAACTGACATCAACTGCCACTGGTCTGATGCTTGTTTTACCACTTGATCATATGATTTTCTACTTAATGCATCCTCCACCGAATTTCCCTTACCTAGTGTGTACATTATGTCAAAATAAAACATTTGGAGATATTACATCCACCTTCTTTTCCTCAAGTTCAAATCCCTTTGTGAGAAAATATGCTTCAAGCTCTTGTGATCTGTATATACCGTGAATTTCTCACTGAAGAGATAATGACGCAACACGTTCAAAGAATGGACCACTACTGCCAACTCCAAATCATGAGTTGGGTAGTTCTTCTCATGCACTCTCAACTGCCGTGAGCTATATGCAACCACATGATTCCCTTGCTTGAGAACACACCCCAACCCTGATCTCGATGAATCACAATACACCACATACCCTTTTCATGGTTCTGGCAATACCAAGATTGGTGCTGATGGAAGTCGACCCTTTAGCTCTTTGAAACACTGCTGACACTGTTAATTCCATTGGAATGGAACATTATTTCTTATCAAACAAGTCATCGGCTAAGACAAATGTAACACCCCAGGTAAATAAAGAATATTACATCTTTATATTTATCCTAATTTGTGAATCAAATACTAATATTACTTTAAAGGGGATGCTATGCTCGATGGCGTACCCAACACGCAATAATGAGTTTCTTGGGAATCTTATGTTGCACTCTAATAATAAAATAATATTATTTTAAATGGTAGTTAACATGTAGCCGTTGTATTGGCGGGAATGGACATAAATAAATAAAATATGATTATATATGTTTTTAAATGTTTTTACATTTATCCAATAAAAGATAAAGGCTTAAAATACAGAAAGAATTCAATTTTAGGCGTATATGCCCTAGTTTTCACTAAAGGTTCACTTATCGCCTTTTGATGGAGAACTGTCATTAAATATAGTTTTGATCACTATTATACATTCTTTTGGACCAAATAAAACTCTTCTTTAGAATCGGGACATTAAATTTTACTTTGTGTAAATTTTTGGTTTTTTTTGGATAAAGTTCATTTTTTAATGAATAGTGTAAAATGCTGTATTTTAATTCAAAACCTATTTTTAATATAATTTATTTATATGATTAGATTATCTTTTGAATTGGTTTTAAAGTGAAATTAGAAAATATTTTTACCATTAAATCCAATAGTGGTCGTTGGAATTAATTTCACTTTGAAATCGGACTTAAACTAGTGTCAATCTTTTGATACTTATTGTTCCATAAAAACACGCTATTTGCTCTGACAGCGGGAATTAATTATTAAATTAATTAATGTGACTTATATGTTTTGAATTTTTTAAAATAGACTTCAATTTTGAATTCGTAATATCAAATATAGCTTAGGGTGAATTTTTGGTAATTTTCTGAAAAACTTCAATTTTTGATGAATAGTGAAACCACTAAGTGGTACTTATAAAGACTGATTTTCCGTTTAAATGAAATTTTGCCATCATTGTGTTTTGAATTTCAAAAATCTGACATAAATTGTTGTCATTAAGAAGTAAAATGTGGTTCAATGAGATTATAATAATTTTTTGGTGAATAGTAACTTATTAAGTTCTTAATCGCGATAAGTGGTAATTAGTGTAGTTTAAGGTAAAAAAATGCTTTAATAAAATAATATGAGCTTGACACATGTCATACCCTCATTGTTTGTGTCATGGCCGACCAAAAAAATCCATGGGTCAACTTGGGGACCCCATGGAGACACTTTGGTTGGGAAATGACATAAATAACTTTTTATTTAATGTAAAAGTAAAAAATGACTCAAACATGATATGTTTTAATTCCATTAATACGACATAGAAATGAAAGTAGCGTTCATGCATACGTACGGCTTACCGTCTCCATGAACGGTGCATTTCATTTCTTTCCTCTAAATGGTTATGTGATTTTATAAATACATGTATATGTTGGATATATATGATATATATGATATCCAAATCAGGAATGTCATTTTTGGATATGAAGAACCTTTGACCACACGAACAATATGTAATTGTAAGAAGTCCACTTTCGACTTAAGAACCAAATATCGACAAAACAAACATGATTACCTTAAATGATTAAATAATGTTTATAACATGGTAATAAGTGATATAAAAGGAATAATGAACTTTAAAAAGGTTCTTAAGGAAGTATAAATTAACCTGAGTTTATTATTCAGGAGATTAAAGAACGATCGAGTCAAGTCGGACCCGAGGTAAGGGATCCTACTCCTCTCTTTCTTTTTAAGTACACTCTTTTATGTCATTCACTTTAAAGCTCATCTTTATTGTTATTGGGATGTTCTATTATATTAATCTTACTGTAATTTTTATGTTCATGTGATGAGAGACCCTATTCTCTCTCATCAATCCATTTTGGAAGTTTTTAGTGGCGCCGATAGGCTGCCGGAATTTCTGTAAGAGATCTAACCTCTCTCTTTCTTTTAAAGTACTCTCCTTTATGTCACTTCTTTTAAGCTCCTATTTTTTATGTTGGGGGATGTTATTTTATATTCCTCTTTCTGTAAACATTATGTTGATGTGATGAGAGACCCTATTTCCTCTCATCAATCAATTTTGGAAGTTTTAAGTGGCGCCGTTAGGCTGCCGAGTTTTTGTAAGAGATTTTTCATCTCACATTTATTCCCGTGAGATTTATGCTACATTTTCCACAATTTCCATTGAGTGGTTTATGTACTTCCCACTATTACACTCCTTTTTTAATATAATTCCATTTATGGGTATTTACATATTCATTGTACGACACTTCTTCAATGGGGTGCACTTTTCGAAAGTTACCCAAGTCGGTAAGAGAACCTTTCACCCTCCTCTTTTTAAAAGACTTCTTTTGTTGGGTCTTTTAATTTACATATTGTTATGTTGGGATATGTTCTCATATATCCTTATTGATGTAAATTTTATGTCCAAATGATGATATACCATTTTTTTTATCTCTCATCAACTCATTTTGATGTGACGTCGTTAGGCTGTCAAGGGAACTTCTTAACCCAATTTCGATTTCTTTGGGTTCAACATGTTGTTATTGAATATGTCATCCTTTGAATATGAGTGAATGACCTTTGATTATTTTACACTTAATATCCACTTATATTTGGTGTATTTGTTTGTCACACATAATTATGTAATTGATTTATCCTTAAACCAAGGATACCGTCTTTGTAAGGGACTTCGTCTCAATCTCCTTTCATTGAGGCATATTTCATTTTATACGCAACTTTATTTTATACGGTGTATAAACCCCTTTGACTTTTACTTTTATCCAAAAAGGAATCTTTTTCTACGAAGCGTTTTACTAAACGACAAAAAGGAATGTTTTTTTTACGTACGCGGTGACAACGACCTTTTCCTCCGCCTCGAGTATTATTTGGTCTTTGGCTTCCTCAACAAGCCGTAATATTTTTAAAATAAAATAAATTCCATATACTCTTTTATGTATTCTGGTATTGAATATGGTTTTGATAAAGGATTCTATTATGTCAATATATTTATGATATATTGTGATTGAAATGTGGAAATGTTATCATTCCTTTATATTGGTTTTATGTTTTATGATTTTAAATTGGTACTTGGACATTTTAATGGGTGGTTACGTTATAAACCATATGACGGGTGGTGCCGTGAATACCAGGATGGGTGGTTACGTTATAACCTCCAATGCATTGGGTATGGAAGTCGGCCATATGGATATTCCATTAAGTATGTATGGAAATTGGCCGTATGGCTATTCCATTAAGTGATATGTGTGGAAGTCGACCGAATGGTTATTCCACTTAAGTATGGTTATGTCCCAAGCTACCTTTATATATGTTATGTGTTCTTTATATGGGTTTTATGGTAATCTTATGGTTACAAAAAGGTAAGTAATGATACTTTTTTTCAGTGAAAAGTTTTTACTACTTCATGAAGGTGAAAAGTATTACATTGATAAAGTATTCATGGTTTACTTGTTGTCTTGAAAATCTAACAGTTTTCATTCTTTGTGTATCCCTTACTGAGCTTCTTATGCTCATCCCAAGTTTTTGAAATGTTTTTCACAGGACATAGCGTGGAATAGGGTCAAGGATGGGATCAAGGGAAAGTCATGCTACCTAAAACATGGAACTATACATGTTTCTTTTAAAGAGTTTTTATTTTATGGAAATTTAGTAGAAGCGACTACTTTTTAATCTTTTGAGATGTAATAGTTATTTCCTAATTCTCTAAAACTCTAAACCTGAAAAGATCCTCAATTTGAATTACTCATTTAATTCAATATTAAGTAAGATTTAAGTCTGGGGCCTTATAGTTGGTATCAAAGGTCGGTTTAGATAACTTTAGAGGTTAGGGTATTCTTTAAGCATAAGTGACATTACCATAATGGTTAGGATTTCAGAAAGAGTCCTAGTTTTAGATAAAGTGAACGAGTAAGTGTATCTTAGTGTTTACCTTCCTCATTAGTACATGATGGTTTTGTTGATATACTCACACTGACATTTCTATTTTTAGTGAATGGATGGATCTATCAGGCACCAAAGAGACAACAGGTTTGAAGGAAACTGTGGTGGTTCTCTGATTGAGATACTAGACAAAATGGAGGATTCAATGAGGAAACTCGTGGTTGTTCTAAACCAAATATCAAGGAGTCATGATAAACCACTTCAACCTTGGTGAGTTCTCTAATGCATCATGTACGAGATGGCCAACCCGATGTGGAAATCCGGGTAATAATTATTAAGGTAACCATTAGGGTTTATATGATACTTAATTTTTAGGTAATTATGGGTTACTCTATGATATGATGGAAAATGAAAGGAATGAGATAAACTTGAGGTTAAAATATGTTATGATTATTCTTGAATATTTTATCTCTTTTTGGGGAATGTTTTAAGAATTATATAGTTTTGGAAAACGGAAAACACGGAGACCGTGTGACATCCCGTCTCGTCGGACAAAGCTGCGGGAATCGAACCCACAACCAATGTGCGACTGGTATTTATCGCCTACCACTGGACTACGTGTAGTCCCTGGTTAGTTTGACTAATTCATTCTAGTTATATGATTTTATTAATTAAGAGTAAGTTGATTTTGGGTTATTTATGAAAATGATTAACCTATCATGGAGGATATGTGATTAGGTTAATTACTTTTCAAAACGAGACTTTAAGAGCAACTGATATTGTTTGGAGATAAATGTTACGATTTATCTTGGAAGACTATGCCACTAAATCCTTCAAATATTTGGGTTTCAATCTTATATTGGTTTACTTTGAAGAATTTTATGGACAAATTGATTATAGAATGGTCCTCATTGAACTTTGGGTTTTGTTGGAAAAAATTTGGAGATTAAGAATAGATTTTCTTTTTATAAAGGGTTATCCTTTTCTGGATTATATGATCTTGTACTAGCCTTTTTGGTTTTGGTTTTGGTTAAAGTCTAAAGACATGGGAAGTATATAGTTCTATTTTGTGGATTAGGTGATTCTCTAGAAGTTTATTATAGTACTCTAAATGTGAACAAGTCTTCCTAAATACTCGTCTTTTGGAGAAAATATGAGTTTGTGTAAGGAATCTAATAAAAGTTAAAAGTCAATATGATAAGTGATTATGTTTCCTTATGAATAAACTCCTCAATAAAAAGTAACTTAAAACAAAAATGTTTCCTATTAACTTTTCCTACTGGGGAATCGAATAACGTTTAACCCATCACAAGTTTTTGATTTTCTCGTGGTTAACTTTCTCCTAAACATGTTTTCTATAACTATCCATCAGAACATGACCCTTTTTTTTCCTCCATGTCCATATTTTCATACTTGGAATCCTAGTATGGGTTAACTCGGGTGACCTTTGTACTTATCTCTCTTTATTTTAAAGTGTTTGTTTTACCGACTTTTGTTCCGATGTGGGACTTTCAAGGATGTTCCCAAGCCCAATTTTAAAATTGTGAGGACGCAATTCCCAAAAGGGGGGAAGGATGTAACACCCCAGGTAAATAAAGAATATGACATCTTTATATTTATCCTAATTTGTGAATCAAATATTAATATTACTTTAAAGGGGATGCTATGCTCGATGGCGTACCCAACACCAAACAATGAGTTTCTTGGGAATCTTACGTTGCACTCTAATAATAAAATAATATTATTTTAAATGGTAGTTAACATGTAGCCGTTGTATTGGCGGGAATGGACATAAATAACTAAAATATGATTATATATGTTTTTAAATGTTTTTACATTTATCCAATAAATGATAAAGGCTTAAAATACAGAAAGAATTCAATTTTAGGCGTATATGCCCTAGTTTTCACTAAAGGTTCACTTATCGCCTTTTGATGGAGAACTGTAATTAAATATAGTTTTGATCACTCTTATACATTCTTTTGGACCAAATAAAACTATTCTTTAGAATCGGGACATTAAATTTTACTTTGTGTAAATTTTTGGTTTTTTTTGGATAAAGTTCATTTTTTAATGAATAGTGTAAAATGTTGTATTTTAATTCAAAACCTCTTTTTAATATAATTTATTTATATGATTAGATTATCTTTTGAATTGGTTTTAAAGTGAAATTAGAAAATATTTTTACCATTAAATCCAATAGTGGTCATTGGAATTAATTTCACTTTGAAATCGGACTTAAACTAGTGTCAATCTTTTGATACTTATTGTTTCATAAAAACACGCTATTTGCTCTGACAGCGGGAATTAATTATTAAATTAATTAATTTGACTTATATGTTTTGAATTTTTTAAAATAGAATTTATTTTTGAATTCGTAATATCAAATATAGCTTAGGGTGAATTTTTGGTAATTTTCTGAAAAACTTCAATTTTTGATGAATAGTGAAACCGCTAAGTGGTACTTATAAAGACTGATTTTCCGTTTAAATGAAATTTTTCCATCATTGTGTTTTGAATTTCAAAAATCCGACATACATGGTTGTCATTATGAAGTAAAATGTGGTTCAATGAGATTATAATAATTTTTTGGTGAATAGTAACTTATTAAGTTCTTAATCGTGATTAGTGGTAATTAGTGTAGTTTAAGGTAAAAATAATGCTTTAATAAAATAAGATGAGCTTTACACATGTCATACCTTCATTGGTTGTGTCATGGCCGACCAAAAAAAGCCATGGGTCAACTTGGGGACCCCATGGAGACACTTTGGTTGGGAAATGACATAAATAACTGTTTATTTAATGTAAAAGTAAAAATGACACAAACATGATATGTTTTACTAAAACAATTTTTAAATGGGGTTATACAATTCATATTTTTGATTATAAAAATTCATTGGAAATCTAAAAAGATTTCCTACATCATAGTGATTTTTTAATAATTTTTAGACATTAAATAAAATAAATTATTTTTGACATAATAATGATGCAGGGATGACATCATTATTTGACGATTTAAATAAAATGAAAAGATAATGTAAAATCTATGAACTAAACATGTCAAAAACTTATTGGATGGGTGGATTTCGAACCCTTATCCCCTTATCCACGAATTATATCAATGTGGGACCTTTTAAAACCGAAACACATTTTCAAATAAAGCAATATTTCCTACTTTCCAAAAGTGCCCCTCCTCTCCTCTTATAAAAGGCCCCCACCTCTACCTCATTTCACACACTCCTCAAGCCTTTGGCTCGGCCAACCCCTGCCATTTTACTCTCTCCACATCCCTCTCCTCATCCTAGAGGATTCCCTTTGGGCATAATCCTTTCAAATTAAGCCTTTAGGCTCAAATCAAAAGGAGTTACACTTTTAAAGGTAATTCATTCTCTCATGTTCATTTGTTTTATTTTGCTTCTCCAACCCCCTAAACTATTTTATTTATTTCTTTTGTAACAACACCAGTATCTTAAATATACTAGGATGTTGTCATAAGATTTATTTGAGCTACACTCTCACACAACTACATAAAATGGTTAAAGAACATACGGTTTCCATGGATGGCGAAATTGTGCCTCCCGAAACGATGATTGTTCAATACTCATTTAACACCTTCAAAGGTGGCCATTATGATGTCACTATTTTTATATATGATATATAATATATTTATGTTTTACTTATGATTCTTTATTTTTCATTTGTGTCTTACCTTTATGGATTCCATTATGGGTATACGCGATATCTTCATTTTAGGAAGTGCGGACTACCGCCCCCTGAAAGTGATGTGATTTGTTAATGCCATACGTGGGATGTATAAAGGATGGATTTAATGTTATTATATCTAATGTTATTCTAGAATTATTATTTACCTCTATATATTTATTATTTCTTTCCATTAAAGTATGAGATAGAAATGAAAGTAGCGTTCATGCGTACGTACGGCTTACCGTCTCCATGAACGGTGCATTTCATTTCTTATCCCCAAATGTAATGTACTATTATAAGTACATATATATAATGGATATATATGATGTATGATACATCTAAATGATTAATATAATTCTTTAATTAAAATATACATACCTCTCATATAGTTTTAATTCCATTAATACGACATAGAAATGAAAGTAGCGTTCATGCGTACGTACGGCTTACCGTCTCCATGAACGGTGCATTTCATTTCTTTCCTCTAAATGATTATGTGATTTTATAAATACATGTATATGCTGGATATATATGATATATATGATATCCAAATCAGGAATTTCATTTTTGGATATGAATAACCTTTGACCACACGAACAACATGTAATTGTAAGAAGTCCACTTTCGACTTAAGAACCAAATATCGACAAAACAAATATGATTAACTTAAATGATTAAATAATGTTTATAACATGGTAATAAGTGATATAAAAGGAATAATGAACTTTAAAAAAGTTCTTAAGGAAGTATGAATTAACTCAAGTTTATTATTCAGGATATTAAAGAACGATCGAGTCAAGTCGGACCTGAGGTAAGGGATCCTACTCCTCTCTTTCTTTTTAAGTACACTCTTTTATGTCATTCATTTTAAAGCTCATATTTATTATTATTGGGATGTTATTTTATATTAATCTTACTGTAATTTTTATGTTCATGTGATGAGAGACCCTATTCTCTCTCATCAATCCATTTTGGAAGTTTTGAGTGGCGCCGATAGGCTTCCGGATTTTCATAAGAGATCTAACCTCTCTCTTTCTTTTAAAGTACTCTACTTTATGTCACTTCTTTTAAGATCCTATTTGTTATGTTGGGGGATGTTATTTTATATTACTCTTTCTGTAAACATTATTTTTATGTTATGAGAGACCCTATTTCCTCTCATCAATAAATTTTGGAAGTTTTAAGTGGCGCCGTTAGGCTGCCGAGTTTTTGTAAGAGATTTTTCATCTCACTTTTATTCCCGTGAGATTTATGCTACATTTGCCACAATTTCCATTGAGTGGTTTATGTACTACCCATTATTACACTCCTTTTTTAATATAATTCCATTTATGGGTATTTACATATTCATTGTACGACACTTCTTCAATGGGGTGCACTTTTCGAAAGTTACCCAAGTCGGTAAGGGAACCTTTCACCCTCCTCTTTTTAAAAGACTTCTTTTGTTGGGTCTTTTAATTTACATATTGTTATGTTGGGATATGTTCTCATATATCCTTATTGATGTAAATTTTATGTCCAAATGATGAGATACCATTTTTTTATCTCTCATCAACTCATTTTGATGTGACGTCGTTAGGCTGTCAAGGGAACTTCTTAACCCAATTTCGATTTCTTTGGGTTCAACATGTTGTTATTGAATATGTCATCCTTTGAATATGTGTGAATGACCTTTGATTTTTTTACACTTAATATCCACTTATATTTGGTGTATTTGTTTGTCACACATAATTATGTAATTGATTTATTCTTAAACCAAGGATACTGTCTTTGTAAGGGACTTCGTCTCAATCTCCTTTCATTGAGGCATATTTCATTTTATACACAACTTTCTTTTATACGGTGTATAAACCCCTTTGACTTTTACTTTTATCCAAAAAGGAATCTTTTTCTACGAAGCGTTTTACTAAACGACAAAAAGGAATGTTTTTTTACGTACACGGTGACAACAACCTTTTCCGCCGCCGCGAGTATTATTTGGTCTTTGGCTTCCTCAACAAGCCGTAAAATTTTTAAAATAAAATAAATACCATATACTCTTTTATGTATTCTGGTATTGAAAATGGTTTTGATAAAGGATTCTATTATGTCAATATATTTATGATATATTGTGATTGAAATGTGGAAATGTTATCATTCCTTTATATTTGTTTTATGTTTTATGATTTTAAATTGGTACTTGGACATTTTAATGGGTGGTTACGTTATAAACCATATGACGGGTGGTGCCGTGAATACCAGGACGGGTGGTTACGTTATAACCTACAATGCATTGGGTATGGAAGTCGGCCGTATGGCTATTCCATTAAGTATGTATGGAAATTGGCCGTATGGCTATTCCATTAAGTGATATGTGTGGAAGTCGACCGTATGGTTATTCCACTTAAGTATGTTTATGTCCCAAGTTACCTTTATATATGTTATGTGTTATTTATATTGGTTTTATGGTAATCCTATGGTTACAAAAAGGTAAGTAATGATACTTTTTTTTCAGTGAAAAGTTTTTACTACTTCATGAAGGTGAAAAGTATTACATTGATAAAGTATTCATGGTTTACTTGTTGTCTTGAAAATCTAACAGTTTTCATTCTTTGTGTATCCCTTACTGAGCTTCTTATGCTCATCCCAAGTTTTTGAAATGTTTTTCACAGGACATAGCGTGGAATAGGGTCAAGGATGGGATCAAGGGAATGTCATGCTACCTAAAACATGGAACTATACATGTTTCTTTTAAAGAGTTTATATTTTATGGAAATTTAGTAGAAGCGACTACTTTTTAATCTTTTGAGATGTAATAGTTATGTCCTAATTCTCTAAAACTATAAACCTGAAAAGATCCTCAATTTGAATTACTCATTTAATTCAATATTAAGTAAGGTTTAAGGCTGGGGCCTTATAAAAAATGTGAAAAATCACGAACAAAATGCAGATAATACCCAGCAAGACCAAGAAAACTCTGTATATCAAACACATTCTTTGGCAGTTTCCCTGAGATATCAGCCACTATCTTTTCCGGATCCACTAAAACACCACTTTCAGAAATCACATGGCCATGAAAATGAACATCCCGTATCCAAAAGTCACACTTTGACAATTCGGCATAAAATCGATGATCCCCCAAGATAACCAACACTTTCGCTAAGTGCTTCTCATGATCCACCCTTGTCTTTGAATACACCTAAATATTGTCCTCAAACACCACCACAAATGATTCCAGATATCTATGAAATATCTGATAGATCAATGCAATGAACACTGTTGGCCCATTTTTTAGACCAAAGGGCATTGCCACATATTCATAATGGCTATATCTACTTCTGAAAGCTATTTTAGGAATATCCTCCTTCTTCACCCGCAATTGATGATATCCCGACCTTAGGTCGATCTTGGAGAACCACTGGGATCCCCTCAACTGATCGAAAAAATCATTAATTCGTGGAAGTGGATATCTATTCTTTATCTTAACTTGGTTAAGTCTATGATAATCAACACATAGCCTCAAAGTTCCATCCTCCTTTTTCACAAACAACACTGGCGCTACCCACAGCGATGTGCTAGGTCGGATAAACCCTTTGTTTTATAACTCTTCCAACTAGACCTTCAATTCCTGCAATTCAGTAGGTGTCATCCGGTAAGATGGAAGTGAGATAAGACTGGTCCCCATAAGGAGATCAATCGTAAACTCCACTTCTCTTACGGAAGGTAACCCAGAGAATTATTTAGGAAAAAATCTATGAACTGATCCACCTCTTCTATAAGAACATTCTTCTCAACAACATCTACTGATTCCAATGACAACACCGCCAAATGATACGATAACATACACACTTCTGGTGCTAAAAAACCCATGGCACCCTACCTTTAATTCTTTTCTCCTCTAAGGAGATGTCTAATTCCATCATGTGCCATAAAAGCCATTGTCCTCACATCGCAATCGATATGGGGCTTAAAAGCCATCATCCAATCCATTCCTAGGATTATATCATACCCATCCTTCTCAATAATTGAGAAATTCCACATTTTCTCTACCTCACCCACAACGATACAAAATTCTTTACACAAGAAGGCTCGACACTCTCTTCGACCCAGAAGAATTTGAAGTTTTAAAACCAAGGGAATCATTTCTACCCTTAAACCCAACAAATCAACCACACATGTTGTAATAAATGAGTGTGAAGCACCCATATCAAAAAACACTTGCATCAAGGTAGAATTTAAATGAATAGTACCTCACACTGTGGATGGTCCCGACTGATCATCCACCCCAACCTTCTCAGCTCCAGACACATGTTTTCTTTCCACACTCTGCTCTTTATTTCTTTACTGAGGTGCCATGGTATTCTGAGAATCCCCATGACCCACTTTACTCTGCTGATGAGGGGTGTGCTGCTGTCCTCATCCCGTCGAAGCATACAGCGTATGCGATCCCGGAGGAGTGTCACACGCACCCGACCTTGGAGAATTCTAACAATAACGCTGAAGGTGTCCCATCTGCTTACAATTATAACATGCTCAAGGTTGTGTCGTACAACCCCACCTGATGTAGATTATAGAACCACACTGAAAACATCCTGGCTTGCTCTAGGGATTCGTAGAAATATTTACTGATCCTGCCATCAGATTATATTACATATTCCAACCCTGGGAATAAGTGTCCCTCCTTTGTTTGAAACCAGCGTTAGAGTTCCCACTATTCCCCATGGGTACCATCATGCGTCCTCCACCCGGAGCTCCCAAAAAATCCCGCTCAGCCACCAAGGCTCTATTCACCATCTCTGTGTAATCATATATACATAGTACTTCTATCTTTGAATGGATTTCTTTCCTTAACCCCACATCAAATATCCTTTCCTTCAATGACGTGCTACCCTCCACCTTATGTGAAAACCACACTAATTTCATAAAATTAGCTGCATACCCCATCATAGACATAAGATCGTTCTTTAAACTGATGAAATCAGTTGTACGCTGAATTATGAACATATGTTGGTAAAATTGTTTATTAAAAGATTCCTCAAAGCCTTACCGCATCATACCCTGTTCCATCCCAACTTGGACTACCAACTCCCACCACTGAAGGGAAATATCTTCCAACATATACGTGGACAACTTCACTTTTAACTCTACCGGAGTTCCCAAGAACTCTAAGATCTTGTTCATTCTATTCAACCATGATTCTTCCATATCTGGCTCTGAATAACTGCTAAATATGGGTGGATTTTACTTTTGAAACTGAACCACATGATCCACATGCCTTGTTTCATCTGCTCTGTTCCCACTTTCCACAGCTTGGAAATCTTGCACTATACTCTGTACTAACTACTGGTTCACTTGAGGCTCAAGTGCTACCACATTCTCAGCATCCTCTTTTGGTTGGTCTCTACGAAACCTATCTGGTGAAATTTATAAAAACATATAGCAAAAAACCATGAGTCTCACTTCCATAGACATCACGATATCCCATTTCAAATCACATTACACAACAATGCTTTCCACCTTTTCCACATGTGCCATGTTTCACCATTTCGAAAACCAAACCATTTTCAAAATACCAATTTAGTCACATTAAAATTTCACACATTCAAATCACATCATAAATCATTATACCCCAATGAAATATGCATCCTAGAGGGAAATAATTTCTACATTATATGCCATGCACATCTCATTGGCTACACCCACGACAATGAGATTTCCAATGCCTATAAGTGCCTCCAAACCACTTATGTACCCAACTCCTTGGAAACTTGAATTTCAATATAAAAGGTCTAGAAAAATCATCTTATACTATACATTCAATGTTCCAACAATCCTACACATTTCTACCATCCCGACTCAAGGAATGTAACAGAACGAATGTAAACACCAAAGGCACTAAACTATTATGGTCCTCAAGTATGTGTTTGTGTAATGTAATGAATATTCATAAAAAATATTTAATATCCATGTATGATAATCCTTTTTCACTATAAAACTACTATTTTATTTCCCTCTATATTATTAAAGACTCATAGAATAAAAAATTTAATATGGGTCATTGTTGATTTCATAACTAATTCTACACATTTCCTCACTATAAGAGAGGATTTACCTCTTGAGTGCCCATACAAATCAATATAAATGATGTTTTGTGAATTCATGGTGAACCAATTTCTATTATCTCAAATCATAACCTAAAATTTACATAAAAATTATGTAAAATTGTTTATAAGGATCTTGATAATTAGAAACATTTCTAGAAATGATTATCGTGCTCAAACATATAGATAGTCAGAAAGGACTGTTCAAACATTAGAATTCATGTTGAGGTCATGTTTACTTGAATTTCAAGGTACATGATGTCAATATTCAACTTTAGTAACATTTTTATATTACAATAGCTTCTATTAGATCATTAAAATTTCAAATTATGAATTATTTTATGGTTAAATATATCATAAACCATCTTATTAGGATGAATTTTGTGGAAGGGATATTTTAGTCTATGAACTTGTGGAGGAGGCTGGGATGAAAATGAAGACTAATTAGATTCATACCAAGGAAGCTCAGCGAAGTGAAAATATGTTTGTTGATAAGTGATGGAAGGACCAAGAACAATAGGTATAAGATCATGTTTTCTTAGAGGTATCTATGTGGAAGTCTTTTATATATTTTGGTAGGAAATGATAATAAATTATCCGGTACATCAGTTCTATTGAGATATTAAAAATAACTTGAACTATTGTAAACCATTTCATAAAACAAACCAATGTATATAAAGTGCATGAGGTGTTCCATATCTCTTTACTGAGGCAGTATACACTCAACCAAATTCATATACTCATTATTAAAGAAATTGTATTAGATTCTGATGTATCTTATTATGAATAACCTATCCATATTCCTGACACCAAGGAATAAGTGTTGTATAATTACATAACTTGACTATTAAAGGCACACTGCATATATAAATAAGATAGAATAAGTAACATGGGAAGATGCCTAATTTATGATGAAGAAATACCTATATATTTTTTTTATAAAGAAACTATATCGTAATGAACATTACTTTGTTTATGAATGGGATTAAAACATAAATTACAAAATTTTATAATATTAATTTTATGAAATTAATTTCGTTTTTAAATTCATCACATGCAGATTAGTTTAGGGTGATGTTTTTAGTTTTTCTAGAAATAGTTGATTTTTGGGTGAATATTGAGAAATATCTATTTTACAAAGACTATAAATTTTGGAAAATTATCAAGATATAATAATGAATTAAATGTTTTTGAAACATATTTTATAGAAAAAAATATATATTTAATAAATATAATAAATGTAAAAAAGAAATTTAAAACTTATAAATTTATGGTTAGCATTTTAGGAATCCAAGAAATGTTTTAATTCAAATAAAAAAAATATTTTCATTCTTTTATTCTGATAATTTTTTCAAAATGTTAATTTGGATATTTATTTTATTTTAAAACGAAAATTCCTTAAATTATTTATCATAATAAAATTGATTCCATTATAATCAACACTATATGTGATTTTTTCTATAAAAACATTTTTATTAAAATAATCATCAATAAATTTTGTGAAATTATATTAAAAGTAATTTTAATCAAATTTTAAAAATTAAATTTTTAAAATTGATTCCATATTTGTTAATAAACATAATTATCAATAGTTAGTAATATTAACATAAATTTTTTATAATGAATAGTAACCATGATAAAAATTTATTACCTAAGTTTACGGTAAAATGAGTTAGAAACGTAAAAATTACGGGATAAAAATTTAATATAATATAAAAAACATTCTTAAATATCATTTTATTTTTGAATATTTAACATTAAATTATCATATTTGAAATAATTAAAAATTTTATCCACATTACTTTAGTAATACAAATACTATAAAATAATGTTTCAAAGTATTTACAAGATTTGCACCCACCTCAAAAATAAAAGGTAATCCCTCTAATCTCTTATATAAACATATTAATCCACCTGTCTCAAAACAAAAATCACAAATACCACTATTTTTTTATCAACCTATATGTCCTGGTATCAATAAAATACTTCTTCAATAAGGCTTAATTTATTATCCAAAGGGGATTGACAAATGAAGAGGTATGTGTTCTTATCTGGATTCTTCAAGTTCCCTTCTTCTTTATCCACATAAAAATATTCAATGACCATGTTAACATAATTAAATCAGTATATTATCTATATTTAGATATTTTTTTTGTTAATTTAACATCCATTTTATATCTCTTTTCCATCATATTAAAAAATTAAACATCTCACATGCATACATATGGACTATTATCTCTACGTAGTGGTTTAATTCATTTTTCATCATCTCTTAACATATATGGTCATAAATATGGAATTAATATATATATATATATATTTATAATATAATTATTATTCCAAAATATACTATTTCATTTACCTTCTTAACCTCTCATATATCAGAAAATGATAATATCGCTAGTGCGCACATGTGAACTTCCACCTCCACGAAATGAGGTGATCTATTTTTCTATTTACACTATTCATAAATGATTATAGAATTATATATAAAAAATTAAACTTTTATTCATGAAATTTTCTAAATTATGGATATTATGGAACCCCTTCATAACACCTTTAACCATGATAAATATAGGAAAGTGATTTTAGGTAAATTGTTTAAACAACATTACATGCTGACCATAAACAAAAAGTATTACATGAATGAACATATAATGATTATTAAAGGACCTAAAAATTATAATATATATGAAAAATATTCATAATTAATTATAAAATAGTTTTAAATTTGATTAATTAGGAGGATATAATGCTTTTGAAAAAGAACAAATTCAAGGTAATTGTTTTTTATCTCAATTCCACTCCAATAAAAATAATTTTATATTTTTCACATAATTTATTGAATATTGTTTATATACCACCCATTGTACATATTATATCATGAATTAATATTTATTAATATTATTTTAAGTATCAATTTATTTTTTCTCTTTTATGGTTTTTGATTCAAAAGTTATTCAAGCAGTAATTATTTATTTTACAATATCACTATTATTCTAGATTCTTCATGTTTAAATTTATATGATAAGGATAATATTATCTTTAAATTAATAAAAACATTCCATTTTATTATCCTATGATTATTTCTGTAACGCCCGACCCCAGTTACCCAGAGTCGGTGCATTATTACATAACATTGGCATGATCACAAGAAAGATCAAATCTCGAAAGACCGATTAGTTTAGTAGTCTTGGAAACACTAGATACATTTATAAAGTTTACATTACATCATAAAATGAAAACTAAAACAATATAGTCTCCATAGTTCACACTCTTATCCCTTCATACTATCCCTGCAGGTCATTTATAAAATACTTCATCACATCCTGGGAAAAATAAAACATAGAAAGGGGTGAGCTCAAATTCCCATTAAGGATAACAATATAGCGGAAACTTTCATAAATAAGCATAAACATTTAAGGAAATGTATAACTAAAACAAAAGCCTTTTAAAACTTGAACTTCCGCATAATATGGTAGAAATAAAATGAAATAATTCCATATACTTATTCACATGGATATTCTACTAGTCGAATAATCACATGCAATATCAATAACCACTTTCATAATGATGGAATGCATATTGCCAGACTATCATAACCACATAACCAAGGCCTTCTACCAAGAATACAAATAATATTTTCTCAAGGCCTTGTGGAAAGACACTAGTTTGTCTTATAATACCTACCGATGAATCGAGGAGCTATAGCGGGCTCCACCCATCACTTATTAAGTCTAATGCATTCCTCATATGAACAGGTTTAAACATAACATAAACCTTTATATTAAAACTAAGATACGAAATGTCAATACTTTATTCAAAACCATGAATAGTATAAAAATAATACATCCACAGTAAAAAATATCACAAAACCACCAATACAATATGGAAGTTTTGTATCATAATAAATCAACTACAAATAAACTTAAAATCCATCGAAGGACGTTGACATAGATTTAATCAAAACACTTTTTAGAGAAATATATCTTTCTAATTTGAAAACATTTAAGATTCATATATTTATAAAATAAAAAAATTTCTTTGAAAATATTTTTATAAGATTGTAAGGGAAGCTTCTACAATTTTATAACGGCGGAAAATAGCCGCACCCACCGTATAAGTTAAGAAAACATTCTTACATTAATTCTGTTGAAAAGGTTTAAAAATGACCTTGTTTGGAAAATCACAGAAAGATTCATTAATAAACATCTTATAAAAATTCAACAAGGGTATAAATGACTTTATACCATAGTCTTTAAAATAGTAATAATGATTTGTAATCCATTTTTAAGAAACATGGATGTGGATGATAAAGAGGTCCGAGTAGATGATTACGTATAAACAACCTCGGATAATGAAGAGATTGTGAAATAAACCTTTACCTTGTACTTTTCCTTGGTTGAGGGTATGTTAACCTCCTATATAATGTTGAAATAATTGTTATTAAATTATACAATAATCATATACATTAATATTATATCATATATGATCTTTTAACATTGATTTGTTAATAATATCTTAGTATTATCATTGCTTCGGGTGTTAACTTACTCGTTTTCTTTTATACGTTTTGTTACGTAAGCCCTGTCTATCATGGATAGGTTGTATTTTATTCATATATAGAATGATATAAATTACTTAAACATTATTTTTAAATCACCAAATTATAATTATAGTTGAATGGATACGATGGAGAATGAATCTCATCGCGTTCGTGGAGATGGTAGTCCGTACGTACGCACGAGCGACAATATCATTATTTTGATATTAAAATAATATATAATTGGATGGTATATCATATATACAGAATCATTATCATGTTATATTTATTATTTACATTAATTACACATCATTATTATACCCATCCAAATAATAATTTATTGAATAACAATTACACCACGACGTGGAGACGGTAAGCCGTACGTACGCACGTATGGTGAAATGTCTTTCAAAGGATGGATAGAATACAAAATATGATTGTAACATATTTATAATAACATAATAGTATATATAAGATACTGGAGTTATTATTTTATAATGGGAATAACAAAGAAAGAAGAAGTTGAAGAACAAAGGAACTTGAAAGAGGGTGGTGAAAACATTACCTCTTCTTCGGGTTCTTCTTTTTTGATTTGATCAAAAGGGCTCCTTAGGTTGGATTTATGATCAAATTAAGGCCTCTAGGTTGAATTGAGTGAAGTTGAGATAGTATTTGGTCAGGTTTTGGCCGAGAAAAAAAGGCTTTGAATGTGTGAATTAGTGAGAAGGGGGAGTGCCCTTTTATAAGAGGGGTGAGGGGCACCTTTGGAAAATCTAGAAATATTATTTTATAATAAATTTATATTCAGTTTCTAATGGCTCCAAAGTCGATTATTTAAAGGTTAAGGTGGGGATGGGTCTAAAAAAACTCAACCAATAGAATTTAGACAGGTCTGGGTCATTATATTAACCTTATCATTTATTTTTAACTCTTAGTTAATTAGTTTGACACTTACCATGTCACTTTGTATTTTTATATTATATAGTTAATAAAATTACTATATACCTCCAAGAGACCCCAAAGTGGTCCATTAATGATACACATATCATGATATAAGTCTCTTGGATGATCCTTAGATTTTTAAGAATTGAATATAAATTAATAATATAATATTTGTTTTAAAAACTCTTTTATGTCAATTTTGACACTATTGGGTATTTTGTTTTTGATAAATTCATAACAGCATTATTACTTCGAAAAAATTTATATAATCAATCCTAATATGTCATATTAACCTAGAAAATTAGTGGAATTCATAAAAATTATAAATGTACATTTATTTGGATATTTATAATGTCAATTATTTTAATATTTCATTAATTAGGTAATTACTGCATCACCATTGTGTCATAAATAAATTAAATTATTTAATGTCTAAAAATTATAAATAAAATACCACTATGTATAAAATATTAATATATTTCTAATGAATATTTACAATCAAATTTACCTTATTTATAATTCTATATTAAAAATTTTATAGTAAATAAACTTTGATTTTAACACTTTTAAATCTTCTTTGAATTAAATAATAATAAATGTATTAATCTAATCCAAGAGGACCTAAATAATAATATTTTATTCCTAAGATTGTTTCTGGTTGGTATAAACTTGTCCAATAGAATTAGGACATGTGTTAGGGTAATATTAATATCATTTTTACCCTTAATTACCCTATTTACTTTTAACCGTGGTAAATAAAAGTAAAAAGTTACTATTCACCAAAAATTATTTTCATCTCATTGAACCACATTTTACTCCTTGATATTAAACTTGTTTCTTAGATTTTCGAAATTCCACTCACAGAAGCGGTAAAATTAATTTTTATGTGAATTTCAAAATTCTCCTAGGAGGTGGGTAAAAGACGGTGAAAAGTTCAATAAAATTTTTATATATCTAAAATTATTATAAACTAAATCCTATGAATTACATTTAACTAATATAGGTATTATGTATATATTTTGACCTTAATTAATTTTAAATAAAATAAATAATTATTTAAATAAAAATTTGGTTTTAAACTATAACTCAGTGTTTTTTTCACTATTCATCAAAAATTGAAAGTTTTCGGAAAAATACCAAAATTTCACAACAGGCTAATTTCGATATTCCGAATCAAAAAATTAAGTCCATTTTGAAAGATAAAATTTATAAAATTTCAAAAGATGAGTATTATTATTTATAATGGCTAGTTTGATTGGTTGTGGTGTGTGTGTGTTAGAACTCGAAGTTCTGTACAAGACATGCTACTGTATTATTCAAAGGAAAGTGTATCGTGGATGGTTGGGGTGTTACATTCTCCCCTCCTTCAAATAATTTCTTCCTCAAAATTTCTAGAATACTACCGCATGAAAAGACTCGGGTGGTTCTTCATCATAAGTTCCTCGGGTTCCCACGTTGCCTCTTCCATCTTATGGTTTCTCCACAAAACTTTTACCAGACGAGTCGTCCGGTTTCTCAGTACTTTTTATCTCGTATCAATAATCCTGACGGTATCTTCACAATAAGACAGATCGGGTTCCAATTCTAATTCCTCATAGGTGAGTAAATGCATTGGGTCAGGCATGTATTCCCTCAACAGTGATACGTGGAACACATCATGAACTTTGGAGAGACATGACGGCATTGTCAAACGGTATGCTACAGCCCCAATTTGTTCTAGAATTTAGAAAGGTCTGATGTACCTAGGACTCAATTTACCCTTCTTACCAAAACGTATAACTCCCTTCCATGGAGATACCTTCAAGAAAACATGATCTCATACATGAAATTCCAAATCCTTACTTCGGTTATCGGCATAGATCTTATGCCTACTTTGAGCTGCTTTGATGTGGTTTTGGATTACCTTTACCTTTTCCATTGTTTCCTCCACCAGTTCTGGGCCTATAAGTTTTCGTTCACCAATGTCATCCCAACAGGTTGGTGTGCAACATCTCTTTCTGTATAATGCTTCATATGGTTCAATCTGAATACTCGAATGGAAGATATTGTTATAGGAAAATACTACCAGAGGTAAATACTGATCCCACATACCCTGAAAGTCAAGCGAGCGGGATCTCAACATGTATTCTAAGGTTTTAATAGTCCGTTCTGATTGTCCATCTATTTGAGGGTGGTAGGCAGTGCTCAAACGATGTTCAGTATCCAAGGCCTTCTGAAGAATCTTCCAGAATCTTGAAGTAAAATGGGGATCATGATCAGAAACAATCGATAGGGGTACTACATGAAGTCTCACAACATCACTAATATATAATATTTCTAGACATTATAGTGGTTGATCTTCTCTTATTGCAATAAAATGTGTTTACTTGGTAAGACTATCAACAATAACCCATATTGCATCGTTCCTTCTAGGAGTCTTTGTTAGCCCCATAACAAAGTCCATGGTAATATTGTCCCATTTCCACTCTGGTATGGGAGGAGGTTGAATGACTCCTCCAGGTTATTGCCTTCCAGCTTTCACTTCTTGATAAACCATACATCTTGACAAAAAATCAGCAGTCTCACTCTTCATGTTGTCCCACCAAAAATGTTCCTTCAAATCTCTATTCATTTTGGTGCTCCCATGGTGTATAGAGAAATTGGAACTATGAGCATCGTCTAGCAATTCCCATTTTAGATCAGGTATACCGGGAACACAAAATCTCTTCCCAAATTTTAAAATTCCATCTTTATACACAAATTCTATCAATCTCCCATCATTCACATCTTTAATCACCTATTGAAATTCTTCATCATCAGTCTGAGAACTCTTAATCCATTCTAGTAATGCTGGTTTGGCAACCATTTGAAAAAGCATTGATGTTTCACCTTCCATGGTTATTCCCATGTCCATCTTCACTAGATCCATGAAAATTGGATCCCTTTCAATTCTCATATTGTTCAAAACTCCATGATCTTTTCTGCTCAAAGAATCTGCCACCTTATTTGCCTTCCCCTGGTGATAGTGTATCGTACAATCATAATCCTTGAGTAATTCAATCCTTATCCTTTTCCTCATGTTGAGTTCTTTTTTTGAGAAAATATACTTCAAACTCTTGTGATCAGTATAAATCTCACATTTTTCACCATAGAGGTAGTGCCTCCATATCTTCAAAGAAAAGATCGCAGCTACTAAATCGAGATCATGAGTAGAATATTTTTTCTCATGAATTTTCAACTGTCATGATGCATAGGCAATAACCCTATCAATCTGCATAAAGACACAACCAAGTCCTTTCTTCGATGCATCACTACAAATAACGAACCCATCATTCCCCGATGGTAAAGTCAATATAGGATCATTGACTAATCTTCTCTTCAGTTCTTCAAAAAATTCTTCACAATCTTTTGTCCAAACAAATTTAACCCCTTTACGTGTGAGCTTTGTTAATGGGTTAGCCAACCGGGGAAAATTCGGGATGTAAATTTGATAATAACCTTCCATGACAAATTTTTCCCTTTCACTACTCCCCAAAACCTGAAATATTTTCTCTAGGGAACTTATCCATTGCTTAGCTACTAATGGATTTGAACCCCCATTGAATGTTGGTGGTGGATGCCTCATGTAGCGATCTAACATTGATCCTCTATGCTGTGGATCAGGGTGCTTTATATGGGTAAGGTTATTATTTATAACCTGAGTGAGTTGTCCCAGTATGGTGATTAGTTGATCAGCACTAGTTGCATCACCAGCTCCACTATAATTATCTTGAGTAGTAGGGAAATCTCTACATGGAGTGTGTGCATTGATACCGTTTTCATTTCTTCCACTAGGCGCCATTTCTAAACAATGGAATAAACTGGATCAATTTATGAATCAAAATACATAATTCCATACTTATAAAACACTTAACATAAATATAACTATTTATGGATATAATCCAAAATCATAAAAATGGTTTCTTTGAGTACATATATACTCATAAACCCTTCAAAATGATTTGTATAGAAAATGAGAGTTATCTTAAGCATATACCCCAGGAGTGTTGTAACAAAGAGTGAAGCAAGGCCCGTTGTCGTGCACCAGTTCCTGTTCGAGTCTAGCTCAAAGCGGTGTTTTTGGGTTTTACCCCTAGGTACATTTGTGCCAGAGCCGCCTCTACCTGCTCGTATCCAGACAGGGATGTATTGCTCGGAAAACTCACAAAATCTCTACACTACCAAAATTCTAGGATGTTCTTCTATACTAATCCTCAAATTCCATCTTAAATCTATGTTCTGTAATCAGAGTTTAACTAAATATAGCTTCCAAGGTTTATACTAAACTTCATCTGATACCAATTGTAATGCCCCGACCCTAGTTACCCAGAGTCGGTGCATTATTACATAACATTGGCATGATCACAAGAAAGATTAAGTCTCGAAAGACAGATTAGTTTAGTAGTCTTGGAAACACTAGATACATTCATAATGTTTACATTACATAATAAAATAAAAAACTACAACAATATAGTCTCCATAGTCCACACTCTTATCCCCTCATACAATCCCTACAGGTCATTCATAAAATACTTCCTCACATCCTAGGAAAAATAAAACATAGAAAGGGGTGAGCTCAAATTCCCAGTAAGGATAGCAATATATCGGAAACTTTCATAAATAAGCATAAACATTTAAGGCAATGTATAACTAAAACAAAATCATTTTAAAACTTGAACTACAGCATAATATGGAAGAAATAAAATGAAATAATTCCATATACTTATTCACATTGATATTATACTAGTCTAATAATCACATTCAATATCAATAACCACTTTCATAATGATGGAATGCATAATGTCAACTATCATAACCACATAGCCACGACCTCGTGCCAAGACTTCAAATAATATTTTGTCAAGGCCTTGTTCCAAGACACTAGTTTGTCTCATGAGACCTACCAATTCATCGAGGAGCTATAGTGGGCTCCACTCGTCACTCATTAAGTCCAATGCATTCCTCATATGAACAGGTTTAAACATAACATAAGCATTCGTATTAAAACTAGCATATGAAATGTCAATAATTTCTTCATAAACCATGAATGGTATAAAAATAACACATCCACAATCAAACATATCACAAAACCATCAATAAAATATGGAAGTTTTGTATCATAATAAATCAACTCCAAATAAACTTAAAATCCATCACAGGATGTTGACATATATGAAATCAAAACTCTTTTTAGAGAAACATCCCTTTCTATTTTGAAATCATGTAAGAGTCATATATTTATATAATAAAACATTTTCTTTGAAAATATTCTTATATGCTTGTAAGGGAAGATTCGTCGATTTTATAATAGTGGAAAATAGTTGCACCCACCGTATAAGTTAAAAAAACATTCTTACATTAATTTTTTCGAAAAGGTTAAAAAAGGAACTTGTTTGGAAAATGACAGAAAGATTCCTTAATAAACTTATTATAAAAATTCAACAAGGTTATAAATGAATTTATCTCATAGTCTTTAAAATAGTAAGAATGATTTGTAATACATTTTTAAGAAACATGTATGTGGATGATAAAGAGGTCACAGTAGATAATTATGTATAAACAACCTCGGATAATGAAGAGATTGTGAAATAAACCCTTACCTTGTACTTTTCCTTGGTTGAGGGTAATTTTACCTCCTGTATAATGGTGAAATAATTGTTATTAAATTATACAAGAATCATATACATTAATATGATATCATATATGATCTTTTAACATTGATTTATTAATAATATCTTAGTATTATCATTGTTTCGGGTGTTAACTTACTCGTTTCTTTTATATGCTTTGTTACGTAAGCCGTATTTGTCATGGATAGGATGTATCTAATTCATATCCAGAATGATATCAAGTCCTTAAACATTATTTTTGAATCATCAAATGATAATTATACTTGAATGGATACGATGGAGAATGAATCTCATCGCGTTCGTGGAGACGGTAGTCCGTACGTACGCACACGAAAAAATATCATTCTTTTGATATTAAAATAATATATAATTGGACGGTATATCATATATAAAGAATCATTATCATGTTATATTTATTATTTACATGAATTACACATCTTTATTATACCCATCCAAATAATAATTTATTTAATAACAATTACACCACGACATGGAGACGGTAAGTCGTACGTACGCACGTATGGTGAAATTTCATTCAAAGGATGGATAGAATACTGAATATGGTTGTACCATATTTATAATAACATAAAAGTATATATAAGATACTAGAGTTATTATTTTATAATGGGAATAACAAAGAAAGAAGAAGTTGAAGAAGAAAGGAACTTGAAAGAGGGTGGTGAAAACATTACCTCTTCTTCGGGTTCCTCATTTTGATTTGATCAAAAGGGCTCCTTAGGGTGGCTTTCTGATCAAACTAAGGTCTCTAGGTTGAATTTAGGGAAGTTGAGAGAGTATTTGGGCAGGGGTTGGCCGATCCAAAAGTCTTTTAATGTGTGAATTAGTGGGAAGGGGGAGTGCCCTTTTATAAGACGGGTGAGGGCACCTTTGGAAAAGCTAGAAATATTATTTTATAATAAATTCATATTCAGTTTCTAATGGCTCCAAAGTGGATTATTTAAAGTTTAATGTGGGGATGGGTTGAAAACCACTCAAAAAATAGAATTTAGAAAGGTTTGGGTCATTATATTAACCATATCTTTTAGTTTTAACTCTTAGTTAATTAGTTTGACACTTACCGTGTCACTTTGTATTTTTATATTATATAGTTAATAAACATACTATATACCTCCAAGAAACCCCAAAGTGGTCCATTAATGATACACCTATCATGATATATATCTCTTGGAAAAACCTTAGATTTTTAGGAATTGAATATAAATTAATAATATAATATTTGTTTTAAAAACTCTTTTCTGTCAATTTTGACACTATTGGGTATTTTGTTTTTGATAAAAAAAAATTTTGAGAGAGTGACATGAACTAGAAATTCAGTCCATGCCAAATGAATTTATTAAAGAAAAAGGTTACAAGGAAAATTTGAGGTGTAATACGCTTACACCATCTCTAAGTTACAGAGACAAAATTAGATTTAACATTGAGGAAAAAAGATAAAAAATGAGTTTCCAAACCTGCTCCTAGAGATCTTCCTTGCTCATCAGATAAAGACGCAAGCTTGCAATGTATCTAGGGACTCACAGATCAAGTTGACATGTAGTTCAATATTGCAGTCCGAATCAGAATAGAATTACCTTCTATCATGTGGTAAATAGACTGAAGACAGCTCACAGATGAACACATCAAAATGGCAGGCTTCAATGTTGCACAAGATCAAAGGAACCAAATAACAACTGAGCAGATAAGAAAATAAACAGATGAGGAACCTCCTCACTGCAAAATTTCTCGATATAACCTCTGAGAATACCTCCTCCAAAAAAGAAACATAAAATTCCTCCATGTGATTTAATAAAGCAGTGGGACTGAAGATAAGTAGTGATGAAAAAAACACAAGAAGATCAAAACATGAATCTCCAGGTTGAAAGAAACCAGATCTCATATTCAAGCCAGAAATCAGCCAGAGAATATCCAAGCAATATATTTCAGTCAAAGGGAATTTCAAATCCCGAGTTGGTTTCTTAAAGAGGAACAGAATTGAAAAGCTCCAGCAAGGTCCCAGGAGGAAACATTAATAGAAGGGATGTGTGATGAAAAAAAGCAAGCGCGATGCAAATCACAACCAAAAAACTACAAAACAGACAGGGACTGATTGCATAAAAATAATTCCCAAGAGATAGCATTGAAGTCAAAGTGAATATCATTTTTAAACTCTTCCACCACTTTAAATAACATTCTCTTTATGATTTGTAGGTAGTTATCAGCCGTCATTTCATCATTTCTGTATTGTTGGAATGCACGTGTATCATTATCATCCATCCAAGATCCAAGTTCCTCAGAAAAATCCAAATTGTCTTCAAGTTGGTATACATCCCAATAGGCCGGGTCATTTTCAAGATCACTCTCAGAGCTATCTGAGTCAGATGAATTTGAGGAGGTAGATGAATTCTCTACAGTTATGGGTTGTAGGGGGGTATCAACCATTGTCGAGGGTCGTGGAGGATCAAAATCTTCCTTTTTGGAGGGATCCAGAGCCCTTGTAACAATAGTTCATTCCATTTGGGAATGTTCTCTGCGTTTTCTAATTTTTCTTGGATTAGGGGTAATGAAGGCATCACCATCAACCATTTCTTTTTTCCCCTTTCTGTCTCTTGATCTTAAATAGGCTTCCTCAATCTGATTAGGCTGATCATCAGCCCCTGTAAAGAGTCTTCAAAATCTAAAGAATCATTTCAATCCTTATTTTTTGTATAATACACTTAAAGGTGCTTCTCATGTTCGTCTATCAGGGGTGTAGGATCCATATTGGGGTTATTGGCAGTGTTTGATGCATGAACAAGTCCTAACATGTCCTTAGTTTCAATAGGGTGGCATATAGAAGGTTCGCCTTTTTTCATAGGGGTGTCATCCTTATCCTCAGGGTTGTGATTAATGTCTTTGGATATTGATGTCTCAGTGATAGGTCTAGGGACATCAATGGGGTTTGTGGGTTTAGTGTTAGTATTAGGCCTTAATGTTTGAGAAGTAATGCTCTTTTTTGGAGCAGTTTTTTCCACCCAAAGTGTCCTAGGATGAGCTGGGGGAGGTTCAAACCTTTGCGCCTCACATTCAGTCATCATATGACCAATTCTAGAGCATCTTTTACAATATGCTGGATCATTCTCAAAGACGACATCCTGTATAAATACATATTCTCCATTCTGAATCCAGAAATGAGATGGCAACTCATGCAAAATGTCGACTTCAGTACAAATCCTAGCAATAGAAGGTCTAGACAGATTCAAGGTAGCAGAATGTAGCCTAATTGGAAGTCCAAAGAGGCCAGCAATTTAAAAAAGAGCACGTTGCTTGAATAGATGAAGAGGTAAGCCAGGGAACCCAATCCAGATAGGCACAATGGAAGTTTCAGCACCAATTTCAATGTCTGGATTCCACTTGAAAACCTTCATAACGGACCCTCCAAAGGACCATGTACCTCGTGTCCAGAACCGATAAAAATCATTTTCCAAAGCAAAACGAAACAAAACATGTCATGCATTCAATAAACCGATATGAAAATCTATGAATCCAATGTTTTCCAGGGTTTTGCACCGAAAAATGAGAGAAGGTCGATGCTTGAAAAAACTTACAACAAGCGCAAATCGAAGATCAGAAGAAAGTTTGTGTACCTCATCTTTCGAGAATGAAATCGCCGATAGACCTCTTTGTCTAAATGTTTTTGGAGAAAGACTATCAGTGGCCTTTGATTCAGCGTGAGGAACTCGACCCGCGACCACTTCCGCGAATGATCTAGCAACAAGGGTCTCCAGATCTACAATGTTAGGGTTTTCGCTCTGGTTTCCCGTGAGCGGCATTCTCCTCCTCCAATAGTCACGCCCGTTTTGTTTTTGATAAATTCATAACAGCATTATTACTTCGAAAACAATTTATATAATAATTCCTAATATGTCATATTAACCTATAAAATTAGTGGAATTCATAAAAAGTCTCAATTTAAATTTATTTTTATATTTAAAATATCAATTATTTTAATATTTCATTAATTAGGTAATTACTGCATCACCATTGTGTCATAAATAAATTATATTATTTAATGTCTAAAAATTATAAATAAAATACCATTATGTAGAAAATATATTTAGATTTCTAATTAATATTTACAATCAAATTTATCGGATGTATAACCCTATATTAAAAATGATTTAGTAAATAAACTTTTATTTTAACACATTTAACTCTTCTTTGAATTAAATAATAATAAATGTCCTAATCTAATCCAATTGGACCTAAATGATAATATTTTTTTTCCTATGGTTGTTTTTGGTCGAGATACACTAGTCCAATAGAATTAGGACATGTGTTAGGTTTAATATTAATATCATTTTTACCCTTAATTACCCTATTTACTTTTAACTGTGGTAAATAAAAGTAAAAAGTTACTATTCATCAAAAATTATATTCTTCTCATTGAACCACATTTTACTCTTTGATATTAACCATGTCTCTCGGATTTTCGAAATTCCACTGACAGAAGTGGTAAAATAATGTTTTATGTGAATTTCCAAATTCTCCTAGGAGGTGGGTAAAAGACGGTGAAAAGTTTAATAAAATTTTTATATATCTAAAATTATTCTAAACTAACTCCAATGAATTATATTGAACTTAAATAGGTATTATGTATCTATTTTGACCTTAATTAAATTTAAATAAAAATAAATAATTATTTATAAAAAAATTCAGTTTTAAACTATAACTCAGTGTTGTTTTCACTATGCATCAAAAATTGAATGTTTTTAGAAAAATACAAAATTTCACCCTAGGCTAATTTGGATATTCTGAATCCAAAAATGAAGTGCATTTTTAAAGATAAAATTTATAAAATTTCAAAAAGTGGGTATTACTATTCATAACGACTAGTTTGATTGGTTGTGGTGTGTGTGTTTGAACTCGAAGTTGCGTACAACACACACTACTATATTATTCAAAGGAAAGCGTACCGTGGAAGCTTGGGGTGTTACAATTTCTATATTTTTTGGTTTTTTTAAAACATTCCTCTCTTTGGTACTCAATGACTAAAAGATTGTTTTTTTATGAAAAAATGAACTTATATCCCTTTTAGACTGGGAATTTGTTTCCTCCCCGCCAAGATTTTATAAAATGATTCATGAATGTTATTTTATATTCTACAATGATAGTGAAAATTAATTTTTATCCATACTTGAATTTTTTTAATGTTTTATAAATTAATCTTTTTATTATTCTCCAAAAAATCCTTGTTTAATTTCTTAATAAAAGTTTGAAATGAATGATATTTTTTTAAAATAAAAGTTCTAAATGAATTTTGCGCCACCATATACATTATTATTTATCAACATTTCTCTATTATTTTCTAGGGGTTTCCAATGAAAATATTTTTTCATTATTCTATGTATTTTTATCATTTATATTAAAATAAGAAACCATTATTTTTAAAAACGTTGAACTGATTTTTATAAATGATTTATAGATTCATTTTTACAAAAAAGTTATAATTTTTTAAGAAAATTTATTTTGAACGTTTCATTACCATTATAATATATAATTATTAAAAGTATTTAATTTATTTAAAACATCCAGATCTAATGATTTTATATTCTTCTATCATCCATGACATATATAAAGACTATGCCTTATAATGAGGTCATTCACTTTCTTGTGATCTTGTTCTCCACCCCATTCCATTTTTCCTTAGATGTTATATTTCTCCTTTATATACATATTATTTTATATCATCGAAATATTTTTCTTCTTAAACATATACCATTTTAATATTTGGTTTTAGTTGAAGCAAGAATTTCAATAGAGTTATTTCATTTATTGGGAAAATATTAATATTTGTTTTTCTTGATTCAATAGAGATATTTATTTATTTATTAATATAAATTTTTATGTATTTTATTATTGATTTAATATATGAGAAATTTAATGGATATGTGTAAGTGTTGGTCAGTTCCTAGTTATATGTAGACACTCTATGTATCTATATGTCCCATGAGATAAATAGTTTTCCAAATTAGTTGGGGATTTTGGTGCCTACCTAAAAATTCATGGAAATACCATAACAAAAATCTTTCATGGAAAGATTAATGATGTCTTGTAATGAGGGATTGATAGTAAGATCATGCCCCATGAAATTATTCATTTCTTTTATTAATATTTTAATTAACATTATCCATGTATTTTTTGTTGATATTTTCCAGGGATACATTTAGAATATGGTTTTTCTGATTTAATATCATATTTATTGATATACAATCTTCTATATTGTTAATTAATTTCATCATCATGATAGTTTCCATTATATGCATTCTATTACTGATTATCTTAGTTTATCCTTTATTATGTTTTCCTTTATCTTGGATATAAAGAAAAAACTTTGAATGATCATCAAGTATGGAATAAGGTTCTCATGATGTGTTTATTTTTTAATTGTAACATAGATATCATGTATGTATCTACTCTTATTGGGAAACTAAACTGATAGATAATCAATGTATCAAATCCTTTTATTTAATACCAATATAATAATGTAAACACTGTTTATGGGTTACTATAGTCATGGTCATTACACTAAAACATATAATATTAATTTAATAACAATGCTGTGAAAAAATGGATAAAATAAATAATGGTTTCTAACAAAATTAAATAATATTACCCATCTCTCATGATCATCTCTATGATGTTTACCCGTCCTCATTAGAACTATCTTCTATAATAAAAATATAAAATATTTAACTATGTCCCATATATCCTATGAAATTAAAAGGTATGGATCCCATTACATGATAATAATACAATATAAATTCACACCAATCACTCAAATCAATAATTAGAATCATTAATATCCAATTAGTATGTTCCACGAACATAGTCTTACCCTATGATGGTCCCTAAAAGGATGACTACAACACCCCATGTTTTTATAATTTTTTGGAAAAAGTTAAATTTATTTGATATTTATGCTATATTCAACACCAAGTTAATCCTTCACTACACCCAAAACTAGGATAGCCTATGTTACACACGATATTATTTTTTAACAAAACCACGATATATTATTACTATTATTCAAATGTGACCATTTTAATGTAGCCATCAAACCTAGAGTTAAGAATAGTAATATTTTTTTAAAATATTATGTATAATGGTTTTATATAAAGATAATATATTGATAAAAATTATTAATTTTTAGTAAACACATTATATGTTTTGAAAATAATATTTTCTCCAAAAAATGTTTTCTGATTATTTTTGTGAAAAATGATAAAATTAATTTTGACACTTTAATTAAATTAATAAGATAAAAACATAATTTTTCAAATAATCACATAAAAATAATATTAGGGTCACAATTTGGGATTTTTTCTAAAAATTTTCATTTTTTGATGAATACTGAAAATATAGAATTATGGTTGAAAACTGTATTTTCATTTAATTTATTTATAAAGTTAAATTATATTTTGAGTTGGTTTTAAAGTAAAATTACATTAATTATACATCCATTAATAAAATTTATTTAATTTTAAACCATTTTATATTGAATTCTGATGTATAAAAATGTAAACATTTGAACATTTTCTCTTTGAATAATCAGTTTCTTGTTGTTTCTATAGGACTGATTTTAAATTCTGTTTTTTCACTTGTATAAATTGAATTTTGGAAAAATATATTCCATATTTTGAATTATTTTAATTTATTTTATCTAATAAGGTTAACATAATTTTTTTACAATTGTGATTAGTGAAAATAATTAAAATTAATTACCACGATTAAAGATAAAATGAGGTTTTGCACATTATATATGATTGTACCAAAAATAATTTTACAAAAAGGTGTTATTTTATTTAATTAGACTGAATATTTATAATCCATATTTATAAATTATATAAAAATATAATTTTATTTTTATTCTTAAAGGATAAATTACTTAACCAATAAAAGGTCAAATGTTATCAATGTAAAAGAAACTGCAAGGGTAAAATTGAGTAAATTTAAAGAGTAAGGAATAACATGATATAAAATTCTTTTTATTTTTTGGTAGAGGTTTTATTGAAGAAATAATTCACACACTCCTTTATTGATATACTTTTTTGTAATATTATGTAAGAGTGACCTTACAATATTGAATAGTTTTGGGTATTAACAAAAATTCCACCCCTCCTCAATTATAGAAGCGCACCCACCCCCGCACTTACTCAAACCTTTAGAGACCATGTTCGCAACCAAAATCTACCCAAATAACTTTCCAAATTTTATACCCTAATTCCAGAAGAATTAATTTGGATATTAATCCACCCTAGGATGGCTGTTGGTGTAAACCTAAGGACGGTACCCACAGAAGTGTTAGCATTCATCAGTAAGCATTTTTTTTTATTTCATCCCCCGCCTGTTTATAATATTATTATAACACGATGATATAATAAAAAATATCTATTCCATATAATAATATGTTTTTATGCTAATATAATGACCTACAACCATTCCCACTTCCATCAAATGAGTTTCAAAATCATCATTCATGTGTATGATGAACTATTGCCTCACGAACCTTTATCATTCATTTTTCGATTGCCTCATCTCAATGAGGGAAATAATTATGTATTTATAATTTATATATTATATTTATGATATTATTATAATTATAAAATTATTATATCACATATACCTTCATACACTCTAGTTTTGTGAATATGATAATGTCACTCGTTTATATGGTGGACTACCGCCTCGCGAAATGATGTGATTCATTTACACTGTACTTGAAATATATTAAGTATGCATTTAATAAAAATATGTGATATATATGAAATAAATATTATTCTTTAATTTAAATATATATAAATTTATTTTATTTATTTCAATCTGATAAGAAAATGGAAGCAACATTCTTACGTACATATGGCACACCGTCTCTATGAATAGTGTATTTCATTATTTATCACTTAATTTGATTAATTAATCTAAATATATATATTATGAATATATAATAAAATTAAATCATGTTTGAAATTTTTGATGTGAATAAACAATGATCAATGTTAGAGGAACAAAAATTAAAAGTCAAAACATAAATGAAAAACAAAGCAATTATTGCTGGAAACATGCCTTTAACATGGAATTGTTAATAGGTGGAAAATAAAATGTTATAAGAAAATAATATAAGGAATTATATATATTAATATGGTTTTATAATAGATATATCATAAACTTATATTTATTAGAAATTATTTTTGAATGATTATGACATAATTCAAGACTTAAGGTAAGATATTTTCATCTCACCTTATTTACTAATTTCAAAAATATGCCTTATCCACCACCAATTTATTTTATGTGGGGTATATAATAACAATTTAGGTATTTTATGATGCATAAAATTAATATTATTTTTATTTACATATCCATTTTAAGATATCTATTTCATGGGATTTATAGACTAAATGTACGAAAATTGGTAAGTGATTTTTGTCACCATTTTTCATTGTTGAGAAATATGATATATCACACACCTATGTTTTTTAATGAGGTGTTTATATAAAAATCATTAAAATTTAATATCATTATTTTATTTATAATCAAAATATTTTTATGGTTCATTTGATTTTATACTTTCATGGGGTGTATGATACAATGTTATTAATGGTTTAAGGGTTTTATGTTACAATCTCATCATTTATTAGGATTGTATATGATTAAGTATCTAAGGTTGAAATATCATGATCTAAATCTCAATAATTCTGATGAATTTTACTTTAGTCTCATTATTCATGTTATATTCAATTAATAGTAAAAATCTTTGATCTTTGGTACTTTAAATAATTGAGAACAAGATTTTAACAAAATTAGACACTATTTATCTCTTTGGTCAGAAATCGTGTTCCTTCCAAAACAAGTATAAAAAAATGTTTTCAAAAATATTATATTATTCTAAAAATGATTTATTAATTACAATATTAATAATTTTGATTTTTTAAAAAGAAATTAAAGGAATCACAATGTCATTTTCTAAAAAATTCCAGTTGGGCTTTCTCTGAAAATATTAAAGGAATCTTAATTTTAACATGTATGTAATGAAGAGAATTTTTCAAATATCATAACCAAAAATTTCATTTAATATTAATTTATACGTTTTCCATGTTATTTTCAATAAAAAATATATTGAAAATGTTTTACATTTCAAAATGTGTTTTGAAAATAAAAAAATGGTATTTTCCTCAAGAAATTTTTTAAAATGATATTCCATATAAGAAGAAATCCATTGACATTGCCCGTGACATACTAGGGATATGATCCAAGGATACCATTTATATTCTTTCTCTAAATGGTTTATTTTTATGATCGCATGAGTTTTATGAAACCCATTTCTCATCTATGGGTTATACATTGAGGAAATTCTTATGTAACCCGCTTTTTTCATGGGTTATGCTGCAATGATTTTGAAACATGTCTCTTTTCCATAGGTTATTACATGATGAAATGTTTGTGATTTACATATCATCTAATGGTTTATGAAATGAGTAAGGTTTATGAACTAGGGGTATACATCAACATTGTTTTCATCATGTGATGGGTCAGACCTATATCTCCCTCCAAATAATTGGGTAGATATTTATATATCATAACATAAATAGGACTTGAATGAGTAGTGAACCAGGTTTAGTAAGGGACATTGTCTGCTATGATGGTCTTGTGAGTGAACCTTGAAAACTCTAATGATTTGGAGAGTAAACCCATTCCACTATGATATCCTTGGTAGTGCGCCTTGTCTAATATGGAAACTATTTTCTATTATTATGTTCATTCCAAAAATTTGGTGTCCTATACAAATGTTATGATCTCATGGATCTTATTAGTTGATTTACTTATGATTTATTTCTTATGAACTACCAATATTTTTTTCCATAAATCATGTTTATGATCTTTTTATATACAGGGTATGGTTTTTAAATATTATTCCGATGTTCCCATACTCTTATGTTCACATTATTCTTATGTATCTTTATATTTATCCTTACTGAACATCCAAACTCATACTTTCTTATGTTTTTCTTCCCCATGTTATGAATAATTGTATTATATGTTATATGTATAAGAATGGTATCTATATTTGGAATCATAGGATAGTTTTTATAAACCTTTGGAAACTATGGTTGTAAAACCTTAGTGATATCCCTAAGGATATGTCTAGGGATAAGTCTAAAAATAAGACAATTAATAGGAAAATATTATGAAATTTATAAATGCATAGGGTGAGTGGTTTCTAAAAAATTACATCCCTCTTTGGATACTACAAGTGGATGTGGATTTTTTCACAAAGGTATCATGGATAATAGCTCTGAAAAGGGTGAATTGATCTAAAATTGATTGTCACCTGGTGAATAAAAATCGGTGTTTCTGAACATCTATTTTGACACTCCCATGGGATATTATTTGAAAATTCACAAACTCTTTATAGACCATCATGATGGAATAAAATTGAATATAATTATGAATGGCCTACTATAAAGCTATGTTGTCATATACTAAAGAAGAATGTGTTATTTTTTAGACATCATATAAGTAATTTTTCATGATTATGTGGTTCCCCGCTATGATTATTTTTATTACACTATACTTTTTTTTAAATTTAATGGATAGAAGCAAATGGAACTATATTAATATTAAGTTGAATGGAAAATGTAAAGATTATCATCATGATAATCAAAATGTTATAGGACCAGTAATGGAAATTATCATTGAAATGCTCATACAAATTCCTCAAGTTATGAATCATGATCTACTTACAAATGAGAAAAGGAATAAACAAAATTATATTTCATCTATTATAAGGAAACATCCAAATTCATTAAGTGGATCCACTGATGTGATAGTTACTGATCAGTGGATTAGTATCACAGAAAAAAAAATCTGTTATCTAGTGTTTAGAACATCAGAAAAATCATTTTGGTTTTCTACCATTTGGAAACTGAAGTTGATCGATGTTGTAATATTAGTAAGGATATAAGCAATGGTTATGAAATCAACTCTATGTATTTGGAATAGTTCAATAACTTATTTTTCAATACGTACTCTCCACATATTCTTCATAATAATATAGAGAAGGAGTTACTTGAGTTAAATAAAAATGATGATGAATCTATTGGTACCCATGAGGAAAATTTTAAAAGTATTGTGAGTTATTCTACTGGTATTATCATCAAAACTCAATGCAAGGTTGATATATTCTTCAATGGATTGAAACCAAGTATTTGAAGGGTTTCATCCATATGAGTCTTTAGTATCTATGAAGATATTGTTTTATGAGCTATTAATATGGAAATTGAGGATGTAGTTACTTATCAAACTCATGGTTTTAAGAAGAAAATGAAGATGGTGTTCAAATAAAAATATAGAAACCATGGATAGAGGATTATGATCTTTTCATTACGATTAAAAATAAAGAAATAAACATGGCAGAAATTGACCTAATGTGACTAGTAAATGTTTTAAATATGGAAGGGATGGTTATTGGGAAGTTTATTGTCAGATTAATTGGAATAATTTAGCTAAGGATGTGAATAGAGAGAATAATGAACAAAATTCACCACCCGAACTCTTGTGATTCAAATGTAAGAAGTAAATGCATTGTGATAACCATTTCACAAATCTGATGGTTAATGATGGTAATCGACATCAATAACCTCTTAATAAAAGGGAAAAAGGGGAAATATCATATTATCTAGGTTTTTGATGAGGGGTGAAGTAAATACGTTTTCAAAGGCACACTTACAATCCACTCTAGAACTAATAATGTCTTATATGACTCTAGATCTACACATTATTTTAATTTTGAAGAATTTTATAATGGTATAAATATACAACCAAACTGATCAGATGTAGAAATAGTAGTGAAACCAATTATTGGTATAATTATTTCATATCAATTATATGATTCATCTCTGGTTGATTTTGGTGGGAATGTGCTTCCTATAAATATTGTAATTAATCTACTAGTTGAATGTTATGTTATATTGGGCATGGATTAGATATATCAACAAAAATACTACTTCAATTACTGAGGAAGGGAAGTCACATTTTATATTACAAACCAACCTATTATTTTCTATCAATGTGAATATAAGTACAAAATTACAATGGATATCATATCTATGGTATGGGTTTGAATTCCTATTCAGAAGGGATGTTTAACTCTAACGGTTTTTAAGAAACATGACACCAATGAAATAACTATAATTCATTGAATTTTTGGATTTATTTATATATAGATTTACTAGTGTTTCACTAAAAAATGAATTTTATTTATATATATAACTCATACTTGGTGTCATACCTATTTTAAAGACTCTCTATAGAATGGCCCTAATTAAGTTGCATAAATTGAAGAGGCAAATCCAAGAAAACATTTACATGGTTTAAATTTTTTCATGTGTGTCACCTTGGGCTGAAAAAATTATATTTATTAAAAATAAAGAAGGATCAATTTGACACTTCATTGATTATTGGGAGTTAAACAATATCACAATTAAGAACAAGTATCATCTTCCCCATATTGATGACTTGTTGGATCAACTACATAGATACCAATACTTTAACTAGCTTGAATTTTGTTTTGGATATAAACAAATGAGGATCAAGAATGTTGATATACCCAAAAACAATTCAATAAAGGTATTTAACTTTTAATATATTGTGATTCCTTTCAATCTTACTAATTCCCCAATTATATTCATCGATCTATTGGATATAATCATTAGATATTACCGTGATTAGTTTGTGGATGTCGTCATATATGATATTATTAAATATTAAAATATAAAGTAAGAGAATAAATAACACTTTATAATTATACTAAATACCCTAAGGAAGAGGATACTATATTTAAAATTTTTAAATTTTTAATTTTTTATATAAAATGTTTCATATTTTTGTAATATAATCTAAAGAGAGGGTATATTAGTAGATCCATAAAACTCTGAGGACATTTACTATTGTCTAAGATAAGACAAAGTGACTAAAATACATATTTTTCTTGGTTTATATGGATGTTATAAAACATTTTTGGAGAATTTAGTATGAGTATCTAATCAACTAACCAAGTTAACTTGGAATGCATACAAGTTCTTATAGATGGATCAATGTAGAAAAAATTTCAAGAAAATGAAGAGAAGACTATTTAGAACACCTATGATTACATTACTCTAATGTGGATAAGAGTTTTTAATCTGTAGTGATGAATTTGAGATGGTATTGGGCGGTTTTCTTAGGAAGAATAAGATTGTCATAGCTTATGCCCCAAAAAATTAATTTTTCATGAGAAAACTTACTCAACTAATGATTTAAAGTTAGCTTTTTTTATTTTTTTTCATTAAAAATATGGATGAATTATCTTCATGGAGAAAAGTGTGATATATATATTTATAAAAAAAATGATTGAAGTATATTTTCAAACATAAATAGTTGAACATATGATAGAGGGAATGGTTAGAGCTGATTATATATTATGACTTCTCAATACATTAGAACCCAGGGAAAGTGAACAAGGTGGCCAATGCATTGAGTCAAAAGGATAATGCTAGCTTATCCATGATGAGTAACATAAAAGATCCAGTTCATTTGTATTTGAAAAGGATGGATTTATAAATTTTTCAAGTAAAGGGTATTTTTTTATCTTTTTCAATTAAATGTTCAACCATATATCCAAGTGATTATTAAAAAGGTAAATAAGGTAGATGTAGAGATGAAAAATAATGTTAGCAATATTTTTAAGTTTAACCATTATTGTAAAGGAATTATGAGGTTCAAGAACAATGTACTTGTTCCATATCTATCCGATTTGAAGAGGGAGTTTTTAGCGGAAACTCATAGTTACTAATTCTCTATTCATCTAAGAAGTATGAAGATGAATAGAGATTTAAAATAATACTTATAGATAGATTGAATGAATATATATATTGAAGAGTTTGTAAATCATTTCTTGGTTTATCAATAAGTTACAGCTGAAAGAAAAAGTATAACCGGGTAATGCATCCATTGCTTATACTAAAATAAATATGGGAAAACGTCACCATGGATTTTGTCATTGGAATCCCCAAAAAATATGAAGGTAATAATGTTATATGGGTTCTAAATGATCTACATACTAATTATGCACAATTAATCACTATTAGAGAAGACTTCTCCCTATATCATATTGTTTGGATATACATTAAAGAAGCAGAAATGCCTTATGAAGTACCACATTCCATTATATTTGATTAAGATCTAAGGTTTACATCAACATTATGGGGAAGTATTCAGAAATATCTTCGTATGAAGTTGAGTTTTAGAAATGTGTATCATTATATATAGAAGGTTTTTCTGAAAGATAAATTCAAACCCAGGAGATTATGTTGAGATTTTTTTCATTTGATTTCAATGGTGATTAGGATCAAGACCTTCCTCAAGTTTAGTTTTATTACAATAATATATTTAACTAAAGAATTAAGAAGGATCTTTATGAGTCCCATTACAGAATGAAATGTAGATCACCAAAATGTTATAATGAAGTTATAGAAATAAATCTATTAGGACCTGAAATAGATGATGAAATGACAAAGAAGGTAAGATCTATTCAGAAAAACATCAAGGCATCTCAGAGTTGATAGTAAATTTATGCTGATAATCATTAGTGTGATATATAATTTGGAATTGCGGATAAGGTATTTCTAAATATTTATATATTTAATAAGTTTATGATATTTAGGAAGAATGGGAAACTAAGAAATAGGTGTATTTTTCAAATTAAAATTCTTTATTGTAGTCTATCACTTGGTGCTTCAACAAAATCTCTTCTAAGTCTATGATTAATTCTAGGTATCTATCCTTAAGAATTACATAAATTACCCTTTACATGTACTAAACTAAAATGTCATAACACTAGTTAAATATATTTTATATGAAGAATAACCGATGGAGATTAGGAATTTTATAGAGAAAGTTCTATGAAACAAGACCACTCACCCGGATAGAGTTTTGAGGTGTAACTGCCAATATGAGAAGCAATATGGGAACCTGAGGATATAATGAAGAATAGTATCCTTATTCGTTTGTATTAGAGTGATTAATTATGAGGGATAAGATCATTTTATGAGGGGTAGAATTTAACACACATTGTTTTTATGATTTTGTTTTTGAAAAAATTAAATTTCTTAGATATCATGGGCTACAAACAACAATAAGTTAAACTTTTGCTACTTGCAAAAACCGGGTTGGCATGTGATAAACATTATATTGATTTTTAACAAAACCACTATATATTATTAATATTATTCAAATGTGGCCATTATAATCTTGTTGTTAAATCGTGTGGTATGAATTGTGATTAATACTTTTTAAATATTATTTATAATGTTTTTACATAAATAAACCATATTTAAAAAAATACTTATTTTTTTGTTAAAGTCTTCATCAATTTCAAAAATACTATATTCTAAAAAATGATCATCATTTAATTTTTTAAAAAATAATAGAAATTTTTGGACACTTTTATAAAATTAATGGGATAAAATAAATTTTTTAAAAAAACAATGTCAAATTTTTCATATGGTTAATTTTTTTTTATGAAAAGTTTTATTTTTAGATGAATAAAAAAATTAATAAATTTTAATTGAAAACAAACTTTAAGTTTCATTTATATATATAGTAAATTTATATTCTTATTTTTTTTAAAAGTAAAATTAATTCAATTATACATCCATTAGTCCAATTTATGTCATTTTAATAAATTGTAAATTGAATTTTGATACAAAAACATTGTAAACTTTTTATCATTTTCTCTTTGAAATATCACTTTCTTATCGCGTCTCTTGGAGTAATTTTAAGTTAAATTCTACATATTATAAGTATGTAATTTTTAAAAATGGATTACATATTTTGAACCACAATAATTTATATTATCTAGTAATGTTAACTTAATTTTAGACCATAGTGATTAGATAAAACAATTTAAATTAATTACCGCAATTGATGTTAATTTGGGGTTTTTCATATTACAAGAAATTGTATTAAAATTAATTTTACCCCAACATAATATTTTTATTTAATTTGATTTTATATTTAGAATAAATAGTTCTAAATTATCTAATAATTTTCATTTTAATTTTTTTATTAAAGGATAAGTTAGTAAATAAAAGGATATATGTTTCCATGGTAAAAATATGAAGTGGTAAAATTTAGTAAACATAAAAAATAAGGAATAACATGATAATATAAATGTTTTTATTTTGTGTGGTGGTGGTTTTTATTGCAAAAATATTACATGTACTCATTTATTTTTTTATTTTGGATTTATATGAGGTAAGAGTGACCTTTCAATAATGAATTCCTGTTGGAATTTAAAAAAATGCCACCCCTCCTCAATTATAAAATTGAAGTCACCCCCTAAATTACTAACACATCTCAAGACTTTTGGATTTACCAAACCCTATCAAAATAACATTCAAACTCCCCCATAATTCTATAATCCTTATTTTGGATATAGATCCATCACAGTAAGGGTTTTGGTGCAAACCTAAAGAAGATACCCCAAAAAGAGGTAATTTTCTTCAACAAGTTTTTTTATTTTATTTATTCCCCAACCTACTTAAATTATTGTTATATCATGCTAATATATTAACCTAATTATCTTTCGTATAGATATTTTTTTTTAATTTTTAGGTCATGAACTACAACCATCGGAAATTCCAACAAATGGTTTTCGAAATCATCATACACCTGTATGTCAGAGTACTACCTCATGAACCATTGTCATTCATTTTCTCATTTTCACATATCATGGCAGGATATAATGATGGGTTTAATATTAAAATATGATATTTATGATTTTATTATTATTTGGGAATTATTATATCACACATACATTCATACTATTCATTTTTTGGTAATACGATAACGTCTCTCATGTGTGCATGATGATATATACCATTTACTTTTATTTTCATCAATCTGAAAACAAAATGGAAACAACATTCATGCATAGGTATGACCCACTATCTCCCTGGATTGTGTATTTAATTTTTAATCACTAAATTTTATAAATTAATATAAATAAAAATATACTAAATATAAATTATATTTATATCTTGGTTAAAATTCTTGAGACTACGAAACTATGATCAAGTTAAGAGGACAAAAAAAATAACATGTCAAAACATATATGAAAAAAGCTGTTATGGCTTAAAATGGGACTTTAACATGGAATTATTGATAAATGGGTAGTAAATAGTCATAATAAAATCTTATATAGTATTTTATATATGAATATTGTTCTATAATATATGTATAATAAACATATATTTAAGACATATTTCTTTTATGTGGTGTATACACTACCCAAGACTGTATTTTTTAATGATTATAATTAAAATTATGGATATATATATATATATATCCCTTTTATTATCTCTCTTTCACAGGGTTTATTATCCAAAAGGTATCAAATCGATAAGGGATGTTTGTCGCAATTTTCCTTCGTTGACACATATGTTATGTTATGCACCTGTATTATTTTAAAAGGTGTGTATACAACACATTTGAAAGTAATGTCATGAATTTATTATTACTCATTATATTTTATAATTTCCTTTTTTATCCTTTAATGGATCTTATGATTCATGTTTACCAAATTGTTATGGATTTTAGTTACAATCCCATCATTTATTGGGATTATTTATGATTAAGTCTCCAATGATTAAATATCATGATATAAAACTAAATAATTATCATAAATTTTATGCTCCTTTGTTTTTAATGATATCTTCAAGTAATAGTACTATTTTTTACTCTTTGGTACTTAAAATAATTGAGAAAATGTTTTTATGAATGTACACATTATTTATCTCTTCGATCATAAATTTTTTTTCATCAAAAACAATGTTTTCTAAAGAAAATTATTATTATATAAATGATTTATTAATTTTATTTTTACCCATCATTGATTTTTTTTAATATTTTTTAAACGAAATATTCATTTAATTTTCCAAACATTTCCCATTTAGATTTTATAAAAAAATGTAAAGAGAATATTTATTTTAACTTGTAAGGAATGAATGGAATTTTGGACATAATGACCAATAATTGCTTTTAAAATATATTTATATGTTTTCAAATTGATTTTCAATGAAAAATACTTTCATATTCTTTATATTTTAAAAGGTTTTTTTTCAATATGGAGAGAATATTTTCCACATGAAATGTTTTAAATAATATTTTATATAAGATGAAATTTTTTGATATTACCTATAAATTACTGGGTATATGATCCAAGGATACCATTCATATTATTTCTCTAAATGAATTATGTTTATAATGGAATTATTTTTATGAAACCCATTTCTGCTCTATGGGTTGTAACATAACTAAATTATTATGAAACCAATTTCTTTTGAGGGTTTATGGTATAATGATTATGAAACTTGTCTCTTTTATATAGGTTATGATGTGGTTAATTTTTTATTGTACCCTTTTAATTTCATCTTTTATGATATGATGAATTTTTATGATCTTTTTGTACATCTAACTAAGTTTTTCATTATATGATGGTTGGGACTTATATCGTTCTCCTATGCATTAGTTAAAGATTTATATCTCATGAGATAGATAGTACTAGAATGTAGACTTTTCCTAGTTCAGTAAGATACATTTCCTACTATGATGGTCTTCGGTGTGAACCTTGACTATAATGAGGGTTTGGGGATCGAACCCATTCCACTATGAAATAATTGGATATGATCCTCGGATAATATGGAAAAAAAATTCTATGCTTAGGTTCATGCAAATAATTACATGACTTATTATAATGGTATTCTCTCATGGATCATGTTATTTGATTTCGTTATCATTAATGTGTTAGGAAGTACTAATATTTACTCAATGAATCATCTTTATGATATTTTATATGAAAGGGTTGGTTTTAAAACGTTATTCCCATGTTCAAATACCCTACTGTTCATGGTATTCTTACCTATCTCCCTTATTTAACCTTACTAAGAATCTGACCTCACCCTTTCTTATGTTTCCATTCCCCAACTTATGAAGAAATTTATTATGTAATATATTTCTAAAAGGGGTTCTTCTTATGATGAAATTAGTGGGAGAGTAAATAGATCACTTATGGACTAGTGTTTCTATCTCAAAATTCCTAAAGGTTCAGAAATATTATGTACCTCAGAGATTTGTTTTTGTAATGTAATGAGTAATCATATAAAATTATGTTATATCTACGTATGAAAATACTAGGTTACGATAATGTGGTATAATTTTATCATATATATCCTGTAATCACCTCCAAGGGTTTGGCTACCATCCCTCTTTATCCCTAATCAAAAAACACTATATGTATGGATTGCCATAGAGAAGAGTATATCTCGAGGTAGTTCGACTCCAATGGGGAAAAATAAATCTACACACACAAACTCACAAATAAAATTGATCATTATTTTTAATCCATATCATAAAACCTTAAGTCATCCAATATGTTTCCTCTTAATGTTATTATATCCAAACAAGAGGTAAATCACATTGTGTCTCACTATATTTTTAGACCTTTCATTATAACGATCCCAAACACATACACATTTTATTTCATGATTTATAACACAAATTTCAATAAAATAAAACCAATAAATCTAAATTCCTGGTGTCTTTAGGGGATTAGAAACATATAACATAATATAAAAATAACCACAACACCTATATTAAATTCAATATAATGTTCTCCTAAATAAAATTTCCCTTATATTACATTATAGGATACCATTTGGAAATACCTAAAGTAAAAGTGTGAGCTATAAATCCTAGTATGGGAATAATCAGGGTAAATCAAGATGACATGTAATACATATAGGACCAGATATGTATAATGCTAACATAAAAGATAAGGGTAATGTATGTGAACTTTTATAAATAAAATTAATAATATTATATCATTGGGTTATAGAATCATATAAATTTAGAAACAATGAAAAACATGATATCAAAATCATAAGTTAGGGATCACTTCTAAGATAAAAAAATAGAGTTTGGTAGGCTAATTGCATGTGTACTAGACATGGTATCTCTTGAGATGAAAGACTTACCCAAAGAATCGGGAAGTTGTATTATTATTATAGATCCACCCATGACATTCATAACATACACATTCATATTCATACCACATAAAGAAATCAAACATATAGAAAAATAATAAGAAAATCCCTTGCAAAGGAAATGGGTTACATAATCTTATCTTAGAGAGTAAGCAGTCAGAATATCATAATGATTCCCGTGAAATAAATTATTAACACATTATTGGTTGTTTATAAATTAATAATGAAGAATAGTCCATTGAAATTATGTTCAAGTAAAGTGAAGTCATAAAATATAAGAGAGGTGTTTGTTTAGAAATTAATCTCTTAAGTGAGGTTTAAATAAAAATTAAATGTGTATTAAAGATGGGTAAGATCGTAATAATTTCCATATAACCATAAATTAACCCAATTTTTTACACAAAAAGACTTTATTTTAACCATATAAGACTGAAATAATTTTTGGGGGTCGTACGTGATAATTGATAAGAAATAAACAAGTACACTTTAATTGGTCTTTCTTAAAATAGAGATTTGAGAGGGGAACATGAAGAACATGCATTATCCCTAATAAATACAGTTAATTTAAAGTAAATATGTATGTTGGGAACATAAATAAAAAAATTTAATAATCACATGTGTATAATATATATGAAAATAGATAAAATTAAAGATAACACATAACCCAAAATTAAATATGATGTTTTGAATGATCCCTTACATCAAGTCATTGAAACAATGGATAAATTCATGCACGTAATAAAATTAATTTATTAATAATTTATTAATAAAATTTTCTTATAAATTTTATTTATTATTACTATTTTCTGTCATTTTAAAATAATTTTATTATATTATTATGATTCTGATTACTTTCTCGCTTTTTTTTACAATGTTCGTATGTCAAATTTTTTTATCAGTAATTGTAAGAATTATTTTCTAATGATACCATAACCCAAACTATATGATAGAATTATATTAGTTTCCTTAGAAAAGGTTAAATGTTCACAAATAATAATATATGTTCTGAATTAGGGATGATCCATTTAGTGTAATTTTTTTCATTATATATTTAGTTCATTTATGAAACTTTCTGACCATAAATAACATTTCTAGATTTATTTAATATTATGACTAGTTTTCTACAATAGAAAATAAAAACTATAAAAATTGCATATTTGGATCATTTTTAACCATAATATGTGAATTTTTACTAGCCATAATTATGGTGGTAAATAATGAAACATGTTGTTCCTTAAGGTGGTGAACTGACTATAATCATTTTGATTTAGAATTAGAGATGGTTAGATAATGGATATTCAATATTTATAACAAATTTTATGATATTAATAATTTTTATGTAATCATATCATTATATGTAGATTAAATTTTAAGTGTTAGAATAATAAAATAATATAAGAGTTTTAGGTAGCAAATTTTACCTCTTTCTTTCGATGCTCACTCATAGGAAAAAATCTGGGTCTCATTAGATAAATATTTTGGTGAGAACAATTATTCTTGGATATGGGTTTCTATTTTTAGGGATATTAGGTTAGATTAATGGAGATTTAATGCTTATAATTACGGAATAAATGGGGTAGTCATGGGTGGTATTTAAATGGGAGGAGGAGGGTATTTTGGGATCAAATATTTGAATAAAATATAATTTATTCACATATCGACATAACATGTGAATGAAAATTGAGGTGATTGTGATTCAAAAGTAAACATAAAATTAAAATAATAAAAAAAATTCAATAAAATTTTAAAATTAATTCATAGATACTGTTATAAAAAAACGTACATATGAAATATTTAAAAATTATTTTTCTGTTTCAAATTAGTAGTTTATTTTCTATAAAAAATAAAAAAAATTCACATCACATATTTTTTAATGAGATGATCCCAAAAATAAAATATATTTCATAAAAATTATTTTATAAATATTTGAAATATAATTTTCAGATAAAATTATCATTTACTAAAAAATACTACACTTTATGACACAACCAATTTTACGACCCATTAATAACTTACATGGAACAACATAAAATTATTGTATAATTTATTTGAAAAAATAATTTGTTTTATAATACCATTTGATGTAAATAAATTTTATTTCAAATTTTGAAATTTATTGTAAATTTTTTTTATAATAAGAAATATAATTATTCTTTATTTGTTTCAAACATTTATTTTATAAACATTACACATTTATTTAATTTTATTAGGATATAAATAACTTATATATTTATTCATTAAGATGACAAAAAATAAATTTTACAATTATGAAACTTCACCTATATATATTTAAAAAAAATGGTTTTCAGAGTAAACATTATTTTATTTATAATAGAATGTATGCATCAATTCTATTTATCCCATAGATACATATCCACTTATTAATGTGGAATAAAACCCCATTTTTAGGTGTGAAATGGTCGTGGTTTCATATAGAGGTTTAAAAATGTTCTAGTAGTTATCTCCACAATCATGAACTTGTATAATATAAAATTTCACTCAAACCTCACATATTGAAGCTATACTTGGGCTTGGTGAAAGGGTAACCCCATTTATATTACCCCTCTCAATAATAGATAAATTACATTTAAAAGTAAATATCTTACTACTCGAGGACATCATTTCCCCCATTTTCACCAATTATCACTCATTCATATCCTTAATATATGCTATTTTTTACAATCACGTTATAATAGTGACTTTTAAAATTGGTATAATTCTTAATAGTCATATTATATCAAAGTAATGTTACTTATTTATAATAAAGTGTTTGTGTTTTTTTACTAAACATAAAACACATAATTTATTTAGAGGAATATTTCCATTTTCAAAATTCTAGGTCTTTACATTATTCATCCCTTCAAAATATCCATCATCTAAATTTCATTATACAAACAAAAATTAAAATAGACGAAGGTATTTATATTTTATTTCTTATTCATGTTCCCAGTTTACCTATTCTTACTTATTATTTCTCTCAAACACGTTGAAAATGTCACTTTAATTGTTTTGTATAACATTGTCTCTACTAACCAAAATCCTCACCGGCTACTCCTTATAATACAAAAAGTTCTCCAACTATACCATCTAAAAATTTAGTACATGTGAGAGATCTAGTATTAACTTCTTCAAGAGGGATACATATAAAACACATTAACTTAAGACAAGTATTTTTGGAGTGTTATTCTATAAGACACATCTCCAATGCGATCAGGAATATCATAGGTTCTAATGTATCTACAAATAATATTTTCTATCTTTTCAACCCTCATGGATCTATTCCAAGAAGATATGTGAATTAAAACATTATCCCTAACCTCAAACTCTATATATCTTTGATGATCATCGGTGCAACTCTTCTTCTCACTCTACACAACTCTGATATGTTACTAAATGTTTTTTACTTCTCCTCCTTTTTTATACAAATTCAAATCCTAGTTTCTTGTGTTCCCCAAACTCTTTATACAAATTTTGTGTTCTATATCTCTTCCTATAAGGTATTCATAAGTACCCATATGGATACATTAGTGGATGTTATTTTTATGATAGATATCGATCAAAGGAATATGTTAGTCTCAAAATCATTTTAAGTCCATTAAGAATTATCTCAATATATCGTAATGTTTTTGGATACTAATTTTCTATTGGCAATCATTATAGTGATTATATATCAAATAGAAGTTTAAAACTACGTTAAATAAATGTCGATAAATTTTCTATAACAGAGTTGTACATTAGTTCTTCATCTAATAGAATCGATAAAGGGTTTCAATTCAATATCAAAAATTATTTGATTTATTTCTTTTTAATATGATTGAGAAATAATTCTTCTTGAATATAAATTAAGTGAGTAGTTTTTATGATATGGTCCACTACAACACATTTAGAATTATATTATTTGGATGCATTTGGAAGAACCATGGAAATATTTGTGCTGAAAATCTCCTATTTTAATGAAGTTATGGGTAGTGGTTGCATCATCAGTAATATTTTTTCCTTTTTACCTTGAGTTTCTAACAAGATGGGAACATTGATTTATATTCACCAGTCTCCTTCATCATATTATATTTTCATAAGTTCTCTCATATATTAATATATATTGGTTCTCTCAGGGAATATAAATAATAGATAATTAAGAGTATCATTCAATATCTCTTTATTTATCTCGCGATTTTATGGTTCATATGCTCTGGACCCAAATCTGAAAACTCCTTCATAAAAGTTGAAGTTTAATGATTTCTATTTTCTTATACCACCCACTTTATTCCTTATCTACATGTCATCCTTTGGAGATTCCTTTTTTTTCTCAATAATGGATGGTTGTTCAATAAATTGGTTTGGGTATGATGAAGTTCCTTACATTATGATTTTCATAACCATCCATTGTAATTTCAAAGAAGATTTAATCTTTATTAATCCTCATAATGGATATAGTTACAAGATATTTTCTATATGTAGAATCTACCACTTCATTAACCTTCCCAATAGGATTATGGATTGAGAAGTCATAATGGTTTATCAGTTCTAACCATCTTGGTTGGTATATGTTGAGCTACCTATGTGTGAATATATATATGAGGCTCTTATGATCCATATATATTTCACAATTCACTCCGTATAGATAATTACTCTAAAAGTTTATGAAAAACACTATATCCAACTTCAAGTCATGCATAAGATGGTTCTTCTCATTGATATTAAATTTCCATTAGGTAAAGACTACCAATTTATCATATTTCATGAGAAAAAAACCTAACCACTTCTTTGAAGAACCACTATAGATAAGAAATCAATCCCCATAGGTTGCTATTGTATGTATAGGTGTAGCGATTAGGATATTGATAAAATCCATGAATCATTCCACTCATTCATTTATCTAAAAAAACTATAATTCATTCCAAGTTATCTTATTTAGCAGGTTCAATAGTCATGAGAATTTTCTGACAAATCACTCATAATACCCATTTATTCTAAGGAAAATAATGAAATCTATTTTAGATTTTAGTTCGGTACATTACTAAACAAAATATATATCCAAAGGGACTATAAATATCCCCTTTCTTATGATAGTTCATTCCAATAAGTATGTTTCTTATATATAAAAATAATATTTTCTATATTTTTCATATAACATATCCTTTCTCATAGTTCTCAAGAAAACACTCAAATGATCTAAATGTTTATCCTTCTATTTAGAGTATTTTTGAATTTCATTTATAAAAACTACCAAAAAAATTTCATAGTTAACTCTAAATTATTTATTCATCAAGTATGTGAATATTTTTAGAGTATTGGTGAGACCAAAGGCAATACTATATACTATTATATTTCATACATTGTATAAAAATAACTCTTGGGAATATCCTGCTTATTCACCATTAATTTATGATATTCCACTCTATGACCAACAACTACAGAGAAGTATTGGTCCCAAAGAAGCTGATAAAAAATTCATCAATCAATTGCATGAGATAATTTTTCATTATAATGATTTCATCAAGTTCATGATAATCAATGTTAGGTCATGTTGACCCATGTTTCTTCTTGACAATAAGGACTGACACAACCTGTAGTCAACCACTTGGTTGTATGAAACCCTTTTACTAAATCTTCTATAGTTTATTATTTATTTATTCCAATTAAATGGGGAATTTAAGGACCCATGATTTTATTGTATTTTTTCCTCTAATTAAATCAAATTTTTTTGACACCTTAATTGATAGACAATACTAAACTAAAATAAAACGTTGATATATATTTATATTAAATATAGCCACTAAAACTAGCCATTGAGTTAGTAGGTATGAATTCGAGTAAAAAATTATAAAACATACTAATATTTATATTTAAAAATATATATATAAAGGTCATTTTATAAGTATTTACATAATTCTTTATTTTGTATAAAAATTAATCTTTTCATATTTTGCACATTTTATGAAAGAAAAATTAGTTTATTACTTTTAAATTTTTATGATAATAAAATAAAATCTTGATTAATTAATTCTAGTTTTATATGTGGCGTATATAAATTATGTTTATAAACAACTATTATTTAAAAAATCCTCTAAAAATAGTTTTCCCCATCTTTTATTATTTTGTCGAAAAATTTAAATTTAATTATTTTATAATGGAAAATTAATAAAATAAACTTCATTTTTTGATTAATCATAAAAATATTATCTTAGGATAAATTTTATATATTTTTTCTAAAAATATTTATTTTCTATAAATATTTTAAAATACAACATTTAAAAACAACATTTCTTTTATGACATTATTAGTAAATACGAATGAATTATAAATTCATGAAACCCTTTTATAAGACTCAATATGTATTTTATAAGTGAAATTATAAATATAAAATTGTTAGCTTTAATTTCCAAAACCATATTTGAAATTTTAAAACATAAGTTATATTATTTAATTTGTTTTTAAATTCTTTGTACATTTGAAATTTCAAAATTAATTTTTATCACTTCAAAAAATGTAAATAAATTAAATGGATTAAAAATATTATTTATTAGGCCCAAATCATTTAACATTTACATTTTATTTTTGGTAATAAAAATTATTTTATCTAAGGTAAAAACTAGTTACTAGAGTAATGTTAAAAGGGTAACAGTGAAAAATATAATCGTAATGAGTTGAAAACATGTATAAAATTTTTGTGGGAATGGATTTTAGAGGCCTATATTAGCCTTATCCCTTCACATATATATAATTTATCAATTTTTTATCCAATTTCATTGATATTTACTTCCCTTCATTGATTTGTTTGGTATTTACAAAAAACAATTCCATTTTTAGTCATAAAAGGGTCACTCCTCTACTCACTTACTATCACACCAAAAACCGAGTTATTTCATACCAATATCTTCCTAAAGTATCCTTCATATTACTATACACCTTTTTAGTTTATTTTCTTCTCCAAATACTAACCCTTATGTTCTTAATCCCTTCAAAAAGTAGATAATTCAAGAAGTGATTTACAAATTCCAAAAAATTCTTTCCTCATTTATATTTCATTTGGTGAACATACTATAGAAACAATGGATTTATAAACATATATATTACATATTTTTTTATTAATATTTAATACATTAAATATGTAACACCCCGAGCTTCCACCATACGCTTCTCATTCAATAATGTAATAGCTTGTATTGTACGCAATTTCGAGTTCTAAAACACCGCGACTAATCAAAGTAGCCGTTATGAACAGTAATAACCACTTTTTAAAATTATATAAATTTTATTTTTCCAAATGGACTTCGTTTTTGTATTCGTAATATCAAAATTATCCTAAGTTGATTTTTTTGTAATTTTCTTAGAACTTCTAATTTTTTATGAATAGTGAAAAATACTTAAAACAACTTTTTTAATCAAAATAATTTATAGTGATAAGTTTTACTATTGAGTGGTTTTAAAGTATAATTAAAATATATTTTTACCATTTTATCCAATGTTGGTCATTAGAATTAATTTAACATTGAAATTGGACATAAACAATTGCCAATCTTTTGATATAAATTATTTCTTAAAAACACGCTATTTGTTGTGACAGCGGGAATTAATTATAAAATTATTTAATGCAACTTATATTTTTGGAATTTTGTAAAATAGACATCATTTTTGAATTAGTAATATCAATTATAGATTAGGGTGAAATTTTGGCATTGTTCTGAAAAACTTCATTTTTTGATGAATAGTGAAACCACTAAGTGGTAGTTAAACAACTGATTTTTCGTTTAAATGAAATATTACCACTTCTGTGATTTGAATTTCAAAAATCCGACATACATGGTTGTCATTAGGAAGTAAAATTTGGTTCAATGAGATTAAAATAATTTTTGGTGAATAGTAACTTTTAGGTTCTTAATCGCGATTAGAGGTAATTAGTGTAGTTTAAGGTAAAAATAATGTTTTAATAATATGATATGCTCTTGAAACATGTCCTACCCTAATTGGATGTGCCATGGCCGACAAAGACAATCCATGGGTCAACTTGGGGACCCCATGGAGCCACTTTAGTTGGAAAATGACATAAATATCTTTTATTTAATGTTAAAGTAAAAAATGACACAAAAATGAAATGTTTTACTAAAACAATTTTTCCATGAGGTTACACAAGTCATATTTTTGACTATAAATAGTAATTGGAAAGATAAAAATATTTCCTACATCATAGTATTTTTTTTATAATTTTTTGACATTAAATAAATTAAATTATTTATGACATCATGATGATGCAGCGATGACCTCATTAATTAACGATTTAAATAAAATGGAAGGATAATGTAAAATCTATGGCTTACACTTGTCAAAAACCTATTGGATGACGATATTTCGAACCCTTATCACTTTATCCTATAATTATATAAGTGTGGGACCTCTAAAGTCCAAAACTCATTTTATAATAAAGTGACTTTTCTTTACTTTCCAAGAGTGCCCCTCCTCTCCACTTATAAAAGGCCCCCGCCTCTACCACCTCATTCACACTTTGAAGACATTTGCCTCATCCAAACTCTTCCAAAATACTCTCCAAACTTCCCCCTCTTACTCCTAGAAGCCTCACTTTGGGCATAACTCTTCCCAAGGAAGCCTTTGGCTCAAATCAAACGAGTTACCCGATTTTAAGGTAATGTCTTCTCTTATGTTATTTTGTTTTATTTTGCTTCTCCAACCCCATAAACTCTTTATATTCATTTATTTGGTAACAACACCAGTATCTTCAATATACTAGGATGTTGTTATAAGAATTATTCGAGCTACACTTACACAAACCTACATCTAATGGTTAAAGAACATACTGTTTCTATGGATGGCGAATTTCTGCCTCACGAAACGATGATTGTTCAACACTCATATAACACCTTCAAAGGTGGCCATTAAGATGTCACTATATTTATATATGATATATAATATGTTTACGTTTTACTTATTCTTCGTTATTTCTCATTTATGGCATACTTTATGATTTCCATTATGGGTAAACGCGATAATTTCATTTTAGGAAGTGCGGACTACCGCCCCCTCAAAGTGATTTGAATCGTTAATACCATATGTGGGATGTATAAAGGATGGAGTAAATGATATTATATATGATGTTATACTGGAATTATAATATACCATTATATCATTATTATTTCATTAAATACGAAATAGAAATGAAAGTAGCGTTCATGCGTACGTACGTCTTACCGTCTCCATGAATGGTGCATTTCATTTCTTACCTCTAAACGTTATGAAATATTATAAATGCATGTATATACTGGATATATATGAGATATATGATATCTATATCATGAATATAATTCTTGATATAATGGATATATCACCACATGAACAACTTGTAATTATAAGAATTTTATTTTTGACTCAAGTACCTAAGATCGACAAAATGACCATTATAAACTTTAATAATTACATAATGTTCATAACATGGTAATAAGGGATATAAATGGAATAATGAACATGAAAAAGGTTATTAAGTAAATAGAAATTAACTCTAGTTTATTATCCAGGAGCTTAAAGAACGGTCGAGTCAGGACAAGATGCAAGGTAAGGGAACTTCTTAACCCAATTTCCATTCTTTGGGTTAATCTCCTACTTTCAAATTATGCCATGATATTATTATTCCCTATCTTGTATTTGTACTTTATTTATGTGTACTTATAGTGAATACACATAATAGATCTATTTTATTTTAAAAATGATCTTTTAAGGACTTTGTCTCAATCTCCTTTCATTGAGGCATATTTGGTTTTATACACAACTTTCTTTTATACGGTGTATAAAACCCTTTAACTTTTACGTTTATTCAAAAGGAATCTTTTTATACGAAAAGTTTTATGAAACGAGAAAAAGGGAATGTTTTTTCTTCCTTACATATGCGGCGACAACGACTTCTCCGCCGCCGTGACCATTATTTGAGTTTCGGCTTCCTCTACAAGCCATCACTTGTTTTTTTAATGAAAAATAAATACAATGTTTTAACTTTCTTTTATTTTTGTATTGAAAATGGTTCTGAAAGAGTTTTTATTATATCAATGTGTTGTATTGATATCTTGTGATTGAAATGGGAAAATTTTATGTTTTCTTTATGCATGTTTTATGTGATACGATTATGTTATGGTTTATGATATGTTTAAACCTATTCATATGAGGAATGCATTGGACTTAATAAGTGACGGGTGGAGCCCACTATAGCTCCTCGATGCATCAGAAGGTCTCATGAGACAAACTAATGTCTTGGCACGAGGCCTTGACAAAATCTTATTTGTGGTCTTGGCACGAGGCCTTGGCTACGTGGTTATGATAGTCTGGCATTATGCATTCCATCATTATAAAAGTGGTTATTGATATTGCATGTGATTATTCGACCAGTAGAATATCCATGTGAAGAAGTGAATGGAATTATATCATTTTACTTTTGCCATATTATGTTGAAGTTCATGTTTAAGAGGCTTTTGTTTTAGTTATACATTGCCTTAAATGGTTATGTTTATTTATGAAAGCTTCCGCAATATTATTATCCTTACTGAGCATCTGAGCTCACCCCTTTCAATGTTTTAATATTTTCCAGGATGTGAAGAAGTATTTTATGAATGAACAGCAGGGATAGTCAGAAGATGATATGAGTGTGGACTATGAAGACTTTGTTATTAGTTTTTCACTTTATGATGTAATGTAACATTTATGAATGTATCAAGTGTTTCCAAGGCTACTAAACTAATCGGTCTTTCGAGACATGGTCTTTTGTGATCATGCCAATGTTACGAAGTAATGCACCGACTCTGGGTAGCTGGGGTTGGGGCGTTACAGTTGGTATCAGAGGTAGTTTAGTACTAACCTTGGAAGCTAGATTTAGATAAACTCTGATTAGAGCGCATAGCCCGAAGATAGACTTTGAGGATTAGTATAGAGGAACTTCCAAGAATTTTGGTACTACAGATATTTTGTGAGTTTTCCGAGCAATACATCCATGTCTGGATACGAGCAGGTAGAGGCGGCTCTGGCACAGATGTACCTAGGGGTAAAACCCGAAAACACTGCTTTGAGCTAGAATCGAACGGGAACTGGTGCACGACAACGGGCCTTGCTGCACTCTTGGTTACGACACTCCCAGGGGATATGCTTAAGATAATTCTCATTTTCATTACATACCACTATGAAGGGTTATGAGTATATACTTCCTCAAAGAAAACATTTCTTTTTATGATTATGGATTATATCCTTAAATAGTTCAATTTATGTAAAGTGTTTTACAAATATGGAATTATGTATTTTAATTCATAAACTAATCTAGTTTATGCCATTGTTTAGAAATGGCGCCTAGTGGAAGGAATGGAAACCGTATCAATGCACGCACTCCGTGTAGGGATTGCCCTCCTGATCAAGATAATTATTGTGGATCTGGAGATACAACTAGTGCTGATCAACTTATTACCATACTGGGACAACTCACTCAGGTTATGAATAATAACCTTACTCGTATGGAGCATCCTGATCCGCAACGTGGAGGATCGATGTTAGACCGCTTCATGAGGCAACAACCACCAACATTTAATGGGGGTACAAATCCGTTAGTAGCTGAGCAATGGATAAACTCCTTAGAGAAAATTTTCCACGCCTTGGGGAGTAGTGAAAGGGAAAAGGTTATCATGACAGTTTACCACCTCACTGGAGATGCCGATCAATGGTGGTCATTGATTCAAAATACGAAGGAAGATGATGACGTATCGAATATGGAATGGAGGGAGTTCAAAGAGCTTTTCTTAGAAAAATACTTTCCTCATGACCATCGAGCAGATATGGAAAGGCAATTTCTAAGTCTGAGACAAAAGGAGGTTGAGAATGCCGCAAAGTATGAGGCCAACTTTACAAGGTTTGTGAGGTATGCTGCAGATTATATACGTAACCCAAGAGGTAATATTGATCATTTCTTTGATGGGTTAAAACCATTTCTCCGTAGAGCTTTAGTATCACAATCTTTCTCAACATACGAAGATATTGTCTCATGTGCTATCAAGACAGAAAAGGAATTCTCTAAGTCTTATGACAACCAAGTAAAGCAAGAGAAGAAGAGAACAGTGGAACAAGAGGCAGATAAAGGGAAAAAGGGAAAGAAGGATTTTCTATTATGTGATAATTGTGGGAAGAATCACCCTGGTACTTGCCTAAAAGGAATGGGAGTTTGTTATAAATGTGGAGAAAAAGGTCACCGGGCACGTGATTGCAAGGGAAAGAACGTGGCTATCAATGTTGAATGCTACAATTGTAGGGAAATGGGGCATTATGAAAATTAATGTCCTAAGCGTCAGGGAAACTTACCTCAGAAAAGGCCAAGGGATCAAGGCCAATATTCTGTTGTGACTACAGTTGAAGCAGAATAATTAATGTATTGGTGCTTTTGGACTCATGGATTATATTCTGGTTATTAGAATAATGTGATATATATATAATGATTTTACTGCAGTATATGTTGATTTCATTAAGGTTTTAATATGATGAAGGTAATCATATTTGTGTATGTGACAATAAGAGAAACTTTACTTTGTTTAGGGAATCTAGTGTTACAATTGATTTTGGAATTAAGAGACCTTTTAGAGAAAGTCTGGACAGAGGTATTTTGGATAACTATAAAGGTTGGAGTGGATTAAGTTGATCTTTGGATAGTATTGTTTAAGGTTAAAAAATTTATGAAGATTATTTTTGGAATATTATAATACTATAGTTTTAGGAAAAGGACAACCTTCAGGGTGGGGCATAACTCGTCGCGTCGGATAAATCTGCAGGAATCGAACCCACAATCATAGTGTGACATGCCTTTATTTCCTACCACTAGCCTACAGGAAGTCCCTGGTTATTACAAAATAATTTTACTAATCTAAATGGTATGTGTTAACATTTAGAACCTTATACAATTAGGATAAGTATAATATCTTTTTTGAGTTCTATTATCTTTTTCAGTGAAAGATGAGTTGAAGGTTGAAACTCTAATTGTCAAGCATAAATATATATATACCTATCTCTTATTCAATGAATAAATTAATTCTTAAACTTTAGTAAAGGGATATTAAAACAAAAAAATGTGTTATCCTAATACCTTATGTCTTGTTGAACTGATGATATTTTAAATCAACATAGATTGAAGGCTTTGAGGCCCTCAATTTGACAGTTTATTGTAATTGATAACCTCAATCACTCCCTACAAATATTTACGTTTTTCCTCCAATTATATGTCTCTAATTTCCACCAATATTCTCCTAATCGAGATCATAATTGGGTGGTGACTTTTTCATTTCCCTTTCCCTCTTATTAAGGCTAAATTTTATTAATATTATTTCTGATGTGGGTTTTCCACAAAGGAATTTTCTCTTTTCAACCTTTTATTTTCAAAGAAAAAATTTCAAATTCCGAGGATGAAATTTATTGAAGGAGGGGAGAATGTAACACCCCGAGCTTCCACGATACGCTTCTCATTCAATAATACAATAGCTTGCATTGTACGCAACTTCGAGTTCTAAAACACCGCGACTAATCAAAGTAGCCGTTATGAATAGTAATAACCACTTTTTAAAATTATAGAAATTTTATTTTTCCAAATAGACTTCGTTTTTGTATTCGTAATATCAAAATTATCCTAAGTTGAATTTTTTGTAATTTTCTGAGAACTTCCAATTTTTTATGAATAGTGAAAAATACATAAACCAACTTTTTTAATAAAAATAATTTATAGTGATAAGTTATACTATTGAGTGGTTTTAAAGTATAATTAGAATATATTCTTACCATTTTATCCAATGTTGGTCATTAGAATTAATTTAACATTGAAAATTGGACATAAACAATTGCCAATCTTTTGATATAAATTGTTTCTTAAAAACACGCTATTTGTTATGACAGCGGGAATTAATTATAAAATTAATTAATGCAACTTATATGTTTGGAATTTTGTAAAATAGACATCATTTTTGAATTCGGAATATCAATTATAGATTAGGGTGAAATTTTGGCATTGTTCTGAAAAACTTCAATTTTTTATGAATAGTGAAACCACTAAGTGGTAGTTAAATAACTGATTTTTCGTTTAAATGAAATATTACCACTTCTGTGATTTGAATTTCAAAAATCTGACATACATGGTTGTCATTATGTAGTAAAATGTGGTTCAATGAGATTAAAATAATTTTTGGTGAATAGTAACTTTTAAGTTCTTAATCGCGATTAGAGGTAATTAGTATAGTTTAAGGTAAAAATAATGTTTTAATAATATGAGATGAGCTTGAAACATGTCCTACCCTCATTGGATGTTCCATGGACGACCAAGACAATCCATGGGTCAACTTGGGGACCCCATGGAGCCACTTTAGTTGGAAAATGACATAAATACCTTTTATTTAATGTTAAAGTAAAAAATGACACAAACATGAAATGTTTTACTAAAACAATTTTTACATGGGGCTACACAAGTCATATTTTTGACTATAAATAGTCATTGGAAATCTAAAAAGATTTCCTACATCATAGTAGTTTTTTTATAATTTTTGGACATTAAATAAATTAAATTATTTATGACATCATGATGATGTAGCGATGACCTCATTAATTAACGATTTAAATAAAATGGAAAGATAATGTAAACTCTAAGGCTTACACTTGTCAAAAACCTATTGGTTGAAGAGATTTAGAACTCTTATCACCTTAGCCTCTAATTATATAAGTTTGGGACCTCTAAAATCCGAAACTCATTTTATAATAAAGTGACTTTTCTTTACTTTCCAAGAGTGCCCCTCCTCTCCACTTATAAAAGGCCCCCAACTCTACCACCTCATTCACACTTTCAAGCCATTTGGCTCAGCCAAACTCTGCCCAAATACTATCCCAACTTCCCCTCTTACTCCTAGAAGCCTCACTTTGCACAAAACTCTTCCCAAGGAATCCTTTGTCTCAAATCAAAAGAGTTACCCGATTTTAAGGTAATGTCTTCTCTTATGTTATTTTGTTTTATTTTGCTTCTCCAACCCCATAAACTATTTTTATTAATTTCTTTTGTAACAACACCAGTATCTTCAATATACTATGATGTTGTTATAATAAGGATTCGAGCTACACTTACACACACCTACATCTAATGGTTAAAGAACATACTGTTTCTGTGGATGGTGAATTTCTGCCTCACGAAACGATGATTGTTCAACACTCATATAACACCTTAAAAGGTGGACATTAAGATGTCACTATATTTATATATGATATATAATATGTTTATGTTTTACTTATTCTTCTTTATTTCTCATTTATGGCATACTTTATGATTTCCATTATGGGTAAACGCGATAATTTCATTTTAGGAAGCGCGGACTACCGCCCCCTCAAAGTGATTTGAATCGTTAATACCATATGTGGAATGTATAAAGGATGGAGTAAATGATATTATATATGATGTTATAATGGAATTATAATATACCTTTATATCATTATGATTTCATTAAATATGAAATAGAAATGAAAGTAGCGTTCATGCGTGCGTACGACTTACCGTCTCCATGAATGGTGCATTTCATTTCTTAACTCTAAACGTTATGGAATATTATAAATGCATGTATATACTGGATATATATGAGATATATGATATCTATATCATGAATATAATTCTGGATATAATGGATATATCACCACATGAACAACTTGTAATTATAAGAATTTTATTTTTGACTCAAGTACCTAAGATCGAAAAATGACCGTTATAAACTTTAATAATTACATAATGTTCATAACATGGAAATAAGGGATATAAAAGGAATAATGAACATGAAAACGGTTCTTAAGTAAATATAAATTAACTCTAGTTTATTATTCAGGAGGTTAAAGAACGGCCGAGTCAGGACAAGACGCAAGGTAAGGGAACTTCTTAACCCAATTTCCATTCTTTGGGTTAATCTTATACTTTCAAATTATGTCATGATATTATTATGTCCTATCTTGTATTTGTAATTTCTTTATGTGTACTTATAGTGAATACACATAATAGATCTATTTTATTTTAAAAATGATCTTTTAAGGACTTTGTCTCAATCTCCTTTCATTGAGGCATATTTGGTTTTATACACAACTTTCTTTTATACGATGTATAAATCCCTTTGACTTTTACGTTTATTCAAAAGGAATCTTTTCATACGAAGAGTTTTACTAAACAACAAAAAGGGAATGTTTTTCTTTCCGTACATATGCGGCGACAATGACTTCTCCGCCGCCGTGACCATTATTTGAGTTTCGGCTTCCTCTACAAGCCATCACTTTTTTTTAATGAAAAATAAATACAAAGTTTTAACTTTCTTTTATTTTGGTATTGAAAATGGTTTTGAAAGCGTTTTTATTATATCAATGTGTTTTATTGATATCTTGTGATTGAAATGTGGAAATGTTATGTTTCCTTTATGCATGTCTTATGTGATACGATTATGTTATGGTTTATGATATGTTTAAACCTATTCATATGAGGAATACATTGGACTTAATAAGTGACGGGTGGAGCCCGCTATAGCTCCTCGATGCATCGGTAGGTCTCATGAGACAAACTAGTGTCTTGGCACGAGGTCTTGAAAAAATCTTATTTGTGGTCTTGGCACGAGGCCTTGGCTACGTGGTTATGATAGTCTGGCATTATGCCTTCCATCATTATGAAAGTGGTTATTGATATTGCATGTGATTATTCGACCAGTAGAATATCCATGTGAAGAAGTGAATGGCATTATCTCATTTTACTTTTTCCATATTATGTTGAAGTTCATGTTTAAGAGGATTTTGTTTTAGTTATACATTGCCTTAAATGCTTATGTTTATTTATGAAATCTTCCGCAATATTGTTATCCTTAATGAGCATCTAAGCTCACCCCTTTCAATGTTTTAATATTTTCTAGGATGTGAAGAAGTATTTTATGAATGACCTGCAGGGACAGTCAGAAGAGGATATGAGTGTGGACTATGAAGACTTTGTTATTAGTTTTTCACTTTATGATGTAATGTAACATTTATGAATGTATCTAGTGTTTCCAAGGCTACTAAACTAATCGGTCTTTCGAGACTTGATCTTTTGTGATCATGCCAATGTTACGAAGTAATGCACCGACTCTGGGTAGCTGGGGTCGGGGCGTGACAAAATAAACACACACCAGAGGACTGTAATAGTTTTGTGTCATTGGAGAGTTGGTATACAAAATTCTAATTTAGTAAATGGTCTTAAACATATCTCACAAGTATATTCCCCTTTATCACTCTTTACAAATATACCATTCATAAAAATGTATTTATAATATATAGAAAGAAATATAAGAAAGGGTGTGCTCAGATTCTCAATAAGGGAAAAAATATGAGATATATACGCATAATATGAAAATAATGATGTGAAAACATTAGCATAACATTTGAAAATCATACCCTGCATATCAAAGATCATAATATGGAGTCATGGAATAAATATGGTTAGTTCATATGAATTGAATCATAAGAAAATAAAAGAACATAATTTATGAGTTCATAGAATTATCATAATATATAAATTTTTGGCGTATAGATAAGCATAGAAAATATTATTCCAAGGATACTAACCAAGAAATCATAACATGTTAGCCCTATGATAATCACCTATGTATCTGATTTCTACATTGGATAACCTCCAATTTGCCCTATTTTAGGCTTAATATAACCTCGCTTATACCCTATTTCACTCTTGGGAAAACCTTCAATATACCCTTAGATTTCATATAACATTAATCATTACCCAATACACTAGAGGGAGATATAAGCCACACCCTGCAATTATGGATAATCACATGTATGTGTGCCACAATATCAAAAAACATTCATCATATCATGACCCATGAAATAAAATGGGTTTCATTAACATTTATTCATATCATAAAATATTTAATAGATATAGGATTCATAATCATTTAATTATTTCATTATATCCTAACACATGGAAAAAGAAGCAGGTTTCATAATAATTTTATCATGGTATAACCTATGGAAGAGAAATGGGTTTCATAAAAAAATAACATGATAAACCATTTAGAGAAATAAAAAAAATGATATCATTTGTTTATATCCCCAAGAAATCATAAGTTACATCAATTGATTTCTTTTTAGATTGAGTTAATTTTCAAATATAACTTGGGATATTTCTTAAGGAAAATAAATTTTCTTTGAAAATAACTTTTTTAAATTAAAAATTCGTAAAATATTTTTCGAATCATTTTCTTTAAAAGTAACTTATAAAAAATACAAAACACATATTATTTTCACATTTTTGGAAAGGGATAGAAGTAATTTTGTTGGAAGGATACATGAATATTATTTTTGAAAATAATTTAAAAATTAAAACATATAAAAATATTAATTTAATAAATCATTTTTATTATTGAAAAAAATGAAAATGTTTTTAGAAAAGATCTTTTTGTAATAAATAGGAATTTCATTAGAAAAGTCAATTTTTCATAAATATATTCAATTCAAATTATTAAATACTTAAAGGGAAGAAAAATATTGGGAAATAAGTATCGTAATGTCATAACTATTGGATAATTAAATTCATGTTTTTATTAGATATAGATCATAATATTTCCTCATTATAAACAAAATTATAAGTAATCCTGATAATTGATTAAATTATAATATAAAACTATTACCACTTTGGTAACTTTTAATTATAATCCAAATAAAGTAATAAAATTAAATGAAACTTTTAATATCATGTAAATATGGATATTTATGATATAATAAGTCAAATGGGTAGTATATACACCTCATAGTATGAGATATGTGTAAAGCATAACTTAGGTATCTATATTTTAAATTTCAAATATAAAATCTTTTATCGATTTAGTAAACTTTATGCAACAAAACCTATAAAAGAGGGATCCTAAAATGTGTATTTAAATATAAATAATTTTCAGTAGAATAATTCTAAAATACATTCAAAGTCTGTATATACACCATATAAAACAAATTGGGGGTGATCTTGGAATGTGTCCCCTAAAAGTAAAATGTTATATGGGAATACCTTACCTTTAGTCTTGAATTCATTAATAAACATTAGAAACTATTGAATAAAAAATATAATATTATTATAAATCATTCACATGACCATAATGTAGATGGTAGACCATTTGTACACATAAGTAATGTTTTCATTTTTCAATGACTATAATAGAAAGGTGTTAAGTATTATATTATCTTTCCAAAATTATCAAAATATAAAAAATAACCTATTATTTATTTAAATATAGTTATAAGTATCATCCATGTGGTTTTTTGATGAAAATATAGAGTCACGTCTCTTCGTGAAGGTGGTAGTCCACATGTACAGAAATGACGATATAATCTTTCAATGATTGAAATGATAAGAAAAAAGATGATATATTAACTTCTCATAATAATAAATATTTTATTAATAACATAATTATTTCATTTAAATCACATATATTCATTAAATATGTCCTTATTATATTGTATGTAAATAATTAGTTAAATCGAATCACATCACATTATGAGTCAGTAGTCCATCGTACACACGGGCGATGTTATCATATCTGATGCGATATGGAATGTTAAAAAAGAATATATGATATAATGACAACATATGATTAATTATGTTATAAATATAATATACAAATATATACATACACACAAATTATTTTTATCATCATACCCAACCGTGGTAGGTGGTAATGGAAAAAAACGAATGTCAATGATTCACGAGGCGGTAGTCTATTGTACAAACAAATGATGATTTCGAAACACATTCGATGGAACTAGAGAAAATTGTAGGCCCTTCCCTTAAAGTAAAAAATATATAAATATACCTAATATAATTATTTTATTATATCTTCGCCATTTAATAACAATTTATTGAGGATTCTGAAGAAATAAAATAAAAATGATCGTTGAAAAACATTACCTCTTCTTCGGATAACCTCTTCAGGTTTTCTACAAAAGGATTACTAGGTTATATTTATTCCAAAAGTATGGATTTTAGGATTAGACGAGTGAATTTAGTAAGTTATTTGGATAGAAACTGGAAAAAAATTCGTTGATGGTGTGAAGAGGAGATAAGAAGGGTGGCCTTTTATAAGTGAGGTGAGTGGAAAACTTTAATGTTTGATAAGAAAAAGTTGTACCCACATTTTTCACGTTAAAAAATGGTTCAAAATGGATTATTATTGATAATTATACATTATAGAGTCTAAATATTCCCATAAAATATATTCTAGAGATGTTTTCAGTCAGTTTAACTATTATATTTTTAGTTTGACCCCTAGTAGACCAATTTTTACCTTAATCATGGTAATTAATTTTTACTATTTTCATTGTTTATTTTGGAAAATATTTAAGATACACTTATTAGATAATATAAATTATTATGATTAGAAATATTTAATCACATTTTAAAAATCCAATTCATATGAATGAAAAAATTTTATTTAAAATTAATCCTGCATGTATGATGAGAAAGCGAGTTTTCAAAGAAAAAATGTTCAAAAGTTTAATTTTTTTTATCTAATTTAAATATTAAAATCAGTCCAATGACCAAAATTGTATTAAAAGATATGTAATTTATCTAATTTTAATTTACAACCAATTTAAAATATAATTTAAATTTTTAAATAATTTAATCTTAGTGGTAGTTTTCAATTAAAATTCAGTATTTTTCAATATTTATCAAAAATTTAATATTTTCATAAAATTATCAAAAATTTAATCATTTCATAATACTATAAAAAATTCAACCATAGATTATTTTGATATTATGATTTAAAAAAAACTTTATTTTTTAAATAAATTTTCTAAAAGTTCAAAAAGAATATTTTAAAATAACTGTGCAAAAAGTAAACATGATTTATTTTTATAAAAATTCATTTCTTAAGAATAAAATTTGAATTATTCATATCTCTTGGCTAAAAAACACATAAAATGATTTTTAAATAGTTTATTGAGTATATAATATACAAAATTCACTATTATTATTCACTAAAATTCGTTTTTTTAATTTATTGAGTAAAAAACGTGTCTGTTTACATAAAATGGTTTTTCAAAAAAAAGATATCCTTTATTTTCATTTTTAATTAAATTTTCATGAAAGAATTGATTTTATATACATGGGTAAAACTTATTTTTTTTTCTAATTTAGTTAATAGTGTTTCTGACAACCAAAAAAATGGTTGGTGATATCTCTTATATAATAATATTGTAATAATATGTTTTGTTTTGTTTAAACCGACTGTTACGTTTTATGAAAAATATCGAAAAGATTAAATTAATTTAGAAAAAAATATTTCCAAAATATAACAGTGTTACATTCTACACCACATTAAACTTATTTCTTACTCAAAATTCATCTCAGTCATTAAAGGATTACCAATTAAAAATTCTTCTATAGAATCCCATATCATAAAAATTGATAATAAAACATCCTGTAGAAAAAGATAAATGGATGTGAGAATATATTCTGAAAAAAAAGGATATTAGGTTTTTGAATATAAAATCATAAGTGAGAAGTGAATATATGGACATATAAGAAGAGAATAAATAATTATAGAGTGAGAGATCATTACTCACAAGTATGTGGGAAATCCATAGAAGGTTAACGAACACAAAATCCTAAAAAAAAGATTCATGAAAAGGGTCATTTATATCATCATAAATGATTTTAATAGGATGAAATTTTATATCAATATCCCTTTCATAGTGTTGTGTAAATTTTATGATAATATATACTCACTAGATTTAATTCCAATTTTTCAAAACAATTTCAACCTTTTGTTTTTCCAAGATCAATTTCTACTTCAACTCTTACTCTAAGTGGTGATTATTTTTCATTTCTGAAGCACTAAATAAGATCCATAATAAAATGATAAGTTATTAATTATATATCTATTTTAGAAAATATTAGGACTGGTGAACTAGTATATATAAATCTTTATTTTTTGAAGTTAATACGTTAATCTCTAAACCCACATTCAATGTTCAACTTAAACCATTTCATATATGGTTAACCATATAATCCTTCCAAAATTAAAAAATTGTAAATAAAGTCACTAAATTTATAAAAGTATACCTAACATTAATAACCCATATATTATAAAGTGTCTCTTGATTTTCACTTACTAAACATGTTAATATCGTCATCATGTATTCTCTTGAATAATTATAATAATCGGAATTATCATAAAACCTTATTGAAAACATGCATGATTATTTGTTTCATACATAAAATAGAAATTAATCGATGTATTCCTTAAATAAATAAATAAAATAAAATCCCTAAATTTTATCATAATACATTTTTCATAAAATCATTAATCAGTTCCAAGGTAATCAATAGTATCTAATTTACTTATTAATATCCAACATCTCTTTATCTGAACATCTTCATCTCAAGAACTAAAACATATTAAGAGTTATATTTCATTAATAATAAAATAACATTTACATTAAATGACTTTTCTATTCCATAAATACCATTTAACATATTTTTTATAATCATTAATGAAAAATTAATACTAAATAATACTTTTATATTACAAAATCTTAGAATTCCAATACATTAATACATCAATCATAAGACTTCCTTCTCAAAATAATCTCTAATATTCATTATCTTAATCCAAAATACCTCTTTACATTCATATTTTATTCATAGTATATTCATCATCTATAGAAGAACCACTATATGTCTAAACAATATGAGTCTATTCACGATCATTCCCCTTAGGACCTCGATTTTCATAATACCCAAACATTACACATTTAAAACACTTAAAATTGAAAATACCTTAGTGATACCATTATTCTTATCCATTATGTTAATTGAACATTTCATTTTTTACTATGTAGTTACTTACTTTGTGTCCTTATTTTCCGCACCCAAAAACATCTTATTTTCCATTTTATACATTCCCTTGAGTTCTTATTTCCATAATATTGACATATTGATAACTTAATCTTCTTTCATCCATGGTGTCCACTACTTGAACTAACAAAAAACTCTATCCTTATATTATTTGGTCAGTCTGAGAGTTGGTTAGGTGAATCTTTTTAATCATGTTTCATAATAGATGATTATGTATTACCACAACATCATTCAATCTAATCACCATTTCATTTTGATGCTCATTAGAAAAAAGTCTATCACATTCAATTTTAACCCAATTCCTTATGGTTCCCACCTTTGACTAAAAATAAAAATCATAGTGTGAGAAAAACTAATCATGTTAAAAACCATTTAATAATTAAAGAATCTCTTGTTTATTTTCTAAATCATGAAAAATTATTTTTAATCTATGACATATTAGGTTTAACCTAGGTAATTCATAGTCATCATATATTTAAATCCTTCATGGTGGTTCATAAATAGTTTTTGAATTCTGAAAGAATTTTCCAGAGGGGTGTCGAACTAGGTGTGCAGAAAGGCTCATTTTAGTGCACTGGATGATGATCGAGTACAGTTCAATGTGTCTCTTTCAGAGTTATTACCCCTAGGTACCTCTATTCAAAAGACACGTCTAACATGTAGTATCCAAACATGGATTTAATTTCTTAGAAACCAATCGAACCTTTAACAAAATTCCAAGGAATTTTCTTGTACTTGGAATCTTCCTTAAAAGTATCCTTACATGTATCCTCATACATAAATTTATAAATATACCTAGGTATTTCACTAATGTTTTCTCATAATATTTTTTAAAGTTTATTTAAATCTTTCATCTAATACCATCTATAGTGACTCTGAATTTCCTTATATATAAATTACATATTTTTATATGAATAATCAATACATTACAAAAAAATACCTAAGGATTATAATAGTTTAGTAATGTTGGATACAAGGTACATATTCTTCTAATTTGGTGAAATATATTAAACATCTCATATAATGATCTCCTAATTTAGTACTCTTTGCTAACATAAAATATATAAAACCTTTCTATAGAAACTATGGAAATGAAACATATGAAATCATGTTCTTATATGATTTGGATGGGTAAAAAGGGTGATATATAAGTATAGCATGGACATAAGGGTATGTAAATATGAGAATAATAGTTGAAAATCATACCATGCATACTCAATTTCATAATCTTTAGTCATATCATAAATATTGGTAGTTGATAATACCCGAAACATAAGGAAATCAAAGAACAAGAGACGTAAGAGCATAACATTGGCATAAGACAAAAATTTATGGCATATGAATAAGATTAGAAAATCATATTCCAATTATCCCCACTCAGACACTCATAACATGTTATTCTTGGGTTATCCACCTATGAACCTACTTTGGGCTTGGGATAACCTCCTGGGTATCCTCTCTCACTCTTGGTATAACCTCCTGTGTACCCTTTGAGATCATATAAAATTAATTATTACCCAATTTATTAGATGGAGATAAAGGTACCACCCCTCACACAATGAAAATCATACATATGTGTTCCAGAAGATCATAAAACCTTCATCATATCATAACCCATTAAAATAAATGGTTTTCATAAACATTTCATATAATCATAACCTGTTGAAAAGAGACATGTTCCATAATAATATCATCATTTCTTTATAGCGTAACTCATTGAAAAATAAGTGGGTTTTGTAATAATTTTAATATGTTATAAAATGCGGAAGAGAAATGGGATTTATAAACAAATTTTCATCATAAGCTATTTAGAGAAAGAATCCAAATGGTATCCTCGATTCATATCCCCAAAAAACCAAAAGATACTTCAAAGTATTTTATCTTAGATGGAGAATGGTTTTGAAAGATCACATGAAATTTTTTTTGGTATAAATAAATGTTATTTGTAAAAAAATTAAAAACAAAATTACCAAAAATATTTTGTAAATCCTTTTCTTTTAAAAAATCCTTTAAAACATAGAAAGGATTATTAAAAAACACTTAAAACATTTCTTGAAAAAAGTATCATTTCCACTTGGAAATGAATTTTTTAATAGATAAAACATTTTAAATATTGTTTTATATGAAAATAACCTTAAAAAATATGAAGTAATAATCAAAAATAATAATGGTCATGATGGAATGAAATTCCATTCGTGCCTTACATGTCAAAAAAATACTCTTTTCAAATTTTTGATAAAATCCAGACATGTATTTTTTGGAAAGTGACATGAATATTTATTTATAAAAAATATAAACAGTAAAACATGGGTAAGAATGATATTAATAAATAATTTATAGTATGTTAAAAATATTTCTAAAAATATTTTTACAAATCAGGATTTTGGAAGAAAAAGTACTTTCAACTGAAAAGATGACTACTCTTAAAAACATTTTTTTAAATTTCATTAGTACATAAAGAGAGGGAAATGAAGGTAAAACCTTTTTCCTCATGAAATAAACATATTATTATAAAATTAATGATTTATTCGGATATATATCATAATATTTCATTATTGGAAGCATAATCACAAACAATCCTGACAAATGATGAGATTGGAACATAAAACTCTTACCACTTTGGTAACATTAAATCATATTGTCCATGAAGGAATAAAATAAAATGAAACTTATAATATAATTAAAATACTTATATTCCAGATATGAATTTAAAATAGGAATTATATATGCCTCATAGAAGAAGATATGTTCATAACATAAATTGGGTCTACAAGAAACAATTTTGAGATAAAAATATCTTACTATTTTGGTAAATTTTGAACCATAAACCCTGTAAAATGTATATCCAAAAATTGATATTTAAGACACAGTAATTTTAATTAGATTCATACTAAAATTAATTCAAGGTCATTATATAAACCACATAAAATAAATAGGTGGTGAACATGTCATGTGTCTGACAGAAGTATAAAGTGAGACAAAAATCTCTTACCTTTAGTCTTGACTTCTTTTATACATTTTTGAACCTTATGTATAATAAATATGAGTTTATTAAAAATATATTTCATATCCATATGAATAAATATATCATACCTTATATGATTTTATTGACCCTTTATTACTCATTTTTTAACAATTCCTTGATAAAATCATGTTTCAGGTAATAACTACTTTGTTTTCCGTATATGATTTTATTTTTTATTTTTGGTCCTCTTACATTGATCATCATTCCCTCATCTCTAGAATAATAATAATGAAATAATTATCATATTTATAAATCAGTTACACTATTAAGATCAATAATGAAATATGGTTTCGTGAAATGATCTGTGTTATGGTCATTGATATAGCAGGTTGTACATACGCCTGAGTAACACTTCCATTTCTCAATGATCATTATGGGAAGGACATAATTAATATATTATATTTTTATAATTATAATAATATTATCAATAAAATTATATTAATTTAAATATTCTTATAAATATAATCCATGTGTTTTGTCTTTAGAAGAGAGTCGCATCGCTTTGTGAAAGTGGTAGTCCACACGTATAAGAATGAAATTATTAGCGTTCAATGAGTGAGAAGGTAAGAAATAAAATGATATATAATATTTTTATAATGATAAATATGTCATAAATATCATAATTATTTCATTTATATCACATATATTATTTAAAATTATCTTTATTATATTCTGTGTAAAGATTTAGTGAAGAAAAATCACATCACCTCAAAAGGCGATATTCTACCATACACACCATCGACGTTATTGTATCCCATGCAGAAGGAAAAGTAAATAAGTTATATTTTATATAATGAATATAGAGGTATAATTTTGTTATATAAATCAAATAAATATATATATACTTCATATATATCATCACACTCAACCGTAAGTTGTTGTAATGAAAAAACAAATGACATTGGTTCATGAAGCGGTAGTCTTGCATATAGATGGGTAATGATTTCATAACCCATTCGATGGATGTGGTGATGGTTGTAGGTAATTACCTAAAATTAAAAATATATATAAGTATCTGGAATATTCTGAGGTCTTTATATCATCATTTTTTAATAAAAAATTAAGTAGGTGGAGCAAGAAATAAAATAAAAAATCTTATTGAATAAGGTTACATTTTCTTCAGATAACCTCATAGGTTTGCAACAAAATCAATCCTAGGTTAGATTTAAGCCAAAAATATAGATTATATGATTGTATTAAGGATTTTTGGAATGTATTTGGGTTTTTAGGTTCCAAAAAAATGGATTTTATGTGTTATGAGGAGAAGAGTGTGATTGGTCTTTAATTAGTGAGGTGAGTGGCACACTGGAAATTTTTGAAAATAAACTAGTGTACCCACATTTTTCACTTGCCAAAAGGCTCCTAAATAGAGTATGGATGACAATTATACATTATAGGGTTGAAATATTTCCATAAAATAGAATTTAAATTTTTTTAGGTAATTTTAACCCTTATCTTTTTTATTTAACCCTGATAAAACAATTTTTATATTAACAATACTAATTAATTTTTAGTATTTTCACTTTTCATTTTGGTCAAAAATTAAGATAAACTTATTTTATAATAGGAATTATTATTATTAAAAATATGGAATAAATATTTAAAAATTCATTTCACATATGTATAAAAATTTTATTTAAAATTAATCTCACACACACGATGAGAAAGCTTGTTTTCAAAGAGAAAATATTTAACAGATTTTTATACCCAATTTCAATATGATGTTGATTAAAATGAACTGAATTTTATTAATTGATATAAAATTAAAATATATTTTTATTCAAACCGAATTTAAATTATAATTTAACTTTATTAGTAATCAAAACTAAAAGATATTTTTCACTTAAAATTTAGTATTTTCACTATTTATAAAAAAATTATTCTTTTTATAAAAATATAAAACATTAACGTTGATATAATTTTGATATTATGATATCAAAAATGGAATTTATTTTTTAAAATAATTTTTTTAAAATTGAAAAAAAAAATGTGTAAAAATTTGATAAAACTATTTTTTATAAAAATACGATTTTAAGTGTAAAATTGGATTTATTCTTATATTTTCACTAAAAAATATATAAGATAAATTTTAAAGAGTTTATTGAATATATAATATATAAATTATATTTTGATATTTTAAGAAATGTTTTTTTAATAATTTATAAATGTAAAATGTGTTTCTTCATAAACTAGTTTTCCTAAAAAAATATTTCCTTCAATTTCTTTTTTAATAAAATGGTCACCAAATAATTCTTTCTATATACATGTTTAAACCATGTATATTCCTAATTTAGTTAATTCTATTAATACCCACCATTATAATGGCTTTCTGTTATCTAAAAATAATAATATTTTTCTAATATGTCATGTTTTTCTAGAATTCAGTGTTGTGTGTAATGAAAACAAAACTTATTGTTATGTGTAATGGAATATATTAAAAATATTAAATTCATTTGAAAAAAATGATTCAAAAAATCTCAAGAATTTACACTTGCTATCCCAAAGATTATATTACATCTTCTTTAAATGATAACATGGTTATCTTTATTAAACTTATATATTATTATAATGAAGATTCAATAATTGACCACCTTTTCATTTTTTCAATTAAGAAAGGAGAAAATGTTAAATGTACATATGTTCAAAATATCACCTCCATAAAGTAATGCATTTCATTTTGATTCACTATAAAACGTGGCTATATAAAAAGGGAATTTAATATATAATTATTAATTTTATTAATTTTTTATTTTCTTAAATTATAAACAATATTAATCTTATCACATGTTCTACGAAAATGAAATCATCATCCATGTGTACGTTAAGGCTTCCACCTCCATAGGTTGATGTATTTTGTTATATATTACCACATACCCTGGAGGGTTATAAGAATGGTTATAATTAATAATTATTAGTTTTAATATATTAATACTGTTATGGTAATAATAAGTTAATAAAAAATTAATAATATTAATGATAAATTATCCATATAAAAATAAAAAACTTAAAAAAGAGAACTAAGAAGGAAAAACTATTTATTTATAATACATAATTACTTCATATCTATAACTTCTTCAACCACTTCTTTATGATTATTATAAATAAAAATAATAAATAATAAATTATATAATTATATAACTATTATAATAAAACATTAACCGGATTTCCTTATAACCACCCACTAATCATGGTATACTCATGTTTGGGTAAGGTTAACCACCAACTTGAACAATAATTTGATGTTATGTCATAGATTACTTTGAAAAGATATTTAATTTTAAAATATGATATAAATATTCAAAATATTATTTTATTTTCTTTCTAAAAATGATACACCAATATTTATCTCAATAATTATGAAAAACCCACTCGTTGGTTAAGAAAATCATTGAACATTTCTTATTATCAATTTCATTTTCAATGATAAAGAATGAAACCATAACAAAATTATATAAAAAACTCATAAATAATTATAAGGAATATAATAGAGTACAATTAATATACTTGTAATGATGATATTTTGATAAAAAATAAATATTAACACCTCTCGTATGAAAGTAGTACAATCTTTCAAAACTATAATCACTCAATGTGGAAAATTTGGCTAAAAATAGCTAATATACATGTAGATAATGATTACAAATAATGGTTATAAATATTTTTTGGTATGAATAAGGTTATACAATTAGTTATTAATATAGTTATGTTTGTTATACTAGATGATAGAGTGAATTCATGTAATGAAATATTAATGTTAAGGGTTTCCATCTCAATCACCATTTTCTAAGGCATTTTTTGATATTATGAACCAATATTTATTTGTATTGTATAAATAATTCCCCATTTACCTATAATATTATAAATTATTATTGAACTTATAAACCTCACTTCCATTGATTATCTTTCTTTCCATGATCTATGATTTATATCTTCCCATAAATATAGCAGTTTTTTACAACTTAATTTGATTCCTTGTGTTATAATGTTTCTCCTTGAAATTACACTTTTATTACTTATGGTATAAAATATTTTTATATTTTGAGATAAATTTTTATTCAAATTTTCCATATTGAATATCTACCTTCCTTATTTAAAATAATACCGTGTTAAGAATAGTTCCCATTCTCTTTAACAATGTTTCCAATATCCATAATTTCTCTTCCTACCAATTTTATTGATTTTAAATTGGAAACATAATTATGTATTATATCATGTGAAATTCATATTTCCATTATTCTATATGAAAAATAATGTTTCATTATCCTTTTTAGGGTGTGGGATTTCAAAAATGGTGTTTTTAAAAGATAAACAATAACCTTCCTATTTATTATTTCAGGAAAAATGCCAAATACTTACAAATATTTGACCATAAATATTTTTTAAACCCTAATTTTATAGGGAAACCCATACTATTTAAATCATAGTCTAAATAGAAATAATAATTTACTTCCAACCATATATTATCTTATGACCATTTCAAAATCTGTTACCTATGTTGTTCACTTTTACTTCTCATTGATCCTTCTCATTAATTTTCCTAAACAATAAATGAGTTTCTATGACCTATGTTTCTTTATTAAAATATAAACATTCCAAAATAATTTAATTTTTTCAGTTCTTGTGCATCTATATGATATAGTCTTTAGTTATTCTTTGAGATAATATTTTTAAACCAACCTCTTTCTCATGTGTTTTATCAGGCTTTTACTATATCTATGGTTTATTTTCCTCATGTGGAACTGATATGTGTATATATATATTGATTATGTAATAGAAAATTCCACAATTATATAACCATATGTTCAAATGGGTAAACATTTATGTCTCATTAGATGTTATGAAAGGTATTAGGGATTAAAACTAATCCAACATTAGACTTTTCCCACATTATATTGATGATCTTGGGAGTGAACATTAACTTATGTTTATGGTTTCCTGTTTTATATTGTTTACACATGGTTATGATTCCATGATGTTATGATATCATTTCACTATGCCATATTTCCCTGATTTTGACCATCGTATTTATGATATAATCTTATGTATCATTTTTCTCATATTATAATTTATTTATAATTTTATTACCTTTCTAGGATTTCTAGCTCACCCGTTTCATTATATATTTTTTCAATGGTATCCTATGAAGTTTTATAATATCTATGGTAGTTAATAGATCTTTATGATGTTTTATATAAATATAAAGTTTTTTATGATTTAAGATGAGGTATTTATGTATCTGATATTTAGAATTCACTATACCTATTGATCCTTGTTTTTTATATTTTAAATATATGTGTAAAATTATGAAATAATGTATTTTATGGCTTTGGTTTCTGTATTTAGTATCAAAGGAGTGTCTATTTTTTTAGACACTATGTTGAATTTTTTTTTTTGAAAAATATAGGAATAAGTATAAGAGTAAGATAAAAACATATAATTATAATAACGTATAGAGTGTTTGGATTTCATAGTAATTGTATCCCTATCATGATGTTGGTATGTGGATGTAGTTGTGACATAAATTAACATGGGTTAATCACCAAAAAAATGGTATGTTGATCATTGAATTGATCATCAATATAACTTATTAAAAGTGGTCCTAATCCAATACACCGTGATATAATATCCCAAGATATATAATTTGGTTGATCATATAAACTTTATGAACCAATGTGAAGGATTTATTTCATAATTAATTTAATTTATTACGATAATAAGTTAGAGATAATAGAACATAAATTAACCTAATAAGAACAATGAGAGTTATTTGATGAATCAAGTGAGATGTAGTTGTCAAATTTTGGAATGATGGGGTCATTGGAGAATACATATTAGGACTAATAATTAATATTCTTATTATAATTTAATTTGATTCTATTGGATATCATCCTAATCATTTTGGATTTAGTATTTTTTTTGAAACCTAATCAGAAAAAGTTATTTTGGGAATGGAATGCATCTAAAAATAATAATTTCTTATAACCAAATAAGGGATCACACTTAAATAGTTTAGAATAATAGTATATTATAGTTCTGGTAGAGAATTTTAATAGCATTGTATATCCTAAGGTTGTAATGATTATATCTTAATAAAAATCATTTCCTGATACTTTTAGCTATTTTCATTATTGAGTGATATTTATCAATGATATCTTGTGATATTCCACATGTTATAATGATTATATGGGATATCTAAGTATAATTATTTAATAATTATGATTTAATGTTTTGAAAATATATATTACATTATATCAATAACCAGGAAATGTTATTTTATGAAATGTATATATTTTTTTGGGATAAATAGTATAGAAGACATGATTTTGGTATGGAAAAATATTAGGTTCATCATATTTTTTATAGTGATGTAATATAGGGTTGATAAATATTGAGAAATGTGACTGATATGATATTGGTATCCTATAATTGAATATTGAATTAATGAAAAAGTGATCCTAGAAATTTTTGGTAGAGTTCATCACATTTTTTCGATTGTCATATATATTGCATAGTGTGTGATTATATACCGTTTGAGGATTAGAGATAGTCATAATTTATAGAAGGATATATGGTTTCCTTTTGGTTTAATTTCTTAGAGATTTAAATTGTTTTTGGAATAATATTTTATGGAGAATATATTTTTCAGGTATATATTGTTACATCCAAAGTCTTTAAAAAGTAATACTATTATTGATGTCATACAAGATATGTGACACCGAGTTTAAATCAAAAAATTAACATTATTATTATGAGACAATTACAACCTAGCACTTAAATTGGGGGTGTTGAATATTATTAACTGAACTATGAAATATAAAATTGGAAAAATCAATAATATTTTATTAATTAATGCTTAGAAAATTAGTCACTTAAATTTAGTTATTTAATTTAATTTTTCAAATAGACTTTCTTCAAGAATGTTTTTTATTAATTTCGTGAGTGATAAATATAATTAATTTTTGGAAAATTTAGAAAATTGATTTCATGAAATAAATATCATTTTTTTAAATTATAATATCAACAAGTTTTTATGGGGATAATTTGAGAATTTTATGAAAATTTTTATTTTTCAATGAATAAGGGAAAACATCAATATTTATTGAAAATGGTATTTTATCTTCAAATATTTAAAATTTGAAAAAATATTTAATATTTGTTTCAAAATTTAACTTATTGATTTTTTTAAAATAAAACAAATTTTTAAATTGATTTACCCTTGGAATTCAGAAAAAAAATTATGTCTATAAGGGCATTGTTTGGAAAAATTGTTTTTAGTTGGGTTTTTCTGATTTAATTATAAATTAATTGCTAAAAATTATGTGTTTAGAATTTTGAAAAAATTATTAGTATTTTAAATCATGAGGTCCAAATTTAATAAATATTCCACATTTATTTTTGGGAAATAAGAATTGTAACCTCAATAATATTTATTACAATGATAAAGGGATAAATCGTGTAGTTAAGAGTAAAAATAAAATTATAAGGATTATAAAATGACCCTAAAACTTATCCAAATTTTATTTTATGAATAACATTTTTCCCTAAAAATTCATTTTTCAGTTATATAAGCATTTATTCCCACTTTGATTACATTAATACCATGATAATATTTTATTTATTGAAAAGTGAAACATGTCACACTATTTTTAAATTAAGTATAATATTTTTAATATAACACTACGGGAAAAATGGGTATTTGCGACAGGTTATTTGCGACGGGATTTATTCCCGTCACAAATAGCCCCGTTAAAAACTTATTTGCGACGGGGGTATTTTCCCGTCGCAAATTAGTAGTCTTTTGCGACGGGTAACCTTTCCCCGTTGCAAAAGAACTGGCGCGCATTGTGCACCAAATCGCGGGAAACGTATTTGCGACGGGCGGTTATTGCCCGTCGCAAATACCAGCGGCGGTAAAAGCTATTTGCGACAGAAATATTCTCCCATCGCAAATAGTATGTCGGCAAGTTGTTATTTGCGACGAGACCCGTCGCAAATAACTATTTAACCGTTGACCGTAATAAATGATGGCTAAGGTATTTGCGACGGGTACCGTCGCAAATAATATTATTTGCGACGGGTATCCTGTCGCAACTAATGTAACCTATAAATACCCCCATCCGTTTTTTTTCAATTCATTTTCAAACTCCACCTTCTCCTTCTCTCAAAATTCTATTTCTAGAATTCAGTGTTTCTTAAGATTAATTTTTTTCTCCGGAGTTGATTTTGAAGTTTTCAAGAACGATCAGAGATCAAGCTCAGATCATTTTTAAAGGTATTTATTTTCATTTTAATTTAATATTTATTTTAAATTTTTTATTAGTTTCAATTATTCTTAATTAGTTGTAATTTAATTATGTTTACATTGTTTTGTTACTTAATAAATTTAAATTATTAGTATTATTCATAGTTAATGGTAATTAGAAATAATTAGTAATAATTTTTAATAATTAAGAATAAATGCTAATAATTAGTAATAAATACCAATAATTAGGAATAATTACATTATTACATTATTAGTATATTTTAATATTAATATTAAAATAATATAATTTTTTATATTATATACAATTCTCCTTTCATCTGTGTGTTTGCTGTGTCCACATGTAATATTTGTATGTGGAGACAGAAAACACACAGATGAAAGGAGAATTGTATATAATATAGAAAATTATATTATTGTAATATTAATAATAAAATATACTAATAATGTTATTATTTCTAATTATTAGTAATTATTCCTAATTATTGGTAATTATATGAATAAATACCAATAATTAGCAATAATTAGGAATAATTAGTAATAATTAGTAATAATTACCAATAATTAGTAATAATTACCAATAATTAGTAATAATTACCAATAATTAGTAATAATTAGTAATAACTATCAATAATTAGCAATAATTAGCAATAATTATCCGCCTTGACAAGGAAACAACTGATGTCAGATTTGGGCACTTTGCTAGAATGCTGGTGGAAGTTGATCTCAGATCCACTCTCATTGATACGGTAACTCTTTCTATTCCGTCTGATCAAATTCAAATTGATGTTGAATATGAAAAGATGCCTCTTTTCTACACTAAATGCTTGATTGTGGGGCACTCTTTGGAATTGTGTCGGAAAAACAACTCTTGTAAAGAGTGTGGGATGCGAGGACACCCCTCCAATCTCTGTCAAAAAAGGATACTTTGAAGGAATTGTCCTCGCCAAAGCATGTCACCAAGGACAGCGACCCTCCTATGAAGGCAGTCCCTGATGTGCCGACTCCTTCAAAGGGAAAAGGGTTGATTGTTGATTCTACTCCGAAAAGATCATATAGCGGCCCTTCCAGAGATCAGGAGGTTATCACTTCTGATAATTTGATCCCTGACTCTCACCAGGTTGATGTTTATAATCAGGGTGATGTGCATTTACATGTTGATTATCATCATGAAATCCAGAAGCAATTTCAGATATCTGAGTTACATGAGGAATGGGGGAACATTTCTGAAGATGAACAGGGGAGGGTGTGTACACCGATCAGGGTCTCGGGCAATGGTGACAAGTCAAAGACTACTGAGAAAGGAAGGGCGGAGGAACCCACTCCTGGAGTTGGGGACCTAACCCTCTGCAAAGGGGGTGCCTCTCATGTTGAGACCAAGGGAAGAGGTATGGATGCAACTACGATATCATATAGTGATATTGTCCGAGGAGAAAAGAAAAGAGGCTCTGACAGTGAGGGTGTCAGATCTGCCCCTGTTTCAAGGAAACCAAGGAAGGACTACTCTGCAGTTCCGAAGACCGTGACCACTAGGGCATCTGCCAAGAAGGAGATTGAGAAGCTATCAAAGGAGCAGATGGACAAACGGAAGATCTATAAGAAGCTTCTTAAACAATACGAGACCCAATCAGAATGGGAATCAGCTGATGCTGATGACACGATCGGGTATGGGGGTGGTGACTATGAATGTTTTGACTTGTAATCTCTCTCTCTTCTTTCTCCTGTTTCTGCACTTTTATTTTATTAATAAATTTGGTGGTCCAAGCTTGCTTGGATCGGACTTTCTGGGTAGTAATAATTAGTAATAATTAGTAATAATTACTAATAATTACCACTAATTAGTAATAATTAGTAATAATTAGGAATAATTACCAATAATTATTAATAATTAGTAATAATTAGTAATAATTAGGAATAATTACTAATAATTATCAATAATTAGTAATAATTACCAATAATTAGTAATAATTACCAATAATTAGTAATAATTACCAATAATTAGCAATAATTACCGATAATTACCAATAATTAGGAATAATTACCAATAATTAGGAATAATTACCAATAATTAGGAATAATTAACAATAATTAGTAATAATTAGTAATAATTAGGAATAATTACCAATAATTAGTAATAATTAATAATAATTACCAATACTTAGTAATAATTAGTAATAATTACCAATAATTCGTAATAATTACCAATAATTCGTAATAATTAATAATAATTAGTAATAATTACCAATAATTAGTAATAATTACCAATAATTAGTAATAATTACCAATAATTAGTAATAATTACCAATAATTAGTAATAATTAACAATAATTAGTAATAATTACCAATAATTAGGAATAATTACCAATAATTAGTAATAATTACCAATAATTAGGAATAATTACCAATAATTAGTAATAATTACCAATAATAACCAATAATTACTTATAATTAGTAATAATTACGGATAATTATGAATAATTAGTAATAATTACCAATAATTAGTAATAATTACCAATAATAAGTAATAATTACCAATAATTAGTAATAATTAGTAATAATTAGTAATAATTACCAATAATTACCCATAATTACCGATAATTACCAATAATTAGGAATAATTAACAATAATTAGTAATAATTCGTAATAATTACCAATAATTACTAATAATTACCAATAATTACCAATAATTACCGATAATTAGTAATAATTAGTAATAATTAACAATAATTAGTAATAATTAGTAATAATTACCAATAATTACCAATAATTACCAATAATTACCGATAATTACCGATAATTACCGATAATTACTGATAATTACCAATAATTTCCAATAATTAGGAATAATTACCAATAATTAGGAATAATTACCAATAATTACCAATAATTAGTAATAATTACCTATAATTACCAATAATTACTGATAATTAGTAATAATTACCGATAATTAGGAATAATTACCAGTAATTAGTAATAATTAGTAATAATTACCAATAATTAGTAATAATTACCAATAATTAGTAATAATTTCCAATAATTACCAATAATTACCGATAATTACCAATAATTAGGAATAATTACCAATAATTAGGAATAATTACAAATAATTAGGAATAATTACCAATAATTAGGAATAATTACCAATAATTATTAATAATTAGTAATAATTAGGAATATTTACCAATAATTAGTAATAATTAGGAATAATTACCAATAATTAGTAATAATTAGTAATAATTATTAATAATTACCAATAATTAGTAATAATTAGTAATAATTAGTAATAATTACTAATTATGAGTAATAATTAGTAATAATTAGTAATAATTACCAATAATTAGTAATAATTACCAATAATTAAAAATACTTACCAATAATTAGGAATAATTACCAATAATTAGTAATAATTAGTAATAATTAGGAATAATTACCAATAATTAGTAATAATTAGTAATAATTACCAATAATTAGTAATAATTACCAGTAATTAGTAATAATTAGTAATAATTTGTAATAATTACCAATAATTACCAATAATTACTGATAATTACCAATAATTAGGAATAATTACCAATAATTAGTAATAATTAGTAATAATTACTAATAAATAGTAATAATTACCAATAATTACCAATAATTACCAATAATTACCGATAATTACCGATAATTAGTAATAATTAGTAATAATTAGGAATAATTATCAATAATTAGTAATAATTAGTAATAATTACCATTAATTAGTAATAATTAGTAATAATTACCAAAAATTACCAATAATTACCAATAATTACAGATAATTACCAATAATTAGGAATAATTACCAATAATTAGGAATAATTACCAATAATTACCAATAATTAGTAATAATTACCAATAATTAGTAATAATTACCAATAATTAGTAATAATTACCAATAATTACCAATAATTACCGATAATTAGTAATAACTACCGATAATTAGGAATAATTACCAATAATTAGTAATAATTAGTAATAATTACCAATAATTAGTAAACGCTATAATTATCCTTGCTTGAGTGTTTTTTCTAACAAATTATTCAAAAACAGTAATGCTTTTATATTTTATAGAAAAATATGGAACAACGAGGTCGTCAACAATCATTATTAGGTGACCGCATATGGATAAATCAACGTAGAAATCCAAACGGTTCTGGTTTAAATCCAATATATGTAGAGGGTGTGGAGACTTTTTATCATTTGCGGCATCAAATCTAGAATTTGTTTCAGAAGGAAAAATAAAATTACCTTGTAGAAAATGTGCATTGAGAACGTTTGACACATTTGACAAAGTGGGGGACATCTCTAGCGTTTTGGTTTTCAACCAGATTATGTTTTTTGGAATCAACACGGTGAACGCAGTTCTAAAGAAGGTGATACCAACTTGATTCCGGATCCATATCGGCTTCAATATTTAGTACATGATGTTGCAGGTTTATCTGTTCAACATACAGAAACTACGGCTGATATAGCTTCAAATCCTGAGTTGGCACCGTCTGAATTTTATGAGTCGTTGAGGTCTGCTGAGGATGCATTATATCCTGGCTGCAAGATGAGCAAATTAGAAGTAGTTGCAAAATTTATGGCTATCAAATCAGATAACGGAATGTCAAACACCTGTTTTGACCAGATATTTTTTTTTCTTAAAACACTATTACCCGAAGGAAATGTTTTTCCTGCAAATTACTATGAGAGTAAGAGGCTGGTTCGAAATTTGGGACTTACTTGTCAGAAGATTCATGCATGTTCAAATGACTGCATTTTGTATTCTAGGGATAATGAGTCGTTGGATAGTTGTCCCACATGTGGGCAACTGAGATATAAATAAGGACAACATGAGAAGTCTGGTTTGATTCCTTTAAAACAGTTGATATATTTTCCGCTTACATCCAGACTTCAGCATTTATTCATGTCTAAGAATACAGCGACAATGATGTCATGGAATAAAGAGAATATTTCAACCGATAAAAGCTTAAATCATCCAGCTGATGGTGATTCATGGAAACATTTTGATAGAGTGAATCCATCCTTTGCTTTAGAATATAGAAATGTTCAACTGGGCCTTTCCACTGATGGTTTCTGTCCGTTCGGATCTTATGGTAGTCAATATTCATGTTGGCCTGTTTTTTTAACTCCGTACAATTTACCTCCATGGATGTTGATGAAGGAGCCATATATCTTTTTGACTTTACTAATTCCAGGACATCCGAAGAAAAATATTGATGTTTATTTGAAACCATTGATTGATGAATTATGTTTATTGTGGAGTACTAGTGTCAGTACATATGATGTTGCAACGAAACAGAATTTCATACTGAGAGCAGCATTGATGTGGACAATTAGTGACTTCCCGGCTTATGGGATGTTATCTGGATGGAGTACACATGGTAAGAAATCATGTCCTTACTGTATGGGAGAGAACAAAGCATTTATGCTCATTCATGGAAATAAACCTTGTTATTTTGACTGTCATCACAGATTTCTTCCAGCTGATCATCCTTTTCGCAGAAACAGATCTCATTTCAGAAAAGGAACAGTTGAAATGGATGGACCTCCAAAAATGCTATCAGGTTCGGAGTTAAAATCAGTTGTATTTTCATTACCTCCCATCACTTTTGGTCCCAAAATAAACCAACATAAAATTTCTGGTTTTGGGAAAGAACACAATTGGATTAAACGTAGCATATTTTGGGATTTTCCATATTAGTGTGATTTGCTGGTCCGACACATGTTAGATGTCATGCACATTGAGAAGAACAGTTTTGATAATTTGTTTCATACAGTTTTGGATACGCCAGGAAAGAGAAAAGAAAATGTAAATGCATGTTTAGATCTTGCCCAAATTTGCAGGCGTCCAGAACTGGAACTGTTTGAGAATCTCAGAACAGAAAGGTTACTGAAACCAAAAGCAGCTTATACACTGTCTAAAGAAAACCGTTTATTATTTTGTCAGTGGATTGCAGATTTGAGACTTCCAGATGGTTGTGCTTCCAATTTGGGTAGATGTGTAAAGAATGGTCATATTACTAGATTAAAAAGTCATGATTGTAATATTATAATAGAAATAATTCTATCCATTGGATTAAGAGGTCTGTTGAATTTTGTGATTTGGGATTCCATAACAGACATGTCTCATTTTTTTTGGGAAATTTGTGAGGCTACAGCAGATTATGATGCTCTATGCAAACTTGAAGAAGATGTTGTAATTATATGTAAACTGGAAAAAATATTTCCGCCGTCTTTCTTCGACTCAATGAAACATTTGATGTTACATTTTCTATATGAAGCCAAATGTGGTGGTCTAGTACAGTTTTGATGGATGTACCCATTTGAAAGATGCCTACAAAAATTGAAAAGAAAAGTACGTAACAAAGCATCTGTTGAAGGATCTATTGCAGAAGCTTATTTGCAATAGGAAATATCTTTTTTCTGCTCCCATTATTTTGAATCTGAGTATCCTTCAAAACACAACTGAATGGGATGTAACGAGAGGAATATTGATGAAATCGACAATCAATTATCTGTTTTAAACTTGCCAGAGCTTGGTTTTGGTGGAGTTTATGAACGCTGGCTTTCGGATGATGAACATCACAGAGATCATACGTATGTTCTGCTCAACTGTGAAGAGATGACATCAGTTGTACTGTAAGTGTTTATATCACTTATTCTATCATTTATGTTACAGAAAATAACTTCGGTTTTTGTAGGTTGTATGATAATCATATCAAGAAAAAAATTCCACAAATTACAGCAGCTTCTCTCGAAGAACACCGACTGAAAATTTTTCTCAGTGGTTTCAAAAACTGGTAACATAAATTCTTTATCTTTTAGAAACTAATTCAATGTATAGTTTACTATATTGATAATTATTTCACAACTTTTCAGGTGTCTCGACATGCTGATAAAATTGAAAAACGGCTGTGTATATTGAGTAACCCACCTTCCAAATTTGTTAAAACTTATAATGCATATGTGGTGAATGGATTTCGATTTCACACACATGCATATGGGTAATCGAAAAAAACAATGAACAGTGGAGTTATCTTGAGAGGATCTCATCATCGAGAAAATGAAGTTGACTTTTATGGAATACTTGATGAAATCATTGAACTCTGTTATCCTGGACAACATTACATAACCATGTTCAATTGTTGGTAGTTGGATACAGAGAGAGCCGTGCGTGTTCATCCGACTCATGGAATCATCGATATTAAATGTCAAAGTGTTCTCGTAGTAAATGAACCATTCTTATTGGCTCAACAGGCACATCAAGTTTATTACACAAAGTACTGTGCTACATCAAGAGACTTGACTGATTGGTGGAGTGTAATAAAAATCAAAATTCGAGACAATCAGTTTAGTGAAAGTGAATGTGCTTTCACTGATGTGCAAAGAATTGAAGTTTTTCCAGAGAGTCATCAAAATCAGTCTTTTTTACAAAGATACATGAGTATCGATGACGACACTCAACATTTAAGAGTCGGTGATGACGATGATGTTAATGATGTTACATATGAATTTGAAATGGTAAGAGATGAAGCAACCGGAACTCGAATGGATATCGATGATGTTGAGGAGGAATATGAAGATGATATTGAAATATATGAAGATGATGATGAAGATGAACACTGCTAGAATTCCATGGTAGTTATATATAATCATAATATATATATATATATAATAGTAATTATCAATTATTTGCTAACAACATTAACATTTTCTGTTTCAGATGGATGACGAGACATTTCGTGAGTTGGCGGATGCTGACCTGCATTTCGATGCGGATGATTTACTGCCAGATGACCCTCAGACTGCAAGTGCTCCAAGGAGTACGCGGAGGGGGCGTGGTCTTGCATGATTGATGATTCCTGACCCCGTCCCCGAGCGACTTCCACGTCTTGGGTTTGATCCACGCACACGAAGGTGTGATAACCTATGTGATAATCTGTGGATTTGACTAAGATTTCATTAATCTATTCACATAATAAATGTTTATTATTTTTACAGTTTTCCACATATAGCAGTTGGACAGGGAAGCGTTATTTTGCACAACTATTTCTCTCAGCTGTGGACCACATGGGATCAGATTCCCATTGATGTGCAGCAGGCCATGTTCGGCCATTGGTTGGTACGTACATAAATAAATAATTTTTATTTTGAAAATTATTTCATTTCTAACTTGATATTTTGATTTATTTGTAGGGTTTATGGTATCCGATCGAGGATACCATGCGTGACGCTATCCAGAAGGCATGGGAGGTGTCCATGCGTGATCTCTTGCGTCAAATTTTGCACAATTTAAGAAAAGCTGCCATGAAGAAAGAATGAGTGTCAGATTTTGATGAGTCATGTAGAGCACACCGACCAGATTACATTTCATCCCATGTATAGGATGGATTATGTGCGCACTGGTTGAGTGGTGCCTTTGAGAGAAGATCATCGGTGGGGAGGCAGAATCGGGGGAGATAAGAGGTGACTCATCGAGCTGGGAGTCGTTCTTTCAGTACTCATAGACAGCATCTGGTATGTACATTATTTATAAATATTTTATATAACTATAAATATTAACAGTTTATTTTTTATTCTTATAGGATGTCAAGCACCCGACATTACGGAGTACGACATATATCAGAGGATGTATAGTGATCCTGCTACTAGGGAGCTCAAAGGTGATCATCAGCATCACATCGTGGTCAGTATTATTTGTTTTCAAGTTTAAAAATTAACTTCATATAATATATTCATAATTTTAATTTTAAATTGCAACTACATGAGTCATATGAGGCCGCAACGTCACAGACCCGGCCTGAGAGTCAGGCCGAGTCATCAGATCAGACCACTGGCCGTCAGTTTGATGAGGCGGCATGGATGCAAGCCACCCAGTATGCCTTCGAGAAGGGCCGGGTAGTTGGTATTAGCTCTCGACTGACTCCCGGAGAATATTATGGAAGTGCTGCGATGTCGGCGTCTAGCTCGAGAGGAGCTCGTGCATATTCTTCTGCTACACAGTATGAGGATCAGTTGCGATCTCAGACTACATTGATAGAGAGTCTCCGACAGGAGCATGAGCAGATGCGTCAGCAGCAGCAGCGGCATGAGGAGGAGCGTCGACGCCAGCAACAGTTCTACGAGAAGTAGATGAGTCAGTGGCAGCAGCAGCACCAGGAGCAGATGGAGTACATGCGCTGACTCACTCATGCTTTAGGGATGGAGTTTCCTCCACCCGCATCTGCAGATCCCCTCCCCCCCTCCCCCCCTCCTTCAGATTAGAGTTTGTTTTTATGTTATAAAGTTTATTAAATCAAATATGAATTTTTTTTCTATTCGTAGTTTCTGTCTCATTATAAAATATTAATAATATTATATTTTTAAATAACAATATTAATATGAATAATAATATTATTTATATTTTATAATATTAAATTTTGTATATATATTAAAATTTTATAATATTATAATTTAATTATATTTTTTTGTAATATTTAAATTATTTTAATATTTGAATGTAAAATATTTCTATTATTTTTATATTAATTAAAATAACTTATTAATATTTTTTTTATTTATGAATTATAATTCTAATATTATTATATTAATTAAATCATTTATTAATATTCTATTATGTTTTATTTTTCAATTATAATTCTGTTATTATTATATAAATTAAAATAATTTATTAATAATTTATTATTTTTATTTGTGAATTATAATTATTATTATATTAATTAAAATCATTTATTAATATTTTAATATTTTTTATTTTTAAATTATAATTGGATTATTATTATATTAAATAAAATAATTTATTAATAATTTTTTTTATTTTTTTTATAGTATTTGCGACGGGATACTATGCCTGTCGCAAATAGTATTATTATTATATCCATTAAAATAATTTAATAATAGTTTTTATTTTTTTTCTTTTAAAAAAGCAATTGCGACGGGGCCCGTTGCAATTACCTTTTTTAAAATCTTTTACAAATATACAGAGTATTATTTGCGACGAGAAGGATCCCCGTCACAAATAATAGCTTCAGCGACGGGCCCGTCGCAAATAATTGTTGTTGCGATGGCATTTTTCGCAACGGGCGATTTGCGACGGGATCCCATCGCAAATACCCATTTTTCCCATAGTGTAATTTTTTTTAAAGATATGTAAAACTCCAATTATTCATTTTAAATATTATATATTTATCTTAATAATGTTATTTTTGATAAAGTTTTTCTGAATAAAATATTACCTTAAATTCAATCAAAACATTGAAGTAGTAATTTTTTAATTAATGAGAAAATTTAATAAATGATATTTAATTTTTTAAAATAAATGATATTACGTTTTTTATAATAAACATAATATTGGATAGTTAATTTAAAAAACTAATTAAATAGATTAATCTAACATGTTATAGATTTATTAGAATATTTTTTTATAAATTATCTTATTTCATTGATATTTTTAAAAGTCAAAGTAATTAATAATGTAAAAATTGGTATTAATAATATTTAAAAATAAATTATATTTTATTAAATGGTATAAAATTAATAAAAATATTATATTCATAAATATTATTATTATAAGGTTTAAAATATCAACCATGATCCAATTATGGGTCTTTAGGTGTTTTATAGTAAAAATATTAACCCTCAAATAGTAAAAATCATTATTATCATAGCAAGAGTTAAAGTTGTTAAATAAGGGTTAAAACTAAATGATAAGGGTAAGAAGGTGATATTAAATTATCTAAAAATTATTGTATGATGGAATTTACACTAAAAAACATCTTATATTCTAGATAAATCACTTTGGATCTATTTGGGATTGAAAATTTCTTTATGTTAATTTAATATTTTTGAAAAATTTCAAGAGTGCCCCACCCCTTTCCTATAAAAGTAAACCTCTTCTTCTCATTTAAAAAAACTTAAAACACCATTTTTCAGCCAATATATGCCAAAATACCTTCATAAAACACATACTTTCAAGATACAGGCCCCATTTTAGGCGTAGAACCTATATAAGTGGTCTTAAGGTGTTCACCAAAGAAGGTTGTATAGAGAAGAGGTATCATTTTTAGTCAAGTGTTTCTATTTAATTCTTATTTCACCTCATAAAAATCATATTAAACCATCATAAAATAATAAATTCATTATCTTAAATTTAATTATAATTTATTTTTTTAGATAAATTACACATACCCATCTCCTCTTCCATCAAATGGGAAAAGAATTCATCATTCATGTGTATGGTGGACTACCGCCTCACGAACTGATGTAATTTTTTTCTATGACCATCTATTATGATAGTTTGTAATTATGGAATAAATATTTCTCTATTATATTAATGACACATTAGACTTTATGATATGATAGTATAGCACTTACACTATTACATTTACATTCACATAAAAATGATAATGTCGTTTGTGCGTACGTGTCTACTACCACCTCCATGAAGCGATGAGATTCATTTTTCTTCCCCATAGAAAATTAATGATTTATATAAGTATATTTAAAGAATTAATAGGAGATTATTGATATTATTAACCTTCTATAAATATAAAATTATAGTTAACTTATTTTTATAATTATCATTGAATTATAAAAATGTTACCCACGCGTACACACAAAATACCGTCTCCATGATTATAGTGTAAATATTTTTTCATAACACAATTAAATAGTTTAATTTAAAAGAATATTTTATTTCTAAAAATAATAATTATTTCAAAATAATATTTTGGAGATGATGGAATGATGACATATTTGACTATATTCAACTTACCGATTCCATTTTGGACTTAGGTACCGAATATCTTCAACACATCCAATGTAAACATAAATGATTAAGTAATTACATATATTATAGAAATGGGTGATATAAAAGAGATACTAAAAAGAAATATAATAAATTAATAAAATATTTTTATTTAGGAAGATAAATATTTTATGTGATGAGTCAGAATCAAGGTAAGGTATTTTATTTTAAAAAGCTTATTTTAAAGTTTCCTTTTAAAAATTTTAGACGAAATGTTTATTTCACCTATATAGCATATAAAAAATTTCCCTCCATAATTATTCCATAATGTTTTAATTCTTCCTATACATGTATAAACTTTTATTTTCAAACACATATTTTCATTTATAAGCACACCAATTTGTAAAAAGAAATGTGATTTCAAAATAGAAGGTTTATTTTCCTTAGAATGATTTTATACAAGATGTTATTGTTATGATTATGTTATAGTTATTTGTAATTTTTTATGAGTATGGGTGGGTTTATTATAAACTGGGGGTGTTTGATCATGTTATAGCTCTACATCACATTGGGTAAGGATTAGAGTTGCCTGATTAGGTGTCTCCTAAGAGATTATGGGGATATACTGTGATGCTTATTTAAAATTTAATGGTGATTGTTACTCCCCATGTATACATGAGAGATAAAGTATAGGTAAGAGTGATTCGAAAATGATTCCACAAGTTATATTAATGATTTCTAATTTCTATAGATTTTACAGGAAACTTATTGCTTCAAATCATACACTAAATAGTTAATTATTTAAGGGTGAAAGTAATAAATTTTTGAAAAGTTTTCATAAATCTTTTATGATAATTTTTTTTCTTTTAATATTTCTCATGAAATGTTTTATGAAAAAAATTGTACATAAAAGGAAATTTTATGGGTAAGAAAATGATTATTGTAAGCTTAAAATTGTATTTTTGAAAAAATAATTTTTTTTATAGGTATTTATGGATTAAGGATTTAATTATTTCTTTTTATGTATCTTACAGTGATTTTTTTTCTCATCCCATGTTTTAAATTTTGTCCATAGGGTTTATGTATGGGTAAAATAAATGAATAGGTCAATATAAAGGTCATGAAAACTTTTCATACAATGACATTATGTTTTTTTAAGGTTTTATATTGTGAGAAAATGGATATTTAGTAGAAGTGGGTAATTTGTAACATATGAGTTATTATGTATGAGTTATGACCAGATTATATAAAATTATAAATTGAAAATATCATTAGGATTTTAATAATGTTAACTCTAGTTAGAGACACTATAAAATGTAATGATTATGGAGGGGTCCTAATATACACATATTGGGATATATTATTGTATGAATTATAAATATTATTTAAAGAAAGTGAAATAACACAATATAGATTTATATAGTAAGGTATATTTTATATTAAAATTTATATCCTGAATGATGAGTAGGTTAATAATACTATCACAAAATTTCATCAGTGATTAATAATTAATATTCTTATGATGGAATATATTTATATAGTAGAGAATGAAACTAATCATGATTTTTATATATTTATTCTTATAATTAAGTCAAATAAGTTTAATATCATTCTTTATATTCAACACCAAAATGTACAAAACTATTTTATATGTATATATTTTTTTCTATTTCATTATATGCACTTCTTCTCTATAAAATTAAATTTCACCATATTAGAATGTTAAAATAATTATAATTATTATAATTATATGTTATTATAATGGTGATAAAAGCATTAACCACCTTTCCCCATCTCATTGAATAAAAAATTTAGAACTTGGGTATGTGTAGCTTATTTCCCCCATAACATGACCTGATCATTTTTCTTCCCCACATAAAATCGATAATTATATATTACATATAGTGAATAATAATAATATTTATAACTTATTTATATTTTTTAAATGATAAACCATATTTCACTTCTCTCTCATTCTATAAAAAGGAAATCATTATCTATGTGTACGTATAGACTACCGCTTCCTTGGATCGATGAATTCCATTTTTCAATACTGCTTTTGTGGATGGTGCTAAGAATGGGTTTAAATAATGACTATGATTCTTATGATATGAATAATTTTCTGGTAATACAAATTTAATAACTTATAAATGATATGAATGATTAACAATTGTTGTAAAATTAATTGTCTTAAAGAAGAGAACTAATAAGGATGAACAACTTATCCGTATTGCGTAATTATGTTATATCCCTCACATATTTTACTTTTTTATTTATAATTAAGATAAATCATAGTAATAAAACCTAAATTATATCGTTTTAATTCATTTATAATGATATTTATTATAAATCACCAAATAATCATCCATTAATCATGATATTTTAATGTTTGGTTAAGTTTGATAAGCTACTTAAACAATTTTATAAAATGATATCATGGATTAATATGTAAATATAATTAATTTTATAACATAATATAAATATTTAGATATCATTGATTTTTGGTTCTAACATGGATACATCAATATTTAACTCAATAATTAAGAAAACAACTTTCATTGGTTAAGAAAATCATCGAAGTATGCTTATTGTCAATTTCAAAATCAATGATAAAGAATTAAAAACTAATAAAAGGAAATTAGTACTTCATAAGTAATTATAATTAATCACTTAAAGAAACATTAATGGTATTTTAATGATTAAATTTTGATGAATAAGGAATACCAACACCTCTCCTATGGAACTTGTGCAAACAGTCAAAACTATAAATGCCTAAGGTGGGAAAATATGTAAAAACTAACTAAAATATATGTACAAAATTATTAAAAATAAAAATGATAAATCATGTTATGTGTTAATAAGTTTATTAAGATAATAATCTTGTTTATAAATAAGGATAGAGTTCATTTTTTGAAGACAATATTAAAGGTTAGGGTATTTATCTCAACCACCCATTATTAAAGCAGTCTTTGATTTTATTACCCAATATTAATTTGTACAGTTTATATATTACCCACATGAATTTAAATATCAAATATTATTTTTTAACATCAAAACATCACATAAATTCACAATTTTTTTGTTTTCTATGGTTGATATCTTTCAAAAAATATATGAATTTTTCATAATTGAGTCTCTTTTATTGAGTTATAATGATTCTCCATGAGATTCATCTTTAATTTCACATTATGTACCCTATTTTTATATAGTGAGATTAATTTTCATTCAAATATTTCTTATTTATGTGTTCATGTCCTTCTTTAAACTGAAATTATGTTTAGAATAATTCGCATCCTATTAAATTATAGTTTCCCCTCTTTGTACATAATTTCTCTTCCCACCAATGTTTTCCTTTTTAATTGGAAACCTAATTATGTTTTATCTCATGTGACTTGTATATTTTCTAGATATAATTTTGTAAAGAAATTTGTATCATCCTTTTTCTGGTATGGGATTCCAAAAATAGTGGTTTTCAAACATCAAAAGGAACCTTCCAATTTTTTATTTCCTGAGAATTTTCACCACCCTAAAATGTTTCTCACCATAAAAACAAATGAAAAAACTTTTTAATATAAATAAATCATAGTTCAATTATGGTCTAAAGGAAAATAATAATTTCTTTCCTACCTTAAATTATCCTTTTCGGATATCTAAAAGCATCGCCTATATGGTTAATATCTACTTCTCCTTGATCCTTCTCATGAATGTTTCTTTTATTTGAACTCAATTTTTTGGTCATATGATTATTTATTAAAATATAAAGATTCAAAAAATAATTAATTCCTTATATCCTTGGGAATCTTTATGATATAGTCTTCTATTATTCTTTAGGACGTGATTATGAAACACACTTTTTTTCCTGGGGTTTATCATGAATATTCGTTAGGTGTGGTTAATTTTTATCACATGGAACATATATGAATGTACATATTATTATTATATAATGGGTGTGAAAAAAATTATATAACTCTACATTGTATTTGATAAGGATTTTTATCTCATGATATGTCATATAATACATTAGGGAGTGAACATAATCTAACATTGTAATTTGTCCACTTTATGATGATTGTATTTTGAGTGACCATTTAATTATGTTTATGATGTCTTTTTTCTATTATTTCCACGTTTTTATGATTACATGATCTCAATTCCTTATACTATATTTCCATGTTTCTGACCATAAACTTTATGATATCAAGTTATGGATCTGTGCTCTCATTTTAGGATTTATTATCATGTTTATTCCCTTGCTAGGCTTTCTCGCTCACCCATTTCCTTATTTATTTTTTCCAAGGCATGATATAAAATATTAAAATATCTATGTGAGTTAGGATCACTATGTTATTTTTAAAATAAATATAATTTTTACGATTATAATGATATATTTATGTGTCTAATCTTACAAATATGATAGACCTCTATATCTTAAGTTTGTATTTTTTTAAAATATATTTGACTAATTTTAAATTAATGTTTGATTTATGATTCAATCAATATAATTGGTATCAGAGGATGGTATAGTAACTTTCATATATTTAGTTGAATGAACATTCATGAAAACCCTAGGTCTAGGTCCATGTATTGGAAATCATTAAAGATTTTTGGTAAAGTATAGAGTGAGTTTCTTTCTTATAAATTACATACATGTGTAGAAACTATAAAGTGGTTATGGTTGTGGAATATATATACCGAGGGTTAATAAACATGAAAAGGGTTGGTAGGTCATTGGATTTATTTTCACTCTAATTAATGATTAGTGGTACAAAAACTAAACATCTCACTATAAACTATCTGATGATATTATTTGGTTGACCATATACACATTATCTACAACTATATTAGATTTATTTCTTAAGTACATTGTGGTATTATGATAATAAGAATAAAATGACACAACTTAAAGTAACCAAGGAATATCCTAGAGAGTTAATGGATGAACAAAGTGTGAAAAGTTGAAAATAATGTATCATAGTTTGAAATGAAGGTTTCCTTGGAGAAAAAGTATTAGGAATGATCATTAATATAAATATGATCATTTAGTATGGATCTACTAGATATTAAACTAATCATTTTGGTTTTATTATTTTGTTTAAATCAAATCCCAAAAAAATAATCTGAGAATGGTATGTATCTAGAAAGAAAAATTCTTATATCCAAATAAGGGATCATACATAAATGGTTTAGAATCTCATTATATTCCAATTATGATAGACCATTCTTGTACCCCAGTCTTACCTAAGGTATTAGGGATGATATCCTAATAGAAATTAAATGTTTATACTTTTATCTATTTTCATTACTAAGTTTTATTTATCAATGGTATATTTGGGGATAACTCTTATAGAAAACAGAATTTAGGGATGGAAAAACATTAGGATTAATATATTCTTGATGTTGGGGCAACAGAGGGATGATTTATTTTGAGAAAATTGAGTTAGATAGTATTGATATCCGTGGAATTTGTTATTTATTTAATGAAAGGGTGATATATTTTATTTTTGGTGATGTTCATCGTATTTTTGGTGGTGTGGTAGATATTGATAGGTGTGTGGTTTTAGACTATTTGAGGGATAAAGAAGGTATTAATTTATTGAAATTAACATGGTTTCACAATGGTTTAAGATTAAAATGTTTTAAGGAGTGTATGTTATGGAGAATATATAATTAGGGTATATATATATTATGGAACATGATTCAACAAATGATTAATGTTATTTGAATAAAAAATAACTTGATATAAACAAAAAGAGTAGGGTAGATGTTATATTAAAAGTTATATACTGAATGATGAAGATATTATTAATACCTTATCTTAATTCCATTACTGAGTAATAATTTAAATTCTAGGGAAATAATTTAATTAGGTGGGATGTAATGACCTAGGGTTAAAACCTATGTTTTCCATAATTTATTAAAATATGCATAATAACGTACTCCTTGTGAAACACCAAACTAAAATGAAACCATTATATATATATATATATATATATTTGTGTGTGTGTGTGTTAAATATAGAAACTAGTTGTTTTATTTTTAAGTATGAGTATGAGTAAGCAAATTATTAAATATATTAATAAATAAATATATATATATATGTATAAACATTATTTTATAACAATTTTCTCAATTCATTAATATGTTTCAGAATCAATCTTATTATTTTTTGTTCTTTTTATTAAATAAAAATTATTTCATTATTTTAAAATTATGATTTTAATAAAAAAATATTTATTAATTAATTATCTTTTATTGGTGTTTTATATTAATTTTGAATAAGAAAAATAAGTATTTTAAAAAGTTACATTCCTATACAAACAATTTTTTCACCATGCTTTTAAATATTACATAAAAGTTAAATTTATATACATTGGAATGTTTTATTTATATAATAAACATTTTTTGGGTTCATTATAACTATATTAACTTAGGATAAATTTTTTGGATTCTTTTCAAAGAATTGATTGTTACTTTAATAGTGAAAAATAATGTTTCTATAAAAATCATGAATTTTAAGACATTATTATTATATTTGTATGAATTGAAAATTTCGGGAAACTTTTTCTTCGGAAAAATGATTATTTTTTAAATAAATATATATTTTTATCTTTTTTTTAATTTATAAACCCGTATTTGGCATTCATGAACACAAGTTATTTTTTTTAAATATTTTTAATATATTATACATTTGGTTGTTTAAAATTAAATGTTATCCCATTTATAAATTTAAACAAATTAAATGGATTTTAAATTTTTAATCATTAAAAAAATATTTTTAATTAAATTTTTTTTATATTTTTCGTGAAGGATGAGTTACATCAGGTAAAAACTATTTATTATAGTAAAATCTAAATGGTTAAAAGTGAAATATCTAAAGGTAAAGAGTTTAAAACATGCTAAAATGTATGTGAATGGGTGGTTGAGGAATAGATATACCTTATATCTTTTCAACTCTATTATTTATGACTTTTGATCCACTTTTTTTAGAGTGACCGTCTATTATTTAAATCTTTTTGGTTTTAACAAAAATTCCATCCTTTTTCACCTATAAAAGGGAACTCATCTCCTAACTCGTCCTAAAAAAACAACCCAATTTTTTTCGAATTTATATTTAAAAATATAATAAAACACATATTATACATTAAGTGGGTTTTTATTCTAATATGATCATCCATTAGGGTCTTATTCCTTTCACAAATGAGATAATCCAAGAAGCCATATATAAATTTCTATTTCCCCTTGTTTTAATTTAATTATGTGCAATTATTCTACAAAAATTTACACTAAAACATCTTAAAATGATAAAATAATTATTTTTAGTGTAATTATATTTTATTATATTGATGGAAAATCATTAACCACATTTTACTATTTCCATTTAGACTAACGTAGAAAGTTAAATGTGTGTTTGTGCAGACTGCCGCCTCCATGAAGTAACATGTTCATTTTCACTAAATGATTAACATGTCTAATTAAAAAGGGGATTGAATATATAATAATAATAATTATGATGTATTAAATGGTATTAAATTATAAAAAATATTTATCCTATATCCCTTTGTATGAGAATAAAATTATAATCTATGTGTACGTAGGTACAACTTCCTCCTTAGATCGATGTATTCACTTTTTTACAAATTTATTTCATATATGGTAATAATAATGGTTTTAAAGGATAAATATGATGTTTATGATATTAATAATTTTATGGTATTAAAATTTTAATAACATATTTCTGATATAAACGATAAACAATCATTATAAGATTATTCATCTTAAATAAACAAAGAAATGCGGAAAAATAATTTATTCATTATATGTAATTGATTCGTATCCATCAATGTATGTCCTAATTATTTTAAACTGAGATATATATCACTAATAAACACTTTACTATATAATTATTCTAGTGGAATAATTATATTTTGACTGAATCACCTTATAATAATCAAATAATCATATTATTTATCATGTTTAGGTTGGTTTGAACACCTACTTGATTAATTCTATGAAATCAAATCCTGGAATACAATGAAAATATAATTTATTTTATACCATAATAAAAATATTTAAAAAAATATTTGGTTTTTTGTAAAAAATATAAATTAATAATTAACTCAATGATTAAGAAAACATATTTTTCACATAAGAATATTGGGGAAGTGTGCTTATTGTGGATATAATCTTCAAGGATAATGAATGAAACACTCTGAAATGGAATTTGAAACATTATAAATAATTATAATAAACTAATTTTATTAAAATAATTATATTTCAATGATGAAACGTGGAAGAATAAATAATAGAAACACTACTCCTTTTAAACTGGTACAACCAGTCAAAACTATAAACACATGATATGGGAAAATATATAAAAACTAACTAATATACATATAGATAATTATTCAAAATTAAAATGATAAATAGCTTTTAAGTATGAAAAAAATTCTGAAATAATTGATTAAGATATTTATTTTTGTTATACATGAGGATGGGGATTATTCATGGAAGATAAGATCAAAGGTAAGGGTTTCCATTTCAATTTCCCTTCATTAAGGGACACTTTAATGTTATAAAACATTCATTATTTTTGTATTATAACTAACACCCCCCCTTGAATTATAATTACTTAAATTATTATTGAACTTATAAATTTCACGTCCATTCATGCTCTTCCTTCCTGTCATATACGATTGATATCTTTCCTGAAATATATGTGTTTTCATAACTCAATATGTTTTCTTGAGTAATAAAGTTACTCCTTGAGATTCATCTATTATTTCATATTTTATAACATATTTATATCTTGATAGATAATTTTTTATTCCTAAATTCATCATTAATGAGTTCCCTTACTCCTTGAAAGTGAAATTATGTTTGGAATAATTATCATCCTCTTAAATGAACATTTCCCCTCTTGTAAATAATTTTTCATCCTTCAAGTGTTATCATTTTTATTTTGAAACATGCTTATATGATATATCATGTTAAAATTACATTTAATTTCTCATATTTTGAAAATAAATTTAATCAACCATTTTGTGATGTCGTATTTAAATAATCGTGTTTTTAAAAAATAAAATGTGAACTTTTGGTTTCTTATTTCACGACAAGTGACACCTCAATAATCTTTTTTGACCCTACATTTTCCTATTAACCCTGAATTTTTATACAAAACTATCCTAGTTCAATTATATTATATTGGGAATCAATAATTTGTTTTTTACCTTAAAAGATCCTATGTTCATTTAGAAAAGAATCACATATGTGGTTCATTTTTTTACTTCTCCTTGATCCAACTCATGAATTTTAAAACTATGGAACTCAATGTCTAGAACCAATGTTTATTAAATTTTGAAAATTATATAATGATTTAATTAATTATTCTTATGTAAATCCTTATGATATTATCTTCAATTATTCTCTAAAATGATATTATGAAACCCACTTCTTTTTTATGGGATTTATCATTCTTCTTCATTATGAATTTTTTATTTTACTCATGTGCCACACGTTTTCATGTACATATTAGGATTATATGATGGGTTTACATTATATTATATATACATCTAATGAATTGGGAAATACTTTGTTTCTCATGAGATGTTATATAACGAATCAGGGAGTGAATTTAATCTACCATGCGACTTTTTCCACATTACGATAATGGTATTTGGGGCGACCCATTACTTATGGTTATGATGTCATATTTTATATTGTTGTCACATGTTTACGATTTCATGTTTTTATGATATTATTTCCTTATTACATGTTTTTATTATTATGATCAACATCTTCATGATATCTTACTATTCCTCCTTGCATTCTTGTTACAATTTATCTCCATGTTTATTTATATAATGATCTTTCTATCTCACTATTTTCCTTATTTATTTTTTTCCAAGGTTTCCTATTATGGTTTTAGAATATATCTTAGATATTGGATCACTATTTGAAGTTTTAAATAAAATTAATTATTTAATGCCTATGATGACATATTTACATGTCCAATCTTAAAAAGATACTAGACCTTTAGATCCTCGAGTTGTATTTGTTGGAAATATATTTGAAAATTAGGAATTAATTTGTGTTTATGGATTGGGTAACTATTGATTCAATTTTGTAGTAAACCTTGGATATAGGCTGTGCTCTGGGTATATTTTTAATCTAGAACTCAACCTCTCATTTATGATGAAAACTTGGTTAATCATCAAGGATTACATTATCATATTCCCTCATGATGGGAATGTATTCATGAATGATCCACTCCCTTGTTTCCATTGTTTGACTTATATATTCTTATTCGTAAGACAATTTTATCCATTCTTGAGAATAAATTTAAAAAGGAGATTTTTACACCATCTTACACTTTTATAAAATTAGAGGAAAATTTGGGATATCGAATTAATCTAGGTATTTGGGAATTTGATGCAAGATCTATATAATGATAACCAATCCATGCCCAGTATAATATTTAATTCTACTATAGGGAGTCATAAAATGTTTTTGGAATATTTTTCACAAATATATTTTTTGGGAGGATTTATATTCTTAGGATAGGAAAATTTCCACATTTTTTTTAATGAAAACTCAACATCCATGTTTTAATGTAGTGTATGAATAATTCCACTAAATGTACATGATATAAAATAATTAATATAACTAAAATCAGTTATTTCATTTATTATTATTTAATTAATAATCTAATTACCTATCACCACATAATTTTTAGGATCCACCTTAATAGTAGTGACGTCATAATTCTATTTTTTCTTTATTGTTGTTGGAGATTTTTGTTTTTGATTATCCTTGATATCCCTTGGAATAAGTAATTGGTTTCAATAGTGTTCATATTCCTGATAGTTTCAATATTATATAATAGTTTTATTATTTATGAGAAACATATTTTTTATATCATGTCATAGAGATTATTAATCTTCTTTCTAAATTAATTGGCTTGATTCCCTTCTTTTCTACACTTGATTTTTCTAATTGTTCCCCTGATGTACTTTATGGGATGATTCTCCCCATGCTTTTGAGAATTTAAAATTTTGGTTTTATTTCCTCCATAGGATTCATATCATAATACTACTAAATTAAACTTGATTATATGATTTTTTAAATCCTATCCCATGAGACCAATAATATTCACTAATCTTCATCTCTACCTTAAGGGAAAATATGATAATTTCCTTATATCCACAGATCTATCATATCACCAAATATTTTTCAATTTTTAGATTTATCCTTCCAAATAAATGATCGACCATACATTTTTGGTCAATGAAAATTATAGAAGAATACCATGAGAACCATGTAATGATTTCCTCACAACAACAGATAGTGATATCCTCATTTTTCTTGAGTATAAGGAACCCCATTCCATTTTATGATGGAGAGCGTAAGTAAAATATTTATTGAAGAATATATTATCAAATTCATCCCACTCCATAAATTCTATGCATTATTTGCTATTAATATTGTTGATTAATGTCCTGTAATTATTTCCAACTCCCTCTAAGTGATAAAAAACCCATATAATATTCTCTTTCTTATAGAATTTTGGAATAAGGAATATCTTCATAGTTTTTATTTTAATATTTTCAATTCTTTATAATGGTTTGTAAAGAGTATTTTAATTAACTAAATGATAACCTTAGGGAGATTCAAACCAAGTGTACAGCTTGGCCCACTGGTTTTGAACTACGTTAATATCAATTTCATACCATCTAACCAATTTTAAGGTTATTATCTATATGTGAATCTTTTCCAGATCTTGTATCCATTGGTTATTATATATGAAGGAATTTCATTGTTAAGATGCCACATGACATATAATTTACAAAATTTAAGGAACATTCCATTTACATATCCCTAGTATTTTTAGTAATTTTTTCAACTCCTGACCACAAAAAAAGGCTTGGTCGTGCTTTCATAACAACTTTAGCGATACGATAAACACACACATTTTATTTCAAGTTTTTATACATAATTTTCCATATAATACAACCAAAAAATCTAGAGATATAGTTTCTTAGAGAGATAAGAGACATGATACATCAATTTTAACACAACCAAAAAAATATTTATTTAATACTCAAAAATTTGATAATAAATACAATTGATCTTATCATAATTCATAGGACATGTAAGAAAATACATAAAGGACAAGGGATGGATATAAATTCTAACATCGAGATTTTCATGGTAAAGAATAGTGATAATTAAAAAAAATGAGACTAAGTTTATATCAAGGAAACATAAAAGAGATAGATCATGTATGTCTGAATGTAATAATGAATTGAAGTAGAAGATATCATAGGATCTTGGAATCATAGGAATGGGTAAATACCATAAAAGATGAAATCATAATCATATGTCAAGGCTCATATCAAAGACACCATAAAAATGTGTAAGGCTTGCTTCTTGTGCACTATACACTGTATCTCATGAATATCAATGAATTGCCCATTAAATTATATATATTTATGATTATATGTCCACATTTAATGTTTACAAAAATGACATGCATATGTGTTCCACAAAAGAGAATAAAAAAATGAAAACAACATAATAAAAACACACGAAAATAAAATTTATTAAAAAATATTCGTTTACAGCTTTACTAAGTGGAATATAATAAGGATTCCTATAAAAGAAGGGATTAAAGAATTTTTGGTTGTTTATAAATGAATAAGTAAAAATAGGTCATTAAAATTATGTTCATGTGAATTAAATATATAGAATATAGTGGAGGGGTATGATTGTAAATGAACGTATAAAGTCGGGTTTCAAGGAAAAGGGAAATAGGCTTTTAAAGATGGTAAGTGAATAACAATTAATTTATAATGAGAAATGAAAAAATTTTCTTTTCATACAAAAATGAGTGTTTTTAAGACCATATAGGGTTAAAATCATTTTTGAGTGCTATATGAAAATAGATAAAAAATAAACAAGTTCCATTTAAAAGGGTCTTCTTGAAAAGGAAATGTGGTGGGAACTTAAAGAAACAGATGATCCCTAACAATGACTTTTAAAGAACACTATATATATATGTTTTGAATATATATATATATATATGATATCGAATAATTAAATGATAAAAAGATATAGGGAAAGTTAAAAACAATTAAACACATATCCCAAAAGTAAAGAGTGTGGTTGAGAAGACCCTTACATCGGTTCCTCACCTTATTTGGTATGTTCATCTAGGTAATTAAATAATAAAATTATGTTTATTGAATAATTTATTCGTAACCCTTTCCATGAATATTTTATTTTTTATTACACTTTTATATTAGTTTATAGACATCTTATCATAATATTATGATTTCATTTACCTTCCCATAGATATTCGTTACACTATTCAAAAATCTCATTATTTTATCAGAAATTATTAGAGTTATTTTCTAATGAGACCATAAAGTTGTAGGTGAAATGGAATTATATTCATTTCATTATAGAGGTACACATGTTCCCACATATCTATATGTGTTCTAATATAGGGATGATACATTTTGTGTAAATGTTATAATTATATGGTAAGTTCATTTACACATTTTTTCTCACCATGATGAACATTTTTGGTTTTATTTAATCATGTGATTATTTTTATATTAATAAATATAAAAAACAATAGAATATACTTATTTGGATTTGTTTATCCATAATATGTCATTTTTAACAAGGCATAATTGTCGTTGTGAAAAATTAAACACATTGTTTTTTGGTTGGGGGGAAATGAAAATAATATAATTAAACTTTTCATTTTGAATTTAAGTTATAGGGGTTAGATAATGGATGTTACATTAATATAACATAATTTCATAATATTAAATTTTTTGATGAAATCATAGTTTTGTATATAAAGTTGATATGATGTGTCAAAATAATAAATGAATATGTGTTTTTTTAGTGGGTAATGTTACCAATTTCTTTAGATTTTCACACTTATGACACACCTTATGTCTCCTTTGTTTGGTATTTTAGTGGCCCCAAAGAATCTAGGATGCGGGGATATAGTTTTTGATAGATTAAGTAATTTCTTGAGAAAGTTAGGGCTTATAATGAGTGAAGAAATAGGGTGGTATTTATAGTGGTTTGTTATTCTAAAGTATGATTCTATAGTAACGGTGACCTAAAAATAATCCAATTGATTAGAGAAACCTCTTAATTGTATTCATGTAAACTAATAAAAAACACAATAGTAATATAGTGTTTTATAATTTAACCTCTATATTTTATTTTCTAATGAAAATCATAAAAACATCGCCTCAACCATTTTTTGATATTCTCAATCTAAAAAAACACATATATTTTATCAAAATAATTTAATTAACATTAGAAATTTCATTTTCAAAATGAAATTTTATTTATTGAAAATTACTAGTTTTTATGACACAACCAATTTTATGATCTTTTGAATCATTATGTCGGATATCATAATATTATATTATAACTGATATATGAATAGATAGTGTTCTATAATACCATTTTATAAAAATAGAACTTATTTCAAATGTTTAATTTTCTTATAAAAAGTATTTTAAAAATATACATATATATATATATTACTAAAAACTAAAATTGTTTTTTCATTATGTTATATGTTTTTTGTATATTTTTTATAATATTATTAAATTTTATTTTGATATAAATTCCCTATATTTTTATTTATTAAGTTACAATATAATACTAGATTTCCCCTAATCAATCTTAATTCAGAAATATTAAAAAATTGGTTTCAAAGTAAAATCTATTTAATTTATAAAACATTTTACACATCAATTATACTTATCCCATAGATATTTATCCCCTTATGAAAATGGAATAACCCCTCAAATTTATGTGTGATATGATTTTACATTCATGGGGTTGTTCGACCAATATTTATCTACTGGTAATATACACAAACTTGAAGTTCTCTTATAGATTATTCCACTCAAGACTCACCTATTGAAGCTCTATATGGTCTTGCTAAAGGGTTAACCTCTTTGATTCACCACCCCCCATATTAGATAAATGAGGTTCAAGAGGCTTTATTATACTATTTAATGCTATTATATCTCTCTTTATAATCCATTATATCCCATAATTACACATAGTATCTACTTATTCTAATAGTCTCATTATAATGGCTACTTCACCAACAACTGTAATTCCAAACAGTCATATTATGGCCATATTATGTGGAAAATTAATCATAATTTATTTCTAGTTTTTACTAAATATAAAACAAATAATTTATTCAGAGAGAAACATCCATATATAAAAGGTTATTTCATTACATTATTAGTCTTTCTATATCATACTGAAAATTTCTAACATTACTTGGGATATGTAACACCCTGAAACAAACCCTCAGGTTTAGGTTAGAGAGTCAAATGACCTTATGTGAACCTTCCACTACATAAGAGGATTTTAATTATAAGTGAGGGTATAAAGTCTATATTTAGGGATAATATACCATTAATATAAATCCTTTCACCAATAATTTAAATAAAATATAACATCTTTTAGTCAACAATGTCGATGGAAAATAATATCAAATTGCATACATGTTAAAATTTAAAATAAATAAACAGGCTCCCATTATATAAATCAAAACCAAGGTATATAAAATAATGAAGGAAAATAATTTTGGTGTTAATGGTAAAGATTATATCATGACATCATCTCCAGTTGAAACCCACTTTCTCCTCAACTCCCAGTCATAGGTCCCTTTCTATTTACTAGTCCCCTGTCTGTAAAAATATGCCACATAAATATTACCATGCACGGTGTGATTAAAAAACCTTATTGAACACCACCAAAACATCCTTCACATATTTTCACTTGATATAATGTAATATATATCATAACATAAGTAAATTATCATATTAAAAACAACAACCCATTTACAGAGTTATTGCGTGCAAACCAAGCTGCCCCGACCTAACCTATTTTGGCACGATGCTGGTAAGGATGTTAGTATCATTCAAACGAGTACCAACTTAAAGGAAACATTGTCTAAGACACCCTAATGGTGGTAATTTTTAATAAAACTATACACCCTACCCTGACGGTGGTCATTATCTATAACTCTATATAGCCCCACCCTAATGGTGGTCATTATCCTTAGATGATGGTAAGAACCACTTGACATGTTTGGCATAATAGGATAACACATCACCCCTGCTTTGAATTATCCTACTTCATCTAGCAACTGGAATATTTTTTATTTATTCATGGTCTACTATAGAATCAAAAATAATTTATTTAATCTAACCCATAACATTTATTATAACAAAAAATAATAATTCATATTAGGAATAGTCTTCAAGATGCTTCACACTATCACCTGATCATAAAGAAAGTATGATCTCATGAGACAGTCACTCAACCAAATGAAAAATACCAATAAGCTTGGGTTATAAAGGATAAAAACATGTCATGAAAATTTCATAGAAAAATATATTCATTGAAGGAACATTTTAAATAAACTATGTCTTCATCAACATTAAGTTTCATCAAGGGTGTTATCTGCCGAAACATATTCACACACCAACTAGAACATCATCTGTAAAACACAAGGATTTTATGATATAGATTCTTTTTAATTTCATTTATGTCTTGTGTTGTATGATACAACAAGATTATCTTTTTCGATAAGAAACCCCGTATTATATTGTAGTATACTCAATAATATGCTTGGCTTTTGTCAGACCCAAGAGGGACCTTCCTCTATAGCTTCTGTTGTATGCAATACTGAGTTTCACTAAACAACGATATATTATAAATATATTATTATTTAATTGGATATAAAATATAAATTGGGAATACTATTAACCGAATTTTTAATTTTATATAACATTAAAATTAATCTTATCAATTTTCTAGAAATTATATAAGAACAAATTCAGTTATTTAGATGAAATAATTATTTTTCAAGAAAATACAGTTTTTCCAACTTTTGATGGAGCACCCATTTAAAATTTAGTTTTCGACACCTTTATATGTTCTATTTTACAAAATAAAATTCTTTTTTAAAAGTGTGACATCAAAATTTACTTTGGTTTATTTTTTGATGTTTTTTATAATAGTTATCATGTTTTGATGAATGGTAAAAATATGCGAAATTTTAATTGAAAGAACTTCTTCCATTGAAATAATTTATGTGGTAATGTCATATTATTTAATGGTTTTAAAGTATAAAAGGAATATATTTTTATCATTTAATCCAATATTGTTCATTTTAAGTAATTTCACATTTAAATTCGACATAAACACATGTCCAACTTTGGATAAGTTTTTCTTCTTAAAAACCCACTTTTGGGTTTTGACAACAGAAATTAATTTTAAATTAATTTCTTCCAATTATAGGTTTTGAATAATGATAAATGGATTCTATACTTGGAATCAGTCAGTCGAAATTATTTTAATAGGTTAATTTTATTTTATTTTTGTTATTATGAATAGTAACTACAATAATTTGTAATTAACACGATTAAAGGTAAATTGGGTAAATTAGTGTAACAAATAACATGATAAGGAGATTAAAATGATCCTAAAACATAAAACAAATACTTTTTTATGAATATAATTCTACACTTCACATATTATTTTCTAAAACTAGTCATTTAAGGGCCTTTTTAGAATGAAAATGACATAGATATTAGTTAAACCAATGAAAGTGACAAAATGTCAAACAAACATTTCTTAAAAGTGTTATAATTATAATATAGGGATAACCAGATGATATTTATAAAAATAAGTAGTACATGTAAATAGAAAATAATTACCTTCATCATGGTAATTTATTTGTAATTTTTAGGAAATTAATAATCACCTTAAAGCCTTCTACTTTATTGATGTGATAATTAATTAATTGATGAGAAATCCATAAACAATTGGTATTAAAATACCAATAATCATAAAAAGACTAAAGACATGACCAAATAAAAATTTCCAAATAAATATAGACCATAAGAATCCAATTTCTGAGCAAGTGACCATTTAAAGCTTTATAGAAGAGGTTGTGACATTTATTTTATTTTATTTAAAGTGATGTAAATGTTATCGCAATCATACTTTAATAAGAATAACATTTTTTATGTTGTCTTTTCCAGAAGATAAATTTGACTACATATATTATAATTAAATTTATTAAATTTATTTTCATCCTATTATTTTATTTCAAATTTTTATTTAAGAAATAAGTATGTTATAGAATTACACAATAATTTTGTAGTGATTATATTAATAATGGAGATATAGAATAAATGCTATTAAAAATATTAAAATAAATAAAATTGGGGATAATTAATTTTTCCAATGAATTTTATATATGACCTTGACTCCTTAGGGATATAATAAAATATTTGGTTCAATGATAAGACCATATTTTGATATTTCTAAAAATCTATGAAATGAATAGTGTCAAAATTGACACAATAGATATTTTGTTAAAATAATGTTTTATAAAATTATTTATAAATCATAAAATAATTTTAGAAATATATATTAATTATTATATGGTCTAAAATGTAATAAATTATTCATTTTTTTCATAATTGAAATAAACAAAGTAAATATTTCACTCTTTTAATATTGCAACATTTGTTATCTTAATTAAAATTAAATAGTACAACTAAATGTCAAATAAAATGTTAATGTTTAAATTAACATAAAAACATTTCTAAATTTTATTAGTTGATGATATTTAAATCTTATAATATCTTATCTTTTAATATATATCATTTCAGAAGTATTTTTATTGATTTTAAAATTATTATAAACTAATTGTTTTGATATTTACAAAAGACCCCCTCACCTCAATTATGAAAGGGCACTTCCTCCCTCAACTCTTAACGTCATTTTGAGACTTCAATATGGACCATACCCATCATATTTACCTTATAAACATTCCTCGAAACATTATTGAGGTTCTGGTAAACTTTAGAGACCAACTCTAGTGTTCAACGAGGAGATTTAGCAGAGGCACGACGAAGAAGAGGTAATATCATTTACTGATTCATTCAAACCTATTTATTATTATTCTACCACCTCATGGGTTATTTCATTATAAAGTAATAAATCTATTATTACTTATATAATGAGATATTATTAGGATTATTAAACAACCATATTCCACCTTATACCCATCCTATGAAAAATGAAATCATCACGCATGTGTACGTACGACTTACCATCACCACACCATGGTGTAATCCATTTTTCACCACAACCTTACATGTATGGGTATAATGATGGAATTAATAAATATATACATGATTAATATAAAATTATATTGATTATGATATACTATACACCATCAAATTCAATACCATTCAACAATTATGGGAACGATATCGTCGCTCGTGTGTACATACAGTGTACGGTCTCTAGAGTACGATGTGATTCGTTCTACATAATCTTTATTAAAGCATGATTATATAAGTAAATTGAATGAATAAATATTATTTACATTATAATAATTCCATTTTTTAAATGATATAACTGTACCCTAAAATGAGGAATAATAACTTATCTAATAAAACATGCATAAGAACATAAAATAGTTAATACTCAAATAACGAGTAACAATGAAATGTTACTGACAAAAGGATGAAAATATTATCATAAATGTTATCATAAAAATTATTATTATTATGGAATAAATAAGTAACATTATTTAATTCATTATACCATAGGTTTGGATATATAAAAAATCATATTGTACCTAAGGTATGAAATAATTTGACAAATCTCATTTTTATCCAAGATTGTTTATTTGTAAGTATTTACTGGGCTATATTTATCATCAAAATAATTGTTTCCTAATTATTTAAAATTATTTGTTTATACATAAGTATTTAATAGTGTATATTTATATGTAAGTATTTACTGGGGTATATTTATCATCTAGATCAAATTGAGGTACTTTTTGACTATTCCAGTAAAATTACGATGAGAATGATTTTTTAACTTATACGACATGAATGGATTTTTACCATTTCAAAACACCTTATTTCCATGAAGATTAGTCTATATTATTTAATTTTTATTTTTAACTAAATTTTTTTTATTTTAAAATTTTGTAGCATTTTTATAAAATAAAATGGTTTTGAAGAAGAAAGAATATTTTCCTCCGGAATTAAGTTCAAGTGTTTTATCAAAATAATTTTAAATATAAGATGACACAGGGTTATGTTTCAATCTCTATTAATACTATGATTTGATTCTAATAATTATGGAATGATATTTTATATGGATTATATTATGATGGAATAATGTTTTAGAATCCCATTTTATTTCTTGGGTTATGCTATTATGAATGATTTATATTTTTGTGGAACATGTAATAAATGATTTTATTATTAGATGGGTGGGACCTATATATCCCTCCAGTTATTTGGTTAAGGATTTATATCTAATGAGATAAACATGCATGGAATGAAAAGTAAATCTAGTTTAGTAATACAAGGCTAGAATGGCATGTAAATCCAATTCAGTAATACATGGTTGGAACGGCAAGTAAATCTAGTTCAGTAATGGACTTTGTCCACTATGATGGTCTTCGAAGTAATGCGTTCGATACTATAGAAATCATATTATTTTATTATTTGTTTTCCATAATTACATGTATTTTTTGAATGCAATTTTATCATGGTTAATGTTCGTCTATGATATAATCCTTACGAACTGCCAAGATTTATTTCATGACTCAAGATTTTGATATTTAAAATCTATGTTCATTTTTTTTGCATTCTTATGTTTATGATTTTATTTATGTTCTCAATGTTTACCCTTACTGTGCATTTGAGTTCATCATTTTTATGTTTTCTTTTCCCTGGTATTTAAAGAAAGATTTTAGGTAGGAAAATAAAAGGGGAGGATCTTTATGGGAGATGTTGAGGATCTTTCAAGAAGTTAAAAGATTATGTTCCAATTTTCCAAAGACAGTAAACTAATACAATCTTTGGGCATCTATTTTTTTCATGTATTAATTATTTCAAAAAATTAATGTAATGTTTATTTACAACAAGCTTGGGTTGCTATAAGATCTCCGTCCAAGAACCCATAGAACTAGTTCACATAAAATAATATGTTTCATGAGATATGAATAAGGAATAAGAAGAGAATCGATGTAACCTTTCTCACCCAGTGAAAATAACCATCAATGGAAGAATTTATGCTTAGTTGAAGGAAAAAGAAACTATCACTCTTGGATTTCTACAATATAAGAAGTCACTAAGAAAACACCAATGAGATATCATATAATCCATAGATCCTCTATGAGGTTATATATACAAAAACACAAGATTTACCTTCCTAGATGTCACTGGGTACCATTTGTTAAGACATAACAACATCATTGTATGATTGAAAAATGAATAAGAAATATAATTCCAACAAAAAAGAATACTCACTTAATACCTTCACTGAAATAGCCAAATTTGGAAGTACTAATAAAGAAGGATAAAATGAGGAATTTTATTAAATAAACTGAAATAAGAAGGAATAAATCATCCATCAATTCACTAATAGTTTCACTCAAATCCTTTCCCTAAAATTCTTATAAGACCATTATATTAAAGGAATCATTTTTTAAGTGTTAGGAATCAATAAATATCATCATTAAGGCTAAAAAATAAATCCCCAAATGTTAACAATTTTTTTAGGTTAAGATTCAATAAGAGAGGGAATTGAATTAATAAAGTTCGATATTTTTATTATATAAAATCAATTATACCATGACCTGGCCATTTTGTGGTGGTTATAGGAAACACCGAACCAAAATAGCCTAGACTATGTCATGTTGGATAACTAAAAGCCATTCTACCCTCACCATAGTTTCCAGTATTCCATGATGAGGTTTCCCAAGACTTTTTTCAGTAATACATTTCTATAATTTCTCCACACCAATTTCAACATTATTGGAAAGTTATTTCCACTATATTATTTAACTCAGGTATCACCATTACCATCACTATAATAAGGGTGTTGTCCATTTTGGCCTAAAAAACTAAATCCCACAAAAAAGATTTCAAAGATACTAAAAAATTCTAAATATCCACCCTATCATGACTATAATCAAAGATATGAAGAAGAATAATTGAAAAAAAGATTCACATAAAAGAAACAATAACTCTTAGACTATATAATAACCCCCTCTAGTAACTTATCATCTATAACAAGAATCTATAGAGTTAGTTATTGAACAACTAATCTCATCGATCTGGAACATCTTACTCTGACTCCCACATATCCTCATGGATCCTCCCTTAATTCCATAATACTTAAAAAGTGGCATAGTAATCTATTCAAAAAACTTCTCACCCTGGTTTAATATATAAACTAGGCACTCCATGTAAGTTTCATATTTTTATAACTCAAAATCCTCACATCCTATAGCATGCATAAGGTCAGGAATGTATCTATGAATGTAAGAAATATATAACACATCATAAATTCCACTAAAATGTTGAGGAAGGTACAATTATTAATATACTACTCTGATATAGATGATAATCTCAAACAATCCCACAAACTGTAGTGCCAACATCCATTACTTCCACAAAAATCAACCTCCAAACTGAGAAGTTAATCTTAGGAAAACCCAATAACCTATAGAAAACCCAAAATGTTTCTATTTTGTTATGTATATGATTGATACATACTTTGAGATATCACCAACTACTTATTAATAACCTACAAACTCTATGATGTCACTTAAACGATACAATCCCCAAAAACCACTATTTCACTCACATTATGCCAACACATAGATCAGTGGCATGCCCATCGATATAGATCCTCAAACACATCCATTTAAATGTAAGTCTATAACTTTTTGTTTCAAGAGAAAACCAACAAGGATATTTTTTCATCCAATGATCCAAATAATCCTGAAATGAGAGATTAGTTCATATCCCCTACTATTTGAATCATTCACTCTGACTATCCATCAGTTTGGGGATGGTACATTGTGCTCAATATCGTTTGATTACATAAGGCCTTTCTCAATCCCTACCAAAATTGAGATGTGAAATGTGCATATCTATCTAGTAAAATTATTAAGGTTACTCAATTCAAGAATACAATATCTTGTATATAGAACATTCTCAACTCAATAACTGAGTGAGTCTCACATATCAGTAAGAAATGAGATACATTTTTAACTAATCCATAGTCACTAAAAAAACATCGTAGATCCTTGGGGTACTAGGTATCACCATATAAAATTCTATCATGACATCCTTCAAATTCCACAAGTGTGCTATAAGTGGTTGAAGTAGTCCACCCAGATGATCATGCTCGAATTTAATTATCTGACATGTAAGGAATCGTGAAAAAAATCTCCTAATGTCCCTCTTCATCCCTAGTCAATATAATTATTCCCTAAATTCATGGTATATTTTCATTACTCTAGGATGAATCGCCCACCTATAGGTTTGTAAGTATCTCATTAGGTCTTCTTTGTTTTATGTTTGGACTAATACTCTCCCATGCTTATAGATGACATCATCATTTTCCAATGACGACTTGGGTATCATATCACCATATGCTAGCTATTCCCACATCACAATGCAATTAGGGTTAGTATACTCTCTATCCATTACCCGATCTACTAGTGAAAATATGACCACCAATAGGGAACGTGTTATTGGCCCCTTTTCCTCATAAGCATCCATCCTATAGCTAGGTAACATGCTCATTTAGAACTTTTGTTACTCTAAATTTCATTCACCAATATCCTAATATATATTTATCTTATAAATAATATAATTTTAAAAAAATTACCCTTACCTTCTGTATAATCCTTATTAAAATTGAATGTGTATAGGTACTATATTCAGTGCCTCATTATCATGTTTAGGCCTCATTGTTCGAAGATATAGCAAAGGATTTTATTTCTTGGGTAAATGACATGAATCTCACTGAAGAGATAGTTTTACCAAAACATTAAATCATAGACCATGACTAATAAATAAATTCATGGGTGGGATAATTTTTATCCTGGTTTCTTAGATATCATGACCCATAATCAACTACCCACTCCCTCTGCATCAGTACTACTCCCAAACCAACTCCTAGTGCAACGTAGTATACAGTATAAAAAATCCCTCATTCATGAATAATCAACACTTTATTTATAGTCAATTCCCACTTTAGCTCAAACAATTCGTTTTTGTATAACTTTAACAACTATAAATTCAATATCATCTTCATTAGTGAAATAATTGGAGTTGATAAATGAGAGAAGTCATGTATAAAATATTTCTTGTATCCCACTGAATCCAAAAATATCATAATCTAGAATGTGTTCCAGAGACATATCCAATACATCATTACCTAAAATTTCTATGGATCCATTGGCATATCTATCTCAGACACCACATTGCACAACAATTTAACCTCTAGAATCCAAAAGTTACACTTACATAACTTTTTATAAGAAAAAATTTCTCTAAGTGTACTCAGGATTATCTTGAGATGTATAACATGATGATCTGGGTTTGAGGATTGATGTGAAAATCTCCAATGATTACTCAGACAAAAAAATAAAGATATGGGTGGAATACATTATTAATGTGATCCATCAACACATTTGACACATGCGTTAGTCCAAAATTCACATCCAGTAACTCATTTATCCCTTACCTACTCTAAAACATTGTATTCATGATATCTACCTATCCACCTTTCAATTGTTGTTGGCATGATAGAATATCAATTTTAGAGAACCGCTGGACTCTTCATAATAGATATAATATATCATTAATCCTAGGAAAATGATATATGTTATTGACTATGACTTGATTTAACTTCTATAATCTATACATAGTTAAAGACAAACATATTCCTTATTGGTAGACAAAATAGGTTCCCTCTATAGTGATTTACTCATCCTAATAAATCCATATTACTCCAACTCATTGAGTCTCAATTTAATCTACATCAACTCAGATGGTTTTATAAGATTAGGGGGTATAAAAATGGTCTACACACCTAACCTTATTTCTATCTCAAATTCAAATCCTCTATCTAGGTTTCTTTCTATGAATTCATTTAGGATGTCTTCCTGATATATATCCATATATGGATTAAAAGAAAAGGGGTTCCCACTAATCCTACTCAAGGATCTAATCCTATAATTTGTTCAATGATCATCCCAAGATTTATAATTTTTAAAATCATACTATCGGTTCCTATTTCCCATTCTCTTGTTATCACATACTTCTCTCCCTTTGGTGAAGTAAATTATTCTTCATTGTGATAACAATCCATATGAACTTAAAAGATGGTCAGTCAATCCATGCCAATAATCACATCAAATATCTTTATCTATAACATCATGAAGTCCCATAGATTTTTATAACCGAAAAAAACAATATGAAACTCCATGAATAAGTGCGGATTTCAAAATTTAGTACCCCATTGTTTATAGAGGGAATGTAACATAGAAGATAAATTGACCCGTATATGAAGTCCTACAATTACTGTTATTGATATAAAACAATTAGAGTCACTAGTATAAAAAAAGTTTTAAAATGTTGAAGTGATCAAGATCATTCATCAAATAGTATATGGTCCCTCACCACAATCTATAATATTTTGTTCTATTACATACACTCATACATCCTTTTCTCTATGATCTTTCACCCGAGTCACTATATTTAGAGAAGTATTTATCTTTTTCTGAGGCCGTTTGCTCCAAAAGATTCTTGATCCCAACCCTCCTCCGTGAATATCTCATGTAAAATCAATGAATATGACTGCCCATGCCTCAACAATGGCACATAATGGAAAGATTCCCAAAATCATTGCTATAATGCCCACTTTTATTGGAATTGAATCACCCATTTTAGTTATCTCTCCTAGAGGATACTAAGTAAATACTATCCCAACCCATCATTCTACTACCCTATTATTATTGATCATCATTCCACTACCTACTACTTGAAGATACCCCATAGTAGTGAGAGGAATATCAGTGACCAGTCAACTATAGATTTGTATTAAGTTTACTACCTTATTCTCTTCTAGACAATTCTACAAGTTTAGGGACTTTCAATGCACCCATGGTTATGTCATTAGGTGAATTATACTACATTGATATACATTCTCTAATATGAGTCTTATCTTATACATCTAAGCCTTCTATGGATCATTCCTGTATAAAAAGAAGAAAAATGAAGTAACTTCATGAATCAAGTATAATCCATAGTGATAGTTATATACCACTACTACAATAATATAAACTCCCAGTCATAGTCCAAATTCATAATTTCTGGAAAAAATATCTCAATAAAAACATCCTTGAAAGTTTAATAAGTGATACCCTATCATCTTATATCTATACTCACGATGGTCCACCATATTCTTGTAGGTCTTTGGAACATGAAAGTCCCTAAAACAACTAACCCATCCCCATGAGTTTGGACCAGCTCAAAAATTCTCTTTATAACATACTACCAGTCCTCTATATCACATAGGACACTAGTACTATGAAATTCCAAAGAATACTAGAGATGGAAATCCTAGGCAAGATCGGTCATGGACTTCTTTATTTTTCTACCTTGAATGGTCACAATCCAAAAGAATCTTGGTTGAACTGGATTTAAATTCCAAATCACTAGTTAAAGTGTAGAATCATGTTGGGGTACATCCTCTTACGTCAAGGGTGGTTGGAAAAGCACTCCATCTATAAAGAGAACATCCTGATCCACAACAATCGGCATTCCGAGCAAACATCTCCATGGTAAAAAATTTTAAATTCTAAAAGAATGGTTTAAACATATGAAATTGCTAGACCAAGATATATCCTAGCCAATATATCAAGTCCCATAAAGATTACACTAGGATTTTACTCATAAACCAAGGTATAAAAATCCAAGATCTAACCAAGATTTATATCACCACACCATATTCACCCTCATATATATAGGAAAAGACATTAACTTGATCATGTTTGTCTAATTAATTCTAGAATATATATCACAATAGCATGGAAAAAGTTATATCACACAATAGAGAAGACAAGCCTGTCCTGAATGGATAACACGTATCGAGGTATTAAATTAATGAACTAAAAAACGTAAAAATATGTATATATATTGAATGTGATCCTATATTCCTAGTTATGATGCACGAACACACCCAAATCCAATAAAATAGAAACATCAGTCCCATAAATGTTAACTTTGAAGTCCATTACATGTGAGATATCCATGCACACAGAAACTCCCCTACGTAAGTCCCAAAAAATATATCTCTTTTCTACCATGTCCTAGGTTAGTGAAAAAGCAAAAAATGGAAAGAATTGTTATAATACTATTTTATAACACCACGACGAAAACCACCAGACCTGTGTCTGAGAGTCACATGACATCATGTGTGACTCTCTATATAGACGAGGTGAACGGCCAGCAGTGAGGGTATGGAGTTTATCTGTGGTAGACTATACCCTAAGTATCAATCCTTTGACAATAATATAAATAAAATATTACATTTTAGAGTAAATAATATAGAAGGAAAATAATACCAAATAATATAAATGTGGAGTAATAAAATAAATAAATAGGAGAAAAACATAAAAAAACAAACCATGGTATATAAAGAATAGAAAAAAAATCCATAAGTAATAGTTTGGAGTATGTTATGACATCGCCTCTGAATATAATCCTCTATCTCTTCAACTCCATATCATAGGGATCATTCTTTTTACTAGATCCCTAGTCATGAAATCTTTAGGTGCACTGAGATTCCTATGTATGGTGTGAGTAATAAACCTAATTGGACACCACTAATGCATCATTAACATAACTACGCATAATATAAAATAGTGTATGTCATTATATAAGTAAATTATAAAATAAACTGAAAACTGCATAAGTATCATGTTATAATGCCCTAACCAAGATTCAATGTACCCTAACACCACCTACTTCAGCATGATGCTAGTAAGGATGTAAGATTCTTTCAAACAAGTACCACCTTAAAGGAAACATCACATTAACCACCCTAACAGAGGTCATTATTAGGAACACTATATACCCCCACCCTAATAGTGTTCATTAGTTGGACCTCCAAACACCCCACCCTAATAGTGGTCATTGTCACTAGATGATGATTAGTCCCACTTAATATGTTCAACGTAATTGGATAATACATCACCCTGAAATGGTATTGTCCCACTTCATCAAGATTTCAATGGATTATTGAACCATGTGTGGTATACTCCCACATTATCAAAAATATGTGTGATCCAAACTATACCATAAAATTAACCATAGTCTATATCTATGAAAATTTATTCACACTCCCCCTCCAAGGGGCCATCTAACGAGACATGATAATCCTCTTAGTCATGATACATTAATCAAGGTTCAACTTGATATGTAATTTCATAAGAAACATATATTATATCAAGGAACAATAAGGAATATCAAGAATAATTGTCAAGAGACTACTCACAATAACATGATCACAATGAAATAATGGTTTCAAGGTCCACTCACTCACCCACATGAAAAAACATAACAATCATGGCTTATCAAGAATAAAAAAACATTCCTTGAAATTTGAATATTCAAGTGCCTATATGTAAGGAACTTCCTACCTCAATTGTTTCATAATCATTATCATGGATCATCAAGGGTGTTGTCTCCCAATCCATGTTTATAGACTAACCAAAACATGTTCGATTACCAAGATCTCCTAGAATTGGTTCTTATAAAATAATATCATCTATAGACTATGTCATGAGGAATAACATGATAGGGGTTTTACCGAAGAATATCTAACAAAAATACCATAAATACTAAAATTAGAGCCTAGTAAAAGGAAGAAGAAACGATCACCCTAGGATTGTAATAGGAGAATAAGTGAACATGAGAACCCACCAACACTTCCTAGAAGATAATCAATCATCAATGCGGTTGTTGATACACCAACACTATATTTACCTCTCTATAAGAAAAAAGGGATCATCATCTAATCCATAACGACATCACATTTTGGTTGAATAAGGAATACGAAAGGGAATTCATCCAAACTATAAGACTCACATAATTCCTTCACTGAATCACCCGAATTCAGATACATTAAAAAAGATGGATGTAAGGAGGCCTTGGATTGGTAAAGGGGAAACATAAAATTGCATAAATCTACGACGTATTCTCTAATACATTCATCCAAATCCTTCCTATAAAATTATTCTATGATCGCCAGATTCATGTAATAAATAAGTAATTAGTATAAAATAAATTAATAGGGGATAGGATTAAATTTGTAACCTCATTAAGAACTCAAAATTAAATCCCATTCATTTCCCATTTTTATATTAAAAATCATGAATAGAGTAGAATTGAATTTATCGATATCAATATTTCTAAAGGCTAAAATAGCTTTCACCACTACCTAGCCATGGTGGTGGTGGTTCTTGAACACACTGCAGTGAATCAGTATAGACTATGATGTGTTGGTTAACTATGAGTTGTTTTACCCTCGTCACAACTTCACTGTGCTATAGTGATGGTACCTAAATCGCTTTTCACTAATATTAGATATCCATTACTCCACATTACAGCCATACACTTGTAAATCCATTTCCATGCTGTTTTTCAATTAGGAAACACCAAGACTAGAACTACATCCATGGTGTTATCCATTTCCCCCAAAAAACTAAAAAACACACTCAATATTTCACAAACCAATGAATACTTTCAAGGCCCCATACAAGCATTTATCAACTATAAATAAAGAAGGATAAGAATGGGAATAAGGATTCATGAAAATAAAAAAAATGTTTTGGGACTGTATAGGATACACATTTTATTCCCCAATATAAAACACTAAAAGGGTATCCACTCACCATGTATAACATCAATGTGTCTATACCATGTATTGAAAAAATATTGGGACTACTACCATTGGATTCCTACTAAGGTTATGAGGGAATATCCAAACACAGCCAATGAGGAATCATTAATAGGGGACTCTAATAATAACTAAGGATTATATTTTTCATCAATTTTATATAATTTATCAAAGGTATGTGGTGAATTACTCTCAGAAAAATTTTCTATGGCAACCCATGAATCACTAGATGTAGTGTGGGTAATACAAAATTATTAGACTCAGTATTATACCAATAGAATTTCAAGGTTTCTATTTTCTAATTGAAACCCTAACAAGTATATTAATCCCAACTAACCACCCCATAACCTAAGGGAAATACCCATATATGATTTCTATACTATTAATAATCCAGATGTAAGATGGTCTACAAATTGCCTCTATAAAAAATATTTCTCACACAAAAAAATTGGGCATATTACTAATAAAGGAAAATGAACAAAAATGTATTTCAAAATGTCCCTCATATATTTCCATTAAATTATAAGATAAAATCATATTTAATAAAATTTTATAAAAGATAATCATGTGTCAAATTTCTTACACTAGGAATATGGCCAAAACCATTGAAAATCTATTTGGAAAATGTCTATCTTCTATTTGGAAATAAAATTTTAAAACCAATCCATTTAAATATCCTTTCCACCTTTATATTAGATTTGAAACAATTTAATTTATAATCCTAATTAACATAAAACACACCCTTTAAATTACAATTTAAAATATTTAAAGAGTTTTTTTTGTGGGAACCTACTCCAATAGGTACTTATGGAGCAATATATGGATTCTTGGGTGGTGTGAGTCATCCTTTAGAAGGTAAACAGTTATTTATTTATAATAGTAATTTTAAATGGGTTTTTATCTTAAATTAGAATCACAAAGAAAATAATAACATCACGCAGATAATATAATTTGAATCATCAAGATATTTAATATATATAGCCATTTAACCCGATCATAGTATCCATAATAAAGCTAAATATCATTAAAGACAAAAATAATCCTTCATGAACTTATATCATTTATAATCACATAGATCATAATTAAAAAACTATTTAATAAAAAAAGTCACAAAATGGAATTATAGACAACAAACTAACTAGGCGGGTCTATGATTCAAAAACCAGGATCCAAAGGGTGTAGTATACTCACAGTAAATCTCTAGACCGATTACATAAATACACTCAAATTATGAAAATGAATCAATCATAATGTTTTCTAAATTTATTTGAAACCCCTATGTAAATTCACTGAGATACATTCCACAAGATGAAAAATGTGTGATGCTGGTATTCCTAACTCCCATGCCTCATATAACTGCCTCGTATGAAAGCACCATTAGTAAAAAATGATTTTACAATGATATGATCTAATAGATCCCAAATACTTATCCAGCTATAATTTTATTAAATGACTGATAAGATAAAGAACAAGATATGGGGATGTAATAGTTTTTAACTTAAATTAGTGTGATAAAATGACCATGACAAACATAAATCAATATAGGATGAAGGGATAGTGATGGAGGAAGGATAAGGTAATCCTCCCCTTGTTTTGTCTGTATAACAGACGACGAATGTGAGTTTAGGGTGTTTTAATAAAAAAACCATGAAAATACTTAACAACCCATTTGAAAAATGTGGAAGTAACCTACTAGGTGCTTGATAGGCTCCAACTGGGTACCTAGTGGCTCACTAAGTACCTAATGGTAGATCATCAGGAACTAATTTCCCATACTTGTGGGACTTCCCAACAAGTCATTCCACCCGATACTTGGTGGCCCAGAACTGGGTACCTAATGAAAATCAATAACCACCTCCCAGTTCATTTTCAATATCTAAACACCCAAATATGATCCTAGGAATTCTTTACCCATCCTTCCACCCAAAAACATTACATTAATAATTTTAGAAATATACATAAAATTTTCTTGATCTGGTCCAAAAATTAAAATTCAAAGACACTAAATCTATAAGATCGATATATTACTATAGAGCCACCTTTGTGAAAACTACAACCTCATTACACACCCTATGAATAAACCCTCAAAATGTTAGAGTGTAACTGAATCTACATGAAATTACATAAAATAAAAATTACTTTTACTTCATTATCTATATAATTTAATCATATGATGCATAATTTGATGCATTAATAATACGTAGTGAGTGTGAACCCATGAACTAAGTTTCCATGGGACACTACTAGATTAGTTCATCGAGTTTACCACATTTAAGTGTGTCTATGGGGTCGATTTTAATTCCTTATTATTTATTTTCATGCATTTTTACAATTCATATTTGATGATACCATAAAACAGATATTTTAGATATATGATATAGATGAATTTATTAAAATACAATTTTTTGTTTGATTGGCACAATAATGGATTAGAAATTAATTCCACATTATTAATAGCTGGTATAAAGGATATTATAGAGGGCCTCATGACATGGATAAACTTAAAAGATACTCTTTAATATTAGTTAATCTTTAATAGATAATCATATAATGATGTTATTCTTTTTTTACCAGGTGAAAAGTGTGTATGGATTTGGAGAAAATTTCAAAGGAACTTATTTCTCATTAACCCATGTGACTATAGTTATGAAATTTTACCTAAGATTAATCATAATAATTTAGTTATTATAAATATTTATTTTTAATCATGAATGTATTTATTTGACCATTTATTTTTATAATGTCTGAATATAATATACTAAAGTCATCACTATTCTTATCTGAGATTTTGAACATCACACCTTTATTATTTTTAAATCCAATCATAGAAGATTTATTTATCCATATCAATTACCTTATAATACCATCATGAATGATAATTAATATTTCCCCATTTTAAGAACCTCCATGTCACTTAAAAGAAATCATTGTTGTGGTTTCTTATAAACAAACAACATATGGGATATTGAGCCTTCGTCATATCATACTCCTTATCACATAAACATCCATATGGATATTAACCTTTCCTTATATTATAAAATACTCCTTGAGACTATGTTGAATTTGATAACTCAATTTCAACATTCTTTACACATAGTAAAATCTTTTAATATCTTTCACACTTTTAAATGTATAGTTTCATGACCTGACTTTATTGGGATTGAGTTGCAACTACCATAATCCCACCTCCAATAGTCCAGGGGCTAGTGAACAGTATTGAGTAGGATTATAACAAACAAAGGAGGCATTAGCATAATGTACATGTACACATACACACATCCTTAAGATCATAAAATACTAAAATTTATAATAATTGATAACAATGAATGCATAAATTTATAATCCCATAATTAGAGTACGATATACAGTACAAGAAATAATAAAAATTGGCCAAATAAAAGCCCACTCAAATTTTGAAAGTAAACTTTGGCCTTCTAAGAAGAATGGGATTGGATTCAATGAAAAATGGATATACTCTCTGGTCTATATATCCCAACTAAGCTTCATATATTCATAGTCCTCCAAGGACTCTGTGAAGAGGATCGTAATCTGTATAATACATGGCATGTGTAGGTAGATCCAATGTAGGGGTGAGTATAACAATACCTTGTAGGACACCCCTAAATCACTAAGAATAAAGCATCAAGAGTATTCATATCATCAAACATAGATATGTCAACAAGATATAAGACATAATGGTAACCAAGTACATCCCAAGTATAATAAAAAAATACTTTGAGTTTCATTTCACTCAACCACTACCATCCATAAATCCACTATGATGTTTCCAGGTAACGTTCATCTAGCAGGAACTGCTCCCCAAGACATATTTCAACTAATGACACTCATCTTAGAGGACATATTCATTTGGTCTATCCAAAAATAAGGACACTTTAAAATGAGAGGGTTCAACCAAGATATACACTCCAATAGAAAAATACCCCATCATAAATGTATGATCTTGGTACACATCTATGCGGTCAATTCCCATTGTTCATTGGGGGGAACCATAACCTATTGGAAACATCCTCCTTGAGTGTGGATTGATAATTGGGTAAATATGGGTCACACTAATTCTTGAAGAACCTAACTAGGGAACACCATGGAGAAAATGTGGATCGATTCAGGCCTCTAGGGGGGATACATGTACTAAACCACTAAGAAATCTATCAAAGTGGACTAAGAATACCTACGTCAGAATAAGTGAACTCTCCCACCCTACACTACTCATTAATAAAACGAAGAGGGGTCACTCTATATGAATTAATGGGAAGCTTCATTGAACCCTCATATAAATAGACCAAGAAAACCCACTCCACTTATACTATTCTAAGGATGCTCACACATGCTTACAAAAAAACTGAGACGAGAAGAAAAGTAGAATGAAACTTGTCCCCAAATCCATTCATAGCATGTACCTAGTGGTACATGGTATTTCTCTCAATGACTAGCACAACCAGTGTCTCATTCTCACATGATAGATATTTCTAAAAGTGCATGGTGTGTCCTCTATGGGTACATGGCATGCATATTTCAACCAATCACTCGACATGTCTCCTTCCCATTACCATGTAAATCAGGCCATGCTCGTATACTTGTCCATGTACAAGTACATGAATCTGCTAGTGTACTTTATCCTTCCCATGTAATTTCCAAATACTCTATGGAATCCACATAAATCATCACATATGCTTACCAAATCAATTAAACCTATACCAATCTCACAAAAAATCATGGATATTGATCTATGCGAGTCCATATTCCACCATCGACTCGATTCCAAAAATACCCACCACTCCAAAATTAGCTACCATCACCTATATCCACTACTGCATGACTTAGATGAACAAAGGGTCTCTAATAAATCCCCAATCACCCACGATCATGATAAACCATGATACAATCACAGATCCTGAAACTAGATATGTGTAAGTGATCCATTGCACCAAATTATGAATGCTCATTGATCGCTTTATGGGTATTTATAAAATTTTAGGCCAAAAGATATTCGAATGATAAAGGAACATATAAATGGGGGAGAAACCCATATAACAAAATAAAAGTAATGAACCTAAACAATTTTTTAGATTGTACTCTATCTGTTTATTTTATAATAATGATCAAATATCCAACAATGAACAAAAAATTAATAATAATCCCTCAAATTTATGATAATCAAAACCATTCATGAAATACCACTGACCTTTGAATAAATATGTTTTTAATTGATTTTTATTCATCATTGGATAATAAAACGATGATAAATCTTGGAAAAAACATTATTCTTGGATTTTGGATCAATCCTTGATGAAAAAAATCTTATATTTCCATTATTGATGAGATTCATGATTTCTATTGGCGTACGATCTTCAATCTGATATCGATCCGGTATTCTCTTCTAATAATCCTCTAATTTCCCCCCTCAATCCCTAGGCTATGCAGATAACCCTAGGGACTTAGGCATAACCATAATTAATTAGAGGATTCTATGTAATTTAATATAAATAAATAAATAAATATATTTTTTAAAAAAATTATTACATGTTCCAAGATAGAGCTTTTCAAAAATTCATAATGCTGATAAGAATTATGTCACTACTAGCGTAATTTCCATGTTCTGAACTCAATATTTGTCTTATATTTTTTACTTAAGAATCCATTTAAGAGTTATTCTATATTTTTATTAAAGGTTTATGTGGGTGATATTAAAATATTTAACATATCAATTTCAGCTGAATGAGCCACGAAATCTCTTATCATCTCAGATCCTTACTCTAGAAATATTCCTCAAAATATTCCAAAGTCTTAAACAGAAAAAATAGAGACACTATATTATTCCCCTATTCGAGGATTTTCGTCCTCAAAAAGAACAAACAAAACAAAAAGGTGTTGATATTAAGCTCTTAACTGGGTTTCTCAATCCCACGAGCTCCACCTTGGTTTCCTATGCTACCAAAAAAACACACACCCAAGGAAAACACAATCCCATAAAGGGTATTTCTCAACCTGTTCTCAAAATCTACATCTCCTTGAAAACATAATCCCCATTCTCTTGGCATAGCTTACTCATTTTAATATCATCCAACTATTCATGCACATACCTCCTCAACTAAGACATGTGGAGAACACCAAGGGATAAAAACTACCATGGTTAGGGGGTTATGTGGTGCACCACCTTACTAACCTGACATAATTGTAGGAAAAAGAAAGGGACTAAGAACCTTAGAGGTATCCAAACACACTGGCTAGAACTCTAAAAATATCAAACCCCAATGTCCTATGTTGTGGGTCTATAAATAAATTCAGATGTTTTTGGAAGTCCTCACCCACCCCTGGTTGTACTCCACCCGTATAACCATCACTACCACCAAAACTAGGACATGACTGCGGTCACCCACTAGATCCAACTAGTATAATAGTGACATGTAAGGTCCCTCATACAAGGAATCAAAAATGTGTTGCACAAATGATCTATTGTTAGTCACTATGTTACATAAACTTATACAATGGTTGATGATCCTCCGAGCTATGGCCCAAAACCAACATGAAAACCCAAAATTTTTTGTAAAACCACTTATTTTAGGTTCTATACCTTTTATTCATGTATTTTAAGTATATATAATGTTTTAAAATTCTATTATGAGGTTTAGAGGAGATTTGGAATGTTTTTAGGCCATTATAGAGGATCACAGTTTGACCATGGTCAGTAGAAACCATACAACACCTCCTATGAAATAGTGTAACAGAAATATTTGGAACTGGGTAGGTTCATGGTTTGGCACATGATTTGGATAAACCATGTTTCTAGCCAGAAGAAACCTTCAAATTTTGAATAGAGGTGTCTAGTGCAGTTGGCACATAGTTTTTATAAACATTCAATCAAATTGTATGAGGAGTGTTATGATTTAGTGGATCAATCCACTAGATTTGTTGGTAAGTGATCATTATTCATCATTTCAATTAAAATTATTCATATTATATCCCTTGGAATCAAATAGTAAATGCATTTAGGATAGATATATGGTGTGTCATGTCAATCATGATAATATATGGCTTTCTGGTAGAAGGGAAAAAGATCTAAGGTCGAATCATGAAGATAAATTCCTATTTTGATGTTATAACATTATTTGATACACATAAGTTTTAGAGGTAAATGGATTAATTTTAAACTATTTTTTATAATATTATTAATTTTCTTCAATTTTAATGAATCGATGCATGGAAAATGTATATTGAATTATTTTTTATCAAAGTAATGTTTTTATTGAAATGTATAAGAATGGAAGGCTTGATTTCAAATTGATTGAATTTATTCAGTCGAATTGTGAAATAAATGTGTTATTATTGAAGCTAAATTCTCTTTAGTATTGATTTTGTGAAATTGATAAAATTGGTTCGTTCGGAGGAAAGTGAATTTTTTTTTATTTTAAAATTATGGTTTTAAAATTATGGTTGGGTTTTGATGCATGGAAAATGTTTATGGAATTTTTTTCAATAAAATAAATGTTTTATTGAAATAGATTGGCATGGTTTTTGGAATACATGTTCAGTGTAAGTTCATGATTTCAAAGTCACCCAAAATAAATGAAGTTTACCATTAGGGTATAAGAGGCATGAACCTAGATAAGTAGAATTTTCCGTTGGAGAAAAATTAGATTAGAAAGATAGTGAATACTTGGTGGATGGATAAAACACTACTAGTGGGTATTAAACTTTCACCTACGTCTATGGTTTTGTGGTAATCATGTGATTGGTATACCAAAATGGAATTTTAGAAATTGGTTTAAAGTATTGTTTAGTTTCTTTCCATGTAGAAATATTCATATTGGAAAATTAGTTTTTCTAGAAAACTAGTTCAGGTTTGATTGAAATTACTTTATACCATTTTATATAAACTTATTTATAAAAATTTAGTGACATGTTCTATCCTACTGGAGTGAGTTGGGAAGTCATTGGGGAATGACTTCAATGTTTTATAATCACTCCCTACTTCGTAACTTTAGTTCTTTTATATAATAGATATACATAGAAATGGATAAGGGAAAGGTATCCCAGTTCTTTAGTGAAACATATTTATACCTTGAGTTGGGCATGGGGAGATAAATCTTGGAGAAGGTTGGCAGTTACTGAATTTGTTTCATTGGAGCCTTTGATCTTTTGTTGTTTTTGTTTCAACATTGTACTTTGATACTATTGTTGGTTTTTCTACTCTTTTAGTTGTACCAAATTGTACTTATGCATAATATTATGGTTTGTTTGGTTATGGTTATCTCAGTTTGGTTGTATATTTTTAAAGTTAAAATCATTACCCAATTAATTATGAATTCATTTTCATTTATTTACCTCATTTTGTGTCTGGGGGATTTCACCTAAGGCTAGTAACCCCAATGGCCTCTTCCCAATCCAGTGTGTGTGGGGGAAGATGTCATAAATGGTATCAGATTACTCTGTCCTAGATTTGTACATTCATTCATATTTAATATTTATATTGGTTCGGTAGCATGGAAGAAGATCATCAGAACATGAAATGTATAGAATAAAGAGGTGTATATAACATTTCTAGGATGAACTTCACGTTTCCAGGAATCTTGGGTAAATGAGTGTTTTGAGACACTTCTTGGAGTTATAAACTCATCATTATGGGTTTCTCTAATGAGAAGAGTATCACATGAATTGTTAAAAAAGAAATAATATTAAGTATACATATTTTTTTGAGTAATGTTATATGATATTTTGAAAATGTGTTTATTTTATAAAACAGTTCTAAATTGTTTGATTTTCAAAGAGCATGATGTAATTTTCAAAAAATGGTTTGAAAGATGGAAATTGTTTAATTTTGGAAAGTATTGTTGTGATAGGTGTGATACAGAAAATTTAAAATTTATGAGCCATCAGTTGAATGAGAGTGAGACAAAATTGAGTTTGATTTAGGTTATTTTGAAGAGAACCAGTTAGAAATTTTGGGAACCTACCAGAAGAGGAAGCAAAGAATTTGGTTTCACTTAAGCCATAGGTCAACCAAAATTTGTTTCAAATTATTATCCAGGTATTACAGGCTATAAATGATTAACTATAGAAAGTGGGTCAATTTATTCTGTTCCAAAAGTAGAATCCTCTCATATTTTAGAGTTTTTTATAACCATATTAATAATATGTATATCCAAATGAGATGAATTGAATCTTTAATTTCCTAGAAAAACCAGCTAAGATGAAAGTGAAGTTGGATACATATATTCTGGAGTGTCTAGCATTTCAGTGGTGGGATTTATTTGCTTAGGAAAAATTGGACCAAGGAATTTCATAATAGGATTTTCAAGAATTTTTCAACAAAAAATCTTATTCTTATACATTTAGAATTTATAGAATTACATGTTAACTTATTTTGAAGTAAGATAATGTCATAGTGATAGTGTTTGCGGATAAATTTATGAATTTAGTCTACTTTTCACCAGAAATTTCTTGGATGTGTATCCATTAAGGAAAGAATCTTTTAATTAGTGTCAAGGTTATATACTCACTCAAAGATTGTTGGTCATTTTATATTGGATTATACAAAGATGGTAAATATAGTAATAGCGATAGAATGGGAAATTTTAGTTAATATGTGTGGAGGAAGCAAGTTGATACCTATAGGAAATTTTTGAAACTATAATACTATGAATTAGAGGAAGAAAGATACTTATTTCCTAGGTAGTGGTATGAATCAAAAACTGATTGTAAAATTAGTGCCTATTCATCCTAACCCAAAGGATAACTCCAAATTATTTCAATGTTGTTTCTTAGATCATGTGAAATGAGACTGTATGGTAGAACCTAAATAATGTCACGACTATAACTAAATGGGACATATTCAGCGCTATTATCATAGTGATCCAGGGTCGGCTACTATAGATATATATCATGTTTCACAGATGTATGCTTCAATGTGATAAGGGAAGAAGAATAATTCTCTTTAGTTGAACCAAGAAATCAATTGTGATTCTAGGAATACCATGACACCTCCACCAGTTCAATCTCAATAGGGTAATGAATAGTAATGTGCAGGGAGTAAAAAGTTATATGGAGCTCATAAAATGATCATGGATGGTCAATCTAGACAATTTATAGTGAGTGGTATGATTATTTTAAATTCAAAACTCATAAAATCTTTGTTTGTTATGGGTAAATCCCATTTGTTTATTTCTTATCATGTTGTTTGTCTTCTAGGTTTTCATGTTGAGATGGTGCCTTATATTTTCTAACATCAAAATCCTTCTAGAGAAAGAGAATATTTATCCTTTATTTGAAAGTAATGTTCTATAACTATTGATGGGGATGATTCGACTTGGGATTTATCTATGCTTGATATGGATTTATATGAAATAATATTGGGTAATGTTTGGTTGAAATGTTCAAGGCTTGCATCAAAAGTTATACCCTAATGGTTAGTTTCACAACTAATGATGGCATCAATAATCTATTTAGAGGCCATCAAAATGTAAATGAAAAATGGAACATGATTTTTGGCTCTATCAGTTGGAAATATATCATAGAATTTTGTATCATGGACCTTGGCATCTATAGATGATATCAAGAATAGAATTTTTTCCAAACAAAATTGATAAGATTCCTGATTTTTTTAGATAATTTTCCAGGGTTTCCACCCATAAGATAAGTGGAGTTTATGATTCATCTCTCATTAGGGACCATTTCTATCTCTTTTCTATCTCATCAGATAGAACCAACATAATTAATTAAATTGAAATTATACTTGTAAGAGCTTGAAAGTAAAGGGATCATTCATCGTAGAATTTCTATGTGTGATGCAACAATTTTGTCTGTGAAAAAAGGAGGATAGAAATTTTAGGATATCTGTAGATTATCATAGGTTCAACCAAGTAACAATAATGAATAATTATCCACTTCAACACATTTATAAACCATTTTATCAATTTAGGGGATCCCATTGGTTCTTTAAAATTGAATTATCACTAACTATGTGTTTGGAAGGAGGTCATTATGATGAAAATTTTCAAAATTAAATATTCCCAGTATGAGTATTTTTCTATGCATGTCAGTATTATTTATTCACCAACCATGTTTATGGAATTGATGAATTGTATATTTTAGTGTTTTTTAGATTTTTTTTGGTTGTGTTTTTGGATGACATACTACTGTATTCTATGAAAATTGTTGAACTTTTGGAATACTTTGTGATAGTTTTGGGTATCTTTTGGGATTGTCTTATGTTTTCCAGACTTTCTAAGTGTGATTTATAGAACAAATATTTGGGTATCCTTTTCCATGTTATCTCTATATAAGGTTTTTTGGATCTAGAAAGGACAGTGGTTCTGATATCTTGGAAACAACAAAAAAAATTCTTCTTTATAAGTATTTTCCCTGGCCTATATAGTTATTACTGATTCTTTTTTCATGACTTTTCACAACTAGATTCAACATTTAAAGAATTTATAAGGAACGTTTTTTCATTTCAATGGAATGAAAAATGTCATACGTCTTCACAATAGTTTAATGTTTTCTATAAATCAGCATCGATCATGATTTTTCTGGAATTAGGAGAAGTGTATATGGTGTATTGTGATGATTTGAGATCTAGTTTGGGGTCTATTATCATGCATAAAGATCATATTGTTTCATATGGCTCATGGAAGTTATGGTTTCATGAGAAGAACTACCCAACACATTATTTGTAACTAGCTGTATTAGTCCATGCTTTGAATACATGGGGTCATTTCCTCTTCGGTGAAGAATTTATAGTGTTAACAGATCATGGGAGACTGAAACATATTTTCTAAAAAAGATATTTATATTTGAGAAAAGAAGATAGATGGAGTATCTTCAAGTGTTCTACTTTGAGTTAGTGTATACAACCTATAAATGAAATTCAGTGGAAGATTCATCAAAGAGGAAGTCGTGTTTTCAGTTGAAAAAAAGTGTTTATAGATCAATATAAGCTTATGTCTGTGATAACAGATATGCACTTGGATTGTGAAGATCATTGCACTTCTATGGTTTTCTTTCTTGTTTCTTTTATTTTTTATTTACTTGATAAGGATAAATAGGCCCAAAAAACTAATTCTAAATGTGATTCTATGATCTAAAAACACAATGGTGGTGAGACCATTGAAATATGGAATCTTGAAAAGAAATTGTTTCATGGTTTTGAGATTATATGGTCATACCTATGGCTTTTCTAGAAAACCCCCTTCAGGATTACCACCATTATAGATGTTTTATTTATCATGTAATACTAAATATTTATAAGGTACTAAAAGCACATTTTTGGTGGGTTGTCATGAAAAGAAAATTTTATTAGTTTGTAATGAGATGCCCAACCTATTAGTAAGTGAAAGAAAAGAACCAACGACCAGGGAATATTCTGTAATATTTATCAATTTTGATGTGGAAATTAGAAAATATAGCTATATATTTTGTAACATTTCTACCAAATAATGTCCAGAAACATTATTTTTTTTGGTTTATAGTGGATCAACATACAAATTCAGTTCATTTAATGTAAATTCATGAATCTCGTATGGTGAAGACTGTTCACAAATATGTTTCTAATAGGTGGTAAAAAGGCATGGAATACGAGTTCTGATAGTATCAGACCAAGCTCTGAGGCTAACGTACTATTTTTAGAAATCCCTATAGAAATCCCTTGAAAATCAATTGGTTATGAGAATTGTGTATCGTCCTAAAATAGAAGGAATATCCAAACAGATGATACAATCATTAGAATACATTCATAGGGGTTCTATAATAGATTTCGCTGGCTCATTGGATGATCAAAACCATTAGTGGATTTCTCATATAAAGACAGTTATTATGCCCCAATAAATATTGCTCTATTTGAAGCATTTTATGGGATCCCTTATCATTTTCCACTTTAGTGGGTGACAATAGGTAAGAATTCATCGGTTGGACCATTCCTTGTGCAAGAGACAATGGATAAGATTTATTTGATCAGGAAAAGAATGGAGATAGCTTATAATTTTCTGAAATCATAAGTAGATCATTGTCGGAGGTCATTTTAATTTGAGGTAAGTGATTATGTATTCTAGAGAATATCTACAAGGCTTGGGAATCTTCATTTTAAGAATTAAGAAATGTTATCTCCTTGATACATATGACATTTTTTTATAATTGAAGAGGTTGGTGTAGTGGAATATCATCTTCCTTCTCTTCTAAAGTTCTATTAAATGCATAATTTGTTTCATGTATCTCAATTGAAAAATTATAAACCTGATGCTAACAAGTAATTTGATGGGATAACATTGACCTAGAGTTAGATGTTATATTGGTTCATTTTCTGATAGGGATTGTGGACTGATAAAATACTATCTTCTGTTGGAAAAGCAACATTATAGAGTTAGTTTTAGGGAGTATGGGCATATTCAGGAAGAAACATGGAAGGGTGAGAAGGAAATGGTGGATCAATGTCCATAAATCTTCAAGGAAAACATTGTTTTTCAACATTCTAGGGATGGAAGGACCAATGGTGTGGAGATTCTAGAACCCATAGTTTTTGGTAATTGATGTTGTATTGAAATATTTTAAGAATATATAATATTTTTTTATGTTTTGGGAGGTTTGGAAGATATTTTGAAAGTTTCATTGTAATTTTATGGAGGTGCATGGTTTGATAACGGTTAGTATAAACAATGAAAAACCACCTAGAAAAGCATGAAACTGAAATAGTGGGAACTATTTAGGCACATTCTCTATCTAAACTAAGATGATTCCCAAGAAAAATGGTTCAATGTTGTAAATAGGGATTTAGAATGATTTTTTCCTGATTCCTTTAACCGTGTGATCCAACAGTGCATGGGTTATTTTGAGGTTGTGTCTCGTGCATAGTTAGTGAACAATTTTCTTAATTGTGTGTCTTAACCATACACTATTAAAAAATATATTTTAAAATATTTTATCTGACTTTATTTACCCACTTAATGGATCGTTTTCCAAAATATGGTAATAACCTAAATTTCTCCCCCACCCAAGGTTGTGGAGACAATTGCTTTCAATCCCTGAGTGTTTCCTATGAGAATCTAAGTGCATTGAAAGCTTTGTTTTTGGGTAAGTGATCGGTCTTTATCCTTTCCCTTTTAATTTCTCTTATTCTATCCCTTGGAATCATATATCTTATTTATTTGGGATATATCTATATTTTTGATGTCAATCATGATGAGATATGGTTGTTTGGGTTGAAGGGGACTAGATCTGAGGTCGAATCTTGAAGATCTAACCAATGTTTTTTAAACTTTACTGTTTTTATTTGTTTTTCATAAGTTTGAGAGGTAGGTTAATTCACACTAGAATCCTATTTTTTAGAACGTGAATTCTTGATTTCATATTAATTTAATTGATTCATGGAAAATTTTAATGGAATTTTTTCAATAAAGAATGTTTTTTAAATGTATTGGAATGAAGTGATTGATTTCAAATTCATTGGATTGATGTGTGATTCTTGATGGAAAAACACCTCAATGTGGGTTTTGTGAAATTGTAAAAATTGGTTTGTTTAGTGGAAATTGAATTAGTATTATAATTTTAAAATGATGGTTTCAAAATTTTCGTTGGATTTTGATGCATTGAAAATGATTATGAAATTATTTTCAAGAAAATAAATGTTTTAGTAAAATGCATTGTTATGAATTTTATAATACATGTCTGGTGTGAGTTTTGGATTTATTTATGGTCTTGAATAAGGGGTATGTACCATGTTGGTACAAGAGATTTGAACCTGGATAAGGGGTGTGTGCCATTGGGGAACAAGGGTATTGGCCACCAAGTGATGACTTGGTAGATGGATGAGAGACCACTCATGAGTATGGATGTCACCTAGAAATGTATGTGTAGTTTTGTACTAATAATATGATGGGTATACAAAAAATGGAATTTGTGAAATGGTTTAAAAGGATTCTTTGATTTCATTCCTATGAAAATAATTGGTTTTGAAAAATTGGTTGGTTTGGGAAATTAGCTTTACTTTGATATAAACAACTTTATATATATTTTTTAACTTATTCTATCCCAGTGTCATGGGTTGGGAAGTGATTGGGGAAAACCTACTATGTTTTATATCGAACCCCTACTTGGAATCTTTGGTTAATTTTTAGTTGTGATATATTGCGACATAGGTAAAGGAATGGTATCCCAGTTCTTAGGGATGCATCTTGATACCTTTGGCTAGGCATGGGGAATTAGAGTTTGGAGTAGGTTGGGAGTTGATGTGTTGGTGTATTTAGAGTATTTTAGATTTTTTTTTATGCCTTATTCTCTGATATTGTTATTGGTTTGGATACTATTTGAGTTGTATCACATTGTACTCATGCATCATATAGTGGTTTGTTTAGTTTTTGCCTTGTTTTGGTTAGTTGCAATGATTGTCAAGTGAATTTCATGATTCAAAAATACCTCCTTCCAGTACAGTTATCCAAAACTATACATAAATAACTATTTTACATCACCATATGACATTTGAAACAATAATAGTTGATATTGAAAGATTGTTGAAACTCCCTTGGCTACCAAATTGATTCCAAGAGATCCTGGTAAATCCTCACCTCCACCAAGTGTACTACTGAGGGAAAAACCCTCCTTAGTACCTCCTCTCTTAGTGTCACCAGTGTCACCATTCATCCTTGAACAGGGATGATGAGCTTACCAACATTGTAAAATCCATCAAGAATATATCTAGTTGGACTATGGTCACACTACATCCCACAATCAACATCCCAGAGTTGTACCATCATGGATATCAAACGAATCATTGGGGTAACAACTATCTACTTGAGGTAAACTATACCATCCTTAAATATCTTGTGTACTCCAACTAGAACTCCAAGCATACATGGATTTCATTGAACAAGAGTACTATGAAGTGATCCAAGGATGGTTAAGGATCCAATCCACAAGAATTACTACTCTACTAAGGTGTAAAAAATTCCTAATGGAATCACCATAACATCAAAACAACCGTAGTGGCTTTGGTAAGATAATTTGGGTATATCCTACTACAAAACCAGAGCTAGTGATAAAATATCTTCAAGTAAAACTCTAAGTACCCTTTCTCCCTAAGACACTAGTCGATTAACTCAACAATTCTTTGGAGTGGATAATCTTCCTCATGTCACCTGGTTCAAGTGATACCAATTTACACCCAACCTCAAGCACTCATTCACCATTCAAGTTAAAAATTGTGGGCTACCCAGGTTAACACACTAGGTCTTTCACAATCTGTTTTTCTATACACACATGGTTCCACGTTTATCTTATGAATATCAATTGGGACATTTTATGTTCTATTTCCAAAATTAGGGGTGATCCTTTGTGTTAGTCATTGCAGAAGCATACATTTTAGTGTGTATATAATCTTGGCACACCACTAGAAATACCAAATTATAATCCCCATCAATACTGGAAAAAAATATCATATCATCCAGTACTCTAGAAGCATCACTAGTCAATCGACATGAAGTCAGAAGCATCCTCTTTCACATGATCCCATCCTACTCTTCTTAGGATCACTCCTTATTAAAGGAGGAAAACTCTATCCCAAAAAGACAAAAACATTTCCACACTCACTGGTGGAAAAAAAATATGTATTGATGGTTGTATACCATTCTATACTAAAGAAGATAATGTAGGGTCTTAATGCCACTAGGAGGAGCTTCCACATGAAGCTCTTCTCTCATTAAAGAGTTGGGTCACAAAATTAGTTGAAGTGTGTAATCACTGATCTTATCTGTAGGATCCTCAAACACAAGTTTCGAGAGAAAAGGCCCAAGAGGTATCCAAATTTCTCGAACATGGGATACACTCAGGGATAAGGGGCTCATGAATCCATGTGAAAACAACAACTAGGGAAGTAAAAACTTTCATCGTACCACAAACAACACTCGAAGCGTTTGCAAGATACTACTTCTTGAAACTTATTGTTCTCCTTCACCACCTATTTACCACAACCAATGAATTCACCAACACTTTATGAGAACAACCATCCTAAAACACACCAACCAAAGGAACTCATCCACTAAACAGAGACACTATCTGCTTTAGGCAGCACTAACTCGCCTGCATGGTTTTTGATTTCATGTCATGGACATACCTCATGGGTGAATTCCACGTCTTCCTAGAATTTCCAAATTCATGAAAAAAATAATCAACATAGGTCTCTAACGACACCTCATTTATCCTTGTAATTTAACTTGAACAATGGAGGAAAATGTGTGTCTCTTATTTGTTTCTAATCATACAACAACAAGAGTAGAATGAATATATATCATACATCAAAACTCTACTAGATCTTATAGATAATGAACCTATAGTGCATGCATCTATCCAAAATTATAGCCACCAACTTCCAAAAAACTTATATTGTCCCACCTGAAGGTACTGGTGGCAGCATCAAATCAAAGTTCCACCCACCTCATGCCACTCCACCAGCTAATCCATAACTTCTTCCTCCATATAGATCCTCTTGCACTAGTTGGTACCTCTTCCAAGTTGGTTCTTTAACTGCCTCTCTGACTGAATAAAAACAAGTAGAAAAAACCACATGATATTTTCTCTTCCATCATAATAATAGCATCATATCATCCTTAGAGAACTAATATGTCCTTAAGGTATCTAAAGAAACCACTAGTTTCTTGAATTGTGTCTCATGCCTACTATCGATAGATCTTATTGACCCTCTATACTAATAAATATCTACCTAAAAATCTCATGGTACGTGTTCAAAATATTTTCATCATCATACAACTCCAAAAGATCGATTCAGGAATTATTCTACCTTGTTACATCCACCTAAACCATTGGAGGGGGATCTAAGAACAAATCATCATGAGAAAGTGAAACATTCTAACAATCCTGAAGAAAGATTTAGACATGACTAAAACCCTTCATGGAGGCCTGATCATGAATCAGGATGAGCTCTTAACCCTACTGTGGAAACCTCATTCATTGTCCTCATGAATAAATCTTGAAATATTACAAGATATGACACGATCATTAAGTATATCTGGTGAGATGACTCAACAAAGACATTAAAACCACAATCCATTACAAAATGATGGATGTATAAAAATTTTCTCTCCAACCAGTGCTTACATGTAATAATAATAAAAATAGGTTATCAGAGTCTTGATGAATGGATATGTTAGCCACCGCACCCACACTATAGTCCCAAGCCTGAAATATGAACTTTGAACACATAACATTGTTTCCATAAAACCCAATCCAATATCATAGAATTTGGTCTTAGGTTGGAACACCTTACGGACCCTAAATCTTAGCCAATGGAGTTTCATAATACTTCAAGATAGTTATCCCCTATGATATCGCTCTACCACAACCCGAACCGAAGGGTATTGAGTTGAAACTACCCCAAGCCATCCTCCAATAGTCTAGGCTTTGGAAACAATCACTGGGTAAGCATACCCACACATGGGAGTAATTATCCTATCATACCTATACACACAAATGTGTATCTAAGATCATACAATGATGAAATGTAAAAAAATGTTAACAATGTATGCATACATCTATAATCCTCTAATCAGAGTATGACATAGAGTAATGGACTGTAATTTTTTTTTCCAAATATAGGCCCACCCAGAACTAGAAAATAAAGTCCAACATACTCAGATGGATCGGATTTTTATCAATGAAACACTGATATGATCCTCAGTTTTTCATTCTGAACTATGATCCACTTACTAATAGTTCTCCAAGGACTCTATGAAAAGGTTTTCCATCTAAATAAGATGTGAAATGTTTGGAAAGAGTTCATGCAGGGGTGATTGTAACAATACCTAGTAGGAAAACCCAAAAATAGCAATTATAAACCCTCAAGAGTAGTCAAATCATAAAACATACGTATGTAAAAAATATATGAGACAAGCCAGCAACAAAGTATATCCCTAATACTCTCATAAAATAATTTGATTCTCATAGGACTCATCCAATAACATCCATAGATCCACTGTGTTGTTTCAATGTAATGCTTCTCTGGGAGGAACCAATCCTCGTGTTATACTACTACTAATAGATATCATCCTAGAGGTCACACCGGCTAGCTCTAGCAAAGAATAAGAACATAGGATACTAACAGGGTTTATCCAAGATACACTCCCCATCAGTATAATACCTCATCTGAAAGATTAAATCTTGATAAAAAACTAGGGGTTAATGCCTAGGGCTAACAAGGGGGACACTAGACCCTACTGGAAACATCCTTCATGATTGGGGATTAGTGCCTTGGTAAACAATGTTCAAGTTGATTCCAAAAAACCCTATATAGGTAATATCACAAATTAAATGAGGATCTCCCTGGGCCTATTGAAGTGATACATTTTTCAAGACACTGAGGAATATATTAAATAAAAACAAGACTACTTACTCTACAATAATGAAACTCACCCACACTACAATGATCATCAAGAAGCTATATAGGGGTCACCCTCTACGATTAGAATGAGATTATTCAATGAAAAATTCAAGTAATATACTAGGGGAACACAATCAATATATACTAGTCATGGGAAATTCATAATTCCAATAAATAAAGTTGATTTGAGAAGAAAAGAGGGATATAACATCTCCTAAAAAGAATACAAGGCATGTACCTTGGGGTGGATGATGTGTCTCTAAAATCCTATAACTTCTCATGTAACATGCTCACATGAAATTCATTTAAAATAGTAAATGTTCTATCCTCTATGGTTACGTGACATGCATGTGTCGATCTGAAACTCGATGTGTTTTATTCTAATTCCTGTGTACATCGAGCCCTTCCTAGGTACTTAGTTGTGATCGAGTTCATGAATCTACCCATGTACATCCCAAATACATGTTGGGTGGGACCACATGGCCACCTGGCTGTATAATCCTTGTACATTCCAAGTTGTTTTCCATGTTTTACATGGCGTGTTTATAGGAACACATAGTGCGTAACACAACATAGCCTCATTTGCATTTAATCCCGTGTACATGCCAAGCTGGTCTTCTAAGGGTCACATGGAATGTGACACGCATCAAATAGAGTGAGATACTTATCTCTTCATAGAAACCCTAACTTTGTACAAAAGGGGGATACAAGTCTTCTCTTCTTCCAGACTAAATGACATGTAGTTGGGTTTTTAACAGAACATGTGAGGTTATCATGTATCATCACTCTTCAACCTAATTACATCATATCTGTCATGAAATTCATAGAAAATCATATATCTCAATTGGTGAGATCCCATCAGCCACTGTCGGATAGATTCCATCCATCCCTATCCCTCAGGAATTGGTTCTCATCATGTCAATTCATTGTTGCATGCCACACACAAACCAAGGGGTGGCCAATCTATCCCCAATCACCCATCTCCATCACACACCAAGACTATATCACTGATCGTAAAACTGGATCCACAGAAGGGATCCATTATTCCACAGATTGGCCATGAAATTATTGCTTTCTGGGTATTTGTCAAACTATTGACCAAAATATATGCCAGTGTTGATCACTCATTGAACGAGGAGAGAAAAACACAGAGCACAAGATGGGGAATAAAACTCGCCCTTTTTTGGAATATACTTTATCTGTTTTTGTTAAAATGATGAAAAATATCCAATAATGAGAAAATAATTATTATCACTGAAATACCTGATAAACAAATCAATTCCCATAATACACCCAACCCATGAATCAATCTATTAGTCGACTGATTCACATTCATCATGGGATAAGAAAACATTAATAAATCCACATTAAAAAATCTACATGGAGTTTAAATCGATCATTGATAAAGAGAGGTACCACATTTCTGTCATTGGAAATATCCAAAAACTTCGTTGGCACATGATATTCGATATGATCTTGATCCATCATCGTCTACCATGGATCCCTCAAAATCTCCTCTCCAATGGTCCCCTTAATCCTTAGGTTTTGTGGCTGACCATATTTATTCAGGAATAGTTATGGTGAAATAGAGGATACCTGTTCGCAACACCTAAATAAAGAAATTAATTTATGAAATTAATTTATTTTATTATTTTTTTTTGTGATAGAATTATACAGAACATCCCAAAGATGAAAAATATTATGTGACACCTAGTGTAAATCACACATTCTGAACACAATCGGGGTCTCATATTTCTACTATGAGATTCTGTTTTTTAGTCATTCCACTTTTTTAGAAAAACTCAGTTTTTTTAATATTAATATTTATAAAATTTTTAAAATACCAACTATGGGATCTTCCAGACTAATAATCCCACACCATCTTAGTGCCTAGATCCAAAAATATTCCTTCAAATATTTGAAAGTATAAAATTCAAAAAAAAAATGAGACACTATATATTGGGTATTATGAAGACTTGGATTTAGTCCATTATAAAATCAATTAATTTTAATTTTGGGTTAGTGAAAAATCATAACCCATATATAACTAATTTCATAAATATAGATTCAAATATAATAATATAATTATCAACCATTTTATTTAGATAAATAATTAGTCTCTCAATTTTAATCCATATAGACTGAAGAAAATATTTGTGATGAAACATATTCTTGAAATCCCACCAGATAACTGATATGATTTCCTCATCATTTATATATTCTTTACATGAATTCGCTGTTATCATTATCCCCTACCAGATGATATAATTCTAGAAAAACCTTTTTTATACAAATTTAGGCCAAAATATGTTTCTTATAGATAATACTTTACTTTAAAATGAAACTATATCTATCTTCCCAATAAATTATAGAGGTCAAAAACACATGAATAGATTAATCACTAAATGTTCATGAATCATTGAAGAAATATTATACATATAATTATGGTTATTATCTTTAAAATACACCATTTGGGATAATGTATTTATGATATTTTAAACTCCATCACCCATGCAATTTGATTTTAAATTAGAAAAATTATCTCTAAACCATTTCCTATGTGTTGTTTAACATTAATTTTCATATATTTATTTTCTCCCACCAATTTAAAAATAAAAAAATAATAATAATTCAATATGAGTTTATAATACAACTCAATATAAATCTAGTTTAAATATTAATTATATCTTCCCATACTGATTATACTAAACTAATTTTTTATAACTTAGAGACACATTATTAAGGTTTTCCTTCATAATTGCTAAAATATTGTAAATAATTATTTGGTATTAAATTTAATTTTCAAGTCACAATTCCATATCTATAATGATAACATTACATCATTTCATACATATACTAAAAATTTAATAAAATAAATCACAAAATCATAAGTTTAATATCAATATTAACTGAAAACATAATAAATAGGAACTTATTAAAAACACCAATTTAATTATTTTCTAAAAATATTCATGGTCCATATATATTCTACCCTTCATAATAATATTATTGTTTTTGAGATTTTAAATAAAAAGGGTGAGACAAAATCATAGTAATGGTATTATAAAAAACAATGGTATATTAAGGAAGAAAGAATGGGTTAAATAAAGATAAAAATATAATCATGGAAATTATCATAATTGATCATTATAAATAAATAATGAATGAATCATCATGAAACATAAGAAATAATCACATGATATAAATAATTATTATAGAATACATGGAATTAAGATATAATTAATCCATGATAATCGTAAATCATAAATATAATGTCTTATGATGTCTTATGAGAAACTACCTACCAATGTCATGGTACCAAAAACATGTGTTCAAAATAACTCCTTTGATAATTGCAATTTGTAATATCATATTATTATAATGGGATCCAATCATATGGATACTTACTAATTTAATGATAACATAACCATGCTTCATACATAGTATCTTCAATGATAAAACATTTCCCAATGAATCAAAGGGATATATAATTATATGTTCAACTGTCAGATAAATTTTACAATATAAAAAGTACTTTTTTAATAAAATAACTTATATGACCCTATAACATTAAAAAATTGTCACATCTGAGTAATTCCCCTATTTGATTGGCATGTGGAACTCCCTTATTCTAAATTTTACTTATTTTCACTCTTTATATCCACGAGGACTTATATAAAAAATTTCATCAATAGAAATCTATGAAACAATACTATTGGTGTTTATTTTATATAAATTCCAAATTAATGGAAAATATAATATAAAGAAGCATACTATATAATAAATAAGAATGTATAATGAGGCGAATCATAGAGAAAGGTTATTTAATAGATCATAAGATTCATATCAATGGTTTATTTTGTAGTCCATCAATAATCCTGTGATAGTAATGATATTTATAGGAAAATTATGCATTTTAGTAAATGATAATTATTAAAATATTCAAAAAAAATAACACAAATTGGTAATGGATGAATCCAATTTAATTTTATGAGTATGTTACCCATATATATATTATTCACTTGGAAAAACCCAATCATTAAATATTATTAATGTTTTTAAAAATCAACACTAAAGGTTACTTATTCAAATAATACCTTGATGATAAATGAATTATTATAAACAAATTAATCCCTATAAATTATTTTTCCCACCCCTGCATCAGAGGCTGTAAGTTGATGTAATTTTGGTTTAGTACTCATTTTATATTTTATAGAAGATCAATTTTTTGTGGATTTAGAAAAGATAATGTAAAGAAAATAGGATTTTCACTTTCTTAGTGGTTCTTAGGCGCTAATTTAAGTATTTTTGTTTCAATTATCAGAATATAATATATTTTTAGGGACTTATATGATGTAGAATTCTTGTGTGTGTTGTGAAATTATATGTATAGATTTATTTTATTTTCCTTTATTGAAATTTTCATAATGAATTAGATGCATATATTTCGTATTTTCATTTTAGTGATAATATATTTTACGTTTCATGAAAAAATGATTCATATTTTATATTTATAACATTTCAATGCTAGTCATAATCCCTTAGCGTATTTGAGGTTTTCATGGGGTGATAGATAAAACCTTATTATCGACCATGTTACGGATCCATTGGGATTGGGTTATATCATGGTAAATAATAGAACCCCCTCATAAAAAAATTAATCCATGGAACATCCATATTTATTCACCATTAAACATTATGTTATAATCATAGTACTACATAACTAAGAACGTGATGGATGTGGAAACAAGTGGTTAGATTCATTTTAAGATAAATCCCATGATGTACCCCAACATGTAACTCATGATGTAGTTATAATCGACCATGAAGTGGATAGATAATAAAACATGTGGTCTCAAATAGACATGAATGGATGATTTTGTCATCAAAACTCTGATAACCTTTAATGTAGTTTATCCTCTCAAGGAAACCCTTGATCCACCCTTAATAATGTCAATGTAATTTTGGACATAAAATAGACTCTGTAAATTTTCAATTAGACTCAATCATTTGTAGGAAACATTGGTCATTTCCTGTCAACCCTCGAGATTTGGATAATCTTAGGTGGAGTCGATTAAAACTAAGAATTGTTAACCACTGTAGGTTAAATATAAAATATAATTCTTTTAGTTATTTATTTAAATGTATTGTTTTATATACCACCCATTCAAATAAAATTCCTTAATTCCATCAAAAAATATATGGACTAGAGAACCTTCCTATTTTAAACATACAATACACCTTATTTTCTTTCATCCTAGCTTAAAAACAACACCAAAATAGATATTATTTTATATTAAAATGTGTTTTTATGATAAAATTATTAGAAATAAATTATATTTTGTATAAAACGTATTATTTATGTTTATGTGATAATTTACTAGGATAATGAAATTTTATTTCATGTGTGAAACAATTAATAATAAATAGTTTACCATAAGTTCTCTAATGAGAGAAATTCTTATATACCATTGGGAATAATACATTTTATTTTATTTTATTTTTATATTTATATTATCATTATAAAGTTAAGATTTTATTCAAATTTTATCTTCCATAATATAATTTTACAATGTTTCCTTCAACTATTTATTTTTATTTATTGTATATTAATGTTTATTAAGATCCATTGTATTTCTTGAATATCTAAATTTCTTTGTTCTATAAATCATCTTATTTGGTTTATTATTCTCTAATATAATATTATTATTTTATTATATTAATTTCTTATACTTCAATTCAATATTTTTTACTTTATCACAATTGATATGAAAAGGTTAATTTAATTATTAAATTGTAGAGAATTATGGTTCATATCATGATTAGAAAACCTCTTAATATTTTTTTATTAATTATACTTTGTCATAATTATTTAATTTTAAAGAATACCCACTAGTTTATTTATTCATATTACAACTCTAAGGGATTTTAAATTCTTTCTTATTTTTTCTTAAAGTCCATCGATTTATTCGAATTAATATTTTGAAATTAAATAAACAATTAATAATTTTTCACAATAAAAACTTGTTCTATATAATTTTTAAAAGTTTAAAATGTTATTAAACCCTTATTATATTATTTATTATCATTTAATTTTAATTTCTAACCATTTTATTATCTAGTATATTTTTTCAATCACCTTAACCTTTGTATTAGTTTATCCAAATTTTTATATGGACCTAATTCATTATATTATTCAAAAGATAACACCTTAAATGATTTAAGAGTTATTCCATTATTTTTAAAGTTTCCTTATTCATATAATATTTCTTTTTCCAATTTATATTATTGTTGACATTAAGAAAATTCATCTATCTAGTGAATATTCATTATTCATTTTATTTTCCCATGAGGATTCTCTCCTTGAATGACACATTTTAGGTATATCACTTTGGAATACATAAATTAATATAGTAATATTCATTTATTATCCTAGTTCATTGTTTTAATTATGTATTTTATTAAATATGTAGTATATATAATATACCAATTCATTGTAAATTATATTAGGTATTTGATATTTTCCGTCAACATTCTATGGTATTATATTTATATATTTTCTTTATAATGGGGAGACATATATAAATTTATTTAAATATCACATCTACAATATATATATATATAAACATGAATAAATACATTTATACTAATAAAATAATATAGTACATTCATAAATTTTGATTTTAATTAATATTTAATAGATACATCGTCATTTACAAAGTTTAGATCAATTTGAAGAAAAAAATTATATGGTTTGATCATTAAAGTCCGACTACATATTTTAGGGTTCTCGATGTTGGAATACATCCTTATTTTCTATTAGGTTTGGTTATATCCATAAAAATATTTTTTATCAGCGATACACATACATCAATATTTTATTTATTAGGAATATAATGATCTATTTCCCTAGACCAATTAGTCTACCAAAATATTTCTTAGATCCAACTATGTATGCCACTTCTTTTTCGAATTTCCAAACCTTGTGGCCTGAATTGAACAGTTAAAAATTTAAATTTTTTTATAAATAGTAATAACAATGAAATAAAATAAATTTTAAACAAAAATATTTTTATATTTGTTCAAATGAAATATGACACATATACATATTCACCCCTATAACACCTTGATTATGTGATCTCTAATATAAAAATAAATAAATTTAGAATTTCTTCATAACTTTCTAGAAGTGTACTATCTTTTTCTCACATTAATGGAAAACCTTTCATGGCATGAATTTTATAGTAAAAGAAAAATAAATAAATACTACCTTTTATAGTTAAAATAACCCCAAAACCAAATCTAATTTTCAAATGTAGATATAACCCATTAAAATTTAAATATAACTGGGAGTATAAATTATAAACTAATGAAATTAAAATTATAAACATAATTATAGTTTTTATGTTTAGTGGTTCGTTGTTTCTCCTTCTATAAAAAATATATTAAATAATCTTTAGTATTTACTGATTAAAATGATTCCAAGTTATTGAAACATCCATTTACACCTACATTGACCATCTCTATTGATATATTAAAATGATATATGATTTAAAAGTTAAAATCATAAGATAAGGTGTCTTTGATTATGTGAATCAATGTCCATTTTTCCATTTTTTTCATATGAAATAGTTCCATCACATTATAATAAATGGTTATTATGTAATGAACTACCCAAGAACTTTAATTATCCTAAACTAAAGCATTAATTACCCTAAGTGTATCCCCTGATATCTTGGGATTTGAAACTAACACTATGGGTCTAGGGAAAATATTGTGGAATTGATTATCCTAATTTAGTGCCGAATTGGGAAAATCATGGATTCTAATAAAAATTGGGATGAAACATTTATATATCATAAATTTCCAAAAATATGAAAATAATAAAGTAGTGGATATTTACTTTCCAAGTATAATACTAATAAATTAACCCATTAATATGTTTAAGGACATAATAAATTAATATTACATATATTAAATAAAACTATACAAAATTAGAAAATTTGAAAATGGGAAAAATAGAAAGGATCCTTCAAAACCCTATGAATAATGTTTTCCATAATTATAACTCCTTGAGATATTAAGATATATTTCTTGTTAAATAATTGTAATTTCTTTGATAGCTTGTGATAAATAAATCCCTAACAGTAAATGAACTATAATATAGTATACTACTATATCCTAGAAATTAAATTAGTGAAATTAAATATGATAACCACATTTTAAAACAATATATAAATATTATAGATGATGGAAATATATTTTTAGTAAAGTCATTATATTCTTTAAAACTATATTTTCCCTCAAAAATTGGGTTTTATTTCATTTTATGAGAAAATAATATAATTACTTTCTTTCAGTTTTGTAAAACAAGTTTTACAAAATTGAAATCATTTTTTAAATAAAAATTTTAAAATTATATTCGAGTGATTTTTTATAAGTTTCTAAAAAGTTTTATTATTTAATAAATAATGAATAACTCTGATTTTTATTGAAGACTCCCTTTTTATTTAAAGCATTTACAATGTTCCATTTCATTTTTAAATAGTTTTAAAAGTAAAATTATTTAATTTTTTATATTAATAATCAAATTATGGTAATTGTAATTAATTATTATTTTAAATTTAGAATATAATCTTTTTATACTTGAGTAAACATTTTTTTAAACTGCTTTTCATCATGTTTCATGTGTTTAATTTTAAATTAAATTATAACAATTCAATGAATTGAATATTGAAAAGTAGATTTCATATTTGTAATTGGAAGCTTAGATTTTTTTAAGAAATTTCCTTCTGTTTTTACAAATTATGAATAGTAATAGTGGTAAATATGTTTCACTGTGGTATGGGTAAAATTGATAAAATTGGGTTATAACCATTAGATAATGTCTCACAATCAACCCAACACTTTCCTTTATTTCATTGGATTGAATAAAGTCAACCAGAGACATCCCAAATTTTAATATATACATTTTTTTCCATTTCCCTTGATAATAAAATTTATATTATTCTCTGAAAATAAAATCCCAAAATTCTAGTCTCTTATAATAAATATCTCTATTTTTTTACATATAGATCAAATTAACATACTTTTACTTATATATTTTTACATGAAACATGGATTTTTATTATCATGTTATTTTTTAAATTTTTAGTGATTGAATAATTACCTTAAATTATTGCACAATGTTGACACAATACTTGTGCAAGATGTTTAACATCATGTAAATGGTTTTAAATACTCTAAAAGTAATGTTGTTTGGGTCAGCTATAGTTCCCCAAAAAAATTATAGTTGGATAAAATATATTAGGGATATTTTAAATTTTTATATTCAAATTAAAATACCATCTTGATGTTTTTAAAGTCAAATAAATTAATAGTGTCAAAAATGACATTAATGATATTTTAGAAAAAATAATATATTATTAAATAATTTAATAATAAATTTTTTAAATTGTAAAATTATAATGAAAAATGGATGAAAATGGAATCCATTTTCTATTTATTATCTAATTTTTTGTAATTAAAATTATAAACCTTTAAGATTAAAAATGTCGTCATCATCGTTATGGTTAAAATTGGTTATCAAAGAGGTTAAACCAAAAGATAAGGATTAAAATGACATCAAAACCAATATAAATTTCATTAAAATATTATATATCAACCTTAAACGCATTTAATTAAAATTAATGGATATTTATAATCATTATACTTTATCAATACATTAATTATATTTAAATTTTATAAGTTATTCCATGTTTTTTATTTCCCTTCTGTGTAAAAGAAAACCCTTTATCTTATTTCATTACACATACCTAGGACATATATCTAACCAAACCATGAACATTTAACTTATTAACTCCGCTTTCAATGAAAAATAGTTTTTAGTATTCATAATATTCCATTACAAGGGTCATTAAAACGAGATATAAATGAGACATGCTGAAGAACAGGTAATTGTCTTACCATAACACTTTATGATTATTTCTCCTTCCACCTCCTATAAATATTTTAATATCAATAATAAATTAATAAATTAATTATTTTATATATAATTAACTATAATTATGATTCTTTAACTATGATTATCCACCCCTTATTCTGTTAAACGGTAAGTAAAATTAATGCTTGTGCGTACATGTGGACTACCACCTCCACGTAGCGATACCATTCATTTTCAATCATCATATTTCATGTATGATTATTATTATTGGTTTAATGTTTATATTTTATATTTATAATACAACTTTTATATCAAATATATATTCTTACCTTCCAATCTATTGGAAAACTATAACATCAGTCATGTGTATGTCTAGTGTACGACCTCCATGAAGCGATGTGATTATTTTTCATTTATGTCATACATGGATGGTAATAAAGATAGATTTAATGAATATTTATATATGTGATGTATATAATACAATAATGATTCAATTATTCTGAATTATTATTTACCTTTTTTTATTTCATATTTCAAAAAGTCAAAAAAAAACATCCATGTGTATGTAGTCCCTATAGTCTCCAGGAATAGTGTAATTCATTTTGATATATCTACCATTTAGAGATTAATATATATATATATATATAATTAATATTATATATATATAAATATGTATATCATGATTAACATTATGAAGATGATGGAACCCTGATCAATGTACATGGACCAATATTTTTGAACCAAAAGATGCCTGAGAAACAAAGTAGTTTCCACCTGGAATAGTGATTTTAAAAACAAATTGTTAATAAACTAGCGATAAGATGTCATAAATATATTATATATGATATTATATTTATATATTTTTATAGTTATGGAATAAATTTATAATAAATCTATATTTATTATAAAGTATGTTTGAATATGTATGAATAGAGGAAAGACCTGAGGTAAAGGATTTTTATCTCATTTTTATTTCGGTGAGACACATACAATAGTTAAAAAAATTCTTTTATATTGTGTTTATACTACCCATGAATTTATTTTATTATTATTCTCATGAAAATTATGTTGATATGCATATCCATTTAAATTTCTATCTTTTATATGATTTTGATTCAGAGATTACCAAAGCGGTAAATGATTTATGTTTGAATCCCATTCAAATCAGGGTTTTTTATAAAAGTATTTACATTGAGGAAATTATATGGTACATATCTAAATAATCCCTTTCATTTTTATTATCCTTCAATTAGTTCTATACATTTTAATTTTTATTACTATATTCTTCTCTTTAGTACTCTGAATGGTTCTAAAAATATTTTTATGAAAATATAAACTTTTTACTCATCTTTTGATTGGAAAAACATTTCCTCAAAAATATATTATTTCCAAAATGTCTTTAAAAATATTCAAGATATTCTCCAATGATTTTTAAAAGTATTTTTTTATTATGTTTTACATTTTAAAACAATATAATTTTCTGGTCATTTTCTAAATGAGGTAATTTTTACAGAAGGTGTGAACATAATATTTACTTTAATGATTATGTAATGAATATAATTTCACAACTTCATGAATGATCAATTCCTTAAAGGTTAATTTATATGTTTCTATGGTTATTTTCAATGAAAGTGTTTTTTATAATATTTTGGAAACATTTTTATTTTAATTATGTTATTTTATAATGAAAATGGTCTTTTTCTCAAAAAATATTCCAATGATGTTTTAATGAAATTTTTCATCTATGATGACATTCTTTGATGTTACTTATGAATTACTAGGTAAATAATCCAATGATATTATCCTTATTATTTCTCTCAATGGTTTATCATAATGGATCTGAAATAAACACATATTTCCCATATCATAATGGATAAAGCATCACTAATTATGCTTATTATTATTATTTGAACTTATGGTTCATGATTTATTTATGACGATTCAACATTAATATGAATCTTTTAGTTTTAAAAGTTAATTTTTTATTCCATTACTCATGTTTATGATATAATATTTATTTGGTATGAACTATGTGATTTATAGTCATGATATCATACCGTTATGCTTATCTTATTCTTTTATAAGATCATTGATTTATATCTCTCATGTTAACCCTTACTAAAAATATGAAATCTACCTTTCTTATGTTTACTTTTACCATGTTATGAATAAATAATTTAAGTAGGGTATGTCCAAAATGGCACAAATTCAGAATAACCTTATGATAGATGATGAAGAATATACATAAATAAGATGTTCATGTATCTAGCATCCAAATTCACTGAGCCTTTAACTTTTGGAATTGATCATAATTTTATGTATTTAATATTAAACAAAAAAATTAATATTTTTTCATGAAAATAGTGTGTCACTATAGTAAGTATTATAATTATATTTCAACAAATATATAGAGATCAGGTTTTTAAAACTTTAATGAAAACATTGAGAATAATTCTAAATATAGTTTAACATTAAAAAGTTTTTGTAACTACCATTCATAACTCGGGTTAAGCCTAAGAATAGATAGACTAAAAATGAGATTTCATGATTTAGAAATCCTATGAATTATTTTTTATGACTGATCACTTTTATTTAATATGCCTTATAATAATGCTAACCATTTTGGTTTTGTGTGGGATTGAAGATAGATTGATGAATTTTAGGTTTTAAAAGGTAATGTCAAATACTTAAGTACTCTATATGAAATTAATTATAGGAATTCCTATTTATCAAGATGAGTCCCAAGGGATTATAATTAATTTACTTAAGGATTAATTATTTTTTTAGTGGTGAGACCTCCAAATGGTATGATGGTTGCATCTCAAGTCTATAGTAGCTCTCCAATTTAATTATTTGGGAATTTGGTTCCTAAAAATCATGTGATACTCTGTTTTGTAAAATTTGATGTGATTATAGACATATATTGACATTCATTATATGTTTCCCATATCCGTTACTGGTGAAGGTAAGTCACATTTCATATTCAAAATGAACCAATGATCATTTATTATTGTGATTATGTAAACAAAATTCCAATGTAAATTACTTATATATTGTGGGTTTTAATTCCTATAAATGATGGGTTTCTATATCCAATGTTTTGGGAGAAACACAAGATTGAGGTTATTCTTCTTGTATGGGAGCCTATTTCTATTTTTGTTGATGATATTCCATGTCTACCAATGAATCATGAAATTGATTTTTCAATTGAGATCATACCTGGTGTCACACCTATTTCAATTAATCCTTATAAAATACCACCAATTGAGTTGTGAGAATTGAAGAAGAGACGCTATGAGAATCTTGATAAGGGATTCATATTCCTGGTTGAATCGCCATGGGGTTCACCTATTATTTTTAAGAATAATTATGGTGAATGCATCTTTGTATTTATTATCAAGAACCATGTAGGATCACTATAAATAATGAATATCATTTACCACATATCGATGATTTTTTTGATCAATTATGAGATTTAAAGTAGTTTTCTAAGAGTGATCTTCATTTTATATATGATAAATTGAGTTTCAAGAAAGATATCAAACCCAATAAATCCCTTGGTACAATGTGTCGAAAATATTAATCTATAGTGATTCCATTTTTACTTAATATTTACTCTATTATCTTCAATTATTTAATGAATATAGTTTTTATAGATTACATTGATCAGATTGTGGTAGTATCTATAGATTATATTCAAATATATTCAAATTGAAATAAAGTGAATGAATATCAATTCAGAATTGTTTTGAAGACTTTGAGGATGGAAACATTGTATAAAAATTTCACCAAACATGAATTAGGTATTTTCATTCATTAGTCATATAATCTTAGGTGAGTGTATATCAATGAATCATTCCAAGAATTATGTTATTGTTAAATGTCCTAAAGAAACCATAATAACTAAAATCTTTTTTTTTCTTGGGATAGAAAGATACTAACAACATTTTTTGAGGGATTTATCATAGTTATCTAATTCAATCACAAATTTGACTTAGAAAGGGGTTAAGCTCTTATCGATATATGAATGTGAAGGGTGTTTTAAGGAGATAAAGAGAAGGTTGTTCAGTGATCCTGTATTCACACTACCCTATAGTGGGGATGGGTTTGGGATATATAATTATGCATCAAATAAGGGAATTTAATTTTTTACTTATGAAGAATAATATATATATATATATATCTAAAGCCTTGTTACAATTGATGATTCATAAGAAAAATTAACCAAGTCATGAAATAGAGTTATCTATAGTGATTTTTTAATTAAATATTTGAGGTAATTGTCTTTATAGAGAAATGTGTGATATTTACACAGATCATAAAATTTTAAAGCATATATTCACTTAGAAATAGATAACTATATTCCATAGGATATTATTTTAATTGATTAAAGATTAGTGTTTTTCAATACATTACAGCCTTGTTAATGAAAAAAATGGATAATGCTCTGAGTCAGAAGGACCATGATATTTTTTCCATTATGAATATTTAAAAAAGACCTCATTCTTATGGATTATCAGTATATTGATCTTTAATTCCAATGGAAAGGGGAAGGATCATATCATTATTAAATTAATGGTTAAATATCCATTAATTTGAGGATTAAAGAGACATAGAGGGAAGATATAGAACTACATATGAAAATGAATCATGTTCTTGAGTTCAGCCCTGATTATGAAGGAATTAAGGGTTTTTGGAATTTTTTTCTATGTCCCTTCAGTACCATAATTATAGGAGTATTTTTTGGATAAGCTCATAGCTCATTATTATTTATTCATCTTGAATGTGTGAAGACTTATAGATATATACATGATTATTTATTATGGGGAAAATGGAAATGGATATTGCAGAGTATGTATCTCAATTTATGCTATGTAAACAAGTTAGGTATATGAAACATAAATCTCAAGGTATGTTACAACTCTTAACCATACCTGAATGGAAATGACAAAAAAATACCATGGATTTCATAGGGAGGCACCCAAAAATATAAAAACCATAATACTATTTGGGTAGTAGTTGATATCCTTATGATGATAGAATACTTCATTTCTATCAAGTAATATTTATAGCTTGATCATATTTCCATGTTCTAAATTCATTAAGTGGTAATATTAAATGGATTTCCACATTATATTATAACTTATTGAGAGATGAGGCTTACGTTGATGTTCCATAGAAGTATTGAGAAGGATTGGGATATAGAGTTTAGCTTTAGTACTACATATAAATTTTCAAAAAAATGGTCTATGTAGGAGGAATATTAAAACTCTATTAGAATCATATAGAGATTTTTCTATAGATTTTAAATGTTATTATGATCAACACCATCCTTTGGTGGAAATTTATTACCACAATATCATTCACTCAAGAATTTATATAAATTTTTATAAATATCCATATGGTAGGAAGTGAAAATATCTGGCATGTTGGGACAAAGTTGGATAAAGGAACCTATTTGGACCTAATTAAGAAGACTATATTGTATATAAATTTAATCTATTTAGCAACACATAAAAGTATCCCAGAGTTGACAAAAAAGTTTTGTTGACAATCGATGATGGGACATGGAGTTTGAAGTTAGTGAAAATATATTCAAATGAATATATCATTGGATGAAATGTATGGTATTTTGAATCAAAGGAAACTTGAGCCCCAAATATATTATTATTTTTTATAATCTTGATCGCATTAGGATGGTAGATTATCATTGTTCCCACCCATTGAATTTCAATCATGTTCACGATGTTTTCAATTTATATATCGTGAGAATTCACATATTTGATCCTTAAAATGCAATTAAATAATGGTCTATACTTCTAGATAAATATTTCTCATTTAAAAAAATTTGACTTTTTTCAACATCTTTTCAAACATGAAACTTCTATCCTAAATGAACTAAAATATAGTATATTATTATAAAATAGATGTTAAAATTTTGGAATAAATTGTAATAAACACATTTAAAAAAACTATATTGGTTTTAGATAAAGGAAATATAAATATTATAAATTCATTATACACATCAAAAGTACACTTTTCTTAAAAATGGATTCTATTTATTTTTTGTAAGAAAATATTTTATTTAAAATTTTCAAATTCTAAAAAAATTATTTTTAAAAAATAAATATATTTATGAAATAATCATTTCTAAATTATCCTAGAGTGTATTTTTTTATAATTTTATAAAATGATTTCTTTTTTTGACAAATAGTGGTAAATACTAATTTCTATTGAAAACAATTTTTTCATTTCACGTATTTAAAAAGTTACATTATGTTTCTAAATGATTTCAAATGTAAAATTAATTAATTTATATTATTAATAATCCAATTAACTTTATTGGAAGTATTTTTTTTAGTATAGATACATTTTATACAATTTAAAACATTTGTTTAGAAAATTGATTTCCATCACGTTTAATGGGTTTAATTTCAAATTGAATTCAATCACATATGTGAATTAAATATTTAAAAATATATTACCATATTTTAATTAGGATTTTAATATTTTCTGAATAGTTCTCTTTTTATTTTTTGTTATTATGAATAGTAACTGTGATACATATTGCTCACCTCTATAAGGGTAAAATGTAAAAAACAAGGTTAAAACCATGAGATATATTCTCAAAATTTACAATAAATGTGCCTTTATTTCATTTTATGGAACAAATTGACCACATCTATAATGTCTCGATTCCGGGTGCCACTCAACGGGTGCCCTGAACCCGGTTCGCTACATGACCTCAAGCACATTTCCCCAAATGCTGGAGGCTGTTGACTAGTAGTGAGGGCCCAGGTCTGATAGTGGGGAAACTATACCCTCATTTTCAATGTGTAGCGCAGCGGAATAGATAAATAGCATACAACAACAGCGGAAACAATAAACCATACACATTTAATAGAACAACTGTAGTAAAAGATAACCAACCAGATATATATATATATATATATATGATGCAACATGTCTCATGTTTTAAGAAAACAGCTAGAACATGTTTCAAAGCAGTACAATATGATACAGAGTACAGTAAAACAAAACAAAATAACTGGTAGCATCACAAGCCTAAGCCCTATCCCATGCTCTCCTACTCCTCAGCATCAATAAAGTATTTTTATAGGGTCCTTTTCCCTTATCCATACCTGCAGAAACATAATCTGTTTGGGATGAAAAGCATGACCCAAACAGGGTGTGAGAAAGAATCTCAGTAGGCACCCACCAAAGGCTCGTGTTGAACTATGTGTAAACATGCAACAACAGTGTGCAAAAGTAAATGAAATAAACTAAGCAGTAATAAAAAGTAACTAACTTTACCAGTTATATTTCCATTTAGCATTCATTTCATTATTTATTATTAGGAAACCACCCTAGTGAATTTATATTTAAATAGTTAGTGTCCTCAGACAGGCGAACCCTTACCCTCTGGTAATCAGAATCCAACCCGCAGCTAATTCCCCTTAGGCATAACAGATATTTCCCTCAGGTGTAAAAAGTGTCTCCCTCAGGCACAGAGTCAATTTCCTACAGGCATGAAAGAAGTTTCCCCCAGGCTAAAAGATGCACTGCCCTCAGGCTAAGTAAAACAATTCCCTCAGGCTAAACAAGAAATCGGGCCATGCCCAACATGTAATTAGCAATGCTCATACAATTCCTCTCAAGGAAAAAGTAATGCATAAAAGTAACATGGATTACCATCGGGTATCCTAGCCAAAAGGCTAAACAGAGGAATGCACCCCCGAGGTGGTCCTGGATCCAAGCGATGATCCCAAACAGCAGTTTAATATCACATTTAATTACCTATGCAATTATAGGTATTTAAACAGCCAAGGCCTTAGCCTCATGATACCCTAACATGGGTTCGTGGCACAATAATTCACACAAACGCACAATAGTTGGAAATTAAACACCAGGCCCCCTACCTTAAACGCCCCTGATCAGTATACTCGAACGTTGCTTCCAGAAACGCCCAAGAACGACCTAGATCTGACGTAGAAGAAAACTCATTCAAACTCAAATAACTTCCCTTATAGGAAGAATGGGCAAGAAACATGAAAGGAGAAGGAAGCTCTTACCCGTGCGGTTCCAACGTGATCGACGGAAGTGAAAATGGATTCCCGATGCTCGATCTGGAGATCCACGAAGGTTCAGTCATCCTATCTCGAGATCCCCTCTAGTTTTAAGCCAATCCTGTGAAAATGGTTAGATACTGCCCATTTTAAGCGAAAAAAGAAAGTACACAGCGTGTACTATTGACTACACGGCATGTACTTTCCTCATTTAACTATTCCTCTGGTGGCACCGCCAAACTGTTCATCCGTCGACATGAGTACACGACGTGTATTCCTGACTACATGGTGTGTACTGTCTCCCAGCTAGCAGCCGCTCCCACCATCATATTGTTTCGACTACCGACTAACTACACGTTGTGTAAAGGACCACAACATGGCATGTAGTCGGTTTTTACACCCTTAGTCTCCAACAAGGCTACACACCTTGTGTACTCATCCCACATGGCCAAAGTACACGGCGTGTAGTCCCAAAATTTAACATTTTCCCCCCATTTTCCTTATTTTCTCAAAAAAAACTAAGGAAATGAGAAAGGAAGAAACTCGTACCTCAAGAATAAGAACCGGGTTCTTAAAAACATCCCCCCTTAAATAAATTCATCCCTGAATTTCCCTTCTAAGGGTGGTGAAGATATAGGCCAGAACAGCTCTGGCCACTAAGCACATATGTCGGTCTCCCGCTCCCAGGTTTCGTCCTACACTCGGCCATGCTCCCATAGCACCCGTACGAGAGGAACTAACTGGCCTCGGAGAACCTTCGTGTTCCTATCAACAATTCGAATCAGATGCTCCTCAAAGGACGCATCTGCCTCAAGCTCATCCTCCTCAGGCTAAAAGATATGAGATGAGTCTGAATGATAGCAGTGCAACTAAGATACATGGAAGACATTGTGCATGTCTCGGTATCTCTATGGTAACTGCAATAGATAGGGAACCGGCCTGACTCTCTCCAGAATCTCAAATGGCCCCACATACCTCGGTGAAAGTTTACCCTATCTCCTAATCCACCTGTATCCCAACCTCGGTGAAACGTGCAAGAAAACATGATCCCCAACCATAAACTCCAAGGGTCATATACGGTGATTAGCATAAGATTTCTGATGAGACTGTGCGGTATCCATCCTCTTCTGAATCAACTGGAGCTGCTCAGAAGTCTCCTGCATGAGACGTGGTCCCATTAAAGCTACATCACCTGCCCCTAACCATCACAAGGGTGATCAGCATGTCCTACCATATAAATCCTCGTAAGGTGCCATCTCAATAGTTGCCTGAAAACTATTATTATAGGAAAACTCGACTAGGGGTATATGCATCTCCCAAAAGCCCCCAAAGTCTAGGATGCATGACCACAGCATGGTCTCATGAACCTGTATCGTATGCTCTAACTGACCATCAGTCTGAGGGTGGTAAGATGTGCTCAGAAGCACCTGTTTACCCAGTTCCCTCTGAAAACTCTACCAGAAACGAGATGTAAAACGGGCATCCCTATCTGAAATGATAGAATGAGGGACCCCATGAAGACATACAACCTCCCAGATATACAAATTCTCTAGCTCATCAACACTGAAGGTCTCCTTGATCAGCAAAAAGTGAGCTACCTTTGTGAGTCTGTCCACAACAACCCAAATGAAAACATTGCCTCGAGGTGACCTTGGAAACCCAGTCGTGGAGTCCATCGCGACATCATCCCATTTCCACTTTGGGATGGGTAACTGTTGTAACAGTCTGGCTGGCCTCTGATACTATGTCTTCACTTACTAATAGGTGGAACACCTCGTAACAAAACTAGCTACATTTCTATTCATACCCGGCCACCAGTATTGACGTCTCAAGTCTTGGTAAATCTTGGTAACCCCGGGATGAACTTCCCAAGCTGAAGTATGAAACTCCCGCATTAGTTCCTCACGTATATCCCATGTAACCCATACTCGCCCATGGAAATGCAGAACCTCATCATCACCTATTGTCCACCCAGGAGGAGGGTCCTCTCTTGCCACCAACTCCTGTAGAACTAGGCCTTCTGAATCGGATAGATGTCTCATCCTCACTCTATCCAGGAGGGTAGAGGTCACAGCTAAATATGAAATATAGGTCTGCCCCTGACTGTCGTGCACCTCCAAATGCATCTCAGAGAACAAAGCCATCAGTTTTCATTCACACCTAGCCTCCTACACTGCCTGTATCTGAGTCTTCCTACTCAGTGCATTAGCTACTGTATTACCTTTACCAGGTGTATAGGCAAGCTCAAAATCAAAGGACCGAAGTTGTTCAACCCACCTTCATTGTCTCAGGTTTAATTCATGCTGGGTAATGATGTACTTGATACTTTTTTGGTCTGTGAACACCAAAAATGTTCTCCAAATAGATAATCTCTCCAACAGCGCAACGCATAAACAACTGTAGCCAAATCGAGATCAAGCGTCGGGCAATTCCTCTCATGTGGTATCAACTTTCATGACCTGTACGTAACAACACGGTCACCCTGCATCAACACAGTTCTCATCCCAATCCCTGATGCATCACAGTAAACTATATAGCTCTTCCCCTGCTTTGGGAGTACCAGGATTGGTGCGGATGTCAACTTTCCCTTCAGCTCCTGGAAGGCTGCCTTGCAAGCTTCTGACCAAATGAACTTCACACCCTTCTTAGAAAAACCCATCAACAGTGCTGCTAAGTGAAAGAAGTCATGTATGACGCATCTGTAGTAACCCTCCAGCCCCAAGAAACTTTGTATCTCAAACAAGTTCTTAGGATACTCCCCGAGAACTATTTCTCTCACCTTCTTTGGGTCTACTGCAACTCCTGCCTCTGAGATGATATGACCCAGGAAATTAATCTGTTCCATCCAAAAGTGGCACTTTGAGGGCTTAGCATATAGTTGATGCTCTCTCAGTGTACTCAATACGATCTCAAGATGGGTGTCATGGTCATGTCGAGTGTGAGAGTACACCAAGATATCATCCATGAATAATGCCACAAAAGAATCCAGATAGGGATGGAACATGCGATTCATCAGAGCCATGAAAACTGCTGGCATGTTTGTCAGTCTGAACGGTATAACCTTATAATCGTATATACCATACCTTCTCTTGAAAGATTTGATAGGTACATCAGATGGTCTAACACGCAGCTGAGGATATCCTGATCTCAATTTAATATTCAAGAACACTCATGCTCCATAAAGTTGATCAAAAAGATCATCAATCCTTGGCAAGGGATATTGGTTCTTAACCGTCAACTAATTCAACTTCTGATAATCCACAGAGAGTCTGAGGGTACCATCCGGCTTATTCACAAAGAGGACCAGAGAACCCTAAGGAGAAGTACTGGGTCGAAAGAAACCCTTTTCATATAACTCCTATAACTGTCTCTTGAGCTCCTGCAACTCTGGTGTAGTCATCCAATAAGGAGGAATGGACACCGGTGCTGCTCCTGAAACAAGATCAATAGAGAAATCCACCTAACTCTCTGGAGGAAGACATGAAAATTAATCTGAGAAGACATCCCTAAAACGACCAACCACTGGATGGAAATCCTTCTGACAAGTCCCCTGGTCATCCATATATAAGCTCGCAATCTGGGTTGTGATACCACCTCACCCATGATGCTCTGGTCCATCTTGACATGTCTGAACATCCCACTCACCCTTGTATATAAACTCTCCACCCTCTAGTGATGTGAAACTCACCCTGTGATGATAGCAATCCCCAAAGACCCGAAAGGGAACCAACCAGTCCATCATGAGAATGACATCATATCTCGTCATCTCTATGACATAGAGGTACCAAAGGAAGTGACACCCACCAACCTCAAGGGGGCACTCCTTGCACTGATGCACACCATCCGTTCTAATCCTCAACCGAGTGTATAGCATCATAACAGCAGAAGAAGAAGAAAAACAGAGCCCATGGATCTCCACAATGAATACAGATATGAAACTATGTGTATCGCCCGTATCAAAAAGTACTGAAGACAAAAAAGAATCTATTAGAATAGTACCTCTGATAGTAGAAGGTCTGGGATCCTGCTCCGGCTGGGTCTGTTGCATTGCATATGTATGCCAAGTGTCACGGCCCTGTAACACAGCCAAGCTACCCTGAGCTGCCCTGCCCTATTGCCTCTGAGATCTTGGTGTCTGGCTACCATGGCCATGACCACCATATCTTCCTGCACGCCCTGACATATTCTAGTTACCCAATTGGTAAGAAGCTACTGGTCCTACTCCCGCTCGCAGAATATTCACAGAACCCCTATCACTAGCCACTGATGGAAATGCCCTGCAAAAGCGCTGCAGATAACCCATCTTGCCGCAAGCTCAACACTCCACTGGGTCTCGTGGACACTGCGGTCTCTTGTGCCCCTCTTTACCACACTGGTAGCACATGACTGGACCACCTGAAGTAACTGTATGGCTAGTACCTGCCACCGTGAGAGAAACTCATGTGTCTCTTCCGCTTACCGGCAGAAAAAATACCAGAAAATGGTGCCGAACTGCCCTGGCCTACACCACTAGCTTCCCGAAGGTTCCTCTTAGTAATCAGCGCCTAGTTCACAATAACATGTACTGAAGGAAACCTGAAAACCTTCACCAGTTCTCAAATGTCATACTGAAGACCATCCTCAAAGCGTCTAGACCTCAATGTCTCATCACCCACCAAAACGGGTGAAAAATAATGAAGCTCGGTGAAACAAGTAGAATAATCCATCACTGACATAGCGCCATGCTGCAAATTCATGAACTCTCGAGCTCGATCTACCCTCAGCATATATGGGAAGAAGAATTCATAGAAGGTTGTCTGGAAATCTTCCCACGCCATGTCTCTATGATGCTCTGACTGGGTGGTAACATCTCACCACCTCTTGGCGGAATCACACAGCATATAAGTCAAAAGCTTGACCCTCCACCCTGGAGGCGTCTCAAGTTGATCGAAAATAGTCTGCATCGACCGCATCCAAGACTCTACAGCCTGTGGTCCACCATCCCCGGAGAATGTTGGTGGAAGCTGCTGTTAGAATATACGAGTCAGCTCAGTCATAGATGTGGCAGATGGTGGTGCTCCCTGAAAGGTCTGCATGAACCGCATGAAGCCTTCACGAAACTGCGCATCCACACCTGCATTCGATATAACGGCGGACGCCACATCTGGCTCTACTGGAGGGTCCACATGTAGCCCATGGCCCACCATTTCTGGAGTATAATCGTTTCTTCTCTCCTGGTGAACCACGCGCGGTCGTCTCGGTGGCATGACACTACAATGTCAAACTCACACCTTAAATCCAGATTATCAAAGACTGAAAATGAAGGGACCAAAAGGAGAAAATAAGGAAGAAGGCATTCAAGATTTTCAAAACAAGACTACAAAGTGTGTATACTAACTACACAGCGTGTACCTAACTTCTCTTCCCTGCCCAAGTCCTTCCACACTGCTGATCCACACGGCTCCAATTAAACAAAACTACACGGCATGTACTTAAGCTACTCGGTGTGTATGGTGTAATTTTCTAACTTCCCATTTCGCTTGTGACACGGCCGACAACTCGTCTTGATACTACACGGTGTGTGACACCTGTAAACAGCGTGTACACTGTCCCGTTCCCCAGCCACATGGCTAAGTCCACATGGTCTTTCCTCGGACAAGGCCACACGGCATGTCCCATAGGTACACGACGTGTTCTAGATGAGCTTCGCCGACCCATGTTGTTAGTTACACGGCCGGATACATGGCTCACACTACACGGAATGTTCTATATATACACAGCGTGTATCCTAGAGGATTACATGGACCTATGTTGTTAGTTAAATGGTCGGGTCCCCAGGTCAGACTACACAGTGTGTTCCATAGTGGACACAGCGTGTTTGTCTTAAGGTCTCCTTCATCTATGTTTTCAGTTACATGGGTGGACTCCGGGTCAACACTACATGGTGTGTACTTCCGCTACACGGCGTGTTCTCCCCAAGAATTTCCCTTCCCCATGTCCCCGCCCACATGGACTATGACACGGGAAGAGACTACATGGTGTGTACTTAGGGTACACAGCGTGTACTCAAAAAGTTTTCTTTTCTTCCCGAATAGAAGAACATACACGATGTGTTTAAGGTAATACATGGCGTGTATACTGGGTTTTCCGGAAAGTATGCCTTAGAAAGTTCTCTAGAACCCATAAAATACCAAAAAACTTCACCTAAGTGTCAAATTCTGATCTGTGAGGGCCCATACTCCCCGCAAATCAAAGTTTGGCATCTTATCTATGTTATAACAAAATAATCAGCTAATGATCCACCAAATTCCGGTCAATGGGGGCCCATACTCCCCAAAACCAAAGTTTAGAATCCATTCTATCAACAAGCTCACACAATAATACCCTATCAAACAGCAGGTATCTATTAAAGAAGTTATCACAACAGCATGCTTTTACTTGCACAACATCTATCACAACGACATGCAATATCTAATGCACCGACATGGCATAGAACTATGCATGTTATGTGATTTCTAGCATGTTCCTATATGATGAATGAGATGGAATACCCTCATCTCATCGGGTTGCAACTAAATAGAACCCATGGATAAAATATAAATAGCACAATCATAAGTGTGTCACCCAATGGTGAAAAGAAAATCAACTATAAAGTTTCCAAAATCAGAAAAATTGCCAAAATATGTGGTAGACTGCCTTATCCCTATACACGAGTTAGCTACGCCCGGGCAAAGATTATTACCAACTATCGTTATCATCCTATCCCTAAATAAGGCTCCAAATAGTAAGTAAAAGAAAAGAACTCCGTTGATACCACTTTGTAACGTCGCGGTTCCGGGTGCCACTCAACGGGTGACCCGAACCTGGTTCTCTATGTGACCTCAAGTGAATTTCCCCAAATGCCAGAGGCTGATGACTAGTAGTGAGGGCCCAGGTATGATAGTGGGGAAAGTATGCCCCCATTTTTCAAAGTGTAGCGTAGCGGAATATATAAATAGCATACAATAACAACGGAAATAATAATACATACACATTTAACAGAACAACTGCAGTAAAAGATAACCAGCCATATATATATATATGATGCAACATGTCTCAAGTTCTAAGAAAATAGCCAGAACATGTTTCGAAGCAGTACAATACGATACAGAGTACGGGAAAACAAAACAAAACAGCCGGTAGCATTGTGATCCAATGCCCGGTCCCATGCTCCCCTACTCCTCAGCAGCAATAAAGTACCTGTATGAAGACCTTTTCCCTTATCCATACCTGCAGAAACGTAATCCTTTTGGGCTGAAAAGCATGACCCAAATAGGGTGTGAGAAATAATCTCAGTAGGCACCCACCAAAGGCCCATGCTCAACTATGTGTAAAGATGAACCAACTGTGTACAAAAGTAAATGTAATAAACTAACTAGTACTCAAAAGTAACTAACTATACCAGTTATATTGCCATTTAGTAGTCATTTCATTATTTATTATTATAAAACCACCACAATGAATTTCTTTGTAAATAGTCAGTGTCCTCAGACACGCAAAACCTTACCCTCGGGTAATCAGAATCCAACCTGCAGGTAATTGCCCTCAGGCGTAACAGATATTGCCCTCAGGCATACAAAGTGTCGCCCTCAGGCATAGAGTCTATTGCCCATAGGCACGGAAGAATTTTCCCTCAGGCTAAAAGATACACTTCCCTCAGGCTAAGTAAAACAACGCCCTTGGGCTAAACAAGAAACCAGGCCATGCCCAACATGTAATAATCATTGCACATACAATTCCTCTCAAGGAAAAAGTAATGTGCAAAAGTAACATGGCATACCCTCGGGTATCCTGGCCAAACAGCTAAATAGAGGAACACACCTTGGGGTGGTCCTGGATCCAAGCGGTGATCCCAAACAGCATTTTAATATCAAATTTAATTACCTATGAAATTATTGGTATTTAAACATCCAAGGCCTCAGCCTCACGATACCCCAACATGGGTTTTTGGCACAACAATTCACACAAACGCAGAATAGTTAGAAATTAAACACCAAGCCACCTACCTTAAATGCCCCTGATCAGTATACTCGAATGTTTCTTCCAGAAACGCCCAAGGAAAACGTAGATCTGACGTAGAATAAAACTTTTTCAAACTCAAATAACTTCCCTTAGAGGAATAATTGGAAAGAAACACGCAAGTAGAAGGAATCTCTTACCTGTGCGGTTCCAACGTGATCAACGGAAGCCAAAACGGATTCCCGATGCTCGATCTAGAGATCCATGGAGGTTCATTTATCCTCTCCCGAGCTCCTGTCTGGTTCTAAGCCAATCCTGTGAATAGGGTTGGCTACTGCCCATTTTAAGTGAAAAAAACAAAGTACACGTCATGTACTTTTGACTAAACGACGTGTACTTTCCTTATATAACTGTTCCTCTGGTGGCACCGCCAAACTATTCATTTGTCGACATGAGTATACAGAGTGTATTCTCAACTACATGGCATGTACTGTCGCCCAGCTAGCAGCTGCTCCCACCGTCATACTGTTTCATCTGCCGACTAACGTCACGACGTGTAAAGGACCACTACATGGCGTGTAGTCGGGGTTTACACCCTTAGTTTCCAATAAGGCTACACACCCTATGTACTCATCCCACATGGCCAAAGTACACGGTGTGTGGAAAAGTACATGTCATGTAGTCCCAAAATTTAGGATTTTTTTCCATTTTACGTATTTTCTCAAAAAAAACCTAAGGAAAAGAGAAAGGAAGAAACTCGTACCTTAAGAATATGAACCGGGTTCTTACAACATCCATAAAAAATTTAAATATATTTCATTTTAATGTCATTTTACTTTGAAAATGGCATTTATACTGTTTTATGTTAAGATAATCTTAAAATTTCACTCTCTTGACTTTAAAACCGTTACTTATTTTCATAAGGGTAAAAATTGAATAACTTCAATTTTAAATGGTTATATGAAGTATTATTTAATTTTTTTGATCATGGTAATTTAATTGTATTTTTATTGATGGAATAATTATGTTAAATGATTACACAATGTCCAAATGATGCATGTTCAATCCATAAAAAAATCATGTATGTGATTTTAAAATACTCAAAATGCAATATTATTTGGGTGACCTATGTTCTAAACAAATTTATAGATTAAAAACATTTTAGGTATATTTTAATGTTTTATATTTTAAATACATTACATTATCGATGTATTTAAAGTCAAATTAACTAAATAGTTTGAAAAATGACATTAATTATATATTATGAGAAAATATATTTAATTACTTAAAAATCATAACGAATTATAAAAGAGGGAAATAATGATTGTAAATTTTCTAAAAGTTCATCATATTTCAATATATCCTCTTATTATTACCTTATAATTAGAATTATTACCCTTTAATATTTAAAAGGTAGTTTCCATAATTAAGGTTAAATAAGTTTAATGAAGCTGTTAAACCAAAAGATAAGGTTTAAAAAGACTCAAAAACCTATCCAAATTTACTTTTATGATTATATTTCTATAATTTTATATTTTTATTTAAATTCGTGGCTATTCTGAAGCATTATAATTCATAAATATGTTAATAATATTTATATATTTTAAGTATTTCCAAGTATATCCTTTCCCTCCTTTATAAAAGGACACACCTAGTCTTTCTTCATTACTCCTCCTTGACCAGTATAACTCAAAAACACTAAAATATATCTTCTAAACTCTCCTATATTTAATTTTAGTTTATTTATTCTTATTAGACTACTTAAAGGGTCATTTTTAATAGGTCTAAAAGAGTTATACTAAAGAAGAGGTAATCATCTTTCCCAAACTCTTTCAAATTATTTATCCTTCTACCTTATATAAATAGTTAGTATTCATCATAAAATAATAAATTCAGTATCATAAATATAGTAAAATTTTATTATGATTATGAAAAAAAATTATCCACCATTTACCCTATCCAATGGTAAGTGAAAGTATCTCCCATGCTTACATGTGGATTACCACATCCATGTAGCGATGCAATTTATTTTCTATCATTTCCTTTCATAGAAGGATATTATTATGTGTTTAATATTTATATATGATATTTATAAAATTATATTTATAATATAATTATTATTATATAATTATAATATCATATATACCTTCTTACCTTCTCATCAATTTGAAAATGATAATGTCGGTCATGTGTATATGTGTACTGCCACCTCTAAGAAGCAATGTGATTCACACTTCATTTTCACTCTCCATAGATTGAAATAAGGATATATCTAATGAATATATATAATATATATGATATAATAATTATTTTTTAATGGTTAATTATTATTTTCATTTCATTAATTCCATTCATTGAAAATTGAAAAGTGCATTCATGAGAACGTAAGGATTATCGCCTCTATAAACAGTATAATTCAATTTTCTACTACTACCTTTTATGGATGAATCTATCTCAATATATAATTAAAATATATAATATTTATATCATTATTAAAATTTTAGATATGATGAAATCATTATCAAATTTCAAGGAATAGGACTACCGAACCAAAATATGCATGAGAAATGAAGTATTTATAATCTTGAATAGTGAAATTAATAAAAAATAGTTAATAAATATGTGATAAAATGATATAAGTAAATACTATATTTTATTATATATATATATATATATTTTTTATTAGGGTGATGGAATACATATATGATAAATCTATATTGATTATATATGAGGTTCAAATGTGTATTAATAAATACAATACATGAGGTAAGAGATTTTCATTTCACTATCATTTCTGTGATATATATGTCATATACACCACTTGTTTATTTTATGTGGTGTATATTCTACCCATGAATGTATTATATGATGCTTCTCATGAAAATAAATTGTATATACATATCTATCCAAGGTTCCTTCATTGATAATGTTTTGTTTCTAAGATTATCAAAGTGGAAATAGATTAATGTTTGAATCCCATTCTAATCAAGAATGTTTATACATTAATACTTCATAAAATTTACCTAAATGGTTTAGTATAACATAATCCATTCCTAATTGTAGGGTATATACCTTAGTTTATGTCATTTACATAGATAATTTCTATATTCCCCATATATAGGACATCAAAATCCTTGTAAATTCATTACACTATGACCTTTATTCCCATATAAAAAGAATCCTCCACTATATTTGAGATATTCATATAGGTGTTTCTTCTACCCTTATTAACATGTAGAAAGATTAATCTTCTTTCCTTTATGTTTATTAAAATGAAACATTACTAAAAGTCCATATTCTAATTATTTTACATCTTGGTAATCTCACTGATGTTCATGTTGTTAATCATATTTCTTGATAACTAATTATGAACAATCACGATATAATTCTCTCCATTAATAATTCAATTTTTATTCTCTTAATAACCAAATTTTCTATCAAATTCAGTTCTAAAAACATTTCTACTAGTAACAGCCATTGACTAAAACCAAAAAGCATAGTACGAGAAACAATAATCATAGTGGGGATACCACATAATCCTAAAAAATAATTTATAGGATGTATAAATCATGAATAATGATTTTCAATAATTAAAACATTAGGTTTAACTTAGGTCCACTACTACAAAACAGGGCAAGGGAAGTGCTTCCCTTTATCAGTTCTAAACTGAATGCATCGATAAAGGGTTGTGCCTTTATCAGTGCTAGCTAAAAGCACTGATAAATGTAACCTTAATCAGTGCTAAAAAATCGTAGATAAAGGTATACCCTTTATCAGTGCTTTTTTGGAACTGGTAAAGGTTACATTTATCAGTGCTAATAATATCGCAGATAAAAGTATTTTTTATTAATTTATTTATAATTATTATATTTATATTTAAAAATAATGTTTATTTGTATATATTAAATAGAAAACAATTATTTATATTTATTAGATTTATTATATTTATTATATTTATTATATTTATTAGAGATTTGTTAGATAAATTCATTGTATTTATTATATTTGTTTTATTTAATATATTTATTTTATTAATAAATATGTAATACTTTTTAATATTTATATTTATAAATAAAATTATTGAATATTTATGTGTTTTCCAATGAATTTGGTCGACGAATATATGGGTATATGTTATTTATGCATGAATGTCTATTTGTATATTTCATGATGTGGTATATATTGATTAATTCATAATGTTACCCATATGAACTATATATGTTCTAAAAAATGTACTTATAAAATTACATTAAATATACTTAAATAATAAATATATATTATTATATTTTTAATGATATATATAAATACTTTTCAAATACATTTGTAATTATAATTTTATTAATATATATTAACAATAATATATCAATATTTATAAATATATACTACTTATTGTTATAATTATTAATAAATATTTATTTATTTATCCTACATCTCATTTTAATAAAATATATAAGAATATAAATAAATTATTAAAATTATACCTTTATAAATTACCTATTTATCAACTCTAAAATTATAGCATTGATCAAACACATATTTATCCGCACTATAATTTTAGCATTGATGAAGGTATTTTTTATCAGTGCTTTTATTTTAGTGCAGATAAAACATACCTTTATTAGCACTTTTAACTAGCACACAAAAAGGTTCTGGCGGTTTTTATAAAAGGACCCTAACAGGCCCCTCCTCTCTCACACTTGTTCAAGCCTTCACAAAAGATAATCTAGAACCCTTTTTCGCCGAGACCCTTCCTCCTCCTCTTCCACCTCCTATGCCTTCACCTTTTCCTCCTCCATCGTAACCGTCCTCCTCCTCTGTCTTCGCTACCTCCACCATCATTACCTTTGTCTCCACTGCCACTACCACGATCCCTCCTCCAGTGTGATCCATCCTACTTGTAAACCCTTATAGATATGAATTTTTAGATTATTCTGATCTATATAAAGTCATTCATCAGTGGTAGCACACAATTCTGTGTAAAATAAGGGAAACCTTGGTAAAACAATTTGGAACCATTGGTGTGTATGGGTTGTGGCACAATTCTTGTGTATTTTTATAGAAACCATGCAATAATAATATGATTTGACACTATAATTTTAAAGTTCCATCTTCCAGGACTGGATAGAGGAATTTCCTAGTGTGGAATATCCACTTGAGAAACCACGAGGGATAATTTTCCTTATCATAGGATACCACACTACTAGGATGTAACTTGGAAAACCGTTTGGATGATTTATATGATCTACCAAGGAGTTCAAAATTTTATCATTTACTATAATTCCCTTTTTCATATAAGCATTTATACCCCCTCATCCTTCCCTCTATCATGTAAATCCCTCCATGGTGTGTGGGGAGCTTCTCCTCCTTCATATTTATCATTTTGGTGTATTTTTTCCTCTTTTAAAAGGAGTTTACTAAAGAAAACTCCCTCTCATTTCATCAATATTTTTGACCTTTCAATTCCATTTTTAGAGTTCTCCCATGAACCCTAGAATATATGGATCTTGAAATCATGGAAAAGATGACCTTAATAGTAGGGGTTTTATTTAATAAAGGATTATAAGGACATATTGTGGCTTGGTTTACAAGTTTTCATTGAGGGAATAATCATCCATATTGTTTATATGTATGTGTCACATGATAGAGTAATGTTTATTTCTATGAGGTTTTTAAGCCTTATTATGGAATTGGTTAAGTTCCAATTTTATAGAAAAATTTCCAAGTGGCCTTCAACGCATGACAATATTTGGAAATTTCAAATTCAGTACTATATAAAGGTTTTTTAATGGGAGTTTTACACCTATTGATTTGTAAATAATGTGTTTGGGTGTGAAATTTTCGTGAAGTGTCCTAAAGAGGTTGTTAGATTTTAAACGGCTGTGCTAACCCATATGAGTTATATTATGAACATTGTGACATAATTTCACTATTAGAAATATTATTATTTTGGAATTTTGGATCCCATGTGGTTTTATAAAATTATATTCATAATATTGGTCTTAATAATTAATTTTAAAGACATTATGAATTATTTTATTTTTATTCTCACCCTAAAAATGTGTTTTTGTTCATTTGGGACATTGTGAGAAATGTATTTTTATGAAATCCTTATGATAAAATTATTCCCATTTTTGTTTTGTTCTAATTAGTGGGTAGTTATCTATACATGTGGTTTTCTTTTGATAGATAAAGGTGATGTTTCTTTTTATATAATTTGAGATTTGATGATCATTTATTTATAAATGTGTTCAATTTGAATGATTCTTGATGCGTGAATTTATTGATTTCTAACCACCTTGTTTGATGTATGAGGACTCTTGGGAGACTAGGTATTGATCTGGATAAGTATATATCATTGAATAGTATGTCTATAATATTTGGAGGGTGGCCCACTAGACTGAGTGAGATAATAGATTAGATATTGATCATTAGATCCTGGAAGTTAAGGAGATATTATCTTATGTCCCAAGGTATTTGTGTTCTACTAAGATATTTATCCCTTGACCATTCAACTGGGGGGATACCATGGTGGGTACTAGTGATGGAATAACCAGTGGGTAGGTTTTTTTGTGAGATGTATCAAGGATTATTTTAAATCTTATAACATGTTGAGTACATGGTTTGTATTGATTATCCCACATAAAATATTTATCATGGCTATATAAAATTGTGACATCTCCCTTAGAACCCTTATAGGTGCAATACATGGAAATGGCTTGATTATGATGTTAGTGGAAGTGATAATGTGGATTCTTTATGAACTTAAGGGTAGTGAAATCCACACATGGGGGGATGTATGTTGGTGACTAAATAGTAATAAAGAGATTTGTTGTTGATATATTTTTACCTATAGGTCTTGGGGTAATCATGATATATTTTTTAACTATAGGATATGATAATGATGGATATGTTTAGTGAGGATACTTAGGATGTGTCATGTATGAGCTTCTTTTGTAATAGCCTCTTGATTGATGAAAGGTATCAATCATTAGCTAGCTAAGATCTAGGATGAGGCCTATCTTCCATGATTTTTTATTATATCTTAATAATTATTATATATCTATGATGAGGATGAGGCCTATATACCTTTGTGATTGCAATGTAGAGATACACCACCAAGGTGAACATTCTTTCAAATTTTTTAAAGTTTATGTTTGGATATAGATCATGGGGTATATGTGGTTTTCCACAAGACATAAATTATACTAGGGGTTTGAATTGTGTTGTAGGTTAGATTTTTTATTCCTCTTTAGTTCCTCCTTTATCTATATGAGTTTATCCATGAGACCCGCCTTATGTTAATGGTTTGGATCATGTGGGAGGTTGTCTATGTTACGCCCCCATATTATTTTTTTGGGGGTGGATTTTATTCCATGAGGCATATAGTCACATCACAATTCATGATCAAGATTTAATGGTTCTACCAAGGGGATGAGTGTTTCAGTGTATACCTTATCGTAATTTAGTAATTTGACATCTTAGGGTGAACTCTGCAATGTACCCTTAAGCTAGACCATAATGCACCATATTCTTGAAAAGAAAAAATATTTTTTAGTCTTTTTAATGAGATTTACCTATTCCTAATTATCCACTCGAACCCATCACCCAAACCCCACTTCCCCATAATTATCCCCCATCATAATTCACTATTTAGGATACCTAATGGTTGTTTTATAGTGGACATCCCACCCCCCTGGACAGTCCACACCCTCCCCCCCACTCCCACACCCCTGTAGCCCCCCCCCCCCCCCCACCACCCCACCCCACCCCACTTGGGCAGCCCACCCCTGGACATCCCACACCCCCTCCCCCACACCACTACATCCCCCTATCCCCCCCGGACAGCCCACCCTCTTCCCCTTTGACCCTTTTTATGTTTTAATGGATTTTCCCCCTTTCTCATCCTGAACCCCTCCACGCTAACCTAAGAGATGTTCATGGGTCAATTACAATTGGAAATGTAATGATATGGCCCAAGCTGGTATCATAACCAACAACTGAACTGACTTTCCACTAACCTAAGAGACGTTCATGATCCCTATGGGATAGCTAAAATCCCCTAGTAAAAAGATAAAATTAATGTGGAATATTTAAAACCTAAATTAGAGTAAATTTAATATGATCTTTCTCCAGAAAAGGTGACATGTCATTCATAAGTTGAACATCAAGGAAAATAGTAGATACACAAAAAATAAATAAATAGGAAGAAAATATCATAGATGTAAAATAAAATCCCACTACAGACCAATAAACTTTTTTAAACCAACATGTCCCATTCCAAAATCCATTGGACCTATTTTGGATAGGTATAACATATGAGTTCTCATTTTATGTTTTCTTTTTTAGTTTGAAATCTCCTCTACCACGCACCTCTCCTCTGACGTGAACACACCTCTTCCACGCACTGAACGACCCCTTCATAGTGATTTTTCTCCTCTTACTCGTTGGTTTACTCTTATTATCATGTTATTTCTATTTTATATTTAGGTTATAATGTGAAATTTACGGTCTAAACACCCCGCTAAAAAACATGGTTGTTGGTGTTCCTTGTTTGCGCACTAAATGAACTGCATGTTGGTTGGTTCCTATTGAACATTCGAATATAAAAAATAGTAATATATGTATAATTGAGTAATTAATGAACGCTCTAGGATTATAAAACATCTATGATAACCCCTAAATTAATACGTTGAATTGAACAAGGGATACTTTGTAAAATACAAAATTTTGATTGTTTGGTTTGTATGGTGTTGCGATTGTGAGAACCATTGTGTGTTTTTATGGTGTTGCAGTTGTTGGAATGATTGGTATACCATTTTATTCGATATTTTAGTTCTTCGACGAATGAATATCAATCCAAGAATTACCCATTTCAATGCCACCACCACTTTTTTACTAGTGAAATTACACTGAATCTAAGAAAATCACCTCACTTGAGGAAACTTTATGGACACCCTAGTCAAATAACCATAACAACACATGTAATGAATCCTTCCACCCACAAGCACTCTATTGAAAAAAATACGATCTATTAGTTTAGTACCATAGTTCTTGACTAGATACATTATGTTTCTAGAGAAACACTAAAAAACTAGTTTACAATAATGCATATAGATCCCATGTGGGATACTAAAACATTCTAGTGTAAGGGATTCCATAGCATGTGGAACATATTTTGAGTAATTATTTTGTTAAATATTAATATTACTATATCAAATAGGATGAATTTGAATAAATAAAGGATGAATTCCAATCGGTTGACAAAAGAGTATGAAGATGGAGTGCAAGAGTTTATCAAGTTTGCAAAAGCTCATGCATGTGACCCTTCTCAAATCCTTTGTCAATGTTTATGCTATTTATATTCACGAAAAATTAGTCTAAAGGAGTTAGAATAACACAAGATCTATCATGTAATAGATCGAAGTTATACATTTTGGAATAAACATGTGGAAAAAACGAATGTAGGTAGTAGCTGAGATGACATGACGTTTTATGGATCATCTGATATGATTACAAGTGTATACAATTAATTAAATAATGTGGAGGATTTGATTACAGATGTGAATGATAATGAGGATCTTATTGAGGAAATGATAAGGACAATTGAAGATGAACTTTGTGATTTCCCAAAATTGTTTGAGAAGTTAAAGAGTTGTGAAAAATGTCATTGTATGTTAGTTGCACTAAATATATAGAATTGTCAGCCATACTAAAGTTGTATAATTTGAAAGTAGGCAATGGGTGGAGTGACACCAATTTTATGGAACTACTTGATCTCTTGAATGACATGCTCCGAGAAGATAATGAGCTCCCAATCCAACCATATGATGCCAATCGAATGCTACGCTCGATGGGTATGATCATTGAAAGAATACACGCTTGCATGAATGACAATATATTGTTTTTAAAGGACCCCAAATCACTTAAATAATGCCCAAAGTATGGTTATTCTCGATAAAAAAAGATGAATCCAGTCCAATGAAAGTTTTTTGGTACCTTGAAATCATTCCAAGGTTAAGGCACCTGTATATAAGTAAGGAGACTGCAGGACAATTGGCATGGCATATCGATGAACGAATTAAATATGGGAAACTATATCACCCAGTAGACTCTCCTTAGTAGAAGAGAATTGATCAAGAGTGTCCTGAATTTGGAAAGGAGACAAGAAACCTTCATCTTGCTTTATCTACATATGGGGTGAATCATTTTGGTTTTCAAAGCAGCAATCATAGTACATGGCTGGTTAGGGTGGTAAATTATAACTTACCATCGTGGTTATGCATGAAAAAAAACACATGATATTATATATTCTTGTATCTGGACCAAAACAAATGGGTAATGATATTTATTTTTATTTGACTCCATCGATCGAGGATTTGAAATTATTATGGGATTTAGGTGTTACATTGTATTCTTATTACAAAAATAAAGATATCACTTTGAGAGCCATGTTGTATGGAACGATAAATGACTTTCCTACTTATGGAAATTTATTAGGATATTGCATTAAAGGAACTCAAGGGTGTCCCATTTGCGAACAAGGTACATGGTCAATTATGTTGAAACATTCATCAAAAACTGTGTTTCTAGGACATCATAGATTTCTACCCTGGCGGCCTAAGTACCGATCATGCACGACATCATTCAATGGAAGTTTAGAAGAATGTACAACACTGTATCCACTAAAAATTGATCGATTATTTGAGAAATTAAAATATGCAGACACTACTTTTGGTAAACCACTTTGGAAAAACCTTACGAAAAACAGTTGGAAAAAGATATCAATTTTTTTTTTGAATTACCATACTGGAATTGTATGTATGTCAGAAATTTTCTTCATTTTATGCATGTTGAAAAAAATGTATGTGATAGTGTCATCGGTATATTGCTAAATGAACCCGACAAAAACAATCGACGGAATTAAGGCTAGATTGGACATGGCTGAGATGACAGTACAAGAAGAGTTGGCATCAGTGAAGGATGAAAAATGAATATTTCTTCCTCCTGCTTCTTACACTCTTTCCAAAAAGGAGAGATATGAGTTTTGAAACTTCATGAATGTCATAAAGGTTCTAGAGGGGTATTCATCAAATATCAAGAACATCATGTCAATGAGAGATTTAAAATTAATGTGTTTGAAATCACATGACTTCCATGTTTTGATGCAAGATCTAATTACTATAGATTTATATTGCATTTTTTCCAAGAATGTCTACCATACATTAACAAAGATCTATTTTTTCTACAAAGCTATATGCAGAAAAGTTATAAACCTAGCAATGTTTCCAACTACAGAAAGAGAAAATTTCATCATATTATGTGAATTGGAAATATTCATCCCACCGATATTCTTTGATATGATGGTTCATTTGATGGTTCATTTGGTGAGAGAGATTCGACTATGTGGTTCTTTTCATTATAAATGGATATACCCCATTGAATGGTATATTAAGAGTTTGAAAGTGTATGTCAAAAATCAAAGTTGGCCAATGGGTTTTATTTTAGAGAAATATATTGTTAAGGAAGATGTTGAATTCTATACCGAATACCTATCTGGTGTTGAAAACGTTGGACTACTGAAAACTCTTCACACTGGGTGGCTTGAGGGTGAAGGAATTTCTGGAAGAGAGGTTGTCACAATCAATATTACAGATCTGGAGTAGGACCACATTTATATTTTTTCATATCAGTTTTGACGTTGACCCATATGTTCAATCCCACAAAGAAATTATTAGGCATTTGAATCCATCTAGTTCCAAAAAATGGATATTAGATATACATAATCGATAGTTCATAGGATTTTTTCAAGACTAGTTTTTCAAGAAGTTATTTGAAAATATAGACTCACTTTTAGAACGACTTTGATGGACAGCTGGAGGAACAAGTGTGTATGTAATATCTTAAAATTATTATGTAGTTAATGGTTATAAATTTTATACTAATGAACATGATGAAGACAGTACCATGCAGAATAGTGGGTTTAGACTTGTGGATAAAGCGATGCATGTTTCTGGTGCTAAGAATAGAAATCCAATTTATGCAAATATATCATACTTTGGAATCGTCAAACAAATATGGGAGTTGGATTATATGAAATTGTAATGCCGATTTTTCAATGCAGGTGGGTTGATAACATGAGTGTTATTAAAATAGTAGAATTGGGATTCATGAACGATGATTTCAGTATGGAAGGGGAGAAAGATGAACTATTTATAATGGCATCACAGGTAGTACAAGTATTTTATGTTCCAGATCCCGCAAACTGAAACTGGTTAATTGTTCTATTATCTACCAAAAAACTGATGGGTTAGATGAAAGTTCAATGGAGCATAACCCTTTCATTGGGACTTCATAATCATTTAAAAGTGGTCCCAATATAAATGGATTTCTGTATGTCATAGGAGACCACAATGAATGGATTTATGTATTCGATAGAGAGGTCAAATTTCTTTAGCCTTTAAAAAAAGAGTTCAATAATCAAGTTAATAATTTATTGTAAAATATAGTGTGTCACGTTATGTTATTATCTATTCACTTCTGATTTTATGTAATCTAAATTAAATGTTAAACCAATTCTATAGATAATGACTTTTGTACCATATGATGCACCTAATCCCAAGGCATAATAGGTCTCTCAACCTTTTGTTGCTGGTCCCAGTGCAGAGCAACCAGAGGTTTCTCAACCTCTTATTGCTGATCTCAGTGCTAAGGTACAACTGGTTTATAAAACTATTATTGCTAGTACTAGTGTCGATGCTAGTGCTCTGGAAGAACATAATGATAATTCATTTGAGTAAATGGTAGGAAATGTAACTCTGATGGCGTGAAAAAAATATGAGCATCATAGTTTGATATTGTTAGCTAAAATCCTTAAGGAAAAAAGAAAAAGGCATCAAATTTGAGGTGGGATGGAATAAGCCAGGTCAACATGTTAACCCTAACAAAGCCATATTTTTTAGAAACATTGGAATCATCGCTCGGCAACGCGTACTGATTAATGTAAAGTTGTGGTACCCTGTTGTCACCGGGCTTAAGAAACTAATATAGGAAGATATTACGGTAACATTATGGTATCATTTATTTAATTTATTAAAATAAAATAAAATACTAAAACATTGACTTACTCTTCATCATCCATTACAAAGTGAATTTATAGTAGATGTCTTGGACAAGGAATATGTATTACGAGTTGCAGGAAGGATTCATAGAGGTTTCCTTACAATTTTAACAAAATATCATCTTAATGATGTTGATGGGAAAATCAAGCCACACACACCTTCTCTTTATGAACACTTTATATCCCAAGGAGCGTGGGATGCATTTAGCAACTGTCATGTGAAGATGACTTTTTAGGTACATTGTGTCTGGTAATATGTTGTTTGACATTGCTTATATTCATCACTTTCATTGACAGTTTTTTATTTATGAAACAACAACTGAGTTCTAAAAATAAAGAACAGTCAACAAAACCATCGTACCCCTTCCGTAAAGCAAGGATGGGGTATGCTTCACTTGAGAAAAAATTGGTACATCTTTTAAATCTAACGTAATACTTTTATGTGACATAAAACAATACCATATCCATGTTTCTCTATTTATATGTAGATTGATGAATCGAAATCGAAACCCATATCCATCCCACACCATGTGCTATAGAACAAGGATCGTGTAAATAAAGAGGGGATTCTGATAGATGAAGACACACAACAAGTGTGGGAAACATGTGTAAGTATGACATAATAAAAAAATTTATTTGATTTAAATCACTATTACATAACAATGAATACTTTTTTCTATATTTTCCATCTGACATAGTCACAGGAATCAACAACACCCCCACTAGATGAAAACATACTTTCAGCAGCCCTGAAGCAGCCAGAACAGTATGGTCGCGTCAGACATGAAGGTTTTTGGGGTGACACCCTGAAGATATTTTCAGAAACAAAAACAAGAGGAGGATCAAATTGAGGAAATGAAAAAGGCACAAGAAAAATTATCTATTTTTCAAGAATAATTAAAATACCAGAGGGAGATGATAGAAATTTTGATGGGAGAGGCAAAGAGAAGAAACAACTCAATAAAAACTCATGCGTGAAGATCCCACCCAACACCCACCATCTTTGAGGTGATCCATTCTCCTCAAAAACCTGACTCAGCTAAGGTAATCAATGTTCTAATAATTGTTTCTGTGAAATATGAATCACCTAGACACTATTACCTTTCATGTACTAGTATTATACAGGGTAAAAATGACTATGATTTATATCTATCAAATCCCACCTATCACCCTGTACCGAGGGCTACGGTGTTCAATATGCATAATGACATGTTACACAATAGAAAACTTTCAACAGATCATGTCATAGTATCAATTAACATAGCTAATGATCCAAGCGCTAAGATACATGTTCCAATTGATGATGAAGACATTCATACGGTTGAACAAGGTAATGGAACATTCATCACATGGATATCAATTCTTGAAAAAAAACATGTCAACAAGGAGGTAACCATTTAAAATTTATTTTTCAAGATGAACCATTAACATTTATTAAAAAACTCTAAACCGATGAATTTAATTACAGAACAACAAAGAGAAGGGGGTGAAAAAAAAGATCGACTCAAAACCATCTCAGGGATCAACCAACCGATTGAAACGATCTAATAAGAGAACATTCACCTCACCTGTTATATATCAACATTTAATATCATTTCAGGCTCATATGGATATAAAGTTGATAGAAATAAATTCTCACACAATTGATTTTGAAAAAAATATATACGAAGGGGAAAAATAAAATTTCATTTCTGCTGAAAATGTAAATGAAATCCTCATGTATGAATGGCTAGGTGCCTCAGTTGTAAATGTATAAATGAGGTATGTTTTCATGATTTGATTTTAAAAAATATTATATACTATGATAATAATTACTAAATAAATTTCATATTTTTGGCAGGCATATATATGAAAAACAATTGAAGGTATTTCTCCATAACCAAAAATTTGGACTTGTTAGTCCTCACATCACCTCTTCAGAAGAAGAATTAAACTCAGCTAAAAAGGATGAAATAATTTCATCCCTGCTCAAATCATTTGAAAACAAAATTAAAGCTGAAAGACTATTTTTAATACCAACAATGTAGGGGTAAAACTCTACAATTTAATATTCTCAACTATATCTTCATTTCTTTAATTACTTATTCCTTTTTTTTTGTTTTTAGGCAGCATTGTATGTTTATTTTAGGCAATTTGGATATTTCAAAGATATATTTTCTGGATTCAATGCATGTATATGCAACAAACTGACCGTGCATGATGGATTTTGTCAATTTTTAATACACTAGACCCAAAAAAAATTAACTAAACATCCAGTTATATAATTTATATAATCTTTTAATGAGGATTCTGTTATAATAGGGTAGTTCATCAATATTGTCTACTTCTGGAATGAATCCACAGCCTAAGGACAAGAAATCCCACTAGATCTACAATCGCACAAGTATCCCGGTATATATAATAAGATTTTACTAACTAAACACATATCAAAACAAATTACTTAATTTTATCGATGTTTCTATTGTGTCCGAAACAAACAAATATAAAGGACTATGGTTATTGTGTTTGTAAATTAATTAAGGAGATCATATTTCATCAGAAAAATAGCATGCCTGAAGAGGTATTTTCGAAAATAATTACAAGTTCCTTTAAAATTTTTATTAATCCCTGGTGTATTTATAGTTTTTCAGTACTACCATGATTATCGCAAAAACTCATATTCACATGATGATATAGATGTGTTTAGAAATGAATGGGTAGCGTACCTGATGGAAGATTGTAGACAAATAAGATGAAGCTGTATTCCTACTACTTATTCTATCCTTATATGACCATTGATATCTCCTTTATTTACACTTATTGAGCATCTATGATCACCCTTTCACTAGTAGAAAATGGGTTTTTACCCACGGTTTAACAAAACCATGGGTGTAGAGGATATTTTTTACCTATACCGACAGTTTTGAAAAAACTGTGGGTATAGTAACCCTGATTTCAATCTTCCATCGGCCCCCCCTCACAATTTTACCTTTGACCCCACATCTCCCCCGACCTAGCCTCTCTGCCCTCCCCTCCCCTCCCCGACCCGACCTCAACCTCCTGCCCTCGCCTCCACCTTCTTCCCCCCACCTCCCTCCCTTCGCCTTATCGCCTCCGCCTCTGCGTTCGCGGCCACCTCCGCCTCCATCCCCCACTTTCTCCTCCCCCTCTGGCCCCCACTTCCGAATCCGACTCTGGCCCCCACCTTTTTCTTCGGCCCCACCTCCACCTTCGGCCCTCGCCTCTGCCTCCAGCCCCCACTTCCACCTCTGTCTCCGCGATCGCCTTCGTCTTCGCCTCTTCTCTGCCTCCTCACAGCCTCCGAATCCACCTCCTACCAGCCTCCACCTCCTCCCATCCTCCATCTCTCAGCCTCAAAAGGTATTCATTTTCTTCTATGTACTCTCTTTATATAGGGATTATGTTGTCCATATATCTCACATGGTGTTAAATATCTACTTGTGTTAACCATTTATTCTTGTGTTCTATATGGATTTCTTAGATGATTCTAAGGAAAAACCATCGTTTTGGTATGACCAAGTTGTTGGGAGGTAGAAATATGAACTTAGATAGGGAATGGTTTATTGAAGGATGTTGGTTTGTGTTTGATATTGATATTGCCATGTGTGAATCCTTGGGACAGAAATTTGATCGAACCTTAGCAGGTTAACCTGTCATAAGAATAATGAAATTGTTGATCTTATGTATTTTAAAGCGACGAATTTTCTATAAGAATTTATAGATCAAAAACACTTTCCTAGGGAAATAGAAATGGAAGTGAAGTGGACCAAATTCCTAGCAATGGGATTATTATTAGAGGTAGGTTCTAGGGCATACCTTGGTTTCCAAAGATGAATTGATAAGTGTTTGTTGTTTTGTTTTATTCATTACTTATCTTGATCTTCTTTTTGTCATCTATTTGCAATTGGATGTGGGGGATTTGAAGGCCATTTCTCCCACTTTTTTGGATGCATTAGTGCCTCCACTACATCAGTTCTCTGTTTCTAGCATTGTAGTCCCATAAATTCAGGTAAACCAAACCAAAGTAGTGATTTTTTATGGTGTTAACATGTCCATGGTGTTAACAATAGAGCTATATTTGGATATAATACTTATTACATATGTATGTTTTCGGCTTTGTTTGACACCAGTTATGGGAAACTGGAATCTTTTTATACTACTTATCGCTAGATTTTTTATAAGGTTACATTTCACAGCGGTTTTGGAAAACTGATAATTTCACTTATAACTTATGTAAGTGTTGTATAATACTTGTGATGAGTGTTTCCAGATTTCTTATTGAAAATGTGGCTGTATGCCATTTATTTACTTGGTTTTCTGCAAGAATTTAACCATGAACTTTTTTTGAAAGACAGAACAAATCAACAGTTATTTTTTCAAATTGTTTATCTTCAATAACCGCTATCAAAAACAACCTAAATGTTTTCATATATTTTATTGAAATAGTGTTTCTTAGCCACTTTTTAAGTGGTTTTCTTCTAGAATTGAATTATAAGTGTTTTTTTGGAAAATAGAGAAAATGTCACTTGTTTATTTTTTTAACTGCTTATCACTAGTTATTTTTTTAAACTTATTAATACATAATAAAACTTTTCATACTTTGATAATGGTTATATATTATACAATGAATATATTAATTCTTTGTTTTTTTGTTAATTTTTTTATAGTAAAATGGTATATTTTTTCTACTTCAAATTATGTCAGGTACATTCTACACTACTGCATTCTCCCGACCTGATATATTTTGAATTGTTAAACATCTTAAGGTTTGAATGATTCTATTTGTTCCCTATTTAAGGATTTTGATTTTTCAATTCCCAATTAGGTTTCTATAGTAAAATGGTATATTTTTGTTGCTTCAAATTATGTCAGGTACATTCTACACCATTGCATTCTATCGATCTGATACATTTCAAATTTTTTACCATCTTAAAGTTTGAATGTTTCTCTTTGTTCAATTTTTTAGGATTTTGATTTTTCAATTCCTAATTAGCTTTTTATTAATTCGGACCTATATTGTAGTTTCATGTGCTATGAATTGTAGGTTTTCAGGATTCTTCACCTTCCTGTTATTTCTTACCTATGTGCATGGATTCCATTCACTTCCACTCTCCCTCCCTGCTATACCCTCTCACTGATTCCTCCCCCCACCCCCGACTGTTCCCCTCAACACCATCTTCTTCCCACTTCTCCTTCCTCCCCATCCCTCTCGCCTCCTTCCCCCTTTCCCATCCTCCTTCAGGCCCCCTTATTCACCTCACCGTCACCGCCTCTACCTTTGTCTTGATGCCTCACGACCATGAATCCCCATCTTCATTCCATCAATTCATTCCCAAAAACCTATACATTATAAGAACCTTGTTTAAATTTATTGTTGTTTCATACATATCTGTCAAGGAATTCATTAGTGATTGAGTTGTTTTCTTTTCCCGAATGTTGAAAGGAGCATTCCTCACCAATGTCACCCTCACCATTCTTAGTACACTATGATCTAGAAATTCCCATTAAAATTTATATATATTCTCCAGCTAAATTTTTGTTAATGAAATACCTATTTTATTGTGGATGTAGTAATCATCCATATGAATCCTCCAGAATCTATAGTGATTTTAGTAAATCTAATTATCCCTAAAATGTAAACGAATCACATATGGATGTATGCAACACTAAGATGTGGGTTGAATCAGTGTTGCTGATTTTTTTTTAAATTTAATATTTTATATACCCTTTTATATTTATTCTATTATATTTAGATAAAATGGATCTCTCATTCTCCATCATCACTTTTGGTTATACATAAAACACATCCAAATACACACACACACAAAGAGGATAGTTATTTACATGGATCACTACTCAATAATAGTTTCTAATCCTTAGTGTGAGTGGGAAAAACCTGCAAACACATGACCCACTATATATAGACCTATAATCTACAACAATCATGGAGAACCCATAAATTTTAGTTACATTGTAGTCTCCTGAAAATGCATTAGTATGCATGAAATGGGTCTCTTATTCTCCCTTATCACCATCGGTGTACTTCTTGACTCTTATTTATACTCTATTACTTAAAAAAAGTCAGGAAATTAACACCCTATTCCTCTTTGTATGAACAACAGTACACACACATCTTCATAGAAGAAAACATGAGTGTTTCACCTTCATCTTATTCCTAATTTCCTGAAAATTAGACTATATAAAATTCTACATCTCCTTATTTAACTTCATTACAAAATGAAAATAAATTCTTTTTTCTCTCTTCATATCATAAAAAACAGTACTAATTTCCATCCTCCTTATCTTCAAATAACTGAAACATACATTAAGTAACTAATTCTGATACCCTTACCTTCGAAACAAATATTTTATTCTTTATAAATTACAACATTGACCACCACAAAATATTCTCCTTCGATCGCTCACAGTCTTTATCTCTCCCCTCGATTCATCACTCCTATCAGGCCATTTACTAACCAATAATTGTGTTCTTTATTTCCTTTTATTATTTATAAAATTCAGGAAATTTCTAGAAATATTAGATGAATAATTGATTTTGGGAATTTCGTGTTAAATTTCAACATTACCTTTGAAGAAATCTGGTGTATCTCATTTATTCTAGGGCGTTTCTTGCCTTCTAATTCTTTAATCTGAAGGGGTATCCCAACGATGCTGAAAAAAATCAATTGTTCTATTTTCTCATATTTTATTGGCATCGAAAAAAATTAATGATAACTACATTGTTTTTGTTTACACTACATGTAACATCGATGAATGATACACATCCCAAGTTTGTGTTGTTATATAATTAAATATGACGCGTGTTGATTAGTTTAGAAAAATTTTCTTTGTTTTGTTTATGGTTAAGGTGGTTAGTGTTAAGGTTGCTTCCAGGAAAGAGAGGACTGATTGGTGGGAGATATCCCACGGAGGCTCTGTATCCATGACACTTTCTAGGGTTCTATTGGATGTTATGTAAATGTCTTATCTTCTGTTTCAAATCAATTGTTTTATGCTGATAAAATTTTCACTTTGAGTACTGTGATAAAATTTTCTGGACAGAAAACCTGGGCAATCTACCCCTCTACACAGATAACTATTTATTATTATTTTTTGGAATTTAATCTATTAAATCTTCACTGAATTTTATTATTGATTCTTTCTGCTTCTTGTACTGTGAAATCTTCACACCATTGATTGGCATTTTTTATCATTTGTGTTGTGTTATCATGTGGATATAGAATTCAGGTACTTGGCTGACTGGTTTCCCCTCATCAGTGATCAAGCATGTCTATGATGTTTACTTTGTAGATGAGCTTTCTCCCAAGGTTGTTTGATTTGTAGTTCATTTTCTTCAAAATATTGGGACTAACAGCCTTGATAACAATGCAATCTGGTCAAATTCTTGGAGGTATTGTTTGAGTGTTATATTCAATACAAACAATTTTATAGAAATCCTTACCTTTTACTTAAAAATCGATTCATATACTCTGGTTATACATGATCTAGGTTTGATGAATTTCTTGTTGTTGACTATCAAATGCATATTTTTACATTATCTAAAATTAACTAGAAACGTCTTTTTATTTGAAAAATCATGTTTTTTTGTTAGCTTAAATGCATATATAAGTCTTTGTTTAACCTAATTGACATCAGAGTAGTGGGTAATAATTTTTTATGTTTATAATCACCTAGCTTGTTCCCTTTCATGAAACTTTAACAAGTTGTTTTCTCAAGCTAAGAAACAACTTTATGTCTGTGGCAGATTACTTGTACATTTCCTTCTATAAAATGATGGGGTTATCAATATGGCTAAATAATATTCGTATTTCATGGAATTCGGTATATTTTAGCACTACATTAAACACACATTCTGATTTACATCAGTTGAAGTAAGAAACATTACTAATTTCTAGTCTTCCGCATCAACCTCTTCAATTTATACTTTAGATTTTGGAATTTCTTTCCAATACGTGATGCTCTAAGAGAATCCTTGGAATTTACGGATTTAATTTCTAGATTCTAATTCCAAACACTTTAACCCTCATGTTTTTTTGTTCATGTTTTAGTCCCAAAACTTTCAGATACTTCTCCATCAATCATAGAAAAAATCCATATTCCATACTCTGCATCAATCATGATTTATTTTCAAATAGTAATGAATATTGTTACATTAAATGTTCAGTATATAATTGTCTTATGTAACTTCTAGAATATCATTCAATAAACCTTAAATTATTTCAAATAGATAAACCTAATGTATCACTTATATTGTAATACATGCATATTATATTCTTAGCTATTACATAAGAAAATGTTAATTTTATGTACCACTAGGAGAATTCATTCCATGTTCTTAAGATATTTTATCTTCTAGTAAAGTTTTATGAAAATTTTCAAGACTGTCTCATTTAGCTTCCATTGATGCTTCTAGTTATAGTGATTTGTACTTTAACTTTTGGATAAACAATAACTTTTGTCTATGAATCATCTTTCAAAAATGTATCTGCATTCTTTCTTAGCATCAACATATATTTCAAATGTGAACCTTCATTCATCTATTAGCTTCTAGATTCACTTAAGATTCGCATAAATAACTCATCTTATAACTTTGGAAAAATAAATTCTATAATCTTTCATCCTTTATGTAATGTTAATATTTTTAAAATAATGCATATAAAAATCATCCCCTTTTACTAGGTAAATGGGTGCAAGACTAGAAGAAAAAGTGAACACTGAATGATGATATCCTAGAGATGGTGTTAGATGAGAGCATCACAGGGATGCCCGATTGGAAGTTTATATCAGATGCTATGGTAATCTATAGTTAACCAATAGTAGTAAACTGCACAAAGAATCATATGTTTTGTTATTACCTTATATCTGGACCAATGAAACCATTAGGAAAGATGAAAATGTAATGTTACAATATAATATGTCTATTTTAACAAAAAAATTATATAATAAAATGTTGATTGGATTTTCATTATTCCTTGCAGGGTTCGTTTATATTAGAATATTTCTATCCATGTGACATGCCTTTTTAGGAAGAGCAACGATGTTGTGTCTGCTTAATCATAGAGGTAATCTTGATGTTTGCACAATAAAATCATTGTCTATAGATCTTGAATCTCAACAATTTCTCAAATAAACTTGCATCATATATACATATGAATTCCCATCAAAATCTAGGTGCCTATGCACCTCATGTAGAACCTGCATCACATCATTGTCCACATGCATACACACCTCATATACAAAATCCAGAACAAGAAAAAAGGACTTTGTTATAAGTAAGTTAATACCTGACTCATTCCCATGTGCTTCTATTTTTATTTTAGTATTATAAGATACTCTTGGCATTCCATGAAATTTCTTATACATGGGAGAGTAATGGGAAATCTATTTCACTAATGACTCAATATTTCATAGATCTATGAGAACTCTTAGGTTTTTTCTCTACTTCACAAGATTCTTCATGTGATCATGTCACATAAGCTCCTTTGTATGAATTATTCATGTCAACTGATCGTGTGATCTAATCAGATGATAAAATCGTCTAAACATATCACATAAACAAATCACATAATAAATTAAGGTAACTCACTTGAACCATGATCAGTGTATTCTTGTCTTATTTACATGATTACATAAAGCTTCTAGGGTCGTGTAATCATAAAAATCTCCCAAGTTCATTTGATCATGTGATCTTATTATGGACACATGATCACATGACTTTGAACAAGTAATGCACTTAATATGATATTTATAAATAGTCATGTTCCCCTAGATTACTCAAGTCCATTTTAACCAAAATTCCTCCATTTTCATAATTAATCGAAATTTTCCCTTTCTTATGATACAAATGAATTCAAGAATGGAAGATGGTGAGGCTATAGTTCATTGGACTATAATGGTTCATAGTATGGAAGTCCACCAATTCTTAGTCATTCAGTCCACTCACGAGCATCTTAAAAACTTTATGGGAACCAATATCTTGGTTTTTCAATTTTCTGATTAGTTTCCCTTATATTGGGGTGGGGTGTCCAGAAGGGAGGGGGTGTCCAGGAGTGGTGGGGTGTCCAGGAGGGGGTGTCCAAGAGTGGGGGGTGTCTAGGAGGGGAGGGGGTTGTCCAAGGGGTGGGAAGGGGGTTGTATAGAGGGGTTTGTTTAGGGGAGGGGGGTTGTCCAGGGGGTGGGAGGGGGAGGGGGTTGTAAAGGGAAAGTGAGGGGGTTGTCCAGGGAAAGGGAAGGGCTAAAGGGGGAGGGAGGGTAGTTATCCAGGGGGGAGGGGTTTGCAGGTGGAGTGGTGCAGGGGCTGTCAAGTGTTCGGGAGGGGGTTTTCTAGGGGGGATATCTCGGGGGGAGCAGAGGTAGGGGGTCTGTCTAGTCACAATAAAGAACTAGGAGGGAGGGGGTGTCCAGGAGGGAGGGGTGTCCAGGTAGGAGGGTGTGTGGGGTGTCTTGGAAGGAGGGGGTGTCCAAAAGAGAGGGGAGTCTAGGAGTGTGGGGTGTCCAGGATTGGGGGGTGTCTAGGAGGGGGTGTCTAGTAGTGGGTGTGTCCAGGAGAAGAGGGGGATGTCTAGGGGTTGGAAGGGGGATGTCTAGGGGGAATTGTAGGGTGGGGGAGGGGTTTCTAGGGGTGGGAGGGGGAGGGGGATGCAGGTGGAGTGGGTGGGTTTTCTAGGGAAAGGGAGGGGGTTGCAGGGGGGTAGGGCTTTTCTAGGAGTGTGGAGTGGGGTTATAGGTGGAGTGGGGGGGGGTGTCCAGTGATAGGGAGGGGATGTCCAGGGGGATGTCTCTGGGAGTGGAGTGAGGTGGTCTAGAAAATCACACTAAATAACTAAGAGATAAGTGAAAAGTGAACCAATAAGATCATGGCCTATCTAATTTTGTAGGTTCACATCAGGATCTCTCTAAAACTGAGAAATACAATCCTTATATACCTTCACTGGGTTCGTATATATTGTATGGGGTCCTTGGAGAGGCATAAGTGGTCGGGGTCCAAGTAGGGTTAGACCTGATGTCTAGTGCAGACGTGCTAGAACTCATTCCATTCGACCTGACATAAAAGAGTACACTCATAGAGGCTCCTGATATATGTAACTATTAGGTTTATAACATATCTATGATGGTGGTATCACTAGGAAAATATTATAATTTATTAAAAAATTGAATACTCCTATGAAATTGAATACATCATCATGTATGTGTCATATTGTATAAACTCTATTTACACTTCTAGTACTTCAAGGTGAAGAATAGTCAGTATTGATAGAAGGGACTTTATATGTGACTTGAGGTCATTTTTATAGGAATATTTCATTATCACCAATGAATTAAATGTTGAGGTAATAGAAGTGTCTAATAATGTGGTTGATAGAGGTATGTTCTCTATTATTATAATGAATGTTGATTTTTTGATGGCACTATTTTTCTATTGACTAATAATATTTATAGGCTTTATTAGAGTAACTCCACCTTAGAGCTCAGAAGTTATAGACCATTAAACTTTTTATCTCTCCAAACTATAATAACTAGGGCACAAGTATTTCCTTTTTCATGCACATAAAGAGATGTGAGTATGACTCCCTCACTTAAAAACACGGCCATGTAGTATATTCTTATTTCTGGACTAATCCTGAGTTGAGTTTTGGAACACGCAACATTTTATCAATAGTTTTAGGGACAAGTGTGGGGGATATTTGGAATATAATCATGGAGGGAACCTTCAAAGATCTAAAATAATAGTTTGGACACCTCTGGTACATGTTCTCAACCCTTGGTTATAGTGAGTTATATTATCAAGAACTATATGCTAGAGTGAAGGAGGTGGTCACCATGAGGGAGAAAATGAGGTTCATCAAGCAGAGAGTATCGATGGTGGAGGCATAAAATTCAGACATTCAACATCACAATGAGGACATTAATTAAGAAACCATGAGTACAAGAGAAGAAAAAGCTCATAAATATTTATTCACTGATGGGAGGTATGAGGTAGACAGCTTCTAACATGAATTTTATCACCTATAATAAATGATCAATGTTGTATAGAAAATAGTTATAGAGTAGCATAATCTTATCAATGTGGTAGAAAGTCCATATTTAATGCTGCTAGCAGGGAAGATGCACTAAAACATGGTGTAGATGTGCAAACTAAATTAGTTTCTCCTTTGTGATAATCTATAGCCTACTCTAGAGCATTGGATAGTAGAGACTGAGGGTGTATTCAGAGTGCATACTACTTTGAATATTATAACCCTTTCCTACCCCACATATTTGGGGAGTTATGGGAGACACTCTTGACTGTGGAGATTCTTCCATTTTATTATTATTAATAAATGAAACCTTTTGGATTCCATGTTGTTGTTGAAATTTCTTGGTCCTCTTTTCTCATCCATGTAATATTAATAAAACAATATTTATAAGTTAATGAATCATGTTGAGCCTCTTCTAAAATATTAAATCAATCTAAGGAAATATGGACCTATAAACGTTGTAAGAGGTAACAATTGACATTTTATTAATGTATTCTTTCATATTAATGTTTAATTTATTTCATTATTTTATTACTAACATAATATTTTTTTTCTTATATAGGTGGAATATTTTCTTGAGTTCAGATGCTTTGTTTGGAAACTAATAACATGGAAGACATTTCTTTGGAGGGGATCATAGATGAAAAAAAGGATGAAACATTAAAAATTTTAACTGTTTGTTGGATTATTTATTTTTAACCATATAAAACATTGCTTTAAATGTATACGGCATTGTGTTTTTTGTATTCTTGATTTTAATTAAATGTATATAGCTTTTTTCGGGAAATACATGTGTGTGTTGTTTCATTCTTCTATGTATTGTGTGTAGGTGTTGTTTTGTGTAGCAGTTTTGTGTTGTGTGTGTAGGTGTTGTCTCAGGTGTGCAGGTGTTGTGAAGGTGTTGGTTTTTCTCAAGCAACATGACCTTTATCATCGCTAATTAAGTGTTAATAAAGGCCCCATTTATCAGTGCTATTTTGAGCACTGATATATGAAACATTTATCATTTTTATTTTGAGCGTTGATAAAGGGGGACTTTATCAGTGCTCAAAATAGCACTGGTAAAGGTCCCACTTTATCAACATTTTTTTAGCACAGACAAAGGGGACCCTTTATCAGTGTAATTTTGAGCACTGATAAAGGTCAACCCCTTAATCTTTTTCGCCATTAACCGTGAATTTCAAGCACTATTAAAGGTGGTTTTTAGCACTTTTAAAAGCCCCATTTGTAGTAGTGGTCATTTATGGTCATCATATATTCTAATCATTCATGATGGATAATAAAGAGTTTTTTAATTTCCAAAACATATCTCCTGATAGTGTCAAACTAGGTGCACAGTAAGGCCCATTTTCATGCATGACATAACAATGGAATCAATTTCCAATAAACCATTTTCAAAGTTATTAAACTATGGTGAAACAATTATAGAGCCATATCCACATGTATTAGCTTGATATGGATGTTTTTGTTGTAAAACCACACACCATTGTTTACCAAATATTAGGAAATTATTTTATACATAGGAATATCCTAAGGGTTTTTAGTTAAGTTTTTTCATATTATTTTCTAAAGGATAACTAAACCTTTAATTTTCTACAAAATATAAGGATCCACACTTTTCATACATAGATATAACGTCTTAATAGATGAATATTAATTACATGACATAGAAATCTATGCCAAAATAATTTAGGTTTGGTGGATTTGGAAACATAGACACATAAACAATTGGTTCATAAGTAAAATAAATTATCTCCCACTAGTTTCCTCATAACTAGAACCCTTATTATAAATATTAAACACAATACCTTTCATTATAACCTTGGGAAATGATACATAAGAAAGGTTGAGCTTAGTAGCTCAGTAAGGGTAACAAAGTGATATATAAACATAACATGATAAAAAAGGATTGAGAACTTGAGAATAACAATTAAAACCTATGCCCTGTATAGCATAGTTCTTAAACATGATTCATGGCATAAATCATGGAAGTTTATAAGACATGAACAATAATGTAAACAAATAACATAATCCTAGAGAGAATAAAATTTCCATACGACATAGATTTTTGTCATATAAATAAGAATTTAAAATCATTTCAATAGTAGGAATGGATCATTATCAATACTATTATTATGAAAGGTGTTCATTCCACAATCCATCATATTAGTCAAGGTTCACTCCCAGGACCATCATAGTGGAGAAATTACCTTAATAAAATAGGTTTAATCCGTATTATATTCCTATTTTTCCCATGATATATCAATCATTACCCAATTCATTGGAGGACTATAAAATTTCAGGTGAACTTTCCTTTGTTTCAATTGTGACCTCCCACCTTGGTAAAAACTTAACCACTATACTTATTTATAATGTAACCATTTTAATTAGTTTAAAATGGAACAACACATACCATAATTAAATACATACATATGTGTTCCACAATATCATAAAACTTCTATTATATCATTACATTATAACCCATGCATGGGAAATAGGTTTTATATACATGTGATCAATTTTTCATAGCATAACCCATGAAAATAAATGGGTTTGAAAAATATTTATTCATCAAAATCATAAATCATTCAGTTAAATAAATAGTATTTTAAAACTCTATCATATCACCAGTAGATAATAATTAACATCAAATTATTTCATCTTATATGACAAATTATTTTGAAATAAGGTTTGGAACATTTCTTGATTAAAATGTCATCTCTACTTTGAAATCACTTATTTAAAATCTAAACATTTCCAAAAAATTAATGAAAAAATTTTCTTTGAGAATAAACTTGTAAATATTAAAATGATTCTTTAAATCATAGAGTGGTGATGACTGCATGAAATACCATTCATGTTGTACAGGATAAAACAAAAAAATCCTTTCACCATTTTTGTAAAAAGTCCAAATGACCTCTTTTCAAAAAACGACAATGATATTCCTTTTAATTTTTTTAAAAAATAAATAAAGAGTAAAAATTATTTTAAAAAATTATTTTATAATATTAATAATATTATTTTAATCATTTTTAGAAAAACATGGATTTGGAAGAAAAAGTATTTTCGACTGAAGAGAGAGGTAAAGTCAGTTTTCCTTAAAAATGTTATTTAGTACTCCTAAGTGCATAAAGAGAGGAAAATTTAAATAAAATATAAAATTTCATTAAATAACCATAAAATAAGAAAATTCATGACTTTATTTTTAGGTATATTTTAATATTTCATCATCAGAAGCATAATCATAAACAATCCCGATAAACAATGAGATCGCATCCCAAAACCGTTAACACCTTAGTGACTTTTGAATCATAAGTACCATGGAAGAAAAAAATTTATATGGATATGTATATCCAAAGAAATTCATTATATTAATCATAAAATAAATTCATGGGAAGTATATACACCCCATAAAAGAAACTGGTGACGAATATTATGTGTGTCCCATGCAAATAAAAGTAAGGCGAAAATCCCTTACCTAAAGTCTTGAATTTATTTATATGTATTAAAACATCATGTATAGTAGATATAAGTTTATTATAAATATACTATATAACCATAATAATATATATAAAAACATATATTATTTAATAATATCCTTTTATTAACCATTTATTAACAATTCATTAGTAAAATCATGTTTTAGGTAATGACTACTTTGTTTTCCATATAGGTGCTATTTTTGTATTTTTGATCCTTTTAATTTCATCATGGTTCTATAATTTCCATAATATTAGTGATTATATAAATATAAAATATTTTAATTATATTTTAGTTTTATATTTTCCATAACATTTAGAGATAGAAAATGAATTCCATTGTTCGTGGAGATGGTAGGTTGTACGTGTGTGTGAACGTTGTATCCATTTTATTGAAAAATAGAAAAAATAAGAAGGTATATAATTTATGAACACAATAGAATACTTTTTATGTAATATATGTTATATATATTTATTTAATACATCCTAATCACCACCCATGTCAAAAGAAAATGAAAACGGAATCACAACACATCGTGGAGGAGGTAGTCTACATGTACACATCTGCAGTGTTATTATTTTCTAACAGAATTGAAATTAAGAAGTTAGATATGAAATTATAATTCTTGGAGTATAAATAAATTATAAATATATTTAAAAACATTAAATCCATTGTTTCCTCTATCCATGATAGGTAGTGATGGAAAAAAAATTACATCGGTTCACGAGATGGTAGTCTTTCGTACACAAGATCAAAAATTTTGATTCCCATTTGATAGAAGAGGGGAAGGATATAGGTTATTGCATTAATATAATGATATATAAGTATATTTTATATACTTATGTCATTTTATTATCATATTTTATGAATATTTTAAGGAGTTTGAATAAAAAATAAAATAAAAATGCTTGGTTAATAATTATATCTCTTCTTCAGACAACCTTCTTAGGTTTGGCACAAAAGAACTATTAGGGTGGATTTATATTAAAAATCTGGAATCTAGTACATTTTTAGTAAATTAAGGATGATATTTTGGTAGTTATATGATAAAAATTTATTTTTATTTATTAAGAGGAGGGAGATGGAGTTCCCTTTTAAAAGTGGGGGAGAGAACACACTAGGAAATTTTGAAAAGAAAAAGATAAACCCTCATTTTACACTTGAAAAAAGGATCCAAAATGGACTATTCAGGATAAATAGATGATATAATTTCTAAATTTTTTCAACCAATAGGACATGGAAAATTATTCAGTTCATTTAAACCCTTGTCATTTTAGTTCGACCCCTAATATTCATGTTTTATCCTTAAATGCGTTAAATAATTTTTACTATTTTCACTATTCATTATAAACAAAAATTAAGTTGAACATATTATATAATATTAATTTTTATTAATTTAAATATTTAATGCATTTTCCAAATTCAATTCGTATAAATTTCTAAATTTAATTAAAAATTAACACCGTAGATGCGCTGAAAAAATAGTTTACCAAAGATAATGTTTTCATAAGTATAAAAAGTGTTTATATGAAAATTAAATATTAAATTTATTAAAAAGACCTATATTGGATTATTTATAAATTAATGAAAAAAATTTAATTATTAATCAATTTTAAAAATATGTCATTTAAATTAATTAAATAATAATACAATTCTGAAAAAAACCGGTACTTTTCATAATTCCATAAAAATTAAACATTTCAGAAAAAACCCAAAAATTCACCTCAAGATAGTTTTCACATAATATTTATAAAATTTCTTCCATAATATCAAAGAAATTTTATAAAAGTAGCATAAATTAATGTCTTTTATTTTTTCAAAAAAAAAAAATATTTTAAGAAAAATGTATTTTCAAAGCCTATAAAGACTTCAAAAAATTAAGCAATTATTTATCAATATATTTTCATTATTTTTCATAATTAATTTTTAAAATGTGGTTATTACTATTCATATCATCAAATTTAATAGCTAGGTTATAAGATTTATTTTTAAAATAATATTATTATTAGTATGTTGTGGTTTGTAAAAACTCGGTGTCGGGTGTAACATAGGTGGTTGATGAAATTAAATTTATTTGATAAAACAATTCATAAAATATCAGGGTGGTATATTTGACAACAAAAACCAAATGTGTATATTTTTCCACATTTTTTGTGTTCTATTATTTTTTAATGGCCTGGATATATCGATGGTGTTTTGTTTTCTAAGTAAATAAAGATTAAAATAATATGTATTAGAATTTTCATTATAAATATTCTTATCATGATTCATATACAAAAGGTAAAAAAAAATCTTCTGAAGTCTTATAGATCCATTTATATTGATGAAGAAAATATGTTCAAGACGTTAGATGAATTTCAGTTCCCTACTTTTCTTTAATTTAATTGAGACATATATGGATATAATTGAAGAAAATATTACAAATCAAGATGGGTAGGATGGAATATGGTTCATGAGATTTCCATTATAGGTTTATGTTATAGTAGATAAATAAATGTTTACCTATGAGTAATTTTTTACTCTATGTATGAGTCTATGAATTTTAAAAATGCATTTTAAAAAAATATAGATGCCCTAATTTTTTCATTTCCCAAGTATCTAGACCATAAAAGACTGTTGAAATATATTAAAGTATGTCATCCATGACAACACGTGTGAAGGCTATCATGGATTGAATATTTCATAAGTAGAGAATACCCAATACAAGTTAGAATTGAGTGGTTTTTGGAACCACAATATATGGAAGCACAAAATACCCCTAGTATGATTAGGTACTCAAGAATTTCAATTGTTGGCTATTAGATCATCAATGTTTATAAAGAAGTGTGAGATAAGGTTTATTTTTCATGAGGGGAGATTCTCATTATTTAGAAGGTTCCTGTGTGAATTCATTGGAAGTGGATTATGATGTGAGAATGTGTTCTTGAGTTCATTGAAAGAAGAATGAAATTTAATGTTAAATATGGATCATAGTAAGTTAGATAAATACATTAGAATATGAGGAAACTATTATTAAATCATAATAATAATTTTATAAAATTTTGAAGGAATATTGAATTTCATTAGGTACACATTGTGACTTTTTATAGAGTACATGTGATGAATTTTTCAGGTAAAAACAACTAAAGGTATGATGAATTATTATGGTACATATGTGTGGTTCATAAGAAAATTGGTACATCATAAAATATGTTAAATGAATTAAAATAATGGAACATGTATGATATGTATCTATTAATAAATAAAAAATATATGTGAATTAAAATATATTCAAGAATTATTTGATAACTTTTTAAGGATGATTATTATTCTATGTAAACATGAATTCTAGACTCTGTATGGATAACTCTATTATTTAGTGAGTATCACTAATTTATGTAAAATATATAAACCTAGAGAATTCAGATATAATGATTCTAATCAATTATTTAAATTCAAATATCAATATTTTGGATAATTATTATTCTAAAATATGATGGTTCAAAAGAATAAGATAGGAAAAGTTTTTCATATCCTAATTAATTTAATATTTTTAATATTAAATTTTTCTATAAAGGTTTATAGGTATATGATAATTCATAATTATAAGGTATGTTCATTCCTCAGTAATTATTGTAAATTTTTAACATGCCAGGAATTTAAAATTTATTTTGGTGTAGATTTTGAATTAAGGTAATAATGAATTACAATTAACAGATAAAATTACATTGAGGATTAATATTGCATATTATTTATTCATTATATATATATATATATATATATTTGGTAGGTCAAAGATCGTGTTGAGTTATGTGAACTAATGTCAAACGGAGAAAGGAAAATCTTTGAGTATCAATGAAAAATGATAACCAGGTCTTATATTCAACAAATTTTCAATAATATAAGAGAAGAGGGAGACATCCATTGAATTGCTATTATTTTATACTAAATAATAAGAGGAAAAAAATGATAGGTAGGAAGAAGTTTCTAGTTTATTCCTGTATACATAAAAGAAATTTTATCTTTTTTAAAAAATAAAGAGAAGAAGGAACATCCAACATTTTATAGTAATATAAATAGAGAAGTGGCTATTTAGACAATTATACATAAAAAATAAGAAGACCTAGTTTCATGTTTTTTGGTAACTAAATGAACTTGAAAAATAATATAAGGCATCACATTGATAATAATTTGAAATATATATTGGTGAAATGATTTCTTTTTATTACTTAAATTTGTTGTACAACTATTGGGGTGCTAGATAAAGGAATAGGTAGATGATGTTAAAGTTAGATATGCATTATACATCATTTGGAGACATGTATCAGGAGATCCTTCAAGTGAATTTTCATTTGTTTTTATATAAAACTCCATTTTTTATTTATTTTCTCCATGTCCATGGGAACTATGAGAGTCTATAATTTTAATTTCTATCATAATTTCACATCAGAAAATTGATATATATCTTTTAGTGTGTCTTATAGAGAATTTATTTTGAAATCTTTGTTTAAATCCAAAAAATAATTTATTGATTTTTCTTTTCTAGTTAGTAATAAAACTAAAGGAAAAGATTTTGAGTCTCAAGAATTTACCCTCAAAAGTTCAAACGGATTCATCATCGTTTTTTCTATCTCTTATAAATCTTGCTCAATTTTTATGTGAAGAGTTCATGGAAAATACTTACTAAAAAATTAATTTTCAAGATCCTTTAAATTTTTAGAGTAATTTTCTTCCTATTATGTCAACTTTTATTATGGGTCTATGATTGGTTAGCCACATCATCCACATAATAGATGGAAAAAATCTCATGGTCTGAGCATAATATAATGGAAAATATATTTTCCACCAAAGTGATATATTTCTCAAAATATAGTGGATTGGAAGACTCACTATAGAAAGGTCTACATTTACACATGAAGCTCACTATAGTGATTTGTTCTCCCCTTGGTGTCTTTGGGAGATCAACATGGTTATTTTTATCATTCATTAATTGAGATAGTTGAGTTAACATTGATATAAAGTCTTATGCATGAGATTTTATACAATTTGGTTTCTTAGGGGGAGAGTCACTACATTTTCCTTCATACCCATTTTTAATTCAGTTTCTCTTGGTTCTGGTGATTTACTAAAATAAAGGAAGTTTATATATGACAACACTTACATAATAAAAACTATGGAATTGTAAGAAATAAATCATATATAATATTTGTAACCAAATCATATATTCTCCAAAATATACTAAAAATTTCAGCAAAATACCTACATTTATTATCAAAAAAACACTTTCCAATATCGAAGGTTATATATAATACTCATCCTATATTCCCAAAATAAAATAATCAATTTTCATAATTAAACATAATTATCATAACAACAATGGACGTATCAACCCAAATCGTAGTCAATATTTTTTCAGCATATGTCCTAAAAAATATAGTAATTTTTTTTTAAAAAAACATTACCCTAAATAACATGTTATTACCAAGGGTTAAATATTCCTCAATGATCTATTAAAACCCAATAAATATATCCCAAAATATCAATAGTCACTTTAAAATTCCATCACATAAAACCTCAAAATGGGATCTATTTCTTTATGATAATAGTTAAACATATCAACCCTTACTGGTAACCCCAACTCATAATTATCCCCATATGAAAACTTACTAACCTCAAAAGTTATTTAAACCATTCTCTATTTCCAGCTAAGATAACACAAGACCTGTATACAAAAATATAGTCACAAAAATATAATATTTATATACTTTATTTGATACCAACTTATGTGACTTAAATATTAACATCCATAATTATATTGTTAATAAAGAATATTGAGTAACTTTTACACCAAATACCTTTTTAGGTATAAAGATTTAGATAATTATAGAAAACCATATATGAAAAAAAACCCATTTCTTTCTCATAAATCGGTAACTTCCACCATTATTTGAATAACTTATTATTTTATAATAAGTCTTCAACAAAACCCAAAAACAATTCACACAATTGCCTTATAAAAATATCATATGTAGTATATTTCTTCATAACATATGTAAATTTAAACATAACAACTGTGATATCAAATTCTCAGTAAGGGTAAATATATACATTATAAATCGATGCTCATAACTGATCATACACTTATCATATTAATATAAGAATAAGATCATAATCTATGAAAACATACCCAAAAATTAACAAACCATAAATCATAAATAATGTAATAAGTCTTACTCATAATAAAATATATGAGTTATTAGATTTTGGGATCATAAATAATGAATCATTAGCCTTGAGATCATATCATAAGAAAAAGACATAATTTTATATAATAAATAAAAACATAGAAAACCATAATGTTTTTATCATAGTTATCTACAAACAATTACACCCATAAAATTGTGAACATATATACCCACTATGAAATTCACTCACAAATTTATAAACATAGTTTACCACTATCTTGTCCATATACAAACATGTGAACATAGCTACCTACAGTCATGTCTATGCAAACACCTCATTATCTTAATATATATATAACATTTTATAATAAATTATAGGGAAATATAATGATAATATCATTCATAAAATATGAAATTCCATACATATCTGTTTCACAATATCATAAAAACAATATCGTTTCATCATACTTTAATTATCCCATTAAAAATAAATATTTTTAAAGAAAACATCAATAAAAATCATCATCATAATATATCCAAAGAATTAATGTGAATGGTATCATAAGATCATAACCCTAGTTAAATAAAAAAACCTTAAATGATGTTGATATAGATGAAAAATGCATTTGTAAAATTGTTATAAAGATTATTTGAAAAATAAATATATATATTCTTTTATTTTTGTAACATTTTAAAAGTAGAGAAATTCATAAAATTATTAGATGGGAATTTTCTTATTGAAAATATGGAATACTATAAAATAATATTCAAAAAAATAAACTACATAGTGTAAATAAAATATATTCATTCCATAATTAATAAAAAATGTGTTTTCACGTTTGTAATCAAAGTCAAAATGACACATTCGGAAAAATTCAAGAAGATTATTTCCAAAATATTGTAAATGAAATATAATATATTAGACAAATAAATTTAAAAGTCATTTAAAATAGTTAGGAAACTTTATAAAATATGATTAAAAACATTTATATGGAGTAAAAGGATTCTCAACTAGAATATAGAAATAAGTTCAACTTTTCTTTGAAAAAATCGTCCTTTTGAGTGAACTAGTGGGGGTGGAAAGATTACCTGAAATCATCATAAATAAAAAATATAATAAATTATTTTATTTTAAATAAATATAGAATATATATTTCCCCAAATGTATTTTTTAAAATAAAAAAATCCTGATAAAAAGTGAGATTGTAACATAAACCCTTACAGTATTGGTAACCCTCGACTCGAAATACTATGAAAGAAATAACTTAAAATGGAATTTAAATAAAACTTTTAATTTCTTGATAATGATATAAAATCTCAAATAGATATCACATAAACAATATATGTGAATATAGGTTCATGATTCAAAACATGTCCCAAAGAAAGAAATTTCAATAAAAAATTATTACCTAATGTCCCAAATTTCATTGTACCTTCTCTAACATCATTTAATAGACATTCAGAAAATGATTAATCCATACCCAAACCATACTATTACTTATCTTGAAATATAACCTTCCCTTTGAATTTAAATTTTTTTACATAATAGTAATTATTTATTAAAATCATTCTTTTGGTGTTAATATTTTAGTTTACCAATCATCTTCTAATTTGATGGTTTAAGTCATTTCACCTCAGTCATGGTTCATAATCTCTAAAAAGATAATGCAAATTTAATTCATGATTTTTATATAATTCTTATGTTTCAAAACAACTTTATGTAACTTATATTAATATTTCACATAGAATGCTTAAAAATTAAATTTTCCTGTGATTATTGGATTTTAAGAAAGAATTGAACTTATAAATATTTATAATTTTTAATATTAACAATACGAAATTGTGATAAAATTTTAAATTCATAGTTATTAAATATTATTACCAGAACATATCATTCCTTAATCACTCATAACATAAACATTATAACAATGTTCATGTTGGTGGTAAAACTGACCATAAAAAAATCATTATAATGATTGAGTAAGAAAATGATATTTAATAATAATAATATAAATTTTATTGTAATAATATAAATTACATAGAAGATAAATCATATTATAAATATCATATTTATTAATTATTTTTAAATTTATAATCATTCATATGATGTTGTGATGAAAATGAATCACTTCGCATCAAGGAAGAAGTAGTCTGTATGAACGCAGAAATGATGTTTTAAATTTTTAATTAATGAAAATAAAGGAAGTTAAATAATTATTAATATTTCAAGGACTTATGTTATGTTATAAATGTATTATATATTCATTAAATATATCCATATAACTATCTAAGAGAAGTTTTGATTAAAAATAAAATGCATCGTTTTATGCAGATGGTAATCTTTATGTACTCATAATCGAAGCTTTTATTTTCCATTAGATGAAATGGAAATATAAAATAGTTCTGAAATCAATATAATAACATTTAATAATAGTATATATTCTAATATTTTTATTTTAGTATGGTTATAATAGATTTTTAGGATATTGAATAAGAAATAAATGTGAAAGAGTTCAGTTAAGACTTATTCCACTACCATGAATCTCCTCCATTGGTTTACACCATAATCCTTCCACGATTGATCTTTTTGGAATACCATGAACTCTATAAAATATATAGGAGAGTTAAACATGTATTTGGGTATTATTTGAAACACATTTATTTTATAAAAATAATATTATTTTTGATATCATATATGATATATCGTAACAAACTTAAACGAACAATGAAATATTCGTATTTAAATACAACCATTATAACCAAGTCGTTGAATTGAATGGTAAGAATATAAATAAAAAATTCTGAAATATATATCTAAATTAAATACTCAGTAAATTTTTTTTTCTTAATTCCCAGGAAATAACCCCTCAATTTTCATTATGGTAATTTTATTCTTCAAAAATATGTAGTCTTAAAAAATGATTTTTATAACTTTTTGTGAGAAAATATTATAATTAATTTAGGGAAATTTTGGAAATTTTACTTTTCAAAATTAATATCATTTTTTAAATTAGAATATAAAAATTATCTTATAGTGAAATTTTTAGATATTCTAAAAAGATTGATTTTTAAATGAATAGTAAAAAACTATTTGTAAAATTTTCATTATTTTTCATTAAAAATACCCATTATGATTTTAATTTTATATTAAATTAATATAAACCTCATTTATTTAGAAATAATCGAATTAATTACCTAAGAATCATCTTTATACCTAGTTTTTGGTTTTTGTTAACTTTTTGGCTTAAAAATGTATTTTTCTAAAAAAAGATATTTCTCATTAAGTTTTACAAATTTAAATAAATCCTAATTTATTACACTTATTTGAATTTATTTTTATAATATTAAATTTATCATTGGATTTTTTATGTCAAATTCTTCTTGTTATTAAGATTTTAGGTTTTTTAAATAATTTAAATTTTTAGTGAATGGTAAATATACAATTTTTATAAAATATGGTTTCTTTTATGATATCTCTAAAACATAAATTTGATATTAATATTAGTTAAACATATAGAATGAGTAAATTAAAATATTATACTACCAATATCATATAAAAACAATTCAAAACATATAAATTAAAATTTATTTCATGATAAATATGAAAATTATTTTCAATGTGGACGTAGTGCTTTCACAATATAGGAAAAGTCCAATTTGGCATCCTAAAGATAATAATGGAGAAGTAAAAGTACTTGAATGACTTGGTTAGTAAATATTATTAATAAATTATTATCTTTATTGATAGTTTCAAAATTTTGAGTTATATACAAAGAATCTTATCCAAATTCTTTTTCCATGATGGGGCAAAACTAAAAAAGAAAAAATATCATATTAATTAAGTTTTCTTGACATAGATGTGAGTAAATAAACCTATTTATTAAAGACTCTAAAAGTTAATTTTTATTATTTTTATTTTCTTTTTATGATGTTAATTTATATTTTACTGATTAATTAGTACCCTTAAAATCTTTTTCAATTCCCACACAGTTCTTGTGCAAGAAGTAGAAAAATCAAATAAATGATATTAAAAGATCTTCAAATGAGTTTTTCGATGAGTCAAACTTTCAAAATAATTTTGTAAATAAATATAATATATTAGATATGTTTTAAAGGTTTATATTAAAATTATTTTACTATAATTTTGTTTTTAAATTCAAATTAAATAAATGGTTTTAAAAATGTCATTAATGATATTTTATAATAAAATACATTTTATTAAATTATTTAAAATTATAAAAAATAATATCTTCATCTAAGTGAATTATATTTTATTTAAAATACAAATCATGGTCCATTTATGTTTTTACTTTACATTTATAGTAACTTCCATTACCCCTAATGATTGAAAAACATTGATATCATGATATTTGTCAAAAGGGTTAACCTACAGTTAAAAATGATATAAGGGTGAAACCATTATCTAAAATTTTCCAAAATTTTTTTATGATATTATTTAAAAAAAATCATAATATCAAAAAATTATATCAATTTGGATATATATTTCCATGGAAATTAATTTATATTATATTAATACTTTAAGAAAGTCTAAGAATGACCCTCCCCACATTTATAATAGGCTATTTCTCTCCATCAATCAAAAATTGATAACATCATTCGGGAAAACGTATGAATTACCACCTCTATAAAGAGAGACGATTCATTTTTCATAACTACAACACATCGATGTTGTATATAAGTGTATTTAATGATATAGTATCATATTAATTATATATAAAAATTATGTAATTATAAATTAATACTTACATTAATTCCATCATGTTTTTCAAAAAAAGGAAACATTACTCATTCGTACATACAACTTTCCATCTCCATGATAGTAACATAGTTAATTTTTCAAAACCACATTTCACGGTGGTTTTAAAATTATTACTTATATTAAATAATCATAATTATATCTTAAATATGATTCCATAGATTAAATAAAATAAATTTTTTTACTATAGTCAACCAACCGATGTTATTTTACACATGTGAGTCAAATATCATCATAACATCTATCACGAACTTAATTAGTTATGTAGTTGATTATAACATGGTAATAAATTAAAAATAATAATAAAAATGAAAGGGTTTTTAAGAAATTAAATAATACAAATAATTTTATTATTTAGGAAGATAAATAACCTTTGTGACAAGTTGAACTTGAGGTAAAGGGAACATTACCATAAAACCATGTTTTAAATAATTTAATGATTTATTTTCTAAATATTTTTCTTCAATGTCTATATTCTTAAAATTATTTTATGAATTCATTAATATAGACATAAATTATTTTTAACCTTTATTTAAGGTTAATATTTCCTTTATTTATAAGTTTTTCAAAATAAATCATTTTGTATATTTTATATAAATGGTTTTGACTTTCATTATGAGAGAAAAAAATAGAATGTTCCATTTCAATGTGTATGGAATAAATAGATATTAATGATGTTGTAAAGATTTTTTTATTTTTTTATTACTTTACTAGATAACATGTTTTCTTTAATGAAAATCCTTTCTAGGTATTATAGTTTTGAAAAAAAAAATTATAAGGAATGGTTATTTTGATATCTAAAATTCTTCTTCTAAAGGGTTTAAAATAATTTTGATGGGTTTTAGGATAAAAAGTTGCAATCATTGAAAAATATCTTCATGATATGGTAGATAATAATTAAATATAATGTTATGTGATCCCTATAAGTCTTATATTATTGGTGAGACTGAAACATCTTATATGATGAGTGATCACAGTATAGCTTACATGATAGGTGAGCCATATTATAGCTCTCCAATGCATTATATAATATTAATTATCTTAAATTTCAATAAGGATAGAGTTAACTGAGTTGGTTTCTCCTATAGACTTATCTATTTTGCAATTATTTCTAACATGATTTTAACATGTGTTATAAATATAATACTTTATGTTTTCTATATGGGGTTATATTTTATTTCTATTTGTTTTAATAATTTATTTTGAAATAATTGTATTTTCATATGGATGTGATTTATTTCCCACACTCAATGAATATTTTGATAAAGTTAAATATTTTATAGATTATCATGTTTTTCAAGGACCTAATTTATTTCTTACTTTTATATCCCTTAATGACCATTTTGTGCTCATCCCACATTTTTTAATTTTTTTCTTAGGGTGTAAGGATGAGTAAGGACAATAAATAAGTCAATTTAAAATTCATGAATATTTTTCATTAAATGAAAATGTGTTTCACTATAAAAGTAATATATTGTAAATAATGTTTACTGAGTGTATGTTCCAAATTTGTAATAAATAGGGTTTTTATGTATGTGTTATAGTCTAATTCTCTAAAACTATAAACAAAAAAGATCCTCAAAAAGAAAGAAAATGAATTCTTTTCTAAAGATTCAATTTATAGATTATTTAAGGATGGTTCATTATGGTTATCATGAAAGGATTATTTTGAAAACTTTGGATATTAGGATATTTATATTTGAGGTTAACTTAACAATTGTGGATACCATCATGTTTTTTTTATAATGTTGATCATAAGTTCAAAGGCATATACACCCCATTTTATGGTTTCATATGGTAGGATTTTATGGTGACTAATATTATATTAGGAAGTGTTTTATAGATTTAATGAATATATAAACCATATTATTAACATGAAGGATTCTTTTATATTAAAAATATTACTTTTTTTTTTAGATATAAGAAAAATGGACAAGAAAAAAATTTAGGTTAATTTTTTTAATGCTGAATATATTAAGGTTATATTTGATTATTTTTATCATATTATTGGTAAAATCACAAAAATTGTATTAATATATTTTTAGTAAAATAGAAAATCCATGGGCTAGGTGGATATTATATGATTATGGTAAACATAATATTATTTATTTTTATTTTAGAAATAAAGATTGAGTTATCTTTTGGAATAAAAAATAATTTTAATATCGATTTATGGTGATTAATGTTATTTAGGGAATTTATTATCATATTCTAGAGATTATTTTATCAGAGAATATATAGTTTTTTTGTATATGACTTTAGGATATACTAATGTTGATTAGAGATAAATGTTAAATTAATGTTGGAAAAATATATGATCATGTACTTCTACTTTATATGTTGCAAACTTCTTTGGGAATGATTTAAATAATTTTAATGTTAATTTTTAACAAAATTATCTATGTTGAGCATTTGGTTTTATTTTTTAGGCTTTGAAGATTGATTTTTTTTCATTATATGAATGATTATTAATTTTTGAAAATATCTTACCTCATGTATGCCATTTTGGATTTGTTTTATGTATAAATAGAGGAATATATTTTTATCATTTTATATATTATGTGATCTATTAGAATTTTATTTTAGTTCATTAGTTAAGAAAAATGTATCTGTAATACCAATTGATTGGAGAAAAAGATGATATTATGGTGGAAATTTATTAAAGGATTAAATTTTAATTATAAAGTAATAATATCTCCTTAGGTTATTAGTATATATAGTAAATGAATTCCTAAAATCTAGGAAAATGATATTAAACAAAATATACATTATTACCAAATTTTCGGATGAATAGTTATTCTTTTCACATCTCTTTGGTTTATAACTTTTTGGTCATTAACATTATTAGTATCATTAACTTTCTTATGATCAATGATATATATCACTCTCCATGACTATTTATATATTAATTTTCCACCATGTCTATATTTTCACCTCAAACTAACTTTATCCTATTTGAAAACTGAGTTAGTTTGTATTCAAGATACCCTTCGCATTTCCCTTTCCCTCTTTTTTAGAGGAAGTTTTATTTTCCCTTTTCTTGATGTGGTTTTTCGAAAAATATATTTTAAAATTTCAAGCCCATTATTAGCCAGACCAAGCTGAAATTTATTTTACACAATTTACTAAATGGTGGGAGAATGTAACAACTCAATATTTTAAAAAGAATACTATGTCTGATAGCGTATACAACACACAAAATCAAGCTTAAACAAACCCAAAAGTATTATTATTTTAAATAAGACTATTATAACCTAATTATAGAATTAGCGGTTATAAATAGCAACAAAACTTTTATGAAATATATATAAATTTTTTACTGAAAAAAATTTATTGATTAATTTTTTGACAATAAGAACTAAATTCTCATTAATGTTATTTTATGCTTCAAAAATATGTTTTCTTCAAAAATGATTTTTATATATTTTTTTGAGATAATATTTTACTTAATTTATGAATTTGTTTCAAATTTTATTTTCTAAAAGGATAATATTTTTGAAATATACATATCAAAATTATTGTTGGTTGAAAATTTGGAATTTTTCTTAAAAGATTGATATTTTAGTGAATAGTGAAAAATAGATTTTTGTGAAATTATCATTCATTTTCAATAAAAAATACCATTATGCTTTGAATTTAATATTAAATTAATATAATCCCCATTTAATTCTAAATATTAAAACTAATAACATATTAATCAAATTTATACTTGATTTTGGGTAAATGTTCCTTTTTAGGCCTAAAACACATTTTTATAAAACACTGTTTTCATTCTATATTACACATTTTTATTGAGATAAATATCTACAAATTATAAGAGTTATATTGTTAGAATGAACAAAAATTTTCGATTCATAATGTAAAATTAATCTCGGTATGAACTTTTGATATTTTTCTGAATAAGATAATTTTTTATGCATTGTAACAAAATACATTTTTTATGAATTACAGTATCTTTTATGATATTTCTTTGATATCAAATATAATATAAAAATGTATTAAACATATGGAGTGAATATATTATTTTAATAAACTAAACTTTTCTTATAAAAATAACTAAACACATATAAATTAAAATTTATTTCATGATAAATAGTGTCGATGTGATGATTATACAACATTTGAAAAGTCAAATTTGGTATCCTAATGATAATAATGGAGAAGTAAAAGTAATTTCATGGATTATTTAGAATATATTATGTATAAAGGATATTTTTTTATATTTTCAGACATTGGAATTATATTACATGAATGTTATCCAAATGCATGTGTAATGCTTGTGCAAGGTTAGAAAACTCAAAATAACATATTAAATAATTTTTCTTGAAATATTATGAATAAATATACATATTTAATGATTATACGAGTTCTTTAACTTTATTTATTTATTTTTATGATTTTTACATGTTTTTTAGTGATTATATAATTACCTTAAATTCTTATGCAACGTCGACATAATATTTGTCCAAGAAGTAGAGATATCATTTAATAAATTTTAAAACCTCTAAATGTAATATTTTTTAGGTTATTTATAGTGTACCATGAATTTTATATATAATTATAACATATTATTTATGATTGAAATTTTTATATTTGAATTCCTTTGTATTCATGTTTGTTGGAGAGTCAAATTAAATGAATATTTCCAAAAAAACATTTGATAATAAAAATATTTTATTAAATGATTTAAAATTCCTAAAAATTTTATATCAATAAAATTGAATTGAATTTTCTGAAAAAATAAAATTTTTGGTCCATTTATGGATCAATTTTCCTTTTATATTATCTTTCTTGAACCCCAAAGGGTAAAAAACAATGACAATGTGCTAACTGTTCCAAGGTTTAATATGTGGTTAAAAGAAAGAGATAATGGAGAGAAAATAATCTAAACATTATCCAAATTTTGTTGTATGAGAGGAAATAAACACAAAAGAGTACTATATTATGATTATTTCAATTTGTATCCATATTTATATGAAATTTAATTTATATTGATTTAATACTTTAATAAATTCCAAGAATTCCCCTACCCTCATTTATAAAAACGAACCAGTCTCTTCTCCTCTACACAATTCATGAGATATGGTTTTCAGTAAATACCTACCAAAATACCTTTAAAATACATACCCATGTTTTACAGGTCTTATTTTTGGAATAATAACAACCTTATGGGGCTTAATTATTAATGAAAAGGGGGTTTTCTGTTGAATACGATGAGATTTTAACTGAATGTTTTAGTTTTATATCTTCTCTTACAAAATTAAAATATTATTTAAACATGATAAAATAATAAAAATAGTATCTTACATATACTAATATGTCTTTATAATAATTTCATAACCCATATACATCTCATGTTTCATAAAATGGGAAATAAAATCATCGTTCATGTATACGGTGGACTACCACCAATCGAACGAATGAAATCTATTTTCCATCATTGCTTCTCATGGAAGGTCATAATGATGGGTTTAATATATATATATATATATAATATATTCATTACAAAATTATAATTCTATAAAAATAATTTACCATATGTTTTTCATACCTTTCAGTCATTAAAAAAAATAACGTAGTCCATACGTATGTGTGGATTACTACCTCTATGAAGCAATGTGATTCGTTTTTCATGACCTAATAAAATGAATATTATATATAATTTAATTGAAATATAAAAAATGATATTTATGATAAAATAATCATTATTTAATGATAAAATAATACTTATCTTATTTCCATATATTTCTTTATAAAATGTAAATATTACTCACATGTATGTATAGACTATTATCTCCATGATTGTAACATAGTTTACTCTTTTTAATCATATTTTAGGGTTGGTTTTAAAATAAAAAATTGATATATAATTTAATGATCTATAATAATCACTATTAGGATATAATTTATTTTTATTGGATCACTCCATGGGTGGATACACCTCTTATGTGGGACTCTCACCACCATCCCTAGTGGAATCCCTTTACTTATGAATCCCTTGGGAGGAGAGCCATGCTTCGCCTGATATTAACTTGTGGATATTCTCAATAATTGGATTAAATAATTTTATTTCATACTATCTATAAAGATCCCAAACCTATAATCCCAGATCTACTTCTAAGGGTATAAAAATTACATTTATGTCTTAATACTGATAAATATGACCCAAGCTTTACATCCAGAAATTACAACATCAAAAATAAATATTGGATCACTTACAAACTAAATTAACTTTCTATTTTGGTGTTTTAGATAATTAGAAAAAACTCTTAAATATCAAATACTCATTAAGTTAATATATTATTTTCCCACTATACACAGATTTTCATATTTTTTATTAATTCTTCAATATCCCCAAAAAATTTCTTCACATATGAAACCTTTCAAGACAAAAATAACTTATCATTATTATTTTTAAGTGGGGAAAATTAAACATAAGAAGGGTGAGATCAAATTTTCATTAAAGGTAAATATGGGAATTAATAATTGAATTTCATCAGTGATAATAAAATTAGCACATGTTTATGACGACATAATCAGGTGAATGGCCCTAACATAAGGGAATTAATACCCATAAATATTTGGATCATCAATCATGAATCATGGAATAAATCCTTAAAAAAAGAAATTTTCATTAAAATCAAAAATAAAGTACCATTTAATGTCAATATTGAACAGAATAATCTTTAAACCCCCATATATTTTTGTCATTAATAAGTAAAATATATTTTCCTTCAAAAATGAGCTCATGGATTTCGTTCCTGAAATCATACGATTTTTATAAAAAAAACCCATACAAAGCATATATAAATCATATAGTTAAATATAGGCATAATTTTCATATCACCCTTTTAAATGAGATAACATTTGAGGTTATAATTATAATAACAATCATGGTTACACATAAAATAAAAATCATGGTTACAATTAGAATAACCATCATAGTATATTCCCATAATCTCTTTAGATAAACTCTATCAGTTAACTATATCCCTTTAACCAATACATTGGAGAGGTATAACAAGATCACCCAATCAAAGATTTTAATCAGAAAACAAATCAAAATAACTAATTCCCAATAACCATAAAATAATTCATAAATTATTGCATCATAAAAATATTCTTTGCATCTATAAGAAAACATTTTAGGATATTGAAATATTCTTTCCTTTTAAAACCACATTTTCAAAACATAAATCACCAAAAACAAGGGAATGTGTGTTTTATTTAAATAATACATGAAATATTACAAGGTGAGATAAATAATAAATAATTTTTTGGATTTTAAGAAAATCCACTATTTCTATATAAGTTAAAATAGTGCATTCCTTTAATAACTATATTAACCCATGGAAAAGAAATTGGTTCCATGAGAATAAATTTTAAATAAAAATTATCAATCTATATAAATAATTATTGTGGTATCATTAAAATATATCACTAGTGGATCATAAATAAAATTAAGTTTTGTTGAAATTGATGAACAGAAATGCCATTAAAAGTTCAAGAAAAATATTTTTGAGTAAAATACACTTTTCACATTGAAAATAACTTTGAAAAACAAAAAAACAAAATATATTATGAAAATAAATTTAATTAAAAATATATTTGGAAAATTATAAATTAATATTAAAATGGTCATGATGGCATAATAATCCACTGAAATAATTCAAAATAAGAATTCTTTTTAATCATTCACAAAATGGAATCAAAAGTTACCCATTTAGAAAACATGAAGAAATTTCCTTTTGAACCCCTTGAAAATAAATTTATACTTATTTTAAAATAGATTTAATAAATCCTATATGTTTATAAAATAACTTTATTTATACATTTTTTAAAATATGGATCCGAAAGAAAAATATTCATTATCTAAAAGAATGTAAAAAATTGTTATCACCTACAAATGGATTTCTTGATGTTTCTTTAATAAGTAAAGGAGGAAATGGGAATTAAACATGTGAAAAAAATCATTACTATAGAATAATAGAATTTATATAGTTAAATAAAATAAGAACATGTTATTTCTACCAAATTAACCTTCAACATAAATAATCCTGAAAAAGGGGAGATTATAACACAAAGCCTTTATCAGTTGGGTAAGTTTTCAATCATAAGCCCTATGAAGGAATAACATCAATTAAAATTTTAAATATCATGAATATAAATATATACATGATATAACATCTAAAATAAGTTGTATGTACACTTTATAAAATAATATAGGTTATCATCACAAATATATATCCCAAAGAAAGAGAATTTGAGAAAAATTTCTCTTATAAAGAACATATCATTGAATTGAAAATTAATAAATGAAGATATCATTTATATGTTCACACAAAATTAGTGTAAATATATAATAAAAAAATCAGGGATCTATTCACAAAAAAATCATGGAATTAAAAAGTCAATAAATTAGATTTATAACATAATAAAAAATTGAGTTAATAATATTCTAATCACTTTGAAATGTTTTATTAAAATCCCATTGGATAAATTAATTTAAATTAAAAAATAAAATACCATGACTTATGAATTATTAATTATATAACATGTGTAATGGGAATTATATAAACCATATAATATAAAATAGGTGCATAACAACAAAATTTGACTAAATAAGGGGAAGTTGAGAGAGAATCTCTTACCTTGAGTCCATAATTTCTATATATGTCCTTTAACACCTATATGAAAAACTCATGTAAATAAGTAAATTTTTTAATAAAAAGCATAATTTTTTATTCCTTACCATTAATCCTTTTATTTTATTTATTATAATGAAATATTTGATTTCTTAATAAATCAATTCCATGTTGGGTGTTTTGAAGACATTCAGTTCATGATTTCAATACAACATTGGTGTGTTAAAAATGGTCAAAGGGTCAATTATTCCATCATATATAGATTAATTTTCATGAAATAATTATCATTTTTATGCATCAATTATAATTTTAAAACCAATCATGAAATATTGGTAGAAAAAATGAACCATGTTACAATCATTGAGATGGTAGGTCATACACACACAAGAGTAACGTTTCCATTTTTCAATGAAAATTATAGAAATAAAGTCAGTATTGTTTTATACTAAAAAATTATCATAATATAATAATTATGATATTATTTCATTAAAAACACTTTTATATATATCATCCATGTGATTTAGTGTTGAAAAAAAAGAATAACATCACTTTGTAGAGGTACGCACGAATGACATTATCATTATTCAGTAAAAGGAAGGGTAAGAATTTAAATGATATTTTATAATTTAAGAATTATAAATATGTAATTAATGTTATATAGAATAATTAAATCGATAATTATAACCATCCATGAGAGGCGGTGATGTAAAATGAATTATATCAGTTCGTGAGGTGGTGGTTCATGGTATGCACGAATGATGGTTTCTTTTCCCATTTAATAGATGTTAGAGAAAGATATAGGTTATTCCATTAAGAAAATAACATATCAGTTTATGATATACTTTATTATTATAATATAGGTTTTATTTATGAATATTTTAAGGCGGTGGAAGAAAAAATAAAACAAATACATTTGGTTAAATGATACAACTTTTCTTTAGACAATCTTCTTTACTTTGCACCATAAAACTTGTTAGATCAGTATTTTTCCTAAACTAATAATAATAGGACATGGGAATATTAGTGATGAAGGTATGTGGTAAGGTATTTTTTGAACCAAATGGTTCTATTTATTTAAATAAATAAGAATAATAGGTGTTATTTTACAAGATGGGGGTACTCTTTGAGTTATTTAAAATATTAAATTAATATAAATTAATTTTTATGTTCAAATAGATGAAAACATATAATATTATAATTTAAGATAATTTAGAGTCAAAATTATATCAGAAAATAAAATTTTATCATGTTTTAATCACATTTTTACCCATATATTTTAATTTTAACTTGTTTTTACCATATTCGCCAATAATCGTGATAACAAAGTTTTTAATATATATGGGTTAATATAGATAATATAAATGGAAAATAAGACCATAAGTGAACCATGTTTTATATTTTAAACCATATCCCAATAACTTGAATGAATTTATTATTTTTAGAGTTTTAAATAATTTAATAAAAAATATTTATTATAAAATAACATTATTGTCAATTTGGTAACTGATCATTTAATTTGTTCTTTAAAACTAAAATAAAAAATATTTAATTGGAATAAAAAAAATAAAAACCTATTTAATTTTTAATTTTTATCTAAAAAATATCATATCACAAAAATAAATTATATTAAAGTAATTTTATATTTTTTTTAAATCATTTTATTGATTTTTTACTGTTTACATAAGAATTGTGTAAGTGTTTCATAAGAATATAAGGAAATTATCTTCTCACTTAAAATTAAAAAAAATAATACTAAAGAAAAATATTTATTTATCCTTCAAGTGAATATTTATAACATCAAAAATACTCTATTTATTCCTATGTAGAAAATTTATAGATATTAAAATATAGAGAATGACATTTTTTACTTTCCATAATATAAAATAATATAAAGTGTCATAATAACATCGAAATGGGAAATGACCATATATTTTACTTTTAGATAATTATGGACGATAATGATCATAAAAAATGGTAAATATTTCATTAATATTATTATAGATTTTATGAAACAATTACCTCTTTGTTTATAGTCAACCCAAAAAAGACTTTTTTAGACAAATTATCCAAATATCATTAATACGTCCTACATGAACAGAATTCATTACATAATTTATTATAAAATGGTAATAAAATAAAAGTATTAATATACATGAAAATGGTTCACAATGAATTAAATAATTAAATTAATTTTATTATTTTGGAAGATAGAGAATTTACATGACAAGTGAGACTTGTGGTAAGGGCCACTTTAACTGAAAACCAAACTTTTAATGTTTTAAATTCTTATTTTATAAATATTATTATTTTATAAATATATTATTAAAATTATTTTATGAATATATTCATATGAACATAATTCAGTTGTAAAAAAATTAGGTTTATTTTAAATTTATTTCAATGTTTTTAAAAAGAAATATTTTTTTGAATTTTATATAAAAAATTTTGAATTTCTTTACAAAAGGAAAAAATAAATATTCAATTTTAACATACACAATGTCCAATCTTTTCTCTCAAACAAAGCTATTATTTTAGGTTTTTATTACTTTACAATATTCAAATTTTTTTTAAATCAAAAAACTTCTTAGTAATTTACTTTTGAAAATAATTCTTTAATATGAATTTAAAAGTGTTTTTCAAGGGTTTTATGGTAAAAGGATGAATGAATTAAAATATTTGATTCATGATGTTGTATAATAAAATTATATATGGTAATAGGTGATCCAAATATAGCATATATTATGTGTGATCCAAATCTATATTATATTATGGGTGAGGCCAATATAGCTTATATGATGGGTAAGTCTCATTATAGCTCTTCAATGTATTAAGTAATATCCTTTATCTTCAAATTCATGAAGGAGGGAGTTAATTGGGGTGGTTTCTCCATTTTTCACTAGGATTTAATTATTTCTAGCATATGTTTAACATATGTTATGATTATAATTCAGTATGTTTTTTGTAAGGATTCATGTTTTCTTTCTATGAGTTTTAAAGGTTTTATTTGAAAAAAAAAGTGTTTTTCCTATGGATATGATTTATTTAATATAGTCAATGTATATTGAAATGAAGGAAAATTTTTATGGGTTTTTATTTTTTCACAGGAATAATAGATTTCATAATTTTATACACCATATCAATATTTTAGTTCTCATCCCATGTTTTGATATTTTTTTATTAGAGGTTTAAAGATGAGTATGAACAAAGAAGAAGTCAGGTTAAAAGTCATTAAGTTTGTTCCAGAAAAGAAAATTTGTTTCATTGTTAAATTTAAATATTGTGAAAAAAATTTATACTCAATGGAAGTTTCCACATTGTAATATATGGGTCAGTTATATAAGAGTTGTAACATAATTATATAAAACTATAAACTTAATATATTCCCAAAATAAAACAAATTGAATTATTCTATAAATATTTAGTATATATATTGTTTACGTTTTGTTCCTTAGAGGCATGTTCGAGCTAGGGTGCTAAAAATGTGTGAATTTGTGACAAGAGGTGGTACAATTTATTGAGTTAGGGGAGTATAATCCTTGTAAATAATAACATCATTAAAATATAATAATTGTTTTTCTTATGTAAAGTGGACCTGATTTTGTAAAATTTAAAATATAGTATATATTTTAAACTAAATACACTAATAAAATTAAATTCATATGAATTTTAGGGATATTTAAAACCTTAACTCCTATTTTAACCCCCTCCCCGCTCCCTCCCCAATTAAAAAATTTAGTCCTTTCCTTGGGGATAAATATTTTAGACTATTAACTATTAATTATGACTAATAAATGAAATCCTCCTTATTATAAAATATGAATATTTTGATCCGAAAACTATAATTAATTTTAATATATTCTACTTCCATCAGAAATAAAAATTCTTTTCAAAATAAGTCTTCAAGGGGGAACAAAGAACCATTTTAACAAAAAAAAATTAACCATTAAAATTACTTTAAAAAAGTTAATTTTTTTTAATATTGAATTAACAAGACTTTTTTTAGTAAAATGATAATCATTTGACTTTTAAACCAAAAATAAACTGAAAGGAACTATGTGAATACTTTATTAAAAGATAAGAATTAAAATTAATTGTTTATTCAATTAAATCATTACATGGATTTATTAAATATAAAACAAATATAAATTATAAATTATATTTTAAACGAATTATATTACTTATTTTATAAATATATTTAATATAGAAAAAATCTTAATAATCATTCAAGTCGTTCTTATGTAATTATAATATCAAATAATGATAGTATTTGTAAACCCATTACTTTATACCATTCACCCATAAAATCAACTAATTAATAAAAACCCGAAAAAAATATCTTAAAGAAAATTTTTAAATTCTCAATTCAAAAGTAGATTTTATTTTTTCAAATTCAATTTCTAAAATTTATAAATTTATTATTCAAATAAAACATATATAACAAAAAATTAAAATAATTATTTTAAACAAAAAAATTGGCCAGGAATAATTAAATTAACATCACTTATAATTGATTAATGAATTAATAAGTGTTATTTTTTTATTTAAAAAAATATTTATTGTAATTTTATTAATAATTTTTTTGGATATAGTTTTCTCAAAATTGAATAATTTATCAACAATGCACAATATAAAAAAAATTGTTTATAATTGTCACATTTGAATCAATTAAATTTTCATAAGTGAACTTGAACCAGTTTTAAAAATTCATTTAATGTAACTGTCGAATAATGTCATCCATTGTTCATAGATATAAATCATTTCTCACTTATTTTTGGTGTTTTGTGCACCAAAAGTAATCAAACACATCAAATTAATTAAAGGTAAAATATTCTAAAATCCCACACTATTACATGCTCACTCTCTCTTCATTATAGGAACACCAAGAAAATTATCTCCTCATGTAATATTGGTCACATTTGTTTAACCAAGATAACCAATCCTTCAATGCCACAATTTATTTTCATCTTTTAAGGTAAATTTTCATTAATGTTTCTCTTTTTCTACATGAAACAAGTTACCTTGTGGTCACCATCCCCTCATCAATACACATACATCATTTAAATTATTCAATAGGAACTCGTATTTTTAAAATCCTACAATATTAACATCATCATTGAGCAAATATACTCTTACCATGTTGGGATTTAGTCCATCAATATATAATGCCTTCTTGGAATTCAATTCATATTTTCTAATCACTACTAATATAACTCCTTTTATTTTAAGTGACCCATCATTTCAAAATATGGTTAATCCTTTATCTCACTTTTTAATATCATTTAAAAGCTTTAAATATCATTTCATGTGTGATGAACAAACACATTCCAAAATACATTTAATTTTCCTTTTTAATATTTTAAGTGAAAATTCATCAATAAGATATTTCACTTTTCTTTTTCCCCTTTTATTCTTAACATTTGGAGTAATACATTTACTAGGAAATTGTGAAACTAGAATAGTGAGAAATTTGTTAATAAATTGGACCAGGTACTCAAATATTCCAAGAAATTATTCTAGTGGTTAAAAATAATTTTTGAACATTTAGTCTAGACATTTTGTTTTTTTATGAACTTTTATTCTTTGAGTGGGTTGAATCTCCCATAGTCTTTGTCTCCCAAATACTCTAGGCTCATATAAATATTAATAAATAACCTAAAAATCCATTCTAAGCTCCTAGTATATCTAAAGTTACACCAGTATAACTAACACACATACTTTCCTTAGAAAATAGTTTTCTTTCAAGAAGTACAAACCTAATATTATTTCAATTTTTGACTATATATTTTGGATCATTTTTTAAAACAAAAATTTTATAAGACTTGAAACAATTTATTTTTAATATAAACTTATTTTATGCATTTTTCAAATAATTATTCATATTTTATTAATTTCAAGTCAGTGTTCCTGTAATTTTTTTATTTCTAATAATCATTATGTTTTAACAAAATCCTAGACTTCTTCTCTTATGTCATAGAAAGATAATTTCGATTGAAAATTACATGATATTTATAACCATTTTAATATAATCTGTATAGGTTTACTTGAAACTCATCATTCTGAGAGGCTTAAAACCATTTCAAAATATTATTAAATGATATTTCTCTAAATTATTAAATAAAATTATGAAAAACATATTTTTTTTTCTAATTACTTTTCAACATTTATTGAAATATGTAAAATAATAATTTTTTTGCCCAAGAACTACACTCCTATATCTTGGTAAAATAATATAATCTCCATATATTGGTGTCGAAAACTAAGTTATGTCTCTCAAATATTACCATCCATAATTATAATATAAATAAAAAAATTGAGTCACTTACATACCCGAGACCTTTTTAGTTTTAAAGATTTAAATTATTAAAAAACATTAATTATAAAAACTAATATATTTCACAATGACCTAAAATTATCTTACTATTATAATTAAAATATAATCCCTAGTTAAATGGGGGGTGAAAATTATAAATTCCATGGGAATAACCACTCACAATGAGTTTATGGTCATATGGTAGGGACCTTGTACGAGAATAAACAATAATAGTGTCACTTGGGGTTCCCTTTTCTAGCTAACGCATCCATTATAGAATTTCCTTCCCTCTAGGTGTAACTGACAGTAATCCCATAATTAATGAATTCCATTTATTTTTTTTAAAAAAAACAAGCTAATTACAATGAGAATTTTTCATATCTATGAAGAATCTCTACCATTTTTGTGGATTCTGATTCAACCTCCAAAATATTAATTTTCTAAAGACTGAACAACTTAAGACTTGTGATTATCACCCCTACTTCTACTCTAATAGAATTTATTGGACCATAGTAATAGCTGAAATAAAAGATCATTAATCCCCTATTATCTTGCACAGTCCCACACCATCTTATTTCCCAAGAAACACATGAGTCATCCACACTCTTCTTCTTCCATGTTCTTATTGGACTACACTTTACCCATTTTCCTTGGACAGTTCCACCTCTTCCTTCAATAATAGAAAAAATCATTAATTTAAATATCCTTAATGAAATAAAAGAAATACCACAATTTATGAGCACTCTAATCTCCTTCATGAGAAATTTCATAGGGACATAAAAAATGTAAGAGAACATTTTTTCATCTCTCGCATTTTTTCTAGATTCCCAAATCACTCAATGCATATTCTATAAAGTTATTCTTTATATTTTACTAAACATTGTGGGACAAGTCCCGAGAAAAAAATACACCAAGATTTCTATCAAGGATTCATTAAATTCGTATATTCCCATGTCATTCCCCATAATACTCTGAATTTCTAGTTCCCAATAACTTTGGAAAACGTGATTCCTAATGGACACTCCTCTTGGAAATTCACAACACCAACTTTTCAATTCCAATCTAACACCCTTATCCCACGAATTATCATCTATAAATAGATCTTGGTTCCTCAAACAATACACCAAATAGTTCTTCTTCATTGGGATCTCCTTGCACCATATTTTTGATCCTGATTCATCAGACACATTGCTTGCATGCATCATAGCTCATAAGTCTCTGCCATTGAATCTCCCTAATAATGATTTTGAAAAAAAAAATCAACCTTGTCAATAAAGTTAATATCCCTATTAATAATATTATATTTTTTATCAATAGTGGTTTTGATAAAATTTGGAGTCATTCTATATTCCCTAAATGATATACTCAGAACAGGACACACCAGAAATAGAAATACCTCTACAGCCAAATTCTACTTCCAGTAATTAATGTTATGGAATCCCACAACCCCGCATGTTTTATACTCAATTACGTACATGTGTTTAATCATAAACCTCTATGATTTTATTTTATTACAATTAAATCAACCCTTTCTCTCCGGTTTTATTTATAAATATTCCTTGTAAATCCCTCCCATAATTAATTCCATTCGATGATGCCTCATGTGAGCTTATCCTGCATGCCCTATAACATGCTGCATATATGTATTCCACCCTAGTCAATATATATTTCCATTATCTTCCATGACTCTTAGTGACATTTTCCTTGTCGGTTCACATCCCAGATGAAGCCTATCATGATTCCTCAATTCTCTTAATGGTCCACTTCATTGCCTTGACGACTCCTAGAATGTACATTGGTATTGAGGTAGAAATAGTATTTACTACCATAATATATCTTCCAAATGAGATAAAATGGTTCTTCCAATTTCATATCTATCATGTGATCCAATTTACAATGCCTTCAAAAAAACATTCTTGATCATATTATATAAAATGGATAAGCTAACATAATTTGTCATTAGATAGTGCCTCTATAAAACTAGCTTATCTTGAATAATTCTATAGTTTATACACAAATATTTATTTTAAATGAACACACAATATTTTCCTTGGTTGATCCATTCATCACTCCATCTTCCTCATGTTTCCACAATATTGTTATACCCATTTATTGACATGTTCCAACCTATAATAAAGAATAAAATATCATCAGCAAAAATAATATGAGACATAAATTTTCCCCATGAAATATTCATAAAAGGAATTATATTACACTTGTCTGTTCATTGTTTTATCTTCTTTGTGAGAGCCTCCTAATCTAGGATAAATTGGCTGGGTGAAAAATGATATCCCTACCTTGGATCATGCATTTTTTTAAATAATACAAATCCCCTTCCCATAATATAAATGGTTATCCACACAGATGAAAAACATATGAAGAATAAATCAAAGTCCATTTCCCAGAAATCAAACTCTTACATAACCCTTATAATGAATCTCAATTATAAACAACCATACACCATATCCAATTTTATAATAATATTTTATCCACGGTTTTTATATTAATTTCCTCTAGTATCTCCTCTGCAATCACTATCACCCCTTGGATTATCACCCATAGAAAAAACCATCATGTTTTATTGATACCAATCTTGTTATGTCTCAAGTAATCCTTCTATTAATAAGTAAAGTAAGAATTTGTAAGAAAATTAACAAAAATAGATAGGTCTATATTTAAAGATGGGATTTGCTTCCTTAACCTTTATAATTAGAACCACCTTAGAAGAAAATATAGACCTATTATGAACTCTTAATTTGAAGTAATCCCCCACTAAATCCCCCATATGCATATTAATAATATCCTATAAAGCCATGTATAATGAGCCATGAAATCCATTAGGGCTAAGAGAACCGTCTTATTTTATATTACACACCATCTCTTAGATCTCATATTATTCATGGATAACTTCCACAACCTCATTTTCCTTTTCCTCCACCAATCTAGGGATCAATTTTATGAAAAAAGCACCACCTTTCACCACACCTATCCTTCCTCCATTGAATATATAAAATCCAACCAGAAGTTCAAGGAAATTATCCAACATGATCCTCTTGTCACCTTAATATCTATTTTATAGGAACTATATAATTTTATGGTGGTCCTCTTGGTCTTATTTTAATATTTCACACATCCCTATAAAAAATAAATTTGCATGTCCCCCTCATTAAGTTAGATGTCCCTCGATTTTTGTCTAAGCACCCTTTATATCTCTACTAATTTCTCCACCATGATGTTTTTTTATCCACAAAATTCAATAAAGTTTTATCATCCCAATTCTCTGGAATAATTTTCTCCAATCACTTGATAACCTCTTTGATCCCCTTCAAATTATATTATCCATTTTTTTCTATTAGAGTTACACTCCTTCACACACTTCTTTAAGAAGTGAATACAATTCTTTAAACCCACCCACAAATATCTCAAAATAAAATATTCCCAAGACCATCTATCTATTAAAAAGTAAAACATCCAAATGAACCCAACTTCTAGAATAAAATAAACATGTATCCCTTATATTCTCCCTTTTTATATTCAATAAAAATGTCGATTGAACCATGAGTGACCTAGTGAGAGGAGTAATAGATGACTTCTCAAAAGAATCAATTCATTGAAGGTTAGAGAAATTCATATCTAGAATGATCCATATTCCCCTTATCCATTTACTATTTTTACACAAAGTGTATTTGTTCCTCATTAATCCCATATCCACTAGGCCATTTGAGAACATTAATTCCTTGAAATCTTGTATCACAGAGTTGTAGAAATTAGCTTTTCCTTTTTTCTCAAAAGAATTTACAACATTATTAAAGTCTCCTGCAATGAACCATGGAAGGTTATCTATCTAAAAATTGGATGGATTCTACCATATATCCATTCTATTTTATGCCTCTCATTTATCATAAACAAAAAATATATAAGGATTCCACCCACATAAATTTTGTTAGATATATTTTGGTGAGAATCTACCTCGACATTCACTAAAACATCTTGTTACCATAAAATATAGATATGCACAGTGTATGAACTTGCATGAAAATATTTTGTGAAACCCATTACCTTGGAGAAGGATTAGATAAGATCCACACTTTATTTAGGATCCGAAAAAACAGAAAATAAGTATATAGCCATATTAGTCCAATATTAATGAACATTCTCTTAACCTGATCCCCGAAAGGATATACAAATTGGTTTAGTGACGATAAAGGAAATGAATGAGGTGGAAGTGAATCTACAGAAAAATGAGAACACTCATTTATAATCTCAAATTATGTACAAACTGGAACAATATAAGGGATATAAACCATATAAGAAGCAATATTAGAGAGAACTAAAAAAATAAAAAAGGGTGTGGGGATTGTGTTCTAATTTTGAAAATCTATCCACTTTCATCTATGCAACCCATTTCCTAAATAGAAGGTTTTATGTTCCAATAGGATTGGCTCTAGTGACTCAAGACCCAACACAAACCCCAACAATTCACCTAGGAGAGGAGCCTCATCCATAATGGGACAATCCATCTTTTTTTCCAACGTGAATCTAGACCCCGAATGCCTACACATATCTACCAAGTTACCATGTTTGTGGAATCCCATATAGAACCTATGTAACTACTAATAAAACACACACTAATTCCAATAGAATCCATCTCCATCCTTGATGAGAACATGTGTTGTAATTGATGCCACCAAATCTACCTCAACACAAATGAGGGCTCACGATGATGAATGCGGCCACCACGTTTCATCAACTAAGTAAAAAACATCCTAATTGATTTTCTACATATTTTATAATTATGCGGTTATGATGTGGAAGTGGGATCCATGGTAGCCTAAACCACATATTCAACGTAAAATTTTCCCAATAAACTAGGTATTTTTTATTTTATAATATATCTTCAACGTATATCACAAAATTCTCCACACATGATACACTTATAGACACATTATTATTAATACTCATCTAAATTTACATGGGGAATAAAAAAATATATATGGATGAGATAAACACTCTATAAAGTATATTATACATCTAAATCTACCAAAGAATAAAAAATTCATGAATAATGTGGTACGAATAAACAATAATAAAATAATTTCACGTACCTGATAACATAAGCATATAAAAAATCCATAGAAAACATGAAAATGTAAATATTCAAATTTATTATATTAGTTAATGCATAAATATAGAATGAAAAATTTTGGGCATCATAAACATACTTTCAATTACTTATTACCAGACATTATACATAAAAAGGTATGGTTTAAACCAAATACCCAAGCTAATTTTCCTCACAAGACCAACTGATGCATCAAAGGGGTATATAATTATAATACCCACCCATCACTAATTAAATCCAATGTATTAAATATATTAAATAAAGAATAAAAAATACAGTACATTATCAGCATTCCTTAGAAATCAATAAACATCCATATTGAAATAATAAGTATACAAATTGTCAATACTTTCTAATTTCATAAATAAAAAAACTTTATTTTTAATAATCCTTCAACATAACACCATACATAGTAATAGTGGTATAGTTAAATCAATAATATAAAACATAATATTTAAATTTTGTAAATGATATAGAATATGTCCATGATATTAAACAATATAGACATGAAAGTGAAATAAGTGTCAATAGAGAGACAATGAGTGATAAACAATATAACCCTTACTAACATTGTGATATATACATTATAAATTCAAAATATAATTTAGAGGGTAATGTAGGAGAAAAAAAATATAAATTAGATATATCTTATAGAGTTTGAAAGATAAATATAAGTGAAATTATAAAAATAATTATCAGAAATATTTGGTAAAATGGTCATAAAAATAAACTTCTAAGTATATTTAAGTAGTCCATTTTAAAGATTGAAAAGTGTACATGAAAAACCTTGTTTTAAAAAAAAATCTAAATATTGAAAATCAAAACATAAATGAAGTTAAAAATAAGAAATATAGAGTTTAAGATAAAATTATACATCAGTGGAATGAAATCCCATTATTTATTCTTTTGAAACATTAACAATTTTTTTTAAATGAAAAGTAGTAGAATAATGGGAATATGGTTTTCTTTGAGAAACCATAGAAACATGGAAAGTAATCTTGATAATTATTAATTAACATAATAGTGGGACAAGTCGTTCATGCATAAAATATAAAAAATGATTATTATTTTCATACTATTGTAAAGAAATTGAAAAATGATGAATGTGAAAAATTTCAAAAAGATTCTATTTAAAACATTTTTAATCAAAATAAAATATAGTAGAAAATTTACATAATAAAACCCAAATAATTTACATTGAGACAAAGAATACTTACCTTAGATCCAATTTAATTTCATCACATTTGTACCCCATGAATAAAAAAATTATATTTATTAGAACATGTATAAAATTATGTATTATAATCCTTTTATAGTTATTGATTAGTTTTTATCGTCAAAATTTATATATTACAATTTCATTTGAAGAGAAAATGGAAAAAACATATTTTCTTTTAAATTATCCCATTTTGTTTTGATCCCATGATATTGATTATTTTTAATTTATAATTTTGTAAAATTACATAAAAAAGCATAAAGTAAATTAAAATTAGTTTATATTATATAATCTAAACTGATAAGCCATGTAGTATGTATCAATATAAAATAATCCCTCATTTTGATTCGTAAAGTTCTTATGAATCATCCAAAGCATCTCTTTCAGGATTGTCAAACTAGGGGTGAAGTTAGGCCTGTTAGTTTTTCAAAGAGTGAGTGTTAAGTTAATAACCAGCCAAAAAAGTTTAGTTTTATTTCCCCTAGGTTTGTTTGAGTCACAACCCAAATAATTATTTTTATCTAGATAGTTATTTCATAACTATAAAACCACAAAATCATTGATTTTAAAAAAATATATAATGTTTTAGGGATATGGTAGTGATTGATAATTATAAACTATTATTAGGGTAGTATAATGAGTGTAAATGGTGATATATCACTAAAAATACAATAAGAAATTTATAACAATGAATTAAAGTAATATTTAGCATTGATAAATGAAAATAATTGAAATTATTGTAAAAATAATGGTAGATAAGAGGTTTGAAATCCTTACTTAGAAAAGTACCTTTTCATCGCTTGTGAGGAATATCATAGAACAATAGACACTCCTTTGGGAGACACGTGAAGAGAATACTGAGAGTTAATTCATGCTTAATAGATTTAGAGTTTATAGGAATGGGAGAATTTTTCAGTGTTTATACTTTAATAGGGGGTCATTTTTTTGTTAAAACATTGATTTTCTATATTTTGGACAATAAATTTTTAATAGAATTAATTCCATGGAAATTATTTGGGTTAATTTAAAAAATGGAGAGTTAATTGAAATTTAAAAAATGAGAAGACCTAATTGAACATTATAACCACTCCATTAAATTTAAAAAACTAAAAATAGCTTTTGTTATGATAAAATGTAAATTTAGTTCTAAAATTTCAAATATATGATTATAAATTAGACTTAATACTTTAAAATTTATTATTTTATGCATTCAAAATATTTTACACAAAAAATGGTGTCATAAAATTTTAATTCATTCTTAAATCATAACTATTTCATAAAAGTCGTGATATTCATAAAAACTATAATTGTTCACTATTCACTAAAAAAACAATTCATAAAACTCAAAAACAAATCACCATAAAATAATTTTTACATGTTGATTCTAGTTTTAAGGCTCATTTTATTAAAATAATTCCCTATATATGAGAAATTTAATTTTTAAATAAGAACACTTGTGTATTTCAAAATTATGTATTTGGTTCCTAAAATTTAAAAACACTACTTCTAGTAAATATAATTTTTAATTTGAGTAATGTGTGTGTAATTAAAAATTAATTAATTATTATAAATTATTAATTATTAATAATTGTACTACTATTAAACGATTCTATTATTTTTAATAGACATTTTTATAAATAATGATTATATTAACATAGTTGAATATTGGGTCTTACATTCTCCCCTTTTAAATAATTTTATCCTTGAAATTTGGGGTTCACATCAATACATAAACAAATGTGGGTTGTCCATCCTAAAAACCAAATAAAAATATTGAAAATATCATTAATAACCATAAAATTCAATCAAATAATACCTAATAAGTGGTATCTATGCATGTAAAATTATGATCATCATTGAACTAATTAACCAATGATAGTTTTTATAACTATAAAAATATTTTAATCTAATAAGATCCAAACCAATAAAGTTTTATATACATTTATTTTATTCCAACTATGATGCCTTACACCTGCACTCTCAGATCTTGTGATAAAAACATATTCTTTACATACTAGCTTTGATAATCGACTAAAGTAGATTAAACATATGTATCCATAGTTACAATATCAATAAAAAAATATTGATTCACTTACATATCAAAAAACTTTTTATGATAAGAGAATTAAAAAATTAGATAAATGTTTAACTAATAAAACTCATATCTTTCCTATACAATAGTGATTCTTCAATTAAACCATGGATTCTTTATTTTACAATATTCTTTCAATGTCACCCAAAAAATTATTCACACATTATACCCTTATAGAAACATTACCATTAATAGTCTTCTTCTTTTTTAGCCAGGGATTAGAATATAATGTAAATGGATAGCACAAAGATCTGTAAGGGGTAGCATACATCAGAATTTATAAAAGAATAAATAATTAATGGGTTATTTGGGAGGAATAAGTAATAATAAAACAATTCCATATAACTTATAACACAAGAATATAATAATTTAATGGAGAAAATAACTATATAAATAATGACATAGATAATAATATTTAGTCCATAGTGTTCAAATGAATAATGTTAGAAATCATAAAAATATTTCTAAAGCCTCATGTCATGTAATAAAAAATAAATAGGTGTGGTTTACACCAAATACCCTAGGTTATTTATTTCACGAGACCTTCCAATGCATTGAAGGTATATATTTTTTGGATCCCACATATCACTAATTAAATCCTATTAATTTATCATATTTATTAATGAAGAAAAAATATGACACATAAGAAACATATCTTTATAATAATTCAAAATATATATTTAAATAATAAGTATAGAGATTATCAATAATTCTTCAATTAATACATAAAATATATATTTATTAGCAATAAACCATCAAACTAAGACTATAGAGTAATGTGAATATGTTTAATTAAACACTACAAAACACAATTTTGAAATAATGAAAGTGTAATTGAATATATCTATGAAGTATATAGACATGATGCAAAAAAATAAGGCCAAGATAGTGATGAAAAGTGATAGATAACTAAACACTTATGAACAAGTTTTGGTATGCACTATATATTCCTAATAGAATTTATTGGTTAATATAGAAGGTATAGCTCTATAGTATATATATCATTTAGAGGTTGAGACAAAAATAGAATAATTTTTTAAAAAAAATAATTAATATTACATAATATGTTTGTAAAAATAAACTTCTAGAAAACTTTCAAAGAACCACATTTAGTGATGAAAAGAGGACATGAAAAAAAATTATTTAAAAATAATTCACCATAATGAAACCTTCAAAAATAAATTAATATGAAAATAAGAAATTAAAAGTGAAAGGTAAAAAAATATAACAAAGATGAATGAAATATCCCAATTAATTATTCTAAAATGTTAAACATTGTTTTTAAAATGAAAAATTCCAAAAGAAATGGAATTTTATTTTCTTGGAAACCATATGGAAAACTAGAAAGAAATATTGATTATAAAGATCAGATATAAAAAAAGAAACTATATTATTTTAGAAAATATTAAAAAAGAAGATTAACTTTGTACTTTTGTAATGATAATAAAAAATACCAATGTGGAAAATATTAAAAATATTTCTTTTAAAACTTTTTTAAAATAATGTAAAATATATTATAAAATGAATATAAACAATATTTTTTTTCTATAGAATTAAATTATTGAAAAAATAAAAAATAGACATGAAATATAAACATTTTTTACCATAAAGAAGATATAAGATCATGACCATATAACATAAATTGTTCAGTTAAATTGAAAACCAAAGGTAGAAGAACTCTCAAGAAGACTTGTAAATAATTGAAAAGAAATAAAAAATAAAAAATAATATAATCATAGTGAGAAAGATACCAAACTTATAAGGATTAATTTAAAGAATAATTTTTTATCTTAATGAAATTATATTAATTTAATGAAAATCTTAATGACTTACTTAATTTATGTATCGAAGGACAAGAAATATGGAGAAAATAAATGAAAATTAAACCCTCAATAATAAAAAAATTATTTAAGCTAAAATAATTCAATTGGGAACTATTTACCCCATATAAAATTAAATAGTATCATAATAAGAAACTTTCTTTAAGTAATTGAAATTTTTACAAATAACTCCTACCTTATGACTCGTTTTATTTTATCATGGGTGCACCCCATGTATAGTAAAATTGTGTTCATTAAAAAAAAGAATTCATAAGTGAATTATAATCATTTTTTCATTCATGGACAATTATTTTCAAAAGAATTTATTTATTACTATTTCATTCAAAGATATAATGTCTTAATGACATATTATATTTTTAAATTATCTCATTTTCTTTCGATTTTGTGATTTTTATTATATATAATTTATCATTTTTTAGAATTATTTACAAAATATTGTAACACATTAAAATAAATTTATGTTATATGATCAACACTAACCTTTCACATGGGTATTATTAATAGAAAATAATCATTAATTGTTATTCTTAAAGATCCTATGAATCATCCAAAGAAAATCCTTATGGAGTATCAAACCATATGTGATGTTAAGATAATTAGTTATACACCGAGTAAAGTCAGAGTTAATACCGAGAAAAAAATTATCAGGTTTATTACACCTAGAAGAATTTAACTCAAATAAGGCATCTATTTTATTATATCTAGATAGATATCTCATTTATAAAAAACCTCACACTCTTTAGTTTACCAAATTTTTTGATGATTTATGGATACATGATTTCTTGAGAATTATATTTACTTTTAAAGGTAGTAAAATGAGAGGTGATTATTATATATAATTAATTAATATAATAAATAATTTATAACAATTAACCATATTATCATTTTTCAATAAAAATGAATGTAAATTGTAAGGATTAAAAAAATAAAAGTAGATAATATGTTATGTATTCTTACCACGTAATGTATCTTCTTAAATTGTAAGAGGAATAGCTTAAGGAATTGTAACTTCCTTTTAGATTCTCTTACGAAGAAAAATTAGATGGAATTAGTGCTCGGTGGATTTAGAGTTGAAAATAATGGAATAGTAGGTGGGAATTTATACTTGCGTGGGGTATTTTGAGGTTATAATATTGATTATCTCATTATTAAGTCCTACTAATTTTTTAATAGAATTTATTCCCATGAAATTGGTTATCTTATTATTTAAAAAATGAGGGTTAATTTAAATTCTCTGACCAAAGTAGCTGATGGCTGATTGTTACATTTTTACATTGGAAGTAGATATAAGAAATAACATCCCAAAGGACCGAATAGTTTAGTAGATTTGGAAAAATAAATACATACTTGTGTTTCAAAATACATTTGAAAACATGAAAAAAAAATATAGTGTTTTCTTTTAGTACATTATTATTTCTTCTAGTATAACCCTGATTATTAATCATAATATATTTCATAGCATCCTAGGGAAAAGAAACATAATAAAGGGGTGAGATCAGATGCTCAATAAGGTTATTCATACAAAGGGAGATATAAAATGCATGAATAATATGGTATGAATAAATTATGATCAAATAATTCCATATAAGTAGTCACATTAGCTGGAATCTTATACATGGATACCAAAACTAATCAAATTATCACACAAACATTAATAAAATATTTCATTAGGGAGGAATTAATAGTTCTAGACATCTAAAATGTACCATTTAGGGCATGAATAAGACATATAAAAATACTATCAAGGACTTGTTCCTTGATATCTAAATAAATAGGAAAGGACCCAACCCAAATCCAAGCTATTTTGTCTCATGAGGCCTAACAGTGCATCGAGTGGCTAAAGTGGGGCATGATCATCACTTACTAAGTCCAATGCATTATTATTATGAAAAAGGGTGAAAAATAATTTATTGAAATATTTGTATTCAATCTAGCAAATGAAATGTTAATAGTTTTCTCAACAAATATAAATAATCATAAACAATATAGAGTAATATCTAAAATGGTATATAAAATGTATGTCCTCAGCCAAACTGGTCATAACCCATCTAGAGAAATAATAAGGATGGTATCTATAGAAATTTATTATCATATAATTAAATATATTAAAAAAAATTGAAACTGATTGATATAATTATCATAAGAATACCAGTAAAACCTTTCTTCAGGAAAATAACATTTTTACTTTGAGAAATCACGTTAAAAAATATTAAAACCACACACATAGTAAAGAAATAATTTTCTTTAAATAGAACCATGTAAAATTTTAAATAATATCTAAAATAATTTAGTCATAATTATGGTAGTAAATTCAATTTATGTCCTATAATTTTAAAAACATAACAGTATCACTATTGTAAAAAAAAGGTTAACAAGTACCTCGTTCAGAAAATAGTAGGAAGATTCCTTTTAAGAAAATTATAAAAGTAAATAATGGTTTAAAATTATTGTTAAAAATATTATGGGTATGTTAAAAACATTTTAAAAAAATAATAAAATAATTATATGGAATAAAAAAATTCCCCTAGTGGGGACTTAATCATAAACAATTTTGAATAATGTTAAGATTGTAAAATAAACCATTACCACTTGGGTAACTTTTGAATTGTAGTTCCCATGAAATAAGTAACCTAAAATGAAATTTTAAATACCATGAATAAAAGTAAATTACTGATATAATATATCAAATGGGAATTATATACACTACACAAAATACATATGTTGTGAATGTCGCATATGTCTCGCAGAAGTAAAAGTGAGATGAGAAACCCCTACCTCAGGTTCGACTTCCAAAAAATGTATACAAACCTCATATATAATAAATATATATTTATAATACAACTATTAAAAATTGTATTAATATTTATTTTACCATATATTATTTAATTATAATGTTTAATCACCAATTTATTAAAAAATCTTTGTTAACATCATTATTCCGGTTGAGAATTTCTATGTTTTTCATGTCTGTTTTTATTTAGTATTTTTGATAATTATACTTTTATTACGGTGATTTAATATGTATAATTCTAATAATTATATAAATATAATATATATTCATTATATATGTATTTATAGAAGTCTATAAAATTTAGATATAGAAAACTAATTACACTATTCATAGAAAAGGTATATCGTACGTATGCATGAACTTTGTTTCAATTTTCAATGAATAAAATTAAAGAAAGTTAAATAAAATATAAACTTTAAATAATTATTATCATATCATATATATTATTTATATTAATTAAATATAACCTTATTATCATCGAATCATATTATAATTGAAAAATAAATCACATCGCTTCATGAAGATTATAGTCTACAGGTACGCACGAATGAAGTTATCGTTCCCTAATGGACTGGAAAGTAAGAAGGTATATATTATATTTTTATTGTAGAAGTATAATTAGGATTTAATTAAAATATATGAACATTAAAACCATAATATTTATCATCCATAAAATATAGTTGTAAAAAATGAATTGTATCCCTATGTGTAGACGGCAAGTCATGCGTACGCACAAGTGATACTTTCACTTCCAAATTGATGGGAAAGAGGGTGGTTGTTGGTGGTATTATAATTATAATAATATTTTAGTATATTAATCATAATTAAGTTACAATTTTATTATAAATACCCAAGATTTATAATAGGTATAAGAATAAATAATTTTAAAAGATTAGGTAAAATTATTATCTCTTCTTCGGGAGGCCTTCTTTATATCCTTTCTTAAGGAAATTATAGTGGGTATTTTAGGGATACCATAACCATAATAACTTGTATTAGGATTATAATAAGATTAATGTGATGGGTTTTTTAGCTATATATCTAAAAGTGGTGTAAATAAGTGACGGAGGAGGAGCTCTTTTATAATTGAAGTTAGGGGCACTTTTAGAATTTATTAAAAAAATATAATATAATAATATTATTATAGATAAAAATGATTATAATTGGTCATGAATGTGAAAAAACTGTATTGGTTTTAAATAAAATCACATATATAATTTATACAAGTTTTTATATCATTCTAATCCTTGTCCTTTTAATTAAACCTTTGGTTAACCTATGTTGACATTAACTGAAGTAAAATATTTTCACTCTTAAAGGGGTATAATTTTACATATAAGGTAACTATTGAAACATAAATGTGAAATTATTAAATTATAAACCATATATTATCCTAATTATCCACTTTAAAGTTTTTTTATAATTTTTAAATAATTTAATAAAATATTATTTTGATAAAATATCATTAATGTTAATTTAGAAACTATTCATTTAATTTTACATAAAATACATCAATAAAATGTTTGATTTCGAATATAATTCATTTAAACTTTACTAAAATGTCACATAGATCTATAAAATTCATGTGATTTATTATATCATTCAAATTATATCACTTTGAATATTTTTATATTTAATTAATTTATTTTTTTATTAATTAAATACACATTATATAGCATTTTACAAGAATTTAAGGTAATAATATAATTTATAAACATTATATATAAATTTATTTGATGAAAATAATTTAATTAAACTCGAAATTTAAATCTAGTTTCATTCATATATTTATTTTGTCCCTATGAGTGCACATAAGAGGTATTAACAACAGAGAGTGGAATTTTGTAACGTCCTTTGATTTAAGTAATATATAAGTCATATTCATAGACAAGTGTTAATTAAAAAATTAAATTTATATCCTAAGGTGATAATTTTACAATTAAATTCATTCAATAAGAATTAGAATGAAAATTTATGGGCTAATCATTTATTTTAACCTAGATTAACCTGATTTACCCTTTACTGAGGTGATAAATTTTACCACAATTTCTATTCATAAAGAATAAAAATAAAATGGAATTATTTACAAGATTTTAATATAATGATTCCCAATATGTAATTAATTTTATCAAATTCAGTCTCTATAAGTGGATGAAAATAATTTTAAGATAAGTGCGCTAAATTCTGCAAAAAATCCTTTTTAAAAAATACAGTTTTTATGAAAAAAATGGATTTACTTTTATCCCATGCATTGTAAAAATATTTTATGAAAGTTAAAAAAAGTATTCAATATATTACATATAAATTTATTAAAATAATTCAGTAGTATTTATTAATTAAATATATTAATATAAAGACATATTGCGCTCACAAAAACAGTTTTAAAGAAAGATGTTTTTTATGTATAAAAATGTTTTATTACAAATTTAAGCATGTAACTAATTCCAACTAACATAATTATATTATTATTAATATATTATAATAATCATACTTTGAACCCATTTAAAAATAAAATTTAACTTTTTAAACAGTTTAAAAAGTATAGTTTTCAATAAAAACATTATTTTTCACTATTTACTGGAAAATGAATCTTTTCATAAAAATAAGAAATTTTCAACTAAAACAATTTTGATATGTTGATTTAAAAAATTATATTATTTTATAAAATAAAATTTATAAAATTTATATAAATAAATTATAATATTTTTCCATAAAAATAAATATATATCATTTTTTATGAAAACATAATTATAAAGCATAAAATAACTTTACTCTTAATTGAGTACTTCTTTCCAAAAATTTAATCTATAATTTTTTATTTTTTAGGTTTTTTTATATATATTTCATAATCTATTAAATAAACTACATAAATGTTAGTGTATAGATAGGTTAGAATAACAATATTTGAATAAAAATGTTTTAGGGTTCGTTTAGGCTCTATATTGCATGTCATATAAGCTATTTAACATAGTGTTATTTTAAAATATTACCATATTATAGTCATTTAACATATAAATCAATCCAAAACCAAATGTAACCTTCCAACAAATCTATTAAATTCCAATAACTAAAAATAGTTATATCAAGATAAAATGTAATTTAGGTTCCAAAATGTAAAATATAAGTTTCAAAATTAAAATTAATATTTTTAAATTTATTATTTAACTCATTCAAAAAATTTTGGTGATAAAAATGTTTCCTAAATTTTTCATTCATTATTCAAATAATAATTATATCACAAAATTTTTTGTAATTCGTTAATACTATAAGGCTTAATATCCAACAAAAAATTAACTTCTTAATAAAAATCACAAAAAATCACTCTAAACTAATTTTGATGTATTAATTTTAAATTTTAATACCTTTTTGAGAAAATAATTCTCCATTAATTTAAAATTTAATAACTAATTAAAAATACTTTTGTATTTCAAAATTACTCATTTATCACCAAATTTTTGAAACTCTTCTTCTAGAAAATATATTTTTTATTTTGAGATATATGCACATAGTTACTATTTATTGGTGAACATACATATTTAATAATAATTAATTACATTACTATTAAAATATACAATTAATTTTAGTTTATAAATGAACAAATAATGGTTACATTACCATAGATGAATCTTAGGTCTTACAATCTCAATTTTAAACTCCTTCACTTTAATTATTTATTCCTTTCGTATTTCTAAATTCGTACCTTAAAATAATAAATTATACAAGTCATTAATCTAATTCATTAGCTATGACACTTATCAGTATTAACGTAATAAATATTTCCTTAAGATTTATTGTCTTTATTTAAATATTTTATCACCTTATCCAATTTATAGAACATTTAAATAAAATATTTCATATCCCGCTTCAGTATAAAATAAATTTAAAATTATTCAAAACTTCCATAATTGTTTCTTTCTTGATAACTATACTCATCCTCATTCACATTTGTAATCAGAAACTTCTCATCAAATTCACTAGAATTATGATCATACACTTCATTCACACTACTATTTTTCTTGAAAATATTTTATAATAAATTTTTATTTTTGGACTTTGGGAATTTCTTACCTTTTACCTTTAAAGAAAAATTTTACCTTTAAAATTTTATATATTTCTTCTATGAGAAACTAGCCTCTAAACATTTTCTTCATAATCTTCTAACAGTTTCAATATAGGAAGGCTTTCAATAAAATTTCATATAGATCCAGACATGAAATATTTAAGTCTTAGATTTCTTATACACATTCCATTACCAATTCTTACACTTATAAAAATTTGTGAAAAATTGTTTTATAGATTTTATTAGAAGTTATTTTCTTCAAAAATAGATTATTTCTTAGTCATTTCTTATTTTAAATCACAAAAGTAAATTTAACTGTTTTCCTTCCTCTTATTATTGAATGAAATTCCCTTTTAAATTTTATAATAAATAATAATACTATATAGATAATCCAATTGAAGTTTACATGGATCACACTCTTTATGTTTTTCGACCTTTACATATAATTTATCAACAAAAATGTTTAGTATCGTCTCAATTACCATAGTATCCTACAAATTTTCATTAAAAAATATAATTATTCTCATAATTTAATTAATTTATATGGAAAATTCATATATTATTTCATATTCCATCATTTGGATGTCTTCTTATTTCAACGAATGAAATATAGTTTAGCTTTATTCACTTTCACATTTCTTTGACAAACAATTTATAACCTATCTCATATGCGTTTTATTCTTATTATACCATTCATTTTAGGAAACTTATTTTATAAAATTTATCAAAAAATTACGATTTTAATCATGACCATTATTCTCAATATTCTGTTAGTCAACTACTATCATAGAATTACCATCCACACTAGGATCAAAACCATCAGTTTCACCCCCAAAACATCTAGACTAATACATAAAAAATATGGAATCACCTAATAATTCAATATATATTAACTTTCCCCATAAAAACCAATTTTTCCTTATTATCCACTTAATTATAATTTTTAAACTATACACTAAAAATTTATAGACCAAATCTCCAAGAAAAAAGGAACACCTTTTCATAAGACCCAAAGAAATAGAACATATTCAAGGAAACCTAAATACTTTTATACCACTAGAAAATGACCCAAAGGACTGATGATAATTCGTAGAGAAGGGGGAGTAAATAAAGTTAATTCCTTTTAAATTTTATTTTTGAAAAAACCTTTTTCACCTATTAATCTGAGTAATTGATCAATACTACACACAAAAAAAAACAAACACAATAGTTATAGAAAATTTTTCAATGATCACTACTCAAAATTAGTGGCTAATCCTTGTTAAAATGATTAATCTCATGAGACCATATAGTTCACTAGAATTATAATTTTGAATTACAATGAAGCATGTTTTATCCTTTCATTAGGTTTCACAATTTGTCCATAGGTTTTGAAATGTTCTCCCATACTAATTAAAGATATATAATCTATTTTTACCAAAATTAGTGTCTTTGATAGATTCATATTTCCATTTTGGTATTGTAGTTATTCCTATTTTTATTCTTCCTCTTCATTCTCTTATTCGTCTACAAATACTGCTACATGTATTCTATTCTTCCCCTATTTTTATTTCTTCTATTATACTCAAATTAATTCCATTAAAGAACTATACTTTATTTATTCTTTCAATGAAACATCATTTTCCCTCTTCAAATTATAATTTCATATTACAATATTTAGTAAAATAATATCCTTCAAAATTTATCAAATTATTAAGAAACTTATAGTCATGGGATCTATCCTCTTGAACACTAGAATAAGTTGTGGCCTGAAATAATATATAGAATGATGAAAAACTAGTTCCCCGTGACTGTTTTTAAAAACATATTCCTATTATTGTGTGATGGGATCCTTCATGACACAAACCTTCTATTCATTTTTATGCTGGTCTTCTTGACATGGAATAACACTGTGCATCATAATGTGATATATTTAACAACATAAATATATAAAAAATCAAAATAATCATGGATTTTCCTCATGGCATGAAATATTCCATCCTAGGAAAACCTTTCTCCTCCATTTTCTCCAAGTCTACATTTTTTGAATTGATAGTATACATCAAGGTGTGGGGATCCACTCCTTTTTAAGAAAAATTAAGGAACCCCATGCATCAAATATAATGAAAATATATATTCATCCTACTATGAGAATATTTTCAATTATTCATTGCTTTTAACGATGATGTGTCATTTCTATTATTATAGCATGACCCTTCTTCGCCATCTAGAAATTTAAATTCCCAACATTTCTTTAAGACGTGAGTGAATGTATCATAGTATGACTGTTACATATCAGAATACTTATAAATTTCTAATTTGATCACCAAAAAGATACTTAAATATGAGTGAAAAATAATCATACACATATCTTAGGGAGAACATCACCAAATTTCAGGTTCAATTATTCTCTGTAACAGCTTGAACCACTTCAGAAATCCTGGATAGTCGAATTCTAAGCTTCTATAACCCCAATACCACCTATAATAGGATAAGGGATAAAAATAATCTCTAAAAATTAATACATTAAATGGGAGTCCTTTTTCTATTGTACCCATACATACACGCGATCAATAAATCCAAGTATCCCTAAGCTCTACCAAATCCAATATCAATCAATATGTTGTCTGTATAATACATGACATGTGCAGGAAATTCCCATTCAGGGGTTAGTATATACATACACAATAAAAAACCTCAAAACATAAATGGAGTGATTGAGGGATATGATAGAAGGTTATCTTTACACAAAGTAAGAGGAAAAAAAACCCAATAGATATATATATATATTAATAAAGAAACCCAGATAATTGAGAAATGGGATTTTTATCTTACAGCCCAACCAAAGTTGATGAGTCTTTTTATAGCTACAAAGGTCTATCATCAATGTTCTTCATCAAATTAAACCTCACTTGAAAATGTATGGTGGGGATTGTTCATCACTACAATGCTCCACATATAAGGGATCCACATCTCCTATAGAGAACCTACCTACTATCGGAGCACAAAGATAGAGGAGTACAACTTTGTAGATAGTGAAACTGTGCCCTGAGTAGGGGAGTACCATCCCAATATATATAAAGGGAATGTGGGACCTATTCCATAGTGCGATAAGTGAGTTCCAAACCCGACATTTCTCAGATGATCCTACCCTCATCACTACCTTCATTAAGCATCTCTTAAAAAAATTCATTTTCATAAAATATCACCTTTTATCTCATGAGCTACAATAAATGACGTCATCACTTTATATATAGAAAAAAAACTCAGGATAGGCTACTTGTGGGCCAGAATCCAAATCCTAAAGAAGAAGACACAAGAGGATTATGTTTTTGGAGTGAGTAAATTTTGTGTTTGGGGGCCCACACAATAGGTGACCCTACATAATCATATATTTGTGTTCTCCTCGAGACATGGATTTATAATCCATGTCAAACTACATAGTGTGTCTGAAAATATTAGGGACAACTTATGGATAGTTGGTCATGTCTGTGTACTTTGTGTCATACCTATGTAATTGGTCATGTGTCTATCCATGCCCAGGTACCAGGCCATGTCCATATACCTCATGGTGTGCCCAAATACTCCCAGAGTACATGGCATTTATGACTATACGGGGTCCCGAGTGTGAGTCTGATGGCACAAGTCTTGGCCACCCGAGTAGTAACACATGGTGTGTGGGCCCAAACACATGGCATGTGATCCTTAACTCCACCCAAAACCCTATCACTATATCCAGGGGTTCTATATACAGCATGTTATTCTGGAATACACAGTATGCATTTAATATTTTTCCAGATACCAATTTTCCTTAATGTTATTTCTAGATCTTGCCTTTCCACCATGTATCTCATCATTTGACCCCATTAAATTTAAATAAATCACTTATATCCATCATTTATCGACCTCTAGTGGCCAGAAAATGGAAACATGTAATTTGCATGAATCCATCACATATCATGTGCATGTCTCTTCACCCTTCGCCACCAATAGATCTCAAATCCATGAAGTATAACCAATAATCCATTTTCATCCATCTATTGAATTCCAACTTTTTCTTCAAGAACATGACTAACATGAATCTAAAGTTTTTATCATGCTCTAACCCACCCTAATAATGTCAAATTATGACCATATGCTTCTATGATGATGAAAACAAATTACAAGTGAGGGGAAATCAAAAGAACAAAGTTGTAACCATTTTTCTCCAATAAATTTTTCCCAATGATCAAATAAATGGGATATACAGAGTGATATCATGGAAAAAAATAATCAAAAATTCAATTTCTTAAAATAGACTCACGCGAATGGTGAATGATTTTAGAAAAAATATATGCTCAAACAATTCAATAATACCTTGTAAACCACAATTGACAATTCACACATCGATATAAATTTATAGTTTGTGAATAATGTATTTTCAATTGAATTAGAAGTTCTAATGTGTTCATCGTCACTCGATCCAACTTGATCTGATTTCTCATTGTCCTCCACTCTCGATCTACCAAAAATGAATGCTCAAAGGGCCTCTCAATTATCATAATGTTTATGTGAATAATCCATGATAACTTTTATAATGAGGTATATGTAGAGGGATTTAGGTAATGGGAATTTAAAATAAAATAAATAAACTCAATTAATTATTTTAATTAAATAAACTACCAACAACTACCACAACTGAACATTTGGTGTTGAGCAACCTTAGGTTTCACCTAGGGAAAACCCCACATTCTAGACTCAACAATGGTATCATATTTCCAATAAAATACTTTTTTTGGATTTATTGTACTATTTTATGAAAAAAACACATGATTTATATTAACATATTTAGTATAGTTATAAAATTAATTTTGGGCTCACCACACATCAGAAATGCATGCCAACTTAGTGCCTAGTTCCAAAAATATTCTTTAAAATATTTAAAATTCCTACAATTGAAAAAAAGTCTCTACATTCTCCCCCCATTGAAGGATTTTCATCCCAAGAAGCAAAATATAAAAAAAATGTTGGGGTATTGAGCCCAAATATGGATCTCTCTCTCCATTTCCCCACAACTCTCTTATATGATCCTATGCTACCACAACAAATGAAAAATGGAATGGTCCATCCTCACAGGATCCTCTTCTAGCAATCCTAGATCTCCACTAATTACTCCACTAAGGTGGCTCCATCTTTGATGTCTAGCGCTCCCCAGTTAATAACATGCATAAGATCATGTACGTATATCCATATATATGACACATGAAAGACATAATGCACCTTTTACAATTGTCGAGGCATGACTAGGCGGTAAGAAACCCCACAAACCCTCCATAAGATCCTGAACAGACCAATGAACCTTGGGAATAACTTTCAACCCAAACTAAATGTCTATAATCCTCATCATGGGTAAAATATCATGAAAACATGGTCTCCCAGCATGAACTGCAAAGGCCTATGATGTCAATCTATGTAATATTTCTATTGGATATGGGTTTTTCTAAAACACATGCAGATCACCTAAACCTTATTCTTTGTCGTTACCTATAATATATCTATCCCAACAAGAGATGATTCATCATTCTCAGACCAAATTAAGGGTGACCTATAGTTTCTGCCATATAGTTCCATGAAATTTTTCCTTATGATAGTAGAGTGATAGATTTTATTATAAAAAAACTCTACTAGTGGAATGGGATGCTCCCATATCTAGTGGAAGTCCAACATGAAATCCCTCATCATATCTTCCAACAACTAGATAGTCCTCTTAATTTTCCCATCTGTGTGGGGGTGGAATGTTGTACTCATCCTCGACTAGATCACGAAGGCAACCTACAACACACTCCATAATAGTGATTTAAATTGCACATCACGGTTGAATCCAATTATTAAGAGTTCCCCATGGATTTGAATGATCTCCACACATAAAAATACCCCAAACTCTTCATAAAGATCTATTACGTGATAGAAAGAAAATTCAGTAACTTGTTAAGTAATACAACTATCACCTAGATTGAATTGTCACCTCCCACTATCTATAAAATCCCTATCACAAATTCCAAGGAAATTTCATCTCATTTCCACTCTCGAATCTAAAAAGTCTATATCAAACCTTCCAGAACCTTTTTTTTTAGTTGGGTTCGAATCCTATTTTTATTATGAAATAAAATATCACTTTATTTGTAAGTAGAGGGATACCCATTAAATAGGCCAAATACCCAAGTCCAAGTGGTCTATGAACATGGTCCAAAGGCCTAGTGTAGTGTCACGCCTACATCATCATATCTTCATCACCAGGCCTACATCATACCTACATCACTACCTATATGAATCATTATTGTGTCTCCACCGACACTATAAATCACAAAAATGGATTTATAGGATTCCAAAAATATTATTTTTTATGGAATATTATGGTGTTTACCACTCAGGTTCCTCCCCCAACTATAAACTTTCCAGAACCTGGTTCTCGGCCTTCAACTACTAACATGTGAGACACCAGGAGATGAACTCGGTGATACTCAAACTCATTACAGCCCACAAATAATGACACTGAATATAATTATACAAATTTTCCACTCTAGGATGTATGATGAAAGGATAAGTATAAAAATCCCCCATCACCTCCTCTTGCATCATGATATGAACCATCGTTTGTCCTCAAAAATTGATTATGCGGTCCCATCCTTTGGAGAATCCATCTAGTGCATCCCCTAATGATATCTAATAATGAATTACCCCAAAGTATATGTCTCTAAACTAGGCCTCCCTCGAGTGTTTTAGAAGTATAAGAGTCATCACTATCGACCAAAGAAAAACTGCACCGCTCTTTTCCATCAGTGTAATCTGTAGAGGAAAAAACAGCTCAGACACCTCCTCTTCGAAGTGATAATGGGACTTCCTACTAAGGGAATCAACCAAAAAAATTTCCATCCTATAATTATAGAATTTATAAGTTATAGTCTTATAGGATCTCCAACCAATGCCTTTATCTTAGGCAAGTTTCTCTCTCAATGAAGATATTCAAAAGACTATGGTTGTTTAAGTATACAACAAAGAAATTTCCAAGAAGGCAGTGCATCAACATCTTTAGGATGAAGACTACCAATGAAAACCTTAGGTCCTGAGTCACATAATTATACTCATGGAGTCTCATCTACCATGACTGATATGAAATAACCATTAGCCTTTTCCATAACACTCAGTTTATCCTATCTCCAGAGGCATCAAGAAACACAATATAATACACACCCTCCTCTAGTAGTCTCAACATATAACCTCTAATCATCCTCATTCTAAAAACATTAAATGATCTCTAACACTACTCAATATAAATAAAGTACTACCTTTTTCGTATTAGGGCAGTCAAAGAGGCTACTACTCTGGAAAATTCAGTCATGAGCCTCATATAGTACCCCACCATTCCAAGAAAACATTTCCTTTCTCACACACACCGAGGTGGATGCCATGTAAGAAAAGTATCAGTATTTTTTTGGTCCATACCTAAACCATTCTTAGAAATGGCACTTCCAATAATTAAAACACCCTGGATACAAAACTAGAACATAAAAATCATACCATAAAGATAGTACTCACAATGTATGTCTTATACCATGCTTGAGTTCTCTACATTATCCTCCTCTAAAATATAGTAAATGCATATCAAATCAATGAAAAACCCACAAGTCAATCCAACAATAGATATATGATCTAGTTTCTTAGATTTATAAACATTGTTGGGGAATTATTTACATATAAATTCATTATATGGAACACATAGTTCCATAGTTTAATTGGAATGATACATTAAAAATTTCAGTCTCACAAACCATCAACTGGTGGTAGCCAGACCTGAGATCAATATTCAAGAGATAAATCATGCCTCATAATTAGTCAAAGAAGTCATAAATCCTAGGAAAGGGGTATTTTTTTTATCATTACTAGGTTCAGGTAATGATAATAAATGAAAATATTCAATCTCTCATATAACGTGTTTGCAAAATAAGTTGGAGCTACCCAAGGGGGCCCACATGGTTTGAAAAAATCCCAGCAATCAAAGGTCATCTAATTACACACTCAGCTCCTAGAACTGGGAAGGGGGCATCTAATATGCCGTAGAATATATCGGTGTGTTCCTAGGGAAAAATTCAATGCATACGCATGTCTCCCATAATGGAAGTTGTCACAAAAAATCTTCTAAGAATAAATCCATATAGTCCTCTCCTACTAAAAGAATTAAAAATATTATATATCCTGTAGCACCAAAAAAAATTGAAAAATGATATGTGAAGGGTTGTATCTTCTTGATTACAAAACCCACCCTCTCCTCCATAATATCTCTCTCATACATGAATGAGAATCTCATACAATATGTCTGTGGGAATATGACTCATCTACATTGAACTAAATCTAGGATTTAACCATATATAACCAATCCATACCCAATATGAAGTCATAAGGTTTCATCATGATGACCAAGAGGTCCCTTGTTAAACTCCCTCCACCAAATGACAACTAGCACTACTGGTCGATATACAATAATGAAGAAGTGTTACTAATAGGAAACTCTAACCGTATCTACTGAGATAAAGTTTCAAATGGATGATCCATATCTCTCCCCATGAATAAAGAGATAAAGTAATGACTCACAACAATGTCTACTGGTAATGAGGCAAGATTATAATAAACATAGATCATACCTTAGATTATCTCATGTGCAGCTTGATTATAGTACTCTATGGCCTCCAATTGCCCACGACCCTATCATACAACTCTATGATCCTGACATGAGACACTTAGTGGGGGTGTGTGTAGCTTATAGTGTCGTCCTCCAGCAACTAATCCTCCCTTCAGAGTGGCTACTACTCCTCTTCCAACACTGACTACCTAAATTCCACCCTAAAAATGTCTTTGAGGTCACAGATCATAGAGTTGTCTCTACTATGGGGATTCATCAAGTGTCTATATGTCATACTTAGCATGAAAATTTGATAAATCACAATACAAGTGACATCATATGTTTCAAACATAGCATACCCCCCTCAATGGGATGACTGTATACTCTGTATGGTCCATAAAAAAAAGATACACATGTATAATTCTAAGATTGGTAATTTCTCCTATATCAAGACCTCAATGTATATCACCAAATATCTGCTACATAATACTCACCTACATGATGCTATCCACTGGATCCAACTACTTGGAATACCTCTTATAGTAAGGCCCTAGTCACTAGAACTATTTCTAGCACTCCATCATAAGTTGGATGGAATAAGGAGACCACACTAGCTTGAATGTCTTTGTTGACACCCTGATCGAACATACTCACCTAAAATAAGTCTTCTCATAGCATATCAAGTGAGTTCTATATAAAATTAGTGAATCTCATGGAATACTTATTTACCATTACACAACCCCTCTACAAATCAATAATATCATGGATTCAAATTGAATGTAAGAATGCGAGCTAATACCCCTCACAAAAATAGATATTGTAAGTTATAGAATGAGAGTTTCATCTTATCATGAGTCGGTGTAAATACACTCCACCAGTGCCTAGATACTCCATGGAAAAGACTGGCTGCCAACATAACCACCTAAACAGTCAAGGTCCTAAAACGTTTAAGGACGTAGATCACTAGCTCAATCCAATCCACCACCCCTATAGGGTCTAGATCATTATGGAACCTCAACAGTCTTTAACACTAGAACTCATAGAGTGATATAAGCCTATGTGAATCATCATCCTACACTACTAGTATTATCTACTACGTGTCATGCATGGGTATTTCTCCCTTCCTTTTTAGTGGAAAAACCTAATGCGATGGACTGTAAACTGATGCCTCATCACTCATCGGATCATTGTAACAATCCTGAATCTTTAACCTTTTTTGAATTATTCACAGAGGCATCTTGAAATTTATCAAGATGTACCATGTAAATATAAACATATATTTGTGGGAAAATAAATCAACAAGGATATTCAAAGTACATAATTCTATATGATGTATGTACCATTTTTTCCTACAACCAATTTCTCTGTACGCTGAGTCGCAAAATAGGTTTTTAGGGTCTTATTGAATGGATATAAAGGTCATTGCACTAATACTGGGTTCCCTAACCTAAAATCCACACTCAAGACACTTTTACACTATTTCCCTGAGTTTGTGCTAGTTCTTCATAAAGAGACAACTATAAACACCATCCCAAGGAATGACCATGCTATAATTATATGAACCACAAGTTGTTACCAAGATGGAAAAAAGGACAAGCCTCCATAACCCCAAGCTTTCCTCCAATAGATAGGTGCTGGAAAAAAGTGGCAATAAGGAATAATTGAAATCAGAATCCTCTTTCTAATTTACTTGTACACATGCACCCAACCATATCCATGAAAAAGTGTAGAATGATACTATAATATCGTAACATCTAGAATGTAAAAATTCATGTAATAACCTCTAGGAAAAAAACTTACAAAAATATAAACCAAATAAAATGGGAAAATACACACCCAACCAGAAATGAAGTTCCAACCTGAAAACAACTACAATAAATGAAAATGGAGAGATCATGTATCTTGATCTCTAAGTCTTGAACATCATACATAGTCAATGAAACAAATTATCCCTAAGCTCTACCAAATCCACAAATGATATGTCCATCATCTATATAATACACAACATGTGTACAAAACTCACATATAGCAGTGAGTATATACATACCCTGTAGAATGTCCTGAAAACCAAAGGGAGTGATAGGAAGATACAATTTAAGGTCATAGTAACCAAAATCAAGAGGGGAAAACCCAATATATATATATATATATATATATTCATAAAGAAACCCATGAAAGAGAGAAAGGGGATCTACATCTCACAGCCCAGCTAATATCGATGATTCTTCTTGTAACTCCAAAGGTAAATTATCGATGTCCAGTATCAAACATAATCTAACCAAAAAAATGTGTGGAGGGGACCACACATCACTACTACAATCCACATCCAGGGGAGCCAAAACTTTCTTGAAGGACATGCACACCACTAGAGCTCTAAGATGAGGGAGTACCAGTTTATAGATAGGGTACTTTTTCCATAAGTAGGGGAGTGTCATCACTATCACTATAAAGAGTATGGGGGAACAAGACATATCATGATAGTCCTGACATATCTCTGATGAGTGTACCGTAATCACTACTAGAACCAAGCATCACCTAAAGAAACATCATACTATGAGCATCTCGAATCATATCCCATTTGTCAAAATGAAGGCCATCATCACATTCTATGTGAAAAAACACACAGCATAGGAAACTCAAGGGCCACAATCTTAGTCTGATGAATGATATATGTTAAAAAGAAGTTTCTAGAGGGTGTACATGACAAGTATGCGGGTCCGCATAGTTTGTAACCATGCACCGCCAGTAGTTCGTGATCTCCTATAGACATTTCTTTGGAAGATGTGTCATACTATATTGAATGTAGAAGTTGTAAAATGTGTGTGTCTACCTCTTGAGTCTTTCCCGTGTATAGATGTTCTTTCTCATATACTTCAGGTCATGCTCATGTACATGGTCATGTGCTCGTACTAGGCCAAGACTGTATACCTTTGGGCATCCCCATGTACTCCTAAAGTACATGGCATGTGTGACCAAATGAGGTCTTTGGTGTCTTCTAGCTAGAAAAAGGGTTTACAACACATGGAGGGTTACAATACATGTGGGACTTCCCACACAACATGTGATCCTCAACCCTAACTGGAAACCTAACATCATTTTCAGGGGGTTACACTCGATGTGTTCTTCTAGAATACATAGCGTATAGTCAGTATTTTTTCATATCCTAAATTTCTATCATGAAATTTCTAGATCCAGCCTTGTCATCATGAATCTCATTCTTTGACACCCAAAATAAAATAAAATCTCTTATGACCATCATTTTCTAGCCTCCAAAGTCTGAAAAGTTGAAACCAGCAATCTGTATGAAGAATATGTGTGTCTTGTGCGCATCCTTTTACTCATTGATGGTCATGAATCTTAGATCCATAAAGTATCACCTATAATCCATCTCAAACTGTACACAAAACACAAATCCATTCATTATACACACCACCACCATGAATCTGACGGTTCAATCACACTCTAACCCACCCCACAAATGTTGAATCATGAACCCATGGACCAATGAAGAAGAAGGTGAAGAATGGGAGGGGAAAGGCATTTTAATAGAGGTGTAATAATTATTAGACTAGTGATTTCAGTCAATGGTCATATAAATGGGATATCCAGGGAGATATCATCAAAAAAATTGAAATCTACAGTTCAATTTATTAAAATAGTCTCTTGTGAAATATGAATAACCGCATCTCAAATACAAAAAATCAGATCTTTACTATAACAATTTAATCAAGAGGGTAGGAACCGAAATTGATGATCCCTACCAAGATTTGGATCAATAATTGGTGAAGAATATGTTAACAAGAAAATGGTAAGTCCCACTACATTCACTGCCTCTTGATCCACCTCGATTCGGTTACATGTTGTCCTCTGATCTCGATCTATGAATGGCTGCCACAACTGAATGTCTGGAACTGACCGACCTTAGATCAGGCCTCAAGTAAGCCCCATATTTTAGACACAAATATGTTTTTGGATTGTTGTTATGATGCCATGTTTGGGGGTGATTACACTATTTCTACAAAACTATATGTGTGTGATATTTATATATATAATATTTTTAAAATATAAATTCTAGAATCATAGGTCTGTGGAATCTCACACCATCTCAGTGCTTAGCTCCAAAAATATTACTTAAAATATTATGAAGTCTTGTAAGGAAAAAACAAGGTCACAACATTTTCAGCACCAAAAATGACCAAATTAATTCCAATCAATCCCAAATCTCTTCAAAACACTTCCAAACATCTAGACAACATTCATCTCACATAATATATCTTTTTATGTGTGGTAGAGTATGAATTTAAAATATATTCCAACATGAAAACTCTTCTACTACATATTTTCAAATTATTTCTTCCCCTTTATAAAAATTCATCAAAGGGATTCTTTATTAAAAGTACCTATATTTCAATAATATTCCAAAAAAAAATCCTTAGAATTCATTAATTCAAATAAACATCCCTTAGTCTCAACAACATGTAACTCTTTATATGAAATTATAACCATTTACATACAATTTAATATATTAACCTAAATTATACACAACAATTCATAATATAATATTTATAATTATGAATAGCGCATGGAATAATTTAAATAAATGAAAATTTAAAAAATTTAAACATGAGATAAGCTATCTATGAATAATTCACATATAAAAAATTGTAAACACATTATAATTTAAGCATATATTATAGAAATTCAAAATTTAAATAAATATAAACATTTAATATTTTTTTACAATATAAACACTTTCATATTATTCACTATATAATGTTGTTATAAATATAAGATATTAAATAAAATATAAACATTTTACATTCCAAATATATTATGGATATAATTTATATAATCTAAATGTCACATATTAAATATTATTTAAACTTTGATAAAATCAATTATCAAAACCAACTTTGAGAGAGTTCAAATAATTTCTCAAAAATGGCCTTTAATTTAAATAATTTCAATTGAGTAATTTTGAGAAATTAATAATTTTAAATATAAAATATTTATATTTATTTCTTCTTTTATAATTTATCAAAAAAAATTAAATTGTACTAATAGTTGTCCTATTAACCATTTATATCTAAATTATAATCCATGATATATAATTTGAAATTGGTATTTTAATATTTATAATTAATATTATGGAATAATTATTTAATAAATTATAAATAAACATTTTATTATTTAATTATAAACATTTTATATTAGTGAATTTATGAATACCATTATAGAATAAATAAATACACCAAAATACAAATTTCAATAATTTATAAACTATTTAATTTTTTTTATAATTTAAAATAACAGAAAATTTAATTCATCTCTTCATATATTTTTTTAAAAATTTCATGTATCATTATGCATGATAAAATATATGATTTAGGTGAATTTATTCTTATCTATCATACATTCATTTAGAAAAATAGTTTTTCAGGTAAGAAAAAACTATTGCACTCATCCTACATTGGAATAACGTGTCTTGTTGGTAGTCAAAGCCTACAATATAAGGACTAGTGTAATATTAAATATGAAACTCTGTGATTTTCATAGGATAAACAAAGTGGAATTCAATTTTCCTGAGTAATATTGACTAATCACTTTTGAATCATGTAATATTAATTTTGTATGCCTTAGTCAATGAAAGAAAAAAAATGTGATAACCTATATATGAATAACCAAGAACATCACAGCTTTAGTGACTTATATTAAGGCCTTACATAGAATTAACTTGTACAAAAAATATTTCATTAGAATTGACATCACTTTAAGTGATAAGGGGATTTTTTTGGCAGTATTACTTTAGTACCTTCATACGATATGAATTACCTATATCGTATACTACAATATAACAAAAATTAAAGGATTTAAATTGAGTCATAGCATATGATATCTTAAATCATTCTACATAACCCAATTAATTTATAAAAAATATAGTATCTTAAACCAAGAAAAAAATAAAATAATAGATTTTTGACAAAAAACCCATTTTAATATCAATACGATGTCATTTTTTTCATTTTAATCGTGATTTTTGCAATCAAATATCATGGTAAAGATTTGATTCCACTATAGGGTTTTAATGGATATTTTAACAATTAAACTAAGAAGTAAATATTAATTGGAAACTCATAAACCCATGATTACCATGCTTCAAAATGGAAACCGTGCATAAAAAATAATGAATAACTTGTGTATCATTTACTATCGAGCTTTTTAATTTTCATCCTAGTGGATTTTTGAGGATAGCTAAGTGTAATCTATTATAATTCCTTATCCATACTTTATCCAAGGGTTGTATCAAATTATTAAATGTTTCATTGTAAACCTCTCATAACCCATGGAATTATAGGGCCTCTCAGAAACTATGGGAGGAAGAGGAAGGGAACATTAGGACAGTGAGATAATTGTCCAATAACTTTTGGAGGTGTATGCACACAAACCATAGTCTTAGAATTCCATTACTTAAGAACTCATAGACTCACCCCAAACCCATGAATTTTCACATGTGTTACAAAACACATGAGTAAATCCTCATCCAATCATGTATTAATCAAATGAATTTATTGAAACATACATGTGTTTCATATTATAAAATTTCCATAATAATGATAGGTATTGATATAAGAAAATAAAATGTTAACAATATAAAAATTGGTTTCCATGTAAATCATTGGCAGTGGTATGGTATCGTATATTATGGATTATGATATTATGAAAAAGTAATATGATATACCATTTACTATTCCTATCAAACTATATGACATAAATATATTACACAATATGATATGGGATTTATGGTATATCTCATTCATATGTATTTTTTAAATACTTTTTGTACTTTCTTTACTCTATTTTATTTCCCATGCCGATATATAGAAGATATTTTTTTGTTATACCCTATGATACATATTTTATATGTTTATTTAAGCATGATCGAGGTTGTGGACTCTTACATTAGATGTAAAATGTCTCTTTGATATAAGATTATTTTTTTATAGTTTTTGTTGAGTGGTATGGATTATTCCTTATATATAAACCACTTGTTTAATATAAATTATTTTATATTTTTAGTTGATTTATTGTTTATATTTATATATATTGTTTTTTGGTTGATTGTGACATCAAAAAATTTCTTTATTTATGATTTTAATTAAATATTATATAAATATAAATATATTTTGGAAGAAGGAAAATTACTTAAAAAGTGTTTTTATTTGAAAAAATACTTAGAGTGTTTTTTGGTTGAGTTTGTTGATAAGGTACTTCATGAAGACTTATTAAATTATTAGATATTTTAATTTTAGAATCATGATATGTTTGGAAGAAGTTAAAATGGTTTTTATTTCAGAAGAAACAAAATTGTAATTTACAAGGAATTGTTCTATTAAAATTATTATGTGATGTAGCAACACAAAATTTTATCAAGGACATTTTCCTTCTTATAATTATGACATGTTTTATAATTCACATACATAAAAAAGATAAAATATAACCCAATATTATAAAATATGAATAATGATACATTAGTCAGAAAATAAACCAATAAAATGTCAAATATTACAGTGGAAAAATAAATAGAAAATAAGATAATTAGAATAGGATAATTTGGATCTACTCGATCCACTAGAATGCTTACACTCAAAAATAAACATTTAGAAATAAAACTTAATTTTAATAAAACAATATTCATTTTGAACATGAAATTATATATATACGTAATAGAAAATATATGTGAAGGAAGAATGAATTAAATAAGAGGTATTTATATGAAGTATTGAACCAATTTGATCATTATAAATCATATCATTGTAATTGTAATATAATTATTGGAATAGTAACCTACCTATAGAAATATTAATATGATCGTTATAAATAGTAATATGACCATTAGAATAGTAGCCTCGCCTTGGGAAATGTAAAATAATATTAAGGTATCTTATAAGATGAAAATGTGATATATTTATATCATAGTACAATTAAATAAATGTTAAATTAAATGTTATTATTTTTGTAAAACATAACTATTTTTATTTTCAATTTTATTATAAATGTAAGGATTTTAAAGAAATTTTATTTTTATAAAATTGATTCATAAATTAATATTATTCTATTTTTTAATTATTATATTATTTTATGAGACCATAAGTAAATTTTCAAAGTGTCATAAAATCGATTGTAATATTAAAATCAATATTTTTTTAAAAAAAATGGGAATTTTATTATAAAAATAAATTTCTCATGTTTAGAAAATTATTTTAACAAAATTGATTCCATTTTTAAAATTTACACATTAAAAAATATTTGGGTGAAGTTTTGGGATTTTTCTAAACAAGATGGATTTTGGGTGAATAATGAAATATGGTAATTTGCAGTATTTAACATTATAAGTCAAATTCATGATTTTTTTATTCGTGGATGATATAAGAAACCATTAATTCTAAATAACATACACTATTTACTCTATATATTAATTTGAAACAATACTATTTATAGTATTGATGCAAATTAATAAACTAATGAATATAATAATTAAAAACACCCCTCTCTGCCCCTTATATTAACCACCCTTCTTCTTACACCTTTTAAGCCATAAATCTTGCCAAAACTCCACCAAAACCTCCCAAAACATCTCTCCCCACATCCAAGTGATACTGGTATCACCAAAAGACAAATTCTAATTTCCTTGAATGGCTCTTCAAGAAGTGATATCCAAGAGGTAACACTCTGAAACTACGTCTTTAATTTTTTTTCTTCTTATTATCCCTTCTAATCACCTAATTCATCCATCAAAGAATAATAAATATAGTATAATTTATTTAATATAATTTTATATTTAAAGTGTAAGATATTCACTCAACCCCTTTTCTCGTCTCCCCTTTTTCAAAGAAATGAAAATGTTGTCCAAATTATGACGGTTTACCATATCTATGGATAATGGGTTTTTGTTTTCCATTAATACCTTCAAGGAGGGATATAAAACTATTATAATGGTTAATTAAAATTTTAATAAGATTATTATAACATATTTAATTTTTTCACTAATATGTAAACATGATATCAAAATAAATATTTTTAGATGGTTTGAAAAATAGAAAAATTAAACTAACCATTTATCATTAACGTTTTATTAAATGAATCATAAATAAAATAGAAAATAAAATTATATATGGGACTATTTAAATTTTTGAAGTGAATTAATACAATTTAATTTCACTTCCCAAGTTTTATTTCCATTTTTAATGAACTTTCATAATTATACACAAGTGATCTTGCCATGAAATAATGAAACGAAGGCTCCTGAAACAACAAAATTGAACATTATAAATCATTTAAATGGACATAAATAAACATAATAAAATTATAATAAGTCAAATATATGTGTAAAAGGTTCTTAATTAATAAATTAATGAATGAGATTTTATTAGCTAGGTTATTAATTTCAATTTAAGAATGCATTCTAACATAAGGTGGGGGAACTCTATGAACCCTCATATTTCCATTGGGTAATGTTTTATCTCTATTAGCCTCAATTTTTCTCCTCATTATTCTTATATAATTATCCTAAAATCTATATAAATATTATATATATATATATATATATCACATATCTCAATTAAACATTATTTTATGGGTAAATACATATTTTAACAGGTTCCTATTTCAATTCATCTTGATAAGAAACCCCTATTAAAGGGAACTTCTCTTTTTCTTACCCCTTTTCAAGTACACTTCATAAATATTTTTAAGACACTCATACTTTATAAGATCACAAATTTTTTCTTGAAAAAAGTTTTTATTTGATTTTTGGTTTTATGTAAATAATTATGCCTTTATCCTATTCAATGACTCTTTAATTTTTCTCCCTTAAACTGCACTAAAGTGTGGCATTTCAAAAGATACCTAAACACACTTTTTCTTTTTTCTATTCATATAAGAAGAATTATTCATTATCTATTCTCATTTTTACTTTATTACTGTCAAATAATAATTTAATCCCTTATTTTGTGGCTACCATTATGATACAACCTTTGGTTATACATTATGATAAGATTACAGAACCCATTTCATTCCATGTGAAACCCTTATGTTTATACTCTATGTTTTAATCCTTTATTTGGCACACATGTTCATATACATGTTATGATGGGTGCACATAAATAGTGCTCCAATATGCTGGTAAGTATGTTTCCTAATGAGATTTTATGTATTGTATTAGGGAGTAAAACTAATCCATTATGGGACTTTGTCCACCATGTGATATTGTCTTGACATTTAGCCTCGCCACTACACAAATGGACTTTAACAGCATGAGAAATGGACCTTAATAGTGCTAAAAAGTGTTTTTAATCACAGTGATGATAAAGGGGATCCACTTTATCAGTTCTAAAAACTGTTGATAAATGGTGTCCTTCATCCACACGAAAAAGTACTGATAAAGGGCTACCTGCCTATATTGTGTTGTTTATATAACAACACACCCATAAGAAGAAAACCTGCAATTTAAAAATAGTACAACCAAAATCAAATTACAATTTAAACAGCACACCAAACACAAACCTACTATATACATTTATTTGAAATCATGAATATAAAAATGTCCGCCCACGGTATATACAAAAATTAACACTCCTATTTACATTCCAAACTAAATGTTTTATATAATTACATTTTCAGTTGTTCAATAAACATTCTAAAATGTTAATATTCCTTCTTTTGAAAACTTGATCCCACCTTAAAAATACCTACCCATAGTATTAGTTTCCAAACAAATCATCTCAACTCGATAAAAAGATTCCACCTATATAATAAAACAAATATCGTGTTAGTAATACTATAAAAAAATAAATTGAACAATAATATGAAAGAACACATTAATAAAATGTCAATATTTAATAAAAATGACACATTTAGAGTTATACCAATCACACTATGAATCCTATTTATGTGGGGGTGATATTTATATGTTACAAATGTGTTATGGATCATTGTCCTAAAATATCAAAACAATCCAAATGGATTTTCTCAATTTTGAGCATGACACTTTTTATTTTACTAAACATAATGTCAATTTAAATAATTGCATATTCATAGTTATATCAGTCATATCATGCATCATATTGATGTTCGGATTATTCCTAAAAATAAAAAATGACTTATAGATCACTTTTCTATAGTATCAAAATAATCTGAATATGTTTTCTCAGTTTTATGAATATCAGTTGTGTTTTTTTTACTAAAATATAATTTCAAAATGGAAACATCCATTGTGAGTCATAAAAGTCACAGAATGCATTGGTTTGATGTGATATTACTTCATACACGTCAAAAATGACTTACGGATCACTGTCCTATATTATCAAGACAATCATAAAGTGTTTTCTTGGTTTTCATTGAGTGACAAATTTTGAACTAAAATGTCAATTTTGAACTAATAATGGACACTTTTAGTTCTACCAGTCACACCATGCATCGGATTGGTGTTTTCTCACTCCTACACATAAAAAATGACTCAATTATTGTTTTCCAAAATCATCAAAGAAATCAGAATGTGTTTTCACAGTTTTCAGTGTGTCGCTTTTTTACTAAAATTAATGACAGTTTTAAATAAAAAAGAGACACTTTGAGTAATACTAGCCACAATTTACATCATATTGAGGTGTGGATGATCCATATACATTAAATATTACTAATAGATAATTTTCCTAAAATATCAAAATAATCTTAATGTGTTTTCTCAATTTTTCAGCATGTCACATGTTGTTTTTACTTAAATTAATGTCAATTTTAAATAAAATAATACACTTTTAGTCATATCGGTTACACCATGCATCAAATTGAGGTGTGGTTGACTCCTACACATCACAAATGACTCATGTATCATTATCTTAAAGTATCAAATCAAATTGAACAATTTTTCTACGTTTTTAGTATGTCACTTGTATCTACATAAATTAATGTTAGTTTTAAATAAAAAGAGACACCTTGAGTTATAATGGACAAAATTTGCATCGTATTGAGGAGTGGATGACATTTTTACATCAAAAATCACTAATAGATCATTTTTCTAAAATATCAAGAAAACTCGAATACATTTTTCTTATTTTTTAGTACATTACTTGTTGTTTTTACTTAAATTAATGTTAATTTTAAATAAAAAGAGACACTTTTAGTCATGTCGGTCATACTGTGAATTATATTGAGGTGAAGTTGATTCTTACATGTTATAAATGACTCATGTATCATTGTAATAAAGTATCAAAATAATTAGTTTTCCCAGTTTTCATTATGTCACTTATTTTTACTTAAATTGATGTCAGTTTTAAATAAAAAGATTCACCTTGAGTTATACTGACCACACTATGTGTTGTATTGAGGTGAGATTGATTCTTACATTTCAAAAATGAATTAATGATCATTTTACTAGAGTATCAAAACAATCTGAATATGTTTTCTCGGTTTTCAATATGTCTGTTGTGTTTTTTAACTAAAATGTCATTCCAAATTGTAAACATACATTATGAGTCATACGGGTCGCGTCGTGCATTAGTTTGATATGAGAATTATTTGTACATATGTCACAAATGATTTCTGAATCACTTTTCTAAATTAACAAGAAAATTGAAGTAGGTTTTCTTTTTTTTTAGTGAGTGACATGTTTTGAACAATAATGTCATTTTTAAACTCATAAAGGACACTTTTAGTCATACCTGTCACACCATGCATCAGATAGAGGTTCGGTTAAATCCTATATATCACAAATGACTCGTGGAAAGTTTTACTATGGTATTAAAACAATATGAATGAATTTTCTCAGTTTTCATAAGGTCACTTATTCTTTTTTCACAATTTAATGTCAATATTATATAATAATACACATTTAAAGTCAGATCAGCCACACCGTGAATCATGTTGAGGTGTAGTTGATTTTTACATGTCACAAATGACTAATGGACCATTTTACTAATATATCTAAACTATCTGAATGTGTTTTCTCAGTTTTTAGTATATCACATGTTCTTTTTACTAAAAGTAATGAAAATTTTAAATAAATACACAATGAGTGATATCGGTCACTTGTTATTTTTTCTCAATTTTCTATAGGTCAGTTTCTCTAATACCAACTATATTGACCCAAACATTTCATATATAGATATCATATCTTAGTTTATTAATATTCCTTGCATAACATAGTGATCCATATCATGATAGTTTAGGTCTAGTGCTTTTGGAAACATGAAACCATAAAGAACTAGTTCATAAGAGTCTCTCATTAAGTTATTATTTACTACAAACCTTCTTAGACATATCATTTCTAAAACCATTTTTAATAATCTATGGATATTAAAAATAATAAAGGGTGGTCATAGTTTCTCAATAAGTGTAAAAATGGAAGTTATTAATGATAATATACAGATAACATGAGAATAAATATGTAAGAAGGTGATATTAACAATAGAAATTCATACCCTTCATATCAGAGATCATAATAATGAGTCATGGATAAAATCATTCTAGTTAAAAAGAAATTAATCTTAAATCGTCAAAGAATATTATAAATTAAAAATGTACACTTCGAGTCACATGTTCATGATAGTTTTGTACATTATTTCATCAGGTATTCTTACCATTCATTTCTGAACACATCTATATCATATTGTGAAAATGAGACTTTTAGACAACCATAATAGTACTATAAAAATATAAATATATAAAGGATTAATAAATATTTTTAATGAAATAGTAATTATCTTCAAAAATATATCTTCAAGGATGTTGGTTTGTCCACGGAATATAATCTCTCTCATAAATTTAAAAACATAATAACTACAATATTTTTCATTGGTTTGTTTTGGACACTGTATAAACATTTTAGAGAATAACTAATTTCTTTTTATATGTGTTTTGATACTGAAATATTATTATATATACCTTGGAATTTATCTAGTTGTAGTACTTATCTTCATCCTTATAAATAGCCACTGGTCTCATTCCTTTTTTAGATGATATTGATACACCACCCTATCATAATAGAATCCTCATTAAAAGATAATATAAATTATATAACTTCATGTTTAGTTCTAAAATGTTGGATGTAGTGTTTTAAAAATTGAAAATTCTATCATTTTTAGATGGTTTGTTAGATATACATGCATTGAATCCATGAAATAAAAACTTGGAGTATCCAAATTTACTACAATGAGCATCCAATGTTTCCTAAAAAACAAAAAGGAATAATTAATGAAATAAATGAAAATATATTTAATATTATTAAATTTTAGAGTTTTACCCAGGCATTGTCAATATTATATAGAGTATATCATCTGATATTTTTATTTCAAACATTTTGATCAGTACTTTAACTATTTCATCTTGCCTTTTGTCCTTTATTTTCCTTTGTTCTGTAGATGAGATGTGAGGACTAACAAGACCAAATTTTCATTCATGGGAAAATAGATTCAATTATTTATAATATATATGCCATACAAAAATATGAAATGTATTTGGTCATAATTAACACTATATCTCAGATTTTGGAAAATCAAATCATGAAAATATACATCATGTATACATTTATAACTAAGGTGCCTAGCTAATAATTGTAGTGGATTTAAGTCACACTCTAATTACCAATGATGTCTTGAACTTCCTCTCTGTACATATTTTCTTCAATTTCAATTAAGTGGTTCCCACTATATTTTAACTCTGTATCTACATAACCCTTGAATGATAGTAAATATGGATATAGAATGGGTGGGGTAATGGTGGTTCCGGTTAATATTTTTGATCATTTGGTTGATCCTTTAGATGGTTTTGAGATGTTATTTCATTTTATCCCCTTATATTTTTCTGTCTATAAAAACATTCATTGTTTCATACCATTTTTATTAATTGTAAAAGGTTTAGCTTGAAAAGCATATTGGAAATGAATACCTCTTTATCAACATGTTTTTTACATGATTTAATGGTCATGCGATGAATGTTCTAATATATTTTTCATCCATATTAATATCATTCTCATGAATTGTAATAGGTATCTTGGTGCTCAGCTCATGGACTATGCTTATCAACAATCGTGCAAGCCTTGTTGGAAGTGGTTTTGTGTGTTGCATGTTGTTTTAAATATTGAACATTGTAGACCGTGCCACAAGGAGATGGGTGGGTGTTGCTAGATATAAATTGAATTCATTATTACCATATATAATATTAGTATAAGAAACGTATCAGTGTCTGTTTGATTCACATTTCATAAAAACAATTATTAGAAAATTGATTACCTCTCCAAAGACATCTCTTTGAGGGGAAATGCTAGATGCATAACTAGTGGGGGTAGATCTCCAAACATTGGTTGTTCATGAGTTGGTTCTTCTTTTCCACTATCCACCATTAACATTTCCATCATATCTTTATGGTATTGGAATTTTCCTTAAAGATTATATATTCTTTCTCTCATCTATTTTATTAAATCCCTTTGATCATCATCTTGTTTTTTTCTCAAAATATGTTCTGGGTGTCACGCCAAAACCCAAACCTCTAACATGGACATACTATTATTGACTCTTCAAGGCCATTGATATTATATTTTCATCTAGTATAGGTGTTTCTGAAACCTATGACTATTTCAGATAGAAAATATAGTAAAATAAGTTATCATTGTTAAGTAATAGTGATTTAATGAAAAAAAATTATTATGTAATAGTTACATATATTTCCCACACTTTTTGTGTGTTTTTATCTATTATTATTCCATATTTATTTACACATTCCTCCTTCCATAGCACATGGAATGGGATGGAAGTGACTTTGTATTTCGAGTCATCAATCTATATATAAATAGAGGAATATAAATATGGTGTTGTTTTATGTCACATAAAAGTATTATGGACAATTTAAAATACATACCAATTTTTTCAACTGATGTTTACCTCATAATTACTTTATGGTAGGGGTACACTGGTTTTGATGCTCATTCCTTATATTCAAAACTAATTTTTTTGTTTCATTAATTAAAAATTATCAATAACATTGATAAATACATGTATCGTCAAACCACATATTACTAGAGACAATGCACCCGAAGAGACGCAGCTACATGAAATCTAGAAAACACATCCCATGCTTCTTATGTTATAATGTGTTTCTATATAACCGGTTGGTGTGGGTTTATTTTTCCTTCAACATATTTAAGATAATTTCTTTTTAGAATTCTACAAAATCCTATGTGAATCATTCTGGAAAGAATTAATACATAATTATTATATGAGTCATCCACTATAAATGAACTCTACAGTGGATGATGAAGAGTCAGTCAATGTTTTATTATTTTATTTTTTAGTAAAATGATGAAATGATATCATAATGTTACCATAATATCTTCCCATATCAATGTCTTCATCTTGAACACTACATGGTGCCATGAATCTACATCAATTGGCGTTCATTATCGAGTGATAATTCCAATATAACTGTGGAACATGGACTTGTTGGGGTTAACATGCTAACCCCTCAGATTTCATCTGACCTCAAATCTATTGTCTTTGATATTATATTTAATTATTTTTGCTAACACCGTCAAACTATGGTGCTTTTATTTTGTATGTGATTCCAGTTATTCATCACCTACCATTTCCAATGAATAAACATCATCAATACGTTCTTATAAAGTAGTAGCATTGGCATGTAAAGATGGTCATTGTACCTCGGCACAGGGACCGGTAGTAGGTTTAGAAACCTTTTGTTCCTCAAGAATGGGAGCACTATAATGGGTAGAAGTTCCTCCTCTGCAATTTGGGCAACAGTAGGTTAGGAGACATACATCTCAATCAAACTGGGAGCACCAAAACATGCATAAGGATTATCCTCGGAACTGTGAGTATTAATAGATTGAGAGACATGTTGTTCCTTGAGAATGGGAGTAGCAGCACATGTAGAAGGTCACTCATATTCACTACGAGCAGTAGCAGGTTGAGAGACTTGTTTTTCCTTGGGATTAGAAGCACCAGCATGTGAAAAATTCATTATATATGGAAGTAGTTGATCATTAAATCCAGAGTATATAAATGTAGCATTAAATGGATAATAACATGAGGTAACATTATGTATATTACAAAAAAATATACCCTAATTATTTAACTCTATTTTTATTTTTTAAAGGATGAATGGATTTAAATCCTCTATTGACAATAAAAATCCATTCATTGTGGATTCCTATGATAAAAAAACATCATCTACATTAGGACCTTTGCAAAATGATTACGACGTCCCAATGAAAGGGTCATCCTCAGTTTAATTTTCATCTGACCCATCAATGGTTTTGGTCAATAAGAGAACAATTAATCACTTTAGGGTTATGGGATCTAGAATATAAAATACTTATACTACCTATGATTACATTTTAAATGGTTCATATTTGTACCCTTCCTTACTCAAATCGACTTTCATGAATACCAATTCATTTACTTTAACACCACTTTTATTATCAACTCACTTTAATTTGAAATCATTACTTGGAATATTATATAATCCAACTCCCGTATTTTTTTTGGATGCCAAAGTATACCATATTCACATAAACTGGATTTCTGTCCTTATTACTAGAAACATGCATCTATTAATCCATGAGTGTAACTCCACTATTTTCATGGTACTGTCTTCATCCAGCTCATTTTTATTGAATTTATAACTATTAATTGGATAAACATTGTAATATAATACATACTCATTTGTTCCTCCAGCTATCCATCGAAGTTGTATGAAAATTAAATCTGCATTTTCATTTAACTCCTTTAAAATATGGTCTTAAAACCATCCTATAAACTATTGATTATGTGTATTTGATATCCATATTTCATCCCTTGATGGATTCAAATTCCTATGAATATATTTGTGCATTTTAACATATGGGGAAACCTCCAAACTTTTATGAAAAATGTAAAGGTGGGACTACTCCCAATCTATAATATTGATTGTGAAAACATCTATTCTAGAAATCCCATAACCCATAGGTCGGCCAGTGTGATGATATTTCGATAGACCAATTCATTCCACTTTGGACAGGTATTTGGTATAGAAATTAATGGATTCCCCAACAATATATCATACCACAATACAATCCTCTGACTAACTTCAATTTTTCATATACCCTTTAAAAATATTCATTTACCGTTCAATGGGGTACATCCATCTATAGTGTATAGAACCACATAGTCAAATATCTCTCACCAAGAGAAACATCAAATGAACCATCATATCAAATAATGTTGGTAGGAAGAACATTTTAGATTCACATAATATAATTGAAGTTTATCTTTCCATAATTGGAAATTTCGTCGGGTATATAACTTTTTCACATATATCTTTGAATAAGAAACAATGCTTTGTTAATGTATAATGGTCATTCTTCGGAAAATTGCAATGTAAAGCTATAGGCATTATATCTTTCATCAAAACATGTAATTCATGTGATTTCAGACACTTTTACTTCAAATCGGTCATTAGCATGATGTTCTTGATATTCGATGAATATCCTTGTGGAACATTTATGTCATTCAAGTAGTTAAAAAACTGATATTTCTCTTGTTAAGAAAGAGTCTAAGTAGTTGGAGGAAGAGAAGTTCATTTTTCACCCTTCCCTAGTGCTAACTCTTCTCATGTTCCCATGTCAACCATATTCAACCTAGCCTTAATTCCATCCATTGTTTTATAAAGTTCATTTAGCAACATTCTGATGACACGATCACATAATTTTTTTTAAAATGTATAACATGAAGAAAGTTTCAAATGAAAAGACAATTCTAGTATGGTAATTCAAGAAAACTGATCTATTTTTTCAACTGGTTTTTGTAAAAAAAATTAAATGGTTTACTAAAGGAAGTGTCCATGACTTTTACACTCACAAATAGCTAATCACCTCTTAGTGGAGATGGTGTTGTATATTCTTCTAAACTTCCATAGAATGATGTCGTCCAATATCAGTACATATGTCATTGGAGTAGAAATATACGATTTCTTAGAAACATCGTTTTATATGAATATTTCAACATAATTGACTATGTACATTCCTTGCAGACGAGACACCCATGAGTTCTTTTAATTCTATATCCTAAAAATTTTCTATAATCCAGAAATCCATTTATTATCCCATAAAACATGGTTCCCAATATGAAATATTCATTTCTATAATCATCATACAATGTAACTCATAAATCCCCCAATATTTTAAATCCTTGAGCAATGGAGATAAATAAACATCAATTTCATTACCTGGTTGTTTCCATCTGGATATAAGCATAGATAACATGATGTGGTTTTGTTTCACGTTTAACCACAGTGGCAAGTTAAAATTTACCAACACGACCAACCATGTACTGTGAGTGCTTCTTTCCAAACCAAAAAGATTCACTCCATCTGTAGATAACTCAAGACGAAGGTTTCACGGTTCATTTCCAAAATCATGATACTCATGATCGATTCTCTTCCACTGAGGAGAGTCTACTAGGTGACATAGTTTCCCATATTTATTTCTTCTTTATGCATGCCATGTCAATTTCCCTACAGTCACTTCACTTCTATATAGGTTCCTAAACCACGAAATGATTATAAAGTACCATAGAACTTTCGTAGGACTAGATTCATATTTCTTGTATCAAGAAGCACCACACTTTGGGCATTATATAAGTGATTTTTGGTCCTTGTGGAATATTATTTAGTCATTTTGTCAAGATTGTTCTTTGAGAGATCATACCCATCGAGCGTATCATTTGTTTGGCATCGTATGTTTGGATTAGGATCTCATTGTCTTCTGGGAGCATGTCATTCAAGAGAGAAAATAAATTCATAAACTATTGTCACCCCATATATTTCTTGATTTCAAATTATACAACTTTAGATTGGATGAAAATGTGATATATTTAGTGAAACCATCAGACAATGACATCTTTTCACAAATCTTTAACAGATCAGACAATTGTGGCCAATCACGAAGTTCATCTTCAACTGTCCTTGTCATTTTCTCTATACTATCACCATCATCATTCACAACTGTAATCAGATCCTCGATATGGTCTTCTTCATTGTCCATACTTGTAACCATATCAGATGATCTGTAAAATGCAGTGTTATCCTAGTTAGTAACTACATTTTTTTCTATATTTTTATTCCAACATTTATAACTTTGATCTATTCCTTGACTATTTAAGTGGTGTTTTAACTTCTCTAGACTAAGTTGTCTTGAATAAAGATAGAATAAACATCGAAAAATTATTTGATAAGGGTCATTGGCATGATCTTTTGAAAACTCAATGAACTCTTTTAATCCATCTTCATACTCTTTTATCAAACGATTTGGCATCCATACATTCTTTATTCATATCTATCCTATTTGAATTGTTAATATTAATATTTAACAAAATAAATACACAAAATGTTGATATAAAAATTAACCAAGACTAATAAGTTTATATACTTTAAGTATCCTTTGAAAATTATTTATAAAATCACAGTTAAAATCTCATTAAAAAACCAATCATTTACACAAATTGATCTTCAAAATAACACACCATTTTTAAAATAAACTAATCAGATTCAAACACTCTTTATTAAATACCCAATTCATTTTTTATAAATCATTGAATTCAACTTCATAACCCAATAATATCAATCATTTTAAATTAGCAAAAACACTCTATATTTTACAATTTTCCATTTAAAACTTCACAAACCCCTTATTCAAATGAAACCAGCATTACATGCGCATTTAAAACATTCACATCCCTTTATGAAAGCCAATATGGTGAGTTGACAATCACTTGGTATAGAACCTAATTCCATAAAAAGTGTTTAAATAGTTAAAAGTTTATTTAAAACAAAAAAAGTTATGTTGAACACATATAATTTTTTGATAAACATTTAAAAACACTTATCATTTCAAAATATTCACTTAGGCATTTTCACAAAGTTTTAAATCCCAAGAGAGGCACTTTATAAAGGATACAGGAATAAAAAAATATTTTATAAAATATTAAGCTATGAAATGTTTATCATATCTCTCATGAATAAATTGTATGAATCCTAAATTTTACTCCTATAATACTACTAAGGAGTGAATAAGTGATAGATAAAGACATAAGTGTCACTTTTCCATGATATTTTTGAACATAAAGACACATCTCATAAAAGTGGGAAACCATATTCCACTAGATGTTTGAATCATGTACAAACTAATTTTGATCCTTCCACTATTCCTATTCATCTCATCCAAATAACATCTTGGGTAACCACTTCACCAGTATAAATTAATCACAACATCGTATCACCTCTTTCATATAAACTACATCACCTCATGCTAACCATAACAAACCAAATAAAACACCAAAACTCATCACCCCATTATATTCTCTACATAAACTATAAAAATCATCTCCTTCATATACCAATAACCATAAAACCCTAATATCACAAAGACCGTATTTTATCCATCACTCCATTCAAAAAATCATTTATTCAACACTTCAATATCAAAAATTAGAACTTATTAGGATTATTAAGGAAACCAAACACAACACCTGCTTTATAACACAATCCAAAACCAAAACCAACCACAATAATAATAAATTAAGACTATAAAACCCCCAAAAATGGTAACAAAAAACCACAAGAAACCCAATAATAAAACAAAACAATTAAACCCCCTTTCATCATTATTTTCATAAGAATTAAGTGTGTTCAATTCAACATCAGCACCAAATTCTATATTTCTAAATAGATTTCCCAATACCTTCTTTAAAAGATTGACCTTTTATCAAAAGTGACCATGTCTATTTAATCAGATAAACAACACATAATCGAGATATGAGGAAATATCACTAACATTGATCACTTCACACGGATTTCAATGAATCATCACAGAAATTATAGATGGGCACTCAATAAAAAGTAAAATTAATATTAACTAGACTTTAGATTATCAAATTATTGTTTTAGGGAAATATCTTAACAAAAAAATATATCAACACCTTATGGAAGAAATAATAAAATGTAACATGAAAATAAATACCCCAAATTCTATAAAATAACATACTTTATAATTCAATAATATCACTAAAACATGCTTCCATATTATAAAATGAAAAATTCACATGCTTAGGTTTTATGCTTTATCCTTGACATGATTGAAATAACATACATTAAATATTTCACTACAATGGAGACATACCACCATTTTACATAAAGGGTGAAATACACATTCTTCTACACTTAGGTGGAACATGCTAAACACATAAACAAGATTGATAAAATATACACTACTGATTTCATAATAATTCATGAAAACATTTTAACTTTAGACATCTTGCTAAAAACATATAATCCATGTCTTACCCATTTTATGTCACCTAATCGTTAACATTTCAATTAAACTAAACTTGTAATGTAATTTATAATTAAATAGTTAACACATAAATATTTTATAATCCCAAAACCTTTGTTATGCTTGATAAGGGGATGAAATGAGTTTATTCATGAAAAAGTACTCTAAATTCTAAGTGTTGTCACTAAGGGAACTCAGAATGAAATGTGTAGGGATACTTATAAGGAAATTCATAAGGGAACTCAAAAAGTAGTGAGATTTAAAAAATACCCCATCTTCAGGTGGTGGTGGAGGAGAGATTCACGGTGGTAGGGAGGATGAGAGCTCACGTGGCGACAGAATAGGGATTTATAGCAACGACATACGATGGATTCTTAGCGGGGATAAGGGCGTTTAGTCAGCATCAACAGTGGAGGAGGAGAAGTCGATAGTATCAGAGGAAGAGGAGGATTCATGGCGGTAGTGAGGAGGAGAAGGAGGTGGAGGAACACAGGCAATGAGGAGGAGGATTTGCGGCAGCAGGGCAAGGCTTCCGCAAGAGCTTGAGGTGTATGAAAGGAGGAGGCTGAGTTTTTTTCTAAAACCAAGGGAAGATTTTATCAATGATAGCTAAAAAGCACTGATAAAGGATGGTTTTATCAGTGCTGAATTTGAAAGCACTAACAAAGACACCCTTTATCCGCACTAAAAAAATTATTGATAAAACTATAATGATAATAAATCAATTATATTTTTTTATATAAATATAAAATTATATGTATTATAAATATAAATTTATTTATTTATAATATTAACTCTAATTAAATCTATATTTCATAATATAATAAATACATATTTATTTATAATTAAAATATATATTTAACAAATATATATTTATTTGATAAGTATTTCATAATTATTCAAATAAATATATATTTATATTTAAATAAACATAATATTATAATAAACATATATATTAAATATATATATATTACTAAATAAATATATTTTTAAATATATTAATTATATAATGTCATAAATATATATATATATATATATTTAAATTCTGATGAAATTAAACTAAATATATTAATTATATATATGTTTAATATTTTCATGATTATTTAAATAAATATATATTTATATTTAAATAATAATAAAATTATAATTATTATATTTATAATGAATATATTTGTTATATTTTCAATTTTAATTTTAATTATAATTATTTATTTATTTATTTGTAGCCGTAAATTTAAATAAATATATTTATTTACATAATAATGAAAATAAAATAAATATATTAATTATAGTTTTATTTTTATTTCAATATAAATATATATTTATTTAAATAATTATGAAATTATAAAAAATATATAATTAATATATTATATGTTCAGTATTTGGTGTATAATTACATTAAACACACAAACACCACACACACTGGTTGGAAAGGTGGGTCATTTCTCCCCCAAGGGATAGTCCACCCATCAAGCCTCATTTATACAGTACATAGTCTGAAGGAATAGTGGGCATGAAACCCACTACATGAACAAAAGGCCCACAAACTGGCCTGAAGGGCGAGTGCAGCGACATACCTACATCATACTTGTATCACCATTTGTTTGCATCATGCCTGTGTCACCACCCGCATCACTACTTGTACCACCACTTACCTGCATCATGCATGCATCACCGCTTGCCAGTGGAAATTCTCTCCCACCCAGATTTCAACCTAGGTCTGATGCAGGATTATTGGGAGCCTTGACCACTCGGGTAATCCCCCGATTACAAAAATCGAGTTTGTTGGGTAACAAGGTATAGGTGTGGCCTCACAACCTGGGCACCACACATCCCCAGAAATGCCCATGGGGGCCAACCATAGGCTTTAGCAAGTTCCCAACTGGGTAGAGGGTCCATGACTAATTATTAAATGTAGCTTAGGTGTTGCCTTGTGAGGAATCGAACCCAGAACACTCCACCATGCCCCCATGGGAATGTATAATTAATATATTCATTTTAATTTCATAAGTATTTAAATATATATGTGTATATATTTACATTTACGATAATAAATAAATAATTATTTATTTATAATTATACTTATAAATATAATAAATATATTTATTATAATTTTATAATTATTTACATATATATATTATTTATACATATAAATATAAATCTTTTTATATATGTATAAAAATTTGTATATATCTATATATGCATAAATATATATTCATTAAAGACATATATTTATTTAAATATATATATATATATAATTATAATTATAAATAAGTATATTTAAAATTTATTCGTATATAATTATAAATATAATAAATATATATATATTTCATTTAATTAAAAAAATTATTGTAATTTTATGATAATATAAATATATATTGTTATATATATAAATATTTTTTTAAAAGTATTTATGTATAAGTAAATATTTATAATTATAAATATAATAAATACATTTATTATTTAAATATATTTATCTTGATTTTAAGTATTTTTCATAACAAAATAGCTTCATGGGAAGATGAATCATATACACCGAAGTATAGATCATAAAAACAGGTCATCATATATATGGCCAACATGAATAGTAATGAGAGTAATATATAAATAAAAATTAATGAGGAATGCATGGAATATATATGAATGTCAGTTATATTCACGCATCAATTGACCAATTCATTGGAAACATATATTTATTTAAATATAAATATTTATTTATTTTATAAACATATAAATATAGAAAAAATAATTATAGATATACATATTTAAAAAGTATTTATATATATATTTATTTAAAAAGTATTTATATATATATATATATATTTAGAAAGTACTTATATATAAATATAAACATAAAAATATAGAAATGTAATAAATATAATAAATATATTAATTATATTAATTATTTAATGAAATTTATTACATATATATTTGAATTAATAAAAACTATATGTTAATTAAAAACATGCATTTTTTATTTACTGTATACAAATAAATATTATTTTCTAATATAAATATAATAATTTTATATAATTTATTTATATTTTTTATTAAAAACTTTTATCAGTGCTAAACATTGCTCTGATACAATCTGGTCCAACCCATGCACAGGATTGTGGTAGTTCCCTGACTCATGTTTATTTCATGATATATGTTTCTAAAAAATTCCAATATTTCCATGATCGTATGATTCAATAAGCTATATTTTATTTCTATGTATGTATATTAATGAGCCATTCCTTTTATGTTATCATGTTATGACTTCTGACTCAGGTTCCATATTTCATTTACATGTTTATTCCTTTATTGGTATTTTTATCTCACCCCTTTTATCAATGTATTCCCTATGTTATCCTATGTAATTATAAGAGGTCAAAGGGAGTTATGACATCATTATAGAGATCAATAAAAAAATACTCTATTCAAGTTTCTTGTTTTCTAGTTATGTACCAAGTCATTTAATGACATTATACTTTTCAATCATTGGTTTTTATTTGGTGGGTAATTATGCTTAAAATCATGTCATAATATGTTTAAAAGGCATGGGTCACTATAGTAGGTACCAAAATATGGAATAATTATTTTTGTATATCAGGACTGTAAAAATTTATTTAGAACCCCATTGAAAATTCTATCACCATGGATAACATAGATTGAAACCTAGGGAATTATAATCTAGTATATATTTTTCATATATAATTTTTTCCTTATATATTCATAATTTTCTCTTCATATTATCATTATCTAAGTATTAAAGCACCCCCCCCCCATTTTCTTTTTATTTTTTTTAATGGATAGAAATAGGAAAAACCCTTTCTACAAAAAATGTGATAGACAATGTGATGATTTCCCTAATGAGAATCCAAACCTGATGGGAACAAAAGATCAGAACTTTATAATAGTACTAGCTCAACTTTCTTGAGTTATGAATAATAACCTCAATCATGTGGAATTTCCTCATTCTCCTAAGAAATATCAAGTTGTGGTTGAATAATTTATGAGACAAAGGACTCCTACCTTTAGTGGATCTTATAATCCCCTCATCATAGAACAATGGATTAAATCCATTGAGAATATATTCGATGTCTTTTAGGACTCAAAATAAATAAATGTCATGTTGGTGGTCTATCATTTTAATGGTGAAGATGATCTTTTTTGGAAATTGATAAAAAAAATAAAGTCTAAAGAGTAAATAGATTCCATGTAATGGTAATGATTCAAGAAAATATTTTTCAAAATTTTTTTTCTTGGAACCCTCCATCTTAAGATGGAGAGGGAGTTTCTTAGAATAAAGAAAAAGGGAGATGATTCTATCAACGGGTATGAGGAAAACTTCACATTTATTTCATGATACACCTCTACCTATTTCATGAACACTAAGAGTGAGGTGGATTTATTTTTTATTGGATTAAATCTGATTCTGTAGAAATATTTAGTGATTAGTGAATTTGATAGATATGAGGAGATTTTATGTTTTTCCCTTAAGGTCAATATGGATACTGGAGACTCCCAATGGTCTCATGGGCTCATATTTAAAAAAAGAAAATAGAACTTAATATGGGAGGATCAATAGATACATCACAAGGGGGAAAGAAAGCACAACATCCCACATGTCAAAAGTTTGGGAATAATCATCATAGGAACCGTCTAAAGGGAATGTAGAGATACTTCAAATGTAGAAAATATGGGAATCTAGATAATCCTTGCTGAAGGGATATGAAGAATCCCACTAATGTGGAAGAATAAAGTATGATTTAGAAAAACACTCATCCTAAATTTTAGTTTTTCAACTGTAAGTAATACTAAAATTATATGAGCCTATTCCCTATGCCAAGGGTTGTTTGACACAATCAATGAAAATAGCCTCTATGGATGTAAGGAATGGAATATGCTCTCCCAACTACTATGGTGGATCCTAAAAATGATATGGTAACAAGTATGCTGGTTATTCATTCAAGAATAGAAAATATACTTTTTGATTATTTTTGTACATATTATTGCATATCTTCCAAGACTAGTAGAACTATTCAAACACCACCTCAAAATATGAAGGTTGATTTATTCATGAGAACAAATAATATAAAAATTATTGCATATAAGGTATATAAATCATCTCTGATGATTTTTTTTGGAATAAACCACCTATAAAATCTTTTTTACTTTATTTTGTGGAGTTTGATGCTATATTGGGCCTAGAATTCCTATCTTTGAATAAATAAAACATCAACTATCGGGATATGGAGGTCACTCTTTACATCCTGAGGCATCCTATGATTCTATGCAAATGTTGGGAGGTGGATGAATATCATTTGGAATCTCTTTATCATTCATGGATACCATTTCCTTATGAGTAATCATATATAGCACAAATGATTGAGAAAAAGGAGAGGATCATGCTTGATGAAATTCCCAGTGTGATGGACTACACTGATGTGTCCTAAAGAATTGTCTGGTCTTCCCCCTAATCAAAAGGTTGAGTTATGAATTGAACAAATACCTATATCTCTTCTCATATCAAATATTCTTTATTGGATGGCCATCATTGATTTGGAAGAACTGAAGAAGTTGTTAAAATAGAATCTAAACAAGGGTTTTATACACCTGAGTTCTTTACCATGAGTTGCATTGGTCCTCTTAATCAAAAATAAAGATGGATCAATGTTCATATGCATTGATTATTGTGAGCTAAATAAATCCTGATAAAGGACAATTAAACCCTAAAATGGATAGATTGCTAGTTTGATCAACTAATTGGGTCCATGTATTTCTCTAAGGTGGACCTTCGGTTGAGATATCCCCAATTAGAGATAAAGAAGAAAGATGATCCCAAGACTACCTTTAGAATGAGGTATGGAAACCATGAGTTCATAATGATTCTCTTTGAACTCACTAATGATTCAATAATTTTAAAGGACCTATTAAATAGAGTCTTTATATATTACCTCAAAAAAATTGTGGTAGTCTTTATAGATGTTATTATGATATAATTCACGAGTACGGAGGAGTGTGATGAGAATTTGAATACTATTATAAATAATATGTGCAGGGATAAACTAAATGAAACTTATAATAAATTCAAGTTCTAGATGGAGGAAGTATTTTTATTTGGCTATGTTATCACAAACAAAGGTAAATCTATGGACCCCACTAAGATAAAAAATTGAAGAGTGGACTAAACCCACATATGTAATAGAGATCTGTAGTTTTCTAGGTCTACGTGGGTTTATCGATGATTTTTAAGGAACATTCATGATTTTCATACCCACTAACCAAGCTAAATCAGATGGTATTACTATTTATGTGGAATAGTGAATGTAAAGACTACTTTAAATAATTGAAAATTAGGCTTATCATGACACTAGTAGTTACAGTACCCTAGTAGTTACACTACCCATAAGTGGGGAACTCTTTATGGTATATAGTGATACATTAATTAAGATATTAGGTTGTGTGCTGATGAAAAATTATAAAGTTATATCATATACCTCAAGGAAACTAAAATTTCATGTGAAAAAAACTGTCCCATTTAAGATATGGAGTTGGCATGCATTATCTTCACATTAAACATTGTACGAAATTATCTCTATGGGATGAAGTCTAAGGTATTTAATTATCACAAGATCCTCAAATATAAATTCACATAGAATGAGCTTAACATGATCTCATGAACATGGTTTGATAACATCAAGGATTATGACTTATCAATCCACTACTATAGTAGAGAATAAAATAATGTGGCATATTCTCTGATTATAAAGGATCCTATAATACAATATATGAATAAAATTTAGGAGTATAAAATATTCTTAGACTTTAAAAGGATGGAAATGGGGATTATAAAGTAAGTAACATCATCATTCCTTTCTTTAATGATTTCTTGCCCTTATGTTTTAGAGAAGATAAAGGATTCTCAAATAGATTATGTGGATATTCAAAAGAAGTTGGAAGAGACCAGAAATGGGAAATCCTAATAATTAAAAATTTATGAGGAAGTATTCATAATATTTGTTTTATGAGTATGTGTACCATAAATTCCTAAGAAAAATAGGTAGATTTTGAATTATGAACATAGATTGTCCTTATCCATCCACCCAGGGAGCATAAAGATTTATTAAGATCTTTAAGAGCATTGTTGGTTTAAAAATGTGAAGAAATATAAGGATTAAATACATAAAAGTGTCTAGCATGTGAGTAGGTGATGGATGAAAGGAAAAAATCCAAATTGGATGATTCAACCATTACCCATACCTACATGGAAATGGAAAAACATCACCATGTACCTTTTCAATGGATTTCTATAGACATCTGTAGTAAATAATGCTATATGGGTTTCTATGGACCATCTTATAAAGACTGGTCACTTTATTGAAATTTTATAGGACTTCTAACTCAATCATGTTGTATAGATATACATCATAGAAGTTGTGAGGCTACATGGAGTACCATTTTCAATTGAATTCAATCGAGATCTGAGATATACCTCTATGTTTTGGAAAACTCTATTACATGGCTTAAACACTGACTTGAACTTTTGTATATCTTATCACCCCTATACTGATGTCCATCATGATTAGATTTCTCAAACATTAGAAGATGTGCTAAGAGTATTTTTTATCTAATTTAAAGGAGGATGGAACCCACATATTTCTCTGGTTAAATTCACTTACAAAAATATTTTCCAACAAAGTATACAAATGGCTCCATATAAATAACTTTATAGGAAAATATGATTAACACCTATGTGGTGGGACGAAATTAGTGATTATATACTACTTAGACATAAAATGGTCAAGGAAATGGTAGAAAAGGTGAAGACCATTCAGCAGTACATCAGGGTTTCCCAATTTTGACAGAGGATCTTGGCCAAAAATAATCATTAAGACCTAGAGTATGGGGTTGTAGATAAGGTATTCCACCACATATATCAATGAAAGGGAGTCATGAGGTCTACGATGAAGGGAAATATATATCCCAGGTACATCATCTCTTTGATATTCTTGATTACATCATAGTTGTGGCATATTAACTTGTACTTCCACCAACCATGTCTCGTGCATATGATGTATTCCACGTATCTCTCTTGATGAAGTACAAATAAAAATACTCACATATACTAAATTTAGAGGTGTCATATCAAGAAAATGATATATCTTATGAGGATCATCTTGTTAACATCTTAAACTATATAGATAAAGTTCAACGCAAAAAAAGTATTCACCTAGTCAAAATACTATCAAAAAACAATTAATACAAAGAGGTGATACATGAACTAGATGAATCAATAAAGGAGAAGTACCCTCACCTGTTTTCACCTTATTATATGAAACAAAATTTTTAGGGAGAAGTTATATATAGTGGGAATAATGTAATGACCCAGAATTTTATCAATGAAATTTCTCATCTTATAATTATGAAATGTAGTACAAAGAACATACATCACACAATGAAACCAACAATACATTAATCTCATAAGTAAATATTGATACATTAGACAAAAAATAAACCTATTATAATTATGTATGTTATTTTGGGATAATTAATATAAAATAAAAAATAATAATTGGATAATTTGGATCTACTTGATCCACTAGAATGACCGTACTCATGAAAAAATATGTAGAAATAAAACATAATGTTAATAATGTAATATTCATTTTTTAAGATGAAATTATATATATACTTAATAAAATATATAACTAAATGTATAAATAATGGAATAAGTGGAATTTAGAGGTAGTAGTAAACCCATTTAACTATTGTAAATCTTAATTTTGGTATATTAATTTGACCATTTGAATAGTAACCTAATCATTGGAATAGTAATCGGACTGTTAGGAATTGTAATCTAACAATTAGAACAGTAACATCACCTATCGAAATGTAAATTAATATTTTTTTTATATTTTATAATGTAAATATGATATATTTATAGCATAGTATTAGTAAATAACTATTAAATTAACTGTTTCTTTTTTTATAAAACATAATTATTTTATTTACAATTTTATAATGAATATAATAATTTAAATGAAAATTTATTTTCATAAAATGAATTCATAAATTAATATTATGTTGTATTATAATTATAATATAATTTTATTATACCATAATTAATTTTTCAATGGTTCATAAAATTGATCATAATATTAAAATTAGTATTTTTCAAATAAATGAGAATTTTATTAAAAAATTAAATTGCTCATATTTAGAAAAAAATAAATAAAATGGATTCCATTTTTTTATTATTTAAATTGAAAAATGGTTAGGTCAAATTTTTGGGAGTTTTCTAAAATAGTTGGATTTTGGATGAATATTGAAATATGGTAATTTACGGTATTTAACATTGTAATCCAAATGAATGAATTTTCGAGTCATGGATGATATAAATACCCATTAGTTTGAACTAACATTCACCATTTACAATATGTACTAAAAAATCAATATTATTTAAATTTTTTATCCAAAATAATAAACTAATGTATATAATAATAAAAAACAATCCTCTCCTCCCCTTATAAATAGTATCATTCACCACCCCTTCTCCTCAAACCTTCTATGTATTAAATAATTACAAATATATTCCTTTCATGAATCTAAAAAGATATCACGGTACCCCTGTTCACAATCTCATCCCAACATAGTTGAAGGGAATTCATGATCCTCACGGGTTGGTGACTAGCACCTGGCATCATACAAGATAAAACTGGGAAGAGTTTTTACATTAAAATAGTGGAACAAAATACATAGAAAAGTATTCTCAACAAAACCTCCCAATGGAGATAGTACTGTAAATTTAAAAACTAGTTACTTAACCCAAGAATTAAATCACCAAAGTACATAAAAATGATAAATAACCAAAGGTCCTAATGGACACAGTACTCCATGACCAAAGAGTCAACAACAACTGCAACCTCCAAGTGGAGCTTTCCCCTTGTGCAAACCAGGTAGGATGAAATCTAAAAACACTCAAAGGAAAAGTTAGGGTTTGAGATAAAATACTAGTAGGGTCTTTTCAAGTGTTTCATATAAGATACAAATAATAAATAAACCCAATAATTCTTTCAGTTTCAAATAAAACTGGTATGGAAATAAAATAGAAAATTTAAAACCAAACATGATTTTAATTTCATTTTATGGAAAATTTTTAGACAATGGATTGAGTAAAAACTTTATATGAAATATTCAATTTAAATCCATAGGCATGTGTGAAGAAGTTTTACAAATAATGGAATATATTTCAAAATAATCACAAATGGGAAACATGGTCATATTCCAAGATGTACGATTGTTCCAGGTTATGGGACCCTCATAGACACATATAAAAGATTATGGCATTATGTGTTGACACATTCCTCAGAAACTGGTCAAAGAGGACTAATCAATATCCCATTGAGGATAAGATCTGTTGTACTATGTTTTTGATATTATTGTAAAGTGGAAAACTGTTGCAAGGGAATTACAATCATAGAATGATTGTCCAAAATAAACCACTAAATACCAAGGTTTATATTTTCTCAAACAATTAATCAACAATGGGAGAATTTTTTCAAAACTATTTAAAATACAATTTCCTCTTTTCCAATTTTATTGTACCAAATTCCATTTAAAAATAAAATTATGGGTTTTTAATCAATTCATGGATTTTTTAATAAAACACTAAACATGTGTTCTTATAAAAACATTTAATCCATTTATTTTAAATACCAATTTCAAAAATTAGTTTCACTATTTCATCAATTTTATATCAGACCCTAATTTCCAATTCCATTGGAATTGGTGTTTTCCAAAAAAAAATCCAGACCAAGTTAATAAAATACCAATTGGAATCAAATTTGGTTTTCAAAATATAATTGAAATAAATTTTGGTAGTCAATCAATTCAAGGGTTTTAAAATTATCCAAACTTAGGTGGCACCGCCTACCTTAATATGGAGGTCTTGTATCACAAATCCCACAATGGGAAAAATGAATAATTTCAACAACAAAGATCAAGGAATCAACCCTATATCAAAGATCTAAAACAAAAGAGTTTAGATAAATTAATGACTAGATGATCTAAAACCCCATAAGTTGGAAATAAGAAGAAATCGGGAGAGAAGGAATGGGAGAAGAACTCTTATTAGATAGTAATCGAATGATGTTCTCTGAGCTTTAATCTACCTTAGAATAGGTTTGGAGGATCCATAAAAGGCCCTTAGGAGCTCCCAATATGTAATAATTATTTCTAGGTAAAGATAGAGTCATGTAGGGGAGCATATAGGGGATTAAAATTTTTAAAACATTTTTCAAAATTAAGAAATTTTGTTCACATTGTTAGTTGGGAAGGGTGAATGGTTCTCAAATTGTTCTCCCTAACTGTGTGCCCCTATAAGGGGGTTCATGATTTATACTATGTGGGTGGATGGTTTGTAAAACCTTGTTCTAACAGTGAAAGCCCCCAATGTTAGGGATTTCATGGTTTACCCTTGGAGGGTGCACAGTTTGGTAAACCCATATCCAACCATGCATAGCCCATAAATATCAAAAACAATCCATTTTTTCACTAAAAAACCTCAAAAGGTCCAACAAAACAAGGATAAGGTTTCCCTTGCTTCCCAAGCCTTCATTGACCTAAAAAATGTGAAATTTCAAGAACATCAAGTCACCAACTAAAAATTACAATGGTCTATAATGATAATTAGCATATTACTTATACCACATTTGTTCTATCAACATTCTATAATGAATCAACTAAATCTTTCATGTGGTTTCTTGGACAAAGCGTGGTCTAACCAAGGATCTCTCGCCAATCTTCGACCAATACAATAGTGAATTACAAGGCCTTCTATACAAGGACTAAAAAGGATCCATTATAACTGAAAACTATTAACTATTATTATAAGAGAACAAAACCAGACCAAAATGTTCATCCTAAGATCTACCAAATTTTAGAACACAATCCTGGAGCATATCCTTAATAATATATATAACTCTCTTTGTATGTCCATCTATCTATGGATGGTATGTTGTACTCACACAAACTTGAGATCCCACTTCCTCTTGAAGTGTGACACCCTAAGATTTTATGGTATGTATCTTTTTAAATTTAATCTCTTCGATAACATACGTTGAATTCAACACTAAGCTTAAACAATCCCCAATTTACTATTAATATTATTATATAAAATGAAATTACCTATTAGCCATTAAATTGAAAATTATGAATAGAAATTTCTAAAATATTGATATACGTAATTGTATTAACTGTTTACCAATTAATTAGAAATAAATATAAAATCCAATTTAATATAAATTACTAGTTTTTATAAAAACTATTTAAATGAGCTCAAGTGTGTTTTATACTAATGAAAAAATGAATCACACTTTTTGGATTATATTAATTAAATATATTTATTATTTATTATAATATTTAACATTAATCATAGGTGTTTTCTAGACCTGATATAAGAACAAATCAACTTTTACACATTAAGTGGAAATCCTATAAAAACAAAGTTTTACCGCCTTTGGATGGTGAACCTGTTTTAAATCATGTTTTTGAAACTGTTATAAAATTAAATTCTTCAAAATAAATTTCTTATTTTAAATGGGAATATAAAATTATATTTTGGTTGCATTTTTTGTATTGTTCTGATAATTTTCAAGTTTTGATGAATATAGATAATAAATTTCATTTTAATTGAAAATAGATTTTTTATTAAAAAAAATAATAGCATTTAATTATATATCCAATTTGGTTTGATGTATAATTAGATCAATTTTTTATCATTTATAATAATTTAGGTCATTTAAATAAATTTTACATTGAATTTGGATATAAAAACATTTTAATCTAATGAACGCTTGCACTTTAAAAACATGTTTTCTCGTTCCCTCAACAGGATTAATTTTACATTAATTTTTGAAAATTATATAGTTTTTATTTTGAAAAATGGATTAAATATTTTGAATCATAAGGTACAAATTAGGCAAATAGGTCCCCTTTAATTTTCGACAAAATTAATAGTAACTTAAGTATTTTTTAAAAATTACAATGTTTAAGGGTAAATCAGGTAATTATGGGTAAAAACTATATTATAATTATTATAAAATTACCCTCAAACTTGTACTAATTTTCTTATATAAGTTATTATAGACCAAAATCATTTTTGGGCCAATTTTATTGCCTCTTGGATCCATGTGAATGACTTTAATAATTTTTTAGTATTTTATTCTATGGATATTTAAATATATCATACTCATGTTTTTATTAAGTATTAAATTAATTATATATGGTTATTCATAATATATCTTCAAATATAAATATTAGTTTGAAATCTAAAATTTTTATATTCATCATCATAAGTTTTTTAAAAATTTTAGGGAAGAAATAATTAAAGTAAAGTCTTGCACATTAATGATGTAGAAATTGTGTAATTAATGAACATATCAAATAAATGTTTTTAAAAATATAAAAAAAATATTTGATTTAATTAATGTAAGAAAATAATTTTATAGATGACCTAAACATATCATGGGTGTATCTAAGGTTAATTTACAAGTTATCTTGTGAATTAATATTTTTTTAAAATTCAAGAAATGAATAGTTTCAAAATTGACATTAATGATATTTTAAAGGAAATAATATATTATTAAATGATATAAAATACATAAAATCTAAAATTTTATAAAATAATTTATATAAGGTTAAAAAAATTTATATGTCTTGTTTATGGTTTGTTTTTCATTTTATAATAACTATATTAACCCTTAAATAGTAGAGAGATATGATGGCATGGTAAGAGTTAAAGGGTATAACTAAGGGTTAAAGCAAAAAAGATAATGGTAATAATATAACATAAACCTATATAAAATTTATCGATTGAAATTATTTAATATAATATTCATATTATATTATAGATTACTCACTTTTAATCCATTTTTAATTGAAAATTAATTTATATTAATTTAATGTTTTTGAGTTTCCAAAAATTCCCCTCACTTAAATTATAAAAGGGAACTTATTCCCTCACTCACTCACACCAATTTTATCCTTATATCTCAAAACAAACCTAACAATTAATCCTCCCAACTTCCCTACCTTAATATTATAAACCTTAATTTGGGTATAAATCCAACCAAATAATTCTTTTTGTGAAAATCAAAATGAGATACCCAAAAGAAGAGGTAACATTCATCAATGAACATTTCTATTTTATTTATTCCTTAAACCCATTAAATTACTTTTATATCATGTTTATATAATAAAATAAGTGTCCAAAATATACTGATATGTTTTTAGTTTTAATGTTTTTACCTTCACTGACACACACTTCCATCAAATAGGATACACAATCATCTTTCATGAGTACAGCAAACTACCACCTCGCGAATCGATGTGGTTTTTTCTTCCATTTTCCACCTTTCAAGGTCAGGAATAATGATCGAATTTTTATTATAATATAATATATATTATATTTATTATTTATTTCTTCCAATTTAATTATTATATAATACATAATTACATTATTTTCATTTTGTAGAAATATGATAACTTTATTTGAGAATGTGTGGACTACCACCTCCTCAAAACGATGTGATTCAATCACACATTACATTGAATGTATCAAAGATGGGTATGGTGAATTTATATTATATATATGAAAAAATTATTATACTTTAATTATTTTAATTACTTTCTCTCTTTCAGTATGATAAGAAAATGGAAACAACTTTCATGACTACATACAGTCGACCGTCTCCATGAACGGTGTATTTCATTTTATATTTATTTATTTTATAGGTTATAATTAATACATATATACTAAATATATATGATATTAATGTCATGTTAATCATTCTGGATATGACTAAATAATGATATAAGTATGTGGATAAAAAAATATAACAAATCAAAACACATGAGAAAAAAAACACGGTTATTATCTGAATCATAACTTTAACATGAAATTGTTAATAAATGGGTAATATAAAATCATGAGAAAATCATATATGGGACTATCAAAATTAATATGATTCAATGAGAGATTTATAATATACCTATATTTATTAAATAGTATGTTTGAAAAAATACGGTGATAGTCAATACATAATGTATTGGATTTCTATCTCACTTTTATTTCTATGTGATACATGCATTATACACCACTTGATTGTTTTTTGTGGTGTATATAATGACTATGAGATCCATTTATGAGTATCATTATGAATATAATGGTACTTTAACAACCATATAATTTTCTTTCTTTCATGGTGAATATTGTTCTATTGATTATATAGTGGTAAGGGGTTATTTCACAATCTCATCGTTATTCGGAATTGTTTCTATTTATGTATTTAGTAGGGAATATTTTTCTTCCAAGTTTGTGATTTCTAAACAAATTTACAAAAAAGGTTTTTAATATTATCCAATAACTTTTTAAATTAATTTTTACCCCTATTTTACTTTGTATAAAATAATTTTAAAGGAATATTACTTTCTTTTTCCAAAACAGTGTACTTTTTTACTTTTCTTTCAAAAGAAAAAGGAATATTTTTTTAACTTATACAACATGAATATAATTTCTTAACATCATGATTACCTAATGTTCTGACCCTTTGTTTAAAAGTTTACATGGTTATTTTAAAAAAATGTTTTCTTTTATAACATTGCATCCTTTTAAATAAATGATTGTAAATTGGTAGGGGATTTAATCTCAATTTACATTCCATTTAGACATATTCACTGTTATTAGCCAATTAACATTAATGTGGGGTGTATACTTCCCCTTTTTCATATAATACCCTGATTCACTCATAAAAAATATACCTTTTTTACATATAGTGTTTAATTTGATATATATTTGATTATTTTGTAATATAGTAATAAATATATATTCTTCATTCAGTATAATTATTTGATAAGGAACATTAATTATTAATTAAAACGACTACTCAATATAAGGAATGATTTGGACTGGAAATGATAGGTGGGGACCAAACCTTATATATTCTCTTTTGGTATTGATAGGTTATCATGAGAAAAAATAGTTGTGCATATTGAACCAATTTCTACATATAGTTTTAAACTATCTTAGGAAATCTCTTTATGGTATAGGTTTTTATGTTCCTCAAACATGATGTCTAATAATTAAGCACTTCCTTCATTTATAATTCAGTTATTAATATTATTAATCCATGATATTTTTTCTTTGAAATTATCTATGGATGTATTTTATTATCATATTTTTGATTAAATGGAATGTTTTTTTAGTTAATTATCATGCCATAATTGATTATTCCTTGTCTAGTTGTTTGAATGGAATGTGTTTTCAGTTAGTTCCTTTTCCATCTTCATCATGACTTATCCAGTTATTTCAATGGAACTTGTGTCAGTTATTTAAATTTGCATGTTGATTTTTTCTCATTAAATAATTATTTATTTCATTTTACTTACCTGATCATTTGAGTTCAACTTTATTTTGTTGCCTTCCCTAGGAATCCAAGAAGTGTACTAGGAAATATATGCAATGACACACTAGATGAAATAAATTTACCCTCAAATTTTTTTTGTAAGTAGTGTATTCATTTGTAATAAAAGACTCATGTATGTATCTGGTTTACAAAGACTACTAAACTGATTGGTCTTTTTGGATACATTCCCATGTAATCAAGCCAATGTAATGGTAGTACACACCGGATCCAGTTTTACTAGAGATGGGTCACTATAGTTGGTATCAAAGGAAGTTCTGTAGCAATCTTGGGAACTAGATTTATGGAAAATTGGATTAGAGAACAAAGAACTAAGCTATAATTTGAGGATAAGTATATAATAACATCACAATGTTTTAGTTTAATAGAGATTATTTGGTTTTCCTATAAATGAATCCCTATTTAGATACTTCAAGTGGAAATGGTTATGGAATAGATATACCTAGGGGTAACAACTCCGAAAAGGTGTGTCTGGACAAACTAGAGCATAAACTTGTACAAGATAACTATCCTTACTATGCACCTGATATGAAACTCATGGGGGATATTCTGGGGATAATTCACATTTTCATTACAAGACATTATGAAATATTTGAATATATAATGAAACTGAATAACTTAGGTTAAACCTAAGGTGTTTTTTATTGAAAATAAGGTGTTATAATATTCTATAAATGATTATATGTTTTCCCACTATGACTATTATTACTCACACTATTATTTATGGTTTTATTTAATGGTTAGAACTCAAAGGAGTCATGAAAACATTTAACACGATGGACAAGGTGGTGGAAATGAGCGACCAAATGAGAAGTAGATCTTAGTGAAAGATATTGTGTTTATGACTAATCATTTATCCCAAAATATGATCAAAAATAGAAACCTTAACCAACTCCAAAACTCACTAAAGAAGAGAAGGATGGAGTTTTCTAATAGATATACTAGTGGAGACCATATAGAAAAGAAGAATCAATTTCTATCATATAAGAAATGTGGAAGGAGATACCCAGGAAAGGGTCTCAATGGAATAGAGAAATTATTTCAGTGTAGGAAACGTGGATATAAAGAAAATAATATCTATGGAATATTAAGAGTATAATTGAAGGAAAATAAACATCCTAAGAATCCATCTGTAGTTAATTTCCTTAAATGTGGAGAACTTGGTCATCACCATAGTCAATTCCCTCTTCTATTGGATAAAATATTGAGCAAGGAAGTACTTATGTAGAAATAAATGGTTGAAGTATTTATGTATTGGGGATATATTGAAACCCTTGGTTAAAAGGATATTTAGTAGTTAAACTTATTTTAAATATAACCATCATATTCATTTTGGAAGTTAAATTAATATATTTTTAGAAAATTCACAACCAGTATGTCAAGTGAACACTCATCACATCTAACAGGGCTATGGGATTTGAACTCGCAACCGAAGGGAGATAAGGGTGCATCGCCTACAACTAGCTTACATGAATCCCTAGTTAGCATGGAATTTTTTATTTTACTATCAAATGGATAAAGGTAATTTTAATATTAGGGACATTTTTTATCAAATAGATTACCTTGGTATTGGAAAATGATTTGGTTATTAAGTAATTAATTTTATTTCAGGAGACACTTTCTATTTTGGGAATCCTATAAAATTAAACTAGACCTAACATTATAAGGTATAAAGGTTGGAATTTATTTTGGAGACAAATATGATTTTATTGTATACTTTTAGTGATACATGTTATTTATGGAAATGGTTAGTATATCTTTAATATTATGTGATTTTGGAAATTTAATTTCTGGTATGAGTCATTACGAGTGACTGATGTTATTTTGAAGACTATATGATCAAGTCCTTCTGATTTTTTGGTCTTAGTCTAGAATATGTTTTAGGAAGTATAGTTATTTTATTTCATCCTATGTGTTTTATAGACATGATATAACAACCAATCAAATTTTAAACATAAAATATGTATTTTCATAAAAAGTCAGTTTTACTGCCTTTGATGGAACACTTGTTTTAAATATAATTTCTGACACTCTTATAAATTATATTAGAAATAATAAATATTTTCTTTTAAATAGAAAATTAAAATTTTTCTTTGGTTTCATTTTTTGTATTTTTCTGATAAGTTTTATGTTTTGTTGAATAGTGATAAGATATTACATTTTAATTAAAAACAAGTTTTCCATCAAAATAGTTTATTGTATTTAAATATATTTTTAATTGGTTTTAAGGTATAATTATATAATTTTTAATCATATATTATATTTTTTTTATTGGAATAATTTCAAATTTAATTTGGATATAAAAACATTGCAATCTTTTGAATGATTTAATTTTCAAAACATGTTTTCTCGTTCCGTCAACGAGATTAATTTTATATTAATTTTAGAAAATTATGTGTTTTTTATTTTGAAAAATGTTTTTAATATTTTTAATCAAAATATATAAATTAGTTAAATAGTTTCCTTTTATTTTTGGATAATATAAATTGTAACTAGTATGTTTTAAAAAAAATCCATGGCTAAGCGTAAATCGGGTAATTAAGGGTAAAAATAATATTATATATAATAGAAAATTACACTAACACATTTACTAATTTTTCTATATGGGATATTATTGAACAAAATATTAATTGGACCGATTTTATAGCCTACTGAAAGTTCTTGGATGATTTTATGTCTTTTTTAGTATTTTATTCTATGTTGAATATGTCATACTCATACTTATAATAAGTATTATATTTTTTATAGACGGTAATTCAAAATATATATTTGAATATAAATAGTAATTTTAAAGATAAATTTTTTAATATTTATTATGTTAAATTATTAATTATTTTTAGAGAATAAATAATTAAATTAAAGGCTTGTATAATGGAAATGCAGTAATTGTTTAATTAAAGGACATATCAAATAAATGTTATTAAAAATATTAAAATAATTATAATTTGATATAATTAATGTAATCCCAGAATTTAATAGATGTAATATACATATTATGTATGTATTATTGTTTTTTAAAAGTTATCTTGTGTTTTTATATTTTTTAGAAAGTCAATAAATGAATAGTGTCAAAATTAACAAAAGGATATTTTAAAATAAATAATATTTAATTAAATGTTATAAAATTCATAACAATATAAAAAATATCCAAATAATTTATATAAGGTTTAATGTTTCGTCCATGACTCATTTATATCTCGTTTTTTATTGTATAGTTATTATATTAACCCTCACAGAGTAAAATTCCACGCTATCACGGTAAGATTTAAATGGTTTAACTCAGGATTGATGCCAAATGATGAGGGATATAATGTGACCTAAACCTCTATAAAAAATAATGTTTGAGAATATTTTTACTGATACTCATATTTTCTTTTACATAACTCACTTTTGATTCATTTTGGATTGGAAATTAATTTATATTAATTAAATAAATTGTGTTTCCAAAAGTGCCCCTCACATCAATTAAAAAAGGGCACATCTTCCCTCACTTCCTTACACCATGTTGAGCATTATATATCCACCAAAACCTACCCATTTCTCCCCTAACTTTCCTTCCTTCATTCTAGTATCCTTAATTTGGGTATAAAGTAAAAAAAATAAGTTTGTTTATGAAAATCAAAAGGAGATACCCAAAGAAGAGTTAATGTTCATCAATGAACATTTTTGTTTTATTTCTTTAGTAAATCCATTAAATTATTTTTATTTCTTGTTTATATAATAACCTTAGTGTCATAAATATACTAATATGTTGTTTTATTAAGTTTTTTTAACTACATTGATACACACTTCTGTCAAATATGAAACACAATCATCGTTTGTGCTTACGATGGACTACCGCCTCACAAACTAATGTTGTTTGTTCTTATATTTTCACCTTTCATGGTTGGGAATAATGATGTAAGTTCGCTTTTTATATTTTTATATTATATTTATGATTTATTTATTCTTTTATAATTCTTATATAAGGCAAACCTCCATTCTTTCCATTTTGTATAAATATGATAACTTCGTTTCTGGACGTGTGGACTACCGCCTCCTAAAAACAATGTGCTTCATTCACACTTTACATGGGATGTATTAAGATGGGTTTAGTGAAAATATATAATACATATGAAATAATAATTCTATTATAACTATGTTAATTACTTACTTTCCTTAAATATGAATATTAAATATAAACATCGTTCATGCATACGTACGGCCTACGGTCTCCATGAATAGTGTATTTCATTTTCAATTTCTATATTTTATAGATTATTATAAATTCATATTTACTAAATATATATGATATTTATTTCATGGTTATCATTCTATTGATGATCAAATCAAGATATAAGTATGAGGATCAAAAATATAACAAATCAAAACACATGCGAAAAACAAAGATGTTATTACCCAAAATGAAAATTTAACATGAAATTATTAATAAATGGGTGATATAAATTAATATGTAAATCATATATGGTATTATAGAAATTAAAAATGGTTCTTTTATATATATATAATAAAACTATATTTATTATACATGAGGTTTTAATGATTACAGTGATAGTCAATACATAAGGTAATGGATTTCTATCTCACTTTTATTTCTGTGAGACACATACCTTATACACTAAATGATTTTTGTGTGTGATGTAAATATTAACCAGGAGTTCATTTTATGAGTATTATTATAAAAATTATGGTATTTTCATATCTATTTAATTTTCTTTCATTCATGGTGCATATGGTTCAGTTGATTATAAACTGGTGAGGGGTTTTTTCACAATCTCATTGTTATTCGGTATTATTTTTGTTTAAGTCTCCAATAGGGAATATTTATCTTCCATGTTAATTTTGTCTTAAAAATTTTCAAAAATTTTTTTACTATTCTTTAATGATTTATTAAATTCATTTTTACCCCAATTTTACTTTCTATAAAAAAAAATTAATGGAATCTTCCTATAGTTTTTCAAAATAAGGTACTTTTTACATTTTCTTATAAAAGTTAAAAGAATGTTTTTTAACTTATACATCATAAACTAAATTTTCCATTATCATGAAACCCTTTTTTTGAATCATCATTTACAATTTTACTATGTCTCTTTCAATGAAAATATTTTCTTTTATAAATGTATGGACTTTTAAAAAAATGATTACAAAGTAGTATTGGATTTCACCTAAATTTAAATTCCAATGAGACTTATTTGTTGACATATACCATATAACTTTAATTTTGTGCTTATACTGCCCCTTTTTCATTTAATATCATGATTCACTCATAAACCATTTTCCATTTTTATATAAGGATTTTACTTTGATGTTAATTTTATTATCTGGGAAATATTAAAAAATCTATATTATTTATTCAATATGGTTATTTGATAAGTCGCATTGTTTATTAATTAAATAAATTACTCAATATGAGGAATTATTTGGACTGACAATGATGGGTGAGGCCCATACTTTATACAGTCGCTCGATGCATTGATAGGTTTTCATGAGAGAAAATAGTTTCAGATATTAAATAGGTTTCTGCCTATAGTTTTAGAATGTCTTGTAAAAGCCTTGAAGGTATAGGTTCTCATATACCTCAGACATGAAATCCAATAATAAATTATTTCCTTTATTCAAAAAAAAAATTCTGATGATATTTTTTCTTCGACATTATTTATGGATGCATTTCATTATAATATTATTGATTTAATGGAATGTGCTTCAGGTAATTACTATTCTATAATTTATTATTCCTTATCCACTTATTTGAATGGAATGTGTTTTCAATTAATTACATTTTCATATTGATAATGTCTTATCTAGTTATTTCAATGTCATGTTTTATCAGTTATTTACCTTTCCATGTTAATTTATTCACATTAATTCATTATTTATTCTATTTTACTAACCTTTACTGGTTATTTGAGCTCACCCTTATTTTTTTTCCTTTTTGGGAATCCAATAAGTGTACTAGTGAAGATGTGAAAGAATATGTTTGATGGAATAAATTTATCCTCAAACAAAAATATATGTTTTTTGTTAGTCTTCTCATTTATAATACAAGACTCGTGTCTATATATAGTTTACAAAGACTAATAAATAGGTCGGTCTTTCAGGCTGAATTTCCTTGTCATCTTGCCTATGTAATGGAGTATAAAATAGCTCTGGGCCTACTAGGGTCTGGTCACTACATGAAGGCATCTCCAAAAGAAAGAAGTAAACTGGGTATTTCTTTTAGAGACTAAAATAGATGGAAATCTTTGCAGCTGAAAAATTTCTTCCACATATAAATCTCCCAACTCTTCAACATTGGTCATATCATGAATAGGTAACAGGTGCGCTGATTTAGTCAGCCTATCAATCATATCCCATATCACATTATTCTTTCGATATGTGTGAAGAAACCCAACCACAAAGTCCATTATGATCTAATTCCACATCCAAGTCAGAACTAAAAGTGGATGAAGAAAACATGAAGGCATATAGTGCTCAGACTTAACCTATTTCAGGTATAACAATGAGAAAAAAAATTATCAATGCCCATATCTCATATTTATCCACCAAAAACATCATTCCATGTCATAGAATATCTTTTTTGTTCCTGGGTGCCCATCCCACTTGAAATTATGTAAATCTCCCATCACATCTTTTCTCACTACTAATATCACAAAAAAATATTAAATCATAGCACACCCTATTTTTAAAATATTCATTTGGTAATGGTCTCTCTACAATAAATTTATTCTCTAATTCTATATAATTAATCATTAAGAAGCTATTCCTAAATAATCATCTCAATGAGAGCATAGGTCAATAGAACACTGACCCAGATAACCTCATCCCCTAATTCCTGAACTCCTATATGAATCTATTAAAATTTATCCATTAGTTTCCACTCTTCTGATGATTATTTCATGCCCTGGGTTGAATGTTTCTTACTCAGGGCATCAGAGATTACATTCTCATTCCCTGATGCATAGTAGACGTCAAAATGAAAGGATTCCAGGTACTCCACCTAACTCCTCTGGTGGAGATTCAAATATTTTTGAGAGGAGGTATAAATCAATCTCTCATGGTCATAAATCATGGTGAGACTTTCTGTTAATAGGTAATGATGCCAACTGTTAGGTTTATGCATCACAACTGCAAGATCAAGGTCATGTATCATGTAATTATTCTCATGTGGGTTAAGTATTCAATATCCAAATTCAATGATATTATCACCCTTAATAAGAACACAACCCAAAATTGAACTTGATGCATTACAGAAGATCACATATCCCTTCCCAGCCTCTAAAAGAGTCCACAATAATGCATTAGTGAAAAGAAATTTCAACTCAATAAAAGAGTATAACATTTTTCACCCCAAAAAAACATCACTCCCTCCCAAGTAAGATTATTCAATGGAAATACAACTTTAATAAATCATTTATGAATTGATGATAATACCCAAATAAACCCAAGAAGTACTAAATCTAAAAAACATTATGTTGTTTCCACCATGTCTTAATTGATTTTACCTTTTCAGGATCAACTTATATACCACGTTCTGACACCATGTATCCCAGGAATTTCACTTCTGAAACCAAAAATTACATTTTTATATCTTGGCATAAAGTTAGTTATTTATCAAAAATTCCAAATCATCTCTCAATTGACATAAATGATCCTGTTCGAACTTAGAGTAAAGAAGGATACCATTCACAAAGACCACCAATAAAGCATCAAAATACTCAATGAAGATCATGTTTATCAAATATATAAAGAACATAGGAGTATTGGCTAAAAAAAATGGCATGAAAAGGTACTCATAATGGACATACCTACTCCAAAAGGAAGTTTATTGAATGTAATATTCTTTTATTCTCAACAGATGATAACCCAAATGAAGATCAATCTTCGAAAACCACTTCACCCCATTCAACGGATCAAACAAATCATCAATCTGTGGAAAAATAAACATTCATTTTACTATAACATGATTGATTTTTCAGTAATCAACACATAAGAGAAGCTATCCATCAGCTTTATTTGGAAAGAGAATATGTGATTCCCATGGTGACACACTTGGGTGTATGAAATAATTCTCTAAATTTCATCCAACTGAGTCATTAACCCTTTCATTTCAACTCAATCTATGTGGTTATAAAGAATGGATACAAGCTGATTACCAGGTACTAAATCATTATAAAACTATACCTCCCTTACCATTGGAAAACTAGATAATTCATAAGTAAAAACATCATGAAACTCGATGACATGTTTTGGGAGATCGTATCTCAAGTATTCTTTCTGTAGATCAAAAGAAAACACTGATATTACTTTCCCCAACTCTAGATAAAATTGTTCGAATCTACTCAAACTTAGGTACCATTCTACTTGAATAAAATGGCACACTTCATTAGGTGTATTAAAGGCGACCTATTAAAAATATTAGTTGATTCTGGATTTATTATAAATGATCCAATCCATTAAAAATATTAATTCAAGATCCCTTATGTTGAGAATAATAAAATACCAAGTAAGATAAATCATTAGAAAAAGAATACACAAGAAGGACAACAGAGACCTTGATCTCCTTTCATTCTGAGTGGTGTATCAATATCCATCACATAAGATAAAATCATAATAGGAATATTTATCATATTTAAAATAAATGATTAAATATATGAATCAGATGCACCAGTTTTAAATAAATTAGTCACTAAAGATGAAGAAATATTGATGGTGCCTCTCAAAGTCACTGGACTTATATCATATTCCTCTTGAGACTCTTCAACTACATGAAGAAGTTTGTTCTGGATGTTTGTGGTTGGAACCCCTTAGATATGGAATCATATGATTTCACCATAATACTTTTAGTTGTTGATTTTCTTGTACCAATATGTGAGGAATAATAGATATGAAATAACTTATTTAAGTGACTTGATCACCTCTAAGAACCACATATCTTGCATGCCTTAGTGAAAACTAGTTTCGAGTACCCATGCTCACCACACTGGTAGAAAATCAAATAGTCTCTCTGAGACACTTTAAGAGGTCTGAAATAACCCTACTATAAAAATACACCATGAGGCTCATCATGATTTATCTTCCCTTCATGGGAACTCACTGAACTACCGTTGGGAGAAAAATAAACTCCCATCAACCAAGACTTACCATCCATGTAAAGATCAACCAATAACACTCTATCCATTACAATAGTATAATAATAAATATTCATTAAGAAAACCAAAGAAATAATATATATTTTATGTCCCATACTCAACCATATAATATTCATCTTATCATTCAATGAAATCTTAGGTGAAAACTACACAATCTCAGCAAACTAATTTTTATACTCAGTCACAGTCCTACCTGTCTACTCGATCTTGAAAAAATTGATATCCTTAGAAAACACCATTTAATCTGGATAGAACTATTTGTGGATAATAAATTTAAATTCCTTCCACTCTAAGTCCACTTTCTTATTTTCCATCATTGTAGTGTCCCCCCTTTCCTTCTAGGTCCTTCCTTCTTGATGGTGTCATATTTCACCATAATTGAATCCGGCGTCTCCAAGAACTCAAACAAGAGTTTTATTCTCCTCAAATCTTCCTCATCCTCCTGAGGATCATTTTATCCTTGGAACGCTAGTGGATTAAGGAGAAGGAACTCCTAAGAATGATTTTAAGACTTATTCTTATAAGGATCCATAGTTGGATCCTGAATGGGAATGTGTGCAGGTACTTGTCTTATAGCTTGGATAGCACACACAATAGTCTCAACCAGATTTGGATCTATGGGAGGATTTTATCACTGTGGTTCATCATAAGCTTCCACTTATATCCAATTCACACATCTTCTCAAAATCATGATGTCGCACAACATCTGTAGACAATAATGAAGATGTTACAATGTTACACTAGTAAACACTCAATCAAGAGGAATAGGGAATTTAATCTTGTCTGACAGATAAAAAATATTTCGATTCTAATATATCCAAATCCATAGTAGGGGAAATACTCTAACTAAACCACAATATTCCTTTCCCAAACCACACTTTGGAACATAGGTCTCATTATGGAGAGATATATCCAACCACTCACTCGCAACTACCCCTATGTCCTGACAGGATCTAAAACTGCATACTAACATCAAGGAAATATGCTCAACCACCATTTGATACAAATATTTCATGAACCATCTAGGATACCCTAGTACCCCGATACCCAATCTAATCCCAACATATCTCAAAGGTAATTCCCAATCATCATGGGTTGGAGACTAGCACCAAGCATTATACTAGATAAAACTGAGAATGGTTTTTTCACAACAAAAGCGGAAGAACCGACCCATATCAATATGCTCAAAAGAAAATACCCTAGGAGACAGTACCATAAATTCAAATAGGTATAACACAACCCAATTACTAAATCCACAAAGTACCCTATGAGAAATATAAACAACCCAAGGTCCCAACGAACATGGTACTCCAATCCCAAAGAGTCAACAATAACAATAACGTTCAAGTGGCGCTTCCCCCTTTATCTAACATGGATGTATGAAATCTAAAAACACCCAAATGAAAAGGTGTGGTGGAAGATAAAATCAATGTAGGGTCTCACCAAGTGTTCCATATATTATTACAATAATAAATAAACAAAATCATGCTTCCAATTTCAAATAAAATAGGCATGGAAGTACAAGTGAATATTTAAAACAAAACATGAGATTCATTTCAGTTAATGGAAACATTTGAAATAATGTCTTGAGTAAACATTTATTATAAAACACTTAATATAAATCCATAGTCATGTGTGAAGTAGTTTTACAAATAATGGAATATATATCAAAATAATAACTAATGAATGACATGGTCACCTGCTAAGAGGTTCTATAGTTCCAAGTTATGGGATCCTCACACACTCATATAGGTGATCATAACATTATGTGTATATACATCCCCCAGACACTAATCAAAGATGATAAACCAACATCTCATTGGGGATAATATCTGATGCACTTTGTTTTTCATAGAGTTATAAAGACTAAATCCATTAATATAGCATTACAATCCTAGTGTTTCTGTCCCAAATAACTCTATATATGCCTAGGTTTCATGTTCTCAAAAAATAAATCAACAATGTGAAATTTATTTTAAAATTATTTCACATATAATTTCACAATTTCTAGTATCATTATGTCAGTTTCCATTTAGAAACCAAAACACCAGTTTTTAATCCATTCATACATTTTTAAAGATAAAACAATACATGGGTTCTTATCAAAACATTTTAATCCATTTATCTCAAATTCTAATTTCACAAATAAATTTGACAATTCCATCAATTACAAATCACACCCCAATTTTCAGTTCCATAGAATTGGGAGTTTTCCCCAAAATTACACACAAAGTCAATCAAATCCTAGTTTTTTGAAATTGGTTTTTAAAATTTTAATAGATAAAAATTTAAAAAAAACAAGAAATTCAAGGTTTATTAAATTGTTCAAACATATATGAAACCACCTACATTAATACGGAGATCTCGTATCACAACACCAGCAACAGGAAAACCCAATAAAGGACGTTAGAAACGGAGATCAAGGAATCAAACCTATATCCAAGATTCAAATAAAAGGGGTTTAAATCTATAAATAACTAGTTAATATGAAAATACCTAAATAGGATTGAATAAGACACTATAATAGAAGGAATATGATAATAACTATTACTATAGAGGAATCGAACAACGTTCGCCAATATTTGATCTACCTCAGAATCGGTTTTGAGGAGCCAAAAAGGGTCCTTGAGAGATACCAAGACCAAATAATTAATAATAGATAGATTTATAATAGGGAGGGAGAACATAAGTATGTTTTGGTAGTTTTTAAAAAAATAAAAATTAAAAAAAATAATGTTTGCATGGTTATCTAGCCAGGGAATCATGGTTTGTCAAACTGTGCAGCCAAACCATGTGCCCCTCTTATGGGATGGATAGTTTCTACTAGGTGGGTACACTATTTTTTAATCCATTCTCTATCCATGAACCCACCCCCTATTTGGGTTTGAACGGTTTAACTTGGGTGGGTGCACAATTTTGGAAAATTATACACCAACCATTCATATCCAAGAAAGATCCCAAAATTGACAAGTGTTCACCTCAAGAACTCCAAAATTAGACCCAACCAAAGCATGTTCAAAAAGAGGTTCGAGGAGTAGTTGAAAATAATAATAGGATTTTCTACTACCAAACCCTCTCCTCTTCACACTTCCCACATCCAGGTGATGCGGGTACCAACAAAATACCAATTTTGTGTTCCATAAGGGGTCTTTTAAGGAGTTGATATTCAAGAGGTAACATTCTCAAACTACCACTTTTAATTTATTTTCATCTTCAACATTCTCACCTCATTCATCCCTCAAATCATAATAACACCAAAATAATGTATAGGCTGTAATGATATATTAAAAATGAAATATCTTTTGTCCACCCCTTTTCTTGTCTCCTCTTATTAGAGGAAACAAATCCATTTTCCAAATTATGGTGGTTAACTGTCTCCCTATATAATGTGTTTTAATTTTAAATTAACACATTAAAGGTAGGTCATAAAAATATTATTATGGGTAAATAAGATCCAAATAAACATATAATAACTTATTTCAGGTTATGGAACTAATATAGAGACAAAATATTAAATAAAAAAACTAGTTTGTGATGGTCTAAAGAGTTTCCAAAATAATCTAACTATTTATCATTAATGTTTTGTTAAATGAATCATACAAATGTTAGAAAAAATGATATATGGGACCATTTAAACTTATAAAAGTTAATTAATACCTTTTAATTTCACTTTTAGAGTTTAATTTTCATTTGATAATAACTTCTATAATTATGCACAAGTGAAACAGCTATGAAATCCATGAAACAAATGTTCTGAGAACAACAAAATCGAACCTTATAACTCTTCAAAATGACTATAAATAAACTTAATAAAATTATAAAAAATTAGACATTTAGGGAATATTTTATGAATTAAGAAGTTAATGAATCTAATTTTATTATTTTAGGGCATTAAGTGGATGTTTTGAATGCATTTGGACATAAGGTAAGGTATCTCTCCGAGCCCCCATGTTTCCTTTGCGTAACACTTTATCTCCCTTTTCCTTAATTTGTCTATTTATTATAATTGCATAATTATCCTATATTCTATATATATGTTCCATGACAATATATATAGCTCAATTAATATTTCTTTTATGGGTAAATACATGTTTTAAAAGATTCCCTTCTCAATTCCTATCGATAAGAAAACCTAATTAAAGGGAACTTATCTTATTCTTACCCAACTTCAAGAACAGTCTATAAAATTTTATATGCCACCCATATTTTCTAAAATAACTTATTTTATCTTGAAAAATTATTTTATTTCATTTTTAGTTTTATGTAAATAACTATATCTTTTTCATTTTTAAGGACTCCTTAATATTTTTAGATGTGTCGCCAGAAGCTCAAAACGAGTAAGAAAAGAGAATCAATGTAATGTAGCTGAATCATCCTAAAATTTAATAAAATTCCACCTACCATGGTTTCTCTACTCTTAAATACCACCTCACCAATAATGTAGTTGCACCACCAATTTTGGGCAAAGGGAAGAGCCTAAATCAAGAACAATGTACAGCAAGCTTCACAAATTTGTCTAATTCAAGTCTGACCATAACAAAGGGGTAAACATACATTATAAATAAAAAATAAAGAAATTAAAATGACCCAATTTTAGTTAAAAACATGGGGACACTAAAAGGACACATAAAAAACCCAAAATCCACTTCCTCGTGCTATTTAATGACCCAACTAACTAAAGTAGCGGTATTCCCTCTTAATGATATTTTTCTCTACATTCTTTCTCCTATTTAATGTGTTGCTATAAATTTCTATCCATTTACATTTTCATAAGTAATTTTGGTCCCAAAATAAGTGTGTTGTGGCCCACCATAGTGTTTCTTGTCAAAAAGTGCAGGTTGTTCCAATTCGAATATCAATTGGGATTAAAATTTTTATCAAGACCAAAATTATTCCCCTAGGGTTGAATATGATCCATATCATTCCCCCTGTTTGGAGAGTATTTTTCCTAAAATCCATGGCATATTCATCCTTGATGTATGGAGATAAGTCCCCAATGTTGAAAGTTGTAGAAACTCCACAAAAATCATCTAGTATATCTATTTTCTAGGCATTGTTTCACAATAGTTCAAGAACTTTGAATGGACCTTCAACTCATGGCACAAACATTATCTTCCATTGGGATAGAAATATCTCCTTGCAAAGGTTTATCCACACATTTTCTCAAGAATGGAAAATTGACTATTTCTGATGCTTGTTTGATTTCCTCTTGTATTCTTCATTTGAATTCTCTATTTGAGCATAAATATATTAATGTAGATTCTTCATCTATTTTGTATTCTCCTCCGCATCAATATTCAACTAAAAATCAAGAGGGAAATTGAAAAATTCTATAGGAGTGATCGGATTGATTCCATAAACCACTTTTAATGGAGAATACCAAGTGGTAGCATTGATAGATCGATTGTATGCAAATTCATCTTGTGCAAGCTATAAATACAAATCGTTCATACTCTTGTTAACTAATGTTCTCATAATATTTCCCAATGTACGATTGGTAAATTAAATTTTCCAATACATTTGAGGGTGATGGGATGTTCTGAAAAGAAGTTTTTTATGGAATTTCCCCCATATTTTTCTCTAAAAATGGCTGAGAAATTTAGTGTCTCTATGTGAAAAAATGATATGAGGAATTCCAAGAAGGTGAAAAATCTCCTTAAAAAACAATTTTACTACTTTCACCACATATTTAGTCTTATAAAAAGGTATGAAATGAACCATATTAGAAAATTGATCAACAAAAACCATTATTGAATCTTTACATTGTTGAGTCTTTGGTAAATCCATAACAAAATCCATGTCGAGATCTTCTCATGGCTGCTCTGGAATATATAATGGAGTTTGTAAACCAGGCTTGAAATTACTCCATTCTCTTTGAAATGTTTCACATCTCAAAAGAATTTATTGGATATATGATTTCATCTTTGGAAAATATAAATTCTCATTTATTATCTCCAATGTTTTATAGAGGCCAAAATGACCTGCAAGTCCCCTTCACGTGCTTCCCGAATGAGAAAGTCCCTGTAATAACCCTTTGGAACACACAACTTGTTTCTATTAAAAAGAGTCCCATCATGTATAGAATAATCATGCACAAATCCATTTTTACATTGGATTAAAATATAATTAAACTCCATATCATACTGATAATCTTCTTTCATAATCTGAAATCCAATAATTCAAGCATCTAAAATGGAAAGTAGTGCATACCTTCAAGATAAAGCATCTGCCACCATATTATCTTACCCATTCTTGTATTTTGGAACAAATGAAAATGATCTTAACAATTCAACCCACTTTTCATTCCTCAAACTCAGTTTGTGTTGACCATTGATAAACCTCAATGCCTGATGGTTAGAATGAAGAATAAACTACTTTGGTCTCAAATAATGAGACCGATGATCTATGGATCTCACAACCACATAAAATTACATATCATAGGTGATGTAATTTCTCTATGAATCATTCAATTTCTCACTAAAATATTGAATAGGATGATTTATTTGGATGAGAATAGCGCCAATACCAACTCAACTTGCATCACAGTCCACTTCAAATACTTGCTAAAAGTTAAGTAATGCCAAAACTAGTGCTTCACACAATGTTTTATTTATGATTTCAAATGAATAATTGGTATCCTTTGACCACTAAAATTTCCCTATTTTCAAGAAGTTAGTGATAGGTGCCAAGATAGTTCTGAATTTGGAAATAAAGTGATGAAAAAAGGATGAAAAATAATTGAAACTTCTTACTTCGATGATGGATTTTGGATGTGGTCACAACTTGATTCCTTCCAATTTTGATTCATCCACCATGATTCCTTCTTTGGTTAATAAATATACCAAAAATATCACTTCTATTGAAAAGAAATCATATTTTTTTATCTTTAAATATAGATTTTGTTTTTTAGTACATCAAATACATATCAGAGATGATCGACAAGGATCTCCACATCCTTTCTATAAATCTAAATATTATCCAAATAAACAAAAAATTTAACAATAAATGGTTCCAGAACTTCATTCATGAGTCTCATGAATGTTCTAGGAGAATTTTTGAGGATTAATGCCATGACCATCCACTCAAACAATCTACCATCAGTTTTGAAGGATAATTTTCATTCATCCTTTTCCTTCATTATAATTTAGCAGTATCCACTATGAAGATTAACCTTCTAAAATATTTATGAAGCATGTAAATAATCAAGAATATCATCCATTCATGTAATGGGATACCTATATTTGATGGTAATATTATTGATAGATCAAATATTAATGCACATATGATACGTACCATCTTTCATTAACACCAATAATTCTAGAACATAACATGTGCCCATACTTGGCTTTATAAAGCCTTCATCCGTCAACTCTTCCACTTGATTCTATAATTCCCTTAATTATCCAGGGTTACACCAATATACTAGTTTATTTGGAAATTATGCACCTGATACAAGATCAATATGGTGTTTAATTCTTTTAAATGGTGGTAATCCTACTTGAAGATCATTAAGAAAAACATCATGATATTCCCCAATCAAGGAATAAGATAATGGATGGTTCTGACTCTTATCCTCATGGAATGAATTTTCCATCATCAATAAAGCAAAAAACTGGAATTTTTTATTTATGGCCTTCTCCACTAGAGAATTATTGATAAAGAGAATATCTATGGGAACTTCCAAAAAAGATTTTTCCTGAGGGGTTTGGGACAGCTTCAAAGGATAAATTGTGATATTCTTTTCCCCAGATCGAAAAGAATGGGTGTTTTTTCTCCCATCATATTTCACTTCCCTGTCAAACTTACAAGGCCTTTACAACAACAAGTGACAATAATCCATAGCAATAACTTCACACAATACCTCATCAACATAGTTATTACTAATGAAGAATGAAATCAGAAACTATTTGTTGAATTAGAGTGTGCTCCCATTGTTCAAGCATTAAAATTTATACGAGTGAGGATGATTCTGAGTTGGAAGCTTAAATTTCTCCACTAGTGTTGTTGAATCTACATTTTTATAGCTCCCTCTATCAAAAATAACCATTAATATCTTCTGATTAATGGTGCATCAAGTTTGGAACAAGTTTTCTCTTTGACCTTCTTCCTGGTAGATTTGAGCTTCCAAAACTCTTCGTAGCACAAGCATGTTTCCCACATCATCTTATTACACAACATGTTCCACATTTTCAGATTCTTCACCATCATGTTTATACTCTTTTATTTCCTCTTCAATATCATAAATGTCCTTTATATTAATAATTAGATTGTTAGGGAAATTGACCTAAAAATAACCATACCCATGCCATTTGAAACACTTTAGATTCCCATGTTCAAAAGAGTTGGACTTCCCTTTTGGTTCTTCTGTAGCTTTCTCTTTCCCTTTATCTAGTATCTTGTTCCTTCCAAATTCCTTCTCACAAGCACCATTTTTATTAGAAGAAATACTTTTATAAAATGTTGTACCTATGTTGAAGGTTTTGATCATTGGAGACTTTGAGGTCCACTTTTTCTTTTCCACCTAGATCGCCAGCATTCAAATATCATCAAATGAGAAAAATGGTTGTAAATCCGCTAAATGTGAAATTTTTTCATTTAATCCACCCAATAATCTTACAAAAATTTTCTCATTATATTATGGAACATCATTTTGCCTCAATAAATGATAAAACTCTTGGATTTACTCTTTAAAAGATTTATCTCCTTTCCAAAAGGCTATGTATTCCGAAATAAAGCTCTTTATTATAATTCTCGGGCAGAAATCGTCTACTCAAAATGTTTTTTAACTTCTCCCATGTGCGTATTTTGTCTTTACCATCATGTTCCCAATGTTTATTTAGATTTTTTCACCAAATAGATTGCTGATCTATAAATTTTAAAATTTATACCTTGAACTTCATCTCATCAAAACAATTCGTAAATTCGAAGAACCATTCGATTTTCCATATCCAATCCAAAAAATCATCCAGATTCATACACCCATCAAAATATGGAATGTCAATTCTTAACCCTCTTTCAGTATCTTCATCATCTCTTCTTCTTCTCATATCCACCTATGAATCACTGGAATCATCACCATTTTAACAATAATTATAAAATAGTGATGGATTTCACCTGTTATAGGGTGATAGACATTGGGGATGCTACTTCGAAGGAGGGGAATCAGGTCACCACTCTCGCAACAGTTGAGCAAGTTTCTCACCGATTTGAGTAATTTTAAATTGTATTTGTGTGTTGGATATTTCCCAAGGATCAAGGGGAGTAAAATATCTACTCATATGAGACATGATGGAGAGTAATAAGAAGAATGTTGTAGAACTTACTCGTTGGAACCACAGCTCTCATACTAACTGATGTGCCTTCGGAAGCTCAAAATGAGTATACAAAGAGGAGCAGTGTAATGTATCCAAATTGACCTAGGATTAAAGTAAACTCCACCAACAAATGTTTTTCCATTATTAAATACCACATCACCATCAATGGAGTTTCACAGCCAATTTTGGTAAAAGGGAAGAGGCTAAACCTAGAAGAATTCATAGAAATCTTCACAAATTTGTCCAATTCAAGTCTGACCATTACAAAGGGGTGAAAATAAATTATAAAGAAAAAATAAAGAATAGAAAATGACCCAATTTGAGTTAAAAGGCATGAGGACACACAAAGGACACATAAAAGAACTAAACCCACTTCCCCATTCAATTTAATGACCCCACTTACGAAAGTAGCGGGATTCCATCTTAAGGATGTTTCATACACCTTCTCTCTCTTATTTAATGTGTTGCTATGAATTTACATCCATTTCCTTGTGGAAAAGTAATTTTTGGACCCCAAATAAGTGTGTTGTGTCCCTCCATAGTGTTTTATGTCCAAAATTGTGGGCTGTTCCAATTCAAATAATAATTGGGATTTAAATAATTACCAAGACCAGTATTATTCTCCTTGGGATGAATCTGATCCATATCATTTTCCCTTAAACCATACTAAAGAGGCGCATTTCAAAAGTTACCTAAATGACCTTCTTTAAATTTTCACATCATATGGAAAACATTTTTCATGATATATTATTATTTTTTACTTTTTTATTTCAAAAGAATTTCTTAATCCATTCTTTCATGAGAACTGTTATGATACACCCTTTGGTTATGCCTTATGAAATGATTATGATACCCATTTCTTTCCATGGAAAACCCTTATGTTTATTCCTAATGATTGATTTCTTTATATGGAACAAATATTCATGTACATTTTATGATAAGTGTGCTCAGATAGTGCTCTAATTTATTATGTAATGTTTTGTCTCATGAGATGTTATTTATGAGATTAGGGAGTAAACCTAATCCATTATGGGACTTTTTCCACAATGTGATATCATTATGGAAGTTAGTCTTGACTAATGTTAATTTCATGATATATGTTTCTACCAAATTCCTATATTTCTGTGATTATATGATTCTATATTCTATTTTTCATGCCTATATATGTTTATTCATGACCCATTCCATTTATATTATCATGTCATGACATTTGGCACATGTGACATGTTTCATTTCAATTTTTATTCCCTCATTGGCATTTTTAACTCAACCCTTTTGTTTATGTGTTCCCTTGGTTATCCTATGCAGTTATTAAACCTCAAAAGAATTAAGGATCTCATTATGGAGATTAATAAAAAAATATATTCTAGTTTCATGTATTCTAATTATATACCTAGTCTTACAAGGTCACAAGGTTTTTTGATCCTTGGTTTCATTTGATGGATAATTATGCTAAAAATAATGTAATAATATGTGTAAAAGTTTTATGTCCCTATATGTGAGGTTTCTCATTATGGTTTGATTAATACACCATGTGTTTATAATTTGATATTGGGACAGTAATTTTTTATCTTTCAAAGATTTGACTAAGTAAATATCACACATAAATATAAAAAATATTAATGTATGATTTTTTTGTTTAATTGTAAATATTGGAGAGACAAATTAATATATTCCATTACTATAAAAAATTTAAATTTCAAATGGTGGCTATAAAATTTCGGTAGTCTTTTAATGAGTTGGGTTATGCCAACATTAGGTGATATTAAATATTCCCATATGTTTCATCATGATATAAAATCTAGAGTAAAAAATAATATTTTGGAAATAACTTTTATGGGATTAATGGTTTTAAATGAATTATTACATGATGAATGTCATTATACTATAATCATGTTGAGTTAGTAGTTTTCCTATTTTGAATTTTTGATCAAAATTGGGAATATTTGAGCTTTGAATGGGATGTTTTTTACATGGATTTTGAATGCATGGTTGGAGGAATTTTACCATGATCATTGAAGAATATTGAAGGATTTAATGAGTGGAAACAATGGGGGTTATCTCTTGAATTAGAGAAACAACTTATTTATGGATAAGATCATATATTAGAAGGGAGTTTAATATAGGGATGAGAGAGTTATCTATTTAAGGGAGATGTAATTATAGAGGTTATTCATGCTAGAAATTAAATTATAACATCATTTTAATAAATATGGAGTATATTTATATGCTAATGTAAGTATAATATATTTTCTGTACAAGGAGATTAATTTTTTTCACTTAAGATAGATGATGGGGAGAAGACACTATATAATATATGGTATGGGAAGAATCTGATATTAAACTACTTTGTAATATTAAAAATTAAATATTTTATACATAAAAAATATAAGAGCCATAAGATGTTTAAATCTCATGTAAATGATAGGATTTTTCATGGATAATATTCTAAGATCAAGGTATACAAATTCATAAACAAATGAATAATAAAAATATTATAAAGTCAATATGAGATTATTATAGAGAATGCGATGATTTGTTATCAAAATAGTGAACATATTTTTTTATGAAATATTAATGTAATTTAGATGTTAAGAAAGATAAAACAAGGTGAATAATGATTTCTAATAAGATAAAAATGACGTTGATGATAAAAAACTTCATAAACACTCTAGAAGTCGTGAAATAATGTTATAATTGATTAACAAAACGTCCTTGGTGATATGATATCTCAACAAAAAACATGTATAACGATGTATCTAATATAAAAAAATTTATATCAATAGTGAAACAAAAAAGTATTGATAAGGATAGTAATGTTGAGAGAAATATCAAGTCTATAAATGAATTTTTTGACTAAATCAAGATAAATGATACTTATAAGATTGTTTTGAGGATGGGAAGCAAGAATGTTATAAAAAACATGTGGTTTTTCTTGAAGGGACTTAATGAAGAAGGAAAAGTGATTTGAAAAAAAAATAATCCTCATATAAAATGGTTACTACCAAATTAAATAAATTCGTATGAATTAGATTTCTTCTCCCATAGATGGATATAAAATGATGAAATTATTATTTTCTATATAAGTGAAAAATCAATTCAAGGATTTCAACATAGATATTAAATCTCTATTTATAGATGAATTATTTCAATAATAGGATTGAAAAATTGTGTTTTCTGAGTTAGGAACAATATAGTTAATAGAAAGTGTTAAAAACATAGTACTGTAGACTGGATCAGTACTAGAGAAGGATTTGGTTTCAATGTGGATGAGTAGACCGTAGTATCTATGTTAAGTAAGATAATGAAAAAATGTTGATTGTGTATATCTATGTCAATGAAATAATTATTATAGGACTAAATGAAGCTCAATTAAAGGAGTTTTTTTACCTTATAAGTAGTAAGTTTTAAATTTAAATGATTGTAGAGTTACTATTTTTCCTTAGTTTACAGGCTGTAAAATGATGGTATGAAACATTTATATATCACTTAAAATATTCCAAATAGGTAATATAAAATTTTGGAATGAAAGATAACTAGTCTATGACAATATTTTTTAGAAACTAGTTGAATTTTTCTTGATAATAAAATAAAAATATATTTATATTATAGAATATAATAAAATCATTGGAAACCAAATTTACAATAGCTTCAAGACCGTACAATGGTTTTTCTAATCTTCAAGTGTTGAGGTATCAAATTCATCCAAAAAATCACATGATAATAGGAAAAAAGAATACTTTTATCAAATACATCATATAATTCATACTATTTTACAAAGTAACACTGATGAATGAGATATTGGGATATACTAGGGAAATTGGTCTTGTTCAAAATATGGTAGGAAGTATACATAATGTGGTACATTTTACCTTGGAAATTTTTTATTTCTTAGTTACTTAAGAAGAATTTGACTACCATAAATATAGAATTCATTGGGGCTACTCAATATTTCACACAACTCTTATGGATTAGGTAACAACTTAAACATAATAGAGTAGAAGTGATTTCTTATATTTTAATCAAGTGTTATATCTTTATAACTATCTATCATAGAAAAAAATCATCATTTAATTAAAAATATTTATTGGGTTTAAATATCATTTTATTATTGAGAAATTTATCTACTATTTAGTTAAATTAGAGAATGTGACTAAGAAAATTAAATTTTTTTAACTTATGATAAAATATCCTTCCAAATAAAGTTTTCAAAAAAATAAATAACTCTATCTCCATCCACTTTAATGGTTTAAAGAAAATAACCCATTTTTCTTAAGTATATTTTTATTCCATATTATGTATTTAACATATGTTATCCAATTAGTGTTTCAAAGTAAGGTATTTTTTATCTCATTAATTGATTTAATGGGTCTATTATTCTATATTTTTACATTTAAATAAATCCTCTAGGTTTGGGGAAATATGGTTTGAATATCTAAAAAATAATATCGTAGAATTTCTCAAACAGAAATTCCTTCAAATATGTGTACTAATGAGAGAATTGTATCCCAATATAGAGTTTTAATGGGGGATTTTATTTATGATAGATTAGGGGAGAGTAATTTAATTTATAATCAGACAAATTTTATTGAAGTGTTTTTCAATAATAAATTAGAAACAAGTTGTGTCAAAGAAAAATTGAAGGGAATGGTGGTGTCAAATAATGGGTCTAATATGGTGTTTTATTGATAAAATTATAATTTAAATATTTATTCCCATAGTTATAATGACTCAGGTGGATTTATAGTGAATGATAAGTGTGTCATTAATTATAATATCTATATTTTTCTAATGTATAATGAAGTTTTTTGTTTGAAGAAGTTTGTTGAAGTTTAAAGTGTTTTGAACAAAAACAAAGGGTGATATTATTAGAAAAAAACATTTCATTTTTTTGGGATGTTTTTGTTAATAAGTATCATATAAAAGACTCAAAAAATTCTTAGATATTTTAGTTTTAGAGTCTTAATGTGTTAATAGCAAGTTGAATATATTTTTATTATTTTCTCAGTAGGTGAGATAGTGGAATGGTCCAGAGGGGGGTGACATGATATAATTATAAAATTTTAAGAATTATACTAGAGTTATAAAAATAATGTAGTGGAAAATTAAACAGGGTACAATTTATTTTTATAGTAGTTTTCATCAAAGTGATCCTATAGCCACTATTTACACTCATAACATATGGGTATAGAACCCACTAAATAGTGACTTTAATTTTGAAAGGATTCCTTGTACGATTGTAAAAGTATAGTAAATACTAAAAGAAGGGTTGAATTGTATTTTATAAAAATTTAGACTTATAAATTCCAAAATAATTGATAATAGTAAAGTCTATTATATGAATAGTTGTTATAATATAATATATAACTTTTAGAGTAAGAAACAAGAAAATATTACATAATATAAACTTTATATCAAATACACATGGGAAATATAAAGAACTTTCTATGGTAATGGATATAAAAACTTACATGATCTCAAATAATAGAGGTATTCACTTTAACCCAAAGTGATAAAGATGTATATAAACCCAAATTTAAGTATCCTTGATTTGCAATCTATTATAAGGTATACATTACAAACCTTAAAAGCCCTCAATCCACTTGATTGGATAAATCTCTATCTTTTTATCCTCGGTATCCCATGATTGAACATATAAACAAATATCTATATCCTTATCTTTAGGATCCCTTGATCAATATGTTATTAAAACCAATTCACATAATAGAAAAAAATAGAGCATTTATAGCATAATACTTGAAAACATATTCTCTATGAAAAAATCTCTAAGGATTACAGTATAAAGTGAACTCATCAAAAATATGTTGTAAAATATAAAAATAAATATTTATATCATATCTAGTTAGTTTTGTTCTTCTCCTTGAGGTTTTGATCCCATTGGTAGTTATAGGTGTAAAATAATTTCAATTGTTAGATTTTTATCTTCTTGGGATTAGCTTCAATGGAAATGGATATAGAATATCCATCTTTATATGGATTCAACATAGAATAAATTTTTCCAATGATCATCTGGTAGAGAACCATTAAAATGGATTATATAAAGTTATATCTTGTATAAATAGTAAAACCTCATCTAGTATATTTTTTACATTTGTTTCATATAGGATTTGTATGTCTTCATATAATATACTTTTTATAAGTCCACAAGATATACTTTATATATATGCATTAGATATACTTTTTGTATTTCAATCTGATATGCTTTGAATAATTTTGTCTAGTATTTGTTTTAATTCTCTTCCCCGTAAATTCTATAAGTATCTTTCTAGTAAAATTTCATTTCTCTATCTGGAAAAATAAAATTTCTCTATCTAGTAGAACTGAATAATTTTTTAACAAATTTATAATTTATAAAAAATAAAACTAAAAATTAAATTAACGTAAGAGTGTATTCTGATTTCCCAAAATAAGAGTAGAAACATATATTTCAAATCAATAGTCACAACCTTTTAAAATAATTTTCTCACCCATGGATGCATAACCTTTAACTTACATTTTTCTAAAATAGTGGGAAAACCTAGATCCTTACTTTTTAAGTTGATGAAGAATCGACCATGCCTTTATCTGAACCAAGGAAAAATAAAATCCCATTACTTTTAATAAATATAGAACAACCTGACATTCTTTTTCTATGGGTAGTAGAGCCATAAAACTAAGATATTTATTTTGTATAAAAATTTATAAACCATAATTAATGCCTATATAAAGGATAAATAAATAAAACACTATTGGAACTAGAAAGAAAATGATAGATTTGAGTTTTTAGGTAGTATCTGATCACTTTGGACGTACTGCATAAGTATATTTAATTTATCCATGTGAAGGTTTGGTAGAATGATATCTAAAAATTGCGTCTCATAGTATTTTTTTAATATAATTATGTTTTGTATCTATGTTCTTATAGTTCTTTCGAACTCTATATATAAAGATCTCTCATCCACGGATGTGTTTAAAAAATATATGTCATAACATTTCTGCTTTTCCTTAAGTAAAACCTACATATGTTAATCTTGTGAACTACTTAAAAGTTATTAAATATTATCTTATAGGAAATAGAACACATATATTTCTTCCATTAGTGAACATGAAAACTAAATTTAATTTTCTTGAGAATTTATCCTCCATTTCTATAAAAAAAATTAATCACACAACAATATTAATTATTAATTACAATAATAAATACAATTTCCAAATTCTAATTATAAAATTTATTTTGTAAGTATAATGTGTAAATATAACACTATTTGTACCAAATTATCATTATTTAATTCTATATAGAACTATTCTAAACTACTTTTAATAGAATGAGAATAATATATAAGTAATTATGGTAATATTAAATTCTGAAAAACAACTTCATATGTCTTTAAAAATTCATATAACTTTGAAAAACTATATCATATGACTTTAATAAAAACATATTAATTTGATAAAAATATATCACTTTAAAAAATAAAATCTTTTGACTTGAAAAAATAAATGTATGAATTTAAACATGAATAAAAAAATAGAAATAAATTTTATAAATGAATAAAAAATAACCATATAAATTATGATTACGCAATAAGTAAACAGTATTGTGAGAAATTAAAAGTATCAAATTATTAAAACTTCAATGTAAGAGTTTTAACCCAACTCATAAAAATATGTATTTTTCTTTGAAATTAGTTCATAACGCACAAAAGTAAAATTTTGAATCATTCAATAAAAAAATCATCAATATTTTTTTCTTTTATAAATAGTGAAATCCTAAAACACATAACTTTACTCATTCTAGAAGGAATAAAAAAATAATTTCATAATTATCAATATATAATTATGTGAACTAGAAAGGATCGACTAAATAATATCCCACATTTTGATAATTAAAAAACAAATTATAATTTCAAAAACATCACTCACTTTTATAATTTTTCAGAAATATTAAGAAGAAACAATTAAAGAATAACTTCTCCCTTTTTAAAAATATAAAGTCAAATAAATTAAATCAATTTTCAAGATATCTCCCCCCTTTTTAAAATCAATACTAAACATATTATTATTACAAGAATAGAATGTACAACTCCCTTGAGATAAATAATATTAAAATTAGGTTAATAAATATAAAAAATTGAATATTAATATTTCAGAACCTAGAGAATTATATTTCAAAGAAAATATAGTTTTAAATAAAAAATTTCTCCCAACATTCATGTATTATAAAAGTATAATTATTATAAATATAAATTTACAATACTAAACATAAGATATGGGGGATAAAAATAGTTATACTTCCCACAAATTGAATCATTTCTCCCTTTTTTAGAATTATGCATTTTCAAAACTATGTGAACAAAATATAAAATTTTCTCATATGAGAAAATGAAAAAATCCTTCTAAAAAATACATAAATAATTCCTCAAAGAGACACTAACTCATAAAACTATATTCATTGAATTTTATAAAATGATATGAAATTAATTAAATTGTATCTGATAGTGACTTTATACACAATTGAATCAGAAAATATAAAAAATTTACATTCTTACTGGCTAAAATAAATTCAATTCGAAATCATATAATAATTTAATTTCATGCCAGCAAACCAAAAAATAAAAAACCATTCCTGAATCTTAACAAAATTTGATGTACTTTACCCTTCACGTTATATTTATAGGATGAAAACAAATTCCTAAAAATATATTCATTTTCAAATTTTATTATATGTATCCAACATTCCAAGTTCATATTTAATTATCTCAAAAAAAGTACAATTTAATGGATTAATAAATATATTTTGAAGTTTATCATCATTTATAATATATTATAAATAGATTAAAATCTTTTTGAATATGTTCTAAAATAAAATTATATCTAACTTTGATTTTATTAGTACTATAATGGATTAAGTGTTTCTTTGAAATTGCAATAGTATATCAACTATTATATAAAATAAGTAAGTTTTCAATAAAAACATCAAAATCTTTTAAATTTTTCTTAATCTAAGAGGATTGGGAAGGAAGAAAAAATTATCATTGTACTCTACTTATATATCTACTATAGTAAGTGAATTAATATTCTTAGAACTCCAAGATAATAGGAATTTTCTCACAATGTGATGAATTCCAATTATACTTTTTCTAATAATTTTATAACTACAAAAATCAAAATATTAATAACATTATAAATAAACTCTGTTTTTCAACGATATAATAAACTAAGGTTTATATATAGTTTAAAAAAATAATTATTTTAATATCCTTTAAGTGACTTTATTTTTATTTACTTTTATATATATCATAAATATAAAATAAAATAATTAATTTAGGAATAGAATTTGTTAAATATAACAAACTACCAATGATACCACTATAAAATTTTATTTCCACTAATTTTATATATTTATCAAAATTTTCTTCATGAATTACTCATGATGATTCTTGACCCTTTACAATAATCTAGTCCAAATCTATTTACAAGTTTCATTTCATACATATATTGATTTAGAAAAATACCATATTATATTTAAAAAATTTAAAGACAAGGAAGAACTATAATTCTCCCATAACGATCATCTCATAATAACTTTTCTTTAATTAAAAAAATTATATTCACAAATAATCATTTAATAATCCAAAAATAATATCATCGATATAAATTTGAATAAAAAAATATTAGACCTTTTAATTATGAACAAACTAGTCACAACATTTCCTTTTGTAAAATTATTTTTCAAAATTGCATTTGATAATACTTCATACCAAGCTATAGGTTATGTGGTAAAGAAAAACATACATATATATTCATTATCTAAGATGAAAACTTAATTCAAATTATAATAATACACACTCAAAAATCATACCAGTTTAGGGTATTTTAGAAAAAGAAAAATAATGAACTTATCTCATGAAATATCTTCAAAATCTCCCAAAATGTTTTCTTACATAGTACCGATATCATAAATATCATACTTAATACATTTATTTATAACATATGGAAATAGAAAAATAAGAAAGAGTGAGTTCAGATGCCATGTAATGGTAAACATGGGAGATATCAATTGATGATCATACATAAGATGAGAATAAGGGTATGAGAAAATAATCAAGGTACGTGATCTTAAAATTTTAAATCATACCCAATATTTTATATTTTATAAAACATGATTCATCACATAATGATATATCATTAAACAAAAGAGTTATAACAGTGTATAAATATCATTGATCAATCATGATTCATTAGAGAATATCATAATATTAAGAATATGATATATGAGTATGGTACGAACATCTGAATAGAAAACCATATTGTTGTGTAAAAAGAGAGTTATAACTAATCCCACACATATTTATATGTGATAACCCCAATGTCAACACATCTTGTTGTGATAATAAAAACAATTCCCAGACAATAAATTATAAACACCACAACAATTCTCATACATAAAAATCATTATATCATGAGAAATAAAACAATAACCAATGAATTATAGAGATATATAGAATCCCACCCATAATATAATTATAATAAATACATATACATTCCATATGATCATAATAGTATTCATCATTCCATCATATCTTAATTATCCCTTAGAAAAGAGACACGTATCATGACAATTTCCCTCAAAACATCAACATAAGAAATATAGAGAAAGAAGGGGGTGGTATAATTTGATCCCACCCCCAGTAAATTATAATTATCATTAAATTATATTGATATATATTAAAATTAATATTATAAAATAATAGAAAATGTGCTTTGAAAAACAAGAGGAAATGTTGTTTTCTTGTAGTAACTTAAAAAACAAATAACACACAAAATAATGGAAATGTGATTTTCTTTGAAAAACTATGGAATGAATAAAATTAATTTTGATAATGAATAATGTTAGTGATTCCATAAAAATAAGGTTAAGCATTAAATGTTTAAATCACATTCTTTTCATTATTTTATGACGAAAGTCAAATTTGCCCATACTGAAAATGTGGAAAATAATACTTTTCAAAACATTATAATGAAAGTAATAGATAGTTTAAAATAACCTCAAAAAATAATTTCTGAAAGAAAATAATATTTTTAAAAAAATATAAATAATATGTACATGGAATAAAAATACCCCCAAGTAAAAAAATAAAAAATAATCTAGTCTTTCTTTAATAATAATATTTTGTTCGTTTCAAGTATCAAAGAGGGGGGAATGGAAAGAATACTTAAAACCCATTAAAATAAATAAAGGATATGATAATATATCACGTTTTATAGTCAAATACAATATAATTATAGAAATGTAAATTTAAAAATAAAATATTCTTAGTAAAAATGTAATTTTAAAATAATACCTTACCTCAGTCTTATGCTTAGTTAAACACTCTCTAACCTCTTCATCCTTAAATATCCTCCTTTGGTACTCTCTATAATAATTAATATGTTTTCCTTTTTGGGGGACAAGAAACTCAAAGAAAATTATAAGGTCTTTGAAAAGTGATTTGGTAAATATAGGTTTAGTTAAGGTGCTCAAAGTGTATGGACAAGTTTGGAGAGGGGGTTATCATTTATAAGTGAGGGGAGTGGTACCCTTATAAAAAACCATAGCATTAAAATAATTTATAGTCATTTTCATAGATAATTAGAGAAAAATAAAAAAAAATAGAATATTAGGTTAGAGTATGTATAAATATACTATATCGATCAATTAAAGAAATGGTTTTTTTTATATTTGAAGCCTTGTCCCATAGTTGTACCCCTTTTAACCTGTTTTAACCTTTATCGTGATTACTAGAATTTTACCATTGTAACTTATTTTTATGTCCAAAATCGAATTTAAACTTATAAATTTTTTTGGAAATTTGGATTCCAAATATGGAATCCATTTTATTATATTCAATTTCTAAATATTACTGAAATTAATTCTAATATCCGCGTAAAAAATATTTAAAAACCATTTTTAGAAAAAATGAATCCTTTAAGAATAAAATAAATTTATTCTTGTTACCTTCCTAGTAATATACATAACATGAGAGTTAATTTATTTAATTTATTATATTATCTATACATTTCATTAAAATCATCCATAAATAGTGGTTACTAAAAAAATTAAGATAAAAATAAATTGCGTACTTAAAAAAAATCTAAAAAATATCGATTTTTCTTTATATTTATTTTATTTCAATTAAATAAAACAGATAATAATTACATGAGTGATTATTCCGTTTTTTACAAGTATAAAATATGGTTTTCAATAAATTTAATATTATAAATAAGAAAAATTAATACTTAAATAAAAAATATATAATAAATCAATATTTGTATATATAAGATTTATGTTTAATGAAGAATTATTAAATTATAACTACTTATCATTACTTAATGATGTCATGGATATCCTAAATTTATTTTTTTAATTATTTCTTGAATTTTAAAGTTAACTTTTATTGATATCATTCTTCAAAGGTATTAAATCTAATAAAAATTTATAAATTATTCTCTTTAAATTTAATTGAACTTTATTAAATGAATTTGACCCCATTTATTTTATGATATAATTTATTTATCAATTCAATTTCACTATTAAATCTTTAATATATTATTAAATAATTATTTACTCAATTTTTTTGTTGTGCGCCTCACAAGTTAATGAACTCATTGAATTTATTTTAATGGAAAATATATTCTAAAATCCCATAGTGTTACATTATACCCTCTTATAATATTTTCATCATCAAAATTACATTACTCTGATTAAGAAAAATGGGTATAATTATACCTCATTATATCCTCAACTTCCTATTTAGATTCCTCAAACACATAGTTTTTCTACAAAGCATTGACCAAGTGGGTGGTCTTGTTTGAAAACACTTTATCTGTAATTATCTATGGCTTCCCAGTCTATTACTTTGTGAGTTTGGTCATTAGAAGTTCATGGAGGAGTCTTAGAGTGATTTTGGAGAAGCAAAGTTGTTAAATTATGGAGGAGTCTTAGTTTTATGTCTTTCCCTAGAAAGCTTCACAATGTGAAGACTTTTAAATGGTGCAGAAGAGGGATTCCTGAAATTAAATAATTCAGGTTCAAAAAAAGATAATTAAAATTGAGAGTTGATTTATTTTTTAGCATAATAGAACCTCGTGGTATTACATGACGTGCAATGGGATTAAACATTGTGTAATAACTTGATGCTATAATGTTTTAAAAAATTCCACCCACTCGGGTTTTCACAAATCTTATGACTACAACAATCTTCATCATTTAGAACGAACCCTATGTTCCCTCTGGATTTATTCAAACCCTCTTCCTCCCTCTTCGATATGTTTATCTCAGTGATCATTCATTAGAAATTCATCGTGATCCTAGATACATTCTCCCTTCATTTTTCTAGTAGTATCCCTCAGTTAGGTCTCATTATCTTCCTTATTTCCTTGCCCTGTTATAGCATGTTCTTATTCATGATTTCTAATGGGGTCTCTCAGGGTTTTTGTTGTTTTGGTGGTGTCGCAGCACCCTTAGAAGGATCTAGGTCTTGTGGGATAAGTAATTGGAGGACCGTTATGGGATCTGTTCTCATGTGAATAACATTAAAACCCCTTCAAGGTAGGATATCCCTTGTTTCACTTTACTGTGAAACATGCGGGAGGGGTTTTTTATTTTTGTTACCCATGTATTATAGTTTTTTTGACTTAATCGAAGATAAATTACTAGATAATTGAATTTTAAAAGGGGAATGGGTTTTGTAAGCATGTTTTTTACATCTATTATATTGATTGTAATGTTGTGATTATACAGGATGAACACACTAGTGAAAATGGTGGTCATTGGTGGATTTTTTTGTGCATTAAATAGATTTAATGTTGTTTGGTTCATGTTGAAAACATATATATATATATATATATATATATAGAAATTGGTAAATCACTTGCACTTGGATAATAAACTGATTCCCTAGGATTACCCATTTTTTAGGATAACCCCTAAATTAACAAGTGAAGTTAAATAATAAATGCCTTGAAAATCAAGAATTGTGTTATGATTTTTCATGTGGGGTGATGTATTGTGTGGAATAGTTGTGGTTGTGTGTGTATGACCAACGGGAGGTGATGTGGCAATGTTGTGATGTATAGGTTTTCTCTGTTTTGTTTTTTGGTCTGGTTGTGAAGCAAGTGTATATGTTATGGGTTGTTTTTTGTGGTATTTTGGATGAACTTGTAGATTATACATCGACTTGGATATGTAATGTAATCTCAGGTTAAGATATTTTTTTGTATAATGGATGATTAGTGTTTTTTGGTGGGGTTTTTATTGGGTTGTGCTATGTTGTGTTGATATATGTGGTTGAGAGTTGGGGACTTTTTTTGTTGGTGTGGGTAATTCGCCCATAGTTTCTCCTTGTTTGAATTTTTTCATGTTTCTTTTTATGTGATGTTCTTTGTAGTTTTTTAGATAGTAATGGAATAGATGAATAAATAATTGATTAATTATGTTTGGGACTCTATTGGGTTGGTTTGGTTAATGTAATGATTAAATGAACTATGAATGAAGAATGGTGATGGAAAATTAAATTGGTTAGAAGTATGAATTGGTTTGTCATTTGATGTGTAATGTTCCACATTTAGAGGTAGCAGCAAGGTTGGTAGTGTTGAGATGTGGTTTTTTTTAGAACCCATAGGATTTTCTTGAGTGTTTGGTGTCATATATGTATATACTTGTATTTTACATGTGATTTCTGTACGCACCCCACCCGAGTTGAGCACTATGTGTCGAACACCAACATCGTCATAGGGGAGGGTGTCTTTCCAGAACATCCTGGTGGGAGGAAGGATGGATGGCCACCTTATCTTCCTTGCTTCTTCTTCCAAGCGTAGATAGCCCAATATTCTTCAGGTAGGTTATGTTCTGTGAGGCCTAAGTGTTTGTGGGAAATTTGTGCTTTCCAAGGAGTCTTTAGGATGAGATGTGCTTGTGGAACAAGTGTCAGCGGCCGAGATGTGATGTGGTTTTTGGCCCAGGTGTTTGTGGGTAGAATGTGATTTGGTTAGTGGCCCAGGTTTCTATGGGCATGATGTGATGTAACTCTGGCTTAGGTGACAAGATGGGATGTGTTTTGTGGCCCAACTGTCGATGGTTGGGATGTAATGTGACTGGGGATCAGGCGACGTGATGAGATGGGGTTTGTGTCCTTGGTGTGTGTGGTCGGGTTGTTATGTGGTTATTTAAGAATAGGTGGGAGTGTGAGGGTGGTTTTCATTAGGAAATAGTGGCTAAACCAGTGGGAAGTGGTGAGTAGTACCCAAATCATCGATGTGCTTACTATATTACTTTAGATGACTTGTGTTACTTCGCGAATGTTCTTTGGGGAGGATGTGGTGGCTAGTATACCTTGTTAGGTGTTTTTTTGTTCTATTATTTTCTTATAGATTCATTAGTATGATTCCTTCCCTATGTGCATGAGAGGCTTGGGTTTTTTTACTGAGTATACTTTTTTTCTCACCCTACGTATATAAAATTGTTTTTAGGTTTCCAATAGGACTTCATGGACCATGTTGGACATAACTATCTTGGATCTTGACATTTGTTGTGTTGCTACCTAGCCTCAATTTTGGTACTTACTTTGGATATTTATTGTGTTTGTAATAGTTTTATTTTAAACATGAATGTGTGGTGGATTTTGAAGTTCTTATATATATTTCTTGGAGTTTTTTAGGTTGATACATCTTGTCTCTCGATCTTGTTTACTATAAAAATGGTAATACCTCCCCTATTGTTAGATTTGTATACCCTCAATGTTGGTTTCCACCCCAAGGCCTAATAGAGGAGGGAATCAGGGTTTATCATCTCCCTTTTTTTATTACCATACCAGGAGGAGTATCCTTAGAGGGAGGTGGCCCTGAAAAAATGGTTTCAGTGGATGATGGTTGAGAGATAGGATGGAGTTTTTAATTAGGCACAGTGAGGATTACAAGGGTGGGTAGGGAAATAGTGTCATGGAATCTTGGTGTGTGACATAGGATAGGGAAGATAGGCTAGGGCATGGGATTTTAAGGCCACATGTGATATGATGTAAGGACTGAGGGTTTACCGAATGACTAATCGAGGATACACTGTTTTCAAGGTAGATACCCTAAGAAGGTTACTTGCATCATAATGACTTATGTTCTTGTTTGAATTGGGTTTTGGGAAATTTTATGTAAATAAGGAGTTAAATGAGTTAAAATTAATTTTAATAAAATTACATATTATTCAATCTTATGAATTCCTTTTTTACCATTAAACTGTAGATCTTAGTTTTTGATCACATGTGGCTCAGGTAGTTGAGGCTCAGTAGGTTGATTCGGTTGATCGGTAGAGGGTTGATCCAGTAGAGGGGGATGACCAATGGAAGATATCATTACATGATTTCTAGTGGTAGGCCTTAGGAAAGTACGAGGGTAGTGTTTTAGACAGGAGATCGAAACCAGAATCTAGGATCTTGAGATCACATTCAATTTGTTCCGGGCTCTGATAGAATACTGGGTTCCTTTGGTAGTGAGAGAGATGTGAGGAGATGATTGTCATTAGTGCACACTATACCTGGGGGGAGGAAGTAGACTGAAATTATGTGGGTTGATTTTGAGAAGGATTTCCAAGCTGAATTCCTTCAATCAACTATGAAGGCCGAGAAGAGTTATGAGTTACTCTCCCTCCAGTAGGGGAGTATATCGATACGGGAGGTGATTAAGTTCAAGTATCATCTTAACATCACCACTGATCTCTTTCCAGATGAGGAGTCTCATGTGAGATGCCTAGATGAGTCACTTCATCCTTATATACAGTACATGTTTACTCCCTTTACATTGTTGACATGCATGGAGGATTATAAAAAGGAAAAAGTGATTGAGCGGATTCACTCACAGGGAGTTATAACATGAAAAATGAGTTAGAAGGTTTCTTCGAGAGGTAGGGTTGCTAGAAGCAGGTCTTAGGCATTAGGTCTTTCATGGTTTCAACCAATGAGGAGTCTACCTGAGCAGTTTCTATTTCAAACTTCTATTCATCGAGCCTTTGCTGTGAATTTTGGACCGAGGTGTCTCATATGTCGAGTCTAGGGGAATCCTCAAAACCAATTCCTAGAGGTCGTTCAATCCCAATATGGTGGAGGTGGATAGGTTCTACATAATCCACAAGAGTAGTTTCAGCTAGTTTGTTTCAGTAGTAGAGACGGTAAGCTCGTCCTCCACCAAGGGGAGATAGAGTGGGTAGAAGCGAATCATGAGATGTTCCCCAAGGACCCCAGCCTGGGTGTGGTTGTGGGGTAGCTTGTTAGCATAGGGAAAGAGGTGCTGGGTATTGTCATTTTCATGTAGTAGAGGTAGAAGTTCCAATATGACCAGATATCGTTAGTGGTATGATTAGTTTTCTTAGTACCCTTGTTTGTTCGTTATTTTATTCAAAAGCTTCAAACTCTTTTGATGATCCCACTATATCCCATGCTCAATGACTAGACCTAGAGAGGCATTTCATGATCCTAGTGTCATGTACGCTAGTCAAAGGCGAGACCTGCTTGTTCAATGTGTGCTGTGGATGTAGACTGATTATTGGATCGCATCAGTCCCATGGAGATCTTTTCATGCTACAGATGCTACCACACAATTTTATTCTCAGCATCTATTTATTTCATTCCATACATGATTTTATTGACTGCTTTAGGATAAGATTTGTTTTTTCAGATGTGGATGGTCAATTGTGGTTTTTATTGGTGAGTAGATCTTTCAGGTGGGCAGTCAGTGTATAGAGACACTTATTTCCTTTTTGGTTGACATATGAGTGGAATCAGCAAAATTTTGGATATTGGAGGTTCCTACAGTTGTTGGGGAGTTCTTGAATGATTTTACCAAGGATTTTGTAACTCTACCCCCCTGACACGATGTCGAGTTTGGGATAGACCCACAACTCGGGGCTTCCCCGATTTCGACAACTCCTTATCAGATTTCACCTTTTAAGCTTGAGAGTAATAGATCCAGGCAGAATATATGATGTATAAGGGTTTTATCTATCATAGTGTGTCACTGTGGGGTGCTCCAGTCTTGTCTGAGAAGAAAGAATATGGTGGTCTAAGGGTGTGCATAGACTATCTGAGGTTGAATCAGGTGGCGATCAAGAACCATTACCCTCTCCAAAGGATAGAAGATATTTTGGAAAACTAATAGGGGGAAATTTTTTTCTACGATTGATATGTGGTCTGGGTATAACTAGTTGAGGGTGAAGGAGAGAGATATCCAGAAGAGTACTTTAAGATGTAGGTATATACAGTTTGAGTCTTTGGTCATTCCCTTTGGCGTTATCAACACACTAGTTCTTTACATGGGACTTATTAATTCTGTGTTCTGTGAATTATTGTATCGGTTCTTCATCATGTTTATTAAAAACATCAAATTATACACAAGGTTATAGGAGAAGCATGATGAGCATCTAAGGACCATCTTTTATGTTCTTCAACACCACCAGCTCAACATAATTTTGTCCGTGTGTAGGTTTTGGATAAGGGAGTTTCATTTCCTTTGAAATGTGGTGTATCATCTGGGTGCGGTAGTAGACCAGTAGAAGGTTGAAGTAGTGGTTTCTTGGTCATAACCCAATAATGTGGTAGAGGTTTTCATATTTCTTGGTCTTACGGGGTATTATCGGAGTTTTGTACCCGATTTATCTTGAGTTGAAGATTTATTGACATCTCTGAATAGAAAGGACAAAGCTTTTGTGTGGAAGTAGCAGTGCTAGGATACATTTGGTTACCTGAAGGGGAAGTTGGTAGGGCTCTATTTCTCGGGTTTCTTGAGGAAGGGGTGATATTTGAGGTGTTCTATGATACTTCTCATCTGGGCATAGGATATGTCTTGATGTGGTTGTGACTGATGATCTCGTATGGGTCAAGGCAGTTATTCCCCCATCTGCGTAACTATGTTACCCATTATCTAGGGCTAGTAGTGGTCATTTTTTGGACTGAAATTTTGGTAGCATTACCTCATTGGGGAGCGCTTTTTGGTCTTCATAGACCACATAAGTTTGAGGTATATATTTTCCCAGCACGATCTAAACATGCGACACAAAAAGTGGATAGATTTTCGTTAAGAATGCGATTTTTAGATCTCTTACACCTTAGGAAAGGGGAATGCTATAGCTGATGCCCTGAGAAGAAAGTCACATAAGGAAGTTGTTCAGGAATATGCGTACACTTGGAAAGTGATGGAGGATTTAGCAGACTTTCACTTAGATGCAGGAATGGATGGTGGTAGAGGTTGTTTGTTCCAGATGATAGGGAAGTATTCCTTAATGCAGCAGGTGGAGGAGTCTCATTGGGGAGACTTAAGGGTAGAAGTGATGCATGATCACGTCGACCACGGTGATGCTCTAAAAGGATGGATGGAAGGTGGTCAGAATCAAATTTTGTCTCAGGAGAAGTTTTTTGTTCTAGTGGAAATGCATGAGGGAGTCCTCTATGAGTTTTACATCCCATCATTAATGTTATGAAAAAGAGTTTCCAAGATGTACAGTGGCTATAGGATGCATTTTTGGTGTCTTGGGATGAAATGAAAAGTGGAAAAGTTTGTAACATAGTTCTTAGTGTGATATCAGGTAAAGTCTAAACACCATGTTCTTGGTGGTTTATTTCATCACATAGATTTCCTTGAGTGGAAGTGGGATGAAATTTCATTGGATTTCTTCATAGGGTTACCCAAATCTTAAGGAGGCTACATTATTATATGGGTAGTAGTGGATCAGTTGAGGAAATTGGCTCACTTCTTAGAAATTTAGGAGTTGGGTACAGTGGATGTCTTATTATAGAGGTATGTGGATGAGGTGGTATAGTTTCATGGAGTTCTGAGATCTATTTTCTCAGATTGGGATACACATTTTACCTCGTGATACTATCGGGGATTGCAGCATGATTTTAGCACCCAGTTACACCTTAACACTTCATTCTACCCTTAGTTTTGTGGGAAGTCCAAACAAACTATCGAGACACTAGAGGATATTCTAGGATCTTGTGTCTTAGAAATTGTCAGATCTTGGGTGAGACACCCTCCCATGGTCAAGTTTTCTTATAATAAAAACTATCAATATTATGTTGGCATGGTTCCATTTGAAGCTTTGTATGGAAGAACATGTCATTCACCCATATGTTGGACAAAGGATAGGAAGACAATTGTTTTTGGCCTTGTGGTAGTGCAGAGCAAGGTAGAGATGCTTAAGTTCATTTTTGTGAATATGAAAGCGTCGTAGGACTAGAAAAAGTTTTATGTTGATCATAGGAAGATGTTGTTGGGGTTCTTGGTTGGGGAACACGTGTTCTTGAAGGTTTCCCCTCGATGTGGGAAGCCGAGGTTTTGTAGAGAGAGTAAAATTTATCTTAGGTCCCTTATCCCCTTCGAGGTGTTGAGATGAGTTTGAGAAATGGAATACCAGTTGTCATCACCAACACAGTTGGAGAGGATCCATGATGTCTTCCATATCTCCCAACTTCATTGGTATCTTCATAATGACTCCCATGTACTTAACTGGGGAGATCCAGATATCGGGGATGACAAGATGTATGTAGGGCATCCTGTAGAGATCCAGGATCAATGGGAGAATTTGTTGTATGGATGGACAATTCTTTTGGTTAGCGTGTTGTGGATGCATGTTGTCCTAGAGGAGAGTACTTGGGAGTGGGAAACACATATGTGTTCCCAATACCCAGAGTTGTTTTGATTTTTTCCTTTTTTTGTATTTATTTGCGATGTGATTCATGAACCTTGTTTTATATGAGATGAGTTGTTTTCCTGTGGTTTGAGATGTTTGTGGTGAAATGTGAGATAAATTAATGACATGTGAAAAGGGTAATACTAGATTTTTAATCGAGATGCATTAACTGCAATGTGATTAAACCCCTACGAATGAGTCAGTGGTGCCCAGACTGGATATTATATTGACATGGGGGATGAGATTCTTAGATTCATGTGTTTGAAATGGAATAGTCATTGTGCTCGTGTGGTATTTTTGTGGTTGTTTGGGTTATCTGATGTTAAAGGAGGTTTTCTTGGATGTGTTTGTTTTCACCCTCACTCTCGAACAATACAGGGTGTTTTATCATTGAATGCTAATGTGTTTGGTTCTTAGGGATGTTTCAATTATAGTGAAATCCTTGAGATTTATCATGCGGGGAGGTCATTCGGAACCCTATGTATTATGGGATTGGTTTTGGATTCTCAAGTACGATAATCATTTGAGAGGTATATAATATAATGTTATGTATCTTCTCAGTCTGTTACATTATGAGTTTGGTTGTTGGAAGTTCTTTGAGAAGGCTCGGAGGGAGTTTGGTGAATTTTAGTTGTTAAAAGATGGATACAAGGAGGTTACACATTGTGTAACTTGATTTCACAGTGTGAATTTTGGTTTCTCATATTTTCCTATAATGATTCACATCGTGCAGAATTTTACATGGTGTGAAAGAGATATTCACAGTGGGAAATACTTCATGGTAAAAAAATAAAAATAAAATTGAGAGGTGACACATTTTTCGGTGTAAGTGGACCTCAAGGTATTAAATTATGTGAAAAAGGTTTACATGTCATGTAATACCCTAATATTATAATGTTTTAAAACATTCCAAATACTTAGGTTTTCACAAATCCTATGACTGAATCAATCTATCACATACTAGATGAACCCTTTCCATCATAAGGATTTGTTTGAACCATATTCTCCCTCTTCAATTTATTGATCTCAGTGACGATTCGTTAGAAATCCATGATGATCTATGGTACGTTCTCCCTTTTTTTAGTAGTCTCCCTCAGTTTGGTCTCATTATCTTCCATATCTCCTATTCGTGCTATGGCGAGTGCTTATCTATGATTCCTAATGGGGTCTCTCTCGGTTTTTGTTTGGGCAGTGGTTCTACAATATCCTCATATGGATTCCGATCTTGTGAGATAGGTAATCGGAGGACTATTACATGATCGGTTCCCATGAATGGAACGTTAAAACCCATTTTAGGTAGGATTTACCTTATTTATCTTTATTGTGCAACATGCGGGAGGGTTTTTTCTTTTATTACCCTTTTATTATAGTTTTATGGACATAATTGAAGATAAAGAATAGGATAATTGAATTTGGAAGGGGCAATGGGTTTTTTTCATTATTTTTATAGCTTTAATGTTCATTTTAATGTTGTAATTATAAGGGTTGAACGCCCCACTAGAAATGGTGTATGTTGGTGGATTCTTTTGCGCACTAAATTGATTGCATGATGTTTGGTTCATGTTAAACACACACACACATATATATATATATATAAATGGAAATTGTAAAATCACAAACAATTGGATAATAAACAGGTACCCCAGGATTACCTAATTTTTATGATGTACACTAAATTAACAAGTAAAATTAAATAAGGAATTTCATGCTAAATATGGAATTTTTTTATGCTTTGGAATGTGGGGTGATGTGTTGTGTGGGATAGGCATGTTTATGTGGGCAGGATCGACAGGAGGTGAAGTGGCTATATTGTGACATATGAGTTTTCTTTGGTTTCTGTTGTGGTCTGGATGTGAATCATGGGTATATGTTGTGGGATGGTTTGGTATTGTGAATGAACTTATAGATGATACGTCAACTTGGCTATTTAATCGAATATTAGGTTGAGATATTGTTTGTTTGTGGAATAGTCGATCATTTTTGTTCAATGAGGCTACGACCGGGTTGTGCTATATTGTGTTGATGGATGTGGATGAGATTTGGGGACTTGTTTTGGTTTGTATGGAAAATTAACCTAGAGTTTCTCCAAGTTTGAATTTTTATAGTGTTGCTTCTTATGTTCTATTCTTGGTAGTCTCATGTATAGTAATGCAATAGATGACTGAAAAATACTTTTTTATTTTCAAACACCTATAAGGGAATGTGAGAACCCAAATAGTATAAACATCAAGTACTATATGTATGTCCAAACAAATAAAATATAATTTCAGCCTATTTGACACACTATTTGTATATAATTTCTAATGGAGGGTACTTTCCTCGGTATTCAGATCATCTTTGATGATATATTTGAACCGATAATCCATTTTTTCTCACATTTGGATGTAATCCTCCATATTCATTTTCCCTTCACTAAATCCACTTAATAGTATAAGTTCTTTCTTGTTAATACACTCCATCTACTCTTTATTCGTATCCACCAGAAAAAGTATCTCAGACATCCGATCAGTATCCTCCTATGAGGCATTAATCGTAAGTGAATCTTCTAATATAACCTCATATTAGTGAACAATAAGATCCCAAGTTAGGACCTCTTTGCATGTATCCTACTACGAGACATTGGACTCACGCACAGTATCATCATTATCATAGGTGATCTCAGAGTAGGTTTGTTTGAACACCATCGGTGCATCTTGAGGCCAATTAGTATCTCCCATCATATCATCTATCTTATTTTCATTGATTAAAAAATTTCATTCACATTATACCTCCTCCTATGCACCATTAAGTATGATGTAATTCTACTTGGGCCACTTTTATTAGAAGATCTAGTCTTAATTGGTTTTGTAAAAAAGTAATATTCCTTTCAACCATTGGGTTTGTGTTTTTACTTAAGAATATATCTGTTAGAATCCTTATTGCCTCCCCCCCCCCGTATTCCTCCTCAAATTGTGAGGAATTTTTCAAAACTACCCTCCACACTAACATCTAAATCTGGGTAGGAGGGTTCATCACTTGCCTCTTCACCTGAGAAAAGTTTCCCTTCATAATAATCCTAACCAAATGTGAATGTCAATGGGCCCCAAACCAATCCATTAGTGGACATACCTTCAAACCAGTTTCCTATATTAATGCTTGGTATGACCTTCTCTAGACCAATCCAATTGGTAGTAACCTAAACAACACCTTTTTCCTTCTTTACATGAGTTGATTCATCCACATCACCCCTTTCAGTATGTATCTGTATAGCCACATCTGGAACATAGATCTCTCTAGTAACTTCCCCTAACACCTGTAGCCCCTCCATGGTACTTGTTCTATTGCTAGCACACATAGCCTTATCATATTAAAGGTACCTAAAGCCATAATCCCCCTGATCTAGGTTTGGTTTTCTCAATAGGATCCTCTAGTTTGTGTTTCAATAGACTAAAAACATCCCCAACTTTTTCATCAGTATGCCTTAGACATACCTCTTTACGAGCAGGAGCCACTGGATCTATGAATCCACCAATAGCCATCAGCCCATCATCATCCACAAGCTCCCAAACATTTATAACAGGAATTTTCCTCCCCTCATTCTACTTTTGTAGGTGTTTACCACACCTATAATCTTCCTTAAGGTGACTAACATTCTTTTAGGAAGAGATGAAATCAACTCAATTTTCAAGTCGAACTGGTTGTTTGTATCAAAACACTTCTCCAACATAAATCCACACATGGTCAACTAGTAATTGGGAAACATCAACCTTAACATAAATTATTGGGAATATTAGATGGAATATGACATGATTTTGACTATCAGAGAATAAATACTAACCCATAAGGTTCCCAATCATACAAATAATTGAAGGAATTTGGAATATAAGGGGAAGCTGAGGAAAACATACCCAAATGGCAGTCATAGTTGAGTCATGGTTCATGTGTAAATATAAGGACCACCTAAACTGGAAGAAACTGAATCCCTTGAAGACCTGTGGGTACTAGACTATGCTAATTTTAGGCCTGATTTAGAAGAAAATAGAATCATGATATAGCAATTTTCCAGTAGGACAACTATTGAACAATCTTATAAACCCCACACTTTAAATAAAAATCGGTCGACCAAATCCACTGAAGGATAGAGATGTTTAAAATGAGAAATTAGCGTCATATTAAGGAGGTTAGATGAATCTGTAAACTCCAATGCTGAGAGAAAAAGCTAAAAAAGGCCTTTGAATAAATTGAAGACTTTAAGGAAAATATGGATTTTTGGGAAAGCAGGGATAAAATCAGGGTTGGAAAAGGGGGAGAAAATCATGAGCAGACCTCCGTAGGGGATGAAAAAGGTCCCTCCCCCTCCAGTGGGGGAGGGACCATTGCAGAGTCCATCGCCACCAAAGGTATGGCCAGCTGTAGTCTAAGTGAGAGAGACATGATCCAATCAATGGTCAAATAATGGAATAGAAGAATATGTAATTGATACATAAATTTTTGGAATGTCTTTGGATTGTTTGGTTAACAGAATTAATAAATGAACTATGAATTAATAATGTTTATGGATAATTAAATTGGTTGTAAATATGAATTGGGTTGTAGTTTTGTGTGTGGTGTTGCACAATTAGAGGTCGCAGCGGGGTTGAAAGTGTTGAGAGATTGTTGTTTTTTTGTTAACCCACAAGATGGGAATGAGTGTTTGTTATCACATTTGTATATACTTGTATTTTAATTGTGATTTATATATATACCCCACCCTATTTGAGTACTATGTGTCGAACACCCCCATCATCATGGAGGATGGTGTCTTTCCCAAACATCCTAGTGGGAGGATGGTTGGTTTCCCACCCACTCTTCTCTGATCCCTCTTCCAGGCAGAGATAACCCAAGATTATTATCGTGGGTTGTGGCTTTTGAGACCCCAGTGTGTGTGGGTGAATTTTTCATTCCCACATATCTTCGGGATGAGATGTGGTTGTGGATTAGGTGTTTGTGGGAGGGATGTGATGTGGTTTATGGCCCAGGTATATGTGGACAAAATGTGATGTGGTTTGTGACCATGGTATCTATGGGTGTGATGTGATGTGACTCGAGATCAAGTGATTGGACAAGATGTGGTTTGAGGACCAAGTTTCTGTGGGTGGCATGTGATGTGACTCAGGCTCATGTGACAGGAAGAGATGTGGTTTGTGGCCCAGGTATTTGGGATTGGGTTGTGACATTGTTCTTTTGGACGAGGTTGGAGTGAGAGGACATTTTCTGCTAGGAAAGAGAAGTTAAAACTGTGGAAAGTGGTGCGAGGTACCCAAATCATCGATGTCCTTATTATATTACTTTACTTTAATTGTATTACTTAGCGAGTGTTCCTTATTGAGGATAATATGTCTGGTATACCTTGTTAGATTTTGTTTTGTTTTTTTGTTTTCTCATAGAGGAATTATTATGATTCCTTTCACTTGTATTAGAGAGTCTTGGGTTTTCCTACTGAGTATACTTTTATGGTCACCATACATATATAAAAAATTTCAGGTTTATAGGAGGACTTCGCAGACTGTACGAGACTTTCCTAGCTCGGATCTTGATAGTTATTGTGCCATTCCCTAGCCTTACTTCTAGGAATTACTTTGAAGCTTCATTGCATTTGAAAAAGTTTTATTTTAAACATTCATGTGGGATGAATTTTGGATTTATTTTATATATGTCTTAGAGTTGTTTTGAGTTTGATACATCTTATATTCTAATCTTGTATACTATAAAAAGGTTAATGCCTCCCATATTGTGATATTTTTATACCCATGGTGTTGGTCACCACCTCAGGGCCTTCTAGAGGTGAGACTCGGGGGTCATTATCTCCCTTTTTCATTGCGAGCCTAGGAGGGGTATCTTTAGAGGGAGGGTTCGTGACATTATCCCTCTAATACAAGATATCAAATGTTTATTCCTAATAATAATATCATGTTCCAACTTAAAAACACTTTAATTCAATACAAGTGAATAATCAGGTATTTACTTCTTTAAAATTAATACATGGAGCACACCATGCACTGGGGAGTGGTTCAGCAGAAGTCCCAAGTGATAATCCTACATCCTCATATGACCAAGAATATTGAACGGACTGATATACCTAGGTCTTAGCATCCCATTATTTCCCAATATGATAACCTTATTCCAAGGATATATTCTATATAATATCATATCATTAACTTCCAATAATTGATATCGTCAAATATTTTCAACATAAAATTTCTATCGACATTGATCTACCCAGATGCTCTTCTAAATAGATCTAACTTTATAACTTATTTTTACAACAATATCATGTCCAAAAATCTTATTCTTTCTAACGTCATCCCAACATGCTGGATTTCTGTAATTCTTTCCATATGTGTATTCATAAGGATAAATCTAATTGATTTATTGAATTATATTATTGTAATAAAATATGAATATATGAAGGTTTTGGTCACAACAAAATTTTAAATCCATAGAGAAAGATTTTATAATATCTTCTTGGATTTGAATGGTCCTCCCAAATTAACCATCTTTCTTAAGATGATATTTAGTGATAAGGTTTAACTCAGTATTCAATTTTTGTTAAATAATTCTATATAAATTCAAGGTAAACCTCATATCTTGATCAGATACAATTGAGATTGGTGCTCTATACAGCCTTACCAATTCCCTAATGTATATCCTTAAAATTTTATGGAGAGAGAAATATTCTCTAATAGAAATGAATTTCACTGACTTATTAAGGTGATATACTACAACTCAAAAAGAGTTATGGTATTTAGATATATTGGGGAGTCCAATGAAAAAATACTGACTGATGTTTTTCTTTTTCCTTGTAATTATTTTTAAAGGTTACATCATCGCATTATATTTTTTTCAATTATACATAACTTCTTCAAGTGATAGTCATCAAGATACATACTTTTAAATATCACAAAAATGTATATGATCTCTATATAGGTAGATCCAATATTTTCCCAATATCAAACTAAATTTCATAAAGTTTAGAATAACTATGTATGTATTAAGTATAATTACACAAATTTTGATGCGAGATGAGTTTTATACTTTGGATGAAATTTTTACACCATCAAGTGTTCTCATCGATAATTTAGTATCCTATATTTTGAGTGGTGAATCAATATTCTTATAAAACATGCATGACATGAAGGAATGAGTGGAGTTATAATAAAATAAGTCATTTTTATATTGATAATGGAGAATAAGTGTATATTTCAACAGTTCAATATCATAATCTACTTTATAAATAGTGATTTTATAGGTTCCTGCTTGATCCATTATTCTTAGAGGTTTTTTGGACAATTTCAAAATTACCCCTTGGACTAGGTCCCTAATTTTCATCATTCCCATGCCCCTTTCATTTGAAGCACTAAATGTGGGAATTCCATTAATTTGGTTTTATTCTCTTTAATTTCATGGATTTTCCTCTTCATATCTTTACAAAAATTATATTCTTTGTGTTTCATACTACCATACATGAAACATTTCCTTATTCCTTTCAATATTTTACCATAGTGTTTATCCAAAAAAATTTACTTATAGGTACCTACAATTTCTATCCTCCATATTAATTTTTACGAGAGTCCTCATGAAACTCCATTTAATTTTTCTCACCACCAATTCCATGAAAATAATTATGGTAAAAAATTTATTTCAACCATTAGTGCACCTCAAATGATTTATTTATAGAGAATAAAGTTTATTCTCAATAATTCTTTTCAAATAAATGGTTTCAAAAAAATAAATAATTGATTAATTATGATTTTTGAGTAAATAATAAAACAATAATCATACCTTGAAGGTTTGGTGAATTTTTTCTCATAGGTACCAATGGATTAATCATCTTTTTTCTTCAGTCTTATGCATTATATCTCTCTTTAAGTGTGAAGGGTTCAGAGAAAATACTTATTCAAAAATACCTTGTTAAACTCCTCTAATTTTATAGAGTAAATTTATTCATCTAGTGTCATTTTCTTATTAAGGTTCCACTACTAGTAAGAGACACCCTCTAAGAGATAGATGTCCAGAAAGACATTCTCATGATGGATGCACTAGGGGATTAAAAATATATTTTCCATCTAATTGATACATTACATTGAAACAAATATATTGGAAAAAATACTAATGGAATATGTATTTTTATATATGAAGGACATTATATTAGTTTTATCTCTACTTGGTTAATTTGGCTGCTCAATATGTTTCCCAATATTATTCATTTCTTAAGATAGTTGATAGGTAATTTCCATGATTTTTTATAATCTGACTACTATAAAATTTGGTTGGTCAGTGGGAAATAAACACATTCTCCATAAAACAAATTTTTAACTTATTTCCTCTAATTTTCATCCATTTGATAAAATAATGGAAATTTAGTGATTATAATAATTATAAAATGGAAACAATTAAATTTTAATAAATAACACATAAATAATTTGTATACACTAACTTATGAATTTTTGTGTTTCAAACTAAGTTTTCTTTAGTCATTTATTATTATGATTTATAAACTAAATAGGACCAAATCACTCATAAAGGTTTTAATTGATAATTTTAATTAACCAAACATTATCACTCAGAAGTGTCAAAATAGGTGTATAGTTCGAAAATTTTATTTTGCACTAATTGAAGATCGATTTAATACCCAACTAGTATTTTTCAAGTTTATTACCTCTAGGTGTTTCTATGTCAAATTCTTCATTCGCTTTTTTATCCGAATAATAATTTCATTGCATGTAAACAAATCACCAAATAATTTATAAAAATTCAGCATATTTCTAATATTTAGTCTAATCCCTAGGGTTCTCACAAATGTCTTATAATAATAATCCCTTAAAGTAATTGAACTAATATCCATAAAATTAAAACTTACTCAGATACCAACTAAGGTGACCCAAGCATAACATACCTCAATATTCCATCATTTTACATGAAAACATAATATATCACATTGTAATAAACACCCAAAAATAGAAATATTTATTATTTTTGGAGACTAGAAATATAATAAATTTAATTCGTGAAATATATTCATAATATATAAAAAAATTATTCTCATATATTAACCTTCTTATAAATTACCTACTTAATAGCTATCTTCATAGTCCATGGGAGTGGAAACATAAAAAAATGTGAGATCATATGCTCAGTAATGGTAAACATTGGAGATATCAATCAATGATAAATAATTGGCCATAATATTATTATAAGTTTATGAGAACATAATCAAGGTAAATTATATTAACATTTTAAAATCACAACCAATATTTCAAAATTCATAAATCATGATTCATTCCATAGGGATTTGGTATAAAATACATGATTCATAAGCGTGAGAAAACATCATTAATCAATCATGATCTATAAGTGAGTGGCATGCACATTATCATAAGAAACCCTATAATTAAAGAAAATAATAATAATAACCAAGTCCATGCATGAGTTTGTTAACAAAACAATAACGTACATGTATCATGTTTTAAACATAACAACAATTTACATGCATAAAATTGTGAACATAACAATAATTCCTGCACATAAATATTCTTATTTCAGGACACTTACAACTTTAATTAATGAATTGGAGTTCTATATTGGACCGCACCTGACACATAATGATAAACCATACATAATAATTCCCCAATATCATAATAGTATTCATCATTCCTTCATATCTTAATTATATCATGAAAAAGAGATGGGTTTCAAGAAAATTTTCCTCAAAATAGTATAATAATAAATTTAGAAAAATGAATGTTGAAAGTATAATTAGACTGTATCCCTAGTGTAGAGTAATTATCATTAAATTAGGATGACATAGATAAAAAACTTTTATAAAATCATTTAAAATTTTCATTGAAAATAAAGAGGAAATATCCTTTTCTTTTGGTACCTTTTAAAAAAATTCACATAATAATAGAATAGGGTTTTATGTGAAAAACTATGGAAACATATAAATTAATATTGATAAGTAATAATGTCCATGATAATATAAAAATTATTTGAGTAGTAATGTTTAAAAAATATTCTTTTCACAAATTTATAAATAAAGTCAAAATGACATGTTCTGAAACTGTGGAAAAAAATAATTTTCAAAACATTGTAAAAAAATATACAATAGCTGAAAATATCCATTAACAGTCATTGGAAAAAATAGAATAGAAGTTTTCAAAAAATATTAAGAATAATAATGTAGAAGAAAGATATTCCTAAATTAAAAAATAAAAAAGTTTTCATTTTCTTAAAAAAATTATTTTATTTATCTAGAGTATAAAAGGGTGGGAAAATAGAAAGAGTAATAAAAAACCCATAAGTAACCTAAGAGAGTAAAATAAATTGGTTTTAATATATAAATAGAATATAATTACCCCAATGTAAATTTAAAAATGAAAAATATAAAATAAAAATAATATTGTAAAATAGTCCATTTCCTTAGTCTTTTACTTAATTGATATGATTTAACCTATTTTTCCTTGGATATCATCCATTCAAACTCTCCTTAGGAATTCTAATGTTGGTATATTTCTAAGAAGATAACACATAAACATGAATAAGGTAATTGAGAAGAAATTTGGGAAAATATTTCCCAAGATAAGGTTCTAAAACAATGTGAAGAAGTTAGAATATGAGTTTCCCTTTTATAAGTTATGGGAGTGGAACCCTTGTAAATACCCAACAAAATAAAATAATATAAAGTAATTTTCAAATAAAATTTGAAGAAAAAAAACAAATTTATTATATTGAGTTATTTTAGGTCTAAATCCACTTAACTAATCAAAAAAAGGTATTTTTATAATTGAAACTTTATCACTTAGTCTAACCACCGTTCATCCATTTTAACCCTTATCATAATGAAAAAATATTACCATGGTAACTAATTTTTAATACCAAAATCAAAATTATCCACATTACATTATTTTAAAATTATCATCCCAAATATTAAATCCATTTTATTATATTTAATTTATAAAATTTTAATAATTTAATAACAATATCTGTGCATAAAACGAGTAAAATCATTTTTCAGGAAAAAAATGTAATTTTTGAAGAATAAATTGATTTTTTTTCTTATTAATTTACTAGTAATATACATCTTATTAATATTAATTTAATTAATTTATAATATTATCTAAACATTTTAGTAAAAACACCCATCAATAATGGTCACATTAATTTATTAATACAAAAAATAATGTGCAAAAAAATAGCTTTTGGAAAAACAATACTTTTTAACTTAAAATCATTTTATCTTCATTTTTAACCAATTTATAATCAAGGTATGAATGATTATTAATTTTTATAAATATATAAAAAATAAATTTCTATAATTTTAATATTATATAAAATATAAATTATCATTTAAATAAAAATATATATAATAAAACAATTTTGTAAACAAAGAATTTTTTGTGCCATAAATTATTAGACTACTATTACATATCATTAATTAGACATTTACAAGATAAACTCAATTTATTTTTTTAATTTTTAATTTAATTTTATAAATAAATTTTATTTATATCATTCCTAAAAAATATTAAATCAAATAAAAATATATAAAACAATCTATTAAGAATCAGTTGTATATTATTAAGTGAATTTGACCCCTTTTACTTTAAAAATTTATTTATTTATTTATTTAACTTTATTATCTTGTAATTTATTCCATTTAGTGTATTAGTGAACCATTATTCACTTAATTTTAGTTTTTCATGCATCATAAGAAATAGAACTCATCAATTTTATTTCAATGGAAAATAGATTATAAAATATTGGTTTGTTACACTTAGATCTTTATTAAGTCCATAAAGAGTTTTAAAAATATTTCAAATCTGATTTGGAGGATTTTAGTTTTTCAAATGAGATTTTTTGATAAAAAACTCTTTATAAATAAATCCACTAAAAAATAGATTTCAACATCAATTTTAAATAATTTAAACCCATCAAAAGATATATAAGCAAATGAAATTGTTATATCTTCTTATGTTATAGATCGGGAAAATATTCAACATAATATATTCATTCTTCTTCGAAATAGCCTTGTATAACTAATCTTGCCATATTCCTAATATTTATTTTAGAAGTATCATCTTTTTTCATTAATGATGAATTTATTATGAACTACATGATAATATTTAAGAGGATCCATTAAATAGAAAACATTATTTATTAAAAACTAGTTTAACACTTCTTCCATAGAAAATATCCAATTTGAATTAGTTAGAGTTTCATCAATACATTGAGTAACAAAATAAAAAAAAGGATACATTGTGATCACAAAAATTACATAATTAATTTATAATTTTAATTAATGAATTAAATTTTCATATAACATTATCTCATGAATTATATATATGTAATTTATTTGTTCTTTAATGAGGGTGAATCTCCCATTCAATAAGAAAATTTTATTATTTAGGTTTTTCCCCAATAAAATTTAAATATCTAAATTTTTCTTCAAGTTGGCCAAAACCATCATTTGTATCATTTCAAATATTTTCATAAAATTTAGCATGTATAGACTCATGAACCACCATGGTTCTTTTTTTGAAAAGTATATAGGCTTTACTAGAATTTTAATAGCATAAAAGGATACCTTTAAAAAATTAATCCAACTTATTTAAAGAATATTTTTCATTTAGAATATAAAAATTTAAATAGAACATAGAGAACAAACTTTTTTACATCCTTTCTAAATATTATAAGGTGTCTTATTTAAAATTTTTATTAAAATAATGCATTCAGACACATAGAAATACATATTTATGTATTTTTTTCCTAGAATATCTATGTGTCTTATATTCATTTAATAGAGTTCTAATCATTTATTTAAGGGTTTTATTTTGTTTCTTCACAATACATATTCTTTATGGTGTCCTAGAAGATAAACATTTATTATAATATTCATTTTATTCACAAAAAATTCAAATTATATATTCACAAACACTCTACCCATATAATTTATAATGGATAAGTTTAAATACCCTTTTTATTTTAGACTATGTTGCAATAAGAAATAAATTTAGAGAGGGTTTCAGATTTATGAGTAAGAAAGTAAACCCTTGTAAATATTTTGAAGTAACTTATAATAATAAAAATACCTTTTTTAATCATACTAGCAATAGATATAGGTCCAATTAAATTAGGTTGAATGAGTTTTAGTGTCCTTTACATTTTCAGTTCTTTGAGAGGTTTAAAACTTTCTCTATAGGGCTTAACTTTCATATTATAATTACATATAAAGGTGTTTTCTATCATTAGTTCAGTTATTTTTAGAACATTTTTTGTATTTATAAATCTTATAAAATAGATTAAAATTTTCATGGATGAGACTCCTATGACGTATAAAATTTTACAAATATATAACATTTAATAATTTAAATAGTTTCATAGTTAGTTTAGAAAAAACAAATCTATGAAATATATTTTTACCTTTTTATTGTTAAGGAAATAATATATATTCATCTATAAAAACTATGTACTTATAATTTTGAAATTTTACTTTCATCCCAATATTAAATAATTTTGAGATACTTATCTTATTGTGTTTTAATCCTTGAACATATAAATATTTAGATATGATAATTGAATAAAAATTCCAACCTCATCAAATCATTTTCCATAACCTTTTAATTAATCTTAAAATGTAACATTACCCCCTTAACACTTATTGAATTATAAGAAATTTGTATCATCACTTTTGAAAATCTTGGAATATAAACTATCTATGTACCTGGTCCCATTTTACAAACATCTAAGTCACATATCCTATAATGAAAAATTAAGGAAAGTTTTGGAACCTAGTAAAACATGGGATAAATTGAGTTGTATAAACATTTATTAAGAAACAAAATTTATTTTAAACATTTATTAATATGTAATTTTTGGGATAAGGATTTATATATAAATACTTTTGTATGTCCATTAGAATATTGAATGATTATTGAGTGTTCAATTTCATACTGTCCTTTGATTCAGTGATTAAAACATATAAATTTTGAAGTACTTCACTTTGAACATTTCATAAAAAATTATATATATAAGGTAATTGAATATCAAATACCAGAATAGTTTTATATTTATTCATTTTTTTCAATATTACTAATTTAACATATCATTACCTTCTTTGAACAAATCTAGATAAATCTATTTTGAAACATTCAATTTATTTTCTCAGATTTTAATTATCATCAAGAATTCAAATAAATTTTATTTCTAGATCCACATTACATTTAAAAAGTTCATCCTTGAGTTAAATATTTTCTTTTTTAATAATTTCAAAATATACACAAATTTTATAATTAGAACTTGATAAATAATTTCATAACTTTTAATTTTCATCAAGAGTACTCTTTTTTTCATTAACATGTTTTATATAATTACTCCTAAGTTTATTGTGAATATTTTAAAATTAAAAAACATTATTTATTGATATTTCTATTTTATCATATTATGTTCTCCGAAAATGATCTTCAAAATTATAGTTAGAATATTTATTTTTCAAATAACCTACCTAATTTGAGGAATCCATTAAAATATTGATATTCTATTCATTACATATAAATCATTTTTCTAATTAATTTTCCTTTACCATAATGAGTTTTTTGAAATATTATCCAAAAATCATGTGTGATTTTACATGTTGAAATTTTACTGAAGAAATGTTTTGTTAATAGAAAAATAAACTATGTTCATGATTTTATAATTAAAGAAATATTTGAAATCATAAGCACTAATAAGAGTATTAGAATTGACCTTAAGAAGATATTAAGGTTTTACCATTGTTTTCTAATGTCCAATACTTAGTAGTTTAAGATATGCTTCCATCAGGGCATGCCAACAACTATAATGAATACCACAAGAAAATGGTGGTGTTCATAGAGCATGACCATAATTATATTTATTACTTCCCTCTCAAATAAATATTTTTCTTATAAGGTTAATTCAAGGATATTATTAGAAACATTATATATATAATATAGAGAAAATAATACTTTCAATGTCCATTATATAATACTAATTATTTTCCATGTAAGTGAGATTTTCAAATATAGAACATGGGGTTGAATTGATATTTTAATAAAATTTTAAGACTTATTTTAGAGTTAAGAAAATAATTTAGTTTAATATAAAATATGGACACAAGTGATCATAAATCTACTTATCACACTCTCAACATGAGAGTTTTTACCCACTAAATAGATACTTATCTTTTTAAAGGAGTAGCAACTATTTAAAATTCCATTTTCACCCCAGGAGGCATAACACTTGACGTGCATTTTTCTCACTAGTTAGAATAACCCATAACACTCCATTTAATTTGGATGAAGAACCAACCTAACCTTAATCCTAAACAAGGAACAACTGATTCACAGTCCTTTAATTAGATATGGAACAACCCAATTTACCTTTTATATGGTTAAAATATGTGATTCACTTCGGGTAACATGTATGCCTTAGTTTGAGCTTGGTCTATCCTTTGTTTCATTCTAAATTTTTTTGGTAGTTGGGGGTCAAAAACCTAGAATTTTTTATAAACTAATATCGGTGAATGGTTAAGGTGCATAATTAGTACTAGCCAACTGGTATAGAACTATGTGATCAAATGTCATTTCACATGGTTTTTTAAGCCATGAAACTCACCCAAAAAATAATGTGTGTGTCTGGGTGATTTTTTAGAGGTGGAACACATCTTGAGAATGGAATTTAAAATTATTAATCTCTTACCGAGGTAATTATGTGCATATATTTTCATATTATAGGGGGAACAACATGGTTTTTTAAATTTTTTGGCCTAACCATGTGTCAATATATGTACCAATTAAAAATTGGATATTAACTTGATTCCCTTGGTAGTTTTTATATCTCATATCCTCTTAATACCTCTTAGTAATGAACTAACATCTCCCCAGCACTTTAGAGAGTTTTCTCACAATATCTATGGGGAATTCCATTCAGACTTGAGGGATCTCCTTAATGAATATACCATTTTTTATTGGTTCCCTTATATTCTATCTATATATACCCTTATTATCCCTTAACCTTACTCCAATGAAACCCAATTAGGTTTTTTTAGATATGAACTCTTATATGGGAATTGATTATGTTTCTTGTGGATCTAAGCTTATCAGGACCGGATGTCCTCACTTCCAAACTATGTTCTCAAAGTAGACTAGTTTCCATCCATTCTTAAGGTTGGTCTCTCTCATGAATTTTATAATTTTCCTATAAATATTTTTGGTTTGGTTTATAAAATTTATGTATTTGATATCAATTAATAAATTTGTTTATGATATGCATCTTGAGTAGTATGAAAACGGGGGTTTTGAAGGGGTTTTTCTTTAAAAATAGTTTATAAACACTATATGTTCTATGAATTTCCTCCTAGATGATTTTGAATCTATAATTGATTTATAAGAATGGTAGTGATGATTCTTTACTACGAAAATATTTTATAAATTTTGATCATGTGTTATTTAAATATTTAATAAAACATGGCACATTGGGAACATAGGGTGCATCCGATTATGGACATATTGAAACCTAAGTGAGTGCGGCACCACTAGGGGTTATTCTTTTGATATTGATAGAATATGTAAATACATTATATTGGTGATATTCATGGTATTCATATATTAGTGTTCCTTTGTGTTTCCTAGTAAATATCCCCATATTCGAGAGCCCACTTGTGCTTAGTTTTTACGTAATTGTATAATTTAATGTTTAACTATTAAAATTTTTATGGTATGGTATTCCCGTGGATAAATCTATTTAATACTTTATAAAATATTTCTTATACTTTTAATATTATTTGTTTATGGGAATATAAAATTCCTTAATAGAAACCAGAGGATTTTTAAAAAAAATATAATTTATTTGAATTTTATTTCTAAACTTGTATTATTTTAAAGCTAGAACTAATGGTTGTTTGGGGATATACATTTTATAGATTTAGTGTGGTATCTTAATAGTATTTTTCATCACACCCTAATTATTTATCTAGGTGTATGTTGACTTGTTTTTTATGGATGTGGGTAAATTGAAGGGAATCTTGTAGTTCACCGGTTTCTCTTGGTTAATGTCACCTGCATTATGGATTGGGATAGTGGTGACATTTGGTCACATGGAGACTTATGTTTAAATTTTCTTATTTTTTATTTGGTTTTAACCACTTTGTGATGAAATTATATTTATTATGGTCTAGTTATAAAATATTTTTTATTATACTCTATTTCTTATCTCTTTTCAATTTTACTTAAGATGTGTTTTAAAGACTTTGTGTTAATCTCTACCATGTGGAAGGTCGTCTCAGGATATGTTTCATGTCGTCTAAGTTTGTTTCATTAAAAATGATATTAGGTCTAATAAAGAGTCAAAAGTTTGATGACAATTTTTAGATTTAGTTTGGGGGATATGGAAGATAGAAGTTAGGACTGTCGTAATTTGAGTGGTAAGTCTATATGGATGACTATACAACTCACTTTTCTATAAGAACTCAAGTTACCATGGGTGGATAGGAATTTTTATCAATCCTTATCATGGTTTTGGGGGATATTAAAATAAACTTGATTTAGAGTTTATTTAGATAAATTTATTCCTTTCTAATGTATTTTTCTTTCATTTTTTTAATTCTTGTGTTCTTTAAATTCTTTCTTTTAAAGGTTTTAATATGAATTATTGAATTTTTTATTTTAATCTAGGAATTTTTTTAATCTAATTAGTTTATATCTTATATTTGTGTTATAAAATTTCCCATATAAGATCTCTTTATAATCTAGGAGAGGAAATGATAATACAAGATCTGTAGGTTAATCCTCTAGTATACCCTTTTTTTGTGTAAGTTGTCATCTGTATAATTCAAACATTGGGTCACGTGGGTATTGGAAACCAGAAATGTGCAGTGGATCATGGATTGGAATTTACCAAGAATAATCCACCTTTATTCTATTGTGAAAAGGGTCCCTATGAATATTAATAGTGGCTCAAATAGATTGAGATGATCCTTTATTCATGGAAAACTCCATAGGACTTTATTATGGGTATTTATAACTATATACTTGAAGGACTAGGAAGAAAATAGTGGGACCTCATTGTGCAGGATATATTACAAAAGGATATTACCCAAACTTATTTCAATGTACTCAACAAATAGTTTTACATTGAAACAATATGAGTGCCAAAGACTTAGAAATTTCTTGCCTTAGAAAATAAAGAGCATTCAATTATGGAGTATGGAACCCATTTCTGAGATTTTGACTATTTGTCACATGAGCTTGTTTTTAATGATTACCTTAAAGAACAAATATTTGAGATAATTCTAAGGGATGATATTGGGTTGATGTGGACTCTTTGATTCCTACGAAAATTTTATCATTTGATTGATAAAGTAGCTATTTATGGGGTATACATAGGTAGGAAGATGAGTTTAGGTGAATCTTTAGTTGTTTCGGGTCATTTCTAGGGTGTATCATCTATCCATAAGAGGATGTCTAAGGCTGATCACTTTGAATTTATACCAGTTTCATAATCTTCTTCTGGTCCACACTAGTTAATTTACAATCAGTGTCAAATTCATAGTCATATCAAGCGTAATTGTATAGAAACACTGAGTACATGTCATCATTATAGACAAATCAATCACCTTATCCATTTTAAACAAAAACCAAAATATCCCAAGGAACTAGAGATGGATACACTCTTACCAAAGGATATTAGGTTTGTTCCAATGCACAAAAGGGTTTTGGATCTCATTATCACACCAAGGGGGATTCTCATTCATTGAAGAAAAATCAGGGAGAGGATGAGGTCATACATCCTTATATAGTGGAGTATGCAGCCGAATTATTTGAAGTAGAGCTGACTATTGGTAGAGGTACGATGTTCATTTCCTATTTTATAGTTTTATATTTTCTTGACAAAGTTGAAAATAAATCTTTTATATATTCTATTTTTATTAAAATGTTCTTCTTATGCTCAAAGATTATGAAATTCATGTTCTATATTTACAATCAATTATCATCTACTCAAGTATACAAGCATAGCAGACAAATAATTGGGCTAAAACAGTAAATGCGCAATACCCCATTCACAGGCATTGGGAAAAATTACACATACAACTCAAAGACTCTTAACGAAAAGGAACAAACCACTTACCTCGATGTTAAGATAGAGCTTGTCGAGGCGATCCCAACGCAATCGATGGCGGCCAAATTTAAGATCGTATGGAGGCTCGGGGGTTCGGAGAAAAATCTCAGTCATACATGTTCTCTCAGATGAAGAAAACCTAGAATAAGATGGTTCTGGCGATTAGACACAACCTAGATGCGTTTAATGAAAAAAAGTGCATGGAGTGTACTCACCGTTTCTGTACTCTGCTTTAGGCATCCTCCAAGCCATTCTCACTTGGTCGTGTGCATGTCCACCACACGGCTAGCACCCGGATTCCTATGGTAACTGAGTACACGGCGTGTACTCATAAAGTACACAGTGTGTACTTCTAAAATTTCTAGAAATTCCTCTTTTTCTCAAAACCGACCTGAAGAGGAAAACCATACCTGAAAAGAAGATCTGGGTTCTCACAAACTTCCCCCTTAAATAATGTTTTCACTGAATTTCTCTAGCAAGGCAGTGTAGGAGAAGAAACCCCAAACAACTCTGGCCACTGCAATCGTACGTCTACCTCCCTCTCCAGAGTCTCATCCTGTACTTGCCTGTGCTGCCAAGGCACACGTACCAGAGGAACAGACCGACCATGGATAACCTTCATACTTTGATCCACAATCTGGATAGGATGCTCCTTAAAGGATGCATACACTTCCAACTCAACCTCCTCGGGTTGGAAGACATGTGACGGGTCTGAGAAGTAATGTCGAAACTAAGAAACATGGAAGATGTTGTGTATATCCCAGTACCTCTGAGGTAACTACAACCGAAAGGCAACTGGACCAACTCTCTCCAACACCTCAAATAGCCCGACATACCTTGGTGAAATCTTACCCTGTCTCATAATCCCCTTGTGTCCCAACCTCTGTGTGACACGGAAGAAAACCTGATCCCCGACCTCGAACTCCAGAGGTCCTCTCCGCTGATCAACATAAGACTTCTATCGAGACTGCAAAGTATCCATCCTCTTATGAATCAACTCTATCTGCTCCATGGTCTCCTGAACAAGATGAGGTCCCAGCAAAATTGCCTCTCCTGCCTCCAGCCAACATAAGGGTGATCGGCATGGCCTACCGTAAAAATCCTCATAAGGTGCCATCTGAATAGTTTCTTGAAAACTATTGTTGTAGGTAAACTCTACAAGAGGTATATGCTTCTCCCAAGAACCTCTAAAATCCATGATTCATTCTCATATCATGTCCTCAATCACCTAAATCATACGCTCAGACTGGCCATCATTTTGGGGTGGTAAGATGTACTCAAAAGCACTTGTGTACCCAATGTTTTCTGTAGACCCTTCCATACCCAAGAAGTAAAATGTGCATTTCTGTTTGAAATAATGGTGTGTGTAACTCCATGAAGACTTACAATCTCACGGATGTAAAATCATCCCAGCTCATCAACAATGAATGTCTTCTTGATCGGTAATAAGTGAGCAACCTTCATGAGTCTATTAATGAAAACCCAAGATGCATCATTCCCTAGAGGTGACCTTGGAAAACCTTTCACGAAATCCATCGTGACATCATTCCACTTACACTCGGTAATGGGTAACTAATGCAAAACCCCTTCTAGTCACTGATTCTCTGCCTACACCTGATGACAAGTGGAACGGAGCATGAAGAAACCTAGAACGACCCTCTTCATACCTAGCCACCAATATTGACGGTGTAGATCACGATATATCTTGGAGACACCAGGATGAACTGCCCAGACAGAGGAATGAAATTCCCACATCATCTATTCATGTATGTCTACTAGCACCCATATGTGTCCTTGGAAACGCAAGATCTCGTCTTTTCTTATAGTCCATCTAGGAATAAGGTCCTCTCCTGACACACTTTCCAATAGGACTAGGCCTTTAGAATCTGATAGCTACCTCAATCGTACTCGATCAAGAAGGGTAGAGGTAACAGCTATAGAAGAAAGTAAATTTTTCCATTTTCTGTCGTGCACCTCCAAATGCATCTCAGAGAACAGAGCCACAAGCTTCCATTCACTGATGGCCTCCGGAACTACCTATATCTAATTCCTCCTACTCAACGCATCACCCATTGTGTTTCCTTTACCAGGCGTGTAGGCAACCTCAAAGACAAAGGACTGAAGGCACTCAACCAACCTTCGTTGTCTCAAATTCAGATCATGCTGAGTGAAGATGTACTTGAGACTTTTTTCGTCGGTGAAAACCACAAAATGCTCTCCCATAGGATAATGACTCTAAGAGCGTAAGGTGTGAACAAATTCTGCTAACTTGATATCGTGTGTCAGGTAGTTCCTCTCATGTGGTATCAACTGTCGAGACCCGTATGCAAGGACTCCATATCCTTGCATAAGCATAGCTCCTAGACCGATACATGAAGAAGCATAATAAATATTATAGCTCTTTCCTGGCTCTAGAAAGACTAGTATCGGTGCTGAAGTCATCCTCCCCTTCAGCTTCTGAAAGGATGACTCATAAGAATCTGACCACAAGAACGTCGCACCCTTCTTAGTCAGACTCTTCAGCAGTGCTGCTAAGCGTGAATTGTCTTAAATGAAATTTCTATAGTATCCAGCCAGCCCTAGAAAACTCCACACATCAAATACGTTCTTCGGCTACTCGCAGGAAACTACTGCTCTCACATTCTCTGGGTCTACTGACACTCTTGTCTCTAAGATGACATGACCCAAGAAGTGAATATGATCCATCCAAAAGTGGAATTTTTTGAGCTTATCATATAATTGATGCCCTATTAGTGTAATAAAAAAGATATCAAGATGGGTACCATGGTAGTTTCGAGTGTGAGAGTACACCAAGATGTCATTCCCAAAGACAACCATGAAAGAATACAAGTACGAATGGCACACTCGGTACATCAGTTCCATGAACACTACAGGTGAGTTCGTGAGACCGAAAAGCATAACCATATACTCATATAGATCATACCTACTCCAAAAAACTATGATAGGTACATCAAATGGTCTAACGCACAACTGAGGATAACCGGACTGCAATTCAATCTTCGAGAACACCAGGGCTCCTCGAAGATGATCAAAGTGATCATCAATCCTTGGTAAAGGATATCGTTTCTTGACTTTCAACTGGTTCAACTTCCGGTAATCCACACAAAACCTAAGGGTGTCCTCTGCCTTCTTCTCAAATAGGATAGGCAAACCCTAAGGAGAAGTACTGGTCTGAATGAAACCCTTTGCCTACAACTCCTCCAACTGCTTCTTGAGCTCCGGCAACCCTGTTGTAGCCATCCTATAAGGAGGAATGGACACCAGTGCCGCTCCTGGCATGAGCTTAATATAAAAGACCACATATCCCTCTTGAGGAAAAACTAAAAAGTCATCAGGAAAGACGTCCCCTAAATGATCCACCAGTAGAGAAAAGTCTAACTATGAAGTCCCCTGGTCATCCAGATATAATATATCTATCTAGGCTATAAGTCCTCCTAACCCATGATGCTCGAGTCCCGCTCTACTCTCCTAGACATCCCATTCGCCCTAATGAAGAAATGATACACCCTATGGTGATGTGAAACTCACCCGGTGACAATAACAGTCAACAACTACCTAGAAATGAACTAACTAGTCCATATCGAGGATGACAACATAACCTGTCATCTCTAGGACATAGAGATCCCATAAGAAGTGACACCCACCAACCTCTAGAGGGAACTCCTTGGACTGATGTACACTAGTCATTCTAGTCCCCAAAGGATTGTATCATGTCAAAATATTGGCATAAGAAAACATGCAGAGCCCAAGGCACTCCACAACAGCAACAAATACAAAGATATGGGAAGCCCCAATATTGAAAAGATATGATGATAAAACTAACACACCGAGGATCGTACCTCGTACTGTAGAAGTTCTGGGATCCTGCTTCTGCTGGGTCTGCTCCACTACAAAGGTCTGACCTTCTCCATGACCCTGTGACCCTACCTAAGCACTTTGATTTGATCCACTCTTCTATCATTGAAATACTGGCGGATGACCACCATGGCCACGACCTCCACCTCGGCCTGAATGGCCTGAAGAACTCCAGTTCCCAGACTGGTGAGAAACGGGTAGTGCTGCTCCCAAATGTGGAGTCATAAAAGAACCCTTGTCACCAGTTTCTGGTGAGAAGATCTGACAGAAGTGCTGAAGGTGACCCATCTTGTCGCATGATCAACATTCCACTAGGTCTCTTGGGCAGTGTGGCCTTGTATGCCTGCTCTTTCCGCACTGGTATCACACCACCTGGCTACCATAAGATGTGTCTCACCTCCTTGGATCACCACGTGAAGACTCCCAGGGGTACTTCCTACTGTCAGCAGAAGGGATACTAACTCCAGATGTCAAGCCGCCCTAGCTCAGAAATTTTAAATCCCACAGATTGCGCTCTACGATCAGCGCTTGGTTGAAGATAGATGTGATGGAAGTCAACTTGAATATGTTCACCTATGAATGGATGTCATGCCTCAGACCATACTCAAACTTCCTTGATAAGAATAACTAATCACTTCCTGGAATAGGCGTGAAGAGCTGCAGCTCAGTAAAGCATGAGGAATACTCCATAACAGAAAGAGTACCCTGGTCTAGACTAATAAACTCTAGGGTTCGATTATCCCTCAAGGTATCTGGATAGAAGCAGTCATAGAAGATGCACTGAAACTCATCACACGCCATAACCTGCTAGCATCCTGCTTGTGAGATCACATCCCACCACCTTTTGGAGGAGTCCCAAAGCATATAGGTAGAAATATTGACCCTCCTCTCTGGAGGCATCACCAGATGCTCAAAGATCGACATCATAGCTTATATCCATGACTCTATAGCCTGTGGTCCTCCTTCCCCTGAGAAAGTGGGAGGATGCTGCTACTGGAAAACCCACGTCAAATCTGTCATCGACGGGGTAGGAGGTGGTGCTCCCTAAAAAATCTGAATCATCCTCATGAAGCCTTCCATGAATTGTGCATCAACATAGGTATCAGGTATAACTGTTGGTTCCAAGACTGGCACAACAGGAGGATCTGCGGGAAGTCTCTGATGAGCCATATCTTTCTTCTGATCACTACCCTGTAACTGGAAGACAACCAAAGGACATCTCAGTGGCATGAATCTACAAGGTCAAACGCACATCTTAGATCAAGATCAACTGGGAATGAAACACAGAATTGTAAGAAGGGAACAAGAGGAATAAAACATTCATGTTTTACAAAACATGATTACACGGTGTGTATAAATCCTACACAGAGTGTTCCCTTAAGTCATTCACATGGGTGTGTACTTTTGCCAACCTAGGTCGTGTATCACCCCAAATACACGGCATGTTGTCTTAACACACGGTATGTACATGAATCATTTTCCCCTGCCCAAGTCCTTCTATATGGCTAAGACACATGATTGTCCTAAGACAATACTACACGGCGTATTCACAGTAGACATGGCATGTACTGGACAAGCTTAACCTGGCCCGTGTTGTTAGTGACACAGCCTGACACACAGCTCACTCTACATGGCATGTTCAAGGAGGACACAGCATGCACGTGAAAGGATAGCATAGACCCGTGTTGTTAGTGACACGGTTGGGTACCTGGGTCAGACTACATGGCATGTTCAACCTTGACATGGCGTGTGTAGCTTAAGGTTTATCCATCAGTGTTGTTAATTACACGGTCGGACGCAGGGTCAACACCACACGGCATGTACAATAGGTACACGGCGTGTTCCTACCAGACTTTCCCCATCCCATCTCTGCCCACACAGCCTATGACACAGTTATGGATTCCACGACGTGTACATAAAGTACACAGCATGTACTTAAGAAAAAGAGTTTCTTCCTGAATAGAAGAACACATGGTGTGTACTTAACATTACATGGCATGTATCCTGGGTTTTTCTAGACAGTAATCCTTAGAAACTATTCTAGAACCCATAAAAACACCGAAACAAACATTGAACGTGACAAATTCTGATCTGTGAGGGCCCATACTCCCCACAAATCAAATTTTGGAATCTTATACATGTTATAACAAGGTAAAAAAGTCAAAAATCCACCAAGTTCTATTCCATGAGGTCCCATAACACCTCAAGAACCAGATTTTTTCATTCATTTAGACAAAACCTTATGCAAACAATACTCTATCAAACATCAGGTATTTTATCAAGTCATCTATCACAATAGCATGAATATTCTACACAACATCTATCACAAAAACATGCAACTACTAATGCACCCTAAATGGCATGGTAAGAATGCATGACATGTGATTTCTAGAAAGTGTCTATATGATGCATGAGATGTAATACCCTTATGTCATCGGGTTAAGACAAGAATAGAACCTCAATAACATAAATAATAACTTGCACAAAACATGTGAGTCACCTAAAAGTGAAAATCAAGGCAACAATAAACTTGCAAAACCAAAAAATTGTATTAATAAGGTAGATTGGATTTTCCCTGTACATGGGTTAGCTACTCTCGGGCACATCTTATTACCAAGTACCAATTCCATCCTATCCCTGACTATAGGCTCCAAAATAGTAATTCAAGAGAAAATAATTCATCTCATACCACTCTGTAACATCCCGGGTCCGGAAGCCGCCCAGAGGCACCCCGTACCCGGTTGGTCACATAGCCTCAAGTGCATTTCCCCGAATGCCAGAGGCTGCTGACTAGCAGCGTGGTCCTTGGGTGTGATAGTGGAGAAACTATGCCCTCATTACAAAGTGGAAGGAAAAAAATATATACAAGAGCTGAAGCAGTAACAATATCATACAAAAATAAATAGCGAAATACTGATAGAATAAAATGGAGCACATATATAAAATTATGCATGATACATATATTTAGGAAAGTACTGAAACAAAGCACAATGCTGAAATATAGTACTAAACCAAGTAGAAAAGAAAAACAGTAATCATCTCTACAGCATCGCAAGCCTAATCTTGGTCCCATGCTCTCTAGCTCCACAACATGTCAAGTACCTGAAGTAGAAGGGCGCTTTCCCTTGACTATACCTGCAACAATATAATCTTTTCGAGCCCAAAAGCATGGACCAAACAGGGTGTGATACTAAATCATAGTAGGCAACCACCACGAGATCTTTTCCTAATAGTCAATGAATATATGATAGATAAAAGTACAGGAAATAGTAAACAGGAAAGTACTCTATTGTAAAAAATCCAAAGTTTCAATATCAAGTATCAACTAACCAGGAAGATAAACACAAACATTTAACCCTATGGGAAGTACTCACAGCCTATCCCCTCTATTACTACCTAGAAATGCAAGAAAATATCTAACACAAAAGTACCCCTCTAGGAATTACCCACGGCCTATCCACTCTGGTCCAACCTAACAAGTACAAGAAACCCTCTGGAAAGTACAATCAGTCTAACCCCTTTAGTTCATCTTGAGCATAGACTCTCTAAGGAAGCACTCGCCATCAATTCCCCCTGTAGTCTCGTAATGTGCTCTAGGGAAGCAATTACGTCACATTCCCTTTGTGGCCCACGTTGAGGAACTACAGACACTCAGAGGAAGCACTCAACATCAATTCCCCATGTGTTCTTGCATCGTAATTAAAAAAGACACTATGTAGAATCCCTCAACATCCATTCTCCCTATGGTCTATACACTAGGATCTCATAGACCAGTGTAAGTCAAGCAAGTGTTGAAGCATGTAACGGAAAAGTTAAACCTCAATAACTACTTAGCTAGCATTCTATAGCATAACAACATAATAGAACAATAGTCGCACCATCCTACAATACTAGGCATGGAAAAGTAAACAGCAGCCTAACAGGAAAAATAAAACCAAAGGTCAATCAAGGAAAAACATGTATGGAAAACACATCCAAAGAATATAAATTCACCCTATTCACAATAAATTATCATCTACCCAAGAATACAATCATAGCAGACAATCAATATGGCTAAAATGGTAAATGCGCAATACCCTGTTCAAGGGAATTGGGTAAAATTGCACATATAACTCAAAGACTCTTAACAGAAAGGAACAAACCACTTACCTTGACATTAATAGATCTCTATATGTGAACCTAGAGACTTTAATCACCTTAGAACATTGAATATCTACAAAAATTTCTAAAATGTTAAATAGAGGACAACTTGAGGAAGAAAAGGATTCATGAAACAAAGTTCAAACAGAAGAGAGAGATTACCGAGGCAATCCCAATGCAATCGACGGTGGACAAATCGGAGATCAGATGGAGGTTTAGACGCTCAGGGGCTCGGATAAAGATCGTGGTCGTACGGTTTTTCTCGGATAAAGAAAACCTAGAAGAAGATGGTTCTGGAGATTAGATGTGACCCTAGTGCGTTTAATGAAAAAAAGAAAGTACACGACGTGTACTCACCATTCCCGTACTCCTCTTTAGGCAGCCTCCAAGTCATTCCCACACGGCCGTGTGCATGGCCACTACACGGCCAGCACCTGGCTTCCTACGGTAACTGAGTACATGGCGTGTACTCATAAATTACAAGGCGTGTACTTCAAAAATTTCCATAAATTACTCTTTTTCTCAAAAATGACTAGAAAAGGAAAAACATACCTAAAAAGAAGATCTGGGTTCTTACACCAATGGTTCCTTAAACTGTTTCCTATATGAAATGGGTATATCCCTATACCAATAGCTTTGATAAAACCATTGGTATATGATTTTTGATTTACCCTATACATATGGTTCTATGAAACCATTGGTATATCCTAGGGGAAAATTTTTATACCCCTATTTTGACTAAACCATTGGTATATATGAATACCAACTACTCAAAAACTACGGGTATAACATTTTTGCCAACATAAATGTATACCAATGGTTTATAAAACTGTTGATATAGCCTCCTCTACTTAGAAACCACAGTAGACCCATCCAACGCCTCTATCAAAACCTATAAATAAAAAACCAACCATAGTGCACATTAAATTTATTATAAATATTTTAAATTTAGAATTTAGCCAATGAATTATCAATGGTTTTCCAACAATTTACAATAATACAACATATATATACAATCCAAAAAATCAATTAGTTTTATTCATTAAACATCATCCACACATATTCCTCTTTATTATCAACTCAGAAATGTGGGGATTAATATATCCCCCATCATAATCATCATCCCCATCATCCTCATCCTCATCCTCATCCTCATCCTCATCCACATCACTATCATCCTCACCGCCTCCATCATTATTATTAAGAACATCATTATCCTAACCACCACTAACAACATCACTGCCATCACCCATTACATCACATATTGAATTCATCATCAACATGTATGTTTCACAAAACCCAAAAGTATTTGGTGGATGTGATGGAAATAAGGCTTCCATAACTTTCATAAACTCCTTGTTGGACATCATACTCTATTCTCCCTCCTGCATAAAAATTTGTTTGTCCTCTTCTGCCTCTGTATGAGCCTATAATACATCAGTATGAGTTATTTCCATCTTGGTGATACAATAACTAAGACCAAAATTGGGACAATATCTAGTGTGTAAAATAATCTTCTCTATTCTATAATATACTATCTTATGGTGTTAATCTCCTTATACCTGGTGCAAATGATCATTTGGGGTAAATTTTCCATCTTATTGGTCATTAAGGGCCTACAAAGAATGCTTCTGAAAATCTAAATGAATTATTTATTTAGAAAATATATATTAAAATTTTAAATCATAAAAATAAAACTTACAATCTACTGTTGGGACTATTCATTTACTATTCTTTCATATTTCATCTTTCTGCTTGAGCAAAACATTTTTTCTTGAGACACGCGTCCTTAAATATTCAATATCGCCATCTATAATGAAATTGAATATATAAAAACATTATTCAATATTTCATTATATTCTCAAATGATGAGTGAGTGTAATTAAGTATAAATCCATAAATTTATTTTAATAAATTATTGTTAAAAGGGGTATGTTAATAATATGTGTATTTTAAAAAAATCAATGAGGGGAGAATATTTTAACAATGAGTTTATATGTTGGATTTTATGACACAGTTGTCAAATGTATTGATAATAACATGCATGATAATATTAGAAGACATGGTCAGTTGAGAGGTGGATAGGATTGTTACTAGACACTTGTGATACAAATTTAGATTATTTAAGATGTATAACAATGAGGAATCTATTTTTTCTAGATGTTTAGAGTTTTCAGAAGAACTATTAGTGGAATTTGATATGTTAATTATGTTGAAGTTATAAAGTAGTGGTGGAAGTAAATATTGTTCATAAAGTTATATCTTTTATAAGTTTTCTTATATGAGTAGATAATGTTTTTTGGATGTAAATTGAATTTCCATAAATTTTTTAATGGTCAGTCAGTTGATTGATATAAGAATCTCTAGATTACATTTTTTCAAATCAACAATATATGTGGGTTAGATTTTATTGAAAATAAATATCCTCCTATGACATTAAAGACATGTTATAGGGATTATGGTATTATTTTCTATAATATGTTGGTGTTTATTGGCAGTTTTATTCTATTTTTATTAGTATTTATAAGGTTAATACCTTTCCTAATTTATTATCACACCTTTGATGGTAGTTCCAAACTTTTGGATTATTAATGGTGTGATTCATAGGCTAAAATCAGTTTTGATATCATTCTAGATATGGTTCAAGTGTTGGTGGTTCATTACAACAAGGTTGAGATTTTTAAAAAAAAAGAAAGAATACCTGGTCTCTTTGTTTAATATGATCAAGAAGAGGTGGTTTTCATTAAGGTTGGGGCCAAATACTCACATTATTATTAAAGCAAACAAAATACCTCTTTTGACTGGGTATAGGGAGACCTATTACATATCATGAAGGCCAAATTCCATGTGGCCTGAATATAAGGCTTGAAAGCCCAGTTTTTGGCCCAAATGGCCCTTCATTGAATAGTATTGCTATAGTACCTGAGTTGCTACAGTTCCTACTGCAGTAGTTCCTCTACTACAGTTACAGCTATAGTGCCTCCACCGCTATAGTTTCATAGCTTCAATAATAGAAGAAATAACTTTTATTGTTAATATTATAGAATAAATAATATCAATATTCATTATATACATGAAAAAATATATAATATATCAAATGAAAAAAAATAATATCATATGTAAGGATAATTGATATTCTATCTCTGTTATTTTCTAGATCTAAATCCATAATTTAAGAGACAAATTTTACTAGTTAATTAATCATTAAAAATGATAAAATGAAATTTATGATATTGATAGATAAATTTAAGTTAAAAAGGATAAAATAATAGTTTTTGATATTTCCTTAGAAGATACATAGATATAAAATCCAGTTGTATATAAATAATGTGTTCTAGAAAAATCTTATGTAAGTTTTTAATCATCATGTCTTTATTTATCTAGTATTTTTTTTGAATATAATGATTTTATAAATTAATACATTCAATAAATTATTAAATAATCTTATAAAAGTAACTGTTCAATTCCACATTTAGTTTTGATATGTTAAAACTGGAAGAGAAGTTGTTTTCATATCAAAAGGTTGAAATATATCAAGTGTAGGGGGTTTCTTTGAGAATTGTTTGTGTAAGATTAACTAATTCTATTATTATATTTATTATATCATTTTGAAATTATGTTCTATATTTTTTTTTATATTTAAGGTTAATTATGTTATCCTAATAAAAAAGAGGGAGATTATTAGATATATGATCCAATAATATCTTTTTTCAGATTAATAAAACTACCAACTTTTATAAGTTATGTTAAATTCTCTTTGAGTATATGGTTTATGTTATGCTTTATTTTTGGTAAGAGTAGTAAGTAATATAAGAAAATTGAATGCGATTTTCATTGAAAATATAAATATTTCATGATTAATGGATGTAAAATCAACCCTTCTGATAGAGAAAACTATAAATGTAATAATCATGTGTTCACTAATTTCATTATTTCAAGGATTATATTTTACATTATGAATTTGTTCTTGAACTGGCCAAATGCAATTGATCAATTCAAAATTTGTTAAGGATTGTATGTTTTTTTGAAAGGAATCATATTGAATGAAACATTATAAAGATTTTTTTAATATCTATATATACAAATACTTAATTCAATATCCTCCTTTATATACACTCTCCATTAATGTTTTCCCCCAAAAATGAACTCTTTATTTCCCCTCAACTTACATCCCCTAAAACTGTTTGCACACATTGAGTTTCATTTGTTCTCTCTTTGTTTGACTCACCATCCCTCTCTATCGACCACTACCCCACCTCCACCTCTTTCTTTACTCCTACACCTCCACAAAGTCAACCTCACACTAAATATCTAATTTTTAAAACCAATCCTCTTTAGATCACTATAGCAAGTCCCCACACCATCTTCCCACTTTATAGGATTCCTCTATATCTCATTGATAGTTTATCTTCCACGAATCACCATTTTCATTGGGTAGTAACCTTATCATTTTTTCCCTCACTTATCTTTAATAACACATGGGAACCCATAAATTTCAATAACCCTAACTATATGTCCATCTTTTTCATGTATATATTAGGTGAAAAAATCCTTCACTTCATTATTTTTGGGTTTTAACATCATCATCCATAGTACAAGAACCCATGAACATTAAAACCTAATTTCATTTCATATCCCAACAATGATTTCCATTCATAAATCACATCCCTCAACATTATTTCTTGTATTATTCATTTTTGAACACACTAACTTCTCTTCCCTCCAAACATTTAGCCTAATTCATAATTATATTCGAAAATTTATAAAACAATATAATGTACTAAGTAAATGTGAATTTATTTTTATTATTACATTGTACCTATATTTCATTTTTTATTTTACAAAACCATTATATGTGTCATGCTAATTTTGGAACTCAAAATGTGACATCATGCCTTTACCAAATTGTTGCAGCCCCTAGAGAATAAGAGGGAAAACATGATAAAGTAATGTCAACATTAAGGGAGTAATACGTGTTTTTTATAGAATATACATGTTTTAAAAACTATTTTGTTTCAATATACTAATTTTTATTCAGAATAATTTATTATAACCTTGATGGGATTTCATCTGCTAAATATTATTAATTTTTAGTGTTATGATTTTATTAAATTAAATTGAATTGTTGAGGGGTATTTAAATGATGATTAACCTTATCCATATATAATAAAATCCTATTAATAATAAAATACAAAGGATAGCATATTGCATTAGTGGTTTATCATGAACCGGTGGTAAGAATTAGTTGAACATGTGTTATCACTCTCACACATAGTCCTTTTTTTTCTTATATAATGAATGTATTCAGTAAGTGTGGTTGAGATCATGTTAAATTGATATTGAATAAAAATAATTTCAAAAGTTTCATAAGAATATAGAAGTGAGTTAGTAACATGAAAATCATTGAAGTTTATAACATAGATTCTTGATTCTAACAACATATTTAGAATCAATAGGTCTAAATGAATTTTTTATGACTCAATTCCAATTAATTTATTAACTCTCCAAAATAATATGAAAATAATATAGTTTATAGTGATAATAGAATATAAAATTAATGTTCCTTATGAAGGATGGTTGAAAGGTCCTCAAATATTCATGTGATATTGAACAAGAGGTTGAAAGTGGTTATTTTTATGAATGAAGATGCAATGGGTAAAAAGATCATAAGGTCCACTAATGATGAATCATGTCATGTTATCAATTTAACATAAAGGGGAATCATAATCCCTCAAAATTTAGATGTTCTTTAAATAAATACTACTTCATAAAAATAAAATATCGAGAAAAGAATATTATTGAAATGGGGGGTGATAAAAAGTACATAGTGTATCTCATGCTCTTTAATTGTAGTGTACCCCAAAGTTTTCATATACTTAATAAAATAGTTTTTCTTTTTTTTCATCATGAAAACAAAAATTAAATACAATTAATAATATTTAAATTTTCAATAAAATACATTAAAGTTTAAGAATACCATAAACTAATTACTCTTCTGATATATGATCATTTATAGGTATTGTGTAGTGGTACTGTCATTAAATATTAGTGCTCCCTCCAAATCAGATTCAAATTTATTCTTCTATCCAATATATAACTGATGATTATATGATCATCACAATTCCCCATGTTCCATCAACTATGTGACCTTAACAGCTTTAACACCGGGAAATTTAAAATGATGTTGTTATGGACATGTTAGTTCATATAAATAAAACAATGATATAGATATAAAATTAAAAAAAAATATTACCCATAACTCCTTCCAAGATTTATACTTGATTTGATTACCTACATTACTCCATGAGACTATTTTTACTGAAATGATACCATTGTACTTGCCTAAGTCTTCCATGAAACTTTAAAATTGTCTGAAATTTTTAACTGTCATTTGATTGTCTCCGTTTTGATCTACCATTATTTTTGTTTAAAGGCTAAAATAATCACATATATGGGTTCACCCATGTCTATTATTAGAAGATCCCACTTAATATGGTATAAGAAAAAAAATTATAATTAATTCAAATTACAATTTAACAAAAATGATGTGACATATTTTGACACACTTATAAAAAAATCTGATCCAAGATAATCATTATGCTTTGATGGATCCATGGTTTTTTCTAGATCAGTTGCCTCTAAATAATGTGTTTGTCTTAATTCGTGCACTAGTTTATATATATATGAATTGGAGTAGAATATGAAGGATCAAAATCATCGAATCCTAGATGGTTAGGAGTAGGAAATAGAGGTGGTGTAGATATGGTAAGATAAGGATATAGGGGATGAGGATACATAATAAGATATGAAAATGGTATATAAAAAGTATATCCAAAATAATATGATGATATTGCCATAGGTGGAAACATTTCTGTAGGTTGATGTAGAGGAGGAGAAAGTTTGGTACATGGGATGTTTGCAAGTGGGTTTGGGTGAGAATGGGTATAACTATTTCTCTATTTAACTCTAGTAGACCCCCCCCCCCACTCAATTGAACATGTTGCTAAACCCTACAAGTAGGTTTATAATAGGTCAACTCTGATTCATATGAATGTCCCTAAAATAAATTTAATGAATAATAACTTGACATTAAATATAATACATAAGAAAAATATTACAATTATTAGACTCACTAAGTGAACTATACGATGAAGACCTTCTTCACGTAGTCATTAATTAGTATCAGAGAGTTTATTCCTTCAAATTTTTCACTATATTTCATAATCTTTATAATTTATATGGTTTTGATTTTTGGTGGTTACATATACCATCAGAATTTTATAATAAATGAATGGTTAATTACTCTATCTTCCCATATCTCTCTCTTGGAATAGTATATGCTATAATATATCTAGGTTAATATATATATGGGGAGACTAAAATGGATCATGATCATTTGGTAAAATAATATTTCACTAGCCCCTATTCCATTTCAAAATTCAGAACACAATTTATTCTCTTTAAAAAATCAGGTTTTTCCATGGTAAGAAGTAGTAAATAATAACATAATTAAAGTAACACAACCAAATTCACAAATACCTATCAAAATAAAACATTAATTTCAAAAATATTTTAATTAGTTCATTTTATTCACATAAAAATCATAAGGATACAAAGTAGTTTCCTTTACAATAAACAAAAAACATTATTATTATAATTACTCACACTCGATAATAAAATTTTCATTTGGTTATGACTAAAAATCAGAGACTACCATCCACGAAACTACATTTTCAAAACAAATATAGTGATTAGTAACTAAATAGAGTATAATAATGTTATATCTAGTAATATATTAATGAGGAAAATATGTTAAAAGCTCAGTGATATATTGAAAAATGAAATCAATAAAATTTATCAACAAAAAATAGAAAAATCCACCCTCCCCCACATCATCTATACATTAATCAAGCTAAAATACTTCAAAAAACAAACAAATTATCATTATAATTCTAAAAATAGTTAAATATATCCAATAAAACCCTAATAAATATAAGCATAACCAGAAAAACATAAAAAAAAAATTAATTGATAAAATTCATGACTACCAGTACTAACCCTTGTTTAATGAATATATAATAACTTATATAAAAAATATAGGTTATTGATTTATACCTATAAAAATATATATAATTATTGGAAGAAGATATGATGGATATGGAACTCACCAATTTGAAAATGAAGAGTAACCAAATGAAAAGAGAAACCAAGTATGGATCATCATGGATGAGGATGAAACTGGAATGCACTCATAGGGTTAAATGACATCTAAATAAGGGGAGGATACATTTGGCATTTGGGAGTCATTATATACCAATGTTTTTTTTAAACCATTGGTATAGATAATTTATAAAAATTATAAAATGAAACTATTGGTATACCTTTAGTACAAGAGTTACTCGATAGCAAAACTTTCAATAAACTATAGGTACTAAATCATATTATACAAATGGTTTTCTAACACTGTTGTTATAGCCTTTACTAAAGAAACATATACCAATGGTTAATGTAAATTCTTGGTAAAGGTATATTTTTATAGACCTATTTTCCACTAGTGGTCGATCTATGGTGTTTGTTGTGGTACCACATCTATGAGTTTGAAGTGCGTCTTGGTGTAGGAAAAATAGGTGGTGGCCTCTATCTCTTACAAATTATTACCTCTGAAAAATCAATCCTACCCATGAACTTTATTTGTCTGTAGTGATATAGACTCTACAAAATGGCAGCACTATATATTTGGATATAAATTTACAATTTATTTAGATTATAAGAGCCTAGTATATATTTTCACTCAAAGGGATTTGAACATGTTCTAGAGACACTAGGGTAATTATCATAAGACTTTTGATTTTATAATTTCATTTAAACCTAGAAAAGGGAATGTGGTTGCCAATGCTTTGAGTATAAATTTATTGACTCATACCTAGAATGAATGGATGGAGGAGTGTTCTATGATGGGTTTGTTTTTTGAGATGATCATGGAAGTGGGAAAAGATTATGGGTAGGTTTTTCCAGCTTCTGTGACAAATGACTCGTAATTGTATGGTTAGATTCATTTAAAACATGTAACAGACATCATTTAAAATCATATTAGTGAAATCCTTAATGGAGGGTAGATCTCAAGAATTTTATCTTAGTCACTCATTATCACTTTTTATTTCTGATTTAGGTTAGTTGTCCTAATATCCCTCAGTTTGGATTTAATGGAAAGTGAATAACAATATTTTTAGTTTATACACCTTGGGATGATCAATATTTATCATGAATAGATACATCTATGTTTATTTTTTGGGATGAGGTGTTTGATTGTATATTTTGTGTCAATATGCATAAATTTTCATACAATTATTGTATAACACCAAAGACCTACTAATTTTTTTAAACCTTCAATCATTCTAGTTTGGAAGTGGGATGATATATCTTTAGACATTATCATTATTTTAAATAAAACTTATAGAGTTAGATATATGACTCAGGTTACCATTGATTGACTTAATAAATCATATCATTTTCTTTCATATTATGGATATGGTGGAGGTAGAACAACTCATGCGTTTTTATGTTCTAGATTTCATGAAGCTGGAAGGAGTTCCTTCTGCAATTGTTTCCAACATAGACCCATGTTCTTTGGAAATTTTTACCAGGGTAATGGCTACTCAATTTAGATTAATCATGTCATATCACCCTCAAATATATGGTCGGACTAAGAAGGACATTCATATTCTTGAGTATATGATTCAAGAATGTGTTCTTTAATTTAGTGATTCTTGAGAAAAGAATATGTCTTTAAAAAAATTTCTATAATATTATTTATTTGGATTTGATTAAAATTAACCTTTTTAAGTGTTTTATGGGTGGCCATGTTGATATTATTTGTATTTTTATGTCATGGGAGAATGGTATTTAGACAGGACAAACCTTGTACAGGTGATGAAAAAAATGGTATATTTTATATGCAATAGTTTAGAGAAGGATTTGAGTAATCATAAATACTATGTAGAAAATATTAATCTCTCATTAGTGTTAGAGGTTGGAGATCGAGTCTTTATGAGATTTCACCTCACTTGGGACATCATAAATTGGGTATGTATGGTAAGTTTTCACCGATGTATGTTTAACCTTATGAGATCATTGAATGTTTTTGAAATGTGGCTTGTTAGTTGGACTTTCCATCTCACCTGACATCGATTCATGACACATTTCATGTTTCATGTCTAAAGAGTTTTCAACCTAATTCATGTCATGTACTTGAATGGGAAGACGTTAATCTTGATCCCAACACATATATTGTTGAACAACTAGTTTAGATTATATATCATCAAGATAAGTTACCATGTGGTAAAATAATTCCTTTAGTCTATGTATGATATCATCACAAACAAGATATCCTCAAGATGTGGTTGAAGGAATCATTGATGAGGGAGTATATGTGTTATATCTTTGTGAGATGAAAATCTAGATCAATTTATAGGGAAGATTTATTTTAGGGCGGGTAGAATTTTTCTCACCTCTAGGTCATAGGTATTCTTTAGATTGATCTTAGTCTATTCCCTATGTCATTCTAGAGTTTTTTAGGAGTCAAGGTTTGGAAACGTAGAGTTTTGCAGAGACCAGACAAGATTAATGGTTTAGGTGCATGACTAGTACTAACTAAGCGGTAACTACATGGTATGAAACTATGTTATTAAGTGGAATTTTTAATGTTTTTATAATGATTTGTTAAACCATGTGACTCACATAGTAAACGTTTTGGGTGTCTATGTGTTTTTTAGAGGTGTCTCCTAGATTGAGCATGGGTTTTCAAACCATTAGGATCTTCCTCAAGTAACCATGTGATTTAATTTTCAAAGGATAGAATCCACAATAATTATGATGCATGATTTGATAAATATTGTAGCCTAACCATGTGTCCATATGCTAATTACTTAAAATTTAGAATTTACCTTGATTGCATTGATCATTTTTATATCTAATATACTTTTAATCCCTATGAGGCATAAACTATCCTCTCTCCAATTATCTATAGAGTTCCCTCCTTAGAAACATGATTAATTCCCTTCATTTTTGGTGGGTGTTTTTAAGGAATTCCCAATTTTATCCAATATATTCACTTCTCTAAAAATATACCTTCAATGTCTTTTCCCCTTATTTTGTTGGAAGTTGATTGGGTTATGATTTTAATATCTAGAGTGTTTGATTGGTAATTGATTATGTTTCTTATGTATCAAGTATTTTTAGGACCAGATATCATTGTTTCCAATCTATATTCTCAAAGTTGACTTTTTTCCTCCATTTTTGAGGTAATTTTCTCTATAAAATGTTGTTAACCCATGAATTACCTGATTTTATTATAAATTAATTTGGTTTGGTTTATTACATTGATGTAATTTATATTAAAAAATCGTTTTTATGGTATGGAACTTTAGTGGCATGAAAACGGGGGGTTTAAAGAGTTTTTACTATAAAAAAATATCTTATGCGCATTATGTTTTTGATTAAATTCATCAAATAAGATTTTGAATTTAAAATTAATGTAAAAAAATGGTATCAATGATTGTTTTATATGAAAATATCTTATAATTTGTGATTGTTTTTTATTTAATTTCTTTGGAAGACGTGGCACATTGGGAACCTTAGGTTCATCAGGTTATAGACATATGAAAACCTTAGTGAGTGTAGAACCACTATGGGTTATTATTATGATATATATAGACTATATTAGGAATTTATGTTGGTAATATTAAATTTATTTCTAAATTGGGTTTCCTTCACAATTCTTATTTTTTATTCCTATAGGCTAGATCCCACTTTTTCTTGGTTTAATATCTGATTGTATTATTTCATGTTTTTTTTCTCACGTGTTTACAGTATGGTATTCCCATGGATAATTTTGTATATGTTTTTAAATGATCTTTATTATAGTAATCATATTCCATGTATATTTGAATATGAAATTATTTAAAATAAACCAAAGAATGTTTGAAAAAAATGATATTTATATTATTTTTCCATGTAAACTTGTTTTATTTTAAATAAAGAACTAATGGTTGTTTGGGATATAAATTTTATAGATTAATGGTGGTATCCTCTTGGTATTATTCATGACACCCTATATATTAAATTGGGTGTATGTGGACTAGGTTTTTCATTACAAGGGTAAAGGGAAGGGAATCTTGTATCTCATTGGCTTCTCTTGGTTGGTTTCTTCTTCATAGTGGATTAGGATGAAGGGGATAATTGGTCAAATAAAGACTTTTTCTCAACTTATCTTATTTCATATTTGGGTTTAGTATCTTTATAATGAAACTTTATATCTCGTGGTTGATTTATATTTTCATTCACGTTTTACTATGTTGTTTGTCTCTTTTTAGTTTTACTTGACACAAGTTTTATAGGCTTTCTATTTATCTCCCCTATATGAAAATTCATCTTTGTTGACACATTATGTCAACCTGGGCTGGTTCATTATAGTATAACCTGGTAACCAAATTCCTAATTTTTTTGAAAAATCATAAATCCTAAATAAAATACATATAAAATATAATAAAATATATAACTATATAAACCAAATAGACAATGAGATATTTGAGTGTTAAGATAGTTGTCGATAACTTTGGCAGCATTGGATCAGTACATTGAAGTTCTCTGTGCCAAATTTCAATAGAATGATTAAACAAAATTATGTCACACAATATAGTTTAAATAAACAAAACCTATGTATATATATTGAACTAGTTCTATTAAACCCTATATATTGAGTTCTTTCTTCCATAACTAACTTTAAAACTTATAATCTAGTGGATTTCTTATTTCCTTAAACTAGCATGTGGGTGTGTAGGTCCAACAAACTATTTCAAAGTTGTTCAAATATGTTTCCCATATAATATACTATGTATATTCCTTCTTTTCATTTGTATGAAATCTAAATTAAATATTCTCAAAAATAAATTATTTGTTACTATAAAAAATAACTTCAATAAAGACAAAAATATCAATTCTGAATTTTTGTAATAAATATTAAATAAAAATTGTAATTATGGTATTATTTTTGTAAGTATGGAGTTTAAATTTAACAATATTAATCCATCATGGTGTTTTTAAAATTATACAAAAAATAATTCCAAATTACTTCACACACAATTGAAAATTTTTATAAGTAATTTTGGAACAGTTAAATCAAGAAAAATAATTACAAAATAATTTAAGTGAATTGAAATGACAAAATATATGAAACATTGATCAAAATTTTATATTCTGATAAACAAATTATTGATCATATGAATTTAAAGAGAAACATATGACTTTGAAAATTATAGTATGACTTTTTATCTCGTATTTATTTCATATCATATGAGTTCAAAAAGTTTCATATTATTTTGACAACCATAATACTTTGAAAAAAATTATATGGCTTCATAAGGTAGTGTGTATGACTTTTTGATCTTGTATAAATTTACAATTTTCAAAATTTTCATTATTTAAGACTTAAATGCTAGACCATAGTAATTTAAAAATCGTATGAATTAAAAAACATATGCCTTTGAAAAAATGGATCATACGACTTTAAGAATAAAATTATATTAATAAAAATTTATTACCTTAAATAACCAAATCATATAACTTTCGACAAAGCATATGAATTTTTACAAAAAAAAAATCAAAATCAAATAAAATTAGAATAGAAAAATAAAAAATGAATAAATAATAACCACAACAAATATGATTAATCAAAAAATAAACTATGTTGTGAGATTTTATAATTATCAAATTATGAAAACTTTGGTATATGAGTTATAACCAAACTCATACAAATGTGGATATTTATCTAAAAATAGTTCATTATACACATGGGTAACTATAATAATAATTCAATAAAAAAATCTTCTACAAGTAGTATAATCTTAAAACACATTCCTTTACTCATGTTATATGCAATGAAATAATAGTTTTGTAATTATAAAAATATAATTATGTGGTGTTACAAGGGGCCATTAAACATTTATTTTTGAAGTATAAATAATTATGTAACACAGATTGAGTTAGACTATAAATTTTTTTGTAGGGTTGTTCATTGTCATCGAGTGATTTTACATTGATTATTTAATAATAGGTCATAACATTTTTTGGATATGTTTTAGATAATTAATTATGTAATTATTATACCAAAACATAAAAATATTACACCCTAAATTTATATATAAGATCAAGTCATGAAGGATGTGTTTAGTATTTTTCATTATGAGAAAATTGATACGACCCAAATGAATTCCATGAAATTTAAGTTGTTTCATGTTGTGTTGTGTTACACTATTACTAGTTGATCTTTATAATTTTTATAGGTTTATTCATGACATAAAATCTAGAGTGGGAATTGGATTTATGACCTGATTTTTAAAGGAATGTAGGTTTTAATTATTCTATGTCATAATGTATTATGTTGTGAAATAATCATAATGAATTAGTAATTTTACAAGTTTCTAATTTCATATGTAAACATGGATGATCTGATATTTTAATGGGACATTTTTCACTGAAATTCTGAAGGCCCAGTTGGAGGAATTTTCTTATGATTCTTAAAGATTATTAATGTATTAAATAAATATAATCATAGGGTTTTTTATTTGATTAAAAAAATGACTACTTGCATGAACAAGAGAATAAAGAATAAGTGGATTGAATATATGGATTAGATAGTGGTTAGTTTAAGAGAGAGGGAATTAAAAATATTTTCCTAATTATCAGTTTAAGGAGATCATCATATTATAAAGTTGAAGAATATTTCAATGAATATAGAAGTTTTTTTTTGCTTCATAGAGATCAATATTATTCACCTGAGTGAGTCATTAATTATTGAGTGAGATACAAGTGAGTTATAATTCTTGTGATGGGTTGTAAACCAATAGAGACAATGATTCCACTATTAATTTTTCAAATCAAAGCGTGATATAGTAAATTTTGGTACACTTGAACATCATTGAGTGGTTTCTGATTGAATGTATCCTAGTTAGGGTGAGCCAAGTAAAATTGGTAGTTTATGCTAATATTTTATTGATTATATATTCCATATGAGATATATTAATTATCTCAGTAACTAAAAAATAATATAGTTTTAAGGTGGTGTTTTTTATTAAGATACATAGATTCACCCCCTCTCATGGTATCCTTCTAGTGTGGGACTAACAATTTTACTCTGAATTATAATTATTTTTAGTTTTCTTTGATTTTTTTGGCTTCATTTAAACACTTTTAAGGGGTATAAAATTTCTATAAATTATTTATTTCAGTATTTATCATTTCTTAAAGAAAATATTTTTGAAAATTCAAACTCACTCTCTCATTATTCTGTTAAGTAAATATTCATTTTCTAAGGATAATTTAAACCTGTTTTAACATTTTTATCATTATTTTTAGAAAATGAAAATCAAAATTCACAACCTCAATTGAGAATATTTAGAGTATAATTTGGTATGATAGAATCCATGTTATTAAGTTATCTTTATTTATTTTTCACTTTTTAGTCCTTGAACAAATAGAAAATTATAAATATATTTCTTTGTGAAATTGGGATGCCTATAAAAAAGTATGTTAATGAACCCAATCAGCAACCAAGCATTAATAGACACAACTATGTTCAATGGAAAATAAAAATGAAATATTATTTTTAAAACCTTGGTTTTGATATATGGGGTAGCCTTGAATATATTTTTGATAAGTCTATGGTTCCTAGGAATGAATAGAGTGATGAAAATGGATCTTATTATGGAAATAGTAAAAAAGATATAAAAATTACTGTTTTTTCACTATGTGAATATTAATGTTATCATGTATTTGTATATTAGACTACACATGTGATTTGGGATACTTTAGTTATTTCCTATGCTAGAACAGAAAATTATAAGGAGGTTAATTTAAATAAATATAAAAATTGATAAGGTATATTTAAAATTAAATTAATGATTAAATTTATAAAATATATTATTGGGTTAATTAGATTATCAACACGATGATATCTCCCTGAATGAACACATCAAAAATGAGTATATTTTAAGACTATTTAAAACTATATCTAATAAGTATATTAGTTCTTTTATAGTTATACGAGAATCATGAGATTCTAAAAAACTAGAGTAATTTTTATTTTTGGAAAGTTAAGGATGTGTGAGGACAATATTAATTTGAAACATGGAGATGATAATGAACCTAATAATAATTTGAATGTATTTATGTTCTCCATGAAAGATATTAAAACCTTTATGGAATTCAAATGTTGTGAAACTGATGATACTAATTATATATAGATGGATAACATATCTAGGAGATTAAAAAAATTTATAGTAAAATAATAAACCATTCCAAAGACCCTTGAATATTAATGTAATGTATGATAGAATATATGAATGTAAGAAGGAAATAGTTTCTAGTTATTTGATGTGGTAAAAGTTAAAAAATGACACATCAAAGTCGAATGCAAATATTTGAAATTCAAAAATCATTATGAAAAAGGAAATAAATATATAAGACAAACAAATTGGATTCCCCTGAATGAATATTTTGTAATTTAAACACAATAGTTTTATAGAACAATATGAAAGAGAAAACTTCTTCTTTAGGATATCACATATTGAGGTACCTTCAATTTATATATCTTTAGTCGATGAAATTATTTATAGTTTTATTATATATTTTAAGGAATTGGAATAATATTGTTCTTTTTTATAAGAAATTATGAATAAGGAGAAGACTAAGTAAAAAAATTAATTAAAGGACAAATTTATTATTAATTAATGGGTTGAATGTTCAAAAAGATAAAATAACCAATAAATAAATTTGGAAAGAGATGATTAAATTCCTAAGGATTATATTGGACTACTTGTAAAGGACCCAAATAAACTTATTAAAGGTAGCTAAACCTTATAAAAATTAAAGAAACACAAAAAATACATAGATCAAAATTTGTATTAGTTATTAATAATGTCACAAACCAACCAAGATTATCTTGAATCATCACCCAATTTATCCCAAAATTTATCCTATAGGATGTTCCAAATTTCCATGGGCTAGAAACCAATTATAAAATATTAATAAAAATACCATTTTAAATAATTTAAACCATGAAAATATATAATTAAACATTGATATATTTTAAGGAATTTGGTACTATACATATATACACTGGGTTTCCATACATAACTAAATAAATAGTTTTAAAAAATTAATGAAAATAAAGTCATAAATAAAAAACAAAAATTTAACCCATGTTACATTTAACATAAATAATTATGTTAAGTAAATATTTTGATACAAGGATCCCAACATTAGAAGATATTTGAAGTGGTGAGTACATGCACAATCTAAGGAAACCAAAGAGGATCCCAAAAATACTAAACTAACAATATTCATTTAACCCAATGTCAGTATCAAACATAATCACAAAAACCAATTTATTTTGTGAATGGTGAGAAGGAATCCAAAGGTATTATCATCACAGTAACCTAAAATTGAACCTATAAAATATATTGAGTCTTTGTACAATGAGTAGAAAAAGTAGGGTGTGAAAAAATCATTACTAGTAAGTTGTCACTAGGAAATGATTTTATGTGTTCCTTTTATATGTAATTATTTTAATTCTTCATTGAAATAATATTTAGAGAAATAATTTATTTAATTCTTTAAGTAAACAAATCCACATAATTATAATCCAAATCCTTTTTAAAATAATGCTTTACATGATAGAAAGTTGGTGAGTTCTAGGAAATTTAATTAAAACCCGTCTATAAAGAAAGAAGAAAAATGAATTTAAACCATGATAGTCTAATAATTAAGTTTGAATCCATCCTTTTACAATTAAATTATAAAATATTTTTAAAAGTAAGTTTAAAACCATTAACATAATGAAATAATTCTACAAATATAATGTCTACATATATATGGAATCTCTTAGTTAAGAAATACATAAATCTAGACGACGTAGATTAAACTATTGAGTGAAACTTTACCACTTTATATTTTTATGTTTTGATAATTAAAAAATAATTATTTAATTGATTTAATATTATTTTTTAATCATACATGAATTTTAGAAGAAATTAATGGTTTTTAATAATTATTTGTTTTTAAAATTTATTTTTTTATTATATTATGTTAAATTAGTTTAAATTTATATAGTTTGTTTCCAAAAGTTTTCTACATTTTTTTATCTATAATATTTGGTTGGTTTCCCTATAGTTTAAATTTTTTCAATGTATTATACCTTATGAACATTAGTTTATACAGTATCCGACCCATTTTTTAATATATTATACCTAAAGTATAGGAACTACCCTATGAAGAAAATTTCAACCCTATAAATTTTATCCATATAAAAAGCAATAAACATTACTAAGTCTTAAAAACAAACCTTGAATAGTTTATAATGAACACTATTAAGAATAATGAACCCTATAAAGGAGGATGTATCCTATGAAAATGAACCTTACAAATATCCTATAACCTATATACTTTAAACCTTGTGAAATATAGATCCTATGAAAATGAACCATATGAAAAACATGAACCCTATAAAATTTCATCCTTATAAAGGATATATAATACAAGTATAATGTTTCTTATAAGGATTAAAACAAACTAAGAACATATACCATATGAAAATTTTGGAACCTTGTGAGAAATGTTTCAATCTTAAAAAATTTATGTATCTTTTAAAAATATAATCTAAAAAATTATGTAGATTGAAAGAACAATATCTTATGGTTTGAATATCTTACATTCTCACTCTATTACACAAAATGTTTCTAATATTACAAAGATCATTTATATTATGAAGAAAATATTTTCTATCTTATCAAAGAAAATTATATCATAAAGAATATATAGATTCTTACATGCAACATATGATTCAATATTTTTTCTTTTCAAAACAAAAAAAAAATATGATTTGTTTTGATATTTTTGTGTATTTTATTTTATTTATATTTTTGTTACTTGTTTTCTTTGATTTACTTCATTAAAAATTAATTATTAATTATTTATATTATATAGTATGTTGTTTGGAAGTAATTTATGTAGAATTAAATGATGAACATGTGGGGGAATGTGTGCTTCATATAAACACTTTAATTTTCTAAGAATATATTCAAATGTTTGAATTTTCATTGAATTTACTACAAAACTCTATGAATGATCATCTGGTAACCATTAAAATTATTTAAGGATAATTGAAAACTTATTGAATGTCATGCTTAAAGGGGGTAATTATTATTTTTTCCATTTATTATTTTAATGGATTATTTTGTAATATTTTTTTAGTTTTAAATAATATCAAAGTTTCTTCCAAATTTTAAGTAGTTAGTTAAAATTGAAAATATAGATTTACATAAACAAAAATTAAGAAAAAAATTTAAAGACTTATATAGGAAATCATTATAGAAAAAAATTGAAGTATTTCTTTGATTTCACATTAGTGATTGTGATTCAGAAAAGAGGAAGTTAAATGACTATAATATTTGAATTTTTTAGGCATGAATTAAATATTCTAAAGATGTTGTTAATAAATATAATCTATATATAATGTCTGAAAAAACTAGTGAGAAATATTTATGTTGAGGATACATGAAATGGGTAAGATAAGATGAATAGTGTGGAGTAAAAATTTTAAAGTACTCACTTTACACACTGTTATCAATTATGTTGGGATCCTTTTTAGTAGGACTTTATCATATGACATTCTTCTACTGAAGTGATCTAAGACTACTACGTCACTCAATATTTCATCATATTTATGGTTTATCTATTGAATTATTCTTCTTATATTTTTTTGTGCATGGTTTTTTGTATGTTGTTTTGTTTTAAAAATAAGAATCGTGGTGCCAGGTTATACCACCAATATAAAAGGGGTGTCCTAGGTTGTTCCTATTTGTATAAAATGGAAGGACTTGGGTTGTTCCTATTGGTAGAAACATACAAACTATATGGCTTTTTCCTCCATGTATACAAAGTTTTGTTTATATGGGTTGATACTCCATGTGTGACAAAGTCAGTTGTAATGGATTGTGACAGCCCTATATAATTTAGGCCCCAATATAGTGAGTTCAATACTCTCATGTTCATAGTTTTAAGAATATACATAGGATTTGTTTGATATGAAATGTTCTAAAAATATCTATTGGTATTAATTATTAATTTATTAAATATAAATAATCCAAACCTTGAATATTTATTTAAAATTTATAAACCAGTCAATACACCCCCCCCCCCTCCTCTTGACCTTTCATCAGTCCCCCTACTTGGAAGAAATATTTGGAATTAAATATTGGACCTTAAAAGAATTATAATCACTATTTTATATATCATTTTTTCTAACTATATCCTTAGATTAACTATCCAGAGAAAATAAAAACTTATATGGAAAGATTGAATTCTTATAATGGATGGATTCCTCAATGACCACCATTGTCTGATTGAATTGATTTTTCGTATTTGAAATCTTGGATGGAACCCATCTTCAAGAAGTTTACTTTTGATCACATGACCATAATGATAAAATAATAAAATTTACATGAAATTGATCCAGAGACAATAATTGGTATTGATGTTGTTACTTATGTTTTAAATTATTAGATGATGAATATTATATATTATAAAATTTCTAGAAATTTTTTTATCCACATATCAATATGTGAAACTGCACATTCTTTTTAATTTACATTTCCAGTTTCACAATATGGAATTGAAAAATTTTAAAAGAACTAAACTTTTGATTCCTAGAGATAAAAACCAAAATTTAAAAATGGGTTTAGAATAAATATATTATCATATGTTTCATAGATTTACTAGTATTGTTTATAGAATGAGTGCTTTCATATAATCCTTTGATAGTATTATTAATTTTTAAATATTTTTTAGAAAATTAATGAAGAAATGGAATTATAATAAAGATTATATATATAATAGATATACTTTTAAGTAATATAATCTTAATGAACTTATTGATTCTATATTGAGATATAAATTAAAAGATAAGAATATTTTTTATGAATATAATTCTAAGAAAAAATAAATAAATTTTAAATTTTCTAAAATTACTTGATACTCATTGGATTCGAAGTTACAAGAAAATAACAATGATGATGTGACTCAAATTTATGAAGTAGTGTACAAATGAAAGAAGTGATATTCAATAAAGGATATTAGATATTATCCAAGAGATGATCATAGATCAACCCAGAAATGAAATGTGTTTTCTTATGAAGTTATGCAATTAACTTATTATGAAGACAGTATAAAAGTAAATATTAATCCAAAATTTATAAAGTTAAGGAAATAGAGAAATAAAAATAATCTAAAAAAGGAGACCATGTCCCTTTTATTTGAATAGATTTACACTGAAAACTCAAATTCAAGTTGAGAATCTTGTTATGAAAAGGTATTGGTGAATGTATGATTAATGGAATCCTCAAATAAGGTTAATGAATTGTAAAATGAGTCTATTATATATAAATAAGAAAACAATTATTGATGAATTATATTATTAAATTGAAATATTAAATAATTATACTTTTAAAATTTCAAATCTGTATAATGAACTCAAGAATGGGGATAAGAAACTGATTAAGAAAAAAGTATCACACTTGAAGAAATTGAAAAACTACAAAATATAGATTCTAGTATTGATGATAAAATCTATTCCAATTTAGAAATTATTAAAATGTAACATATTAAACAGAATGATTATATTTTTGAAAAAAATGATTTTCTAAAAATAAAATATAAATCTTTCTTAGAAGAAAATGATAAGATTAATAATAAAGTTTAAAGTTAAAAGGCAGATCAATATATATTTGATCAAATAATTGAAACTATAGATAACATGGTAATAATGAACAGAAAAAATAAACCAAATACATGTCTGGGTTATGATAATCAATTACCTAAAATATACAATACATGTTTTTGGAAATGTTTTAAAGTAAGTGCATCTATAAAAATTTACATTAGAAGTGGAATGAAAGGAAATTATGAAAAAAAGGTTTCAATTGATATTTAAAAAATCACTTGGAAATATTGAAGCCTTTATTTATGAATTATTATCCTTAGTAATTCTTATCAATAAATTTTCAAAATTTTCTTGGGTTCCTAAGAAAACATTTCCTACCTTTATTGGACCAAATTTTCATTGGTATCAAAAATGTCCTAAATAAGTTTTTATAGGAAATATGTCTTAGAAGACTCAAGAAAGAGACGTGGTACATAGATAGTGGATTTCCAAAGCACGTGAAAGGATATGAATCAAATTTTCTACCATTTAATAAATTTGAAGTAGATAATTTGAATTTTGGTGACAACTCAAAAGTTATAGTTAAAGGATTTGGTGAGATTGGAATTTAAAAAATCTATTATCATTTATAAAGTTTTATATCTTGAATAATTAAAACATAATATGATAATAGGTTAAAATTATGTGATGACGGAATGTTTTTAAAATTTTAAAATGATAAGTTAATTGTTTATAAAGATGAATATGTTTTGTTTATGAAATGTGAAAGGATGATATTTATTCTACTATTTTAGGTAAAATAATATGACAAATTATCAAGTGTTTAAATTTTATATAATTGGGAAATTTTATATGTATAACAGGCTTGGATATACTTGTTTTATACTATAATAGATAATTTTAAATAATTACTAAGTGTTTTCGGTGTTTGAACAAAAAGTGGACAAGAAAAATGTATGTGATTCTTACCAAAAAGGTGAACAACACAGAGAGAGTTTCAGATTCATAAAGGATGTTCAAACTATAATACATTTATAACACATTCATATTGATTTATTTAAAAATATAAAAATGGATTTCCTTAGTGGTAAAAGGCATATTGTTTATAATAGTGGATTAATCTAGAAGATTTAAATAGGTTTATTTTTATCCTCATAAATCTAAAATATTTTGAAAATTTTCTATTTAATATAAGCTAGTTCAAAATGAGAAAGGATATTTAATTTTAATTATTATAAGTGATATAGGTGTAGAGTATTTAAATCTTAAAAATTAAAAAAAACATGGAAAGGGATATTTTCATAATTTTTCATCCTTTAAAACACATTAACAAATTAGGTAGTTGAAAGGAAAAATAGGAGCCTATAAAAAATGAGTAGATCTGTGTTAAATGAATTCAAAACATCTAGATATGTTTTTTATAGATCTGTAAATATAGTTTTATATGTTTCTAATATAATTATTTTAATAAATATTCTAAAGAATATAGATTTTGAGTTATGGAAGTTAAGAAAACCTAAATTTGGATATTTTAGATATTTTAGTTGTAACATATATAATCTTTATGAAGTCCAAAACCCAATTTACTCCCAAGTAAATGAACTCGGTCATCTACATGGCCTCAAGTGTGCCTCCTCATATGTCAGAGGTTGTCAACTAGTAGTGAGGGATTATAGTGTAAAAGTGGGGGTATTATGCCCTCTGGTTATAGTGGAGTAAAGTAGAGATATAACAGTTCAATAAATAGAGGAATCATGATAATGAATAATAAAAAATACTGTAAGAATAAATGGATATAACCATGTAGGAAATAAATTAATAAATCAAAGATGAATCAGAGTCATATACAAAAATAAAGATATTTCATGTCTCTACAAAAGGGAAATCATGTATACATGGAAGTAGAAAATCAGTGTAATACATGTTACAAAAAATAATCAAAATACTAAGAATTATCCAAGAATCATAATCCTTATCAGGGTCATCTAATTCATATATCTCATCCTAAAGCAGGAAAGTCAGGTTTCCAAAGAAGTATGTTCCCCCTATCTGTACTTAAAATCATATAATATGTTAGGGTACCAATGGTGAACCAAATAGGGTGTGAGATAAATCTCAACAGGCCACCATCAATAGCATCTAAACTATCCTATCTATGAATATTAGCTATACGGTGTATAAGTATATAAAAAAGTAATACTAGAACAATAACTCATACCTTCTTCAACCACAATTGGTGTCTTAACAAGTATCATTAATTAATTATAATTTATTATATATAAATATATATATATATATATCATGTGAAGGTATCAACAATAATTGGATAAATCATAATAATAATAATAAAAGAGGATCCACGGTGAAACCAATGCATCTTTGACCACAAGGGTTTGCCAACTCATAGTAGTCACATATGCAGTCTAGCTATATAGGAGTCTGGGAGTAATCTAAGGAGGCACACCCAAGGAATTCCATTCTAAAGGAGCCTAAATGAGTCCATGGATCTTATCCATAGTTACCTTAGGCTAAGAATGACTAGGACCAATGGGGTCAATCCATGGAGCCATGTGTCCGAATACATCAAGCTAAATCCAAGGAGTGTATCCAAGGCATTCTAATATCTTGAAAAACATCAAGTGAATCATTGGTACTAGGATGATTCATTCAATTAATAATAAAAATGTTATATTCTATGGTGGGTATCTCCGATGGAAATCAGATCAATGAATTGGAATGGAATCCTCTAAGTTCTCAAAGAATTCCCTTGGGAATCCAAGGCTAGCTCAAGTCTAACCATTCCTATAAAGATTAAAAGGTCCCAAATCAATAGTCAACTTATAATCATTCCAATTATATCATATATAATCATGGTCATGTAATACAGTTGAAATTTAATCATTTAATAGGTTTATTCCATCACCTTTCATTAAACTTGACAAGGTGATATCGGGACATGCAACCAATTATCATTTAAATTGCATAATCATTTATTAGGTTTATTCCATATCTTTCACTAAACATTACAATGTGATATAAAGAGATGAAACCAATATCATTTCAACTACATAATCATTTATTAGGTTCATTACATACCATTAATTCAACATCACAAGGGGTAGAGGATATATAACTAATATCAATTTAATTTATAATAATTTAATAGGCCAATTTAAAGAAAAATTAGTTATGAAGGAACACTTACCTTAATAATGGTAAAGTTAGACAAACTCTAATGGTATCCCATAAAATTATAATATGAGTGACCAAAGGTATAAATGAAGAATGAACCAAAAATGGGGGGGTTTACATTGAGTTATCACCCACTAATGGTATAGAGTGATATAAATAAATCCATATAATAAAATCTAGACAAATTAAATAAGGGAAAATGAACTTAATAAGACAAACCTGATATAATCGGCATGAAACATAATAAAAATTATTTATCGATAGTAAAACATTAAGGGATGAGTCATAGACCACCTACCATAGGCCTGTAGTAGATTCCTCATCCAGTATCGACCCTCAATTTAACCCAGAAAAAAATAAAATTGTGTAATGGACTAACAACCTTAGAATAGGACTTATGATCGAGTATCAGAATAGTGTTGTCAAAAGACATACAAATAATAATATGAGCATAATGATTGCATCAGTTACTAATGGATATCCAAAGATACAATAGGATCTCGATTCAGAGGTCAGATGATGAAACTGGATCAAAGCCTATAAAAAGAGGCTTGGGATCTCAACTGGTAGAAAGGAAGGTCCATTTTCTTCTTAGGGAGGAATTAAGAAGTAGGGGTAAGAGTTATAAAATGTAAGGATGAAATTATAATTTTACCCAAATTCCAGGGGTTTCATGGTTTGACCGCATAGTTGTCAAAACTATGAACCAACTGTGTTCCATGAACTATCCAAAAAGGGGACTCACATTCTTCATACACACAGTTTGAGAAAACATGTTAAAATATTGCTTTTTAGATCTATTTAAAATGAAAAACCTCCACACGGGTGTTCATCCTAGGTCACACGGTTAGTAAAAATCATTTATCCCACTTATTCTCATTGATACGCCCCACATGTTTAGGAGAAACTATGTGGACTGGGGGGGCATGGTTTCTAATAATCAGGAAGACGAGGGGTTTCTTCCACTGGTTGGAGTTCCATGTTCAAAACATGAAATAGACACCCTTGTTTACTTCATAGACTAACTAGGAATTCATATTAGTATCAAACTAATTAATTGTTCTAAAAATTAAAGAATTATTACCTAATTGAAAAAATAGGTTCTTACAGTCTTCCCCCTAAATGAAACTCATCCTCAAGTTTCCCTACCAAGTGTAGTAGAACACTGTCTCATAAAAACTCCAACCACTAAGCACAAAAATTTACCTCCCACTCCCAAGTTTCATCCTTCACATGGTATTTCTACCATATCACCCATACTAAAGTGATATAAATGCCTTAGAGAACCATCTTTCTTTGATCAACAAAACACATGGTCTACTCCTCAAAAGAATCATCAACATCTAACTCAACCTTCTCGGGATCAAAAGTATGAGATAAATCGACATGATAATGGTGAATCTGTGAAACTTAAAAGACATCGTACATGGAATGGTTCCCCTAAGTAAAAAAAAGTGATATTCTACTGGCCCAAATCAATTTAATATTTCAAAAGGAATAAAAAAAATCTATTGTAGCTTTTATTGCCTATATATCTATATATTCCCAAGTCTGGGTGATACCACTAGGAAAACATTATCCCCAAAATAAACCTCTATAGGTCATATAAAATGATCGAAATAATATTTCTATAAAAAATGAGAAGTATACAAACGTTTTCTAATCAACTGTAACGATTCTAAAGTTTACCTCATGCGATGAAGACCTGGTAGCACTGCCTCACCTGCCTCGAACTAGCATAGGGCTGAACGGTATAGCCTACCATATAATGCCTCATATGGATCCCTATGAATTGTTTCTTGGAAGATAATATTATAGTAAAAATCTGTAATAGAAATATGTTTCTACCATAAACCATCAAAATCAATTATTTATTCTGGGAGCATGTCCATCCAACACTTGTATAGTCTTTTCTGACTAAAAATGGGTCTGAGGTTGAAAGGCTTTCCTAAAATTCACCTGTGTGCCCAAATATCTCTGTAAACGCTGTCAGAACCTTGACATGGAATGAGGATACCTATCAAAAATGATAGTGTAGGGACCTGTTGTAGCCATATAATCTCGCAGACATATATTCTTCCTGACCCATCAACTGAGAAAGCCTCTCTAATTGGAAGTAAGTGGGCTAATTTTTTCAGTTGATCCATGACTACCCGAACTCTATCACTACCCGGAGGAAACCTCTCTAATAAACCAAAAAATCTATCATGACATATTTCCACTTCCATTTTTGGATTGGTAACAGTTATAAAAATCCAATAGGCCAATGGAACTCTTCCCTCACCTACTGATAGGTGGAAAACCTAGTGATAAAACATGTGATCTAACATTTCATTCATGGCCACTAATATAGATGACACATATCTTGATACATCTTGTTGTTGACTAGATGAATTTACCACATAGAAGTGTGGGACTCTCACTTAAGCTCCTATCTGATGTCGGTAGGAACCCAGATGTACCCATGTATATATAGGATGTAATCTCCATCAATAGGCTAATTCAAAGGTGGGTCCTCATATGAGATACTTTTCTGTAGGAAAAAACCTTCTAGGTCTAAGAACTTACTTATCTTTACCCTATCATAGAGTAAAGAGGTCGTTGCTAAGGATATAAGAAAATTCTTCTTATGACTCTCTTGAAACTCTAAATATAGCTCAAAAAAATAGGTCCATCAATTTTCATTCACCAATGGATTCGTGTATGACTTTTTCCTTAGTCTTTCAACTCAACACATTAGCTATGGAATTTCCCTTTCTAGGTATGTAGGAAATCTCAACATCAAAGTACTAATGTTATTAGACCCATATTAACTTTATAAGATTAATGTTATTCTATTTAAAGATATATTTATGCCACTTGTGGTCCATATACCCCAAAAAGCACTAACCCATCAGATAGTGCCTTCAGCAATATAAGTCATGAACAAATGTTTCAAGATTGATTTCATGAATTAGTTATACTCATGAGATCTCAACTGGAAAGAACCATAAAAAATGGATCTATCCTCTTACATTAATATTGTACCCAGCCTAATTTCTAATGCATTATAGAACACTATATACCCTCTTTTATACTCTAGAATAATTATAATCAGTGTCGAAGTAAGCCTTCCTTTCAACTCCTAAAATAATTTATCACATCATTTAGACAATAAGAACTTCACACCCCAATTAGTAAGACCAGTAATAGGTGCATAAAGGTGTTATAATTCCTTTATAAAATTCATATAATATCGATCTACCCAAAGAAACTTCTTATATGAAAATTTTTCTTGGGATACACTCAAGGAACAAAGGCACTCACCTTCTATAGATCAATGAATACTTCTGATGCTAATATGGAATTACCATATAAGAGAACCTTTTCGATCCATAAATGGAACTTATTGAGCTTAGTATATAACTGATGCTTTCTTGGTGTATTCAAAATTATCTCAAGATATTTGGCACGGTCACTTCAAGTATGAGAATACAACAAGATTGTCTCTACAAAAACCCTGAAAAAAGAATCTAGATAGGTGTGGAAAACCATATTCATCAAGGCTATAAAAATAGAGAGTGTATTCATGATACCAAATAGTATAACAATAAACTCATATAAATTGTAATGACTTCATAAATCCATATGTGGTATATCTTAAGGCCTAACTCGCACTTGATGATAGCACGATCTTAGGTTGATCTCTGATAACACCCTAGATCCTTAGATCTAGTCAAAGAGATCATCGATTTGATGAAATGGATATCTATTTTTAATCATAATTAGGTTCAACTGTCAAATAATCCATGCATAGCCTAAGGTTCCCATCCACTTTCTTGGTGAAATCATGTGTGAACCCCAAGATGAAGTGTTGGGTAAGATAAAATATTTTATTCTAAATCATCTAACTACCTCTTGGGCTCTTGGAGGTCAATAAGAGTAATCCTATACAAATAAAAAATACTAGATATTCTCCTAGAACAAGATCAATCATAAACTCAACCTCTCTCTCAGAAGGTAAGCCAGAAAAATCATTAGGAAATATATCCCTAAAATGATCTATTACTAAAGTAAAATAATAATAATATAAACCCTAATACTCTATATAAACATATAAATCTGGGTTGTCACTCCACCAATCCACTGATTCTCTGGTCAAGATCTATTGGCATAAACATTCCCATCACCCTTCTGAAGAAAAATATTTCCCTCTATTGATGTAAATAATACCCTACGGTGATAGTATTCCATGTAGGTGTGAGAGGTAACCAACTAGTAAATCCTAATAATGACATTGAAACCCATCATTTTGAGGAAAAATGGTCTCATAAGAAATTAAAAATTCCCACATCAAGGGGAATGTCTTTTCATTAGTGTATATACTATAACTGCACACCCAATGGTATGCCCAGAGTAATCACCCCACAGAAGGACTAAATTTATAGCATGAGACTTTCCATAGTTGATAAAGAGATAAAGGAGTGAGAGTCACCTATATCGAATAAATTAGATATGATAGTAGTGACTAATAGTATAGTAACTCTTTCAGATGATAGTTCTAAACTCTGATCCTTTGGTATTGGTTGTAATGCATGAAACTAGCTTGATCCACAACCCTAATCTATAGTTGGACTACCTTGACCAGGTTTTCTTTACTAGCATTGATAATCATATGTCTTTCTACCATTGTCATGACCTACTCCCAGGCCTGTACTTCTAGTGTTACTCCATCTTCATTCCTAAAGTAGTGTAACTGATCCCGCTCTAGAATGTGGACTTGGTGCGGATCCTCTTTAACTATAAATTGGTGAAGCATTCTAGTAGAATCTCTAAATATGGCCCATCGAGCCTTAATCACAGCACTCGAGTGGGTCTCTATCACACAGAGGCTTCACATTACATTTTCATCCACATATGTGTAATATAATAGAGCTTCTAGTTTGGATACTATGACCTCCATTTCTCTAAAAAGAACCCTCAAGGATATGATTTCTACAACCAGAAGAGCTACTACACTATCTAAGTATTGAACCTCTATGCCCATAATTGTCATCTTGGATCAATTTGAACTCAATTATGAGAGTTGGATAAAATATACTATTAAATTTTTATGGAATAAATACATTAACCAATGAGGGGATGACGAACTTGATCCCATCCTTGAAACATCTCACCCACGATAGCTCATCGCTAGCTAGAATCAGTTCAAAAAATTACAACTCGGTAAAAATGTGCTAAAAATTCTATAACGAACATAGAAACCAGATCCGGGTGTATAAACTCTTTAGTTCTGTCATCTCTCTGTGTTTGAGGGAAAAAGTAATCATAGAAATTAATCTAGAAGTTCACCTAGACCATTCCCTAATGATAACCAGCCTAAGTAAATACATCCCACTAGTGCTTGGGGGAATCACACCTCATATAGATGTCAAGATTATCCTTCCACTATAGAGGTGTCTCTAGATCTTCGATGATATAAATAATGGACTCTATCCCAGACTTAAAATCATGAGGACCTCTGTCTCTCTAAAGGATGGGATGATACTGTTGTTGAAAATCATGAGTTGGATTAGAAGTCATAGGTGAAAGTCATGGATCACCTTGCATTGAATTTATTAGACATAGGAAACCCTCTTGAAGCTAAGTGTAAGCACCCAATTCTGGAATTTTAGGTGGTGAATCAAGTGTCACTGCTAGATTCATCACTATTTTCTCTGTCCCGCCAACATTGAATCATGATTGTGTCTACCCTATTGGCGCATGACTAGAGTCCATCTTAGTGGCACAGGCTTACAAATTCCTAGAACATGACTTAAAACAATATTTTAAAGTTGGTAGAGTCACTATCATAAGAAAATCAAAATAATAAAGGCTCACTACCCAAAATATTACCCCAAATGTATTCTTATAAGTTTTTGGTATTGGTAGGCATTCATGTTTAATTTACAGTGGATATGGTATATAGAAGGTTAAATTTTAATTCAAGGAGTAAAACACTCCTTAAATCATAGTTTTCCACTCCATTTACTATAAACCAATTCATTTAATAGTAAAAAATCTACATTTTAGGTTTTTATGTGATTTTATACCTATAACATGGTTCAATTAAATAGATCTTCATTCCCAATTAATAAAGGCCCAGGTAATTTATAATTTAAATCGACACCCATTTAATTCCAATTATCCCCTTTTACATTTTGTCTCAGAATGTAATGGGTAAATTGTGATGGATCAACTCATTTAATTAACCATTCCAATTTATAAGGTCACCTACACCTTATAATTGAGATTGGTAGTCATGTAATCACAACCAAAGTCCAACTCATGTAAATAGGGGTACATAGGTTATAAGGGTAGTAAGTGACTATTTATGATTCCTCTATAAATCTATAAAAAACACTATTTAGGTTGATGCTGAAATTATAAAAAACAAATTTCCTTTCCCTATAGAAGGCATTATTATTAGAGGTATATAAAACAACCATGGCTTTCTCAATAATCATAGGAAACACAAGTAATGAAAGAAATTAAATAAACCTATATGGCATGAAATAATCATGGAATGTGAATTCAAGGTGCATATATTCATTAATGTAACAATTCTACTTATTGTACCAGGCCAGGGAAGAATCTTCACAAAGCATATAAAATGCCACAATTCATGTGCATCACCCAATGGTTAATGTATATCAACTATAATATGTGAAAAATTGTACAAAAATTATCTCATTCCTAAAAAACATGGTATTTACCATGAATGTGGGTTAGCTGCTCCCAGATGGGGATTACAACCAAGTTACAACATCCTAATCACCTGTCTAAATTTCCAAATAGTAATATAAGAAAATAAAATGCTCTGATACAACTTTGTGACATCCTAGACCTGGTTCACTCTTAAGTAACCAAACTTAGCCATCCAAATGGCCTCAAAATCTCCTCTATGTACGTCAGAGGTTGTCGACTAACAGTGAAGTCCTAGGGTGTGATAGTGGAGAAACTATTCCCTACTGGTCATATTGGAGCATGGTAGAGATATAACAGGTGTATAAAAAGTGGAACCATAATACCAAATATAAAATAATACTTCCAATAGAGATGAATATAACTATATAGAAAATAAATAAATAACTTGAAGCTTAATCAGAGTCATGTAAAAAAAAGATGAAATGTCATGTATCAACAAAATGGAAACCATTCATACAGAGCCTTAGGAAATTATTTTAATACATGATACATAAAAGAAACAAAAGATGAAAACATTCCAAACATCCTAAGCACTGGCCCAGTCATATAATGCCAAGATCCCATCCTAAATTAAGGAAGTCATGTATCCAAATTAGGATGATTATCCTTGTCCATACCTATGATTATATAATATACTTGGTCACCAACGGAGACCTAGATAGGGTGTGATAGAAATCTCAATAATTTGTCACCAATGGAATCTATACTATCTAGTTTGTTAATATAAATTTTAAAATCTGGAGGTATATTATAAAGTAATTCTATTATAACATCTCATGCCTACTTCTTCTTTATCTGGTGTATACACATGTTTCATTAAATAATTATGATTTGGTTTATATAGAAAAATTATGTGAAGGTGTAAATAGCAATGGGATAGGTTATAATAATAATTATTATTATTATTATTATTATAATAATAGAGATTCTAAGGTGAAACCAAGGCATACTTGACCTCGGGAGATAGCCAAATCATAGTAGCATTACATATAGTCTAGTTATATAGCAATTTTAATGTAATACAAGGGATAAAACCATATTAATTCTACTATAAATGAGTTTAACCGAGTCCATGGAGCTCCTCCATAGTAATATTGGGCTAATCATGACTGGGACTGATGGGGAGAATCCATGGCATTTCATGTTAGAATGAATCAAGATGAATCCAAGGAGTGTATCCAAGGAATTAAAATATCTAGAAAATATTTCAAGTGAATCTTTGATAATATGTTGAGGCATTAAAGTAATAATACAAAGACTAAATTTTGTGGTGGGTATCTCCCATGGTAATCATCACAATGAATCAGAATGCCATCTTTTGAGTTCTCAAGTAATTCCCATGGGAATCCAAAGCTATATCAAGTCTAATCATTCATATAAAGAATAAAAAGGTCCAAAGAAACATGCACCCTATATTCATTCCATTTATATCATATATAATCATGTCCATGGGATACTCATTCTATTCAATCATCTAATAGGTTCATTCCATTTCCATTCATTAATCATGAAAAGGTGATATAGGGAAATGAAACTAGTTATCATTTTAATTACATAATCATTTATTATTTTTCTTCTATACCTTTCATTAAACATGACCAAGGTGATATAGGAACATGAAACTGGTATCATTTAAATTACATAATCATGTATTTGGTTCATTCCATGCCATTCATTAAATATGAAAAGGTATAGAAGACATAGAGCCCATATCAATTTAATTTATAATCATTTAACAAGATATGTGATATCTATAAATATATACTTTCCAAAACATGATTTTAAATATTCATTAATTATGAAGGAACACTTACCTTAATAAAGTTTAAGTCAAACTCCCCTTAATGGTGTCCCAAATAATACCAATATGGGTTACCAAAGGTCTTAATGAAGAACTCATCCTAAATGGGTGGTCTGTGTGGAGCTCCCAACCTCCAATAGTATCAAGTGATATAAATAAGTCAGTAGAATACAATTTATAAAATTTAAATGAAGTTAGATGAATTTAATATGAAACACATGGTGTAACTAGCATGTGCCACAATGGAAACAGTTTATAGATGTTTATACTTTAAGGGATGAGTTATAGACCTCCTACCTTATTCCTATAGTATATTTTTCATCTAGTATTATCCCTTAGTTTTGCCCATATTAGATGAAAATATAAGAACATAAGACTTACATGAAAATAGGGAATATGAGTCTTCATAAAAATACAATAGTTGGAATAAATAAAAATGAGCCTAAGGATTAAATCACTTATTAATGGATATCCAATGAGAATATTGGATCTCGAATCGACGGTCGAATGATAAAACATGATCAAGGCCTAGAATAAGAGGTTTGGGATCTCAACAGGGAGAAAATAAGGCCTCATGTCCCTTAGAGGGTGAAATAAGAAAGAGGGGTAATATTTATAGTAATTTATGGTTGAAACATTAATTTTACCCAAATTCAAGTGGGATTCATGGTTTGGTAGCACGGTTATCCAAAACATGCACCAACCATGCACCATGAAATTTCCAAAATGGACACAAATGGTTCGTGTGCACGATTTGGGAAACCATGTGAAAACTATGATTTTTGGCTTTTTTAAAAACTACAGATCCTCTGCACATGTTATCGTCCTAGCTTTCATGGTTAGGGAAAACAATGCGGCCCACTTCTACTCACTAAGACACCTCACATAGTTTGGAGAAACAATGCTAACTTGGCCACACATTGTCTAAAAATTGTGTGACCCAATTGTTTCTTCCACATTCTAGGGTTCCAGGCTAGAGAAAAATCCCGAACAGCCCAATTTCTTTAATTGTCTCACTAGGCATTCATGTTAGGCTTAGGCCAAGGAATTAAATCAAAAATTAATCAATAAGTACCACATATAAAAACTAGGTTCTTACAATATTAAAACTAAAGATTACATAGAAAAATTTGAATAAAAATATGATGAAGGTATACTTTTAGGTTATTCTAATTCTAGTAATTCATATAGTGTTTATTAAAAGGGAAACATAGCTTTTTAGGACTCTATAAATTTTAAATTTGTTGAAAATATTTTAAAATAAAATAATGATTATATAGATCAACTTGAATAAGATATTAAATATTTTAATTTTGGTGAGAATGAGGGTCAAAATGAAAATGAAAATTTTTAGGGGGATACTCACCCCCATAAAAAATCTTGGAAAACACATAAAATCATTTTATAGATAAGGTTATAATAATTGATAATTATATAGTACAGTCTAAAAATTCTTGAATGAAATTTTGTACTTATAATTATTTTATTTTTTATGTTATTCAAAAATATATTCATGAATAATTAATTTATTTGAAATTCAAATTTTCTATAGAACAAGATATAAACTATTTTTCTATAAATAATTTTTTAAAATTATTTAAACCACATAAATCCACCCATGTGCTTTAGAACTAAATGGATATTTACAAAAAAAACTGTACAAATAAGAATATATTATTAGAAATTAATCCATATTAGTAACACATGATTTTCACAACATGAAGAAAAATATTATGTTGAAACTTTTTCTCTGATTACAAGGTTAGAAGCTACTAGAATATTGTTAGATTATACTAATTTTCATGAATTTAAAATTTATCAAATGGATAAGATATTTTATTTTCTTAATGGATTAATTTATAAATAAGTATTTTCAAAACAACCCTTAGGTTTTAACATCAAAAATATCCTAATCATTTTTTAAAATTTCTTATTGAGGTTTATAGACTTAAATATCCTCCTTGATCTTGGTATGAAAGATTACATCAGTCTATTTAGAAAAATATTAAAGGGAATTTAGATCCTATTATGTTTAAAAATAAAAATTCAAAAGATATCTTGATCCTTAAAAAAATATTTTCATAATAAAGTTTTAGGATCATTGTTGGGAAAAAACCCCACAATGTGACTTTGGAATGTTTTTGGGGTTGATTGTGTTTGTTAACAAAGCATATTGAAAAGGTCAGTTGTGGTTTTTCAGTGTGATTGTTGAATAGTTATTCAAAAAAATAGAGATGTGAGTTCGTGATGGTGGTGAGTTTCACTCTAAATGTAACATCAAATCATTATAGTTCAATAAACAAGGAAAGTAGTGTTCACAGTTGAAGGAAAGAAAGGTAGTTGCGTGAAGGGTTGGTTGTGCCTTTAAATTGGTGGATACAACCCCCATTTGATAATCTCAACCCTTAGAGATGTTCATGTATTTTAATCGCATAATAGTTCCAAGAATATATTTATTATGTGAATAAAAAACATAAAAGTCAGTTGTGTGAAAAAAAAGGACTTTTGGATTTAATACCAATTGATTTCTGTGTTGATCCAAAAGTTTCATGAGAATTGATAGTTTTATGATGAGGTGAATATTTTTAAGGTAGTTAATGTTTTATGAGAAATCATAAAATTTTTGTGAATGTTGGTAGAATTTTTTTCAATTCATGTAAATATGTCGCAAAAGATAAAGTTGTAAAAAGCTGCAAGGATTTTCAGAGATTTTCTTTGGTAAAGTGATAGATACCAAGTGGATGAATTTTGAGCTTCATGATGCACCAAGTGAGGTTTAAAAAAATATTAATTCTAGTGATCAAAAGAATAATCTTCTAAAGGAATAGTGAGAACACTTTAATTCAGAGAGCGGTGAGATTTAAAATTTTGATTGGTTGTAAACTTGGAGGGATAGTGAGTCTACATCAAACCTTGTAATAGAAATGTGCTTTAGTGTATTTTTTACATTGTCACGTTATCTTTTTATTATCCATGTACATATCCTACTTATTTTGAACCTTGTAAATTTTTTGTTTCCAATACATTCTCTAATATGCATTCATTTTATGCTACAAGAAAGAGAGTAAAGAGAGTTCTGTTTAATAGTGATACAAGATATATAAATGATAGTTTTTTTAATAATTCATACCCTAATTCACCCCCCCCCCCATGTTATTTATCCTAGTTGGGCTAACAATATACACATGAAAAACTTTGTAAATATTTCCTAGATATAATGACAAGTGAACCTAACATGAGTATTATGGAAGAATTAAAATTCTTCCTTGGAAATAAAATATTTCAAAGAGATTATGGATTTTTTATAAATCAATATAAATATTATAAATATCTAGTAAAAATATTTGGAAATTAAATAGGTAAAAGTTAAAATATCTTTATGAGCACTTCATGAAAAAAATTTGTTGATGAATCTAAAAAATCAATAGATAATAATGTATGTAGAGGTATGATTGGTATTTTCTTATATTTAATTTCTTCTCTACATAATTTAATTTTTATATATTTAATTTATATAATATTTAAATTTGATCCTAATAAAATTCACTTAAAATTTATAACAAGAATCATATAATATGTTAATGGTTATGTAAACCTTCAAATATTTTACCCAGGTATAACTTCATTTGAATTAGAAATATATCTAGATTATGATTTTTCTTGAAGTAAAATCGATAGATAAAGAACAAGTAGAAAGTGATATAGATTGTACCCACACACTTAGGTATGGTGCTGAAAACACATAATAGTTTTCATAATGGTTCTAATATTAAAATAAGTCTCCAAATTTTTAAAAAAAAATATTACAACTAATATTTAGTCGCTAAAAATATAATCATATCTTTAGTTCTAGAGACTGCCAAAACTCATTCTATTTATTTTAAATAGTAATTTTTCCCCCAAATATATAAACACATTCTCTATTATTTCATCTTCACTTGGGTTAAACCTCATAATATATATTTATCTCCTAATATCTCCAAATCATCAATATACCCTATGAAAAATATTTAAAAACATTGGGTGAGTAAAAAATATTTGTAATTGGGTTCTATAGAGTGTGAAAACCTATTTTTTAGAATTCTTGAAAACCACTTAAAAGGGATTTTGATGAAAAAAAATACTTTAACCTTGATAAAACAACTATTTAATATTAAAATTAGATTTTAAAACTTAAAAAGGCTTTCAAAAAACAGATTTCAAAAAACATGATGCTTTCCAAAACTAATTTTGAGAAGATATAAAAATAATTAAGAACTCATTATTAAAAACACAAGCCATAAAATCCCCCATGAAATAAATAATTCCATCCTAAAATCAAAATTTACTTTGGATAAATATGATAATATTTTCATATATAATGAAATTCGTTGATATTCATCAATATTAAGGAGAATACATGGGAAAATAGATCATTAAGGAGTTATATAGGGATAACCCATCACATTAATGGATAAATTTCATTAAGGGTTTGGGTTCACTCCTCATCCATCATCATCGTTTTCAATGTCCAAGTTCCATAATTTTTTAAAATATTTTTATTATATTATTTTTCTCATTATAATTTCCATAGATACTTTATTTTAAAATACTTAAAATCAAAGTTAAAGTTTATTTTATAAAAATAATCGTTAATAAATAAATTAATTGTTAGTTAATTAATACTCAACAAAATGTGTTTTACAATAAATGAATGTTTTAAAAACAAGAATAAAATTATCAATAAAAATAAACTTAAATTTAAAGGAAAAATCCTTTAAATAAATCATTAAATTATATCAAAAATATAATTAATTTTAACTGATCATGATCTATTGATGAATATGAGAAGAAAATATTGCTTCACCATGAAAAATTATAAACATAAAGGATGATGTGGAAGGATCCAATTCATGTTGATAAATTATTTTAAAGGGGAAGAGGGTTAAATATAAAATTAGAGAGTTATCATTTTTAAATAAAACATTTTAAACAAAAAATTTAATTTTTAAACGTCATAATTACCCACATTAAAAAAAAATTAATAGGTGATTTTATTTGAAAGATACCATAAATAAAAAAATCTAGAAATTGAAAAAATAGACGATTTCTTGGAATCTTTGAAATTGAAATTTTTAAATTAATTTACCTTACCATAATTTTAAAAACATGACTATATTTTTGCATTGTAATTCCCTTTCTTTAAAGTTATCTCTTAATAACTCACTCACTCATTATCTTTGTTGCAAATAATAACTAAGGAAAAAATCCTCCTCCTAGTGAAGTTGGATTTAAAACCGAGGAGAAAGAGATCCATTATATAACCAACTTATACTGTGAATTTGATATACATAACCAAAAAAAATTACAAAAACCTATTATTCCAAGGTAAGTAGAAATATAATGACCTTTATATAGGATAAATTTCATCTAAAAATGATATAAGTACCATGACTTGTTGGTCCTTTTAAAATGTCTACGTAGTAATTAATTTACCCCTAATCATACTAAAATACTCTAGGTATATAGGGGATGTGAAATAGGTATATATATTTACATATCATATTAATTACTTTGTAATACTTTCACACTTAGAAGGAGATGGAGACATCATATAGAATTGGTTATAGTTCAATATTTTACTTTATATTTTACTCGAGTTTTACCCTATTATTTGGCCAAAAAATATCTATAAAAATCCATATAGTGGTGTTTTTTATTACTAACAAAGGAAATGAGTTCACCAATTTTATTGCAAAATTATTACATGGACCATGTCCTAAAAATCATGTATCAAGGGTGGTTGAAGTTGAAGGTTGTGGCTTTGTTTATAGATTATCATTTTATTTTTCCATGTTATGTCTCGCAATATTTTGAAGATCTCGTTGAAAATGATTTGCATATATGTGTGTGTGTGTGTTTTTTTAATTTGTTTTTTTATAATAGCCCAAGAAGGTGGTAAAAACAATGAAAATACAAGTCCACATATTTTGTGTGGGTGGTTCAAGATGATGGATAACATGTATATTATCGAATGATCATGTAGAGGTAGAGAGTGATTAAAAAAAATATTAAAATATGTTTATTTTTTAATATTTAAATTGTACTCTCATCATCATTCCCACATCTATTTGGGGCTTGGAATTATGCTCTTTCATATATGGTAATGCGGCATAAGCTATAGTTGAGGTCCTTCAGGTTCTTATGATTTTCTGTGGTTTACCAGCAAACTCACACGTTATGGAATATTTTATTATTATATCTATATTTTTTATATAAATATGGAATATTTTATTTCTATATCCATATTACATTTTATGAATGAAATATATTCTTCTTCCATTTTTTTGGTGCTTATTGGGAAATAATTTGATTTTATAAAAGATAATTCATGTTAAAAATATTTCATAGTTTGTTTTAGTTGAAAAACAATTTATTAAAAAATTTCTACCTTTTTAGAAATAATATTAGTCTCTTTGAGTTCAAATAAACAACTTTATGCTACATTATCAATAGCTAAAGCTAAGTTTATAGGATCTAAAAGTTGTTTAGATCAGTACTTATGGATTAATAAAACTTTAACCAATTTTTTGTTTATTTTAATAAGTTTCTATTTTTATATATAAACTAATATTTCTATTTCTAGAAATCCATTACAAAATTCAATAAATAAAATAATTGAAGTTAGATATCATTTTATTAGAAATCATGTTCAAATGGGATAAATAGGTTTCTAATATGTCCCAACTGATGATAGACTGGAAGATCTTTTTACAAAAAAATTTGATGAGTACAATTTTTAGAAAATTAAGTTTGAACTTGTTATGAAAAAAATATGATTTTACTATGTTATATTCAAAAGGATTATAGAATTTTTTTTAAATTTTTTATGAATCTTTTGAGATTTTTTATTGCCATCAAATGTTCATAAAATGTTCAAGGTCCATATTAAAGGATAAAATGTAACACTGTGTGTCATTATTACATCATTAAAATTATTTATTTTTGCGGTGTTTTAATTTTTTATTTAGGTATTTGGTGCTTTCAAAAATTTTATAAATTACTTAGGTGTTTCATGTTTTGTGTAATATTAGTAGAAACCACTTAGTAACAATGAAACACATGAAAAAGAATTGACAGTTTCCTTTTTTATGGTTGGTGCATAGTTACTTGAACCTTGATGGGTCTCCAATAAACCATGAAACTCTGTTAGTTATGTAAGAGTCATTCACATGGTTGGGAAATGGTTAGAAGAAATTGTAATTACCTAATATTTCACTAAGTATTTTCCCTAAATAAATATCATGTTAATAGATTTTTCTATACACAAAACAAAACTAATAAAATCATGTAATGTTAAAATAAAATTTGATCATTATAATATAGTCATTAAATTGGAGGATAAAAAAGGAACTATCCATATTATGAATTATATGAAGGAACGATAAAGAATTGGGTAGTGAAAGACTTCCATGTGAAGCTAATTTATCTTATTTTAGGAAGGCAGTATCTTATCATGGATTTTCTATAGACCAACCTCTATAAAAAATCTGAAAAAATATGATATGAGTGAAATTTTATGTTAGAGAAATTTAGGCTCATAGAAATTTACACAACGTCTATAATAGCATAGTCACCACCCTTGACTACCACCAATGAATACCTTATACTTAGATCATATATAAATATATTGAGGGGCTACGTAACTATAATTTAAGATGATATAAATATATAATTATTAATTTAATTTTAAATTTATGTAATATTCTAAAGCCATACACTTTCATTCTAGGGTGTTTTTTAGTTCGGAAGAGTTTTTCATATTTTAAGAATTGGTTTTAAAATAGATTTTTAATATATAAGGTATTTTTGAATGTTTAAAAATATATTTTTAAATGGTATAAAGTTTAAAATAAAATCCTCTTTTTGTGGGTTTAATAAAAATTAATTTAAGATTAAAGTCCCTCTTCAATTTTTAATGAAAAATTTATTTTAAAATAATTTTATAAGTGTTAAAAGTAATTTTTTAGCCTTGGAAATTACTTTATTTTTTAAATATAAAATTTTAATTTACTTCTAAATAAATATTCCCTTCTATATAAAGGTGTTATATGTTTTTTAACAGATACATAAAGGTAGTTTGTCCTCTATACAATGCATAAACATAATTCCCTTATTTAATAGATGTGTAAGGGTGTGTTCTGAGTGGCCTAATGGTAAATTATCTTATCCTAGGGATATTTTTAGTTTAAGTGAGTAACTCAAGAGGGGTTAATTGAGTCTAATATAAATATTTATATTAATATTAGTTTAAATAAAAATTTTAGGTTAATAAAAAGTGTAGTTTAGTGTAATTTTCATCTTTTAAAAGATTCCTCAAAGTGTGATTAGTGATCAGTAAAAAACCATATGAATATTATTCTAAATTTTTGAAATCAATTTACTGAATGAAATATTAATAAAAACACTATTTAATATTAACTATCATAGTATTTTTTTTTAAATGTTTAAAACAAACTTATTTTAATGATTTGAAACGAAATAGAAAAAAAACACATAGAGGAATAAATACAAGAGGTTCATTCTCAAGCCAATACCTAATATCATCCATACAGAAATTTCATGCTTCCATATAGATTATATAAATATAATCTTGATCCACAACCTAGATCAGGTAAATAGAAAATAGATAACTAGTTATCTAGGACACATAGGGAACTCTTACACAATAACTGTGGTTACAAAACAAACACATGCCACATAAGGACTTATTTCAAAAATAAAGTCAGTATACCGATAAAAAGACATAGAATAAGATGTCTTGTATCTTCTAGTTATGTAATAAGAGAATGTTCATGTTGATAAACTAGTGGAACAACACAATACTCAAAATATAAATCCAAAAAACAGAAAGAGAAAGTATAAAGATGAAGAGAAGAGAGTGTTTCTCAGTTAGATATTCTCTAAAACTTTACTTAGATGTATCTTGGAGTGGAGATCAAGACATTTTTTTAATACCACAGTAAAACAGAGCTTCGTAAACTCTCTTTCTTCTAACTATAGGAAAGGATTTGTATGATATGTATGTTCCAATATTTCACATTTTCATTGATGGTAATAATTATTTATTTAATCTTTTTCGTGTGTGGCACACTTGATCATCTTCTCCCACACATCTATGTTTTCATGGATGTACACTCCTCATTACGCACTAGGAAAAGTTATTTTTTGATATATGGAATTGTTGTAACGCCCCTACCCCAGAAGCCCGGAGCCAGTGAATTATTTTAATACATTGGCATGATTACAAGTAATCAAATCCCAAAGGACAGATCAGTTCGGCAGTCTTGAAGAAACTAGATACATTAATAGGACCCATTTTACATTTATAAGGGAAACAAAATATCAGACATAACAAAAGATAAAAAATTGTGTCCTTGAAAACTTAATAAATGATCTCTTATTCATAACCTAGGGAAGGAAAAACAAATGAAAGGGGGGAGATCAAATTCTCAGTAAGGTTAATAAATACAATGGAAGATATCATAAACATAAACATTAGGCATAGTGAATAACTAAGAACATGTGCCTTTAAATAGATAACTTGAACACATTATGGTGGGAATATTAGCTGGGTAAATAATGCCACAAAAAACACAACCATGGGTTTTCTACTAGTCAAATAACCACATGATATTTCAATTACTAGCTTCGTAATGAGGTAAATACATATGTCAGATATTCTAAAATACACCATCAATTCCTCAGTCAAGACATCTAAAAAATGATTAAGACCTCAGCCGAGACCATTAATGTCAATTTTATCAAGGTCTCGTGCCAAGACCATTGTTTTTCTCAAGAGACCTATCGATCCACCGAGGGGATATAGAGGGCCCCACCCGATACTTACTAAGTCCGATAAATTCCTAATATAAATATGGATAAACATAAATAATATATACATTCATATTGAAACTAACATATGAAATGTAAATAACATTCCCCGAAAAATAATCATAAACACTTACCATTCAGAGTAAATTGGCGATTGGTTTTAAGATAGAACATCCACGGTCAAACTAATCATAAACCATTAAATTAAATATGGTGGATTATATTATAATAGATAAACCTTAATTAATTACAAGATTCGACAAGTATGTTGACATAGATAAGATACATTTAAATGATACCCTTGAAAATTTCTTGAGGAAATAATCCTTAAACATTCCAAAGTGTCTCATACCACCTTCAAATATTCAAATCATAATACCTTATAATATCATGAGAATATGTAGACTCTTTATATGATATAACAAATGGATGTACATACACCACATGCTAGGAATAAGTAGTGAACAAGGTATATATCTCATACAAGTTAAAGTGAGATGAGAAAATTCTATTTTACTTATGAAAGAATAGTTCTTTTGAAAAATATTCTATATTTTCCATGAAATCAGATTTTAAACATGAATATCCCATAAAAAATCTAGGACATTGAAATTATATTTTAGGCAAAAATGATGTCCCACTAAAGTGAAATCATGTAAATATAGTTCATAGGATTCTTTAGAAATAAATCATTTTAGAGCATTTTAAGGAAAGTATTAAAGAGAATTTTAAAGAGGAAAGGAATGTTTGTTATCTTAAATACATAAATGATACAAGATAGTTTTTCAAGATAAATGAGTTTTTTTATAAAAATAGTGGTGTCTTAAAACTGATTCTGGTGTACACTTGAAAACGGGTAAGAATTAGAAAATATCCCTCGAATTGGGTTTGTTTATCTGGATAAAATTTTTGAATGATCTTTTTAAAACATGTAAATCCCCATAAAATAAAGAAGGATTGTGGATGTTAAACATATATAAAAAATTAAAAAAGAATTTATGTGGAGTAAATAAGAATAAATAACAATTTAATTGAGGTAAGTAGAGAATAAGAGTAGCCTGAATGAAAATGGAGGTTCGGGTAGAAATCCCTTACCACTTTGTAATCAATTGATTTGTATGCACCAAAATTAATAATATTAAAATGATACATTGAATAAAATAAAAATAAAGATATTAATTATAAGTTAAATCAATTTTCATTATACATCCACCATGCACAAGTATTAGTAGTGAATACTGAAAATCTCACAAAAATAGAAGTGAGATGAATAAACCCTTAACTTGAATCCAATGTTGTTCTTCAATTGGTATTAGTTTCCTAGATTACCAAACTAGATTCATTAATTAAGATTTACATAACCTATTATACATTTAAATGATTTATTATAACCTTATTAAGTTCATTCATGGCCTTCTTGATGGGTTAAGAGGTTCAATTTCATTGTTCGAGTCTGTTTGTTTCATGATTGGTATCCTAATATACATGAATGGATAATCATGTTAAATGAGGATTTTTGTCCAAAATTGAAGTTATATTTTATTAGTTAACATTAAAAATGTTACATGGTTGTAAATTTTATTTGGTTACTTAGATTTAAGATGTATTATTATTTAAATCATTTAATGAAAACAGTTTGGGTTAATTTGTGGTTTTTGAACACAACAAATTCATTTTTCTTTATAAATCAAAGCCATATGTAAAAAAAAGATTACAGAACCATATATGAGACATAATACATATATTATATTTTTTTTCAAGCATAATAATGGTTTGACGAACAGAATTGAAGATGTTAGTATATATTAAAACCCATCATCCTAGAATGTGAAAAATTAGCACATCTCGGATGGTGTTTCATTTTTAGTATAAAAGAATGGGAAAAGAGATATGATGAAAAGTTATTCCTTTATCTTGAAAAAATTTCAGTACATGTAAGATACTGGATTCATCACATCATTTGGAAGAATGTAGGAGATGAAATAAAAAAGGAATTCAAAATAAAAGAAAAGTTGAGAAATCACTTACGAAAATTCGGCAGCCTAACGGGGTCACATAAAATTTCATAAAATATATTGATGAGAGAAAAAGGGTATCTCATAATTATTACATAATATAGATAGTAAGTCTGATATGAATTACATATCACAATATAAAACAATTTAAATTAAAATATAACAACATAATAATAGTGCGTGAAAAAGAGAGCGATTTTGAGACGAAACTACTACAACATAACGGTTATGCAACATGGTTTTATAAAACATTAAAAAGAGAGGGGAAAGGGATAAACCATTCCTAAAAGACTCAAAAATATTATAGGGACATAATAATATGGAAATAATTACATGGTATAAAAAAATGAAATACATACCACATAAAAGAGAACTTGAATGGAGAAGAGATGTTGAGAATTCTCTTACCTTGTAGAGTAACTCCTAAGACTTGATGGTTGGGACCTTGGGGGCTTAAAAAAACTTGGGGGACTAATAGGGAGTTAAAACTACCATCTCATTTAGAATTATGATTTTTTAATGAAATAAAATGAAGGAATTAGTGGGTATTTATAGTAAATGAGAAGGAGTTTTTTATTAATTTAAAGGGACACCTCCTTAGTGGTTTTATCAAAACCATGGGTTTTCCCATGGTATTTTCCCATGGTATTAGACACTTGGTACACCTCACATCACATTTAATTGTACACAAGTTGACCATAATTTTAAATTAATTAATATGTCATTATGATGTCATTAAACATACCGAAAACTCAATAATATATTTTTACTATTCACAAAAAATTCAATTATTTTAGAAAATTTCCAAAAATTCATACTAACCATTTTTCAACATGTAGAATTAAAAAATGAAATAGATTTTTTGAAATTAATTTTACAAACATTTTTAATTTAATTTTTAAATAAAATAATAATTTATTCCAAACAAACATCTTTAAAACCATAACTCGTTTTATAACACATTGAGAAATTATTCAAGGTCCCATAAAATTATGTTATAACCATAAGACAATAAAGTAAATAAAATTTATTACGTTTTATGAAAATAAATTTCCATTTTAAATTATTAAATTAATCATTAAATTGTAATTAAAATATTTATTGTATACAAAAATACCAATACTTACACTATGATTTTTTTTCACTTTTAAGATGTATAAATAGTATTTATACATTCATGGGTGAAGTTTATATCTTTTTTTTGGCTGATTTACTATTCATTACTATTCATAAGAGTGTTACTATTCATTATTGTATGTTACTATTCACCAAAAATTAAGTTTGTCTTATGAGACTCTAAATATCTTTCTGAACGCAACTGTGTATGTCAGTTTTTCAACATTCAAATCGAATAGGTGAAAAAATTATGTTTACTTGGATAGGTTATAACAAAGTGGTGTTTTTTAGAGGCTCGGTGTTTCATTCATTCTATGTTAAATCTATTTTTAAATTTTTGGGGTGTTACATTATCCCCTCCTTACAAAAATTTCATCCTCAGAATTTGAAATTGAACTTCGAAAGTTAATGGTTGATACTTGAAAATTCCCTTAAGAAACCCACATCAAAAATATGGTCAAAATATCATATTAATAAGATTAAAGGGAAATGTATCAGTTACTACAAAACAATGAATTCTAATTGGACAACATGGTCATAAAAGAATAATAAAATCATCATGTAGTGACATTAAACTCTAAAACCCCATACAATGATCAACCATTTCATAAATAATTAAAATTTCAAAATATAATGATTTAACACATTATAATGAAGGTCTCTAAATTTCCATGATCAACATATCATTAACCCTTAATGAACAAGAAGCATCTCAAAAATTCACATTCCAAACATGTGAATAACTTTATAATGTATGCTCTTGAAATATGGTAATAAATTGAATTATCATAAAAACCATACTGGAAACATGCATTCTTCCGTCTTCCTTAAGTAATATACATGTTATTGGATATATTCCTTAAATCCAAAAGTATTGTAAACTCTATCGACGATATCATATACCACTTCTCAAAAATTCAATAATTTTTTCCAAGGTAGTCAATATTTTTCGGAATCAATCATTTCATCATCACAATCTCAACATCATATATATATTAAGGTTTGTCTTTACCTCAATCCTTTTTTTCAAAAAAGTTTAAATTTCTTTTGAATCATTTTTCATTTTTACAATTCATCATATGACCACAAATAATTAGTGAAAGAGTACTATAATACAATCCTTATATATCTCATAATTCATACAACCAGTACATTACTGACAAAATATTCAAATGGCATGATTCTTGACTAGGCATATTAATCATTATAATTTATCTGTGGTAGCATCATAACTTGATCATTATCCATAATCATCATTTGGGGTATATTCCTTTGATTCTTGGGACATTGATTCGCATAGTGTCCCATCTCCCTGTAGTTGAATCATTGAACATCAGAAAATTCTTTCCTTATCTTGAAATAATGAGCATGGTGGCCTTTTCCTCCACACTTTAAGCAAACACCTTTTCCTCTCAATAATATACCAAGGTGTTTCCTTCCACAATTATCACATGTGGGAAAATACATCTTTCCCTTATTCCCATTATTCATGTTTTCCTTTGCTATACCCTGCTTCTTTTTCTACCGATCAAATCCATAGGACTTAGAGAAGTCTTTAATTACCTTGTCAACACAAGATACTATTTACTCATATGATGATGATACTTGGGAGACAATATTCCTTTGAAATGATGGATTGAGACCATTAGAGATATGATCCTTCTTACTCATCACGTCACTTGAATTAGTGAAGTTCTCATTCCTTATGTTAGGATCCATTTCTAATCAATTCCATATTATATATTCTCTCATAAAATTATGAACTCTCTATGACTCTAAACATGTTTTAATACATAGAATAAATTTATGCATCATAAATCATAGAACCATATAATCTGGTTATTTTGGGGAATAAATCCATCATAATGTTGGGTAAATATAATTTGAATTATATTAAGCATATCCCTCAAGAGTGAAAAATCAGGTGTGTAGTCTAGCTTGTTGTCATGTACCAGGACACCTTGGGTCAAGCTTGAAACTCCTTATAGGATTTTTGACTCCTAGGTACATCTGTGCAAGAACTACGCCCACTTGTAGTATCCGAATAGGGATGTATTTTCCAAGAAGAACCACATAATATATTCCTTATCGAGATTCTAGGATGTTCTTGTATGTTTAACCCCATAGACTATCTTAGGGGTTTTTTCCCTAATCTAAGTTTTCTAAATCTATTTTCCAAGTTTTCTACTAAACTTCCTTTGATACCAACTGTAACGCCTCGACCCCAGAAGCCTGGAGCTGGTAAATTACTTTAATACATCGGCATGATTACAAGGAATAAAATCTAAAAGAACCGATCAGTTTACTAGCCTTGAATAAACTAGATACATTCATGGGACCCATTTTATGCTTGGAAAGGAAACAAAATATGATACATAACAAAAGCTAAAAAAACTGCATCCTTGAAAACTCAATAAATGATCTCTTCTTCATAACCTCGGGAAGGGAAAACAAATGAAAGGGGTGAGCTCAGATGCTCATTAAGGGTAATCAATACAATAGAAGATATCATAAACATAAACATTTGGCATGGTGAATAAATAAGAACACATGCCTTTAAATAGAGAACTTGAACACATTATGGTAGGAATATTAGCTGAGTAAATAATGCCATAATAAAATATAACCATGTGTATTCTACTAGTCGAATAACCACATGAAATTTCAATTGTTAGCTTTATAATGAGGGAAATTCATATTCCAGACATTCTAAAATACACCGTCAAGGCCTCGACCAAGATGTCAAAAAAATTATTAAGGCCTCGTCCAAAACCATAAATGTCAATTTTGTCAAGGCCTTGTGCCAAGACCATTGTTTGTCTCATAAGACCTACTGATGCACCGAGGTGCTATAGAGGTCCCCACCTAACACTTAATAAGTCCAATTCATTCCTCATATAAATGGGGATAAACATAAATAACATATAAATTCCTATTAAAAATAACATATGAAATGTAAATAACTTTCCCCGAACAATAATCATAAACACTAACCATTCAGAGTAAATTGGTGAATGGTTTTAAGAAAGCACATCCATATTAAAACTAATCATAAAACATTAAATTAAATACTTTAGATGATATCAAAAGAGATAAACCATAATTAATTACAATATTCAACAAGTATTTCATCATAGATAAGATACATTTAAATAATACCATTGAAAATTTCTTGAGAAAATAATCCTTAAACATTCCAAAGTGTCTCATACCACCTTCAAATATTCAAATCATAATCCCTTATAATATCATGAGAATAAGTAGACTCTTTATATGATATACTAAAGGTTATTACATAAACCACATGCAAGGAATAAGTAGTGAACAAGGTGTATATCTTATAAAACTTAAAGTGAGATGAGAAAAATCTATTTTACTTTGGAAAGAAGTTCTCTTTTGAAAATTTGTCAATATTTACCATGAAATCAGATTTTAAAAATGAATATCCCATAAAATAAAATACTAGGACATTTAAATTATATTTTTGGCATAAATTATGACCCAATGAAGTCAAATCATGTAAAAATAGTTCTTAATATTCTTTAGAAATAAAGCATTTTAGAGCATTTTAAGGAAAGTATTAATGAGAATTTTAAAGTGGAAAGGCGTGTTTATTCTCTTAAATCTAGAAATGATCCAAGATAATTTTTTTCATTATAAAATGAGTGTTTTTATAGAAATAATGGCAGATTAAAATATATTCTAGTTTACACTTGAAAACAAGTAAGAATTTGAAAATAACCCTTGAATTGGGTTTGTTTATTGGGATAAAATTTTTGAATAATCCTTTTAAAACATGTAAATACCCATATAATAAAGAAGGATTCTGGATGGTAAAAATATTTAGGACATTCAAACAGTATTTATGTTGAGTACATAAGAATAAATAAGAATTTAATTTAGGTAAGTAAAGAATAAGAGTAACCCGAATGAAAATGGAGGTTCATGTAGAAATCCCTTTCCACTTTGTAATCAATTGATTTGTATGCCCCAAAATTAATAATATTTAAATTATACATTTAATTCCATTAAAATAAATATATTAATGATATTTCACCGTAATTTTTAGTATATATACACCATAAATAGGTATTAGTAGTGAATACGGAAAATCTCACAAAAATAGAAGTGAGATGAAGAAACCCTTACCTTAAGTCTTATGGTGTTCTTCACTTGGTCTTAGTGTTCTGGATAACCAACTTAGAATCTTTAATTTAGATTTCCATAATCTCTTCTATATGTAATTGACTTATTATAACCTTATTAAGTTCTTCCATGGCCTTCTTGATGGGTTAAGAAGTTCAATTGCATTGTTTGGGTCCCTTTGTATCATGATCGGTATACTAATACACATGAATGGATAATCATGTAAAATGAGAATTTTTGTCTGGAATTGAAGTTATATTTTATTATTGAACATATTTAAGGTTACATGGTTGTAATTTTCATTTGGTTACTTATATTGAAGATGAATCATTATTTAAATCATTTAATGAAAACTGTTTGGGTTAATTTTTGGTTTTTGAACACAACAAACTCATTTTGATTTATAAATCAAAACCATATGTAAAAAAAGAATACAGAACCATATATGAGACATAATACTTATTTTATAGTCTGTTTCAACCAATATAATGGTTTCATGACCATAATTGAAAACTTTAGTATAGATTGAAATCCCATTGTCCATGAATGTGGCAAATTAGCACATCTCAAATGGTGTTTTCATTTTTAGTATAAAATAATGGGAAATGAGATATGATGAAAAATTATTCCTTTAACATTAAAACATTCTAGTACATGTAATCTACTAGATTCATCACAACATTTTTAAGAAATTAGGAGAGAAAAGAAAAATAAAGGAATTCAAAATAAAAGAAAAGTCGAGAAATCCCTTACAAAAATCCGGTAGCCGAAAAACATCACTTAAAAATTCATAAAATATATTGATGAGAGAAAATGGGTAACTCATAATGATTAAATAATATAGATATTAAGTGGGATATTAAATTACATATCCCAAAATAATAAAATTTAAATTAAAAGATAAAAATAATAATAAAAGTGCTTGAAAAAAGAGAGAGATTTTGAGATGAAAATTCTGCAGCATAACAGCTATGCAACATGGTTTTAGAAAGCATTAAAAAGAGATGGGATAGAAGTAAACCATTCATAAAATACTCATAAAATAATATAGGGACATAATTCTATGTAAATAAGAACATGGTATAAAAACATGAAATACATACCACATAAAAGAGAACTTGAATGGGAGAAGAGAAGTTGAGAATTCTTTTACCTTGTAGAGTAACTCCTAAGACTTGAAGGTTGAGACCTTGTGGGCTTGAGAACACCTTTGGAGTAATAATAGGGAGTTAAAAATACAAGAGATTATAGGATTATGAGTTTGAAATGAAAGAAATCAAAGGAATGAGTGGTATTTATAGTAAATGAGAGGGAGTTTTTTATTAATTTAAAGGGGTTCCTACTTAGTGGTTTTGTCAAAACCATGGGCTTTCCTGGGGTATTTGACCATGGTATTAGCCACTTGGGACACCTCACATAACATTTAATTGTACCAAAGTCTACCAAAATTTTATATTAATTAATATTTCATTATGATGTCATTAAATATACTGAAAACTCAAAACTGTATTTTTACTATTCATGAAAAAATTCAAGTATTTTAGACAAATCCCAAAAATTCACCCTAACCATTTTTTGATGTATAAAATTCAAAAATGAAATCCATTTTTGAAAATAATATTCTAAATATGATTAATTTAATTTTTAAATAAAATCATAATTCATTCCAAAAAAACAACTTTAAAACTATAACTCATTTTATAACACATTGAGAAGTTATTCAAGGTCACATAAAATTATATTATAACAATAAGATAATAAAGAAAAAATTTATGATTACATTTTATGAAAACACATTTCCATTTTAAATTATTAGATTAATCATAAAATTGTAATTAAAATATATTTATGATATACAAAAATACCAATACTTATACTATGATCATTTTTTCACTTTTAAAATGTCTAAATTGTATTTATACATTCATGGGTGAAGTTTATATTTTTTTGGTAGATTTACTATTCATTACTATTCATAAGGGTATGTTACTATTCATTAGTGTATGTTACTATTCACCAAAAATTAAGTTTGTATTATTAGACTCTAAATATATTTCTGAACGCAACCATGTATTTCAGTTTTTCGAAATCCAAATCACATAGGTGAAAAAATTGTGTTTACTTGGTTAGGTTATAACAAAGTGGTGTTTTGTAGAGATTCGTTATTTCATGCATTCTATATTAAATCTATTTTTAAATTCTTGGGGTGTTACAATTTTAAAATAGAGATTCATTTAAAGAATAATCATTATGATCCTCTACTCTGCATACTGAAGTATGTCATAGAATTTAATGATCCCTATAATAGTTAAGAAAATAATTATAAAACAAATATCTTCATTAAATGTGTCAATATAGCCATTAGGGCTATTTCATTTGAATATCTCAGAATAGTTATGGTGAGTCAAGCTGAAGGAAACTCTTATCTGCTGGTGAGTTAGGACAATGGTGATTCTGGATGGTGGTATTTCATTAGGAAGTACATCACACTCAACGATGACTCGTTTCAATAGTTACTCATTCTCAACAGTGAATCATATCAATGGTGAATCATCTCAATAGTGACTCCTCTCAATGGTGACTCATCTCAATGATGACTCATTTCAACAGTGACTCATCTCAATTGTGACTCATCTCAATGGTGACTCATCTAAATGGTTACTCGTCTCAACCATGACTCGTCTCAGTGATGACTCATCTCAATGGTGAATCGTCTCAACAGTGGCTCATCTAAATGGTGAATCATCTCAACAATGACTCACCTTTCCAATAGTTAGCCAAAAAAATTAAAACTACCTTATAGTATAAAATTATACCATAAAACACAAAACTCATTGGAAATATAATTATTATAATTTTTTGAACATTAAAACAAGGGTTCAAAAAATCTACCCCTTTTGATGATCACAAATCATAGAATTTTAGAAACGATGTATGAAATGATCTTTAACATAAAATAGATAGATTTGAAAAAGTTATTATATATTCTTAAAACTTTATAAATCTATTGTGATAGTTTGATCATAAATTTTAAAACACTAAAATAGTATATAAATAAATAATATGGTATCAGAGATATTAAATAAAAATAGGTATCAAAGGATTAATATAAATAATGAAGAACAGTCACATTAATTAGTCATCTCAAATAAATTCAACACTTATTCTACGTCTTTTGGGATTAGAAAAAATAGTAATGAGAAATAGTAAATTTAAAGATATAAATGATGAATAAAAAATGGAGATTCTATTAATGGGAATGGTATTCATATTACAACCAAAAAGATGAAAAAAAGTCCCTATCAAATACAAAGTCTAATCCCAATCACTTTTAGGCCAAGGTAGTTGGAACAGCATGTGCCTTTCCATTATCAGAGGTAGAGAGCATGGTGGTAGAGGTTGAGGATGAGTTAGTGGATGGAGGGATGAAATCAAAAGCTATAGGAATAGAGGTTAAAGTTGGAATCTCTTTGATGATCACTATCTAAAACTACTGGACAACCTCTACTAAAGATAAACTAAGAGGTTGAAACTGAGTAAGAAGATATGAATTTTGATGTTGAGTAATAGGTGGTATAAAATACTCATGAGTGGTAGATTTAGTATTTAGATGAGAAGTCATAGAAATGGTATCATGTGCAACCACTATAGTTCCATACACATGAAGAAAAGGATTCATAAGATTGATAATGTCCATGATGCTATTTCATCCTCGCTTCATGGTAAGGAAAAAGTCATCCTTCACCTTCACAAACATCTAAATCACTAGTTTCATTTATTTCAACTGAATGACTTGCCCCTTGAAATCTCTTGTAACTGGAGGCAACTAAAGGTTTTCAATAAGAAACGTGAAATTCCAGTTCGTCTCATGCTTGGTATAGATTCAAGATAGATAATACTTGACTTTCTTTTAGATAATTTCTCTTTCATTCCATAAATAATTCACAAATTCTCTTACCATATTATACACATGATCATTATTATGCAAGATCTTCCTCAAACTTTCCTGAGGGATATTGGTAACATCTATTCAAATAGAATGGAACTCCTTCCAAACAACCAATATTATCAACTTAATATCCAAGGATGATGGTGTAGCATTATAATTATAATCTTCTAAAGATAAAGACTCCATTCTATCCAAAACAATAGGTAAGCCTTCAAAAAAATAGTTATTAATCTCCACCATCATAGTCCTCAAGGACTCCAACTCATTAGTTATCCTTCTTTTTTCTATCTTCTCTTCTTGAATGTGATGAAACATCTTGGGCTGAATGTGTAGAATCACAAGCTCAGAAAAATATCTATAATCTCTCTCACTGAAATTTGTGACCAAATGAGTATGATTATTTCGAATTGTATCATAATCAGAAGAAATCCATTTTTTAAAGACTCCAGGTCAACTTTGGTAGCAACATCAATAGGCACAGGAGAAACAAAAGGAAAATGTGAAAATACACTCTCAATAGTAAGTTGTGTTGGCTATGGTCTAGCAGGAACATCTAAAGAAAATATTTAAATATCCTATGAAGTATATATCTGATAAACCATTGATCCCTTAGGATTGATATCTACTCAATCTAAAATAGAAGTTCCACCATGATTTGGTGGACTCGTCTCATCAACATATGTATCTGAATAATCTAAAACAACCCTCACAAAACCTGGGTATCTATCCCATTATTAAAGAGTTGAAACATTTATTCAGGAAGATGATATAGCAGTAGGCTCAACAACCACAGGCTCAACATGGTGACTATCAAGGCTTGGGGGATCTCATGATCATTAGGACTATCATGGTAAGAACTTTACACATCTTCACTTCCATTTCTATCACCATATCCTTTTTCATTACCATCTCCTTCACTTCTATAACCTTCTTATTCTTTGTCATATCTAACTAATTTACCCTCTCCATCACTACCACTATCTTTACCATTCTCATTTTCATCATCATCACCATTATCTTAACAATTCTCACCATTAGAAACATAAAAAAAATACTTAGAATATTTAGAAGAATAAATTTTATATTATTCTTTTTCTGAAACTTTTGTTTCCTCTTCATTACTTCATTATCTCAAATGAATCTCTTTAACTAGTAGAGACCTAGGAGGACTATCCAGAAAAAAAGTAACAGTTGGTTTATTATGAATTTTTGAGTGACTACCCTCCTCAACTAAGAATTATTCCTCATTACCAGAAGTAGTATCCTCCTCTTCTTCATGATTTTTATCTGATTAAACAACCACTTCATCTATCTCCAATATAGAATCCACCGGATATTTCAATATCAATGGATGATCAATAAGATTGAACTCCTCATAAATCTTTTTAGAATCAACAACCCACATTTTCATCCCTCGGTTCCAAATAATCAACATTATCTTACAGATAAACTTAGTCAAATAAAAACCTTTATAGTTTACCTCAGTTTCTTCTTCCCCATAAACCAATCCCTTAGCCTCCAACCTGGCTGAAATTAACTTGGGATAAATCATGGAGTTTGACCTGGAAGATGAATTCCACATCTCTATCATATGAACTGTCAAATATCTGTATAGACTAATTTTATATCCATGTTTCAAAATATATAGCAGATATACATCTTGATATCCTATTTCACTAAAATCTCCTCTACTCGAGAACAATATGTGATGAATAAACTTGAATAGAAAACATTCCTCACTATATAACTTTATTGTAGCTGGTCTTGTCAAAGTTTCATCTATAGTAAACTCATCCAAGGAATTTTTATATACAAATGAATTGCTATCACAGGAGATCGACCTTTGATAATAATTTAAAACTTTTTCATGGGGTACTACAAGATATTTTCCCCATAAATTTCAATAGAACAAAAACTTTTTTCTATTTATCCAACTTCGCATCCAATCTTTATCTTCTCCAAAACTAAACTCCAAATTTTGATAAAATTGGAATACCAAACTAAGATAGAATGGAGTTTCATTATTCAAGAACCACTCTACCCAACCCTAGTCCGGGATTACTTTAAGCACCATTGATCTTCTCAATATCAACCACTCTGTATTTACTTCCTTCTTAGGTACCACTAATCGATTTTCAATATGTGGGTTTTGTGGCTCTAAAAATATTGGTCTCTAATACCGTCTTTGCTTTTTCTAAGGATGTAACTCATCGGGAGATGATACAATAGCTCACTTCACTCAAATCATTGCAAATGGTTCGTAAGGTTCAGATGAGGTTGAGGGAAGGTGAATGGTCAGGTGATAAAGATTCACAGAGAATATTTGAAGGTCAATAGGCATGAGGGAGAGAGCATCAAAATTAGACTAAGTGTTTAATTTATATCATTTATGGATTTATAAAATCAAAAATCAAAATAATATATTTAAATCAAAATGAAATGAAATAATTAACCCATAAAAAAAATTTAAAAGGTAGTTTAAGTCCAATGGTGGGTCATCCAATGGTGGTTCATCCAACAATTGGTTATCCAATGGTGTGTAATTCCCAATGGTGTGTAATTTCTAGTGGTGGGTACCAATAATTGAAGTATATTGAAAATTTATCATTCCTAATTCTTGTTTGATATATTTTAATCACTAAAAATTCAATGTATTAGTGAAAATATTGTCAAGATAATGTTTATTTCCAATGTATTCAAGAGTTATATCAACCTTTTTGAAAATGGCCTCCCAAAAAGTGATGTCTTGCATCAATTTTTTTATTTATAAAGTGAGAGATATGATTATTAGATAATTTTATAGCACTTGTGTTGGCAAAATTTGTAGGTACATTCCTTAATTGATATCTGAAGGTATTGGGGTGCACATCAAAATCTGGTGGGCTAGGGATTTTAAAATTTTAATCATTGGGGTGAAGGAACTTATCATCACAAACGATTCGAGTCCTAGTATGGTCCAAGGATCTCGTGTAAATTAAAATAGAACAAAAATTAAAACTATAAACATACCTTTATATATATGAAGGAGGTTTCAATATAAACTAATCATTTGTGATCATATATTGAAGGAACCATATCAAGTTCCCTCTATATCATTCACAATTTCTTCAAAAATCCACGGTATCACCGATCATTTAATTTTGAGTGCTAGAGTGGTGATCTGATGATATCTTCGATGTCCCGCCAATCACCATGATCCTCTTCCATCGATGATTTAAGGTGTTATTAGATCTTCTCTTAATAGAGATATTCTCTCTCTCTCTATATAAATTAATAAGATAGAGAGTTACTCGTTCAATAATGAATGAATATTTAATTATGTGAGAGACTCTCCAAATATTTATAGTAGAGGTTCTCAATACCTGGTAGGGTTCCCCATCCCCCTTTTATTTAACATCTACTAAATAAATAATTATGATGAACTAAACTACATAAATATTATTTATTATTTTATCACAGATCTATAATATATAAAATATATTAAATGATAGTCCCGATTCATTTAGTTTAACTCATAATTCCTAATTAATATTAAAAAACCTTGAATATTGAAATAATATTTGTTCTACTAATATTTTATCATATTTACTTAACTTGTAAATACATTAAATAAATTCAACCCAAATATTCATAACTTTATTAATAATGAATTTATTTATTCTATTATCGATCTATACCTTGGAAAACACTCAGACCCCATGGTGGGTCCCACCATGTCCAATATACCTATTCAACTGAATAGGGAAGATTATTGAACAATCTATTTTGTTTGACCCCCTAGTATTTTATCTCGCTATGAGTGAATAAAATCCACAAGCCAAGATCGAAGTATAGCAATCTCTCAAGGCCTCTAAAGAGATAAGGATTTTTGTAGCAACGATAACCAACCTACAAACATGTATTGTGTAATATATTCTTTTTGTGTTTAGATATATCATAAAGTAGGATGCACACTTGTGTCATTTTCATTTTCTTGCTTTATTATTTTTTGATCTAACCAACTGGATTTAACTTTCAAATGCTTTGTCCAAATACTTAAGAAGGTAGCAGTATCCTGATTAACCAGGCCAGAGAGATATATTACTTCCTTAACATGGAAGCAAAAAAGTCCTTCTTGACCATTCAACCAAATCCATATTAATAATGACTCACCCAACACAAGCTGCCTCGCCACGATTTCATTATCATTATTTTTTTCTTACATCAAAGTATGATATCAAATGGCACACACTAGTAATGATCTTAAGTTAGGAGACCAATACACATGTCTATAGATACGAACAACCAGTGACACCCAAAACATGTGGTGTTTCTATTGGCATGTTTGTCCTCATGATCTCACTATTATAGATCACCAAGTATGAAATTCATGATAATAAGACTCAGTACATATCATCTCCTAGTACCTAATAGTAAAACATCTACTATGTCTAGTCAATATGATGTATCTAGACCATAGGAACTTTGTTTATGATTAATTTCATTGTCTCTCGAGGTTCTCATTATAGAATGGGATATACTATAACTCTTTGATATGAAAATTAATCTATAAAAATTACCATTAAATAGTGGATGAATAAATATCTACAATATAATGGTAAGTAAAAATCATGTATATTAAACATGTAAACATGATATGGTAATCAAAAGTACTGCATAGTTGGGTCTAGGGAACCCACTATTTTAGAACACTTAATTTCACTAGAGGAAACTTTATAACAATAATTGTTAGCTACTCGAATGATAAATATCAGGTTTCTACTGAGTAATGGCTTTAGTTTTTGAGTCTTCCACATTTCCATCGTGTGGTTATTCTGTTATATGCAACCTCATCTCCTTAAGTAAAACTTCTCAATAGATGGTATCTCTAATTATATCCTTTTTATCCACTATCATAACTTGAAATCTTGGCTAGTATTAATACCATATTTTACATTATGATAATACTTTACTTATTAGGTTTGATTCTAAGAACCTGAACAAATCGTTGTGTTTAACTACTTCTTAGTTGCATCAGAAGCTGCAACATACTTGGTATTTATAGGTATGGGTACCACTGGTTCTTATGAACATGTCTCACTCATAATATTATCCTAACTATGATATTAGATCACATTGGTCTAAGGAAGAAATTTTTTTCCAACCATAACTTTTATACCTTCTTCTTCACTTACCAAGTACATATCTTTTGTACTTTCCCAAGTACAATTAGATAGTGTTGACTTCTTTATCTACAGTTCTCATAGAAATAATTTATATTTACCTACCATAAAGTATATGTTGGAAATATTATTTATTGTACATATCAGGGCATAAGTGAATGATCCATTGCTATAGCATATGTAAATCAACTCTCCAATTAATATCCTATTATGCATATGCATGTATTCTTAGAGAGATATAAACCATGTGACATTGGAAACAATTATACTCTAGAATTGTTCCATCTTGTATTTCTAAATACAATATCAGTATATGTATGATTGAATAGGTCCAAGAAACTGTTAGATATACATCAGTAGATCACAATTACCTAGAACTTAGGTTTCTACTTTAAGTCAATCGTTGGAGAAATATTTCATCCTGGTCGTAACAAACTTTTAGACCAATATATGTTTTCCATATATTTAAAAACATATTACACTTCAAAACTTTGGTGCCCCCACTAACCTCTAGTATACTCATGGAAGAAAATTTATTTTAAATGAATTCTCTAATATCTTGCTGCTTACTCTAATCCTAAAGTGGATTCTGGTGACTTTCAACCCTTATTGGCATCCAATGGTATCATCATCCCTTTTTTGTTATGTAATATAAACACCTTCTATGAATGTTGATCTTGTAATCCATTGGATAATTTAATGATCTTAGAAGTTATCTATGAAAATTAAAATTCTAATGAATTTAGGAAAATCAACTTAGCATTACCAATCGAGTCTTATTGGTAGCATGCTTGTACCATCCATGTATGATCTCATTTGAATACTCACTGCAGCATTCATAATAATAATCCCCTTCACACTTTGATAAATAGAATCCATTATTGAATTTTAATTAATCTCTTTAATTTTAGATAATTTCCATATACTGCTCACTTATAGGAGTTATTGTTCCCAATGAATAATTTATCATCGGTCGTGATGAAAATAAAACTATCACTATGGCTTTAACATTCCTACAAAGTTTGTGTCACTGGAACATTCCTCTTCCACATGTAATTATGGATCTTGTTTCTATTCCAACCATTTATTTATCTTGAGTATTAACTAAATCCATGTCAGTCCATATCCCACTAACATTAATAGAGATTTCCATCCTCATATATAAGTGCATTCTATCACTTTACTACCACTTTTCTATATTACGGATTTAGGTAACATCTTAAGCAATTGTTATTATAATTTCTTAGATTCATAATGTCTTTAGCTTGATGCATGTTTGTTTACATCCTAACAAACTCTTTGCATCTAAACACATGTCTTATGACATAATGGATTTCCATCAAACTATGACTCATATGATTTCCATTTTTCATTTTTATTTGGCATATTAGTTATGGGATTTCTCCATTATTTTCAAAGCACATATTGAGATATGATGGAAGTTGTTGAAGGTTGTAAAATTGATACTACTTACATCAAAATTTTGATGGATAAAATTTTAGTTTAGGAATTTCTCCACACTACATTTTTTTATCAATGTTAACATGAAATACTCTTCCTCGATCCTCCTTATTCACATCAATTTTGTGGTGTAGATAAGGTAATGTGCATTTAGGAATTACTCCACACTACATTATTATGATTGATGAATGCTTGGTCAAGATATTCTTCACCATGTAGATACAAAGAAACTCATATATTCTAACCATGATTATACTTCTCTATCACATTATTTAATAATTTAAAGTAATCTTATGAAGTATCTTTACCACTCTCTTTCCCTTGAAATATTTTGTGCTCACTTTTTTAACTAACTCCCAAAGCCTTTGTCATACCTTTCTTTATCCAAACTAAAGATATCAATGATACTAAAGTTGTTTAACTTTATCAAGACTAAATACTGAACTAGATATATCCCTAGAGTGTACATTTAGTTTTACTTGATAAAGAATTATCTTTCCAAAACTGGGTAAAAGTATTACATTTTATATTCATCACTTATTACCTATGATTCATGTATCAATGAACTATTTTTTGAGTATGTAACACCACAAAAAAATTCATTTGTAAGCATGGAATGATGTCTTATTATGTAAAATGTACATATGAGATAAATGTTTTTGGTTATACTCAATAAATATTCTACTATAATCTGTCGCTTGGAAAATATAAGTTATGTACTTCTCACAACTGACATAGCAATCACCCTTTCTCAGCTACTTAGAGAATATACCGTACATCTTGTAACTTTTCGATGATTACTGGGTTACAGTATTTAAATACACATATTTTATTAGCATATTGTATTTAATACCGTAGAAGTATCTCAGAAACAATAATTTTATTTGATGAATATACACTAAAGAATAAAAGGGAACTTTCTTCTTTAATTCGGTTCATTGTGTTTTAAACTTCCATAAATTCATTTCAAGTAATACGATGAAAATAACCTCATGTTAAATAAAAAACCTATATTATTTTAAGGAAGTTAAAAAGGTAACTTTGGCGTAACCTGTCATTGGCCTTTTCACTTTTTCTTTTAATATATTCTCCATAATAACTAAAGAAGGTACATTATTTAATTTTCTAATTTACTTGGAGAACCATACCTATATAGGTAATGAATCGTTTACTCCATCCTTGTCGTTTTGTAACCTTACATGATACTGGAGTAATTGGGATAAAATTATATTTAAAAGGGACCCATTGAGTGATCATGGACTACCTTTAAGTTTACACATATCTAGTGTAGTTATCAGCCATTCATATCTTGCTTTACTTTCTCCTCAAAAACTTCTTAGAGATGAGGCTACATGTTCTTGTCATTCATGTCTAGATGTTGTGACCATGACTAGCATCGGGTGTTAATGATATTATATTAACTTGAAAATCATATTCTCTTAACATGAGTCTCTTTTAAACAATTTTACACCCATGCTTCCTAAGGTGCCTTAATAGGTATGGGAAAACTAACACCTTGAATTTCTCATTTCGTAGTATTGTAGAAAGTGCCTATACTTAACTTAGAAATTTTTGTTAGTTTGAAAATTTACTTTATCAAATATTTATCTCATTTTTTCTTATGGTATTAAATTTAATTTTCTATAAAAATTAAAATTTGACATATTTTTACTTTTATATAGATTACCAAATTAGACATTATTGTTTAATTAATTAAATAATTAAATGTATCTCACTATTTTATCGAATTCTAGAAACTATTTGTACTATAATTAGAATACTCTATATCTTGAGTATTCTAGTGGCAAGGATCATTGAACCTCCCTTCATAGTCAATAGGCTTTGGATACACCACTACTCAGAGGGTCCAAGTTAGGCACTTCACTAGCCAACTGTATCAACTGGAATTTCCTTGATTGGTTGAGTGAAGTCCCAACTTCTAAAATCATATCCTGATTTACTCAAGTCTTTCCTATAAAATGATATAAAGTTATATTTATCTAATACTTAATATCACTTTAGTTGAGTTAACCCACCTCTCTTATAAGAACTCCCCAGTAGTAAGAGGAACCCTCAGCTTTGGCATAATCGGCACCCCAAACACCCGATTTTGTTCAAATTTGAATGATGGAAGGTAGTAATGACTTAATATTATTTTTAGAGTTTTGTGTGCTTTTATCTTAATGAATGTAAACCATTTATATTATTCTTGTTCAACTATGTTGTCACGCTCATAACTAAACTTTAATAGAAAATTTTATGTCGCTTCTTTATTTATTTTATTATTTTTTATTTTTTATTAGAGTCAATCACTGAGTCATTGCTTGAATCGTGATGTAGCTCACCCCATCCAGTATGTATGCTTCTCATTTGGATTAATGCCTCGACTAGTAATTGTTTGTGTTTTACACCATCCACATCTTAGTAGGATCCACATTATGTTTGGAGTACTAGCTCGACATGGTAGTGTCCACACTATACATCGTCTTCATCAATATACAAGTATACATGTTCACAGGTGAGGGGAACTAGGGGTGTAATGTGCATAAAATATAATGAACACGTAGTCCCTTATATAAATTAACCAAAAAAGGAATATACATAGACAGTCATTTAATTAATTAAATAATTTAATGTAGATAAACAGATTTTGGTGATCAAGACCTATAAATGGGTAAAATAAAGAGTGATAAAATTAAATTGCATTAAAAAATGTACGAGGGTATTAACTAAATTAAATGAATTAAATAATCCAAATAATTAAATTATTTTCTATTGAATAATTAATTTAATTTTATACCAAAATTAAATTAATTAATTAATTTAATTGAATACCAAAATTAAATTAATTTTCCTGGGTATTAAAATTTATTATTTTAAACCATAAAGGATCAACCATTATAATTATATCATGATCTGGTCATCATTTTTATTTTTCATTGTTTATTATTTTTTATTAGGTCTGATAACACACGAACCCATAGAATAAGAAATAAGCATACATAGATAAAATGAACATGTGATGCAATGGATATTTTCTATTTCATTTTCAGTTGTGAGTGTGATCACATAGAACATGCATTTAAAATAGAAAATTATTTCTTTTATCACATAAACACAATAAAACCCTCAAATAAATATTAAGTATTTATCACCTTTCATCATTCAACTTTGAACAAACCGAGTGTTTGGGGTGCCGGTAATGCCATAACTGAGAGTTCCTCTTACTACTAGGGAGTTATTATGAGAGTGGTGGGTTGAATTAACTAAATCAATAGTAATTATTATCTATAGATAACTTACTATAATATTAGAGGCAATCATTCAGTAAATCAAGTTACGATTTTAGAAATTGGGACTTCACTCAACAGATCAAGGAGTCGCGAGTTAATGTGGTTAGCCATCCAAAAGCCTACCCTGAACCATCTATTTTGTGGTGTAGCCATAGCTTGTATACTAGGAAGGGAGGTTTAGGGATCCCTTCTACAAGAATACTCAAGTGAAAAAGTATTCTAATTCTAGCACAGTGGGTTCCTAGAATATTATAAAACAGTGGGAGATATTTAATGATTTAATTAATTAATCAAAATTTATAAATAAGTAATCCAAATAAAAGGTACTAATCTTCTAATTTTATTTATTTAGAAAATTGAAATTTATACCACAAGTAATACTGAGACAAATAATGGACAAGGTAAATGTTTGAATAAGTATACCTTTCTAAGTGTAGCATAAGTGCTTCTGTACAATACTACTATATAGGAAATTTGAGGTGTTGATGTCCCTTTTCCTATTAAGCTACCACAAGAAGAGAGGGTATAAAAATGGTTACATGATACTAATGTATAATGAATATGATGGTTAAGTAATTATTTTATCATCAACATCTAATTTTAGATGCAGTCACTACATCAGTACATTGATGATATAACATTTAGTCTCATCCTCAAGAAGTCTACAAAGAGAAATTTAATCATAGAAATGAATAAGGTGATGATTACACCATCATGTGTAAATTAAAATATGGGTCATAATCTTCTAATGGATCCTTTTCTCATATTATTTTCACACATTTACTCAAGTATCATTTTAGGATACAAAATGGATAGTATTTTGTAAACTCTTCACTAACTATTTAGGTAAGGATCACCAAGTAAATAAGAATATAAAAGAAATATTAATCATTAATTCTTATAAAGAAAAAATAGATAGATAGGTGGGGTGGCCAATGGAAAGTAATTCTAGAATAACATTTGAAACATCCATCAATGAAATAGTTATTAATAGAGGTTATTTTATTTTCATTCCATAAAATAAAAAAAATGTAATTTTTAATACAATAAACTGAATCAGCAAAGTAAGTAATCACTTATTCAGGTATATTCATCACATAAAAGTAATGTTTTCATCATATTTATTGGGTATAAAATAGATTATTCATTTCCGATATGTGTATTTAAATATAGTAACCAAATAAGTATAGAAACATTATTGAAAGTAAGGTATATTCTCCAAATGGCTGAGAAAGGATGATTCCTAAGCCAGTGGTGAGAATTACAGAACTTTTATATTTCCATGTGTATGATTCTTGTAAAACTATTATTGATTATATCAAAAAAAAATTATCTCATGTGTTCTTTGTACATAAGGAGACATTATTCCAGTTTTTGGAATGAATGTTGTTTTGGTATTTAATCCTCAACCAATTGTTCAGTGATATAAGAATCATAGGCAATATTCGATGAATATAAAATGTAAAAATTTTATACCAAATTATGGAAACATAATTATTTTTCAAGTAAAAATAAATGTGAACATCAAGGATATACCATGTATGGTATTTAGTCTGGGTACAGCTGAACACCTTCGGTATTATCGACGTATTTAGTTTGGACAAAAAACATTTAGAAATAATGGTATGCCACAAATATTTCTGAATTAGATTATCTTGAGAGAATGAACTATTCCAAGGGTAGCCTACAGGTATATTTACTTCATAAGATTCCTTTAAGTAATTAAATAATGAAAAAGTTAAGTATATGTATGGTCAAAAGATAATAATTTCTTTTGGATGGAATTCTAAAGAATATATTTAGCAAGCTATCATCGGCCATTATAATGCAGCATGAATTATTTAATAAATGAACATTACCTTATCTACATCATGACATTGATGTTAATGAGAAGGATAGATGATGCAGTCTTACATGTTAACATTGATCAACAAAATGTAGCATGGATCAAAACCAAAACACACATTTTATATATCAGAGTTTTGATGTAAGTAGTATCAATGTTGCAACTTGCAGAATCTTACATTATATTTCTTGATGTGATTTGAAAATAATGGAGTTATCCCATAATAATATGCCAACTAAAATGAAAAATATATATTATATGATTCATAGTGTTAGGTAAATCCATTATCTCATAAGACATGAGTTTAGATGCAAAGTGTTTTTTAGGACACAATCAAACTTTCATCTGAATCAGACACTTTATGCATATACTATAATTATCCTAACGGTTGATTAGGATATTACTTAAATTTCTATGATAGAAAAGTGTTATTCAAGTTACAGACTATATTTCTATAAAGGGTGAACATATCCATCAGAGATATTGGGAGCTAGATTGACTTTGTTATAGTCATTGCTAGCGATGCACATGTAGTTGGAAAAGGAACTCATTCCACAAGTTCATGTGGAACATGAATGTTCAAGGGAAATACTACGTAGGAAGAATAAAACCATCATGATAGTTTTTGTATTCACTATGTTCGGTCATCAATTATTCATTGTGAATAATATGTCCTACATATAAGAATTATATGGAAATAAACTAAGATTTTCCAGACCAAGTAAAATTCAATAATAGATTCCATGTATCATAATGAAAAGTGGCATATAATTTAGAATACTATGGTGGGTATTCAAGTAAGATGATACCTAGTTGGTACAACTGTAGTACCAATAAGGCTCAATTGGTTATACAAAGTCATTATGCCTAAATTAATTAGAATTTTACTTGTAATAGATACATTCTAAGATCATATTTTATTGAGCATTAAATGTCATGACCATTAAACATGGAAAGTGTCCCTACAACACAATATAAAAGGGATGGTCATGTCACATAAGGATAATAAAATATCCAAGTTACTAAAATCGACTTTAGGTTTGAAGTAAGTAATAAGATCAAAGAATATTCATTTGGAATGAATGTTTTCCATGTGTCTTCCAGAGGTTAGTGGGAGTACCAATTTTTTCAAGTGAAATATGTTTAGTAATATATGGAAAATGACTATTAGTCTTACAATTATTTAATACCGGGATGAAAGAATTTATTCTCTAGTGATTGAAATAAATTAGAAACCTATGTTTTAGGGAAAAGGATCTAATGAGATAGATCTGAAGGTTTCTTGGACCTAGTTAATTGTTTATATAGTGACATGGTATTGAAAAATATAAACTGTAACAATTAAAGACGATAAATTGTTATCAATGTCACATGGAACGTGTCTCTCCAATTTGACATGTCTGGTACATGGGAGAAGATTAACGTGATAAGTTAAAATATATACGCTAAAGAGATAGATTAATCAAGTATGCCATGATATGTACAAGAACTGATATTTCCAAGATATACTTTAAAGTTGGAAAATATCAGTTGTATCCAGGAGCACCGCATGTGAATTAGTCAGAACTATCAAATTTTACTTCAGCAAGTATAAAAGATATGTACCTGGTATGTGGATAACTAAGGATACTATTTTTGAGGGGACACTAACTATTCTTCAATAGATCAATGTGATCTAGTATCATATTTAGGATAACATGATGAGAGAGACTAGCTCATATAAGTCAGTGGTAGCCATACTTACAAACACTAACTAAGTTGCTCCATCTAAGGTAGTTGAGAAGTAATTATATGCAACGATTTATTCTAGTTCTTCGAATCACACATAGTAAGTAAAGTATTATCATAATTTAGAATATGATATTCTTACTTATTAAGATGTCAACTAATGAAAGTTTAAAAAAGGTATATACTCGGGGTCTCTATCTCTTGATAAGTTTTACTCAAGGAGATGAGGTTGAAAATAGTAGAATAGTCACACAGCGTAATCATAGCGGTCCCAATAGCTAAAGTCCTGACTCATCAGAATCTTGATCATTATCATGTGAGAGATAAAAAATAGTTATCATGTTGGCTCTAGTGAAAGTGGGAGTTTCGAAATAGTGAGTTCTTGAGTCCCAACAATTATGTACTTTTGATTACCATATCTTGTATACAAGTTAGATATACATGATTATTACCTACCATTATAATGTAGGTATCTATTTATCCATTATTTAATGGTAATTTCCCTAGATTAATTTTTTTATCAAAAGTTTATAGAAGATACCTGGCTATAATGAGATTCATGAGATACTATGATATTAATCTTAAACAAATTTCATATTCTCTAGATACATCTTACTAACTGGACAAAGTAGATGTTTGACTATCAAGTGTTGGGGGATTATAAGCATTGAGACTTCTTCTCATGAATTCCTCACCTTGTGACCTCTAGTAGTGAGATCATGATTACATGCCCACTAATAGGAACACTGCATGTTTTGGGTGTCATTGGATGTTCCTATCTAAGGACATGTGTAATGGTCTCCTCACTTGAGATCATTGCCAATGTGTTCCATTTGATCATGTACTCCGATGTAAGGTGAAAACCATGATAATGAAATCATGGTAAGGTATCTTCTGTTGGGTGCATCATTGATGGTATGTCATTAGTTAAATGGTCAAGAAATAATTTGTCACTTCCAGGTTATTGAAGTTATATATCTTGGGCCATATTGATCAAGATGGTAGTACCTTCATAAGACTATGGCCATGGAAGTCGAGGGTAAATTTTTCCAGTCAGATCAACAACAAAATGAAAGAAAATTATGATTACATGGGTTTCCTTCATGCTTTATGAGATATTAAATAAAAAGAGATTATATTACACAGTGTGTGTTTCTAGGTTGGTTTTCACTATTGTGAAAATGATTATCTCTTTGGGGGATATGATAGGTTACTATATCCCTCTCTTGGTCTGTGAATAGTATTAACTGTTATTGAGATAAGGTCTTAGAGGGTCACACACAATAGAATATTTAATAATTTGTCATATTCATTAGAATAGGAGTTTGGGACATGGTGGGACCAACCACTAAGTTCCGGTATTTTCCCAAGGAGATACAATCACCAAATTAATAACTAATTTTAGATTATTCCAGTTAATAATAATTGGTATTGAATTTATTTGTTTTGAAAAATATTATTTGAATTAATATTAGTTTTAAAATATTCATGCTTCATTTAATATTTGTGGGAATGATGAGTCAGGTTAATGACTTTGTTATTATCACATATTATATTTATTATATTAAATGAAATTGATAATAATAATAGATAAAATGTATGACGCACTCTAGTAGTTGAAATATTTTTTATATATTGTGTTAATTATTCGGGGGTCAGTCCAGCATTTCAGGGTATTTCTTTCTCAAACTATAAATATAGGAGAGGAGGTATTTTCTAGGGACTATTCACAGCCTCTCTCTCTCTAATCCTATCTTCTAAATTCTAGAGAGATAGGCTCTAGATCTAGGATCTCAGATCAAGATCTCTCTCAGGAATCACAATAAAGGTGATGTAGTGTTCATAAAAGCCTCTAAGGAGTCATTGGATCTCCACGTGATCACTCATAATTCTACGATTGATGCCACCATATTTTATTGACGTGCATGTGGATGATCTAGATGAATTTTGGCTTTGGATTCTTCTAGAAGAGATCACCAAGGATGAGAAAACATCATGCACAGCTTCAAATCTAAACCTGGTATTTTATAATTTAATATTTTTCTTAATATCTTTCACATGTGATATTATAGAATTAATTGGGAAGTGATACTCCGAAATCGACAAGTTCATCTCGATCGTCGGTGAAAAAATTTAAAATCCCACATTTGGGGATTCCTCTATGTTCTCGGTACCTTAAATTGGTATCATAGTGAAACTGTGAAAATTTTAATCCTAAAAAAATTAAATTTTCATTAATTTTAAAATAGGTCTTCATTATGATCTCAGCACCGCAGACAGTTTTACAATCTGACCCCGGGTGGCTAGTCTATAACAATCCAATGTTTTAACTTCAGATTGAGTTGAACTTTTTAAGGTTTTAATTTTGATGGTTTTATATGTATTTTACCTAAAATTGTTGGTGGGGTTGATTTCAATGGTCTTTTTTTGTTACCACTTTACATTTCGGGTGGAAGACAGTTGCAGGAATAGTAATTTCTGGATAACTTCATTTTCTAACGGACCATCAATTATTATAATTTTACAATAAAATTATTATAAAATGAAATATATTATCATAATTTAGATAAGAGTAGAATTATATATATCAAATATATTTTTGAGGGATTCTTGAATTTTTTTTAATTAAATATTTTACATAAGGTTGTTGTGGAAATTAACACCCTAATGGATGTTAGAAAAAATGGTAGGGTGTGTGTTTGTCAAAAGATAAAACTAACACTTTTTTAAAAAAAATATTTTAAAAAGGTTGGGACCCACCTTGTCTCCCTCATAGAGTTATCCCTCTCTTGGGAAACAACATCAGCCACCATAGGCTCCTTCAATGGCTCTCCCCTTGGCTACCCTCTTATTGAAGTAGGAGACCTTCTCCACCCAAGAACCTCTGTCTAACATTGTAGTGCGGTGAGGCCCTTCCACTAGATTCTAGTGCCTCTAGCTCATCGAGCACCGCAAGTTGCCCCCCTTTTGAAACCCATTTGGTTCCCCGACCTACTCCAGTGCATCCACTCAACCCTGGACCGCCATAACAATTGACCACCCTCGAGCTCCCAATGTGAGATCAGGCCATCGCCTGCCAGTTTAGCCACATAGATTGTAGAGACACGAAGCTTGACGTACATAGATATTACATTACTTTTGCGGAAAACACAATACATAACAAAAACATACACACAAGGACCGTAATAGTTTAGTGTCTTTGGAAACTTGGAACGTAATCCTCTAATCGTGATGAAAGATCTTCAACATCTCCCATAAAGATCTTCCACTTTTTATTTCATTACCTAAAACTTTTCATTTAATCCTGGGGGAAAATAAAACATAAAAAGGGTGAGATCAAATGCTCAGTAAGGGTAAACATGGATAAAATAAAACATACCATATACATTTGAACTTAAAAACATGAACATAATGTTTAAACATCAAAATCTTGAGCAATGAATTAAAACATGGAAGTACATAAGGCATAGATCATAATGGAACATAAATCATGATAACATAGCATGGGAATAAAACATGTAATTGTGGCATCCATTAAGAACATGTAATGATTTCCATAGTATCCAAGGCATTGCTGCCAAGACCATCTTAGTGGACAAAGTCCCTTTCTGAATCGACTTCACTCCTCGTTTCAGTCCTGTAATACTGAACCGGATTAACTTACCATTCCATCCATGTCTATCTCATGAGATATAAATCTTTATCTAATGCATTGGAGGGAGATATAGGTCCCACCCATCTCATAATGAAATCATTCTTACTTGTGCCACAAAATAAACATACGTCATTCATAATAACCCAACAAATAAAATGGGTTTCATAAACATCATACCATCATTACATAATCCATATAAAGAAATGGATATCATTTCATAATAAGGAAAGTGAAACCATTTAAATCATAGAGACATTATACTTGAAACATACACATATGAAATAATTTCATCTTAGATGAAAAATGGTTTTGATAAAACACTTGAAATGAATTCTTGAGGAAAATATCCTTTATTCTTCAAAATCATTTTCTTTTCTAAAAATGTCATACAATTTTAAAATAAAATTATTTTGTTGAAAATAGTCATGAAATATTTTGGAGGAAGCTTCATGAAAATAAGGCTTTATAAAACTGTAAAAATCCTTTCATGCCGTATACGTTAAAAAATATTATTCTCGAACTTTTGTCAGAAAAGTCAAAAAAAGTACCCTGTAACGTAAACAAAAGAAAGATTCCTTACATACCATGTAGTAAAAGTCAAAAATGGGTAAAAAGGACTTTAAACATACATGAATACACTTTTATAAAACATGTACATGGATGATAACAATAACCCCGGAAAATACTTACGTATAAGCAATCTCGGATAAAAATGAGATTTGCAAAATTATCTCTTACCTTAGGTCCGATATGCTTTGTATGGATCCGAACCTCCTGTATAATGATTTAAATAATTTCATTGACTTATTACAGAATCATATTCATTGTTACGATATCATATATGGTTCACTTATGACTTTATATTACCCATTCTTTTGTAAATTGATGTTAAAGTAGCGTTTTGGGTAAAATTGTTTCATTTGTCTTTCCTGTTTTAACTTTTAATTATTCATATGATTACATAGATCATGGTTACTTACATCCAGAACATTATTTATATATAATATATATTCATAATATACATATATATAATATATTGATAAATGGAAATAAATACATCGTTCATGGAGATGGTAGGTCGTACGTACGCATGAACGCTGTTTTCGTTTCCTTATTGAATTGAATGGAATTAAGTAGATGACCTACATATATATAAATAAATCCAGTAGCTTTATAATGTCATATATTTCATTATTATTGCTTATATATACTTTATAATCATTCTTAAATGGTTAACATGGAGAATGAATCTCATCGCGTCGTGGAGACGGTAGTCCGTACGTACGCATGAGCGATGATATCGTTCCCATAATTATTGGATTGAATTGGATAGGATGATATAATATATCATAATCAGTATGATGTTATAATAACTATGTATAGTTATTCTTTACACCATTATACCCATCCAAGTAAGGTGGTGTTGGAAAAACAGATTACACCACGGCATGGAGACGGTATTCCATACGTACGTACGCACGGTGATTTCGTTTTCCATTGGATGGATAGATGGTGAAATAGGGTTGTTTAATACTTATAATAACATATCAGTATATGAGTGATACTGATGTTATTACTTCATAATGAAACAACTAAAGAAGAATAAGTAGAAGAAGAAATAAAGTTGAAAGAATCAGTAACGGACATTACCTCTTCTTTGAAGCACCTCTTTGAGACCTCCTCTTAGGGAAATAAATTCGGGGTTTGAAGAAGACCAGGACCTCTAGGATGTTTCTAGGGAATTGTAGAAGAGAATTTTACAAGGTTTGTCCGAGCTTCAAGGCTCAAAATGGTGTGAGGAAGAGAGGGAGGAGGTGCCCTTTTATAAGGGAGGAGAGGGGCACCTTTGGAATAACTTAAAATATTATTTTATTATAAAATCAAATTCGGTTTTTAATTGCTCAAAATTGATATATTTCGAATCTAAGGTGGGTATGGGTATAAATTCTCTCATCCAATAGAATTTAGACAAGTTTAGGTCATTGTATTAACCTTATCTTTTGGTTTTAACTCTTAGTTAATTAGATTGACATTTACCATGTCACTTTGTATTTTTATATTATATAGTTAATAAACTTACCATATACATACAATCGACCCAAAAGTGGTCCATTAATGATACACCTATCATTATATAAGTATATTTTCTGAACCGTAGATTTTTAGGAATATAATAACAATTAATAATATAATATTTGTTTTGAAAACTATTTTATGTCAATTTTGACACTATTTGGTAATTGATTTTTGTGAAAATCATAACAGAACTATTAGTCCAAAAAAATTAATTAAATAAATAATAACATGTCATATTAACATATAAAATAATTTTAATTCATAAAAAGTCTCAAATTACATTTATTTGGGTATTTATAACATCAATTATGTCAATATTTCATTAATAAGATAATTTTTGCATCATCATTGTGTCATAAATAAATTAAATTATTTAAAGTCTAAAAATTACAAATAAAATATCATTATGTAGGAAATATTTTTAGATTTCTAATGAATATTTATAGTCGAATTTATCTTTTTTATAACGCTATATTAAAAATTGTTTTCTTTTTAAACTTTGATTTTAACTATTTTAACCCGTCTTTAAATAAATTAATAATAAATGTCCTAATCTAATCCAAGTGGGCCTAAATGGTCATATTTTATTCCTAAGGTTTTTTCTGGTCGAATTAAACTTATCCAATAGAATTAGTACATGTGTTAGGGTAATAATAATATCATTTTTACCCTTAATTACCCTATTTACTTTTAACCATGGTAAATAAAAGTAAAAAGTTACTATTCACCAAACATTATTTTCATCTCATTGAACCACATTTTACTTACTGACATCAACCGTGTCTCTCAGATTTTTGAAATTCCATTTCCAAAAGCGGTAAAATTAAGTTTTATGTAAATTTGCAAATTCTCCTAGGAGGTGGGTAAAAGAAGGTCAAAAGTTCAATAAAATTTTTATATATCTAAAATTATTATAAAATGACTCCAATGAATTACGTTGAACTTATATAGGTATTATGTGTCAATTTTGACCTAAAATAAATTTAAATAAAATAAATAATTATTTAAATAAAAAGTTGGTTTTTAAATAGTAACCCAGTGTTTTCACTATTCATCAAAAATTGAAAGTTTTCAGAAAAATACGAAAATTTTACCCTAGGCTAATTTCGATATTCCGAATCCAAAAATGAAGTCCATTTTGAAATATGAAATTTACAAAATTTCAAAAAGTGGTTATTACTATTCATAACGGCTAGTTTTAATAATAATTTAACCATATATCGTTGTTTAGTGAAACCTGGTATTGCGTACAACATACGCTATCGAGGAAAGTCGCGATTGCGTGTAATGCAAGCCAAGTCAGGGTTGCGTGTTGTGCAAGACTCCTCCTTTATTTCATATAACAGAATCCAACCATATTTCATTTATACATTAAATATATATATATATACTCAATGTTTCGTAGAATAACTACTATCAAAATTGTGTGTAACATGATCCAAGAATAGTGTTGTGTATACTGCAAGCTCATACAGTGTTGCGTGTAGAACAAGGTAATCTTGTTGTAGCATACAACACAAGACATCAATGATATTAAAAGAATATTTTTCATAAAATCTCAGGGTGTTACATAGATCCCACTATCGGCGCCTCCCATCCCTCATCATGGCACTGCATCGATCGATTGGGTTCCCTAATCTGCCCTCACCTCAATGTGGGTCGCACCATATTTTTGAGCAAGATCAAACCATCAAGCCTCCCCCAGACCACTTTTCCATCCACCCAAGGTAGCTACTCTCGAGCTTTGGCCCTCTACCATCAATGGACTATGATGGAGCCCACATGTGTCATGGCCTTCCCCTTCGCACTACTACCCAGCTTGGTCTTCGTCCAAATTTATGGGGCCTCTGATGCCGAAAACTATACCATTGGAGTCCAGATCTGTTGATACTAAGGCTTGATCTATTGCCTCCTTCCTCGACCCACCCACAAGACACCCAGATTTGGATAGGTAACCCCTCTCAGGATCAGATCCATCCTGAAAAGGGTCTGCACAGGTCTTCTCAGTCCACAACAAGTGTGGACGGACCTATCTGGCGTAGAAAAGTACTACACATGTTCAGCATATCATGAAATGGGCCTCTACAGGTTCAGCTTAAAATTAAATTAATTAATGGGGTCTAATGACATATTTATTGAATTAAAAATATGAGTGAATTTTTAATTCAATAACACACCCTTAAGGATATTTTAATGAAAATTATTTGTTATTTCTATATTTAAATTTAAATACTTGAGTTAATGCGTATAGACTCTACAGGATCCTATGACCGACCAATGTATGTGTTTAATTATTTAATTATTATAAGGTTTTTTAATAATCATTTTAATTGAAAGGTGGTCTATGAATCAACTCGGTGTCATTATATGTATAAGGTTATGTGTGTCCAATTCAGAGTTGTATTTTATACTCCCCAGTTCCCCTAACCTATGATCAAGTACTTTTGTATAATGACAAGATGAGGAGTGGCACTCTTCACACTAAGTTATAGTGATACACTAGATAGGAGCTTGAAGCATTGGATGGGAAGGTGCTACTATTCGTGTCACAAGTGACGCAACTCAAGGTATATCCCCTAGGGTCTAGGTTGTCTCATGATTAAATCAATTGATAAACCATTAGAATCATTTCATGATCAGGCCATAATTTTATTTTTTTTCATGGTTTATTATTTTTGCGTATGCGTAGTTTATGCAGGAACACATAGAATAATAAACAATCACGCAAGATAAAATGAAAATATGACATGAAAAATATTTTCGATTGCATTGTCAGTCATGAGTGAGATCACATAAAACATGCATATAAAATAGAAAATTATTTCTTTATTCACATAAAAATAATAAAAACCATCAAATAAGTATTAAGTATTAATTTCCTTCCATCGTTAAAATTTGGACAAAACAGGGTATTTGGGGTGCTCTTCATGCCAAATTTGAGGGTGTCACTTACAACCGGAGAGTTATTATGAGATTAGTGGGTTGAAACCTCATATTTCTCTTATTAGCCGAGTCAGGAAACTTACCAAATTTGAGTTTATTGATCATATTATGAGATTGCTGATTCAGCATAATAATTATGTTTGGACTTCCAAATCCCATTTCATTTGGTTTCTCATGAAGAATATCATTCCATTGTCCATAATATCCTCCATTATCGTGAATCATCTTGTTTCCAGCCATTTTCTAAAACCCAAAAAGAATAGTGTGAGATACGAAAATCATAATCAAGGGGGAGTAACTTGAATATCTAAAATCTTAGGTTAAATTATAAGATCGTTACCATAGTTCTAGGACTATATCCTATACGTATACTTATCCTTAGGTACATCCCTAGACATACCTTAGAAATATCTCTAGGGATCTCACTAGCGTTTTCGCATCCTAGTTTCCAAAGGTTGACTAAACCTTTCCTCTGATACCAACTGTAGAGACCCGAAGCATGACATATAGATATTACATTACTTTTTCAGAATACACAATACATAACAAAAATAGACACACAAGGACTGTAATAGTTTAGTGTCTTTGGAAACTTGGAACGTAATCCTCTAATCGTGGTGAAAGATCTTCAACATCTCCCATAAAGATCTTCCACTTTTTGTTTCCTTACCTAAAAACTTTTATTTTAATCATGGGGGAAAATAAAACATAAAAAGGGTGAGCTCAAATGCTCAGTAAGGGTAAACATGTATAAAATAAAACATACCATATACATTTGAACTTAAAAACATGAACATAATGTTTAAACATCAAAATCTTGAGCAATGAATTAAAACATGGAGGTACATAAGGCATAGATCATAATGGAACATAAATCATGATAACATATAATGGGAATAAAATATGTAATTGTGGAATCTATTAAGCACATGTAATGATTTCCATAGTAGCCAAGGCATTTCTTCCAAGACCATCTTAGTGGACAAAGTCCCTTTCTGAATCGAGTTCACTCCTCGCTTCAGTCCTGTAATACTGAACCAGATTAACTTACCGTTCCAGCCATGTATATCTCATGAGATATAAATCTTTAAACAATGCATTGGAGGGAGATATAGGTCCCACCCAACTCATAATGAAATCATTCTTACTCGTGTCACAAAATAAACATACGTCATTCATAATAACCCAATAAATAAAATGGGTTTCATAAACATCATCCCATCATTACATAATCCATATAAATGAATGGATATCATTTCATAATAAGGAAAGTGAGACCATTTAAATCATAGAGACATTATACTTGAAACATACACATATGAAATAATTTCATCTTAGATGAAAAATGTTTTTGATAAAACACTTGAAATGAATTCTTGAGGAAAATATCCTTTATTCTTAAAAATCATTTTATATTCTAAAAATGTCATGCAATTTAAAAAGAAAAGGATTTTGTTTAAAATAGTTATGAAATATTTTGGAGCAAGCTTCATGAAAATAAGTCTTTATAAAACTGTAAAAATTCTTTCATGTCGTATACGTTAAAAAACATTCTTCTCGTACTTTTGTCGGAAAAGTCAAAAAAGTACCCCGTAACGTAAACAAAAGAAAGATTCCTTACATACCATGTAGTAAAAGTCAAAAATGGGTAAAAAGGACTTTAAACATACATGAAAACACATTTATAAAACATGTACATGGATGATAACAATAACCCCAGAAAATACTTACGTATAAGCAATCTCGGATAAAAATGAGATTTGCAAAATTATCCCTTACCTTAGGTCCGATATGCTTTGTATGGATCCAAACATCCTGTATAATGATTTAAATAAAGTCATTGACTTATTACAGAATCATATTCATTGTTATGATATCATATATGGTCCACTTATGACTTTATATTACCCATTCTTTTGTAAATTAATGTTAAAGTAGTGTTTGGGTAAAATATTTTCATTTTTCGTTCGTGTTTTAACTTGTAATTATTCATATGATTACATAGATCATGGTTAATTACATCCAGAACATGATTTATATATAATATATATTCAGAATATACATATATATAATAGATCGATAAATGGAAAGAAATACACCGTTCATGGAGACGGTAGGTCGTACGTACGCATGAACGCTGTTTTCGTTTCCTTATTGAATTGAATGGAATTAAGTAGATGACATACATATATATACATAAATCCAATATCTTTATAATGTCATATATTTCATTATTATTGCTTATATATACTTTATAATCATTCTTAAATGGTTAACATGGAGAATGAATCTCATCGCGTCGTGGAGACGGTAGTCCGTACGTACGCACGAGCGATGATATCGTTCCCATAATTATTTAATTAAATTGGATAGGATGATAAAATATATAATAATCAGTATGATGTTATAATAACTATGTATATTTATTCTTTACACCATTATACCCATCCAAGTAAGGTGGTGTTGGAAAAACAGATTACACCACGGCGTGGAGACGGTATTCCGTAAGTACGCACGCGACGTGATTTCGTTCTCTGTAGGATGGATAAATGGTGAAATAGGGTTGTTTCATACTTATAATAACATATCAGTATATGATTTATACTGATGTTATTACTTCATAATGAAACAACTAATGAAGAATAAGTAGAAGAAGAAATAAAGTTGAAAGAAACGGTAACGGACATTACCTCTTCTTTGAAGCACCTCTTTGAGACCTCCTCTTAGAGCACTAAAATCGGTCTTTGAAGAAGACCAGGACCTCTAGGATGTTTCTAGGGAAGTGTAGAAGAGAATTTGGCAGGGGTTGGCCGAGATTCAAGGATCAAAATGTTGTGAGGAAGAGAGGTAGGAGGTTCCCTTTTATAAGGGAGGAGAGGGGCACCTTTGGAATAACTAAAAAACTTATTTTATTATAATGTCAAATTCGGTTTTTAATAGCTCAAAATTGATATATTTAGAATATAAGGTGGGTATGGGTCTAAATACTCTCATCCAATATAATTTAAACAAGTTTAGGTCATTATATTAACCTTATCTTTTGGTTTTAACTCTTAGTTAATTAGATTGACATTTACCATGTCACTTTGTATTTTTATATTATATAGTTAATAAACTTACCATATACATACAAGAGACCCCCAAGTGGTCCATTAATGATACAACTATCATGATATAAGTATCTTTTCCAAACCTTAGATTTTTAGGAATATAATAACAATTAATAATATAATATTTGTTTTAAAAACTATTTTATGTCAATTTTGACACTATTTGGTAATTGATTTTTGTGAAAATCATAACAGAATTATTAGTCCAACAAAAATAATTAAATCAATAATAAAAAGTCATATTAACATAGAAAATAATTTTAATTCATAAAAAGTCTCAAATTACATTTATTTGGGTATTTATAACATCAATTATGTCAATATTTCATTAAAAAGATAATTACTACATCATCATTGTGTCATAAATAAATTAAATTATTTAAAGTCTAAAAATTACAAATAAAATATTATTATGTAGGAAATCTTTTTATATTTCTAATGAATATTTATAGTCGATTTTATCTTATGTATAACCCTATATTAAAAATTATTTACTTATTAAACTTTGATTTTAACTATTTTAACCCTTCTTTAAATAAATTAATAATAAATGTCCTAATCTAATCCAAGTGGGCCTAAATAGACATATTTTATTCCTAAGGTTTTTTTTTGTCGAATTACAATTATCCAATAGAATTAGGACATGTTTTATTGTAATAATAATATCATTTTTACCCTTAATTACCCTATTTACTTTTAACCGTGGTAAATAAAAGTAAAAAGTTACTATTCACCAAAAATTATTTTCATCTCATTGAACCACATTTTACTTACTAACATCAACCGTGTCTCTCGGATTTTTGAAAATCCATTCACAAAAGCGGTAAAATTAAGTTTTATGTAAATTTGCAAATTCTCCTAGGAGGTGGGTAAAAGACGGTCAAAAGTTCAATTAAATTTTTATATATCTAAAATTATTATAAAATGACTCCAATGAATTACATTGAACATATATAGGTATTATGTGTCAATTTTGACCTAAAATAAATTTAAATAAAATAAATAATTATTTAAATAAAAAGTCGGTTTTTAAATAGTAACCCAGTGTTTTCACTATTCATCAAAAATTGAAAGTTTTTAGAAAAATACCAAAATTTCACCCTAGGCTAATTTCGATATTCTGAATCCAAAAATGAAGTCCATTTTGAAAGATGAAATTTAAAAAATTTCAAAAAGTGGTTATTATTATTCATAACGGCTAGTTTTAATAATATTTTAACCATATATCGTTGTTTAGTGAAACCTGGTATTGCATACAACATACGCTATCGAGGAAAGTCGCGATTACGTGTAATGCAAGCCAATTCGGGGTTGTGTGTTGTGCAAGACTCCTCCGTTGTTTTGTATAACAGAATCCAACCATATTTCATTTATACATTGAATATATATATATATATACACACTCAATGTTTCGTAGAATAACTACTATCAAAATTGTGTGTAACATAATCCAAGAATAGTGTTGTGTATACTGCAAGCTCATATAGTGGTGCGTGTAGAACAAGGTAATCTTTTTGTAGCATACAACACAAGACATCAATGATATAAAAAGAATATTTTTCATAAAATCTCGTGGTGTTACATTCTACCCCCCTTAAAATGAATTTCGCCCTTGAAATTCGTCGGGGTTATAAATGGTTTACTACTCAAAAGTTTGTTTAATAGAAACCCACATCGTAAAAAGGAATACCAAAACATGGCTTTAAAAACTAAAGTATGAAATGTAACGGTTACCCAAATTAACTCATCACTGGGTTTCCACGTAGGAGAACATAGGTGAAAATATGGATATGGAAGAAAAATCTAACCATCAAGTTCTGATGGAGAGTGGTAGAGAACATGGCTATGAAAAAGCCATCAATCACAAAGCTATAAATTTGTGATGATCTAAGGTACCATCTGATTAATCGGATATAAGAGCACTAGGACAACATTTTTTGTTTTCAAGATTATTTCCCTAGACATGATGAAATTGGAATTAGAAGAAATACATTCGTGATTTTGGTACAGTATCACCGCTGGTTGTTCTTTGGACAATTTCCACTTCATCTCTTAAAGAAATGAAGTTGAATTTTTCATTCGTGATGTGTTAGCAGATCATGTGATAGAATGATGGGTCATTCCATCTGTCTCAAACAAAAGGTTATAAAAGCTATCAAAAAAATACATAAGTCTATCTATAGTGAGATTAATCATATATGGTTCCTAAAATGGACTTATACTTCATATATCATACTGCTTAATATAATAAAACTAGTTTCTACTAAACAGGGACTTCTTGTAGGCCAGTGGTAGGCGATAAAGGCCAGTCTCACTTCGGTTGTGGGTTTGATTCCCCCAGCCTTGTCCGACGCGATGGGCTGTCGCCCATCCTACAGGTTGTCCTTTTTCTAAAACTATATTACTATAACATCCCATCAATAATATCGAAAAAAGTTTTATCCTTAAACAATACTAACTTATGTCCAACATAATTCATTCCAATATTTAGGCTTATCTAAAATACATCGGTCTTAGCTCATAGTATAAAGAAAATGATTACTTGAAATGTCACATAACAATCACGTGAATGCCATCATTTATCCCCCATATATTATAAGATATATCTTTTTGGTCAAATTACAAACATGTGAATACCTTAATCATGTATTCTCTTAAAGAATGAATACCCATTTAACCTTAGTGAAAACATGAATGTTGTTAAATTTTAACACTTACCACATACCAAAATCCCAAAAATTCTATATACTCAAACCATGATATAACCTTCTCCTTATATCAGTCATGAGCTCATGAATACTATCAAAAATTTAATTTTCTCCTTATCCCTTCATTATGCGCATATCATCTACTTTCCAAAAATATCAGAATAACCTTTCATGGTTACTGGAACCATTCATCATACACTTTCAAAACTTAAGGAAAGACAACAGTGTAACAATCCTTAGATGTCTATTCCATAGTACCATGAGATTACTTATACAACATTACAATTGATAAACATGTAATCATTCCACTACATTCTTAAACCATTGACCGAGCTTCAACAATTCTTTCATCTCACATATAATTTGTAGTCTCTTCATCATCATCAACATAAATACTACCCATATGACCATACTGATTCTCTTCATGAGACTTTCCCTTAGGGAATTGGTTTGCATAATGCCCGTACATTCCACATTTGAAACTTTTAACCATTGTTGATGTCGTAGCAATACCATTATCCTTATCCATGGTGTTAACTGAACCTTTTCCTTTGCACTTACTAGCTTTGTGTCCTTCTTTTCCACACCCAAAGCATCTTCCAGTTCCTTTGAAACATTCTCCTTCATGCCTCTTCCCACATTATTTACATAGGGGAAATTGAACTTTCTTTCCTCTATGATCATCATGAAACCTCATATTTCTCTTATTAGCCGAGTCAGGAAACTTACCAAATTTGAGTTTATTGATCATATTATGAGATTGCTGATTCAGCATAATAATTATGTTTAGACTTCCAAATACCATTTCATTTGGTTTCTCATGAAGAATATCATTCCATTGTCCATAATATCCTCCATTATCGTGAATCATCTTGTTTCCAGCCATTTTCTAAAACCCAAAAAGAATAGTGTGAGATACAAAAATCATAATCAAGGGGGAGTAACTTGAATATCTAAAATCTTAGGTTAAATTATAAGATCGTTACCATAGTTCTAGGACTATATCCTATACGTATACTTATCCTTAGGTACATCCCTAGACATACCTTAGAAATATCTCTAGGGATCTCACTAGCGTTTTCGCATCCTAGTTTCCAAAGGTTGACTAAACCTTTCCTCTGATACCAACTGTAGAGACCCGAAGCATGACATATAGATATTACATTACTTTTTCAGAATACACAATACATAACAAAAATAGACACACAAGGACTGTAATAGTTTAGTATCTTTGGAAACTTGGAACGTAATCCTCTAATCGTGGTGAAAGATCTTCAACATCTCCCATAAAGATCTTCCACTTTTTGTTTCCTTACCTAAAAACTTTTATTTTAATCCTGGGGGAAAATAAAACATAAAAAGGGTGAGCTCAAATGCTCAGTAAGGGTAAACATGTATAAAATAAAACATACCATATACATTTGAACTTAAAAACATGAACATAATGTTTAAACATCAAAATCTTGAGCAATGAATTAAAACATGGAGGTACATAAGGCATAGATCATAATGGAACATAAATCATGATAACATATAATGGGAATAAAATATGTAATTGTGGAATCTATTAAGCACATGTAATGATTTCCATAGTAGCCAAGGCATTTCTGCCAAGACCATCTTAGTGGACAAAGTCCCTTTCTGAATCGAGTTCACTCCTCGTTTCAGTCCTGTAATACTGAACCAGATTAACTTACCGTTCCAGCCATGTATATATCATGAGATATAAATCTTTACCCAATGCATTGGAGGGAGATATAGGTCCCACCCAACTCATAATGAAATCATTCTTACTCGTGTCACAAAATAAACATACGTCATTCATAATAACCCAATAAATAAAATGGGTTTCATAAACATCATCCCATCATTACATAATCCATATAAATGAATGGATATCATTTCATAATAAGGAAAGTGAAACCATTTAAATCATAGATACATTATACTTGAAACATACACATATGAAATAATTTCATCTTAGATGAAAAATGTTTTTGATAAAACACTTGAAATGAATTCTTGAGGAAAATATCCTTTATTCTTAAAAATCATTTTATATTCTAAAAATGTCATGCAATTTAAAATGAAAAGGATTTTGTTTAAAATAGTTATGAAATATTTTGGAGCAAGCTTCATGAAAATAAGTCTTTATAAAACTGTAAAAATTCTTTCATGTCGTATACGTTAAAAAAACATTCTTCTCGTACTTTTGTCGGAAAAGTCAAAAAAGTACCCCGTAACGTAAACAAAAGAAAGATTCCTTACATACCATGTAGTAAAAGTCAAAAATGGGTAAAAAGGACTTTAAACATACATGAAAACACTTTTATAAAACATGTACATGGATGATAACAATAACCCCGGAAAATACTTACGTATAAGCAATCTCGGATAAAAATGAGATTTGCAAAATTATCTCTTACCTTAGGTCCGATATGCTTTGTATGGATCCGAACCTCCTGTATAATGATTTAAATAATTTCATTGACTTATTACAGAATCATATTCATTGTTACGATATCATATATGGTTCACTTATGACTTTATATTACCCATTCTTTTGTAAATTGATGTTAAAGTAGCGTTTTGGGTAAAATTGTTTCATTTGTCTTTCCTGTTTTAACTTTTAATTATTCATATGATTACATAGATCATGGTTACTTACATCCAGAACATTATTTATATATAATATATATTCATAATATACATATATATAATAGATTGATAAATGGAAATAAATACATCGTTCATGGAGATGGTAGGTCGTACGTACGCATGAACGTTGTTTTCGTTTCCTTATTGAATTGAATGGAATTAAGTAGATGACCTAGATATATATAAATAAATCCAGTAGCTTTATAATGTCATATATTTCATTATTATTTCTTATATATACTTTATAATCATTCTTAAATGGTTAACATGGAGAATGAATCTCATCGCGTCGTGGAGACGGTAGTCCGTACGTACGCATGAGCGATGATATCGTTCCCATAATTATTGGATTGAATTGGATAGGATGATATAATATATCATAATCAGTATGATGTTATAATAACTATGTATAGTTATTCTTTACACCATTATACCCATCCAAGTAAGGTGGTGTTGGAAAAACAGATTACACCACGGCATGGAGACGGTATTCCATACGTACGTACGCACGGTGATTTCGTTTTCCATTGGATGGATAGATGGTGAAATAGGGTTGTTTAATACTTATAATAACATATCAGTATATGAGTGATACTGATGTTTTTACTTCATAATGAAACAACTAAAGAAGAATAAGTAGAAGAAGAAATAAAGTTGAAAGAATCAGTAACGGACATTACCTCTTCTTTGAAGCACCTCTTTGAGACCTCCTCTTAGGGAAATAAATTCGGGGTTTGAAGAAGACCAGGACCTCTAGGATGTTTCTAGGGAATTGTAGAAGAGAATTTTACAAGGTTTGTCCGAGCTTCAAGGCTCAAAATGGTGTGAGGAAGAGAGGGAGGAGGTGCCCTTTTATAAGGGAGGAGAGGGGCACCTTTGGAATAACTTAAAATATTATTTTATTATAAAATCAAATTCGGTTTTTAATTGCTCCAAATTGATATATTTCGAATCTAAGGTGGGTATGGGTATAAATTCTCTCATCCAATAGAATTTAGACAGGTTTAGGTCATTGTATTAACCTTATCTTTTGGTTTTAACTCTTAGTTAATTAGATTGACATTTACCATGTCACTTTGTATTTTTATATTATATAGTTAATAAACTTACCATATACATACAATCGACCCAAAAGTGGTCCATTAATTATACACCTATCATTATATAAGTATATTTTCTGAACCGTAGATTTTTAGGAATATAATAACAATTAATAATATAATATTTGTTTTGAAAACTATTTTATGTCAATTTTGACACTATTTGGTAATTGATTTTTGTGAAAATCATAACAGAATTATTAGTCCAAAAAAATTAATTAAATAAATAATAACATGTCATATTAACATATAAAATAATTGTAATTCATAAAAAGTCTCAAATTACATTTATTTGGGTATTTATAACATCAATTATGTCAATATTTCATTAATAAGATAATTTTTGCATCATCATTGTGTCATAAATAAATTAAATTATTTAAAGTCTAAAAATTACAAATAAAATATCATTATGTAGGAAATATTTTTAGATTTCTAATGAATATTTATAGTCTAATTTATCTTTTTTATAACCCTATATTAAAAATTGTTTTCTTTTTAAACTTTGATTTTAACTATTTTAACCCGTCTTTAAATAAATTAATAATAAATGTCCTAATCTAATCCAAGTGGGCCTAAATGGTCATATTTTATTCCTAAGGTTTTTTCTGGTCGAATTAAACTTATCCAATAGAATTAGTACATGTGTTAGGGTAATAATAATATCATTTTTACCCTTAATTACCCTATTTACTTTTAACCATGGTAAATAAAAGTAAAAAGTTACTATTCACCAAACATTATTTTCATCTCATTGAACCACATTTTACTTACTGACATCAACCGTGTCTCTCGGATTTTTGAAATTCCATTTCCAAAAGCGGTAAAATTAAGTTTTATGTAAATTTGCAAATTCTCCTAGGAGGTGGGTAAAAGAAGGTCAAAAGTTCAATAAAATTTTTATATATCTAAAATTATTATAAAATGACTCCAATGAATTACGTTGAACTTATATAGGTATTATGTGTCAATTTTGACCTAAAATAAATTTAAATAAAATAAATAATTATTTAAATAAAAAGTTGGTTTTTAAATAGTAACCCAGTGTTTTCACTATTCATCAAAAATTGAAAGTTTTCAGAAAAATACGAAAATTTTACCCTAGGCTAATTTCGATATTCCGAATCCAAAAATGAAGTCCATTTTGAAATATGAAATATACAAAATTTCAAAAAGTGGTTATTACTATTCATAACGGCTAGTTTTAATAATAATTTAACCATATATCGTTGTTTAGTGAAACCTGGTATTGCGTACAACATACGCTATCGAGGAAAGTCGCGATTGCGTGTAATGCAAGCCAAGTCAGGGTTGCGTGTTGTGAAAGACTCCTCCTTTCTTTCGTATAACAGAATCCAACCATATTTCATTTATACATTAAATATATATATATATACTCAATGTTTCGTAGAATAACTACTATCAAAATTGTGTGTAACATGATCCAAGAATAGTGTTGTGTATACTGCAAGCTCATACAGTGTTGCGTGTAGAACAAGGTAATCTTTTTGTTGCATACAACACAAGACATCAATGATATTAAAAGAATATTTTTCATAAAATCTCAGGGTGTTACATAGATCCCACTATCGGCGCCTCCCATCCCTCATCATGGCACTGCATCGATCGATTGGGTTCCCTAATCTGCCCTCACCTCAATGTGGGTCGCACCATATTTTTGAGCAAGATCAAACCATCAAGCCTCCCCCAGACCACTTTTCCATCCACCCAAGGTAGCTACTCTCGAGCTTTGGCCCTCTACCATCAATGGACTATGATGGAGCCCACATGTGTCATGGCCTTCCCCTTCGCACTACTACCCAGCTTGGTCTTCGTCCAAATTTATGGGGCCTCTGATGCCGAAAACTATACCATTGGAGTCCAGATCTGTTGATACTAAGGCTTGATCTATTGCCTCCTTCCTCGACCCACCCACAAGACACCCAGATTTGGATAGGTAACCCCTCTCAGGATCAGATCCATCCTGAAAAGGGTCTGCACAGGTCTTCTCAGTCCACAACAAGTGTGGACGGACCTATCTGGCGTAGAAAAGTACTACACATGTTCAGCATATCATGAAATGGGCCTCTACAGGTTCAGCTTAAAATTAAATTAATTAATGGGGTCTAATGACATATTTATTGAATTAAAAATATGAGTGAATTTTTAATTCAATAACACACCCTTAAGGATATTTTAATGAAAATTATTTGTTATTTCTATATTTAAATTTAAATACTTGAGTTAATGCGTATAGACTCTACAGGATCCTATGACCGACCAATGTATGTGTTTAATTATTTAATTATTATAAGGTTTTTTAATAATCATTTTAATTGAAAGGTGATCTATGAATCAACTCGGTGTCATTATATGTATAAGGTTATGTGTGTCCAATTCAGAGTTGTATTTTATACTCCCCAGTTCCCCTAACCTATGATCAAGTAATTTTGTATAATGACAAGATGAGGAGTGGCACTCTTCACACTAAGTTATAGTGATACACTAGATAGGAGCTTGAAGCATTGGATGGGAAGGTGCTACTATTCGTGTCACAAGTGACGCAACTCAAGGTATATCCCCTAGGGTCTAGGTTGTCTCATGATTAAATCAATTGATAAACCATTAGAATCATCTCATGATCAGGCCATAATTTTATTTTTTTTCATGGTTTATTATTTTTGCGTATGCGTAGTTTATGCAGGAACACATAAAATAATAAACAATCACACAAGATAAAATGAAAATATGACATGAAAAATATTTTCGATTGCATTGTCAGTCATGAGTGAGATCACATAAAACATGCATATAAAATAGAAAATTATTTCTTTATTCACATAAAAATAATAAAAACCATCAAATAAGTATTAAGTATTAATTTCCTTCCATCGTTAAAATTTGGACAAAACAGGGTATTTGGGGTGCTCTTCATGCCAAATTTGAGGGTGTCACTTACAACCGGAGAGTTATTATGAGAGTAGTGGGTTGAATTAACTAAAATTACTAAAAATAGGTATCCAAATCTTGTTTTTTTGTAATTTTATAGGAATTTTTTGAGAAAATAAAGTTATGATTTTAAGAGTAGGGGCTTCACTCAATAGATCAAGCAACCGCAAGTTCATGTTGTTCACTAGCCAAACGCCTACCTTGAACCCTCCAAGTAGTTTATTAGCCAAATCCTATAGACTATGAGGGGATGACCATAGATCTTTCCCACTATAATAATAAATAGGTAGAGTATTCCAATTATTGCATAGAGAGTTCCTAGAAATTGATAAAATACTGGGATACATTTAATGAATAAAAATGTATAAAATGGTAATAAGATAAAAAGTACTAATCTGCTAAAATTTTATTTTGTAGAAAGTGGAAACTTATTCCATAATAAATAATTGTAAAAAATAATGGACAAATTAATCATCCCAACCATCTCAAGTATCCAAGAATAGTACAAGCCCTTATGCATAGTACTATGATATATGAAACTCAAGGTGTCAATGTCCCTAACACCAATTAAGTCACCTCAAGAAGTGAGGGTGATAAATTTTTTATAGGAGACTCATGTATAGAGAATATGATGGTGATGTCATTATGTTATCATCAACGTTTGATTCTAGTTGCGGTCACTACATCAAGACATGTATGATATAACATGTAGTTATATCTGAGAAGTTTTCAAGGATAAATTGAAGAAAGATATGAATAAGATGATGATTAAATTAGAATGTGTAAATTGAAATATGGATCATGATATTTCAATGGATATATTTATCATATCATTTTCACCTGGTTACTCAGGCTTTGTTTTAGGTTTCAAAATGAATTGTATTGAATAAACACTTTGTTACTTATAAACGTAAGGATTTCCAAGTAAATAAGAATATAAAAGACATATTAATTTTTAATTATTATGGTGAACAAATTAAAATTCATGGAAAAAGGCCAATGGGAAAGTAATTCTAGAAGCACATTTGTGACATACTTTAATTAAATAGGTATTAATATAGGTTATTTTCTTTCCATACCATAAGATAAAATAGTTGAAATTAAAATGCAATTTAATAAATAAAAAAAGAAAGTTAAATCTTATTCTTCTGGTTTATTCATCAATGTAAATGTAATGTTTCAGTTTTACTTCTTGGGTATTCAATACTATATGCCTATCACATATGTGTAATGAAATATAGTAACCAAGGTAGTATATAAATGTTACTAGAAGTCATGTGTATTCTCCAAGTGGCTGAGAAATGGCGATTCCTAAGTTAGTGGTGAGAAGTACACAACTTCAATATTTCCAAGTGAATGATTCTTGTACAAATATTATTGAGTATAACCAAAACATTTATCTCTGGTTTCCTTTAGACATAAAGAGACATTATTCTAGGTTCAATAATTATTGTTGTTTGTGGTGTTCAACACTCCAGTAATAGTTCATGTGGTACATGAATCATGGAAAATATGTGATGAATATAAAAGTAATACTCATTTACCCTATTGTGGCAAGATAAATATTTGTCAAGAAAAACTAAAATTGGAATTCAAGATTATACCTAGTTTAGTGTTTAGGCTTGGTAAATATAAACACCATTGGTATTATCAACGTCTTTAGTTTGGAAAAGGAAACCTTTAGAAAAAAGGTATTCCACAAATCTTTCAGAATTAGTTCAGCTAAAGAGAGTGAACTATCTAAGGGTAAGCTAGAGGTATAAATATACTTCACAAGATTCCGTTAAGTTATTAAGGAATGGTAATGTGAATTATGATATATATATATATATATGAATGGTAAGAATATATGAGTTTTTTTGAGATGGAATGCCGAAGAATATCTTGACCAAGCAATCATGGATCATGATAATGTAGCGTAGAGGAATTACTAAACGCACATTACCTTATCTACATCATGACGTTGATGCTAATAAAGAGGATAGATGAATAATTATTAAATGTCAACATTGATCAATAAAATGTAGCATGGAATAATTCCTAAATGAATATTTTATACATCAGATTTATGATGTAAGTAGTATCAATGGTGAAACTAGAAGAAACTTCCCTTATATTTCATGACGTGATTTGAAAATAATGGTGATATCCCATAACTATATTCCAACTATAATGACAAACGAATATCATAAAATTTGTATTATTATGGACATAAATTAATTCACAAGGACATGTGTTTAGATCTAAAGACTGTTTTTAGGATATAAACAAACTTTCATCAAAATAAACACATTGTGCATGTAAGTAATTATCCTAATGGTTGTTTAGGATGCTACTTTGACAAGCTTTGATGAGAAGATGATGTGGGTAGTCACATGGCCCAATAAAAGTCATGATATTCTTTTTGATTTCTGATTTTTGATTTTATAAATCCTTAATCACATGCGATATTGAATTTGAAGTGTGAAGGTGGATTAGTGGTTTTCATTTATGGCTTTTAATTTGGATGGATTGTGTATGGTGGGTTCACACTTACCCATGAAAGTGAAATTTGAAAATACAAAAAAATATGCATCATGGTGGTGGTTTAGGATGTTACCTAAATCCATAAGATAGAAATTTTAGTCAAGTGATGGACTAAATTTCTATAAAAGGGTGCACATATATTTTGAGATTGTGGGAGCCAAATTGACTTGGGTTTAGTCAATGCTATAGATGCACAAATAGTTTTCATAAAAACTACTTCTGCTTGCGCATGTGGAACAGGACTATCACAGTGACACATCCTACATAGTAAGGTTAAAACCATGGTGATGGTTTTGTATTCACTGTGGTCAGTGATCTATTATTCATTGAAAATAATATTTACTATAAGTAAGAAGTGTTTGAAAATTAGGTAAGATTAACAAGACATGTTAAAATTCAATAATGGATTCCAAGTATCAAAGTGAAAATGGGATAATTATTTTCAATACTTTTGTGCATATTCAAGTGAGTTATTACACGAATGGTACAAGTGTAGTACTAATAAGGCATGATTGGTAATACCAGGTCTTTATGCCTAAAATCAATTAAAATTTTACTTATCATAGAAAATTTCTATGATCATTTATTGATCATTTAATGTCATGACCACCAATCGAGGAAGGTTTATATACAACAAAACTAGAAAGAGATGGTTGCGTCACATAATGCTAATAAAGGTTGAAAGTTACTAAAAAAAATTTGGATTGAAGCAAGAAACAGGAACATAGAATATTCATTTAGAATTAATGTTATCCATGTTTCTACTTGAGGTTAGTGGTAGTTTCATTGTTTTCCAGGTAAAATATGTTTGGAAAGAAATGGAAAACAAATATTGGTCTTCAAGATAGTTAAGACCAAAATGAAAGAATCTATTCTCCAGTGATTGACTTAATTTAGTAACCTGTGTTTTAGGGAACATGATATACTGAGGAAGATCTAATGGTTACTTAGACTAACTCAATCATACAAATAGTGACATGATATTGTAAAATACAAGTTGGAACATTTCAAGAGAAGAATTTTTACTAGTTTCACATGCCATATATCTCTCCAGTTTGACATGTTTGTGACATGAGAGGAGATTAACATGGTGAGTTGAAATCCATATGCTTAAGTGATGGATCAATCACATATTCCATGATATGTATGAAAATTTATGTTTTCAAGATATACTTTATATTAAGAAAATATTAGATATATTCATAAGGACAACAAATGAAGCAGTTGGAACTATCTGATTGTACTTCTTCAAGTACAAAAGATATGTACCAGATAAGTAAAGAAGAAAGGATGCTAGTTTTCAGGGGACATAAACTAGTCTTCCATCGATTAGTTTGATCTTATATCACAGTTTGGATAAGGTGATGAGCAATACACGCTCATATAATCTAGTGGTAGAAATTCCTACAAAAACTAAGTATGTTACAGCTTTTGAGGTAGCTAAGAAGTCATTGAATGCAATGATTTGTTCTAATTTCTGAAATATAACCAAAAAAGAAAATTATTATCATGATGAAAATTAAGATATTATTACTAGCCAATCTGTCATGTTTTGATAGTGGATAAAAGGAAAATACTTTGGGATACCATATCTTGAGATGTTTTACTCAAGGAGATGAGGCAGCATATAGCAAAAGAGTCACATGATAGAACCATAGTAGACCGAGTAACAAAATCCATGAATCATTAGAAACATGATTTTGATCATGTGAGTGCTGATAATATTGGTTAGAAATTTGGTTCTAGTTCAAGTGGGAGTGTTGTAATAGTGGGTTCCCTAGACCCATCAATACAGTAATTTTGATTACCATATCATGTATATAGTTAGTTATAAATTATGTATCCCTACCATTATAGTGTATAATTTTCTACATCCACTATTTAATGGTAATTTCCATAGATTAATTATCATATCAAAAAGTTATAGAAGATCCCATGCTATAATGGGAACCTTCAGATGCCATGAAATTAAACAAATTTCTTATGGTCTAGATACATCTTACTGACTGTACATAGTAGATGTTTGACTATCAAGTGTTGGGGGTTCATAAGAATTGATACTTCTTCTCATAAAGTTCTCACTGGGTGATCTCCAGTAGTGAGATCATGTGGAAAGACTCTCCAACAGGAACACCACATATTTCAAGTGTCCTTGGTTGTTCCTATCAATAGACATGTGTAATGCTATCCTAACTTGAGATCATTACCAATGTGTTCCATTTGATCACATACTTTGATGCAAGGAAAAATACATGATAATGAAATCTTGGTGAGGGAGTTTGTGTTGGGTGAAACTTTGGTGGCATGACATTGATTGAATGGTCAAGAAAGGATTTGTTGCTTCCAGGTAAAGGAAGTTCTATATCTCTGGCCATGCTGATCAGGATGGTAGTACCTTGACAAATCCCTGACCATGGTAGTCCAAGTTAAATCCATCCAGTTAGATCAAAAAATATAAAAAGTGAGAAAAGGGTGATGACATGGGTGTGTGTCATGCTTTATGATATATTAAAGACAAAGAGATTATAGTATAGAGTGCATGTTCGTAGGTTGTTTGTCACCGCTATGACAATCCTCTTCTCTTTAGGGGCCATGATAGATTGTTAGATCCTGCTCTTAGTCTATGAATAGTATTCACAACTATTGAGATAAGGGCCAAGTGGGTTACACACAATAGTGTATTCAAGAATCTGGCATATTTAGTTCAATAGGTATATTGGACATGGTGGGACCCACCACTGGGGTTTGGGATTTTTTCAAAGAGATACGATCACCAATGCAATAAATAAATTCATATTATTAGAGTTAGGAATTATGGGCATTGAATTTATTTATTTAGTATATTTAAAAGTTTTAAAGTAAATATATTAAAATATTATTTGAATGAATATTAGTTTAAAATATTCAAGATTAATTTAATATTTTCGGGAAGTGTGAGTTGAGTTAATGGCTCAATAATTGTCACATAATATATTTATTATATTAAAGGTATGTGATAATGATAATAAATGTTATTTATGGCTCAGTGTAGTATTTGTAATATCATTTGTATAGAGTATTAATTATTCAGGGGTCGGGTGGAAATACCAGATAATTTTCTATTTCTCTATAAATAGAAGAAGAAAGGAAGATGTAAAGTACTATTCATTGGATTTATCTCTCTTCTCTATCTCCCTTGTACAAGATAGAGAGGCTCTGAATCCAAGGAGTTCGGATTGTGCTCCCTCTCTTGAATCTTAAGCAAGGTGATGCGGTGATCATTCGAATGTCGAAGGCATCATCATAAATCTGGGATAGAACCTCTATTTCAATGATCGACACTCCCATATATTTTTGAAGGGTGCATGTATGATCTAGAGGAATTCAACTTTGTCTAATTAAAATAGTTATTTCCAATTATGAGTAGACGTTGTGTGGAGATTCAGATCTAAACTATGTTTTTTTTAATTTAGTACTTGATCTTCTTCATGTGAGTTCCTTGTAATAAACTGGTTGTTGATTTTCTGATGAAGAGAATTTGATTTCATTCATAGGTGAAAAAAATCAAAATCCCAACTTTCGAGGTTTTTGTTGTGTTTCTGGTACTCAGTCTACAACTCATCCTAGTGGGCCTTTTCCTTCAATTTAGATGTTTTGTGTCTCTACATCATGCCTGATCCTTGTTTTTTGATTTACACTAGTTATGTGTAAATTGGAAAGAATATTACAATCATTCATGTCATTAAATGCCTACACCCAGTTACACTAGTTTCATTTAAGATGTCAAATAAATAGAATGGATTAATCACTTCATTACCTCTTTTGGTATGGTTCACAAAGAAATAAGAATATAAAAATAGATTAATTATTCATTGATATGAAGAATAAGTTGAAATATAAGGGGATAAGGACAATGGAAATACTAACACCAAAAGAACCTTCACAACTTCCTTAAAAAATGAAGAATCTTAATAAATAGGAGGTTATTTTCATTGCATAACATGAAATAAATTCGGTAGAAGTTTTAAATAAAACAAATTAAATTAAAAAATAATGAACCTACTTATTATTCAGTGTATATTCATCAATAAATGTTTCTAAAATTCTTCTTGTGTATAACATATAATATTCCAATCACAAATTTGTATTTGAATATTGTAACCAAGTAAGTATGGAAACGTTATAAGAAGTTTGGTGTATTCTCCAAGTAGCTGAGAAAGGGTGATTCCTAAGTCAGCTGTGAGAAACACTTAACTTCTAATTTCCAAGGGTATAATTTAAGTCAAACTATTATTGAGTATAACCAAGTCATTTATCTCATGTTTTTATTGGACACTATGAGACATCATTACATCTTGTTTGTGGTGTATTGTACTCAACAAATAGTTCATTGGTACTTGATTCATAGGTAATAGTGATGAATATAAAATGTAAGACTTATTTTCCCAGTTGTGGAAAGATAATTAATTTTCAAGTAAAACTAAAAGTATGCATCAGGGATAAACCTGGTTTGATATTTAGGCACAGTGTAACCAAGCACCTTGGGTATTATCGATGTATTTAGTTTGGAAAAAGACACTTTTAGATATAAAGGTATGTAACAAAGAATTTGGAATTAGTTCACCTAATGAGCATGAACTATTCAAATGGTAAGATAGAGATAAATATACTTCATAATATTCCTTTAATAAATTAAGGAATGTGATCGTGAAGTGTGATCATTATTAGAAGATATGAGTTGCTTTGGGCAGGCATGCTGAAGAATATCTTGACCAAGCATTCATAGATCATGATAATGTAGTGTGGAGTAATTCCTATACTCACATTACCTTATCGACATCAAAAAATTGATATTCATAAGGAGGATAAAATATGATTCTTACATGTTAGAATTGATCAACAAAATGTAGTGTGGAGAAATTCCTAAATGCGTGTTTTATACATCAAAGTTATGATGTAATTAGTAATAGTACAACAACCAACAATAACTTTCATAATATTTTAAGACATTATTTGAAAATAATGGTAAAATCCCACAACTTATATGCCAACTAAAAATTTAAAATGGATACCATATGGGTCATAGTATTAAGTAAATCCATTATATCATAAGAACTTGTGTCTAAGATGCAAAGAGTTTGTTAGGATATAAACAAATTTTCATCAATATAAACACATTGATCATATAAGTAATTATCTTAATATTTTCTTAGGATATTACATAAATCCCTAATATAGAAAATTAGTAGTCAAGTGATATACTAAATTTCTATATAAGGGCATACATCTCTATTAGAAATAGTGGGAACAAGATTGACTTGGGTCTTGTCAATGCTAAAGATGTACAAGTAATTGGAATAGGAACAAGTTCCACAAGTGCATATGGAATAATAAAGTTCTAGAGATTCATACTACATTGAAAGGATAAAACCATCTAGGTGGTTTTATATTCACCACGGTTGGTGATAAATTATTCCGTGAGAATAATAATTCTTAAAGTAAGTAGTATATGAAAATATGCAAAGATTTACCAGACCAATTAAAATTAAATAATGGATTCCATATATCAAAGTTAAAAGGGGCTTATAATTCTAATGCTATGGTGGGTATTAAAATGAGATGATACATGGATCGTAAAAGCATAGTAACAATAATGCTTGATTGGTTATACCAAGTCGGTATACCTAAATCCGTTAGAATTTTCCTTATCACAAATAACATATAAGATCATTTAATGGGACATTTAATTTCAAGATAAACTTCTGTGGAATGTGTCTATATGAAATAACTAGAAAAGGATGATGACACCATTGGATGCCAATAAGGGTTGCAAGTTACTAAAATCAAATTCAGGATTAAATTAAGCAACAAGATTTTAGAGCATTCATTTGGAATGAATCTTTGTCATGTGTCTACCATATGATAGTAGGACCACTATAGAATTTCAAGCCAAATATGTTCAGAATAAATTGGAAAATAGATATTGGTCTTACAATTAGTTAAGACCAAGATGAAAGAAACTATTATCTAGAGATTGACTTAAAGTAAAAACCTGAGTTTTAGGAAACATGATCTATTGAGGTAGGTCTGATGGTTGCTTTGGCCTATTAAATTATACATATACTGACATGGTATTGAAAAATACAAGTTGGAACAATTCAATAGATGAAAATTTTCTAGTGTCACACGACATAAATCCCTCCATGTAGACATGTAGTGGCAAAGGATGAGATTAATTGGTGAGTTAAGTTCCATGTACTTCTACGATGGATCAATCACATATTCCAAGATATGTACAAGGACTTATATTTACAAGATATACTTTATAGTAGGAAAATATCAGTTATACCAAGAGAACTTCAAGTGAAGCAGTCAAAACTATCAGATTTTACTTAGGTAGGTACAAAAGATATGTACTTGGTAAGTGGAGAATAAGGGATACTAGTTTTCTAGGGACACAAACTATTCTTACTTTAGATAAATATGATCTTATATCATAGTTAGGAAAAGTTAATGAGTGATAAAATATCACGTAATCCATTGATATCTATGTTAATAGATATCGAGTACATTGTAGCTTTTGAGGTAGCTAAGAAGCAGTTATATGTAATGATTTGTTCCAGTTCTTTGAATCACACATAGTAAGTTAATTATAATCATAATGTGAATTATGATTTTCATACTATCCAAGATGTAAAGTTATGATACTGTAAAAAACTTCTTACACTCAAGGTTTCCATATCTTGAGAAGCTTTACTCAATGAGGTGAGGTCGCATATAGCAGAATAGCCACATGGTGGAAATGTGGAAAACCCAGAAGTTAAAGTTGTTACTTAGTAGAAACATGATCTTTATCATGTGAGTAGCTAATAAGTATGGTTAGTAGGTTGGCTCTACTACAAGTGGGAGTGTTGAAACACTGGGTGAACTAGACCCAACTATGTAGTACTTTTGATTACCATATCGTGTATACAGTTAGATATACATGATGTATTATTATCATTTTAGTTTAGACATTTTTGCATACATTATTAAATGGTAATTTTCATAGATAAATTTTCATATCAAAATCTTAATAGAAGATCCTAGGATATAATGATAACATAAATATATTATAGCATTAATCCTTTATAAAGGTCATATGGTCTAGATACATCTTACTGACTGGACACAGTAAATGTTTGACTATTTGGTGTTGGGGGATCATAATTATTTAGACTTATTTTCATTAAAGTTCACTTGGTGATCTCTAGTAGTGATATTATAAGGATAGACCCACAAATAGGAATACCAAATGTTTCAGGTGTCATTGGTTGTTCCTATCTATGGACATTTGTATTGTTTTCCTGACTTGAGATCATTATTAATGTGTACCATTTGATCATGTACATTTATGTATGGAAAAAATCATGAAAATTAAACTATGGAAAGGTAGCTTGTGTTGGGTAAAGGACCCCAGAACACCCTGAGAGGGGAGGGGTGAATCAGGGTGTTAAATTTTTCTTTTTAAAGTTGTGGATCTTGTTCCCATGTTGGGAGGAACTTGTTAAACCTGTAAAACAAATGAAAGTAAGAGGTTGACACAACACTTTTACTTGGTTCACCACAAAGGGATACGTCCGAGGATCATATTATGATAGGTTGTCGGTCGTACCTAATTCTACAAAACTTCACTAGCTGCAGATTATAATGTTCAGGTACAGTCACTCTGTCCTAGGCACACTGCCTTTACAAAAGTTTAGAGATAGCTCACTGCATCCCTCAGGTCACTCCCATTAACTCCCCCCGGCTCACTGCCTTTGGTGAAGTCCCTGTCAGTTTATAGATGTTAGGGTCTCTTCAATAGATTTTCATTTAATTCTTTGCCTCTTCTTATCACGAGACTCTTCTTGAATCAAAGACTGGAAATGATGCACTAGTACGCACTGAATGACTGAACCGGATAACCAGAACGTGCAAACAAGTTTCACTGACAATTTCGTGCAACCCCAACCCTTTCTGTGCAAGACCCTACTATTGCGCGCAATATTTACTTTTCACATGGAAAAATATTCCACGCAACAACACCCTTTTTTGAAACTGAATCTTTTACGCGCTGCCTCAATTTTTACACGTAGCTCTGCCTTTTTCGCGCAGCCTGGAATTTTCGTGCAAGACTGAATATTTCACGCAGTGCATAATTTTTCATGCAACCCGCAATTTCTCACGCAATCCCCTTTATGTGAACCTTTTATGTGCATAAGACCTCATATCTTCTCTTAATCTTCAACCCTACGGAATGAGGGGGTCACCTCTTATTTATAGGTGTCGCATACCCTTGTGCGCAAAACGCCCTATGGCACGAAAAAACATCTCATTTGGCGCGTAATATTTCGCGCAGGTATCGTTTTTCGTGTACATCACAATATTTTTTGTGCAGCCCATGCCTTTGCCATTTTTCAATGTTCTGATTCTGAAACATTGTTTTCGTGAAAAACCTCGATCCACTATACCGCACACCACACTTTTTTTCACTCCCAACCCAAATATTTCACGTACATGCCTCCTTTTTCGCGCACCACTTCCTCTTCGCATGCACCTCCTTTTAACAACAATCCATGTCTTCATTTTCTAATTTTGAGGCCCAAAAATTTGGCAAACATTGTGAAACGGCTCCACCTTCAATACTATTGTCCACTTAAACTGTATGATCACTTTGTCGGCACACATTCTGAACTTCCACTAAGGATTGACAACAAACACAAACCATAATCTACTTCATGCATAGAATATCTATGGTTCCATCATTGCGTGAGTCATTGGTGGTATGACATTAGTTGAATAGTCAAGAAAGGATTTTCCTCTTCTGGGTTGAGAAAGTCATATATCTTGGGATTTATTAATCAAGATCCTAGTACCTTCATAAAAATGTGGCCAAGGCAGTCGAGGGAAAATCCATCCAGTTAGATCAAGAAATAAAAAAAACTGGAAAAGGATGATGACACAAGTGTGCATCCTTCTTTATTAGATATTAAAGACAAAGAGATTATATTTTGTAGTACATGTTCATAGGTTGGTTGTTATTTCTATGAAAATCCATATCTCTTTTGGGTCCTTGATGGATTGATAGACTTTCTCTCTATTTATAGATTTTGTTCACTACTATCAAGATAAGGGCATAGAAGGTCACACACAATAGGGAATTGGAGAATCTGTCCTATTCTGTTAAATAGGTATATCGGAAAAGGTGGGCCCCACCATGGGGTTTGAGTATTGTCCAAGTTATCGATCACTGATAAATATATAAATTTTTCATTACTCAATTTAAGAATAATTGGGTTGAATTAATTTATTAAAAGTATTTACATGTTTTCTAAATATGATAAAATATTAGTCAATCGAATATTATTCTAATATTCTAGGATCATTTAATATTAAATGGTAATGACGAGTTGAGTTGAATGAATCCAGTTTTATCATTTAACATATTTTATATATGTTAAAGGTATGTGATAAAATAATAAATAATATCGATGTTCTTTTGGATTTTTTTAGCATGTGTGGTTGATTTAGAGAGATTCGGCTTCGAATCCTTCATGCAATGATCGTCGAGGACTAAAATATGTTGAGTGAAACTTCATATATGTAAAGGTACATTTTTCAATTTATGTTTTGTGCTCTTTTTAATTTACACATGATCCTCAGACTTAAATCTTGGTATGGTTTTTATATTCATCATTGTCGGTGATCTATTAGTCATTGCGAATAATATTTCCTAAAAGTAAGTAGTGTATGACAATTAGATGAGAATGAAAAGACTAGTTAAAATTCAATAATGGATTCCATGTATCAAAGTGAAAAGGGTTATATTATTTTGAATACTATGGTGGGTATTCAAGTGAGTTGTTACATGGATGGTACAAGTGTAGTACCAATAAGGCTTGATTGGTTATAGCAAGTCATTATACCTAAATCCATTTGAATTTTACTTGTCATGGTTACTTTCAACAATCATATTATATTGATAATTATACATCATGACCACCAAACTTGAAAGGTGTCTATATGATGCAACTAGAAAGAAATATTCATGTCACATAATGCTAATTATGGATACAAGTTACCCTTATCTCATTTAGGATTTAAGTAAGAAAAGAGATCATAGAATATACATTTTCAATAAGTTTTTTCCATGTTTCTACAAAAGGTTAGTGGGAGAAGCATTGTTTTCTAGGTAGAATATGTTCGGAAACATGTGGATAAAAAATATTGTTCTTCAATATAGTTAAGACCAAAAGGAAAGAATTTATTCCCCAGTTATTGATGTAAAGTTGGAACTTTTGTTCTAGGGAATATGATCTACAAAGGTATGTCTAAGGGTTAGTTGGACCTATTCAATCGCACATATAGTGACAAGGTATTATAAAATATAAGTTGGAAAACTTCAAGAGTATAATTGTTACCAGTGTCACAAGGAATATATCTCTCCAGGTTGACATGTCTGTAACATGGGAGGAGATTAATGTGGTGAGTTAAAATCCATCGCTTAAGTGATAGATCAATCATGTATGGCATGATACGTGCGAAAATAAATATTTAAAAGATATAATTCAAATTAGGAAAATATCAGTTATATCCATGAGAACTATATGTGAAGCATTCATAACTATCTAATTGTACTTCAGAAAGTATAAAAGATATGTACCTGGTAAGTGGATAATAAAGGATACTAGTTTTCACGGGACACAAACTAGTCTTCCTTAGATCAATTTGATCTAATGTCATAGATAGAATAAGTTGATGAGTGATACAATCACATATAAGCCTTTGGTAGCAATACTTATGGAAACCAAGTATGCTACAACTTTTGAGGTAGCTAAGAAGTAGTTGAAAACAAAAATTTGTTCCAGTTCTTGAAATTGTACCTAGTAAGAAAATTATTATCATAATTAAAATTATGATATTATTACTAGATAAGATGTCAAGTATTTATAGTAGACAAAATTTATATGCTTTGGGATACCATATCTTGAGAGGTTTTACTCAAGGAGATGAAGTTTCATATAGTAGAAGAGCCATGCGACATAATCATGGAAGACCCAGCAACTAAATTCATGGCTCAGCAGAAAAAAGACTATGATCATGTGAGAGCTAACAAGATTGGTTAGAAAGTTGTCTACAGTGCAAGTGGGAGTGTTGTGATAGTGGGTTCCCTAGACCCAACTATACAGTACTTTTTATTATCATATCGTGTATACGGTTAGTTACACATAATTTATTCTTACCATTATCGTGTAGGCTTTTTTGCATCCACTATTTAATGGAAATGTCCATAGATTAATTATCATATAAAAAATTTATTGAAAATACTATGTTATAATAAGAATTTTATGATACCATGTCACTCATCTTAAACAAATTTCCTATGGTATAAATAAAAATTACTTAGTGGACACAGTATAAGTTTAACTATCAGGTGTTGGGGGCTCATAAGCATTGAGACTTCTTCTCATAAAGTTCACACTTTGTGATCTCTAGTAGTGAGATCATGAGGAAAAACCCACCAATATGAACACCATATGTTTTTGGTTTCATTGGTTGTTCTAATATAAAGAAATGTGTAATGGTCTCCTAATTTGAGATCATTAAAAATGTGTGTCATTTGATCGCATAATTGGATGCAAGGCAAAAACCATGATAATGAAATCATGGGGAGTTAGTTTGTATTTGGTGAAACTTTTCTGGCATGACATTGGTTGGATGGTCAAGAAAGTATTTTTTTTCTTCTAGGTTAAAGAAGTTATATATATCAGGCCATGATGATCAGGATGGTAGTACCATGATAAAACCATGACCATGGTAGTCCAAGTCAAATCTCTCCAGTTAGATCAATAAATAATAAACCAAGAAAAGGGTGATGACACGGGTGGGCGTTATACTTTATGAGATATTAAAGACAAAGATATTATAATACACAGTTCATGTTTATAGGTCAGTTTTTACTACTGTGACAATCCTTATCTCTTTAGGGGCCATTATGGGTTCCTAGATATCACTCTTGTTCTGTGAATAGTATTCACTACTATCGAGAAATGGGCCAAGAGGTTCATACACAATAGAATATTCAATAATCATCCCTATTCAATTGAATAGGTATATAGGACATGGTGGTCCCCACCCTTGGGTCTTGGATTTGTCCAAGGAGATACGATCACCAATAGAATAAATAAATTCATATTATTCAAGTTAAAAAATGGGAATTAAATATATTTATTAAATGTATCGACATATTTAATGTAAATACATGAAAATATTACTTGAATAAATATTAGTTTAAAATATTCAAGGTTCATTTAATATTTTTAGGAAGTATGATCCAAGTTAATGGATGAATTATTATCATGTAATATATTTATTATATTAAAGGTAAGTGATAATAATAATAAATAATATTTATCACTCACTATAGTAGTCATAATATCATTAGTATAGAGTGTTAATTATTCAGAGGCCAGGGTGGAAATACCATATAATTTTATTGAGATCTATAAATAAAAGAACAAAAGAACATGCCAAGTACTATTCATGGTCTTTTTATCTCTTCTTCTCTCTCCCATGTTCTAGAGAAAGAGGCTCTGGATCTAGGGAGTTCAGTTCAATCTCCCTCTCTTGCATCATAAGCAAAGCGATGTAGCGATCATCACAGTGCTAAAGGAAACATCAGAACTCTGTCGTAGCACTTGGATTTTGATGATCAGAACTCCCACATATTTTTTAATCATGTGTGGATGATCTAGAGTAATTTATATTCGGATTATTCATGAAGCGACCACCAATAATGAGCAGACATCAAGCGTAGCTTCAGATCTAAACCAGGTATTCGATGGTTTTAATTTTGTGCTTACTCTTCTTCATGAGAGCTCCTTGGAATAAACCGGGTAGCGATTTTCTGATGATGATGATTCCATATCAGTTGTAGGTGAAAAAATTTAAAATCCCATCTTTTAGGGTTTTTTATGCATTTCTAGTACTCAATCCACAGCTTATACATGTGGGTTGTGTCCTTCAATTTATGTTCTTTTTGTCTCTCCTTCATGCATGATCCTAATTTCTTATATTTATAGTATCTATGTGTAAATTGGAAGGCTGATTACAATATTTCATGTCATCCCTTTCCAATACCCAATTACTTCAGTTTCATTTAACATTTTAAATGAACAGAATAGAGTAATGGATTCATTTCCTTTTTAGTTAAGGTTCTCTAAGCAATAAGAATACAAAAAACTGATTAATCTTTCATTCATATGGAAGAAAATTTGAAAGATAAGGATATTAGGACAATAGAAAGAATGACACCAAAGGCACCTTCACAGCATCCTTCAAAAATGAGGCTGGTTAATAAACAAGTGGTTACTCACATTTCATAACTTGAAATAAATTTTATGGAATTTTAAATGCAATGAACTGAATAAAAAATAAATAACTCGCTTCTTCTTTAGTGTATATTCATCAATTAATGTTTCTAACAATATTTGTGGGTATAAAATACAATATTAAAATCAAATATGTGTATTTTAATATAGTAACCAAGTGAGTATAGAAAATTTAAAATAAGTTCAATGTATTATCCAAGTGATTGAGAAATAGAGATTCCTATGGAATCCCGCATTTTTAATAAATAACTTTTCATTACATTTTATATATAGAGGATCTTTAATGTCTAGTGTCTTGGAAATAAGGTACAATAAAACTAGAACACAACATAAAACATTCTTATAAACCACTTTTAGGGCTTCATCATAGGTTCATACTATGTAAAACTAATGCATCTCTTATCCTGGAGACATACATCAAAGTAAAGGGTGAGAAAAAGGCCCAGTAAAGGTAAACAAGGGAATCAATTTACTTTTGTTAACAATAAGAACTTGAATAACAACATAAATACATGAGAAATGGAAGTATAGGAATATCATAATGAAAATAACTTAGAACATAACTTGAATATCTGGCTTCAACATTTCATTTATACATTCATGAACATATCACCAAGGTCCATCCCCAAAGTGTCATAAAATTTACCAAGGTTATTCACCAAGGTATCGTTAAACTTGTCATCTCTAGAGACTAATTATTTACCCAATTCATTAGAGTGCTATCAGGGCGCACCCTTAATATGTATTTATTTTCATGTTATCCACATATATCATAATCAAACATTTCATAAATAACCCATAGAGAATAAAAGAAATGGGTTTCATTTCAAAATCGTGATGTTAAAAGATCTTAAAAATATGATCATTACATCATTTATAAACCATGGAAAGGGAGTGAGGGTTATATGTATGTCATTCCCAGAATCAAATATATCATTTTTATATATTTATGAACACCCATATAAATAAAATAGGTTTGGGTATTCGCAAAAATAAACAAGATAATTTCTTGAGACAAAGAGATAGAAATTTTGAGGTGAAATTTCTACAGCAAAATGACTATATAACATGGTTTTAGAAAACATTGAAAAGAGAGGGTACAAGAGTAACCCACTCATAAATAAATTATAATATAGTATAAATACAGAATAACATGGTGATAAGAACATGGTATGTAAATTTGAATGACATACCACATGAAAAGGAAACAAGAAAGAAAAGAGAAGACGTGATTCCTTTTATGAAATATTCAGCAGCCTAACGGTCTCACATAAAAATTCAAAAAAAAAGTTTATGAGAGAAGAAAGGGTCTCTCAAAAATTAGAAATGAAATGAACATAAATTAGAACATATAAGAACATACCCTCAACATATGGAGATGGAAATTATAAGACACAACTTAAAGGAAGTTGTGGCTTAAAAGAGGAGGGTGAAAGATTCCCTTACCTTGAAGAGTAACTTTGAAATCTTGATGTTCGGGACCTTGGGAGGCTTGAGAGCACCTTTGGATGAATCCTTGGGAGGTAAAGAGACCAGAACTTCGTCGAGGTGGATTTGGAAATGAAATGAATGAGGGAATGTCATTGTATTTATAGGAGAAGTGAGGGGACAAGTCATTAATGGCCAAAGGAAACCTCATCGGTGGTATTGGCAAAACCATGAGCTTTCCCATGGTATTGGAAACTTGGGACACATCATAACTTATATTACTATTCATAAGTCGACCAGAATTATTACATAATTATTACATCCTTAGTGATGTCATTAAACACCCGAAACTAAAAACGGTGTTTTCATTATTCATCGAAAATTCAATTTTTTCAAAAAAATCCCCAAAAATAACCTTAACCTAATATCGATGATATGAATTCAAAAATGACCTCCATTTTATAAAAATATTTTTATATATATATTTAATTTAATATTTAAATAAAAAACATTATTCACCCGAAAAAACTAATACTTGACTAATAATTTCTGGAACAGTTATTTACCTTTTTTATTGAATCACATTACTTAATCAAGGTGCTTAAATTATATCAATACTTTCTTAAGTGAGGATAATTAATACATTTGGTCACATTACTAATCATAAGCGTAAAATTTCTATTCATAATTTACTATTCACCAAGAATTAAGTTGATCTTATTAGACTCTAAATTTCTTACTGAAAAAAACTGTAGAAGACCATTTTCTGAAAATCATTACACATTATTAATTATTTAAGGATTACATAAATATTTTTAAAATATCCCTCTTTTTTTAAACATCTAAAATATACATTCTATATTTATCCAAACATTTGAAAATTTACAAACTTCACCATAAGAAGAAAAAAAAATTTATTTACCTCAAAGGATTACACAAGGAAGTTAGGGTCTCGCTACATAGCCCCTTATAACACCAGCATAGGACCTAAGTGTAAGGTGTGCTAAGGTGATAGAATCTTGGGGTGGATCGGCCAACATTGCCCAAGTGGTGATTTCTATCAGCTTGAACTTCTCGAGAAGGCGATTCCATTCTAGCTTCACACAATGAAGTTCGGATTGGGTTTGGTCCAGAGAAAATCCCAGTGGTACTACCTCCTTCCCAAGTTCATTCATATGGGCTTTGATCGGCCCGAGACTACTAGTTGGGGCCATCAAATCTTCTTTCTGTATTAACCAAGATCACTTGTATTTATAGAAAATAATTTTAACATTTAGTTTCCAGTCGTCATATTGACCAACAGTCATATAACAGTCAAAACCCAACAGTCTCATTTTAATTATACTCATTTTATTAAATGAAATGGTTTTGTTGACTATAAAATAAAATAACACACAAAATTAGGAAACAAAAATTATTAAAAAGTTCAGGTAGTTACATTCTTCCCCCCTTAAGAAATTTTGTCCCCAAAATTTTTAACGTGTACCCTTAGAGAAGAAAAGGTGTGGGTACTTCTGCCTCATAAACTCCTCTGGTTCTCATGTGGCTTCTTCATATTTTTGGTTCCTCCAGAACACCTTAACAAGGTGGGTAGTCTTGTTGCATAGAACCTTGTCTCTACGATCTAAGATCTCCATCGGCTGCTCCTCATAAGAGAGTTCATGTTCTAGTTATACCACCTCTAGGTTTAGTACATGTGAAGGGGTAGGTATGTACTTCCTCAAGAGGTGTATGTGGAAGACATCATGAACTTGTTCTAGATTTGGAGTAATTGCAAGCCAATAGGCCACTGCTCCCATGCGATCAAGGATTTCATAGGGGCCGATGTAGCTAGGGCTGAGCTTCCCTTTCTTCCCAAACCTCATGACTCTCTTCGAAGGTGAAATTTAAAGAAATACCTTGTCACTGACATCAAACTCCAAGTCCCTTTGATGGTTGTCGACATAGCTCTTTTGCTGACTCTGAGCAGCCTTAATGTGTTGTTGGATGGCATGGACTTTTTCTGTCATATCTTGCACAAGATCAGACCCAAGAAGCTTTCTCTCACCAGTTTCATCCCAACATGTAGGAGTTCTACATCGCTTCCCATATAGAGCTTTATACGGTTCCATTTGAATGTTCGAGTGGAAACTTTTGTTTTTAGAGAACTCAACTAAAGGGAGATGTTGATCCAATCCACCCTTAAATTCCATTGAGCACATTCTCAGCATGTACTCGAGTTTTTGAATAGTCCTTTCAGATTGGCCATTAGTTTGGGGGTGATAGGCCATACTGAAATTCAATTCAGTGCTCAGATCATGTTGATGACTTCTCTAGAATTTTTATGTGAACCTTGGATCATGATCAGATACGATAGAAAGTGGAACTCCATGCAGCCTTACCACTTCCTTCATGTAAATCCTGTAAAGTTGATCAAGAGAGAAATCTTCCTGAATAGAGATAAAATGGGCAGTCTTGGTGAGACGGTCCACAATAACCCATATTTCATTGTTTCTTTTGGAAGTTCTCGGAAGACCAGTGACAAATTCCATAGTGATATTGTCCCACTTCCATACTGGTATGGGTAGTGGTTGCAATACCCCTTTTGGAAGTTGTCACTCTGACTTCACTTGCTGACATACTAGGCACCTTGAATTGTAGTCAGCAATCTCCCTTTTTATATTATCCCACCAATAATGATCACGAAGGTCCCTATACATTTTTGTGCTTCCTGGATATATAGAGAAAGTAGAACTATAAGCTTCATCCATCAGCTCCTTCTTTATTTCTAGAATAGATGGAACACATAGTCTTGTATGAAATTTCAGTACACCTTCTTGACCAATATTGAACTCAGGAAAATTCCCATCCTTTACAGCCTCAAACATTTTCTGCAATAAAGGATCTTTTTCTGTGCTTTCTTGATCCTCTCTAGTAATGATGGTTGATAAATCATTTGGGTTAGGGTTGATGATTTCCCTTCCCTTATAATTAATATGTCCAACTTTACTAGGTCATTGATCAATGGATAACTTTGAATCTACATAATGGAAATAAAAATTGGGTCTTTCCTGCTTAAAGCATCAGCGACTTTGTTTGCTCTTCCATGATGATAATTAATTGAACAATCATAGTCTTTAAGAAGTTCCAACCATCTCCTTTGTCTCATGTTCAATTCCTTTTGTGTGAAAATATACTTCAAACTTTGATGGTCTGTGTATATATCATCTTTCTCCCCATAAAGATAGTGCCTCCATATCTTCATAGAAAAAAAGACCACAGCCAGCTCCAGATCATGCGTAGGATAATTCTACTCATGAGTCTTCAACTGTCGAGATGCATAAGTAATGACCTTGTCATTTTGCATGAGGACACACCCAAGACCTTCTAGATATGCATTACTAAAAATAACAAATCCTTCTCCACTTGAGGGCAGAGTTAACACAGGTGCAGTAACCAATCTCTTCTTTAGCTATTGGAAACTTTCCTCACACTCCTTTTTCCAGATGAACTTGACCCCTTTTTGAGTTAACTTGGTTAATGGATTAGAAAGTCATGAAAAGTTTTTCACAAACCTCTTATAATATCATGCTAATCCAAGTAAACTTTGAATCTCTATTATTGTTTTAGGTTGAGGCCACTCCTCTACAACTTTTGTCTTTGCAGGGTCCACTGTGATTCCTTCATTGGTTACAATGTGCCCCAAGAAAGCAACTTGTTGTAACCAAAATTCACATTTGTTTAACTTCCCAAAAAACCTCTCCTTCCACAAGGTCGAAAAATATCCCTTAGATGATCCTCATTCTCCTCGTGACTTTTGGAATATATCATAATATCATGAATAAAAACTACCACAATGTTATCAAGGTAGTATTTAAAGACTCTATTAATGAGATCTATAAAAATAACTGGTGCATTAGTCAGTCCGAAGGGCATAACAACAAACTCATAATTCCCATATCTTGATCGGAAGGAAGTTTTTGGAATATCTTCTTTCTTCACTCTCAATTTATGATAACCAGATCGAAGATCAATCTTATAGAAGAATTGAGCCCCACAAAGTTGGTCAAATAAGTCATCAATTCTTGGAAGAGGGTATTTTTTCTTTACCATGATCCCGTTATGTTCTCTATAATCAATGCATAACTGCATCGATCCATCCTTCTTCTTTAAAAAGAGAACAGGTGCTCCCCAAGTAGACACACTCGGTCGGATAAACCCCTTCTCCAAAAGATCTTGGAGTTGTTTCTTTAATTCTTCCAGCTCCACATTTTCCATCCTATATGGGGTCTTTGATATCAGATGAGATCCAGGTATGAGTTCAATTGAGAACTCTACCTCTCTTTCCAGGGGAGGTCCAGGAAACTCCTTAGAAAATACGTCAACATATTCATGGACTACGGGGGAAGTTTCTATCCTTAAACTCTCATCTCCTTCTTCTTCTTCACCGATCAACTGCATAAAGAAGGATATAGGGGGTTTCTCTAGAAAAAGATCATGTTGATATATCTCTCCTTGGAAGATAACTGTAGGTTTTCCATTCAAGACTACTGATATTTCCTTGCTTATGAAATTGATCTTAGCATTATACTTTGAGAGCCAGTCCATCCCTAGTATAATGTCGAATTCCAGCATAGGAATGACTACTAGATTTTCGATAAGATTGTGCTCACTAAAGTAAATACTAGAGTTTATAAACACTAACGATGCTTGGATAATCCCACCAGGAGTCTTGACTGATAACCCTACTTTTAGAAAATAGGGGGTTGATTCTAAATTCTCTGCAATGTTGGAGGAAATAAAGGAATGTGTAGAACCAGAATCAAACAAAGTACTTGATAGCTTTGAGAGAACAACAAGAGTACCTGCTACCACATCATTCGGAGCTTCGACTTCAGCTATCGTGATAGAAAAAGCACGGCCTTGATCCCTTGTCCTTTGCTGAGTCTGATGGTGGTTCCCCTCCACTGCCCTCGGATTTGGACAGTGAGTTGAAAAATTCCCACGTTGTCAACACTTAAAGAAATAGACATCAGGTAGGGCCTGCACCATATTCCACTTCTCATTTGTGTTTAGAAGTTGAGGTTTCACCTCATTAGGACAATTCCTCACAATATGGCCATCTCATCCACACTTGTAGCATTTCCTGATCCTGATGAGGTAGTTCCCTGAATGCTTCTTCCCACATTTATTACACGTGGGATATTGCACTTACTTGCCTCCTCTTCCCTGATCGAAGGTACTCCCTAAGCTAGGCTCCATAGATCTCTTCTTTTCATTTGATTTATGAGACCATTGTGTCTCACCAAACATCAGCTCGACTTTCATCACACTCCGCACGATATCCTCATAGCTTTCATAGTCTCGGTTGGCTAGATTCTTCCGCAGATGAGGTCTTACTCCACCGAATAATTTATAAAACTTACTATTTGGATCCATGAATAATATGGAGGTATATCGTGAAAGTCGGGTGAAGTTCATCACATAGCTTTCGACATATTCTTTATACTTCTGATTTAGTTCGAGAAACTCCTTCTCCATCCTTGTTCTCATGGAACGAGGGAAATACTTACTGAAAAATATCATTCTGAACTCTCCCTACTCCATAGCTTCCACCTCCAAAATTAGCCTCATGTTTTTTATCAGTTCCCACCACTGATCAGCTTCTCCTTCTAAGTGATAGATAGAAAGGGTGACCTTCTCTTGCTCTGAACAGCAGAGCACATAAAAGATCTTCTCGATGGAGTTTATCCACTGCTCAACAATAAATGGGTCAATCGATCCACTGAAGGTTGGTGGGATTTGATGCATAAAGGACTCAACAGAATTTTGTTCCCTTCGTGGTGAAATCGGTCTCTCAGCTTGATTCAAGTTATTTACCGTAACTTGAGTCAGTTGATTCATCATTTGCATGAATGTTTCTATTCTGTCTTCCATCGGGGGTCATCAGCGCATGGTCCATTACGGTCACCATTTGCTTGGTTCCTCCTATTTCCCACTATTTTATAAAAGAATAAAATATTAGTGAGAAACTTATTTCATTTACAAATCTTTTAACTATAAAAGATTTTATGTCTTAAAACTTCATGCTTAAACAATTACATTTCTCTATAATTCCTTCATATTGGTTCATAAAAAGCTTACGATTAACCAAACATATCCCCCGGGAGTGTCGTAACCAAGATTGAAGCAATACCATTTTTCGTGTACCAGTTCCCATTCGATTCTAGCTCAAAACGGTGTTTTTGGGTTCTACCCCTATGTACATCTATGCCAGAGCCACCACTACTTGCTCGTATCCAGACAGGCATGTATCCTCTTGATAAACCACTTACTCAATACTCACCAAAATACTAGGAAATTTTCCTATATTTTAACTTTTCTATAGGGTTCTTCCTAAAGTTTTCATATCCTAATTTCCATAAATAACTAAACTATCCTTTGATACCAACTATGGCATCCCACCTTTTTAATACATAACTGTTCAATACATTTTACATACAGAGGATCTTTAAAGTCTAGTGTCTTGGAATTCAGGAAAAATAAAACATGAATACAATATAAAACATTATTATAAACCAATTTTAGGGCTTCATCATAGGTTCATCCTACGTACAACTACTCCATCACCTATCCCGGAGACATACATCAAAGGAAAGGGTGATCAGAAGGCCCAGTAAGGGTAAACAAGGGAATCAGTCTACTTGTGTTAACAATAAGAACTTGAATAACAACATAAAGACATTAGAAATGGAAGTATAGGAATATCATAATGAAAATAACTTGGAAAATAACTTGAATATGTGGCTTAAACATTTCATTTAGACATTCATGAACATATCTCCAAGGTTCATCCCCAATGTGTCATAAAATTTACCAAGGTTATTCACCAAGGTATCGTGAAACTTGTTATCTCTATATACTAATTCTTTACCCAATGCATTGAAGAGATATCAGGGTGCACCCTTAATATGTATTTATTTTCATGTGATCCACATATATCATAATCAAAAATTTCATAAATAACCCATAGATAATAAAATAAATGGGTTTCATTTCAAAATTGTGAAGTTTTAGAAGTTCTTAAAAATAAGATCATTATATCATTTATAACCCATGGAAAGGGAATGAGGGTTATATGTATGTAATTTACTGAATAAAATATATATTTTCTATATATTTATGAACACCCATAGAAATAAAATATGTCTGGGTATTCATATAAATAAACAAGAGAATTTCTTGAGAGAAAGAGATAGAAATTTTGAGGCGAAATTTCTGCAGCATAACGACTATATAACATGGTTTTAGAAAACATTGAAAAGAGAGGGTAAAAGAGTGACCCACTCATAAATAACTTATAATATAGTATAAATACAGAATAACATGGATATAAGAACATGGTATGTAAATTTTAATGACAAACCACATAAAAAGGAAACATGAAAGAAAAGACAAGATGCAATTCCTTTTACGAAATATTCGGCAGCCTAACGGCATCACGTAAAAATTCAGAAAACAAATTAATGAGATCGGAAAGGGTCTATCAACAATTATAAATTAAATGGAAAGAAATCAGAACATATAAGAACATACCCTCAACATAAAGAGATGGAAATTAGAAGACACAACATAAAGGAAGTCATGGCTTAAAAGAGGAGGGTGAAAGATTCTCTTACCTTGAAAAGTAACTTCAAAAGCTTACTGTTCGGGACCTTGGGAGGATTGAGGGCACCTTGGGAGGAATCCTTGGGAGGTAAAAAGATCATTACTTTGTTTAGGAGGATTTTTAAATGAAATTAATGAGGGAGTGGCTTGGTATTTCTTGGAGAAGTGAGGGGACAAGTCATTAATGGCTAAGGGACACCTCATCTGTGGTATTGGAAAAACCATGGGCTTTCCCATGGTATTTGCCCGTGGTATTGGGCACTTGGGACACATCATACCTTATCTTACTATTCATAAGTCTACCAGAATTATTACATAATTATTACATCTTTAATGATGTCATTAAACACCCGAAACTAAAAACTGTATTTTCACTATTCACCAAAAAATTAATTTTTTCAGAAAAATCCCCAAAAATCACCTTAACCTAATATCAATGCTCTGAATTCAAAAATGAACTCCATTTTATAAAAATAATTTTCTAAATATTTTTAATTTAATTTTTAAATAAAAAACACTATTCACCCGAAAAAACTAATTCTTGACTAATAATTTCTGGAATAGTTATTTACCTATTTTATTGAATCACATTACTTAATCAAGGTGCCTAAATTATATCAATACTTTCTTAAGTGAGGTTATTTAAAACATTTGGTCACATTAATAATCATATGAATAAAATCACTATTTATAATTTACTATTCACTAAAAATTAAGATGATCTTATTAGACTCTAAATTTATTACTGATCACAATTGTAGAAGACCATTTTTTGAAAATCATTACACATTATTAATTATTTAAGGTTTTCATAAATATTTTAAAATATCCCTCTTTTTTTCAAAACATCAAAAATATAAATCCTATATTTATCCGAACATTTGAAAATTCAAAAACTTCACCATAAGAAGAAAACATAATTTTATTTATCTCAAAGGATTACACAAGGAAGTTACGGTCTCATTACATAGGCCCTTATAACACCATCATATGACCTAAGTGTAAGGTGTGCTAAGGTGATAGAATCTTGGGACGGCTCGGCCAACATCGCCCGAGTAGTGATTTCTATCATCTTGAACTTCTCGCGAAGGTGATTTTATTCCATCTTCACACGATGAAGTTCGGCTTGGGTTTAGTCCAGAGAAAAGCCTCCTGGTGCTACCTCTTTACCAAGTTCTGTCAGATGGGGTTCGATCGGTCGGAGACTACTTGATGGGGTCATCGAATATTCTTTCTGTATTAACCAAGATCACTTGTATTTATAGAAAATAATTGTAACATTTAGTTTCTAATGGTCATATTGACCAATAGTTATATAATAGTAGAAACCCAATGGTCTCATTTTAATTATACTCATTTTATTAAATGAAATAGTTTTGTTGAGTATAAAATAAAATAACACACAAAATTAGGAAACAAAAATTATTAAAAAGTTCAGGTCGTTACAATCCCTAAGTCAGCTATGAGAAACACTTAGCTTCTAATTTCCAAGTTAATTATTTAAGTCAAAATATTATTGATTATAACCAAAAAATACCTCATATGTTCATTAGACACTAGGAGATAGTATTTTGAGTTTAGGAGTGAACATTGTTTGTGGTGTATCATACTCAAAAAATAGTTCATTTGGTACTTGAATCATAGGCAATAGTGACGAATATAAAATGTAAAACTTATTTTCCCAATAGTGAAAAGATAATTTTTTTCTCAAGTAAAACTAAAAGTATACATCAATTATATACCTAGTTTAGTTTTTTTAGAAAGATGAGCACGGGGGCTCTAAAATTGACAAAACAAAAATATACACAAGATGGAAAGAAGGCATTTCACATTTGTCCCTAATAAAAAGCGGGACCCTGTCACTACGAATGGTGTTGATGTGTATTTCCCTCTCTTCTAACACCCCTTTGTTTGTAAAGCCATTCGCAGTGTAGTTTGCCTCCTGAAAGGTATGTGTGATGAATTAGTTAAGGTAGGATATTTTTTCAATGCAATTTATCCATTTACCTGCCAGCTTCCATACCAATCTTATTTGTCCGGTCCTAATGGCATGAACTTGGGTGTCTGAGTCACACTCGAACCAAATTTTGTTCCAATGTCGTTGGAAAGAGATATCCACCGCTCTGATGAGTGCCATCATTTCAACTTCTAGAGTAGTGGTGTGCCCACGTGGGCCATAATTGCATTCCACAACCTTCCCATGCTAATTCCTAAAGATAACCCCATATATGGATGGCCCAGGGTTACCCTTGGAGGCTCCATCCGTGTTACATTTCAACCAGCCATTGAAGGGGGAAATCCACATCACCTCCATCATGACCCTTAGTTTGGGGTAGAAACCCACGACCCTTAATCTTCTGAGAATCGTGAACTCCCTAACCGAGCTGTTATAATGCTCCTTAATCCATGAGCTGGAATTTTGAGTGGCCACTAGGATACTGTTAATTGCATTGGCTTCATTGAACCCTTCTTGGTGATGAACAGTGTTTTTTATGGGCCATCCATACTGTATAAATTAGTTCAGCACATACCACCTATAGTAGTGCATTTAGCTCTTTGGATTGCTGACCTTTAAGCAGGCACTAAATGCACTATATAGTCGGGGAAGTATTGGGGGAATCCATCTCAAAAATGCAAAGTATTGCATTCCATAGAGAAGAGTTTGTGTTTTAGTACAAGAACAAGTGGTTGATTTCCTCTCTATGCTGACCACAAAGCGCACACCTTGAGCATAATGAAATCCCGACCCTTTGAATGTTCACGTCCACTAGGATTTTGTTATGATAAAGCCTCCAGATAAGTGAAAGTATGGAGCGAAGCATCCAGTTTCTATTGAGAGAACCAATCCAGCTGTCCTCACCCTTCAACAGGTAATTGTAGAAGCTTTTTGAGTTAATCAGGACAGATTGAGACCCTTCCCATAGTAGTATATCCTCCTGCTGGATAAAATCATAGCAATCAATCAAAGAGACGATTTCATCTAGAATATCATCTCTGTGTTGCAGCTAGTCTTTGATGGATAAGCTTCTATCAATGTCCCACTCTTCAGAGTTTATCATGTCCATGAGAGTTGTGATCATCCAGTTGTTGGAAACGAATTTCAGATTTGATTCTGCATTGACCACCCAGCATGAGTGTCTCGTGATAGTGCTGAACACCGAACACAGATCAGTGTAGATTGAGGAATCCATGTAGCCATACCTCCCATCAATGATTCTGGAAATAATTCATCTCCTCGGAAAATCAAGAGAGGTCGAGTTGTTGTGAATAATATTCCTGATAAACTTGGCAAGTAAGGCCTGGTTAAAATAGCTCATATTCTTAATTCCCAGACCTCCCTATTTGGTAGGCATGCAGCATGTGTCCCATTTAGCAGTTATGAGCTTCCTTTCCATCACATTTCCACTCTAAACAAAATTTTTCATCATGGAGTTAATTTTTTTCACCATAGAGGCAGGCCATATGTTGACCATGAAATAATAGACAAGTTTTTAAATAACCACATGTTTGACAAGACATACTCTTCCTACCATTAAGAGATAATTTCCCTTCCAAGACGCAAGATTTTTCCTGATCTGGGATATAGCCTGTGAAAAGTGGGAGGCCCATGGTTTTCCCCAGAATAGGAGAACATCAAGATATATAAAAGGTAGGGATCCCTCCCTAAGTCCAAGATAATTCATTAGTTGAGACCTCCTTTTCATTAACCTGTTCTTTCTAAAATAAATGAATGATTTTCTCCATTTGATTTGCTACCCTGACACATTCTCATAGTGCAAAAGTGACTCTCTTAGATGAGTGATATTTTTTTTATCACCCTGCATAAAAATGACAATATCATCAGCAAAAAGTAAATGAGAGGGAGTAGTGAGACCTCTAGCCATAGTGGTGGTTGAAATTTTTCCATTATACACCATCTTAGTGAGAATCCTACTCAGGTAATCTTCAGAAATTGAAAAAATGATTGCAGAAAGAGGATCACCCTATCTCACACCCCTTGTGAAAGTAAAATATCTCATTGGTTACCCATTAATCAAAACTGAAATGTGGGCAGATTCCATCAACTTTGTAATCCAGTGAACAAAGAGTTAACAGAAGCCAAATCTGAGAATAATTTGATTAATAAAGCCCCATTCCATTATGTCAAAAGCAATTTTTATGTCAAGATTCAAAGCCACATTGTCACCCCGCATTGTCTTTCTCAGGATATTGAAGTATTCCAAGGCCATAAGCAGGTAGTCCTGAATATTCCTACCCTTAACAAAACAAAACTGGTTCCAGGAAAAAAAATTCTAGTCACCTGAGCTAGCCTCTTATCCAAAAGTTTAGTGATTATATTGTGTATGGTGTTCACAAGGGCAACTGGCCTGAATTGAAAATTTTCTCTGGAATTATCCATCTTGGGTATCTGAGCAATGAATTGGGAATTGAAACCTGGAGTGAATTCCCCCCCTTTGAAAAATTGTTTAACAAGTAGGAAAACCTCATTCTGAATGACATCCTAATAGCTTTGAAAGAAAAGGTTGTTGAAGCCATCAGGTCCCGGAGAGCTATATTTTTTAAGATCAAACACTGCCTCCTTGATTTTAAAGTCCATCAGAATCAATGTGAGAAGAAGATTGTCCTCCTCGGTAATTATATTAGGAATGATGTTGTCTCTAATGGTCTCAGATATAGCCCTCCCATTGAATAGATTCTTATATAATGAAAAAATATGTTAGGAAAGTTCCTATTTTCCCACCAGAATTATGTCTCCATATTTTAGTAGAGAAAGGGGTCTATTCACTCTTTGCACTCTTTGAAGGGAATTGAAGAATTTTGTGTTGTGATCACCTTTCTGAAGCCACCTAACTTTGAAAGACTCTTTCTTGATATTTTCTCTGATCTTTATTAGATTATTCAAATGTGATGATACATGGATGGAACAAGTGTAGTACCAATAAGTCTCGATTGGTTATACCAAGTTGGTATGCTTAAATCCATTAAAAATTTTCTTTCCATAGTTAACATCTAAGATCATTTAATTGGACATTTTATTTTAATATCTACTTTCATGGAAGGTTTCTATATGCCGCAACCAAAAAGGGAAGATGACACCAATGGATGCCAACAATATTTGAAAGTTATTGAAATTCGGTTCAGGATTAAAGTAAGAAACATGATATTAGAGGAGTCATTCAGAATAAATATTTTCCATGTGTCTACCAGAGTTTAGTAGGAGCTCCATAGTTTTCGAAGAAAAATATTTTCCAAAAAATGGAAAAACTATATTGGTCTTACAGTTAGTTAATACTGGGATGAAAGAAACTATTCTCTAGTGATTGACTTAAAGTATAAACCTAAGTTTTAGGGAACATGATCTATTATGGTAGATCCAATAGTTTCTTGGATCTATTTAATCATATATATACTGATTTGTTATTGAAAAATAATATTTTTAAAAATTCAAGAGAATAATTTTTGTTATTGTCCCATGGCATAAATCCCTCTAAGTAGACATGCAGTGTCATAAGAGGATATTAAGTAGTGAGTTGAGTTCCATATGCTTCTATGATGAATCAATCACATATTCTAGGATATTTACAAGAACTAATATTTCCAAGATATAATTTATAGTAGAAAAAATAATATTTATATCTAGGAGAAATATATGTGAAGAAGTCATAACTATCTGATTGTACTTCAATAAGTACAAAAGATATATACCAGGTAAGTGGAGAAGAAAGGATACTAGTTTTATGGGAACCAAACTTTTCTACCTTTAGATCAATATTATATCATATCACAGTTAGGCCAAGGTAATTAGTGAGACAAGCTCATGTAAGTCAGTGGTAGCCATACCTACAAATACCGAGTATGTTACAGCTTCTAAGGAAGCTAAGAAGTAGTTATACGTAATGATTTGTTCCGGTTTTTTGGAATCACATCTATTAAGTATTGCATAATAAAAATGTAAAATATGATATTATTACTAACCAAGATTTCAAGTTATGACAGTGGGAAAAATGGATTACACTCGGGGTTTCCATATCATGAAAAGCTTTACCCAAGGAGGTGAGTTCACATATAGAAGAATAGCCACATAGCGTAAATATGGTAGACCCAGCAAATAAATTCATTACTCAGCAGAAATATGATCTTTATCATGTGAGTATCTAACAATTATGGTTTTCATGCCGTCTCTAGTGCAAGTGAGAGTTTTGAAATAGCCCTAGACCCAACTATACAGTACTTTTGATTTCCATATCATGTATACAGTTATATATACATGATGTATTCTTATCATTTAAGTGTAGACATTTTTACATCCACTATTAAATGGTAATTTCTATTGATTAATTTTCATATCAAAAGGTTATAGGAGATCTTGGGCTATAATGGGAACCTCAAAATACTATAATGTTTATCTTTAATAAAGGTTGTATTGTCTAGATACATATTACTGACTGGGCATGGTAAATGTTTTAATATTAGGTGTTGAGGGCTCATAATCATTGAAACTTCTTCTCATTAAGTTTTCACTTGGTGATATCTTATAGTGAGATCATGAGGACAGACCCTTGAATAGGAACACTTCATGATTATGGTTTCATTGGTTGTTCTTATCTATAGAAATGTGTATTAGTCTCCTGACTTGAGAACATTATTAATTTGTACCATTCGATCATGTACTTTGATAAAAAACCATGATAATGAAATTTTGGTGATGTAGCTTGTGTTGCATTCAACATTTGTGGTATGGAATTGGTTGAATGGTTAGGAAAGGATTTGTCACTTTTGGTTTGAGGAAGTCATATATCTCGAGACTTTTTGATCAGGATGTAAATACCTTCATAAGACCTTGCCCAAGGCAGTTGTATGAAAATTTATCTAGTTAGATCAATAAATAATAAAGCAATAAAAGGATGATGACATAAGTGTGCATCCTTCTTTGTGAGATATTAAAGACAAAGAGATTATATTACATGGTATGTGTTCATAGGTTGGTGGTCATTGTTATGACAATCCATATCTATTTAGGGGCCTTGATGGCTTGCTAGAATCTACTCTTGGTCTATGAATTTTATTCACTACTATTGAGATAAGGGCCTATAGGGTCACACACAATAGTGTATTCGAGAGTCTTCCATATTTTGTTGAATAAGTATATCGGACATGGTGGGCCCCACCATGGGGTTTGAATATTGTCCAAGTAATCAATCACCAATAAATAAATAAATTTATTATTATTCAAGTTAATAATAATTTGGTTGGATTTATTTATTAAAATTATTTACTTGTTTCATAAATATAATAAAATATTAATCAATCGAATATTATTTTAATATTTCTGGTTTGTTTAATATTAAGTGGGAATAACGAGTCGATGTAAATGAATCCATTTTTATCATGTAATATATATTGTATTTATTAATTGTATGTGATAAAATAATAAATAATATTGACATAGTTTAGTTCATCATAATTATTTATTTAGTGGACGTTAAATAAATGAGGGTGGGGGAACTCATCCGTGTATTTTCATCATCCACTATAAATAAGTGGATAGAGGCTCAGGATTATAAATATTAATTTAGTTTGAATGAGAGCCTCTCTCTCCTCTTGCTTACTAGAGAGAGTTAATCTCTCTTGATTTTTGATCCAAAAACACCTTAAAGTATCTAAGGCAGAGGATTGTAGTGATCATTGAGACATCAAAGATATTGTGGAATCACCATGATATTACCCAGAATAAAATGGTATAGGTTCCAATGGGTTTTTGAAGCACATGTGGATGATCTAGAGGGATTCGCCTTTGGATCCTTCATGCAATGATCATTTATGACTAGCATTTGTCGACTTAAAATTTATATTTGTAAAGGTGCATTTTCCTATTTATGTTTTGTGTTCATTTTAATTTACGCATGATCCTTGGACTAAAAATCAGGGGAATGGTTTTGTATTCACCATGGCTGGTGATCTATTATTCATTGAAAATAATATTTCCTATAAGTAATTAGTATATGAAAAGTATCTGAAATTGAAAAGGCCGGTTAAAATTCAACAATGGATTCCATGTATCAAAGTGAAAAGTGTATTATTATTTTGAATACTATGGCGGGTACTCAAGTGAGTTTTTACATAGATGGAACAAGTTTAGGACCAATAAGGCTCGATTTTTTACATCAATTTGTTATACCAAAATCCATTATAATTTTAGTTTTCATAGCTACTTTCTATGATCATATGATATTGATCATTAGATGTCATGACCACCAAACTTGGAAGGTGTCTATATGATGCAATCAGAAAGGGATGGTCACATCACATAATGTTAATAATGGTTTCATGTTACTAATATCCAATTTAGGATTGAAGTAAGTAAAGTGATCATAAAATATAAATTTCCAATAAATGTTTTCCATGTCTATACTAAAATTTAGTCTGAGCACCATTGTTTTTCAGGTAAAATATTTTCAGTAACATATGGAAAAAAATATAGGTCTTCAAGATAGATAAGACCAAAATTAAAGAATCTATTCTCTAGTGATTGACTTAAAGTCACAACCTGTGTTCTAGGGAATAGGATATACTAAGGTAGATATAATGGTTTCTTGGACCGAGTTGATCATACATTTAGTGACATGGTATTCTAAAATTAAAGTTGGAACAATTCAAGAGTAGAATTACTACCAGTGTAACATGGCATATATATCTCCAGGTTGATATGTCCATGACATGGGAGGATATTAACATGGTGAGTTCAAATGTATACGCTTAAGCGATGGATCTCTCACATATGCCAAAATATGTACAAAAATTTATATTACTAAGATATACTTTAAATTTAGAAAATATAAGATATATCTAGGAGCACTGCAAGTGAAGTAGTTAGATCTATATGATTGTACTTAAGAGAGTACAAAAGATATGTGTCTGGTAAGTGGAAAACAAAGGATACAAGTTTTCAAGGGATACAAACTAGTCTTCCTTAGATCAATTTGATCTAATATCACAATTAGGAAATGGTTATAATAGAGACAACCTCTTATAATCTAGTGGTATTCATACCTACAAAAATCGATTATGTTTCAGCTTTTGAGGTAGCTAAGAAGCATCTAAATAAACTATTTTGTTCCAATTCTTGAAATATCACCTGGTAAGAAAATTATTATCATAATTAAAATTATTATATTATTACTAGAAAATATGTCAAGTTTTGATAGTGTAAAAAAGTTATATACTCATGGATACCATCTCTTGAGAAGTTTTACTCAGGGAGATGAGGTCGCATATACAAGAAGAGCCACATAGTGGAATCGCATTAAACCCAAAAACTAAAGCCCTAACTTAGCAGAAACATGATTGTGATCATGTGAGAGCTAGTTAGATTGGTTAGAAAGTTGGATCTAGTGTAATTTGGAGTGTTGTAATAGTGGTTTCCCAAGACCCAACTATATAGTACTTTTGACTACCATATCATGTATAAAGTTAGTTATAAATGATGTATTATTACCATTATAGTGTAGACTCATCCACATCCATTATTTTATGGTAATTTACATAGATTAATTTTCATGTCAAAAGGTTATAGTTGATCTCAAAACATAATGAGAACCTTGTCATACTATGAAAGTAATCTTAGACAAAGGTATTACGGTCTACATATATCTTACTGACTGGAAAATGTAGATTAATAACTATTGGTGTAAAGACCTGGAAATTCCATATAATTTTTTTTATAATTATTTGGGATTATTACGAGTCTACTAAAATTTATGGTGCATGATTCTGAGGCCTGGTGTGCCCGGAATGAATTTTTGAACTTTTTTTAAGGTACGTTCAGTAAACATGCAGGTGGTGTTTCCCATCTTTTCAACTGGTGCTTGGATTAAAAATCTAAGGGCACTATTGAATCTACATCACCAAGATTCCCTTAAGGGAGGATTAACTTCGACCACAGTTTGTCAAGTGAAAAACTTAGTTTTTGCAACTTTTAAATAAATAATCAAATAACATAAATTGTTATTTTATATATTTTTTTTCTACCACCTGTTGAGCCGTAGTGGTGGGGACCATGGAGGTGGTCAGAATTTTAATTTGGGATATTAAATGCTTAGTTACACTTTGGCTATGTAACCACCCTCGTGTAATTAATGTGGCACATTAATTACGTCAATTAATGAATCTTATTACCTCCTCAAATGCATTACTCACCTTTCCCCCTCATATTTAAATGGATCTCGAGGTGGGGTTTTGGCGTGGCTTCTTTATGCGAGGAAACTCTAGCGAAGTCCTGCGGTGACATCCACTTAGAGGATGAGATTGGTTTCAGTGAGCGATGATGGATGCCACCGAATCACGAACCGACAACAACGAAGAAGGAGGTTCTGTCAGTCATTATTAGTGGATGTCTCATCCAAGTAGGGGTTTTTGTTTTTGATATTATAAAATTCCTCCTTCATAATTCTTAATTTATATGAGGAATGCAGATCAACCGACCAATGGGTTGATCTGTCAATCATTCTTTAAACAAGGGAGGGTGATGCGAGGTTACAAGTTGGGAGTTATTTTTAAATTCTCTGATTGTTTCAAACACCTCTTGTTAAAACGCTAACACGGAGGGCATGGGCCAATTCGAACAAGCCCTGGACCCTCCGCTGATCTTATTGTTCTTGTGTTCCCATGTGAAGCCATGCAAAGTGACGGAAAGGTAGATATGGGGGTCACGTAGTGGAGGTGGTGACCCAAGAGGCTCGTAGGAATAGACGATACAAAGAACAGACCACCAAAACACGTCTGGTGGCCCGCGGAAAGAACTGTTGGCACGCCATGTAGACGGTGGCCGATGGTAGCCGGAGGAGGCCTGTGGGAACCAGTCATGGGAAGTGGAAAGGTGGCGTGTCATCATGCTCCACGGTGGCCAAAGGCAGCAGGCCCGAGCTGGCCATGTGGGAGTTGGGCGGCACCTGCAGGTGCCACCGTCGGTAGCAGCCACGCCCAGCAGGCCACGGTAGGAGGGGGAGACAAGGCCCCACGCCGCTTTGCGTCGGCTGGAGACCGGTCGACCATCTGGTCGACCATTACAATCGGTCGGGAAGTGCCACACCGGCCAGACGAAACAGCCCCGCATCTGTGGGGCCAGTTGGAGACACGACCTGCTTTCAGGCGGACTGGACTGGACCCATGGCCCTATGGGCCAGCACGGGTGGGTTGAGCCCCACCCGGTGGGTCGAGACAACCGCGGCCCGAGCCCACGAACCAGTCGGGCTGACCCCAATGGGCCGGACTCAGTGAACCGGTCTGACCCTAACAGGCCAGACCCTGGCAGGATCAGGTAAACCATAGGACCCCTTGCGTCGGGCCAGCCTGACCGAGTCGGACCGGGTCCCGACCCAAACGGGACCCAAATAAATAAACGTACATAATTAACAAACCGGGTGTATGTTTGACATGTTGTCAGTGGCATTGGGACCCCTTTTGGGAATCGGTCTCTTTGGTGTATTCTGGCAGGCCCGACCGAGTTGAGCCAGTCTAAGGTGCGATCACTCTCGTTTCACGGAAAGGGGTGTAACTAACAGACCAGGCATTTTATCGATGTGCCGTCTATGACATAAGGATCCTCGTGACAAGAAAGTCCTTTGGAGATACTCTAAGTGGGTTTTGATAGAGCTTGACAAGCGACCTGTGTTGTATTAGACTTGTATCCAACCAGGCCCTTTTTACAAAAGTTCCCATATCTCATAGAATAGGCATATGATCGACGTGTTGTCTATCACTTTGGGACCCCTATGATGGGGAGGCCCCTTGGGTATTCTTTTTTTGGGACTTCGTACTGGTTGAAATATGACCGATGGCTTGAGGATCCGAGTTTTCTGGAGATCAGGCGTGCTTCGTGTGGGAATCCAGTGGCTGGCTGTGCCATGAAGAAGAAGAGTGACCAATACAGGTCAGCATCAAAAACTCCAAAGTGGGATGATCTAGTTGTACAACTAATAATACCTACCTCTGTACCAGTGACCAATACAGGTCAGCACCAGTGACCAATACGGGTCAGCACTAGTGACCAATACGGGTTAGCACCAGTGACCAATATGGCTTAGCACTAGCAACCAATACCGGTTAGCACCAGCGACCAATACGGGTTAGCACCAGCAACTAATACGGGTCATCACCACTGATCGATATAGGTCAACACTAACGACCAATATGGTTCAGCATCTAGTGACCAATACGGTTCAGTATACATTGACCTATACAGATCATCAGTTGAGTTACTACAGATAAGATGATTTGGCTTTACGACTCTTCATCCCTATCCCAGTAACCTTGAAGTTATACTGTAAGAGAGAGTTGTCTCTTTTTCTTTGTGTTTCATGATTTAGATCATTCTAGTGATATTACCTTTATGGTATTTCTTGTGATTTTTTTCCTTTGTGGGTTACTGAGAGACCTTCGAGATTCCTGGGGTCCCCTACTGAGCTATTATACTCACCCATGCACGGGCTCCACTCGTACGTGTGTGTTTGGAGCAAACTACTGACGCTCTGAGGAAGACTTTGGAGGTTCAAGACTTTGTGGAGCTTGGTGTGATGGGAGTAATAGAGATCCTCTTCTTCTACTTCATAGTTACAACCACTACCCTCTAGGTAGAGCTCCAACACAGATGAGACAACTGTTTACTTTCTTTTCAGTTTCTAGGGATTGTATTCTAGCCCACTATTTTCTATTTACAGTTGTACTTGTGGTTGTAAATTACTCTCATGGTTATACCTTAATTTTGTTAGTTGTTTACTTCAGTTTCCCTTTTTGAGTGTATAAAGATCTCTAAGGCAATGCCTTCCTTGTTTGAGAAAAGTTTTTAGGTGTTAGTCAGCAACCCCTGGCCTATGTAAGGTCGGCTTGGGGTAGTCACGTCTGGGCCCCATGGGACAGGTCATGACAAAGTGGTATCAGAGGTCAGTCAGTTCTACCAGAAAAAATAAGAGTCTACTTTTAATGAGACAATGGTGTAAAGTGACTTGAGTAAAATTTTTAGTACAAGGAGTCTAGTGTTGGTACGACGGATGACATATCTATACACCAGGACCCTGAATTCTATTTTCTAACTTGGTACATGAAAACACCGGCTTCTAGTTTTTTTAAATTATTTTTTTGATATTTCTTGAGTCAACTCACCAGGTATTACTTATTGACTGTGGTGCAACTATTTCTTACAAAATTCTTCTACGAAGACAGCCACCCAAGATTCCAATTAGAGATCATGACAGTGGCCCACTAAGTGATGAGGCATCAGTATAGGGACCACTCACAGTGATGTCACCTTTGGGTGGTGTACCAGCAGAACCACAACTCATTGAGTAGTAGATGCTGCCAGTAAATCATGCATGCTGGCTAAGCGCATTGCATGAGTTTTAGAGACAGAGGCCTTTGAGGTTTCAAGGAAATATGGACACCCAGGCAGCAGAGGATTGTACTGAGGCCATTTCACCGGTATTTCTCTTTGTAGAGATACCCATCAAGAAGATAGCTATCTTTTACACTAGTCTTCTTCAGGGCTCGACAGGATGATGGTGGAGCTCGACGCTCCAGGTGCATGAAGAGACAACCCTCACCTGGTCGGACTTTGAGAGCCTTTTCAGGGCAGAGTTTATGCCAGTGAAACTACTCTCTATGCATATTCAAAAGTTGTTGCATCTTCATCATGGAAGCCAGACTATGGATCAGTACTCATCGAGTTTTATTGACCTCTCCCAATACTCCACTGACATGGTACAAGACCTTTACTTCATGGCCTGAACCTTTGAGCAGGGGATCCGACGAAGATCAAAGCTGCGACAGTTTCTCTCAGCATCCCGGCGTAGGTTGGGGTGCAAGAGTAATATTTTCTGAAGGAGATATTCCTTTCTGAGTAGGCACTGATAGTGAGAGCCCCTACCAGATGATAGGTAGCAAAGTAATTTGTAGCTGGTAGTAGACAGACAACATATAATCCCAAGTAGGCTAGAACTTCTGGAGGGAGACCCCAAGATACAGGGTCATAGGTGCGAGGCTTGAGAGGTTGAGGGAGCCACCAGCAAGGCGTGATCTATTTTTCTTGCAAGGGATAGGGTCACAGAGCTCATGAATGTCTGACTCCCTGCACGAATGATCAGTAGATAGAGTAGGTGCCACCAAGGCAGAGACAGTAGTAGGAGCATGAGCGTCAGCTAGGCGGTGGACAAGGCAGGGACATGCAGCAGGAGGTGGTCGGGGTCACCAGGCACTACCACCACCACCCCCAGGCGGTCCACCACAAGCTCAAGGAGTAGGTGGATAGGGACAGACCCAGATACATGAAGTAGAGTCTCATGATCCTGACGTCCCTAATATGATACTAGGTATGATCTGTATCTTCTCTACTTTAGCAACAATGCTTATCAGCACAAGATCTAGCCATTCTTTCATTTTCACGAACTCAGTTCGGGAATCTGAGAATCCTACTGAGCTTTTATCTCAACCTTTTCATTTGGATACTTCTATGAGAGGAGATTCAATGGTCACACACTGGAATTAATATTGTGATATTACTCTTGGAGAAGAGAGTTTCAGATTGAATCTTCTAGTAGCGGCGTTGAATCCCTACGATGTCATTCTAGGCATGAACTGGCTATCAGCAGTTCATGCACAGATTGACTGCTTGAGACGTACAGTGCGATTTACGATCTGAGATAGAGGCCAGTTTTCCTTTGTTGGTGAGAAGGAAAATAGATCAGCATGATATAGACTTGTGCTCAAGAGGGTGTAGCCGATTACATATCAGCTGGCTTGCGTGACCTTTGACATGGTGGATGAGGCAAGTCTATGGTTCCCAGCGATGGTGGAATAGTATGAGGACGTATTTAAAAAATATTTCCCAAGACTACCTCCTCGTAGAGAGGTTTACTTTCACATTGAATTGTACCTAGGAACATCACCGATATCTACACCAACATATAAGATGGCCTCTATGGAGCTCCTTGATCTGAGGGTACAGTTGAAGGACTTACAAAGTAAGGGATTCATAAGGACCAATGTTTCTCCATGGGAATCCTCAGTGTTGTTTTCCAAGAAGGTATACGAATGTTTGACGCTATGTGTGGACTTCCGGTACCTAAACTAGGTGAAAGTGAAGAACAAGTATCATATGCCAAGGATTGATGAATTGTTCGATTATTTGAAATGAGTGAATTGTTTCACGAAGATAGACCTCAGATCAGGCTATCACTAGATTCATGTACGGGATGATGACATCTCAAAGACAACCTTAAGATGTCAGTACAAACATTACGAATACCTAGTGATGTAATTTGGCCAGACGAACACCCCTGAAATGTTCATGGTTCTCATGAACAGGATCTTCTAGACCTTCTTAGACCGGTTTTTAGTGGTCTTCATTGAAAACATCTTGGTATACTCAGCATCAGAGGAAGAGAATGCTATACACTTGAGGATTGTTCTTGACACACTTCGGGAGAACCAGTCGTAAGGGAATCTCTCGAAGTGAGAGTTCTAGATATGGAAGGTACACTTCTTAGGACGCGTCATCTCAGAGGTTGGAGTTATAGTGGATCTAGCAAAGATCGAATTAGTACTTGCATGTGATCCACCCAAGAGTGTTACTAAGGTACGGAGCTTCCTTGGATTTGCAAACTACTATAGGAGGTTCATTCCTGATTTCTCTAAATTAGCAGTACCTATGACTAACCTGACGAAAAAAGGGAAACCCTTCCTGTGGTCAGAGACATGCGAGCAGAGCTTTCAACAGCTGAGGCAGAGCTTGACCAGCACTCCCATCCTGAGGTTGCTAGAGGAGGGAACTGACTACGTGGTTTACTGAAATGCATATGGAAATAGACTCAGTTTCATCCTAATACAGAGTGATGTAGTGATTTCTTATGGATCATGATTTTTGAGGCCTCATGAGAAGAATTAGGTGACTCGTGAATTGGATTTGTAAGAAGAAGTCTTCGCACTGAAGATGTGGTGACACTACTTGATGGGCGAGCAGTTAATTGTTTACTCAGACCACAAGAGTCTCAGATATATCTTCACAAAAAAAGATCTGAATCTTAGATAGTGACGTTGGCTAGAGTTCCTCCAGGACTTTGACTTTGAGATAGTCTATACTCTTGGGAAGGGGCATGTAGTGGCAGATGCACTTATCCAGAGATCAAGTTCGTAGCTACTGAACGATGATTTAGAGAAGTTATCCTCACTTCAGATATCCTACATGGATAGATATAAGACATTCTACCTCTATTCAATGGTATTTTCCCCTCCACTCCTTTAGTGAGTAAGGGAGGCGCAACTCAGAGACAGTAGCTGCGAGACTACGCATGCTCAGATATCCTCAGGCTATGCACCTGATGGATATTTTGATGGTGGGGAGCACACTATCCTTTTCAGAGGATGTACAATTGTACCAGTGGTGCTATGAGAGGAGGTGCTGAGGGAGTTTCTTACATCCCCCTTGGTAGTGCATCAAGGAATGATAAATATTTATCAGGACCTCCAACGTCAGTATTTTTGGATAGGGGTGAAGAAAGTTGTGGTAGAGTTTGTTTCTAGATACCTAACTTGACATTAAGTGAAGGTCAAGAACCAGTTTCCAGTAGGCTTGAACCAACCCCTAGAGATACCAGAGTGGAATTGGGAAGGGATATTGATGGACTTATTGAAAGGATAACCATGTACGTCTAGAGGGAAAAGTATAATCTAGGTTATCGTTGATCAACTCACCAAGTTAGACCAATTCCTTACTATTCGAGAGAAGGGTTCAGTAGAGAGATTGGGATGTCTCTTCATTAAAGAGATCGTGTGACTTCAAGGGGTGTCTTTGACAGTAGTCTCAGACCATGACACACGCTTTACATCCCAATTGTGGAAAGGATTACAGGAGGATTTCGGGACTCAGCTTCACTTGAGCATAGCTTTTCACCCGCAGATATAAGGTCAGACTAAGCAGACCATACAAACCATATAGGACATGCTTCATGTATGTGTCCTAGATTTTGGTCATAGTTGGGAGGACCATATACCCTTGGTGGGGTTCGCGTACAGTGACAGATATCGCTCCCCCATTGGTATGGCCCCTTTTGAGGTGTTGTACGGACAACTGTGTAGATTTCCCTTATGCTGGACGGATCCATGAGGGACATCACTCATAGGCCAGAGATGGTACAGGCTACAACTGAGAAGGTGTAGGTCATTCGAGAGAAGATGAAGACTGTACAGATCCAAAATAAGTCTTATAATGATAGGCGATGGAGACCACTAGAGTTTCACGAGGGGGACCATGAATTCTGATGAGTCTCCCCTCGACGGGGACTACAGAGATTTGTCCAAGGCAGTAAACTCTCACCAAGTTTTATCAGACCATTCCTAATACTTAGAAGGATCGACAAGGTGGTGTAACCCTTGGAAATACCACCACAGTTGGAGAGGGTGCATGAATTTTTCTGTGTATCTTAGCTAAGAAGATATGTGCATGACCCATCTCACGTCATCGACCATAGAAAGCTAGATATTTACGATGGGGTGGCTTTTGTAGAGCACACAGTGGAGATAGAGGATCGACAGGAGTGCATCCTTCATGGGTGGTAAATTCCTCTAGTGAAACTTCGTTGGAATCATAGGAATCCTCAGGAGAGAACATCAGTGAGAGAGGCTCAAATACCTATTCAGTACCCCCGTTTGTTCCCCTAGTTTTGTTGTATCTTTTCGGGGATAAAAATACTTAAGTTTGGGAGGATTTAAAGACCTAAAAATTCCATATAAATTTTTTTAAAATTATTTGGGATTGTTACGATTCTGGAAAAATTGACAGCGCATGATTCTGAGACCCAGTGTGCCCAGAATGGATTTTTGAACTTCTTTTCAGGTACGTTCATAAAACGCACGAGAGGCATTTCCTATATTTTGAATCGGTGCTCAGATTAAAAATATGAGGGCACTGTTGAATTCGCAGTACTGAGATTCTCTTAGGAGAGGTTTAACTTCGACCACAGTTGGTATGGTGAAAAAGTTAGTTTTTGAAACTTTTAAAGAAATAATAAAATAACATAAATTTTTATTTTATTTCTTTTTTTCCAGACCACATGTTGAGTAGAAATGGCGGGGACCATAGAGGTGGTTAGACTTTTAATTTGGGATATTAAATGCCCAGTTAAACCTTGGAAACATAACCACCCCTCATGTAATTAATGTTCACAATAATTATGTCAATTAATTAATCTCATTATTTCCTCAAATGCGTTATTCACCTTTCCCCTCCTACTTAAATGGATCTCAGGGTGGGGTTTTGGAATGGCTTTTTCAAGCATGGAGACTCTGGCGAAGTCCTGCGGTGACATCCACCTATAAGACGAGACCGGATTCAGCGAGCGGTGACGAGTGCCACCGAATCACGAACAGGCGACAACAACGAAAGAGGTTATGTTGATCATCGTCAGCGGACGTCTCATCCAGGTAGGGTTTTTTGTTTTTAATATTATAAAATTACTCATTCATCATTCTTGATTTATATGAAGAACGTGAATCAACCGACCAACGGGTTGATCCGCAGATCATTCTTTAAACACGGGAGGGTGATGCAGGGTTACAAGTCAAGAGTTATTTCTAAATTATCTGATTGTTTCTAACACTCCTTGTTAAAACCCTAACGCAAAACGCGTGGGCCAATCCGAACAAGGCCCAGACCCTCCGCCGATCTTGTTGTTGTTGTGTTCATGTGTGCGGTTGTGCAATGTGACGTAAAGGTAGATATAGGGGTTACACAGTGATAGTAGTGACCCAGGAGGCTTGTAGGTGCAGACGGCACCAGGAATGGACCATCGGAACACATCTGGTGGCCCACGGAAAAAACCATTGGCGCGCCATGCCGGCGGCAGCCGACAGTGGCCGGAGGAGGAACGCGGAAACTGACCGCGGGTGGTGGGAAGGTGGTGCGCCATCGCGCACTGTGGTGGCCAAAGGCAGCCACCCCGAGCTGGAAGTGTGGGAGATAGGCATCGCCTAAAATTGTCGGTGGCAGCAACAGTCGCGGCCCCACACCGCGTCGGCTGGAGACCGGTCGGCCATCTAGCCGACCGTTGCATGCGGTGGGGCAGCTCCGCATCAGTCGGACAAAACAGCCCCATGTTCGCGGGGACAGCCAGAGACACGGTTCACTTTTAGGAAGACCAGGTCAGATGCAAGCCGGGTGAACGGGTTGGACCTCCCCAGCGGGCCTGGCCGAACTTGCAGCCCATTGGGCCAGCGCAGGTGAGTCGAGCCCCACTCAGCGGGCCGAGCCAACCGCGGACTTGGCCTGCAAACCAGCTGGGCTTACCCCGACGGGCCAGACCTAGTGAACCAGGGTGACCTCGACGGGCCAGACTCGGGCGGGGTCAGGTAGACCCTGGGACCCATTATGTCGGGTCGGCCTAACCGAGTCAGACTCGGCCCAGACCCAAGAGGCCCTTGAATAAAGAAACGCCCATAAATGATGAACTGAGTGTCTGTTTGACATGTTGTCCATGGAATTAGGACCCCTTTGGGAAGTGTTCTCTTTGGCATATTCCAGTGGGCCTGACCAAGCTGGGCCGGACCGAGCTGTGATCACCCCCATTTCACAGAAAGGGGTGTAACTAACAGACCAGGCATCTGATCGACGCGTTGTCTATGGAATAAGGACCCATGTGACAAGGCGGTCCTTTGGAGATACTCTAAGTGAGTTTTGATAGAGTTTGAAATGTGACCTGGGTTGGATCAGACTTGAATCCAACCAGGCCCTTTTTACAAAAGTGCCCATATCTCACAGACCTGGTGTTCGATCGACGCGTCGTCTATCACGTTGGCACCCCTATGACGGGGCGGCCCCTTGGGTATGATTTTTGTGAGACTTATTATTAGTTGAAATATTACTTATGTCTTGAGTAGTAGAGTCTTCAGGTTATCAGGCGTGCTTCGTGTGGGAATCCAATGGCTGGCTATGACATGAAGAAGAAGAGCGACCAATACGGTTCAACATCTGAAACTCCAGAGTGGGATGATATTGTTGTACAACTAATCATCCCAACCTCTGTACCAGTGAACAATACAGGTCAGCACCAGGGACCAATACGGGTCAGCACCAGCGACCAATACAGGTCAACACTAGCGGCCAATACGTGTCAGCACCAGTGACCAATATAGGTCAGCACCATCAACCAATACGGGTCATCACCAGTGAACAATACGGGTCAACACCGGTGACCAATACGGGTCATCATCTAGAGACCAATACAGGTCAACATACAGTGACCTATACAATTCATCAGTCGAGTTACTATGGATAGGATTATCTTGCTTTACGACTTTTCATACCTATCCCAGTAACATTGAAGTTATACCGTAAGAGTGAGCTGTCTCTTTTTCTTTGTGTTTCATGATTTAGATCATGCTTTTGATATTACCTTTGTGGTATTTCTTGTGATGTTTTCTATTGTGGATTATTGAGAGACCATCGAGAGTCTCTGGGTCCTCTATTGAGTTGTTATACTCACCTCTTCGTGGTCTCTGTTCACATGTGTGTATCTGGTGAAGACTACTGATGCTCTGAGGCAGAATTTGGAGGTTTGGGACTTGTTGGATCTTGGTGTGATGAGACCAATCGATATACTCTTCTTCGACTTCAGAAGTATAGCTACTACCCTCCAGGTATAGCTCTAGGGAAAATGAGACAGTTTTTTACTTTCATTTCAGTTTCTAGGGCTTGTATTCTAGCCCACTGTTTTTAGTTTACAATTGTACTTGTGGTTGTAATTTACTCTCATGGTTTTACATTAATTTTTTTGGTTGTTTACTTCAGTTTCCCTTTTTGAGTGTGTACAGATCTCTAAGGCAATGCCTTCCCTATTTGGGAAAAGCCTTCAGGTGCTAGTCAACCAACCCCTGGCCTATTGAAGGCAGACTTAGGGTAGTCACTTCCAGGCCCCATGGGATAGGTCATAAAAAAGTGGTATTAGAGGGAAGTTGGTTCTACTAGAAGAACTAATAGTTTACTTTTAATGAGGCAATATTGTAAAGTGTCTGGACTTCAGTTTTCAGTACATGGAGTCTAGTGTTGGTGTGGCGGCCGATGTATCCAAACACCAGGACCTTGAATTCTGTTTTCTGACTTGGTACATGAAAACACCGGTTGCTAGTGTTTCGAAAAGTTTTTTTAAATTTTTCTTGAGTCATCTCACCAGGTATAACTTATTGACCATGGAGCATCTATTTCTTACAGGATTCCTCTACGAAGACAACCAGCCTAAATTCCAATTGGAGATCATGACAGTGGTCCACCGAGTGATGAGGAGTCAGTACAGGGACCACTAACAGTGATGGAACATTCAGGTGGCATACCAGTAGAACCACCACCCGTTGAGTAGCATATGCTACCAGAGGATCATGCACGCTGGCTGAGCACATTGCATGAGTTCCAGAGAGAGGGGCCTCCAAGGTTTCGAGGTAAGACGAACCCCCAGGCAATAGAGGACTGGATTGAGGCCATTTCACGGGTATTTCTATTAGTAGAGACACCCGTCAAGGAGATATCTATCTTTGTTGCTAGTCTTCTTCAGGGCTCGGTAGGATGGTGGTGGATCTCGATGATCCAGGTCCATGAAGAGACGACCCTCACTTGGCCGAACTTTGAGATCCTTTTCAGGGCGAAGTTCATGTTAGTGGCACTATGCTCTGTGCATATTCTGGATTTTTTGCATCCGCAAAAGGGTTGGAATATTGTGTCTCAGAACTCAGTGAGTTTTACTAACTTATTTTGATACTTCACTGACATGGTACGAGACCCTTACTTTAGGGAATGGACCTTTGAGTAGGGGCTCTAACGATGATTAGAGTTGTGACAGTTTCTCTCAACATCCCGATGTACGATGGGGTGCTAGAGTGATATTTGATGATAGAGAGCTTCCTTGCCGAGAAAGCACTGACAAAGAGAGCCCCTACCGGATGATAGGTATCATAGTCATCTGCAGCTGGAAGCAGACAGATGATGTAGAATTCCAAGCAGGCTAGACCTTCCAAAGGTAGACCCCGGGATATAGGTTCTGAGGTGCGAGGCTTGAGAGGCTAAGGGAGCCACCAGTGAGGCATAATATATTTTTACTGTAGCGGATAGGGTCACAGAGCTCATGACTGTCTGAATCCCTATGTGAATGATCAGAAGATGATGGAGGGGCCACCGAGGCAGCGGTAGCAGCAGGAGTATGAGTGTCATTCAGGGGGCGAACGAGTCAGGGGAGAAGGACGTGCAGCAGGAGGTGGTCAGGGTCACTAGGCACTACCACCACCACCCTCAGGCATTCCACCATGAGCTCAGGGAGTAGGTGGATGGGGACATACCTAGCTACAGGAAGTAGAGACTCACGATCCTGACGTCCCTAAGATGATACTAAGTATGATCTGTATCTTCTCTACTTTAGTAGCAATGCTTATCGACACAAAATCTAGTCATTCTTTCCTTGTCGCAGACTTAATTCAGGACTCTGAGATTCTAACTGAGCTTTTAGCTCAACCTTTGAATTTTTATACTCCTATGAGAGGAGATTCAGTGGTCACACACTGGTTCCAATAGTGTGATCTTACTCTTGGAGGAGAGAGTTTCAGATGGGATCTTCTAGTAGCGGCGTTGAAGCCCTACGATGTCATTCTAGGCATGGACTATCTATCAGCAGTTAACGTGCAAATTGACTGCTTGAGATTTATAGTGTGATATAAGCATAGATATGGAGTCCAGCTTTACTTTTTTGGTGAGAAGTAAAACAGAGAAGCATGAGATGGACTTGTGCTCAAGAGGGTGCAGCTGATTACATATCAGCTAGCTTGCATGACATTCGACACAGTGGATAAGGAGAGTCCATGGTTCCCAGTGGTGGTGGATGATTATGAGGATGTCTTTCCAGAAGATGTACTAGGATTACCTCCTCATAGAGAGGTTGACTTCTGCATTGACTTGTACCTATGAACATCACTGATATCTACACCAGCTTATCGAATGGCCCCTACAGAGTTCCGGGTTCTGAGGGTATAGTTGGAGGACTTGTAGAGTAAGGGATTCATAAGGTCCATTGTTTCTCCATAGTCATCTTCGATGTTGTTTTCCAAGAAGGAAGACAAAATTTTGAGGCTATGTGTGGACTTCCGGCACCTAAACCAGGTGACTGTGAAGAACAAGTATCCTCTGCCGAGAATTGATGATCTATTTGATCAGTTGAAATGAGCGAAGTGGATCTATAAGATAGACCTTAGATCAAGCTATCAACAGCTTCGTGTTTGAGATGAGGACATCCCAAATACGGACTTAAGATTCCGGTACAGACATTAAGAATACCTAGTGATTCCATTTGGAGTGATGAACACCCCTGTAGTGTTCCTGGGTCTCATGAATAGGATCTTTCATACATTCTTAGACTGGTTTGAAGTGGTCTTCATAGAATACATCTTGGTATACTAAGTGTCCAAGGAAGAGCATGCTATAAACTTGAGGATTGTTTTTGACACACTTCAGGAGAACCAGTTATAAGGGAAGCTCTCGAAGTGTGGGTTCTGGATACAGAAGGTCCACTTCTTGGGACACGTCATCTTAGAGGCTGGAGTTGCAGTGGATCCAGCAAAGATCGAAGTAGTAATTTCATGGGAGCCACCCAAGAGTGTTATTGTGGTACTGAGATTCCTTGAATAAGCAGGCTACTATAGGAGGTTCATACTTGATTTCTCAAAAGTAGAAGCACCTTGTACTACCTTGACGATGAAAGGGAATCCCTTCCTATGGTCAGATACATGCCAGCAGATCTTTCAATAGCTGAGGTAGATCATGACCATCACTCCCATCCTGAGGTTTCTGGAGGAGGGCACTAACTACGTGGTTTACTAGGATGCATCAGGGAATGGAATCAGTTGCTTCCTGATGAGGGGTGATGTAGTTATTTCTTATGGATCATGACAGCTGAGGCCTCATGAGAAGAATTATGCGACTCATGACTTGGAGTTAGAAGTAGTAGTCTTCGCACTGAAGTTGTGGCAACACTACTTGATGGGCGAGCGGTTTATTGTTTACTCATACCACAAGAGTCTCATATATATCTTCGCATAGAAATATCTGAATCTGAGATAGTGATGTTGGCTAGTGTTCCTCCAGGACTATGACTTTGAGATAGTCTATACTCCTCAGAAGGGGAACGTAGTGGCAGATGCACTTAGCTAGAGATCCAGTTCGTAGCTACTGAATGAGGATTTAGAGCAGTTATCCTTTTTTCAGATATCTTATGTGGATAGAGATGAGACAGTATACCTCTATTTAATGGTATTTTCCCCTCCACAGCTTCAGCAAGTTAGGGAGGTGCAACTCGGAGACAACAGCTGTGAGACTACACGTGCTCAGATATACTCAGGTCATGCACCTGATGGGTATTCTGAAGGTGGGTAGCATTCTATCCTTTTCATAGGACATACAATTGTACCAGTGGCGCTATGAGAGGTGGTGCTAAGGGAGTTCCATACATCCCCCATGGCAGTGCATCTAAGTGTGATAAAGATTTATTTGGACCTCCGGTATATGTACAAGTGGATAGGGGTGAAGAAAGTTATGGAGGGGTTTGTTTCTAGATGCCTCACTTTCTAGCAAGTGAAGGTCGAGCACCAGTTACCAGTAGTCTTGACCCAACCCCTCGAGATACCAGAGTGGAAGTGGGAAGGGATATCAATGGACTTCAAGATAGGATTACCACGTACATCCATAGGGCATGATACCATCTAGGTGATTGTTGATCGACACACCAAGTCGGCTCACTTCCTTGTTATTTGAGAGAAGGGTTCAGTAGGGAGATTGGGATGTCTCTATATTCAAGAGATCGTGTGACTTCACAGGGTGTACCACTTTTTTTAGTTTATATTTGTAAATGTGGTTTTACTTTACTCTCATGGTTATACCTTAATTTTGTTGTTTGTTTACTTTGTTTCTCTTTTTGAGTGTGTACATATCTCTAAGGCAATGCCTTCCCTTTTCGGGAAAATCCATCAGGTGCTAGTCACCAATCCCTGGCTATGGAAGGAGGGCTTGGGGTAGTCACGTTCGGGCCCCGTGGGACGGGTCATGACAATTAGGTGTCTGGGGATCATAAGCAATGATTCTTATTCTCATGAAGTTCACACTTGGTGATCTCTAGCAGTAAAATCATGAGGAAAAACAGTCTAATAGGAACACCACTTGTTTCAGATGTCATTGGTTGTTCATATCTACGGACATGTGTATTGGTCTCCTGACTTAAGATCATTACCAATGTGTTCCATTTGATCGTGTACTTTGATATAAGGTGAAAACCATGATATTCAAATACTAGTGAGGTAGTTTGTGTTGGATGCATCTTTTGTGCCATGACATTGGTGGAATGGTCAAGAAAGGATTTTTTTCTTTGAGGTTAAGGAAGTTATATATCTATGGCCATGTTGATCGGAATGGTAGTACCTTGATAAATCCATGACCATCATAGTCTAAATTAAATCTATCTAGTTAGATAAAAAAATAATAAAATTATGAAAATTCCATTGACATGGGTGTGCATCCTACTTTATGAGATATTAAAGACAAATAGATTATATTACATAGTGCGTGTTCATAGTTTGGTTGTCATTGCTATAAAAATACTTATCTCTTTTAGGGTCATGATGGGTTGCTAGATCTCACTCTTGGTCTGTGAATAATCTTCACTGTTATCGAGATATGGCCCTAGAGGGTCACACATAAGAGTGTATTCAATAATTTTCCATATTCAGTTGAATATAAATATAGGGTATTGTGGGACCCACCACTGGGTTCTGAGATTTCTCCAAGGAGATACGATCACCAATGAAATAAATAAATTCATATTATTCAAGTTATGAATAATGGGAATTGAATTTATTTATTAAATTTATTTTTACATTTTAAATTAAATACATGAAAATATTATTTGAACAAATATTAGTTTGAAATATTCAACGTTAGTTTAATATTTTTGGAAAGTATGAGCCGAGTTAATGGATCAATTATTATCACATAATATATATATATTATTACAGTTAAGTGATAATAAAAATAATAACTGATATTTTTGGACTTTTATATTAATTTTAATATCATTTGTATAGAGTGTTAATTATTTGGGGGTTGGGTGGCAATACCAAAAAAAATTAAAGCTCTATAAATAGAAGAAGAGAGGCACATGACAAGTATTATTCAAGGTATTTCTCTCTCTTATTCTCTCTCCCATGTTCTAAAGAGGGTATATAGATCCAAGGAGTTTATATTGATCTCCCTCTATTGCATTGCAAACAAGGCGATGCGGTGATTGTCAAATTTTTGAAGGCATTATTGAAACTCAGCGCTAACTCCCATATTTAGATGATCGAGCTCCTATATATTTTTTAAGAATGTGTGGAAAATATTGAGGAATTTGGATTCAGATTATTTAAGAAGTGGTCGCCAATGAAGAGTAGACATTGAGTGTGGATTGGGATCTAAACTAGGTATTTTATGGTTTTAATATTATGCTTAATCTTCTTCATGTGAGATCTTCAGCATTAATCGGGCAGCAATTTCTCAATGATGACGAGTTTATAACCCACATGTACCAGGATCAAACCTAGAGAACAATACCAATTGAAGGTACTGGAGTGCACATTGGAAGCCAGTGGGTTGGGGATTTTAAAATGTCCATCTTCAGGATGATATAAATTTTCGTCACTGACGATATAACCCCAGTACGGTCAGAGGATCTTGTGTTAATTAAAAGATCACAAAAATTGAAACATTAAACAATCCTTTAAATATATAAATCCATGATGGAAAACAACTCATCATCAGTGATCATTGATTGAAGGATCCACTGCAGGATCCCTCTAGATTGTCCACACACACTTCAAAAATACATGGGATCACCGTTCATTGAATTCTAGGTGCTAGCTTGGTGATTTGACGATATCTTTAACGTCCCGACCATAACTGAAATCCTCTACCTTCAATGCTAGAAGGTGTTCTTGTATAGTCACTTGAGATAGAGAATATCTCTCTAGAAAGGATATGTAAAGGGAATCTCTCATTTAAGATTAAATGAATAGTTAGTTGTGTGAAGGTATCTCTCTCTCTATTTATAGTGGAGGTTATAAATACCCGGTAGGGTTCCTTGGCCCCCATTTATTTAACATCCACTAAATAAATAATTATGATGATCTAAAGTGTGTCAATATTATTTATCATTTTATCACATACTTGTAATATATAAAATATATTATGTGATAAACCCAAGTCATTTAGCTCGACTCTTAATTCCCGCTTAATATTAAACAAACCTTGAATATTAAAATAATATTCATTCGATTAATATTTTCTCATATTTACTTTTTTATTTCTTAAAAGGGAATTCCCCTGTGTGGCCTTTTCGAACCCTCCACACATAGAAACCCCCCTCCCCCATGAAGAATTCACTCCCCTGAGGTAGCGCCCCTGCCGGGGAAGGAGCCGCTGCCAACCGAGATGGAAGAGTGTCCCAGAGGGTGATGGCTCGACGGTGATGGTCCATCAAGCGATCCATAAGAGATTGGTATGTGCCTCATTTTTCCCACCCAGATGAGACCAGGCGACTTGGCTAGGTGGGTGGATCCCGGGGGGGGGAGGCTCATCCCAAAAGCATAATTGGGTGGATTCTGGAATATAGTATTGTGTGTGACCCTCTAGGCTCTAATCTCGATAGCGGTGAAAAAAATCCAAATACAAAGAGCAGAGTCTAGAAACCCATCAAGGCCCCTAAAGAGTTAAGTATTATCATAGAAATGACAACCAACCTATGATAATGCACTATGTAATATAATATTTTTGTCTTTAGATATCTCATAAATAGGGTGGATTCTTGAATACACTATTGTGTGTGACCCTATAGGCTCTAATCTCCATAACGGTGAATAAAATACACCTACTAAGAGCACAGTCTAGAAACCCATCAAGGCCCCTAAAGAGATAATGATTATCATAGAAATGAAAACCAACCTATGAGCACGCACTATGTAATATAATCTATTTGTCTTTATATATCTCATAAATAAGGATGCAACCATTAGTCGTCACACTTTTCTTGATTTATTATTTGTTGATCTAACCAGATGGATTTACCATTCAATTGATTGGGCCAAAGACTTATGAAGGTAGCACCATCCTGATCAACAATGCCTAAGATATATATTAATTCCTTAAATTGGGAGAAAAAAATTATTTCTTGACCATTCAATAAATGTCATACCACTAATGATGCACCCAACATAAACTACCTCACCACAATTTCATTATCATTGTTTTTTCCTTGCATTAATGTACGAAATCAAATATCACACATTGGTAATGATCTCAAGTTAGGAGACCAATACACATTTCCATAGATAGTAACAACCATTGGCACCTGAAACATGTGGTATTCCGGTTGGTGGGTATTTCCTCATGATCTGACAAGAAGAGATCACCAAGTGTGAACTTCATGAGAAGAAGTATCAATGTATATGAGCCCCAATCACCTGATATTCAAACATCTATTGTGTCCAGTTAGTATGATGTATATTGACCATAGGACCTTTGTTTAAGATTAATGTCATTGTATCTCGTGGTTCTCATTATAGTCTAGTACTAATATAACCTTTTGATACTAAAATTAATTTATGGAAATTACCATTAAATAGTGGACATATAAATATATACACTATAATGGTAAGTAAAAATCATGTATAACAAAACTGTATACATGATATGGTAATCAAAAGTACTACATATTTGGGTATAGGGCACCCACTATTTCAATAATATCCATAGTCTAGTAGAGTGTGTTTCATCCGCAAAATTTAAGCACGGTAACTATCTACAGCTATCTATTAAACCTCAGTAGTAAATAGTGAAACAAATTTTTGCTTCTTACTACATCAAGAAACTAGATACTTGCCCAAAAATGATATATTCCAGAGGTTATTTTTCTATCTAACCTTCAACCACTAAAATCAGCATCCTATTAACTAAAAAATTCAAATTATATTCCTTTAGGGTAGAATAATCCTGAATTGGTTGTATGTTTGAGGTATTTAAAAATCATTTTAATATCAATTAAGTGTGACTCTTAGATTTTCTTGAAAATGAGAACACATACACACATTAAACATAATATCAAGTTAGCTAGTAGTTAACTATAGAATACTTCCCATCACACCTCTATTACAAGTTTGATCCATTAGCTTCCCATCTTCATCAAGATCCAACTTACAAGTGGTACTCATCAGAGTTTCCCTACTCTTAGTGGTATCCAAACCAAGATGTTTTAATAGGTATTTGGTGTACTTAATTTGATTTAAAATAATTCCTTCTTTATTTTTAAAAGTATGAAAACCAATAAAAAATTTCAATTCACCCATTAAACTCATTTCAAATTCATTTTGCATAATTTTTGAAAAATACATACATTAAAAATTTAGAATATGCAAAGATAATATCATCTATATAGATTTGAACAATAAAAAAATATTTTTATATTATTTTTATAAAAATGGTTGGGTCAGTTATACCTTTTTAAAATCTTTTAGAAATAATAAAATAGTTGATCCTATCACACCAAGAATTATGAGGTTTTTTTAAACTATATAAATATTTTTTAATTTAAAAATATGATTCAGAAAATGGGGATTTTGAAAACTGGGGGGTTGTTCAAAAAAACATCCTCAACTATATAACCATTCAAGAATGAACTTTTGAAATCCATTTGATAGATTTTTTTAATAAAAATGATCTGCATAGGCAAGTAGTTTTGTTATGGAATCCAGTCAGGAAATAGGTGAAAAGGTTTCCTCAAACTCTATACCTTCTTCTTATCTATACCCTTTTTCAGATAGCCTATCCAAATTTCTTACTATGGTTCTAGATTGATCAATTTTGTTCTAAATACTAATTTAGTTCCAATATTCAAGGTTTCTTTAGGTCTATCAACAAGTTCCAAAACATTATTTCTTTAAAAAAATTAAGTTATTCTTACATAGATATTACCTAGAATTCATCATTAATTGAATCTATGATGTTCTCAGGTTCAAGCTGTGAAAATAATTCTTGATGTTCAACATGATTTCTAAGAGAAGATCTAGTTTGTGTGCCTCTATCTAGGTCTCCTACAACAGTATATAGAGGATGGTATTTAAGAGTCATGCCACCTCAAGAAAAATAATGGCTAGTAATCTCATGGCCTTATAAATTTTAATCTTTAGTGTCTAGAAGTTACTTAGAAATAGATTATTTTTCTGCATCTTTTAAAGTAGTTTCAGTAGGTTTGGAATTGATTTATATAGTTGAAAAATCATCCTCAAGGTTTTTTAATGGGTTTTTAGGATAATGTGGATATTTCTCATCAATCATGGAATAAAAATACTCTTCCATAGTCTTGTTTGTTTGTTTAAAGAATCTATAGGATTTAATAGTAATTGAATAACTAAGGGGATTTACTTTATCTCTCTTGGTGTAATACTTTTTAATATTTTCCTTAGTGTTAATAAAAAAGACTTTTCAACCAAAAACTCAAAATTAATTAACCCTAGACTTTATATTATTCCAAAGTTCATAAGGGTTTTTATTTAAAAGAGGCCTAATTAAAACTCTATTAATTATATAATAGGTTGTATTCACAACCGCTTTCCAAAAGTAGATAGGTAAGTCATATTCATTAAGCATTTTCCTAGAAATTTATTTAAGTGTTCTATATCTTATTTTTATAACTCTATTCTATTAGGGGGTCCTAATAGAAAACAATTTATGGTTACATCCATTTGTGACAAAAATGATTCAAAGTATTGATTTTAATAATCAAATCCATGGTCACTCCTTAAGGTATTAATAATAAGTATACTAAAGTTTTCTAAAGATCTAGAATACTTGGTAAAGTAAGAATAATCTTCACTTTTGTGAGTTAAAAATAATACTCAAGTATACTTAGAAAATCCATCTACAAGGACATTTAAATAGGTCTTCTCATTTAAACTAGGTACTCTAGATTTCCAAACAAATACATGTAAACTAAATCAATAGGTCAAGAAGTTTAAACTTCTTTCTTTGATTTGAAATATATTTTTTGTTGTTACCATTTTTACATGAGCTACACAGTTTATCATTTGGGGATTCAAGTTTAGGTAGATATTTGACTAACCCTATTTTAGTGATATTTTTAAGTGATTAAATATTTCAATGGCCTAATATTCTACGTAAAATCCAAGATTCCTTATAAAAATAAGTTAAGCAATAATTTTTTTTAAATTAAAGAATCAAGATTAATAGCATACACAGTTTTATTTCTCAAAGCAATAACTACTACTGCATTTTTAGAGTAAATAACATTACAAGAATTGATTTCCAAATTCAAATAAAAACTATTATCACATAGTTATGAGATTCTAAGAATATTATATTTTAAAACATAAACAAACAGTACTTTAGAAATTAAAACTAAATTATAATTATCAGTTTGGACAAGGCCAATGATTTTTCCTTTAGAATTTTCACCAAAGTTTACATGTACACCATCAACCTTTATCAAGTTTTTGAATATTGAGTAATATCTATTAATATTTTTGGAACAACCATTTTCCAAGTACTATAGACTCTTACTAGAGCTCTTCAAGCATGTTCCCAACAAAATAGCATTATACCAAAAATGATTTTGGTACCCAAAACTTCTTGGTCCAAAATGTTAGTAATTAGAGATTTAGGATCCCATATTTTATTAATAGGTTTCCTATAATTATATTGTAAACTCATAGAAATAAATAATTTATTAGGTCCCATTAAATAAAATCTATCATCGTAATTTCAATAATTGGATTTAGGAATAAAATTTCCCCTAAACTTTCTCCTCTATCTAGGTTTCTAACCTAGTCCAGTAATATTATTTGGTGTCATTCGTTTTCCCAGAATTTGAGTGAGATTATCTATTCCATTAGTAAATCTCTCTAAGTTATTTTTTAAATAATCATTAGGAAATTTCAATTCAATATTTTTCTTTAACAATTTATTATTCATCTCTTTCCCTATAGCAAGGTCATATTTAACACTATAAGATAAAGCATGTTGTTTTTTTAAAAGATTGTATTTGTATTTAAGCTCATTGAAGGTAACTTCAATCATGTTATAATATTAAATAATTTCCTTATTTTTCATATTTTCATAATTATATTCATCTCGAAAATGATTTGAATTATGTACAATAGAAACAGTAGGTACCTCAGATATTTTTTTCATGAAGTACATATATTCTATGTTAGGATTTTCTTCATAAGTAGAGTTTGAGTAACTGGATCTATCCTCAGATTCACTCCAAGTGGCTTCCATTGAATTCTTATACTTTCTATCCTTATCATCATAATTCATTTTTTATTTTAATTTGGGACAATCAACCTTGACATTTCCTTTTATTTTACACTCATAACAGGTAATTTCATTTGAATTATCATCTCTTTTCCATTATTTCTTACAATTCCCTCTATTATCATACTTTAACTTATAACTCATTTTTCTAAAGAATTGTATCTTATTATATATTTTCATAAACCTTATAGCTATATGGTCCATATTCTCATCACTTGCGGCTAGTTATTCATCCTCACTAGAGCTTTCAACTATAAAAGTTTCCTTTTATTTTGACACATTAGTCTTAAAGGATACAGATTTCCTATCAGTTTCATTTTCTTCTTTAGGGTTTAATTTATCTTCTTTCACATACATCATTAACTTTCCAATAAATTCCTTGATAGTTATTTTAATGATGTCACAAGATTCTCTTATTGAAACTCATGTTCCCCACCATCTCTCTCTAAGAATCCTCACCAGTCGCATGATTTTATCTTCATATAAAACCAAATTTCCAAAGGAGCTCATTATATTTACTATCACATTTAACCTGAGATAAATATTAGAAATAATCTCATCAGGTTTCATATTGAATATATTGTATTAAATTGTATAATTATCCAATCTCATTTATTTTATATTAGTTGTTACTTCATGAGAATTAGCTAATGTATCCAAAATTAAATATGCACTTTTAGAAGAAAAAATTATATTAAAATATTGAAATCCTAAAAAATAGTAAATAGAATTCATGGATTTACAGTTATTATTATAGGAAGTTTTAGTATCATCATCCCATGTAACTCTAGAAGTTTCAAGTAATTCATATGTATCCACTATAATAGTCTATATTTCAAAGCCCAAGATTTCAAGATGATTTTTTATGTTGATTCTCCATTAAGAATAGTTATTTCCATTAAAAAATGGTTTCCTATTGGAAGAATAACCTTCTTACCTATTTTCCATTTAAAGAATCAAACTTTGAACAAACATAAATTTAGGATCTTTAAAACACAAAAAAAAAATCAAAGTTGAAAAGATTTTGAAAATCCTTTGATACCAAATGTTATTCAAAGTGAGTAACTCAAGAGGCAGATTAATTGGGTTCCCAATAAAGATTTATATTAAAATGAGTTTAAATAAAATCCCCTAATTAAAAATAAAAACACCCATTTAATCAAAAGAGTAGCGTAATATAATTTTGATCCTTTAAAAGATTCATCAAAGTGTGATTAGTGCTCAATTAAAAACAATATGAATATTATTATGACTTTTAAAATCAATTTACTCAATCACATACATATATAATCACTAGTTAAGAATAAATTAAAAAGTAGTGTTTTTTTATATTAAAAATCAGTTTAATGCTTTGAAATGAAACAATTGAAAACACATAGAAAAATAAAAACAAGGGGTTTAGTCTCAAGATGAAACCTAATCCCCTCCACTTGTAAATCACCTAATTCCATGAATATTAAATAAATATAATCTTGATCCATAACTTGGATATGGTAAATATACAATATCTAAATATCTATATAGGCCATATAGGGACCTCTTCTACGATAACTATAGGAAGAAAACAAACATAGGCCACACAATGACCTCTTCTATAAATATTGTGGGTATATAGATGAAAATAGAGAGAAAGATATCTTATATCTTCCATTTATTTCATAGAAGATTGTACATGTTGATAAATATGTCAAAAAACACACTAATCAAAATATAAATGAAAAAAATGGAAAAGAAAAGTATAAATATGTAGATAAGGTAGTGTTTCTTGGTCTGATGTGATCTAAAAGATTGAGAGTCCTCATATTTAACTTGGATAAGATCTCGATCCATTTTTTTGAAAATCACACTAAAATAGAGCATCATAAACTATATTTTTATGAATATAGGAAAGGATTTGTATGCTCTGTATGATCCACTCTTTCACGGTCATAATAAAGGTAAGAATGCTTCATGTGATCCCTCTAGTAGGTGGAACACTTGATCTTCTATTCACACCTTGTAATGTTTTTTCACACACACACTTCTACTTACACATGAGGAAAACATATTTTTTAATATATTTCATTATAAATTGAATATTCATCTTAATAATAATCATCATGATCATATGAATCCTCATACAAAATTATGACATAGACTTTAATAATCCCTATAATAGTTAATAAAATAATTATAAAACAAATATTTGAATTAAATGTGATAATATATAGATTAGGATTATTTAATTTAAATATCCCAGAATACTGATGGTGAGTCAAGCTGATGATAACTCTTGTCTAGTGGTAATTCAAGCCAATGGTGAGTCGGGATGATGATAGCTCATTCCTAATAGTGACTCGTCTCAGTGGTGACCCATTCTCAGTGGTGAATCATCTCAATGGTGACTTGAATAAATAGTGAATCATCTCAATAGTGATTCATCTCAAGGGTGACTCATTTAAATGGGTACTCATCTGAATAGTGACTCATCTCAATAGTAAATTATCTCAATGATGAATCATCTCAATAGTGACATATCTCAATAGTGACTCATCTCAACAGTGACTCGTCTTTTCAATAATTAGCCAAAACTTTGTCAAATTTCCTTATACTATAAAATTATATCATAAAACATAAACCCATAAAAAATATAATTATCATGATTATTTTATCATTAAAACAAGGGTTACAATAGATATATAAAGTTATTCACAAGAAGGGTGGTCTTGTTTAAGGGTAATTATGTGATTTTAATTCTTTTGTAAGTATACTATGAGTTTTTTTATGATTGTGTAAAGGTACTCGGTTTTCAATATAAAGGTAAATCAATGGTTTCCTTAGTTGCATAAGGGTACTCTTTGAAATCCTTAAGTCATGTAGGGATTACCCTACTTTTATAAAGCATACATAAGGTTGGAAAGTTTTATAAGAGTAAAACCCCACTACCCATATACAACATGTATGTATCACATAAGGGTAGCTGGATATTCATAAAAATTCCATATTTCCTTCCCTTTGTACCTTAAACCATTTTCACAACATTAAAGAAAATAAATAACTAAAATAAAGGACTTTAGTGAATTGGGGGCTACTTAATTTTTTTTCTAAAATTTTTAATTTTTTATTTAGATTAAAATCAAGACTTGAGTTGAAACTAAATTAAATGATAAATAAAAGGAATACCCAGTGTGTTTTATAGAATATCCATAAACCTATGTATTTATTCTTAATATCAGGTAAATTTATTCCTTTTAAATTTGATTGCCTTTTCTCAATCCAAGGTGATCTTAGAGCCTTCTCTCAGAGTCTTACGAATCCTTATATGATTTTTTGAGTATTCATTAATAAATTATATCTAATGCACTTACCTTCACTCCATCCTATGATTTAGTGATGAATCATGTGATATTTCTAAGAAAAATTGTATATTTTACTTCTCTATATTTTAAAATATGAAACTTTTATTTTAACATGATTTAGACTCCTCTATTTAGATAAATGTTATTAATTATAATCATATAATATTATGGAAAATAATCACATAAACAAGTATTATGAGATAATATGGAATTATAAAAGAATAATATGGAATTTATCTTGTGTTTTTATTAAATTTTAATTATTTCTAGATTTAAAATATAAGATAAACATATTTAGAAGATTTTTTATTCTAATAATAAACTATAAGTTTCATGTTGTTGGTTCAATTTGTTAATAGGGTAATTTCATTCTTAATTCTTGTTAATTAATTCGTTTTGAGAATTAATGAACTGAGATTGAGGAATATTATCACATTTTAAAAAATGTAAACTATTATTTATATGTTTTGGAAATTATCAAAATATAGTTAATATAGTATCACATGAAAATATTTTTTATTAGTTAACAAAAAAAAATTATCATAGAAAGAGAATGAATTCTATAATGTTTAGATTATTTAATATTTCATGATTTAGAGATAAAATTATTTGTTAGGAATTTTTTATCGAATATTTTTTAAGTTACCTATTGATATTTACTAGATAATGTGTTATCTTGTATTGGTATACTATTTTGTTTTTGTTTATCATGGTTGAATACTTGAAATGGATAAACAATATAAATACAGATGTTATTATTAATTAAATTAAAGAGGCATGAGAAAAAAAATCCCTATCTTGAAATTTTTGAAGTGAAGAAGTAATTCTTGAAGCATGTTATGTATATTGTTCTACTTCTAGCTACAAATATAGGTTACTTAACATTGAGACCCCATAAATAATAAACTGGTTATTTAAAGGAGGAATTTAAATGTTTTTCTATTAAAGATAAATTGATTGGGGTTGAAAGAGATTGTATTTGATTTTGAGAGGCTTGAATGTATTGATGTTGTGGTCTAAGTTTCCATTAAAATTATTATTAGAATAATAAATTTAATATATATTTTTCTTTATATATTTAGATATTTGATATTATTTATTGATAAAAAAATATGTTTGGTGTGTTGATGAGTAATGGGAAGGGATGATCGAGTCTATGGTGGTGTCAAAGATAGTGGAGCGGGATTCTAGTTATGATGATGATGTTAGCATGAGATACCATGCATGGTTATATGTGCAATGGTGTAGGATATTGGGGAATTCAGGATGAGTTCATATTAGGTAATCATCATTGTTTCTTATATCAAGATTGATTCTTACTTGATGGTCGATGGTCAGATGTTATTTATACAAATAATTTCCAACTATAGGATGTGCTTTGATGATATGAAATATGATTGTATCGTTTAATTATTATCTTTAGCTAAGTCCTATAATACCCAGATTATTATTAAATGATAATTAATATTATAGAATAATATGGTTGTTTTCTGATTCTTACTTAATGATAACATAATTTTGAACAAAATAAAAGAATAAATAGTTTCATCAGCACTTGTATTCAAAGATTAAAATATCAATAATGGAATGAAAATTTAGTAATATTAATTAATGGGAGATAATTTAATTAAAATTGAACTTAATGATTGAATTTTTATTTGATATCGTTTCCTTAGTGGTGTCAACCAAGTGTCCTATGAGACTATAGATGTAAATGAGTCTATGGATGGGTAGTTTCCCTTCATGTAGTTTTCAGTTATATATACTCTATATGTTTGGTTATTTTACATGCACCCCACCCATATCAAAAGGGAAACTAAAAACTAGTGGTTCTAGGGGTATTTTCCCCAACATTTTGATTTGTGAGGATACAGATGACTGACTACCCCATCTCCCTTGATCTCTCTTTAGTCACAGTATTATAGGTAGTTATGCATGGGGGTGATTTACCAAACATATGTGTTCTGATATTTGATGTCTTGATCTTATTCCACATGCATGTATTATAGAAGTAGTATGAAAAGTATTATTATGAATGTGTTGTGTATATGCTATTATGGATTGAGGTATAATACATAATATGGGTTTTACCTCCCTCTATATCTCTAATTATGCTTTCATGATCAAAATTATTCATTTATGGTTCTAACAATTTCATTGAGTGTTTCTTAGTTATAACTTGTGAATATGAAATCAGGCTTCTTAATGGACCAAGTAATAGAATTTAGTGACATATTTGAAGATCTTGCTTTATGTTTTACTGGTTATGTTGAAGTTATGCAAGGATGTTTCAAGGATCAATTGAAGTCTTAGAAGAAATCAAGAAGGATAAGAAAGTGCATGGTTCATAGTAGGTAGATCTGGATAATCGGTGTAGTGTCATTGGTCAGTTGATGGTGAAGAAAGAATCTTTCTGAAGAAGTAGGTGTCCACCAGCTAGCTAGTAGAGGAAAACTGGCTATCCCTTGGAACCAAAAAGGGCCTAATAATCCCCAACAAGCATACTTTTAATCCAATTGAATCTATAGGATAGCCAGAATTTCTAATTCTATAAGTCCCAAGTCTTAATTCTCTTGGTTTTTACCACTCTTAAATGTTATTTTATGATCATTTATAATCGATACTAACCCCATAAGTTTCATAGCATATTTTTAGGCTATAAATAGAGTTCTTTGGTGTATTATAACATCTACAATAATTATCTTAATGATTCAACAATATATCTTGAGCAATTATCTCTCAATATCTATGTTATATATCAAGATCCAATTTTATATCCCAATTCTCAAATTCTCTCATATCTATCTATCTATATCTCTCGTATAAATAGTATCAATCCTTATTGAGAGATAAGGGATTGGATTTTTAACATATTTTCACCAATAAAATCTTTCTCTTATAATCCAACCTTTTACAATGGGTTTCTCTCTACAATCATTGAAAGAAATGGATACCTATTCTTACTACTATTGAAGTAAGGGAGGATTGGTTTATTGCTACATACATTAAAAAATAAGGGAGGTCCAAGTTCTTAATATCCATTAAAATCAAGGGAATAATTAAAACCTCTCAGCCTAGAGGGGGAGGTGTATAGGATCAAAAAGAGTTATTGTTGAACTCCTTTATCACATAGTTTTTTATATCTCTTTTAATTTACACATTCTTTAAGTCAACATAAATGAGAATAAAGTGGATAAATTCAATACATACCATTTCTACTATGTATACTCTCTTAATTAACTTTGATATTAAATTTTTAATATGGATTAAATTTATCTCTATATTCGTTCACCATATCGAAATTTTTTTATTTTGAATTTTCCATTTTAATCTATTATTTTCATTTTAGAATGTAAATTCACTACTATCTTTCAATTTCTCTTATCTCTAACGAATACTTGGTATCAAATTCAATATTTATGTTTTTTCCAAAATACTCTAAGTTTGAACATTAATTTTATTTATCAAAATCTTAATTGATTTCAAACTTCAATCTTTTTAAAATGTAAAGTTTTTTAAACACCCTTGGTGGTCTCAAAGTATATTATATAATTAATTCACCTTTATTTAATAGTTCAAATTATACCAATTGGAAAACTCACATATACACTTTTCTTACTAGAAAAAAATTCCCTGTTTGGAAAATTATTATGCATGGATTTAATATTTCAAAAGAATCTGATGGTAAATAAAATCTTAATAAAAGAGATGATTATGAAATTAATAATAAATATATGAATTCTTTACATTGTGTTTTAGATCATAATGAGTTTAATATATATTTATACTAGTAAAAATGCTCATGAAATTTGGAAATTACTAGAAGTTGCTCATGAAGGAATAAATAAATTTAAATATACAGGAAATTATATGTATAGATAAGATTTTGAAAGTTTTAGTATGCATCCAAATGAATCTATTATTGATATTTTTACATGTTTCAGTGACACTTTCAATGGTTTAAATTTTCTTGGTGATTATTTTTTATATAAAACTAGGTAAAAATGATTCTTGGGGTCTTTATAAGAAATTGGTCACCCATAATTACAGATATGCAATAAGAAAATTTTGTGAAGAAAATGGTGGTTTAAGAATTAATTAGATCCCACATGATGTAAAAATTACCATAAAGAATCAATATGATAAATAATTAAAGGAAGATAAAGAATCCAAAAGAAAAAATTCTTCCAAATATATTGATGGTAAATATTCATTAGATAATTTATCTAATGTTGAATACTTGGCCAAGAGATTTAAAAAAATTTAACAAAAAGAATAAAATATCCTACAGTTCTAAAAGAAAAATAAAATTGAAGCTCCAAATATAAAATGTTATGTATGAAACAATAACAGTTGTATTATAATGTAATTCCTCATATATAAAAAAGATGATAGAAATTAATAAAGGTAATAAATCTCTAAAGGTATCAAACTATAGTAATTGTGAAGACTCTCTTGACTCAACTTCCTTAGGAGAGTTAAGTCCTAAATCAATCATGTAACATATTAAGGTATGTTATAAGGTTAGTTACACTATTTCTAACTCTTCTTATTATTCCTCTTCTTCCTCTCATTCATCATCTTCTTCTTTCTATTTTAATCAAAAAGATTAACTTGGTAATTTTTTTAATGAATTGCTTTCAAAACACAAAGTTCTAAACTCAAAATATAAATAATTTCTTAATGAAAGCCCAAATTTCTAATGAAAATGATCTTCTTTCTAAAGAAAAATATAATTTTTTGTAGAAATTATAACAATAAAAAAATGTTGAGAATTTAGAAAACCATATAAAATATCTTAAAAATACCATCTCTAAATTCACCCATGGTAATAAATATATTAATATGATTTTAGGTTCCTAAATTTCTATAAAATATCATTATGGGTTTCTTTTTTTAAATGATGTTATTTCTTCTAAAAGTACTAGATATTTAGAGGTATTTATCAAAATAAGTTTTTTAATTATTGTCAAAAATCATGGAATTTAATTAATGAATGTGATTTCAAAAATACTAGATATGATGGATATAAATCTATCCATATTTCATCTCATATAACTCATAGAAACTATTGTTATAATCAAGTTTTGGTTCTTAAATCTTTATTATCCAATATAAATGGACCTTATATTTTTTTGACATCAAAATATTTATTAGCTGACATGGTTAGACCCAAATCCACAAGGGTTCCAAAAAGAAGTTTCTTTTGAAATTTTGCAGGGTTATGCTGATATAATTAACTATCATATCATATGGTGAATTTTTGATAAAATGGACTATAAAACTCTTAAAATGATTGAACTATTATTACCACTTTATCTCTTTATCAAATTCTCCAATTGAGGTAGATCCTTATCTGGTAATATTATGGGTTGATCTATATGGGTATTGGTTTTTTAGTATCATTAATTTTAATTTCCATCTTAAACTTAATTTAAATATCTTACACTCTCTCTTTATATAATACATGTCTTTTTATTCCTAAAATTCGAGAGGTTAGCTTTTATAAATATATATTTAAAATTATATTTTTTTTTTCATTTTATATTTCATTTTAATTTTTTCTGTTTTTTTATTTTTCATTTATCATTCAATCTTGAATTTAATTTCAAAATCTTGAAATTCAATTTAAAATTATTCCTTAAATCTATTTTTCAAAAAAAATTAATTTCTTTTTCTTCAATTTTTCAAATATCATTTAATTATCTTTTTCAAAATTACTTTTCAAAATCCATTAACTTTTTAAAAATCATTATAATAAATATTATACCTTTATTTTGAAATCTTGAAATTTTTATTGAAATTTTTATTTGAATATCCTTATAAATTGAGATAATGCATGTTATATCTATAATTCATCTCAATTACTTTACTTCTTTCTATCTTATATACTGAATATGTTTTACAATACCTTTCTATAAACTTGATTTTTCTATTTATGATAACATTTAATGGTGAGATATTATTGCATGTATTTATTATTTTACCTTCTTATTTTAAATGGTTCCCTATTTGCCTTGTTTTATTTTTGATAATCACAAAGGGGGAGATTTTTTTGGTTATTTATGGAGGGGATTTTTGAAGTATTGGGAGAAGTGATTTTGGAATTAAAATGGGGATATATTTGTTTAATATTTGATTATCTATTGATAATATTGAATATATTTATCTTTAATATCTATAATTTCATTATTACACATTTCGATATTGATTTACTCTTGATATATCTCTTTATATAAAGTGTTTTTTATCATCCAAAAGGGGAATATTGTTTTAAATCTTTCTCTATCTCTTTCCCATGGTGTTGTCATGATCCTAAACACACATTTATGGTCCTAACAATTTAATTGAGTGTTTCTTATTTATGAATTGTTAATACAAAATCTAACTTCTTAATATAATATATGATTAAATTCAATGAAATATTTGAAGATATTGTTTGACATGTTAATAGGTATATTACATTCATCTAAGGATGGTTCAAGGTTCCATTTAAGACTTCAAAGAAAGATAGATTGATAAGGAAGTGCATGTATCATAGTAGATAGCATAGGCTAGGTGGAGTAGTGCCAATGGTCATCCAAGGGTTACAACAATAGTTTCCTTAAGTAGATGTTGTACACCAACTATCTAGTAGAGGATCACCAACAACCCAGTAAAAGAATAAAAATCCTAGGTAGCCCCAGAAAGCCTACTAGCTATCTAGTGGCATCTGGAAGTTATCTGGTATAGTTTATTCTATATAGAATGTTTAAGGATCAATAGAAGGCTTAGAATAAATCTAGAAGGCTAAAGAAGTGTATGAATCATAGAAGGTAGAAACGGATAGCTGGTGTAGTTCCACTGACCAACCGATGGTTAGGAAAGTATCTTATCCAAGAAGAAGGTGTCCATTGGCCAGTAGGTGGATGAGAACTATCTACATCGGGGAATTATGAAGATCCCAAGTATCCCTAGTAAGCCTACCATTTAGCTAGTGTCATTTAGTGGAAAGCTGGTAAAGTTGATTCTACAAGTACCAAGTCTTAATTCCAATGGGCCCCTCCACCCTTAAATGTTAATTGATGATTCTTTATGAGTGGGATGAATTATAAAAGTTTATTAGATCATTGAAAGGCTATAAATATTGGAAATTAGTATTAAATAATATCTATTACAAAAATTTCAATGCTTAAATGATGGATCTCTATCAATTCTCTCTCAATCTCCAATCCCTCTCTCAAGAGCCGATTTCATTTCTCTATTCTCAAAGGATATCATCTCTATATCTCTATCTATATCCTATAAATTGTATCAATCCTTATTGGGAGATAATATTGAGTATTTTTAAGGTATTTGTTCTAATAAAGACTTTAAATTTTCATCCTACCTTCTACAATGGGTTTCTTTCTATAACTACTGAAAATAAAGGGAGATGGGTACTTAATACCATTGAAGTAAGAGAGGATTTTTTTTCTTAAAATATTCATCAAAAAACAAGGGAGGAATTTCCTCTTTATCTCCATTAAAATAGAGGGAATATGAAAAAAAATCTCAACCAAAGGGGAGGATATTTAAGGGTTCCCACAAAGCTATTTCTAAACTCCTTTATCAAAGTGTTTTTACTATCTATTTAAATTTATAAATTTAATTATCTGATATCAATACGTATAAAGTGAAAAAAATACAACCATTTTACAATGTTCATAGTCACATAATAAAATTTAATATTAACTTTTTAATATGGATATAATTTATTTCTTTATCAATTTATCCTATAAAAATCATTTTATTCTAATTTTTCCATTTCCATTTATTGTTTATATTTTTAAAATAAAATTCACCCCCTCTTTCCATTTCTCTTATCTTCAACAAATAATAAATAGGTTTTCATTGATTCTAGAAAGAATATTGGTTATTAAAAGAAGAAAATTGAAGTGATGATGTGTTTTGTGAGGTACATGGTATGATCTAGTTTACCAGGTGTTTTCAAGCATGATTATTGTGGAAAGGATCAGATCTCATGACACGTGATGCAAGGGTATGAGAGAAGAAAAATTGTGGGGAAGTTTTTTTGTGTTAACCATTTATAAAAATATATTTTCTCAATATTTTGGTTTTACTTCTATGAAATATTTTGTGTGTAGTCCATGGTGGGGATGGAAAAAGAATAGTATACCTATTTTGGTGATGAAATAGTTTCATTTATTTATTCACAGGGATTTATTATACTTATATCACATTTTTTATTAGAGGTTATTGGGGGTATCATACTAATTATACATTTTTTTCTCCACCTATATATATATATACTATATTTTAGGTTAATTGGGTTCAGTTTTTTATTAATCTAGACAATGAAAGTTTGAGGAGTTGTTTAGGATCTATTAGAGAATCATAGTCATTATTGAGGATTTATCACCTTTTCATTTTAATTTCAATTGCATCCATTTCTGTATGTTTTCACATCATGTATTGGAATTGATTATTTATTTATTATGATTTGGATTTTTTGTGTGTTCGTTCTCATCTAATCTCTTACTTAAAAAATATTTATAAGGTTAATGCCGCCCATGTGTATGTTTATATAACATTAGTGCTAGTCGCTAACCCATGGCCTATTGAAGGTGGGTTTTTTGCATCATTACCTCTATCTATTTATTTCTAATTTAGGAGGGTTACCTTTGGCGGGATATGTTCATAATATTAATAAGTTATTTATCACATGTACTTTTCATATTTTGCATTTTTACTTTTAAATAAAAAGGAAGTTTATTTTTCTATAGTTTTCTTTATATTTAATATCTAAAAAATAAATGTGTATATTTTTAATTTTAATTGGATAAAAAAATTCATTTTTGAATGTAGAATGTCAAATTTTTATTAGTATGAATTTTTGGGTGTTTTTAAGAATAGTTTTTTTGGTGAATATTGAAAAAATAATGATACTATTAAAACGTCACTTTTAGGACATTATCAAAAGATATGAATGACTAGAATCATTTTGAAAATTTGTATATAAAAATATATATTTATAATTAAAATATATTATTTCAAATTAATCTATTTTATTTATAAAACCCATGTATATCGTTTTGGAAACATATTTAAAATTTTACACTAAAAACTGATTTATTTTCTTATAAAAAAAATTAGTTTTCATCACTTAAATAAATTTTATCCAAACAATAGATTTCATATTTTATATAAAAATTATAATATTATTTAATATGTCTAATTTTATTCTTGATAATAAAATTATGAGTACTAAGACTAAAGTTCATGACCATAATAACAATAAAACTATTATTTTTGAAGAATTGTTTTATTAATATTTTCTAATTTTTAGATAATAAAATAAATCAATATCTTCTCAAAAGTGACATTAATAAAAAAAACATAAAATTTTATTTTAATAAACTCTCACTCATTCAGTTTTCAATCAATACTAATAAATATTAAGAACACTTAATGGTGAAAGTAATATTTTTCTACTAAAAGTTTTTCTATATATTAAAATTTTTAAGTTAAATGTTAATTTTCTATTATTTAAAAATTTAATTAAATTAAATGGATATTTAATTTATATTTATAAAATTAATATTATATAATAGGGTTAACCTTATATTTTTAGTAAATTATAAATTACTTAGATAAAAACTAGTGACCAAGGTAAAAACCAAAATTGTAAAAAGTAGAAATATAATGTTAAATAATTAAATACATGTTTAAAATAAGTGTGCGAATTATGGGATGAGGATTTATTGACTCAATATAACCATATAATACATTATTTAAAACCTTTGGATTCATTTAACCCAAAATAGTTTAATGATATCATCAAAAGTTAAAGGGTACTAACAAAAGTTCCCTTCTCTTCACTAATAAAAGGGGAAAATTCCACCCCTTAATGAAACACCCATTCCTTAGAATTAGTTTCAGAAAATATAAAAATTTTATCCCTATATAATCCTATATCATTTTCATAATAATTTGGTCTCAATTATTTAGTCTAATCCTTTTTTTTTTGGAAAGTGATTTTTTTATTCAAATCATTACCTTCATGAATTTCTTTCTCAAAATATCATATCATTATTGAGAATAATTATCATCTAGTTTAATAATAGATTCCCCTCATTGTCTATAATTTCCCAACCCAACAATGTTATCCATTTAAATTGAAATCCTAATGATGTGTTACCACATTTTCCATTCATATTTCCCTTTTCCTATTTTCAAAATAATATTTTATTATCCTTTTAATAATGTAATATTTTAACAAAGGTGTTTTTAAACCATAAAATGGGAACTTTCATATTTATTTTCACATGTCATGTACCAAGCCCAAAAAATGTTTTGACCATGAATAAATTTTGAAAACACTAATTCTCTTATATAAAACCATCCTTATCCAGGTTTATTTTAAATGGAAATTATAATCTATTTCCTTCCTCTAATGATCCTATGCTCATTTTTAAAAGAATCACTTTTGTGGTTCATTATTTATTCTTACCTATCTTTGATCCTTCTCATAAATGTTTATACATTTAAAATTAACATTGAAAATATATGTTTTTCTATTAAAATATTAACATCCAAAACGATTTAAATCCTTCACCTTTTGGGAATCATTATAATACATATTTTAGTAATTCTTTGAGATATTATTATGAAACCCACTTATTTCTTATTATTTTTATCAAACGTATGATCTATATATGGTTTTTTTCATCTTATATAACACATATGAATGTACATATTATTAATTTAATTATGTTATGGGTGGTCTTGGAATTACATATCCCTCAATTAATTAAGTAGTGTTTTTATCTAATGAGATACCATGTACGGTGCACAATTTGTTAGCCTAAGAACACTATGTTATGTGACTAGAGGGCCTAAAATTATATATCTCTCCAATGAATTGGGTAAAGATTTATATCACATGATATGTTATATATAGTACTTGAAAATTAAAATAATCCATTATGTTAATTTTTCCACTGGGTTTAAGGGAATGGGGAGTGAACCAAATCCATCATGGGATGTTGTTCACTATATTTATGGGAATGGACAGTGAACTCAATCCACTATGTGACTCTATACATTATGTAGTCTTGGTAGGGAGCCTTGAATTATGCTTATGATTTCATGTCTTATGTTAGTTCCACATATTCATTTATTCCATGATCTTATGATATCATTTCCTTGTGTCCTGTTTCCATGCTTGTGATCATACTCTTTACTTTATTAGGTATGAATTCTATACTTTATATTCATATTCATTTCTTACATTATCATACCCATATTTATATCTTAAGTTCACTTATATTATTTTATTGTTATGTATTATTCTTACCATTACTGAGAATTTGATCACAACCCTTATTATATTCCTTTTTACCGAGGTAATAAAGGAAATTAATATGTGTTTTGTTTCTATAATATTATATTTTTTAGAATTTTTATACTATATTTTAAGACTTATTATTGATTAAACAGTTTCTTATATGGTGGAAAAAATGTCTGTTAATTGAAAAAGCCATAATTTTTTTTTTAATGTTTTGTCCTAATTATCTAAGACTCTAAACCTAAAATATATTTGGTATGTATTTTATTGGAATATTTTCTTGAAGTTAGGTAATTAGTTATTTATGTCATCATGGAACTATAGTTGGTTTTAGAGCAGGGTTTAGATAAATTTAGAGGTTAAGAAGTTGGTTGAGGATAATTTAATGGTTGATAATCTTAGATTGGTCACAATTTCTATAGTATAAATAAGACTTTAGGTTAGTTGAGGAAATGTTAAGTATTATGAGGATTAGGATGATATAAAATTAGTGAAATCCCTATGGATAAGACTAAGTGTAAGTAAACATCCTAAAATTTTGTTAAATTAGAGATTATGTGGTTTTCATTAAAGTTTCATCAATATTTGGATACAGTAAAGTGGATCTAGTTGTCACATATAAACACCTAAGGGTAGCAATCCTAAAAGGGGTGGATTGGGTATTAATTAAATCATTACCTGGTGCATGATGAGTGGGTACAATAATACACATATGGTTTGACACACCCTAGGGACATTCTTTAGTTGATCATATGCTCTTTATGAATCACTACAAAGGTTTGATACTTAGGTTATTTTAAGGTATTTGGTTAATAAGTATAAGAAAACTCAACTTGAATAAACTTAGTTTTAATCAAGAATGATATAGGTGGAACAAATACTAATATAGGTTTAATTAAAATAATTGTAGGTTAATGTGATAGTATCTTAAAGTAGAAAATAATGTGGTTAAATTTTCACATGACTATATATGGAAAAAATATTATAACATTAATTTTTCACTATTCATATTCACCCCATTTAGTTTTATTAATGGATTGAACTAAAAGGAACCATGGGTGTGAGGTAAAATGATATTGTTACCTCAATGAACAAACTATCGAAATGGGATCCAGAGTGAGAAAACTTATGATTATTCCAAACAATCCATCACTAAATATGGTTAAAAATGTGGAAATATTTAAAGTTTCAGTCACACCAAAGAAGTTAAGGATGGAGTCTCATGAATTTTAATTTAACAAGGATAATTAATGAATGAAGATTAAATTCCATGCATGTTAGAAATATATAAATAAGCATCGGGTATTTCTTTAAAGGGATGGGTAGATACTATAATTATGGATACAAAGGCCATAAAACTCAAAAAGTGTGAGGTAAAGAGGGATGATACAAAAATATAATACTTCAATTGTAAAAAAATTATACATTATAAAAATCAGTTCCCCAATAAATGTTATAATAAGGAAAATATACACAGATAACCACTTAGTCCGTGAGAACTAGGAAAATCCTACGCGGTAAATTCAATTGAAGTAAAAAAGTAATTTTTCACTATATATTTAAGTATATCATATATTGATTTAGTTTTAACCTATTTGATATTGAATTATAAAAAACAATTAGTGGAATAATTATTATATCCATAGTATATGGATCCCCTTTAATATTCTGTGAAGCTACTTATTATAGATTTATCTATTCTTCACTTATTATGATTCTATTAGGAATGGATTACCCCCTTAAAAAAATGGTGAATATCAGATTTGTATAGGGAAATATCACTTCATATATTAAATCAATCCATGATAAACTACTAATGTGTTTTTAATTAGGAGTTCTCTATGTAAATTACTCCCATATTATATGTTTTAAAATTTCTAAGATGAAATTTATTTAGGGGGGAATGTAATAATTCAAAATTTTACTAATTATTTCCATTAAATAAGTATTATATTAATAACTTACTCTATGCACAAAAAAATAACTAAAATGAAACCATGATATGTTAAAATAAAATTTTACAATTATAATATAGCTATTAAATTAACAAGAATAAAAATAAATAAACATATTATGAAATCTAAAAAGAAAAAAAATCATCTCGTATAGAAAGTATACTATGTGAATCTCATTTTCTTGCAAGGCATGTGAAGCTTATTTATATGGTCTTGTAAAGGAGGTCTCTTTGATAGGGTTTTCTCTCAACCTAGAAAAATCCTACCTTAATCAATTATAATATGAGAAAAAATGTTTGTGAGATAAGTTCAAGCTTAGGAAAATTTCCATTATATCTTTGCTAGCATAATCACTACCCTCGACTACCACTAGAGAGTACCTTCTTCTTAGATCTTATGCGGAGCTATTTAGGGGCAATGTAACTATAAATTTTTATAATATAAACATTTAATTATATATGAAATAAATTATTTGTAACATGTATTTTTCATATTTCACATTATAACTTTTAAAGAAAATGGAAGTTTATTTTTCTATATTTTTTTATTATATTTCATATCTAAAGACTAAATTTAAAAATTTTAGAATCTGAATTAGATAAAAATAATAACATTTGGATTTAAAATATCAAAATAATCTTAGTATTATTTTTAAAAAAAATGAAAATATTGGTTTTTATATGGAAATTAAAAAATATTGATATTACTAAAACATCAATTTTATGATAATATCATCAAAAAAATGAATAAAAAATTTTGAAACCTTTTTATATAAAATATATATAGTTATAATTAAAAAACATCAAAAATTACTATATAGTATTTATAAAATCCTTGTATATCGTTCTGGATACATAATTAATATTTTACTACAAAAACTGATTTATTCACTTGTATTAAAAAATTAATTTTCATCACTTACAGAAATTAAATCAAAAAATAGATTACAAATATTAAATAAATATTATCATATTATATAATAAGTTCAATATCTTTTTTGGACATAAAAACTTGTTACAGAGATTAATGTTAATGACCAAGATAATGGTAAAACTGTTATTCTCAAAGAATTGGTGTGTTAATAACATGTACTTTTTAAAGAACAAAATAAATTAATATATTAAAAAATTAATTTGGTATAAATTTTAAACATTTATTTAAATAAATTATCACCCACTAAAATGGTAATCAATACTAAATAATATTAGGAACACTTAATGGTGAAAACAAAAAATTTCTACAAAATAGTTTTTCTATATATTAAAAATTTTATGGTAAAAGTAAATTTTATCATAATTAGAAATTGAATTAAGTTAAATAGATATTAAATTTTGGTTTATAAATAAAATATTTTTTATGATTATTTTCCTTATATTTTAAAAAAAATATAAATTTCTTAGTTAAAAATGAGTTACCATGGTGAAAACAAAAATCGTAAGATGTAAAACTATAATGGTAAATAACTAATGAAATGTTCAAAACATGTGTAGAAATTATTTTTTGAGGATTTACTGACCAAATATAATAAAAAATAAATTATTTATAACTTTTTGATTCATTGAACCTTGAATAGTGCAATGATATCATTGAAAAATAAAGTGTATTCACAAAAATTATTTTTTCTTCACTTATAAAAGAGGACATGTCCAGCCCTTCCTGCCACACCCATTATATCAAATTACTTCCTAAAACTATTCTATTTTACTTATAATTTAATCATATCTTAATTTCATAATCCTATAGTATCAACTATATAGCCTAATTCCTTCATTTCTAAGGACACTATTAAGAGAATTTTTAAAGTACCATAGTGGGAATTACTTTTCTCATACCATTTCTCATCAATATTTCTATCCTAAATATACCATAACTAAAGTAATATAATTACATAATTATAATTAGTTTAATTAATTTTTATTATATCAATTTACCAACCATTATTCATTCCTTTCAATCCTCTTAGAGTAAAGTAGAAGAATATTAATCATGTTTTTTGCAAACTACCGCCTCCATGAAGTAATGTTTTTTATTTTTTATATGTATTTTCATTAATTGTATAAACCATTAAAAATATCATTCACCAACCTAAAAACATTTAAATCATGTAATTATTATTCCTTTATAACTATATTATATATTTATTTAACAATACTCACCCATCGAGATATAACTTATTCATGTTTGGGTTGGTTTAACCACCTACTTGAATAATGTTATAAAATTAAATCATAGTTGAATATGGGAACTTAAATACTAATATTATTATAAGTTAATAATAAAATAATGATTTTTTATATAATATTCATAAAAATTATTTAACATATTATTAATATATCATCTTTTATTTCTAAAATTATCGAAATAAGTCGACACCGATTCAATTTTCATGAAAACATATGAAAAAACTATATAATAAATAAATAAAATATGATAAAAAAATAATATATATTGAATTAAATATATAATAATTAGGATACTAATAATATATCAAATAAACTTAATTTTCTTATTCGGGATATTAGGTGCATGCACCAAACAAATAAGGGAAAAGGTAAGGGTTTCTTGTCTCAATTTTCACCCATTGATACATTTGTCTTGTTATACACCATAATTTATGTGAAATAGTGTATATAATTTACATTAATATTTTTTAATCATGATTATATTATATTTATGGTATTTAATTTTCTAATCAAAATTCTTTCTCTCATAATGTTTTGACTAGAAATTTTCAAAATATGTAAGGGCTTTTCTTAACTCAGCTTATTTCTTGAGTGGTAATGATTTCTTTTTTACTATGATTCTACAAGATGGGTTTATTTTATTATATGATGATATTATAATTACTTTATCAAGGTAAAGTGTCATTTTTTATAAAATAATTACCATAATGAATTTCTTACTCAAAAATTATATCATTATTGAAAATAATTCTCATCCTCTTTAACGATGGTTTCCCCTCCTAGTCTATAATTTCAAATCCCACCAATTTCATCCTATGTAGTGGTAAAAATAATTATGTCTTATCTCATGTGAAATTCCTAATGGAGGAAGGATCTTTATTAAGGATTTTATATATTTATCAACGAAGTACCTATCCCATATGTAGGGTCGCACCATGATATTGAAATGGGTACTAAAACCATGGATGGAGTAATATGCTCCAACACATGATGGATTACAAACTCCATCAGTCATATAGGGGACCACACCCTATAGCGAGTATACCTACAAGGGGTTACCTAAACCACATGCATGAATTACTATGCATTGATACATAGTGGAGTACCTACACTCTTGTTCTTTTATAAATATATCATGTAAAGATAGTCATAAAATTAATGGATCAAAGATCCTATAAATACTAAAACATTTTATAAATGGTCTCTGATGATTAAGAGGATTGCACTACCATTCTCTATGTGTAAAATATATCAGAGTGGAAGATTCAAGTCTCCAATTTTTACACCTAAAAAAATATAAAAATCCATAAATTTTCATGTATATGGAATTTACATCTTATGTACATGGAATTTGAGTCAAAACTATTAACCAGTTTTGTTTTTCCACTTTCTAGCCTATGTGGGATCGACCAACCTAGAATTTTTATTATGTTAAATGACTTGTAGAAACTACATACTACTTTAGTATAAAATATAAGAATATCTTAAATGTAATAACCTAGTTACTAATAGAACAATTTTTTTTCATATTTATTAGTATTATTAAATTAAAATTTTATATTCATTATAAATATATTAAGTAATACTTAAACTAAATAAGGAAATAATTTTATTAAACCCATATCTTATAAGGTTATAATAAAAATATAAATTTTAAAATTACATAACTTTAATTTGAATAAATTAATTTCATTTTTAAATTCAACATGTCAAAATAATATTATAATGAATTTTTTATATTTTTCTAAAAACATTGATTTTTTAATGAATAGTGAAAAATACTCGTTTTTACTGGATATTTTATTTTATTTACAGGGTAAAATTATTTTTGGGGTTAGTTTTAAATTTTAATTAGTTCATTTTTATTTAAATTATGGTTTTTTAAATTGACTTTATACATTAACTTATTATAAAAACATTTTATATTTAAAAGGGATATTTTTATGAAAAACTATTTTTCATTGCATTTTTTTAATTTAATTTTAAATTAAATTCTGCAACGCATATGCTTTGAATTTTGAAAAATTGGTTTCATAATTATAATTAGTGGTTCCAAATATATTAAATAGTTCTCTTTTATTTTTGGAAAATATGAATACTAACATTAGTAATTTTTATTATAACAATAAATGATAAATCGGGTAATTTAGGTTAAAAATAAAATGATAAGAACGATAAAATGACCCAAAAACTTACCCAAATATTATTTTATGAATATATATTTACCATAATCATTCAATGGTTGAATATATGACCTTTTAGGGCCTATTTATGAGATTATGACCATTATAGTATTTTATTTAAATAAATGTCAAACATGTCTCACTCTAGTTCATAATAAGTGTATGATTTTTTAATATTGTGTTATCTAAAGGATAAATTCAACAATAAAGAGTTTTTAAAAATAAAAAATACTTAAATTCATCGTGGTAATTTATTTTACTTTTTTATGGAATAAATAATTACCTTAAATTCTTTCAAAACACTGATGGAGAAACTATTAAATTATTGGAAAAATAAAATAAATGATATTAAAAAATTAAAATAAATATAATTTGAGATAAATAATGTAATAAACTAATTTTATATATGACCTTGAAATTTTATGTGTATAATAAAATATTTTGTTGAATTTTTTATGTTTTATTTATATTAATAAAATAAAAGTAAATAATAGTTCTAAAAATTGACATTATGGATATTTTATAGTAAATAATATTTTATTAAATGATATAAAATTAATAAAAAATAATATATATTGAAAAAAAATTATCATAATGTTTAATATATCAACCATTTTCCATCTGAGGATCATTTTTCATTTTATAGTAACTATATTGACCCTCAAAGAGTTGAAATCCATATTATCATGGTAAGAGTTAAAGTGGATAAATCCAAAATATAAGGGTATAAATATAGTAAAAAATGTATAATATTTATTTTATAAGTTTATTTAAACTCATAATTATATTTTATTCAAAATAAATCACTTTAGAGTCATTTGAAATTGGAAATTAATTTTTTTTATGTTATATTCTAAGAAATTTCAAGTGGTCCCCTCCCCTCTCTTATAAAAGGGAATATCTTCTTCTCATTCATTCACACTTAAACCCTATTTTTTCATATAATACAAAAAAAATACCTTCATTGAATCCCACCCATAATTCTATATGTATTTTTTAGGAATATCACCATTTTTAGTTATATTAAGGTGCTAAGAAAAGGATATTTTCTAAAGAAGATGTATTGTTTTTAATTGAGAATTTCTGTTTTGATTAATCTTGCACATCCCTAAAACATTCATCAGCCATGATAAAATAATAAATATAGTATACTAATTATACTTATATGTTATAATTCTAGTTTAATTACTTATATAAATTTACACTTCTATCAAATGGAGAATTCATTGTTCGTGTGTATGATGGACTACTTCCTCACGAACCAATGTAATTCATTTTCCATAACCATCTATCAAGATTGGTTATAATAATAGAATTAATATTTATATATATGATATTAAGGGAATATTTTTCTTTTTAGAAGATAATATATGGTTTATTTTTTTACCTTTTCATGCCTAGAAAAATTATAGCATCGTACATGCGTACATGTACATTACCACCTGCACAAAGCGATGTGATTTGTTTTTCATCACCATGTCATATAGATGATATATATATATACATAAGTATATATGATATATATTATAATATAATCATTCTATAAATTATAAATTTGATATATTATGTCATGAATATTAGTCAAGATATGTTTTATTTATGACCACTTTGATCATAGTCAACATACCTAATTCATTTCGGACATATGAGACGGATATCATCAAAATATATAAAGTGAACTTAATTAATTGAGTAATTGTATATAACTTGGTATTAAATAAAATAAAGGAATAATAATCTTGTAAAAGGTTATTAGAAAGTATAAATTAACCTATGTTTATTATTTATAAGGATAAACAACATATTTGACGTGTCAGAATCAAGGTAAGGGACTATTTTTTAAAACCCCTTTTTAAATTTATTATTAAAATTATTTTTATGAAATTCAAAAGGAATGTATTTTTTTAACTTATATTCCATGAGAATATTTTCCAATCATCATGATGATTCAATAATTTAAAGTTTCATTTATATTTTTTCATAGTTCTTTTCAAATAAAATGGTTTCTTTATTATGTGCACATTTTTTAGATTTTAAAAGTGATTTTTAAAGAAAATGTAATTTTGATATCCAAAAGTATTTTGAATATGGGTTTAAATTAATTTTTCAATGGATTTATTCATGATATAGTCCTTGGAAATTTTATTAAAGATGGTTTTATCCTGATTATAGTTCATGTGTGATCCCATTATAACTTATACGATGGGTGCACCTAGATAAAACTCCAATGCATTGGGTTCTCCAAAGGAGGAATTTGACTGTATAGTTATTCCATTTTTAAGAGTGATTATAATAGTGATTGTAAGAGTGATATGGAAATTATCTCCCAAGGAAACTATATGAATTTTCTATGCTTTCTAATGAGTTTTCAGGGAAATATTTTGATTTCAAAAGGTAAAATAATGATTTTTTTAGGAAAAAAATTCAATTTTCAAATAAAAAGCTACATATTTAAAGAAAGGTTTTTAAAGGGTTTTTATGTTTTTTCACAAGACTAATGATTTTTTTTATTTTATTTCCCTTATTGGGATTTTTTCTCTCATCCCAAAATTTTAAAAAAATCCCAAGGTTTAAGGATGGGTATAAAAAAAGAATAATTCAAGTTGAATTTTGTAAACATTTTTCATGAAAAAAACAAGTTTTTTTAGTTTTATATTATGGAAAAAAATGGATACTGATTAGAAGTGTACTATTTGTAATATATGGGTTTGTTATGTAATATTTATAACTTAATTCTATAAAACTTTAAACCATAAAATATCCTCAAATGAAAGAGATTGAATTCTTTACTTAAAAATCAATATTTAGGGATTTTTAAGGATGGTCCCTTAAATTTGGTATCAAAGGAAGATTTAGAAAAAATTAGGGATTAAGAAAATGATAATATAATACCCTTAAAATATTTTACATAATGGATAATTTGAAATTATATATAATTTTATGATTTCCATGTTTCTAATATTAAACTATGTTTGTTGAGAATTTTTTTCCACAGAAAAAATATGGAGGTTGTAATAAAAAGGCACGAAGAGAAAAATATCCTTCCAAGTAATCAACTCAGAATGGTTGTTATTGGAACTAAGTAGATTGTTTAGATAATGGATCAGTTAACATACGATATAAATGGTGGTGGAATCTATGATAGAGAGTACTCATATCTACCATAGATGAACATGATGATAGTATAGCTTTTTATAAGACAACATCCTCTAGTATTCAATGGATATTATTCCCCAATGGTAGCCAAAGGATGGATCAATTCCCTAGACAAGATATTTTTATTCTTGGGTTTTAGGAAATATAAAAAGGTAAACCTTACCATTTATCATTTTGAAGGTTATGTCAATCGATGGTGGTACATGGCTAAAAATACCAGTGAGAAATATGATCTTGATGCCATGGAATGGGAAACATTTAAGGATCCTTTCCTTGAGAAATATTTCCCTGATGTTGTTCAAATAAAAATAGAAAAACAATTCCTGACATTAATGAAAATGGATAAAGATTCAATATCCATTCAAGAATCCAATTTTACAAGGTTATCCAGGTACATACCAGATTTGTTTTTGGACATAGAGGGTAAAATTAATAAATTTTACCTGGTATTGAAACCAAGTATACAAAGATCATTGGATACATGAGAATTTAAAATCTATGATAAATTTTTCTATTATATTTAAAAAATTTATATGGATTTTTCTAACACATATATGCCTCGTGATGATGAAAGTAACAAGCGGTCAGGATGGAAGGTGTTTGGGAAACATACATCAAAGAAATTTTCAAGTGAGAAAATGAAGTTCTCATATTGTGGTAAATGCAGTAAAATCACCCTATAGAAAGTATTAGGAAATCAAGGAAGTTTTACCAATGTGGAAATTCCGGTCATATTAATGAGAACCATATCAAATGCACCAAGTCAATTGCTCAGGTGGAGGAGTTGGATTTGTAAGTCTTGATGACATGAGGAATATTAAAGATGTTGAAAGCTACAATGGGTGCCCATCTCACATCATTAAAGGCCCAATAGATCTTGCCTTGCATGGATGGAGAAAATGGACCAATAATATCACTTATTCAAGCCCAAACATGATGTTTAATGCTTTTCCCACATGGTTTCACTAATTTGGGAATCCTCGCCCACATGGAGGATTCTAGAATGTCATTTTTAGACACCAAAGTCAAATTCATTGGGATATACACTCAAAGTCAAATCTAGTGTGTTAAAATTGGAAAGTGGTGTGCTAATTTTTTAAAAATTATTTGGTAGACTTTATCTTTTTTAATTTATGGGAACAAAGTAGTTTAGACTTTATGAATTTTGGTTTTGAGACCCTTAACTATTATACCACCCCATTGGCTATAAATATTCACCCCCATGGCACTTGTATGGTATTCAAGATTTTAATTGATAGATTATGCTTTGTTTCTATCTATTATGTGATAATAGTTCCATTTTCCCCTATCTATTTTTCATTATTTCCTTTTAAATATATAAGTTAGATTAATGATCCAAGATTAAAAAATCCCCAAATTTTTTGCCTCAACCCAAGTGTTTTGTTGTGTAGACTGGCTATCATATATATCATGTGAGTGTGTTGTCTAAATATTAGGTCTCCCTCCTTATAGTGTTGATTGGATAATTTCATATACTATCCATACTCAACATCAACCACTTATCCCCAAACTGCATCCTTCATTAACCGCCCTATGCTGTGAAAATTGGTCAACCCCATGCATCTCTCATAAGTTGGTATCAGATCTTGAGTTGACATGGTAAGCATCTGTCACCCTCTTTTATCCCATATATCCATTACCCTTCTTATCCATTCTTTTTATCCACACATTGAAACAACCTTTTTCTTTTAAAACCACCATATTTTTCCTATGTTGTGCTATATTGAAATATTGTTACATTGAGAAAATTATTCACACATCTTCTTTTTTTATTTAATTCTCTATATGTGATTTGTATCTGGAAAAAATTAAAATTATCTCAACTCATAATTTTGTGCTACTAAAAGTTAAGCACATCATTTATTATAGATATTTCAAAAAAAATGTCTTACACTCTGTTGTATCGTCTTGTGCTTTAAAACTCCAAGCACAATACTTTTCGGGGAGATTTTACCCAAAAAAATCAAAAGAAAAATATGATACAATTACTTCTTTATGATTTACATTATTAGCACTTTCTAATTCTATACATCACTCTCTAAATAATTTTACTTCATCTCCATATTATATTTTTCTCATATTTTTATTCATTTTTCTTATCTTTGACAATCAGGAAAAACCCAAATACCACATTTCTACCCCTCTCCCCCCCCTATTATCAATTTTCTACCCTCCTTTTCACACTTTACCCATTACCACTCAAACGGGTTGTGTTTAACAATCCCCCAACACAATATTGGTTTGGGAAGGATTTTTGTAAAATGATATCCCTAAAAAAGGTATAAGATCTTAGGATTTTAATTGAGTGTGAGAGTGGGGAGAAATTTAAAAAAAACATTATTGAGTGTGTACAACTTTGTGTGTATGTGTGTAAGTATGAGTTTTTACATATTGTGTGTGTGTGTAAATGTTTTTAGTGTGAGTGTGAGTATATACATCTCATATAGTGACCCTAGCCTTTTACAAATATCATTACCTAATTTTAATCATAATAAAGCATCATATTACAATCCATGGATTATAAACTCAAGTGTTTGGGAAGACTAGGTATATAAAACTGAAACATGGTACTAAATAAAAATTTTCGTTATTTAATCTTCATAAAGAGCTCCTAACTTCCATTTTTCTCATATATCATCACAGAATAACTTAATGATAACATGAACAAAGGGATGATCTAAAATTCTGATTAAGGTAATAAATATAAGAATAAAGCTTTAGCACATGGGTTATAAGGCATGACATAATGATATAAAAAGGAATGTAACATATGGAATCATAACATATAAACATGGGATCATATAATAATGGATTCATAGTATTATGGAATCAACATGAAATGTTACTTTATCATGATTCAATTCTCATTTCATATAGAATAGAACAAGTCAAGGTTAACCACCAAGACCGTTGCACATGGTAGTACGAGTCAAGGCAAACCGCCAAGACCGTTGCACAAAACATCTCATCAGACTAAACTTTACCAAATGAATTGGAGTGATATCTATGAATACCCATCATATAATTTTAATTAATATTTTTTTCACATATATAATCACACATAATCAATCATACATAAACATAAGGGTTACCCACAATAAGAATTGGGTATCACAATCATGTCATAAATCAGAAAAAATGGAAGTATCATAAAAATGTCAATAAAAGAAATAAATTAGATCATTAATGGAAAATAATAGGGTATAATAGTCAAATATAATGAAAATGATGTTAAATTTAAGTAATAACATGTAAAAAGAGTACTTAAGAAACTTTATAATTAAAACATTTTAGTGCGGTTAAAGGAAAACATCAAAGGTATTTTAAAACATAAAAGGCAATAATATTTTATATAAAACAAAAAGTGAACCAAGAAGATTTTCATAACAAGAATATTGTTTTATAAAAATAATTGTGGGTTTGAAACATATTATATATTTTAATTGAAAATGGGTAGGATTTTGGAAAGTTCCCTTAAAACGAGCTTGCTTATCAGGAATAATTGAGGAGGGAATCATTTAAAAACATGTATATCCTCAAAAGATAATGATGAATGAATCTTGATAAATGAGTTTGGATCATATAAAAATCATTTAGAATATTTGAATAAAAATAATATAAAACTTAATTTTTGTAAAAATAAATATAGAACAACCCAAAGGAATAATGGAGGTTGGTGTAGAATCCCTTACCTTAAGTATGATGTTGTCCTTCACATGATCGTAATGTCCTGGATAACCAAATTAAATTAAATAATTAATATTTCCCAAACATATTATACATATAATTAATTTATTATAACCTTATTAAGTTCATTCATGACTTTTTTGGTGGGTTAAGAGGTTCTATTTCATTATTTTGGGAGCATTTGTTTCCTTGGTTTTCATGATTGGTTTACTTATATACATTTAAGGATAAACATGAATGGTGAGAATGGTTTTCCAGAATTAGATTTTTAATTTATTCATGAACATACAAAATATTACATGGTTATAAAATTCATTTGGTTATTTAGAGTGAACATTAATCATTATATAAAACTTTAATGATAACTGTTTTGGTTAATTTTCAGTATTTTTATCACAATAAACACATTTTTCTTTATAAAATAATTTCATGCGTACAAAAGATTCCATAACCTTACATTATAAATAATATATATATTAGAGTTCAGTTCAACCATAAAAATGGTTTCATTTCCAGAATTGAAGATGGTAAAAGAAATTAAAAACTCATCTTCCTTGAATGTGGTGAATTAATACACCTCAAATTGTGTTCTTATTTCTAGTATAAAATGAGGGTAAAGAAGTGATGATGATGATTTATTCCATTAGAATAAAAAGAATCCAGTAAATTTAAGGTACTGGAGTTATCACACCATTATGATGAGGTGAGGTGAGGATAGAAATGAAAACTAAGGAACATGAAAAGAAAATAAAAGAAAGGAAAATAGGGATTTACCTCTTGAATATATCTCCTTTGAGAGCCTATTTAAGGGATAGATTTTGGTCATTTTACGAGAAAAAGATATTATGGATGTGGTATAGGGTATTAGGGAGATATTTGATCATAATTTGGACTAGTAACAAGGCTTGATATGTGTGAGGAGAGGTGGTAATGAGGGGTTGTATTTATAGTAGAGGAGAGGAGGGGTTTCCCATTACTCTAATCATTACTTTAATATTTTTGATCAAGACTATGAATAGTCTTGATTCCTATGACCAAAAACCTTAAATAGAGCATGTGATTTTGAACCAATGGCCATTTACATCATCCATGAGTCAAGAATGATGCAGAAATTCATTTATTTAGCATTTATTTTAAATTATCGTATTTTACTATTCACTAAAAATTCAATATTTTATAAAAATTCCAAAAATTCACCCCAACCATTTTTTGACGTGTATAATTAAAAAATGTAATCCATTTTTTGAAAATAATTTTCTAAATATGAGAAATTTAATTTTTAATTAAACTCATAATTTACTTGAAAAATACAAATTTTAAAATTAAAACTGCTTTTCTAACACTTTCAAAAATTAATTAAATTCTCTTAAAATTATCTTATAATATCAAGTCATAAAAATAATTATTTATGAATACATTTTATGAAAATAAATTTTCTTTTAAAATTTTAAATTACTCATAAAATTGTAAAAAAAGATACATGACTTACAAAATACTTACACTTAATTAATAATTTTAAAAAAAATTATTTACTTATAATATCATATATTTATATCATATTGTCAGTTATAAGATGGGTAAATTTTATTTATACTTTTATTAGTGAGGTTACTATTCATTTGGTTATTTTACTATTCATAAGGGTCACATTACAATTCCAAAGGTCAAGTTACTATTTCTTCGGTATATGTTCCTTAACTTCTAAATATACCTTTTATTTTACTAATTATTAATTTATAAGGTCTTTATTTTGTTCTATATGAAATCCTATATGATTTTACTATAAGATATAATTATAATAAGGGAATTTCATTGATAAAACATTGGTTCATTATATTCTTCCCCCCTTAATAAATTTTTCCCTCAAAATTTCGTTTTACATTCTAAGCTGAAAACAAGTGTGGGTACTTTCCCTTCATTGCTTCCACAAGTTCCCAGGTTTCCTATTTGTACTTATGGTTTCTCCATAGTGATTTGACTTGGTGTGTAGTCCTGTTATATAGAAATTTATCTCTACAATCTAAGATCTTCATTGAATGATACTCGTAAGAAATATCATTCTCCAACTGTTCCACCTCTGAAGATAGTACATGTGAAGGATATAGTATGTATTTCATTAATAGATATAGATGGAATACATCGTGTATATTAGAAATAGTTGGTGTAAGTTCTAGTCGATAGATCATATCTCTGACATGATCAAGAATCTCTAAGGGGATGATGTACCTGGGACTTAGCTTTCATTTCTTCCCAAATCTCATGACCTTCTTCCATGGATATATGAAAAGGAATACCATGTCTCTAACTTTAAACTCGAGGTCTCATTGATAATTATCTGCATACCTATTTTGTTAACTTTGGGCTTCCTTGATGTGTTTTTTAATGGTTTTTACCTTCCCCACCATTTCTTCAACCATTTCAAGTCCTAACAGCTTATGCTCACCGACTTCATCCTAGCACGTAGAAGTTCTGCACCTTTTCCCATAAAGGGATTCATATGATGTCATTCAGATACTCAAGTGGAAACTATTATTGTAATAGAATTCAACCAGTGGTATATGTTTGTCCAATCCTCCTTTGAAGTCTATAGAGCACACTCTCAACATATCTTCCAGTGTTTGAATAGTTCAATTAGATTGGACATTAGTTTGAGGATGATAGGTCGTACTGAAGTTCAGTTCAGTGCTTAGAGCATGCTGGAGACTTTTCCAGAACTTCTAGGTGAATATCAGATCTCTATTAAATACAATATATAGTGGTACTCCATTCGTCTTTACCCCCTATTTGAAATATATTTGTGAAAATTGATCTAATGATAAGTCCTCTTGAATTGTGATAATGTGATTTGTCTGGGTAAGATGATCCAAAATGACCCATATAACATTATTTCATCTGGATGTCCTTGGAAGTCTAATGACAAAGTCCATAGTGGTGTTCTCCCACTTCTATATTGTTATGGCAGTGGTTTCATCATACCCTTATACTTTTTCTTTTTAGCCTTCACTTACTGACATACTAGACACTTTTATGTATACTCAGCAATATCCTTCTTCATATTGTCTCACCAATAATTTTCATAGAGATATTCAAACATCTTTGTACTCCCTAGGTGAATAGAGAAGGTTGAGCTATGTGAATTATTAATAATCTCCTTTTTTATCTCTGGATAATATGGTACACATAATTGTGACACAAATATTACAACTCTATCCTTATCAATCTTGAACTCAGAGAATTTCGATTTCTGATAGCTTCCACCATTTTCTGAATTTCCACATCATTTCTTTGAGAATCCTTTATTTTATCTATAATGGATGGTTGAGAAATCATTTGAGAAAGTATTGATGATGTTCCTATGTTAATTATTCTCATTTCCATTATCTGTAGATATAATAATATTGGATCCTTTTAAATTATCTTCATTGATAAAGATGTCAGATCCTTTCTACTTAGAGCATCTTCCACCTTATTTTACTTACCGAGATAGTATTGGATTGAGAAACCATAATTCTTGATGAGATATAACCATCTTCACTAGTGCATATTAATATATTTCTATGTGAATATATATTTGAGACTCTTGTGATCAGTATATATCTCACACTTCTCCCCATAGAGATAATGCCACCAAATTTTCAATGTAAAGACCATAGCCACCAACTCCAGATCATGTGTGGGATAATTTTTCTCATGGATTTTCAGCAGCCTTAAGTCATAGGCTATCACTTTATCGTTTTTCATTAGCAAACAACATAATCCCTTCTTTGAAGCATAATTTTACACAACAATGAGTCCTCTACTTATCAGGAGTGTGAGTTCTGGTGCGATGATAGACCTCCTTTTGATCTCCTCAAAGATTTACTCGAATTATTTAGTCCAGAAGAACTTCACTCACTTCTATGTCAGCTTAGTCATTGGGCTAGAAAATCATGAGAAGCTCTTCACAAATCATCCATAATACCTGACTAGAAACAGAAATCTACGGATCTCCCTTACAAATATTGGCATGAGCAACTCTTCAATTACCTTTGTCTTGGAAGGGTCCATATATATTCCTTTTCTAGTGATGACATTTCCCAATAATGATACTTCCTCCATCCAAAACTCTTATTTACTATACTTTTCATATAGTTTCTCCCTTATCAAAATCATCAGTACAGTATTCAAATGCTTCTCATGTTCCTCCATACTCTTGGAGTATATCAAAATATCATCAATAAAGACTACCACAAATTTGTCAACATAATCTATAAAGACTCTACTCATTAAATCCAAGAATATTATTGTAGAATTAGTGAGTCTGTAGGGAATCACTATGAACTCATAGTGTCCATACCTCGTTCAAAAGGCAGTTTTAGTAATATCGTCTTTCCTTTCCTTTAATTGGTGATATCTCGACTAAAGGTCCACATTAGATAAATAACTGGACCCTCATATTTCTTCGAATAGGTCATCTATCTGAGGTAGGGGATACTTTTTATTTATCATGATTTTATTGATCTCATTATAATCAATGCATAGGCTCATTTATCCATCCTTATTCTTAACAAAGAGGATCGGGGCACCCTATGGTGAAGCACTCGAGAATATAAAACCCTTCTCTAGATTCTCCTATAACTGATTCCTCTCTCTTCCAAATAAATGATGGAAATTATATAAGGTGTATTTGATATAGGTAGGTATCCAGGAATAATTTCAATTGAGAAACCAACCTATTTATTAGGAGGAAGACCATGAAATTCTTCAGGGAATACATTTGTGCAATCCCTTGTGATGAGAATATATTTGAGAAGTATCATCTCCTTTGTCTCAATAATTTGAGAAAGATATGCTTTCTCAAAAGGATATATTATCCACACTTGAAATGATGATTCTGAAAGAGATTCATCTTCCTCCACACACTATTACAGGATTGGAGGATATTATGGGATGTTAAGAGTGATCTCCCTTTCCCAAAAGTTAATGTTGGATTTGTATAAAGATATCAAATCCAAGACCAAAATAGCATCAAACTCCACAAGAGGAAGTATGGAAAGATTTTCTAGGAGGTTTAGTCTACAAAAATTTACCAAGGAGGTGTTATAAACCTTGGATGCAATAATTTCTCCATTTTTTGTTCTCACAGATAACTCAAGTTCCAAATTTTGAGGTGGTGTTTGAATAGTTATACTAATCTTGCAAAATATGAAAGGATTCATAGAACCAGAATCAAATAGTATGATATCTATTCTTGAATTAATGAATATTGTATCTATCACCACATTGTTGTCCTAAACCGCCTCACTAGTAGTGATAGCATAATCACTTCCTTGTTTCTTTGGAGGTTGTTTTTGATTTCCTCTAACAACCCTTAGCTTAGGGAATTTTTTGCATAATTACTATATTCCTTGTAGTTGTAACACTGCACTATAGGCTGATTGTTGATTTAAAACTTCATTTATTCTTCCACATTAGTGGGATTCTTTATATCCCTTTGGCAGTTCTTAGCCAGATGTCACATTCTTCCACATTTGAAGCAATTCCTAGTTCCCTTTAGACAGTTCCCAGGATACTTCTTCCCACAATTTTGACATGTGGGATGTTTTATCTTCTTTCCATAATGGGATTTATTTTCCAAACCACACATATTAGACTCAATTTTTTTCTTTTTTCACTAGGCCCACAAGACTATTGAGAGTCTCTGATCTCTATTTCAACATTTAGGAAATAATGGACAATCACCTCATAACTGTCTAATTCTCGAATCACCAGCACTTTTTGTAGACTTTTATTTAGTACACTAAAGAAGTGATACACCTTTATTTTGGTGATCTTGATAAAGTCGGAGGTGTATCCTGCAAACCTTGTCAATTTTTATTTTTACACCCTAACAGACTCACCTTCCATCTGCTTAAGTCCCAGAAACTCTCTTTCCATTTTGAGATGGATGGTTCGTGGAAAATATTTATTGAAAAACATTTTCTTTAATTCCTCCCAATCCATAGAATCAATTTCATCTTGTAACTTCATATTATTGATCAGATACCACCACTGATCATCTTCCCCCATCAAATTAATAGACTTCCAATATGACTTTCTCTTCTTCTCAGCATAGGAGGACAGAGAATATATTTTCAATAGAGTTAATCAACTATTACATGATGAGGGGATAATAAGATCCACTAAACATGGGAGGCCTATTTCACATGAAGTATTTGAAGAAAAATTTATCTTTCCTTGGTGGAGGGAGTTCCAAAAGATTCAATTGATTATTAATAACTTGAGCCAATTGAGAAACTACTACCATAAAGTTTTGAGTAGTCATTCCCATCATATCAGGCATATCATTCAGGAAATCATCACATTTCCTATCACATTTATTGTTGGCACATGTTCTTCTATTTTTTTCATTAACTAAGAAAAGTAATGTATAGTTAGAGGGATTGAATACTTATATAATAAGCATAAAATGGAAACATTAAACATAAAAGAATAAACTCTTAAAGGAAAAGTATATCCTAACCTGTGATTCCCTAGGTTTCAATCCAGGTTAACCATGATCTATTTTCTCACATTTATTCTTATGGGATTCTTTTCTTTGTTCCCTTAATAATGGTTTGTACTAAGATGATGAATTTACCAAGTCATATCCCCCAGGAGTGTCAAACTAGGAGTGTAGAAAGACTTTTTGTCATGCACCAGATCCTGTTTAGGTCTAGATCAAAGTTGTTTTTTAAGGTTTTACCCCTAGATAAATTTTTGTTAAATCCACATCTACTTATTTGTATCCCTAAAGGGATGTATTTTCATGATAAAACACTTATTTTATACTTACTAAAATTTAGGTATGTTTTCTTATACTTAGTCTCATCCCTAAGGTTCTTACTAAAGTGCTCTATTCCTAATCTCCAAAAATAACTATACCATCCTCTGATACCAACTATAAAAACCCTATCCTTTTACAATATCATTACCTAATTTTAAGCATAATAAAGTATCATATTATAATCCAAGGATTTTAAAGTCTAGTGTCTTAGATTACTAGGTACATAAAACTAAAAACATGGTACTAAATAAAACATTTCTTTATTTAATGTTCATAAAGAGCTCCTAACTTCCTTTTTTTCTCATACATCTTCATAGGATAACCTGAGGATAACATGAAAAAAGGGATGAGATAAAATCCCTGTAAGGGGATAAACATAATAATAAATATTTAACACATGGGTTATAAGGCATTACATAATGATATAAAAGGGCATAGAACAAATGTAATCATGGAATATAAACATGGGATAATATAAACATGGAGTCATGGTGTTTTGGAAGAAAGATAAAACATGACTTTATCATAATTCAAGGATCATTGCACATAGAGGATCATAGTTCAAGATTAACCACCAAGACCGTTTCACATGTTAGCATGATTCAAGTCCAATCGCCAAGAATGTTGCACATAATGTCTCATGAGACTCAACTTTACTCAATGCATTGAACCACTATCTAGTCAAACCCATCATAACATTTACATGAATATGCTTTTCACATATAGAATCATACATAATCAATTATATATAAACATAAAGAAAGGAATTAGATCATTAATGGACAATCATAGGGTATAATAGGAATATATCATGAAAATTTATTTCAACATGAATTAATAACATGTAAAAAGAGTACATAAGAAACCTTTGAATTAAAACATTTTAGTGCGGTTAAAGGAAAATATTAAATGTCATTTAAAACATAAAAGGGCATAATATTTTATATAAAATGAAAATATAACCAAGAAGGTTTTCATAATAAAAATATTGGATTTTTAAAAATAATGGTTGTTTAAAAATAGATTATATACTGTACTTGAAAATGGGTAGGAATTCAGAAAGTTACCTTAAAACGAGCTTGCTTATTAAGAATAATTGAGGAGGGAATCATTTAAAAACATTTATATACCTTAAAGAGAATGATGAAGGGATATTGATACATGATTTGGAGAATATACACATACTTTATAAAATTTTCATAAAATAATAGACAACTTCATTTGGGTAAAAATAAATATAGAACAACCTGACGGAATAATGCAGGTTTAGGTAGAATCACTTACCTTAAGTATCTTGGTGTCATTAACTTGATCTTAATATCCTGGATAACCAAATTACATTAATTAATTAATATTTAAAGAACGTATTATATATTTAATTGATTTATTATAACCATATTAAGTTCATTCATGACCTTTTTGGTGGGTTAAGAGGTTCAATTTCATTGTTTTGGGAGTGTTTGTTTCCTTGGTTTTTAGGATTTCTTTACTTATATATATGTAAGGATAAACATGAAAGGTGAGAATGGTTTTCCAGAATTGGAGTTATATGTTATTATTGAACATCTAGAAGATTATAGGGTTATAAATTCATTTGGTTATTTAGAGTGAATATGAATCATTATATAAAACTTTAATGATAACTATTTTGGTGAATTGGATTTTTAATCACAACAAACACATTTTGATTTATAAATTAATATAATGTGTACAAAAGATTATAGAATCATAAATTAGAAATAATATATATATTATAGTCTAATTAAACCATAAAAAATGGTTTCATGACTAGAATTGAATATGGTAAAATAAATTGAAAACCCCTTTTCCTTTAATGTGATGAATTAACACATCTCAGATAGTGATCTAATTTCTAATATAAAATGAGGGGAAAGGAGAGATGATGATTAATTATTCCATTAGAATAAATAAATTATAGTAAATGTAAGGTACTAGAGTTATCACACCATTTTTATGAGGATAAGTGAAGATAGAAATGAAAATAAAGGAACATGAAAAGAAAATAAAAGAAAGTAAAAGAGGAATTTACCTCTTCAATATATCTTCCTTGAGAGCCTCTTTAGGGGAGAGGTTTTGGTCTTTTTATGATAACAAGATCTCTTGGACATCAGAGAGGGGATTAAGGAGATATTTGAGCATAATTTGGACTAGTCATAGGGCTTTATAGGTGTGAGTAGAGGAGGTAAAGAGGGTGGTATTTATAGTAGAGGAGAGGAGGGGTTTCCCATTATTCTAATCATTAGTTTAATATTTTTTTCCCAATACTATGAAAATTATTGATTATTATGACAAAAAATATTAAATGGAGCATTTTATTTAGAACTAATTTCCATTTATATCATCCATTACTCAATAATGATGTAGAAATTCATTTCTTTATCATTTATCATAAATTATCAAATTTTACTATTCACCAAAAGTTTTAGTATTTTAGAAAATTCCAAAAAATTCGCTCCAACCATTTTTTGACATGTATAATTCAAAAATGAAATCCATTTCAAGTATATTTTCCTATATAAGGAGTAATAATCCCATTATTAAGTAGATTTAATTCCATTAGAGAAAATCAAAACTCCAGAAATTCAGCTATGTCTGAAAGTGATTCACGAGGGAGAATTCCACGAAGTGGTTCACAGAGAAGAAATTATGTCAAAGGTTTTTTAGGGAACTATATCCCACAATGGAAGTGTTATGTAGAGGAGTGATATGTGGTATATGAAGTAGTATGACCTATTATGTGGAGGAGATATGGTTTTTAGAAGTGGATACAGTCAGTGAAGCAGTGACGGTACGCGGAGGAGCGGCAGATCACAGAAGGAGAGGAGAAGTGGTCCACAAAGAAGGATGGTTCACGAATTCTGAAGTAGTACTCAGAGAGGTGATACGTGAATCATACCCACTACATAGTATTTGGAGGAATAAATGAGGTTCACAGAGAACTCAAGGAAGCTTACAAAATCACTAGAACAGTTCGTGAAAGGAATTTTTGCAAACCTAATAGTACAAGGAAAAGTTGAATTCATCTATGGGTGAAAAGGTAACTTCAATAAGTCATCTACCTACCATTTAGGACACATGATTTCATGAAAATGAAGGTATATACAAGCCCATAAACTGTGAGTGGACCTCTTACAAGAGGATTGAGAGAAGGAAGAGGAAGATGATGATCATTCCCATTGATAGTGATCCAGATGAAGAGACATAGGGTGTGACCCCTAACAATGCAATGAGCAGACCCTAAACCTTATAAATGTGGTGATTCTGGGCATAGAAGATCTATCTCGAGCCTTATAATTGTAATTGAGATTTAGTTTATTTGTTACATCATAGAATCATCATTGTATACTCATTGGACATAGCCCAGTGAGGGTGAACCAAGTAAAAATTGTTGTGTCTTGTGCATGATTTCATTTTTGTTCATATATTTATACGGGAGAAAGAAATAAGCGTATTTTTTTAACAAATAAACAATATCTAAAGGGTAATTAGTTTTAATCTTTTATACCCTGATTCCCCCCCCCCTCAAGGTATTTGACCTTGTGGACTTAACAATTGGTATTAGAGTGAAATGTTAAAAGTTATTTGTTCTCTGTCAATAGAATAAATTGAGGTGGTCAATCACAAAGGAATTATGATCTATGACAGAAAAAAATTTCAACTATGGATGAATCTAATGCATCACTACTTTCGATTATTAGGAATGAATGTCTTGATAGAATCTATTCATGGAATATCAGCTAATATAAATAGTGGGGCTTTACATAAGTTGAAAGAAGAAAATTGGATATAGATGCTAAAGGGATCAATGCTTTAGGAGGATCCCTATAAATTTCAATTTATATTAAGTTGATGTCATGTAAAACATCACATTTAATGTGGGAAAATATTTTGAATATCTATGAAGGAGATTCAAAGGTCATAGAGGCAAAGTTTCTAGTTTTGTGGAATAAGTATGAAGATTTGAGAATGAACCCAAATGAATCTGTTGATGCATTATTTGACAAGGTGAATGTTGTTGTGGAAGATATGTGTGGTCTTGGGGAATTCATTGAAGATATAAATATTGTGAAGCGTATCTTGAGAAAACTTCCACCTTGATTTAATCTGAAGGTTTTAATATTGGAAGATAAAGATCTGAAGGAGTTGACACTAGATAACTTGCACAATAATCTTATTTAATATAAAATGAGAAATGATGATAAAGATATTATGGAAAATGGGAAGTCCAAAGAAGTGTCATTTTAGGATATGAAGAAGCTATCTATTGAATATGGTCAAGAGGAAGATAATTTGGATGATGTCATGTCATTTCTATCTTGAAATATGTTAAGAGGAAGAGGAAAATTAAAAGGTAAACTTTCACTTGCATGCTTATAATGTGGAAAGATTGGAAATTTTGTAGTAAAGTGTCTTAAGAAGTATGAAGATGATGATGAAGATAATGATGGAGTTCCCCAAAATAAGTACTCATATAATGAGAAAGGTAGGAGAAGTTCTAAGAGAAATTTCTTCAAAAAGATTAATATTCTTTAAAAAGAAGTTGAAATTTCAGAAGAATATGAGAAATAAGAGTTAAATAACTGTAGGGATCATGAAGTGGATGCTTTGGTGGAAGTTTTTATAAATTCCTTAAAAAAATAAGAGAGCTATAGTAACGTGGAAGAATTATAAGGGAGAGTTAATCTTTAGGCTAAATTAAAAGATACTCTTGAAGAGATATATGTTTAAAGAGTCGAAACAAAGAAAGATAACAAAGTGGTTTGTGATTCCTAACTCTATATACAATAGTAGGAAGAAGAGAATTCTGAGTTGAATGAAGAAATTGAAAAAATGAAGTCTTCAATGCAATAAACCTCAGAAAAGTTGTTTGAGTACAAACTCAAAATTGATGAGTAGAAAAGAGAGATCAGTAGTTTAACTGAAACTGAAAAAGAAAAAATTAAATGTATAGAAGAAATTGAAGATGAAGTCATCAGTCTGTGAAGAAGTATTAAATATCCATAAAAACTATTGAATCTAGTTATGACATCAGAAAATCATATCATACAGACAACAAAGATGATAAAAGTTGAGAAAAGTAGTCTAATAGAACATAAGCAACATTCAAATCAAAATGGTAAGGCTATCATGGGGATTGATTGAAAAAAAAGTAGTAATGGTTGAAGTCAGACCACAATCACCCACTCTAAGATTGAAAATTGATTTGGGTATGAAGAAGAATCATAAGATTCAAAGAACCCAATGGACAACCAGTGGTGCAGTATTTCCATATAGGAATGTACCCCATATAAGATGCTATTATTGTGGAAATATGGGACACTAAAAAATGTTTGTTCCATAGCAAATAGGTACCTAAGGGGACATGACCAATAGAGTTAGTCATATAGAGCTCAATTTTCAAGGTCATCATTTGATGGTCTCTATTTCAAGTGTGGACGATTCAGACACATGGAAAGATATTTCTTGTTAATAATACATAGGAATGTTCCAAAGAAGACTAAGGTTGGTTATAAGTATTAGATAAATGTATCATCAAATGAGTTGAAAATGAAAAATCAATTTTTAGATCTACAAGATTAAGATGATCCATCATATTTTGAGGAATATCAAGAGTATCAATCCTTTCCAGGTATGAAGTCAGAAAATGGATCAAAAATAAAATATCTTAGTAGGTGGTGGTTGTAGAGATTGCATTTAAGGAATCAGATCATAATGGTATATGGATCGTTGACATTGTATGCACCTCCCATATTATAGGAAACAAGTATCTGGTGATGGGAATCAGGTACGATAAAGAAGGTATCACAATATTTGGTAACGATGAGGGGTTGAAAATTATTTACTCTGGGAAAGAAAAGTTTGGGGGAAAAGACATGAGATGTGCAGTTGTCTTGGTTTTTGAAGGTATTAGTCACAATTTATTATGTCTAAGTCAATTTTGTGACACAGGACTACCATAATATTTTCCAAGAAATTGTGTATCATCAAGAAAAAATATGGAGTGGTTGTGTTGTAAGGAAATTGTAAAAATATAATTACTACCTCATGAGAGGAGAAGGAGATATGTTCTTTTCTTCCAAGGAAGATAAAATAAGTTGTTTCATAAATGTCTTAGCAACACAAGTCAAACTTCCTTAGAAGATATAGTGAAACATGATGTTGCTCGAGATCTCCATATATTATCACATGATTGTACACATATGTGTGATGCATGCCAGTAAGGGAAGATCATTTGAATGAAATATAAGGCAAAAGATAAAAGGTCAACAAATTTCTTGAATTGGTTTATATTGATGTGTGTATACCAATTTCACCAAGATCACTTAATGGGAGGAGATATTATATACTCTTCATTGATGATTATAGCATAATAGTATGGGTATCAATCATTACCCACAAGTCTGAGGTGTTAAATTGCATTACAAGGTATCGATGGGAAGTTGAAAAGACGCTATGATAGAAAATATAGAAGATCTGAATAGATAATGGAACAAAGTTCACAATTAGCCAAGTAGAGGATTATCTTGATAAACATGGGATAAGGCACCAAGTTTTAATAGTTAGAACTCCAGACCAGAATGGAGTAGTTGAAAGAAGAAATCATATTTTCAATAACAAGGCTAGAACAATGCTCATTTTGAAAGACCTTACATATAAATTTGGGAAAGAAGCAGTGATGACAGTAGTCTACACTTTAAATAGAGAGTTAATATGTCTGAAAGAAGAAAAGATTCCATATGAGCTATGGTATGGAAAGAATCCATCATAGAAGTACCTTTGAATATTTGGATGTAATTGTTTCATTCTCAATAAGGAGAAACACAGGAAGTTTGAATCTCATGGAGATGAAGGGATATTTATTGTCTACTCAAAGAAAATAAAATTATATAAATACTTTAATAGGATGCTAAGAATGATTTTTTAAATCCATGATATATCTGTAGTAGAGAATTATTGAAACCTTCAACAAATACATAAACAGTCTTAGGAGGATAGTGATGAGGAAATAAGCAGATCATGGGATGCTCTAATTCTAGAGGCTAATTTAGAAGAAGACTTAGATGATGAGAAAGATGAGAACAATTCAGTAACTACACAAAGACAGAAGAGAAGAGATTAAATTGATAGACATAAAATAATTGGTGATCATACAGCTCTAGTGTAGACAAAGAGGATGAAGACTCTACAGTAAGAATCATACCTATCATAGGTAGAGCCTAAATGTTTTGATTAAGCAGTCGGTTTTGAGAATTGGATTCAAGATATGAATAAATATCATGACAAAATTGATAATAATAAAACATGGGAGATTGTTTTGAGGCCAATAGATAAGAATTTCATCAGGGCTAAATGGTTCGTTCACTACAAAATGAATTAACATGGTATTGTGATTCGAAACTATGCACGACTTGTGTGTAAAGGGTACTCCTGGATAGAGGGTATCAATGTTGATGAAACATTTTCACATGTTTCAAGGCTAGAGGTAATTCGATTATTCTTGGACATGGCATTGAAAATAATGTTCAAGGTTTTCTATATGGACATCAAGTCAGCATTTCTAAATGGGGTTTTAGAAGAAGAAGTTTATATTGAATAGCCATATTTTTTCCTCATTCACAAAGATAAGAATAAATTTTTTCAGCTAAAGAAGGATTTATAAGGTTTGAATCAAGCACCAAGATCATGGTATTCATGACTCGAACAGTTTATGAAAAAAAATAGTGTGGTGGATTTGATTACAATGTATATGTCAACCATGATAGTAATCTAAGGATGATAGTGCTGGTATATGTCTATGAAATAATATTTGGAGGATCAGATGAATTTCAATGCATATAGTTTTATGAATTCATGAAAAGTGAGTTCTAAATGTCAAGGATTGGTGAAATGATGGTTTTCCTTGGTTTACAGGTAACACAAGGAAATAATGGAGCATTCATTTCTCAATATAAATATTCCATGTAATTTTCTAATAAGGTTGGAATGAATAATTCTAAGTAGATGAAGTCTCATGTGGCTACCCGGATGAAACAGTCTCAGGATGATGAAGGTAAAGCAGTCAATGTCACAAAATATAGGCAGATCACTGGAAGTTTTTTGTACTTAATTGCAACATGACCAGATATTTTTTTCCACGTGTCAAGCACCATAGTATCAAAGTAATCCCAAAAAAGCCACATGATTTCAATAAAAAAGAAAACTTTTGTATATCAATGGCACTGTGGATTTCTATTTTATGTATAATGACAAATCTCATCTAGAGCGATTGGAATATATAGATGAAGATTGGGTCAGTTTAATAGATGATAGGAAATCAATGTTAGGAGGTTCTTTCTATCTTCGTGGATTATGTATTTCTTGGATAAGTAAGAAACAAGATTAAATTTCATTGACCACCATATAAGCTGATTATATTGTGGCCACTAAAGCGTACACACAGTTATTTTGGATGAAATAGCATCTTGAGGATATGGGGGTTGAAATGAAATATCCAATCGAAATCCATTGTAATAATTCAAGTGTTATAAATCTTATAAAAAATCAGTCCATCACTCAAGGACAAAGAACATTGAAATAAAATATAATTTTATCAATGAGAAGGTGGAACAAGGTCTTGTGAAGTTAGAGTATGTTCCTATGGAACAATAGGTTAAAGACATTCTAATAAATGCTTTACCCAAATAATCATATGAGAGGCATCGATTGGCTCTGGGAGTTAAATAAACTCCTTGCACTTGAAAAGGTGTGGACGTGACCCCCCCCCCCCCTTCTCTCTAAGGTATGGTGTGTTTTTACCTAATGTTATAATTTGTGTTCTTTACCCTATTGTAGACTAAAAAAGAATGGAATTTGGGTTTTTCGATAAAGGGGGAGAAATTATATCTATAAAATGGGGGAAAACATCTTAGTCCAGACATAGGGAAAAGTTTCTAGGTGGAAGACACAGGGAGAATTTGCTAGGTGGAGTAGTAAGATAGGGGGATTTGAAGATGTTAGGGGGAGAAGTGGTGTAGGGGGGGTATTAAATCTAATGATTCTAGAAGTGATTGATCAAAGGATATATATCATGACATCTGAGGTCTGTAGTGAAAGTAGAAGAGTGGTGTTGGAATGGAATGAAGTGATTCATTGATGAACTTTACATTATACACTTTTTTTTCGGGCCGAGCATAGCTCATGTGGGATTAGAGTATGTATTAATTAAATCTGTGATAACTATGTTAATCACAAGAAGTGAATGCTAGTAGAAGTTGGAAGAATCTTTAATGAGATATCAAATTATGAAAGTGTTTTCGACAAAACCAGAGTGGGATATTATTGAGTAAAAATCCATCAAGGTGTCCTCTCTGTATGTTTTGGATGTGATTGTGTTTGTAGATAAATATATATGACCATGAATGATCATGGTTGGAGTTTTCAAAAGTATGTGTTTAAGTTGGTGCAGACTCCCAATATTTACCAAATTTTTGGGCCTTAAAATCGAGAGTTTGGTTTTGGGAAAAGGATAATTTTTACATAGGGGAACACAGTACGTAGACCATGAAGCATGGTTCATGGATTAAAAAATTAGTACATGGAATGTTTAAGGAAATCAAAAAAGGTAGTGAACCATGAAGTTCTAGATTCAGACCACGTATGGGAATGGTTCGTGGGGAGAAAATATTTCGTGGCGAAGTCAAGCAGTACGCAGAAGGCTTGCGGTATGTGGGATGGCTTGTTGTTTGTGGAAAAAAGGTGGTGATTTGAGAAATTTTAAAGGGAATTGTTAGATAAAATGTGATGGTGATTTAGGCCACCGTAAAGGAAGAAAGGTAGTATATAGACCACGTAGGAAAATAGTTCATGGAAGAGTCAGTAAGTGGTGAAGATTTGGTTAATCTCATATTAGTAGATTTTACAGATCTATTTGTCTATATAAAGAGTAATAATCCCATTATTAAGAAGGGAAAATTACATTAGATAAAATTATCAATCTAGGAATTTGGATAATTTTGAAAGTGATTTGTGAGGGAGAATTTTGCAAAGTGGTTCACACAGAAGCAATTCTATAGAAGGTTATTGCAAGGAACTAGAGCCCGCAAAGGAAGTGGTACGCAGAGGAGAAAGATTTAGTACACAAATGAGGAATACCTGGTATATAGAGGAGAGATGGTTTTCAGAAGCATATATAGTTTGTGAAGTAGGGATAGTATGTGGTGCAGTGGCGGTACACAGAAGTAGAATAGAAGCAATCCATGAAGGAGGATGGTTGACAGAAGAAGAATCAGTCCACAGAGAGGTGATACGCAAAGAATACCCTCAACACAGCATGTAGAGGAATCAAGGAGGTCTGCGGAGGACTCAATGAATCTTAAAAGGCACTATAACAGTTCGTGAGAGCAATTGTTTCTAACCTAATAGTACACAGAAAAGCGGAATTCATCTATGGGTGAAAAAGTAACTTCAACATAGCATTGACCTACAGTTGAGGATGCGTTCTTTCATGAAAATTAAGGGACCTAAAAGTTCCTAAACTGTGAGTGGATCCCTTTGAAGAGAAGTGAGATGAGGAATAGGAAGATGATGATCCTTTCCATTGGCAGTGAGTTATAGTAAGAGACATATGGAGTGACCCATGGGAATGTAGTGAGAAGACCCTAAACCTTATAAAGGCAGTGAGCCTGGGTATAGAAGGTTTATCCCAAACCTTTTAATTGGAAGTGAGTTTTAGTGTATTTAGTACATCGGCACATCGGGATTGTATACTCCTTGGAAATAGCCTAGTGAGGGTGAACCATGTAAAAATAATTGTGTCTTATGCATGATTTCATTTCTGTTCATATATTTTTATGGGAGAAAGAGAGAAGCATGTTTTTTTAATGAAGAAATATTATCTGAAAGGGTAGTATTTTTAATCTGTCATACCCTGATTCACCCCCCCCCCAGGGTATTTGACCTAGTGAGCCTAACACTTATAAGATGGGTAAATTTTATTTTTTACTTTCATTAGTGAGTTTACTATTCAATTGGCCAGTTTAATATTCATAAGGGTCGCATTACTATTCCAAAGGTAAATTTATTATTTCATCGGTATATTTTCTTTAACTTCTAGAGATACATTTTATTTTACTGATTATTTATTTATAAGGTTTTAATTATGTTCAATATGTAATATTATATCATTATACTATAATACATAATTATAATAAGGTAATTTTATTGATAAAACATTCAGTTATTACATCTCTTCTGTGTGTGTGTGCATCTTGTGTGTTAGTGTGAGTGACTACATCTTGCACGTGTGTGTACATATTGTGTGTGTGTGTGTGTTTCTTTGTGTGTGTGTGTCTTAGCATGTGTGAGTGTGTGTAGAATTGTGTATGTTTCTCCCTATGTGTGTTTTTGTTTGTGTAATATATCATGGTCAAAGATCATGGGAAGAAAATTTCTAATGCTAGTGATGAAGGAAACCAAAGTAGGTATCCCACACCAGAAGCTTTGAAAATCAAAATAAAACCTTTGGTGAGCCATTTTATGAAGCTTCTTGATAGGAAGAGAGAGGAGAAACATGAGAGGATTGAAAACTTGGAGAATCAACCAAGCCCAAGGATAATCCATGGTAACTGGCGACATGCTCCGGCACCACATCACACCCACGTCATGGAGGAGGAGATGGAGAACTTTGATGAATATTTAGAGGATTTCCAACAAAGGATGATGTTGTTCCAAAAACCTAGAAGAGGCCAACAGAGACCACATTATGATGACATCCTTGGAGTCATCATGGTGAATGTCCCTTCATTTCATGTGAAAAGCGATCTAGAATCATCTTTGGAGTGGGAGGTATGAATCAAGCAGGTGTTTTCATGTCATACCTATTCAGAGGAGAAAAAGGTAAAACTTTCAGCCCTTGAATTCATCGATAATGTATTAATATGGTGGGATAAAGTTAAAAAGGAGAGAGCCCATTATAGATTTTTTCCTATTCATACTTAGGAATACATGAAGCTCTCCATGAGGAAGTGATTTGTTCCCTCACACTACCATAGAGATCTCCACAACAAGCTTCAATTCCTCATGTAAGGGAGTAAGACTATTGAATATTAACACATGTAGATGCAAATTTCCATGATTCGAGTAAACATTGAAGATCTGTAGGTAACTATGGTGCACTTCTTTCATGGGATCAATCGGGAGATTTCTGATCAGGTAGAGATATACTACAATGTGGAAATACAAGATATGATCCACCAAGACACCAAGGTCAAGAAACAAATCAAAATAAGAAGAAACATGAGGAAACCCCCTACCCCTTTCACTCCATGGAGAAATTAAAGGAAGGATATTGGAGAACCATCAAAGAAAAAAAGAGGTGGTTGGTCACAAAAGTGACAAGGTAATTCTTCCACCTAAGAAATCTACTTTTAAGGCTAACCAGACAAGGAACCGGGATATTTTTTGTTACAAATGTCAAGAAAGGGGTCACATTTCTAGTGAATGCCCAAACTGGCCCACCATGACTATCAAAAATTATGAAGAATGTGATACTAAGGTAGAGATATCAGAAGAGGATGAAGAAGAATCTCCAGAAATTGAGAGTGGAGAATTTGAGGAAGATTGTTAGATTCTTTTCACTAAGAGAGTTTTAAGTGAAAAAAAATGACTATTGTAGAGAATGATCAATGAGATAACCTTTTCCATGCATGATTCAAGATCAATGGGAAGGTATGTAGCATCGTTATTGATAGTAGAAGTTGTAGAAATGTGGTGAGCACCGAGTTGGTGGAGAAGTTGGGACTCCTGACTTTGAGGAACCAAAATCCTTACCGAATTCAATGGTTGAATGATTTTAGTGATCTAAAGTTCATCAGTGAAGTGAAGGTATTATTCACCATCGGTAAGTAAAAAAGATGAAGTTTTGGGTGATGTTGTTCCTATGAAGAATTTCCATTTTTTTAGGATGGCAGTGGTAGTATGATCAACGTGGTACTCATGACGGTTTCTCAAATCATCACTCTTTTGTACTCTTAGGGGAATCTATAAACATCAAACCCATATCCCCCAAAAAAAATTGGAATATCACATTTTAAGAGAGAATAAAAAAATGAGTGACAAAGAAAAAAAGAGTGAAAATGAAAAAGTGGAGAATGAGGGAAATATATAAAATGAAAGAATAAAATAAATGGAGAGCAAATAAAAATCAAGAGGGAAAAAGAATTTGAGAGAAGAAAAAAGTGTGATGTTGGAAAAAAAGAGTGAGGTTAAGGAAGCTTTGTTTTCATAGCAAACACTCTTATTACTCATGTACAAATATGTGTTGCTAAATACTAACAACATACCCCCTTTACCAAATGTTGTTGTGGCTTTATTACAGGAGTAAATTGATGTCTTTCCAAAAGAGGTGTCACTGGTTTATTTGCCCATTAGAGGTATTGAGCACCAAATTGACCTCATACTTGGAGCATCACTACCAAACCTCCCAGAATATCACACCATCCCATAGGAGACAAAAGAAATTCAAAGTCAAGTACAAGATCTTTTGGATGTTGGATCTGTCAGAGAGAGCTTTAGTCCTTGTGTCGTACCAGTGCTTCTAGTACCAAAGAAGTATGGAACATGGAGAATGTGAATTGACTGTAGAGTTATCAATAACATCATGGTCAGGTATCATCATATTATCCCTAGGTTATATGGTATACTTGATGAATTAAATGTTTTGACTATTTTATTAATAATTGCTTTAATAATTGGGTACCTTCAGATTAGTATGAAAGAAGCAGATGAGTGGAAAACTAAATTTAAGACAAAACATGGACTTTATGAATGGTTAGTCATGCCCTTTGGTCTCACCAATTCACCTAGAACAATTATGAGGTTAATGAATCATGTCTTATGTGGAAATATTGGAAAATTTGTGGTAGTTTACTTTGATGAAATTTTTTTATAGTAGGAATTCGTATGAACTTGTAGATCACTTAAGAAAATTCCTAGAGGTGTTTAAGAAGGAAAACTTGTTAGGAAACATAAATAAGTTTGAATTTTTCCTCGATTAGATTGCTTTCCTTGTAAATTTTGTAAGTGGAAATGGAGTTGAATTCAAAACTGAAAAGATCAAAGTGATACAAGAATGGCCAACTCCAACCTCCATTGGATAGGTAAGAAGTTTTCAAGGGCTTGTTAGTTTTTACAAGAGATTTGTGAAGGAATTCAGCACACTAACAACATCATTGAATGAGTTGACAATGAATAATGTTCTTTTAAAATGGTGGAAAACTCAAGAGAAGGCCCTCCATGCTCTTAAAGATAGACTCACCCAATCCCCTCTACTGGCACTTCTAGAATTAGATAATATCTTTGAAATTGAATGTGATCCAAGAAAAAAATTAATTGGATGAGTAATCATGCAATAAGGTAATCCTATTTCTTTATTTAGTGAGAAGTTAAATAGACCAACCCTAAACTATGATACATATGATAAATAGTTCTGTGCGTTGTTTAGAGTTCTACAAAAATGGAAAAATTATCTTTGGAATAAATAATTTGTTATTTATTCTAATCATGAGGATCTTAAATATCTTAGGCTCCAACATAAACTAAATAGGATACATGCAAGATGGATGAAATTCATTGAATCATTTCTATATGTCATCAAGAATAAAAAGGGTAAATAAAATACTATTTTTGATGAAATTTCACATAGATATTCTCTTTTATCATTATTGGATTCAAAATTCCCTAGTTTTTAATGAATTAAGGATTTATATGACATTAATAGTGATTTTAGTTAACCTTATGAACATTGTAAACCTGGAGTTTGTTAAGAAAAGTTCTATTTATATGATTGATTATTATTATGGATTGATAAGCTTTTAATTCCCAATTGAACTACCCATTTACTCTTATTAAAGGAGTCACATTTGGGTGGGTTAATTGGGACATTTTGGTGTTTCAAAAACTTTAATCATTCTTAGTGGGAATTTTTTTGGCCAAGGGTATCAAGACATGTTGAAAAAATTGTGCAAAATTGCATTTTATTCTATAAATCCAAGTTGAAACTGAACCCACAAGGACTATATATTTGTAACACCCCAAGATTTCATAGTGTGTTATTTCTTCAAAATAATTCAATAACTTGCACTACACGCAACACCAAGTTCAATTGCACCATGACTTACAAAAAAATCCATTCAAAAGAGGTTATGAATAGTATTATCTAAATTTTAAACTTTATATAATCCTTATAATTTTAGAATCCATATTATGAGTTTCTTAGATATAATGCAAGAACAAATTCATTTTCAGTATTGCACTTTTATCAACTTTTAATAGTGAACCCTTTTTAAATACAATATTTTAAACTTTTTGACAAAATGGGGACATCAAAAATTTAAAATGAAACATCCCAAGCTTCCACGGTACACTTTCTTTGAATAATACAGTAGCGTGTGTTGTACGCAACCTTGAGTTTTAACACACACCACAACCAATCAAACTAGCCGTTATGAATAGTAATACCTACTTTTTAAAATTATATATATTTTATATTTGAAAATGGACTTCATTTTTAGATTTGGAATATCGAATTTAGCCTAAGGTGAAATTTTGGTACATTTCGGATAACTTTCATATTTTGATGAATAGTGAAAAATTACTAAATTTTAATTAAAAACAACTTTTTTAATAAAAATAATTAATAGTGATAAATTATGAATTTGAGTGGTTTTAAAGTATATTTAGAATATATTTTTACCATTTAATATAATGTTGGTCATTGGACATAATTTTACAATTAAACCGAACATAAACAAGTGTCAATCTTTTGATAGTTATTATCTCTTAAAAACACGCTTTTTGTTTTGACAGCGGGAAATAATTTTAAATTAATTTCTGCCACTTCTGTGTTTTGAATTTAGGAAAATTGATTCCATATTTGGAATCAGGATGTTCAAATTTTGTAAATAGGTAACTTTTATTTTTATACATTTTGAATAATTACTGCGGTAAATATTTTATTTACCATGGTTAAGGGTAAATCCGGTAAATAAGGGTTAAAAAAATAATATTATAATAATACTAAATTACCCTAAAACGTGTCTTAACCATATTGGTTGATACATGGTCGACCATGGGCATCTTTAGGTCGATTTGGGGACCCCATGGATCCACTTGTAAGTGATAATGACACTTTATTTTAATTAAGTTAAAATGAATACAAAAATGACACAAGCATATATCTTTTAGAAAAACAATTGTTACATAGGGTTATATATGTTGGATTTTAGATTATAAATATTCATTAGAAAGCTAAAAAGCTTTCCTACATAATGATATTTTATTTATAATTTTTAGACATTAAATAATTTATTTTATTTATGACACAATGATGATGCAGTAATTACTATAATAGTAAAAAATTAAAATAATTGATATTATAAATACCCAAATAAATATAATATGAAACTTTTAATGAATTAAACTAATTTTATAGGATAATATGATATATTAGGATTGATTTAATTGACTTTGTTCGAAGTAATCAATCTGTTATGAGTTTCACAAAAATCAACTATTGAATAGTGTCAAAATTGACATAAAAGAGTTCTTAAAACAAATATTATATTATTAATTGATATTAAATTCCTAAAAATCTAAGGTTCGGCCAAGAGACTTATATCATGATAGGTTCATCATTAATGTACCACTTGGGGGTCTCTTGGATGTATATAGTAAGTTTATTAACCATATTATATAAAAATACAAAGAGACATTGTAAAAGTGAAACTAATTAACTTAGGGTTAATACTTAAAGATAAGGTTAATATAAGTACCCAAACCTGTCTAAATTCTATTGGTTGAGTGGTTTTCGACCTATCCCCACCTTAACCTTTGAATAATAAGCTTTGGAGCCATTAGAAACTGAATATGAATTTATTATAAATTAATATTTCTAGCTTTTCCAAAGGTGCCCCTCACCCCTCTTATAAAAGGGCACTCCTCCTTCTCATTTCTTCACACCTTCAAAGCTTTTTGGTTCGGCCAAACTCTGCCCAAATACTCTCCCAACATCCCTCACTACAACCTAGAGGCCTTAGTTTGATCATAAAGCCAACCTAAGGAGCCCTTTTGATCAAATCAAAAGGAAGAACCCGAAGAAGAGGTAATGATTTCACCACCCTTCTCCAAGTTCATTTCTTCTTCCACTTCTTCTTCCTTTGTTCTTACCATTATAAAATAATAACTCCAGTATCTCACATATACTGTGATGTTATTATAAATATGGTACAACCATATTCAGTATTCTATCCACCCTTTGAATAACATGTCACCATACGTGCGTACGTACGGACTACCGTCTCCACGTCGTGGTGTAATTGTTATTCAATATAATATTATTTGGATGGGTATAATAATGATGTGTAACTCATGTAAATAATAAATATAACATGTTAATGATTTTGTATATATGATATACCATCCATTTATATATTATTTTAATATCAAAAGAATGATATTGTCGCTCGTGCGTACGTACGGACTACCGTCTCCACGAACGCGATGAGATTCATTCTCCATCGTATCCATTCAAGTATAATTATCATTTGATGATTTAAAAATGATTTTTAAGGACTTGATATCATTCTGGATATGAATAATATACAACCTATCCTTTACAAACATGTCTTACGTAACAAAACATATAAAAGAAAACAAGTAAGTTAACACCCGAAACGACGATAATTCTAAGATATTATTAACAAATCAATGTTAAAAGATCATATATGATATCATATTAATATATATGATTCTTGTATAATTTAATAACAATTATTTCGCCATTATACAGGAGGTTAACCTACCCCAACCAAGGAAAAGTACAAGGTAAGGGGTTTTCATCTCACTCCTTATTCCCGTGAGATTCATGCCATATTGCCACCATCACCTTTTGTGTGGTGTATATACTGCCCATAATTATATTCTTTGTGTAATACACTCTAATTTATGTGTATTGACATATTCATTGTATGATACCTCTTTCATGGGTTGTATGTTTCATAAGTTACCAAATTGGTAAGGGTTTACTTTACAACCTCTTCATTATCCAAGGTTGTTTATACGTAATAATCTACTGGGATCTCTTTATCATCCACATCCATGTTTCTTAAAAATGTATTTCAAAACATTTTTACTATTTACAAGAATATGGGTTAAAGTCATTTATACCCTTGTTTGACTTTTTATAAGAGGTTTATAAAGGAATCTTTCCGTCGTTTTCAAAACAAGGTCCTTTTTAACCTTTTCGACAGAATTGAGGTAAGAATGTTTTTTTTAACTTATACGGCGGGTGCGGTTATTTTATGCCGTTATAAAATCTTCAAAGCTTTCCTTACAAGCTTATAATATTATTTTTAAAGAAAATGTTTTATTTTATATGGATCTTAAATGATTTCAAAATAAAAGGAGATATTTCTTTAAAAAGAATTTTGATTTCATCTATGTCAACATCCTTTGATGGATTTTAAGATTATTTGAAGTTGATTTATTATGATACAAAACTTCTATATTGTATTGAAGGTTTTGTGATATTTTTGACTGTGGATGTGCTATTTTTATACCATTCATAGTTTATGGTGAAAGTATTGACATTTCGTATGCTAGTTTTAATACGAATGTTTATGTTATATTTAAACCTTTTCATATGGGAATGCATTGGACTTAATAAGTGACGGGTGGAGCCCGCTATAGCTCCTCGATGCATCGGTAGGTCTCATGAGACAAACTAGTGTCTTGGCACAAGGCCTTGACAAAATCTTATTTGTAGTCTTGGAACGAGGCCTTGGTTATGTGGTTATGATAGTCTGGCATTATGCATTCCAACATTATGAAAGTGGTTATTGATTTTTGCATGTGATTATTCGATTAGTAGAATATCCATGTGAGTAAGTAAATGGCATTATTTCATTTTATTTATGCCATACCATGTTGAAAGTTCATGTTTGAAAGGCTTTTGTTTTAGTTATACATTGCCTTAAAAGTTTATTCTTATTTATGAAAGTTTCCGCTATATTGTTATCCTTACTGGGCATTTGAGCTCACCCCTTTTCTATGTTTTATTTTTCCCAGGAAGTGAAGAAGTAAGTTATGAATGACCTGCAGGGATATTATGTGGGGATATGAGTGTGGATTATGGAGACAATATGTAGTTGTAGTAGTTTTTCGTTTAATGATGTAATGTAAAACTTATGAATATATCTAGTGTTTCCAAGGCTACTAAACCAATCGGTCTTTCGAGATTTGATCTTTCTTGTGATCATGCCAATGTTACAAAGTAATGCACCGACTCTGGGTAGCTGGGGTCGGGGCGTTACAGTTGGTATCAGAGGAAGTTTAGTACAAACCTTGGAAGCTAGATTTAGATAAAATCTGATTAGAGCACGTAGACCTAAGATGAACTTTGAGGATTAGTATAGAAGAACTTCCTAGAATTTTGGTATTGTAGAGATTTTGTGAGTTTTCCGAGCAATAAATCCCTGTCTGGATACGAGCAGGTAGAGGCGGCTCTGGCACAGATGTACCTAGGGGTAAAACCCGAAAACACCGCTTTGAGCTAGACTCGAACGGGAACTGGTGCACGACAACGGGCCTTGCTGCACTCTTGGTTACGACACTCCCGGGGGATATGCTTAGGATAACTCTCATTTTCTTTACAAATCATTATGAAGGGTTTATGAGTATATACTTCCTCAAATAAAACATTTTTATGATTATGGATTATATCCATAAATAGTTCAATTTATGTTAAGTGTTTTATAACTATGGGATTATGTATTTTGATTCATAAACTGATCTAGTGTATGCCATTGTTTAGAAATGGCGCCCAGTAGAAGGAATGAGACCTCCAGAAATGCACATGATCCAAAGAGAAGGAAGGATCATATCTTTCCTGGTCTTAAGATATAATTTATAAGAGAAATAGTCTCCCATGTATTATCATCATATGAAGAAATAATATCATGTGTTGATAAGATAAGTAAAGAGTTTACTGAGTCCTATGGCTTTGAAGGGAAGCAAGAGAAGAAAAGGATAGAAGAGAGAAAGATGGATAAAGGGAAGAGGGAAAAGAAGAATTTTCCCATATGTGGTAACTGTGGAAAGAAACACCCTGGAACTTGCCTGAAAGGAATGGGAGTTTGTTATAAGTGTGGAGGAAAAGGGCACAAAGTACGTGACTGCAAGGGTAAGAAAATGGTTTTAAATGTACAATGCTTCATTTGCAAGGAGTTTGGACACTACGCGAACCTATGCCCCAGTCATCAGACTATGCCGCAAATGATGCTATTGGATAATAATCAAGTTATGATACTACCACAGATGAAGAGGAATGATTAGAGTTCTTATGTTGATTATGCCAATTGAGTGTTGTATCAACAATGTACTTGTTATAATAATTATGGAGTATATAAGGATTGTACTACAGTACTATTTCATTAAGGACTTGAGATTGTGTGGAACAAAGAAAAGTGACTCAATAGCAGGATAGATTTTTGGAAAATATATGGTTGAGAGAATGATAAACCATAATATAGTTCTGATACTGAGGTAGCGATTTTGGAGTAATATGTGATTGTTTTGGATAAATTATATTGGATATTCTTGACTACCTTGGAACTGATTAATGATTTGTATATTCCATCATTGTTGGGGTTTAAAACATTTTTGGATTAATGAAGTATATCCAGCATTCTATATGGAATAAGGGAGCATGAATGTAATCAATAAGGAATATGGTAATACATGATGAAGGTATTCATATGCTATTACGGGGTAAAAAGGTTCTACATTATGTTTACCTTCCTTATAAATGTTGGACTGTGAGTTTGGACAGAAGTATTTTGGATAGTTCTAGTTTGGATTATTTTGGATTTCCATAAAAGGACAACCCGGAGGTCGGGTGGCAACCCGTCGCGTCCGGCAAGGCTGTGAGACTTGAACCCACAACCGAAGGGTGAAAAGGGTGTATCACCTACCACTATCCCACGAGATGTCTTGGATTAAATAAAGTAGTTTTTTAAAAGATCTGGTAGATGAATTATAAATTCGTTTATTTTGGAACCCTCTATGAATAGTATAAATAGAATTTTTTTTTACGAGTGAATGATGAGTTCTGGTAGAAATTTATTAATGGATAAAACTCTAATTATAAAGTAAGTATATCTCCTTATGATCTTAGCCAATCTCATAAATAAATTCCTCAATATTAAGAAAAGCAACTTAGAACAAAAATGTTTTCCTAGATGGTACCTTAAATCATCACTAATTTATGGCTTTTGGATTGTTGGCCTTTTCATAGCCATGTTCTCTACCACTCTCCATCAGATAATTGATGGTTAGATTTTTCTTCCATATCCATATTTTCTTACATGGAACCCTAGTATGTGTTATTTTCAGTAATCTTCATACTTTCCACTCTTTATTTAAAATAGAGGCCTCATTAATTAATTTTTCGATGTGGGATTTCAACTAAGATATTTTGAAACATCAAAAATGTGTTATCCCAATACCCTATGTTTTTTTGAATCGATGGTATTTCAAATCATCATAGATTGATGATTTTAAGGACCTAAATTTTATACATGTTTGTGATTGATGACCTCAATCACTACCTATAAATATTTACGTTTTTCCTCCAATTATATGTCTCTAATTGCCACCAATGTTCTCCTAATCGAGATCATAATTTGGTGGTGACCCTTTCATTTCTCTTTTCCTCATATTAAGAATAAATTTTAGTAACCCAATTTCCGATGTGGGTTTTCCCATAAAGATATTTTTTATTTTCAACCTTTTATTTTCGAAGAACAATTTCAAATTCCGAGGACGCAATTTATTGAAGGAGGGGAGAATGTAACACCCCAAGATTTCATAGTGTGTTATTTCTTCAAAATAATTCAATAACTTGCACTACACGCAACACCGAGTTCAATTGCACCATGACTTACAAAAAAAAAATCCATTCAAAAGAGGTTATGAATAGTATTATCTAAATTTTAAACTTTATATAATCCTTATAATTTTAGAATCCATATTATGAGTTTCTTAGATATAATGCAAGAACAAATTCATTTTCAGTATTGCACTTTTATCAACTTTTAATAGTGAACCCTTTTTAAATACAATATTTTAAACTTTTTGACTAAATGGGGACATCAAAAATTTAAAATGAAACATCCAAAGCTTCCACGGTACACTTTCTTTGAATAATACAGTAGCGTGTTTTGTACGCAACCTTGAGTTTTAACACACACCACAACCAATCAAACTAGCCGTTATGAATAGTAATACCTACTTTTTAAAATTATATTTATTTTATATTTGAAAATGGACTTCATTTTTGGATTCGGAATATCGAATTTAGCCTAAGGTGAAATTTTGGTACATTTCGGATAACTTTCATATTTTGATGAATAGTGAAAAATTACTAAATTTTAATTAAAAACAACTTTTTTAATCAAAATAATTAATAGTGATAAATTATGAATTTGAGTGGTTTTAAAGTATATTTAGAATATATTTTTACCATTTAATATAATGTTGGTCATTGGACATAATTTTACAATTAAACCGAACATAAACAAGTGTCAATCTTTTGATAGTTATTATCTCTTAAAAACACGCTTTTTGTTTTGACAGCGGTAATTAATTTTAAATTAATTTCTGCCACTTCTGTGTTTTGAATTTAGGAAAATGGATTCCATATTTGGAATCAGGATGTTCAAATTGTGTAAATAGGTAACTTTTATTTTTAGACATTTTGAATAATTACTGCGGTAAATATTTTATTTACCATGGTTAAGGGTAAATCCGGTAAATAAGGGTTAAAAAAATAATATTATAATAATACTAAATTACCCTAAAACGTGTCTTAACCATATTGGTTGATACATGGTAGACCATGGGCATATTTGGGTCGATTTGGGGACCCCATGGATCCACTTGTAAGTGATAATGACACTTTATTTTAATTAAGTTAAAATGAATACAAAAATGACACAAACATATATCTTTTAGAAAAACAATTGTTACATAGGGTTATATATATTGTATTTTAGATTATAAATATTCATTAGAAATATAACAAGATTTACTACATAATGATATTTTATTTATAATTTTTAGACATTAAATAATTTATTTTATTTATGACACAATGATGATGCAGTAATTACTATAATAGTGAACAATTAAAATAATTGATATTATAAATACCCAAATAAATATAATATGAAACTTTTAATGAATTAAACTAATTTTCTAGGATAATATGATATATTAGGATTGATTTAATTGACTTTGTTCGAAGTAATCAATCTGTTATGAGTTTCACAAAAATCAACTATTGAATAGTGTCAAAATTGACATAAAAGAGTTCTTAAAACAAATATTATATTATTAATTGATATTAAATTCCTAAAAATCTAAGGTTCGGCCAAGAGACTTATATCATGATAGGTTCATCATTAATGTACCACTTGGGTGTCTCTTGGATGTATATAGTAAGTTTATTAACCATATTATATAAAAATACAAAGAGACATTGTAAAAGTGAAACTAATTAACTTAGAGTTAATACTTAAAGATAAGGTTAATATAAGTACCCAAACCTGTCTAAATTCTATTGATTAAGTGGTTTTAGACCTATCCCCACCTTAACCTTTGAATAATAAGCTTTGGAGCCATTAGAAACCGAATATGAATTTATTAAAAATTAATATTTCTAGCTTTTCCAAAGGTGCCCCTCACCCCTCTTATAAAAGGGCACTCCTCCTTCTCATTTCTTCACACCTTCAAAGCCTTTTTGTTCGGCCAAACTCTGCCAAAATACTCTCCCAACATCCCTCACTACAACCTAGAGGCCTTAGTTTGATCAGAAAGCCAACCTAAGGAGCCCTTTTGATCAAATCAAAAGGAAGAACCCGAAGAAGAGGTAATGATTTCACCACCCTTCTCCAAGTTCATTTCTTCTTCCACTTCTTCTTCCTTTGTTCTTACCATTCTAAAATAATAACTCCAGTATCTCACATATACTGTGATGTTATTATAAATATGGTACAACCATATTTAGTATTCTATCCACCCTTTGAATAACATGTCACCATACGTGCGTACGTACGGACTACCGTCTCCACGTCGTGGTGTAATTGTTATTCAATATAATATTATTTGGATGGGTATAATAATGATGTGTAACTCATGTAAATAATAAATATAACATGTTAATGATTCTGTATATATGATATACCATCCATTTATATATTATTTTAATATCAAAAGAATGATATTGTCGCTCGTGCGTACGTACGGACTACCGTCTCCACGAACGCGATGAGATTCATTCTCCATCGTATCCATTCAAGTATAATTATCATTTGATGATTTAAAAATGATTTTTAAGGACTTGATATCATTCTGGATATGAATAATATACAACCTATCCTTTACAAACATGTCTTACGTAACAAAACATATAAAATAAAACAAGTAAGTTAACACCCGAAACGACGATAATTCTAAGATATTATTAACAAATCAATGTTAAAAGATCATATATGATATCATATTAATATATATGATTCTTGTATAATTTAATAACAATTATTTCACCATTATACAGGAGGTTAACCTACCCCAACCAAGGAAAAGTACAAGGTAAGGGGTTTTCATCTCACTCCTTATTCCCGTGAGATTCATGCCATATTGCCACCATCACCTTTTGTGTGGTGTATATACTGCCCATAATTATATTCTTTGTGTAATACACTCTAATTTATGTGTATTGACATATTCATTGTATGATACCTCTTTGATGGGTTGTATGTTTCATAAGTTACCAAATTGGTAAGGGTTTACTTTACAACCTCTTCATTATCCAAGGTTGTTTATACGTAATAATCTACTGGGATCTCTTTATCATCCACATCCATGTTTCTTAAAAATGTATTTCAAAACATTTTTACTATTTACAAGAATATGGGTTAAAGTCATTTATACCCTTGTTTGACTTTTTATAAGAGGTTTATAAAGGAATCTTTCCGTCGTTTTCAAAACAAGGTCCTTTTTAACCTTTTCGACAGAATTGAGGTAAGAATGTTTTTTTTTAACTTATACGGCGGGTGCGGTTATTTTACGCCGTTATAAAATCTTCAAAGCTTTCCTTACAAGCTTATAATATTAATTTTAAAGAAAATTTTTTATTTTATATGGATCTTAAATTATTTCAAAATAAAAGGAGATATTTATTTAAAAAGAATTTTGATTTCATCTATGTCAACATCCTTTGATGGATTTTAAGATTATTTGAAGTTGATTTATTATGATACAAAACTTCTATATTGTATTGAAGGTTTTGTGATATGTTTGACTGTGGATGTGCTATTTTTATACCATTCATAGTTTATGGTGAAAGTATTGACATTTCGTATGCTAGTTTTAATACGAATGTTTATGTTATATTTAAACCTTTTCATATGGGAATGCATTGGACTTAATAAGTGATGGGTGGAGCCCGCTATAGCTCCTCGATGCATCGGTAGGTCTCATGAGACAAACTAGTGTCTTGGCACAAGGCCTTGACAAAATTTTATTTGTAGTCTTGGCACGAGGCCTTGGCTATGTGGTTATGATAGTCTGGCATTATGCATTCCAACATTATGAAAGTGGTTATTGATTTTTGCATGTGATTATTCGATTAGTAGAATATCCATGTGAGTAAGTAAATGGCATTATTTCATTTTATTTATGCCATACCATGTTGAAAGTTCATGTTTGAAAGGCTTTTGTTTTAGTTATACATTGCCTTAAAAGTTTATTCTTATTTATGAAAGTTTCCGCTATATTGTTATCCTTACTGGGCATTTGAGATCACCCCTTTTCTATGTTTTATTTTTCCCAGGAAGTGAAGAAGTAAGTTATGAATGACCTGCAGGGATATTATGTGGGGATATGAGTGTGGATTATGGAGACAATATGTAGTTGTAGTAGTTTTTCGTTTAATGATGTAATGTAAAACTTATGAATATATCTAGTGTTTCCAAGGCTACTAAACCAATCGGTCTTTCGAGATTTGATCTTTCTTTTGATCATGCCAATGTTACGAAGTAATGCACCGACTCTGGGTAGCTGGGGTCGGGGCGTTACAGTTGGTATCAGAGGAAGTTTAGTACAAACCTTGGAAGCTAGATTTAGATAAACTCTGATTAGAGCACGTAGACCTAAGATGAACTTTGAGGATTAGTATAGAAGAACTTCCTAGAATTTTGGTATTGTAGAGATTTTGTGAGTTTTCTGAGCAATAAATCCCTGTCTGGATATGAGCAGGTAGAGGCGGCTCTGGCACAAATGTACCTAGGGGTAAAACCCGAAAACACCGCTTTGAGCTAGACTCGAACGGGAACTGGTGCACGACAACGGGCCTTGCTGCACTCTTGGTTACGACACTCCCGGGGGATATGCTTAGGATAACTCTCATTTTCTTTACAAATCATTATGAAGGGTTTATGAGTATATACTTCCTCAAAGAAAACATTTTTATGATTATGGATTATATCCATAAATAGTTCAATTTATGTTAAGTGTTTTATAACTATGGGATTATGTATTTTGATTCATAAACTGATCTAGTGTATGCCATTGTTTAGAAATGGCGCCCAGTAGAAGGAATGAGACCTCCAGAAATGCACATGATCCAAAGAGAAGGAAGGATCATATCTTTCCTGGTCTTAAGCTAGAATTTATAAGAGAAATAGTCTCCCATGTATTATCATCATATGAAGAAATAATATCATGTGTTGATAAGATAAGTAAAGAGTTTACTGAGTCCTATGGCTTTGAAGGGAAGCAAGAGAAGAAAAGGATAGAAGAGAGAAAGATGGATAAAGGGAAGAGGGAAAAGAAGAATTTTCCCATATGTGGTAACTGTGGAAAGAAACACCCTGGAACTTGCCTGAAAGGAATGGGAGTTTGTTATAAGTGTGGAGGAAAAGGGCACAAAGTACGTGACTACAAGGGTAAGAAAATGGTTTTAAATGTACAATGCTTCATTTGCAAGGAGTTTGGACACTATGCGAACCTATTCCCCAGTCATCAGACTATGCCGCAAATGATGCTATTGGATAATAATCAAGTTATGATACTACCATAGATGAAGAGGAATGATTAGAGTTCTTATGTTGATTATGCCAATTGAGTGTTGTATCAACAATGTACTTGTTATAATAATTATGGAGTATATAAGGATTGTACTACAGTACTATTTCATTAAGGACTTGAGATTGTGTGGAACAAAGAAAAGTGACTCAATAGCAGGGTAGATTTTTGGAAAATATATGGTTGAGAGAATGATAAACCATAATATAGTTCTGATACTGAGGTAGCGATTTTGGAATAATATGTGATTGTTTTGGATAAATTATATTGGATATTCTTGACTACCTTGGAACTGATTAATGATTTGTATATTCCATCATTGTTGGGGTTTAAAACATTTTTGGATTAATGAAGTATATCCAGCATTCTATATGGAATAAGGGAGCATGAATGTAATCAATAAGGAATATGGTAATACATGATGAAGGTATTCATATGCTATTACGGGGTAAAAAGGTTCTACATTATGTTTACCTTCCTTATAAATGTTGGACTGTGAGTTTGGACAGAAGTATTTTGGATAGTTCTAGTTTGGATTATTTTGGATTGCCATAAAAGGACAACCCGGAGGTCGGGTGGCAACCCGTCGCGTCCGGCAAGGCTGCGAGACTTGAACCCACAACCGAAGGGTGAAAAGGGTGTATCACCTACCACTATCCCACGAGATGTCCTGGATTAAATAAAGTAGTTTTTTAAAAGATCTGGTAGATGAATTATAAATTCGTTTATTTTGGAACCCTCTATGAATAGTATAAATAGAATTTTTTTTACGAGTGAATGATGAGTTCTGGTAGAAATTTATTAATGGATAAAACTCTAATTATAAAGTAAGTATATCTCCTTATGATCTTAGCCAATCTCATAAATAAATTCCTCAATATTAAGAAAAGCAACTTAGAACAAAAATGTTTTCCTAGATGGTACCTTAAATCATCACTAATTTATGGCTTTTGGATTGTTGGCCTTTTCATAGCCATGTTCTCTACCACTCTCCATCAGATAATTGATGGTTAGATTTTTCTTCCATATCCATATTTTCTTACATGGAACCCTAGTATGTGTTATTTTCGGTAATCTTCATACTTTCCACTCTTTATTTAAAATAGAGGCCTCATTAATTAATTTTTCGATGTGGGATTTCAACTAAGATATTTTGAAACGTCAAAAATGTGTTATCCCAATACCCTATGTTTTGTTGAATCGATGGTATTTCAAATCATCATAGATTGATGATTTTAAGGACCTAAATTTTATACTTGTTTGTGATTGATGACCTCAATCACTACCTATAAATATTTACGTTTTTCCTCCAATTACATGTCTCTAATTGCCACCAATGTTCTCCTAATCGAGATCATAATTTGGTGGTGACCCTTTCATTTCTCTTTTCCTCATATTAAGAATAAATTTTAGTAACCCAATTTCCGATGTGGGTTTTCCCATAAAGATATTTTTTATTTTCAACATTTTATTTTCGAAGAACAATTTCAAATTCCGAGGACGCAATTTATTGAAGGAGGGGAGAATGTAACACCCCAAGATTTCATAGTGTGTTATTTCTTCAAAATAATTCAATAACTTGCACTACACGCAACACCGAGTTCAATTGCACCATGACTTACAAAAAAAAAATCCATTCAAAAGAGGTTATGAATAGTATTATCTAAATTTTAAACTTTATATAATCCTTATAATTTTAGAATCCATATTATGAGTTTCTTAGATATAATGCAAGAACAAATTCATTTTCAGTATTGCACTTTTATCAACTTTTAATAGTGAACCCTTTTTAAATACAATATTTTAAACTTTTTGACTAAATGGGGACATCAAAAATTTAAAATGAAACATCCCAAGCTTCCACGGTACACTTTCTTTGAATAATACAGTAGCGTGTGTTGTACGCAACCTTGAGTTTTAACACACACCACAACCAATCAAACTAGCCGTTATGAATAGTAATACCTACTTTTTAAAATTATATATATTTTATATTTGAAAATGGACTTCATTTTTGGATTCGGAATATCGAATTTAGCCTAAGGTTAAATTTTGGTACATTTCGGATAACTTTCATATTTTGATGAATAGTGAAAAATTACTAAATTTTAATTAAAAACAACTTTTTTAATAAAAATAATTAATAGTGATAAATTATGAATTTGAGTGGTTTTAAAGTATATTTAGAATATATTTTTACCATTTAATATAATGTTGGTCATTGGACATAATTTTACAATTAAACCGAACATAAACAAGTGTCAATCTTTTGATAGTTATTATCTCTTAAAAACACGCTTTTTGTTTTGACAGCGGGAATTAATTTTAAATTAATTTCTGCCACTTCTGTGTTTTGAATTTAGGAAAATGGATTCCATATTTGGAATCAGGATGTTCAAATTGTGTAAATAGGTAACTTTTATTTTTAGACATTTTGAATAATTACTGCGGTAAATATTTTATTTACCATGGTTAAGGGTAAATCCGGTAAATAAGGGTTAAACAAATAATATTATAATAATACTAAATTACCCTAAAACGTGTCTTAACCATATTGGTTGATACATGGTCGACCATGGGCATATTTGGGTCGATTTGGGGACCCCATGGATCCACTTGTAAGTGATAATGACACTTTATTTTAATTAAGTTAAAATGAATACAAAAATGACACAAGCATATATCTTTTAGAAAAACAATTGTTACATAGGGTCATATATGTTGGATTTTAGATTATAAATATTCATTAGAAAGCTAAAAATATTTCCTACATAATGATATTTTATTTATAATTTTTAGACATTAAATAATTTATTTTATTTATGACACAATGATGATGTAGTAATTACTATAATAGTGAAAAATTAAAATAATTGATATTATAAATACCCAAATAAATATAATATGAAACTTTTAATGAATTAAACTAATTTTCTAGGATAATATGATATATTAGGATTGATTTAATTGACTTTTTTCGAAGTAATCAATCTGTTATGAGTTTCACAAAAATCAACTATTGAATAGTGTCAAAATTGACATAAAAGAGTTCTTAAAACAAATATTATATTATTAATTGATATTAAATTCCTAAAAATATAAGGTTCGGCAAAGAGACTTATATCATGATAGGTTCATCATTAATGTACCACTTGGGGGTCTCTTGGATGTATATAGTAAGTTTATTAACCATATTATATAAAAATACAAAGAGACATTGTAAAAGTGAAACTAATTAACTTAGAGTTAATACTTAAAGATAAGGTTAATATAAGTACCCAAACCTGTCTAAATTCTATTGGTTGAGTGGTTTTCGACCTATCCCCACCTTAACCTTTGAATAATAAGCTTTGGAGCCATTAGAAACCGAATATGAATTTATTATAAATTAATATTTCTAGCTTTTCCAAAGGTGCCCCTCACCCCTCTTATAAAAGGGCACTCCTCCTTCTCATTTCTTCACACCTTCAAAGCATTTTGGTTCGGCCAAACTCTCCCCAAATACTCTCCCAACATCCCTCACTACAACCTAGAGGCCTTAGTTTGATCAGAAATCCAACCTAAGGAGCCCTTTTGATCAAATCAAAAGGAAGAACCCGAAGAAGAGGTAATGATTTCACCACCCTTCTCCAAGTTCATTTCTTCTTCCACTTCTTCTTCCTTTGTTCTTACCATTCTAAAATAATAACTCCAGTATCTCACATATACTGTGATGTTATTATAAATATGGTACAACCATATTCAGTATTCTATCCACCCTTTGAATAACATGTCACCATACGTGCGTACGTATGGATTACCGTCTCCACGTCGTGGTGTAATTGTTATTCAATATAATATTATTTGGATGGGTATAATAATGATGTGTAACTCATGTAAATAATAAATATAACATGTTAATGATTCTGTATATATGATATACCATCCATTTATATATTATTTTAATATCAAAAGAATGATATTGTCGCTCGTGCGTACGTACGGACTACTGTCTCCACGAACGCGATGAGATTCATTCTCCATCGTATCCATTCAAGTATAATTATCATTTGATGATTTAAAAATGATTTTTAAGTACTTGATATCATTCTGGATATGAATAATATACAACCTATCCTTTACAAACATGTCTTACGTAACAAAACATATAAAAGAAAACAAGTAAGTTAACACCCGAAACGACGATAATTCTAAGATATTATTAACAAATCAATGTTAAAAGATCATATATGATATCATATTAATATATATGATTCTTGTATAATTTAATAACAATTATTTCACCATTATACAGGAGGTTAACCTACCCCAACCAAGGAAAAGTACAAGGTAAGGGGTTTTCATCTCACTCCTTATTCCCGTGAGATTCATGCCATATTGCCACCATCACCTTTTGTGTGGTGTATATACTGCCCATAATTATATTCTTTGTGTAATACACTCTAATTTATGTGTATTGACATATTCATTGTATGATACCTCTTTCATGGGTTGTATGTTTCATAAGTTACCAAATTGGTAAGGGTTTACTTTACAACCTCTTCATTATCCAAGGTTGTTTATACGTAATAATCTACTGGGATCTCTTTATCATCCACATCCATGTTTCTTAAAAATGTATTTCAAAACATTTTTACTATTTACAAGAATATGGGTTAAAGTCATTTATACCCTTGTTTGACTTTTTATAAGAGGTTTATAAAGGAATCTTTCCGTCGTTTTCAAAACAAGGTCTTTTTTAACCTTTTCGACAGAATTGAGGTAAGAATTTTTTTTTTAACTTATACGGCGGGTGCGGTTATTTTACGCCGTTATAAAATCTTCAAAGCTTTCCTTACAAGCTTATAAGATTATTTTTAAAGAAAATGTTTTATTTTATATGGATCTTAAATGATTTCAAAATAAAAGGAGATATTTCTTTAAAAAGAATTTTGATTTCATCTATGTCAACATCCTTTGATGGATTTTAAGATTATTTGAAGTTGATTTATTATGATACAAAACTTCTATATTGTATTGAAGGTTTTGTGATATGTTTGACTGTGGATGTGCTATTTTTATACCATTCATAGTTTATGGTGAAAGTATTGACATTTCGTATGCTAGTTTTAATACGAATGTTTATGTTATATTTAAACCTTTTCATATGGGAATGCATTGGACTTAATAAGTGATGGGTGGAGCCCGCTATAGCTCCTCGATGCATCGGTAGGTCTCATGAGACAAACTAGTGTCTTGGCACAAGGCCTTGACAAAATCTTATTTGTAGTCTTGGCACGAGGCCTTGGCTATGTGGTTATGATAGTCTGGCATTATGCATTCCAACATTATGAAAGTGGTTATTCATTTTTTCATGTGATTATTCGATTAGTAGAATATCCATGTGAGTAAGTAAATGGCATTATTTCATTTTATTTATGCCATACCATGTTGAAAGTTCATGTTTGAAAGGCTTTTGTTTTAGTTATACATTGCCTTAAAAGTTTATTCTTATTTATGAAAGTTTCCGCTATATTGTTATCCTTACTGGGAATTTGAGCTCACCCCTTTTCTATGTTTTATTTTTCCCAGGAAGTGAAGAAGTAAGTTATGAATGACCTGCAGGGATATTATGTGGGGATATGAGTGTGGATTATGGAGACAATATGTAGTTGTAGTAGTTTTTCATTTAATGATGTAATGTAAAACTTATGAATATATCTAGTGTTTCCAAGGCTACTAAACCAATCAGTCTTTCGAGATTTGATCTTTCTTGTGATCATGCCAATGTTACGAAGTAATGCACCGACTCTGGGTAGCTGGGGTCGGGGTGTTACAATATTCCTCTCTGAATCTCCAACACCCCTTGAGAGGACATATCAGTGAAATTTATTGTGGGGTTACCAAGGAACAAGAGGGGGATAGATTCCACTTTTGTTGTGGTGGATCGATTTTCTAAAATGGAACATTTTATTCCTTGTCATAAAAAATATGATGCCACTAACATTGAAACACTTTTATTTTAGGAAGTAGTTAGATTCCATGGAATACCAAGGATTATTATGTCGGATCGAGACACAAAATTACTCAGTTACTTTTTCAAGACCTTTTAGAGAAAACTGGGTGAAAAGTTTCTTATTTTCCACTACTTTTCATCCATAGACTGATGAGAAAATAGAGGTGGGGAATTGGACACTATCATCCCTTCTGTGAAAAATTGTCAAGGAGAATCTCAGGATTTGGGAGGAGTGTCTGTCACATGTGGAATTCACATATAACAGGGCAAAGCACTCTGCAACTCAATATTCTCCATTCAAAATTGTTTACAGTTTTAACCCCCTTTCCCATATTGATCTAGTTCACTTTCCTTTGCAGGAAGAAAAAAATATAGATGTGAAAGGAAGTTCAGAATTTATCAAACAAATCCATGAAAAGTAAGGGAAAAATATCAAGATAATGACCTAGAAATATGTTGATCATGAAAACAATAGTTGAAAATAAGTTTTGTTCAAGCTCGGTGACTTGGTATGGATTCAAATACAAAGGGAGATATTTCCTGAAAATTGAAAATCAAAACTCATTACATGAGGAGATAGACCTTTCTGAGTGCTCAAGAATATTAACAACAATGCTTACAAGATATATTTTCTAGGTGAGTATGGTGTAAGTTCCACTTTCAATTTTTCTGATTTTTTTCCTTTTTGGGGTATATAGGATGAAGAGTCAAGGACAACTCATTTTCAAGGACAACTTCTTTTCAAGAGGGCAGGATGGTGATAACCATATCGAAGATACCAAGCCAATTTCCTGGGTGGAGGAGTTATATTTTCAAGGTTCGATTATGTCAGGGAGATTAAAGAGGTTGAATTCTACAATGGTCACCCATATCACTGCATTAAAGGCCCAATAGATCTTTCCTTGTATGGATAGAGAAAATAGACCAATAATATCACTTATTCAATCCCAAACATGATGTTTAAATCATAGCCCACATGGTTTCATAGATTTTGTAAGCCTTTCCCACATGGAGAATTCTAAAATGGCATCTTTGGACACCAAAGTCAAATCTGGTAGACTATGCACTCAAAGTAAAATCTGGTGGGCTATAGTTGGAATGTGGTGTGCTAATTTTTTAAAAATTATTTGGTAGACTTTATCTTTTTTAATTTAAGCGAACAAATTAGTTTATCCTTTATGACTTCTGGGTATTATAACCTTAACTATTGTACTACTCGCATTTCACTTGTATGGCATTCAAGATTTTAATTGAGAGATTATGCTTTCTTTATCTCTTTTGTGTGAGAATTTTTCCATTTTAACTATAGCTCTTGTGCATTATTTCCTTGTCAATATACAAGTTATATTGGTGATATAAGATCACAAAAGTCCCCAATTTCTTTCCATAACACAAGTGAATTGTTGTGTGGATTGGCTATCACATTCCTCATGTGAGTGTGTTGTCTAAGTAGAAGGTCGGGCTCCTTATAGTGTTGATTGACTACTTTAATCTACTATCCATACATATCATCCGCCACTTAGCCCTGAACCGCATCCTAAATTTTCCTCCCTAAACCGTGAATATCGGTACATCCTATGCATCTCATATCACATATGGTCTTGGATTTCAAGGGAAACAATTTGAAAGAATCCATGAATGGGGTAACAAATATCCATCCAACGATGAGATGTTTTAATTATAATGAGTTGGAACATTATGATAACGTGTTCCCAAAGTTAGTAACTTGGTATATAAATCATAAATAATGAAATAAAAAAGGTATTGAAATATATTTTTCAACTATTACTATTGATGTTGGGTTATCAAATTAATTGGTGATAAGTATGTTCATGATTTATTCAAATTACTCCAATACCCTGTTTGATTCTGAATATTTTCATTATTTAATTTATAATAAATTTATAGGAATATTATGAATATCACATCATGAAAGTATGATATAACTTTTGGTGAAAACACTGGGTGAAAATATTAAGGCAACCAAGTATATAGGACTCTTCCTATTGTTATGATTGTAATGGTCTTTACTGCAAATCTTTTTGAACTTCTCCTAGTAAAGTTTGATATTATTTTTGGTAAATGATTAGCTTGCATTATATAATGATAAAATAGAATGAAGATCCAATAAATTTTTATTAAATGATTTCATACCCTTGATAACTTATCAAGAATCTAAAAAATTAATTAGAGGTTGTAGTGAAAGTTACATAGCATATTTCATTAAAAATAATGACACTGTTCAAATTAATGATGTGTAATTATTTAATGAATATATGGATGTCTTTTCTAATGAATTGACTAGTATTATTCCTTATAGGTAGGTTGATTTTATTTTTGTCTTAGTCCCTACTGCTAAGACTATTTCAAAACCCCCTTATCGAATATATCATGTATAAATTTTGGAACTGAAAAAAAAATTACAGGAGTTTAGAGATAAATATTTTATTTGACCTTGCACTTCACCATGGGGTGATACAATTTTTTTTGTTAAAAAAATATGGTTCTAAGAATATTTTCATTGATTATAAATCATTTATTAACATCATTATTAATAACAAGTGTAATGACCCGCCAATTCTTATTTCCTTGAGAGTACAACGAGTCATTACTTGGCCTTAAGCGACATCCCCAAGATGCCAAAGGCTGGAAATAAATGTTGAAGGGTTTCAAATAAAAGTTTGGGGAAGATTTACCCTTTAATAAATAACCCATAAACTAAAAAAACATAACCAAACATTCACTATATGATGCATGAAAAAATTAATGACAACTAAACAACTTCATTTATGTCAAACCACATCAAGTACAAAACAGTGGAAGACCAAACCAAACATCAAAGTACATAGTGGAAGAACAAATCAAGACTCTCAAAAGACACCAAAACTCCATGCTCCACAAGCTCCAAACTCTACAATCACCGAACAACCCCAATCATCATGAGGTAGTTCTAAACACATGGGAAGAGTTACCTTTTCCCCTGTCCCGGAAAATTGCATATGCAAAAGCACAAAAGTGCCAAAGCAAGGGTGAGTATAAAACTCAGTAGGTTTCCCCAATGACTTCCCTACTCACACCACTAGGATAGAAGGGTTAGAAACATTTATATAAAAATATTTTATATAAAACATTTTCTCAAAGCAGTTTATAAATAAATATAAACAAGTTTCCCAAAACCACTTATAAGCAAAAGCATTCAAATGAAAAAAAAACAGTTTTCCAGTGAGTTATTTTTCAAGAAAAATAAGTAAACAAGCTTTAGAACCATTTTAAAAACATACCATTTTGGCATATCAAACCATTTCCCAACCCGTGCAACCAACCATGCATGCTTTGTTATGACAGTTCCATAATCATGAGTGGTTTCTCATCAATCTACCAAGTTTTCTCAAGGTAATTATTTCCCATGTGCCATTACACCTTTGGCACCGAGCACAAGGTCATATTTAAACCAAGCCTCATACATATAGTTACCATGTTCCATTAAACATTGGGCACTGAGCACAAGGTCATATTTCAACCAAGCCTCGTACATATAGTTACCATGTGTCATTACACCTTTGGCACCGAGTACAGGGTCATATTTCAACCAAGCCTTGTACATGAAACATGAAAACACACCAAATATGCCCATAAATCTTTCCAAAACACCCTTTCAAAAAAACACACTTTTTATTGAAAACCATTTCCTTCAAAACCATTTCAATGCCAAACCATTTCAATTCCAAACCATTTCAATAAAACTCCCATTTTATTGAAAATCATTTCAATGACAAACCATTTCAATTAAAAACCATTTCAATAAAACTCCCTTTTTATTAAAAACCCATTTTTCATCAACCCATGTACAATTTCATCAAATCCATAATTTAAAATCAACATTTTAAATTCCTGAAGCCAAATCACTTTCACAACAATTCAACAAGACTTCACAATTTCACTAAAACCATAAATCATCGCTAAAGAAGATTTATTATATGCATATCACAATAAATTCCATTCAAATAACCCAATTTGAAACTAATAAAATAAATTCTAACAAGAGGAGTTGAGAGAGAATCCACCTACCTTTAGGGTTTTGATGAAAACCACAACGAACGAAGAATGCATAAGAGTCAGGTTGCTTCTTCAAAAACCCGCCTTAGATCTCTTCTCCTAGAAAGACCAAGACCAAATCTCATCATATCTGGCATCCACACACTTAGATCTACCCATAACGGGCGTATATCTAAGAAATCTAGAGAAGTGGATAAGTATATATAATTATATCTAAGAAACAGAAAAAGAACGATGAAGAACGATCACATACCTCAAGAATTAGGCTTAGATTCACCAAGAGAAGCCTTCAGATCACCTCTGGAATGATGGGAGAAACCTTTTTGACATTAGAAGAAGAAAAACCCCGAGTTAGGGCAACTTAGGAGGAAAAATGATCCACTTAGAGGCAAAAACGCATGAGATTCACCTTTATAGGATCTCATTTAAGTGGCCGCACGGTTTGCTTGCACGATTAGACAAACTGTGCGCTAACCGTGCATTAGCCACTGCCTCGGAAGACCCTCCATGCACGGTTTGGCCGCATGGTTAGAAAAACCATGCGTCACCCGTGCAGAAGCTACTACTTCTAAGGCTAACCACACACGGTTTAGACAAACCATGCGTTGTCCGTGCGACTTCTCTTTTGCCTCAAAACTTCATTCAAAGTTCTCCCAACTCTCCCATTCATCACCATTAAATTTAAAACCATGAAAATCATCAATTAAGGGTTACATAATGGAAACTAGGGGTACTAAATTCTTCCCACCATTGGTCTTTCTGTCCTCACAAATTAGAAAATCTTCACCCAACTGAAAGAGTTTCGGCCTCTGCTCTTTCATTTCCTTTTCACATTCCCAAGTCTCTTCCTGAATCTAACTATGCTAACATAAAACCTACACTAGACCGATGCTTTTTCCATGCAAGACTTTATCTTACCTATCCAAAATCTGTGTTGGGATATGTATCAATGAAGCATTCAGCTCTAGGTCAACATGATCTCATCTGATCACATGGTCTGGATCAGGCTGATACTTTTTCAACTAAGATACATGGAACACATTATGCACCAAACTAAACCATGGTGGTAATGCCAACCAATATGCCACCTCTCCAACTCATTCTTGTATCTCAAAAGGGCCAATGTATCTAAAAGATAACTTGCCCTGATTCCCAAAAAGATGATGTCCATGCCTTGTAGAGATCCTTAAGAAGTCATGATCACCCACAACGAATGACAACGGTCTTCAACGGTGATCTGCATAAGATTTATGACGACTCTGAGTTGTCTCCATCATTTTTCTAATCAACAGGATCTTCTCTGTTGTTTCTTGGACAAGGCTTGGATAGACCATTGAATTTTCACCCGTTTCCACCCAGCATAGTGGAGAACGACAACGAATCCCATAAAATTCTTCTAACAGAGTCATGCATATCGAGTCTTGATAGCTGTTATTGTATGAGAACTCCACTAAGGGTATATGCTCCTCCCATGAGCCACCAAAATCCATTACACAATCCCGCAACATGTCTTTAAATGTTTGTATCATCCGCTCGGATTACCCATCTGTCTGAGGATGATACGCCGTGATCATAGAAAACTGAGTTCCAAGGGATTGTTATAATGATTTCCAGAAACAATATGTGAACCACATATTTCTATTTGAGACTATAGACACCGGTACACCATGACTCTTTACCACTTCTCGGATATAGATTTTTGAAAGATCCTCCACCGTATGAGTTTCACGAATAGGGATGAAATGGGCCGACTTGGTTAGACGATCCACTATCACACAAATGGAATCATGTTTTCGGACTGTTCTTGGAAGACCTGTAACAAAATCCATTACTATCTGATCCCATTTCCACACTAGGATATACAAATATTGTAACATACCAGCTGGTCTCTGATGCTCTGCTTTAACCTGCAGACAGGGTAAGCACCACGAGACAAACTCAGCCACCTTCCTTTTCATGCTGCTCCACCAACACTGCACCTTCAACACCTTATACGTCTTCTATGTACTTAGATGTATAGCCCATCTTGAATGGTGGTAAGCATGAAAGAGTTGTTCCTGACAAACCATAGGTATAAAAATACGATCTCTGAAACACAAAAATGAACCCCCATCAAGTTTCCAGCCCTCGATGGTCTCCCCACCATTGAGTTTTGAACTTACAACTAAACATTATGCATCAGATGTTTGTGCTTATTTGATCATTTTTACTAGATCAGGAATAAGTTTGGTAGAAAAGAAAAGTGCAAAATCACCTCAGTCTTCACATTCCAAATTAATGTCGTCTAATACCGACCTCAACCAGAATTCATATGAAGCTTCTTTCGCAAACTGAGCATATTACTTTTTACTCAATGCATCTGCCACCAAATTTCATTTCCCCAGTGTGTACATCAAGTCAAATTCAGACATCTAGAGATACTCCATCCAAATCCTTTGCCTCAAATTCAAATATCGCTGTGAGAAAATGTGTTTCAATCTTTTTTGATCCGTAAACACAGTAAATTTATCATCAAAGAGATAATGTCTCCATGATTTCAAAGCATGGACGACTATAGCAAACTCCAAATCATGTGTTGGGTAATTATTTTCATGCACCCTCAAATGCCTTGAACTATAAAGAACCACATGGTCTCCTTGTATGAGAACACATCCCAACCCTGATCCCAAAGCATCACAATACACCACATACCCCTATACTGATTCTAGTAAAATCAAGATAGGTGCTGATGTAAGCCAAACTTTTAGTTCTTGAAAAGATTTCTGACATTATTCTGTCCATAGGAATGGAGAATTCTTCTTTGTCAGAGCTGTCATTGGTGAAGATAGTCATGAGAAATCACACACAAAGCGTCGGTAGTTACCATCTAGACCAAGAAAACTTCATATCTCGAACACATTCTTCGGTGGTTTCCAAGAGATAATGGCTTCTATCTTTTCAGGATCAATAGAAATGCCTTTCTCGGAAATGACATGGCCAAGGAAACATACTTCTTGTATCCAAAAAACACACTTTGATAATTTGGCATACAAGCAATGATCTCTCAAGATTTGTAACATTGTTTCTAGGTTCACCTCACGATCAGCCCTTCTCTTTGAATAGACCAAAATGTCATCCACAAAGACTACAACAAAAGAATCCAGATATTGTGGAAATATCTGATTCATCAATGCCATTAAGATTGATGGTGCATTTTTTAGACCGAAATGCATGACTACATATTCATAATGACCATATCTACTTCTGAAAGATGTCTTTGGAATATCATCCTTCTGAACTCGCAATTTGTGATATGTTTATCGCAAGTCAATCTTGGAGAACCACTAAGCTCCCATTAATTGATTAAAAAAATAATGTGGAAGTGGATATCTATTCTTTATCATAACTTGGTTAAGCTTACGATAATCAACACGCAACCGAAGAGTTCCATCTGCTTTATTCACAAACAAAACCGGTGCTGCCCATGGAGACGTACTTGGTCAAATAAACCCTTTTCTTTCCAACTCCTCTAAATGCACTTTCAATTTCCGAAACTCTGTTGGTGCCATCCTATAATATGGAAGGGAAATAGTACTAGTCCACAAAAGGAGATCAATCGTAAACTCTACTTCCCTTAGAGGTGGTAACCCTGAGAAGTTGTTGGGAAAGACATCAAGAAATTGATCCACAACAACTGGAAAACTATGTTCCTCGATCTCTTCCATTGATACCAAAGTCAAATCTTCCAATTGGTAAGAGATAATTCTGACCATTGGTGCCAACAAGCTTTTTTCACTGCTCTTTACAATCCTCTCTCCTCTAAAGAGATTCTTGATGTCGTCCTTAGTCATGAAACTAACTGTTCTCATATAACAGATGATTCGAGCCTTGAACGTTGTCAACCAATCCATAACTAGGATTATATCATATACATCCATATCCAACATTGAGAACTACCATTTTATCTTAGCTCCATCAACAGTTATAGTACACTCTCTACACACAAAGTCTTGACATTCTGTTTCACCAAGAGGAGTTTGTAGTTTCAAAACAGAAGGCATTATTTCCAATTTTAAACATAGAAAGTCAATAGCATGAGAAGCAATGAAGGAATGTGATTCACCAGTATAAAACAACACTTTCACAAAGGTAGAATTAAAAATAATCGTACCTCTTACTATAGATGGTTCAGCCTGATCATCGACAATCATCTTCTCAGCTCCATACAATTGTTTCTTAACTATATTATTCTACTTGTTTCCTTGTTGAGGTTTCCCTGTTTGAGAAGTCATGGTATTTCGCGAATCACCATGGCTAGCTCTGTTATGATAATGAGACTGACTCTACTATCCTCGTCCTGTCGAAGCATACGATGCTTGTGACGCCTAGGAAGTGTAACGCGCACCGGAACTCGAAGCATTCCTATAATAGTGTTGTAGATTCCCCATTTGCCTGCAATTGTGACATGCTCGAGTTTGTGACAGACAGTCCCACTTTATGTGGTCTTTCGAACCACATTGAAAACAACATGCTTTGCTCTGGGGTCATAGATAAAGGTTCACTGATCCCGCCGTCTGGTTATGATTTCCACTTGCACCATGGAAATAGGTGTCCCTTTTCCTCTTGTTCCTTGTGGTAGAGTTTCCACCATTTCCTGTAGGTATCATCATTCCTCCTCCTATCGATCCTGAGATATAACGCTCAGCAATAGTCTCTTTGTTCACCATTTCTGTATAATCCGTAATATAGAGCACTGCAATCTTCGATCGAATCTCCTGCCTTAGCCTCGAATCGAAGATGTGTGCCTTCAAGGACACACTTTCTCCAACCTCTAGTGAAAAAAGGACAAAATTCATGAACTTAGCCGCATACTCTGTGACAAAGAGGTTGTCTTGTTTCAGGCTAAAAAAGTCCATTGTCTTCTAGATTTTGAACATGTGAGGATAGAATTGTTTGTTGAACAATTCTTCAAAATCCACCCATGTAAGGCCTTCATCCAATTTATCCTGCACTGCTAAATCCCACCATTGACGTGCAATATCGTCAAGCATATACGCTGCCAACTTGACCTTGAGATTTGATGGTGTGCTGATGAAATCAAAGATACGATTCATCCTACTTAGCCACACCTCCGCCTTTTTAGGTTCAGAATCACCATGAACGTTTGGTGGATTTTGCTTCATGAACTGGATGGTATGATCCACATGCCTTGGTTCATTCCTCTGGTTCCCCGAATCCACAACATGAAAATCCTGGACAATACTCTGAACCAGCTCTTTGTTCACCCGTGGTTCAGGTGCAACCACATTCTCCACAGCTTATTCAGGTTGGTTTTGACGACGCCTACTGGGTGCCATTTTCTAAACCAGCAACATCCTCTGTCAATATTACTCTCTAGAAACTGATGGATTTGTATTTCAAATTCTATCACATCAACTATCACAACATTGTTTTCCAAAACATTATTTTTCCATGTTCAAATATTTTTGAAAACATTCAACATGCCTTTTTGAAAATCAACCCTTTTTCAAAATACACCAAATATCATGTTTTCAAATTCTTTCACTTAAAACAATTTCTACATTTTTTTCTTTTCAAAAATTCTCACCTTGTAGAAAATAATAATTCATTCCTCACAATGAGATATGCAATCCTATTGGGAAGTCATTACTCTACAATGAATTCCATTCTCATCGCATTGTTTAAACCCATGACAATGAGATTTCAAACATTCTAGAAGTGTATCCAAAACACTTATGTACCCAACACCCTGGTAACTTGAAGTTCATCATAAACGGGTTAGCTACATCCTTTTATGCTTTACATTTCAAGTTATGACAATCCTACTCCTGTCTAAGATTTCAAGCCAAGGAATAGACAAGAAGTAATTTCAACTCCAAGACTAGGAACATCAATGACTACTTGTTAGGCAGGGACCGAACAAGATTACACCATTTCTAATGACCCGCCAATTCTCATTGGCTTGAGAGTAAAATAAGTCATTACTTGTCCTTAAGCGACATCCCCAAGATGCCAAAGGCTGGAAATAAATGTTGAAGGGTTTCAAATACAAGTTGGGGGACAATTTACCCTTTAATAAATAACCCATAAACCAACCAAGCATAACCAAACATTCACTATATGATTCATGAACAAATGAATGACAACTAAACAACTTCATTTATGTCAAACCACATCAAGTACACAACAACAGAAGATCAAACCAAACATCAAAATACATAGTGGAAGAACAACTCAAGACTCTCAAAAGACACCAAAACTCCATGATCCTCAAGCTCCAAGCTCCCAAGTTCCATTACACCTTTGGCACCGAGCACAAGGTCATATTTCAACCAAGCCCCATACATATAGTTACCATGTTCCATTACACCTTTGTCAGCGAGTACAAGGTCATATTTCAACCAAGCCTCGTATATGCAACATGAACACACACCAAATATGCCCATCAATCATGCCAAAACACCCTTTTAATAAAAACACGTTTTCAATTGAAAACCATCTCCATCAAAACCATTTCAATAAAACTCCCTTTTTATTGAAAACCATTTCCATCAAAACCATTTCAATGCCAAACCATTTCAATTCCAAACCATTTCAATAAAACTACCTTTTTATTGAAAACCAATTTTTCATCAACCCATGTACAATTTCACCAAATTTATAATTTAAAATCAACATTTTAAATTCAAGAATCTAAATCACTTTCACATATATTCACCAAGATTTCAAAATTTCACTAATACCATAAATCATCACTAAAGAAGATTTATTCTATGCATTTCACAATAAATTCAATTGAAATAACCCAATTTAAAACTAAGCCAATCAATTCTAATAATAGGAGTTGATAGCGAAGCCACCTACCTTTAGGGTTTTGACAAAAACCACAACAAATGGAGAACGCATAAGAAAACTGGGTTGCTTCTTCAAAAACCCACCTTAGATCTCTTCTCCTAGAAAGACCAAGACCAAATCTCATCATATTTGGAATACACACACTTAGATCTACCAATAACGGGTGTAGATCTAAGAAACCGAGAGAAGAGGAAAAGTAGATCTAAGTAAATCTAAGAAACCGAACAAGAATGATGAAGAATGATCACATACCTCAAGAATTCAGCTTTGATTCGCCAAGAGAAGCCTTCGGATCACCTACGGAATGATGGGAGAACCCTCTTTGACCTTAGGAGAAGAAAATCCCAAGTTAGGGCCACTTAGGAGGAAAAACGAGCCACTTAGAGGCAAAAACGCGTGAGATCCACCTTTATAGGATCTCATTTAAGTGGTCGCATGGTTTTCTCACACGGTTAGACAAACCTTGCGCTAACCGTGTGTTAGCCACTGCCTCGACAGACCCTCCACGCATGGTTTGGCCACACGGTTAGACAAACCATGCACCACCTTTGCGGAAGCTACTGCCTCAAGACCAACCATGCACGGTTTTTCCGCACAGTTTAGACAAACCATGTGACATCCGTTCAACTTCCCCTTTGCCTCAAAACTTCATTCAAAGTTCTCCTGACTCTCACATTAGTCGCCCTTAACATTAAAATCATGAAAATTATCATGTAAGGGTTACATACTAGAAACTAGGGGTACTACAACAAGTATCATTTACCTCATATATATGATATTTTTGAACAGCTCTAAAGAGAATAGTATTTATCAATGATTCATCTTAGGTTAGGGTACCATCAGTTAAAGTTGATGGAGGAATATATTCCTAAGATTTCTTTTTGGACTAGATGTAAATTTCTTTTCATTTTCGCTCAATATTTATAGTATTAAGGATATATTTAATAAATATATAAAATATTTATGATATTATCATGAATATGTAAGTATATATTATTATTTACCTTTCTTTGTTTCCATTCATTATAAAATGAAAATATCACTTGTGCATACATACAAACTATCATCTCCACAAAGTGATACAATTAACTTTTCATTACCACTTTATATGAAGGGTTGTAAAAGGGTATAAAATGAATATATATTTTATTTATTATATTATAAAAATTATGTAGATGATTAAACCATGATCAAAGTGCATAGACCAAAATCATAAAACTGAAACATGCATGGGAAATAGAATAGTTAACACACCAACACTGATTTTAATGAATAATAGTTAATAAATACATAATTGGAAATTATTAGTGAATGATATATTTTAATATAATAATAAGTATGTTTATTTTGTATATATATATATATATATTATCATTAAAAATTAATTATACATGAAGTTGAGAGAACATATAAATAAATCCATGACCTAAGGTAAGGGTTTATATTACATGCTCATTTTCTTTAGTGATTGTCAATGTTAAACTTCCATTTTGGTAAATTATATGATAGTTATATTTTAAAACCCATTAATTTCATTATACTTTGTTTATTTTTGGGTTTTTCAAGTTTTCCTTTCATTTTTCTCTATTTGATACTTAAAATAATGGATAAAATGTTACTAAGAAAAGCTGACATTATTTATTCTTTTGTCATCGGGAAGGGTTGAGAATCTTTCTCCTTCATATCTGTGTTATTCAAAATGTTTAAAATAATTTTTTATCTATACTTAGATGTTTGAAAATAGTTATTTTTACTTCCATTTAATTTCTTTAGAAATTATTAAGAGTAATCTTTTCAAATGTTTTTTGTATGACTCACTTTTGAATTTTTACAAAAGTGTAAAAATAATGTTCTTTTTTAAAATATATGGAATAAACAAATTTTATCACCATCATATACTTATTTCCTCATGAAGATTAATTTATAAGTTTAAAATGTTTTACAAAGAAATTTATACTGCCATAATTATAGCATTTTATGTATTAAAAGTCGCTAAAAGAAAAGGATATTTTCTCATATTTTCAAAGAACATTTTTAATGATTTGTAAAAGATATTTTTCATCTATTAAAACGTCCTTTAAGAATTTTTATGATTTATAAGGGATATGAACTTATGATACCATCAAATTTATTTCTTTGTATATATTATTATGATGATGTTTTAAGTATGATTCTATGAAAACACATTGCTTTCCCACATGTTAATTAAGTTATGATGAAATTTTTATGAAACCCATTTCTTTTCAATGAGTTATTTTATGATTATTGTTTTAATGATCTTGTAGAAAACATATGTATAGTTTTCATTATGTGATAGGTGTTTTCATAATTATATATCCCTCTAATGAATTGGGTAAATATTTATACATCATGAGATAACTATGTTATGTGTTAACCTAATTTCATGTTAAAAACATTAACCATGGACCTATTCATATTATCAAATGTTCATAATTTTAAGAATAGACCTGTATTCATGTCTATAATTTTATGTGGGGACTTGATTTCATGTCCTTAAAATAATGATTAGACCTTTTGTTGTTTACTCATGTTCACAAGGCTATGATTTCCTAAGTTTATTCTTCTTTCACATTCATATGTTATAGGCTCATGTAATGCTCCATGGATCATGAATTTGGAATCATGATAATACATATTTCTTATTTTAGGCTAAAATCGTTATTCCATGACTTGTGATTTATGGTTTGGATGGATTGGGTACGATTCTTGTAAGTTTTAAAAAATTTCTCGTACCCTTATTCTTATCTTGTGATCACTTAAGATAATTTACTTATATATACCATATCTATCCTTATTGAGAATCAAAGATCACCCCTTTTATGTTTTAACATTTCTTAGATTATGAGTAAGGGTATTAATTAGGATAATCCTATAAGGGTACAATATGTGAAGAATTTTATGGAATATGTCAAATATATTTTAGGAAAATAATTTGTTCATGTATCTATTCTCTATGGAAACTGAAATATTATGATGATTGAGTATGTATTATTGTGATAATTATTGAATATTCATCTAAGATAATTTAATTTTATATAATATATTCTTAGTTTTCTATAGTTTATAGTAGAGAGGGGTTTAGTTATTTTTAGATGTCGTGATTATAAAACATGTGTGAAAACCCTAAGTATATATCATACAAATTATGTTATAATTTAGTATACCTTAGGATTTATTTTCTTACTATGTGACTGATCACTCTAATTATTATTACTCAAATACTTATATTATCCATTTGGGTTTTAGTCAATGGTTGGAACCAAGTTGAACCATGTTAATAATAACTATAATAGATAATTAAATGATTTTACTCATTATAAATCAAATGGCATGGATGATAAAATTTAAAACCTTTTAGAAATGATTTTATAACTCTTTGGAGTAATTAAAAATGATTAAAATCATGTTAAACTTACAAACACACTAAAGAAGTAGAAATCTGGAATTTAGACTTTTTTCTGGAAATGTAAAAATTCCTTTCATGGTTATTCTAATACACTAATTATTAATAAATAAATTAATATGATGGAAAGGATATTTTCAATTCTCCAATGCATGAATCATGAGAAAGTTATTTCATCGGTCTATCACTTAGAAGGTGAATCTATTCAATGGTGGACTCTAATCAAGAACACAAGACAAGAGGAAGAAATAAACTCCTTGTCTTGGGAGGATTTGAATATGTTATTTATTAATAGGTTATTTTTATATACTCTTCATACTAAAATGGAGAGGGAATTTTTAGAATTGAAGTTGATGGATGATGAATCAATCATACCTATGGTGAAAATTTTATAATAATTTCAAGCTATGATTCTGGTTTTTTCATTGATCTTGAAAATAATATTAATTATTTATTTTTTGTCTTAAAACCAAATATTCAAAGGTAATTATCCATAATAGAATTTGGAGGCTATAAATATTTTGTTAGATGTGCACCCAAAGTGGAAATGGAAACTAGAAACTCTCATTCTAATGGTTTTAGTGATAAAAAGTACGATGGAGTTTCATTGAAACTCCAATGGTATGTAACATGGAGGGAAGAAGTTTCAACCACCGATATTCTAAAAATGTGGGAAGAAGTACTCAGGTAATTGACTAAAATGAACAGTAGTATATTTCAAGTGTGGGATATCAGGTCATCGAGATCTTGATTATTGAGAGGAGAAGAAGAGTCTAGTCAATGTAATGGATGATAATAAGATTCAAACTAGTACACCACCCACACTTCAGTGATTCGTATTCAAGGAGTTTGGGAATTATACAAATCAATTCCCTAATACAAGGTCTCATTGTTATAATAATCCTCAATAACCTCTAAAGTTAATGGGAAAATGGAAATTTGATGTAATCAAAACTACTGAAGTGAACCATGAGAACAAAGTGGTGAAAGGTGCACTTATCATCCACTCTATAATTGTAAATGTTTTATTTAATTCAGGTTTTAACCACTCTTTTATATATATATAATTTGATAAGGATTTCATATCACTACCTCAAATATTATATGTTGAGTTAGTAGTGAAAACTCTTAATGGTATAATGATTGCATATCAAGTACAAAAATCCTCCCTGATAGAAGTTTGTAGGAATATACTTCCTATAAATTTTATTATTTTACCTATAGTTGAACTTGATTTGGTATTGGGAATATATTTAATCTCTTTATATAGATATAATATTAATTTCTGAGTAAGGGAAGTTACATTTTTTATTTTGAATCAACATATAATCATCTATAGGTGAGAGGATGAACATGAAATTATGATTGAAATTAATTCTATTATATGGGTACCTATTCATGATGGGAATTTATCTCAAATGTTTGGAGAGAAACTAAACAATAAAGATATTCCTATTGTTCAAGAAAATGTTGATGTATTTCTTGAGGAGTTTCATAGTCTTCCTCTAATTTGTGAAGTTTATTTTTCAATATAACTCATATATTATTCCACACCTATTTCAAAAAAACCTTATAGAATGAACTCAATTGAGTTGTAGTAATTGAATAATAAACTCCAGGAGAATCTATAAAAAGGATTCATATACACTAGTATGTCACCATGGGGTGAACTTATTCTTTTTTATTAATAAGAAAAATATGTCAATGTGTGTTTTCATTAATTATTGTAAACTTAACAAGACAATTATCAAGAACAAGTATCCTATAACATCCTATACCATATATCAATGATTTTTTGGATTAATTTTAAGGACCTAAATACTATTTAAATATTGATATTTGATCAGGATATTATCAGTTGAGGGTCAAAAGGGAGGATATACTGAATACATCCCTCCATACAGTATATGGAAATTCTGAATTTACAGTTATTCCATTTGGACTTACAAATCCCCTTATATATTTATGGATGTAATAAGTATAGTTTTTAGATATTACCTTGATTGGTTTATTTTCGTCTTTATAGATAACATTCTAATATATTCTATGAATAAGGAAGATCATTAATATTATTTGAGGATTGTGATGAAGAACTTGAGGAAGGATAATATATATTCCAAGTTTTCCAATAATGAATTTTGGTGAAAGAAAGTTTCATTCATGGGTCATGTAATCTCAAGCTAGGGTATATCAATAGATCCTTCAAAGAAGGAAGTTATTGAGGAATGAACTAAACCAAACATAGTGACAGAACTTTTTATTTTACTTAGGTTTGATGGATACTATCGACACCTTTTGAAAAAAAAATATCTCTAATATCAGATCCAATAACCATGTTTTTATGGAATGGATCAAATTTACTTTGGATAAATTAATGTAAGGAAATTTCCAAGGAGCTATAATGAATTTTGGTTATTCTGCCTATGTTCAAACTACCCTCTAATAGAGAGTGGTCTTAGATCTATAATGGTTCTTTAAAGAAGGGACCAGGATGCATCCTCATCCATAATGATATAATGATATATTATTCCACATGAGTATTAAAGGTTAATGAGAAAATTACCCCAACTCATGATTTGGAGCTGGAAGAGGTAATTTTTCTCTTAAGATATAGAGGTATTGCTTATATGGTGAAAGGTGTGATATAAACACAGATCATAAAATCATAAAGTATATATTCACATAGAAATAGTTGAATATAAACCAAATGAGATTCTTAGAGTTGGTAAATTATTATTACTACTCGATATATTACCACCTTTGGAAGGTGAATAAGGTGGTTGTTGCTCTGAGTCAAAATAAAAATGCTATTTTTTCCATGACAATGATTTAAAGAGATCCAATACTTATGGATTTTCAAATGATGAACCATGAAATCATATGGAAAGGTGGAAATCCTATATTTCTTAGATGAATTTTCAATTATCCATTCATATAATGATTAAGGAGGCATAGAAATAATATTTAGAGCTAAAAAAATTAAGTATTATTTTGGATTTCAACCTTAAATGCAATGAAATAATCAGATTTTGGACCTGGGTATGTGTCTCATCAATACCATAATTAAAGAATGATTTCTTGGATAAAGAATATAGTTCATTATTCTTTATTCATTATATAAACATTAATATGTATAGATATCTCAAAGAGTATTTCTGGTGGGACAACATCAAAAGGGATATTAATGGTTATATATCCCAATGCCTAGTATGTCTACAATTAAAGATTGAATATCAAATGTCTAATGGTATCTTACAACCATTAATCATACCAGAATGAAATTGGGAAAACATCACCATGGATTTAATCATAGGACTCTCCAAGACATCAAAAGGACATAACTTCATTTGGGGTGTGGTAGATCGCCTTACGAAGCCAGGTCATATTATTTTTATCAGATAATATTTCTCAGTTGATCATATTTCTAATATATACATTAAAGAAGTGTTAATATTTTATGGAGTACTATATTTTGTTCCATCTGAATGAGATTCAAGGCTTAAATCATTGTTCTAGATAAGTATTAAGAAATCATTTAATGCAAATTTGAACTTTAGAACTACATAGAATATTTTGAAATATGGTCAGTGTAAGAGGACAATTAAAATCAAATAAGATATTATGAGATATTTATTTATGTATTTAAAAGGTTTTTAAGATCATTACCTTACTCTACTAAAATTTTCCAAAAAATAATAGCTTCCATGCAACCATTCAGATGAATCCTTATAAAGCTTATTATAGTGGGAAGTAAGGAAGTCCAATGTTTTGGGATGAAGTTAGAGAAAAAAATCTATTGGAACCCAGGATATCTTAGGAAATGGAAGAAAATATTATATAAATTCAACAATACTTAAGGAATCTTAGAGTATATAGAAGAGTTTTTCTGGCCATCATTGACAAGATCTAGAGTTTAAAGTTTGTGGTAAGGTATTCGTTAGAATATCTATATGAAATAAGGTTATGAGATTTGTAAATAAGGGAAATTTATGACCTATACATATCAACACCTAAGATAATCTTTATCGGATCAAGATGTTATCTTATCACTTAGTGCTTCCATTGAACCTCTCTCATGTTCATGATGTGTTCCATGTATCACTTTTGAGAAAGTACATACCAAATCATTCATATGCACTAAAATTAGAGTTTTTACCACTAGATAATTATCTATCATATAAGGAGAAACTAGTAAAGATTTTTTATATAATAGACAAATTTTTGTGTAATGAAACCAATCACTTGGTCAAATTTTTATGGTGATACTATAAATTTGAAGAAGTTGTGTGGGAACCCAAGGATGTGGTGAGGCAGAAGTTTCCTCATTTGTTTATATCAAAGTAAAATAATTTTGAGGAAAATAGTATTATAATATAACACCAAAATATTTTAAAATATATATTTCACTTTAATAAATTTAAAGTGTTTGATATCTTTCTTTACAAGTAGCGTTGATTTTAAATGAACCATGTTATACTATTGAAATATTATTATTAAATGTAACAATTATCGTATAGTTTTTGGATTTATGGGTATGAATAGGACTAACTAAATTATGAAAAAAATGTATAAATATACTCCTAAATAGAAATTTTTTTATTATTTATTATGAAATAATTACCCAAAATTTTAATGATAAGAATAAAATTACATAAGACCAAATTTGTAAAGAATTTTGTTTTCTATATAATATTTATGTGTATCAAAATAAAATATATTGACCACCACTAATAAATGATGAAATATATTTATAATTTATATAAAAATGAAAAATAATTTATTATTTTATTATTCATTGGATATAAATAAATATAAAATAATTTGAAGGGAAAGGTATATTTTTTTCAAAAAAAACTATTTTTATTATAGACAATGTATTTTATATTAATAAATTGAATTAATAACTATTTATTAATTATTTTAATGAAATTTTAAGATAATATATTTGATAAAATATATTAATATTCAAATAATTATTTTTACTAGGCATGGCATGAGAATAAAATCATTATTATGCTTAAAATATATTTTTCTCTAAAAATGGTTTTTATGCATTTTATATGAAGATATTATAATTTTTTTATGAAATTTATATGTATTTAACCTTATAAAATGGATTTTATATTTTTAATTCATATAATTAATATTATTTAATAATTTAAACTTCATTTATTTCCATAATAAATTGTTACCATGGTAAAAATCTTATTTGCATGATAAGGGTTAAAGGGGTTAAAAGAGGGGTTAACCTAAGAGATAAGGTTTAAGATAACACAAAACACTTGATTAAATATAATTGGTTGATTTTATTTTTAAATTAACTTATTATAATCTAAACTATGAGAATTTTTCTCCACTTGACTTGAGTAACACCTATATTATAGAATTAATTTTCAAGTATTTACATGTTTTCTTCCCACGTCACTTATAAATGGGCACCTCATATTCTCACCTTTCTACACCACTTGAGCACTATAGTTTAGAAAATACATACAAAAATACATTCCCAAACATTCTACACGTTACCTATAGTCTCTAGTATCACCAAAATACCATCTCAAGAAATTATAAGGTGTAATCCAATGGATGATACCTAAAGAAGAGGTAATTGTCTTTACTGGTCTACTTCAAGTTTTTTTCTTCCTTAACTTACATAAAATATTATATAACCATATTTACATGATTATACAAGTATATTTACTTTAATAAAATTATTTATGTTAATTTTATATCTATTTTATATATCTTTTATTCCTAATGAAAAATAAAAAGCATGTCCATGAATACGTACGGACTACCGTCTCTATGAAGTGATGTATTTTATTTTCCATCACTATATCTCATGGAAAGTTATATAGATATATTTAATGGTTATATATTGTTTTTTAAACATACTTATGATTATCTAAAGGTAAAATATAATCTACCTTCTTACATTCCCATCTATTGGAAAATGATAATGTTGCTCGTACGTATGTGTGGACTACCACCTCCATGAAGCGATGTGACTCATTTTTCATTTCCTCATAACATGTATATTAATAAAGGATATATTTAATGAATATATATGATATTTAAGATATTATTATTATTCTATCAATATGTACTATTATTTAACTTTATTTCTTTCTATTCATTTGAAAATGACAATATCACTCGTATATACGTATGGACAAATGTCTCCATGAAGTGATGTAATTCATCTTTTATTACCACTTTAATGAATGGTTATAAAAGTAAATATAATTAATAAATATGATTCTTATTAAATTATTAATATTTTTAATGTTATTCAAACATGACCATGGGTAAAGTATCATAACCTTTGAACTGAAACTTCCATGGGAAACAGAATAGTTAACACCCAAATGTTGATTTTAATAAATAATTATCAATAAATGGGTAATTGGAAATTATAAGTGAATTATATATTATAAGATAATAATTAATATGTTTCATTTATATATTTATAATAAATCTAAATTTATTATATTGGAAATTAAAATTTCATATAAATAAATTTAAGACCTAAGGTAGGGGTTTATATTACAATCTCATTTCTTTTCATTATTATCCACATTAAATTTACATTGAGGAAAATTATGTGAACCTTATCTTATAAACCATGTATATTTTCTTATAATTTGGTTATATCTATGATTTTTATGCTTTCTATAAATTTTCCTCTCTTTTGTTCTTAAATTTATCAAGAAAATATTTTTAAGAAATGTCAACCTTATTTATTATTTTTGTGTTGTGAATCTTTCTCCTCTATGTCAATTTTATTAAAAATATTTCATATAAGTTTTTATCTACATATAAATGTTTGGGAAAAGGTTATTTTTAATACCATTTAAATTATTTACAAATAATTTAAATTAATCTTTTAAAATGTTTTTTTATGACTTATTTTTAACATTTTATAAAAGTGTGAAAATAATACTCAATTTTAAAATTTACAACATGAATGGATTTTATATCCATTATATGATTTATTAATAATGATTATTCATTTAAAAGTTCAAAATGTTTTATAAATAAAATCATATTCCCATTTTTCTAGGAGTTTTAGTTTTAAAAGCCACTATAAGAAAAATTATGTTTTCTCATGTCTTCAAAGCATAGTTTTAATGCCTTTATAAAAGAGATGTTTCATCTATGTAAACATATTTTAAGGATTTTTATTCTTCACTATGTATATTATATTATGATCCCATACACTTTATTTACTTATATGTATTGTGATGATGATGTTTCAAGGATGATTCTATGAAACCTATTACTTTACCATTTATTAATTAAGTTACGATGAAATCTTTCTAAAACCTATTTATTTTCCATGATTTATGATATGATGAGTGTTTTTATGATATTTTAGTAATTATTTATAGTTTTAATTATATTATGGGTGGGCCTAGAATTATATATCCCCCCAATACCTTGGGTAAATATTTATATCTCATGAGATAACTATGTTATTCATAAACCTAATTTCATGTTAACAGCATTAAGGATGGACATGTTCATATTATTTTATGTCCAAAAAAATTGTGAAAACTAAGTTTTATGTACATAATTTAATGTGGAGACATAATTTCATGTCTTTAAAATGATGATTGAACCAATTGGTGTTTATTCATGTCCACAATACTATGATTTTTTAATTTTATTCTTATGAAAAATTCCTATGTTATATGTTCAATTTATGCTCTAGGGATCATGATTTTGGATTTATGATTATATTTATGTCTTATTCTAGGTTATAATAATTATTCCATGAATCGTGATTTATAATATTGGATGATTATTTATAATATTTAAAAGTTGTGATCATGTTCTTATACCATTGTTTTTATCTTATTCTCCATTAAGATAATTTATTGAAATCTCCCATGTTTACTCTTACTGAGACTTTAATATCACCCCTTATTATATTTCCACTTTCCCAATGTTATGGATAAGGGTGATAATAATGATTATCCAATAAGGATAGTACATGTGAAAAAAATTGGTATATGTTGAAGATATTTCATGAAAATAAGTTTTTATATATCTAGTCTCCAAAGACACTAATCCTTTATGGTCCTTTGGAATTTATTATTGTGATATATATTGAATATTCATCTAAAATGATGTAATGTTTATATAATAAATGTTTAGATCTCTATATTGTTGGGTTGTTGGTTGAGTTTTTGAGAGACCTTGGATAATTCTTGGAGTGTGTGATGAGTTATGAGTAATATAGGTGTTGTTCCCTAGGGTGATTTGGGTAGGTATGAGAATATTAGGCATGGTGATGATGGGTGATATAGTTTTACATTTCACACCTTGTGAGGATCACCCTTCTATGGAGGGTTTAAGACTTAGTTTACATCATTGGTGGGGTAAATCCTATAGGACTATACAAGATGGGACGAAGATGGGTTTCCTATAAGTGATGTGTGGAGAGATATCATAATGAAGGTGTGGGATGGGGCCCAGGTGTAAGTTTGGGTAATTGTAAGGAGATTTGTTGGTGGGTTTACAAGGGGTCTTAAAGCAAGTAATATTATAATGGTCCCTAGTAGCGATACCCAATGTCATGTGAGGTTTTGTTGATGTATGGGTCAGCTAGATGAGGCATAAATCTAAAAGAACCTATATTATATGTGGCTATCATGGAGTGAAAAGTAAATTTATGTATTAATGATATAGTATGGGTCTGAAGGATCCTAAAAGACACCCTGATGGGTGAGAAGAATATTCTTAAAGGATTGGCATGTTGGAAATGTGTGACTAAGGTGATTCTGAGGAAATTAACCTACGAGGATAGATGGATGATGATATATATATCAATGTGTGGGGATAGGTTTTTATATACTATCACTCTTATGATATGATAGTGATAATGTGAGACATATTGTGTTCCTAGTTTTCTATCGCTTTCATGTGTCAGCTGGTTGTGACACTTGCCCGGAATGATATGTGAGGGATGCATGGATTGGACCTTACCTAGGGTAGTGGTCAGGTTGTGACATAGTCTTGAGTGAGAGGGAGGTGGATGATGTGGTAGACCCTAACCAGAGTTAGAGTTTATTGGTTGGGATATATGGCCTTCACTTAAGTTATTTGGTGTTGTAAGGGGCTTCCATGGGTGATAGGGTATTGGTCCACTCGTGCTTGTGGGACCCACCCTGTGAGAGGGGAGTGCTCAAGTTATAACCTCATCCTAAGTGAGATGGTGGTTAATTTAGTGTGATAAATCACATGATAGATAGGTTTTGGATTGGATTATTTATGGGTAACCTACCATTAGATAGAGGGGTTGGTTGGGGTACTTGGTATGGGTCCTTCTCGAAGTGAGAGGGTAGTGGTCAGGACTTGATGAACACCCTACCATGCATATTCGGGTATGGGTTGAGTACTTATTGAGATTCACTACCCTAATTATTTGGGTATGATGAAACAAGGTGAATTTAATATTTAATATCTTAAATAAGGTATTTAGAGTTATAATGGTGGCCTAGTTTTCATATGATGACCTGATCCACATGAAGTCATGGTGGCTAGGTTTACACAAGACTTTCTAAGGCACGTGTGTGTGCTTGTTTATTCACATAATTTATTTTCCTTTTGAATAAATTTATATTATGGTGTCTACTAGTGGAACAAGGTTAGAACCTACTAATATGTATTTCTTACGCCCTACATGGGAACTCTAGTGCAAGTGTAGACCTTATATCTAATCTATAGGTCTGAGTATAGGTTGTGTTATGGATTGGGTTGGATAAGCTTGATGGGGTATTGGATATGGGGATTAGGGTGAGGCATAAAAATGTATGTAGAGCCTATTGTGTATTTTGTTTCAATTATCTATTTTATATATGTGATCAACCTAGTGGATGACTAGTCTATATATCTCGAATGCTTTTTTATGGTGCTTTCTTTATAGCATGATTTGTATTTCTAGATTTTTTTATACACTAATGCTTCTTATCTATGATTTTTGGTTATTTTACTATTATTAATGGTTATTATACCAATATAATAGTCTCCTTGGTGTATTATTAGTCCCTCACCACTAGTTGATAGCCTCTGGAATATGGGTAGGCACTCTTCAGGTCACATGGCACATTAGTGGGGGAACTAGTGAGTGGTCTTTGGACAGAACGTCACACTCCCCATGGGGAAACATTTGAAAAAATGTAACCTTTTTCACATAATACTTCTAGTTTTTTTCTTTAACTCAAAAAAAATAATTTGGATCCATTTGATATGGTTTATTTGATATGGGTTTTTCATCAGATATAAGATTAATAGAGAATTCAACTTCTCGATCAGGTATAAATCCAGGTAATTCATCAGGGAATTCATCAATATATTTTTTCACAATATATATGTATTATATTCTAAAATCCTCATTAAACTTCATAGATTTAATTTAATATATTTATTAAAAAATTATTTCATAAATATTTTCTACTCAGCTGGTTCTTAAGAATATTCAAATAATGAAATATTCCCACAAAAAATAAGTAATTACAAACTTTCCTTACCTGTTCTAAATTATTTGTCTCTATAATAAATTCTTGATTTTTAACTTGATATAAAATACATCCCCAATATTACCTCAAAATACAACGTAAGTATGATGATAATATTTTCAACTTGAAAACACCCATGTATTTTAATGTGAACTTCTTGGTATATCTTTGTTTCAATCAAAGTACCACTTGCTGTTATAACTGATAAATCATTCCTTAAAGCATCTAAGGTGATTCAATATTTTTTGAAAACATGTAAGATATAAAATAGTGTATATATATAATCAAATAATTTATTATATAACTTTGAGTGTATAATTAAATTACCCACAATAAAATCATTAGAGCTTCATCTTTAGTTTTTATGATTGAAAAATATCATCCTTGATCCTCAATCCTATTCTAGGTTATATTTCCTTAGCACATGAGGCATTGATTAGAGTAATGTACCATATATTAATAGTTAAAAAATCGCACATTGATTTCTTCTATATTTCCTCTTCTCTCCTGAATTTGATGACTTTTCTCTTCAAATTTAAATCATACACTCAATCCCCTTGTGAAATCCCCTGAGTGTTGCTGCACAAATTTATTGTATATAAGGAAATCCACTCTTCCTTATTTTTTTCTGTAAGTTCATTCCACATTGTAATCAATCATCATATTATTTTTAGGTTTCCCTTTATAAATAAAATTTTTTGGAAACTCTTTATAATTATTTATATGACTTCTTACAAACTCTGAATATGTTGAAAGAATTTTGAAATGAATGATCTTTGATAACTTGGACTTAAACCAATAAAATAAATGATAAAACTTTATTTATAGTTTGGGTAGATAATCTGAAACATACCTTACTAAACTCATGAAATTATCCTCTTTCTCAACCACCATATCTTCTTCATTTTATCGTAAATTCAAGAATTTCCTTTCTATTTTAGCATATTTCTCCCAAGGAAAATATTTTTCTAGAAAAATCACCTAAAATAAATTCCACTCCATGCTTTCTATCACTTGTACTTTCTTAGTTTTTTAATCAAGTACCATCATTGGCCAAAATCTCCCCTTAAATGACACATATCCATGAAAAAAATTACTTCTCGGTACACCCCAATGCAAAAAATATATTCTCTAGAAAAATTATCCAATTCTTTGACACTATTGGATTAGTAGACCCATTGATTGATTAAGGTTTTTGCCTCATAAAACAATCTAAGTAGGTTGATCCCTGGTGAGGGGAAACTGGTTTCTCTATAAAATCTTGGTTATTTATTATAACCTAAATCAGTTACTATGGTATAGGAATAATTTTTTTAACCCCTGCATTAACTCTAAAATATCAATCATCTAGACAATACCCACATTTTTCTTGATTATTAGGTTGGTTTCAATTCCTTTTATCAAGCACTATTATCTAATAAATAGAATGAATTAATTAGTAATATTATATTCTACTAACATATAGAACATGAATTATATATATCGTGTTTTCCTAAAATATGGTATTATGCCTAGGATACCTATCAAAATATTTCTTGAATAATATCTATAATTTTATAGAAGTGAAATCTATGTTTTATACTTATGTTCTTTTAAATCAAGTTCCTAAGGTTTCTACCAAACCTTTCTATAATACCAACTATAACACCCCCAAGCCTAGTGACCTAGATTTATAGGGTTATTTATTACATGGTAATTAGATTGCATGAGATTACATTCCCAAAATTATGGTTCAGTAGTCCTTAAGAGACTAGATACTTAAACATTACATTACAACAATACATATTATATAATTTGAGTAAAAATAATTATTTCTTAATGTTATCCATAGAGATGATCACATATAGTATTTTTATTCATTAACTAGGGAAATGGGAAACAAAAATAAAGGGTGATATTAGACTCTTAGTAAGAGACAAAGTATTGTGGAAGCTAACATAGCATAATAATGGAATGAGTAATATAACATGCATAAATAAACAAATTATGTCATATAAATGAATACATAAGAAAAACATAATCCATGTATGAAAAAAGAATAAAATAATCAAATTGATGATCTTATAATGATGGAAATTACTAGAATTCATAATATTGTACATCATATACGTACCATCAAGGCCTGGTTATATGTTATCATACATAAAGGGAAAGGGAACTCCCACTACCCTATCATAGTTGTCTCATGAGACCTACGATTGCATTGTAGTAATATATAATTATAGGAACCACCCATAAAATTAAAGTATAATTAATTCCATTGTATACTAAAATTACATAGTCAGTATATGGAATAACATTCAAGGATAGAAAACTTAGAAATACTTGGAAAATTGATCAATGAATATTGTTTTATAAGATTTTCCCATATAGAATATTGGATTATATGGGTATGTCAATATTTTTCACCATTAAATGAATCAATAAGTACATATAGGTGAATTCCCTTGAAACTTATTGTCACGACCCATCCTCGGGGCCCGTGCCATGACTACCCCAAGCCCGCCTTCTATAGGCCAGGGGCTAGCGACTAGCACCAAGGCGTAAATCCCAGATAAAGGGAAGGCATTGCCTTTGTAGAGTAAACAAGCACCACAGAGTAAGCAAGCGGAAAAGTAAACACTAAGTAAAAATTGTAACAAGCTGCGCTAAAAGTAAAGGGGCCGAAAATACAAACCCAACTGTAAAGTACAACTGAAAGGGAAAAACAGCAACTGAAAAGAAAAGCCACAGCGTCGAGCCGTCCTCTGGAAGTCCCACCTGAAGGGTGAGCACAGATAGCCTCCACAGCTCCTCGGTCCAGCCGTCTGCTCCGAGTACGCCCCGCCCAGTGGTCCACCTCCAGGTACCGTCCTGCTCCGCAAGCCTCCACCACGATCAGCGATGTCCGTCGTCTGCAACCAACACAACGAAGTGCGGGCATAGCCCGTGCAGGGGTGAGTATAAGCTACTCAGTAGGGACCCCGAGACCCCTAAAGGTCTCCCGAAATCCACAAAGGATAAACCACAATGGAAAGATACAATCACAAAGTAACATCCGACACTGCTTAGGTATATGCCCATACATATACCTAAGTCATCAATCCCCGATCGGCTCCAACATCCGAGCCCAAGAACAACTCATTCCACACAGGAAAGCAAACGTATACCCACACAGGATAGCTCAACACAATCCACAAAGGAGAGTAAACCGTAAATCCACACAGGATAGTTCAACACAATCCACAAAGGAGAGTAACACAAGATTCAGCTCACACAGGTATACTTCTTGTATGACGATAAAGATGATCACTGATCCATCTAAGTTGTCGGACCCACTGAGGATTGATAGGTACTAACCCCCGCAATGACCCACACAGGATCAGACCCACATAGGATCAATAGATAACTAACCCCTGCAAAGACCCACACAGGATCGGGCCCACACAGGACCTGTAGGCGCTGGCTCACACAGAACCGCTGAGCACTGACCCACACAGGATCTGTAGCACTGATCCACGTAGGATTGCTGAGTGCAGTAGTCGTCGCAGTCCACTGAGGATCTCTGCACAGTCGTCGTCGCAGTCCACTGAGGATCTCTGCACAGTCGTCCTCGCAGTCCACTAAGGATCTCTGCATAGTCGTCGTCGCAGTCCACTGAGGATCTCTGCACAGTCGTCGTCGCAGTCCACTGAGGATCTCTGCAAAGTCGTCGTCGCAGTCCACTGAGGATCTCTGCACAGTCGTCGCTATCGAAGTAGCAGTAGCAGTCAGCTCTAGGGTTCCCGCACACAGCAAGCTCGTTCGGGAGGGTCCGCTCCACGAGACGAGAGGCTGATACATCAACTGACACAAAGTCCGAAGTTGATGTATCCAAAAGTTCTGTATCGTCAACAGGAACTCAACGTCGCAGACGGTGTGTCAATCGGACGCCCGGTCTGAGAGTTATTGGCTTTTTCCTCCCAGGGGCCCGGTTGGTTTTTAAGGCAAAACCAACCCGACTATACTCCACCTGCGTCCAAACCTCGGGCGGAGTGAGCCAAAAGATCCATCTCACTTAGAGGAATTCAACGAAGTCGACGGCACGTCGATCGGACGTCTGAAGCTCAAGATATGAGTGTTTCCGGTCCGAGGGCCCGGTTGGTTTCGTGTACGAACCAACCCGGACGAACTCAAGGTATTCCGAAACCTTCAGTGCGATATAATGAAACGACCGTCTCGATCCAAAGATTGTGTTTCCTCTGACGGCGAGTCGTTTGGAGGCCCGTAGCTCAAGTTACGGGCAAAAGACCGAAACGGTCTGAAGACGGGGGGGTCCGGGTCCAGGCCGACCCGGCCCGACCCCCCCTGGGTCGGCCGAACCGGGTCGACCCGACCCGGTCCGACCCGGTCCGACCCGTCTGGACCCGGTCCGGTCCGGCCAGGGCACGGCCCGGCCGGTCGGACTGGCCTGGCTCGGCTCGGCTGAGTGGCCGAGCGCGGTAGCCGCGGGGCGCCGCCCCCGCAGGTTGAGGATGTCGCGGCCCTCGAAGGGCCGCGCTGGACTTCAGCGGACGCGGCATGTTGCCGCGTCCCGTGTGGGCGAGCCGGACCCGCGCAGCTGCGGGTCCGCTGGCCGCCGCCACCGCGGCTTCAGCCGCGGCGGCCTCTTCGGGCGGCGCGCCGGGGCGCCGGGGACCCACAACGCCGAAGACTTTCGCGGGCCACCGGAGTTGCTCCGGTGGTCTGTTTTCCTTCCCATATGCGCCGTTGTTCCTCCCGGGTTCCATTCTTCACTGCGGGATCATCAAAACGCCCTTGCGTCACGTTTTGTCGTCGCCTGCCAAATCCCCACAACAACGAAGAATGGCGGAGGGTTGTCGGGCCGTGTTCGTTTGGCCCGCACCCTCCACGTTAGACGGTATCAATCGGGAGGATAAAACAACATATCCAAAAACAATTTTAATAAAATAAAATTGTTCATAAGAATCCCGGTTCTTTATTTTAAAAGAAACGATCACGGGAAAATAAAACATTCAAATAAAACCCCTACCTCGTCAAGTGTCGCATGTGCGTTCTTCGCGGAATTGATCGTCGCGGAAAGAGGCGATCATCGCGTCGCGGAAGGCATCACGTCATCGCGGAAGGGCGTCGCGTCGTCGCAGAATACGGTGCGCATCGACGAACTCCGAGGTTCAAGAACAACAGATTTAATTTTTAATAATTAAATCCATCTTGAGTTAAAAACTACAAAGGATTTTAAATAATTGAAAACTATCACCTCAACGGATGATCGAAGATTTTTGTCGCGGAGGAAGGAACGTTGCAGAAGAACGTCGCGGAAGAGGAAACGTCGGTGTCGCGGCAAACGATGTCGCGTCGTCGATTTCCGCGGTTTAGGCGATCTTCATCGAAGGCCGGCATTCTTCGCGTTCTTCGTGTTCTTCGCGTTCTTCGCGAAGAAGGGTGAAGGCACAAGAATTCTGTCAAAAGCCTCTCAACATGTAATCCTCAAGAAGTCGGCGTTGGTCTTATTTTATTATTACGCCAACGGATTTCAAACAGGTTAAGAAACAAATGAAGTTAATTCATTGAATTAATTTCAACGAATAAACCACCCAATTAAATGGTGCGTTAAGAAATTAAGAAAACGCGTCAGTTGACTTTCATTAATGAGGAGTTTTCGCGGGTGCGTTACTTAGAGGAAAAGAAACGGTGGGGCTCGTGTGGGCCCCACCTCACAAATATCCTACCAAGAGGGTAGGATATTTTTGGATAGCACCCTATCCACATCAACCTAGCTTAAGCAGCTTTAAGCGGCTTCAAGTGGCTTCCAAGTGGCTTAAGTGAAATAAAATAAAGTTTGTCGTACAATTATTTTATTTCTTAACTTTAAGCCTGAAAATTAAAAACCACACCCGAGCAAACGCAACTCCGGAAGAGGCATTTCTAAGCAAATACCGGCGCTGTGATTCCATCAGTGCCCTCATAATTCTATTCTGAGCACCGGTTCAAAAGTTAGGAAAATCCGCTCGTCCGTTCACTGAACGTACCCGAGCCAAACTTCGGAAAATGATTTCGGGCACACCGGGCCTCGAAATTAGGTGTCGTCAGAAACTGCGCTCTTGTAAAATTCCAAAGAAAATTAAGAAAAAAATTTCCTTGAAATTTATGGGTCTTTACATTACTCCCACCTCAGGGCTTTACGTCCCCATAAAGATACATCATAAACTAGGGAACAAATGTGGGTACTGAGCACGCATCTGAGCCTCCCGCTCCCAAGTGCTCTCCTGGAGGTTCCCGTGCTGCCATCTGATGCGCACCAGAGGAATCGATCGCCCACGTAGCACCCGCTCCTATCGATCCTCTATATCCACCGGGACCTCCATAAAATTCGCCCCATCATCCACGTCTAGCTCCACATGGTCAATGATGTGCGTCGGGCCGTGCACGTATCTCCTCAGCTGAGATACGTGGAAGACGTCGTGCACCTGGTATAACTGAGGTGGTAGAGTCAGGCGATAAGCCACCTCGCCAATCCTGCTGAGGACCTGGAAAGGTCTGATGAAGCGTGGAGACAACTTTCTGCCTCGGCCAAATCTCTGTAATCCACGTCGAGGTGAGACACGCAAGAAGACATGGTCTCCATCCTCGAACTCTAGTGGCCTCCGCCTCCTGTCAGCATAAGACTTTTGCCGGCTCTGAGTTGTCTTCATCTGCTCCTGGATGACCTGGACCTTCTCTGTCGTGGCCCAGACCATCTCTGGTCCCACAAGTGCTGACTCCCCAGGGTCTGTCCAGCACAAAGGAGATCTGCAAGATCTGTCGTACAACGCCTCGTATGGTGTCATCCCGATAGTGGAGTGGTAGCTGTTGTTGTACGCAAACTCCACCAAGGGTATGTGATCCTCCCAGCTGCGACCAAAGTCGAGGACACATGCGCGAAGCATGTCCTAGAGAGTCTGAATGGTCCTCTCCGTCTGACCATCCGTCTGAGGGTGAAAGGCGGTGCTCAGACGTAGCCACGTCCCAAACGCCTCCTGCAACCCCTTCCAAAGCCGGGAAGTAAAGCGAGTGTCTCGATCGGAGACGATAGACGATGGCACACCGTGAAGCCGTACAATCTCCTAAACGTAGAGACGCCCCAAGCTCTCCACTGAGCCCTGCTCTCGGATGGGTAAGAAGTGAGCCGACTTGTTGAGTCGGTCGACAATCACCCAGATGGAGTCGTGACCTCTAGAAGTGCGTGGAAGTCCAGTCACGAAGTCCATAGATATCCCGTCCCACTTCCACTCCAGGACCTCCAAGGGTTGTACCAAGCCTGCTGGTACCTGATGCTCTGCCTTCACCTGCTGGAAGGTGAGGCATCGAGAAACGAACTCTGCCACAGCCTTCTTCATGCCCGGCCACCAGTGCTGTCGTCTGAGGTCCTGGTACATCTTTGCCACTCCAGGATGTACCGCCAAAGGAGAAGTGTGAAACTCTCTCAGCACCTCCTCTCGTAAAGTGACTGGTGCCAAGGTACGTCCTCTGAAAAGGATGTCGTGCTCTGCTCCAAAGGAGAAGCCATTAGGTGCCTGTCCTGAGGATAACTGCGCATGTCATGCCTCACAGTCAGCGTCCTCACGTTGTGCCTCTCTGAACCACTGCAATAGTGGAGGGGTGACTGTGAGAGACTGAAGGAAGGCTGCTACATCACTATCCACGAAGGATATCTGCAAAGCGTCTAGCTGCTCTGTCGCCTCCTCAAGTAGCTGGATGCCCGTCCTCCTGCTGAGGGCATCGGCTACCACGTTCCCCTTCCCAGGAGTATAGACTATCTCAAAGTCGTAGTCCTGGAGGAACTCGAGCCATCGCCGCTGTCTCAGGTTTAGGTCCTTCTGCGAGAAGATGTACCTGAGACTCTGGTGGTCAGAAAAGACTGTAAAGCGCTCTCCCATCAAATAGTGTCGCCATGTCTTCAGAGCGAAGACCACTGCTGCTAACTCCAGGTCATGGATAGCATAGTTCTGCTCATGCGGCCTCAACTGACATGATCCATAGGCAATCACAGCCCACTCCTTCATCAGGACACACCCGAGTCTGGTCACTGATGCATTGCAGTAGACTACGTATCCAACTCCCTCCTCAGGAAACCTCAAGATAGGTGCGCTGGTCAATCTCTGTCTCAGCTCCTGGAAGCTCTGCTGACATCTGTCTGACCACACAAAGGGTTTCCCCTTCTTCTTCAAAGCTGATAGTAGTGCCGCAACTCTGGAGAAGTCTGTCACAAACCTCCGATAGTATCCGGCTAGACCCAAGAAACTCCGCACCTCCATCACGCTCCTGGGTGGCTCCCAAGCTAGAACTGCTTCGATCTTCGCGGGATCCAGTGCAACTCCCGCCTCAGAAATGACGTGCCCCAAGAAGTGGACCTCACATAACCAGAACTGGCACTTCGAGATCTTGCCATAAATCTGGTGCTCTCGGAGTGTGTCTAGTACAACCTGCAAGTGGTAGTCCTGCTCCTCCTCCGTGGTCGAGTACACCAAAATGTCGTCGATGAAGACCACGACAAATCGATCGAGGTATGGCTGGAAGATCCTGTTCATGAGGATCATGAACACTGCTGGAGTGTTGGTTACGCCGAAAGGCATAACCAAGAACTCATAGTGGCCATACTGACACCTGAAGGCTGTCTTCTGCACGTCCTCGTCTCAAACTCTGAGCTGATGATAGCCTGACCTGAGTTCTATCTTCGAGAACCACCGTTCTCCCTTGAGCTGATCGAAGAGGTCATCAATCCTTGGTAGAGGATACTTGTTCCTCACTATCACCTGGTTCAGGCGACGATAGTCGACACACAGTCGCAAGCTCCCGTCTGCCTTCTTGGCAAACAATATCAGGGAATCCCAGGGTGAAACACTGGGTCGGATGAACCCCTTGCCCTGCAAGTCCTCCAACTGTACCCGCAGCTCTCGAAGCTCAGCGGGGGCAATCCGATACGCTGGAGTGGATATCGGGGCTATCCCGGGGTACAGATCAATATAAAATTCTACCTCTATGTGAGGAGGTAGCCCTGGAACGTCATCGGGAAAGACGCCCGCGTACTGATCCACCACTGCAAGAAAACTAGGACTCCACACGTCAACTGTTCCTAGGATGAGACTAGCCAACTGATGAGTGATGGGTTGTCCTCTCCTCTGCGGAAGTCCATCCTGTGCTGCAAAGACTCCCTTCTCACCGGTGAAGGTGAACCTGATCACGTCGGTGTGTACACATCGCACCTTGCGCCTAAAACAGTCAATTTGTGCATGGACTATAGATAACCAATCCATGTCCAAGATGACGTCGTAAGGCCTCGACGCTGCTACAAGAAGATCCCAACCGAAGCTCTCGCCTCCTAGAGTAATCTCACACTGTCGGAACCAGTGTGTAATCGTCGAGTCTGCTCCCGTAGGAGTCTCTAGCCGTAAGGATCGAGCCAACGGCTCTGTCGGAATCTCCGAGCTCCGAGGCAACGTGCATCGTCAGCGGTCGGTGCTGGAAGCATCGGGGGCTCAGTGGGTAAAGCTACCGTCGGTGCCTCCGCTGTCAACGAGCCCTGTACCGAGGCCTCATCGCTCGGCAGGCTGTCGTCGCGCTCTACTCTCGAAACCCTAGCTGGATGCCGTCGGGGGGCCATCCTGAAAAGGAAACAAGTGCACCACAGTCAGAACAGTATACCTGGTGAGCTGATACAAAGTAATCACGAAGAAAACTTGAAAACACACATGCAATCAATGTTTTCGTGCATTAAGTCAGAAATCAGAAGTCAGGGTCCTGTTGTACGGATACGTCAGCCGCCGTAAAAACACTGGACTCCCTGGACTGATAACCACACCCAATATGCTAAACACTATTGCTTCACATAGAAGAAAGATCAGAGTCTGTGGTAGAACCGACCACCTCTGATACCAATTTGTCACGACCCGTCCTCGGGGCCCGTGCCGTGACTACCCCAAGCCCGCCTTCCATAGGCCAGGGGCTGGTGACTAGCACCAAGGCGTAAATCCCGGATAAAGGGAAGGCATTGCCTTTGTAGAGTAAACAAGCACCACAGAGTAAGCAAGTGGAAAATTAAACACTAAGTAAAAACTGTAACAAGTTGTGCTGAATGTAAAGGGGCCGGAAATACAAGCCCAACTGAAAAGTACAACTGAAAGGGAAAAACAACAACTGAAAAGAAAAGCCGCAGTTTCGATCCGTCCTCTGGAAGTCCCACCTGAAGGGTGAGTACAGATAGCCTCCACAGCTCCTCGGTCTAGCCGTCTTCTCCGAGTACGCCCCGCCCATTGGTCTACCTCCAGGTACCTTCCTGCTCCGCAAGCCTCCACCACGATCAGCGTTGTCCGTCGTCTGCAACTAACACAACGAAGTGCGGGCATAGCCTGTGCAGGGGTGAGTATAAGCTACTCAGTAGGGACCCCGAGAGCCCCGAAGGTCTCCCAAAATCCACAAAGGATAAATCACAACGGAAAGATACAATCACAAAGTAACAACCGACACTGCTTAGGTATATGCCCATACATATACCTAAGTCATCAATCCCCAGTCGGCTCCAACATTTGAGCCCAAGCACAACTCAGTCCACACAGGAAAGCAAACGTATACCCACACAGGATAGCTCAACACAATCCACAAAGGAGAGTAAACCGTAAATCCACACAAGATAGTTCAACACAATCCACAAAAGAGAGTAACACAAGATTCAGCTCACACAGGTATACTTCTTGTATGACGATAAAGATGATCACTGATCCATCTAAGTCGTCGGACCCACAGAGGATCGATAGGTACTAACCCCCGCAATGACCCACACAGGATCGGACCCACACAGGATCAATAGGTAACTGACCCCCGCAAAGACCCACACAAGATCGGGCCCACACAGGACCTGTAGGCGCTGGCTCACACAGAACCGCTGAGCGCTGACCCACACAGGATCGGATCCACACAGGATCTGTAGCACTGATCCACGTAGGATCGCTGAGTGCAGTAGTCATCGCAGTCCACTGAGGATCTCGGCACAGTCGTCATCGGAGTCCACTGAAGATCTCTGCACAGTCGTCGTCGTCGCAGTCCACTGAGGATCTCTGCACAGTCGTCGTTGCAGTCCACTGAGGATCTCTACACAGTCGTCGTCGCAGTCCACTGAGGATCTCTGCACAGTCGTCGTCGCAGTCCACTGAGGATCTCTGAACAGTCATCGCTATCGAAGTAGCAGTAGCAGCCAGCTCTAGGGTTCCCGCACACAGCAAGCTCGTTCGGGAGGGTCCGCTCCACGAGCCAAGAGGCTGATACATAAACTGACACAAAGTCCGAAGTTGATGTATCCAAAAGTTCCGTATCGTCAACAGGAACTCAACGTCACAGACGGCGCGTCAATCGGACGCCCGGTCTGAGAGTTATTGGCTTTTTCGTCCCAGGGGCCCAGTTGGTTTTTAAGGCAAAACCAACCTGACCGTACTCCATCTGCATCCAAACCTTGGGCGGAGTGATCCAAAAGATCCGTCTCACATAGAGGAATTCAACGAAGTCGATGGCACGTCGATCGGACGTCCGAAGCTCAAGATATGTGTGTTTCCGCTCCGAGGGTCCGGTTGGTTTCGTGTACGAACCAACCCGGCCGAACTCAAGGTATTCCAAAACCTTGAGTGCGATATACCGAAACGACCGTCTCGATCCAAAGATCGTGTTTCCGCTGACGACGAGTCATTTGGAGGCCTGTAGCTCAAGTTACGGGCAAAAGACCGAAACGGTCCGAAGACGGGGGGTCCGGGTCCAGGCCGACCCAGCCCGACCACCCCCCCCCCCCCCCTGGGTCGACCGAACCGGGTCGACCCGACCCGGTCCGACCCGGATGGACCCGGTCCGGTCCGGCCAGGGCGCAGCCCGGCCGGTCAGACTAGCCTGGCTCGGCTCGGCCGAGCGGCCGAGCGCGGCAGCCGCGGGGCGCCGCCCCCATGGGTTGAGGATGTCGCGGCCCTCAAATGGCCGCGCTGGACTTCAGCGGACACGGCATGTTGTCGCGTCCCGTGCGGGCGAGCCGGACCCGCGCGGCCGCAGGTCCGCTGGCCGCCCCCAGCCGCCGCGCCGCGGGAGACTTCTGCGGGCCACCGGAGTTGCTCCGGTGGTCCGTTTTCCTTCCCGTCTTCGCCGTTGTTCCTCCCGGGTTCCGTTCTTCACTGCGGGATCATCAAAACGCCCTTGCGTCACGTTTTTGTCGTCGCCTGCCAAATCCGCACAACAACGAAGAACGGCGGAGGGTTGTCGGGCCGTGTTCGTTTGGCCCGCACCCTCCGCGTTAGACGGTATCAATCGGGAGGATAAAACAACATATCCAAAAACAATTTTAATAAAATAAAATTGTTCAGAAGAATCCGGGTTCTTTATTTTAAAAGAAACGATCACGGGAAAATAAAACATTTAAATAAAACCCTACCTCGTCAAGTGTCGCACGTGCGTTCTTCGCGGAATTGATCGCCGCGGAAAGAGGCGATCGCCGCGTCGCGGAAGGCGTCGCGTCATCGCATAAGGGCGTCACGTCGTCGCGGAATACGGTGCGCGTCGACGAACTCCGAGGTTCAAGAACAAAAGATTTAATTTTTAATAATTAAATCCAACTTGAGTTAAAAACCACAAAGGAATTTAAATAATTGAAAACTCTCACCTCAACGGTTGATCGAAGATTTTTGTCACGGAGGAAGGAACGTTGTAGAAGAACGTCGCGGAAGAGTAAACGTCGGCGTCGCGGAACACGGTGTCGCATCGTCGATTTCTGCGGTTTCGGCGTTCTTCGTCGAAGGCCGGCGTTCTTCGTGTTCTTCGCGTTCTTCGCGTTCTTCGCGAAAAAGGGTGAAGGCACAAGAATTCTGTCAAAAGCCTCTCAACGTGTAATCCTCAAGAAGTCGGTATTGGTCTTATTTTATTATTACGCCAACGGATTTCAAACAGGTTAAGAAACGAATGAAATTAATTCATAGAATTAATTTCAACGAATAAACCTCCCAATTAAATGGTGTGTTAAGAAATTAAGAAAACGCGTCAGTTGACTTTCATTAATGAGGAGATTTCGTGGGTGCGTTACTTGGAGGAAAAGAAACGGTGGGGCTTGTGTGGGCCCCACCTCAAAAATATCCTACCAAGAGGGTAGGATATTTTTGGATAAAACCCTATCCGCATCAACCCAGCTTAAGCAGTTTTAAGCGGCTTCAAGTGGCTTCCAAGTGGCTTAAGTGAAATAAAATAAAGTTTGTCATACAATTATTTTATTTCTTAACTTTAAGCCCGAAAATTAAAAACCACACCCGAGCAAACGCAAATCCGGAAGAGGCATTTCTAAGAAAATATCGGCGCTGCGATTCCATTGGTGGACTCAGAATTCGATTCCGAGCACCGGTTCAAAAGTTAGGAAAACCCGCTCGTCCGTTCACTGAACGTACCCGAGCCAAACTTCGGAAAATGATTTCGGGCACACCGGGCCTCGGAATCAGGTGCCGTCAGAAACTGCGCTCTTGTAAAATTCCAAAGAAAATTAAGAAAAAAAATTCCTTGAAATTTACAGGTCTTTACACTTATTAAATATAATTAGGGATTTATAGTGTTAAAATAAGTACCCTTATGAGGTGAAGAATATATAATTGTACTTATTGGGTACTAGCAGTGATTAAGATGATCAATGTGTTTGATATTTCAAATATATGTATTTTCAATGGTAAAAGTCCAAAGAAATTTTGTATAAATCCCCTATAAATAAGGAGTATAAAATCAAAAATATTCTAAAATCATTAAGGATTTACAATTTCCTTAAGGAAGTACTTCTAGGATTGAATTCATTGATAGAAAAGGTGAACTTCTGCAAAAAACGAGTTTAATCTACTTGGGATCTCAGAGAGGCTCCACTAGGTACATTATATTTATCCTTTATTAGAAAAATAAAAACACTAGGAAATGATAAATCCATAATATAAAAAATATTTTAAATAAATAGGGATTTTTTATCATAGTGCAACAAAAGAGATTTATACCTCTTGGAAAACTGTTGACATTACAATGACTTAAAAAAGAAGTATAATGTGAGTTAATTTGTTTATAATATGTATAGTATGTTATAAGGATGTATAATTTATTGATATTAAAAAAATATTGTTATAATAACTTGTAAATTTAAAATGGTAAAACAATGGAAATGTAAATAATAATTGGAAAGAGGGAGAAAAGGGGGGCCCACCTCTCTTGAGCTTCTAAGCCTGGATTTAAACCTTAGAACAAATAAAACTCTCCAAGATAAAAGTGAAAAAATATAAGAGATAAATTAATTATTATAGATATGAAGAAATAAATTATAAAATGGTATAGGAGAAATGAGAAGAGGGGTGAGCAATTATAGGTGTGGTGAGTGGAATTTCATGGAATAAAGTAAAAAATGTTTTATTTTTCATTTATCATAAGTACTCCAATACACCCCATTGTGGACCAATACCTCCCTTAGTGTTCAAAAATAATTTTTAGTTACAAATATTGGTAAAGAGAAATTTCATGGTCATTTTTAGTCATTTATATATATATATGATTTCATATTTACCATATTTCACTGTATTTCATCATTTTTACCATATTTTAATCTTCTTAGCAAAAAATACTAAATTTTACACCTTGGATAATTTTTACATATTGATTATAAATATTAAATAAATTTTATCATATTTTTATTTTAATCATTTTCATTTTAACATTTATATTAGGGTGACACATTTGATAAAAATGTGGTATCAAAGTAAACATTATTTCATTTCTAAAAGAATTTACAAATCAATTTTACTTAATCCTTAAATACATAACCCATTATCACACCAGTATAATAACCAGAAGGAAGGTGTGTAATAATGGTACTTTCAAGGGGTGGTTTGACCAACATTGGACTATCAGTGATTTACACTAACTTTAACTTCTCACAAAGATGATTCTTCTTAAACCTCAGTTATTGAAGTTTTAATTGGGATTATTTATGGGATAACCCCAGTGATGTTTCCTCATTAATAATATCTAATGAATGAGATTTATAATGGATTATTTATTTTACTGGGTAATGTTTCCTCACTTCTACATCAATTATCCTCTTCATTACCCTTAGTATACATTAATTCTAACAGTCACTCTATAATGCCTATATTATAAATAGTAATAATGCTCAATTATCATAATACCAAATGGTTATAGTGGACAATGGTAATAATTTCCAATGGTCATAATTCTTAACGGTCATATAGTAATAATATTTCCTTTTAATTCCTATAAATTCATTCAATCTTGTCCCTTAAATAATACTTTTCATTTTTAGTTCTTTCAATATATCAGTTCTATAGAATGTATTGTTTTTCTTTTATACTATTTTTGTTATAGTTATGATGTTTTTTAGATAATTTTATCTAGGGGACATATACATTATACTTGAATTATTTTTTTCCATTATTAGTTATAGTGGTCTTAATAAATTTTTATCATTGGTTTGTAATTAATTACTTTATAAAAAAATATATTCATTCCTTATTTAAACTTTTTTTGGTATTTCACCTATACTATTAGAGGTGAGATTAGGATGGAACACTAAGCTTTCTGTATTTCTAGGAGGGGACTTGGTAGGTCAGTTCATATTACTTAACCAAATTAGTTTGTGTACTAGAGTTAAATTTTAAGAGACTAATGGGAGTATGTAGAAACTTTGATAATTAAAAATGAAATAAATAAATGATTATACTGTTATAATTCAAATTTAAAGCCACTTTTTATTCAAAAGAGTTTAGGATATTTTCATAATAAATGGTCCTCCAAGAAGGAATTGAAAATCCCAACTAGGATCAATGTATCACTTAGAGGGGGATGGGATGAATTAGTGATAGGTTCTTGTTTTATGTTATCTTTATTGAATAATTACCTTCACTTCATGTTAAATAATTATCACTTTTCTAAGAAAACATTCACACATCCATAGGAACACACATATTTACAAGTTTCACTACTCAATATGATTATCTAATCCTTGGCATGGTTTTGAAATAATCAAATACCACACAATCCACTAGAAAACAATCCTTTTGTGTGGATACAACAAGTAGGAAATACCTTCACAATTGTGTAGCACTATGATCAATACAATATTGCATGTTATTATTTTGGAACTAATGATATAAAATAATTTTTTTAATAAGTTAAGAAACCTTCACCTATAAGTTCCAAACATGTCACTATGTTAGTTCAAAAACTTTCTATTTTTTAGTTATTAAAAAAACAATTCTTCACTTTTCTACCCATTAGATGATAGAAACAACTCTTCTATACATTATATGGAAACTCAGTCTGATGGCTTAGCCTGATTCTTCAATCTAGAAAACAAATAATAAAATATTATCTAGAAATAATTTTTGACCAATTCTTTCCTCCCCAGAATTGTTAGTCTAATTGATCTTTCCAATCTAGAAAACTCTAACCACTTTCACTTCCTTGTACTTATTCTATCCAAAGATGTTTCTTTGGAAAAATCTATTTGTAAATCCTTTCTTCTTCCAGAAATTTCAGAAATATCTCTCTCTCTCTCTCTCTCGCACATGAACAATGCAGTCATTAGAAAGTATGTTGTACTTCTACTTCTATTTATAGGTGTTCTAGAAATGGAATGGGTAGAAAAGAAATTTTAATTTCCTACTCAACCAAATTTCCAAAAACTATAATTTAGCTTTCATTTAGACTTTATCTTTTAAAACTTCATCACTTCTCAACTATTCTTGATTCTTATCAAATCTTCTCAAATATTCTCACAACTTCATATTGGTTTGAATTTACAAAAATTTGTACAATACGAAACAAAATTTATTCTGATAATGATCTTAATTATGATGAAATGAATTTAAATATGAAGACTCCCATTCTGATGATCTATAATAATTGAGAAATATATTCCTTAAAAATTGTTTCAAATTTGTAACACTTTAGTTTCATTACTTTGGCTTCCTCACACTAATAGCTCTGTTCACACACTCCAGAAGTCCGCTTCCATTTCATATCCCTATCATTTTTTTCATCCATTCTGTCACATATATTATCTCCATATATAAATATTCTAGAGTCCTTCAATGATACCTCATAGAATTTAATACATTTACATTTTTATTCATTTGATCAATGAATCCTTATACTAATGATCCCACATCTAATAAAGTCTAGTGTCATATGCCTTATCAATTTTTGACATCATCTAATGGATCAGTCTCAGATTCCTTTCAGTGTATCAGTATCAACACTAGACTGATGTGTCTTGACCAAATTAAAATAATTCATAACTTCTTTTTCTTATCCAACTAAAAAAAATCATTTTTTCTCGATTAAAATCGTTAAATAAATTTTTGTACAACATCATATTCATCAGTCTATGATCCCATTAGGATTATCAATCCCAATAACAAAAAAACTTTATTTTACCTTTGATTGAATTATACATATGATTCCTTAAGTATACTAACAAATTTTCTAATGGATCGGTTCTAGAACTCCTCTGATGGATTAGAGGCACATATTTTCTAATGGACTGATGTTATCAATAGATTCTTAAAAAACCACAAAACCTAATAAATGGTTCTCTAGATGTGTTCATTTAGCGAGTCAGACAATCTGATTAATCAAACTTTCTGATGGATCATTTAATCAAAACTTTAGAAAAACTTTTAACTTCATAAACTCCCTTCTTTTACACACTCCTTGTTTCATGATGTCTTCATGATGTTAAGAAAATTAGGATCAGTATAGCATCACATGACTTACAAAACACTTTATCCTCCTTTATTTAATAAATCTTGGGTCAAATATCTCAAAATACATTTAGACTCTGATACAACTTCTCACTCCGATCAGAAATTCATTCTAGACACGATGTGAGTCTGATATCCACATTACCTAGAAAACTTATTCAAAATATAAATATTAAGTTGATGAATTTTATAATCAAGATTGTGACCAATATTATGAGGATGATTCTCCTTTTTTCTGACCATCAACACCTACAGAGTAAATTAATTTATAGTAATCACAACAAAATATTAAATAAATCATAACAGATTTATTTCAGCATCCAAAAACTAACTTCTAGACCAGTTGGTCCCAAAAATATCCCCCTTTGGATTTTTTTATCAACCAAGATTCATAAATAATTGAACTTTGTAACCTTAAGATATATATTACTTATCAATAATTATAAGCCTATGTGAGTGAACTCATTATACGAAATAAGAATCATTGATAGAAAAACCATGTTGTCCAAAAGTAGTGACTCAAGAAACTTCTTCAACATTCAAACATTCCACCTCTTATTTCTTTATATAGATGTAAAAAAATTCCTATAACCACATCAAAAAACTATTTTAAAAATTTACAAACTTATATGTTGAGTCTGCAGCTTACCCACTACTCCCCCTAAATACATGCTTTCTTAAACATGTTAGCACATACCAATGGACAGATTTATGAAACATCATTTTTATCCCAACTTGAAAACACTATCCAAAGAATTTATGAGATAGGGGATAGAAACACACTCCTAAATCATGGTGGGAAATATGTTAGACTCCCATGTTCAACCTTAGTTTTAAAAAAACCTCCTTTAGTGATAGTTTTTTTGAATATGTCGGCAACTTGTTCCATTGTAAGAACATAATCTAGCTTGATTTCATTCTTCTCCACATTCTCTTTGATAAAGTGATATTTGATATCAATATGTTTTGAATGATAATGTTTCACTAGATTTCATTCAAGGTTAATAGAACTATTATTATCACATCCTAAGAGCTTGGGTAACTTTACTTCAATAAGTCTTCCAACTCAGTCTTTATCCACATATATTATTTTTCATATTGAGTGGAAGTAACATGATCAACATCAAATGTGCTAAGAGTAACTAAATTTTTTTTAATAGTATTCCAACTTACAAAACTTTACCCAAAAAATAAAACCCCACTAAATGTGGATCTTCTATCATCTATACTTCCTGCACAATAAGAATATGTATAGCCAAACAAATAAATTCTTTCTAATCTATTGTGTATGATTCTGAAATTCATTGTGCCTTTGATATATATAAGAATTATTTTTCCATCAAAAATATGTTATTAATTGGGATTACTTTTTTATCTTGAACATAAGGTAACAGCATAAAATATATCTAGTCTTGAAGCAGTCAGATATAACTACCTTTTAATCAAATTCTGAAACACTGTAGAGTCAACTCCTTAACCTCTCCATCTTTAGTCAACTTTGTTCCCATGTAAATTCGTATGAAAATAGGTTTCAAATTTTCCATCCCAAACTTCTTAATAATTTTCTTAGAATTATTTTCTTAAGAAATAAAAAATCATTTCTTCTTTTGGTATATTTTTAACCCGATAAATTATTTCATTTTACCAAGAATGGAAATTTCAAACATCTTCTTCATTTCATCATCAAACCATTCACAAGTTCTTTCATCATTCTCAAAAAAGATAATTCATCAAAATATACAATAATAATGAGGTAAATATCATGATTTTCTTTGATGTATAGATTATTTTCAATAATTCATTTCTTAAAGTTAAACTTTATTAAAATGGTATCCATTTTTTAGTACCATACCCTTTGATATTACTTTAGACCACACAAGTCTTTCTTCAACATTCACTGATAACTTCCATCATTTCTATTAAAAAAACCACATGGTTGTCCAATAAAAAATTCTTTATCAAGTTCTCCATTCATAAATTATGACTTCACATCCATCCAAAATATTTTATAACTTATTTTCATAAATTTCAATACATATTTGGATTGCCTCTAAACTTGAAACTAGAGAAAAGGCGTCATAAAAATATATGTCTTAATTCTATGAGTAACCTTTGAAAACCAATCTTTCTTTGTTTATTTTCACTTCTCAATATTCATTCAACTTTTTCTAGAAAACCCACTTTGTAATAATAATAAAAAATTCAATTGGTTTAGGTGAGAGTTCCCAAGTATCATTCTTCTCAATTTGATCTTACTCTTCCTTCATAACATGAATTAATTATGGATTCTAAAAAGCTTCATTGACATATTTTGGATCAAATTTTGAATACATATAAGTGTGTGTAACAAATTTTTATATTATTCTTGTTTGAACCTTTTGATGTTTATCACTAATAATATTATGAGATTCCACCTATTTCTTTATCTTGGGATGAGATGTACAAAATTATTGCTTATCACTGGAAATGGTTGAGTTTTATTCTTACAAATTTGTTCTATCACCACTATTATACATTTTTTCATGTTTCTCAACAATAATTATTCCATACTCATATCTTTGTAAAACATCTTCCTCAGATTTTTCAAGAATTTTTACATCAATAAAATCAACTATAATTCTTATTTATTTATTAGAACATCTATATCCTCTTCCATCCAGAGTATATCCTAGAAATATCTCATTTTCACCACTCTAATCAAATATCCCAATATTTCCCCCCTTTTATATTTATAATGAAGGGACTCCCAAAAACTCTCAATTTTTTGAAACTTGTATTTCTATCATAAAAAAATTTATAGGGATTCATATCAAAACATGTCCTTTAGAAACACATATTATGAATATAAACTATTGTGTTCATTAATTTCCTACATAAATAGTGAGAAAGTCCATGTTCAAGTAAAATTGTATGCCTCATCTCAAGAAAAAAAAATTCTTTCAACTACTTAATTCTATTGTGAAGTATATGGTGTACTAAACTCATGACAAATTCCATGTTTTTCAACATAATTTCTGAATTATTAAATCTTTTATGCACCACCATTATGAGTTGTTAACTTCATCAAATAATACTCACATTCCTTCTTAATTATTCTCCTGAATCTTTTAAATATATTTAGAGAAAATAACTTATTATTCAAATACTTAACTCAAGTAATATGAGTAAAATCATAAATGAAAGAAATAAATTACTTATCTCATAAAGTTGATTTTTTACTCATTGGCCCAAAAATTTCAAAATGAATCAATTCTAGGGGTCATGTTGAAAAAATTTCAACTTTCTTATGCATTGAATTTGTAATATTCCCTTTATAAAAAATTTAATTGCACCCATCTCTTCTTATTGAAATATCAAGAATATATCATACATTGTCTCACTTTGATAACTTGATCATGTTTCTCTATACATATGTCCCAACATTTTATAGCATAACTGATTTTATTTCATCATTCTTAATTATAATGAATTATGTACTTCACTAACTTGAAACAATTTTCCTTTTGTGTGTTAAAATTTTGTAAAAACTTTTCCATCTTCCTATATTTTCAAAAAAACATCTTTCCTAAAAATAACATAATTTCCATCATCAAAAAGTTGGGAAACATTCAACAAATTGTATTTCAACCCATCAAAAACAAATATTTCTTGGATTTCAACCTTTATTACTCCAATAATAGCAGATCTAACACCTTTTATTATGATAGATTCATCTTTCCAAATTTCACTATTTCTTATTTAAAATATTTCACATCCTTCAACAATCTAAAATATCTTATCATATGAGAATAACACCCACTATCCAAAATCTAGGGTCATTCTCCTTTTCTAGATTTGAGAGAAGATTCTATAATAAGATATTTGTATTTCCCTTTATCTTTATTCACATCCTCCTTATAATAATTTCTATAAATATTCTTTTGTGTTAGTAACAAAATAATACACCCTTTTTAAGATGTTCAGGTTGTTTAAATATTTCACAAATAGTTTCCAAAGGTTGGAATTTGTTTTCAACTTTCAAAACTTATTTCTCATATTTCTTCCTCTGAGAGGATTGAATACCCCTCAAACATTTCTTTATAAAACTCATGGGATAATTGTAATGTTATTGGTTAAATCAAAACTTATTTTTTATATTCTAAAATCCACCACAATACTAGTAGTAACCATAGAAAAAATATTTACCTATATAGTTTCCATACTAACCAGAGTTGTGAATGTGTTTCTCAGAAACATTCTTAACATTAAAATCAGAACTTAGTCATAGACCAACCTTCCTATTTTCAATCAGAATATTCTTCTTCTATTAAGATTTATTTATAACTTTATTTTAATCAGAATTGGAAGAAAATTTTGTTTCAAACACATAATTTTTAGAAACTTTTGAATTTAAAACTTTTTTTCCTTTTTACCACATACACAGTTTTCCCATCTTTCATCTTCTTACGAACATTTTTAATTTTATTTCTAATATTTAAAGGTATCTTTTATAGATAATTCTCAGGTTCACCCTTTCCATTACTTTTACTAACTTCATAGATTGTTTTAATAAAACTTGTAACTTCTTCGACATCTTTAGAAAAAAATTGAAAAAGTTCCAACTCTTATTCTATTTCTTTTAACTTTACTTCAAGATGTTCATTTTGATTATTTTCCTTTTCAAGATACTTCTTCAAAAAAGAAACCTCTTTCCGAAAAATATCTTTCTATTAAAGAAGAAATTATTAATAATTTTTCATAGGACATTCCTTATTAAACTTTATGATTTCTTTTTCAATTATTACAATCTTTCTAAGACATTGTATTGACTCAATTTTCAAATAAAATTTGAAACCTATCTCTTATTCTTTATAACTATTACTTCCTAACTCTTTATTATTAAAAATTTCTATGAAATTATTTTCTATAGAAAATTTAGTACACTTTTTAGATCCAACTTCACTATCTTTATCTTCATCGCCTTTAGATAAAAAAACTTATCCTTTTAGATTTGGAGAACTTTTTATCTTTTCCCTTGGAATAAAATTTTGATTTATCACCCAATTTATTATAATATATTATTGGCCTTCAATCATATTTATCACTATCATTTTCATCCTTTATTCAAGGAAAATTAGTATAAAAATGACCAATAACTCTAAATTCAAAATATTTCAAGGGTAGCTTCCCTTTATACTTTCCTATACCTCTTTTCACATTTTTAGAAAACACAAATTAAAATTTCATCAAGATTGTTAATAGGTTCATTTTTAGATTCATAATCACGACCTTTTTATTTTCAAAAGAATATTATTAGACTTTTCCTTCTTAGAAACATTAAAGGACATTTCCCAATCAACTTTTTCTTTTCCTTCCATAACTTTCTCCCTTCTCATTTTATAAGTAATGAGAGTACTATGAATTTCATCAAAAGATAGAGTTTCCAGATATCTATCTTTCAAAGAATAAAATTGGCATCAAATGTATTAGGAATAATTTTTAATATCTTTTCAAAAATAGTTCAATATTGAACTTCTCACCAAGACATATTATGTTGATAAAAATATCATTCACTCCTGTAAATAAGTCACCAATAGATTAATACTCACCCATTTTTAGATCTTCATACTTCAGCCTACAAATTTGTAACTTTTTCTTCTTTACCTTCATATTTTATTCATAAAATTTTTACAAATTTTCCCAAAAACCATTAGGAGTTACAACCACCTTTACTCATAGAAACTCACTTTCAGAAATTTATAAGAGTAAAGTAATATTTTCTCTTCCATAATTCACTAGATTCTTGTTTTCCACATATATAATAGGAGTATTTTCAACAAGGTTATGAAATCCATCTATATCTACTTCCAAAACAGCATACCTAAGAGGCATAAGATATGGAAACATTCTATCTTTCTAGATATGATAGTTATTTCCATAAAAGATCATAATCTCATTACTATTCACATAATTTATATTATCTATAATAACTTCACTTTAAAGACTTTATCAAAGATTAAATGAATGGAATCTTTCTCTAATACCACTTAAAAAGGTCTAACTATGATCAATGTATAAATAAGAGGGGGAGGGGGGAATCAGTGATAACTTTTTATTTTTATTATCATTCTTGTATAAAAACCTTCACTTATTGTTAAATAATTATCACTTTTTTAAAAACCAAACATTCACACATAAAAATGAACATAAGTATTTAAAATATTCACTATTAAATAAGAGAAAAAATTCCTTGGAATAGTTTATAAATAATCCAATACCACACAATACACTAGAAAATAATTTTTTTGTGTAGATAAAACAAGTAGGAAATACTCTTACAATTATGTAATAATATAATCAATACAATAGTGCATGTGATTCATTTAGTATTAATTATGTAAAATAAGTTTTATAAAAAGTTAATAAACCTTCACCAGTCAGTTCTAACATTTCACTGTGCTACTTTAAAAACTTTCTCTTTTGTATTTCCTCAAAAAAAATTATTCACTTTCCTACCCAAAAGAAGATAGAAACAAATATTATGGAATTTTTATAAAAACTCAGTCTGATGGCTCAATTTTATTCCTCAATCTAATTCTATATTCTATAAAACAAATAAAAAAAGATACTCTGGAAAATATTCTAGACCACTTCTTCCTTTCCTAGAAATGTAATTTTTATTGCTCAGTCTGATCTGGAAAACTATGATCACTTTCACTTCATTATGATTATTATATATAGATATGTTACTCAAGAAAACTCTATCTATAAATCCTTTATTCTTACAAAATAATCAGTTCTATTTCTCACTTTCGTATGTGAAAATTTTATTCATTAAAAATTACATTATACTTCCACTTCTATTTATAGGTGTTCCATAAATGGAATGGGTAGGAAAATTTTCACATTCCCACCCAACCAAATTTCTAGAAACTTGAATTCAGATTTTATTTAAACATCATATTTGAATACTTCAAAAATTATCAACTCTTATTAATTCTTCCCAAAACATTTTGAATCTTCTCACAACTTCAACCTTCTTTGAATTTGAAAACATTTCTTTGTTCCCATAAAAAATTCATTATGATATTGATCTTAATTATGATGAAATAAATGTAAAGATAAAGACTCCAATTATGATGATCTATACTAACTGAGACAAATATTCCTTAAAAAGTTTTGCAACATTGTTAGACTTCAGTTTCATTACTTTGGATTCCTCTCATCGATAGCTCTATTAAACCACTCTGGTAGTCTGATTGAATTTCATAGCCTGATTATTTTCTTCAACTCTTTTTCCAAAAATATCATTGAAAAATATAAATATTATAGAGTCCTTCAATGACCCCTAAGAATATACAAAATATTTCCCATTTTCTTCATTATATCAACAATTCCTCAAACTGATGATCCCACATCTGATGAGTTCCAATGTCTAGTACCTTATTTATGTCATACTGTGTCTAATGGATCAATATTTAATTCCTTCCATTATATAATTGTTAATTCCATTTCGATGTTTCTTGACTCAATTGAAACAATTTATGAATTATTATTCTTATCCAACTAAAAACAAACATTTTTTCTCTATGAAAATGATTGAATATATTTGTATACATCATTTGATTGATCATTATATAATCCCATTAGGATTATCGGTCCTAACAAATTAACAAATTCATTCTACCTTCAATAGAATTCTTCATCTGAAGCCTTAAGTATACCAATAAATTGTCTTATGGATCAATGTCAAAACTCCTCTGATTTATCAATGGCACATCTCATCCAATGGACCAATGTCGGTAATAGCTTCTTTCAAAACCTTAGTACCAGATGAATGATCCTATGGATGGGTTTGTTTGGTGGGTTGCATAGTTCGATTAATCATCCCATCCTATGGATTGGTCAATCATCACTTCAAAAAGAACATATGACTTTATAAACTCCCTTCTTCTGCACACTTCTACTTGTATCATGATGTTAAGAACACTAGAATCAGTATAGCATCATCTAACTTAAAATACCATTTCTCCTCATTTATTTCATAAATCTTGGATCACAAGTTTTCTAGAAAACCAATGATATTGAAAACTTACAAAATAGAAAACCATAATTAAATTTGGTATCGAATATCTCAAAATATTTTCAAACTCTGATACATCTTTCACTTGGATCATAACTCCTTTCTAAACACAATGTGAGTCTAAAAACCACTTTACCTAACTTCGAATATCCCAAAGGCCTTCTTTTCTATTTTATTATAGATAATCCCCCTTTTATGGGTTGAAGGGAAACCCGTACATGACCCGTAGGCCCAAGTCACAAGGCCTAACATGACCCGTAATACATGACCCAAAGGCCCAGAGGCATACCATGCCCATTACATGACCCGTAGGCCCAGCCTGCTAGAACTGCCCCTCCCCAGCTTCTGCATCATTGATCACCTTTATCTCCCCACCTACATTACTGATCATCTAGCATTACCCCATACAAAGCTGTATGGTTCCTGGTCCCGATGGTGTTTTCCATACCCTCTCATTCTTCTAATCCGGTTATCTCTGCTTCTGGTGACTACTATTGTTACTCTGATCCTCTTCTAGGGCCTGTCTATGTGAGCTAGGCTACTTCATGGTCTTTAATTGCCCGAAGGCCCTGTGGCCCGAAGGCCTTGATGGCCTGAAGGCCCTTGAGACCCGTAGGCCCAAATCGGTGGCCTGAAAGCCCAAATCGGGTGAATAGTCCCAGCTGCTACAATACTGAACAGTATCTGCTATAGTACCTGATACAGTGATGCTACAGTAACTGCTAAAGTAACCCGGAAATTATCCTCCACCCAGTTTTGAGGCTGATGAATTTTCTTATCAATAATGTGTCTGATCCTCTAAGAATGACACTCTTTTATTCTGATCATTAGCACTTAAACAGTGAATTGATTTATGGTAATGACAAAAAAATGTAAAATAATTGGCCCAAACTTCTTTCATCTTCCAAAAACCAACTTCCAGCCAACTTTATCCCAAAAATAATTATATTTAAATTTCTTACCAAATGATATCAAATTAAATTTTAATTATAAAAGTTAGAAAAATATGATGATGAACTTAAAAAGAGTTCAGAGTATTTATGAAAACATAAGTTATTAACATTATATAATAGGATATTGTGAAGTATTGATATTTAAATATTATATCCAAATAGGTAAACATGTGGATTATAAATCCTAATTAATCAACAATTCAAACAAGATTTTCTAATTGATTTTAACACAATAAAGGAGTTTAGTGGGAGGATTTATTAGGTGATGACATAGATATATTATATGAATTAAATATTGATGTAATTAGTTTAACAAAACCCTAATATCATAGTAATAATATTTCCCCCTAGTGGAATATTATATGGGATATTATTAGTCTAGAACTTATGTATAGAATTGGTAATATTCTTAATGGATCTTATGTATATAAAATGTTCCATGTTATACAAAATATTGTCTCTACTTTATCATTCAATTATATTTTCTAGATATATGACCTGAAGTGAAAATATAAATTACTTCTCAAAGTATCACCAAGATTTATCCCTAATAATTGGTCATCATGGATTATCATAGGTTTTTATATCATGTAAATATTAGTGTGTGATTAGTTTCATATAAATATATTATCATGAAGAAACTTGGGATGCCCTTGGCTTGAGTTCTCAAATTGGTCTGTGATAAGGACTGATGGGAGTTCTATACCCCATGGGCTAGAAACTAGTTCTTATGTATCAAGAACACTCTTTTGGAATAATTTAACCCAATACTCCCACCAATGGGTCCCATTTGATAACTTTACATGACCTCACCAAACATTATAGAGTCATGCACTCAAATATATGAATAATAATAAACATATCAATCATATGGAATAATATGAAAGAAAATAATAGAAAAGTATAACTATAACATGTCAATATCAAACTGAAATATAAAAGTTCAATAAAAATTCCAAAATTAAAGTGGGAAGTATGGGAAGATAAATAATAAATAAAAAAGAGTGTAAACATGCTATATAACTAGAAAAAAATTGGTCAAAATAAAATAAAACATCTTCTACCTATATCTGGGTGATACAAGGGAACATCCCACTATGTTACCTCCATAGAACTCAAACATGCCAACATAAGTACCTATCACTTCCAAGAAATTATTTTCCTTTACCTAAATCAATAAAAAAAAGTTCTACATACATCTATTAGGTGTATATAGGTTATGAGAATAACAAGCCTAGTGGGATCCCACAAAGTTCTCCATGAACATCCTTAGAAAAACTAAAACATTCTGGTTTGAAAGTAATTTCTTGAAAATAACCTTTAATGATTTTTAGTAAAATTGGGTAGCATGATACATTTATTTAAGTTAATATATTGGATAATTATAAACCACATAGAAATATTTTAAAATAAAAAAATGGTATAAACACCCTAAAACCACTATGGTCAAGGTTTTCTAGATATACTACATTACATGTTAGGGAAACGAACCCAACTAATAGAAATATGATAGAATGATTGAATAATAGATATTATCCACAGATTAATTATAGCTAAAAATGTTTCTTCACTAGTAAAATAGACACACTAAACTTGTGGGAAATTTTCTCTATCAAATTTCTTAGGATACTTCAGTAATTAATGAAGTTTACCATGAAGCATAACCAAATTTAAATACTAATTTTCCAAAATAGTCTCTTTAAACTGTTTATAAGCATGGAATTTTTTCTATAAAATAGGATTTTGAAAATAATTTAATAATTTTAATATATGAATAGAACAACCGATCACTTTAAATGTAAAATATTCCTTAAAGAAAACGTTCTATACAATTGAAATAATTTAAGACTATATTTTCAGAATTTAAGAACATAATATTCAACTAATAAAGGGTGTATAGAGATCTTTCTACCTTAATTTATGAAACTATTAATAACATAAGTGAATCCTCTATATGAGAGGGGGAATGATTCAAAAATTAAAAGTTAATACCATAAAATCATGAACCCTTACAATAAAAATTTGGTATTAGAAACCCTAGGAATCCATGGACATAGGTAGAAAAAATCATTAAGATTAAGGGGTTATGAAAAGTAATGAAGAGAAGAACCACTTACTTGATGATATCAGAGTCATTTTGTGTAAAAATCCATAAAATGTTATTGAATATAGAAGGGGAAGAAATTAAATCATGTAATGGAGGATGTTGCATTCCAAAATAGAGATAAAATAGGATTTAGGGGTAATAAATCAAATAAAGAAATTTTAGGGAAACAATTTTTTAAAAATTCAAGGTAGACCCTATCACAACGCGACATTTTTCTATCATGGTGACACATCCCTACTATAAAATAGTGTTCATATATATAATTTCATGTCATGTAATGACCTAGACTTCACAACATGACCAGTCTATAGTCTAGAACTACCGATCTATGTAATGGACCAGCCACGACAAGACCATCCCTGTTCAGGGAGTGACAAGTCTGCAGTTTAGAACAAAAATCCCCTCAAACCACATAATAACATATAAAAGTAATATTCCTCAAGAATTAAATGATCAAATAAATTAAAAAATTCAAATATATACAATTGACCCCATGGGTATCATAATAATCCCTATTAAGCCACTTTCTACCCTAGAAAAATCAAGCCAATGTTTGATTTAATTATAGATAAGTATATTTCTCCCTCATAAGGTATTATCATTTTCAAATTTCATAAAATTCACTCTCATTCTTCCTTAATACTCAAATAAGATGAATAGATTTTCTACGTATTACCTTTTCCTGGCATCCGATGATCCAAACCAGTTTTTTAAACATTGATACATCCAGTTCTAACTCGCGATCTTCCCAATTCTAAACATGAGTAGGATTGGGGTGGTACTTATTTAATTGATAAACATGGAAAAAATATTTAAATTTAAACTATTTTAGGAAAACCAAGTGATAAGAAATTTTCCAAAATGTCTCAATTAATTCAAAAGGTCCCACATATATCGGGGCAATAATGCCCTTCTTTCTCAACCAATGGTGACTTAATCATGGTGATATTTTCAAAAACAATCAATCAGCCACTGATAATTCCAATGGAAGACAATGATGATTGATGTAATATTTATAACATCTTTTGGTCATTTTTATACACTGTAAGATAATCTATATCTTATCAATTATCTAATGGATACAACACAATTTCTTAATAGATGTTTTACCCTCCTTAGTTCAACACAATTGGGAACATCATGGTTGTTAATATAAAGTTTAAAATGTATCCATCCATAAATACTAATGATAATTTTTATTATATGAAAATTTAACCAGTGAAAGGTAGATATTCCATGTATGACCAAAATCTAAAACATAACCTCGGAGCATATCTTCCAGAATCTGAATCACTCGCTCTATATGACCATCTAATTTTGGATGGTAATTTTTACTCATATTTACCTATAATGTCATTTCTTATTAGATTCCTCAGATAAATTGATAAGTAAACCAAGGATATCTATAATAAATAATGGTATAGGGAATGCCAAGTAGTCTCATAATCTCTTACATGTATTGATTCACAAGGTCACCCACCTTTATGTTATCCTTGATAAGAATAAAATGGGATGATTTCTTCAATCGATCAATGAAAACCCCAAGATAATTTTTCCCAATAGGGGTAAGATAAAATCCAATAAAAAATCCAAAGATATATTTTCCCTTTTCTGTTATGAATAGGTATAGTCTAGAGAAAATTGGATATCTTATTTTGTTCATGTTTAACCTATTGATGGGTTTAACATAAAGAAACAAATTTAGAAATATTTTTCTCATACCCATTCACCAAAACTAATGTCTCATATCACAATACATTTTAGTGTAACCATGATGAATGTCCCACTAATATTGATGTAAATCTTCCATCATCTCCTTCCTCATAGATAACGGAACCATATACTGATTTCTAAAGAAAGGGATACCCTCTTAGGATAGAGACCACTCATTGGTAGTATCCCCACCATAAATAATTCCTCTGATATACTGAAACTATACATATTATGGTTTCTTTTGAGATATGAATTCAAGGATAAAAGGAATCAATTGTACATTACTAAGGAAAAAAATCTCTTTCTTTACTTACATATGAAACTCTAAAAAAAGACTCATAATATTACTTTTCTCACATGATTTATTCAAATATATGAATATAAATTTACTTCTTATACCATAAACAAAAAAAATTCCCTCACATGGAATACAAGAGAGATCAAAGTAACATGTTTGTGGGTACTCCACCCATTGCCTCTTCTTGAGGTTTAAATTCATTGAGATAAGATGTAGCTCAAGTTCTTTTTATTTATTTATACCATAAAATTTTCATTGAATAGATAATTTTTCCATCACTTGAATGTATAAATTATGTTCATTAGTTCAATTTCATGGTTTGGATAATTAATCTCATTTGGATCAAGTTTCTATGATCCATAGCCTACCACATGATCACCATGTATGAGTAAAAAACCCAAACCCATACCTGATGCATCATAAAAGACCACATATCCCAATTCAAACTCTAGTAAAATGAATTTAGGGGCCCAGTTTAACTATTTATTCAACTCTGTAAAGGATTATTGACATTATGAGCTCTATAAAAACTTCACTCCCTTCCAATTGTGTGTGTTAAATAGAGATGTGATCTTAGATAAATCACTAATGAATCACTAATAGTACCCTATTAATCCTAATAATCTTCCTGTCTCAATTTTATTATTTAGCTCCTCTCAAAAATAATAGCCTTCACCATCTAAGGATCAATTGAATTTCCTATCCAGACACTTTATTCCTCAATAACTTAACTTTCCAAATCCAAAAACTTCATCTTGAAAACTTTTTATAGACATGATGCTCATAAATAGTTCCCAAAATGATCCTTAGATTTAGCTCATGATTCTATTATATCTTAGAATATAAAAAAACATTATCCAAAAACATCATGATAAATTAATCAAGGTGCCGATGAAATATTCAGTTTATTAAATCCATGAACACTATAGGATAATTAGTCAATCCAAAAGGAATTATAAGATATTAAAAATGGCCATTTATGATTTAGAAAGTAGTATCAGTAATATCAAATTCTCTCACCCTATTCTAATAATGAACCGAATAAAGATCGATTATAGAGAACCACCTTTCCCCTTTAAAATGATAAAATAAATCATCAATGTTGGGAAAGGGATATTTATTCTTGATAGTCACCCAATTCATCTTCTTATAATTAAAACACAATTGGAAAATCAAATCCACCTTTTTAGAAAAAAAAATCACCAGGGAGGCTTATGGAGGCACACTAAAGTAAATAAATACATTATCATCCAAGTAATATTGATAGATTTTCAACTCCTTTAATTCCTCAGTTTCAATATAATTCACTAGAAATGAAATTGGTTACTTTCCATAAATCAAATCGAAAAAGAAATCAACTTATCATTCAAGGGGTAACCCTGAGAAGTTATTTGGAAACACCTCAAGAAACTTCCTAACCACAAGAGGTAAATCATTCCTATAAATCCCCTCATTGATTTCAAGTATGAGAAAATACACATAATAAATAATCATTCTAACTATAGGAATATGAGGTCTTTCTCGTATGGACTGTGGGTCCCATTCTCCTTGTAATAGATGAAATCTCCCATCAAGGGTGGAGAAAGTTTTCCTTGAATTATAAAACATTATATGATCTTTGAAATTAGTTATAAAATTCATCTAAATGATTTTATCAAAAGGTCCCAAATCTAGTACAATAAAATCAAAATAAAGGTCCACCTCAGATAAATAAATGATATAAGAGGGATACTAAAAACCATGCACCTTCTTTTTGAGATGATTCAATATCTCTGTAAAATAAGGCATAATATTCTAAATAAGATTCAATAAATCCACAACACATAAATATATAAATGGTTTATAATAAATTTTATCAAATAAATAAAAAGTAATATATGGTGTAATATGAACAGTACCTCTCACAATCCTCGATCCCACCTCAGATTCCATGGGATATTCCTATAATAAATGCAAATACATACTTTAGTTAGTGTATGTGGCCCAGAACTATCCTTGAGATTAGTCCTTGGCTAACCCTATCCATATTATTAAACACTTCAACCTCTATAATGATGATTATGGATGCCTATTTCTTTTGATGCATCAAACTTTTCTTGAGATCCCTTAGGAGCTGAAGAATCAATGTTAGTCCTTTTCAGAATATTTTTTCTTAAAAACATATAGACTTCCCCTATATTCCCACAAACATGGTAGGTATTAGGAGTCTTTAATAAAGAGGTATTTATGTGATTAATTTTTCCACATTTATGGAAAGCAAGTGTATTACTCCCCATAGAGGTAGAGGAAGCTGGTTGACAAGGTGGTCATGATCCACCACTAATACATCTTCAAGATTCATCATGATTCCTCTTACTCTTATGTAAATATCCCTCACTACCACCCATCATAGTAGAGGTGTCAACCACACTCAACCTGATCAATTACCACCATTAACGATCGATGTACTACTTCCACATAGGTTATTGTATTAAGAAAAAATACTTGAGATTTTATGTTCGATCGAAGATCCATATCAATTTATAGATCCTTTAATCCACCATTAGATATCATCTCCATAGAAAAATGAAAAAAAATAATTAAAACCATTTTTCATATTCCATGATTGTCTGGTTATCCTGTTGAATGCATACAAACTCTTCGGATTTTTCAAGAACTATTGTTTCTAGGTAAAAATGATGACTAAACATCACTATCAAATAATTTCATTCAATATTCTCATATATATTAGACAAAATAACTAATTACCAACACTTTTTATGGGGTTCCTAATGTGTAAAGGAGTAACATTTTACTTTATCTAATTTAGGTGCCTCAAGAAATTCAAAAAAACTTCTTATATTCTCCAATTAGTATCCTGCTTCCTAAGGATTGTTACTAACTTGAAAAGTAATTGGATGATGATGGAGAAAATATTTGGCTCACTCAATGTCCTAACTTGTACCTATACTTGCCTCTTGAGGATGATCTAGACCATTTCCCACCTCATACTCTATAGCTAAAACATTTCTTAATACTACCTCAATGAGATTTTGATCGATAGGAGGATTTTCCATTGGAAATTATTTTCAACTCCTTTAAGAGGGTTCACTATGGATTTCCAAGGGTTCATGAAATTACATGAAATCAATTGAAAACAAAAAGAAAAAAAGAAAAAATAATAATTAAGTTTAATTTTAAATCACAAACATTCATAAAGTAATTACATAAATCATAGAGATAATAATACAGAAAATTAAATCCTTTCGTAATGCATGGCTTGTGTATATAGTTTTCATCTTCTCCACCTTACGCAAGAATAAAAAAATATATCCAATCCAAAATAAAAATTACACATTCCCAATATTCCCCAATAACTTAAGGTTTATTTATAAAATCTTTTTCCAAACACTCCTTCATACCTACCTATTTAGCTCTAATAATATTATCTCTTATCTAGAATGACGCCCCAAATAACATAGATCAAAATTGGGCTCTCAAACAATATTTTCCATGAACCAAATTAGGTTTCCCTTGAGCTGGAAACTTGAGATGGTCTATGGAAAGGAATAGAGGGTGTTCTCGATCCCCTAGGGTTTGAACCTAGTGTCTGGGCCTAAATAACACTCCTTGGTAATGATTTTTCCCAATATTCTAACCAAAGGGTCCTATTTAAGAACTCAACATGACCTATCCATACAATGGAGGGTCATCCACTAAAATATATGAATAATATTAATGTCAAAATCACAATTCATAACACAAAATAAAAAAAATAAAAAATTATAACTATAATGTGCCATTATAAAATTAAAATATATAAGTGTGGCCAACAATCCAAAATAAAAGGGGATGTGATGGGAAGTGGAAAATTCAATAAAAAAACAGTGTAAACATGATACAACCCAAAATAAAAAAGTCAAAATAAAATAGAATAGTTTTTACCCATATTCATGTGACATGAGGGTTTACCCCAAAATATTACCTATATAGAACCCAAACAGGCTAACATGAGTACCCTATACTTCCAGGTGGTTCCCTTCCTTCAGAAACATCAGGAAAAAAAGGTCAACATTGGATATATGTAGGGTGTGAGCATAACAATACTAGTAAAAACCCCCAATTGTTATATGAGAATCCTTTATTATAAAAACCAAAACCTGCTAGTTTGAAGTAAATTACATGAAAATAAACTTTGATCATTTTTAGAGAAGGAAAGTAAAATGATACATGTTTTTAATTTAATAAAGAAGATGAATGAAAATCATATAACAAAATTTTAATATATCAAACATAAAAGAAACACCCTAGGATCACTAAGTTCAAGGTATCCAAGATATATTAATTCACTAGTTATGGAAACACACCCAACTTGTGGAAAGATGATACAATCACTGAATATCGGTTGTTGACCATAGTTCAATCATAGCTAACAATATTACTTCACTAGTCTAAATTTTCCAAGTAAAATAAAGGAAAAAACAATAGGGGAGAGAAATTATAGTCAAAAACTCAACTCTGCATTTATATCCACCTCTAGGTGTTAGTTGATTGGAAATTTTATATTCTAGTCAAAGAATAATTTATTAGAGTATAAAAGTAAATAAAATATAAATTAAAATGGTCTAAAGATAACACTACCCAACTAAATTAGAAATCATGGTAGAAATTATGTTTTCTAAAAACTCAAAATATCTAAAAAATATAAGAACACATAGGAAATTTAAAAAACACTATAGTTTAAAAAACAATGTGTGGAGTAAGAATTTTAATTCTTTAACTCTAAAAAGGATATTAATACCAAAACAAAAAATTTATACAAAGTGTAAATAGGGTTAAAAAATAAAATCCAAGGTATCATGTATTTTTATACATGGAATAACTTGACTTTAAACCTACCAAAATGTGTTTATGTATCCCAATCCTCAAAACCCATCAACTAAACTAATCAGAATAAGCTATACCTTCCTATCCTTAGAATCCCTCTATCAAATAGATCAAGATTCTACACTGTCTTCATATCCCCAGAAGTTCTTATCCATATAGAATCAGAATTAATGAATATAACATAAATAGATAAGAAAATTTATAATGAAATACTTACCATCCATAACTCTTAGAAAAACACTCAAAAAATTACATTGATCATAATCACTCTCAACATAACTAGTTTCACAACTTCAAAACAACTAGAGGTTTTCAATGTATCAAAATTCTTTTTTATTCCTCAAATATGTGTTCCTGTTTTTAAATGACATTATAACTATCTTAAATATCCATATTATTCATTCTTTATGATCAATTATAATTGTATAGAAAGCTTAAACTCCATATTTTGATGTGATCAGCAAAAAAATTTATCCTCTGATGACATTAATTACTAGTACTATTTTGCTTAAACATCTACTGAATGTAATATAACATTAAATATCAGTACTCCATAAGTACACACTTTTTAGTTCATCTTGAATCGATATAATTAAAGTTACTGACATTTCATCTTGAACACAAAAAACAACTAAAACAAAATTTCATGTTACACCAAGTTCTTATTAAGTGTATTTTAATTTTAAAAACAAAAAAAGAATTCATTGACATAAAAATATACCCTTTTTAAAATAAAAATAAAAATAGGAAAATTGAATGTTTAACTTAATTTTAAATAAATACACCCTATAAGTTTTTATGAAATAAATTTTTCCTTTTTACCCACAAAAATTCAAAAAAACTAGTTAGTCATAATTAAGATAGGGATCATAAATATTCCCCTATGTTAAATTAATAATAGATTTTAAATTTTTAAAAAAAAATCCCCATTTATGTAAACATTGAAACCTATATATTTTTTTTGTTAAATTAATAAAATAATATAAAATTTAAAAATTTATCCCTAATTATGAAAAACTAGAAACTTATACAATTTTTCTCAAGTTACTCCCCCATAAAAAAACAATTTTTCACAAATTTCATTCCCTTTTTGATTTTATAAAATAAGTAAAAAATAAAAATATTGAACTAGAGTAATATACAAAATGAGTTATATTGATTCATTAAACACACTCCCCCCTAAATATATATATCATCCCTATGAATATAAATGTATCCACCTTAAAGTTTTATCAAGTAATTAGGCATAATCAAGATAAAATTCAAGAATAAAACAAAATTTGATAAGATTAAAGAGATTTAACCTTCCAAAAGTTATCCTTTATTTCCTACATAATGATCTTCTTTATTTGAAGATTATTTTGGTAAAAATAGAAATAGTGTTTAGTGAGGTCTGGGATTCAATTCCTGGGAGCCCAATCTTGGGGTAATTTCCACCTCCCATGTACCTCTCATCTTGTTGGGTCATATAGTGTTCCATCGGGTGGGTAGAAGGGAGCACTTCAAGTAGCTGATGGATTGTTGTGTCTACCCATCACTGAGCGAGGTGTTACCCCGTGGGATGCTTTGTCATCTCATCTGGAAACAACTCTATCCTGGATGAGGCTTCTCCAGATGAACTCATTGTGGGGAGGGGGTTTCTAGGTATGGAGGGTTCAAAAAGGCCACTCCTGGGAATTCCCTTTTCAAAAATATTATTGTTTTGGTAAAATTCTAAATTAAAACTTCTTATATTACATTTTTTTTAATATCAAAACCTTTGAAAAAAACTATATAAATTATCATTTTAAAAAAATATTCATTTATTTCAACATAAAATTTATCTTTTTTATATGTAATTTTAATGAAATAACATATTTTTTAAACCTCCATAAAATAATAAAATTTGTATAAAATGTTAAAAAAAATATAAAAGAAATATCCTTAAACTTTTTTAATATATTTTTAAATGTCAGGAGATAGATTAAACAATAATTTAATTTAATACCATTTTAAATTGATCATTCCCATCTTTTTTTACAAATTCAAAACCATCATAATTTAAAGGTTTAGTAAAAATATCAGCAAGTTAATCTTAAGTTTTGATAAAGTAAAGAATAATGTCATATTTTTGTGCATGGTCCTATAGAAAATGATTTCAAAAATCTACTTTTTTCATGTGAGTGATATACTAGGACTATAAACAAATAAATTACCCAGGTGTTATCATAGATAATTGTATTTTGATTAAAACTCAAAACAAAGTCCATGAGTGTTTGATACATCCACAATACTTGAGTGCAATAACTTCTAACTTCCACATATTGAATTTTAGTACTAAAGAGTGAAATCAAGTTTTTCTTATTATTATACTAAGAAACTAATTCCTCTCCTATAAAATTATATGTTTTGAGAGTACTTTATATCCATCTTAAAACCTCAAAAGTCAACATCTGAGTAACTATTAAGTATAAAATCATTTATAGAAGAATAAAATAAAACATGTTATAAATAATATTTAGTATAATGAAAAATACTATTAACCACTTTTAAATTTGTTTCCTTTGTATTTTATTGAAATATCACACATAAAAATATAGAAAAAAAATGTTCAATCACCTAGATTCTAGTTATAGAAAACTTATGATCATCCCTCTATAATTTTTTTGATCAATTGATTTCTTGAATTTATAAAGATATGGTTTGATAGAGGTTCCTAATAGAGTAATTGATTGAGACAATCATTGATACCCAATAGATTAATTATTTATACCTATGAACCCTAATATAAAGGAGAGAAGGTTCAATCCCTTGAGGAAGGTGTTGGTGTTCTATGACTAAGAAAGAAATAAAAATACTTAATAAAATAAAATATAAGTGATGATAATATGATGTAGAAATGGTGAAAGAAATTTTTGAAGTGAATTAAATAGTATCTATGTAGGTGAACATATTGAGATAACAAAATATCACAAATAAAGTAGAAAGTAATCAATAGATGATGTAGGGTAATTTGATTGGATGAATTTAAAATATGTTTTATTTCATCCATAAACGAAAATGAATCAAACTAAATGAATAGAGGGAAACCAGTTATGTCATCTAATCAACTTATGACTGATTAAATCCTGCAGTTTTCCAATAGTAGTTTTCACTCATTCACAAAATGATGATTCAATTTTCATTAGAATAAAATTTAATTTATCCTAGTGTGTTACTATCAAGATCAGATCTCTCCTTAGAATATTATTATGTAGTTTGAAATGAGTTCATGTAAGATCAGTTTTGACTTTCTCTAGATGTTTTAGAAAAACGAACTACCTAATAATTAAAGTTAAGAGTAGCATCCAAAAAAAGACATTCATGAATAAAGTAAGATGGGTTACTAGAAAAATATCATTCCCCTAAATAATTTTTATATGATGATCATATTTTATTGAAAATTCAATATTATATTCATTAAAAATAATAAACTAGAATAAATGATGAATTGGGAAGAGATAATTTCTCTTTTTTGCCTGGTACTCACTTGATATCTCCCAAAAGTCCAAAATTGATAATGTGTTTTAATGGTCAATCCATGATCATATTAAATAGAAGTATTAGAGAGATCTATATCTCCCTTTTCACTATGATGGTTACTTTTAAAATATAATCATACACTAATGCCTAGCCTCTAACTTATAGTCAGTATATGCGCACTCATCTCTCAGACCTCAATGTGATCTTTCCCTCACTAAACAACATCTCCCTCACATGAATCTAGAAAAAAACCAACCAAATAAACTCCTCATTTGGGTAGGCTTCATATATATGAAACTCAGTTCGATCAAATTTGTTCTTATAGAAAACTCTAGAATCTTCTTAATAATTCTTAAATCTTAAAACTTGGATTCCTCTTTCCTTTGAACCTTTGTGATTTAGGTAACATTGTATGCTTTTGAATTCCCTTTTTTCCATTTGGATGTGAGTTCACAACTACCTTGATGTGGAAATCTAGAAAAATAAGTGCTACCATTACATAGTTTTCCATTGACCATAACTTGAGCTTAGGTGTAGGGAAGTACCCCTATGTGAGTTGGCTGCCTCCATGGTACCTTCATACAGAATGTGGAAATAGTATATTACCCTTATGTAGGTATTCAAAAAGGGATTATACTCTACACAGATTATAATAATATAGAGTAAATAAAATGTAGTGAAAATTATCAATCCAAAATTCCAGTTTAACAATAAAAATAAATATTAAAATATATTCCAGCAAATGGAAATTAAAAATAATAACATGGAATAAAGAAAGTGAAAAATCCAAAATCTCAAAAATTATATTTTCAATGAATGATCACAAAAAAATCAAAATGGTATTTATCTTATAATATATTTAAAATTAAACCCATTAATTATTTATCATTAGAGAATCAAAATACCCATTTTCATATAAATATTAAAAGAATATTATTTTACACAATTAATTAAGAAATATTCAATTATTTCTCATTTGAAACATAGTTTCAGCATTAAACCCTCAAAAAATTCTAGAAAATATGTGGAAATGTAATAAAAAAGGGCCACATTAGTACTTATTCTTAAAGCATTGTCAAAACTAAAACATTTTAATAAATATCTAATATATTTATATTGGGTAAAAATTTTCTTTATAGTTTCTGAATAATTTTAAAACTAATAAAAAATTTCATCTCAAAAATCATGCTCATTTCAAAAACATATTTCCTTAGTTCTAAAAAATAATCTGGAATAGATTTTTGAGTTAAACCAAAAATGATGTCATCAATATAAATTTTAACAATGATGGTGTCTTTAAAAAAATTCTTGATAAAAATATTAGGATCATCCATTACCTTAACAAAGTTATTTTTAAGTGAAAATCCATTCAATCTATCATCCCAAGCTCTTAGGGATTGTTTAAATCTATAGAACTTTTTGGGAAGTTTATATATATATATATAATATAAATTTATCATATTCTAAACTAAGGTGTTGTTCTATATAAAATTTCTCTTGAACATATACATTAAGAAAAGAACTTTTGACGTCCATTTGGAATAATGTAAAAATTTTGTGTGTTGTGAAGGCTAGTAAGATTAGAATTGACTTGGGTTTATCTACTGGTAGAAAATTATCTCTATAGTCTATACCTTATTCCTGGGAAAAAAACCCTTAGCAATAAGCCTATATTTATTCCTTATAATAGATCCATTTTAATCACATGTTGTTCAAAAAACCCCATTTTACACTTATTACCTAAATATCATTAGGTTAATTAATTAGACTTCGAACTTGATTCTGTTGAAATTGATTAACCTCTTCTGGAATAGCCCCTATCTAATATTCATCACCAAAGGCATGAGATGTCATTTTAGGTTCAAATTAAGATAGTAATCCATGATGATCACAGGGATTTCTTATTTAACTTCTCCTTATAACTTGTTTTCATATAGATACAATGATATTATCTATGGGATGACTTTTTATGATCAATTGGATTCTAGGTAAAAAGGTAAGTTGATCCTCAACTATTGCTTATATATCTTATTTTAAAGTAGTTTATGAATATTGAAAATACTTTGACAAAACTTTCTGCCAATTTACTACCAATGGTTTTAATTCAACTCTTGGTAAATGGATGAAATTAATTTCAAGAACCAATATCTAAAGGATTAATTTTTAGATATTTTTTGAAAAAAAATGGATCAGTTTCATCAAGTTTTACATGAATTGTATCCAAAAAAATATAAGTATGTTTATTAAAAACTCAATACTCTTTACTAGTAGTAGAATAACTATGAAAAATAAATTTATTAGTCTTGGGATAAATTTATGAAGTTTATCTTTGATATTAAAAATGAACACTTTACACCTGAAGACTCTAATGTATGAAAATTTTCATTTTCTTTCAGTCCATAACTCATAAAGAGTTTTATTAAAGAAACGATGAAGTAAAACATGATTTATAGTATAGAAATCATTACTCGCTACTTTAGCCCAAAAATTTCTAGTAATAAAATATTCAATTAGCAATGTTTGAGTAATTTCTTAAAGGATTTTATTTATTCCTTCAAGTAAACCTTTTTTTGAGGTGTTATTGGTGTTGTAAAGTTATGAGTAAAACCTTTTTTACTACAAAAAAATGAAAATAATAATTTATAAATTATCCACCATAATCACTCTATATAGTAATAAATGGTAATTTTTTATCATTTTTAACAAAATAATTAAAACTTTTAAAACAAAAGAAAACTTTGGATTTCATGTGAGAAAATAGGTTCAAGTAAATTTAGTGTAATGATTAACTAGTATATATACATAGCATATTCCCTCAATAATCCCATTTTTTGTGGGGAAAAATAAATCCATGTGAACTGAATACAAATATTTAGAATTTGAAACTTCACTAATAGGTTCAAAATTATACTTATATTACTTACCAAATTGATAAGGATCAAAAATTCTCAAAGAGTTAAACCTAAGTTCTGATAAATCCAAAATATAACATTTTATAGATATTTTATCTACAGACATAAGGTTCCAATGACCTAAACTTTTATTCCAAAGACAAGATAAATTTTCAGTTACACTTAAATAAGGTAAATTCTAGTTTCTAAGGTGTTCTATATCAAGTGTGTATACATTCTCATGCCTGTCGATAGATAGAATGAATATAGCTTAAAAAGGTTAAGTAGTTCATTTTTAATTACTAAATTTAATAAATTAACCCTCAGCACATCAATTATTAATGCTAGTATGGTTATTTTGAAGTCCAATAATGTAAAAAACACTTGAAATTAAGTTTTTTGTAATAAATTATACATCATTGATTTTGATGATTTCACCCCGTCCATTATATCTAAAAGTAATTCGTCCACTGCTCCGCTTTTTCAATTTTCAAATGACATAATTTAATTTTGTAAAATGTCAATAACAACCATTGTCTACATACCACTTGTTTTAAATGATGGTACTTAGCCACTTTTCCTGAATTTACAAAACCTAATTTCTTGTTAACTAAACATGCTTGGGATTGTAAATGTTATAAAATAAAACCTTAAGAACCATATTTCTCCAACTCTTTTATATTTAATAGCTGAAAGATCTTCAGAAATAAAATATTTATGAAAAAAATATTAAAATTTATTTAAAGAACATTGACTTTTCTAGTGACCTCACCTTTTACATTTAGTAAAAAAGGGTTCACTCTAAGTAAAAAAATTAATTTGATTGAAAATGTGGTTTTCAAACAGTATAGTATATTCCATTAAATTTTATGGATGGTTTCAACTCTTTATACATATTATTTAAATTCACCCTACTAGAATTAAAATTATACAAAATATTCTTCAAATTACTACTTTTTAATTTTCGTTTAAAAACTAATTTCTAATCATAAGAAGTCGAACTAGAATAATATTTAGACTCTAATTCTAGTAAAAGTTTATAGTTTTAAAAAGTAATTTTTTATATTTTGTTATTTCTTTGGAAATGTTAGATTTAGAATAATCATATTTATTTTTCACATTTTTATATTATATTTATATAATATTCAAAAATCACACCATTTCCTCAAAATTAGGCTAGTGATCCTTATCTTTTTATCAATAAACATTTTAATCATCTGATGAAGTTAAATAATTATCATATAAAGTATAATAAAAATTATAATTCAAATTTATAGTTTAGATAGATTCATAAATTACCTTAATCCTAAGACATTTTTCATCCTTATGAATATTTTTGTAGAATCCAACTATCTTCTTACTCCCACACTTTATTTTGATAAACTATCAGAAATAGTATCTCCACCAGACATGCTTTAAGTATCTAACAGCTTCAAACCTTTCTTTCCTTTTATTTTAGAAATCTATTTGATTTATTTATTTTCTCTTCAATCTAGGATAATTAATTGTTATATGAAAAACCTTCTTACATTTATAACATATAACATCTAAAGAGTCTTTCTTCTCGTGTATTTAACTTCTATCTTTCCAACGATAAAACTGAAAGTTATTATTTCTGAAAATTTTATTCATTATACATGCCATTTGAGAAAATTCATTCCCACTATCATCGAAATAACTATGATCAAGATGATGCTTGCATTTTTTTTGTTATAAATCTTTGAAACATTGGCTCAAATATTAACAACACTATAAGTAACATTTCTAGAAGTATATGGAAAAGGTAGTCCATTTTTATTCTTCTTTATTGGAATCACTTTTAAATCTAATCTCATATTTCATAAGAGTTTTAATAAAGTAAACAAGACCCATCTTAGTCAAATTAATTTTATCAGTAACCATTGTTTGTTTAGACTCACTCGCTTTATAAAGTATTTAGATATTTTTTTAACCAACTGATCATTTGATAATTCCATCCCATCAAGTTATTGTAAACTATTCACTATTGACATAAATCTCATATGAATTTGATCAATAGATTCTCTAGTAAGAAAATCAAAGACTTGGTAATCTTCTCATAACATAGATATTATTATTTTAATAACTTTGGAATTTGTAAAGTGTGTAATCTCCAAATTTTTCCAAATTATATTTACTATTTCATAGGAAGATATCTAACTATATATATTCCTCATAATTGAACATAATAAATTATTTTTCACTATATAATTAACCTAAAACTAAAGCCTCTAAACTTTAGTAAACATAGTAACATCATTTTCTAAAAAAATTAATTTTTAGTCATTATCAAATAATTCACCATGCTGATATTAATAAAAAAAATCTTTATTCAAACATTTCAATACTCATAATAATTTCCATAAAAAATCATAAGATGATTTGGATTCAAATTATCAATAGATCCAACCATTTCTTGTTTCATTATATGAAAAAAAAAATCTCTATCAAACAGTTAGTATAAGAAAACTGGGGTATTTTCAATAATCTAATAAAAAATCAAAAATAGGATATGGCTCAATCTTAATTGTATCAACTTAATATGATAAAAAGTGTTTTCCCAGTAAAATAGACGTAGTAAAATTATAATAGGGGTGAATTATTGTAAAAAACTCAAAATTCCCTTTTACGTCAAGGTGTAATTTGATGTAAAATTTTTTCTTCAAATAAAATCACAATTTATTAGAGTATAAAAGTAAATGTTATGTAAATTATAAATTTCATAAGAAAAAACTACCTGACTAAATTAGTAAGAACAAAATAAATTAATCTTTTTTAAAATTCAAAATATCCAAGAAAATAGTGGAAATTCAAAATACAATATATTTTAATGAATAATACATGGAGTAAGGATTATAATCCTTAAAATCCTAAAAAGATATTATTTCCAAACCACACTTTCAATCCAAAGTGTAAGGAGGATTGATAAACTTGATCCAAGGTATCTTGTCTTCCTATACTCATAAGCCCTTAACAGTAAACCTATTTAAATTTTTCTTTGTCTTCTTATCTTCAGAAGACCTTGATAAAAATGATTAGAACAAGTTATGTATTTTTATCCATGTAATCACTATATTTAACTAATCATATTCAACTATTTTTTCGAATCACTAAAATACCTTAATAAAAAATTCAGATTCTTTTATTTCATCTTATCCCTAAATATAACACCCTGTTACTTTAGTTTATATTTTTTTAAATGAATACTATGTTCAATAGTGTGTACCATACACAATATTGAGCTTAAATGAACCACAACATTATTATCAAAATATGGCCATTATAACCTAATTGTTGGATTAATGAGTATGAATAAAAGAAAAAATATATGAAATATATGTAGAAAAATTTTCCTAATAAAAATTTATTGACTAATAATAATGAAATAAATACTAAATTTTGAATAATAATATTTAAATCATATATGTTTAAGAATATTTAAATTTCAAAATGTTTTTTTATAAAAAATAGGTTTTATTTATATTTTATATATTTTATTTAAAATGTAAATTTATCTTATTTAGAGAATTAAAATTATTTAAAACTTATTTTTTATACATGAAAAAATAATGTGTATTCATTCATTAATTGATTATCAATTTTTTATAAATGAAGATAAAATCATTTGATTGTAAAAAGATATATTTTTTAAGAAACTATTTTTAAGTGTGAAATGTATTTTTAACTCGATTAATTAAATTAACTAATATTTATAAATTATTTTGATGAAATTTATTGAAAATATATTCAAAAAATAAATTAAAAATCATACAATTGTTATTATGAGGTAAGGAATGATAATAAATTTTTTTATTCTTTAAAAATATATTTTTTCTAAAAATTGTTTTTATGCATTTTGTGCGTGGCTATTAAAACAATTTTTTGCCACTTTTATAAATTTTATTTGATAAAATGAACTGAATTTTTGTATTCATCATTCCAAAACTATCTTAGGGTAATTTTTTAGGATTTTTCTAAAATTGTATATTTTTTAGTGAATAGTGGAAAATAACGTATTTACAAATACCTTAAATTTTATGGAATCATCATGATTTAAAATTTATATAAAAATTTTTAAAACCTTTTTCTAGACAAAATAAGTTTTTAAGGAGTAAAATATATTATTAAGAACATTATTTGTAAATTAGAAAGACATTCTTAACTTTTTCAAACTTAAGTTGTATTTTATTCTAATTAAACACTATTTTGAATCTTTTCATTTAATAGTGTTTTTGGAAGGTGAAATTAGGTTTTTAATGTTAATAATTTAATCTAAAATTAATTTTTAAAATTATAATTCAATTAAATTCAATATAATCAATAGTATTCATAATTTTAGTGTAAAATCATTTTTACACTTAAAACACGTATATTTTTTAAAACAGTTCTTCATTGTGTTTTAATAAATAATATTAAAATTAATCTCTACAAAATTTTGAAATTAAATCATAGAAAATTGATTAAATATTTTTAATCATCATGTAAAAAAAATTAATGTGATCCCTTTTATTTTTTGTACATATAAATTAATTGATTAGGTAAAAAAATCATCACCATGATAAGGGTAGATTCATATAATGAGGTGGTTAAACTAAGAGATAATGCTTAAAATATGTCCAAAAATTATATAAATATGATTTTTTGTGTTTATTTATAATTTATAATGTATTATCTTAGAAATCGGATTGTATCTATGTCACTTTCTAATGAAAATGACTCTATTATTTTAAAGTTTTTAATATTTACAAGAGTGTCACTCCCCTCATTTATAAAAGGGTACTTCATATAATCACTTATACACACACATTAAGAAATATATCTTGACCAATATCTACAAAAATCACATTCAAGATCTCCTCACCACATCTTCGAGGTTCTAGTCTTACAAAAATACCAATCCTAGAATATTTCAAGTGTAATCCAAAGGAAGATATCCAAGGTCGAGGTATAAGTCTTAACTGAATTCTTTCAAGTTGATTTATTATTCTACCTCCTTCAATTGTATTATAACCATACTTACATAATTACATCAGTATATTCAATATAATTAAATTTTATTATGATTATTGAATAACCATTTTCTACATCATCTCCAACCTATGGGAAATGAAAACTATGCTCGTGATTACCTATGGACGACCAACTCCAAAAAGAAATGTATTTCGTTTTTCATCACCACATACTATGAATGGTTATAAATATCTAATTAATAAATATATGTTATAAATATTAAATTATTATTATTCTATTAATGTAATATATTATCGACCTTCCAACCTTTCATCCAGTGGAAAATGATAATTTCCATTGTGTGTGCGTGTAGATTACCACCCCCACAAAGCGATGTGATTAATTTTTCATTTCTTCCTTACATGCATGTTCATAAGGATTTATTTAATGAATAAATATGATATTTATATTATTATTATTATTATGTAAATTTAAACCTTTATCTACTTTATTTTCTTTTTTTCATTAGAAAAATGAATATGTTGTTAATGCATACGTACAGACTACCATCTCCATGAAATAATGTGCTTCATTTTTCATGAATGAATTACATGGATGATCCTAAAAGTATATTAAATGTATAAAAATTATATTTATAAAAATTTTAAAATTTTAGTGATAAAAGAACCATGAATCCTTTGACCATGTTCAATGTACAACATAAATTTTGTGATTATGAACCGAACGATATCAAAACATCCAACATAAACTTAACCGAATTAGTAAAAAAATAAAACATGTAAAAAATAGAATAAAAGGAATAATGATAATTGGATGAAAATAAAAAAGTTATAAATAAATTAAATAACTAATTTTATTTTATTATTCAGGATTTAGATAATATAAAGAGTTCTACATGACTTAAGGTAAAGGATTTCTCATCTAAATTTCCTTTTTTTTAAATCCATGCCATTTTCCCCAATTATTATATTTTATGTAGTGTATATACTTTTATATGGATGTATTTATCATTCATTTACTAAAATTAAAATGGTTTAAAAATCCTTATCAATTTATCTTCTTTTGTATTCTTTTTCTTCAAAAGTTACTAAATTCATAAGGGGTTTTTCTTCAAAACATTGTTTTAAATGTTCTAAACTCTTTTTCCTCCATATACATGTTATTTTAAATGTTTAAAGAATGTTAGTATTTATATTTCAAAGATTTTTATATTTTATTTTAATATAATTTTAACTATATTTTCAAAAAATTTAAAATAAATATCTTCAATATTTTCCAAATAAGTTATTTTTTACTTTCATTATAAAAATGTGTGAAAAGAATGTTTTTTAACATGTATAGAATGAGAAGATTTTACCTCTATCATATCCTTTCTTAATTATCAATATTACTCTATATGTTTTCATGTTTTTCAAAAAATATCCCATTCCCATTATTCTATTAATTTTTAGTTTAAAAATTTTTTGAAAAGAAAAGGATATTTCTCTTTATTTTTTGAAAAAATGGAAAGTGATTTTGCATATGGTTTCAAATGAGTTTTTCAAGGGTTTTCTAATGAAAACGGTGCACACATAAAAATTATTTATTTAATATATAGTAATTTTGTATTATATATGATTAAGGGTGATCCCATTATATCTCATGACGATGAGTGAACTCAATATATCTCTCCAATGAATTAGGTTGTGATTTTTTCTTCAAAGGAAAAAAATAAGGGAGATAACTAGGTAGGTTACTCCAATAGAGTTAATTGGGAATTAGTCATTCAGACATGGGTTAAGAAAAAGTTAACACAAGTTATGAATATGATGCTCCAAGATACTTATTTTATGCTTGAAAATGTTTTTTATAAAAATATTTTTATTTCATGATTTAAGGAAAGTTTATAAACTATTAAAGAAAAAAGATTTGTTTTTCAAAGAAGTGTTTCTAGGATTTATCATGTTATTCATGATGACTTTATGGTTTTACTATTATTGATAAAGGGTTTGAAATTTTTTCTTTAATAAAAGGTTTATTTTCTCATGTGGATATGCTTTATTTATGTGATTAAAGTTTTATTATGAAAAATGTGTAAATATTATCATGGGTTTTCATGTTTTTCAGTGGACTAACAAGTTTCATCAATTTTTATATCCCTTATTAAGATTTATTTTAATCATACCATGTTTTCAAATTTTTTTAAAAATATCTAAGGATGTATACAAACTATAGTAAGTTCAGTATTTATGTTATAGTGACTCATCATAAAATAATAAAAAGTGTATTGAATGAAACAAGGGTGTAAATTTATGATCTTGTTTTTGGGGTGAAATGTACTCTATGTGAAAGTGCCCACTTTGTTATGTTATGGTTTTCCAAATTCTCAAAAAATATAATCCTAAAAGATCCTATAAATGTAAGAAAGTGTAACCCTTGTATTTAAACTCATATTTATGTGTTGTTTATGTAAGTATTTTCATAATTGGTATCAAAGATAGTATTTAAAGAGTGTTTTTAACACAAAATATGGGTGTTCAAATCTGGGCATTGTAGTTTGTATCAGATAAAAAGAATGAATTTGATCCTTAGGAACCCTCACATATGAACATTGGGTGAAGTGTGACTCTTTACCCAAGGGTTTCATGAGGAAAGGGATGCCACTAGGGATGGTGGTAAGAGTCCCACCCTAGATGTGTATCCACCCATGGAGTACTATGATAGATATTAGTTATATCCCACTATGTATGGACTGTACCAGTATAGTTGGTATCAGATAAAAGTTTTGGATGAATTTAGGGGTTATGATGATTCAAGTGAGGATATTTTTAGAGTTTTACATGCCATAATGGGTTAATAAGTCTAAGGTTTATCATAAATTTAAAGGCCTAGATTCCCTTTTGAGGTTTTATGTGATGAGATTTTAAGATGATTAAGGTTATTTTAGGAGACATTTATAAGGTTTTATGAAGAATACATGATTGAGGTAAATTTAACACCTATGTTTAACATATGATTTAATATAAAGGATATTTTGGAAGAATGTTATTGTATTTAGGATAAAAGTTATTGATAAACATTATGGTTAATACATTCTTTAATATTGAGGTAATTCTAGCTAATTTTATAAAAGGTTATCATTTTTATGGGAATATTATTGGATTAAGGTAAATGGGAATTTTTTTCTAATATGAGATTTTATATCAAAGTGATTGATATTATTTGAGAAATAAATATTGATTTAATGTAACAAACAAAAAATTTCTTTAATAAAATAACTCATGTCTCACTGTGAATTTTTTGTTATGTTTTATAATAGAATCACATAAAAGTAATTTTACATTTCATTAACAGCTATAAATAATATAGGTAAATAAACAAAAACAAAAACAGACACACTAATGTAAACTCCATAGACTTGAATTCTACAATGAATATGTCTCATGTTTAAAAATAGTAAAAGTAAATAGAATGGTTAGGAATATGATAGAAATTATTAAGGGAAGTAAAGAACCCTTGTAAGTGTAGTAGTGAATATTGATGTATGAGAATAGTAAAGTATATATAGGGTATAAAGGGAAAAGTGGTTGTTAGGATCTAACCATTACCTATCCATTGGTCCATAGGACTGTTGAGAATTATGATTGTTGGTAATAATGTTACCATTATAATTAGTTTATATAAAAGTAATGATAATAGATAATTGTTGCATAATTGAGAAATAATGGCCCCAGCCATTGGGAGCATACATTTTGAATCCCATTTCTCCAAACTTGGAAGGGAGGAAATTTCACTGAGGTTCACCCTTGACAAATCACAAGGAGATCTTCATCAAGTAAGTCTTGAGTGGAATCAGTTATGGGAGAAGTTCATGTTAGTATAGATCATCAGTGGATCAATGTTAGCTAAGCCACCCCTTTAAAGTACCATTATCACACACCATACCCTTAGCATGTATGAAAGTATAATAATGGGTTATGTATCTAGGGAATAGTATTATAAGGTGTAATTTTCTTCTCCTAAATGAAATAGTGGTCTCTCTAATCCCATTTTAATTTTTATTTTATTTAATAAAATACACATAAATATAAGATGAATATGTTAAATTGGTTTTTGGATATAAAAAAAATTTATTTTTTGGAAAATATATAATTAAAACACACTTTTATGATAAATTTAGGTATTATAAATAAATTCTATTTTCATGAAATATTACTATAAAACCCTTTTTTTTAAATATAAATGGTAATATAATTTTATAATATCCCAGGTAATTTTTATAAGGGTTGAAAACTTGATTATGTCACAAAAACATTAGTTTTTCAATAAATACTTTTTTATTTAAAATTTAAAATTATCAAATTTAGAAAATAATTTTGATAAAATAAATAATATATTTTAAATCAACACATAATAATTAAGTTAGTGTGAATTTTTAATAATTTTCTAAAATACTTCATTTTTTAGGAAATAGTAAAAATACAATTTTGTGTTTTCAATGTGTTTTATGGCTTCATAAATATTTAATAATATTTTAACAGTTAAAATAAGTGAATATATGACCAAAAATTAGTTATTTTATTAATATATTCTATTTTAATTAATTTAAATGAATTTTCAAATATATAAAAAAAGTTTCAAAGTCTAAACTAAAAATTAATCTTTTAAAAACATTATTTTGTGGAAAATTTATTTTTTCCATTACAAAAGTAATATAAAATATTTTATTTCGGTTTTTAAACTAAATTATTTCAAAAAAAATATTCTCAATTTCATTAAACATGAGTCAAAACCATAGGTAATCCAATGGTTTTGTATTTTCTGCAACTTATATTTCCAAGTCCTATATTTTAAAATTAATAAACAATACTCCAACATTTTCTATAAATACCCACCTATCCACCCCATTTAATTCACCCCCAATATATTAATCATAAATTTACCCCCATTTTTTCCCTCTATATCCTTTCTAAGGAGTTTTTAAGGTTCTAAGAAACTCACTTCAAGCTTTAGGAATCTATCTCATAATGTAAGAGATTCTCTTCCTCTCCCTTTTAATCTAAGTACTTCCTTTATATTTAGTCTTCTAATTTAAAATGTTTTATGTTCTCATGAACTTATGATCATTCCATTACTAAAAAAATTACTCTATAAATGAGATACTTATATTCTCTCTCATTAATTCCATTCCATAAACCCCTTTGTATAATCGTTATGCTTCTAAAATTATTATTTAATTTTTCCATCCACCTTTTTTATATTGTAAATTCCCAACACTATTTTATTTAAGTTTATTAATATATATTTTATTATAATTTATGTACTAGGTATTTCTCTCTATGAAATCCACATTTCATTATCATGGGATAAAAATTATGTTAAGTTCAAGTCTTTACAAAATTAGTTACTCAATGATTTTATTTGAAACTCATTCTTTATTCTCTATGGGTTATTAATGAAATGATTTATTATGATAAATGATATATCTGAAAAATATGAATTAATATGTATGAAGTTTGTTACCTGATAGTGCTCTAATTCATTAGGTAAAGAATTAATCTCTAGAGATGACATGTTTATGATACCTTGGTAAGAAACCTTGGTAATATGTTTCACGACACCTTAGTGATGAACATTGGTGATATTCTTAAGAATGTATCATTTTTATGTCATATCAAAATTTCCATGTTATGTATCTTTATTATCTTATTTTATATCTCTTGTTTTATCCATGTTAATCACTTATTTTCTATTTCCTTTATTTATCTCTTAATGGGTTTTATGATCATCATTTTTTGAGGATGTGTGTCCCTAGGAAATCACTTATAGTGAGGTGACCTATGATAGAATAATAGGATTCTTCCTAGAGAATTAAATTAAGTTTATATTTATCTTTTCCTTATGTACTTCAAGTATTATTTATCTAGTTTTCAATACACTAAACCTCAAAAGTTCCCTCAGTATTTGTGATGTAATATTTTGTTATGTAATTATGTTAAAAATCATGTAAGAAAAAAAAGAATATATATAGTTGGTATCAATTTAAAGTTTTAGTTATTTATGGAAATTAAAATAATAAATCATTATTTAAAACCCTAGGGATAAGTTTTAATATAGGAAAAATTTGAAAAATTTATTAGTGTATAGAGTGTGTGATTTTTTGAGAAAATGTACCCCTATCTAGATATTGTAAAGTGGATGAGGCTATAGAAAATATGTACCAAAGGGTAATTATCCAAAAAGAAAATGTTGGGTATTATATTAACAAATACTTGGTCCATGAAAAATACTACAAAAAACACTAATATAGGCATTTATTTTTTTTATTTGGCGATAGTTTAAACCAAAACCATATAGTTTCACGACGGTTTCCAAAAACCACTGCTAAAGTTGGCATCAACATCCAACAGGTATTGGTTCCATACATTTAGTGGTAATTTTTCATAACCATCATGAAACCTTTGTTTAGCGATATTTTTTTCATTTTTATAACTGTTTTAAACCACCTCTATATATCACTATACAAGAATAAATACAACTATAGAAACGGAAACCCCAGAACTTCCAAAAAAATAGATATTACATTATACAAACAGTAATTAAACAATTCTAGTATAATAAAAAATAATCAAAAAATGTCAAGTACAATTTATAAAAAACCATAATACAACAAATCCTTAATATAAAAAAAATAATAACCAACAATTAATTAATATGAATAATGTTATTTAATGTTACTCTTGAGTTTATTTTGATGTCTAGGTCATATATTACCATTCATTTGACTCTCATGCTACATAAATGATATAAAGGTACCTAAGTGGGGTTTTTTCATGCATGTCATGGACTAGTGAACTAATTTATAAACCTTGGATCCCTCCATGATAAATTATAAAATGTTAAGGTAAGGAAAAAGTGCTGGTATCCTTATAAATTAGTGGGAATTTAAAATCAGTCAGGTATGTGACTGTAGCTACCCTCACTTGTGTTGAATTTAATGTTGGGTGTTTTTCTAATCGATTATAACCCTTTTCCTTTTAATTTTGTTCTTAGTATGTTTAATATTGTCATTTTGAATAGTTAGTTATTAATTATCTCTTAAGATTACTTATTATTGTATTTCTTATAGGTGCATTGTGACATGAGTTGGGTGAGAATGCCAACCATTGGAATGTGATTTTATAGAATGGTTATGTGTATTAGGTTGGATGATGATGCCAATGATGTTAGGAGATGTGATATAAATGTGGGTTGGATGTTCGTATCAGCCATAGATATGTGATATTTTATCAAAACTATTATTTTTTTTGGTTATATCATTCATTCCAACTATGGTTAATCTATAGGGGAACCCTAAATATGTAATTTCTGATTCAATTGAGGTTAGTGTTGGTGTGGAAAATGGTACTAACAAGAAATATCTGTTAGTTTTTGTCCACTCTGAATAAGAAATGGAGGAGGAGTTTCTTTATATCAATTCCACTCAAGAAGAGGTAGACAAGATGATATGGAGGCTGCATCGTGTGGATGTAAATAGTGAGCAGGCTAATTAGATTGAAAAATAGGACCTTATTCTAAAAGGGGGTTTTAATGAAGGTAATATAAGTAAGGAGGAGTACACTCAAACTTGGGATAAGTTGGCGAGTCACTTTGAAGACATTATTATTGATGATCCAGATACACAGGTGCACTCTATTTCTTAGAAACTCTTTAGGGAGGAATCATATAATAGGATTAAGTTATGTTTCAATAATTTTGTGATCTCTTATGAGGCATATCACCTTAGTTGAACTTTGGAGGTTTCTCACTTTTCCGTATTAGTGTTTACTAAAAAAAATTTAATTTTCAATCAATTATATATCATGTCATATAAACAAGAAAATTTATAGTGGATGTGAATGTATATGATGTGATTTTATTATAATGTCGTTGTTAAATAAGTATAGTGATTTTATTTAGATGTTATAGAAGAGCTAAATCATATCCAAGATGAAAGAGGATGTTAATCTAAAAAAATAAGGAAAATGATTTATTACTTATAAAGAAGAACTTAAATTTACCACTAATAAACCTTCCTTATTTAAAGGACTTATAGTTTCATCTTAAAATAAATAGATTCTAAACATGAGATTTAATTTTTAGGGATGGAATATGTATAATTCAATTCTAAACAACTGAACTTCTGGTGTGTCTTTCAATAGGTAAAATAGGGCCCCTTTTATAGATTAAAATGACTGGAATTTATGAAAATATCCATTTCTTAATCTGTAAGTATTAAAATTTTATAGGGAAAGTGTCACAAAAAGAAACAAAGGATAAATGAAGGCCATGAAATCCTTCACCCAAACACTTATATGACAAGGTTACAATATATTTTAAATATCATTTATCACATTAAAATTTATATATTGATAACATTTTAAAGTATACTTGAAAACTCCCCAAAATACATTCACATAAACTTTAAGGGTGAGATAACAAGTTTTCATAGTCGAGGGTGGTGATTCATCTAGTATAAATGTTAAACCCACTTGGTTTTTCTTGTATTTGTCATGTATAAAGATGAATGTAATATAGTGAACTCAATATGTATTATAGAGTACATATGTGAAGTAGTTTGGAGCTCCCAAACATGTTGATGAGAATAGAGTTGTATATTCTCTCATGGTTTATCCATACTAAATAATAATTAAAATTATGGAAGAAGTTTCTACCATTAATAATACCACATGAAGAATAATCAATTGGAAAATCAAGTTAAAGATGGTGTAGATTTTTCATCTTGTAGCATGAATATTTTAAAGATACTCATTATGTAGAATTATTGAGTTATATTATCTCATTAACTGAGTTTTGAGGTAAGATTACAATTATAGAAGATTTTTTTGGTGTTTATTGATCAGTTGATATTTTATCTCTGTGAGTAAACTGGTTTAAGGACCATTGTTTGATATTCTTCATGGAGAATATGTTTAATAATATATGAGAAGTTTGAGGAAAAAACTAATAGTTAATGGTGGCCCCTGGATGATGAGTTATATGTTATATTAATATTGACCATATATAATGATCTTGAGACATCCCTAAAATGAGAGTGAAGCTAACAATATATATATTTCATAAAAAACAAAAATACTAGTGGGATGTCAACATGAAATCTAACCAGCATGTTTAGTTATCCATGTAGTACTTATTGAATTACCAAGTGGAATTCAAAACTAAATAAAGTTCATAAATTGTTGATGGAGACTATATATTTTGAAAAGAATAATAAGAGGTGGAATATCAAGGAGTACTAAAACAAAACAAAACCAAAAGAGCATAAGAATTATGAGTATAAGGTAAACTTCAGAATAAAACATATCAAATAAACCAAGAATATATATTTTCATGAAATGTAATTGAAATATAGATATCCCCTACTAGAAACAACAATATGTTTTCTCAATCACTATATTAGTGTTAGTCTGTCATAAGTTCAGTTACACATCATCATCCAATCCAAAGTCAACTCTAATCACTATCCGATGAACTTTTATTGACATTATCACTGTCTCTGTCTCCAGTCTCTGCTACGGGAACCTATATGAAAATTTTCTTGAAAATTAAATTGTTTTTTGTATTTAAATTTAAACTTAAATACAATAAAAGTTTGTGTACAAAATGATTATGAAGTTTTGTGATTTACCTTCCCACTCAAACTGTAACGTCCCGGTTCTGGGTGCCACACAACGGGTGCCCCGAACCTGGTTCGCTACATGACCTCAAGCGCATTTCCCCAAATGCCAGAGGATGTCGACTAGCAGCGAGGTCCCAGGACTGATAGTGAGGAAACTATGCCCTCATTTTTCAAAGTGTAGCGCAGTGGAATATGAAATAAAACATACATCAAACAGCGGAAGTTGTAAAACACACACGAATAAAATAAAAAACAGCAGTGGATATAACCAGCAGTATATAAATAATTATTCCACATGTCTCAAGTTCTAAGAAAATAGCCAGAACATGTTATACATCAATACAGTACAACCAAAATCAGAGTACAGCGAAACAAAGCAAAACAGCTGGCAGCGACATCACAAGCCTAGGCTCGGTCCCATGCCCTCCTACTCCTCAGCAGCAATCATGTACCTGTATAGGAACTCTTTCCCATATCCACACCTGCAGTAATATAATCTGTTTGAGCCAAAAAGTGTGACCCAAACAGGGTGTGAGAAATATATCTCAGTAGGCACCCACTAAAGGCATGTTCCCAAATGCGTATAAGCTTGCAACAACCGTGTGAAATAGTAAAATGCAATAAAGTAAGCAGTACTGAAAAGTAACTAAATTAACAATTAAATTTCCATTTTATTACTCATTTAATCCATTAAATATTAGAAATCACCATAGTGCATTTCTAAGTAAACAATCCACGTCCTCAGACAAGCAAAACCTTACCCTCAGGTAAGCAGAATCTCACCCTCAGGCAATTGCCCTCAGGCGTAAAAGTATCTCGCCCTCAGGCATTGACCTAAGGAATATCAGAATCTCACTCGCAGGCATAACAGAATTCTCGCCCTCAGGCATATGAAGTGTTTCCCTCAGGCACAGAAGTTAAGCCCTCAGGCATGAAAGGTTGCCCTCAGGAGAAATAGAACGTCGCCCTCAGGCTAATACAGTCACGCCCTCAGGCTACAGTAAACCCCGCCCTCAGGCATAAGTAAACATTCCATGCGCAACATATAAACATGAAATTTAAATACAATTCATATCAAGGAAAAATTAATGCATAAATAAACATGGCATACCCTCGGGTATCCTGTCCAAACGGCTAAACAGAGGAACGCACCCCTTGGGATGGTCCTGGATCCAAGAAATGATCCCAAACAGCATTTTAATATCACATTTAATTACCTATTCACTTCTAGGTATTTAAAATGTCCACGGCCTCAGCCACACGACACCCCAACATGGGTTCGTGGCACAAAAATGCACAAAACACATGACAGTTGGAAAATTTAACACCAAGCCACCTACCAAAAATGCCAACGAGCACTATACTCGAACATCGGTTCTAGATACATCCAAGAACGACGTAGATCTGATGAAGAAATAAACTCGCTTAACCACAAATAACTCCCGCTAGGGAAATAATTGGTAAGAAAACCTCTAGGAGAAGAGAGGGCTTACCCGTGCGGTTCCAACGAGATCATCCGAAGTGGAATCGGATTCCAGACGAACACTCGGCGGATCTTCAAAGGTTCGGCCGTCCCTCTCGAGATCCCTCTTCCGTTCTAAGCCTTCCCTGTTAATAGGGGAGGCTACTGCCCATTTCAATCGAAAAAAACAAAGTACACGGCGTGTACTTCCAAGTACACAATGTGTACTCCCTTCATTTAACTGTTCTCCTGGCGGCACCGCCACACTGTTCATCCGTCGACATGAGTACACGGCGTGTACTCCTGAGTACATGGCATGTACTGTCGCCCAGCTAGCGGTTGCTCTACCGCCTTACTGTTTTGGCATGCCGACTGACTACACAGCGTGTAAAGTACCACTACATGGCATGTAGTCAGTTCCTACACCCTTTGTCGTCGACATGGCTACACGCCCTGTGTACTCATCCTACACATCCAAAAGTACAAGGTGTGTGGAAAAAGTACATGGCATGTACTTCCAAAATTTAGGATTTTCCCTATTTTTCCTTATTTCCTCAAAAACACTTAAGGAAAAGAGAAGAGAAGAAGCTCGTACCTCAAAAATAAGTACCGGGTTCTTACAAACTTCCCCCCTTATAGCAATTCGTCCCCGAATTTCCCTTCCAAGGTTGGTGAAGATATAGTCGTGAACAACTCCGGCCACTGAGCACGTACATCGGTCTCCCGCTCCCAGGTTTCGTCCTGCACTCGGCCATGCTGCCATATCACCCGTACGAGAGGAACTGACTGGCCTCGGAGAACCTCTGTGCTCCTGTCAATGATACGAATCGGATGCTCCTCAAAGGATGCATCTAACTCCAGCTCAACCTCCTCTGGCTGAAAGGTGTGATACGGGTTTGAATGATAGCAGCGCAACTGAGATAAATGGAATACGTCGTACATGGCTCGGTACCTTTGAGGTAACTACAACCGATAAGCAACCAGCCGAACTCTCTCCAGAATCTCATATGGCCCCACATACCTCGGTGAAATTATACCCTATCTCATGATCCGCTTTTGTCCCAGCCTCAGAGAAACACGCAAGAAAACCTGATCCCCGACCACGAACTCCAAAGGTCGTCTGCGGCGATCAGCGTATGACTTCTGATGAGATTGCATAGTATCCATCCACTTCTGAATCAACTGAACCTGCTCAGAAGTCTCATGCATGAGATGTGGTCCCAGTAAAGCTGCATCACCTGCCTCTAACCAGCACAAAGGTGATCGGCATGGCCTACCATATAAAGCCTCGTATGGTGTCATCTCAATAGTCTCCAGGAAACTATTTTTATAGGAAAACTCGACTAGGGGTATATGCTTCTCCCAATAGCCCCCAAAGTCTAGAACGCATGCTCGCAGAATGTCCTCAAGCACCTGTATAGTACGCTCTAACTAGCCATCTGTCTGAGGGTGGTATGTTGTGCTCAGAAGCACCTGTGTACCCAGTGCCCTCTAAAAACTCTGCTAGAAACGCGACATAAAGCAGGCATCCCTATCTGAAATGATAGAATGAGGGACCCCATGAAGACGCACGATCTCTCGGATATACAGCCTTTCGAGCTCGTCAACACCGAAGGTCTCCTTGATTGGCAAGAAGTGATCCACCTTCGTGAGTCTGTCTACAACAACCCACACGGCATCATTGCCTCGAGGTGACCTCGGCAAACCAGTCACGAACTCCATCGCGACATCATCCCATTTCCACTCCAGAATGGGTAACTGCTATAACATTCCAGCTGGTCTCTGATGCTCCTCCTTCACTTGCTAACAGGTGGAACACCTCATAACAAAACCAGCCACATCTCTCTTCATACCCGGCCACCAGTACTGACGTCTCAAGTCACGGTACATCTTGGTAACCCCGGGATGAACTGCCCAAGATGAAGAATGAAACTCCCGCATCAGCTCGTCACGTATATCCCCTCGAACCAACACTCGTCCATGGAAATGAAAAACATCATCGTCTCCTATCGTCCAACCAGGAGGAGGGTCCTCACTTGCCACCGACTCCCGTAGAACTAGGTCTTCTGAATCAGATAGTTGTCTCATCCTCACTCTATCCAGGAGGGTAGAATTCACAGCTAAAGAGGAAAGATAAGTCTGCCCCTGACTGTCGTGCACCTTCAGATGCATCTCACAGAACAAATCCATGAGCTACCACTCACCATTGGACTCCTACACTGCAAGTATCTGAGTCTTCCTGCTCAGTGCATCAGCTACTGCATTACCTTTACCAGGTGTATAGGAAATCTCAAAATCAAAGGACTGTAGGTATTTGACTCATCTTTTCTACCTCAGATTCAAGTCACACTGAGTAAAGATATACTTGAGACTTTTGTGGTAGATGAAAACCACGAAATGTTATCCCAACAGATAATGTCTCCAACAGCGCAACGCATGCATAACTGCAGCCAACTCGAGATCATGCGTCGGGTAATTCCTCTCATGTGGCCTCAACTGCCGAGACCCGTACGCAACAACTCAATCGCCCTGCATCAACACTACTCTCAGCCCAATACTTGATGCATCATAGTAAACTATATAGCTCTTCCCATGCTCTGGGAGTATCAGGATCGGTGTTGTTGTCAACCTTCCTTTCAGGTCCTAAAAGGTTGTCTCGCAAGCTTCTGACCAATCGAACTTCACACCCTTCTTAGTCAAGCCCATCAACAGCGTTGCTAAGCGGGAGAATTCATGTATGAAGCATCTGTAGTAACCAGCCAGCCCCAAGAAACTCTGTATCTCAAACACATTCTTAGGCTGATCTCAGGAAACTACTGCTCTCACCTTATCTGGGTCTACTATAACTCCAGCCTCTGAGATGATATGACCTAGGAAGTGAATCTGGTCCATCCAAAAGTGGCACTTTGAGATCTTAGAATATAGCCGATGCTCTATCAGTGTCCGCAATACGATCTCAAGATGGGTGGCATGGTCATGTCAAGTGTGAGAGTACACCAAGATGTCGTCGACGAATACTACCACAAAAGAGTCCAGATAAGGATGGAACACACGATTCATCAGAGCCATGAAAACTGCTGGCACGTTCGTGAGTCCGAACGGCATAATCGTATACTCGTATAGACCATACCTGCTCCTGAAAGCTGTGAGAGGTATATCATATGGTCTAACGCGTAGCTGATGATATCCTAATCTCAAATCAATCTTCGAGAACACTCGTTCTCCACGAAGTTGATCAAAAATATCATCAATCCTCGGCAAGGGATATCGGTTCTTGACCTTTAGTTGGTTAAACTTCCGATAATCCACACAAAGTCTGAGGGTACCATATGCCTTCTTTGCAAAAGGACCGGCAAACCCCACAGAGAAGTACCGGGTCAGATGAAACCCTTATCCTGTAACTCCTCTAACTGCCTCTTGAGCTCCTGCAGCTCAGGTGTAGCCATCCTATAAGTAGGAATGGACACTAGTGTTGCTCCTGGCACAAGCTCAATAGATAAATCCACCTCTTGCTCTGGAGGAAGAGCTGAAAAGTCGTTCGGGAAGACATCTCTGAAACGATCAACCACTGGAGGGAAAACCGTCTGACAAGTCCCCTGGTCATCCAGATATAAACTCGCAATCTGGGTTGTGACTCCACCTCGCCCATGATGCTCTAGTCCAGCTCGACTTGCCTGAACATCCCACTCGCCCTTGTATAGAAACTCTCCGCCCTCTAGTGACGTGAAACGCACCCTGCGACGATAGAAGTCTACAAAGGATCGAAAGGGAACCAACCAGTTCATTCCGAGAATGAATTCATATCTTGTCATCTCTAAGACATAGAGGTCCCAAGGAAAGTGACACCCACCAACCTCAAGGGGGAAATCCTTGCACTGACGCACACCAGTCGTTCTAGTCCCCAACGGTGTGTCTAGAGTTATGATATCAAAAGAAGTAGAAACACAGAGCCCAAGTATCTCCACAATGGGCACAGATATGAAACTATGTGTAGCACCCATATCGAAAGAGTACTGAAGATAAAACAGCAGCTACTAGGATAGTACCTCTGACTGTAGAAGGTCCGGGATCCTGCTCCTGTTGGGTCTGTTGCACTGCATATGTCTTCCCAGTGTCATGGCCCTACGACACTGCCTGGCTACCCTGAGTTGTCCTGCCCTGCTACCTCTGAGATCTTGGTGTCTGGCTACCACGGTCATGAACACCATCTCTACTTTCATGCCCTGACGTATTCCAGTTCCCCGACTGGTAAGAAGCCACTGGTCCTTCTCCTGCATGCGGAGTCTGCACAGAACCCCTCTCACTATCCACTGGTGGATACGCCCTACAGAAGCGTTGCAGATGACCCATCTTGCTGCAAGCTCGGCACTCCACTGGGTCTTGTGGACACTGCGGTCTCTTGTGTCCCTCTCTACCACACTGGTAGCACCTGATCGGGCCACTTTAAGAAGCTGCCTGGCTGGTACTGCCACCCTGAGAGAAGTCAATCTGTCTCTTCCTCTTTCCAGTAGAAATAGTACCAGTAACTGGTGTTGAACCGCCCTAGCCTACACCGCTAGCTTCCCACTGGTTCCTCTCTATAATCAGCGCCTAGTTCACAATAGCATGTACAGTGGGAAACCTGAAAACATTTACCAGTGCTCGGATGTCATAATGAAGATCATCCTCAAAACGTCTGGCTCTCAGCGTCTCATCACCCACCATCATGGGTGCAAAGCGCTGAAGCTCAGTAAAGCGAGTAGAATAGTCCATCACCGACATGGCACCCTGCTGCAGATTCATGAACTCTCGATCTCTATCTGCTCTCAGTGTCTCTGGAAAGAAGAAGTCATAGAAGACTGCCTGAAAATCTTTCCACATCATGTCTCTATGATTCTCTGACTGGGTGGTAACATCCCACCACCTCTTGGCGGAATCAAGCCGCATGTATGTCGTGAGTTTGACCCTCCGCCCTGGAGGCGTCTCAAGATGCTTGAAAATAGTCTATATCAATCCTAGCCAAGAATCCGCAGCCTGCGGTCCTCCATCCTATGAAAATGTTGGCAGATATTGCTGCTGGAAGATACGAGTCATCTCATCCATAGATGTGGCAGCCTGCGGTGCTCCCTGAATGGTCTGCATGAACCGCATAAAGCCTTCACGAAACTGCGCCTCCGCGCTTGTGTCCGGTATAGCAGCTGGTGATGCATCTGGCTCTGCTAGAGGATCAACTGGTAGCCCATGGCCCACCATCTCCGAAGTATAGTCATCGTCGCTCTCCTGGAGAACAACACGCGGGCGTCTAGGCGGCATGACACTACAAGGTCAAAAACACGCCATTAGAACAAGATTAACAATGACCGAAAATGAAGAAACCCAAAAGGAAAAACGAGGAAGAAGGCATTAAAAATTTTCAAAACAAGACTACACGGCGTGTATACCGACTATACAGGGTGTACTTGACTTCTCTTCCCCTGCCCGGGTCCTTTGACATGGCTAAGCCTCACGGCTTCCGTTTGAACAAAACTACAAGGCATGTATAATATCTACACGGCGTTTATGGTGTTATTTCCAACTTCCCGTGTCATTTGTGACATGGCCGACTACTCATCTTGACACTACACGGCATGTTACACCCACCCACGGTGTGTACTCTACACCATTTCCCAGCCACATGGCTTACTCCTCACGGTTTGTCCTTGGACAAGACTACACGGCGTGTCCCAAAGGTACACGACATGTTCGAGACGAGCTATGCTGACCCATGTTGTTAGTTACACGGCCGGTTTACATGGCTCAACCTAAACGGCGTGTTCCATATACACACAGAGTGTACCCAAAAGGTTTACCCCGACCCGTGTTGTTAGTTACACGGCCGAGTTCCCAGGTCACACTACACGGTGTGTTCCATAGTGGACACGGCGTGTATGTCTTAAGGTTTCCTCCACCCGTGTTGGAGTTACACGGCGGACACCGGGTCAACACTACACAGCGTGTACAAAAACTACATGGAGTGTTTGCCACAAGCTCATACCTTTCCCGTGTCACTGCCCACATGGTTTGTGACACAGGAACAGACAACACGGTGTGTACTCTGGGTACACGGCATGTACTCAAAAATTTCCTTTTTCTTCCCGAACAGAAGAACATACACGATGTGTATACAGTACTACACGGCGTGTATACTAGGATTCCAGACAGTATGCCTCAGAAACTTCTCTAGAACCTAGAAAACACTGGAAAACAACACCTAAGTGTCAAATTATGGTCTGTGAGGGCCCATACTCCCCACGAATCAAAGTTTGACATCTTATTTGTGTTATAACATAATAAACAGTCAATGATCCACCAAATTCCGGTCAATGGGGGGCCATACTCTCCAAAAACCGAAGTGTGGCATTCATTCAATAAACCGGCTCATACAAAACTACCCTATCACATAGCAGGTAATTATCACACAACTATCACCATAGCATGATTTTCTAATATATCAACTATCACAAAAACATGCAATTTCTAATACACCTACATGGCATGGAACTATGATGGAATGTGATTTCTAGCATGTTCCTAAATGATGCATGATATGGCATAACCTCATCTCATTGGGTTGCAACTAAATAGAACCCACTGATAAAATATAAACAGCACAATACAAGTGCGTCACCCAATGGTGAAAACAAGTCAACTATAAAATTGAAAAACCAGTAAATTGCAAAATATGAGGTAGACTGGCTTTTACCTGTATGCAGGTCAGCTATGCCCAGTCACAGCTTATTACCAACTATCGTTCCCATCCTATTCCTGACTACGGCTCCAACTAGTAAGTCAAAGAAAATAACCCCTTTGATACCACTTTGTAACGTCCCGGTTCCGGGTGCCACATAACGGGTGCCCCGAACCCAATTCGCCACGTGACCTCAAGCACATTTCCCAAAATGCCAGAGGCTGCCGACTAGCAGCGAGGGCCTAGTTCTGATAGTGGGGAAACTATGCCCTCATTTTTCAAAGTGTAGCGCAGCAGAATACGAAATAAAACATACATCAAACAACAGAAGCAGTAAAACACACACGATTAAAATAAACAACAGCAGTGGATGTAACCAACAGTATATAAATAATGATGCCACATGTCTCAAGTTCTTAGAAAATAGCCAGAACATGTTATACATCAATACAGTACAACCGAAAGCAGATTACAACGAAACAAAGAAAAACAGATGGCAGCTGCATCATGAGCCTAGGCTCGGTCCCATGCCCTCCAACTCCTCAGCAGAAATCATGTACCTGTATAGGGACTCTTTCCCCTATCCACGCCTGCAGCAATGTAAACTTTTTGGGCCGAAAAGTGTGACCCAAATAGGGTGTGAGAAATATATCTCAGTAGGCACCCACCAAAGGCCCGTTCCCAACTGCGTATAAGCATGCAACAACAGTGTGAAATAGTAAAATGCAATAAAGTAAGAAGTACTGAAAAGTAACTAACTTAAAAATTAAATTATCATTTTATTATTCATTTAATCCATTAAATATTAGAAATCACCACAGTGCATTTATAAGTAAATAGTCTACATCCTCAGACAAGCAAAACCTTACCCTCAGGTAAGCAGAATCTCACCCTCAGGCAATTTCCCTCAGGCGTAAAAGTATCTCTCCCTCAGGCATTTCCCTAAGGTCTATCAGAATCTCTCCTGCAGGCATAACAGAATTCTCTCCCTCAGGCATACAAAGTGTCGCCCTTAGGTACAGAAGTCAAGCCCTCAGGCATGAAAGGTTGCCCTCAGGTGAAATAGAACGTCTCCCTCAGGCTAATACAGTCACGCCGTCAGGCTATAGTGAACACTGTCCTCAGGCATAAGTAAACGGGCCATTCCCAATATATAAACATGCAATTTAAATACAATTCCTCTCAAGGAAAAAGTAATGCATAAATAAACATGGCATACCCTCAGGTATCCTAGCCAAACGGATAAATAGAGGAACGCACCCCTCAGGATGGTCCTGGATCCAAGCAACGATCCCAAACAGCATTTTAATATCACATTTAATTACCTATTCACTTCTAGGTATTTAAAATACCCACGGCCTCAGCCACATGACACCCCAAAATGGGTTCGTGGCACAAAAATGCACAAAACACATGACATTTGGAAAATTTAACACCAAGCCACCTACCAAAAACGCCAACGAGCGCTATACTTGAACGTCGGTTCCAGAAACGTCCAATAATGATGTAGATCGGACGAAGAAAGAAACTCACTTAACCTAAAATAACTCCCTCTAGGGAAAGAATTGGTAAGAAACACTCCAGGAGAAGAGAGGGCTTACCCGTGCGGTTCCAACGAGATCGTCTGAAGCGGAATCAGATTCCAGACGAACACCCAGTGGATCTTCAATGGTTCAGCCATCCCTCCTGAGCACCCTCTTCTGTTCTAAGCCTTCCCTATGAATAGGGGAGGCTACTATAAATTTTAAGCAAAAAAAACTAAGTACACGGCGTGTAATTCCAAGTACACGACGTGTACCCCCTTCATTTTACTGTTCCCCTGGCAGCACAGCCACATTGTTCATCCGTCGACATGATTACACAGCATGTACTCCTGAGTATACGGCGTGTACTATCGTCCAGCTGGTGGTTTCTCCACCGCCTTACTGTTTCGGCCTGCCGACTGACTACACGGAGTGTAAAGTACCACTACACGGCGTGTAGTCGGTTCCTACACCCTTTGTATATGACATGGCTACACGCCTCGTGTACTCATCCCTATATGGCCAAAAGTACACGGCATGTGGAAAAAGTACACGGTGTGTGCTTCCAAAATTTAGGATTTTCCCTATTTTTTCTTATTTCCTCAAAAATACTTAAGTAAAAGAGAAAAGAAGAAGCTTGTACCTAAAAAATAAGTATCGGGTTCTTACACAAACCATCCATCGATGCAATATCACTGAGGACATATCTAGTAATATTCTGATATAATTCAATCAATACTTTCTGTAGAGAAATAACCTTTTCATATTACATATTTATATGATCCCCCTATTCCTGAATTATGCTTGGAAATGAAAAAAAATCCCTCTAAGAATATTGAGGTAGGTAGTAAATATAACTAGGAGTAGATTCTTTTGCAATCTCCATTGTCCTACCAAAAACTCAGATGGTAATGTTCCCAAACCCATCCCACACACACAGCCAAGATGCTCTTTCCCAAGAAATTGACCAACTAGATCATCCTAAGAGACCGAGAAGGACTGTGTGGGATTGGGATCCCATAGTTATTTTTTTACCTATAAATCAAATATCAGTCAAATTTAATGCAATACATATTAACATAGTGATAGCTAACAATAAGTTATTACAATGAAAAATTAATTCATACCCCCATCTTATTTGGTATGATCATTCATATAACTCTCCTAAGATTTCATATTAACATACAACCAAAGTTCTATTTGGGAGAATTGGTGCCCTATATTCTTTAACTGAATTAAAGAAAGATAAACCAAAAATTTAATATATAAAAAAAATAATTTTATATTATAAATATTTAAAAAAATAAAAATATTTCCAGATTAGATTGGTTTCTAGAAAAACTTTTTGACCCGGTAGTGTGGGGGTGATTTTTTTAGCTAGACTTGATGCATTTTCCTTGAAACATATTTAAATAAATAAAATGTAATTAAATATAAATGTATGAAATTTTATTTCCTTGACATGTGCATGTATATATATAAAATGTGATTAATATAATAATATATATTTCAATACCCCATGCTTCTCATGATGATAGATATCAACAAACACCTTCCACTGCTCTCTAAGTGAACCTTTAGGTACCTTATCATACTATTGCTCAGTGTTCAATGATGTATCATTGAATTCATTCTATAATATATATTTAAAATCTTTCTATTTCTTACCCAAATTTTTTAATGACCACTTTCATGTGATAAGATCAGCAATGGTAAAGTGGGATAACATCTGTAAAAAGAGATTAATTTTTAAAATATTAGAATTTAATTACATAATGTCATTTAATTACCACATAATGTATTAAAATTAACTTTATTTGGGAATCTAAGACTCCATTATTCTAATATTGAGGCATATACATCCAATTAGAATACGCAATTAGAAGGGTAACTAGCTCCACCACTAACTGGCCCAGAATTTGGCCAAATAATCCTTTGGAATCATTCGTGGAGATTCCATAATAGTCAAATGGGGCCACTATATTCAATTCATTCTGGTTCCAAACATCTAAATTTCCCATATTTGTCTCTATAGTAACATTGTTTTTATCTTTTATAAAAAAAATATTAGTAGAATAAAAGAAATTAAATAACTTTATTCACATTAAAATTTGTACCTATAACTGTCACCCTCCAATATCCTCATGAAGAAACAGGAGTGACGACCTATTCCCTCACTGCTGAACTTCTTAAAAGGGGAGGCAATGTACTAGATGTTGATGGGATAGAGAAGGAGGCTGTGTTAAATGCTAATGGAATGGAGGAGGGTATGAGAGATAATGACAGGGGTAGACAAAGGGTGTCTCGGATGATATGTTTAGGGAGACATATGGATCATCAACTATTTGTTTGGTTAAGGTAATGTCAGTTGGGAGTTGACCGGGATCAGTGAAATGATTATTTCTTGGTATTTCTATCATTTAATCAAATAAAATTAACTTTAGAACATATATTTTAAAAAAAATTGTGCATCAAAAAATAAAAATGATAACAGATTCCTAGTACTGAAAAACAAAATATACATACCTATGGTAATGAATAACTTCACATATAACATAAGTAGTTAATAAATTAATGGATGGCTACACATACAATCATTTTTCTATCAATCGTGTCATTTTCTTGCTCCATCATTACTTCATCTACTTCATCCACCCTTGCAAGACAAATATTTTCAAAATCAAGATGGAAAATAAGTTTATTTCTTGTTGTTGATGAGATTCAGTGTATGAGGTCAAATCTTTTACTTCATCACTTATGTCATACAAGTCTCTTTTTTTTATGTAAACAATTACACTCTACCATTCATACATTACATCTTCCATGTAATATACCATTTTATATTATGATGAGAAGATATACGGATCATATAATTCATTATCACTAACATCCATCAAGTGAGAGAAGTTCACATAAGTAAAATGCAAGGGGTATCTCTTAATACCCCTAGTAATATCAATCAAATCACATTTGAATAAAACAACTGAAAAATTTCCATGATAGTTTAATTCAATAATATCAGTCAAACTTACATATTATCCCAATTTAGAAACTATAAATATACCACATTTTTTGTTTTCAAACCCTCTTACCAATCAATTGAATGAAATTTAAAGTGATTCACAATGTAAGCATCAAATTTTCTAGGTTGTTTTAGAGAAACTCAAGCCAGAAACTTTAAATATTCTAACAAATCATCTTGAGTATCGGTATTCATGATCTACAAACATTAATATACATTATTCAATTTAAAAAATATATGTGTCAACCTAATATCTGTATTAATTGCAATATTTATGAACTTACATAATGTGAAAACCATTTTAAAATCTCTTTATTAATAGATTTTGTTATATCATTCTCATTTCTTATTTAGCTTCTCATGTGTCTTTTTTTATCCTGATCTCTTCAATAAATGGATCTATAATTTTACTATTTAGTATCACATATCAATATTCTAGTAAAAATTCTATTTCGGTCATTGTATCTTTTGAGATCCTCCCAACTAATCGACCAATAGTACGAAAGATCTTAGATTCCCCATGTTGTTTAGATTGAGTCAATGTGTCATCAACACATCCAAATTGATTGAATCTTATCATAATATCATCCAAGTATCTAGAAAAAGGTATGAAACTCATCTGCTAAATAACCTTTAGAAATAAAGCCTTCAGGTTGAGATTTATTTTTCACATATGATTTCGAATGACCAAGATATCTATGAAATAAATAAATAAAACATAATTATGTATTTAATGAAGTTATAATAATTATTTAATTAAGATAAAAATATATAAATATAAAGTACCTCTCAATTGGATACATCTATTGATAATGTATGGGGCCTCCAAATTTAGTTTCCTTGAACAAATGAATAGTAAAATGCATAAATGTATCATGACAGAAAAAACTATGGAGGAAAGATCATATCCATTGCATAAAGTGTTAATACAAATATCTCTTAAAGGTTTTCAAGCTCAGATGGTTGTAAAGTTTTCTCATATAATTTTTTGAATAATGTGAAAAATTGGAGTACAACTACAGTAACCTTTTTAGGTAATAATGTACACAATTCCAATGGTAGTAACTTTTGTAACAAAATATGTGAATGGTAACTTTTCAATCCACGTAACCTATTATTATTTAAGTAAACACAGCTTGATATGTTACTTGAATACCCATAAAATACCTTTACATGTTTTAAAATTCAAATAAATGTATATTTATCCCTATTTTCCATTCCAAAAATTTATGGATCATACTTTCCATTCTCATCTATCTAATGATCATGCTATATGTTCAATTTTTATAAGTAATTATGAGTATTGATATAGTCCTTAGATTTTTTATTCTCATTAAGAAATGTGAAGATCAAATTTTCCCAAAAATTATTCTCAATATGCATAACATCAAGATTATGTTGTAACAAATTAAATTACCAATATGAAAGTTTGAAGAACATGATTTTTTTTTCTTTTGTTGTTTCATTCCAATTTCACTTGATGATGCACTTCAAACTCGTTTCCCATTATCATTCAAATGATTCACCTTATAAAAATATATTTTAACATTTCTATTTTTTTCCAATATTTCAAAACCTGTTAACAAATTTGAAGGATTTCTATGATCAATAGAACCTTTGAATTTTGAGTTGTTCAAATAAAATCAATGAGATTCATCAATCAATATTCAATGAAACAAGATGCACCATTTTTTATTGTAAGGTATTCATTCAGGCTCAAAATTAAAATTTAGAAATAGGATAATTCAAAAACATGTAAGTGTTCCAACCAGATAAGTTCCCAAGTCTAGGGAAGTAACTAATGGTCCACATTAGATCAGTGTGCATTTTGAACATTTTTCTCAAAGATACATCATATATATCAATTTCACTGCTCTATAACTATTGTAACTCCTTAATTAGAGGCTACAAGTATACATAAATATCATTTCTAGACTTTTGTTTCTAGGTATAATCATCTAAATGATAAAAGGTGTTTGTTGTATACACATCCATGGATATATATTATAATGGATCAAAACAATCAGCCAAATTATATAACTGGTGCTCAAAGTCCCAAGTGGGTTGAATCCATCAGCATTCAATCCCAATCACACATTCCTAGGATCAAATTAGAAATATATATGTAATTAATCAAATTCCTTCCATGATTTTTAATCTCTTGTATGTCGTATTAACCTGTCATTTTTGTTATCTATATAATTCCACTTCATGTGCTCAGTGGTTTTTGATGACATGAATAATATTTCCAATGGAGGTTTTAAAGGGAAGTAATACAAAACATTTATAGGTGTGTTGTTTTTATTATTCTTCATAGTATTATACAGATTCAGACTTATAACATCACCAATTGAATGCCATCTAGAAGAAGAAAAATTTTTCAATCATGTCTCCTTGAATCCTCTCCCCATAAAGCATACAATAATTGATTCAAACATGTATTTTTATATAATTCAGACCAATATTACTAAAAAAATCATATCAAAAAAATAATTGGGGATCTTAGCATCAGGAAATTTATCATGAAACAATTCCAATATCATGGACATCGCCTTATTTGTAATTTCACATAGGCACTTGATATGGTACAACTCTAACATAAAATAAATTTTTGAATATTTCAAACATCCACCATATAGATCTTGATTTCCATCATCAACTAAATCATGAAACACATTTTTATACTCAGTTAAGTTCTCTCTTAAATTAGTCTCTGTAGAATCAATATGAGGATCCAATGATATGTTATAATCTTGATCTAGTTGCCCTATTGTCCTAAAAACATCACTTTTCAAGTTTCTATTTGTATCACCCTAAACTAGTTGTTCTAATATGTTTTGATGTTGATGTTGTTGTCTTGAAATTTCAAAATAATAATTTATAAGGTTTTTCATTTCATTTTCCATTGTTGAATAAGTTGGGAGATCATTCTATTGATTGACATTAGTGCTCAAAGATTCTATAGCATTCGATTCTCTATACCAAATCCAACACAAATATTGATCAGATAATTGCTTCAATATCAAGTGTTCATAAACTTCATGTCTCTTCAATCATATTGTAAATTTTCATTTAGGACATTGAAATATTATTGTCCCATCAATGAGTCAGTTGGAAATTGAAAAATCTAAAAACTCTTCCAAACCCTTAGTATACTGAGGTGTGTTCCTCATCAATGTGATCCAACTTTTATCCATATATATCATAATGTACCTACACTTTGTTAAAAAAAATTAAAACACATAAGTATTACTAAGTAGGAAAAGAGACAAATGGAAGTGAAAAAAAACACAACCTAAGTAGTTATAAGAAGAGTCATATAATTACTACAAAGGTCAAAGTATAAAAAGGAAATCAATCAAGGATGGTATTAAATAAAATATAAGCAAGAGAAATATCATACAATCATTAATAAATAAACAAAGAAGCATCAATAATAATCATCCCCTCATGCAATCACAATACTCATTAGGCCTAACAATAGTCACATGAGGCTCAAGAGGGTCTCACACATTTATAAAAACAATTTTCTTAATGTCTCAATCAGGCTTTCATATAAAGCTTCAAAATCCAAGCCATTTTCACACCATTTGAAAACTAAATTTAAAATATTATTTTAAAATCATTTATCAAACCACACATTGAAAACCAATTTATAAATCTAACTATTTCTATTAAATCACTTTTGAAGGAAAGACACCCCTCTTTAAAGGAATCCAACTTGTGTTAAGCACCCATTTTTCAAGACAAAACTTTCACCTTTTTAAAACATTTCAATCCACCATGAGATTTATGTTCTCAATAAAATTTAAAAAAATATTAAAGGTCAACTACCTTCAATTCCTAAAACATGACTCTAAAATATTACACACACATTTTAAATACAAAACTGGTGTCGAACAACCCTTTAAATAGTTAATTTACATTATAAAATCCATTAGGAATTTTAAAAACCACTTGGTATGTGACCTAGTTAGATTCCAAGTTTTTAAAACATTTGAAACCATTTAAATACCAAAGTGGGTTTATTTTACAAAAAAATGATGAGAAATAATTTTCAAGAGGGCCACTCAACTATTTTCACAAGATATCATGTGACCCATCTATGCCAAGTACGAAATTTATTTTTAAATAATTTATATCAAATAAAGGGCTTATAAAATTATTGAAAAATAATAATAAATTTTTCAAAATCATATAATAAATATAAATCGTACATCAAAAAGGAATTCCATAGAAATTAATTCAAATGTAATTAACATAGGAATTGAGAACATAACCTCTTTATATTTTTTTTGTTGTATACGAAAAACATACCAACTTTTTAATTTAAAATGAAATTTAGATTCCCATATAAAATCCATAAAAAACTATATGAAATTTTAAAAATAGAATTACAATAAAATTTTTAAAAATAAGATATAGAGAAAATATGATTTTGATGAGAAAATTGGGAGTTTTAATAAAACATTGTAGTCAATTAAAATGGAATATGTAAATTAAATAAACATACTATAATAAAATTAAAATTAAATGGATGTATATATAGGAAATAATACAATTCATAAAATAATATTTTGGAATATAGGGAAATAAATTCAAAAAATATAGGCAATCAAGAGAGATTCCCCTTACCATAAGTCCAAGGAAACTCCAATACAATTAAACATCCTATATGTTATACTATTATTATTTTTAAAATGACAAAAAAAATATTTTATATTTATTTATATTATTTATGATCATTCTGATAATTAATTATTATCTTTTTCATTATAAATAGAATATTTAAATAAATGATAGTTTGAATAATTCCACCATTTTTAAAAAAATATAGTATTGTTAGTTATTTCTTTGTACATGAGTTATATCATCTACAAATGGATAAACATAATTAAATAAATATTTATTAAGTATATATATTAAATTAAAAATCAATGATGGTAGTGATAATTAAAGAATAGTGATCATCACTTTGGGTGGTAAAATGTAAAGACCTGGAAATTCCATATAAATTTCTTTAATTATTTGGGATTATTACGAGTCTGTGAAAATTGACAGTGCTTGATTCTGAGGCCCGGTGTGCCCAAAACAGATTTATGAACTTTTTTTAAGGTACGTTCACTAAATGTACGGGCGGAAATTTCTATCTTTTTAACCGGTGCTCAGATTAAAAATATGAGGGAACCATTGAATCCGCATCACCGGGATTCTCTTAAGGGAGGCTTAACTTCGATCGTAGTAGGTCGGGTGAAAAAGATATTTTTGCGGACTTTTTGAAGAATAATAAAAAAAACATAAAAATGTTATTTTATTTTCCTACCACCTGTTGAGCGGTGGTGGTGGGATTATTGGGTTTTCAAGACATTTAATGGCTTGACCCTTCTATTTTGTAACCACGCCATTGTGGATTAAGAGGTTGATTAATTAAAACTCATTAATAAACCTCATTAATAAAACGATGCATTAATCTCTTTTCATCGCTATTTAATTGAAGCTCAGGCATGGGTTTTTGACAAGGAAGGGAAGAACCTCTGACAAAGTCTCACGGCATCTTCCACCAATGAATAATGGAGGCTTCGATGGAAATGTTGGAATAATCTATCTAGAGATGAAAAACGTCGACGACTTCTTCAAACGTGGATTCTTCTTCCACAACTGTGATGTCTCCTCCAAATCTGAGGTAGGGGTTGTTTATGTTTAAATTCATGAGAATTTTTTTCCCTTGTTCTTGAAAAGAATGATGACTTGTGGAAGTATTGAATGGGTTATAGTTTATCAATGATGATTTAATTATTATCTTCTTGTTATAATGCTAACGCGGAGGGTGCGGACCAAATGAACAAGACTTGGACCCTCCGCCGCTTTAGTTTTTGTGGCATTCTTTGGGGTGGATTTTGAACTCAATGGAAACTTGAATCCAGGAACCAGGCAGTGATGACAGCATCTTGGGAGGACCGTAGGCATTAACAGAAATTAAAAAAGACCATAAGAGCTCACCCGGTGGCCCGCGGAAGTTCTGTCAGTGTGGCACCGGTGCGGCGGCGCCAGCGACCCGTGTCGGCCGGCATCGGCCATGGCTGGCGTCGGCCAGCTGCATTGGCACCAGGCAGCATTCCATCACGCACCGCAGAGGGAAGCCACAACATCGAGCCACGACGGTCAGCAAGGGCAGCCGACCATCGGTCGGCCGTGTTAGCGGAAGGCGGTGCACTGGTGAAGATCCTAGGCTACGAAGCTACGGTGAAGGGGACCCGCACCCCACTGGTCCTGCATAAAGGAGTTTGGTTCCACATGGTGCCTCCGATTACATAACCCAAATATATTTTCTATTCGGGAAGGGGGAGTGACCCCCGCGCAGGCCACCCAGCTAGGGGTCACGCCAGCTAGCAAGCCGGGCCGCCCGGAGGGTCGCGCCAACTAGCGGGTTAAGCCGCCTGGCGGGTCGCTTCTAGCCAAGGTGGTTCGGGCCGATCCGCGGATCAGTGGGCCAAGCCCACCATGGTCTAGACCACTCTTTTCAGCCCAGTCGGTTCAAGTCGGGTCGGGTCAGACCCGGGTTGGGTCGGCCCAAGATGGGGCGGATCGGACCGGGCCTGGACCATTTTTGGCCTAGATACACTTAAAAGGTTGTTTCTTACAAACCAGACATCTATTTGAACTATATGTGGTGCTGGAATCCTTGGAGCAAGACAGACCTTTGGAGATACTCCACCTGAGTTTTTAAGTAAGTTGGAGTATGGCCGGGTTGGATCGAACCCAAATCCAACTGGGCCCTCGGTACTAAAATGCTTATAACTCACAGATCGGGTGTCCGATTTATACGTCGTCTGTTGCATTGGGACCCTTATGACATGATGGTCCTTTGGGTTAATCCTTTTTGGAACTTAGTGGTAGTTGAGGCAAGACCGATATCTTGAGGATAAGATACTATGGAACTCAAGCGCACCGGGTGCGGGGAATCTTGTGGTTGGCTGTCTTTTGAATAGCGACCTTGTGTGGATCAGCATCATAGCAACCTTGTGTGGATCAGCATTGTAAAGACCATGTGTGGATCAGCATCATAGAGACCCTGTGTGGATCAGCATCATAGCTACCTTGTTTGGATCAGCATTCTAGCGACCCTGTGTGGATCGGCAGTGCGTGACCCGGTGAGGACTAGCCTTATAGCAGCCTGTCATGGATCAGCGACATACAACCCTATGTGGATCGACAATGGAACAAATTATTTTTGGTTTATTTTTGAATGGAATAAAATGATGTAGCTTAAGACTAATCATCTTTATTCCTGAACTCAGAGTTGTATACCTAGTTTTAGCTGATTCTTTTGCTTTATTCTTTGTGATTGAGATCATGCCTTATGGTTTTTCTTTTGTGTAGTTCTGAGAGAACTCTAGGGGTCTTGGGGTCTATACTGGGTATTGTTATAATCACCCCTGCATGGGCTTCACTCGCACCTTTTTGTGTTGTGTGCAGATGACAAGCAGCTTGGCTGAGACTATAGGGAGCCAGGATCAGGCGGTACACAGAGGTGACTGGTTGATGTGGAGAGCTATGGAGATGAGTTATACCTACCCTTCAAGTAGGAAACTTGGTGGACAATATCATGAGCTGTTTTTTGTTGTATTTGTACCTTTCAGTTGGGCTTGTATTCCAGACCCTTTACTTTCAGTAAAAACTTTTACTACTGTAGTTTTACCACTTGGTTTGCATATTGTCGTGTTCTTGGCCTATGTGTTTGCAGGCTCAAAGGCAATGCCTTACTGTTTTAGGGATATGCCTTTTAGTACTATTTTCCAACCTCTGGTCTAAGGAAGGTGGGATTGGGGTATTCATGGCACAGGCCCTGGGGGACGAGTCATGACAAAGTGGTATCAAAGCAGTCAGTTCTACCAAAGAACTAGGACTCTGATATTTCAATTTGATCAATAGTGTTAAGTGTTTCAAGTGTAGTCTTCAGTTCGGGGACTCTAGTGTTGGTATAGCGGCCAACGTATCCATACACCAAGACTCTAAATTCTGATTTCCGACTTAGTGCACGAAAGCACTGATTGTGTGTGTTTTGTAAATGTTTTAATTTTGATCTCTTTTGAGTCAGATCACCAGGTATAACATTTTGAACATGGCACACCTTTTTCTTTTGAGTATGCCACCACGTAGACAGCCAGACAGGATTCTAGAGAGAGTTCACGATAATGGACCACCGAGCGATGAGGCTTCATTGCAGGGCCCTCTTATAGCGATAGCGCCTTCGAGTGGTGCACCAACAGCACCACCACCCGTTGGGAAGCAGTTGCCACTAGCCCCACTAGAAAATGGTGCACACTAACTGAGTGCATTGAATGAGTTACAGTGGTAGAGGCCTCAAGGTTTTGAGGTGAGACAGATCCCCAGGCAGCTGAGGACTGGATGGAGGCTGTGGCACGGGTTTTTTATCTTATTGAGACATCAGTAGATCAGATGGTGATCCTAGCTACTACCCTCTCTCAAGTTACAATAGGGAGATGGTGGAGCCTAACGCTCCTGTTACACAACAAGGAGAACCTCTCCTAGACAGACTTCGAGAGCCTCTTCAGGGCAGAGTTCATTCTAGAGACACTACTCACTGTGCATATTCAGGAGCTTCTGCACTTACAGCAGGGCGGCCTGACAGTAGCCCAACACTCTTTGAGATTCACTGACCTCTCATGCTACTCCACCGACATGGTATGGGACCCTTTCTTCAATGCCCAAACCTTTGAGGAGGGTCTCTGGTGGGATATCAGAGCGTCGATGATATCGTTCAATATCCTGACGCGGGATGGAGTACTCGGGCAAGCATTATTTGTGGGGAGATTCTTAGCTGAGCAGGCACCGATGGTGAGAGCCACCACCAGAAAATAGGTAGCCAAGTAATTTGTAGCAGGTAATAGGTAGATGGCGCAGAGTTACAAGTGGTCCAAACCTTCTAGAGGATGGCCCTAAGACGTAGGGTTGGAGGTGTGGAGCTCATGAGGTAGAGCAAGCCAGCAGAGGAGCAGACTGTGTTTCACATGTGGTGGGTAGGGTCACATGGCTCGTGACTACCCAACCTTCTGTACCGATGATCATCATACAGTCAAGGGACCATTGAAGAAGAGGTAGAGATTAGAGTGAGGAGGTCCACAAGGTGGAAGACATGGAAGAGGATCAGGCCATGCAGTAGGCAGTGGGTAGCGATTTGAGGTTATACTGCCACCACCTCCAGGTGGTCCACCCCAACCTTAGAGAGAAGGCAGACAGGGATGAACTCAGCTTTAGGTAGCTGAGGCCTATGACCACATTTCTCTAGATATTATTTGAGGTACGATCTGAGTCTACTCCACCATAGCTACAGTACTTATAGACATAGGTTTCAGTCACTCTTTCATTGACACGGAACTCGTTCAGAGCTCGGATATTCCAGTAGAGAAATTGGCTCGATCCTTATGATTAGAGACTCCTACGAGATAGGATTCGATAATTACACACTTTTTTTGGCAGTGTGATCTTACTCTAGGAGGTGAGATCTTTGGCTGGGATCTTCTAGTAGCAGTGTCAAGGACTTACGATGTCATCTTGGGTATGGACTGGTTATCCATGGTCCATGATTAGATTGACTATTTTAGGTGAAAAGTGTGGTGTGTCCGCAAGGATAGGATCAAGTTTTCCTTCACCGGTAAGAAGGGAACCTTTACAACTCAGGATAGACTTTCTCAGAGGAGGGTATAGCCGATCACTCATCAATTTTCTAGCCTTATACATAGAGAACTTGACATGAGGAGCTTGAGATATCCTGTAGTGGTGGACCAGTATGCTGATGTCTTTCCTGATGAAGTTTCGGAAAAACCTCCTCACAGAGAGGTATACTTCTACATTGACCTGTACCCTGGGATGGCACTGACATCTTCACCAGCATATTGGATGGCTCTCACATAGGTTTTTGAGTTTTGGGTACAGTTATAGGACTTGTAGAGGAAGGGGTTCATAAGGCCCAGTGTATCTCCATGGGCATCTCTGATTTTGTTTTCCAAGAGGGCATATGGGAGTCTGAGTCTTTGTGTAGACTATTAGTGCCTGAACCAGGTGACCATGAAGAACAAGTATCCTCTATTGAGGATTGATGATCTCTTCGACCAGCTGAAGGGAGCTCGATGGTTTTTGAAGATAGACCTCAGATCAGGCTATCATCAGCTCAAGGTATGGGATGAGGACGTACTAAAGATAGCCTTCAGATGTCGTTATGGTCATTATGAGTTCTTGGTAATTCCCTTCGTCAAGACCAACACTCTAGAAGTGTTCATGGGGCACATGAATAGTATCTTACAGCCTTACCTCGATCGCTTCGTGGTGTTCTTCATTGATGACATCTTGGTGTACTCAACGTCAAAAGAGGAGCACGCCACACACCTGCAAATAGTTCTAGATACACTCCAAGAGCACAAGATTTATGAAAATCTCTTGAAGTTCTAGTTCTGGATATGAGAAGTCCAGTTTATGGGGTACATTATCTCAGATGCAGGAGTTTCAGTGGATCTAGAGAAGATAGAGGTGGTTATTTCTTAGGAGCCACCCAGGAGTGTGACCGAGGTGCGAAGTTTACTAAAATTGGCTGGGTACTACCAAAGATTTGTACCTAAATTTTCCAGAGTTATGACACCCTTGTCAGATTTAAAAAAGAAGGTACATTCATGTGGACTGAGAGATGTCATCAAAGTTTTTAGTATCTGAAGCAGAGACTAACGAGTGCCCCCATCTTAAGGATACCAGAAGAGGTTGTTGGGTATGTAGTCTACTACAATGCATCAAGAACCGTAATATGTTATTTCCTAATATAGAAGCAAGTAGTTATCACCTACGGCTCATGATAGTTGAGATAGCATGAGCAAAACTATGATATCCATGACCTGGAGTTAGCAGCAATGGTATTTACACTGATGATTTGGTAGCACTACGTGATGAGTGAATGTTTTATAGTGTAATATGATTACAAGATTCTCAGGTATATCTTCTCACATAAGGACCTGAACCTGAGATAGGGATGATAGCTAGAGTTCCTCCAGGACTATGACTTTGAGATAGTCTACACTCATGGGAAGAGGAACATAGTAGCAAATGCACTTAGTAGGAGTTCTGGCCTATAGTTACAGAGTTAGGTGACATAGAAGCTAGCTTTGTTGTAGTTATCCTTCATGGATAGTGGAGTAGATTACCTCCGGTCAATGATAGTTACTCTCTCGCTCCTTTAGTGATTCAATGAGACATAGCTTGGGGACATTGTCTGTGAGGCCTGATGTGCTTAGATATCCTCAGGATAGACTCTTGGTGGATTTTATGAAGGTGAGGAGCACGTCATCCTCTTTAGAGGATGCACCATGGTTCCGGTGATGCTAATAGAGGAGGTGTTGAGGGAGTTCCATACATACCCTTTGGCGGTACATCTGGGTGTGGAAAAGATGTACCAGGACCTCTGGTGTTAGTACTGGAGGCCAGGGATGAAGAAAGTAGTGGCGGAGTTTGTTTTGTGACGCCTCACTTGTCAGAAAGTGAAGGCTAAGAATTAGGTTCCAATAGGCTTAGCACAACCACTTGAGGTACCAGAGTGGAAGTGGGATGGTATCTCCATGGACTTCATGAAAGGGCTACCACGTATGTCCAGGGGCCATGATTCTATCTGGGTGATCATTGACCGACTCACCAATTCAGCCCACTTTCTACCCATTCAAGAGTAGGGATCAGTAGATATCTTAGGACACCTCTTCATGTAGGAGATTGTACAGCTTCACGGGGTTCCATCGATAATCGTCTCATATTGAGATGCTCATTTTACATCCCTCTTGTGGAATGGATTACAGGAGTCATTCGGGACTCACTTATGTTTGAGCACCGCCTTCCATCCTCAGACAGATGGTCAGATGGAGCGGACCATACAGACACTTGAGGACATGCTTTGTGATTGTGTCCTTGGTTTTGGCCATAGTTGGGAGGAGCACCTACCACTGGTGGAGTTCACATACAATAATAGTTATCACTCCACCATCGGCATGGATCTGTTTGAGGCCAAGTATGGGCAACCATGAAGATCACCTCTATGCTGGACAGACCTATGGGAGTCAGCACTTAAGGGTCTAGAGTTGGTATAGGCTACCATAGAGAAGGTGCAGATAATATATGAGAGGTTGAAGGCTGCAGAGATTCGGAAGAATTCTTATGCTGACAGGATATGGAGACCCTCAGAGTTTGAGGAGGGAGACCATGTCTTCCTATAGGTCTCACCTCGACTAGGATTATAGAGATTTGGTTGAGGCAACAAGCTATCTCTGAGGTTCATCAAACCTTTCTAGATCCCCAGTAGAGTTGGAATGGTGGAGTACCATCTAGCTCTTTCCCCACTGATGCACCGGGTGCATAATGTTTTCTATGTATGGAATCTAAGGAGAAGCGTGCATGATCCATCACACGTTATCGACTAGGGAGAGACGTACATCGATGATGGGGTGACGTTTGTGGAGTTCCCGATGGAGATAGAGGATCGATAGTAGTGGGTCCGTCGTGGGCGGTCGATTCCTCTGGTGTGAGTTCGTTGGCAGCATAGGAATCTCCAAGAGAGCACATGGGAGTGGGAGGCTCAGATACATGCTCAGTACCCCCATTTTTCCCTTATTTTGTTATAGATTTCAAGGATGAAAAAACATAAGGTGAGGAGAATTTAAAGACCCAAAAATTCTATAAAAATTTTTTTTAATTATTTGGGATTATTACGAGTCTTTGAATATGGATGGTGCTTGATTCCAAGGCTCGGTGTGCCCGGAACATATTTTTGAACTTTTTTAAGATATGTTCAGTAAACGCGTGGGTGGAATTTTCTATCTTTTGAACTGGTGCTCGGATTAAAAATATGAGGGTACCGTTGAATCTTTAGTGCCGGTATTCTCTTAATGGAGGCTTAACTTTGACCCTGGTAGGTCGGGTGAAAAAGATAGTTGTGTGGAATTTTTGAAGAATAACAAAATAATATAAAAATGTTATTTTATTTTCCTACCACCTAGTGAGTGGCAGTGGTGGGATCGTTGGGTTGTCAAGATATTCAATGGTTTGACCCTTCTATTTTGTAACCACATTGTTGAGGATTAAGAGGTGTATTAATTAAAACTCATTAATGAACCTCATTAATTAAATGATGTTTTAATCTCCCTTCCCCTATATTTAAATGAAGCTTAGGCTTGGGTTTTGACATGGAAGGGGGGAACCTCTGACAAAGTACCGCAGTGTATTACACCAATGAAGAAGATAGGATTTGACAGCAACGTTGGAGGAATCAATCCAGAGATGAAAAATGTCTATGTATTATTCAAACATGGATTCTTCTTCTACAACTGCGACGTCTCCTCCAAATCTGATGTAGGGGTTTTTTAAGTTTAAATTCAAGATAATTTGTTTCTTTTCCTCGTTTTTGAAAAGAATGATGAATTGCAAAAGTATTGAATGAGTTATATTTTATCTATGATGATTTAATTGTTATCTGCTTCTTATGATGCTAACACAGAGGGTGTGAGCCAAACGAACAAAGTTCGGACCCACCGCCGCTTCAGTTTTTTGTATCGTTCTTTGGGGGAAAATTTTGAACTCTATGGAAACTTGAATTCAGGAACCACTCAGTGACGACAGCATCTCGTGAGGCCCATAGATGCGAACAGAAGGGAAAATGGACCACTAGAGCTCACCTAGTGGTCCACGGAAGTTCCGTCGGTGCGACACCGGTACAGCGGCGCTGATGACCAGTGCCGGTGAGTGATGACGTCGGCCGACCGTGGTGGAAGCAGGCAGCACGTCATCGTGTGCCGCGGAGGGAAGTCATGGCATCAATCCATGGCGGTCGGTAGGGGCGGGTGGCCCTCATCCAGCCATGTTGGCGGAAGGCGGAACGTCGTCGCACACTGCGGGGAAGAAGACCCATGCCCCACAGGTCCTACTGACAGGAGGGCGGCGCCATGTAGCACTACTGGTTACACAACCAGAACGGATTTTCCGTTTGGGAAGGGGGAGCGACCCCTGCGCAGGCTACCTAGATGGGGGTCGTGCCAGCTAGCAGACCAGGCCAGTCCACAGTCCAGCAAAGGTGGGTCGGGTCAGTCCGCAGCCCGGCCCAGCTAGTTCAGGCTGGGTCGAATCAGCTCAGGACGGGGTGGGTCAGGTTGGGACGGACCCGGAACCTTTTCGGCCTAGATATGCTTAAAAGGTCATATCTTACAATCAAGACATTCATTTGATGAACTTTATGTGGTGATAGAATCCTTGGAACGAGACGGTCCTTTGGAGATACTCCACCTAAGTTTTGGATAAAGTTGGAGTATGGACTGGTTGGATCAAACCTGAATCTAAGCAAGCCCTCGATACTAAAATGCTTATAACTCATAGACCAGGCATCCGATTGACGCTCCGTCTATCACATTGGGACCCTTACGACATGGCGGTCTGTTGGGTTACTCCTTTGTGGAACTTATTTGGAGTTGAGTCATGACCGATATCTTGTGGAGCATGTACTATGAAACTCAAGCGCACCAGGAGTACAAGGAAAACTTCACAAGTCTTGTACAATATTCCATTTTCTTTTTCATGAACAATTAAATCAAGGTGGATTTATTCTTTAGTGGATTAAATATATTTCTATGAAAATCCTTGGTGATTTGAGAGTTTGAAATCTATGAGTAGATTGTTCCTTGTACCCTTAAGTTTGATATGGAAATTGGACGCTCACAATGGTTTTGTGGTATTAGTGATAAAAAAGATGAAAATATAGTTCAATATGGGAGGATCAATAGATAAATCCCATAGAGGAAAGAAATATCGGTATCCCATGTGTCAAAAGTGTTGGAACAAGCATTCTGGGAACTATCTGAAGGGAATTAAGAGATTCGTTAAATGTAGAAAAGAAGGGAATTGGGCTAGTCATTATAGAAGGGATTAAAAGAGGCTCACTAATGAGGAATAATAAAAGAATTTTTAGATTAACACTCAGATTATAGTATAGTGTTTCAACTACAAGGAAAACAGACAATATGTGAGCCAATTCCCTAAGCCAAGGGTTGTTAGGGACAATCAATAACACCAACCTTCATGGTAGTAAGTAAGGGAATATGTTATCACTACTATTGACGTGGATCCTAAAAATAATGTGGTGATAGGTATTCTAGGTATTCATTCAAGAATATAAAATGTACTTTTTTATTCTAGTTCTATACATTCTTTCAAATCTGAAAAAAAAATAGAACTATTTGGCACACTCATTTTTTGTGCATATTTTTAAACAATTTTCATTTATTTTAAGTGGATTTTTAATGTAAATACCCATGATTTTCAATGTTTTAATCAAATGACGAGAAATTTTGAATATGGAATTTAAATGGTTTAAAATGGATAAAGGGTATTGAATTTTGGTGGTTAGTTTTTATGATGGAAATTTCATTGATAAGTGTTGAAATTATTCTAAGTGTTTAAATTTTCTTACTATTTTTAGGTAATTTACTAAAAAATGGTCATATTGGTCCATCCCTCAACTAGGACCTATACACCACATAGATGAACCACAAGAGGCCACATAGCCATGCAGGCCCTTGATAGAGATAGCTCGAGCTGTAGGTTTCACATAGGGCATGAATTTGCACATAGGTGTCCCATGGGTGGTCAAATCTGATAGGAAATCATAGATGGGCCGCATACCTGGAGTTTCGATGTAGGGGTAATATCCCTAAAATGAGGGCAGGAGAGTGTTGTCGAGATGGGGTGGTCTGCAGCATTGGGTGGGGGTCCTTCGTCCCCCGAAAAACTTCATTTTGAGGGTTATCCCATGATTTTTCTTATAAACCAGCATGACCCCATGTTCCCATTTCTATGTGGGACAAAAAACTTTGTGGGTTTTAACAGAAACTCCACCATTTTCCCTCATTATCACCTTTCTCACCCTCAGATACAAATATTTTCCACGTGTTTCACCCTCCACCACATTAATCTCATCTTTTGCTGCCAGTTTTCATCAGAGATCCATGGACGCCACCTAAAAATATTGATCTCAAGATGTTCTTCAATACCACCAACCAGGAACACCTTTGATCAACTTTGTAACCCCATGAAATTTCCGTGAATCTATTTAAAGATTCATCTAACCACTTTAAATGTCTTATGAAGGAGACTCTAAGTAGCTTTGAATGGGCCACTTTCACGTCCATTCTCCACTACTTATACTATAAACCACCATGGATCCCATTGATACCCTCAGACGATCACCATGAAGACACTTCTAAGGTCAAGGGAAGAGGATGCCCCCTCTGCTCACCACTACCTCACTTCATCTCCTATATTATCACCTTTACATTTCTATTATTTTCCCCTTCTATGTGTAATATCGTACATCCACCCCATGAATCCATGCATGAAAGTTGAAAATCCATGATTCCCCATATGATCTATTCCACTCTAAAAAAAATGGAGAGCACCCAAGATCCTTGGGAGCTTGAAACCTCATTATTGTGGGTACCACAGTGTTTTAAATGGGATACGTGTATCCTTTAGGTATTCAAGGATTTTTATTTGAAGATTAGATTTGTCTAAATATGAGACCCACTCCTCCATTTCCTATAAAAGGAGGAATCCATTTCCAGTTGAAGATAAATCAATACCCACAGTTGGGAATCCATCTTGGAGGGTCAAAGAATGTTACACCCTTTTCCTTATTTATCTTTTTTTATTTTTCTTTTTTTATTTTCTTTAGTTTTAATTCATTTGTAATCTTAATTTTATTTTATTAAATATAATTTCATACATTTTTCTTTAAATTTTTTCTTCTTTCACCCCTTAATGCTTCTTCTTTATTCTTCTTCTTCTTCTTTTTATTTTTATATCTCCTATTCTTCATTGTTTAACATTATCTTTATATATTATATATATTTATTTTATTTTATTTTATTTTATTTTATTTTATTCTTCTATATATCTTAATATATTTTTATTTTTTTGTTTTAAGTGTGTGTTTTCTCATTATTTTTTTCTCAACCCTATTTTTTTAATTTTTATTCTCTTTTCTTCTTATCATATACTTTTTATTTTATTCTCTTCTTTTTATTTTATTTTTATTTCTCTTTTCTTCTCTTATCTATTTCCAACAAGTGATCACTTATTCCTGATAATGGTAGGCTATCCCAAGTCTTTGCCCAGGTGAGTGTAATGTGTTCTTTAATTTTTCTTAAAGTTAATTTTACATTTGTGATAGATGATAGTGACATCCATGGGTGTGGAGACTATCCCCTGGCAATGCACTCAAATTTAATTATATTATTTTTTTAATATCTTTTTCATCTCTCTATTGGTTATCACTTCACATAATTTATTTGAATCATTCAATGGATGAAATAGAATTGATAGATCCGGGTCTTGGAATATTTTACACCCTCGACCAAGGCATGTCATCAACTTTGATTACAGGAGGAGGTGGGATTTAGATTACTATGGTATTCGAGATTTCAAAATTTATAAATAAAAATAATAGTAATTCATCATGAGATTTCATGTTTGGATTATAAAACTAAAATCAAAAAAAAAATAAGAATAATTATAAAACCCAAAACCAAACTCAGGAACACGTTATTTCTTCTTAACTCATTCTATTTAGAAGTATAGTTTAAATTTTTATATTTCATGTCTTTTCATTATCTTAGAAAATAAAAAAACCAAAAAAATAATTGCTTTCATAAAATAATAAAAACTATAAAAAAACAAGTATAATTAGGTGAATTAGAATAAATAGGTGAAAAAATGAGAACATCCTCAAGTGAGATGAATGTGGTCATCCATATGCTTCACTAAGAAAATAATTTTGTTTTTCCATGCCCGATAATAGGTGTGAATCAAAACTGGCACCGTTTCTGGGGATCCAATAAACCGTTTATTTTATTTTTATATTTTCACATATTAGATATATTTTCATTGTTATTACAAATAAAAAAACCATAAAAAAAATTAATTTTTCATTATGTGTCCAAACTTTTATCACTCTGTAAGGAAAAACTACTCACAGGTGCAAGAACAAAATAACGTGCTACAAAATTCTGAGGAGACTCACCTACAAAGTCTTAATGAACTCACTAACCTAGCCAAGCATATGATTAATGGGAATAACACTGGAATTTCATTTCTTAAACTAGCAGTTATGTTTAATGAATTCAAAGTTGATTATCAAAGTCTACAAACCAAGAAGGAAGTACCACTAGAGCTGTCTGATTTTACTAAAGACATCAAAGAGTTTGAGGTCCATCTTAAGGAGTATCAATAACCCAATAATATAAAGATCTAAATCCAAGATGGTCATGATAATCTAGAGTGGATACATGATGAGGAAGAACTTCCTACAAAGCTACATGTGGGAGATCAAAAAGAGCTGGATCAATTATAGAATGAGTATGAGGTGAAACTTGATCTCCTAGATCGCTACAAAGTAGAAGAGATAATGTCATTACATGTCACTCTGGACATAGAAAATGAGTAATTCATCCAAATGGTAGGATTTTATGAAATACTAGAGGAGTCTGACTACCTACCTCTATCCAAAGAAGATAAACTCCAAGAGGTGGTTTCCACTGAATAAGAGATTCAAGATGAAGCAACTTAGATAGATGATACATTCTTAAACTAAAACTATTTTAATTTTATTGAAACTTATTTGAGTATCACACCTTTTTGTTTTGAGTTTTCATATTTGGACAACTCATTTTATTCCCTGGAGGAAGATGATGAAAATGAAAATACACCTATTTAATAACACAAGGAAATCTATGAAAATTTTGAACATCTAATAGAGGAATACCATGAATAGATCCCAGTGGATCTACCAAAATAAAAATATACACATGATACCAGTATAAAAGGGAAAGAATCTGATATTGAATTTTTAAGTTAAAATTTTTTTAAAATAAAATTACCTATTAATTATCCCTTTGACTATTCTTTTAATGCATAATACCTGGAGAATACATTTTATAGTGAAATAAATTTTTCACATGTATCAACAGAATAGGGGTTGATTCATAATTAATTATACCCCTTCCATTCAAATTATACCTAAATATTAAGGGGGTAATCTAGTATACTCAATCCATGGATCATTTCTCACTAAGAAAGAAGAATCACAAGATGGGAAAATAAACAAGTGGGGGTTCAAATCCAAGAATCTTCGTCCACAATCAGACTTTGGATAACAGTTCGTAATGCCCTCTGGAGGTATTAAAAATTCAAGGGCCACTTGGGGGGGTCGTACCAAGACTTATCACTTTTACTTTCTTTTTAATAATTTATATTTAAATTTCATTTTTAGTATTAGTCTATCATGCATACCACTCCCTATTATCTTTTTTATGCTAAATGACAAGATAATTGTGCTTAATTGAGTAATTTTATTTTATAGGTTCATGAAGTCATAAGGAAGTCCCAAACAGTTAGTGAAGGAAGTGTATTGAGCTTCATGAAATAGGGAGTTCATTCCTTACATTATTTAAGTTCAAACTCCCTATATTTTTTGTCCAAAACATGTTTTCATCTTTAAATTGATATTTTGTGCTCATACTTGAATTCATACTTTACTTGACTTGTCTAGGATACAGAAGTTTCTTTGGAATCCTATGATACCATTTTTTAGATTTCAATGTTAATGGGATTGAATGAGTAAAATGGATAATTGAATCATTAAAGTGAATCATGGATATTAAAACAAGGACTCCTTCTTTGAGGGAATTAGTTAATTCATGTAAATAAAATTTCCCCATTATTTTTGTCCTACTTTGAATTTATGAAATTCATTTTAATTAATTTTTTACTAATTTATATGACATGAATGATTATATCAATAACATATGTTCTATTTCTGAGAGGATTTCTAGACCAAGTACTTCCTATTTATTCTTGAGTGTATTTCTTGAGTGATCTTGGAACATGTCACCTACCATAACTTTCATTTAAACTTTTCAAATATATGATTGTAAAAAATCAAATTTAAAATTATTAAGGCATATTTTGATGATCCCTTATCCATGAAACCCACCTTTACATTAATCCTTCTTTAAACTATAGAGACCATAAATGACCTTGTTAGGAATGATCCATGTTTCAAGTCAATTTTATCCATTCGTAACTTCCTCTTAGTATTTGCATGATATTTTAAAGTTGAAGTGTGGGGTGAAGGGAGTAATGAAGAAAGGGATGATTTAAATTACAAGTAATAATTGTGGGGTTTTTGTTATGGGTAATAATAATGTCCATTTGATTTATACATTGTACTTTCACTTTTTCCCCCACTTGAAAAAAATGATAAAATGAAAAAAAAACCCAAAAATGAAAAAATGGGTTGTGAATTATAAGAATCAAGAAATCACAATTAATGGACCAATTATTTTTATCATATGAGGTTAGGTGTTGTATGTGAGGTTTATTCTAAGTACAACTTTTGAAAAAGAAAAAAATGAAAAAGTTATTTGAAAAATTATAAAAATTATAAAAATAGAGAAAATATATATATATTCAAGAGGATTTAAAAATAATTCATTATGATTTATTTGATCATGACCTTTTATTTTAGTTTTTGGGGAAGTTGGAAGTTGTTACAATTTGAAGGGGAGAATTTATTTGAGATCTAAATTTTGATATCATTCACTTTACATAAGATATAAGCCCTCTCCTTAAGCCTTAATTTTTAAACATAAATTCCTACCAACCATAAACCTCAAATTCATTTGAACCTTGATTGAAAATTCCTCATTATTTTTTGTTCTTTTTGTCTTTATAAAGTAGATAAAGTATTTCAATATAGGCCTATGGATAAGGAGCATGGTCTCATGATATGATCATAACTCTACTTGAATTAATATCATGAGTGATGAGAGAATAAATCAAAATAGAGGTAGATCATGATTTTTAATGTTTAATAATAATTAATTAATAAACTTAAATGAATAATAATATAATTTCTATAATTTTCAAATGAGGAAAAGTAAAATGCGTGAATTTAATTATTCTTTGAAAATTGAGAAATTAAACTGATATTTTATGTGTATTTTTGAAAAGTTGACTTGACATTAAAAATTATTTTATTTTATTACTTTGAAATATAAATACTGGTAACATTGGTGCCCTCTAAATTCCCTATTGAGATTTTATGCTTGAAGAAAGACTTGGTTTAAGTGTGGGGTTATTTGACACACTCATTGTTTTGTGCATATTTTCAAACAATTTTCATCGATTTTAAGTGGGTTTTAATGTAAAAAACCATAATTTTATTTGTTTGAATCAAATGATGGGAAATTTAGAATATGGAATTTAAATAGTTTAGAATATATAAATAATGTTTAATTTTTGTGGTTAGTTTTGATTATGAAAATTTGGTTGGTAAGTGTTGAAATTATTCTAAGTGTTTAAATTTTACTACTCTTTTTCATGTACTTTACTAAAAAAGTGGCTATCTTGGGTTATCTGTAGAGACCCGAAGCTTAACGTACATGGACATTACATTGCTTTTGCGGAATACTTAGTACATAACAAAAACACACACACAAGGACCGTAATAGTTTAGTGTCTTTGGAAACTCAGAATATAATCTTCTAATCGTGGTGAAATATCTTCAACATATCTCATAAAGATCTTCCTTTTTTTAACCTAAAACCTTTCTTTATATCCTGGGGAAAAGAAAACATAAAAGGGTGAGCTCAAATTCTCAGTAAGGGTAAACAAAAGAAATATCAATCACATCATATTCATAAGAACATATCTTTTGGAAATCTTAACCAGCAAAAAGAGATCATAATTTCATAACATGGGATAAATCATAGTAGTGAAATGTAATCCCAATAATCATAACTTAAAACATGAAACTTTGTGGAATACACACATAATCATAGAGAATCATTTCTTACTAGTCAAGACTCATTTCCAAGACTATCTTAGTGGACAAAGTCCATTTCTGAACCGAGTCACCCTCGTTTCAGTCCTGTTTCACTGAACCGGTATAACCTAACATTCCAGCCATGTCTATCTCATGAGATATAAAATCTTTACCCAATGCATCGGAGGGAGATATAGGTCCCACCCATCTCATAATGATATCATTCTTATGTGTGCCACAAAATCATAAACCATACATCATAGCATAACCCGTGTAATAAAAATGGGAATCTTAAACATCATGACATCATAAAACAATTCATATAAGATAAAGGAATTTATAAAAACATATCCATCACAACATAATCATATCAATGTAATAATAGGGATATAAACAGAACCCTATATTATCTTAGATGGAAAATAATTTTGATAAAACACTTGAACTCCATTCTTGAGGAAAATATCCTTTCTACTTCAAAAACATTTTCCTTTCTTAACATGTCATACAATTTTAAAAGAAGTTGATTAAAAATAAACTTGAAAACTTGTAAAGGAATCTTCTTGGAAATAATGTTTTAAAAATCCATTCATGTCGTATAAGTTAAAAAAAACATTTTTCTCGTACTTTTGTCGGAAAAGTCAAAAAGTACCTCGTACGAAAAACGACAAAAGATTCCTTTCATATATTTTACTATAAACTCACCAAAGGGTAAAAATGGATTTAAACAATTTTAGGTGGATGAAAATAATATTACATATTGAGGAAACATGGATTTGGATGATAAAATACACCCCAGTAAATACCAAAGTATAAACAATCTCGGATAAAAATGAGATTGTGATATTTCCCTTACCTTATGTCTGATATGATTTGTACGTATCCAAACCTCCTGTATAATTATTTAAATAATGTCATTAAATTATTACATAATCATATTCATTGTTATGATATCATATATGGTTCACTTATGACTTTATATTACCCGTTCTTTTGTAAATTCCATATTAAAGAAGCGTTTTGGGTAAAATCGTTTCATTTATCGTAGGTGTTTGGACTTGTTGTTCTTGAAATTATTATTACTTATATCATGATTTACTTACTTCCAGAATATAAAACATGATTTATATATCATATATATTCAGTATATGTATATATATAATATATAGATAAATGAAATGAAACACACCATTCATGGAGACGGTAGTCCGTACGTACGCATGAACGATGTTTTCCTTTCCTTATTGTCTTGAATGGAAGTAAGTAGACAACATACATATATATATATACATAAATAAATTAGATTTAACATGTCATATATTTCATTATTATTCATTATATATACTTTATAATCATTCATGAATGGTTAATGTGGAGAATGAATCTCATCGCGTCGTGGAGACGGTAGTTCGTACGTATGCACGAGCGATGATATCATTCGCATGATCGTGAACTTGTGTTGAAGTGTATGTATACTATTTCAGTATCAATATCACTTTATAATAATCATATATAGTAACTCATTACACCATTATACCCATCCAATTAAGGTGGTGGCGGAAAATAGATCACACCATGGCGTGGAGACGGTATTCTGTACGTACGCACGCGCGGAGATTTCCTTTTTCTGTAGGATGGATATAAGGTTAATTAGAGTTGTTTCATATTTATAATAACATATCAGTATATAATAAATACTTATGTTATTACTTTATCATGAAACAACTAAATAAGAAGAAGTTGAAGAAGAAAGAAATTGAAAAAGATCGGTAATGGATATTACCTCTTTTTGACGTGCCTTCACTTAACCTCCACTTAAAGAACTAAGGATGGTCTTTGAAAAAGACCAGGACCTCTAGGATGATACTAGGGAAGTGTAGAAGATATTTTTTCAGGGTTTTGCCGAGCTTTAATGCTCAAATTGGTGTGAGGAGGAGAGGGAGGAGGTGCCCTTTTATAAGGGAGGAGAGGGGCACCTTAGGAAAATCTCAAAATATTATTTTATATTTAAGGTCAAATTCGGTTTATAATGGTTCCAAAGGGTCTTATTTCGAAACTATAGTTGGTATGGGTCTAAATCCTATCATCCAATAGGATTTAGACAAGTTTAGGTTATTATTTTAACCTTATCAATTAGATTTAACTCTAAGTTAAATAATTTAACTTTTACCGTGTCTTTTTGTTTTCTTACACTATATGGTTAATAAACTTACCATAACAAGCCAAACGAACCCCAAGTTGTTTATTATTAATATATATATTCTTATCTAAGTCATTTGGCAGAACCTTATATTTTTAGGAATTAAATAAAAATTAATAATATAATATTTGTTTTAAAAACTAATTTATGTCAATTTTGACACTATTTGGTACATGATTTTTATGAAATTTATAACAGAATGATAAGTTCGAACCAAGTTACTTATATCAACAATAACATGTCATATTATCCTAGAAAATTAATGTAAGTCATAAAAAGTCTCAAATTACATTTATTTGTGCATTTATAACATCAATAATGTCAATATTTCATTAATAAGACAATTACTGCATCATCTTTGTGTCATAATAAATGATAATTATTTAATCCCTAAAAATTCTAAATAAATTCCTATGATGTACATAATTGTATTAGATTTCTGGAGACTATTCATTTTCGAATTTTCATGAATTTTATCACTAGAGTAAAATTATTATACTTATAAGATTTAAGAAAGTGACATGTTGTCACATTCTTTGGTTTTAATAATAATTAAATTAATTTCATTGAAAAAATTTAATTAAATGAATCTAATCTGACCATTAGGTGATATGGGTCGACTTTTAGTCATCCAATATGATTTTGACATTTGTTAGGGGAATTTTAAAATATTATATTTACCCTTAATTACCCGATTTACCTTTAACTATGGTAAATAAAATTTACCATAGTTACTATTCATAATTCCCAAAAATAAAAAGTATCTTATTAACATAATTTGTATCCACTGATTACAAATATGGAATCTATTTTTCCAAATTCAATACAAAAAAGTTGCATAAATTAAATTAAAATTAATCCCGTTGTCGAAAGAAAACGGGTTTTTCTTTAAAACATTGCAAAAGATTGAATTGATTTAACCTACGAATTCAAGGTAAAATCAATGCTAATGACATACATTATATTAAATGGTAAAAATATATTCTATTTATACTTTAAAACTATTCAATGTTATAATTTAACCATATAAGATATTACGATGAAAAAAGTTTTTTTTAATTAAAATATAGCGTTTTTACTATTCATTAAAATATGAAAGTTATCGGAAAAATATCAAAACTTTATCTAATGTAAATTTTTATATCCTGATTCAAAAGAAGAATTTTATTTTTTCAAATTGAACTTATAAAAATGTCAAAAACTAGATTTCAAGTGTGTTCGCCATCAAAAGGTGGCAAAACTGCATTTTTTGAAAAATACTTATTTTACCCGAAAAATTTATTTTGTTCTTATACCATGTTCTAGAAAATGTGTAAGATGAATAATAATGTTATAAAATTAAAATTTTAGTTAATACTATTCATAACGGCTAGTTCATGACAATATTATAATAATATATCGTTGTTTATTAAAACCCGGTATTGCGTACAACACACGCTATCGAGGAAGGTCGCAATTGCGTGTAATGCAAGCCAAGTCAGGGTTGTGTGTTGTGAAAGAATCCTTCGTTGTTTCGTATAACAGAATCCAACCATATTTCATTTATACATTGAATATATATATATATATACTCAATGTTGGGTAGAATAACTATTATCAAAATTGTGTGTAACACGATCCAAGAATAGTGTTGCGTATACTGCAAGCTAATACGGTGTTGCGTATAGTGCAAGGTAATCTTGGTGTAGAATAAAACACAAGACATTAATGAAATTAAAAGAATATTTTTCATAAAATCTCGGGGTGTTACATTCTACCCCCCTTAAAATGAATTTCTCCCTCGAAATTCGTCGGGGTTATAAATGGTTTACTACTCGAAAGTTTGTTTAATAGAAACCCACATCGTAAAAAGGAATACTAAAACATGGCTTTTAAAAACTAAAGTATGAAATGTAACGGTTACCCAAATTAACTCATCACTGGGTTTCCACGTAGGAGAACATAGGTGAAAATATGGATATGGAAGAAAAATCTAACCATCAAGTTCTGATAGAGAGTGGTAGAGAACATGGCTATGAAAAAAGCCAACAATCGCAAAGCCATAAATTTGTGATGATCTAGGGTACCATCTGATTAATCGGATATAAGCGAACTAGGACAACATTTTTGGTTTTCAAGATCATTTCCCTAAATTTGATGAATTAAAAGAAATACTTGCATGATTTTGGTACAATCTCACTGTTGTTCGTGAATTGAACAATTTCCACTTCATCCCTTAAAGAAATGAAGTTGAATTTGTTATTCATGATGTTTTAGCAGATCATGTGATAGAATGATGGGTCATTCCATCTCTTTCAAACAAAAGGTTAGAAAAAGTTATAAGTCCATCTTATGGTTAGATTAATCATATATGGTTCCAAAAATGAACTTATACTTCATATATCATACCACTTAATAAAATAAAACTATTTTATACTAACCAGGGACTTCCTGTAGGCCAGTGGTAGGCGAAAAAGGCCAGTCGTACTTCGGTTGTGGGTTCGATTCCCACAGCCTTGTCCGACGCGATGAGCTGTCGCCTGTCCTATAGGTTGTCCTTTTTCTAAAACTACATTACTATATCATCCCATCAATAATATCGAAAAAAGGTTCTATCCTTAAACAATACTAACTTATGTCCGACATAATCCATTCTAATCTTTAGGATTATCCAAAATACTTCGGTCCAAGCTCATAGTATAGAGAAAATGATCACGTGAATGCCATCATTTATCCCTCATATATCTTGTTTGTCACATTCCAGTCATGTGAATACCATAATCATGTAATCTCTGGAAAAATGAATACCCATTGAATCTTAGTAAAAACATGAGTGCTGTCAAAAGTTAACACATTCCATATACCAAAAACCCAAAATTCTATATACTCAAACCATGATATAACTATTTCCTTATATCAGTCATGAGCTCATGAATACTATCAAACATTTAATTTTCTCCTTATCCCTTCATTATGCGCATATCATCTATATTCCAAAAATATCTGAATAATCTTTCATGGATACTGGTACCATTAATCATACACTTTCAAAACTCAAGGAAAGACAACAGTGTAATAATCCTTAGATGTCTCTTTATTCCATAGTACCATGAGATTACTTATACAACATTACACATGATAAACATGTAATCATTCCACTACATTCTTAAACCATTGACCGAGATTCAACAATTCTTTCATCTCACATATCATTTGTAGTCTCTTCATCATCATCAACATAAATACTACCCATACGACCATACTGATTCTCTTCATGAGACTTTACCTTAGGGCATTGGTTTGCATAATGCCCGTACATTCCACATTTAAAACATTTAACCATTGTTGATGTCGTAGCAATACCATTATCCTCATCCCTGGAGTTAACTGAACCTTTTCCTTTGCACTTACTGGCTTTGTGTCCTTATTTTCCACACCCAAATCATCTTCCAGTTCCTTTGAAACATTCACCTTGATGCCTCTTCCCACATGATTTACATAGGGGAAATTGAACTTTCTTTCCTCTATAATCATCATGAAACTCCATCTTTCTCTTATTAGCCAAGTCAGGAAAATTTCCAAATTTTACTTTATTGATCATATTATGAGATTGCTGATTCGTCATAATAATGGTGTTTGGACTTCCAAATCCCATTTCATTTGGTTTCTCATGAAGAATATCATTCCATTGTCCATCATATCCTCCATTATCGTGAATCATCTTGTTTCCAGCCATTTTCTAAAACCCAAAAAGAATAGTGTTAGAGGAAAAAATCATAATAAAGGAGGAGTAACTTCAATATCTAACATCTTAGGTTAAATTCTAAGATCATTACCATAGTTCTAGGACTATATCCTATACGTATACTTATCCTTAGGGACATCCCTAGACATACCTTAGAAATATCTCTAGGGATCTCACTAACGTTCTCACATCCTAGTTTCCAAAAGTTGACTAAACTTTTCCTCTGATACCAACTGTAGAGACCCGAAGCTTAACGTACATTGACATTACATTACTTTTGCAGAATACTTAGTACATAACAAAAACACACACACAAGGACCGTAATAGTTTAGTGTCTTTGGAAACTCGGAATATAATCTTCTAATCGTGGTGAAAGATCTTCAACATCTCCCATAAAGATATTCCTTTTTTTTTACCTAAAACCTTTCTTTATATCCTGGGGAAAAGAAAACATAAAAGGGTGATCTCAAATGCTCAGTAAGGGTAAACAAAAGAAATATCAATCACATCATATTCATAAGAACATATCTTTTGGAAATCTTAACCTGCAAAAAGAGATCATAATTTCATAACATGGGATAAATCATAGTAGTGAAATGTAATCCCAATAATCATAACTTAAAACATGAAACTTTGTGGCATACACACATAATCATAGAGAATCATTTCTTATTAGTCAAGACTCATTTCCAAGACTATCTTAGTGGACAAAGTCCATTTCTGAACCGAGTCACCCTCGTTTCAGTCCTGTTTCACTGAACCGGTATAACCTACCATTCCAGCCATGTCTATCTCATGAGATATAAAATATTTACCCAATTCATCGGAGGGAGATATAGGTCCCACCCATCTCATAATGATATCATTATTATGTGTGCCACAAAATCATAAACCATACATCATAGCATAACCCGTGTAATAAAAATGGGAATCTTAAACATTATTACATCATAAAACAATTCATATAAGATAAAGGAATTCATAAAAATATATCCATCACAACATAATCATATCAATGTAATAATAGGTATATAAACATAACCCTATATTATCTTAGATGGAAAATAATTTTGATAAAACACTTGAACTCCATTCTTGAGGAAAATATCCTTTCTACTTCAAAAACATTTTCCTTTCTTAACATGTCATACAATTTTAAAAGAAGTTGATTAAAAATAAACTTGAAAACTTGTAAAGGAATATTCTTGGAAATAATTTTTTAAAAATCCATTCATGCCGTATAAGTTAAAAAAACATTCTTCTTGTACTTTTGTCGGAAAAGTCAAAAAATACCTCGTACGAAAAACGACAAAAGATTATTTTCATATCTTTTACTATAAACTCACCAAAGGGTAAAAATGGATTTAAAAAATTGTAGGTGGATGGAAATAATATTACATATTGAGGAAACATGGATGTGGATGATAAAATACACCCCATTAAATACCAAAGTATAAACAATCTCGGATAAAAATGAGATTGTGATATTTCCCTTACCTTATGTCTGATATGATTTGTACGTATCCTAACCTCCTGTATAATGATTTAAATAATGTCATTAACTTATTACAGAATCATATTAATTGTTATTATATCATATATGGTTCACTTATGACTTTATATTACCCGTTCTTTTGTAAATTCCATGTTAAAGAAGCGTTTTGGGTAAAATCGTTTCATTTATCGTAGGTGTTTGGACTTGTTGTTCTTGACATTATTATTACTTATATCATGATTTACTTACTTCCAGAATATAAAACATGATTTATATATCATATATATTCAGTATATATATATATATAATAGATAGATAAATGAAATGAAACACACTGTTCATGGAGACGGTAGTCCGTACGTACGCATGAATGCTGTTTTCCTTTCCTTATTGTCTTGAATGGAAGTAAGTAGACGACATACATATATATATATACATAAATCCAGTAGATTTAACATTTCATATATTTCATTATTATTCATTATATATACTTTATAATCAATCATGAATGGTTAATGTGGAGAATGAATCTCATCGCGTCGTGGAGATGGTAGTCCGTACGTACGCACGAGCGATGATATCGTTCTCATGATCGTGAACTTGTGTTGAAGTGTATGTATACTATTTCAGTATCAATATAACTTTATAATAATCATATATAGTTACTCATTACACCATTATACCCATCCAATTAATGTGGTGGCGGAAAATAGATCACACCACGACGTGGAGACGGTATTCCGTACGTACGCACGCGCGGTGATTTCCTTTTTCCGTAGGATGGATAGAAGGTTAATTAGAGTTGTTTCATATTTATAATAACATATCTTTATATAATAAATACTTATGTTATTACTTTATCATGAAAAAACTAAATAAGAATAAGTTGAAGAAGAAAGAAATTGAAAAAGATCGGTAATGGATATTACCTCTTTTTGACGCGCCTTCACTTAACCTCCACTTAAAGAACTAAGGATGGTCTTTTAAGAAGACCAAGACCTCTAGGATGATACTAGGGAAGTGTAGAAGAGTTTTTGTCAGGGTTTGGCCGAGCTTGAATGCTCAAATTGGTGTGAGGAGGAGAGGGAGGAGGTGCCCTTTTATAAGGGAGGAGAGGGGCACCTTAGGAAAATCTCAAAATATTATTTTATATTTAAGGTAAAATTCGGTTTATAATGGTTCCAAAGGGTCTTATTTAGAAGCTAAAGTGGGGATGGGTCTAAATCCTCTAATACAATAGGATTTAGACAAGTTTAGGTTATTATTTTAACCTTATCAATTAGATTTAACTCTAAGTTAAATAATTTAACTTTTACCGTGTCTTTTTGTTTTCTTACACGATATGGTTAATAAACTTACCATAACAAGACAAAATAACCCCAAGTTGTTTATTATTAATATATATATTCTTATCTAAGTCATTTGTATGAACCTTAGATTTTTAGGAATTAAATAACAATTAATAATATAATATTTGTTTTAAAAACTAGTTTATGTCAATTTTGACACTATTTGGTACATGATTTTTATGAAATTCATAACAGAATGATAAGTTCGAAAAACGTTACTTATATCAACAATAAAATGTCATATTATCCTAGAAAATTAATTTAAGTCATAAAAAGTCTCAAATTACATTTATTTGGGTATTTATAACATCAATTATGTCAATATTTCATTAATAAGACAATTACTACATCATCTTTGTGTCATAATAAATGATAATTATTTAATCCCTAAAAATTCTAAATAAATTCCTATGATGTAGATAATTGTATTATATTTCTGGAGACTATTCATGTTTGAAGTTTCATGAATTTTATCACTAGATTAAAATTATTATACTTATAAGATTTAAGAAAGTGGCATGTTGTCACATTCTTTGGTTTTAATAATAATTAAACTATTTTCATTGAAAAAATTTAATTAAATGAATCTAATCAGACCATTAGGTGATATGGGTCTACTTTTAGTCATCCAATAGGATTTTGACATTTGTTAGGGTAATTTTAAAATATTATATTTACCCTTAATTACCCGATTTACCTTTAACTATGGTAAATAAAATTTACCGTAGTTACTATTCATAATTCCCAAAAATAAAAAGTAGCTTATTAACATAATTTGGATCCACTGATTCCAAATATGGAATCCATTTTTCCAAATTCAATACACAAAAGTTGCATAAATTAAATTAAAATTAATCCTGTTGTCGAAAGAAAACGGGTTTTTCTTTAAAACATTGCAAAAGATTGAATTGATTTAACCTACGAATTCAAGGTAAAATCAATGCTAATGACATACATTATATTAAGTGGTAAAAATATATTCTATTTATATTTTAAAACCATTAAATATTATAATTTAACCACATAAGATATTACGATGAAAAAAGTTGTTTTTAATTAAAATATAGCATGTTTTTACTATTCATTAAAATATGAAAGTTATCGGAAAAATATCAAAACTTTATCTAATGTAAATTTTTATATCCTAATTCAAAAGAAGAATTTTATTTTGTCAAATTGAACTTATAAACATGTCAAAAACTAGATTTAAAGTGGGTTCGCCGTCAAAAGGTGGCAAAACTGCATTTTTTGAAAAATACTTATTTTACCTGAAAAATTTATTTTGTTCTTATAACATGTTCTAGAAAATGTGTAAGATGAATAATAATGTTATAAAATTCAAAATTTAGTTAATACTATTCATAACGGCTAGTTCATGACAATATTATAATAATATATCGTTGTTTATTAAAACCCGGTATTGCGTACAACACACGCTATCGAGGAAGGTCGTGATTGCATGTAATGCAAGCCAAGTCAGGGTTGCATGTTATGAAAGAATCCTTCATTGTTTTGTATAACAGAATCCAACCATATTTCATTTATACATTGAATATATATATATATATATATACTCAATGTTGGGTAGAATGACTATTATCAAAATTGTGTGTAACACGATCCAAAAATAGTGTTGTGTATACTGCAAGCTAATACGGTGTTGCGTATAGCGCAAGGTAATCATGGTGTAGAATACAACACAAGACATTAATGAAATTAAAAGAATATTTTTCATAAAATCTCGGGGTGTTACATTATCCCTCAACCAGAGCCCACAGGAAACATATGTGACCCATAAGGGGCCACTCGTCCATGCATACCCATGAGATAGCCATCCTGATAGGAAGGTTGCACATGAGGCATCAATCCATGCATAGGTGGCCCATCGGTGGTCAAATCCCATAGGAAACCATAGATGGGCCGCAACCCTGGAGCACTGACGCTGGGGGAATATCCCCGAGGTGGCAGTAGGAGAGCGTCATCAGGATGGGGTGGTCCACAGGGATGGGTAGGGGGAATATATCCCTCATGAAACTTTATTCTAGGGGTGATCATATGCTTTGTCTTATAAGCCAACGTGGCCATGTATTTTTTTTTTTTTTGATGTGGTACAGAAAATTTTGTGGGTTTTAAAAAAAAGCCACTATTTTTCCTCAACCAAACCTCGCTCTCTGTTGGATACAAATCTCTACCACTTATCACGTCCTCCAGCTCATTGATCTCTTTATCCTCTACCTGTGTTCATTGGAGATGTTGTGGTCACCCCCTGAAAACCTCGAGCTTGAGCGTTAGTCACTTCCACAAACTAGAAACACCTCTGATCACCATTGTACCCCCATGCGACCATCATGAAGTTATTTCAAGATTCATATGGCCACTTCAAAGGCCAAATGAAGGAGGATACTTTGAGAATCTCCAAGAAACCACTTCCACGTATATTCTTCACTGTATCCACTACAAACTACCATGTATCCCCTCGGTACCCTCATACGATCACCATGGAGACACTTAGAAGGTTGGAAGAAAGAGGAGGCCCCCATTACTCGCCACTACCTCACAAAATCTCCTCTTTTTCCACCTTGCTACTATCATGCTTCACCCTTTCCACTTGGAACATCTCATGCCCACCCCATGTATCCATGCATGAAAGGTGAAAATCTAGGATTCCATGCATGATCTCTTCTATGCCAAAAAAAATAGAGAACACCCAAGATCCTCATGTGTTTTTGAAACCTTGTCATTGTGTGTCTCGTAGTGTTTTAAATAAGATATGTGCATCATGTAGTTCTTCATGGAATTTCATTTTAATATTAGATTTTTCCAAAGTTGATACTCATTCTTCCATTTCATATAAAAGGATGCAGTCATTTCCACTTGAACAGGAATCAACACCCATGGATTGTAATCCACCATGGAGGGTCGAAGCATGCTGCACCCTTTTCCCTATTTATTTTATTTTATTTTTCATTTATTTATTTAATTTAGTTTTAATTAATTTGTAATCTTAATTTTATTTTATTAAATATAATTCCATTTATTTTTATTTAAAGTGTTTCTTATTTAACACCTCAATTATTCTTCTTCACTCTTCATCTTCTTCTTTTTATTTTTATTTCTCATATTCTTCTTATTTTAAAATTCTCTTTATATATTTTATATATTTGTTTTATTTTATATAATTTTATTCGTCTCTCTCTTATTCTTATTTTTTTATGTGTTTTTTTCTCTATGTTTTCTCATCCCCATTATTTTAATTTTTATTCTTTTTTCTTCTTCTCATTCTCTTTATTTTATTCTCTTCTTTTTATTTTATTTTTATTTATCTCTTCTTCACTTATCTATTTCCACAAAGTGATCTCTTACTCCTAATAACAGGAGGTTGGCCATAGGCTTGGCCCAAGAGAGGTCAAGGTATTGTTGAATTTTTCTTAAAGATTATTTTACGTTTGTGATATATGAAAGTGACATGAATGGGTGTAGTGATTTCCCCCGGTAACACACTCAAATTTATTTTTATTCATTTTTTTAATCTCTTTTCACTCTCTCCATTAGTTATCTCTTCACATGAAAGAGTTGAGACAATCAATATATTAAACAGCATCGATAGAGTTGGGTCCTGGAATATGTCACACCTTCGACCAAGGTGTGTCGTCAACTTTGATTGTAGGAGGAGGTGGGATTTAGATGTTAAGGCATTAAAGATTTCATAATTTCTAAATAAAAAATAATAGTAATTAATTATGATATTTCATGTTTAGATTTCCAAACTATAAATAAAAAAATAAAGGAGAATAATGATGGAACCAAAAACCAAATGCAAGATAAAATTCTTTATTATTAACTCATTTTGTTTATAATTTCATGTTAGTATAGTTAAAATTTTCATATTTCATGTATTTTCATTATCTTATAAAATAAAAAAGAATCCAAAAACATTTTTCCATTTCTTTTATAAAATAATAAAAACAAAAAATAAAAGTATACTTAGGTGAATTATAATAAGTAGGTGAACAGCTGAAACTACAAAAAAACAACAAATTAGCGGTGGTTTTTTAGAGGGGGTTCTGCACAACCCCATATAAATTAAATTTATAGGGGGTTTATGCACAACCACCACTAATCATTGAACTTAGAGGTGGTTCACAACCCCCTATAAATTTTTTAACATTATTTTTTTAATATTTGGTTAGATTTTTTAGGCGGTTATGTCAAAACCATCACTGATTTTGTAATTAGTGGCGCTATATATTTGGTTGGATTGTATTGAAACTATATATATATATGTGTGTGTGTGTGTGGATATTAGATGATATATATATAACATGGAATTTTTTTTTTGAAAAGGAAATAGTGGTGGTTCACAACCCCCTCTAATATCTTAAATTAATGGCGGTTCACAACCCCTCTAATATCTTAAATTAGTGGGGGTTAAAAAAACTCCTCTAATTTAAGAGATTAGAGGGGGTTGTAAGCCCCTAATATTTAAAAAAAATCCATAATATGTATATATATATAATGAAAACATTATAAATTCAATAAACATATTATATAAAATATTTATATGATTGTATTTATATGTATACATAAATATAATTGTATAATTTTATGTACATTAATATATATTTATTCATATAAATTGTATTTCATATAATATTAATTATATATAATATAAAAGAATAAACATATTATATAAATATATAGATAAATATGATTTATTTAAAAAATATATCATATAAAAATCCAAGCTTGTAGTTTTTTTAATTTATATTATAATAATAATAAATATATTTTTAAATAATAGGTTTATGCTTTTATATTATATATAATCAATATTATATGATATAAAATTTATAAAAATAAATATATATTAATGTACACAATATTATACAATTATATTTATTGAAATACATATATATTAATGTACATAATATTATACAATTACATTTATTGAAATATATATATATATATATATATCAATATGCATAATAATAAATATATGTGTTGAAATACATTATATAAATATTTTTATAAATTGTATTTCATATAATATTAATTCTATAGTAAATCTATATAATATTATACAATTTATTCAAATAAATATATATTAATTTATATAATAATAAATATATGTATTGAAAGACATTATGTAAATATATTAAATAAACAGTTATATATATATATATATATTATATAAATAAAAATTTACATAATTTATAAATATTTATTTAAATATATTTATAAATATATAAATATATGTGTATATACATAACATAAATAGAATTATAGAAAATATTTACTCAAATTTATGTAAATACACATATCAATTATATAATTTATATAAATGTATAAATTGAGTATATTATAAATATATTATAATATAAATACATAATTACATAATATAAAAATGTATATATTAAATTATATAAATATATATAGGTAATATATCTATATGTATTTAAATATTTATTCAAATAATATGTATTTGAATCATATTATTAATATATATAAATATTATAGTATGTAATTATATTCTCAAAATCCAATTGGTCTATTAGTGCAGCGACGTGGGATATAACAAATGGATAAAGGGTTCAAAACCCTGCAGCCTTATTTTATTATAACCCTGCTTTCAATGAAGGGAATTGATTTGCATGGGAGGTGAGGCCAACCATGGTGGAGGGCGACTACATGTAACGGGAATGAGAGGAGTTGGGGTAGAGGAATAAGAGGGGATTGGGGGCAGGGATGGGTGCTGGAAATAAGAGGGGACCGAGGGGTAGGGTTGGGTGTGGGGACTAGGGGGGAGGAATGCAAGAGAGGGATGAGGGTGGGTGGTGTGTGGGGAATAGGAGGTAGAGACGTGTGTGAACTAGAGTGGCAGTGGAGTATATTTAAAAAATAATAATAAATTAAAGTGCCTCTAATTTTCAGTTACATTAGAGGGTGTTAAAACCCCTTCTAATTCTCTCTTAATTAGAGGTGTTTTCCATAACCGCCTCTAATTCTGTAATGTACGACTCAATTATCAGCGGTATCCAATCTCTACTAAGTTGATAAATATATTAAAGGGGGTTAAAACCCCCTCTAAATTGAGAATCTATTGGGATAATTTATAGGGGGTCTTAACCCCCTCTAATACAACCGCCACTAAATTTACCATCATTTTACCAATTATTCCTCAAAATGGCCTCTAATCATTGTATGCGGGCACATTAGTGGTGGTTCCCCATAACTATCTCTAATGTGTTTATAGGGGGTTATAACCCCCTCTAGTCTAAAAAATAACCCCTTCTAATCACCCTTTTTTTTAGTGTGAGAATATCCTCAAGTGACATGACCCTAGTTAGCCACTATGTTGCACTAGGAAAATAATTTGTTTTTCCCATGCCCTGTGACAGGTGTGCATCACTATTCAAACAACACCTCAAAATATAGAGGTTAAGTTATCTATGAGAATAGATAATGGGTAAATTATTTCATCTAAGTATATAAATCCTCCCTGGTCAATGTATGGGGGAAAACCTCCTATAAAATCTCATCTTAATTCCTTTGGTGGAGTTTGATGCTATATTGGGCATGGATTGGCTATCTTTATATAAATAAAACATCAACTGTCGGGAGAGAGAGATCACTCTTCATATACTAAGGCATCCACCAATTCTATACAAATGTAAGGAGGGGGATTAATATCCTTTGGATTGTCCTTCTCAATAATGGATATTATTGCCTTATGATCTATCATATCATGATTAAATGATTAAGACAAAGGAGAGAATCATACTTGAATACACGCTCATTGTGAGGGACTACACTGATGTGTTCCCTGAAGAATTTTACAGTCTTCCTCCTAACTGATAGGTTTATTTCTCAATTGAACTTATACCTAGATCTTTTCCCATATTAAAAACTAATTACAGGACGGACACCATTAAATTGGAAGAACTGAATAATCGGTTACAAGAGAATCTAGACAAGGGTTTTATATGCTTGAGTGATTCACTTTGGTGTGCGGATATCCTCTTCATCAAAAATAAGGATAGATCAATGAACCTCTATATTGATTATCGTGAGATCAAAAAAATCATGATAAATAAAAATTATCCCCTGCGATGGATAAATGACATGTTTTATCAACTATGTAGGGCCAATTATTTCTCTAAGGTGGACCTTTGGTAGGTATATCACTAATTAATGGTGAAGAAGGAAGATGTTCTCAAGGATACCTTTTGAATGAGGAATGGGAACTATAAGTTCATAGGGATTCCCTTGGGACTCACTAATTCTCTTGAAATTTTCATAGACCTAAAGAATTTAGTCTTTAGAGATTACCTCAAAAAAATTGTGGTAGTCTTTAGAGATGAAATTCTGATATAATCCAAGAGTAAGGAGGATCATGAGGATTATTTGAATACTATGATAAATACTTTATGAAGGGATAAACTATATGAAAAGTACAGTAAATGTGAGTTCTGGATGGAGGAATAATCTTTCTTGGGCATGTTATTTCCAGGAAAGGGATATATATAAACCCTTTTAAGATAAAGAAAATTGAGGGGTGGCCCAAACTAGCATCTTTAATGGAGATCTGTAGTTTCCTTGGTATGGTTATGTATTACCAATAATTTGTGAGGAAATTATCATGATTTTAAAACTAACTAACCAAGATGAATAAGAAGGGAGTAAATTTTTTCTAGAATAGTGAATGTAAATATTACTTCAAATAATTGAAAAACATGCTTATCACTACACCAGTACTTACACTACCCACAAGTGGGGAACTCTTTTTGGTATATAGAGATGCATAAAAGAAGGGATTAGGTTTTGTACTAGATGAAAATGATAAATTGATAGTATGAAACTCAATGTAGCTAAAAGTTCATGAGATAAAATATCCCACACATGATCTAGAGTTGGAAGTCATGATCTTTATGTTGAAAATCTGGTGGTATTATCTCTATGGGGAGAAGTGTGAGATATATACTAATCATAAGAGCATAAAATATATATCCACACAGAAGGATATTAATATAAGCTAGTGAATATGGTTAAATATTATCAAATATTATGAATTATCAAACCACTACCATCCAAGTAAAGAAAATAAAGTGGAAGATGCTCAATGTAGAAAGGATCCTACAACATTATCAATGATGAGAATTGGAAAGGTTACAATAATATTATACTTTAAAAGGATGGACATGGGAATCATAAAGGAAGGAACATCGTCATTATTTTCTCAAATTATTTCCCAACCATTCCTTTTAGAGAAGATAAAGGATGCTCAGAGAGATGATGTGGATATTCAAAAGAAGGTCGAATCTATCAGAAATAGGAAATTCTTAGAGTTCAAAATTGATGAGGAGGGAGTCATACTATTTGGTTCATGCCTATGTTTACCATAAAATCCTAATATAAAGAGATACATTTTTAAACATTCACATAGATCAACCTTCTACGTCCCCCCAAGGAGCACAAATATGTATCGAGATCTCCAATATCACTATTAGTGGGATAATATGAAGAAGAATATTAATGAATATAAATCAAAGTTCTTAGTATTTCATAAAGTGAAGGATGAAAGGACAAAAGTATAAGTGGATGATGCGACTATTACCCATACCTACATGGAAATGGGAAAACATCACCATGAACTTTATAACTAGACTTTCAAAGACATCTATAGGAAATAATGCTATATGGGTTATTATGGATCATCTTACAAAGACTACTCACTTAATTACAATTAAATAGGAATTATCACTCAATAAACTTAAACGATTATACACCAAATAAGTATTGAGGATTCATGGAGTAGAATTATAATGACCCATGCTTCTCATACATAGATATTACATCTTTTTAGAGGAATATTCATTACATTTCACAAACACATGCCTGAGGACCATAATAGTTTATTGCCTTTAGAATCTTGGAATACAATATTCATAATTTATGAAATATCTTAAATGTATTACATAAAGATATTTACATTTGGTACTCATACTTAAAAACATTCTTCATAACCTAAAGAAATGAAACATAAGAAAGGGTGAGCACATATGCTCAGTAAGGGTAAACAAGGGAGATGTTTAATCATAACATGAACATAAGGGTATGATAACATGAGTATAACATTTTAAAACCATACCCTACATATCAAAGATCATAATATTAAGTAATTATATAAATATTATCATTTCATAATATATGAATCATAATGGAATCAAATAACATGAGCCATGAGATAATAACATTATCATAAGGAATATGCTTATGGAAAAAACATAATCATAAAAAATATTATTTCAAGGATACACACTAAGAAATTTATAACATGTTAGGATTGGTAAAACCACCCATATACCTACTTCAGACCTGGGCTAACCACTCATGTACCCTATTTTTTGGTCTTGGGATAAACACCCATATACCCTTCTTTTCGTGCTTTGTTAAACCACCCATGTAACCTCTGAGCACATAGAACATTTATCATTACATAATGCAATGGAGGGAGATATAGGTCCTACCTGTCATATAATAAAAATCACACATATGAATTCCACAAGATCATAAAATATTCATTATATCATAACCTATGGAAAATAGATTGGTTTCATAATCATTTTATCATTTTATTATAGCATAACCTAAGGAAAAATAAGTAGGTTTCATATGAATTTTATTATGGTATTACCCATGAAAGATAAATGGATACCATAAATATCAAGTCATCATAAACATAAACCATTTAGATAAATAATAAGAATGGTATCCTTGGTTCACATACCCATAAAATCATAATTTACAAAAAATTATGTCATCTGATATGTAGAATTAATTTGAAATATTTCTTGAAACATTTCTTGGTGAAAATAACTTTTCTTTGAAAATCACTTTTTATAACTAAAAAATCATAAAACATTTAGAAAATAATTTTCCTTGAAAATAACATTAAAATTTATAAATTAAGCTTTAGAAATCATTAAAAACATTTCCTAATAAAAATATACTTTACACTTTTGAAAACACCTTTTATAACATAAAACATTTTGAAAATCCTTTCCTTTGAAAATAACCTTGAAAACTTATAAAGGAAGCTTTAAAATAATTTAAAACATTTCTTGAGGAAGATATCCTTTCCACTTTGAAAAAACTTTTTAAAACATAAAACATTTTAAAAATCCTTTCCTTTTAAAATAACCTTGAAAACTTATAGATTAATCTTCAAAAAAATTGCCATGATGATGGGAAGTTTTTTTCATGTAGTGCATGTTAAAACAAAGATTCTTTTCACATTTTCAGTAAAAGAAAAATAGGAATTATTTGGAAAATGACATGAATATTTTATTCAAAATATTTTTTAAAAAAATTAAAACAAGGGTAAAAATTTCTTTTAAAAATAATAGGATAATATTAAAATATTTTTTGAAAACATGAATTTAGAAGTAAACAAATTTCCAACCGAAGAGAGAAATAAAGTCAAGTTTTATTAAAAATATTTTATCACTTATTTTAAGTATCAAAAAGTGGGAAAATGGTAATATTGATTTAAAATATCATGAATAATATAGATTATAATATTTTATCATTAAAAATAAAATCATAAACAATTATAATAAATAATGAGATTGTAACATAAAATCATTACCACTTTGGTATATTTAAATCATAATCCTCAAGAAGGAATAAAATAAAATGAAACATAAAATATCATGATTATAAATAAATTAATGATATTTCATGTAAAATGGGATTTATATACACCTTAAAAAATAATATATGTTCATAACATAACATATGTCTCAAAGAAGGCAAATTGAGATAAAAATCCCTTACCGATTTGGTAAATTTTGAACTGTAAACCCCATGAAAGAGAGAACCTAAAATGAATATCTAAATACCAATAATTTTTCTAATAATAATCTTAAAATACATAAATGGGAATTTTATACACCACATTAAATAAATAGGTGGTGAGTATGACATGTGTCTCACAGAAGTAAAAATTGAGACGAAAATCCCTTACCTTAAGTCTTGACTTCTTTCATACACATTAAAACCTCCTATATAATAAATATATGTTTATTATACATGTATAAAATAAAAATTAATATATATATATATATATCATACCATATTAAACTTACTTAAGACATTTTATTACCCTTTTATTAACAATTCCATGTTAAAGTCACATTTTTGGCAATAACTGCTTTGTTTTTCGTGTAAGTTTTGATTTGTTATTTTTTGGTCCTATTACTTTGATCATTGTTAAATAATATATATAATAATTACCATTAAATAAATATCATAATTATATATCAATTATAATTTTAATACCAATCATGAAATATGGTTTTGAGAAATGAAGTGTGTTACATTCATAGAGACGGTAGGCCTTACGTACGCATGAGTAACATTTATATTTTTTAATGATCGTTATAGAAAGAAGGTAATTAATATTTTGTATTTAAATAATGATAATAATATCATATATACCATATTATTTCTTTAAATATACTTATACATATAATCCATGTGGTGTGGTGATGAAAAGATAGCCACATCTCTTTGTGAAGGGGGTAGTCCACAAGTACCCGAACGATGTTATCATCTTTCAGTGTGTGAAAAGGTAAGAAAGAAAATGATATATTATTCATACATAATTATAAATATTTCAATAATATCATAATTTAATTATGTAATTCACATATATTTATCCTTATTTTCTTTCATATAAATCATTAGTGAAAAATGAATCACATCGTTTTGTGAGGCAGTAGTCCGCCATACACACGAGCGACATTATCATATCTCATACTAAAAGGAAAGTAAAAAAATTTATATATGATATAATTACCCCATATGTGTAATTATTTTATAAATATCATATATGTACTTTATATCCATCATCATACCCAACTGTGAGATGTGGTAATGGAAAAAAATGACATCGGTTCACAAGGTGGTAGTCTGCCGTATACGTGAGTGATGATTTCATAACCCATTTAATGGAATTGAAGATGGTTTTAGGTCATTAAATTAAAATAAAAAATATAATTATATGTAATATACTAATTTTATTATATCATCATGGTATAATAATAATTTAGGGAGGTGGAGGAAGAAATAAAACAAAAATGCTCTTTGATGAACATTACCTCTTCTTTGAGTATCCTCCTTATATTTTCACTAAAATCATTCCTTGGTTGGATTTATATAAAAAATAAGGATTATAGGATAATAATAGGTAATTTTGGAATTTATTTGTGTAGGTATTATCCAATATAAAAGGGTTTTAATGTGTTAATAGGAGAGGATAAGGGGTGGACTTTTATAAGTGATGTGAGTGGCACACTGATAATTTTTGGAAAGAAAGAATTTCATCCACATTCCTTTCATGTAAAAAGGAACCAATAATGTACCATTATTGAGAATATAAGATATAAGGTCTAAATATATCCATAAAATTGGTGTTATAAAATTTTTGGGTTATTTTTAACCCCTATCTTTTTAGTTTAACCCCCGGTAAACCCATTTTTACCTTAACAGCCGTAAATTATTTTTACTATTTTTACTATTCATTTTGGTTAAAATTTAAGTTTATATTATTAGATAATATAAATTATTATGATTAGAAATATGTAATTAATTTTTATAAATTCCATCTATATAATTTTAAAAACTTGATTTAAATTTAATCTTGCATATGTGAGAGAAAGCGGGTTTTTAAAGAGAAAATGGTCAAAAGCTTACAATGTTTTTATATCAAAATTAAATATGAAAATAAATAAAATTACCTAAATTGGATTATTGGATTTATAATTTGACTAATTTTACTTTAAAACTAGTTTAAAATATAATTTCACTTTTAAAATAAATTAAACAAAAAGATAGTTTTCAATTAAAATTCATCATTTTTCACTATTCATCAAAAAATGAAAATTTTCAGAAAAATCCAAAAAAATCACCCTAATATAATTTTTACATGATGATTTCAAGATTTTAGTTGATTTTTTAAAATAAATTTTCTAAAATTAGAAGAAATTAAATTTAAAACAAAACTCGTAGGTGCGATGAAAAAGTGGGTTTTTGAGAAGTGTATTTTTTTCAAGTACAAGATGATTTTATATTAACTCTATGTGTAATAATAATTATTATATGAATATAAATTAAAATTTATTGGTATATAATATATAATTTTAATTTAAAACATTCCTAATTATGGATTATTTTAATTAATTAAAATAGATAAACATTATACACTTTAAAACAGTTTTCAGAAAAATCCACTTTTTAAAACCAAAAATAAACTTATACTAAAATACAATATAAAGTTGATTAAAAAGTAATTAAGTTGATTAAATATTAATAAATAATACTTATGTTACTTTAAAACATAATTCATTATTTAAATTACTTAATTTATTGAAAAGAAATGATAATTTTACAGAAATTGGTGTTTTTTACTATTCACTTAAAAATCAATATTTTCTGAAAAATACCAAAATTTCATTATAAGTTAATTTTGATATGATGATTTCAAAAATTAATTTCATTTTATCAAATAAATTTATAAAATCTCTATAAATTAATTATAATATTTTTTCACAAAAATCAATTAAAATCATTTTTGAAGAAAACATATTTTTAGAAAATATAATTACTTTACTAAAAATTGATTGATTATTAATAATTATTTATAAATAAATTTATATTGAGTAGGAAATTTATATTTATATGTCATAAATTGGTTAATATTATTCATACACACATACGTAATGGCTAGTTTATAATAATATTATTTCATGGTTTGTTAAAGCTCGGTGGTGTGTGTCATGCACGCTATTGAAGAAACTCATTGTTGCATATAACTCAACATATACTCAGTGTTACATGTAATGAAAATTATAAAAAATATTGAATTCATTTGAAAAATATATATTTCACATAATCTCAGGGTGTTACATTCTACCCTCTTGAAATGAATTTCTCCCTCAAAATTCATCTCAGTCCTCAAAGGTTTAATATTTGAAAATATAAACCCACATAATACAAATGAATAATAAAACTTCCTTTAAAAGAGGAAAATTAGATACATAACGGTTACCTAAAGTAACTCATAAATAGGTTTCAACATAGGATAACATAGGTGGTAAGTGAATATTTGGACTTGGAAGAAACTTTTTAATAGTTATAGAGAGTGATATAGATCATTAATCATAAGAAAGTGGGCGATCTAGAGAATATTGACAACCAAAAAACCATAAACTAAAGAGGTGTGAAAAAATTCATTGATATAATCAAAAATTATGATAATGTGATTTCAACACCTCTTCAGAGGTGGTGTAGTAGTGAAGGAAAGGGGTACAACAACCCCTTTATTTGGGGGGTGTGGGGTTCGATTCTTGGGAGTCCACTCTTAGGCGAATTTCTCCCTGCCTCAAGATCCACTCATCTTGATAGTTCACCCAGTTCCTGGATGGGTGGGTGAAATGAGGTGTGACCCACCTATTCTGATGGATTTTTATATCAAACCATCACCTATCAAGTCATCACCCTTCAGGACACTCTACCATCTCAGCTGGAAACAGCTCCTTCCCAGCTGGGGCTCTCTCCAGAGTGATCCCTTCATGGGGAGGGGGGTTCCTAGTGTGGAGGTTTCTAAAAGTACACACCTAGTGATTAAATTTAAATAAAGAAAGAGAGGATAAAATTTTATTTCAAGATCATTTTTCTAAAGTTGAATAATTTTCATGAGAAGATATACTTACTTTATTTCATTTCATTTCATAAGTACAATTTCATACATTGGTTGTGCCTTAATCAATTTTCACTTTATATCTTACTCTAGGAAATAAAGGTAAATTTTTTGTTCATAAAGCTCTAATGGATCATAATATACCTAAATATAATGATAATTCATTCAATCGATCTTTAGTTATCATCACACAAAAAACAGTTATTAAAGGTTATCCAATATGTATAAATCTTCATATGGTGAAGTAATACAGTAATATATAAATCATCATCCAAAGTTCAACTTAAACCATTTCATAAAGGGTTAGACTTATGTCCCTTGTAAGAGATTAAAATTTAAAACCTTATAAATAAGGTCACTAAATTTCCAAAATGAACTTATCATTAATCCCTCAAACAACACAAATTAACTCTTAATTCTCATATACAAAACATGTTAATACCTTAATCATTTATTCTCTTAAAATATATGGTTTGAGTGTGACTTTACAACCATTTTACAGGCTATCTGGATGGGAACGGATCACCTCTCATGGAAGCTGATAACGAAATGGGAAAATTTTCTAGATAGGATTGCATCCATTAACTATATAATCATTCACATTTTTCATGAATCAAATCACCTTGTCGATGGTCTTGAAAATAATAGAGTGACTGAAGAGGTGTGATGTTACTCTAACTCTATCCCTTATGACATGATTCCCATATTTTAATAAAAAAAATGTAAAATACCCTCCTTCAGAATCTTGTAACTTTTCTTTTCTCTTATTTAAGATCCTCTATGCTCACTTTTATAAAAAAAAACTAAATTATCATAAAACCTTATCGAAAACATATGTGCTTTGTTATTCCTTGAATAAAAATAAATTTTATTAAATATATTCCATAAATCCAATAATTTTGTAAACTCAATAAATGATAACATAAACTACTTTTTACACAAATAATTAATCAATTCCAAGGTCATCAATACTATCTAATTTACTTTATTCATATTAATCATTTATTTATCAAAAATAAACACCATTTTATCAACATTAAGAACATATTAAGGGGTATCCTTCTCGTAATCATGTGTTTTCCATGGAATATCATCTTTCCATTAAATCAATTTTCTAGCTCATTAGTACTATTCAATATATTCTTGCAAATCCTTAATGAAAAACTCATATTGAATAATCCTTATATATTTTTTAATTATTTAATTCCAATAAATAAACACTTCAATAATTTTACTTTATTCATAAACAATTAACTAGGATTCATCATCTTATTCCTTAATACTTCCTTCCTTTCATATTTCATTCGTATTCTCTTCATCATCAATAGAAAAACCATTACTCATACAATTTTGTTGATTCTCTTCACGATATTTCCCCTTAAGACATCGATTTTCACAATTCTCATAAATTTCACATTTGAAACATTCAACCATCGATTATATCTTTGGGATACCATTATTCCCATCTATTGTATTAATCAAAATTTTCATTTTCCCTCTTCAATTACTTACTTTGTGTCCTTTTTATCCACACTAAAAATATCTTCCTATTCCTCTAATACATTTCCATGGGTGATTCTTCCCACATTCTTAACATATAGGAAACTGAATCATTTTTCCTCCATATTCTCTAATACCATAACTACTAGAAAACTCCACCCTTCTCTTATTTTGTGAGTCTATGAGTTGGTTAAGGTGTACATTATTAATCATGTTCCAGGAAAATTGATTAAGCATAATAAAAATATCCTTTACTTCAATCATCATTTCATGTGGTTACTCATCAACAAATTTCTAACCACATTAAATGTTAACCCAATTCCTTCTCATTCCCATCATTGAATAAACCCAAAAATAATAGTGTGATAAACACTAATCATAGTGAAAAACCACATAATCATGAAAAAATAACTTATAGGATGTCTAAATCATGAAACCTTCTTTTTAATCTATAAAACCTTAGGTTTTTTCTAGTATATTCAAAGTCATCATATATTTAAATCCTTCATGATGGTTTGTAAGAAAATGAATTTCAAAAGAATATCCCCCAATAGTGTCAAACTAGGTGTACATCAAGGCATGTTGTCGTGTATTAAGTGACAATTGATTCCAGCTCAATGTTCCCTTTTATATTTATTACCCCTAGGTGCCTTTTTTCCAGAGCCACATCCACTTGTAATATCCAGATAGGGATTTAATTTCTTATAAACCAATTGATCTATCCTTTACCAAAATTACAGGACATTTTCCTATACATTGACTCATCCTTATACTTATCCTTATATACATCCCTAGACATATCCTTAGAAATATACCAAGATATATCACTAAATTTTTCTCATCCAATTTTCTAAAGGTTAACTAAACCTTTCCTCTAATACAAACTATAGCAACCCAAGCTTATCATATATGGATATACATATTTTTAGAGGAATATTCATTACATTACGCAAACACAGTTCTAAGGACTATAATATTTTATTTCCTTTAGAAACTTGGAATACAATATTCTTAATTCATGAAAGATCATAATCTTAAGTTGTGGAATAAATATTGGCAGTTCATAAGACATGATTCATAAGGGAATCAAATAACATGATCCATGAGAGCATAACAATGGTGTAGGGAATATACTTTTGGAAAACACATAAGCATAGAAAATATCATATCAAGGATACACACAAAGACATTCATAACATGTTAGGCTTGGGATAACCACCCATATACTTGATTCGGTCTTAGTTTAACCACCCATGTACCCTATTTTTCAGGATTGGACTGACTACCCATGTACCCTCTTTTTTAGTATTGGTAAAACCACCCATGCACCCTATGAGATCATAAAAAATTTATCATTACCCAATGCATTCGAGGTATATATATTTCTCACCCATCACATAATGAAAATCATACATATGTATTCCACAAGATCATAAAAAATTCATTATATCACAAACTATGTAAAAGAGACAAGTTTCATAATCATTTCACCATTTCATAATAGAATAAATTATAGAAAAAGAGATGGGTTTCATAAGAATTTTATCTTGGTATAACCCGTGGAATAGAAATAGGTATAATAAACATCATTCCATTATAAACGTAAACCATTTAGAGAAATAATGAAAATGGTAACCTTGGTTTATATCCCTATAAAATCATAAGTTACAAAAAAGGATTTCACCTTAGATGGAGAATTATTTTGATAGATCACTTGGAACCTTTCCTATGGAAAATAACTTTTCTTTGAAAATCACATTTTAGAATTAAAAATTCATAAAAAAATGAAAATCCTTTTCTTTGAAAATAACCTTAAAATTTTATAAAGGAATATTTAAAAATAATTTAAAAAAATTCTTAAGGAAAATACCCTTTCCACTTTGAAAACACATTTTAAAACATAAAGCATTTTGAAAATCATTTTATTTTCAAATAACCTTGAAAACTAATAAAGGAATATTTAAAAATAATTTAAAATATTTCTTGAGGAAAATATCAATTCCATATTGAAAAATTAATTTATAACATAATAAATTTTTAAAATACTTTCCTTTTAAAATAATATTTAAAAATATAAAGTAATATTCAATTAAAAAAATGGTCATGAATATTGGAAGTTTTGTATATGTCATCCATGTTAAAACAAATTTTCCCTTCACATTTTTAGTAAAAGTCAAATGGGCATTGTTTGGAAAACACCATGAAGATTCCTTTAAAAGCATTTTTGTAAAAAGTAAAACATGGGTAAAAATTTATTTTAAAAATCATAGGAGAATAGTAAAAAATTGAAAATATTTTTAGAAAAAATGGTTTTTGAATAAAATGGATTTCAATCTAGAGAGATAAATAAAGTTGGATTTTCTTAAAAATGTTTTTTCACTTATTTTAAGTACCAAATAGTGTAAAATAGGTACTATTACTTGAAAATATCATGAATAAACATAGAAGAATAAAACTAATGACTTTTTTGAGATAATGATCATAATATTTTATCATCAAAAACATAATCATAAAAAATCTCTATAAACGATGAGATTATAACATAAAATCATTACCACTTTGGTATCTTTGAATTGTAATACCCAAGAAAGAAATAACATAAAATGAAAATTAAAATATTATTAGGATAAATAAATTCATGATATTACATTTTAAATTGGGTGTATATACATCTCTCAAGATAATATAGATTCATAACATGGCATATGTCTCAGAGAAGAAAAATTGAAACAAAATCTCTTACTGATTTCGTAACTTTTGAACCATGAAACCCATAAAATATAGATAAAATTTTGATATGTAAATACCAAAAAAAATTATTAGAAGAATCATAAAATACATACATGGTCTGTATATACACCACATAAAATAAATAGGTGGTAAATATGTAATTTTCTCATAAAAGTAGAAAGTGTGACAGAAATCTCATACCTTAAGTCTTGACTTCCTTTGTACACGTTAAAACCTACTGTATTATAAATATAATTTTATTATACATATATTATATAATAATTAATATTTATATATATATATATATTGTACCATATATGATTTACTTATGACATTTTATTACCCATTTATTAACAATTCCATGTTAAAGTTGTGTTTTGGGCAATAATTGCTTTGTTTTTCGTGTAAGTTTTGATTTATTATTTTATTGACACTATTACTTTGATATCCAGAATAATATCCATGTAATAATTATCATATTTATATATAAATTTTACTTTTAAAACCAATCATGAAATATGGTTTTGAGAAATGAAGTGCATTATGTTCATAGAGACAATAGGTCGTATATACGCATGAGGAACATTTCCATTTTTCAATGATCATTATGTAAAAGAGGTAGGTAATATATTATATTTATATAATTATAATAATATCATAAATACCATATTATTTCTTTAAATATACATATACATATCATACATTAATTATGGTGATGAAAAGAGAGTCGCATTGCTTCATGGAGGCGGTATTCCACACGTACACAGATGATGTAATCATCTTTAAATTGGTGAAAAGGTAATGATGTGAGGTGAACGGGGTGTCCCAATATTCATGGAATAGGGTGGAGGATGAAGAATGAAGTTTGAGGATAAGTGGTGGATTATGGGTATGGATAACATATGCAAGTAGTCAATCAACACTATAAGGAGCGCGACCTACTACTTAGAAAACACTCTCAAGGGAGGGATGTGATAGAAAATCCACGCAACAATGCACTTGGGTTGAGGAATGAAATTGGGGGATTTGTGATCTTGTATAACCAATCTAACTTTTAGATTGAAAAGGAAATAATGCACATGATCAAGGGGAAAACATGGGACAATCCTCACACAATGGAGAGAAACAAAGCATAAACTCTCAAATAAATCTTGAATTTAATACAAGTTCCATTGGTGTGGATATTTATATCCAAGGGGGTGGTACATTATTCAAGGGTCTAATACCCTAAATTCATAAAGGCTAAACTACTTTGTTCCCTTAAATTAAAAAAGATAAAGTCTACCAAAGACTTTTTTGGAAAAGTAGGACATCACATTACAACTATAGCCCACCGGATTTGACTTTGAGTGCATAGCCCATCAGATTTTACTTTAGTGTCCTAAGATGCCATTCTAGAATCCTCGATGTGGGAAAGGCCTCCCAAATTCATGCAACCATGTAGGCCAAGCTTTAAACATTATGTTTGGGCTTTAATAAGTGGTATTATAGGCCCATTTTCTCTATTAATTAAAGGAAAGATCCATTGGGCCTTTAATGAAGCAAGATGGACATCCATTGTAGCATTGAACCTCTTTAATCTCCCTCGTATCATTGGGCCTTGAAAATCCAACACATCCTCTTGCACAATCTACTATGTGCCTTTAACATGGTTCACATCATCCTCCCCCTCTTGAAAAGGAGTCTTCATTGACTCTTCACCCTCTACACCTAATAAAATAGAGAGATTAGAAACATTGAAAGTGGCACTTAAACCATACTCACCTAGAAAAGATATCTTGTATGTATTGTTGTTAATATTCTCAAGCACTCAGAAAGGCCCATCTCCTCGTGGAATGAGTTTTGATTTCTGCTTATCAGGAAATATTTCCTTCCTCATATGAACCTAGACTAAGTTACCAAGCTTGAACAAAATTTACTTGCAACCCTTATTTTCACGATCAACGTATTTCTGGGTGATACACTCGATATTTATCCTTGACTTTTCATGTATTTTCTTGATTAATTCTGCACGCTATTTTAAATCCATATTAGTTTCTTCCTACAAAGGTAAAGGAACTAGATCAATAGGAGAAAGGAGGTTAAAGACATAAACAATTTCAAATAGAGAATATTGAGTAGTGAAATGCTTGGCCTTGTTATATGAGAATTTCACATGTGGTGGACACTCCTCCCAATTATTGAGGTTCTTCTTGGAAAATATTCATAGAAGGGATGATAGTGTCTGATTCACCACCTCCGTTTGTCCATCGGTTTGTGGATGAAAAGTAGTATAAAATAGAAACTTTGTTCCTAAATTTCTCCACAAGGTCTTTCAAAAGTAACTAAGGAATTTTGTGTCTCAATCCAACAAAATCATCTATGTCATTCCATGGATTTTGACTACTTCCTGAAAGAAAATTTTTGCAATATTAGTGGCGTCATCTATTTTATGACAAGGGATAAAATGTGCCATTTTAGAAAACATATCCACCACAACAAAAATGGAATATATCCCCCTGTTGGTCTTTTGTAACCCCACAATAAAGTCCATTAATATATCCTCACAATGGGTGTTGGGGATTGGGAGGGGAAGATATAGTCCATGTGGGTTCATTTTCGATTTGGATTTATGGTAGACAATGCACTTTCCCACAAATTTATCAATATATCTAGATATCCTAGTCCAATAAAAATGATAACTAAGAACACTTAGATTTTTTGGAACACCAAAATTCCCCATTAACCCACCCAAATGTGACTCCTTTATTGAAAGTAAATAGATAGAGAAATTTGGAATGCAAATCTTATCAATCTAGAATAAGAATTCATCATGTAAATAGAAATTTTCCCAACTAACTCTGGGTTTACAATGTTCATAAGGTTCTCTAAAATCAATATCAGAGGAATATAAATCCTTAATGCATTCAAAACCAAGGAGTTTTGAATCCAACAAGGGTAAAATATAATATCTACATGAAATTCCATTTTACACAGTGTTTTCTTTACCCTTTTTAAGATTGATGACATGTGGAAATGATTCAATGAATTAAATCCATCTAGCATGTCTCCTATTTAGTTTATATTGGCTCCTAAGGTATTTAAGAGCCTCATGATCAGAATGGATCAAAAATTCTTTAGGCTAGAGATAATGTTGACATGATCCTAGAACTTTAAACAATGCATACAACTCTTTATCATATGTATCATAGTTTAGGGTTGGGCCTTTTAACTTCTCACTAAATAAAGTAATAGGATTACCTTCTTGCATGAGTAGTCCTCATATGCCAATTTTTCTTGTATTGCATTAAATTTCAAAGGTCTTACCAAAGTCTAGAAGTGAAAGTAGAGGGTTGTGGGTGAGTCTCTCCTTAAGTTCATGGAAGGCCTTCTCTTAAGTTATCCCCCTTTTGAAAGGAACATTCTACTTTGTCAACTAGTTCAACGGTACTGCTAATGTGCTGAAGTACTTCACAAATATATTGTAAAAACTAGTAATCCTGTAAAAACTTCTTACCTATCCAATGGAGTTTGTAGTTTTACATTCTTGTATTGCTTTGATCTTATTAGTGTCAAATTCAACTTCATTACCACTCATAATGAATCCAAGGAAAACAATCTTATCAAGACAAAATTCACACTTATTTGTGTTTCAAATAGGTTTTCCTTCCTTAACACCTCTAGGACTTTTCTTAAGTGATCTACATGTTCAAGAAAGGTCTTAATATAAACCAAAATTTCATCAAAGTAAAATACCACAAATTTTCCAATATATTAATGTAACACATGATTCGTTAACCTCATAAATGTGCTAGGTGCATTGGTGAGACCAAAGGGCATGACTAACCATTCATAAAGTCCATGTTTTGTCTTAAATGCAGTTTTCCACTCATCTCCTTCTTTCATCCTAATTTGATGGTAGCCACTTCTTAAATCAATTTTTGAGAAAATAGTTAAACCATTTAATTCATCTAGAATATCATCTAACCTAGGGATAGGATGATTATACCTAACCATGATGTTATTGATGTATTTGCAGTCAATGCACATTCTCTATGTTCCATCCTTCTTTGGTACTAGAAGCACCAGTATGGAATAAGAACTAAGGATCTCTATGACATATCCAACATCCAAAAGCTCTTGAAATTTCCTTTTAATTTCTTTTGTCTCTTCTGGGTTGATGCGATATGTTGGGCAGTTCGGTAGGGATGCTCTAGGTATGATGTCAATTTGATATTCAATACCTCTAATGGGTAGAAAACCAGGTGGAACCTCTTTGGGAAACACATCTTCAAATTCCTGAAACAAAGACTCAACAACATGTGGAAAATGAGATGTTAAGTCGTTAGTGTTCAACATCGCCTCTTTGTACATAAGTACTAAGAGATTTTTTAGAGAAATCAAATCTTTCTTAACCTCACTCTTATTTTCCAACATCATACTTTTCTCTCCTCTCAAATCTTTTTCCCCTCTTGATTTTTATTTTCTCTCCATTTCTTTTCCTCTTTTATTTTCTATTTTCCCCTCATTCTATCCTTTTTCATTTTCTCCCTTTTTTTCTTTATCAATATTTTTTTTATTTTCTCTCAAAATGTGATCTTCCAAAATTTTCTTAGGGGATATTTGGTTGAGGGTTATAGGTTCCCCTCGGAGTAAAAAATAGTGATGATTCAAGAAACCATAATGAGTAACATGATAATCATACTACCACATTCATTCCAACAATAAATGGAAAGACTTCATAAAAATAAAATCACACAAAACCTCATCTATGTACTTACTAATGGTAAAAAATATATTCAATTTCATAGTGACCTTCATCTCACTACAATCATTCAACTACTGAAGCTGATACGGATTTTGATGTCTCAAAGTCAGGAGTCCCAACTTCTCCACCAACTTAGTGCTTGCCACATTTCTAAAACTTCCTCCATCAATAATAAAATTGCATACCTTACAATTGATCTTGCATCGTGTATGGAAAATATTCTCTCTCTACTCCTTCTCTCTAATGGTTATTTGTGAACTTAAAACTCTTCTAGTGACAAGAATCTCACCATCTTCTATAAATTCTACACTATCAATTTCTAGAGATTCTTCCTCCTCATCCAAGATCTCTCCATCGGTCTCCCATTCTTCATACTTTTCTATGGTCATGGTGCACCGGTTTGGGAACTCACTAGTAATGTGACCCCTTCTTTGACATTTGTAACAATGAATATCCCAATTCCTGGTTTGGTTAGCCTCAAAAGTAGGTTTCTTAGGTGGAAGAAGTACCTTTTCAGTTTTGTTATCAACCATCTCTTTTTTCTTTGATGGTTCTCCAATATCCTTCCTCAGATTTCTCTATGGAATGAAATGGGTAGTGGGTTTCCTGATGTTTCTCCTTCTTTGTATTTGTTTCTTGATCTTGGTGGATTGATGGATCATATCTTTTATTTCCACATGGTGTTATATCTCCACTTGATCGGAAATCTCTCGATTGATCCCATATAAAAACTATTCTATGGTTGCCTCCAGATCCTCCTCAACATTTTCCATAATCATAGAAATTTGCATCCTTTTTTAGTAATCCTCAATGGTCTTACTCCCTTGGGACTATCACTGAAGTTTATTTTGGAGATCTCTATGGTAGTGTGAGGTAATAAACCACTTTCTCATAGAAAACTTCATGTCCTTCAAAGTTTGGATAGGATGTCCTCTATATCAAGATCTATCATTTTGAACTTGATCCCACCATATTAATGCATAATCAATGAATTCAATGGCTACAATTTTTACCTTTTTCTCCTCTCATTAGGTATGACATGAAAAAACCTACTCGATCTGCATCTCCCACTCTAAGTATACTTCTGGATCGCTTTTCCATTGAAATGAAGGGACCGTCACCTTGATCCTACCAACTAATTCATCATTATGTGGTCTCCTTTGGCCTCCTATAGGTTTTTAGTACAACCTCCTCCTTTGTGGGACATCATCAAGATCATCATCAGAGTTTATCATCTCCTCCTCTATGATGTGGGGGCGACATGGTGCTAGAGTGCGCTGTGGGTTATCATGGATCATCCTCATACTTGATTTATTCTCTAAGTTTTCAATACTCTCATGAAATACCTCCATATTTATATAAATAATATCTTATAAATGGCTCACTAAAGCTTTCATTTGGAGTTGTGAAGCTTCCGGTGTGGGAGACCTACTTTGGCTTACTTCATCACTAGCATGAGCAATTTTATTCCCATGATCTTATACCATGATAAGGTATGAAAACACAAACACACATGGGGAGGAACACACACAATGATACACACTCACTCACATGTGTGAGATGCACACACACACACAATATGTACACACTCACTCACACAAGGATACACACTCATGCACGCAATATATACACACTCACACACAAGATATACACACTCACCACACAATCATACACACACACTCTCGCGAGTATACACACTTACACACATGATATGTATACACACACACACACAACAAGATGTACACACTCACACACACAAGTTTTTTTCTTATTTCTCTCCACTCTCAACACTCAATTCAAATTCCAAGCTCTTATAAAATATAATACCTTGTCTGGGATGATTACATGCCACCAATCCTTCCCCAATCAAGATTGTTTTGGGGGATGGTTTAATACAACCCACTTGGGTGATAAAGGGTAAAGGGTGAAAATAGGGTATAAATATGGGTAAAAGGGTGGAAAAGGGTAGAAATTTTTGGTATGTGGGTTTTTCCCGATTGTGCATGATAAGAAAAATTAATAACAATATGAGCCAAATATAATATGGGGTGAAGTAAAATGATGGAGAAAGTGATGTATGGAAATGGAAAGTGCTAATAATGTAAATCACCAAGAAGTAATTATATCCACTTTTTTTATCTTTTTTTGTCAAATCTCCCTAAAAAGTGTTGTTCTTGGAGTTTTAAAGCACAAGATGATTGAATGGAGAGTAAGACAATTTTTTTTAAATCTCTCAAATAAAGGATGTGCTTAATTTTGAAAGGCACAAAATGATGAGTTGAGAGAATTTGACTTTTTTATTTTTTCAGATATAAATCACATATAGAGAATCAAATGCACAAAGAAGATGAATGAAAATTTGTCTCAATTTATAATAATCTAAGATTGCACAAACTAGGACAATTCGGGAGGCTTTCAAGAAAATGGATTTTTTAATGGTGATAATATGGAAGGATAAGGAGGGTAAGGGGTAAAAGTAATGTAAATGAAGGGATATATGCATACCATGTCAACATAAGCTCTGATACCAACCGATGTGAGGCGCATTTGGTGGCCCGATATTTATGGTGTAGGGCGGCAGATGAAGAATACGGTTCGAGGCTAAGTGGCGGATGATGGGTATGGATAGCGGATGCAAGTAGTCAATCAATTATATAAGGATCGTGAGCTACTACTTAGAAAAAATACTCAAGGGAGGGATGTGATAGTTAATCCACACAATAATGCACTTGGGTTGAAGCACGGAATTGGGGGCTTTGTGATCTTGGATCACCAATCTAACTTATAAATTGACAATGCAATAATTCACAAGACCAAGGGGAAAAACTAGGACAATCCTTACATAATGGAGAGAAAAAAATAATAAACTCTCAAATAAATCTTGAATTACATACGAGTTTCATAGGGGTGGCTATTCATAGCCATGGGTGGTATATTAGTCAAGGGTGTAATACCCTAAAGTCATAAAGTCTAAACTAATTTTTTCCCTTAAATTCAAAAAGATAAAGTCTACCAAAGACTTTTTTGGAAAATTAGGACACCACTTTCCAACTATATCCCACCATATTTTACTTTGAGTGCATATCCCATCATATTTTACTTTGGTGTCCTTAGATTCCATTCTAGAATCATCCATGTGGGCAAGCCTCCCCAATTCATGCAACTATGTGGGCCAAGCTTTAAACATTATGTTTGGGCTTGAATAAGTAATATTATAGGCCCATTTTTTCCATCCATGAAATGAAAGATACATTGGTACTTTAATTAATCAAGATGGGCACCCATTGTAGCGTTAAGCCTCTTTAATCTCCCTCACGTCAATGGGACTTGCAAATCTAACTCCTCCTCATGTGCAATCGACTCGGTGCCTTAAACATGGTTCGTATTAGGTAAGAAATAAAATGATATATTATCCTTAAATAATGATAAATATGTCATTAATATAAAAATTATTTCATGTATATCACATATATTTATCCTTATTATCTTCCATGTAAAACTTTAAGGAAAAATGAATCACAACGCTTCACGAGGCGGTAGTCTTCCGTACACACGAGCGATGTTATTTTATACCCTGTAGAATGGAATGTAAAAAAATTATATATGATATAATGACTCAATAGGTATAATTATATTATAAATATCATATATGTATTTTATATCCATCATTATACCCAACTGTGAGAGGTGGTAATAGAAAAATGAATGACATCGATTCGTGAGGCACTAGTCACCCATACACATGAACGATGATTTCCTAACCCATTTGATGGAGGTGGAGGTGGTTGTTGGTCATGACCTTAACATAACAAAATATAATTATATGTAATATATTGATATTATTATATAATTATTTTATAATAATAATTGTAGGAAGTATAGTAATAAATAAAACAAACATGCTTGTTGATGAACGTTACCTCTTCTCCGGGTATCCACCTTAGGTTTGCACAAAAATAATTCCTTGGTTGGATTTTTATAAAAAATAAGGGTTATATGATGATATTATGGAATTTTTTTAGTTATTTTTGTCAGTATTGTAGGAACCAAATTTTTTTTAAGGTGTGAATATGAGAGGATAAGGGGTGGCTTTTTATAAGTGAGGTGATTGGCACACTTATAATTTTTTGAAAGAAAGATTTCCACCCATGATTTTTCATGTAAAAAGGCTCAAATAATAGGAAATTATTGATAATATAAGATATAAAGTCTAAATATATCCATCCAATTGGTTTTCAATAAGTTTTGGGTTATTTTTAACCCTTATCTTTCTAGTTAAACCTCCAGGTGAACCCATTTTTACTTTAATAACAGTAAATAATTTTTACTATTTTTATTATTCATTTTGGTCAAAAATTAAGTTGAAATTATTAGATAATATAAATTATTATGATTCAAAATATTAAATTTATTTTTTAAAATTTCATTCATAAAATTTTAAAATCTTGATTTAAAATTAATCCCACATACTCAACGAGAAAGCAAGTTTTTAAATAGTAAATGTTCAAAAGTGTACACAGTTTTTATATAAAAATTCATTATAAAAATGATTCCAATGAACTAAATTGGATTATTTTATGTATAATTTAACTAATTTTATATTAAAACCAATTTAAAATACAATTTAACTTTATAAATAAATTAAACAAAAACACAGTTTTTAATTAAAATCTAGTATTTTTCATTATTCATCAAAAAATGAATCCTTTCTAAAAAATCCCAAAAATTAACCCTATTATAATTTTGAAATTAAAATTTCATAAATTAAGTTAATTTTTCAAATAAATTTTTTAAAAGTTTCAAAAATTAAATTTAAAACAAAATGCGCTAACATGACGAAAAGGTGGGTTTTCAAGAAGTGTATTTTTTTCAAGAACAAGATGATTTTATATTAACTCTATGTATAATAATAATAATTGTATGGATGTAAATTAAAATTTATTTGTATATAATATATAAATTTCATTTAAAACATTCCTCATTATTTATTATATTAATTAATTAAAATGTAAAAAATTATGCACTTTAAAACATTTTTCAGAAGAAATAAAAAACCCTTTTTAAACACAAAAATAAAATTATACTAAAATACAATATAAAGTTTATTCAAAAGTAATTAAGTGGATTATATATTACTAAATAAATATTATGTTAATTTAAAACATAATTAGTAATTTAAATTACTTAATTTATTAAAAAGAAATAATAGTTTTACAAAAAATGGTATTTTTCACTATTCACTTAAAAATCAATATTTTTTGAAAAATCTCAAAATTTCACCATAAGTTAATTTCAATATGATAATTTCAAAAATTAATTTCATTTTATAAAATAAATTTTATAAAATATCTATAGATTAATTATAATATTTTTTCACAAAAATCAATAAAAATCATTTTTGAAGAAAACCAATTTTTGAAAAATATAATTACTTTACTAAAAATTGGTTGATTATTTACTAAGAATTTATAAATAAAATAATATTGAGTATGAAATTTACATTTAAATTTTTTTAATTAGTTAATACTACTCATACCTACCTACTTAACTGTTTGGTTATAATAATATTATTTCATGGTTCGCTGAAGATATGTGGTGTGTGTCATGCACACTGTCAAAGAAACTCATAGTTATGTATAACACAAGCTATACTCGGTGTTACTTGTAATGAAAAATATAAAAATGATTAAATTCATTTTAAAAATATATATTTCAAAAAATCTCAGTGTATTACAACCATTATCAATTATACCTGATCGAGATTTGAGATTTTCCTCCAAATTTTGAAAAATTCTCTAACATGACCTAAACATTAAACTAAACCTCAGTATGTCTTATTACCCATGGACTAATGATCAATCTGATTGTACTATTAAAACATTTTAAGATATGTTGATAGAATGCTTGATGGACTTCAAAGAAGGATGGTATCAACACCTTCCTCTAGTTAAATTATCTTACAACAATAGTTTCCACTCAAGTATCCAAATAGCTCCATATGAATCTGTTTATGGGAAAAGATACAGAACACCTACATGCTATGGTGAATTTGGTGAATATAAGCTTCTAGTATGTGAAATGGTCGAGGAAATGGAAGAATATATGAATATCATTCAGTAGCACATTAGGGAAGCCCAATTTCGAAAGAAGATATATGCAGGCAATCGTCAATGGGGCCTTGTAAAGGCCCAGACAGTGACTCATTGAGAAGTTTTCCAAAAAAACCTGGTTCCATCAAACGGTTCCATCAAAACAGTGGCACCAGTCATGGCAGCACCGTGATGGTGGCACCAGTCATGATCGCACACCAAAATGGTGGCACCACTTACGGTGTTTCACCGAACCGGTAGAACCATTACAGTGGCATTGTGATGGTGACACCATTTACGGTGTTCCACTGAATCGGTGGCACCATGATGGTGGAACAATCACGGTCACACACCAAAATGGTGGCACCGCTTACGATGGCACCGTGATGGAGGCACCGTGATGATGGCACCATTACGGTGTCTCACCAAACGGTGTCCTACCCTTTTTGTTTTTCCCAGTTCCACCCCCACAATGTATTTTTGACATAAAAGTATTTTAATACCCCTTTAAAAGCCATTAAAATCCCATAAATTATATCTAAAATCCCCCAAGATCCAGGAAAACCTTGTCTTACCAACACATGTGGATTTGTTTCCTAATTTTCATTCCCTTTTATCATACTTTCCATTTCCACCCCTGTTACACATTTTTTTCTGTTTAAAGGAACCCCTTTAGCTCATATCCATTATGGCCACCTCTCTGATGAAAATTATTAAATGAAAATTAATTCCATTGTGTGTAACCACCCAACCGTGTGGAGAAACCACGATCAACTTTTAAATTGGTTTAATAATTCATATCTCGTAACTTCAGGATCTCACCTTTTATCGCACGAGAATTCTTTCTTCTTCTTGGCTGGTCTCTTTTCTTTTCTGGGTGCGTTTGGAGTCCCCCTTCCTAATTCTAGTGGTGCACCTATGCTGGAGCCTTTCCTGATCACTTTTGTAGTCCTAGAAGTTCCTCCCCTATGAGTCATGCATCCCCAGTTCTTAGCATGTGGAGGAAAACTTTGACCTTTGATCATCCAAGTAGGGTTTTTCCTTCATCTCTCCTTACTGTGTATCATGCGGGGTGGGTATGATAATGTTCCTATGGGTATGGATGAAACAAAACCTTAACTAATATAATAAATGGTTTTTAAATAATTAAGGGGTGTGTTTGATGATGTTTTTATACTCTTTTATCTTGCATATATGTTGTGAATTGTATGGATTATGTCCACTGAAAATCATAGTCGTTGGTGGTCCTTTCTTGTGCACTAATGAACCTCTGTTTTCTGGATAATTCTGTGATTGAATGGATGTAACATGGAAACTAGTTAATCGCGTAAACTTGTTTGATTAAATGGATTCCCAATGAATAATAATCCTTGTTTGGTCACCTTAGGTTAACCAAAAGGAAAGATGGAACCAAAGGAATGGTGTGTTTAAATCTGATAACTCCCTTGCTCTATTCTGGTGATGTGTATGGTTGTTCTGCTTGATGCTCGTGAGGTGACATGGATGGGGATGGGATCCCCTATTGTGCAGTTTTTAGTTTTTGGTTTTTGGGACATGTGGGGCCATATGTTGGGGCTTGGTTTGGTTCCAGTACTTTGAGGGATCTCACTGAACCCTTTTTTTGTGACTTTACATGAGAACCGAGTGTGGATGCTTAATTTACTGCTTGGCTATTTTTCCTTCCTTGTCTTGTGGTTATTCCTATTAATTTCCTGGTAGTGAAAAATTATTTAAATGGAACCACTTTAATGTGATAGTAAGAATGGGTTCAGTGGGGAATTGTCTCTTGGGATGATTTGTGACTTGGTTGTGGCTATTGATTCTTTTTATGAATGAATAGTAATGAGTGTGTTTGTGTATGGGCTGGTTTTGGAACCCCTAGGTTGGTATGAGTGCTTGTTTACATATATTTATAATTTAGTTCTTATATTTCTTATTCACGCCCCCACCCAATTTGAGAACTTTGTGTCGAACACCCCCATTTCATGGGGGAAGGTGTTTTTTCCAACACCCCTATGAGTGGCTGGTTATTAACTCCTTTTCTAATCCCTTTCCCGAGTAGCCTAAGACTGTTAAGGAAGGATTTGATGTCCTGAGGTCCATTATAGCCCAATATTCTTCAGGAAGGGTAGTTTTGGTGGTTGGCCCAGGTGTGTGTGGGCAGTTTGTCTCCCAAGTGTCTTCATGATGAGGCCAAGGTGTCTTCGGGTGTGTCGGTAGTTGTTCTGGCCCAAGTGTCTTTGGGAATGGTGGTGGTTGTTGTGTCCCAGGTGTCTGTGGGCAGATATGTGTGTGGTTGTTGTGGCCCAAGTGTCTATGGTGGGTATGTGTGGTTGTGGTGGATCAAAAGGTTGTTGTTGGGGTGGTAGTGAGACTACAGTGAAAATGGCGGGAGAGGTCTAACGCATAGGATGTCTTCAATAAACAGTGGGAAAGTGGTGCGGGGTACCCATACATCAATGTGTTATTATTATTAATTTACTTGACTTGAGTTATTTTGTGAGTGTGCCTTAGTGAGGTTTGGGTGGATATTTTCCTTGCTAGGTGCTTTGGTTATCTCTTTTTTCTCATAGGATATTAGAATGCCTCCCCACTTGTGCACGAGAGCTTTTGGTCTTCCCTACTGAGTATACTTGTATACTCACCCTATGTATATAAAACTATTTTCAGGTTTCTAGGAGGACTTCGGGGACCATGCGGGACCATATTAGCTCAGATGTCGGGACCATTGATGTTACTGCTTTTCTTTTGTTTTGGTACTTCCTTTTATATTTTTCTTATACTTGTAGCACTTTATATTGGAACATGTATATGGGAGTAGATTGTTTTTTGTTTTACTTTTACTTATATTTTTGGTGTTGTTTTGGATTTATTATCTTATTTACTGATCCTTTTCAAAAAAAAAAGGGTAATTCCTTCCATATCACATATGATTTTATACCCTGGGTGCTAGTCGCCACTCTGGGGCCTATTGAAGGCGGGACTCGGTGGTCATTATCTCTCATTCAACTTGAAGAAGGAAGGGTCTGGAAGTTTTTTATCCCTTCCCTCATCTTTTTTAAGGTGGGTCATGATAAGCCTGGAGTATGAGGTTGGAGATAAGGCATTCCTTCACATATCTCTATAGAAGAGGGTCATGAGATTTGGGAAGAAGGGAAAGTTAAGTCCTAGTTACATCAACCCCTTTGAGATTCTTGATCACATCAAAGTTGTAGAATATCGACTAGCACTTATACCAACCATGTCTTAAGTACGTGATGTTTTCCACATATCCCTCTTGAGGAAGTACATACTAGATCCCTCACATGTACTGAATTCATAGGTGTTATAGCTGGAAAATGATCTCTTTTATGAGGAGTAGCCAATTAAGATATTGGACCATAGAGATAAAGTTTTACGCAACAAGACTACTCACCTTTTCAAAGTACTATGGAGAGACCATAAATATGAAGAGGTGACATGGGAACCATAAGAAGCGACGAAGGATAAGTACCCTCATCTATTTTCACCTTGGTGTAAAACAAAATTTCAAGGATGAAATTTCATAAGGGGGATGAATGTAATAAACCAGACTTTTATCAATAAAATTTCCCTTCTTATAATTATGTCATGTAGTATAATGCACATAGATCACATAGATAAATTAAAAAAACATTATTCTTATAAATTAATAATGATACATTAGTCAGAAATTAAACCAATAATTATGAAAAATATTACAGCAATACAATAAATAGAAAATTAGATAATAAGAATAGGATAATTTGTATATACTCGATCCACCAGAATGACTACACTCACAAACAAATATATAGAAATAAAACATAATTTTAATAATAAAATATTCATTTTAAAGATGAAATTATATATATGCTTGAGAGAAAATAGAAGTCAATTAAGAATTAATGGAATAAGAGGTATTTATAGGAAGTAGTGAACCCATATGACCATTATAAATCTGACCGTTGGAATAGTAATCTGATTGTTGGAATAGTAATATGACTATTAGAAATAATAATCTAGCAGTTAAAATAATAAACTCACCTATATAAATGTAAAATAATATTTAGTTATATTATAAAATGAAGATATGATATATTTATATCATTGTACAAGTAAATAATTTTTTTTAAAATGGTAAATTAAGTGTTGGTTTTTTTGTAAAATATATCCATTTTATGGGAAATTTTATAATGAATATAATGATTTATAAGAGAATTTATTTTCATAAATTAATATTATTTTATATTATAATTATAAGATAATTTTATGAGACCATATGTAATTTTTTAAAGGGTTATAAAATCGAATATAATATTAAAATCGCTATTTTTCGAATAAATGGATATTTTATTTAAAAATAAAAATTAAAATATTTATAAATATATTTTAATAAAATATATTCTATTTTTAATATCTATATATTAAAAAAATTAGGGTTAATTTTTGGTATTTTTCTAAATTAGTTGAATTTTGGATGAATAGCGAAATACGGCAATTCATGATATTTAACCTTATAACCCAAATACATGAATTTTTTAGTCATGATAATATAAGAATCCATTATTTCAAACTCACATGAACCATTTACTATATATAGTCACAATAATAAATACTATTTATATTCTTAATCCAAAATCATAAACTAATGAATATAATAATAAAAAACACTCATCTCCTCCCCTTATAAATACCACTCATCACCACCCCTTATCCTCAAACCTTATAAGACTTGAATCTTTCCAAATATATTCCAATCCCTATCCTACCTACTCTACATTTTTCTAAGTGTTTTTTTGCCTCACCAAAAGACCAATTCCAAGTTCCTCAAGGGGTCCCTCAAGGAGGTGATATTCAAGAAGTAACATTCTCAAACTACCTCTTTTAATTTATTTTCTTCTTCTACCTTTTTTTGACCTCATTCATCCATAAAATCACAATAAATATAGTATCATATATATAATGTAATTTTATATTTATAATTTAATATGTTATATTCAACCCTTTTCTCATATCCTCTTATTCAAAGAAATGAAACCATTTTCCAAATTATGGTGGTTAACCATCTCTAGGGATAATGAGTTTTTTTTCCATTACCACCTTCAAGGCAGGTCAAAAAACTGTTATTATGTTTAAATTAGATTTTAATAAGAATATTATAACTTATTTCATGTTATGTAACTGATATATATACATAATATTAAATAAAATTAAACTAGTTTGAGATGGTAAAAAACCCACCAAAATAAAAAAAACCATTTATCATTAATGTTTTATTAAATAAATTACCCAAATGTTAAGAAAAATGATATATGGGGACATTTAAAAAAAATTAATTGAACTAATACCATTTCATTTCACTTCTTTAGTTGTATTTACATTTTACAAGAGCTTCCATAATTATACATAAGTGAACCACCCATGAAACCATGAAATGAACGCTCCTAGAACAACGAAATTGCAACTTATAACTCATAGAAATGGCTATAAATAAACTTAATAAAATTATAATAAATAAAATATATATGTAATATGTTCTGAATTAATTAATTAATTAATCTAATTTGATTATATAGGACATTAAGTGCAAGTGCAGAATGTATTCATACATAAGGTAAGGGATCTCTCTGAACCTCCATATTTTATTTAGGTAATGCTTTATCTTCCTTTTCCCTAATTTATCTCTTAATTATTCTTATATACTTCTCATTTATTCTTTATATATGTTCCAAATATATATATATATATATATATCTCAATTCATCTTTTTTTAATGGGGAAATACATGTTCTGAAAGGTTCCCTTCTCAATCCCTCTCGACAAGAAAACCCAATTAAAGGGAACTTCTATGTTTCTTACCCATTTTCAAGTACACTCCATAAAATTTTTTAATCCACCAATATTTTATAAATTCACTCATTTTATCATGAAAAACTATTTTAGTAAATTTTGGGTTTATGGAAATAATTATGCTTTTATCCTCTTTAAGGACTCTTTAATCTTTTCCCTTAAACCGCACTAAAGTGACACATTTTTAAAGTTACCTAAACACTCTTTTTTAATGTTTTCAATTTAATTAAACATCATTATTCATGATAAATTATTATTCCTACATTAAGATATTCCAAGGATTATTTAATCTCTTCTTTCATGGGTACCATTATGATACACTATTTGTTTATTCCTTATGACATGATTATAAAACCCATTTCTTTACATGGGTAACCCTTATGTTTATTCCTTATATTTTATTTCTTTATGTGGAACACATATGCATGTACATGTTATGATGGGTATTACTAGATAGTTCTCCAATGCATTGGGTAATTTTTTGTCTCATGATACATTATGTGTGGGTTTGGGGAGTAAACTTAATCCCTTATGGGACTCTATTTACCATGTGATATCATCTTAGCGGTTAGCTTTAAATCATTTTTATGTTATGATATATGTTGCTGAAACATTCCTATATTTCCATGATCATACAATTTAATGTTCAATATGTTATGAAACTATGTGTTTATTCATAATTCATTCCTTTTATGTTATCATGTTATGCCTTCTGAATCTTGTGATATGCTTCTCTCCCATGTTTATTACCTTATTGGATTTTTAGATCATCACTTTTGTCTATGTATTCCCCAAGTTATCCTATGATATTGTAGGATATCAAAGGGATTTAGGAGCTCATTATGTAGATTAATAAAAATGTGCTTTATTCTAGTTTCATGTTTTCTAATTATGTACCTAGTCTTCCAAGACACTTGGATTTTTTATCCTTGGTTTGTATTTGAATGTTAATTATTCTTAAATTCATGTAATGATATGTGTAAAAGGATAGGGTCTCTATACTTGAATTTTCTAGGATTATGTGGATGTATTTACTAAGGATATTCTAGGTTTACCTTCCATTGAAAGTATTTTATGCATAGACATACACCTAGGGATGGCCCGATATCTTCTCTAGCATATAGGATGACCTCATGTAGTTGTGAGAGTTAATGTTGTGGTTGGAGAATTTGTAGAGTATGGGATTTTTTAGACCTAATGTTCTCTCCTGAGTATCTTAGTGTCATTCACCTTATAGGTGGATGGTATCTCAAGGGTAGGAATGGAATAACATCACCTAAACCAAGTGAACCAGGGAGGAGTGTCCACCCCCAAGAATCAATGGCTTCATCGACCTGTGGTTAGGGGTGGGGTGGTTCTTGGAGTTTGGTATGAGGATTGTTTATCACCAACTCTGGGTGTGAGAGGAGGTTATATCGAGGTTAGTCTAAATCGCTATAGTTTTGTTGATTTCTTGGTGATACCCTTTGTCATGTTGGATAGCCTAGTTATAGTTGTGAGACTTATGGACCAAGTCTTTCACCTCTTCTCAAATCAATTCATGGTGGTCTTCATCGATGAAATCCTTGTGTACTCAGTGTTAGAGGTGGAGCATGCAAGATGCTTATGGATGGTTTTAGACATGTTCTGAGAGTGCCATCTTTTTGGGAATCCCTCAAAGAGTCAGACCAAGTTTATAGTGTTCCACATATTGGGATATATCTTCTCAGGTGTGGGTGTGATATTCAACCCAGCAAGGGTTGGTGTAGTGTTTGTTTATGATCCACCCAGAAGTGTAGCGGGGATGTGAAGCTTCCTTTGTTGTTCAGGCTATTTTTGGAGGTTCGTGGAAGAATTTTCTATAATAGAATCCCATTTGACTACCTTAACATGGAAAATATGGTTGTTTTCATATCCTAAGTAGTGCTAGAGCCTTGAAGGAGTTGAGGAATAGCTTGTCCAATGCTCCAGTGTCGAGACTACCAGAGGATGGATTCGTGTGCATAAATTTTTTTGATTCCTTAATAGATGGGCTCTAATGCATGGTTATGTAGAGGAAGGAAGTGTTTGATTATGTTTTGAGTTATTTGAGAACCCATTAGTAGGATTACATGACCAGATCTATTTTATCAGTGACAATACTCACCTTGGAGCTATGGAGATGTTATCTTTTGGGAGAGAATTCATTTGTTTACTCAGACCTCTAGAGTCTTAGGTACATATTCAATTAGAGAGATTTCAACCTAAGGTAGGAATATTGGTTGGAGTTCTTATAGTGCTGTGAATTTGAGATGTTCTATACTTTTGGTAAGGGTAGCATGGTGGAATATTCCCTCAGTAGGAAGTTATATTCACACTTAGTGGAGGAGGTATCTGAGCAGTTGGATTCTTTATAGCTGACCCCAGTGGAGGAGTGGGGTGGGGATTATCTTCAATTGATGGTGGTGAATCCATTTCATTTTCATCATGTGTGAGAGGATCATTCTAGATACATAAACTATGAGTCCCTATGTGACCAGTTATCCTTAGAAGATACCCAAGAAAGATTTCATGGGGGAGAGGAACGTGTCATCCTTTTCTAGGGATGGATAGTGGTTTCAGTTAGGTTTCATGATGAGGTGTTGAGGAAGTTTTATAATTCCCCTTAGTTTTGCATTTTAATGTGGTAAAGATGTACATGGAACTTCAGTGGTAGTTTTTTTGGGTTGGCGTGAGGTAGAGTGTTACTAATTTTATTTCTTGGTTCCTCACATGCTACTAGTTAAAAGATGAACTTCATGTTCCAACATGACTATCTCAGCCTCTTGAGATCCAAAAATAGAAATAGAATGTCTTATCAATGGTTTTTTATATGGGTTTCCTTTAGAAATCAATAGGTTGTGATGTTATCTAAGTTATTATTGACTAAATCACCAATTCATCACAATTTCTTTCTATTTGGGATCAGATTTTGGTTTAGGGTTTTGGGAAGTTGTATGTGTAGGAGACCATCCAGCTTTATGAGGTTCCTACAATGATTGTATCCAACTATGATGGTTAGTTTAAGTCACGGTTATGGAGGGTCCTATTAGAGGCTTTTGGGTCTAGTTATGGATGAGCATAGTGTTACACCCCCAGATGGATGGGTAGAGTGAGAAGCTTATCTAGGTGTTGTGTTCATACTAAGATCATGTGATTTATACTTCATCCAGAGCTAGAAGTCTCATTTTACATTAGTACAGTTTTCTTATAATATAATTTATCCCTATAACATCAGCATGACACCTTTAGAGGCCTTGTATGGGAGGCCCTACAGATCTCCCTTATGCTAGATTGAGTTTAGTGACATTTGATTTTGAGATAGAGATGGTGTAGGTGATGAATAATAATGTTCAGGTGATATTTGAGCATATAAGGATAGCCCCGAGATGATAGGAATATTACACTTATCAATGTCATAGGATGTTGGAGTTCTATTTGGGATGTCGTGTTTTCTTAAAAGCCTCCCATAATGAGGATTCTAGAGTTATGGTCAGGGAGTGAGATTTTATTCAAGGTTCCTTGAGCCATGTGAGATTTTATGCATGGTTATGAGGTTTCTTACCACTTGACCATACCCCCACTATGAGATCGAGTACATGACGTCTTCCATGTGTCACAGCTAAGTAGATATGTACTCAACCTGTAGCGCGTTATCAAATTTCATGACTTGGAATTTGAAGATAGAGTCGTCTTCTCAGAGTACTCGTTGGAAATTTAGGATTAGCATGAGAGGATCCAACATGTATTGACCATCCCTTTGGTTTGAGTGCTTTGGAAGTGAGAAATATGTTGGAGTTGGTGACCTAGAACAAATTTATGTGTACTTTATGATAACTTGTATTCATTATTTTGAATATTAATAAATTTATTATCACATCATGATTGTTCTTCTGCATAGCATAGTATGTGATAATGTCCTAAGAGTATTTGTCACACTAAAAGGTCATACAAGTTCCCTGTTATAATGAGAACCTAGAAGTGCCATGATAGTATTGTTAAATACATCTTCTATAGATGGATGAAATCATTTTAGGGACACAAATGATATAGGCTATCAAGGGTGGAGAATCATAGGAATTTGATTCACCTTATCATGGTGTACGCCCTTTGTAATATCTTGTATATGATATTATAATAATGAGACTCACCACTAGGAAATCTATATTTATATGTTTTATCAGATGTTACCATCTGCGGATGTGTGCATTGATCCATAGACTTTAATATTATTATTAATGTGTTTTATAATTTGCATATTTGGATGTATTTATGAAAACTGTAATGATATGTTCTCATGGAGAGGTAGGATACATTGGGTGAATCATGAGTAATATTTCATTAATGAATAATGTGAGAAAGGATTTTTCCCTTTTATTCTTTAATAGAAGTTTATATCTTAGTACCTTTGATAGAAATGATATATCCTAAATAAATCTATGGATATAGTGTTCTATAGGAAAGTTCGATTTCCAAAAATTCAAAGAAAGAGACATCGATCACTTAGGTGGATGGCACCAGTATGCAACCTGCTTAATTAGAGATATCATGATAAAAGGATTATATTACATTGTAAAAATTTGTATGAGGTATTATGTCATTATAGTATTAACTTCTTTCTTTATGGGTTTATTGGCGTGTTGTTAGACCCTAACCATAGACTTTAGGGTGATTCGCCTAATGCCACTGACAAAGAGGCCTAGATGGTCTCACACTGAGTGTATCCAGAATATCGGTTGAATAATATATTATTAATTATTATTTAACAAGTTGAATAAATATTATTATCATGTGTGGTTTAATAATTATTCAAGTTTATTTGATCGCATATATTCCATCACTGGTTATTCGAGATAATATTATGCGAATAGAATATTTAATAAATATTTTTTTTTGTTTATTTAGTGAATATAATATTTATTTATTTATTGGTGAATAATGTAGTGATATTTATTTATTAAATAAATATTCATTATTCAAGGCCTGATAAATATTATGGAGGAATGGTGGACTGAGTCTAATGGTCCGGTGATAAATAATATATATTGAATATTATTTAAATGAATAATATTTAATTTAATTCATAATTTTAGTGCATATTAAGAAATAATAATATTATTATTATTATCATAATAGACATGGGGTTCTCTAGGGATCATGAAAATAATAAGGGCACATGTGTAATTATTATTTTCTAACCCTAGTGATATATAAACTCAATTATATTATTTTCTTAATAGATACAATTCATTTTGGTGTGCACGATGAGATCTAAACAAAATCATCTCAAATCCCTAGAGAGCTCCCTCTCCAAGAAAATTCTCAAGAATGGAGAGTGATCATCCTCCACCATTATTCTCAAGTCTAGAGAGATTGAATAGAACCCTTCCTTGATGTGATTCTCAAGGTGATCAAAGGTGAAAGACGCAAGCATTAGGATCTATTGTACTAGCACCTTGGGATTCTTATGGTGACATTCAAAGGTTCATGGAACATGTGTGGATCACCGCTGGACGAAATCTATTCTTGATTCCTACATCGCAAAAATGGTACGATATAGAGACATTTTCAGATCCTTCAATGAAAAAAGAATTTATCATAAGGTGATTCTTTAATTGCTTAAATTAATTATAAATAATATGTGATGATCTAATTCTTTGGTTCCAGTGCTTATCTATTTTCTATATTCTTTGATTCAATTCTGTTGATCACAACATTTATCATTGTGTACATCTTAGATTAATCATTGATCATGGCAAAAAGATGAGTTGGGAATGCCCCATCTGATGCTTTCACTATGCCCAGAACCTACATGTTGTATCAGAGTGGTCGTATAATTATTTATAATTATTTAAATATTATTAATTGATTTATGCATTTTTCATTAGTTTTCAATTATATTTTAATCTTTCTTTAAACCAAATTGTGAGATATACTTTCTTCATCTTTTTTTATCACAAATATAATCAAATCGATTAATTTTATGAATGAAATAAATTTGTAGATCTCATCCGGATGTGTCGAGGAGTATGGATGGACAACACAATAGTACACACTGTGTAAACCGGAGGTATACACTATTTACTAGTGTTTAATTCACCTTTAATTAATTAAAAATTAATTCAAGACATGTTCATTTATTACATGAGGTGAATTTAATTTCACATTGCATATTGACCAAGCCATCCAGGCACATTGTTATCCAGAGTGCACATCGAGTAACCTCTGTATACAATGTATAGTCCTTTAGTCACAGATGGGTTATGCATATTCTTACATGGACAACATGATTGGTGGCCATGTAACCTAGATACCACACACCATGTAGACCATTTACACAATATGTACTCCAACGTTTTCCATGTAAAGACTATGCACTAAGTCCCTAGGTGTGTTTTGTGGATAGACAGTGAGAATAATACACACTGTGTAGCTTCAATGTACACATCATGTACTTTTACCAAACACAAAATTAAAAATTAATTTATTATATTGTTCAAACCTTATCAAAATGTGTTACATGTGGTCAATAAGTTGATAATACATGTCTTGTGATGGGTTTTATATATATAAATGTCTAATTAATTTTTGTATGATGTTCTGGTCTACATATCATGTATAAGTCATGTTACAGTTATAAATATTTTTTCATTGAAGCATAACACGCTATATAAATACCATGTGTTCTTTGTGGTCATTAAGTTGATAGTACACACTATGAAATTATGTGATATTTCATGTATGCCACATGTCGCAAGAGTAAATAGTATATGAGTATAATACACTTTGGGTAGTTTGGATGAATACTCACCGTGTTGCCTCCAAGGTACTTTTTTTTACATAGTTAATTGTAAATAAATTTATTAAATTTGTTTTAAATTATGTTGGATGAGAATATCAAGAAAATTAAAATGAGAATTAATATAAAATAATTGATTAATTAAAGAATATAATTAATTTATTCAAGCATGATTTATCTTAAATAATAATGATTAGAATTGAATGCTAATTTTATTAAATGTGTAATTTTATTATGCATGTGGATGATCGTGAGACTAGACTAGACCTTTATATGTGATTGGTTTATTTTAATTTATTATTAAATTAAATGTTTGTTCTATATTTCATCCCTCCTATCATTATGTAAGGGCCTATGTGGCCATGGTTTCTTTTATGTAAACCCCTCAACCAATCAGTTGGTTCCCCACACCTGCATGTGAGTAAAATCATATATAATGGATGGAGCTCTAAATCTAGTGGAGGTGGTTCAAGTTTGGATTCGAGGTGAAAACAATCAAAGATATATATATAGGTGGATAGGTGGAAATATGCAATATAAACCATAAATGGTTCAAGGTGTTTTTACCCTAGGTCGATGGTTAGTTTATAATCTTCTAGATAAACTAACCATTAATAAAAGCTCATGATCATACCGATTTATTATTTTATTTATGTCAAGTTTCATGGTTATTTTATTATGTATGTTTTTTCACAATCACATGAATTAATTAATTAATAAGAATACAAGATAGAACTAAAATAATATGACTTATGCATAAACATTATCTAAGACATGGTTAATCACTTAAGTAAATCCAATTAATATTAACAAGATATAATAAGGATAATAATTTTCAATTTACGTATAAATATAAAATCCCTTAATTATATATATTAAGTTGTTATAGCCTTCCAATACTTCAATTAAAATCGAACCATAGTTCAGAGTGCTTGACCAGCCAAAGTTAGGGTGATTTCAATTATTGGGGAAATCTATCTTGAAGTTTTGGGTTGACTTGACTTAGTTCACATCAAGGGTTGACTTACAAAGTAGGACTTGGTGTAACTAATAGGTAAAGGTTGAGGAAATCCAATTTAAGGATTTCAAGATTTGGGGTCCACTAAACATATCAATAAACTATGAGTTAATGTAGTTGGCATTTGTAATGCCCATATAAAACCCTTCAAATTTCTTGACCAACCAAATTTGGGGTGATGAGAAGGGGAATATGAATCATTTCCAATATAATTTCCAAGAAATAGGATATTCCAAATCTAGTGGTGAGGGATATTAGGTTTAAATAAAATAGTGGGAAATTAATAAATATAATATTTATTTATTTGTCTAAATTTTATCAGATAAATTACTAAAACCAAGCTCATCTTATTTGTAGAAATAGAAATAAAAATAGCTTCAAACATATCCCTGTGATCTATACTTGAGAAGGATAACCTTCTCACTAGTACAAATTTTCAAGAGTGTCAAAGGTTCTTATGTGTAATATTATTCCATGAAAGTAAATTGTATGTGATGGAAGAACCTATTCTTGATGCACTTGATAAAGACGATAGTTAGGAGTTATCTCTCTCTATTAAAAACATTTGAATGATTCCAAAAATGTTGAATGTTTCATGCTATCATCCATAACTAATGAGCTTATGAAGTAACATGATGACATGGATGCATATAGAATGATTTCTCACCTTCAGGAACTATATCAAGATAAGGAAAGACAAGAGACATATGAGATCTCCAATGCTCTATTTACAACTAATCTTGGAGATTCGGTGCCAGTTGTGTCTTGTGTATTCAAGCTTTTGGATACATTGACTGCTTGGATGTATTAGGGATTAAATTCCCAAATGAGTTGCACACTGATCTCATACATTCCTCAATACCTAAGTCCTTCTCTAGATTTATTTTTTAATTATAACATTAGCAATAATGAGAAGTATCTTTTGGAACTTCTTACTCTAATTTTCCAAGTAAACAAGTACATGGGGCATGAAAAATCCATTGTCCTTGTGGTGAGTAAGAAAAGGAATAATTAGAAGGGGTCCAAGAATAATAAAAAGTCTAAATCTCCCAAGCACCATCCTTTAAAGAAGAGAGAGATCTATAGGTAGGGAAAGGGAAAGGAAGTAGTATATTTTTCATGTGGAAAGCAAGGCCATTGGAAGATGAACTATGCCTAGAAGAAAAGGGAAGCTAAAGGTGTGTTCATTATCGAGTGTAATCTTTTAATATCAACACATTGGGTATTAGATATAGCATGTAGTTAACACATCTATATCCAAATGTAGGAACCAATTAGATTCAAAAAATATTTCTTGAGGAGAGGTTTATTTGTGACTTACTAATGGTGTGAGGCTATATGATCTATCCATTGGTAACTACCTGTAAAGACCTGGAAATTCCATGTAAATTTTTTTTAATTATATGGGAATATTACGAGTCTGTGAAAATTGACAGCACGTGATTCTGAGGCCCGGAGTGCCCGGAATAAATTTCTGAACTTTTTTTTTGGGTACATTCATTAAATGTGCGAGCGGGTTTTTGTAACTTTTGAACCGGTGCTCGGAATTGAAATCTGAGGGCACTGTTGAGCTCACAGTGCCAGTATTCTCTTAAGGAGACCTACACCTCGACCGTATTAGGTCTAGGGTGAAAGTTAGTTTTTGTGCTTTTCATGGGAGAAAATAAAATAAATTAACTTTATTTTATTTTTGAAATTCAATCCTATCAAATTGAATTTGGTGGTGGGGACCACCCGAGCCTTGAACTCCCTCTTTAATGAGGGAGGTGACTCTTGGGTTCTTTTCCCATTAATTATGCCAACATAAAATTAATTAATGTGCCAACATTAATTGTATTAATTAACTTAACTTTATTTTTTTGGCATTTCACCTCTTGGTTGGGGGATTTGTTGGTAAAGGAGAGCTTTTTGAGAATTGTGAAAAAACAATGTCTCCAATGAATAACACTTTCTCCAAAAAAGAACTCCGTTGAAGGATCCCCAACGAGGAACATCTTCAACGACGATGAATCAGCGTCCGTCATTTCCTCCCCTTCACCGACTTCATCTCGCGACACCTTCAACGAGTAATCGAGGTAGGGAATGTTGTTTTGAATACCCCTTACCTTGTTCTTTCCAATCTTCTTGATTTAAGAACAATTATGCTGCTTGATACCGTTCTAACACAGAGGGTACGGGCCAAACAAACATGGCCTGACCACTCAACAACCTTTGTGATTTATGATGGTCTTGAATCGATGGCGACGTTCCGAGTCGAGTGTGGGAGTTTTCGAAATGAAGAACGGGCCACCGGGGCACACCCGGTGACCCGAGGAACATCGTCGGCTACTCGTGCTGGCGACCGGCACCGGTGGGGCTTGGGAACAGCGGCCAGAACTCCGGTCGGCCGCGAATACATCGGCAATGTGACCGCACCACCGGAGAAGGGTCGCGGCCCATCAACCGCGGCGGATCTAGGGCGGCGGCCGGCGCACGGCCGGCCGTGCGAAGGGGGCGACAGCGTGTGACCACGCCGTCGTGCGTGCGACCGCGCCGCCGGGTGTGCAGGAGCCGCGGCACAAGGATGCGGCAATAGAGGAGGGTGGCCAGCTCACTACCAGCTGTCGATGGTGGGGCAGTGCGCAACCACGCTGCGTGGGTGGGCTGGCCGTCTGGCCAGCCAGGGAGCAGAGTGGGGCCCCGGGTCCCGCGTGCCAGCTACCGGCACCACGTGGCGCCGGCCAGTCGGCTACCCAACCCGGACGACCCAGTCGTTCGGGGTACCCAAGGGGAGCCTCCCCCTTGGATTGCGGCTAGGGAAGAAACCAACGCGGGGCAACCCAACCGCGGGCCAACGCAGGCCAACGGGCCGCACCATGGGTCGCCCAGCGCAAACCGCACCGCGAGCCGCCCAGCGGGCCTCCCATCGTGGGCCTCCTAACGGTCTAGGCCATGCTGGTGGGCCAGGCTGAACCCATCAGTTCGGTTCAGACCCATGGCTTGACCCGGGTCAGCCCAGGCTAGGTCGGTCTGGGTCGGTCCGACCGAGTCGGACCGGACCCAGACCAGCTTCGACCCTTTTTCACTCTTTTGGCCATAACTTGAGTTGTGGGCATCCGTTTAATGAACCGTCTATAGCGTCAGGAACCTTGGATCGAGAAAATACTTTTGGTATATCCCATTTGAGTTTTGGATAAAGTTGGGGTATGGCCGGGTTGGATCAAACACGAATCCAATAGGGCCCTCGGGACTAAAAGGCCAATCAATAACTTAAAGACTGGGTGTCCGATTGACGCACCGTCTGTTGTGTTGAGACCCATATTACATGGAGGTCCTTTAGGATACTTCTTCATGGGACATCATGGAATTTGTAGTATTGGCCTGTTGTTTGAGGAGCGGACCCTCTTGAAATCAAGCGAGATTAGTGTGGGAACCCTGTAGCTGGCTATATGATGAGAAAGGGATCCTATGTGGGTTTGTGCCTTAGGATCCTAGGTGGGTTTGTGCTTTGGGATCCTAAGTGGGTCTATGTTCTATTATCCCACTTGGATCCTCTCTAGGAATCCATGTGGGATTACTCTAGGATCCTACGTGGGTCTGCTGTACTAGGATCCTATGTGGGTCTGACGATTTAGGATCCTACGTGGGTCTGGCTATTAATAGAGTAAGATGATTCTGTAGTTACATCTAATCATCTTTACTTATGTACCTAAGTTACACCTGATGTGAGCTAAGTCTTTACACGTGTGGTAATCATCTGTGTGTCGTACCTTTGTGATGCATACCTTCGTGGTGATACCTTTGTGGTATTTTTTTGTGTGGCGTTACCTTTGTGGTACATATCTTCGTGGTGATACCTTTGTGGTATTTTTATATGTGGTGTTACCTTTGTGGTAATTACCTTCGTGGTGTTACCTTCGTGGTGTTCTTTCCTTCATGGGACAGTTGAGCTTTGGGCTTTTGAGTTGGGCCTTGTGTTTCCTCATGATTGAGATGGGTTTACTCGACAACTTAGTTATATGTATGGGCATATACCTAAGTAGGGTTGTCAGTTGTTTTCATGCTTTGTGGTTAATCCTTTTTGGATTTTGTGAGACCTTTGAGGGTCTCGGGGTCCCTACTAAGTATCGTTATACTCACCCCTGCATGGGCTACGCCAGCACCTTGTTGTGTTTGGTGCAGACGACGGACAGCATTGATTGAGGCTGAGGGTACCAGGACTGGAGGTAGCTCGGAGGTGGACATTAGAAGAGGCATACCGCAGTGATGACCGTTTGAGAGTTGTACCTACCCTTCAGGTAGGATCCTTGGCAGGTGTTCATAGGATCTATTCCAGTTTACTTGTACTTCCCAGTTTTCTTGTACTTTCCAGTTGGACTTGTATTCTGGCCCCTTTTTCTTTCTTTACACACCATGTTTACTATATAATTTTACTTTGTGCTTGTATCTAGCTTTGTGCTTAGTTGTGTGAGTTTACAGGTTATAAAGGCAATGCCTTCCCAGTTTTAGGAAATATGCCTTTTGGTGCTAGTCATCTGCCCCTGGCCTATGGAAGGCGGTCTTGGGGTAGTCACAGCACGGGCCCCGAAGGATAGGTCGTGAAAAATTGGTATCAGAGGAGTCGGTTCTACCGTAAAACATTGGACTCTGATCTTTTAACAGCAATAGTGTTAAGTGTTATGAGTGTGGTTATCAGTTTATAGAATCTAGTGTTGGTGCAGTGGCCAACATATCCATACACCAGGACCCTGACTTCTGATTTCTGACTCAGTGCACGAAAACACTGATTGCGTGTGTGTTTTGAAAAGTTTTCTTTGTGATTTCTTGGGTCAGCTCACCAGGTACAACTTATTAACCGTGGAGAACCTGTTTATTTTCAGGATGCCTCCACACAAACAGCCAGCTAGGGTTCCAAGAAGAGTATGTGATGACAGTCCACCGAGAAATGAGGCCTCGGTGTAGGGCCCTTTTTCAATAGAGGCACCAGCAGAGGCACCTGCGGTACCATTACCCATTGGGCCACCGATGCCACCTGCCCCAGCAGCGGAGAGTGCATGCTGATTTAGAACATTGTAAGAGTTCCAGCACTAGAGGCCACCTAGGTTCAGGGGTGAGATGGACCCACATGCAGTTGAGGATTGGATGGAGGCTGTAGTGAGAGTCTTCTGACTGGTAGGGACACCAGCTGATCTCATGGTGATCCTTGCTTCAAGTATTCTACAGGAAGTAGTAGTCAGATGGTGGAGCTTGATGCTCCAGGTTCACGATGAGGTGACATTTCTCTAGGTAGACTTTGAGAGTTTGTTTCAGGAAGAGTTTGTCCCAGCGACCCATCACGTAGTACACATACAGGAGCTTCTCTATCTGCAACAAGGAAGCATGACTGTGGCTTAGTACTCAGCGAGGTTCACCGACCTCTCATGCTACTCCACTGATATGGTGCGATACCCATTCTTCAGGGCCTGGACCTTCGACCAGGGACTCAGGTAGGAGATCGGGGCTTCGATGATTTCTCTCAGCATCCTGGCGCAGGCAGAGGTGTTAGAGAAAGCCCTCTTAGTGGAGATTTTTCTTCCTAAGAAGTCACCATTAGAGAGACCCACCACTGGATTCCACATAGAGGAGTCTTATACAGCGGGCAGCAGATAGATATCACAGAGGTCCAAGAGGACCAGACCTACAGGTGGACAACCACAGGATTCAGGGTCGGTTTTGTGGGGCACCTGAGATAGAGCTAGTCATGTGAGGAGTAGGTAGTGTTATGCATGTGGTGGGTAGGGTCACATGGCTCATGACTGCCCAACCCGCCATATGGATGATCAGAAGACGATCGAAGGACCACCTAGTTAGAGATAGAGGTTAGATCGAGGAGGTCTGCAGGGAGCAGGCGGATGTGGCAGAGGAGCTGGTCGTGCAGCTGGAAGTGGGTGACGATTCGAGATGTTACCACCACCGCCACCAGGTGGTCCACCCCAACCATAGGGATCAGGTGGATAGGGGCGAGCTCAGCTCCAGGCAGTTGAGGCCTACGACCATGGTGCTCTAGAGATGATAAGCGGTACGATCTGTATCTACTCCACCTTAGTTTTAGTACTTATAGACATAGGTTCCAGTCATTCTTTTATTTCCACTTCCCTCGTTTGGATATCGGAGATTCTGGTTGAGCTGTTGGCTCGATCCTTACGGCTAGAGACTCATATGGGAGAGGATTCAACGATTACACACTAATGTCGGCAGTGTGATCTTACTCTAGGAGGCGAGAGCTTCAGTTGGGATCTCCTAGTAGCGGCGTCAAGGCCTTACGATGTCATCTCGGGTATGGATTGGTTATCTATAGTTCATGCTTAGATTGACTGTATTAGGCGCAAAGTGCGGTGTGTCCGCACTGATGGGACTAGGTTTATCTTCACCGGGGAGAAGGGAGCCTTTGCATCATAAGATGGACTTACCTGGAGGAGAGTGCAGTCGATCACTCATCAGTTGGCTAGCCTTACCCTCGGAGCGGTTGATGTGAAGAGTCTGAGTTATCTTGTAGTGGTGAACCAATACGTGGATGTCTTCCCTAATGATGTTTCAGGTCTACCTCCTCGCAGAGAGGTGGACTTTTACATTGACTTGTTGTAATGACCCAACCCCAGTTACCCAGAGATGGTGCATTATCACATAACATTGGCATGATACAAGGAAATCATATCCCGAAAGACCGATCAGTTTAGTATCCTTGGAAATACTAGATACATTCATAAGGTCAACATTACAACTTGAAAAGAAAAACAGCACTAAATAACTCCATTAGAAACATCCAGGATTCCTAGATTATGCCTGCAAGTCACTCATAACTAACTTATTCACATCTTGGGAAAAATAAAACATAGAAAGGGGTGAGATCAGATGCTCAGTAAGGATAACAATATAGCGGAAACTTTCATAAATAATCATAAACATTTAATTCAATGTATAACTAAAACAAAAGCCTTTTAAACTTGAACTTTAGCATAATATGGAAAAAAATGAAATAATTCCATTTACTTATTCACATGGATATTATACTAGTCGAATAATCACATGCAATATCAATAATCACTTTCATAATGATGGAATGCATAATGCCAGACTATCATAACCACATATTCAAGGCCTTGTGCCAAGACTACAAATAAGATTTTTTCAAGGCCTTGTTCTAAGACACTAGTTTGTCTCATGAGACCTGCTGATGCATCGAGGAGCTATAGCGGGCTTCACCCATCACTTACTAAGTCCAATGCATTCCTCATATGAAAATTTTGAAACATAACATAAACATTCGTATTAAAACTAGCATACGAAATGTCAATACTTTATCCACAAACCATGAATGGTATAAAAATAGCACATCCACAGTCAAACATAACTCATTCAATACAATATGGAAGATTGTATTATAACAGATTAACCTCAATCAAGAATAATGAAGGATATTGACATAGATGAAAATAGTCATCAAAACTATTTGAGAGAAATATCCCCCTTTTTCTTGAAAACATTTAAAAGTCACACTATTTATCAAGAATTCATTTAAATAGATTTTTGAATCAAAGTGTCTCATACCACTTTGAAACTTTTAAAAGTAATTTTAATTTTAAAAATTTAATGTCCATATAAATAAATCCTTAAAACCATTTTTAAAACATGTAAATTAATGAGAAAGATTTAGAATAATAAATCTTTAAACATTTAAAATGATATTTTAGTTAGAGTTACTAACCAAAAGAGAGACACTTGAATACAAATAATTGAGGTAATAAAAACTTTGTAATATCATGATAATAAAGGGATTCATGATATACTATGTCAAAGTACATTATATACACCATATAAAAGTGAATTGGTGTATAACAACAAAGAAGTCTCAATGGAATGTAAATTGAGATGAAATCTCTTATAAAGACAGTATTTTTAGGTTAAGGATAAATCAACGACATAATTATGTGTGACAAATATAAATACACTCAATATGATTGGATATTCAGTGTAAATCAATTATAGGACATTCACACATATTCTTGTAAAAAAACACCAATTAATTGGATGTTTAACTCAATAAATAGAGATTGAGTTAAAATTACTCTTATAAAGTTCATATCGATGACTTGAGAATTTATCAATGGAGTGATTATGTGTATAAAAAGTATATCCACAGAAATGGGAGTGGAAATTATGACATAAGCAAATGAATAGTTATTCCACACATAATCTTGGAGTAAAATAATCAATGAAGTATGCGTAAAGCCGAATGAGTGGAAATTGAAATTTCAAATTCCCTTATCGATTTGGTAACTTATGAAACATACGCCCATGAAAGAAGGATCATAAAATGATGATGTAAATATCCATAAATTAAAGTATATTACACAATGCATACAATCATGGGTAGTACACACACCACATGCAATAAATAAGTGGTGAACAATGGAAATCTCACGGAATTAAAAAGTGAGATAAGAAACCCCTTACTTTGTAATTTTTTCTTGGTCGAGGGTAGGTTAACCTCCTGTATAATGGTGAAATAATTGTTATTGAATTATATAAGAATAATATACATTAATATGATATCATTTATGATCTTTTAACATTGATTTGTTAATAATATCTTAGTATTATCATCGTTTCGGGTGTTAACGGATTCATTTTCCTTTATATTCTTTGTTATGTGAGCCATATTTGTTATGGATGGGATGTATCTTATTCATATACAAAATTATATCATGTATCTAAACATTATTTTTAATCATAAAATGAAATTTAGTCTTGAATAGATACGATGGGGAATGAATCTCATCGCGTTCGTGAAGATGGTAATCCGTACATACGCACGAGCGACAATATCATTCTTTTGATATTAAAATAATATATAATTGGATGGTATATCATATATACAGAATAATTATCATGTTATATTTTATTATTTACATGAATTACACATCATTATTATACCCATCCAAATAATAATGTATTGAATAACAATTACACCACGACGTGGAGACGGTAATCAGTACGTACGCACGTACGGTGACATGTCATTCAAAGGATGGATAGAATAATGAATATTGTTGTACCATATTTATAATAACATCACAGTATATATAATATACTGGAGTTATTATTTTAGAATAGAAATAACAAAGAAAGAATACGTGGAAGAAGAAAATAACTTGAAAGAGGGTGGTGAAATTATTACCTTTTCTTCGGGTTCTTCCTGTTGATTTGATCAAAAGGGCTCCTTAAGTTGGCTTTCTAATCAAAGTAGGGCCTATAGTATGAAGTGGGGGAAGTTTAAAGGATATGTGGGCATGTTTTGGCTGGGACAAAAGGCTTTGAAGGTGTGAATTAGAGATAAGGGGGGATGCCCTTTAATAAGAGGGGTGAGGGGCACCTTAGGAAAAGATAGAAATATTATTTTATAATAAAATCATTTTCAGTTTCTAATGGATCCAAAATGTATTATTTAAAGGATAAGGTGGTTCTGGGTCTAAAACCACTCAACCAATAGGTTTTATACAGTTTTGGGTCACTATATTAACTTTATCTTTTAGATTTAACTCTTAGTTAAATAGTTTGACATTTACCATGTCTCTTTGTATTTTTATATTATATGGTTAATAAACTTACTATATACATCTAAGAGAACCCCAAGTGGTTCATTAATAATACACCTATCATTATATAAGTCCTTTTTCTGAACCTTAGATTTTTAGGAATATAATTTCAATTAATAATATAATATTTGTTTTAAAAACTCTTTTATGTCAATTTTGACACTATTTGGTATTTTGTTTTTGCTAAATTTATAACAGCATTATTACTTCAAAAAAAATTCATCTAACCAACTCTAATATGTCATATTAACCTATAAAATTATTGGAAATCATAAAAAGTCTAAAATTACATTTATTTAGATATTTATAATACCAATTATTTTAATATTTCATTAATTAGGTAATTAATGCATTACCATTGTATCATAAATAAATTAAATTATTTAATGTCTAAAAATTATAAATAAAATACCATTTTTTATGAAATATTTTTATATTTCTAATGAATATTTATAATCGAATTTATCTTATGTGTAACCCTATATTAAAAATGTTTTAGTTATTAAACTTTGATTTTAACTCTTTTAACTCTTCTTTGAATTAAATGATAATAAATGTCTTAATCTAATCCAAGTGGACCAAATAGGTTCATATTTTATTCATAAGGTTTTTTTTGGTCGAATTATACTTATCCAATTGAATTAGGACATGTGTTAGGGTAATAATAATATCATTTTTACCCTTAATTATCCTATTTACTTTTAACCGTGGTAAATAAAAGTAAAACGTTACTATTCACCAAAAATTATTTTTATCTTATTAAACCACATTTTACTCCTTGATATTAATCATTTTTCTTGGATTTTTGAAATTCCACCCACAGAAGCGGTAAAATTAAGTTTTATGTGAATTTTCAAATTCTCCTAGGAGGTGGGTAAAAAACGGTGAAAAGTTCAATGAAATTTTTTATATATCTAAAATTATTATAAATTGACTCCAATGAATTAAATTAAACTTATATAGGTATTATTTATCTATTTTTACCTAAAATAAATTTAAATAAAATAAATAATTATTTAAATAAAAATTCAGTTTTAAACTATAACTCAGTGTTTTTCACTATTCATCAAAAATTGAACGTTTTCAGAAAAATACCAAAAATTCACCCTAGGATAATTTTGATATTCAGAATCCAAAAATTATGTCTATTTTACCAAATTCAAAACATAGAAGTTTCATTTATTAATTTAAAATTAATTCCCGTTGTCAAAACCAAAAGGCGTATTTTTAAGAAATAATAACTATCAAAAGATTGACACTTGTTTATATCCAATTTCAAAGTAAAATTACTTCCAATGAAAAAAATTGGATTAAATTGTAAAAATATAATCTAATTATACATTCAAACCATTCATATGTATAGTTGAACTCTATAAATTATTTTGATTAAAAAAGTTGTTTTCAGTTAAAATATATTATTTTTCACTATTCACCCAAATATGAAAGTTATCAGAAAAATACCAAAAATTTATTGAAACTAAATTCTTATGTCCTGATCCCAAAGAAGAAGTTTATTTTGTCAAATTGAATATATAAAAGTTTCAAGTATTGGATTTAAAAAGGGTTCTCCATTAAAAGGCGGTAAAAGTGCATTTTTTGAAAAATACTTCTTTTATCTGAAAAATTAATTTGTTCTTACATTATGTATAAAAAACTCATAATATGGATTCTAAAATTGTAAGGATTATATAAAGTTCAAATTTCAGTTAATACTATTCATAACCACTTTTGAACAGGTAGTTTGGTAAGTTGTGGTGCTCTTGAACTCGGTGTTGCGTGTAGTGCAAGTTATTGAATTACTTTGAAGAAATAACATACTATGAAATCTTGGGGTGTTAAAATTGTACCCCAGGATGGCACCTATATCTACACAAGCATATTGGATGGCTCCCGCAGAGCTTCGTGAGCTGCAGGTACAGCTGGAGGACTTCAGCGGAAGGGGTTCATCTGGCCCAGTGTTTCTCATTGGGCAGCCCCAATTTTGTTTGCCAAGAAGGCGGATGGGAGCTTGAGACTTTGTGTTGACTATCGACGCTTGAACCAGGTGACCGTGAAGAACAAGTACCCACTTCCGAGGATTGAAGACCTCTTTGATCAGCTGAAGGGAGCACGGTGGTTCTCAAAGATAGACCTCAGGTCAGGCTATCACCGGCTCAGAGTACGAGACGAGGATGTGCAGAAGATGTCTTTCAGATGTCATTATGGACACTATGAGTTCTTGGTTATGCCATTAGGCATGACCAATGCTCTAGAAGTGTTCATGGGACTCATGAAAAGGATCTTTCATCCATACCTTGATCGCTTTGTAATAGTCTTCATCGATGACATTCGGATCTACTCAGCTACTAAGGAGGAGCATGCCTATCATTTTTAGGTAGTTATGGACACACTCTGAGAGAACCAGCTTTATGGTAAGCTCTCAAAGTGGCAGTTATGGATCCAAGAGGTTCACTTTCTGGGACATGTCATCTCAGAGGTTGGATTTGCAGTGGATCTAGCGAATATTGAGGCGGTACTTTCTTGGGAGCCACCCAGGAGTGTGACGGAGGTACGTAGTTTCCTAGGTTTGCCCGAATACTACCAGAGATTTGTGCCATATTTCTCCAGAGTTGCGGCACCTTTATTAGCATTTATGAATAAGGGTAAACCCTTCATGTGGTTTGAGAGATTCCAGCGGAATTTTCAAGAGTTGAGGTAGAGGCTGACTAGTGCCCCCATCTTGAGGCTTCTGGAGGAGGGCGTTGGGTACATAGTCTATTGTGATGCATCAGGGATCGGGATCAGATGTGTCCTGATACAGGAGCAAGCAGTTATCGCATATGGTTCTCTAAAGTTGAGATATCATGATCATAACTATGCTACCCATGACCTTGAGTTAGTAGCAGTGGTCTTCGCTTTGAAGATGTGGCGACACTATCTGATGAGCAAGCATTTTACAGTCTACTCTAATCACCAGAGTCTAAGGTATGTCTTCTCTTAGAAGGACCTGAACCTGAGACAGCGACATTGGCTTGAGTTCCTCTTGGACTATGACTTTGAGATAGTATATACTGCTAGGAAGGGGAATGTTGTAGAAGATTCACTCAGCTGAAGATCTGGTATACAGCTACTAGGTGAGGCGATGGAGCAGCTGGTCGCTTTGTAGATATCATTTGTAGATCGAGATGGAGCATATTTTCTTCAGTCTCTTACAGTCACTCCCCCACTCCTTCAACGAGTCAGGGAGGTGCAGTGTGGGGACACTAAATACAAGGATCGACGTGCTTAGATATCCACAGGACAGGCACCTGATGGATTTTCTGAAGGTGGGGAGCACGTCATCCTTTTCAGAGGATGTACCATGGTACCAGTGTCGCTTCAAGAGGAAGTGTTGAGGGGGTTCCACACATCCCCTCTAGAAGTACATCCAGGAGTGTCGAAGATGTACCAGGACCTCCGACGACAGCACTAGTGGATGGGAATGAAGAAAGTCATAGCAGAGTTTGTATCTCAGTTCTTCACTTATCAGCAAGTGAAGGCGGAGCATCAAGTACCAGCAGACTTAGTTTAGCCTTTAGAGGTCCCAGAGTGGAAGTGGAATGGGGTATCCATGGACTTCGTGATAGGACTCCCACGTACGTCCAGGGGTCATGATTCTATCTGGGTGATCATTGACCGACTCACCAAGTCGGACCACTTCCTACCGATCAGAGAGCAAGGTTCAGTAGAGAGCTTGGGACGCCTCTATGTGCAAAAGATTGTGCGGTTACATGGAGTTCCCTCGACGGTTGTCTTCAATCGTGATGCATGTTTCACTTCTTGGATTTGGAAGGGTTTGCAGGAGGCTTTCAGAACGCAGCTTTGTCTGAGCATCGCCTTCCATCCTCAGACGGATGTCCAGACTAAGTGGACTATTCAGACCCATGAGGACATATTGCATGCTTGCGACCTCGACTTCGGTCGTAGCTAGAAGGATCAATTTCCCTTGGTGGAGTTTTCATATAACAACAGCTATCACTCCACCATTGGGATGGAACCTTTTGAGGCTTTGTACGGCCGACCTTGCATATCGCCTTTGTGCTTGACTGACCTAAGGGAGTCAGCACTCATGGGACCAGATATGGTACGGGCTGCTATGGAGAAGGTGTGGATTATCTAGGAGTGGATGAAGACTGAACAGATCAGACAGAAGTCTTATGCCGACAGAAGACGGAGACCTCTGGAGTTTGAGGATAGTGACCACGTCTTTCTACAGGTCTCACCCAGATGAGGTTTGCGGAGATTTAGCCAGGGCGGAAAGTTATCTATGAGGTTCGTCGGACCCTTTCAGGTCCTCATTAGAGTTGTCAAGGTGGATTACCGCCTAGCACTTCCCCCTCATTTGCACCGAGTGCACAACTTTTTTCATGTATCCCAGCTGACGAGATACGTATATGATCATTCACACATCTTTGATTGGGGCGAGCTGGCCATCGACGATGGGGTGAATTTTTCGAAGGTTCCAGTGGAGATTGAGGATCGACATGAGAGAGTCATTCGTGGGTGATTGATACCTTTGGTGCGTGTACGTTGGCAGCACAGGAACCTCCAAGAGAGCACATGGGAGCGGGAGGCTCAGATTCGTGCTCAGTACCCCCACTTGTTTTTCTAGTTTTTGTGATGTGGATTTTGGGGACGCAAAGCCCTGAGGTGGGGAGAATGTAAAGACCCATAAATTCATTGTAATTTTTTTTAATTATATGGGAATATTACAAGTCTGAAAAAATTGACAGCGCGTGATTCTGAGGCCCGGAGTGCCCGAAATGAATTTTTTGAACTTTTTTTTATGGTACGTTCAATAAACATGTGAGCGGGTTTTTGTAACTTTTGAACCGGTGCTCAGAATTGAAATTTGAGGGCACCGTTGAGCTAGCACCGCCGGTATTCTCTTAAGGATACCTAAACCTCGATTGCAGTAGGTCAAGGGTGAATGTTAGTTTTTGCGATTTTTATGGGATAAAATAAAATAAATTAACTTTATTTTATTTTTGAAATTCAATCCTCTCAAATTGAATTTGGTGGCGGTGACCAACTGAGCCTTGAACTCCCTCTTTAATGAGAGAGGTGGATCTTGGGTTCTTTTCCCATTTATTGTGCCAACATCAAATTAATTAATGTGCCAGCATTAATTGTATTAATTAACTTAACTTTATTTTTTTGGCATTTCACCTCTTGGTTGGGTGATTTGTTGGAAAATAAGAGCTTGGGATAATTGTTAAAAAACAATCTCTCCAACGAAGAACACTTTCTCCAATGAATAACTCTGTTGAAGGATCCCCAATGAGGAACGTCTTCAACGATGACGAACCGACGTCCATATTTTCCTCACCTTCACCAACTTCATCTCGCGACACCTCCAACAAGCAATCGAGGTAGGGAATGTTGTTTTGAATACCCCTTACCATGTTCTTGTCAATATTCTTGATTTAAGAAAAATTATGCCACTTGCTACCATTCTAGCGCGGAGGGTGCAGGCCAAATGAACACACCCTGACCTCTTTGAAACCTTTGTGGTTTATGATGGCCTCGAATCGATGGCGATGTTCTGAGTCGAGTGCGGGAGTTTTCGGAATGAAGAACGGGCCACAGGGGCACGCCCAGTGACCCGAGGAACATCGTCAGCAATCTGTGCCGGTGACCAGCACCATTGGGGCTTGAGAACGACGGTCGGCACTCCGATCAGCCGCGACAACGTCGGCGGCGCGGTCGCGCCGCCGGAGAAGGGTTGCGGCCCGTCAGTCGCGGTGAAGCTAGGGCGGCGGCCGGTGCACGGTCGGCCGTGCGAAGGGAGCGGCGACGCGCGATCGCGCCACCGGGTATGCAGGAGCTGCGGCGGCGAAGGAGGGTGTCTGGCTCGCTACCGGCTGAGCGGGGCCCCAGGTCCCGCATGCCAGCTGCCAGCACCATATGGCGTCGGCCGGTCGACTACCCAACTCGAACGGCCTAGCTGTTCGGGGTACCCAAGGGGCGCCTCCCCCATGGGTGGTGACTAGGGAGGACCCCAACGTAGGACCACCCAGCCGCGGGCCAGTGTAGGCTAGCGGGCCGCCCAATGTGGGCCACCCATCGCGGACCGCCCCGACGGATCGGGCTGGACCCAGCGGGGCGGGATAGATCCAGCGAGACGGGTCAGACCCAGGGCCAGACCCGGGTCGTCCCAGGCCGGGTCTGGCCAGGTTGGTCCGACCGGGTCGGACCAGACCCGGACCAGCTTCGACCCTTTTTCACTCTTTTGGCCATAACGTGAGCTACGGGCGTCCGTTTGACGAACCGTCTATGATGCCGAGAACCTTGGATTAAGACAGTCCTTTTGGTATATCCCATTTGAGTTTTGGATAAAGTTGGGGTATGGCTAGGTTGGATCCAACACGAATCCAACCGGGCCCTCGGGACTAAAAGGCTAATAACTTACAGACCAGGTGTCTGATTGACGCACCGTCTATTGCATTGATACCCCTATTACGTGGAGGTCCTTTGGGATAATTCTTCATGGGACTTCGTGGTAGTTGGAGTATCGACCTGTGGCTTGAGGAGCGGACCCTCCCAGAATCAAGCGAGCTTAGTACGGGGACCCTGTAGCTGGCTGTAAGATGAGAAAGGGATCCTATGTGGGTCTGTGCCTTAGGATACAACATGGGTTTGTGATTTGGGATCCTACGTGGGTCTGTGTTTCAGTATCCCACTTGGATCTGCTCTATGAATCCACATGGGATTACTCTAGGATCCTATGTGGGTCTGCTGTACTAGGATCCTACGTGGGTCTGACGATTTAGGATCCTACGTGGGTCTGCCACTTAACAGAGTAAGATGATTCAGTAACATCTAATCATCTTTACTTTCATACCTAAGTTATATATTATGTGAGCTGAGTCGTTACCTGTGTGATAATCATCTTTGTGGTGTACCTTTGTGATCATACCTTCGTGGTGATACCTTTTTGGTATTCTTCTGTATGGTTTTACCTTTGTGGTACTTACCTTCGCGGTGATACCTTTGTGGTATTCTTTTGTGTGGCGTTACCTTTGTGGTACTTACCTTCGTGGTGTTACCTTTGTGGTATTCTTTCCTTCGTGAGACAGTTGATCTTCAGGATTTTGAGTTTGGCCTTGTGTTTCCTCATGATTGAGATGGGTTTACTCGACAACTTAGGTATATGTATGGGCATATACCTAAGTAGGGTTGTCAGTTGTTTTTATGATTTTTGGTTTATCCTTTGTGGATTTTGTGAGACCTTAGAGGGTCTCGGGGTCCCTACTGAGTATCATTATACTCACCCCTGCACGGGCTACACTCGCACCTTATTATGTTTGGTGCAGACGACGGACAATATTGATCGAGGCTGAGGGTACCAGGACTGGAGGTAGCTCGGAGGTGGACATTAGACGAGGCGTACCGCAGTGATGTCCGTTTGAGAGTTTTACCTACCCTTCCAGTTGGATCCTTGGTAGGTGTTCACAGGAGATGTTCCAGTTTACTTGTACTTCCCAGTTTTCTTGTACTTTCCAGTTGGGCTTGTATTACGGCCCCTTTTTCTTTCTGTACACATCCTATTTACTATATAGTTTTACTTTGTGCTTGTATCCTACTTTGAGCTTAGTTTTGTGAGTTTACAAGTTATAAAGGCAATGCCTTCCCAGTTTTAGGGAATACGCCTTTTGGTGCTAGTTTCCAGCCCTTGGCCTATGGAAGGCGGGCTTGGGGTAGTCACAGCACGGGCCCTGGAGGATGGGTCGTGACACTACCACCTTTCATTTCCAATATGAATGATATTAGTTTTAAGATATTGTTCTTATATACTAATTGTTTCCATGAATATAATTTCAATATCATGCCAAGAAACATGTGATTTTATTTTTAAATTTTGAAATAAAAGTTGTTTCTTTTATAAATACAACATATGTTATCATATGGGATATTTAAATAATGTTATTTATGTATTAAAATATGAAAACCAAGTATTGGAAATAGATAATTAATCATGTTCACATGACTCATATAACAACTGGCTATGGCATCACTATCTTGGTCATGTAAACAATAAGCATTTTATAGTGATCTATCAAGATGGTTATTTAGACTCTTGTGAGCTAAAACCAATTGAAAATATTCGTGCTTGTTTACAAGTAAAAATGACCAAACTACCATTTAGTGGACAGGGTAAAAGGTCCACAAAGATTCTAGGATTGGTACACACTAATTTTTGTGGATCATTTATAGTAGAATATATAGGTGGGTATTCTTATTTCATAAATTTTACTAATGACTTGAGTAGATATGGTTATGTCTACTTAATGAGGTATAAGTCCAAATCCTTTGAAAATTTCAAATAATTAAATAATTAAGTAAAGAATCAACTTGGTAAGAAGATGAAGAAGATTTTATTAGATCAAAGTGGTGAATATCTTAACCAATAGTTTATCAACTTTCTACAGGAGTTTGGGATTCTATATTAACTCACTCTACCTTACACACCATAGTGGAATGATGTTAGTGAAAGGAGGAATCATACCTTGTTATACATGGTAACATCTATAATGTGTCATGAAAATCTTACATTATCCTTTTGGGGATATTCATTATAAACTGTAGCATACACACTAAACGGAGTAAGAACTAAAGAGGAAAATATAATTCCCTTTGAGTTTTGAAGTGGAAAGAAACCCATTTTGTTGAATATATGTATATGGGGTTACAAGGCATTTGTTAAGTCCTTCTTGGGAAACAAACTATCACCTAGGGGCACAAAGTGTATCTTTATAGGTTATCCTAAGGAAATAAAGGGGTACTTCCTATAAAAGCTCTCAAGAAATAAAGTAATTATCAACAGAAAAGTTTTCTTTCTTGAGATGGAGTACATACTCAAAAAGGGTAGTGGTAGAAATATTGAATTCGATGAATTTGATTCTCAAGATACATTAGATTTGGTATAGGAACAGATTTCATAGGTCCCCATGGAATAAGTTCTTGAAACACAAGTACTGTATAGGATCACTATAGAGGTAAGAGAACTAGAGATATATAGTTATCTAGTCACTGAGATGGTGGCTCATTATTGTTTGAAAATGAAGAACCTCTCTTCTAAAAAAGAGGCAGCAAAGAGATCAAAACCTACAAGATGGAAAGAATCCATAAATCTAAAATGGATTCCATGTATCAGAACCAAGTTTGGGTTTTGGTTGATGCATGAGTTGATGTAAATCTCATAGGGTGAAATGGGTATTCAAGAGAAAATCGAACATGAAAGGTAAATTAAATGCTTATAAATCAAGGATAGTAGATAAAGGGTTTAAACAATATTAAGGAAAAGACTATAATGAAACCTTTTCATTAGTTTCCATATTTAAATCCATCGGAATATTATTTGATATAGAATCTTACCATGACTATAAAATTTAGAAGATGGATGTCAAAATATCTTTCCTTAGTGGGTACCTTCAAAAAGATATCTACATGGCACAACTAGAAGGTTTTTTGACTCCAGGAGATTCCAAAAAAAATCAAGTTATTGTGATCCATTTATGGATTGAAGTAAGCATCTAAGTCATTGAACATTCGATTAGATGAAGCTATAAAAGAATTTTATTTCATTAAGAAAAAATGTGAGTTGTGTGTTTACAATAGGTTTAGTGGGAATGTGGTAGTTATCCTAATAGTATATGTTGATGACATATTACTTATTGGAAATGAAATACCAGTCTTATAGTTTGTTAAGGACTGGTTAAAAAAGTGTTTCTTTATGAAGGACTTAGGTGAAGCAGACTGCATTCTAGGGATCAAGATCATTCATGATAGATCCAAGAGGGTTATTAGACTAAGTCAAAGTAAATACATTGACTAGATGCTAAATAGATTTAGTTTAGAACAATATAAGAGGGTATTGGTTCTAGTGTCACATGGTATACGTCTTTCTAAGAAAATGTATCCTTGGAGACAATAGGATAAAGAGCTAATGAGTAAGATCTCATACACTTCAGCGATAAGATAAATCATGTATTTCATGTTATGTACTAGAATTGATGTTTCTTATGCATTGATTGTGGTGGTAAGATATCAAGATGATCTAAGAGAACAGAATCGGTCTGTTGTTAAGGGTATCCTTAAGTATCTAAGAATAACTAAGGATATGTTTCTGGTGTATAGAGGAGACGATAAGCTAGTCATCAGGGGTTAAAATGATTCTAGTTTTCAAATAGATTAGAATGATTTGAAGTTACAGTCAGGATATGTTTTTTTCCTCAACTGAGGATCTATGAGTTGGAAGAGTTCAAAGTAGTCAGTTGTCACTGATTCTATAGAAGAGTCTGAGTATATAGCAACTTATGATATATCCAAGGAATTCATTTAGATGTAAAACAAATTCCTGGATCTTGATATGGTACCTAGAATTAAAGACCCTATCATGGTGTATTATGGTAATATTACAGTGGTGTATCATGAAAAATAGATAAGGTCACACCAATGGACAAAGCACATACTCTAGAAGTATCACCTCTCGAGGTACTTTTCTTAGAGGGGTGAAGTTGTAGTAAGTATAGTTCCCATAGAAAAAAATGTGGTGGACCTCTTGAATAAATTCCTATATCAGTAGAACAATTGGTACCATGTGAGAGCTAGTGGATTAAAGGTTGTTAGCAGTTGGCTCTAGTGAAAGTGGGAGTCTATTGGAGTTGGTGCCCTAGAACCAACATTTATGTACTTAAAGATAACTTGTATTGATTTTTTGAATATTAATAAAATATTTATCACATCATGATTTTTATTCTAGAAGAATCTCGTCAAATGGTTTATAGAATGATTTATTTTTATATAAAATAGATTTTTGAAACCGATTTAAGCATCCAAATTCATGAAGATCACAATTCAACACATTAACTATAAAAAATCCTTAAAGTAAACTTTTTATACTATTGAAACACTTAAAAACTCTATTTTTAAGTGTCAAGAACATAATATTCAACTATCAGAGGGTTTGCATGGAACCACCTACCATAATTGATGAAAACGTTGATAACTAAAGTGAATATAATATAGGATAAGAGAAACAATCCTAAAAAGTAAAGAAAAAAATCCAAACATTAAGAACCCTCACCATAAAAATAGGGTAACAGAAACCCTAGGGCGCCATGGATATGGGGAGATAAGAAAACCAAGAATAAGAAAGGGTTGGGCTATGGGAGAGGAGAAGAACCACTTACATGATGATCTCAAAGTGATTATTTTTGAAAATTCTACAAAAATCAAGTGAAGGTGGAAAGGGAATAAAGTTCACCATTCGAGGGGGTTTGGTGCATTTGAAAATGGAGAGAAAAGTAGATTTATGGGGTAATAAATCAAATTTGGGAATTTAAGGAAATTCATTTTTTAAAATTCTTGTAAGACCCTATTTTGTTTCAACCTTCCCCTATTGTGACATGATAGCCCTCACACCAATTGGGGTGCCTCTGTCTATGCTGAAATCATGGAGAGACATAACCTTTATGGAATAATTTGTCTATAGTCCAGAATTGCATACATGAGGAATGGATCAGTTGCGGAACGACCATATCTGGTCACGGCGCAATGGGTCTGTAGTTCTAAATTGAAAACCACTCAAACCACTCGAGAGCCTTCAAACCCTAAAAATATCATAAATTAAATGATCAAATAAATTAAAAAATTTAAATATGTACCAGTGACCCAATGGGTGTCACGTATATAGAACTTTCTCATAAGGAAAAAAATAGAGTTTTGTGTGCTAGATGACCCACCACATATACCATATGGAGTGTCATACACTATTTAATTAGTATACTCGGGACATATTTTTCCTATTGAATCAAAATTATATAAGGTAGATAAGATACCATGTTTGATAACTTTCATATGTTTGTTGATTTTTTATGTCATCCTTAAGGTTGAGCTAAACAGGGGTAGTTGGGAATGCTTGTAATCATGTGTTGGTTGAGATTTAACCAAGATAGGATGTAACCTATTGTATGATGGGTATAACATTTGATGTCTCAATTAAGATAGACTGATTAAACGTATGTACATATTGAGATAAGTTACATGTGATGTGTTTATCTATATGGGTGTGAGGCATGTGATGTGCTCATCCATCTTGGTTAATGACATGTGATGTGTTCATTTGTATGGTCATTATATACTTGGTGAATCAATAACATGTGAATAATCTAAATGGGATAGACATACACTGTGTTCTGTGGTCTGTAGCATCCCGTGTTTTTGAACCATAGAAATTTTACAAAGTAATTTGAAATTTCCATTTGGTGGATGGTCTATTTTCAAGACTTGGATTCAGAATGTAAATCCAAGCTTTTTAATACTTGGAATTGTTGTTTTAAGATTGGTCTTAATTACTAAGAGTTTTCATAGGTGTTCGTATTAGTTTTAGGAGTGTTTGGCCCCAAAAACTCGGTTTTGGGAGAAGCAGACAAGGGCACATGGTTGGAATATGATTAGTGCTAACCGTGCAGCACAACTGTGTAGCTAGTTTTGTATAGGGACATGGTTTGTTGGAATTGTGAGGCCTCTAGGAGAAACTATGAAACTTAATCTAGGAGAGATGATGGTGTCATATGGTTTGGTATAACCATGAGAGAGTAGGTACATATCCATGCAAGAGATTGTAGGCATGTTGTAGAGGTGAAATGCATGAGTTGTGCATGGTTTATCAAATCATGCACTAGGCATATGAGGGGAGTGTCCCTTTAGAAAGTGTTGGCACACATTTGGTGCATAGTTTAGATAACCATACATCCAAGCTATGCACCTGATTAAAAGGGGTGAAATTACACATTTACCATGTTTTATTTTAATCTCCCTCCTCTCTTTTCTTCTCCTTCACATGCACAGCATCCCTCTGCTCGACTCCTCCTGTGGCACTCCTCCTAAGCATGGAGATATCTCCTCTATTTGATCTCTAAATAAAAAAATCATTAAGATCATTAGAATCATATCAATAAGTCTATGAATCCTCATGCTTCTTATTTTGTTTTCCCTTGCTGTATGGAATGCCAAATCCATGCGAGCTAATTCTCCATATTTTCATGGTGTTTGTTTATTCCTTCAATTTATCTCAACCCAGCTTGAATCAAAGATCAATATTGTATAATTGGACCATCCTAGGCATGATTTAGGTGGTATCGTGCTTTCTCATAAATTTTATCATGTCTATGAAATACATCATTGTGTCACATGCCGGATTTTTCATGTGTCACCTCTTAAATAAAAAATTAATAATATAAATGCTTATGCCTAAATCCATATTGCCTTTTAAAATTTAAATTCACCAATAGTTTATGACTAACTTGACTCAAACCACCCCTTTGGGTGTGTTTCTCATATGCCTTGACCTTTCTTCATTGTATTGGAATTTAAAAATCACCCTTCGAGGTTTGTTGACTTACCCCATCCAGATTGAGACGCTAGATTGAGTTAAATGAATAATGAATAGTGTAGGTGTTTCCCCCTTATCTTAAGATAATTATCTATAATATTCTAGATCCATCCCTTATGAGATAAATGGATAACTAGAATTTAGTAGAATGTTTAAGGTGAGGATTTATGATATTCAGGCATAGCTTCCTAGGGTATGGCATCCCTATTAATTTATGATATTCAAGCATGGTGTCCCCAGTTGATTAAGGTATTTGAGCATGGAATCCCCAATTGATTGTGATATTCATGCATGGTTTCCCTTATATTATGATTCATGGGCATGGCGTACCTCATGAATTCTGATTTACGAGCATGTAATCCCTCGTCATTTTATGATATTTTAGTGACTATGCATAGACGCCTAAGTTACACCTCGGGTCCTACCCATTCATAGTATCTATATATATATATATAGATATATAGATATAAATTTCACTACATATATAGTTAATATATATACATAAATACCTATTCACATATACAAATATGTATGGTATCACTTACTCGGAGGTATTCCATCTTAGGGTGAAGCAGGTATTGTTGTCCAAGTGTCCATTTAGGAACCCAAGTCTGTATTGTTTTTATTTATTTATTTACTACCTTAGTATCATATGTTCACACTATTGTATTTTATATTCACAAAATAGATATAATTAGACACTGATTTTGGTGACATACTGAGTATATACCACATCCTGTTTAGGTCGCCATTGCACTAGGGTACCCGAAAATCCCTCTTGGTTGTAGGATCATGGTACGGATTTAGCTTGATCACCACTTTTCTTTTCATTCCATTACTATATACATGGGGGATTTGGATCACAATACTGATTAAGATCTCTGAATGCTCATGGAGATAGTCTTTAGGGGATTTTTTACTTTTCTTTGTGAACTGTTATGTATTACTTGTTGTATGACTTCTACTTATACATCAAAACATCACATGGACATGCATGGTTGTGTTATTATTTAGTGTTTTCCAATTTTTAGTATTTTATTTTATCAGTTATTATTATATTTCTATACCTTTTATTTATATTTATTTCATTATTGATTGTTTTATTATGTTATATTGTTGTGTCACACTAATCATGAGGGTATAGTCTCCCCACCATAGCATCATTGGACCCTCACTGCTAGTCAATAGTCTCCAGTGTATGGGGATGTTCAGTTGAGGCCACGTGACTGACTGGATCAGGTATCGTTTCAATAGCTCCCAGATTGGGACGTTACAAAGTGGTATCAAAAGGTATTTTTATTTTGTATCATTGTTTTGGGCTGGTAGAAAGGATATTGGGAATGTGTCGGTGCTTGGTAAATAGTCATGTCTGGGGGTGATCACCCCACACATTTGAAAAAGACCAAGTGGCCAGGAATGTGATTGTTGTTCATTTTGTTCATTATTACAGTTGATTATCATTTCACCTTGAGTTATTGATGTACTTTTTTACTTATTGATTTATAATATTGTGGTATTTTACCCTTGGCTCAGTATGGAAAGGAAGTATTGTTATATGCATCATCATAGGAATATAGATATTCACATTCCATGCATATTCCATGTCATATAGGTTTCATTGCTTGATTTCCTGATACATGTTAGATGTGCTTTGTCTGATTTGTTAGCCTTCTTGTCTGCATACCCTACTTTGGTGATTATTCATCATGCTTGCCTGTATAATATGCTTTGATGGATTTCCTTCATACATGATTTTATTTACTTCTATTTGATTTCATATCTGACTATAATTATGATATAATGTTGGTTATTAGAGTGTCAGCGTCAACCTAAATGGTGTTTTCCCATATAGCTTGATAGTGGAACCTTAACTAACCAATCATTACATGTTTGAGCCATGGTCCATTGGTCACATGGGATGAGGCATTTATGGTTTCAATTAAATGGGTGTTAATAATAGTTTATAAGGTGTATGTTCCCTTATAAATTGGTAAGGGTAACCCATATAATTAAACCATTAAATATGAACTTTCTATATTTTAAAATCAAAGATAAAACCTGGTTGTAGCTACATGCATGCCAATTATAATTTATAAAGTAAAGTATCTTTATAAATTGGGAATGTTCATGCATCTAATTGAACCATAGTGTGTTGAATTGTAATTATTATTAGAAATGGTTTCCTTATAAAGTATTATACCTCTATTACTTGGGAATGAAGACCCGTATTAATAAATTCTTAAATGCACAACTAGTCCTAAGTAAGTCAGTTGGGTCATGTTTCTTATGAAATAAAAACATTAAGGGTGTTTTAAAAAAATCCTGAATAAAATAAAGGGACCCTCATAGATCACCCTTATCTTTTATTCCTTAGTATTTAAACACATGGGGGTATTCTTATGATAAATGGGATGGTTATTTAATGTTTTTTCATCTGATTATATGGTTTTACATATAATTGTATGGTGAAATATTACTTGACTAGTCCCTTCTTATTAATAAAAGACTCGTTATCTACTTTTGAGTTGTATTATATAAGGCTTTGGTTAATTAAAATTCTAATTTCAACCTAAAGTGTGTTTTCCTCTATAGATTGGAATTGAAATGTTCTTTAACTAATCCTAGTTGTGAGAACCTTATAGATAAATAAAATGGATAAAAGGAATTTATAAGATAAATTGCCTAATTATTACATGATGTCAGCTAAATAATAATGCTTGAAATGAAGATTGAAATGAGTTTTTTATGTGTCATGGGGCATTAGCTAAATAAAGTACCAAACACTTTTTATTTATAACCGGTACACGATGTTCTTTAAACTAATCCTTTTTAATGTTTAATATAAATGTTTTTTGATGTAATGTCTTAAAAGATACATTTTAGTGGTGTTCATGTCTTTGAACCTTGTGTAAGGGTGTTTTAACTCTTTCCATGAGTTTTTCTTTAGAAGGGAACATGAGTGTTGCTTGTAGACTTATTCTTATATTTATTGAGCTTAGAAATTAGTCTGGTAATCCTAGTGACCTTTTTTGTGTGACCTATTTGTAGGATAAAAGCTTTGTTTTTTAGTAAGGGGCTTGCCTACGGTTGGTATTTCCCTCATAATTTAAAGCATCACTAAATTCTTGTGAACTATTTCAGACATGGGGTGTTGTTTGGGTGTCGTTTTTCTCAAGTAGAACTCTTAGTGAGGAAACAACACCCCCAAGTCAATGGTTGGTCTTTCGGTAAGTTGACATTACTTAGGGATGTGTACATCATGTAATGCTCAGATTTAGTGTATTATACGTGCTTAGGGAACTATCAAACACTTAGTAGGTCATGTGACCCATATTCTTTTTCAAATATAGGATTACTCAGTATGTCATCATCTAGATTAACATTCTAGGGATAAAATGACCCTATGCTAAATCTTTGGTGCATGCCATTGGATATCATGATGCATAAGGCTGATAAGCCTATAGATAGTGTCAAATGATTTGTCATTGTGCTAATGAAATTATCAGGTTAGTACGTGTCAATGCACATGGTACCCGTTGAGTTTTCAAAATGGTAAAGTGACCCATATGAGTTTAGTGGAAATCATTTAATCCTTTAGATATTATGCTTTGTTCACATGTCATCTTTGAGGTAGAGTGACCTAAGCGTTGAAGAAAATATGACTCATCCTAATACTTGGGATGATGTGGTAAAAGGACCAGGTGTTGTGACACTATCGGTCATTTTGGTAGGGCTTTTATGCCTGAAGTTGATGGTGTGCATGAACGTAACATGGAAGGAGTTTCACGCATACGTCGAAGATCTATCTTGACCTGGTGTTCTTTTAAGTGTCTAGTTTCCTTCTCTTTTCAAGTTTGCACTTGGTAAGAGCATGTTGTCCACATCCAGAACCCGTGTTCGGGTTGGATGGAGTGTGCATCATGGAAATGAATCTATTCTTAGTAAATAATGATTAGGAAACTCCTAAAAGGTGGGGAGCATCATGTCAAACATGTTTTAGTGTGTCCTTCCAAGTAGAGGGATCACAACTGTAAAATACCATTTGAGAGTGTCCATATTTTCTTTTGAAATCTGTGAGGCTATTAGTTTTGGTTACCAAGTCCTTGAGATGATACTCGAGATAAAAACCTGGTTATGGGTTTTGTTTCAGTCTGGATGCTAGATTCAGTCTTGGGGTGCGTGAGCAACCCAAGAATGTAACGCTTCTAAAGCATGTTGGTGCTTGTAAGGCAGCACCATGATAAAATGGTGGGTTGTGTATGAAACCTTTAAGGACACCATGATTTGAGGTTGGACTATGGTGGGTGGTTTTGAAACAATCACGGAATTCCTTTGTAGTGGGGGCATAGTTTTCGGTTAATGATGATGTGTAAAAAAGTGCAGTCGAGCTTTTCCAAAGAAGCCGACCAGTGATGGTTTGATTGTTCTGTTTATCGGTATTTGGATATGGTTGGGTGTAAACTATGTTGAGCACTTCATCTTGGATATGATGGAAGTGTCTCGGGCCTCATTGGTAATTGTTGATAACCTCTTGGTGTACCCCTAGTTCAAAGATGATCATGTCCCCTATCTTGACATCATCCTGGGTACACACTAAGAGAGTGTCAGTTATATATCGATATGAAGAAAGAATTAAATGCCTTGTTGGCTTGATGAATAGGATCTTATCAGAGTGCTATCTGGTAGCATGAATAATATTAGAGGCCAAGACTGTCCTGAGTGATATTGGGATTCTCATATAGGAAGGCCTTGGATGGACTCGTGGACACCAAATGATTCTCTGACTTGACTTCCATGAGTGATAATGTTGTTGGGCTCAGTCTGTGTTCTCGATACATGGATGTTTCACCTATGTACTGACATGTCACATGTAAATAATGGAGTATGGACTACCTTGGATGAGCTCATTGGACTCTAGTAGTTGATTCCAAGGTTACCCTAGACTAAGGTCGGGCTCGTATGATATGTTTTAAGTGTGACAATCCATGGATGTTGGATTGAGTATGCACCTATGTTCGTGCAGTGGAATGACGACATAAAAAAAAATTTGGGTTAGAGACGTCATCGGATGCCAGTTATGGGATTCAGTGAGCCTGCTCTGGATAAACCTCAAAATGCCTTGGGATAAAGGCATTGTACTCAAGTTTCAAATGCATTGGCTACTAAAGACATGCATTTTCAGGGATAGTAGGTCGGTAGTGGCACGAATTGCTTTCCTCTTTTTTCGCTGGATGTAGTAGATGAGGAACTACATCAAGCACTTCATCGAGATGAGATGAGTGAAGTGTATGGTTGGTCAGGGCTTTTCTTGGAAAAGCCGGTGTAACTAGGCTAATTTTAGTCAATTTGAAATTGACTGTTCGACCAGTTGAAATTGTGTCAGGAGCTTCGTTTGAATGAAAAGGGTATAATTATGTAGGAAATTCCAATGGTGAAAGTATTGTGGCTCGGAGCCATTCAAATTTAGAACTGGAAGTGGCAAGCACCATAGGGCGGTTGATGAAAGTGATGACGACGTGATTGTATCTTGAGTTATAAAGACTCAGGTAAGCATCGTCTCAATGTTTAGTTTCGGGTTTGAGTGTTTGCTCGAGTTTTAACAGCTTATGTGCCGCATGCTTAATGTGATGCTTGGAGGTGTGTTGGGCGTTTAGAAATTCCACACGACCATTTGAACGAAACTTCACAACTCAAGTAGGTCGGGTATTGTTTTTGTTGTTTCCCCAAGTCTTCTTAGGGAGAAGAAGTTCTAAGGTGGGGATATTGTAGCTTCCCATATTTTTGAACCGTGGAAATTTACCAAAGGAATATGAAATTTCTATTTAGTGGACAGGCCATTTTCTAAACTCAACTTCGAAATGTAAATGCGAGCTTTGGAACACTTGGAAGTGTTGTTTTGAGATGGGTTTTAAGGCCCGAGAGGTGATCAAGTGTTCGGGTGAGTTTTGGGAGTGTCAGGCCTTGAAAACTCTGTTTTGGGAGAAGCAGACAAGGGCACATGATTGGCGCACAGTTAGTGCTCACCGTGCGGCACAACTATGTGGTCAGTTTTGTATAGGGACTTAGTTTTTTGAAACCATGAATCCTTTAGGATAGAATGTGTAGCTTCGTCCAGGGGAGTTGAGGGTGTCGCACGGTTTGGTATAACCATGCAAGAGGAGGCGTATAGCCATGCAAGAAATTGCATACATGTTGTAGAGGAGAAACGCACAGGTTGTGCACGGTTTGTCAAACCACGCGCTAATCGTGCGAGGGGGTGTCCCTTTAGATAATATTGGTGCACAGTTGATGCATGGTTTGGCTAACAGTGTGACCAAATCATGTGCCTCATTAAAAAGGGTGAAATTACCCTTTCCTCCTTGTTTTCTTTTAATCTTACTCCTCCCTTTTCTTCTCCTCCATGTGCACAGCAGCCCTCCACTCAACTCCTCCCTTGGCACTCCATCTAGGCATGTTGAGATCTCCTGCGTTTGAGCTCCAAATCAAACGTCATCAGGTGCGTTGGAAGCATATTGATAATTCAATGACTCCTCTTGTTTCTTATTTCATTTTCCCTCACTATATGGAATGTTAAATTTGTGTGAGGTAATTCACCCTATTTTCAGAGTGTTTTTCTATTTCTTCAATTTATCTCGAACCAGATCGAATTAAAGCTTGATATTGGAAGAGTGGGTCGTCCTAGGCATGAGATGGGTGGTCTCATACTTCTATTTTAATGTCTACCATGTTTATGAAATACGTCGTTGTGTCACGCACTGGATTTTCCATGTGTCACCTCTTAAATGAAGAATTAATAATGTAAATGCTTATGCCTAAATCCATACTGCCTTTGTGCATTCAAATTCATCGTTAGTGGATGTCTACCTTGACTTGAACCACCCCTTTGGGTGAGTCTCTCATATGCCTTGACCTTTGTGCTTAGTCTTGGAATTTAAAAATCGCCCTTCAAGGTGCATTGACTTACACCTTCCAGATTGAGACACTAGATGGAGTTACATGAATAATGAACTATGTGGATGTTTCCCCTTAGCTTAAGATCATTATCTATAATACGTTAGATCCATCTCTCATGAGATAAATGACTAACTAGAATTAAATAGAGTGATTAAGGAAAGGATTTACCTTTGGGATTGAGCAAATTATTTAATGGAATGCTTGACTCATCTCACATAGTAAATTGGTAGTGGCATGGACCTTTCCATGACCCTCTAAATTTACTTATAAATATAACGGCCCCAATTGTATAATCGAATTGTGGGATGACATGTTTATGGACATGACCTTACTTGGTTCTTATAATTAAATTAAATTGAACGAACATGATGAGTCGTATCTCAGCGCGCGCGCACATATATATAATATGGCTCATGCTTTGTTATTAAATGTGCATGCCTATTTTATATTATAATATGTGATACTTGGGTATGGAATCCCCTAGTAAAATGTGATATTCAAGCATGACATCTCCATGTGATTATGATATTCAGGCATGACTTCTCAGATGATTTATGATATTCGGGAATGATGTCCTTGGACATGACGTCCCTATTGATTTATGATACATGGGCATGACATCCCAGAGCATGGCGTCCCTATTAATTTATGATATTCGGGCATGACATCCCCAGTTGGTTATGATATCCGGGCATGGCGCCCCTCATGAATTCTAATTTACGGTCATGGGGTCCCTCGTCATTCTATGAGATTTTTAGTGACAATGCATGGATGTTTGAGTTATACCTCAGGTCCTGGTCAGTCATAGTATCTATATATATGGCTATAAATGTAACTACATATATAGTTCATATATATACATATATACCTATACACATATAAACATATGTATGGTGACACTTACTCAGAGTTATTCTGGCTTAGGTCGAAGAAGGTATTGTCTGTTGGGTGTCCATTTAGAAATTCGAGTCTATCTTGTTTACATTTATTTATTTACAGATTTAGTATCATACATGCACAAGTTGTATTTTATATTCACATACTGGATAACATTAGACACCATTGGTGGTGGCCTACTGAATATATCTCACTCTGTTGGACCGCTATTGCACTGCATTATCTGAACAAGCCTCTTAGTTACAGGATTAGGTTCTAGATTCGGCTTGCTGCCGATTTTCTTTTCATGCCATTACTCTGTACACGGGGGCTTAGGAGCACAAGACTGAGCCGAAGCTCAGGATACTCATGGAGATAACCTTTGAGGGAATTTGTTCTTTTCTTTGTCTATTGTTATGTATTACCTGCTGTATAGCTTTTGCTTATACCTTATAGCATCACATGGACATGCATGGTTGTATTGTTATTTGGCATTGCCTAATTGTAAGTATTTTATTTTATCAGTTATTATTGTTTCCCACTGTCTTCCCTTTACACTATTTCCGTTATTGATTGTTTTATTATGTTATACCGTTGTGTCGCTCTAATCATGAGGGCATAGTCTCTCTATTGTACCACTATTGAACTCTTGCTGCTAGTCGGTAGCCTCCGACATACGAGGAGGTGCGCTTAAAGCTATGCGACCGACCGGCTCAGGGCACTGTTTCAGTGACTTCTGGATCAGGATGTTACATGGTCACTTGTTGCCTTAGACAATGAGATTATATGACTATACATATTTTATATCATACAACTAGTGGACACATATATATGGAGATATACGTGTTTGGTTGAGTTCACATCCAAATTCATCGTTAGTGGATGTCTACCTTGACTTGAACCACCCCTTTGGGTGAGTCGCTCATATGCCTTGACCTTTGTGCTTAGGCTTGGAATTTAAAAATCGCCCTTCAAGGTGCGTTGACTTACACCTTCCAGATTGAGACGCTAGATGGAGTTACATGAATAATGAACCGTGTCGATGTTTCCCCCTTAGCTTAAGATCATTATTTATAATACATTAGATCCATCTCTCATGAGATAAATGACTAATTAGAATTAAATAGAGTGATTAAGGCAAGGATTTACCTTTGGGATTGAGCGAATTATTTAATGGAATGCTTGACTCATCTCACATAGTAAATTGGTAGTGGCATGGACCTTTCCATGACCCTCTAAATTTACTTATAAATATAACGGCCCCAATTGTATAATCGAATTGTGGGATGACATGTTTATGGACATGACCTTACTTGGTTCTTATAATTAAATTGAATTGAACGAACATGATGAGTCGTATCTTAGCGCGCGCACACACATATATATAATATGGCTCATGCTTTGTTATTAAATGTGCATGCCTATTTTATATTATAATCTGTGATACTCGGGTATGGCGTCCCCTAGTAAAATGTGATATTCAAGCATAATGTCTCCATGTGATTATGATATTCAGGCATGACTTCTCAGATGATTTATGATACTCAGGAATGATGTCCTTGGACATGACGTCCCTATTGATTTATGATACATGGGCATGACATCCCAGAGCATGGCGTCCCTATTAATTTATGATATTCGGGCATGACATCCCCAGTTGATTATGATATTCGGGCATGGCGCCCCTCATGAATTCTGATTTATGGTCATGGGGTCCCTCGTCATTCTATGATATTTTAGTGACAATGCATGGATGTTTGAGTTATACCTCAGGTCCTAGTCAGTCATAGTATCTATATATATGGCTATAAATATCACTACATATATAGTTCATATATATACATATATATCTATACACATATAAACATATGTATGGTGACACTTACTCAGAGGTATTCTGGCTTAGGTCGAAGAAGGTATTGTCTGTTGGGTGTCCATTTAGAAATTCGAGTATGTCTTGTTTACATTTATTTATTTACATATTTAGTATCATACATGAACAAGTTGTATTTTATATTCACATACTGGATAACATTAGACACCATTGGTGGTGGCCTGCTGAATATATCTCACACTCTATTGGACCGCTATTGCACTGCATTATCTGAACAAGCCTCTTAGTTACAGGATTAGGTTCTAGATTCGGCTTGCTGCCGATTTTCTTTTCATGCCAGTACTCTGTACACGGGGGCTTAGGAGCACAAGACTAAGCCGGAGCTTAGGATACTCATGGAGATAACCTTTGAGGGCATTTGTTCTTTTCTTTGTCTATTGTTATGTATTACCTGCTGTATAACTTTTGCTTATACCTTGTAGCATCACATGGACATGCATGGTTGTATTGTTATTTGGCATTGCCTAATTGTAAGTATTTTATTTTATCAGTTATTATTGTTTCCCACTGTCTTCCCTTTATACTATTTCCATTATTGATTGTTTTATTATGTTATACCGTTGTGTCGCTCTAATCATGAGGGCATAGTCTCTCTACTGTACCACTATTGAACTCTTGCTGTTAGTTGGCAGCCTCCGACATACGAGGTGGTGCGCTTGAAGCTATGTGACCGACCGGCTCAGGGCACTGTTTCAGTGACTTCTGGATCAGGATGTTACATGGTCACTTGTTGTCTTAGACAATGAGATTATATAACTATACATATTTTATATCATACAACTAGTGGACACGGATATATGGAGATATACGTGTTTGGTTGAGTTCACATCCAATCTTTTCTAGAAAAGGGAATGCTCGTGTGTGGCCTTTTCAAACCCTGCACACAAGGGACCCCCCCCCCCCCCACACACACACACAAAGAGGTCACTCCAGAGAGAGCTCAAGCAATCGTTGTCAGGTGATATGGCAGAACATTCCGAAGAGTGACATCCTGATCGACGATGGTTTGACGCATCAATCCGTCAGCACAAGTGAGTTACACCTCATTTTGCCCACCCAATTAGGGATCGGGTGACTTGGCAAGACGAGTGGATTTGGGGGAAAGAGAAATTCACCCAAGAACGGGCTCCTAGAAATCGAATATTGTGCCTCTCAAAGGCATCATTTTTTATACCACATCCTTCACATCCAAACTATTTATAACTTTAGTAGCATGGTTGTTTTGTTAGAGGCTTCAGTTAGCTTGCAATTATGGATTGGGGAATTAATAATTATTATCAACACTACAAATGTTTATGGGTTTACATTTTGTGGTTGCATGAATGATGATTAAGTTTAGTTAATATGTTATATTTTTTTTAAGAGAATCCCCGAGAGTGGACTTTTCGAACCTTCCACACTCGAGAACCCCCCTCCCCACGAAGAGGTCTTCCGGAGAAGCCCCAGCCGGGAAGGAGCCGTTGCCAGCTGAGATGACATTGCATCCCACGGGGTAACACCTCGATCGGTGATGGTTCGACACAGCAATCCGTCAGCCAGGTGAAGTGCGCCCATTATGCCCACCCGATGAGACACCGGGTGACCCGGCAAGACGAGTGGTACATGGGAGGCGGAAATTCGCCCAAGAGCAGGCTCCCAAGAATCGAACCCCAAACCTCACCGAACACCGTTGGTATGGCCCTCGACCCTACACCACTACGCCACCGCCGAAGCGGCAAGTTTTGTTAATATATGTTGTACAAAACTGAGCTACCCCCAGAGTTTGAAATGATATCCAAAAAGTTTTTTTGATGGGTTTTCATAAATTGTTATATATGATGTAACATGTGGTGAAAATGAATGATATCTGATTTTAGTTTTTATTTTGATTTTTTATTTCAATTTCAATTCCCAACATAATTTCAATTTCAATTTTAATTTTTTTAATTTCAATTTCAATTTCAAATTTGAATTTTAATATTAAAATAAAATTAAAAATCAAACTTTGAATTAAAATTTAGATTTTGTCTTCACTTTTACATTCAATTTGAATTTGAATAATTCATTTTTAATTTCTCTTTGATGTTAAGTATAAATATAAATTTTTTTATCTTCAATTACAATTTCCATTTCTATTTCAATTTCGTTTTTTATTTTTCATTTTAAAATTTCATTATTAATACCATTATAAATTTATCGATTTATTTAATTTCAATTTCCATTTCCATTTCAATTTCGTTTTATATTTCTCATTTTAAATTTTCATTATTAATACCATTTTAAATTTATCGATTTTATTATTTATTTAAATTTTAGTTTTAATTTCAATATCTATTCCATTTTCCAATTCAATTTTAGCTTCAATGTTAATTTTCATTTTCAATTTTAATTTCAATTTGCAATTGCGTCTATTCATTATTACTATTATTTTCATTTTTTTTTCAAAATTCCAATTTCAATTTCAATAAAAAATTCCATTTCAATTTAATTGTAACATGAATATATAAGTAATTATATAAACATTACATGTCCACATATCTTGACATTGAAATTACTGAAGACTGTAGTTGTTACATACCAACGGGCAAAAAAAAGTATTTATTTTATTATGAATTCCATGAATTTGATGCAATTAGCAAAATAAAATAATATAGAATTCTTGCCATGGATCATCCCAAAACGTATTTAACCAGAGTGGAATTCCAATTTTATTTAAAAAACAAATAAATAAAAAAACCTACCGACAGACAATTATTTTTATAAAAAAATATTTAATTTTTTATAATGTAAAAGATATAGTGATTGGGGATGGGAAAAGTTGTGTCCCGCTCTCCCTATCTAATTAATAATATAATATAATATAGTATATATATATATATATATATAGTTTCCCGATAGGAAATAAGCAGGTATGGAGAGAAAATCTAGGAAAGCTTCCTTTGAGATTCGTTTGCTGGACTATTTGTTAGCCTCTACCCTAAAACCAAATAGATGTATTGGAGTTTTCTAAATATTATAATATTTATTTTTGAAATATTTTTCACCTGTTTAGAAACTCAAATAGTTAATTATAAATATATTGATAATGTATTTTATTACATCAACATCTTACTCTTAAATCATTTACAATCGTAACTATATTAATGATTACTTTTTAGTTATTTAGCGTGAATTTAAATTAATTCACAACGCCACATGACTAGTAAATTGATTAATTAATTATTAAAATATTGAAAAAAGGTTTGGAATGAGGGTCGGATGTGATAGCTTCAATATTCATGCATGCACCCACACACAGGTAGAAAAGGAATGGTGGCTCCCACAATGCACCCAAGCAATATGTAAATCATTAAGCTGAAAATATTTTTTTTTGTTATTTTCTAAAAATATTTTAAAAAATATAATTATATGAAAAATATGGTTATTTTAATATTAATAATTTTAGTTTGATGATTATATTATATATATGTTTAATAAATTATGTTTGGTTGGAGGAAATGTTTTTTATTTTTTCATTATTAAAAACATTTTAAAAAATGTGTTAAATTATATTCAGGAATTTAAGAAAATGATAACAAATTATATAGGCTTTGTTTTTATGAGGTTGTATTTAATTGACATAATTGAAAAAAAACATTTTTTTATTTTCAATAAACTAGGTTTGAAGCGTGAGGAGAACATTTTTGTGGCCACTATCATCAAAATAATGTCCACAAGAAGAAATTTAAATCAACTATCTTTAAGCCTCGTTTAGTACACAAATACATGGTCATGAAAAGGAGACATAATATACTCTTATGGTGTCTAGTATGCATGAAACGGGTTTCCAAGGAACCCACGATTCCCTAACAATGGAATTCCAATTTCTCCCGTTGTATAATTGAACCGAGCAGTGTTCATGGAATTATGATATTTGGATGACTCTATCCCATCCCACCCATTGTCGGCTTTCCCCCCCTTCATTGTCTCGATGAGTTTGTGCTTCTTCTTGCTTCCACGGATCCAACTCTTCTTATTCACACATCGACAATTTCTTCTTCTTTCTCCATGTTTGCTTCTTCTTCCCATCTCGATGACCCCCATCATCATCTAGTTCGTCTTCCTCATCACCGACATCACACCCATGTCGTCATGCATTATCCCTTGCCACCTTCCCATTGTCATTGGCATTCCTTACGACCATCATGCCCACCCTCAATGGATTTACAGGCCGACATAGATTTTCAAGACCATTCAACTTTCATTTCCAATTTCTTTTCCTATTCCCTTCCCAATTCATTTCCCATCAAAACCTCTTATCGTGTACCAAACAAGGCCTTAGATGATCTCCAATGCATTATTATATTAAGTAAACAACTTAATAGGGATTAAATGATTTCACCCTCAGATGATGCTTACCCGGTAGTTGTGATAATGCCCCCCAGGTGGCCCAATCAGTACAGATCTCCAAACAATGTTTCATCTACATTGATCCTATCAAGATCAACATCCTCACTAGCCCTCCCCATAATAGGCAAAATTCCGCTCTCAAAATTATTCAGGGAAGTGATAGATTTAAGGGATGTCTACCTTTTATGTTTTAAGCATGAAAAGGTTGGTCACATACCTATGAAATGTTCTTTATGATAATAGGAAACTGATGAAAATGTTGATCTACCAAGAAGATCGCCAAAACGATTTTTTTATTCCGGAAAATCTAGTCAAAACCAATTCTTAACAAATTTATATGAAAGTCTCGGTGGGGAAGTTTTATGATAAAAAACTGTTGATATGGGAATTTTAAATGAATAAGAAAATGTTGAGTTCATATATCATTTTTAGCATTGTTTGGATGCATCTAATGATCAAGTCACAAAAATAAAAAATTGAAGACGATGAAGTTTTTTTATAAAATGTTGTGTTAGAGAGTACACGCAAAGTGGTAGTGTCACGACCCGTCTTCAGGACCCGTGTTGTGACTACCCCAAGCCCGCCTTCAATAGGCCAGAGGCTGGCGACTAGCACCAAAGACGTAAATCCCGATAAAAAGGGAAGACGTTGCCTTTATAAAATAAACAAACACCACAGAGTACGCAAGCTGAGTAAACACTAAGTAAACTGAGTACAAAAGTAAGTGTTGGAAAGTAAATGGGTCAGAATACAAACCCAACTGAAAGTAAAGTACAATTGAAAAGAAAGTACAACAGCTGAAAGGTAAAGCAGCAACTCCGAGCCGTCCTTTGGAAATCCCACCTAAAGGGTGGGTACAGATAGTCACCTCTGCTCCACGGCTCCAGTCGTCTGCTCCGAGTACGTCCCGTCCAGTGATCCACCTCCTGGTACCGTCCAGCTCCACGAGCTCCCACCTCGATCAGCGCTGTCCGTCGTCTGCATCCAACACAACGTAGTGCGGGCATAACCCGTGCAGGGGTGAGTATACGCTACTCAGTAGGGACCCCGAGACCCCCGAAGGTCTCCCAGAATCCACGAAGGATAAACCACAATGAAAAGATACAATCACGGAGTATCAACCAACCCTACTTAGGTATATGCCCATACATATACCTAAGTCTTCAATTCCAGCTCGACTCCAGCACACGAGCCCAAGTACAACCCAGTCCACACAGGAAAGTAAAACTCAATCCACACAGGAAAGCATAACTCAATCCACACAGGATAACAAGTCAATCATATCGAAGATAAAGATTGAAAGTCAAGACTCAGCTCACATGGGTATACTTCTATTTCATACAGGATCGATATGTACTAATTCCCGCAATGACCCACACAGGATCTGACCCACACAGGATCGGTATGCGCTGACCGACACAGGATCGCTGAGCGCTGACCCACACAGGATCTGACCCACACAGGATCGGTATGCCCTGAACCACACAGGATCGCTGAGTGCTGAACCACACAGGATCGGTAGTCGTCGCTGTCGAACACACAGAGAATTCCAGTACAGTAATCGATGCAGTCGCAGTCGCAGTCGCTCCCAGCTCTAGGGTTCCCGCACACAGGATGCTCGTTTCCAGGAGGGTCCGCTCCACGAGTCAAGGGGTCGATACATCAACTGTCACGAAGTCCAGAGTTGATGTATCACAAAGTTCCGTCTCGTAAAAAGGAACTCAACGTGACAGACGACGCGTCAATCGAACGCCCGGTCTGAGAGTTATTGATCTTTTCGTCCCAGGGACCTCGTTAGTTTTTAAGTCAAAACCAACCCAACCATACTCCAACTACGTCCAAACCTCAAGCGGAGTAAGCCAAAAGAACCGTCTCACTAAGAGGAAACCAACAAAGTCGACGGATCTTCAATCGGACGTCCGGAGCTCAGGTTATAAGCGTTTCCGCTCCGAGGACCCGGTAGGTTTCATGCTCGAACCAACCCGGCTATACCCAAAGTTATCCGAAACCCTGAGTGTAATATACCGAAACGACCGTCTCGATCCGAGGATCGCTACGCAACTGATGGTACGTCGATCGGAGGTCCGTAACCCAAGTTATGGGTCTTTGAACGAAACTGACCGAAAGTAGGGGGTTCGGGCCCGGTCCGACCCGGCCCGATACCCCCCGGGTCGGCCCGAACCAGGTCGACCCGAGCCGGATCCGGGTCCGGCCCGGTTGGGCGCGGCCCGGGGCCCGGCCCGGCGCGAGTGGCCTGGCCCGGCGCGGCCGGTTCAGCGCCCGCGTGCTGAGCGGACGTAGAAGGGGGGGGGGGGGGCGCCCCCTGTTTTCCCGAATCGGCGGACCCCTGTGGGGTCCGCCCTAGCTGGTCGCCGGGGGTTACAAACCCCCGGCCTTCCCGATCTCGGCCGGCCGATGAGCCCCCGCGGGACCCCCGCGGGTCCCGCCTTCCAAGCGCCGGTGGCCGGCGGTTCCGGCTGCCCTCCTCTGCACAGCCGTGACCCTTGTCCGACCGGCACCGCGCTATGGCGCCGCACCCCTCCAACCCGGCCGCGGCCCTCCATGGTGCTCTGGCGTGGCGCGACGGCACCGCGCCCCTCCGCCACGACTCGTTCTTGGCCGCGACTCCCTTCTGCTTCACCGGCGTGGCGCGACGGCGCCGCGCACCTTTACCGCGATTTACCTCAGTCCCGCGCGGTGCCGTTGCACCGCGCCGTTTCCGTTCCAAGCCACAAGATATTCAACAACAAAAAGGGGAGGAGGTTCGGCCATGTTCGTGCGGTCCGACCTCCTCCGTTATTTTGATAACAAGCGGCCAAAGAATTAACGGAGTACATCAATTAATTTCGAACGTAAAAACAAACCCCTGCCTTGAAGAAGTTGTCGAACGATGATCGTCGCGGGAAAACGGCGTCACGAGGGTGGTTTCCATGACGACATTGGCGAGTGTTAAAGAAGAGGATGACGTCTCACACCGGCTGCAGAGAAGGAAAAGATCGACACGTCGTCTCTCCTTGGTGCTCCGGCGTTCTTCGCGTTCTTCAACGAGGAAGATGATGTTTTTCAAGACTAGAGCTTTCTTCTCCAATCCTTAACACAACCAATCTAACCCAAAAATAAAATAAGTTCCACTTATTTTATTAAGTTATGCCATGAGTTCAAAATTTAAAAACTAAAATCCATTAATTGAATTAATGTGTTGGCTTGATTAAATGAGAGGAGAGGGAAAGTCACATCATTAAATACATGGGAGGTTTTAAAATGAGTTTAAAGGGGTTATGGGGAAATTGAAAAGGTGGGGGCTCGTGTGGGTCACACCTTCACTAATATCCTAACCAGAGGAGTTAGGATTAAGTGGGTCCCACCCCAACTTCCTCACATGGAAGTTAAACCACACAGTAGAGAGAAATAAAGTTGTAACACAACTTTATTTCACTTAACACTTAAACCACTTAGTAAATAAATAAAAATAAAATTGTAAAACAATTATATTTTTATTCCTCACATTTTTATCATCTCCTCCCGAGCAACGCACCTTCGAAAAAGGTGTCCCTAAGCAAATATCGGCGCTGCGGTTTCATCGGTGCCCTCATATTTCGATTTCGAGCACTGATTCAAAAGTTAGAAAAATCCCGCTCGTTCGTTCACTGAACCTACCCGAGCTAAACTTCGGAAATTGATTCCGGGCACTCCGGGCCTCAAAATCATGTGCCGTCAGAAACTGCGCACTCGTAAAATCCCAAAGAATTTAAGAAAAAAAATCCCTTGTAATTTACGGGTCTTTACATTACTCACCTGAGGGCTTTACGTCCCCGTAAAGATACATCACAACTAGGAGAACAAATGAGGGAACTGAGCACGCATCTGAGCCTCCTGCTCCCACGTGCTCTCCTAGAGGTTCCTGTGTTGCCACCTGATGCACACTAGAGGAATCGACCGCCCGTGTAGGGCCCGCTCCTGTCGATCCTCGATCTCCACCGGGACCTCCGCAAAAGTCGCCCCGTCATCAATGTCCAGCTCCCCATGGTCGATGATATGCGTCGGGTCATGCAGGTATCTCCTCAGCTGAGATACGTGGAAGACGTCGTGCACCCGGTGCAACTGAGGTGGTAGAGCCAGGTGATAAGCCACCTCGCCTATCCTGTTGAGAACCTGGAATGGTCCGATGAAGCACGGAGATAACTTGCCGCCCCGGCCAAATCTTCGTAATTCATGCCGAGGTGACACTTGTAAGAAAACGTGGTCGCCATCCTCGAACTCTAGTGGTCTCCGCCTCTTGTCAGCATAAGACTTCTGTCGGCTCTGAGCTGTCCTCATCCGCTCCTGGATGACCTGGACCTTCTCCATCGTGGCTTGGACCATCTTTGGTCCCACAAGTGCTGACTCCCCAGGGTCTATCCAGCACAGAGGTGATCTGCAAGGTCGGCCGTACAATGCCTCGTATGGTGCCATCCCGATGGTGGAGTGATAACTGTTGTTGCACGCAAACTCCACCAAGGGTAGGTGATCCTCCTAGCTGTGACCAAAGTCGAGGACACATGCACAGAGCATGTCCTCAAGAGTCTGAATGGTCCTCTCAGTCTGGTCATCCATCTGAGGGTGAAAGGCGGTGCTCAGGCATAACTGCATCCCGAACGCCTCATGCAACCCCTTTCAAAGCCGGGAAGTAAAACGAGCATCTCGATCGGAGACGATAGTCGATGGCACACCGTGAAGTCGTATGATCTCCTGAACGTAGAGACGTCCCAAGCTCTCCACTGAGCCCTGCTCTCTGATAGGTAAGAAGTGGGCCGAATTGGTGAGTCGGTCGACGATCACCCAAATGGAGTCGTGACCTCTGGAAGTACGTGGAAGCCCAGTCACGAAATCCATAGATATCCCGTCCCACTTCCACTCTGGGACCTCCAAGGGCTGTACCAAGCCTGATGGTACCTGGTGCTCCGCCTTCACCTGCTGGCATGTGAGACATCGAGAAACGAACTCTGCCACAACCTTCTTCATACCCGGCCACCGGTGCTGTTGTCTGAGATCCTGGTACATCTTCGCTACCCCTGGATGTACCGCCAAAGGGGAAGTGTGAAACTCCCTCAGCACCTCCTCCTGTAATGTAGCTGGTACCACAGTATGTCCTCTGAAAAGGACGACGTGCTCTCCTCCTACAGAGAATCCATCAGGTGCCTGTCCTGAGGATATCTGTGCACGTCGTGTCTCACAGTCAACGTCCCCATGCTGTGCCTCTCTAACCCGTTGAAGAAGTGGAGGAGTGACTGTGAGTGACTGAAGAAAGGCTTCTCCATCTCTATCCACGAAGGATATCTGCAAAGCAGCTAGCTACTCTGTCGCCTCTCCAAGTAACTGAATGCCCGTCCTCCTACAGAGAGCATCGGCTACTACGTTCCCCTTTCCAGGAGTATAGACTATCTCAAAGTCATAGTCCTGGAGGAACTCGAGCCATCACCGCTGTCTCATGTTCAGGTCCTTCTGCGAGAAGATGTACCTGAGACTCTGGTGGTCAAAGTAGACTGTCACTACTACACACTGGGCCTTTATCAGCGCTAAAAACCGGCATTAACAGTGCTAGAAAAGCGCTGTTAATGCCGGCGTAGATAAAGGGGGGGGGGGGGGGTCCCCTTTATCAGCGCTCCGAGAAGCACTGATATAGGGGAACTTTATTAGTGCTAACAAAAGCGATGATAAAGGACCGCCTTTATCAGCGCTTCTCTTAGCGCTGATAAAGGGTTCCTTTATCAGCGCTCCTCTAGCGTTGTTAAAGGTGTCCTTTATCAGTGCTAAAAAAGCGCTGATAAAGGCCCCATCGCCTGCACCAAAAAAATAGTACCTGCACACCTGCACACCTGAATACCTGCACAAAGTAGCACATGCACACCTGCACACCATAGCACCCGCACCCAATATTTTTACTGACAATGGTATATACATTTAATTAACATCATGAATACCAAAAAACGCATTTCTATATACATTTCAAACATTGTTTTACATGGTTACATTTACAATTATTCAACAACAGTTATAAACATTCATGTTTCATCCTTTGATATCCGTGATCCGCTCTCGACGGTATTTGTTGCCGAACAAAGCATCCGAACTCAAGAAAAAAAATTCACCTATATAAGAAAACAAATATTATGTTAGTAATGCAGTAATGAAAGAAATTAAAAGAGTAATATGAAAGAATACATTAATATGGAAATGTGAAACTAAAATATGAAATTTTAAACTCAAAAGTTTTCATTTTCATAACAATGAAAGGGAATAATGTAAAATCAATATGTTTTTGATTGATTTATCTCATTTAATAAATACTGATTCTTTATATAATGAAAATCTTTACCGGTCACACCGTGCGTCGGTCGGATTGAGGTGCGGTCGATTCGTACACGTCACAAATGACTCGTGGATCGTTGTCCTAAAGTATCAAAACAATCCGAACGCGTTTGCTCAGTTTGGCGTATGTCATTGGTGTTGTTTTCCAAAGTCTATCTCAATTTGAAACTGATATCAGACACTTTTAGTTATACCGGTCACGTCGTGCGTCGGATTGAGGTGCGGTTGATTTTTACACGTCAAAAATGACTCGTGGATCGTTGTACTAAAGTATCAAAACAATCCGAACGCGTTTGATCGGTTTGGCGTATGTCATTGGTGCTGTTTTCCAAAGTTTATCTCAATTTGAAACTGATATCAGACACTTTTATCCATACCGGTCACACCGTGCGTCGGATTGAGGTGCGGTCGATTCGTACACGTCAGAAATGACTCGTGGATCATTTTCCTAAAGTATCAAAACAATCCAAACTCTTTTTCTCGGTTTGGTGTATGTCATTGGTGTTTTTTTCTAAAGTTTATCTCAATTTGAAACTGATATCAGACACTTTTAGCCATACCGGTCACACCGTGCGTCGGATTGAGGTGCGGTCGATTCGTACACATCACAAATGACTCGCGGATCGTTGTCCTAAAGTATCAAAACAATCCGAACGCATTTGCTCAGTTTGACGTATGTCATTGGTGTTGTTTTCCAAAGTTTATCTCAAATTGAAACTGACATCAGACACTTTTAGCCATACCGGTCACACCGTGCATCGGATTGAGGTGCGGTCAATTATTACATGTCACAAATGACTCGTAGATCGTTGTCCTAAAGTATCAAAACAATCCGAACGCGTTTGCTCGGTTTGACGTATGTCATTGGTGTTGTTTTCCAAAGTTTATCTCAATTTGAAACTGATATCAGACACTTTTAGCCATACCGGTCACACCATGCGTCGGATTGAGGTGCGGTCGATTCTTACACGTCAAAAATAACTCGCGGATCGTTGTCCTAAAGTATCAAAACAATCTGAATGTCTTTTCTTGGTTTTCCGTATGTCATTGGTGTTGTTTTCCAAAGTTTATCTCAATTTGAAACTGATATCAGACACTTTTAGCCATGTCGGTCACACCGTGCATCGGATTGAGGTGCGGTCGATTCGTACATGTCACAAATGAATCGAGGATCGTTGTCCTAAAGTATAAAAACAATCCGAACGCGTTTACTTGGTTTGGCGTATGTCATTGGTGTTGTTTTCCAAAGTTTATCTCAATTTGAAACTGATATCAGACACTTTTAGCCATACTGGTCACACCGTGCATCGGATTGAGGTGATGTCGATTCATACACGTCAAAAATGACTCGCGGATCGTTTTCCTAAAGTATCAAAACAATCCGAATGCGTTTGCTTAGTTTGGCGTATGTCATTGGTGTTGTTTTCCAAAGTTTATCTCAATTTGAAACTGATATCAGACACTTTTAGCCATACCGGTCACACCGTGCATTGTATTGAGGTGCGGTCGATTCGTACATGTCAAAAATGAATCGCGGATCGTTTTCCTAAAGTATCAAAACAATCCGAATGTGTTTTCTCAGTTTGGCGTATGTCATTGGTGTTGTTTTCCAAAGTTTATCTCAATTTGAAACTGATATCAGACACTTTTAGCCATACCGGTCACACCATGCGTCGGATTGAGGTGCGATCAATTTGTACACATCAAAAATGACACGTTGATCGTTTTCCTAAAGTATCAAAACAATCCGAACGCTTTTGCTCAGTTTTCCGTATGTCATTGGTGTTGTTTTCCAAAGTTTATCTCAAATTGAAACTAATATCAGACACTTTTAGCCATACCGGTCACACCGTGCGTCAGATTGAGGTGCGGTCGATTCGTACACATCACAAATGACTCACGGATCGTTGTACTAAAGTATCAAAACAATCCGAACGCGTTTTCTCGGTTTGATGTATGTCATTGGTGTTGTTTTCCAAAGTTTATGTCATTTTCAAACTAAGTAGTAGGAATTCACTAATCTAAAGATATGAAACATAAGAAATGGAGATCATAGATTCTCAATAAGTGTAAAGGGAGATATCAATGACCATATAAATATAACATAAGTATTAGTAATTCACCTTCATTGTCCTATTTGTTTACATTCTTCCATCAGGTACGATGCCCATTCGTTTCTAAAGACATTTATATCATCTTCTGAATAGGAGTTTTTGCGACAGTCATAGTAGTACTGAAAAAATATAAATACACAAAGGATTAATAATTATTTTAAATAAATTAGTAATTATTTTCAAAAATACCTCTTCAGGGATGCTAGTTTGTTCATGAAATACGATCTCTTTCATAAATTTACAAACATAATAACTGCAGTCCTTGTCATTTGTTTGTTTCAGACACTGCAGAAACATCGAGAAAAATAAGTAATTTGTTTTGATATGTATTTGGATAGTGAAATATAATTATATATACCCAGATACTTCTCCATTTGTAGATCTTGTGGGCATTGTCGTCCTTACACCTTGGATTCATTCCAGCCTTTAGACGATATTCATACACCGCCCTATCATAACAAAATCCTCATTAAAAGATAATATAAATTATATAACTAGATATGTAGTTCTAAAATGTTGGATCTAGTGCATTACAAATTGACAATCGCCATCATCTGTGGTCGGTTAGTTGGATATCCATGCAGTGAATCTAGAAAATAAATCTTTGGAGTATCCAAATTGACTGCAATGAGCATCCAATGTTCCCTAAAAACACAAAAAGAAATAAGTACTGATAGAAATGAAAATATAATTGATATGATTAAAATGTAGAGTTTTAACCTTGCATCGTTGGTATTAAAAAGAGCATGTCAGTCGTAATTCTTATTTGAAACGTTCTGAGCAGATTTGACATCAATTCAGCCTGAAAATTAGAATCTATTTCTGTTCGTTGTGTAGAAATGGTGTGAGGACTAACGAGTCCAAATTTGTATTCATGGGAAAATCCCTTCAATTGTTTTTCATATATACGCCTGTGAAAAAAATGAGATGTATTTATCCATAATTATCAAAGTATATCATCTTCTGTAAAATCAAATCATGAAAACATACCTCATGTATACATTTATAACTGAGGCGCCTAGCCAGCCGTATGTGATGATCTCAGAAACAGCGTCAGCACTAACGAAATCTATTATTTCCTCTCCGTACATATCTTTTTCACAAACAATTGTATGACTCTTTCCGTCTTTCATTTTCATATCCACATGAGCTTGCAATGATATTAAATGTGGATATAGAACGGGCGGGGTGAACGCGCTCTCAGTAGATCATTTTGATCGGTTGGTTGATCCAATGTTGGAGCCGCTCTTTTGTTTTAGCTTCTCCATTTTATCCTTCTGTAATAACATTCATCAGTTCAACCATTTTCTAATTTAATGTTAAAGGTTCTGCTTGAAAAATGAACTGGAAATGAATACCTCCTGCTCGACATGTTTTTTTACAAGATTCGACGGCCATGCAACGAATGTTCCAATAGCTTTTTCCACCGTATGAATGTCGTCATCATCATTTGGCACGGGTAGCTCGGCACTCGGCTCATGAGATACGTTAATCGACACTTTGACATGACCAGTTGGAAGTGGTCTGGAGTGTAGCGTGTCATTCTGCATATTGAACACCATAGCCCTCGCTACAAGGCGATGGGTGGGAGTTGACAGATATAAATCACAGTCATTTCACCCTACAGAATATCATTACATGAAAGGTATTAGTGTCTATGTGATTCACATCTCACAAAAATGAATATTATAACATTGATTACCTCGGTTAAGTCAGGTCTTTGAGGGGAATGGCTCGCCTCAAAGCTGGTGAGGGGTGGATCTTCTCGCGGGGGTTGTTCTTGAGTTGTTTGTTCTCTTCGCCTCTCCTCCATCAAACTCGTTAGCATCTTTCTCTGAGTTTGGATTAGTTCTTCAAGGGTATCTACTTTATCTCTCATTACATGCAATTCTTTAGTTTGTTCATCCTCTTGTTTTTTTTTCTGAAAATATGTCCGGGGTGACACCCCAAAACCCACACCTCTGACGCGGCCATACTGTTCTGGTTGTTTCAAGGCCATTGAAAGTATGTCTGCATCTGATGCGGGTGTTGTTGATTCCTGTGACTATGTCAAATATAAAATATGAAAAAATAAGTAAGCATCGTTATGTAATAGTGATTTAAAGAAAAACAAGTTTATATTATGTCATACTTACACATGTTTCCCACACTTTTTGTGTGTTTTCATCTATCAGTTTCCCATATTTATTAACACGAGCCTCCTTCCATAGCACATGGCGTGGAATGGAAGTGACTTGAGATTTTGCTTCATCAATCTACATATAAACAGAGAAACATGGTTACAGTGTTGTTTTATGTCACATAAAATTATTACAGTACTTTTAAAATACATACCAATTGTTTTTCAATTGAAGCGTACCCCAACCTTGCTTTACGGTAGGGGTACGCTGGTTTTGCTACCCGTTCTTTATTTTCAGCACTCAGTTGCTATTTCATAAATAAAAACCTATCAATCAACGTGATGAATACAAGCAACGTTACACAACATGTAACCAAACACAATGTACCTGAAAATTCTGTTCTGCACGACGGTTGCAAAATGCATCCCACATTCCTTGGGATATCAAGTGTGCATAAAGAGGAGGCGGGTGCGGCTTGATTTTCCCTTCGGCATCTTTCAAATGATGTTTCGTTAAAATGCTGCGAAAGCCTCTATGAATCCTTCCTACCAGTCTGAAAACATATTCTTTGTGCAAAACATCTACTATAAATGAACTCTACAAGAGATGATGAAGGGTTAGTCAATATTTCAATATTTTATTTTATTTTAATAAATTAAATAGATGATATCGTAATGTTACCGTAATCTCTTCCCACATTAATGTTTTAAACCCGCTGACAACATGGTGCCACGACTCTACGTCAATTGGCACGCGTTGTTGAGTGATGATTCCAATGTAGCTACTAAACATGGCTTTGTTGGGGTTTACATGCTGACCTAGCTTATTTCATCCCACCTCATATTTGATGCCTTTTGCTTTTGCCTTAAGACTTTTTGCTAAAACTGTCAAACTACGACGCACCTGTTGTAACACCCCAGGTAAATAAAGAATATGACATTTTCATATTTATCCATATTTGTGAATAAAATATTAATATGACTTTAAAGGGGATGCTATGCTCGATGGCGTACCCAACACGCAACAACGAGTTTCTTGGGAATCTTACGTTGCACTCTAATAATAAAATAATATTATTTTAAATGGCAGTTAACATGTAGTCGTTGTATTGGCGGGAATGGATAGAAATAACTAAAATATGAATATATATGTTTTTTTAAATGTTTTTACATCTATCCAAAGGCTTAAAATACGGAAAGAATTCAATTTTAGGCTTTTATAACCTATTTTTCACTAAAGGTTCACTTATTGCCTTCTGATGGCGAACTGTCATTAAATATATTTTTGATCACTCTTATACATTCTTTTGGACCAAATAAAACTCTTCTTTAGAATCGGGACATCAAATTTTACTTTGTGTAAATTTTTGGTATTTTTCCGATAAAGTTCATTTTTTAATGAATAGTGTAAAATGTTGTATTTTAATTCAAAAACTCTTTTTAATCTAATTTATTTATATTATTAGATTATCATTTGAATTTTTTTTAAAGTAAAATTATAAAATATTTTTACCATTAAATCCAATAGTGGTTGTTGGAATTTATTTCACTTTGAAATCGGACTTAAACTAGTGTCAATCTTTTGATACTTATTGTTTCATAAAAACACGCTATTTGCTCTGACAGCGGGAATTAATTATTAAATTAATTAATGTGACTTATATGTTTTGAATTTTGTAAAATAGACTTCATTTTCGAATTCGGAATATCAAATATAGCTCAGGGTGAATTTTTGGGATTTTTCTGAAAAACTTCAATTTTTGATGAATAGTGAAACCACTAAGTGATACTTATAAAAACTGATTTTTCCGTTTAAATGAAATTTTGCCATATTTGTGTTTTGAATTTCAAAAATCCGACATACATGGTTGTCATTAAGAAGTAAAATGTGGTTCAATGGGATAAAAATAATTTTTTGGTGAATAGTAACTTATTAAGTTTTTAATCGCGATTAGTGGTAATTAGTGTAGTTTAAGGTAAAAATAATGCTTTAATAAAATAAGATGAGCTTGACACATGTCCTACCCTCATTGGTTGTGTCATGGCCGACCAAGACAAGCCATGGGTCAACTTGGGGACCCCATGGAGACACTTTGGTTGGGAAATGACATAAATAACTTTTTATTTAATGTAAAAGTCAAAATGACACAAACATCATATGTTTTACAAAAACAATTTTTACATGGGGTTATAATGATCAGATTTTTGATTATAAATAGTCATTGGAAAGATAAAAATATTTACTAAATCATAGTAATTTTTTTATAATTTTTAGACATTAAATAAATTAAAATATATATCACATAATAATGATGCAGCGATGACATCATTATTTGAAGATTTAAATAAAATGGAAAGATAATGTAAAATCTATGAACTACACATGTCCAAAACTTATTGGATGGGTGGATTTCGAATCCTTATCACCTTATCCACGAATTATATCAATATGAGACCTTTTAAAACCGAAACACATTTTCAAATAAAGTAATATTTCTTTACTTTCCAAAAGTGCCCCTCCTCTCCTCTTATAAAAGGCCCCCACCTCTACCTCATTTCACACACTCCTCAAGCCTTTGGCTCGGCCAAAACCTGCCCATTTACTCTCTCCAAATCCCTCTCCTCATCCCAGAGGATTCCCTTTGGGCAGAATCCTTTCAAAGGAAGCCTTTAGGCTCAAATCAAAAGGAGATACACTTTTAAAGGTAATTCATTCTCTCATGTTCATTTGTTTTATTTTGCTTCTCCAACCCCCTAAACTCTTTCTATTTACTTATTTTGTAACAACACCAGTATCTTCAATATACTAGGATGTTTTTATAAGATTTATTCGAGCTAAACTCTCACACAACTACATCAAATGGTTATAGAACATACAGTTTCCGTGGATGGCGAAATTCTGCCTCCCGAAACGATGATTGTTCAATACTCATTTAACACCTTCAAAGGTGGCCATTATGATGTCACTATTTTTATATATGATATATAATATATTTATTTTTTCCTTAAGGTTCTATTTTTTTTTTCATTTTGGGCATACCTTTATGGTTTCCATTATGGGTAAACGCGATATCTTCATTTAAGGAAGTGCGGACTACCGCCCCCTCAAAGTGATTTGATTCGTTAAATACCATATGTGGGACGTATAAAGGATGGAACTATGATATTATATATGATATTATACTGTAATTATAATATACCTTTATATAATTATTATTCCATAAAATATTAAATAGAAATGAAAGTAGCGTTCATGCGTACGTACGGCTTACCGTCTCTATGAACGGTGCATTTCATTTCTTACCTCTAAATGATTATGTAATGTTATAAATGCATGCATGTACTAGATATATATGACATATATGATATCCAAATCATGAATATAATTCTGGATATAATAAACATTTGACCACACGAACAACATGTAATTGTAAGAAGTCCACTTTCGACTTAAGAACCAAATATCGATAAAACAAACATTATTAACTTAGATGTTTACATAATGTTTATAACATGGAAATAAGTGATCTAATAGGAATAATGAACTAGAAAAAGGTTCTTAATAAATTGGAAATTAACTCAAGTTTATTATTCAGGACGTTAAAGAACGATCGAGTCAAGTCGGACCCGAGGTAAGGGATCCTACTCCTCTCTTTCTTTTTAAGTACACACTTTTATGTCGTTCCTTTTAAAGCTCATCTTTCTTGTTATTGGTATGATATTTTATATTACATTTACTGTAATTATTATGTTCATGTGATGAGAGACCCTATTCTCTCTCATCAATCTATTTTGGAAGTTTTAAGTGGCGCCGATAGGCGGCCGAATTTTCATAAGAGATCTAACCTCTCTCTTTCTCTTTAAGTACTCCCCTTTATGTCACTTCTTTTAAGATCCTATTTGTTATGATGGGGGATGTTCTTTCATATTCCTCTTTCTTTACATTTTGTTGTAATGTGATGAGATACCCTATTTGATCTCATTAATCCGTTTTTGGAAGTTCTATGTGGTGCCGTTAGGATGCCGAGTTTTCGTAAGGGATTTTTCATCTCACATTTATTCCCATGAGATTTATGCTACATTTGCCACAATTTCTTTGAGTGGTGTATGTACTGCCATTATTCTACACTTTGTGTAATATAATTTCCTTTATGAGTATTTACATCAATGATTTATTGTCCTTCTTTCATGGGGTGTATGTTTTGAAAGATACCCAAGTCGGTAAGGGAACCTTTCACCCTCCTCTTTTTTAAAAGACTTCTTTTGTTGGGTCTTTTAATTTACATATTGTTATGTTGGGATATGTTCTCATATATCCTTATTGATGTAAATTTTATGTCCAAGTGATGAGATACACTTTTTATCTCTCATCAACTCTTTTTGATGTGATGCCGTTAGGCTGTCAAGGGAACTTTTTAACCCAATTTCGATTTCTTTGGGTTCAACATGTAGTCATTGAATATGTCATCCATTGAATATGTGTGAATGACCTTTTATTGGTTTACACTTAATATCCACTTATATTGGGTGTATTTATATTTGTCACACATATTTTTGAGATCGATTTGTCCTTAATTTAAGGATACCTCCTTTATAAGGGATTTCATCACATTTGACATTTCTATTGAGGGTTCATTGTTGTTATGCACCAATTCACTATTATATGGTGTATATACTGTCCTTTGGAGTATTATATCATGAATCCATTTATTCTCATGATATTATAAAGTTCTGACTAAATTTTATTCCTCAATTATTGTATTCAAGTGTCTCTAATTTTGGTAAAACCCCTTTAACCAAAATATCGTTTTAAATGTTTTAATTATTTGTTCTTATTAATATACATGTTTTCAAAATGGTTTTAAGGATTTATTTATATGGATATTAATGGTTTAAAATTTTAAGCTTCAAGGTGGTATGGGACACTTTGATTCAAAATTCTCTTTATTAAATGTTTTAAATGGTTTTGGAAATGGTTTCTTTTTGAATGGATTCATTATTTCAATATAATAAAATGTTATATTGTGATTGAAATGTGGAAATGTTATGTTTCCTTTATGCATGTTTTATGTGATATATTTATGTTATGGTTCTTGGGCATTGTTATGAAAACGGGTGGTTCCGTGATAAACTAAGGGCGGGTGAGCCCGATATAGCTCTCCAATGCATTGGGTAACGCGAAGGAGTGAAACGTTAAGGTTTATCCAAAGAGATTTAGGGAATATACTGTGATGGGTATTCCAAACGTAACCAAGAGGGTTACTCCCTACGTAAGAATGTTATGAATGCCTCAAGTTACCTTTATGTCTTATGATTTCTATGATTTATTCATGATTTGATGAGGTATGTTAAAGTGCCTAAGTTTTATGGGTAAAGTATGATTTCATTCTTATGTATATATGAACTCATGTTTCCTTTCCATATTTTTATAACCCTTACTGAGCTTTTTATGCTCATCCCAAGTTTTTGAAATGTTTTTCACAGGTCAAGGGAAAGGTACATGATGTGATGATAGTGTCAAGGATGTGTCAAGAAAGAATCCATGTTTTATTTTAAATAGGTTTCCGTTGATGGGAAGAATGAATATTGTCTTTTATGTAACCACTTTGTTTAAATGTGGAATGTAATGCAAGTTTCATGATCTAATTCTCTAAAACTCTAAACCTGAAAAGATCCTCAATGTGTAATCTTGTAATAACTCAAGATTAAGTAAGGTTTAAGGCTGGGGCCTTATACCTGTTTTTTTTGTTTCACTGGGGTTTCATCGCCTACCATTTCCTCAGTTTCTGCATCATCATTATGTTTCTCTGAAGCGCTAGCATCGACACTGACACCAGCTGCAACAGGTTGAGAGACCTATTGTACGTCAGCAGTGGGACCAGCTACAACAGGTTGAGAGACCTGTTGTCTCTCAGCAGTGGGATCAGCTGCAACAGGTTGAGAGATGTGTTGTGTCTCAGAATTGGGTGCATCAGCAGGTGAAGAAGTCATTATCTGCAGAAATGGTTTAAAATTTAATTTAGATCACATAAAAGTAGCAACAAACAGATAATAACATAATGTAACACAATCTATATTACAATAAAAATCAATAACCTGATTATTGAACTCCATTTTTTTTAAAGGCTGAAGGGATTTGACCCCTCTATCAACTATCCATATCCCTTCATTGTGGTCTCCTCTGACATACAAAACGTCGTCTATATTGGGACCACTGCGAAATTATTGCGAAGTCCCAATGAAAGGGTCATCTTCTGTTGAATTTTCATCTGACCCTTCAACTGTTTTTGTCGATAACAGAAAAATTGACCAGTTTCGGTTTGCGGGATCTGGAACATAAAATACTTGCACTGCCTGTGATACCATTATAAATGGTTTTTCTTTCTCTCCTTCCTTACTGAAATCAACTTTCATGAATCCCAAATCATCTATTTTAACAGCACTCCTGTTATCAACCCACTTGCATTGAAATATCAGAACTTGAAATTCCGTACAATCCAACTCCCATATTTGTTTGATGATGCCAGAGTATGACATATTCGCATAAATTGGATTTCTGTCCTTAACACCGGAAACATGCATTGCTTCCGCCACAAGTGTAACCCCACTATTCTGCATGGTACTGTCTTCATCATGTTCATTAGTATAAAATGTATAACCATTAACTACATAAGCATTGTAAGATAATGCATACACACTTGGTCCTCCGGCTAGCCATCGAAGTCGTTCTGAAATTGACTTTGGATTTTCATCTGACTTCTTAAAAATATGATCTCGAAACCATCCTATAAACTGTCGATTATGTGTATCTGATATCCATTTTTCAGCCCTTAATGGATTCAAATGCCTAAGAATTTCTTTGTGGATTTCAACATATGGGTCAACGTCGAAACTGTTATGCAAAACATAAAGGTGGTCCTGCTCCCGATCTGTAATATTGATTGTGACAACCTTTCTTCCATAAATTCCTTCACCCTCAAGTCGCCCAGTGTGACGAGATTTCGGTAAGCCGATGCTTTCCACACCAGAAAAGTATTCGGTACAGAATTCAACGACTTCCTCAACAATATATCGCTCTGCAATACAACCCTCTGGCCGACTTTGATTTTTGACATACCCTTTCAAAATCTTCATATACCGTTCAATGGGGTACATCCATCTGTAATGTACAGGACCACATAGTCGAATCTCTCTCACCAAGTGGACCATCAAATGAACCATCATATCAAAAAATGAAGGTGGGAAGAAAATTTATAATTCACATAATATGACAACAATTTCTTTTTCCATAGATGGCAATTTCGTCGGGTCTATAACTTTGCTGCATATAGCTTTGAAGAAGAAACAAAGTTTCGTTAATGTATGGCGGACATTATTGGGAAAAATGCAACGTAAAGCAATTGGAATGAGATTTTGCATCAAAACATGATAGTCATGTGATTTCAGACCTTTTAACTTCAAGTCACTCATTGACACAAGGTTACTGATATTTGACGAATACCCCTATGGAACCTTTACGTCATTCAAGAAGTTGCAAAACTGATATCTCTCCTGCCTGGAAAGAGTGTAAGCAGTAGGAGGAAGAAATGTTCATTTTTCACCCTTCACTGGTGCCAACTCTTCTCGTATTCCCATCTCAACCATGTCCAACCTAGCCTTAATTCCATCTTTTGTTTTGCCAGATGTATTTAGCAATGTGCCGATAACACTGTCAAATACATTTTTTTCTACATGCATAACATCAATAAAATGTCTTACATACAGACAATTCCAGTATTGTAATTCAAAAAAAATTGATCTCTTTTTCCAACCGATTTTCGTAAGGTTTTTCGAAGTTGGTTTACCAAAAGTAGTGTCCACATTTTTAACTTTCTCAAACAATTGATCGCCTGTTAGTAGAGACGGTGCTGTACATTCTTCTGAACTTCCATCAAATGATGTCTTCCAAGAACGGTACTTATTTCGTCGCGGTAGAAATCTGCGATGTCCTAGAAACACGGTTTTCGATGAATGTTTCAACCTAATTGATTGTGTACCTTCTTCGCAAACGAGACAGCCTTGAGTTCCTTTAATGATATATCCTGACAAATTTCCATAAGCAGGGAAGTCATTTATCGTCCCATACAACATGACTCTCAAAGTGAAATCTTCCTTTTTGTAAGCATCATACAATGTAACACCTAAATCCCACAATAATTTCAAATCTTCGATCAATGGAGATAAATAAACATCAATATCATTACCCGGTTGTTTTGGTCCTGATATAAGCATAGATAACATAATGTATTTTCATTTCATGCATAACCACGGTGGTAAGTTATAATTTATCAACATAACCGGCCATGTACTATGACTGTTGCTTTGAAAACCAAAAGGATTCACTCCATCTGTAGATAACGCAAGACGAAAGTTTCTCAACTCGTTTCCAAATTCAGGATACTCATGATCGATTCTCTTCCACTGAGGAGAGTCTGCCGGGTGACGTAGTATCCCATCTTTAATTCTTGTATCTGCATGCCATGTTAATTGTTCTACAGTCTCCTCACTTCTATATAGGCGTCTAAACCTTGGAATGATTGGAAAGTACCATACAACTTTAGTAGGACTAGATTCATCTTTCTTGTATCGAGAAGCACCACACTTTGGGAATTCCTTAAGTGATTTGTGGTCCTTGCGAAACAGTATACAGTCATTCGGGCAGGCATGTATTCTTTCATAGATTATACCCATAGAGCGTAGCATTCGTTTGGCATCGTATGTTCGGCTCGGGAGCTCATTGTCTTCTGGGAGCATGTCATTCAAGAGGGCAAGTAGTTTCGTAAAACTATCATCACTCCACCCATTATCTGCTTTCAAATTATATAGCTTCAGTACGGCTGACAATGCTGTATATTTAGTGCAACCAGCATACAATGGCGTCTTTGCACAACTTTTTAACTTCTCAAACAATTTTGGGCAATCACGAAGTTCATCTTCGAAGGTCCTTGTCATTTTCTCAATACAATCTTCATCATCATTCACATCTGTAATCACATCCTCCATACGGCCATCTTCATTGTTCATGTTTGTAATCATATCAGATGATCCATAAAACGCAGTGTCTCCCCAGTCACTACTTACATTCGTTGTTTCCCCGTGTTTATTCCAACATGTATAACTTTGATCTATTCTGTGAGATATCAAGTGTACTTCCAACTCATCTGGACTAATTTGTTTTGAATAACAACAGCGTAAACACGGACAAAGGATTTGAGAAGAGTCACATGCATGATCTTTTACAAACTTGATAAATTATTTCACACCTTCTTTATACTCTTTTGTCAACCGATTGGCATTCATCCATTCTTTATTTATATTCATCCTATTTGAAATCCATAGGATGAGTATATAGGTTATAGGAGAAATGACTTCTCGAACCTTTTCTGGATAACCTAGAACTCCTTCCAAGGAAATAATGTGACCATGAAACAATACTTCTTAAACAAAATATGGGGAATTTATAATATTGCAATAAAGAAAAATCTCTCTAAAAACACCCAAAAAAACCTCCAGATTATCGGAGTACTCCTCCTATATATTGTAATACACCAAGAAGTATTCTAAAAAAACGAAAATGGAGGTGTCTAGAAAGATATTAAAGATCTAGTTCATTAGTTCCATGAAATAGATAGAGCATTGGTGATCCCAAATGGAATTCATAAATACTTTAAATTTCCATATCGACTTTAAAAATATATCTTTTGAGCATCCTCTTCCCAAACCCTCAACTGTTGGTACCCTGATCTCTAGAAAATTTTCAAAAACCAATAGAACCTTATAAGATGGTCAAACAAATCATCAATTATAGGCAATATGTAATTATTCATTATTGTCACCTGGCTATGACTATGGTAGACTGTTAAAATTAATAGGCTATGTTACGACTTCATTGAAAACAAAATTGGAAAATCTCATAGTGACATGATCATATAGATAGAACCATTTCCCTAAAGATCTTCTAGCTGATCTTTTAGCTCCTCTAAATTGGCCAGAGCCTTATGATGTGATGGAATGGAAAATGGGATCTTCCTGTGAAGCAAATAGATAGAAAACGCAAACACTCATTGGGGAGGTTATCCCATGAAGTCCTCTAGAAATGATTTTGTGTACTTTTCCATGACCACTGGAATTTCACATGAAGAACACTTCTCAACAACCCCAAGGAAAAACTTGGAAAAATGACATGATATGAACCATAACATAGAAGCAACTTGTCATACCCTCCATGGTTATAGATCACAATCTCCATAAAAGACATGGAATCTCCTGTTAAGAGTAAGTAACTGAACCCAATCAAGGGTTGTGTGACCACACCCCACCACGAGTAGTATCCCTTTAGTTATGTGATTATTTATCCATTGTTGTTTATATGATCATTTGTATATGTATGAGTAGTATCTTTATCATAAATTGTATTTGTGGTGTTAATGTGTCGAATTTTGGGATATAATGTGCTTTATTTTAATTGATGCGCTTGTTTGGATTTCTTAATATGTCTATTAATTTATCAATGAAACCCAAGTGGGGGATGTTAAATCTAAATTATGTGTCTTTAATAAGATACAACTAATATGACGTATTAATTAAATACATCAATTCATTGATTTCTGGGTTACTCTGCATTCATGGTTTAATGCATTGATATTTCGTATACCACGTATTAGTGAATATTAAACATTGAATTTTATTTGAATGATACACGATGAATTAAATCATATAATATTTAGTTAATGAAAGGTCATTATATCCTCATTTATAAAATCCTATTTAAACCGTTGCTCTGTCAAGTGTTTTTTGTGTGTGTGACATAATTATGAACAACTTGGTAGAAAGAGATAAGTATGTCTTCATTTGTCTTTTGAAGTAAATAAATGTCATTATTCAACATAAATAATAGACACATAAAAGATTCATGTTATTGTGTGTACAATTATCATTTTATGACATATTATAATCTTATATCTTGAATCATTGATTAATTAGGGATAATCCATAATTGCTATTTTCTAACATAAATAAGATCATTTTATATTATTTTATATTTTTTTAAATTAGTATTTAAATGAAAGAATTAATTTATAAAATTAAATTTAAAATCAAGATTTTAAATTAGTATTTAAATGAAAGAATTAATTTATAGAGATACTACTCATACATATACAAATGATCATACAATTTATGATAGAGATACTACTCGTGAATCTTTTTTTGGAGTGTGTTGTTCTGATCGTGAAGGGTGGAAATTGTGAGAGTGTCGTCTGTTTATGGTTAACGCGATTAAAGGGACCAAAGGTACTAGTTCATGAAGTAAGAGGATCACGAAGGTGCTTATGCGCGGTGGTTGTAAATGCATAGAGTCCGGTCTGTGATGGGTGAGATGGCAAGGGTGTGGTTCACACTGGGATTTCAAAGTAGTGGTTTTCTATGGAAGTGATCACGTAGGGGCAGGTTTGTGCTAGGTTTTTGGTTCGGGCAGTGGATCTTGTTCGTGTAGGGTCTGGTTCGTGTAGGGTCTGGTTCATGCTGGGTCTTGGTTCGCATAATGGAGTTTGTTCGCGTTGGGGCAGGTTTGCGCTGGGTTTCGGTTCGCACAATGGATCTTTGTTTGCGAGTGGGGAGTTATGCGGGTGTAGGGGTCTCGGTTCGTGCAAGGGAGTTTACTCTGGTTTTCACAGGAAAGTGTTGGTCACATTGAGGAGTTTCGTATGCGAAAGGGGTGGGCTTGTTAAGGGTTTTTCTCGTGAAGGATTCGAACGCACGAGGTGGTTTTTGCAGAGGAGATCAGCATTATGTTGGATCGCGAAGGGGTTGTCTCGTGCAAGTATCGGATCGTGAAGGATTTGTTCGCGAAGGATTTGTATGCATTGGAAATGCTCAAGTAGGGTGAGGCTCGCAAAGAATTGGGTCCACGAAAGAAGTGGTTTGGGAAGGGATGGCTTGTAATGGGTCTGGTTCACGAAAGATTCTGCTTGTGCTGAGTGTGTCCGCAGTGGGGTGTGAGCTTTATGGGTTTGATCATGGAGGGTGGACTCGTGGTGGGGTGTGGTCACACAACCCTTGATTGAGAAGGTGGTTGTCGGTGACCGGTGATTCCCTCTTACATCAATACCTTGGGAAACACCTAAAAATAGGTTGGTAGACTTAGAACAATAAGAATAAATCTGATATATTTCCTCAAACCCATCTCAAAATTAATAGCCATAAGATAATCATTCGTGGGGAGATAAAGAGATACATGAACCAAATGAAAACACCAAAACATAAGAATAACTAAATAAATCTAATGAAGTAGTGGGAAATCATAAAAATAACCCATAGTCAGGATCAAAACATAACCACAATCCCAAACCACCCATGGAAACTGAAGATTCAACACGAAGAATAGTTGTCCAAACACTTACCCATTCCAAACATAATTAATTCATGAAAATTCAATTTGAATCACCTTAAGGAGGAGGAACCGATGGCGGAGGAGAAGGAGGTGTCGATAGCGGAGGCACCGGAGGCAGCGCGGAGGCAGCGCGGAGGCAGGGCGGAGGCAGGGTGGAGGTAGCGGAGGCAGCGGAGGAGGAGGAGGAGGAGGAGGAGGAGGCCGCGGTGGAGGAGGAGGAAACAGAGTAGGAAGAGGAGGAGGAGGCTCCTATGGAGGATGAGGAGGATGAGGCCGCGAACTAGGAGTAGGAGGAGGAACCGCCGGTGGAGGAGGAGGAGGACGAGGCCGCGGTGGAGGAGGAGGAGGAGGACGAGGCGACGGCCGGAGGAGGAGAAGGAGGAGGAGAAGGAGGAGGCGGCGGCCGCGATACAGGAGGAGGAGGCGGTGGCAGTGGAGGCAGCGACGCAGAGGAGGGCTTCCGTGAGAGCTTGACCGGGTGCAGGGAGGAGGAAGAGGACCCACAGGTTTTTAAAAAATCCGCGTGAGCCTTTATCAGCGCTAGTAAAAAGCACTGATAAAGGGTGTATTTATCAGTGCTAAAATGAAAAGTACTAATAAATACAACCTTTATCAGTGCTAAAAAAAGCGCTGATAAAGGGGCAGCCTTTATCAGCGCTAAAAAATCCATGATAAAGGGTACACCTTTATCAACCCTTGTTTTAGTGCTGATAAAGTGGACCTTTATCAGCGCTTTTGTTAGCGTTGATAAAGGCCCGACCCTTTATCAGCGCTTTACTGTTAGCACTGATAAAGGCAGGCGCATGCCTTGCCCAGTTTTGTGGTAGTGTGTAAAGCACTCACCCATCAAATAGTGCTTCCACATCTTCAGAGCGAAGACCAATGCTGCTAACACCAGGTCATGGGTAGTGTAGTTCTGATCATGCTGCCTCAACTGTCATGATCTATAGGTGATCACTACCCGCTCCTGCATTAGGACACACCCGAGTCCGGTCCCTGATGCATCACAGTAGACTACGTACCCTACGCCCTCCTCCGGTAGCCTCAAGATGGGTGCACTGGTCAATCTCTGTCTCAGCTTCTGGAAGCTTTGCTGACATCTATCTGACCACATGAAGGGTCTCCCCTTCTTTGTCAAAGATGAAAGTGGTGCTGCAACTCTAGATAAGTTTGGCACGAATCTCCGGTAGTACCCAGCCAAACCTAGGAAACTCCGCACCTCCGTCACGTTCCTGGGTGGCTCCCAAGCTAGCACTGCCTCAATCTTCGCAGGATCCACCGCAACTCCTGCCTAAGAGATTATGTGTCCCAAGAAGTGGACCTCACGTATCTAGAAATGACACTTTGAGAGCTTACCAGAAAGCTGGTTCTCTCAGAGTGTGTCCAGTACAACCCGTAAGTGGTAGGTGTGCTCCTCCTCAGTGGTTGAGTATATCAACATGTCGTCGATGAGGACCATGAAAAATCGATCGAGGTAAGGCTGGAAGATCATGTTCATGAGACTCATGAACACTGTTGGAGCATTGGTTACGCCGAAAGGCATAACCAAGAATTCATAGTGGCCATACCGACACCTGAAATCCATCTTCTGCACATCCTCGTCTCGAACTCTGAGCTGATGATAGCCTGACCTGAGGTCTATCTTCGAGAACCACCATGCTCCCTTGAGTTAATCGAAGAGGTCGTCAATCCTCAGAAGTGGATACTTGTTCTTCACAGTCACCTGGTTCAGGCGATGGTAATCGATACACAGTCGCAAGCTCCCGTCCGCCTTCTTGGCGAACAAAATCGGGGAAGCCCAGGGTGAAACACTGGGTCGGATGAATCCCTTGCCTTGCAAGTCCTCCAGCTGTACCCGTAGTTCTTGAAGCTCAGCGAGAGCCATCTGATATGCTGGTATAGATATTGGGGCAATCCCGGGGTAAAAGTCAATATAGAAGTCTACCTATCTGCGAGGAGGTAGTCCTGGAACGTCGTCAGAAAAAACGTCTGCATACTAATCCACCACTACAAGAAAACTCAGACTCCGCACGTCCACTGCTCCTAGGATGAGGCTAGCCAACTGATGAGTGATCGGCTGTCGTCTCCTCTGCGTGAGTCCATCCTGCACTGCAAAGGATCCCTTCTCGCTGGTGAAGGTGAACCTACTCCCATCAGTGCAAACACACCGCACCTTGCGCCTAATACAGTCGATCTCAGCATGGACCGTAGATAACCAATCCATGCCCAAGATGACGTCGTAAGGCCTCGACGCCGCTACAAGAAGATCCCAGCCGAAGCTCTCGCTTCCTAGAGTAAGCTCACACTGCCGGCAGCAGTTCGTAATCATCGAGTCTGCTCCCGTAGGAGTCTCTAGCCGTAAGGATCGAGCCAACGGCTTTGTCAGAATCTCCGAGCTCCGAACAAGGGCAACGGTAATGAAAGAATGACTCGCTCCTATCTCTATAAGAACTGCAGCAAGGGTGGAGTAGACACAGATAGTACCTCAAATCATCTCTGGTGCACCGTGGTTGTAGGCCTCCACTGCCTGAAGCTGAGCCTGTCTCTGTCCGCCAGCTCCCTGTGGTCGGGGCGGACCTCCTGGTGGTGGTGGTGGTGGTGGTGGTGGTAGAGCCTCAAAGCGTCGCCCACCACCCGCTGCTCGTCCAGCTCCTCTGCCTCGTCCGCCTGCTCCCTGCAGACCGCCATGGTCAAACCTCTACCTCTATCTAGGTGGTCCCTCAATCGTCTGCTGCTCCTCTGCACGGCGGGTCGGGCAGTCACGAGCCATGTGGCCCTACCCGCCGCATGTATAGCACTGTCTGCCTCTCAACTGACTGGTTCTACTGCGTGTGCCCCGCACCTCTGAGCCAGTATCCTGAGATCGTCTGCCCGATGGTCTGGTCCGCTTGGACCCCTGTGACATCCGTCGACTGCCAACTGTAGAAGACTCAACTATATGCCACCCTGCGGTAGGTCTCACTGCTGGTGTAGGCTCATCAAGAAAGCTCTCTACAAGAAGGGATCGCTCCAGTACTCCTGCCTGCGTCGAAATGCTGAGGGAGATCATCGATGCCCTGATCTCATGCCTCAGTCCCTGCTCGAAGATCCAGTCCCGGAAGAATGGGTCCCATATCATGTCTGTGGAATAGCAAGAGAGATCGGTAAATCTCGCCGAGTACTGGGCTACCGTCATGCTGCCCTGCTGCAGCTGTAGTAGCTCCTGAATGCGCACCGCACGGAGGGTGGCTGAGACGAACTCCGAGCGAAAGAGGCTCTCGAAGTCCGACCAAAGGAGAGATGCCTCGTCGTGCACCTGGAGCATCAGGCTCCACCATCTGCCTGCTGCCACGTGCAGGAGACTCGCTGCAAGGATCATCATGAGGTCAGATGGTGTCCCTACTAACCTGAAAACTTGAACAACAGCCTCCAGCCAATCCTCCGCTGCCTGAGGGTCCGTCTCCCCGCGGAACCTGGGCGGTCTCTGATGCCGAAACTCATGCAGTGCACTAAGGAGACATGCACTCTCAGCGGCTGGGGCTAGTGGCATCGGTGGCTCGGCGGGTAGAGGTACCGTTGGTGCCTCCGCTATAATAGGGCCCTGCACTGAGGCCTCGTCGCTCGGTGGGTTGTCGTCTCGCAAAAATCTCAAAACCCTAGTTGACTGCCGTCGTGGGGCCATCCTGAAAAGAGACAGGTGCGCCACGATCAATACTATATACCTAGTGAGCTGACACAAAGTAATCACAAAGAAAACTTTTGAAACACACAAGCAATTAATGTTTTCGTGCATTGAGTCGGAAATCAGAAGTCAGGGTACTGGTGTATGGATACGTCGGCCGCCGCACCAACACTGGACTCCCTGGACTGATAACCACACTCAATACCCTTAACACCATTGATTCACATAGAAGAAAGATAAGAGTCCTGAGTTCTGCGGTAGAACCAAACTACTCTGATACCAATTTGTCACGACCCATCTTCGAGACCCGTGTCGTGACTACCTCAAGCCCTCCTTCCATAGGCCAGGGGCTGGCGACTAGCACCAAAGGCATACATCCCGATAAAAAGAGAAGACATTGCCTTTATAAAGTAAAAAAACACCACAGAGTACGCAAGCTGAGTAAACACTAAGTAAACTGAGTACAAAAGTAAGTGCTGGAAAGTAAATGGGTCAGAATACAAACCCAACTGAAAGTAAAGTACAACTGAAAAGAAAGTACAGAAGCTGAAAGGTAAAGCAGGAACTCTGAGCCGTCCTCTGGAAATCCCACCTGAAGGGTGGGTACAGATAGTCACCTCTGCTCCACGGTTCCAACCGTCCGCTCCGAGTACGCCCCGTCCAGTGATCCACCTCCGGGTACTGTCCAGCTCCACGAGCTCCCACCTCGATCAGCGCTGTCCGTCGTCTACATCCAACACAACGTAGTGCAGGCATATCCCGTGTAGGGGTGAGTATGCGCTACTCAGTAGGGACCCCGAGACCTCCGAAGGTCTCCCAAAATCCACGAAGGATAAACCACAAAGGAAAGATAAAATCACGGAGTATCAACCAACCCTACTTAGGTATATGCCCATATATATACCTAAGTCTTCAATTCCAGCTCGGCTCCAGCACACGAGCCCAAGTACAACCCAGTCCACATAGGAAAGTAAAACTCAATCCACACAGGAAAACATAACTCAATCCACACTGGATAGCAAGTCAATCATATCGAAGATAAAGATTTAAAGTCAAGACTCAGCTCACACAGGTATACTTCTATTCCACACAAGATCGATAGGTACTAATTCCCGCAATAACCCACATAGGATCTGACCCACACAGGATCGGTATGCGCTGACCCACACAGGATCGCCGAGCGCTGACCCACACACGATCTGACCCACACAGGATCGGTATGCACTAACCCACACAGGATCGCTGAGTGCTGACCCACACAGGATCGATAGTCGTCGCTATCGAACGCACGAAGGATTCCAGTAAAGTAATCGATGCAGTCGCAGTCACAGTCGCTGCCAGCTCTAGGGTTCCCGCACACAGGATGCTCGTTTCCGGGAGGGTCCGCTCCACGAGTCAAGGGGTCGATACATCAACTGTCACGAATTCCAGATTTGATGTATCGTAAAGTTCCGTCTCGTAAAAAGGAACTCAGCGTGACAGACGGCGTGTCAATCGGACGCCCGGTCTGAGAGTTATTGGCCTTTTCGTCCTAGGGGCCCGGTTGGTTTTTAAGTCAAAACCAACCCGACCATACTACAACTGTGTCCAAACCTCAAGCGGAGTAATCCAAAAGAACCGTCTTACTAATAGGAAACCAACAAAGTCAACGGCTCATCAATCAGACGTCCAGAGCTTAGGTTATAAGCATTTCCGCTCCGAGGGCCCCGATTGCTTTCGTGCTCGAACCAACTCGGCCATACTCAATGTTCTCCGAAACCCTAAGTGTAATATACCAAAACGACCATCTCGATCCGAGGATCGCTACGCAACTGACGGTGCGTCGATCGGAGGTCCGTAACCCAATTTATGGGCCTTTGAACGAAACTGACCGAAAGTAGGGGGTTCGGGCCCGGTCCGACCTGGCCCGATACCCTTGGGTCGGGCCGAACTGGGTCGACCTGACCCGGGTCCGAGTCCGGCCCGGTTGGGCGCGGCCCGGCCCGGTGCGGGCGACGCGGCCCGACGCGGGAGGCCCGACCCGGCGCGGGCGGCCCGGTCCGGTTCGGCGCCCGCACGCTGAGCGGACGCGGAAGGGGGGGGGGGGCTGTTTTCCCGAATCGGCGGACCCCTGTGGGGTTCGCCCTAGCTGGCCGCCGGGGGTTACAAACCCCCGGCCTTCCCGATCTCGGCCGACCGATGAGCCACCGCGGGACCCCCGTGGGTCCCGCCTTCCAAGCGCCGGCGGCCGGCGGTTCCAGCCGCCCTCCTCTGCACAGCCGCGACCCTTGTCCGACCGGCGCGGCGCGATGGCGCCGCGCCCCTTCGCCGTGGCCCGCCCCGGCCGCGGCCGTCCATGGTGCTTCGGCGCCGCACGCCAGCGCCGCGCCCCTCCGCCACGACCCGTTCTTGGCCGCGGCTTCCTTCTGCTTCACCGGCGCGGTGCGACGACGCCGCACACCTTTACCACGATTTACCTCGTTCCCACACGGTGCTGTTGCACCGTGCCGCCTCCGTTCCAAGCCACAAGATATTCAACAACAAAAAGGGGAGGAGGTTCGGTCATGTTCGTGCGGTCCGACCTCCTCCGTTATTTTGATAACAAGTGGCCAAAGAATTAACGGAGTACGTCAATTAATTTCGAACGTAAAGACAAACCCCTACCTTGAAGAAGTTGTCGAACGATGATCATCGCGGGAAAACGACGTCGCGGGGGTGGTTTCCATGATGGCGTTGGCGAGCGTCAAAGAAGAGGATGAAGTCGCACATCGGCTGCAGAGAAGGGAAAGATCGACACATCGTCTCTCCTTGGTGCTTCGACGTTCTTCGCGTTCTTCAACGAGGAAGATTATGTTTTTCAAGACTAGAGCTTTCTTCTCCAATCCTTAACACAACCAATCTAAGCCAAAAATAAAATAAGCTCCACTTATTTTATTAAGTCATGCCATGAGTTCAAAATTTAAAAACTCAAATCCATTAATTGAATTAATGTGTTGGCTTGATTAAATGAGAGGAGAGGGAAAGTCACATCATTAAATACATGGGAGGTTTCAAAAGGTGTTTAAAGGGGTTATGGGGAAAGTGAAAAGGTGGGGGCTCATGTGGGCCCCACCTTCACTAGTATCCTAGCCAGAGGAGTTAGGATTAAGTGGGTCCCACCCCAACTTCCTCACATGGAAGTTAAACCACATAGTAGAGAGAAATAAAGTTGTGAGACAACTTTATTTCACTTAACACTTAAACCACTTAGTAAAGAAATAAAAATAAAATTGTAAAACAATTATATTTTTATTCCTCACATTTTTATCATCTCCTCCCGAGAAAACGCACCTTCGGAAAAGGTGTTCCTAAGCAAATATCAGCGCTGCAGTTTCATCGGTGCCCTCAGATTTCGATTCCGAGCACCGGTTCAAAAGTTAGAAAAACTTCGCTTGTTCGTTCATTGAACGTACCTGAGCTAAACTTTGGAAGTTGATTCCGGGCACTCCGGGCCTCGAAATCAGGTGCCGTCAGAAACTACGCACTCATAAAATCCAAAAGAATATAAGAAAAAAATTTCCTTGAAATTTATGGGTCTTTACAGGTAGCAATGAAAAAATATAAAGTAAATATGGAAAATAGAGTTATAGAAGAATAAAAAAATATTTCTCAAGGATCGAAGGAAGAAGTTATAATCTTGGAACACACTATTAAGGAATTAAATTTTAGAAAAGAAAATGTTATAAAAGATATATTTCAGTTAAAGATAAATATTATGAAAAAAACTAAAATTATTGAAGACTTTAGTCCATACCTTGAATAAATGTATAGAAGCATTGAGGATATCGAGTTTGAAGTTGTTTCTAAAGAGATATGGATGGATACCTAATCAAAACATGTTTATGTCAAAAATAAGTGAATTTTGATTAATTTTTTGAAATTGAAATAACTGAAGAAATGAATTTTATTGCTTCAATGAAGCTAAAAGAATGTTTAAGACTCAAATGACACACACAATGAAGTGAAGTGGTCACAGATATGATTATGAAAAGTGATAGGCTTAGGAGAGAGTGTACCACTACCAGGGGGGGTCAATAGTTGACCTAAAACATCAACTCTCAAACAATTTTCATGTCCTCGATTACTTCTTATGGATACTAAAACCCCAACCCTTTTTTGAGATATGGTTTTCTTTTAAGGTTTTTTAGAACACATGTATTTCACTTAGTACTGAAGGTTTCGGGGGTCGAGAGTGGCCCATAAGTGGTTTCGAGGAAAACAGAGAGGTCTACAAATTGCAGCCAATTCACAGTGTGAAGCATTGCTTTATGCCTTGAAAATAGTGGGAAGAGGGGTGGATCCCCCTTGCTATAAAAACTCACAGAGAGAACATTTTTTCATGCCACGAAACACTATTGTGCACTTTTTTTATGTTTTAAATAATTAATTGTTTGAGGGTTTTTTTTTTAAAAAAAGGAGAGGGCTCCTCTCGAATAGTACATGTAATGAAATCCCCTCATCAGTTTATTCCTCCATCCAGAGAGGATATCGATTGTTTCTCTTCCAAATAACCCGCCATCGGTTGTGATTGGAAGCTAGTTGGAAGGCTATCGATCAATCTCTTTTTTTAGGCATCTTTCCCTGTCAAGCAAGTTCACATCGTTTATGTGAATTTTACCCTATTTTCTGGGTATTCTTTCTCCTTTTCAGTGTCTATTGTTTTAGCTCGAATCAAAGGTCGATATTGGATGGGGGCATCTAAAAGTACAAGATATGTGGTTTATAAGGTTTTCCCTCAAAGTCTCACTGTTTTAATGATTTGTGTGATGTGTGTTCATGATAACTTTACCATGTGTTCGACAAAAAATATAATTAAATGTGTTTTTCCTAAATCAGGAAATGGAACCACCCCATGGGCCACAAACAATTATTTGGTGAGTTTAGACCATGACTTTGGCCACTCATGGGGTGTAATTAGCCTTGGGAATTGAGTGGGAAAATTAAAGAGGTGACCCTATTTCTTCTGTTCCTTTGTGTGAAATATCCTTTCCATTATATTAATTTGAGCATATGGAATTTCAAGTGTTGTCTATTTATTTAAGAATAACTCCCACTGTTTAGGTAGAATCTCCATGTAGTTTTGTGGATCATGTCCATTTTTACCACACCTTTCACACAAATCACAATCTTTATTCAAGTTTCCAGTTGTGGATAACTTCTCAAGAGTTTTTACCCTATCTTCTAAAGGTGCATCCTTTCATTTGGATTTGGCAAGTTTTTTAACTTCCTCAATTTTTTATCCCATTTCATTTGTGTAATGAATTTAGTTTTACTAGATTATTCCTCTGAATTCACACACACACACACACACACATATATATATATATATCTGTGTGTGTGTGTGTGTGTGGATTTTTCCTCAGAGTCGGCGCAGTGTTTGGGTGTCTCAGGACCCCAAAATTAATATATTAAAAATATTAATATATTTTAATGCACACACAAACATAGTTTCTATTTAAACGAGGTTTCTATTTTTTGGGACATCGATTGAGAAATATGAGACCATGGTTGATTCCAAAACATGTGGTTTACCTTAGGAACAACTTAAAGTTGTTCGGCGTAGGACGTTTTATGATAGATGACCATTTACGGGTGCATTTAATAAAATAAATAAATAAATTATTTATTTTTATTAAATGACCCAAAATCTAATCCACCCTTATAAATACCCAGCTGTGAAAAATCTCTAGGGTTAACCACATAACCTCAGGAGGATTTGAGAGGTGGAGGAGCATTCTTGATTGACGTTGGTAAACCCGAGGATGCAGATCGACAAACGGATCAAGGTGGACTATGGTACAGATGATGAACACAACAAATCTTCTTATGCATCGCTAGCGGACACATTATTCACCAACGATCAATCCAAAATTGAGGTATAACTCGTTATTTTATAGTTTCTACCCTTATTGATTATTGAGCATGATTTTTTTATTATCAGCTTAATTTATCTTTGATCCTGTGAATCACACAAACCAAATTAAATCTCATTGAGGCCCGGTTATCAATTTTAATCATTGTGCCATGCTTCACCCCTGTTTTCCCCATCTTATGATTATTCGACATGATTGCATCAGCCAACGATGTATTTACCTCGTTCTTATGCTTCTCCCTCCATCATTCATCGTGTTCTACACCGTTAGCCCACGAGGTCACAGTTCGACATTGCTGGGGTGGGTTTGAGCACGATCAAACCCCCACATTCACGATGGTTGCACGAACAATGTATGGATCAATAGTTTTGTGGATGTTCAAGATCGACAGGAGATGCGGGTGATGGATCTGTGGATTTGGGATCCAGAGCAGCGATGGGAGGCGTTATGGCTTCACATGGGTGATTGGATTTTTAATTTCCGACCACTAGAGGTCAGGCATCAATATTTGAAGACAACCCCTTTGATTTTGGGTGGTCAAACACTGAGGATTGTAGTGGAAATGGCGGATCAGGAAACCACTTGAAGACCAAGATTTATTTCCTATGAAAAACCCAACTACACAACGTGTAGTTCGGAAGAACAAAAATTGTGTGGTCCCTTGATTATGATAGCTTGGGTTTCAGGCGGAGATGAATAACACACATAATGTATGATGATATACACTTAGTGTGACCTGGTGTTAGCAGATCAACATGTACTCCTGGAGTACACGGGCACAAAGACGACCAGATACATGAGCACGACCAGAGTACACAAGCACGACTGTGTACTCAGACACGACTAGGTTACACAAGCACAACCAGGGTACACGGGCATGACCAGTGTACATGGGCATGGTTTGGGAGGACACAGGCAGACCCTAGGTGGCTGAGACACGCTGTGTACCACCTGTACATACCATACAGTATGATAGGGCTTCCCAAGTCATGTCTAGGGGAGAACACACCCAGGAGACGAGATGAGGTCACATGCCATGTGATCCCACATACACACCATGTGATTCTCCCAAAAACTTCTACATTATGTATCTCCTTCTTTAGAATTCATATGTTGGCCCATGAGTATCCTTTCTCAAGTAGTTTTCCATGTAGAATGTGATGGTATCCCTCATGGTGGCTTTTGAGATATGATGTGAGGGGTTTCGAGCATGATGCTTCTTCAGGAAACACTTGACTGATGGTAGTGATCAGGCAGGATCATTAAAGATATTTCGGGGGGTTAGAACCCCCCCTATTTCACTAGGATGTGGGTCCCCCATACTCTCTAGGCAGGTTGAGTGGCACCCCCATCACACTAGGGCACAAGTCCTTTATCTACTGAGTGACACCCCCCATCACACCAAGGCACTGGTCCTCTATCTACTGAGTGATACCCCCCCTACCGCCCCAGGGCACGAGTCCCTTATCTACTGAGTGGGACACCCTAACACACTAGGATGAAATTCCTATATTAGATATTGTGCCTCCTTGACTCTGCAACATAGTGGTGAGGTGAGGGTTCTCCACACAATTTATTGTACAAACGTACGAGATGATGGACATTTGAGATGAACCTTTGGATCTATAGGAAATCTCATTATTCTTGACTGGGTTGTGGAGATAGAGATCCCCTTCCTCTATCTCTTAGGTTTCTTTATGAGAATACATGTTCAGTTTTTTTCCCTATTTCTATGGGATGATCTGACTTATGTCGTATCTTTCTATTTCCCCCTTCGTAGTTTTTGGGACGTCCTATTAGGTATTTTGATACTCACCCCTAAATAGGATTTTCCCACACATGTTGTGTCTTGTGCTGATGAAAAACAAATTGACAATGACATCGGTGAAGCATAGTGGTAATTGGATCGATTGAATGCATTCGGTGGTCAGACATGGAGATCAGGAGTGGGGATTTCTTCACTTTCCCCTTTATCCATTTTTTGTCAGGACAAGACTTCATTTCTGGTTGGGCACGTATTTTTACCCTTTATGCTTTGGTTTATAATATTGTAATTTGATGTATTCCCTAGTGGTTATTGAATGCATGGTTATACTCTAGATGTTGCAGTCTTTTAGTATTCCTCTGTAGTTTTCATGGAGATGGTTTTGTGCACGCATACAGGTACTTAGGATAATGACTCCCATTTCAGTTTATTATTTCTTGATGCTTTTCACTAGCTACTATCCTATTGGTGGCAGTCTTGGAGTTGTCAAACCGGGCTAGCCTCTGGTCAGGCGGGCCCCCATGGGTCAGGTCATGATAGAGTGGTATAAGAGGAGTTCGTACTTGGGTCAGTGTTGGAGTGGGACCTATGGTGGGGATTATTTGGGAACTTAGGGTAATAGTTTTAGAGTGTCTCATGTGTGACTTTCAAGACAGAGAATCTGGTATTGATGGGGCGATCGACATATCCATTCACCAAGAATCTGACAACCTGCATGTCAACTCGATATATCGAGACATCAGTTGCAGGGAAACATTGGTACATGCATCATATATGATTGATTCATTTGAAATTCATTCTCGAGTCAGCTCCCCATATATATTCTCATCTAACCATTGTATGTATTGATCACTTTTAGGATGCCTCCATGAAAATAGCCATCCAGGTTACCAATATAGGATCGTGAAAATGATCAGTTAAGTGACGAGGCCTCAATTCACGAGCCATTTCATGAGTTTTTTCCTCTAGGCGGGTAGGAATCAGTGCTACCATCTATTGAGCAGCAAATAGTACCAGAAGTTCTGGTTGAGGATGTGTGCAGGCTTAGCGTGCTACGTGAGTTTTAGCATCAGAGACCATTGATGTTATGTAGAGAGTTAGATCCTTAGACAACATAGGATTGGATTGAGTCAGTGATCTGAGTCTTTAGGCTTATTTAGACCCCAATTGACTAGATGGTTTCACTTGAAACCATTATTTTCCATAGAGAAATAGGGTGTTGGTGGAGTCTGAAGACAAAAACCCATGATGAGATGATTCTCTCATGGTCATACTTCCAAAAGCTATTTTAGGATGAGTATTACCCTTCATTCTTGCGCTTTGTGTGGATTCATGAGCTTCTTGAGATGCAACTGATTGATATGATGGTTTCTGAGAACACCATGAGGTTCACTGACCCCACATGTTACTCCCTCGATATGGTATGGGATGGATTCTTTCGGGCATGGATGTTTGTGCAGGGCCTTCGTAGAGACATCCATACCAACATAGACTTATACTGGAGTGCTAGAGCGGTCTTTTGTTACAGAGAGATTTTTGGAAGAGGGACATCGATCAGTTAGAGCCGATGGTGGACATAATGGTGCTAAGTCATATACAGTAGCTAGAAAGTATCAGTCATTAGGGTATCAATATAGAAGACCATCCCATGGAAAGACTCAGGCACATGGATCTGCGACGCAAGCCTCACGTAGAGGATCCAGTCAACCTAGAGAGGGGTGGTGAAATGATTGTGATGGGAAAGGCCACATGACACATGATTTTATGACTCTACATGCCGAGGAGGGTACACATGTAGTGGATAGACCACCACAAAAGAGGCAGCATTGTGTTAAGGGATCTCCTAGGCGTGGCTAGGTTGGCCCCTAGGGATTCGATGATAATAGAGGAGCAGGTGGAGCTCTGAAGGGAGAAGATGATGATGGAGAGCGATGCCATGAGATACTTCCACCACCACTTCCAGGTTGCCCCTACTAGGCTCAAAGAGCCGGCGATCGAGGCTGTGAGAAGTTGCAAGCTATGGAGGGATATGACCAGACATCTCACGAGATGATTCGAGGTACGATCTGTGTCTTTTCTAATTTTTCTCAAGTTCTTGTAAATATAGGTGTGAGTCATTACTTCATCTCCATATCCCTCATGTGAGAACTAGAGCTCCTCATTGAGACCATAGCCTAACATCTTTTTCTAGAGGTTCTAACTGGGTGTGATTCATCTATATCACATATCTACTGGAAGTGTGAGTTGTTGTTTAGTGGAGAGAGTTTCTCATGGGAAATCTTGGTCATCACGAGGAAATATTATGATTGTTGGGTCGGAGAGTGATGGAAAGAGGGGGGGGGGGTGAATTGCCTTTTAAAAAATAATTAACAATTTAAAAACAAAGTTAAAAGTGCATCGGAAATAAAAGAGGCAAGACACAAAACTTGATAATGGAGTTCGGCTTAAACCAAAGCCTACGTCTCCCCTCCCAACTCAACCGTTGAGAGATTTACTACCGCTTGCTTTTTAATGGTTTTAACAAGAAACCCACTAGACTTTATGGTAGTCTAGAACCTATTACAGCTTGCTTTTAATGGTTGAGCAAGAACCCACTAGCCTTCTTACAGGTGAAGGCTAGCTCACCTATGACTCAAGCCTTTTAAAGGGAAGGCTTGACTAACCTCTTCACACCTTGAAGGTGGTGTGAAAACCCAAACAAAAGAAAGATGAGAGAAAGAGGGGTTTGTAGGCACAAACCCAAATTGATGCTCAAAATAATAAAACAAGAAAAATCGTAATGTGGAGAAGTCTTGGGCGCCAATGGATTGATTGGAGTTGATGAAGAGCACTCCCAAGCTTCTTTGATGGTGCTCCTTGGATGTGGAAGTGGGTTGGACCAATTGAGGTTCCTTGAAGGAATCCGCCGGAGGTTTTCCAAATGATGAAAAATGTTCCCGTGGGATACCATACATTTCCGGGGCTTCCTAGTCCTTTATTTATAGAGGGGGAACCCTCAAATGGCCTTTGGGGGTCTTCGGAGCCATTGGAGAGGCCTTCGGAGCCGTTGGGAGTCAAGTGGACAAGTCTGGTCAAAGCTTAACGACTAGTTTGACTGGCTCCACCGGCTGACCGGTGCTTGGCCACCGGTTGGCCGGTGCTTTGTAAAAGGGAGAGGCCTTCTGCCCAGGCACCACCGGTTGGCCGGTGAGGAGGACACCGGTTGGCCGGTGGTGAGACAGTAGGTGTCCCTTCTGTCTGGGTTCCACCGGCTGGCCAGTGATGGGACACCGGTTGGCCGGTGGTCTGGACAGAGGGGATGCCTTCTGTCAAGATTCCACCGGCTGGCCGGTGGTCATCCACCGGTTGGCCGGTGGACTGAAATCAGTCCACTTTTGCCTTCTGGCGTTCTTGGCCCAATTCCTTGGCAACCTGAAATCATGCCTATCATCCAAAAACACTTAAAACAAGATTAGATAAATAAGAGAGTGATTGTGATCATGAAAATTAAACCACGAGGGGTACGAGAGGTACAACAATCTCCCCCTATTTTGATGATCACAATCACCAAAACAAGCAATGTAAAAGACTGAAATGAAAGGCATGCTTTAAAGGATAAATTGAAAAGTAAAGCAAAGCATGAGAGAAATATTTCTCCCCCAATCAACCAAGAATTTCTCCCCCTTTGTGATTATCAAAATAGCACGGGGCATAAAACTTGATTGAGGGAAAGGATTGAAAAACAAGATAGAGATTTTAAACCAATTGAAATTTTTGAAATTTGAATTGAAAGTTTTGAATTGAAAGTTTTGAATTGAAAGTTTTGAAATGAAAGTTTTGAAGTTGAAAGTTTTGAAATGAAAGTTTTGAAAATAAAGCAAAAAGGCTTAAATGATCCTAACTCCCCCTAAATAAAAACAACAAATCACTGGGGAGAGGATTTTAGAACCGAGACAAATTTTTGTCCGGAGAGACTCGCTAAAAGGGATTTTTCAATCCATACTTGTCTAGTGGCGGGTCTTCTCCTATGAAATTCATCGTTAAAGGAAATGGTTTTGGGCCTTCCATACCGGTCATTTTTGCAATTTCACTCATAAATTAAGTGCCCGGGTTTTTTACAATAGTTGCAAAATTTATATTGGGAGCTCCCCCTTACAAAAATAGTAGGAGCATGGGAAGAGGAAGCTTACTTGGAATAGCCAAGCCCTTGGGTGGTTCTAGATACGCATTGGGAACCAAGGAGCTTCGAGAGGTTATGTTCACCTTCGGTGAACTTAGCTAGGGATTTCCTTAAATCCTTGATTGTTAATTCCATAGAATCAACATCGGGAAGGTTTTGGATCTTGAGGGACAACTCCTCCTTTTCTTTGAGAAGTTGTTCCTTTTCGGAAGAAAGTTTTTTGAAATTTTTTTTAAAGCAATAAATTTGGAAGAAAGTTCGTGAAAGCCTTCCTCCAATTGATCTCTAGCATGTTGGAGATCCTCATAAGATAAATGATTGAAAGAATTGGAAGAACAAGAGGAAGAGGAGTCAGAAGAGGTTACCTCATGAAATTCCATTAGGCATTTTTTACCGTTGTTACTTGAGGAGGAGGAGGAGGAGGATGTGGAGCTATCACTCCATGTGGCCTTGAATTCCTTCTTCTTTTCCTTTTGCTTGGCCTTTTTCTTGTTGAGTGGACAATCGGGCTTGTAATGGCCTTTCTTGCCACACCCGTAACATGTTACCTCGGGCTCGAATTTTTCGTTGGGTTGAGCCTTGAAGGATTTCTTCTTTTTGTTCTTCTTCATGAATTTGTGCATTTTGCGGGCAAGATTCTCTATTTCTGAATCGCCGCTTGAAGAGGAAGACGATGAGGAGGAGGAGCTTTCTTCTTTTTGAACTTTGAAGGCGATGTTCTTTGGAGTTTTGATCGGTTTGCCTTCCTTTTCAGCTTGCCTCCTCATAGTGATCTCGTAGGTCATGAGGGATCCGATGAGCTCTTCGACCGGCATGTTCTTGATGTCTTTTGCTTCTTGAATTGCCGTGACTTTCGGTGACCATGAACTTGGTAAGATCCAAAGGATCTTCTTGACCATCATCTCTGCAGAAACATCATCTCCAAGAGATTTTCTTCCATTGCAAACGTCAGTAAAACGAGTAAACATATCAGAAATTGATTCGTGTGGGTGCATGGTGAAGCTTTCAAAATCTTGGAGATACATGTCCAATCGAGTATCCTTAACTTTGTTGGTCCCCTCATGGGTAACCTCCAATAGTTTCCAGATTTCATGAGATGAAGTGCATGTGGAAACTCGATTGAATTCATTACGATCAAGGCCGCAATGAAGAGCGTTCATGGATTTGCCATCAAGCTCGAAATTTTTAATATCGGCTTGAGTCCATTTGGATTCATCGGGAGAAGAAAGAGAATAACCATGCATGACAATTTTATAAATAGGATAACCTATACTTCTAAGAAAAGTGGTCATTCGGGTTTTCCAATAAGTATAGTCGGTTCCATCAAAAAATGGAGCACGACCCAAAGAATAGCCTTCGGGGGCGAAAGAAGTTGAAGCCATCACAAAGGATATTGAATTTGAAACCGGTTAGGGTATTACTCAAATTTTGCCTCTGATACCAAATGTTGGGTCGGAGAGTGATGGCATGAGGGGGGGGGGGGGAATTGCCTTTTAAAAAATAATTAACAATTTAAAAACAAAGTTAAAAGTGCAGCGGAAATAAAAGAGGCAAGACACAAAACTTGATAACGGAGTTCGGCTTAAAACAAAGCCTACGTCTCCGCTCCCAACTCAACCGTTGAGAGATTTACTACCGCTTGCTTTTTAATGGTTTTAGTAAGAAACCCACAAGACTTTAAGGTAGTCTAGAACCTATTACAGCTTGCTTTTAATGGTTGAGCAAGAACCCACTAGCCTTCTTACAGGTGAAGGCTAGCTCACCTATGACTCAAGCCTTTTAAATGGAAGGCTTGACTAACCTCTTCACACCTTGAAGGTGGTGTGAAAACCCAAACAAAAGAAAGATGAGAGAAAGAGGGGTTTGTAGGCACAAACCCAAATTGATGCTCAAAATAATAAAATAAGAAAAACCGTAATGTGGAGAAGTCTTGGGCGCCAATGGATTGATTGGAGTTGATGAAGAGTGCTTCCAAGCTTCTTTGATGGTGATCCTTGGATGTGGAAGTGGGTTGGAGCAATTGAGGTTCCTTGAAGGAATCCGCCGGAGGTTTTCCAAATGATGAAAAATGTTCCCGTGGGCTACCATACATTTCCGGGGCTTCCTAGTCCTTTATTTATAGAGGGGGAACCCTCAAATGGCCTTTGGGGGTCTTCGGAGCCGTTGGAGAGGCCTTCGGAGCCGTTGGGAGTCAAGTGGACAAGTCTGGTCAAAGCCCAACGGCTAGTTTGACTGGCTCCACCGGCTGACCGGTGCTTGGCCACCGGTTGGCCGATGCTTTGGAAAAGGGAGAGGCCTTCTGCCCAGGCACCACCGGTTGGCCGGTGAGGAGGCCACCAGTTGGCCGGTGGTGAGACAGTAGGTGTCCCTTCTGTCTGGGTTCCACCGGCTGGCCGGTGATGGGACACCGGGTGGCCGGTGATCTGGACAGAGGGGATGCCTTCTGTCAAGATTCCACCGGCTGGCCGGTGGTCATCCACCGGTTGGCCGGTGGACTGAAATCAGTCCACTTTTGCCTTCTGGCTTTCTTGGCCCAATTCCTTGGCAACCTGAAATCATGCCTATCATCCAAAAACACTTAAAACAAGATTAGATAAATAAGAGAGTGATTGTGATCATGAAAATTAAACCACGAGGGGTACGAGAGGTACAACAATGATGTCATCTTGGGTATGGAATAATTTTCCATGGTTTGGGCCCAAATTGACTATCCTCATAGATGAGTTAAATGCCTTTGGAAAGATAACATGAGATTCTCCTTTACGGGTGAGAGATCTCATGGATGAGCGAGCAGGCTTTGCGGGTAGGAAGTTGAAACCCATCAACAATTAGTTGGCGTGTTTATCCCTTGGTGTAGTTGGCTCTTCAAACATCTAAATTAATTTAGTAGTGGATGACTACATGGATGTCTTCCTCGAAGATGTTTCACAACTACCTTTGTGGGGGGAGATGGAATTTTGCATCGACTTGCACCTCAAGACCGCACTAATATCTTCAACGACATATCAGATGGCTCCTACCAAAATCTTAGAGCTAAGGGTGTAGTTAAAGGACCTTTGATAGAAGGGTGTCATTAGACCCAGTGTGTCCCCTTGGGAATCTCCAGTTTTGTTCATAAAAAAGGTGGATGAGAGCTTGAGTATTTACATTGATTATCGTCACCTGAATCATGTAACGATAAAAAATAAGTACCCCTTATCGAGGATAGATAAACTCTTCGACCAGTTGAGAGGCACAAGTTGGTTCTTGAAAATCAATCTTAGGTCTAGCTACCATCGGTTGATGGTTCATAAGGATGATAATCCAAATATGGTATTCCTATGTTGCTATGGACATTATGAGAAGTTTGGGTCCAACCTATTGAATGTGGGTTCCCTAGACCCAAATTTTGATGTACTTTGATTACCACTACATGCATACAGTTTTTTTTATATATACATGTGTTTATCTTGCCATAATAGTGTTGATACTTCTACGTCTACTATATTTATGCTAATTTCCATAGATTACGTGTCATATCAAAGAGTTATATCAGATCCCAGACTATAATGAAAACCTAGAGATACTGTGACAGTAATATTACAGTAATGTCTTATGATCCAAATACATCATACTGACACTATCAGATGCTAGGGGATCATAAGTATTGAGACTTATTCTCATGAAGTTTTCACTTGGTGATCTCTAGCACTTGAGGTCATGAGGATAGACCTGCCAATAGAACACCACGTGTTTCAGGTGTCATTGGTTATTCCTATCTATGGACATGTTTATTGGTGTCCTGACTTGATATCATTATCAATGTGTTCCATTTGATTGTGTACTTTGATGCAAGATGAAAACCATTACAATGAAGCACTACTAGAAAAACAGGTATTTGTGACGGGTCATTTGCGATAGGATCACGTCGCAAATGGCTTTTTGCGACGGGGGCCCGTCGCAAATGGCCCGTTGCTGAAAACGGTGTCGCAACAACACTTATTTGCGACGGGCCCATCGCGAAAGCCTTTTTTTGCGACGGGTATTCGCCCCGTCGCAAATAGTACTCCGTATATTTGTAAAAAACTTTTAAAATAGTTTTTGCGATGGGTCTCGTCGCAAATACCTGTTGCGACGGGCCCGCCGCAAATAGTTGTTGCGACGGGTCTCGTCGCAACAACTATTTAAAAAAAATAAAAAACTATTAATAATAATACTATTTGCGACGGGCATAGTATCCCGTCGCAAATACTATAAAAAAAATAAAAAAAATAAATTATTAATAAATTATTTTAATTAATATAATAATAATCCAATTATAATTCAAAAATAAAAAATAATAAAATATTAATAAATGATTTTAATTAATATAATAATATAATTATAATTCCCAAATAAAAATAATAAATTATTAATAAATTATTTTAATTAATATAATAATAATAGAATTATAATTCAAAAATAAAAAATAATAGAATATTAATAAATGATTTAATTAATATAATAATATTAGAATTATAATTCATAAATAAAAAAATATTAATAAGTTATTTTAATTAATATAAAAATAATAGAATTATTTTACATTCAAATATTAAAATAATTCAAGTATTACAAAAAAATATAATTAAATTATAATATTATAAAATTTTAATATATATATAAAATTTAATATTATAAAATATAAATAAGATTATTATTCATATTAATATTGTTATTTCAAAATATAATATTATTAATATTTTATAATGAGACAGAAACTACAAATAGAAAAAAAAAATCATATTTTGATTTCACAAATTTTATAACATAAAAACAAACTCTAATCTGAAGGAGGTGGGGAGGGGGGGAGGGGGGATCTGCAGATGGTGGTGGAGGAAACTCCATCCCTAAAGCATGAGTGAGTCGGCGCATGTACTCCATCTGCTCCTGATGCTGCTGCTGCCACCGACTCGTCTGCTCCTCGTACAGCTGCTGCTGGCGTCGACGCTCCTCCTCATGCTGCTGACGCATCTGCTCCTGCTCCTGTCCGAAACTCTCTATCAGTGCAGTCTGAGATCGCAACTGATCCTCATACTGTGTAGCAGAAGAAGATGCACGAGCTCCTCTCGAGCTGGATGCCGACATCGCAGCACTGCCATAATAATCTCCGGGAGTCAGTCGAGAGCTGATACCAACTACCCGGCCCTTCTCGAAGGCATACTGGGTGGCCTGCATCCATGCCGCCTCATCAAACTAACGACCAGTAGTCTGATCTGATGACTCGTCCTGACTCTCAGGCCAGGTCTGTGACGCTACGGCCTCATATGACTCCTGTAGTTGCAATTTAAAATTAAAATTGTGAATATATTATATGCAGTTAATTTTTAAACTTGAAAACAAATAATACTGACCACGATGTGATGCTGACGATCACCTCTGAGCTCCCCAGTAGCAGGATCACTATACATCCTCCGATATACGTCGTAATCTGTTATATCGGGGTGCTCGACAGCCTATAAGAATAAAAAATAAACTGTTAATATTTATAGTTATATAAAATATTTATAAATAATGTACGTACCAGATGCTGTCTATGAGTACTGAAAGAACGACTCCCAGTTCGATGAGTCACGTCCTGTCTCCCCCGATTCTGTCTCCCCACCGATGATCTCCTCTGAAAGGCACCACTCAACCAGTGCGCACATAATCCATCCCATACATGGGATGAAATGTACTCTGGTCGGTGTGCTCTACATGACTCGTCAAAATATGACACTCCTGCTTTCTTCATGGCAGCTTTTCTTAAATTGTGCAAAAATGGACGAAGGCGATCACGCATGGCCACCTCCCATGCCTCGTGGATGGCGTCACGCATGGTATCCTCGATCAGATACCATAAACCCTACAAATAAATCAAAATATCAAGTTAGAAATGAAATAATTTTCAAAATAAAAATTATTTATTTACGTACGTACTAACCAATGGCCGAACATGGCCTGCTGCACATCAATGGGAATCTGCTCCCATGTGGTCCACTACTGAGAGAAATAGTTGCGCAAAATAGCGCTGCCCTATCCGACTGCTATATGTGGAAAACTGTAAAAATAATAAACATTTATTATGTGAATAGATTAATGAAATCTTAGTCAAATCCACAGGTTATCATACAGGTTATCACACCTCCGTGTGCGTGGATCAAACCCAAGACATGGACGTCTCTCGGGGACGGGGTCAGGAATCATCAATCGTGCAAGACCACTCCCCCTCCGCGTACTCCCTGGAGCGCCTGCAGGCTGAGGGTCATCTGCCAGCAACTCATCCGCATCGAAAGGCAGGTCAGCATCCGCCAAATCATGAAATGTGGCGTCATCCATCTGAAACAGAAAATGTTAATGTTGTTAGAAAATAATTGATAATTACTATTATATATACATATATACATATTATGATTGTATATAAATACCATGGAATTCTATCAGTGTTCATCTTCATCATCATCTTCATATATGTCAATGTCATCTTCATATTCCTCCTCAACATCATCGATATCCATTCGAGTTACAGTTGCTTCATCTCTTACCATTTCAAATTCATATGTGACATCATTAAAATCATCGTCATCACCGACTCTTAAATGTGGGGTGTCGTCATCGATACACATGTCTCTTTGTAAAAAAGATTGATTTTGAGTACTCTCTTGAAAAACTTCAATTCTTTGCACATTAGTGAAAGTACATTCACTTTGACTAAACTGATTGTCTCAAATTTTTATTTTTATTACACTCCACCAATCAGTCAAGTCTCTTGATGTAGCACAGTACTTTGCGTAATAAACTTGATGCGCCTGTTGAGCCAATAAGAATGGTTCATTTATTGCGAGAACACTTTTACATTTAATATCGATGATTCCATGAGTCAGATGAACACGCACGCCTCTCTCTGTATCCAAACACTGACATTTGAACATGGTTATGTAATGTTGTCCAAGATAACAGAGTTCAATGATTTCATCAAGTATGACATAAAAGTCAACTTCATTTTCTCGATGATGAGATCCTCTCAAGCTAACTCCATTATTCATTGTTTTTTTCGATTCCCCATATGCATGTGTGTGAAATCGAAATCCATTCACCACATATGCATTATAAGTTTTAACAAGTTTGGAAGGTGGTTTACTTAATACACACAGCCGTTTGTCAATTTTATCAGCATGTCGAGACACCTGAAAATTTGTGAAATAATTATCAATATAGTAAACTATACATTGAATGAGTTACTAAAAGATAAAGAATTTATGTTACCAGTTTTTGAAACCACTGAGAGAAATTTTTCAGTCGACGTTCTTCGAGAGCAGCTGCTGTAATTTGTGGAATTTGTTTCTTGATATGATTATCATACAACCTATAAAAACCAAAGTTATTTACTGTAACATAAATGATAGAATAAGTGATATAAACACTTACAGTACAACTGATGTCATCTCTTCACAGTTGAGCAGAACATACGTATGAGCTCTATGATGTTCATCATCCAAAATCCAGCGTTCATAAACTCCACCAAAACCAAGCTCTGGCTGGTTGAAAACAGATAATTGATTATCGATTTCATCAATATTCCTCTCGTTCCGTCCCATTCGATTGTGTTTTGAAGGATACTCAGATTCAAAATAATGGGAGCAGAAAAAAGATATTTCCTCTTGCAAATAAGCTTCTGCAATAGATCCTTCAACAGATGCTTTGTTACGTACTTTTCTTTTCAATTTTTGCATGCATCTTTCAAATGGGTAAATCCATCGAAACTGTACTGGACCTCCACATTTGGCTTCATATGGCAAATGTAACATCAAATGTTCCATTGAGTCGAAGAAAGACGGCGGAAATATTTTTTCCAGTTTATATATAATTACAACAACATCTTTTTCAAGTTTGCCTAGAGCATCATAATCTGCTGTAGCCGCACAAATTTCCCGAAAAAAATGAGACATGTCTGTTATGGAATCCCAAATCACAGAATTCAACAGACCTCTTAATCCAATGGGTAGAAGTCTTTTCATTATAACATGACAATCATGACTTTTTAATCCAGTAATATGACCATTCTTTACACATCTACCCAAATTGGAAGCACATCCATCTGGAAGTCTCAAATCTGCAATCCACTGACAAAATAATAAACAATTTTCTTTAGATAGTGTATAAGCTGCTTTTGGTTTCAGTAACCTTTCTGTTCTGACATTCTCAAACAGTTCCAATTCTGGACGCCTGCAAATTTGGGCAAGATCTAAACGTGCATTTACATTGTCTTTGCTCTTTCCTGGCGTATCCAAAACTGTATGAAACAAATTATCAAAACAGTTCTTCTCAATATGCATGACATCTAACATGTGTCGGACCAACAAATCAGACCAATATGGAAAATCCAAAAATATGCTACGTTTAATCCAATTGTGTTCTTTCCCAAAACCAGAAATTTTCTGTTGGTTTATTGTGGGACCAAAAGTGATGGGAGGTAATGAAAATACAACTGATTTTAACTCCGAACCTGATAGAATTTTTGGAGGTCCATCCCTTTCAACTGTTCCTTTTCTGAAATTAGATCTGTTTCTGTGAAAAGGATGATCAGCTGGAAGAAATCTGCGATGACAGTCAAAATAACAAGGTTTCTTTCCATGAATGAACATAAATGCTTTGTTCTCTCCCATAAAGTAAGGACATGATTTCTGACCATGTGTACTCCAGCCAGATAACATCCCATAAGCCGGGAAGTCACTAATTGTCCACATCAATGCTGCTCTCAGTATGAAATTCTGTTTCGTTGCAACATCATATGTACTGACACCAATACTCCACAATAAATTTAATTCATCAATCAATGGTTTCAAATAAACATCAATATTTTTCTTCGGATGTCCTGGAATTAGTAAAGTCAAAAAGATATATGGCTCCTTCATCAACATTCATGGAGGTAAATTGTACGGAGTTAAAAAAACAGGCCAATATGAATATTGACTACCATAAGATCCAAACGGACAGAAACCATCAGTGGAAAGGCCCAGTCGAACATTTCTAGCTTCTAAAGCAAAGGATGGATGCACTCTATCAAAATGTTTCCATGAATCACCATCGGCTGGATGATTCAATCTTTTATCGGTTGAAATATTCACTTTATGCCATGACATCATTGTCGCTGTATTCTTAGACATGAATAAACGCTGAAGTCTGGATGTAAGCGGAAAATATCTCAACTGTTTTACAGGAATCAAACCAGACTTCCTGTGCTGTCCTTCTTTATATCTCAGTTGCCCACATGTGGGACAACTATCCAACGACTCATTTTCCCCAGAATATAAAATGCAGTCATTTGAACATGCATGAATCTTCTGACAAGTAAGTCCCAAATTTCGAACCAGCCTCTTACTCTCATAGTAATTTGCAGGCAAAACATTTCCTTCGGGTAACAGTGTTTTAAGCAAAGAAAATATCTGGTCAAAACAGGTGTTTGATATTCCGTTATCTAATTTGATAGCCATAAATTTTGCAACTGCTTCTAATTTGCTCATCTTGCAGCCAGGATATAATGCATCCTCAGCAGACCTCAACAACTCATAAAATTCAGACGGTGCCAACTCAGGATTTGAAGCTATATCATCCGGAGTTTCTGTATGTTGAACAGATGAACCTGCAACATCATGTACTAAATCTTGAAACCGGGATGGATCTGGAATCAAGTTGGTATCACTTGCTCTGGAACTGCGTTCACCGTGTTGATACCAAAAAACATAATCTGGTTGAAAACCAAAACGCAAGAGATGTTCCCCCACTTTGTCAAACGTGTCAAACGTTCTCAATGCACATTTTCTGCAAGGGCATTTTATTTTGCCTTCTGAAACAAATTCTGGATTTGATGCCGCAAATGATAAAAAAGTCTCCACACCCTCTACATATAATGGATTTAAACCAGAACCGTTTGGATTTCTACATTGATTTATCCATATGCGGTCACCTAATAATGATTGTTGACGACCTCATTGTTCCATATTTTTCTATAAAATATAAAAGCATTACTGGTTTTGAATAATTTGTTAGAAAAAACACTCAAGCTAGCATAATTATAGAGTTTACATCATACACGACTGACGCAAACTTTTTATTGAGATATACCTAAAAATTGACCCTTTAAGAATTAAATATGTTGAGAATAAAGCAAAACCTGTTACAAATATTGATAATTTTAATATTATATAAATTTTTTATTATTTTCATAGTACTAATATTATTGGTAATTATTACTAATTATTGGTAATTATTACTAATTATTGGTAATTATTACTAATTATTACTAATTATTACTAATTATTGGTAATTATTACTAATTATTAGTAATTATTACTAATTATTACTAATTATTGGTAATTATTCCTAATTATTGGTAATTATTCCTAATTATTACTAATTATTACTAATTATTACTATTTACCGGTAATTATTGGTAATTATTGGTAATTATTCCTAATTATTGGTAATTATTACTAATTATTGTTAATTATTACTAATTATTGGTAATTATTACTAATTATTACTAATTATTACTAATTATTACTAATTATTACTAATTATTGGTAATTATTACCAATTATTACCAATTATTACTAATTATTGGTAATTATTACTAATTATTACTAATTATTGGTAATTATTACTAATTATTAATAATTATTGATAATTATTCCTAATTATTGGTAATTATTTCTAATTATTGGTAATTATCGGTAATTATGGGTAATTATTACTAATTATTACTAATTGTTGGTAATTATTACTAATTATTGGTAATTATTATTAATTATTACTAATTATTACTAATTATTGGTAATTATTACTAATTATTGGTAATTATTACTAATTATTGGTAATTATTACTAATTATTGGTAATTATTACTAATTATTACTAATTATTGGTAATTATTACTAATTATTACTAATTATTGGAAATTATTACTAATTATTGGTAATTATCACTAATTATTGGTAATTATTACTAATTATTACTAATTATTGGTAATTATTACTAATTATTACTAATTATTGGTAATTATTACTAATTATTGGTAATTATTACTAATTATTACTAATTATTACTAATTATTGGTAATTAATACTAATTATTACTAATTATTGATAATTATTACTAATTATTACTAATTATTGGTAATTATTACTAATTATTGGTAATTATCGGTAATTATTGCTAATTATTACTAATTATTGTTAATTATTACTAATTAATACTAATTATTACTAATTAATACTAATTATTGGTAATTATTACTAATTATTGGTAATTATTACTAATTATTGAAAATTATTACTAATTATTGATAATTATTGATAATTATTACTAATTATTAATAATTATTACTAATTATTACTAATTATTACTAATTATTACTAATTATTACTAATTATTACTAATTATTGGTAATTATTGGTAATTATTGGTAATTATTGGTAATTATTGGTAATTATCGGTAATTAATAGTAATTATTGGTAATTAATACTAATTATTACTAATTATTACGAATTATTGGTAATTATTACTAATTATTACTAATTATTATGAATTATTGGTAATTATTACTAATTATTACTAATTATTGGTAATTATTGGTAATTATTACTAATTATTACTAATTATTACTAATTATTACGAATTATTAGTAATTATTAGTAATTATTACTAATTATTAGTAATTATTACTAATTATTACTAATTATTGGTAATTATTCCTAATTATTCCTAATTATTACTATTTACCGGTAATTATTGGTAATTATTGGTAATTATTCCTAATTATTGGTAATTATTACTAATTATTGTTAAGTATTACTAATTATTGGTAATTATTACTAATTATTACTAATTATTACTAATTATTATTAATTATTGGTAATTATTACTAATTATTACTAATTATTACGAATTATTAGTAATTATTAGTAATTATTACTAATTATTAGTAATTATTAGTAATTATTACTAATTATTGGTAATTATTCCTAATTATTATTAATTATTACTATTTACCGGTAATTATTGGTAATTATTGGTAATTATTACTAATTATTACGAATTATTGGTAATTATTACTAATTATTACTAATTATTGGTAATTATTGGTAATTGTTACTAATTATTACTAATTATTACTAATTATTACTAATTATTACTAATTATTACGAATTATTAGTAATTATTAGTAATTATTACTAATTATTAGTAATTATTACTAATTATTACTAATTATTGGTAATTATTCCTAATTATTACTAATTATTACTATTTACCGATAATTATTGGTAATTATTGGTAATTATTCCTAATTATTGGTAATTATTACTAATTATTGGTAAGTATTACTAATTATTGGTAATTATTACTAATTATTGGTAATTATTACTAATTATAGGTAATTATTCCTAATTATTACTAATTATTCCTAATTATTGCTAATTATTGGTAATTATTCCTAATTATTAGTAATTATATGAATAATTACCAATAATTAGGAATAATTACCAATAATTAGCAATAATAACATTATTAGTATATTTTATTATTAATATTAAAATAATATAATTTTCTATATTATATACAATTCTCCTTTCATCTTTGTGTTTTCGGTCTCCACATACAAATAATACATGTGGAGATAGAAAACACACAGATGAAAGGAGAATTGTATATAATATAAAAAATTATATTATTTTAATATTAATAATAAAATATACTAATAATGTAATAATGTTATTATTCCTAATTATTGGTACTTATTATTAATTATTAATATTTATTCTTAATTATTGAAAATTATTACTAATTATTCCTAATTACCATTAACTATGAACAATACTAATAATTTAAATTTATTAAGTAACAAAACAATGTAAACATAATTAAATAACAACTAATTAAGAATAATTGAAACTAATTAAAAATTTAAAATAAATATTAAATTAAAATGAACATAAATACCTTGAAAATTGATCTGAGCTTGATCTCTGATCGTTCTTGAAAACTTCAATATTAACTCCGAAGAAAAAAATTAAACTTGAGAAACACTAAACTCTAAAAATAGAATTTTGAGAGAAGGAGAAGATGGAGAATGAGAATGAATTGAAAAAAAACGGATGGGGCTATTTATAGGTTAGATTAGTTGCGACGGGTCCATTTGCGACGGATATCCCGTCGCAAATAATATTATTTGCGACGGTACCCGTCGCAAATACCTTAGCCATCATTTATTACGGTCAACGGTTAAATAGTTATTTGCGACGGGACCCGTCGCAAATAACCACCTGCCGACATACTATTTGCGACGGGGGAATATTCCCGTCGCAAATACCTTTTACCGCCGCCGGTTATTTGCGACGGGCAATAACCGCCCGTCGCAAATAAGTTTCCCGCGATGTGGCGCGCACGCGCGCCAGTTCTTTTGCGACGGGGAAAACAATCCCGTCGCAAAAGGCTACTTATTTGCGATGGGAAAATACCCCCGTCGCAAATAAGTTTTTAACGAAGCTATTTGCGACGGGATTTATCCCCGTCGCAAATAACCCATCGCAAATACCCATTTTTCCCGTAGTGAAGTCATGGTGAGGTAGTTTTGTGTTGGGTGAGTCATTGGTAACATGAAATTGGTTGAATGATCAATATAATATATGTCGCTTTCGAGTTGAGGAAGAGATATCTTGGGCTTGGTTGATTAGGATGGTAGTACCTTCATAAAGCCATGATCATGGTAGTTGAAGGTAAGTTTTTCTAGTTAGATCAACAAATAATAAAACAAGAAAAGGATGATGACACAAGTGTGCATCCTTCTTTATGAGATATCGTATGAAAAAAAAAGATTATATTACATAGTGCGCGTTTGTAGGTTATTTGTCGTTGCTATGACTCTTCTTTATCAATTTAGAGGTCTTGATGGGTTGTTAGACTGTGATCTTGGTCTGTGAATATTCTCCATTGCTACTGAGATAAGGGCCTAGAGGGTCGCACACAACAGTGCATTCGAGAATCTGTCCTATTCAGTTTAATAGAAATGGTTTGAGTGTTATTAAAGTTCTATCGATCACCAATAAATAAATAAATTCATTATTATTCATATAATACATTGTTGGGTTGAATTTATTCCATGTATTTACAAGTGATTAAGTAAATACAAGGTTTAATATTATATGAACGAATATTATTATAACATTCTAGGTTCGTCTAATATTATCATAAGTTATGAGTCGAGTTAATGGCTTGAGATTATCATGTAATATATTCAATATATATTATAGATATGTGATAAAATATAAACAATATTTACGATGTAGTTTAGTTTGTCATAATTAATTATTTATAACACTTCTTTAGGGGACGTTTATTACACAGGGGCAGGGAACCCTAACCGGGTATTATGAATATCCACTGTATAATGGGAGAGAAGATCATCCCAAAAACCTATTTACTCAGTTGGAATTGAGAGTTTCTCTCTCCTCATGATTCATAGAGAGAGAATCTTTATATCTAAGCGACCGATCCAAGTATGTCTTCGCGGATTGAAGACAGCGGGTCGTGGTGATCATCGCTGCATCGAAGTGATCATCGGAGCTCTACGCTAGCACCCATATTTTGATGAATCACACACACACAGATTTCGAGAAGAATGTATGGACGATTTAGAGGGATTTAGCATTGGATCCTTTGAGCAATGGATGCCAAACACGTGTGGCATACGTGTGCGCATCAAATCGGAACGAGGTATTCATTCATTTTAGATATTGTGATCCGTTTAAACCATGTGGGATCCTCAGACCGTACCGGTGCTGGATCGTCAAAGGCAATGATTTTTCGTCATTCTGATGATGAAATTTTTTAAATTCCCAGCCCACTGCCTTTTGGTGCGTGCCTTGGTACCTTCAATTGGTATTAGAGTGGTGCGTGGTTTTTCTACATCAAGATAAATTAAATTGCTTTAAATTTTATGTAGAGGGTGTTAAACCGGTTCCAATGAATTTGACCATGCGTTGATCCAATTTCAGATGGCCATGTTACGACCATCTGAAAAAAATTTATGGATTGCAATGGTGTTTTTGGATTTTAATTTGTTTTAGAAGAACATGTTATATAAATTTATATGTATTTTACTCGTGTTCATGCAAATACTGAAATCTGGCCAAGCATCATTCGGAATCCGGTCACCGAATATACTCCGGCCTGTGGAAAATTTTCTCCGACGGATTGTTTTTCAAAAAGGGGTGGTGGATTTTTGTTTACAAACAAAAGAAGCATTTTTTCAGATAATTTTTTAATATGGGTTTTAAAAAAACAAAAATTAGGTAAAAGGGGTTAGGGTTCCGATATTTTTAAAATTGGGTCCAAGATGCGTGAACCCCGTTCACGCATCACTGACCCCGGGAAGATGCGTGAACGGGGTTCACGCATCTTATACGAACAAAACATAAAATTCAGCAGAATTTATCTGCTATTTAATATCCAGCAGAACTGCCATTACAGCAGTCTGGATTCTGATAGAAACCATCACCCAGGGCTCTCTTTTATAAGAGAGCTTGCCCAGGAAATCATACTGCATTTCCGATGTGGGATTCAGGTTCTCTTTTCCTGCACAGAACATTCTGCATTTCCGATGTGGGATTCTGTTTCAAGTACGTGACTTTGAAAGACTGTAAAATACAAACTATACGACCAATATAAATGAAACTTAAAACATGGATTAAACATATAATAAATAGTTGAAAATGAAAAGAATTTCGTAAAAAGGGTTGATGAATAATAATTTATAAGCTTTCAAAACCACCAACTTGAAACTTAAAAAAGTTTCAAGTACGTGACTTTGAATGATCATAAAATAAAAACTATAAGACCAATATGAATGAAACTTAAAATATGGATTAAAAATACAAGAAATAGTTGAAAATAAAAACAATTTCATAAAAAGTGTTGATGAATAATAATTTATAAGCTTTCAAAACCACCAACTTGAAACTTAAAAATGTTTCAAGTACGTGTCTTTGAAAGATTATAAAATACAAACTATATAACCAATATGAATGAAACTTAATATATGGATTAAACATATAAGAAATAGTTGAAAATAAAAAGAATTTCATAAAAAAAATTTAATGAAAAATAATTTATAAGCTTTCAAAACCACCAACTTGAAACTTAAATACGTTTACGTGCCTTTGAAAGCCTATGAAATACAAACTATAAAACCAATATAAATGAAAATTAAAACATGGATTAAACATGTAACAAATAGTTAATAATTAATTAGTTAATTAGTAATATAATTATTAATTAGTTAATAATTAATATAATTATTAATTATTAATTACTAATATACAATAATTAATTAGTTAATTAGTAATATAATTATATAATAGTTAATTAGTTAATTAGTAGTATAATTATTAATTGATAATTACTTAGTTAATTAGTAATATAAATCTTAATAGTAATTATTAATTATAATTATAATTATTAATTATTAATGATTAATTATATAATAATTAATTAGTTAACTAATAATATAATTATTAAATATAATTATTTATTATTTATTATATAATAATTAATTAGCTAATTAGTAATATATTTATTAATTATAATTATTTTTTATTTATCTATAATTATTAATTAGTTAATTTGTAATATAATTATTAATTATAAAATAAGTAATTGATTAATTAGTAATATAATTAGTGATTATAATTATTTATTATAATTATTAATTATTAATTATTAATTATTAATTATTAATTATATAATAATTAAGTAGCTAATTACCAATATAATGATTAACTATTAAAAATTAATTGGTTATTTAGTACTATAATTATTAACTATAATTATTATATATTAATTAGTAATATAATTATTTATTATAATTAGTAATATAATTAGTAATTATAATTAGTAATATAATTGTTAATTATAATTAGTAATTATTAATTATATAAAAATTAATTAGTTAATTACCAATATAATTATTAAATATTAAAAATTAATTATATATTAATTAATTAGTTAATTAGTAATATAATTATTAATTATTAATTACATAACAATTAATTAGTTAATTAGTAATATAATCATTAATTATATAATTAATAATTATAATAATAATTAAAAATTATATTACTAATTAACTAATTAATTATTATATAATTAATTATTAATAATTAATAACTAATAATTGTAATGAATATTTGTAATTATTTATTATATTACTAATTTACTAATTAACTAATTAATTATTATGTAATTAATAATTATATGTTTAATCCCTATATTAAGTTTCATTCATATTGGTTATATAGTTTGTATTTTATAATCTTTCAAAGACACGTACTTGAAACATTTTTAAGTTTCAAGTTGGTGGTTTTGAAAGATTATAAATTATTATTCATCAACACTTTTTATGAAATTGTTTTTATTTTCAACTATTTCTTGTATGTTTAATCCATGTTTTAAGTTTCATTCATATTGGTCTTATAGTTTTTATTTTATGGTCTTTCAATGTCACGTACTTGAAACTTTTTTAAGTTTCAAGTTGGTGGTTTTGAAAGCTTATAAATTATTATTTATCAACCCTTTTTACGAAATTCTTTTCATTTTCAACTATTTATTATATTTTTAATCCATGTTTTAAGTTTCATTTATATTGGTCGTATAGTTTGTATTTTACAGTCTTTCAAAGTCACGTACTTGAAACAGAATCCCACATCGGAAATGCAGAATGTTCTGTGCAGGAAAAGAGAACCTGAATCCCACATCGGAAATGCAGTATGATTTCCTGGGCAAGCCCTCTTATAAAAGAGAGCCCTGGGTGATGGTTTCTGTCAGAATCCAGATTGCTGTAATGGCAGTTCTGCTGGATATTAAATAGCAGATAAATTCTGCTGAATTTTATGTTTTGTTCGTATATATATATATATATATATATATATATATATATATATATATATAAAACAAAACAAAACAAAATAAAAATAAAAATTTTAAAAAAAAGTTACTGTAGGATGCGTGAACGCGGTTCACGCATCCTTCAGCGCGGTTAAGATGCGTGAACGGGGTTCACGCATCTTGGACCCAGTTTTAAAAATATCGGAACCCTAACCCCTTTTACCTAATTTTTGTTTTTTTAAAACCCATATTAAAAAATTACTCCATTTTTTCCCTTCTTTTTCCAGCTTGAATTTCAATAAAAAAACGAAAAAGGTGAGAAGACTGAGACTCACTGGGTATCCTCCCTTACCTGGCGAGCCCCTCGGTCAGCCTAGATCGAATCCGGATGACCCCCTCCCACCTGGTTTGTGCATGGACTCCCTCCCGTGTTCTGGCTAAGCACCACCGCGACAGGACCCCGCCGCCTCTCGCTGTTGCTGTTGGCTGAACCAGGCCGCCACCGCCACCCAGATCCAACAGCACTGCCCGTCTCACCTCACCGGAGCCACACCCCGTGAGCTGCAAAGGGAATAGGTGAGGTTTTTGGGGTCATGTTAAAATTATTTTTTCTTTTAAATTAATAATTTTAATTATCCAAAATATTAATTTAATTTGAGCATTGAATTAAATTAATTGTTTTAATTTAACTTTTGGATTTAAAATTAAATTAAAGTATGAACCAAATAAATAATTTATTTTCATTTATTGAAATTCATTTAATTTATTATAATACCCTTACCATAATTTAATTTTTTGTATCGTGTGTTTATTTTTGTAATGGATGGTCTTGAGCTAGTGACCGACATGTATATGTCTGGATTATTTAATTATTTATTTATTGCGTGTGATGATTGTGATAAGTAAGTAATTAAATGACGGTCTGCGCATTGTCTTATTTTTATTCAAATATGTATATGAGTATGCATCCAAAGCACCTATTCTACATTGTAGCCCTAGACCCCCTCGCCCACACACAAGTATATTTGTACATAGATGATGACATTTTATGATGCAGACCCTACCAAGTCAAGGTGATAATCCAGACGAGAAGAGAATACCTTGCATTGTGGGAGAGTTGCGATACGAGTTAGGAGTCGACTCAGGTATGAAACCTCCTGAGTCAAGATTGATTCGTTATAGATCAATCATATTTAGATGCTCAAGACCTGTCAGGTTGATTTATTTCTTTTATGCATTGTTTTTTATTTTATGCAAGTGCATGATTATTGCGTAATCACATAAAATAATAAACAAGATGAAATGCATAAAATACGATGTATGTTTTTCTATTTCATGTTTAGTTGTGAGAAAGACAACATAGATTGAACATATTTAATAGGAATGGATTACATTTTTCAATAAATAATAGAATCCCTCAAAGATATATTAAGTCGTAATGCCTTCCATTGCTCACATATGAACAAAACCGGGTGTTCGGGGTGCTTGTTAACCATAGTTGAAAGTGCCACCTACTATCGGGGAGTTCTCATGAGAGTATTGGGCTGACTTAACTAAAGTGGGTAGTCAAAGATTATCCATAGATAACTTTCTATCAATTTAGAGGCAAAAATTTGAGGGAATCAAGTTACCATTCCAATAAGCTGAGACATTACTCAACAGATCAAGGAATCACCAGTTAAAGCTGTTGGCCATCCTAGATCCTACCTTAAAAATCTACACATAGTGGCGTAGCCATAGCTTGTAGACTATGAGGGGAGGTTTCAAGGATCCTTGACACTAGAATAATCAAGCGACTGAGTATTCCAAATCTAATAGTGAGGGCTATTAATGTTAGATAAAATAGTGGGAGACATTTAATTGATATAATAATTGATTAATCATAAATGTCTAAAAGGTAATCAAGATAAAGCACTAATTGCTAAAATTTATTTGTTGTAGAAATCACCAACACCACCAGTACATTATCACTACAATCAATACTAGATAAAGAAAATATCCTGTCTGACCATAACTTCCAGGAGTGGTACAAGCACTTGCACATAGTACTATGCTAAGGAAGGAATATTTATGTGATGGAATCCCCAGTTCCTACTGAGCCTCTTTAAGGAGAAAGCAAGGCGGATAAAGAAAAATGAAAAAAGCATGTAGATTATGCACTAGATGTTCAATGCATCATGTTGTCATCCATGTCTAGTCAATTGTAGGAAATGCACGAGGACAAGGATCCTACAAGATGCTGACTCATCTCTATGAATTATATCAGAAGAGAGAAAGGCAAGAAAGGTATGAGATTTCTTGTGCCCTTTATAGGTGAATCCTAGCATAAGGGAATCAAGAAGGACCTCATGTACTCAAGATGATTGGGTACATTGAGAGGCTTGAAGCCCTTGGGTTGAAATTGAATCAAGAACTAGAGATAGATCTCATTCTCACTTCTTTACCATCAAGATTTTTGAATATTATTTTTAATTATAACATGAATAACATGATAAACTCACTCCCATACCTTTTGGATTAAGTTAGCCAAGATGATAAGGATATGAAGAATACCAATTCTTTAGTCCTTATAGTGAAAAAGTGGTGGAAGGAAAAGGCAAAGGGGTCTAAGGACAAGTCCAGGACGAAGACACCAATGCACCATCCTTCCAAGAAGAAAAGGAAATAGAGGTAGGGCAATGAGAAGGAGGTTGTCTTCTTTTTAAGTGTCAAGAAAGGACACTGGAATAAAAATTACAGAGCTGGGAAGAAGAGGCAAGGCGACGCTTCTACTTTATGTTTTTTTCATTGAATGCAGTCTTTCATTATCTACAAGTTGGGCATTGGATACAACATGTGGCTCACACATATGTATTCATATACAAGAACCAAGTAGATTCAAGAAGATTTCAAAAGGAAAAGTTAATCTCTGAGCTGCAAATGGTGTGAGTCTAATAGCCTTTCCAGTGGGATATTATCACCTTACTTTGCCCAGTGGTTTAGTTCTTGTATTAAATAATTGTTATTATGTACCATCAATAACCATGAACATAATCTCAGTTTCAAGTTTGGACACCATGGTATTTTATTTCAAGTTTGTAAATAAATGTCGTCTCTTTTATAAGGATAAAATGGGCTATAGTATGGAAAATCTTAACAATGGATTATACATACTTGAACTTGAAAACTGGTAATTATAATCATTGAAAAAACTAGTGAGCATGACTCATATAACACCCACCTATGGAACTTTAGGCTATCATGTAAACAAGAAGCGATTATATAAATTACATCAAGAAGGGTATTTAGACTTAGTTCAGTTTAAACCCTTGGATGTATGTCATGCTTGTTTACAAGGGAAAATAAAAAAAGCACCCTTCTCGAGGAAGGGAGAAAGATCCAATGAATTACTCGAATTAATTCATACTGACATATGTGGTCCATTTCTAGTAGAGGCAAAGGGTGAGTTTTTGTACTTCATTACTTTTACCAATTTTTTTTAAAAGGTTGGGGATGAAGCCTCATTTTTATTATTAAATCAAAGCAAAGACCTCTTTTAACTGGGTAGAGGGAAACCCATTACATAGCCCGAAGGCCCAGTGGGCTTGTAGCCCATTACATAGCCCGTAGGCCCAAATATATGGCCCAATTCATATTCTGTGAATAGTAACCCACCTGCTACAGTACCCGCACAGTACCGCCGCCGCTACAGTGTCCTGCCACCACTACAGTACCTGCTGATGAACAGTGTCGTTGCTGCTACAACACCACTACAGTACTGCTACAGTACCTGCACCCAATGGGTTTTCTCATTACTTTTACCGATGAATATAATTGGTATGGTTATATCTACTTAATGCAGTATAAGTTAGATTCATTTCGGATGTTTAAGGAATGCCAACATGAAGTAGAAAATCATCTTGGTAAGAAGATTAAGGTAGTTTGCTCAGATCGAGGCGAGTAGTATCTTAACCAAGATTTCATTGATCATTTGAAGGAGTGTGGGATAGTATCTCAACTCACTCCTCCTTATACACCATAGTAGAATGTTGTTAGTGAAAGGATGAATAAGACCTTACTGAACATGGTTTGATCAATGATGAGTCAGGAAACTCTTCTATTATCCTTTTGGGGATACACCTTGTAGAAAACGGTATATACCCTCGAACGAGTACCAAATAAAGCTAAAGATGGGATTCCATATGAGTTTTGATATAAAAAACCCAATCTATCACACATATGTGTGTGGGGGTGCAAGGCTTTTGTCAAGACTATACCTAGTGACAAATTGACATCTTAAAGCATGAAGTGAATCTTTATAGGTTATCCTAAAGAAACCAATGGGTATTAACTATATATCCCTTCATATAGAAAAGTAAACGTGGAAAGAAAATCCATATTTCTAAAAAGGGAACACATTTCCAATGGAAATAGTGGGAGAAAGATTGAGTTTTATGAATTTAATGCTCTAGATGTATACGAGTTGGTATAGGAACAATCTCCATAAGTGATAGTGGGAGATGGAGAAGTTCCCAAGACACAAGTACTGCATAGGTCAAATTGAGAGGTTAGAGAACCAGAGAGTTATGGTTTTATTATCACAATGTTAGGTGACATGTTACTTCTTAAGGTTGATAAACCTATAACCTACAAGGATGTAGTATAAGGAAAGGATGCTTTTAAATGGAAAGATTCCATGCATTCTGAGATAGAGTCCATGTACCAAAATCAAGTTTGGATTTTGTAGACCCTCCAGCTGATGCAAAACCCATTGGATGCAAATGGTTATTCAAGAAAAATTTGGACATGGATGGTAAGGTTAATACCTATAAGGAAATACTGGTAGTGAAGGGTTTCAGACAATGTAAAGGAATATACTATGATGAAACCTTCTCACCAGTAGCAATGTTGAAATCCATCAGAATATTGCTTGAAATAGGAGCCTTCCATGATTATGATATTTAGAAAATGGATGTCAAAAATGATTTTATAAATGTGAATTTGGTTGAATATGTCTATATGACTCAACCCAAAGGGTTTTTAGGTCAAATAATGTCAATAAGGTGTGCAAGATGCAAAGATCCATTTATGGGTTGAAGTAGGCATCACGGTCATGGAATGTTTGTTTTGATTAGGCCATAAGAGAATTTAGTTTTGTTAAAAATGAAAGTGAGCCTTGTGTATATAAGAAGGTTAATGGGAATACAATCATTTTACTAGCATTATATGTTAATGAAATTTTAATTATGGGTTATGAAGTGAAAGTCTTATAGTCAGTCAAGACTTGGTTAAATGAATACTAATCTATGAAAGAATTCGGCAAAGAATCCTACATTATAAAGATCAAGATATATTGAGATAAATATTAGAGGCTACTTGGGATAAGTCAAAGTACATATATTGACAAGGTACTCAAAAGGTACCATATGGAACAATCCAAGAGAGGGTTGTTGCCCATATTCCATGGTATCAATCTCTCCAATAAAATGTGTCCAAAAAAATAGGAGGATATTGATAGAATGAGTAGAATCCATTATGCCTCGGTAATGGGTTCTATCATGTATACCATGCTATGTACTAGGTTTGATGTTTCCTTTTATTTAAGTATGGTGGGAAGATATCAAGCTAATCTAGGAGAGCTGCATTGGGAAGTTGTCAAAACAATCATGAAGTACTTGAGACGTATGAAGGATATGTTCCTAGTGTATGGAGGAGAAGAGGAACTAGTAGTGGGAGGATACACTAATTCTAGTTTCTAGATAGACCATAATGATATAAAATAATATCCAGGATATATATTTTTTCTAAATGGTGGTGCAGTGAGCTGGAGAAGCTCGAAACAATCGGTGGTCGCTGATTCTACAACAAAATATGAGTATATAGAGCTTCCAATGCAGCTAAGGAAGAAGTATGGATATGTAGATTTGTCTCATACACTGGTGTTTTACCTACTAGTGCAGAACTTGCTCCATTTTATTGGGATAATATTGTAGTAGTGACACTTTCCAATGATCCCAAGTCATACCGGAGGACAACGAATATAGTTCAAAAGTTTCATCTCCTAAAGGATTTTACTCAGAGAGGTGAAGTTTCAGTTAGCAGAGTATCCATAGAGGACAACATGGCAGACCCCTTGACTAAATCCATATCTTAATAGAAGCAAGATTATCATGTGAGATCTATCGAGTTGAGAATTGTTAGTAGTTTTCTCTAGTGCGTGTGGAAGTATTGAAAGTGGGTTCCTTAGACCCAACTTGTGATGTACTTTGATTACCACTACATGTATACAATTTATTATATATGCATGTGTTTATCTTTCCATAATAATGTTGATAGTTCTGATTCCACTATATTTCTGGTAATTTTCTTAGATTACATGTCTTATCAAAGGGTTATATTAGATCCTAAGATATAATTAGAACCTAAAGATACTATGACAGTAATCTTAAAGTAATGTATTATGGTCCAAATACATCATATTGATAGGACATAGATGATGTGTGACTATCAGGTGATGGGGGCTCATAAGCATTAAGACTTCTTCTCATGAAGTTCACACTTGGTGATCTTTATCAATTTAGATAATGAGGACACACTCTCCAATAGGAACACCACATGTTATAGGTGTCATTGGTTGTTCCTATTTACAAACATGTATATTGGTTTCCTAACTTTAGATCATTATTAATGTGTTCCATTTGATCTTTCAACTTTGATGGTGGTGCGATGGTGAAGGTGAGTGGCCTAAAAATGTTGTTCTTTGGGAGGTTCAGGGTTCGAATCCTAGGAGTCTGTTTTTGGGGAAAACCTCTCCCTCGGGATCCACCCGCCTTGCCAGGTCGCCTGGTATCAACTGAGCGGGAAAAATGAGGCGCGATCCACTGTGCTGACGGATTTCTTTGACGAACCATCGCCGACCGGACCGTTACCCTCCGGGACGCTCTGCCATCTTGGCTGGAAACGGCTCCTTCCCCGACTGGGGATCTACCTCCGGGCAGTGTCCCCTTCGTGGGGGAGGGGGATGACCATGTGTGGAGGGTTCGAAAAGGCCACACATGGGAATTCCTTTTTCAGAAAAAGAATGTGTTCCATTTGATCTTGTACTTTGATGAAAGATAAAAACCATGACAATGAAGTCATGATGAGGTAGTTTTTGTTGGGTGCATCATTGGTGGAATGCCATTGGTTGAATGATCAAGATGTGATTTGTCACTTTCAAGCTGAGGAAGAGAAATATCAGGCCTGATTGATCAGGATGATGGTACATTCATAAATCCATGTCCATGGTAGTTGAAGGTAAGTATTTCTGGTTCGATCAAAAAATAATAATGTAAGAAAAGGATGATGACACAAGTGCGCAACCTGCTTTATGAGATATCATATGACAAAGAGATTATATTACACAGTGCATGTTCATAGGTTGGTTGTCATTGCTATGACTTTTCCATATCTCTTTAGAGGCCTTGATGGGTTTCTAGACTTCTCTCTTGGTTTGTGAATATTATTCACTGCTATTGAGATAAGGGCCTAGAGGGTCACACATAATATCCCATTTGAGAATATTCCTTATTCGTTTGAATAGGAATATATGATTTGGTGGGGACCACCATGGGGTTCGAGTGTTATCTAAGTTCTATCGATCACCAATAAATAAATAAATTCATTATTATTCAAGTAATGAATAATTGGTTTGAATTTATTACATGTATTTACAAGTGATTAAGTAAATACAAGGGTTAATATTATATGAACGAATATTATTATAATATTCAAAGTTCGTCTAATATTATGTGTAGTTAGAAGTCGAGTTCATGGCTTAGGATTATCACCTAATATATTTAATATATATTACAAGTATGTGATAAAATATAAATAATATTTATGACACAATTTTTTCATCATAATTAATTATTTATAAAACTTATTTAGTGGATGTTTATTACATGGGGGTCAGGAACCCTAATCGGGTCTTATAAATATCCACTATATAAGTGGAGATATATCATCCCAATGAACTATTAACTTAGTTGGAATTGGTATATTCTCTCTCCTCCTAATTCCTAGAGATATAATTGCTCTATTTGAGTGACTGATCCAAGTTCATTTTCATGGATCAAAGACAAAGGATCGTGGTGATCATCATTGCATCAAAGTGATCATCGGAGCTCCGTGCTAGCACTCGGAATCCAACTAACTATATGAAAAAAAATTGAAAAGTGTGTGTGGATGATCTAAAGGGATTCATAATTAGTTACTTTGAGCAACAGATTCCAGCAAATTGTGACAAACACACGTGCATCAAATTAGAAAGAGGTATTCGTTCATTTTATTTATTGTTCTCTATTTAAACCATGGTGGATACTCAGATCATACAAGGGATAGATAACTGAAGATGATGATTTTTTGTCGTTCGGTGATGATTTTTTTTTAAATTCTTGGCCCAGAGACTTTTTCTACGCATCCCGATACCTTCACAATCTAGTGGAAAATGTACCATGTAATCCTACTTCAAAGACCAGGATCAAATCCTAAAAAAACCCCAATATTTGGGGTGGTTGGTTAAATTAATCATGTAATGGAGTTAGGAGGTCTCTATGGGGGTGGGGGGCTGATCAGCATCAATAGGTAGCATGGATTCAGTTGTTGGTGTGGTGGGTGCATCATTAGGCTCGATGGCGGAAAGTCACGTCCATGTTAGGGGCTCAGTGTGGCGGTCATCAGACTCGGTCGGTGGGGTTAGATGATAGTGATTGGTTACAGTGGCTAGGCATGCATAAAAAATGGATGAAGGTGGTGTCAGGACTGGCAGTGGCGATGGTGATGGGTTCGACATCGACGTCTATGGCAGAAAAAAACATAGATGTGACCCAAATGAGGTTTAGATTAGGAGAAACCATCTGCAAATATGTTAGATTGGATTAATGAGAGGGTATGGATTTCTCCATCAGTACTAGACACCATGGAATTCTTCAGGGGGCATTGCTAGCTAATCATCCTTGTAGGTAAGATGCTTTGGAGAATTATTTGCATCAGCTAGGGAGGGGTATGCTTTTTGTGTCTTTGAGACTTCAATGGTCATGTACTAGGCCTAAGAATCTACGGGCTTATGATCCATTTTAGGTTACCCCTCATCCTAGTTAAAAATGGGAAAAATAAATAAAAATTAAAAATGAATTTGGGCTTTGGGGTCTATGGACACTATGAGTTCTTGGTGATGCCTTTCGGTGTGATGAATTCCCCCACTGTGTTTATGATTCTCAAAAACCAGATATTCTAGCTACACTTGAACTGATTTTTGGTTTTCTTTATTGATAACATACTCATTTACTCTGTGGCAGAGGAGGAGCATGAAGAGCACTTGAGAATGGTCCTAGAATTACTCCAGAAGCATCAACTTTATGGTAAGATCACAAAGTGCTAGTTTTTGGATTTGTGAGAATCACTTTTTGGGGTATATCATCTCTAATAATGGTTTATATGTGGACCTAAAAAATATCTATGTGGTGCTTTATTGAGATATACCCAAGAGCGTGTCATAGGTGTAGAGTTTTCTTAGATTGGTGGGGTGCTATAGGAGGTTTGAGAGAGAATTATCTAGGATTGTAGCCACTTTGTTTACCTTGATTCAGAAAAGGCATCCATTTACCTAGATAGAGTAGTGTCAGAGATCCTTTGAGGAGCTGAGGATGATGTTGAATAGTGATCCTATGTTGATACTATGATAGGATGGTGTTAAGTACATAGTGTTTTGTGATGCTTCTAGAGCTGGGATCGATTGGGCATTAATGAAGAGGTAGGTAGTGATCATATATGGGTTGAGATAGTTAGGACCCCGTGAGTATTAATATGTGAATCACGACCTAGAGTTTACAAAATTAGTATTCTCTCTAAATATGTGAAATCACTATCTTCTGGGAAACATCTTTTTGTTTACTCATACCACCAAATTCTCAAGTACATCTTCACTCGGAGTGCTCTTAACCTAAGAAAGAGGCATTGGTTAGAGTTCTTATAGGACTATGACTTTGAGATAGACTATAATCCTAGTAAGGGAAGCATGGTGGAATATTCTCTTAGTATGAAGTCTCATTCTCTCTTGGTGGAGGAGGCGTCTTAGCATTTTTCTTTGTTACAACTGACTTGAGTGGAGGAGAGGGGTGTAGTTTTTCTTCAATTAATGGTGCTGACTCATATGATTCTCTATTATGAGAGAAAGGTTTAGTTGGGAGAAAAATACTACGTGGTTCTACATGACCATATATCCTCATGAGATACAACATATGGATTTTATGAAGAAGGGGAGCATGCCATCCTTTTTAGGGATGTACAGTGGTTCCAATCATATTACATGAGGAGATAATGAGGGAGTTTCACACTTCCCCCTTGGTTGTACATCTTGGTGTGGAAAATATTTATAAGGACCTTCAATGGTAGTTTTAGTGGGATGCAATGAGGTAAATCTCTATCAAGTTTGTCTCTCGATGACTCACTTGTTAGTGGGTAAAGACCGAGCATAGGTTTCTAACATGTTTGACACAAACTCTTGAGATCCCAAAGTAGAAATGGGATGAAATATCCATGGAATTTGTAATGGGGATTCCATGGATAACAAGTGGTCATGATTCTATCTGAGTGTTTTTTGAATAAATTAAGAAGTCAACGCACTTTCTTTCTATCCGAGAGTAGATCTCGGTTAAGAGTCTAGGGTAGTTGCATGTGAAGGATATCGTCTAAGTTGATGAGGTACCCTTGACGATCATCTACAACCATGATTCTTAATTCACGTCATAGTTGTAGTGAGGCTTGCAGGAGGCATTCAAGACCCAGTTTATGATGATCATGATGTTTCATGCCCAAAAAGATGAGTATACCGAGTAAACTATCTAGGTGTTGGAGGATATATTGAGAGCCTTTGTGTTGGACTTCGACCAGAATAGGGAGGATCAATTTTCATTGGTATAGTTTTTTAATAATAATAACTATCACTCTACTATTGATATGACACCTTTTGAGGCTCTGTATGGGAGACCATCCATGTCACCCTTATGTTGGACTGAGATTTTTGATACATCTCTTATTGGGATAGAGATGGTGCAAGTGATGATGGATAAAGTTCAGGTGAGCCATAATCACATGAGGAAAACCCATAAAAAACATAAATCTTAAAAAAATTGACATCGCAAGCCCTTGGAGTTTGACTAGGTAGACCATATTTTCTAGGTAGTCCCCCCAAAATGAGGATTGTGGAGATATTTACTGGGAATAAAGCTATCCTTGAGGTTCATTGGGTCGTTTGAGATCCTATGGAGGGTTAGAAAGGGTTTTTATCACTTATACTTACTTCCACAGTTGGATTGAGTAAATGGAGTCTTCCACATGTCATAGTTGTAGAGATTTTTCTTGGGAAGGAAGCTATCCTCAAGGTTCATTGGCCTGTTTGAGATCCTACAGAGGGTTAGCGAGGGTTTTATCACCCAGTATTACTCCCAAAGTTGGATTGAGTGTATGGAGTCTTCCAAATGTCATAGTTGTGGAGATATGTACATGACCCTACACATGTTATTGATCGAGGAGAGCTATCAATCAAGGATGAACCCACCTTTGCAGAGTACCCGATGGAGATAAATGAGTGGCGGTAGAGAATCCAATGTGAACAGACTATTCCTTTGGTTTGTATGTTTTGGTAGCATGAGAGTGTTCAAGAGAGATCCCGAGAGTGAGAGAGTTAGATGTAGACTCAGTACATCTACCTCTTTGGGTATCTTGTGGTTTTTAGAGTGAAAAATTTTAAAGGTGGGAATAATGAAATGATTCTAGTTTTATTTGATTAGTCCTTTGAACATTTCTATGTATATATTTGGATTTTAATCAAATTTGGTGAAGTGTTTAGGTGTCTCGAGACCCCATAATTAATATATTAAAAATATTAATATATTTTAACACATGAACACACATCATTTAAGTTTAAATGGGGTTTCCATTGTTTGGGACCTCGAATTGTAAATTTGAGACCATGATTGATTCCTCAATGTGGGTTTTACCCTAAGAACAATTTAAAGTTAGTTGGCGTCACATGTTTTGTGGGATATGAACATTGGCGGGTGCATTTAATAAAATAAATAAATAAATTACTTATTTTTATTAAATGAAGGAAAACATAATCCTCCCTTATAAATACCCAGTTATGGAAAAATTTTAGGGTTAACCGCATAGCCCTATTAAAATTTGAGAGGAGGAGGAGTGTTCTTAGTTGAGATCGCTAAAACCAAGGATGCAGATTAATGAACGGATTGAGGTGGACTGTGGTACAAATGAAAAACGTAGAAGATCTTCTCCATTGATAGAAGACACATTCTTCACCAATGATTGATCAATAATCAAGGTAGGAATTGTTATTTTATAGTTTTCTCCCTTGATGATTATTTATCATGGATTTTTGATTATCTATTTAATTTTTCATCAATCCCACATCACGTGAAATGGATTAAATATTGTTGAGGCCCGATTATCAATTTTATTTACTATTCCATGCTTCACCCCTTCTTTCCCCATCTTATGATCATTTGACATGATCGCATTGGCCAACAATGGATTTACCACATTCTTTTGATTTTCCCCCACTGTTCATCGCATTCTTCTCTATTGAACCATGGGCCTGTGGTTTGACATTACCTGGATGGATTCAAGCCTGATCGGACCCTCATATTCATGACAGTTGCATGAATAACATAAGGATTAATTATTTACAGATAGATCAAGGATTGATGTGGGATGGGGGGGGTGATAGATCCAAAAATTTAGAATCCGGAGTAGCGATGAGAGGCATTACGGGGGGTTCTATGGATTTTCATGGGTGATCCAATTTATGATTTCTTGCCACCAGAGGTTAGAGATCGATGTTTGGTGAAGACCCATTTGATTTTGGGTGGCCAAATTCCATGGATTGTAGAATAAATGGAAGATCAAGAAACCTCATGAAGAACATGCTTTACTACCTATGAAAAACCCGAATACATGACATGTAGTTTGAAATAACATACACCGTGTAGTCCCCTATTTGCGGTGACTACGGTTTTGGGTAGAGATATATATCACATGCCATGTATGATGATATACATTCCACATGACCCTATAATGGAGGCACAACATATACTATTGGATTAAACATGAATGGACATAACCAGACACATGAGAATAATCAGATTACATAGGCATGACCATGTAATTAGGCATGACCGGGGTACATGGGCACGACCAATGTACACAGGCACATGCCGGGTGGAAACGGGAAGGTCCTGGGTGGCTGATACACACTGTGTACCACTTGTACATGCTATGTAGTATGAAATGTCTTTCCAATCAATGTACAAGGGAGAAAATACCCAGGTGGTGAGGTGAGGCCACACACTATGTAACCCCACGTGCACGCTGCGTGCTTCTCTCAGAAACTTATACCTTACGCATTCTTTAAAACTTGGATGTAGTCCCGTGAGTATATTATCATGATTAGTTATCATCATAGAACATGATGGTATCCCTCATAGTGTATTTTTTATATATGATGTGAGGTGTTGCATGCTTGATGCTTCTTTAGGAAATACTTGACCAATAATAGTGATCAATAAGGATCATTAGAGAGATATTGGGGTTGGAAACACCCCTGTCACACCAGGGAATGGGTCCACCATGCTCACTACACAGGTTGAGTGGAACCCCTATCACACTAGGGAATGTGTCCTCTATTTATCAAGTGGCACCCCCTGTCACACCAGGGCTCAGGTCCTGTATCTACTGAGTGGCAGCCCCCTATCACACTAGGGTGTAGGTCCTCTATCAAATATTGTTCCCCCTTAACTATAAATCATAGTGGCAATGTGAGATTCCTCTACACAGTTTCTTTTACCGAAATTCAAGATGTTAGGCATCAGAGATGGGCGTTTGGAGCTGCAGATATACTCATCGTTCTTAGCTAGGATATGGAGATGGTGACACCCTTCCCCTCTCGCTTGGGATTATTTATAAGCATATATGTTAAATTTTATTTCCTTTTTTCTATGGGTTGAGATGAATTCTGTTGTATCTTTTTATTTCTCCCTTTTTGGTTTTTGAGGCGTCCTACTAGGTATGTATATAATCACCCTTCATGCGATTTTCATGCACATGTCGTTTCTTGTGCTGATGATAGAAAGATCAACAATGATGTCAGTGGAGCATAGTTGTAATTGGGTGCATTGACTGTGTTTGGTGGTCAGACTTGGAGATTTGGAGTCAGGATCTCTTTAGTTTTCCCTTGTCAGGTTGGGAATTAATTTCTAGTTGAGCATATATTTTTACCATTTATTATTTGGTTTATACTATCATAATTTGATATATTCCCTATAGGTTATTTCATTCATGGTTATACTCTAGATGTTGCAGTATTTTATTATTCATCTTCAATTTTCATGGATACGGTTGTGTGTGTGTGTGTAGGTACTAAGGATAGGGAATATCATTTCTATTTATGCCTTATCAATGCTTTTATCCATCCCCTATCCTATTAGAGGAAGGTTTAGGGTTATCACACCTAGCTTTCCACTATCCATGTGGGCCCTAGTGGGCCGGGTCATGAAAAATTGTTTCTCAAGAAGAAGAACATTTCATGAAGCTTTATGCTTGCATGAAGAATAAGAAGACATCACTACCTCTTGACTCGTGACTCTCGCACTCAATAGTTTCATGAATAAATCAAGAAACCACACACTTTATTTTATCACATACTCATCATTTTCATGAATAACTATTCTGAAAATCCATATTGGTTTGTGCGATGAAGTGTGTTCATATTCGAGGAGGTTTTGTAATCTATTACATGAAATATACTTTATGTTTAGAGAAGCACTCTATTATGTGAAATGATGAATAAGAGATCGACCATTCACTTTGTGTGAAGAATATAGAAGATATTGTGCACCTATTTTCATGATCAAGAACTCATCCGAGTTAGTTCATGGAAGATAGTGCACGCATGATTTCATAAAGTATATTAATGCATATGATCATGATAATATAACAAAAATAGAATAAATACCTTGAGAGGAACTTAAAAATAATAAGGATAATTAAATAGTTAAGTTCTAGGGTTTACAAAGTTGAGGAGGTCATGAAATGCATCTTACATGCATGAAGTGATCTTGTGATAAGTGAGAATTTAAGAAAAAGTTTGATTTGACTTTGTGTAAGTCTATTCTTGAATAAAATATTATCGAAGAAGTTTGTGTGAATATATTTCACACATCTAAGTGAGTCCAGGACTTCATCATTAAGAATGAATAATTTCACGGGCATTTTTCACTAAGGAAACTGATCTTACATGGGTGATTAGATATATGTGAGCAAGACCAGCAACTGTGATCTATCAGGTGAAAAGTATCTTGAAGGTGTACATGATCAAGTCAGATCTAGAAAGCTCATAGAGAAATATTAAGAGATAATTATACTATGGATCTAACCTTGAAGAAGAAAAATATTGTTTCATACAGTATAAATATCCTCTTGTGTGATTCAAGAGTGTGAATGCCATTGCGAACTCTGGTAACACTGTGTGATAAAATATAAAGATCATCTCATGTGACTCATGAGTGTGAATGCTAGTGTGGACTCTGGTATCATTGTATAAAACACCCTAATGTGTCACGAACCATCCCCCCGGGCCTGTGCCATAATTACTCCAAGCCCGCCTCACTATGGCTAGGGGCTGGCGACTAGCACTGAAGGCATTATCCTGTAAGTGGGATACATTTTACTCAATACCTGTATGCATGTACACACACACACATCCAAACCCACAATGATGAAAAGTAAACAATAATGTTACTAAGACAACCACTGAGAGTAAAAGTAAAAAACTGGAATTAAAAGGGCCAGGATAAAATCCATACAAAAAGAAAAGTACAAGCTCCTAAAGTCCATTTGTGGTAAACCCTACCTGAAGGGTAGGTGAAGGGGGTGCCGCCTGAAGTCATAGAAGTACGCCTTGTATGTCAGATCTCACTGGGCACGATCTGGTGATGGACCACCAAGATCTCTGTCAAAATTTCTGTCATCTGCTCAAGACACAACACATGCGGGTAGAGCCCATGCAGGGGTGAGTAAAAAAATACTCAGTAAGGACCCCAAAATACAGAGGTAATACCAAAAAGGAAATTATGCACAAAGTATTCTCCCAAAGAGGTACACGAAGTGTAGCCTCTAAGAAGTATAGTCGAGAGAGAGAGTCACTAGAGTAAGATCACATAGGTATAACCAAAATATATAAAGCATAACTATAAGTCGTAATACTGAACATATTTTACCACTGAGGGACTCACCCCCAATGAGTCACTAAGGTCCGCTGGATTCCCACTCATAGCATGCTTGATTCCGGAAGAATCTACTCCTCAAGCCATCGGTCATATTTCAACTTCCACAATAACTCACAATGATTATGTCAAAAGGAACACCTCTTCATGAGGGTCCCAACACCACAAACAGATCTTCAATTGGACATACAGTTTGGAAGTTATGCCTGTTTTACTAAAAGGAGTCCGGTTGGGTCCGAGTCCGGTCTAACCCAGTCGGACCGACTTGACCCGACCCAGGGGCCACCGACCCGACCTGGGTCTGACCCGACCTACGGGGAGTGATCCGACTTTCCACACTCGGATGCACCGATGGTCTTAGTGTATGCTTTTGGTCAACGTGGTGGTTTTTCCACGGGGTACACCTACCGCAATCCCGCTGGACCCCGGCCCTCCAGCCGCATGATGCGGCTCGTTGCCGTGTCAGCTGAAGACCCACTACTGATAGTTTCTAGCGGCCCCTGTCGCTACCCCGTGGACGATACCATGGGGACCTCCACCGCTGCAGCGCATCATCGGTGCGCGCCGCCTCCTACACCTGGTTGCCTCTGCGTGCTGCCATTGGCCGTTGCCAGCACCGCCACCGGTTTCTTCCACGGGCCACTGGACTTGTTCCGGTGGTCCGTTCTTCGATCCTCAATCTCCTTCATGATCCTCGGGTCATCTTCATCATTGCTACGTTCTCCTAGATTTCTCTCCATCTATCTAGGGGTCCGGTCACAAAGAACACAAGAACACCCCCAACGGATGGATCCGGGCCTTGTTCGTGTCACCCTGATCCCTCCACGTTAGAATTTAAAAACAGCTTGGTAGGATATTTAAGAATTTAACATGGATAACTCCGATTCAAAACTCTAAGATCAAAAACCCACTCACATAAGTGATCGATTCGTGAGTCACCAGTTTGTGGGTTAACCCATGTTCATTACTCAAATCCATGAATGGGGAAAAAGGAAATTAACTTAGAATCAAACCCTACCTCGAGGTTGGATCATTTGTTGGCGAAGATCGCACCACTGTCGTTCGTCGTTCCTCAATCTATCGTTGGTGGTGGTTTGTCCCTTATTACAGGGCTTCTCGAGGGCACGGAAGCCCGAGGCATCCCACATCGAGCTCAGGGAATCATATGCCCTAGGTATATATCTGAGGTTTTCCTCATCTTCCCATGTTTAGCATAGGGTATGCTGCGAGTTTAACGTCCAATGAAGATGGATCGCCCTGATCAGAACACCAGCTGGATTCGATCATATTGAGGAATCCCCCTTGAGGGAATGCCGATATCGAAGCCAGCCCGTGGGCGGCTTCCTGAATGCTGTGGAGGGGAATGGGGTGGCATGATCTCACCAGGATGTGGCAGCCCGGGTAAGAATTAGGATGGATTATGGATAATTGCATGGAGTGAATGAGGAATGAAATGAGCCATCGTGGAGATGGCGGTGGTGATGGGCTTGAGTCTCGAAGAGACTTCCTACATATCCCCGTGGCAGGGAATCAAAGTCCATATAGTTCAGGATAGATGTGTGGGGCTTACAATCTAGGCTGCCCAAGGTGTTGGAAGAACCAATGTTAATACGGTCGGAACGACCAGGTGGTGGCAGACTTGAACCTCGTGAGGCTTCCTACGTACCATGCCTTAACATGGATCAAAGACCACGTAGTTTAGGTTGAGCACCGAAAAACCGGCATGAAAAGGACCTTGACCCAATGGGTGGTGGGATTGAACCTCATGAGGCTTCCTACGTACCATGCCTTGGCATGGATCAAAGGCCTCATAGTTCAGGTGAAAATGGGGGCTTGGCACACCGACACGGAGACGGTCAGGGCCAATGATTATTGGGATTAGACCTCAGAGATGCTTCCTACGTACCATGCCTTGGCATGGATCAAAGTCCACATAGTTCATAATGGACGCCGGTGAACCGACGTGAAGAAGGACCTTGGTCCGATGGGTGAAGGGATTGAACCTCAGGGAGGCTTCCTACGCACCATACCTTGGCATGGATCAAATTTTACGTAGTTCGAGATATGGCAGTGTGAGTGAACCGACATAAAGGTGGACCTTGGTCTGATGGTTGACGGGCTTGAACCTCAGGGAGGCTTCCTACGTACCATGCCTTGACATGGATCAAAGACCTCGTAGTTCAAAGGGCTTCGTCAGCGAACCGACGTGAAGGTGAACCCGGGGGTCCACTGGTGGTGGGCTTGAACCTCACGAGGCTTCCTACATACCATGCTTTGACATGGATCAAAGAACTCATAGTTCAAATGGATGTACAATTTAATGTCATGCGGGACAGGGGTATACAGTTTAACATCATGCTGGACGAGGGCATACAGTTTAACGTCATGCTGGACGAGGGCATTTCCATGGTCGATACTTACTCTAAGCCCATGTGAGTCATGCTCGGTGTGAGAAACAAGAGGTAGCAGAGACCTGACGATCACTTCATAAAGGGTGCGTCCATGAGAAGCGAGGAGGGGCTTACGCGTTAGGCGGCCCATGGTGCTGGGACTTACTCCAGGATGGAGGCCCAAAGTGTTGCAAAGCGCAGCGGGAGAGGGATTTGGGACCAAAGAGGGGAGGTTCCTCGTTCCCTATCGCGCCCTCCACTGGCCTTGGCAGTGGGGAAGTACGGAGGTGCATGGGTGCTACCTTTCTCAAGAGGGGCTAGGGGGATTAAACCAAGGTAGTTGCCCTTCCCCCGTGGACATACGCCACTACCAGAAGGAGGATATCATCCCATGTGAGGGTTATTCCATTCCCATGGAGACGAGCGGTGTAAAGAATGTCAGAGCTGGGGGGACCCTGCGTGCGAGGCACGGGGTCGGGTCACAGTTTAACGTCATGTGTTGAGGACGAGGTGCTTGGCAGTTTAACGTCCTGCAGCTCGGACAAGGTGGGTTTACTCTGCACCCCTAGGACTTACATGACCAGTACCCTCTGATCCTGGTGGGAGGGAAGGTATCAGCAAGGCTGTGGTGAAGGGGGGTCGCAGAGCGAACCATTGAGGGGTCCATGTTAGCGTGGCTATGCGAAGAAGCAATAGCCGTTAGCATGCCTATGTGAAGAAGAATTAGGAAAAGCAAGGATATGGGTCGTGTCGTCCAAGGGACTTTGAAATCACATCGTGCAAACCTAGAGGGTCGCACGGGAAGAGGAATTGCCAAGCAAAGAGGTCCACAGGTAGGGACCTTGCAGAGCTTGGTTTCTTTACATAGTGGAGGGAACTTTCAAAGGGGTGTGCTTGACGAAGTGGAGTTCCTTGGCCTTATCATGGGGCAGAGGTGTGATTGAGAGGTGCTTTGCGAAGTGGAAGGGTGTTCACGGAGCACTGCCTCGCGAAGCAGAGGTTCCTCGCGAAGCAAGGTGCTGTGAAGTAGTGTGCTTCGCGAAGTACAATGACCCTGCCTTAGCATGTGGATCACTTGTACAAGATGGGTGTTTCGCGAAGTATAAATGCTCTGTGACTGCCCGAGTTCCCTTGGGAATCCCCTTCCTTTGCGAATGCCCTTGGGATTCGCGAAGGGCATCCCTCTTGGAAGAGGGGCTCAAAATGAGACAAGGCGAAGGCCTCTCACGAAGCAAAAATACCTCACGGAGTTCATGATTCCCAGAGCGAAGAGTGCTTCACGATTTGGGAGTTGAGAAGCCAAAAGGTTGGATTGTACATTCGGAGAGCTTAGGGGGAGCTCGGTATTTATAGGCCAGGGGCGCCGCGAAGCAGAGCTCACGTGGCGCGAATGGGGCCTTGGTGGCTTCGCGGCGGGTCACGAACGTCAACCGGATTCGCGGAGAGGTACCGCCTCCTCTGCTTCGCGGCGGGTTCGCGAACGTCAGGGCGTTCACAGAGCTTTACCACCTCTTCTGCTTCGTGGTGGGTTCGCGAACGTCAGGGAATTCACGGATCTTTACCGCCTCTGGTACTTCGTGACGGTCGCGGAGCTAGGGGGCTACGCATCAGAGCTTCGTGAGGCAGGGCACATAGCCTCTTTTTCTTATCTCCTTTCTTAGAATATTTTTGGCGCCAACAAATGCCCCCCCTCAGACTTGGAGCCGTGGAGGGATCAAGGGTCAGAGTCTGAGGGAAATCGCCAAAATTCTCGGCCGGTCGTGATGCGGACTCGCGAAGCAGGAGCGCGAGGCAGCCAAGGGCCACATGATCCGGACGCGCCGTGATGCTCTGCGTGGGTTGGACGTGCCACAAAGCTCCAGGGGCTACCACCTATAAATAGGGGGCTGACCACTTTTATTTTTTCCTTCTTTGCGACTTGATCCTCTTGCGCTCTCGATTCACGAAGCTCCGCGTCCTCCGCGTCTGATCACCGCAAATCGAGCTTCGTGGCGAACCGCGAGTCTCCAACTCTGCGACTGCGCCAAGCGAACTTCTGCTTGCAAGCCGAGGCCAGGCTCCGCATCTTGTCTTTGCACCCGAGCTTCGCGAGCGATCTTCGCGAAAAATCTCTGCGACCCGACCCGCATTTTTTTTGAGTTCTAAAACCGTAATGGCCCATTAAGAAGCTGTGATGGGGGTGCTCATAGATGCCGCCCGAAGGGATGAGATGACCAACTGCTGGGCCTAGGGGAGCTGGTCCGAAGCCACTCAGACCATAATTCTTTGACAGACCTGCTATTAGAGATCCAAAAGAACTATCCGCTATACAAGAAGATTCCCTTGTATGGCTTCGGGCTAAGGGATGATGTCTTCATTCCTGAGGCGATTAGGGATGAACCAGCTTGCTGGTTCAGGAGCACGCCATGCCAACGCCAATGGTTTAGGGCGTCCGATGGTCATGTGTGGGAGGACTTCACACCCATCACCGCCGACTGTCTGTACAACCATCTGAACAACATCGATGGGGATCCACTGAAATTGGAGACGTCCCCTCCCATGTACCACACTATACTGAAGGTGGCTTTGCAGGATTCGAAAAAGGGGTGGTCCGATGAGTGGGACCTGCGCCAGGGCGGTAATTTCACCAATGACTGGGCATGGGCCTACTGGGTAGGTGCCTCATGCGAGGAGTTTGGGTCCGAGCTGAGGCGAGTGGGCTTGTATGAGCCGACATGGGCCTTCCAATTCCACATTTATTAACCGAAATAGCTGATGTCGGAGCTGCTGAGCAGATGGTCGTCTAGGACCAACACTTTTCACCTGCACCATGGGGAGGTTGGCATCAGTCTGTGGGTTGTCCATCAGATCTCGGGGGTCCTGATCTTGGGGGCCATGTATGATGAGTTCCTCCCCATCATGAGCACGTGGGAGGATCCGGAGTAGATGCCGTGGCTGGCGCTGGCACTGATGAGACTGGTCCTCGGAGAGAACAAGGAGGCGGTGAGAGATGTCCACTTTAAGAAGTGGTTCAAGCAGTTCCTGAACTTACCGAAGGATCGAGAGTTCCCTCTGAGGCCTAGAACTTGTCCGAAGGGGGCTCAACGGGGCAAGGAGCACTCGTATTGGCGGCTCTTGGAGGACATCCAATGGAAGACCTGGGGCTTCAGTGTCAGCACTGAACAACAGCCGATAGTCAAGCCGGCGGCGTTCATCACGACCCTTATCTGCGGTTGGATCCTACCGGTGAGGGATACCAACATGGGGGTGCGGCCTAGCTCATTCATCATGGAATCCATGCTGGCCATGGGAAGGCAGGTCAATCTAGGAATTTCGATGCTTTCCAGATTGTATAGGATGCTGCGGCACATTAGCGAGGGGAAAAAGCTGCCGAGGATATGCGGGCCCTTCCACCTTCTGTATGGGTGGATTGCGGCGCACATCAGGGGGGCTTACGAATACCCAAACCCTATCTCACCACCGGGATCAAACTTCCACCCTTCCATTCTGAATGTAGCCGGGAGATTTCCAGTCAAATTAACCGTACCAATGGTGCTGAACCGGGTGTGGAAGGCGGACGAATTTAACTTCCACCCATTCCCATTGCCAACAAAAGTACTCACCGATGATGGTTAGGGAATGGAAGAGCACCGTGCCTATCTCCTGGACTTTCTAGGTGGAGTTTTGGTGGCATGGGTGGACCGTGAGCCGCTTTGCGAGTCCTACACCCTGCACCGGTTCGCGAGGCAATTCCGGTGCTTGCAGCGGCTGACCCCACAGGTCCACTAGGAGGTGTGTCATGAGGATCACCCATGTGTAATGAGGCAGTTGTGGCTCATGTTCACACGTGAAGATGGGAAAATGCAAATTGCATTGCCTCCGTCTACTACCACCTTTGGACTGGTGAAGGAGTATGCCATCAGCTGGGAGGTAGCTTATCCAGGGGAAATGCTGAAGCAGCCAACCGTTCGAGCCGGTGATGGCGGGCCTCCCCTATCCTGAGGTCGGGGTCGGAGGGAAGCAAAGGCCTCTCGCAGTGGCGGGGCTTCCATGGTGGAGAGACCTGCACCAGCTGAGAACGCGGCAGCAGCGGTGGATCCAACAGTGGTAGTGGACCCGGTGGTTCCGGAAGAGCAGAGACATCCGGAGGGGCGGCCGCTGAAGGGATTTCGTAGGATATCCACTCAGGCTCTGGGGAAGTGGCTGCGCCACATCGATATGCCAGAGGATGCTGTTTTCCCGGAGGCCTGGGACATTTGGGACTTCAATCGCCAATTTCTCTGCGCGCCTGAGATGTGAGGACACCTGAACCGTCTCAGGATGGTTCTACCCGGTATAGGCCCTGTTCGGGCCGGTTTCACAGTGTCTCCAGTGGAGGCGGAGCAATATCTGGATGAGCTGGAGGACTACGTACATTCTAGTGGTGTCCCGCACCCATTGATAGACTGGGTGAGGGTGCTGCTGGATCGGACGGTTTCCCCACAGCTGTCGGCCGCCGAATTGAGAGAGCGCTTCCCCCTTCCGGAAGAATCAGACGAATCCTCTGGGGAGGACGAGGCCGGCGGTGGGAGCCCGTTGGAGGAAGGTGAAGTCGGAGATCAAGACTCAGATTACGACGATTTCACAAAGGTTCTCAAGGTAGCATTCCAAATTTCTTTCCTTAGGGTCTGCTCTCAGGCCATTATGGACCTCTTACGAATACCTGAACCATGCAGGAGGAACTCGTATGCAGACCTCGCTCTCGCACCTTGGCGGGTGATGATGCAGGACCTTCAGAACCTGCGCCTGCGGCTGCATCTAGTTCTATGTCTGGTAGGGCTAGAGCACCCGAGGTGGCTTTTCCAGAATCTCCAGACCTTCCAATAGTATACGGAGGGCCATGCCTTGGGGTCGCGTCAGCATCGACTCCGAAGCAGCACCAGGAGTTTGATCTCCGTAAGTCTTCTCCACTAGATTCATTGCTTTCATATGTAGATCGTGCCAACTAACGTTCATGCCCTTATCTATTGTACAGTTCTCCGACTGGCATGGGCTGCTGTGGAAAGGCTGGTCGGGATGTCTGGTGGCATCCCTCCTAGGGGCATGCCGGTGATTGTGGAGATAGTTCCCCCATTTACCGGAGCTGCAACACTCTCTATCATTGGCAGGACCACCAGCAAGGTCGTGCCCGAGGTTATTGAGGTGGAGTCCGATGATAAGGATCAACCAGCTGACCAAAGTCCCACCACGCCTACCCCGACGCCAGATGTCGTGCCAGATTCAATGCCAGTCACAGATCCTGCTGAAGATTTCCTGTGGGCGTATCCCACATATGAGCCCGCCAATCGCGCGAACTGGGACGAAACGACCTTTGATGAATAGGACAACAAAATAGTCCACCGCCGACCATGGAAGCTAATCACACGCTTCATCAATGACACCCCCTAGCACTATGGCTGAATGAAATGGACAGACTTTGCTCGCGGCTACGCGAAATGTGCGCTGGGGGAGTGGATGCCCATCATCCTCATATGCTCATCCGAGATCTCATGGAAGAGAAGATCCGAGAATACGACCGCGGGCTCAGTGTGGGCTGGTAGTGGAGGAAGGTGAAGAATGTCAAGAAGCTCCAGGAGGCTGAAAACGAGGTCCAACAGCTGCAGGCTCGGGTGGATGAGCACTCAACCTCTCTTGATGCACAATCTGAGCTGATCTCGCGATTGAAGGCCCAGTTGGCAGAGGCAGAAAAGCGTATGGGGCAGGCTTCCAGAGATATACCTTCCATTCAGGCTGACATAGAGAGGGCCCGAGCCGAGGATGATGAACTACGCCCCATCGCTGCTGAGGAGGAGCGAGAGCTAAGTCGGCGGTAGTAATTCCTGGATGCCACAAGTCAAAGGGTGGCAGAGCTGCAACACTCTTTTGACGGGGTCAATCCATCCATGGGGGGAGTTGACCCCCGGGTACTGTAATAATTACAAACCCTTAAACGTACTTTTGTGCTTTAATTTTTTTTTGAATTCCGTAGCATGCACGAGTTTTGTTATTTGCACTGCTTCATTTTGCATCCTTTCAATGTTTGCGGGATGTCCAGTGATAATTCCCTAAGCTCACGTGGGTCAGGACCAATGTGAGAAACAAGAGATAGTCGCCTCATCGTCCAATCCAAACACAGGAGTGGAAACCAAGCTTCTAGCATCCGGGGTTTGGATAACCAGTCCGGATTTCTGGGAAATAGGAGAGACCTGGTCGGAGAAGGAAGTTCTCAAAATAGCTGAATTACCGTTTTTTCAGCGTGCTCTTGTGCATGAACGGTGCAATGCCAGGGGCGCTGAAATTGGTCAGAACGGATGAGAATGGGAAGCGTGAATCACGATACCCAAAATTCAGAACACTGTGAGGGTGGCGTGACAATAAAGAACAGCCATTAACTGTGACAGAAAAATGGTATCCTTACTGTGTTATCCTGAAATGGGGGCAACAAATGAGCGCCAACTGTTGACCATGTTAGCAATACGGGGCCTAACTCAAATATCATCGATCAGTCTTCTAGGACGTTGGCCCAGGATAGCAGGAGGACCATAGGTCGAGCATCCATACTGTTTGGGGGTCCCTCGAAACATGACCAGTCTTCTGGAACGTTGGTCCAGGATAGTAGGTGGACCATAGGTCGAGCATCCATACTGTTAGGGGGTTCCTACAAACATGAAAGGGGACGAGGGTCCGAATAAGGGGCATGCAAAGCATGGAATGTGGAATGATGGTTTATCTGAATAGAATACAACACTCATGAAATTACACCACCACGGTGGGAGTACGCCAGATGGGCACATCGGTTTGATCATGGATCATTCCTTCTTTCAGACAGGGCCTCCCTGGCGAGGGGGTCTGTCGCTTCCCAATGTAATCTTGGGGTAGCCTGAACTTGTTCAGGGCAGAGTCATAGTTGCACGGTCCCCATGAGGGGTCAGGCCATGGGCCGGAAATGGGGAGGAACGGGACTTATGATTCCTGTGGGCTGGACCCTAGGCAAAATACCAGGGTGTCTCTATGTATCCCATGAGGATGGGAATCAAGCCACACATAGTTCTGGAAGCACAGTTTAACGTCATGTGCGATGATGAGAAGCCTGGTTGCGCCGGTACATATCCCACCAAAACTACTAAGCCCACATGATTCGTGCTCGATGTGGGAAATAAGAAGTAATGGGGAACTTTCCCGACACAGGAAGGGACATGTTAGGGAAAAGGGATGCTCGATGAATACCGGCCCAATGACACTAAGACATCTATGTGACGCACCTAGACGCACAAAGAGGTAGAGACGAGTATGTTGGAATTCCACTTGAACATGAGGAAGTGGAAATGTGTGAATCATGACGCTTGATATTTGGATCACAATGATAGAGACATGATGATAGAGGATAACTGTTAACCGTGGAAGAAACGCAGCATCCATATCACGTTAGCCTAGAATGGGGACAGACAAATGAGGGTCAACTGCTGACCATGTTCAAAACACGAGACCATGTCGCCAATGTTGTCAGAGATCCGAAGGGACGTTGGCCCGAAACGATTGGAGAGCCCTTAGGCCTAGCATCCATGGAGATCCCTTAAGCCTAGCATCCATGTCATCCGAGGGTCCTTTTGGATGTGGAAGAGGATGAGAATCCAAATAGCAAGTTCACGAAGCTTGGTCATAGGATGAGGGGAATGTCCCCATGAAAGTCCCACACTCCGGGATCTTTGTCAAAATGCATCTAAATATGACCACGGGGCATATTAGATAGAGGGAGTCGAGTGCCTTCCCACAGGAAGATCTTAGTTTAGGGTCATAGAATTCGAACCATGGATGGGAAGAAACACAGGAGGCATGTGGCAGGTAATTACGAAAAACCCGACATGGATGGGAATCGGGGGTGTGTGTGGTGCGGTGAACAACCCGACGTGAATGAGGACATAATCCCATACCACACCGCACAACCCCCCTTGAGAGAGGTTTTAGGTCAAGGGACCGAAAATGAAAGTTGAGCTGGGCCTGAGCAAAGTGCAAAGGCGTTCCTACGTACCCCATGGGGATGGGGATCAAGCTGGACGTAGTTTTTGAAAGGTGGCATGGTAAGGTACCAGTGCCAGGGAAAAAGGGGAGTGTGGGCATAGCCCTTGCACCAAAAGAAGTGTAATTTGATAAATATTGTTTGTCCTTTAAGGTGAGTGGTTTTTTTTTGTGAAGCGATGAGCCTAGGGTAGCAAGCTCTGGTGTCGCCACAAGAATCAAGTCGTGATAGGCATTGACAAATGGAATGGCACGTGACCCATACCCAACGTGATGTCCTCTATGATGGGGTCATCACAATGCAGTGCCATTTTTCATCATGCGGCCAGGATGATAATGTCACAGTTTAGGGTCGTGTGATAGGACCAAGCATGCATTTTAATGTCATGCAGCATAGACGTAGCAGAGACGATGCTAGGTGGGGAATGTGTATGGTGTCATGCGACATAACCAGCGTGGATGGAGACATGATCCCACATCACACTATACGCAGTCCCGAGATAGGAACCTCAGGCCAAGGGGCCCAAACAGAGGTGAGAGTGAAAGGGGTAGGAGAAACTAGCTCCCAACTGAGATGGACCCGAAAACGAGACGTCAGGGTGACCCTACATATCCCATAGGGATGAGGATCGAGCCGCACACAACCCTTAATGAAGATCTTAGTTTATGGTCTTAGATCTCAGACCGTGGGAGCCTTGAAGGACGCCGTATTGCAGCTTTGTCCCCCTGAAGTGCAAAGATTCACTGAGGGATAGCACCAAGAGTGTAGGGATTCCACCTGGACACGATGGAGTGGAACATAACGTGAATCATGCAACCAACATTTGAGGTCTGAATGGGCTGGCATGACGACGAAGGATTACTTCTGACCATGTTCACAACACAGTATCCTGTCGCGTTAGCCTGAAATGGAGAGAAACAAATGAGCATCGACCACTGACCATGTTCGCAACGTGGAATTTGTATCAATTTGTTGTCTGAAACCCTCGGGGGCGTTGGCTTGTAATGGTAAGAGAGCCCTTGGGTGTTGTATCCAGGCCATTTTTGGGGGTCCCTCCGGGTGTGAAAGATGATGGCAGCCTGAATGGAGGGGAACACAAAGCTTGACAAGTGGAAGGAACTTGACCAAGTTGAATTTGACACTCTTGGTCCTGGACAGGAGTACTCCTAACACATGGGTGAACCACTGCAAGGGGTCAAGGGACCCAAATTGAGGGTAACTAAGAGATGGTGGATTCCCAGGACAAGGGGGGAATATTTCCAAAAACCCTGTACCACACCTATATATCCCTCTCATGGAGAGGGACAGGCCATAGGACCTAGGTGACCGGGGAGATCGGTAGATCTCTAGGAGGTGGGGCTGGACCCGAAGTCTAGACATTCGGGTGGTCCTACGTATCCCATAAGGATGGGAATCAAGCTGCACATAGTTCTAGAGGGTTCCTTTTAATGTCATGAGAGACAAGAAATAGGAGGGCTAATTCTTAGAATGGTGTGCACATGGTGAGACTATTGCAAACCCGTCGTGAATGAGGACATGATCCCACATCACACCACGCAGTCCCATAGTCAGGGTCCCGAAGGCAGGACAGGAGAGACAAATTAGCTAAACTCAAGATGGACCCAAAGACAGGAGGTCTGGGAATTCCTATATATCCCATGAGGATGGGAATCAAGCCAGACGTAGTTCTTAGGAGATCTTAGTTTAGGGTCTTAGAGCTCGAACCATGTATGGATGGATGACAACTTTCCAAGTAGGCGCAGACCTCGACCTGATCCCTAAGCCCACATGAGTTAAACTCAGTGTGGGAAACAAGGGAGGAATATCCTTATCGCAATACCTAGAACTTCCATCAAAGGGAAGTCGGTGAAATCCCTGAAGGACACCTTTAACGCGGCTGTGTTCCCCTAACGCGCAGATGCGCACTGAGGAATAATATCAAGAGTTTCGAAACTCTACTTGGACATGATGAGGATGGAGAAGGATGTGAATCGTGTAACTGACATTTTGGGCTTAATGGGGTTGGTGTGGCGATGGAGGATAACTGTTAAACGTGGTGGAAAAATAGTCTCCATATCGCGTTAGCCTAAGGTGGGAACAATAAATGAGCATCGACCACTGACCATATTCACAACGCGGGATTTTTATCGATTTGTTGTCCGAAACCCTCGGGGGCGTCGGCCCGTAACGGTAGGAGAGCCCTTGGGCATTGTATCCAAGCCATTTTTGGGGGTCCCTCCGGGTGTGAAAGATGATGAAAGCCCGAATGGAGGGGAACAAGAAGCTTGAAAAGCGGGTGCGGACATGTCCGAGTAGAATCCGACATGCCCGGTAACTTAAACCAGAGTACCCTTAGGCACATTGGAAAATTGCCGAAAAGGGTTGACGAAGTGGCTCATGAGAGGTAGGCCAAGGGGACAAGGTGGGATGAAGATTATTGGAAGATGGGGCTGGACCCGAAGCTTAGACATTCGGGTGGTCCTACGTATCCCGTAAGGACGGGAATCAAGCCACATGTAGTTCTAGAAGATACCCAGGGGGAAGGATACCCTAACGAGGATGTGTACGACGCAGAGAGTAACCCAACGTGAATGGGGACGTAATCCCGCACCACACCGCACAGTCCCGTAGGAAATAACCCTGGGCCAGGGGGGCTCAAAAAGGCCAAGGGGCCTGACAGTTGGGTTTTGGCCAGGAAGGCCTGGCCTACTCGCAGTTTAACGTCTTGTAGTGGGGACGAAGGTCGAGGAATAGGGCTCCCTGGACAGAGGAGGTGTATGGTATGATGAACAAACCATCGTGAGGGTGGACACAATCCCTCACCATACCATACACTCCGAGTAAGAACTTGGGCTAGGGCCTGAAAAATCCAAGAGGCCTGAGGCAGGGCCTTGGTAAGGGAATGCGTACGGCATGGAAAGTAACTCGACGTGAATGAGGATATAATCCCGCACCACACCACACCGTCCCTATAAAAGAATCAGGGTTGTGTGCCCGACCATTGTCACCACCCAGAGGGAAGTTTTTCACTTTGGGATGGAGAAGAATGAATCACTGCACTTGATGTTTGGGACATCTTGGGGTGGACCCAAAGATCCGGGACACTGTTGACCAAGATCCGGGACATTGTTGACCATGTTCGAAACACAACGTCCCTATGGTGACCTGATATGGGAGCAAAAAATGAGCATCGACTGCTGAATGCATTCGAAACGCGGGACTTGTATCGGCTTGTTGCTCGACATCCTCAAGGGCATTGGCCCGAAGTGGTAAAAGGTCCCTTAGGCCGAGCATCCATACCATTCAGGGTCCCTTCCAGATGAGGAAAGTGATGGAATCCCAGTCAAGGAGTGGGTGAAGCATAGCTGTACCCATCTACGAAAGAGGCGAACATCTCCAGGGGGGACGTACAGCCAGGTCGAGGCTTGCTCGACGTAAATTGGGGAAAGAGTGTGCACCCTGCCATATGTCTTGACCCGAGGGGAAGATTTTGGCTTTTGGGATGGGCCAACAGACGAAATGTCTAGGTGTTCCTACGTATCCCATGAGGATGGGAATCAATCCATATGTAGTTCTTGAAGGCCATGCAGTTTAATGTCGTGCGGTGAAGATGTGGGAGGATAGAAGAACGGGAGTGGGCACATGATGCGACCATTATAATCCTCGTATGAGTGGGGCTAAGGAACCCTACTCCTCATGCAAGGACCCTTTGAGAAAACTATACCCAGGGGGGATAGTCAAAGAGAAAAGCTCAGGGCTGGGCTCGAGACAAGACGTCTGAGAATTCCTACGTATCCCATTAGGATGAGAATCAAGCCATACGTAGTTCTTGAAGCACAATTTAATGTCATGCTGGACGAAGAGATGCGTCTCATCTGGGGATATGTATGGTACAACGGGTAACCCAGTGTGAATGAGGACATAATCCCACACCACACCGTTCAATCCCATAAGAGAGCCTGAGTCGACAAAGGCCAAGGAGCCTAAGGCTGAGCCTCAGTCAGGAAGGCCTGACTGGCTTGCAGTTTAATGTCTTGTAGTAATGAAAAGGGAGATTTTAGTTTAAGGTCATAGAGCTCGTACCATTTTGCAGTTTATCGTCATGCAGGATGATGTTTCAGTTTAGGGTCATGTAGGACCATAATGTACAGTTTAACGTCATGATGGACAAAGATGAGTAGTTTAATGTCATGCAATACTGTGGTGCAGTTTAAGGTCATGCGGGACCGTAATGTGTAGTTTAAGGTCATGTGGGACCATATAGTTTAAGGTCGTGCAGGACCAAGGGGATCAGACAAAGTACTGCTTTAGGAACTTGGCATTGGTGGGAGGAGTTATGCGCTCACCATACATGGTCTCCAGGGAGTATGCTCCATTGGGGTAAACCTTATGAATGACGTAAGGTCCTTCCCATTTGGGCTCAAGCTTGGGTGGTTTCCTACCGGGAATCATTGGCGCTCGGAGGGCCAACACTAGGTCACCTTGCAGAAAAGAGCGAAGGTGAACCTTCTTGTTGAAGTCTCTGGCTATCTTATTCTGATGCCTTTCCAGATTGTGCAGGTCATGAAGCCTGTTCTCATCCAGTGCTTCCAATTCAGCTAGACGGATTTCGGCCACCTTATCTGGCACCTGCTGGTTGTAGACTACAGTGCGTAACGATGGCTGCTGAATCTCAATGGGTAGGACGGCCTCATCCCCATACACCAGGGAATATGGGGTCACCTGGGTGGAATTGCGAGTCGTCGTCCGATAAGCCGAGAGGGTGTTGGGGAGATTGTCCGACCAACTCTTCTTGTTCTAACCGACCATCTTTTGCAGAATGTTAGAGAGGGTATTATTGAATGCCTCGATTTGTCCATTTTCCTGTGCATGATAGCGAGAGGTATGGTTCGAACGGATATTGTACTTGGCATACAATTTCTTCAGTTCGGCTGCTCGGAAGTTGGTGCCGTTATCAGTGAGGACAGCATGAGGGACTCCAAACCAGTGGATGATATTGGAGCTCACGAAGTCGATGATGGAATGGGCCTTGACCTCTTTGAGTGGAATAGCCTCTGCCCACTTGGAGAAGAAATCTGTAGCAGTCAAGATGAATCTACACTGACGAGCTGTCGCCGGTGGATATGGTCCCATGACATCGAATCCCCACACCAAAAATGGCCAAGAGTACTTGGTGGAGTGGATAGGATCTGGCGGTCGATGCAGAAAGTTAGCATGAACTTGGCACGCATGGAATCTCTTGGAAAACTCAATACAATCATGGATCATAGAGGGTCAGAAGTACCCCAACCTCCGGATCTGATGGGACAGCTTGGGCCCATCCTGGTGGGCACCGCAGGAACCGGCATGTACCTCTTGCATGACCTGAGAAATATCGACTCCTTGAATGCAACAAAGGAGAACATTATCGAAGCTCTGCTTATAGAGGATCCGCCCAAGGCTGGGACCATTCTGGAGAGTAAATTGTAGTGCACGACGTCAGATTCTCTTGCGTTTGGCCTGATCATCCGGGAGGCAACCATTTTGGAGATAGTCGAAAAAAGGTGCCCTCTAGTCGAGAGTGGCCTCAACCACTGCATCTAAAGAACCTGGGACCCCTGACGCGGAGGGTCTGGCAGTAAGGTGGCTTACCCGCAGGCCATCGTCATCCTCTGGGGTAATGGGGGTGATGAATCTCCAGTGTGATATATGTATGATCAAATCATCTTGCTCAAGTTCTGCGAGCGATGCAGCTAATCCATCCAAAGTGTCTACTCGACCATTCTATGACCGAGGGACATGGGTAACCTCTGATCGAGAAGGGAACTAGGCCATTAGATGGAGGGTGCACTCTAGTAATGGAACAAGCTCCAGATTCCTGACAACATAGTCGCCATTGACCTGCTTGATGACCAGTTCAGAATCCCCTTTCACATGCAGATGGGGCACGTCCATCTCAAGGGCCAGCTCAAGGCCAGTGATGAGAGCCTAATACTCTGCCTCGTTGTTGGTGCAGCCTTCTGACAACAAGAATGAGTACGGTAGAACAGCTTGTGCTGGGGTGATGAAGACGATACCCAAACCTACTCTGTTGAGCTTAGGATCATTGAGCCCCCTACCGGTGGGGCTCCAGGAGGCACCGTTAAAGTGCATTTGCCAGCATGAGATAGCATGATCGACTGAGAGGATTGCCTCATCAGGAAAATCCAGTTCCAGGGATTGATTCGTGGAGGTTGGATGGGAAGCTAGGAAGTCTGCCAATGCCTATCCTTTGATGGCCTTCTGAGGCACGAACCTGATGTCAAACTACTGGAGGATCACCGCCCACCGTTCTAGTCGACTAGTCAACATGGGGTGGTTCAGAATTTACTTCAATGGGTCTACCCGAGAGACCAATTGTACCTCATGGTGCTGCAGGTAATGCCACAATTTCTGTACGGTGAACACGAGTGCAAGGAATCTCTTTTCAATAGGGGAGTATCTGGTCTCCGTATCAAGGAGCATGCGGTTGAGGTAGTAGAGGCTGTTCTCTGTTCCCTCATTGTTCTTCTAGGCGAGAAGTGCATCAAGGGACCGTTCCAGGGCAGTCACGTAAAGGACCAGTGGCTTTCTAGAGACGGGTGGCATCAAGACCGGAGGTTGGAGCAGATACTGCTTGATTTCCTCGAAGGCGGCCTGACACTCTTCATCCCATTCATAGGTGGCGCCTTTCTTCATGAGCCGGAAAAAAGGCTTACACTTTCCAGCCAGATTCGCAATGAATCGGCGTATATAGGATAAGTGTCCTTGGAGACCTCGAAGCTCCTGAATATTACTCAGGGGAGGCATTTGGCTGATGGACTTGATCTTCTCCGCGTCGATCTCGATGCCTGGGTATCTAACAACAAAGCCAAGAAACTTCTCGGAGGTGACCTCAAAGGCACACTTTAACAGGTTCATCTTCAGGTGGCGGGAACGGAGTAAGTCGAACACTTTCTCAAGGTCCTTTAGATGGTCCTGGCGCTGGCGAGATTTGACCACCAGATCATCCACGTAGCATTCCACCAGTGTCCCGAGAATTGGCTTGAATATGCGATGCATGGCCCGCTGATAGGTGGCACCTGCATTTTTTAGGCCGAAGGGCATGATCTGGTAACAGAAAGTACCTTGGGGAGCCCTGAAGGCAGTGGACTCCTCATCCTCGGGGGCCATCCAGATCTGGTTGTACCCAGAATTCCCATCCATGAAGGAGAGGGCTTGGAACCCGGCCGTGGCATCAATCAACAACTCTGTCACTGGGAGGGGAAAATCATCCTTCCGGAAGTGGCGGTTGAGATTGCAAAAGTCAATGCAGACTCTGATCTGCCCGTTTTTCTTCCCGACTGGCACAATGTTGGCAAGCCACCTGGGGTACTGAACTTCCTTGGAGAAGTTGGATTTGATAAGCTTGTCAACTTTGGCCTCAACCATGGCACCGTGAGAAGGGTGCGTCTTTCTGGGAGGATTCTTGAACCCGTGATGGTTTTTCGGGAGACCAAGGCGGTGGACGACTACCTAGGGATCTAGTCCTGGCATCTCATCGTAACTCCAGGCAAACACGTCACGGTGCTGTTTGAGAAAGTCCACATACTGTTGCTGCTCCTTGAGGGGCATGGCTGCACTGATCAATGTGGGTCTCGGATCTTCCACGCTACTAAGGTTCAACCGTACCAGTTCATAAACCGTGGTAGAGACGCCTTCTTCAAAGGTAGGGGGAGCATCATCCAGATCCTCTTCTACAACTATGGAGGGATCTCCCACAGGGGGAGCTACTTCTGAGTTATCAAACCCTGATGGGCAGATGGTGTCAGCCTGGGCAGCAGTGGTCATAATATCAGGAGACTAATGTGCCACTAAGACCATAGTGACGAAGCCAGTCGATACAATCCCATCTAGTCTTCGGCCCAAGGGTCCACGCTTGATGACATCAAAGCAGTAGTGACGCATCGGCCTGAGTCAGTTAATTCCATCCCGGAAGAAGAGACACGTATGACGTACCGCCGTTTCCATAAGCCTGACATCCTGATACCGCACAGGGGTAGGAGGTTCCGGGATCACATGAGCCTGGTTGGTGTAGGAGTACGAGGTGATTTTCCACCGTCACTTGGACATGGGAACATGGTTTCCTCTTATACCTGAAACAACAAAACACTGCCCCATGTCGGGGGTCTTGGCCTCCAGATGATGGATCGGGAAGATGTAGGCATCGTCCAGGCCTACCCAGGGATCACTTGTGACCGGGGCGGGTTCATCCTCACTTTCCAGGATTTTCTTATCCTTGCTCTTGTAATAGTAGGTGTCCAGATAGCGGGCTTCACAAGAGGCAAAAGGAGATGCATCTCCTTAGAGCACACATACTCGACCATTGAGGGAGTATTTGAGTTATTGGTGATACAACAAAGGGACCACTACATGCAGATGAAGCCATGGCCTGCCCATCAATGCGTTGTATGCGGTGTCCTGGGAGACAACCATGAACTTGGTGCTGGCAATTAGGCCACCGAACTGGGTATTCAAGTGGATCTTTCTGACTGGGGATTTCTCAGTCCTGTTGTATCCCTGGATTCTAAGGTCGGAGGGAGTTAAATCATCCTTAGACAAATCCAGCTTTCGCAGTGTCTGAATCAGGATTAGGTTAATCCCAGAACCCGTGTCAACTAGGAAACGGCGGAATTCCACACCATTGAACTGGACAGTGACGTATAGTGGGAGAATATGACCATGTATAGGAGGGTCTTCATCTTCACCAGAGAATGAGATAATTTCTTGACATTCGGAGTTCTCAATTGCCTTAGCATGGAAGGCTTCTACACCTGCTACCTCCGTCTCAAACTGGAGGGGGCTCCTTAGGGCCTCGGCAAGTACCTCACGCATTTCAGATGATAGGCGAAGAGCCTCAAGAATAGAAAACCTTGCTGGAATGCCAACAAGGTGCTTCAGAACATCATACTTCCATGCCAAATGCGAGCCTCTGCTTACAGGAGGTCGTTCTGTAGTTGGAGGCATGGCGGACCCTGCTGGCTGGACCGATGGATGGATGGTACAAGGTACATCCCGCTGCCTGCTAGTTGATGCCTGAAGAGTAGCTGCCAGATGAGAACCAGAAAACTGAGATTGGCCTGTAGTAGGGAAAGACTGGCTGCGGTATAGACGAGACAACTCTGCCTGATCTAGTAGCAGAAACGGCGGTGGAGGTAGATCTGAGGGCACCAGATGAGGTTGCGCGTGCTGAGCTCTGCACTGGGCCTGCTGTCTGGTTTCAGTAGCGTGCACGACCTGACTGAAAGCGTCCGCTGATGTTCCTCGACGACCCATGTGGTTGCGGTTCCGCTGACATTGACGTCGGCTGGGGACGTTGGGGGGGGGGGGGTTCTCTTGGCGTTCCCCCTCATCGGGAGTCATATAGGGATTTACCAGCTCCACGGTATTAACCAAAGCGTACGTTTGACTGTCGCTTGAAGAGTCATCCACCACTGGGTGGATTCTGGGAGGAATCCCCATATCAGGGGGCATGAAATCAATGAGAGTGCGGGACGACGGAAACGACAGTGGAGCGCGTTGCTTCTTCTTGCGCTGTCACTGCTTTTCCTTCTGGGAAGAGGTCAGCTGAGATGATGATGTAGTGGTATTGGTCACATCTTCTGAAGGCTCTGGCTGATTCAGGCATGCCTGAATGATACCATGGGCATGGGAAATAGTTTTATGAGCCATTCAGTCGCCGTACTTCTGGGACCCATGGCTGGGAACCTGCTTCCACTCGCCTTCATCGTCGCTACCGCTTTCTGACCTTAAAAAGACACCCACCACTTGTGTCAGTGCCGGGACCAACCTGACTATATTGTTGTCAACCTGGTCTTGGAGCCAGTCTTAAACACATAGCACTGCTTGAGGGTGTTCCCCAGAATCCGATGATAGGGGCAGTAGTTGGGGTGATTGGTGAGATTCACCTATACCGGCCTTCTGTACTCAGGTAAACGCACAATCCCCTACTCTAGGGTACTTCAGAAGTAACCAGAGACTTGATTTTCATTGAACGAGTAAGTCTGGTGTCTTCTTTCCGGATAGGGGCCCCTAGGAGCCTGGCCCTGATGAGGGGCCGAAGGGGCCTGCCGAGGAGGCGGAGCCTGATTGTCCCGCCTAGGCGGTGGTGGCACATTGCGCAGGGGAACCTGTTGGTTATGAGGCGGTCGCTGCTGGGCAGGAGCCTATGCTTGAGGTGGAGGGCCTCTGCGGGGTTGCGGAGCCAGTGCCACTAGCAGTAATTCTAGCTGTCTGGGGGCTTCTATTTGGGCCACCGCGGTGGGTTCGACTCTGGCTTCCCTCCTGGCTGGGATCACAGGGGGCAGCAGACGTGCCTGACTAGCCTATTGCAGAGCTTCCTCGAGGCGCTGGGCCTTATCTGAGAAGTCCCGAAACCCTCTGGGGTAGTTCTGGGTGATCAGGGAAGGAACCAGCTTTGTTTTAACATTCCCTATGCACATCGTCAGTAATTTCTCCTGAGTCAATGGCATGTCAAGGGAGTATGTAAGCCCCTTCCACCGGGCGATGAAGTCCGCGACTCGCTCGTCAGGCCTTTGTTTTCACTTAAATAGGTCTGCGATGCTAGTCTTTCACGTGGTGGAGCTGAACTCGTATAAGAACTGCCAGCGGGGGTCCTCCCAGCCGGTCACCAATCCAATAGGGAGCTGGCTGTACCAGACGAATGCAGGGCCCTCCAATGTCTGCACAAAACATCGGAGCTTGGCGGATTCCTGTTGTGCCGGGGTCCCCAACATGGGGCTACACCTGGAGGAAAAATGAGCCAAGTGCTACAACGGGTCCCTAGTCCCGTTAAAGGGCAAGAAAATGGTATTCCCAAAACCTGGGGGTGCAGACATATCATCCACCCATGCGGGATATGGCTTTCCATCTGGTAGTACTTCCACCTGCCGCGTTTCCAACGCCTCGAGGCGGGCGATGAGTGCCTCTATAGGATTATCTGGGTGGGGATCCCTATCTTGACGGGGATCCCTAACTACGAGTGCATTTCCAGGCTCTTCAAAATGGTAAACAGCTTCAATGGCTCATGGAGCGACTGGCGGAACGGCCCTCAGGGTGGCTGGGGGAACCCGGGCTGGATTCCTCGGATTGCCTCGCCGTTTAGGAGGGTTTGGAAAGACGTATCGTGCCCTCTTGCCATGAGTTCCGGATTCTGCCCTGTCCGCGGGAGTAGCATGATCAGGGTTGCCCGGAGGCATCTCGCCAAGGGGAAGTTGTTCCTTCCCCTGCTGCCCCGGTTTAGGATTATCATAGTCAGGTCGCCTCTCTATAGCGTGCTCGACTAAGAGTTTTTCGACCAGCCTCTTCTGCTCAGCAAGCTGTTGGCACAACATGGCCTTCTCGGGGTCTTCGTCCGTGTTCTGTACTGAAGCGGACAGGTTGGAGTGCTTGACAGTTTTGACATGTTCTTTACCCTTACCGACATTCCGATTGAGTACCAGAGACTCAGTGGGCATAGGGAGGCCTAAAAGGTTCCTCTGCTGACGATTAATCCACCATGATGGGTCCAACAATGGTGGTACACCCTCAGGAGGTAAGTCTCCATCGAGAAACTCCAGCTCGTCGTCTTTGTCCGCTTTGTCTGCCATATGGACCGCAACCCTTCTTGGAGGCATGTCCTCAATGTCGCATAAAAAATCGGGCTGCCGCCAGACAGGACTGAAGAGGAGGGAGACATACTATCCCCAGACACAAACATGCACATGGGGGTAGCTTCCCTGATGATTTTGTGGAGTAACTTGAAACTCTGAACGCATTTTTGTTGGAGGGCGCTCTGGCGACCTGGCGACTCAGGGTGCTGGGCCATGGGGAGTGCAGCCAAATCGACCAGCCGACATTGATTGCCGATATCCTCGAAGTGCACTTAGCTTCTAGGGTACAACATCTATTGATAGCGAAGTCGAAAGTGTGTCACCCATAGGGTTTGACGAAAGCACTCGACTTCCTATGGGGTGAGGGATTCTGGTGCACAAAAGTTCGACGCTGCCTCGGGCCATAACTTCTCCGAGAAGTGATCCGTCATAAGAATGTTCTAGAAGCTCCTGGGCTCGGATTCAGGGTCTGGCCCTCTATTGCCCCACTCGTCAACTGGAGGTGGCTGAGGAACCGGTAGTGGTACTGAGGCAGACCGCTGGGATAGTAAACTGGGCGGCGGAGAATACGGTGAACGAGCCGACTGGCCGCCAAATTCTGGGCCATCCTCCGAAGAGTGCGGTGACCTGACCACAATGTCACGATACGATGGGCTAATAGCCACAACCTCTAGTGCAGGGATCACGGTTACCGACGATGGGTCAACTTGTCGCTCAACCGCCGTTATTCCCCAAAATAGCTCTCCGTGATCTCTGGTTGAGGTAGAGGGTGCTTCTGGTGATGACGGTGGTGACTGTACGGTTGGAACCTGCGATATTCCCACAATTTCCTCCTCCTGGATGTATCTGTGAAGAGAGGCGGGAATCTGATGGACCTTGCATTCCAGAAGGATAAGACTGACACGTCTTGTTCCTGCCCCAGTCCTTGATGTGGTGGAACGAGGGGAGGGTTCCAATGTCGAGTCACACTCTGCTTCAGAACCCGAGAAGCGGGCTGGTTTAATCTCCGTCCGGGCTTTCCCAGGATTCTTCTTGTGGTGGCGATGACCTGCCCTCCTGCCCCTAGATGGCTCTTTGGGACAAGGTTGATTCCCGACATGTAGTCTCGGGGCCGTGCTGGCGCCATGGCAGAGAGGACTTCATCTTGAGACGGCCGGGGTGCGAGGGGCACTGGGGAAAATGTCGAAGGGAACATGGGGAAGACCTCTATGGACCACACCTGAGCGGGCGAAACCTCTGTTGGAACAGGCGGAGGCATGGGGAGGACCTCCATGCTTGGTGTGGGTGGAGCGAGGCTGACCTTCACCCCTCTGGTTTCTAGGGTGAGGAGGACCTTCACCAACTACAGAAAGGACATAAAGAGGATCCCCACATTGGGGAGGGACCGAATGGGCAATGCCCTCACATCGACGGTCGAGGGTAGGAGGAGGAATTCCATACCCAGTGTGGTGGGTGTGGGAGAGGCTTCCACGCCGGGTGTCACTGCAACGGGGTAGGTCTTCATTCGGGTTGGGGGTAGCGTAGGGCATACCTCCATGACGAAATTCAGAGCGGGGAAGGCCCACGCTCTGTGGAGTGGTGGTACGGGGAGGGCCTCCGTACGGGGTGACATCACCGCAGATTGGTTTGAAGGTTTCGGGCGCAGCGGAAGCGCATTGGTGGGTTTTACCAACTTAATTTTTCGTTAAACAATGTTCAATCCGAGATCCGTCACGATATAAAACGCCAAATCTTCGGAATAGAACGAAGAACGAAAAGAAAAGAAGAGTCCCGGAACCCTTGAGGAGGATCATCATATGTTGGTTATAATTAATTTACTTTTAATGCATAAGAATTACCTCGTTGAAATTCTTTCTTCGTTGATGTGTCCGGTCACGATTCAGTGATCCGTCGTTGCGTCGTAGAATCCAAGTGTAGGATTCCTCTAGCGGTGATGCACACATGTGTCACGTATCTTCGGACGTCGCCGAAGAGATCTCCGGGTGCTAGCACGGAAGAACCTTCGCTTGCGATGTCCGCCTTCGACCGCCTTGATCCGGTGGAGGATCTTGCTCTCGTAACTTGAGGGAGTTCTTGGTGGAAAGGGAATTCTCTCTTGGCTTGAGAGTATTTCCAAATCTGTTGTGCATAACAATGGCTCACAAAAAATGTTGGGGTTGCGAGGATATTTATAATCAGGTTTGAGGTTAATAGAGTTATGACAATAAATAAACGCATTACGCGTTTTATTTATTTCATTAACTCTTATTGAAAACCCCCCATGTTGAATTATTAATTCCTTGACATGCGCCCACGCTGATTATAATAAATATAATTTAATAAAACAATATTAAATCCTCAAAATCCCAATTGGAAAAACTACACGGTGTGTAATAATTAATACATGACGTGTACTTGTTTTCCATAAAACTACACAGCGTGTATATTTAATATACACGGTGTGTACTTTTATTTTCCATTTTTCTCCACCACATTTATTAGACCTTGAGTAATGACTATTTATTTCTTAAATAAATGTAACTGCATTACTCGCTAATAAATATATTATTTTATCCACAGTATATTATCTCAAATAACTAGTGTAAAAATAAATGCGATCAGACATCCTTAAATAATTATTAAACCACAGTCGAGAATAATATTTATTTAACTTGTTAAATTAATATTTAACTGAGATACATGGACACACTTAGTGTGTGACCCTCTAGGCCTCTTTCTCAGTGGCATTAGGCTAAGCCTACCTAAAGTCCAAGGTTAGCGTCTAGCAACACGCCAAGGCACCCATAGAGAAAGAAGTTAACGCCGCAATGACGTGTCACCTCCTACGAACGCTTATCGTGTAATATAATCCCTTTGTATCGATATCTCCAATCAAGCGGGTTGAATGCTAGTGCCATCAACCCATGTGCTTGATTATTCTTTCTTTGACTTCCCGGAATTAAACTTTCCCATACCTTACCATGGCCATGGATTTATTTAGGCTATATCAATTCCATCAAAGGGCCTGAGATATCTACTTCCGTTATGGAACGGAAGGGAAAAATCCTTTCTCGCATTATCTATTAATGCAGTATTACTCGTGACGCACCCAACGTATCCTACCTCGCTACGAACAGTGTGTCGTCACAATTTTCATCAATACATCTAAGTGCGCGAGTTGTAATACCCATTAATAATAATCTTAAAGTCTAAGGATCAATACACACGTCCGTAGATAGGAACATCCAATGACACTATGAAATGTGGATTTCCTACTGGCGGGTCTCGTTCTCATAATATCCTCCTGGATATTACCAAGGGCGCACACCATGAGAAGGTGCCTCAAAGTTTTATGAGTCCTCACCCCTAATGACCTGTATTATTTGTGTCCCTCAAATAATATCATCCGGCCATAGAACATACATTCAAGAACAGTGTTATGGAACTTTCGGGTTCTCATCATAGCAGGGATCTTCTACGACCCTTTAATGCAACAGCTGTCCTTAGGACATTATCACATGACATGTCACGCAGAAGAACAATCAAGATGTGATAAGGATTTTATTTAATGAATAAAGTACAAAGTAGTTGGTTCTAGACCAACAACTCCAACAGACTCCCACTTAGACTAGAGCCAACTGCTAACAACCTTTAACCTGCTAGCTCTCACATGATATTCATGCTTCTGCTGAGATAGGCCTTTAGTCATGGGGTCCGCCACGTTCTCTTCTGTGGACACTCTGCTCACTGCAACTTCACCCCTTTGATAGAAATCCCTCAAGAGGTGATACTTCCGGAGTATGTGCTTTGTTCGTTGATGTGACCTTGGTTATTTTGCAAGAGGCACCGCTACAGTATTATCACAATACAATGTAATGGGATCTTTACTGCTAGGCACCAAATCAAGCTCCTGGACAAAGTTCTGAATCCAAACGGCTTCTTTGGCTGCATCAGAAGCCGCTATATACTCGGACTCCCCTGTAGAATCGGTGACAACTGGCTGCTTTGAACTCTTCCAGCTCACAGCTCCTCCATTGAGACAGAAAACATATCCAGATTGCGAATTCAGATCATTCTGATCTGTTTGAAAACCAGCATTAGCATACCCTCTGATGACAAGCTCCTCGTCTCCTCCATACACCAGGAACATATCCTTAGTTCTTCTCAGATACTTAAGGATAGTCTTAACAGCAGTCCAATGCTGTTCTCCTGGATCTGATTGATATCTGCCTACCATGCTCAGTGCATAGGCAACATAAAGCCTGGTACATAACATGACATACATGATGGATCCTATAGCCTAAGCGTATGAGATCTTGCTCATCCTATATTTCTTCTGTTGTGTCTGGGGACACATTTTCTTAGAAATATGTAAGCCATGTGACACTGGAACCAATCCCCTCTTGGATTTTTCCATACTAAATCTCTTTAGTATCTGGTCAATGTATGTACCCTGACTTAGTCCAAGCAGCCTCTTGGATCTATCACGAATGATCTTGATCCCTAGAATGTAGGCTGCTTCTCCTAAGTCCTTCATGGAGAAACACTTGTTCAACCAGTCCTTAACTGACTGTAAGGCTGGTACGTCGTTTCCAATAAGCAATATGTCATCAACATATACCACTAGGATGACGACCGCATTCCCATTAAACTGCTTATAAACACATGGCTCACATTCGTTCTTAATGAAACCAAATTCCTTTATGGCTTTATCAAATCGAATGTTCCATGACCTGGATGCTTGCTTTAATCCATAAATGTATTTCTGCAACTTGCAAACCTGTTTGGCTTCACCTGGTGTCACAAACCCTTTTGGTTGTGTTATATAGACATCTTCCTGAAGGTTCCCGTTAAGGAATGCTATTTTGACATCCATCTGTCAAATCTCGTAGTCATGGTAAGCTGCTATGACAAGTATGATTCTTATGGATTTAAACATGGCAACTGGCGAGAAGGTTTCATCATAGTCAATTCCTTGACGCTGTCTGAATCCTTTAGCCACTAGCCTTACTTTATAGGTTCTAACATGACCTTCCATGTCCAGCTTTCTTTTGAATACCCATTTGCATCCAACAAGCTTTACATCAATTGGCTCATCGACCAGAACCCAAACTTGGTTCTGATACATGGAATCCATCTCAGAATTCATAGCTTCTAGCCATCTTGCAGATTCTAAGCTTTCTACTGCTTCCTTGTAGGAGAGAGGTTCATCATTGTCCAACAATAATGATTCACCATCCCCGGTGACTAGGAAACCAAATCTCTATGGTTCCCTTACCTCTCTTGAGCTCCTATGCAGTACTTGTGTTTCTGGAACCTCTTCCACGGGGACCTGTGGAACTTGTTCCTGTACCAACTCCTGTGTATCTTGAGCATCAACTTTTTCGAAGTCAATCTTTCTCCCACTATCCTTATTGAGGATTTTCTCCCTCTCAAGAAAGATGGTTTGTCTAGCGACAGTCACTTTCTTGTCTTAGGGGTTATATAGGTAATATCCTTTTGTTTCCTTGGGATATCCTATAAAGATACACTTCGTGCCCCGGGGTGCTAGTTTGTTTCTTGAGAAGGCCTTAACAAACGCCTCACATCCCCATACACGTGTGTGCGACAAAGTGGGTTTCCTTCCATTCCATAACTCAGATGGAATTCCATTTGCCTCCTTAGTTGGTACTCGGTTTAATGTGTATGCTGCAGTTTGTAATGCATATCCCCAAAAGGATAATGGAAGATCCGCATGACTAATCATCGACCTCACCATGTCCAACAAGGTGCGGTTCCTCCTTTCACTAACACCATTCCACTGTGGTGTATAAGGAGGAGTGAGCTGAGATATAATCCCAGACTCCCGTAGAAGATCGATGAACTCTTGGTTCAGATATTCTCCACCTCGATCCGATCGAAGCTTCTTTATCTTCTTACCAAGTTGATTCTCTACTTCATTCTTGAATTCCTTAAATTTCTCTAAGGACTCTGACTTATACCTCATTAAGTAGACATAGCCATATCTACTCAAATCATCAGTAAAAGTAATAAAGTAAGAATATCCACCTCTAGCTTCTTCTGGAAATGGTCCACACACATCTGTGTGTACCAATCCTAGAAGCTCTGTGGCCCTTTCACCTTGTCCACCAAAAGGCGGCTTAGTCATTTTTCCTTGTAAACAAGCGTGACATCTATCAAGTGGTTTTAGCTCAGTAGAGTCTAAATAGACATCTTGGCAGAGCTTTGTCAAGCGCTTCTCGTTCACATGACCAAGGCGGTGATGCCATAACTGGGTGATGTATGAGTCATGTGAGTTTGTTTCATTATCGATTGCCAACACTTGGTTTTCGTAATTTAATACATACAAACCATTATTCAAATGTGCCATACCATAACATACGTTGTTCTTATAAAAGAGACAACTCTTATTTCCAAAATTGAACATAAATCCATCCATATCCAAACAAGATACATAAATTATGTTCTTGGTAACACTAGGCACAAAATAACAGTTTTGTAAAACCAAAATCATGCCAGTTGGCAATGAGAGGTGATAGTCGCCAATAGCCAACGCAGCCAGCCTTGCGCCATTGACAGCTCGAAGATCCACCTCTCCTCTGGCGATCTTTCTAAATCTACTTGGTTCCTACATTTGAATACATATGTGAGCCCCACAAGCTGTATCTAATACCCAATGTGTAGAAATATAAAGATTGCACTCGATAACGAACGCACCTTTAGCGTCCCCACGCTTCTGGGTGCAGTTCCTCTTCCAGTGGCCCTGCTTTCCACATGCAAAATACACTGCTTCCCGTTCCTTGCCCTGCCTCTGGATCTTCCCCTTCTTGGAGGGACGGTGCTCGGGGGCTTCAAACCGTTTATAAGTCTTTGGCCCCTTTGCCTTGTCCTTCCTTTTCTTTTTCACCATAAGGACCGCGGGTTTGTCACGCCCCATGTCCTTATCTACCTAGCGAATCAAGGTCAGAAGCTCCGATAGACTCTTCTCATTGCCGCTCATGTTATAGTTGACAATGAAGCTAGAGAAGGTCTTGGGCAATGATGATAGGATGAGATCTGTACGCAACTCATCTGGGAATTTAATCCCTAATATGTCCAAGCGTTCAATGTAGCCAATAAGCTTGACCACATGATGCCCAGCTGACGCAGACTCTCCAAGCTTCGCGGTAAACAAAGCATTGGAGATCTCATACCTCTCCTGTCTCGCCTTCTCTTGGTAGAGATCTTTAAGGTGAGACATCATGCTATACGCATCCATGTTTTCACGTTGCTTCAAGATCTCATTAGACATGGCCGATAGCATGAAACATTGGACATATGTGGCATCATCCATGTGTTTCATCTAGAGAGATAATTCCTCATCACTAGCCTCTTTCCCAGGCGCAACTGGAATAGGCTCTTCCAACACATATAATTTCCTTTCGTGGTGAAGGACGACGCGTAAACGCCTCTGCCACTCTTGGAAATTGGTGCTGGTGAGAAGGTTTTCTTTTTCGAGTATGGTGCGAAATGATATGTTTGAAGTCATTTTCTTTCCGTTTATACAATTTAAGATGAGCAAAGGTTTAGTACTTTATTATAAAAATTGAGACAAATAAATAAATTAATACTTATTAGTCTCCCACTATTTTATCAAAATCCAATAGACCTCACTATTGACTTCGGAATATTCTATTGCGTGAATATTCTAGTGGCAAGGATCCATATTGCCCTTCGCATTACCCCAACTAGGGTTGGTCAAGCAACTTGAAGGGTTTTAGGTAGGCATTCCAAATGCCAACTGCATTAACTCGTAGTTCCTTGATCCTCTGAGTGGACTCCCCAATCCTGAAATCCTTTTTGGATTTCCTCAAACTTTGCCTCTTGGTCACACCAAGTCCTACTGTGGCAGTCAACCCTTGATGCGAACCAAGTCAATTCAACCCAAAACCTTGAATTATAATTCCCCGATAATTGAAAGCACCCCAACTAGGGTTGGTCAAGCACTTTGAACTATGGTTCGATTCTAACCAAGATTATGGAAGGCTATGCCGACTTAATATTTATTTTGAGGGATTTTATCCTTATACGTAAATTTCCATTTTATTATCTTTGATTACATGCTTGTTAATATTAAGTAGGATATACTTAAGTGATTAACCATGTCTAAGATAATATTTACGTATAAGCCAATTTTATTTTAGTTCCATCTTGCATGCTCGTTTAATTCATTAATTGTGTGATCGTGACAACACACCCACAATAAATAAACCATGCAACTGACAGAAATAAAATAAATGGTATGATCATGAGCTTTTCTATTGGTTAGTTTATCTAGCGGTTGATAAACTAACCCAAGACCTAGGGGAGAAACACCTTGAACCTTTCGGGTTCGTGTTTATAGCTTTCCACCTGTCCACCTTTGTATCTCCTTGGATTGGTTTCACCTTGGCTCCTGACTTGAGCCACCTCCACTAGCTTGTGAGCTCCATCAATTACATATGCATTTATCTCACACGCAGGTGAGGGGGAAAAGGGGGTTTTACATAAAAAAATCCTTGGGTGCGCAGGCCCTACATATTAATGAGGAGATGTCTCGTAGGCCAACAAACTTAATTTAAATAAATAAATTAAAAGAAACCATTCACATACAAAGGTCTTGGTCTAGCTCATGATCATCCATACATGCAATGATATTTACACATAAATAAAACTAGCATTCAATTCTTTAATCGTTCCTGTTTAAGATAAATCACGCTCGAATCAATTAATTATCTTTAATTAATCAATCCTTTTATCTTAAATCCCTTTTTTTTGAATTTCCTTGAGATTATCATCCATCATAATTTTAAACAAATAAATTCATTTAAAATTATCCTTGTACGTAACTTGTACCTTGGAGGCAACCCGGTGAATTCCCATTTATTACGCAGATGTTAAATTAAACATATATATATAAAACACCTATCACGTGTTGTGCCTCAGCTTTACGCCTGCACCATGGTACATGTCTCAAGGGTTTGTATAATATAATAATAAATTTTAATAAATCTGCATAATTTGGGTGAGTACACAGCGTGTAGTTCCGACTACACGACGTGTACTTTTTCTTCACCGTCTATCTGAAGTACACGCCCGGGGATAAGGCGTGTTAATGTACTTTGGAAATTTTAGGAGTACACGGTGTATACAGTGGGACACACACCATGTAGTTTCCGCGTTACACAGTTTCCAGCCGGGCAGGCCGTGTACGGAGTACACGACCCAACCCTAACCCGAAGGGACTACACGCCGTGTTCATTGGACCACACGGTGTGTATTCTGGAAACCATGTGCCACCTGTTTCTGGTCAACACACGGTGTCTTAAATTCTTAGAAAGAATCCAATACACGACCTGATTTGGCGGATCAGTCAATGCATTGAACCTAGACCACATGGCGTGTACTTCCGAATACACGCCGTGTATTCTGGTGTTATATGGCCAGAAACGTTTGGCTCCTCCAGATGAGTTCCTCTATTTTATTTTAATCAAAATTAAAAGAAAAAAACCGTTTCTATGAGGTGAATGAGAAACGAGGGAGGAGGAACAGATCTCGAGATTCAGATTTCCCGAACGATTAAACATGAATTGAAATAACTAAATTATTAAATGCGTAAATCACCAACTAAAAACTAAATAACTATAACCAACGATATAACCAGGATCTGATACCACTTGAAGGTTCCGGGCGTAGCGGAAGCGCGTTGGTGGGTTTGCCCAACTTAATTTTTTGTTAAACAATGTTCAATCCGAGATTCGTCACGATATAAAATGCCGAATCTTCGGAATAGAACGAAGAACGAAAAGAAAAGAAGAGTCCCGGAACCCCTGAGGAGGATCATCATATGTTGGTTATAATTAATTTAGTTTTAATGCATAAGAATTACCTCGTTGGAATTATTTCTTCGTTGATGTGTCCGGTCACGATTCGGTGATCCGTCGTTGCGTCGTAGAATCCAAGTGTAGGATTCATCTAGCGGTGATCCACACGTGTGTCACGTATCTCCGGACGTCACCGAAGAGATCTCCGGGTGCTAGCGCGGAAGAACCTTCGCTTGCGATGTCCTCCTTCGACCGCCTTGATCCGGTGGAGGATCTTGCTCTCGTAACTTGAGGGTGTTCTTGGTGGAAAGGGAATTCTCTCTTGGCTTGAGAGTATTTCCAAATCCGTTGTGCACAACAATGGCTCACAAAAAATGTTAGGGTTGCGAGGATATTTATAATCAGGTTTGAGGTTAATAGAGTTATGATAATAAATAAACGCGTTACGCGTTTTATTTATTTCATTAACTCTTATTGAAAACCCCCATGTTGAATTATTAATTCCTTGACATGCGCCCACGCTGGTTATAATAAATACCATTTAATAAAACAATATTAAATCCTCAAAATCCCAATTGGAAAAACTACACGGCGTGTAATAATTAATACACGGCGTGTACTTGTTTTCCATAAAACTACACAGCGTGTATATTTAATATACACGGCGTGTACTTTTATTTTCCATTTTTCTCCACCACATTTATTAGACATTGAGTAATGACTATTTATTTCTTAAATAAATGTAACTGCATTACTCGCTAATAAATATATTATTTTATCCACAGTATATTCTCTCGAATAACTAGTGTCAAAATAAATGCGATCAGACATCCTTAAATAATTATTAAATCACAGTCGGGAATAATATTTATTTAACTTGTTAAATTAATATTTAACTGAGATACATGGACACACTTAGTGTGTGACCCTCTAGGCCTCTTTCTCAGTGACATTAGGCTGATCCTGCTAAAGTCCAAGGTTAGTGTCTAGCAACACGCCAAGGCACCCATAGAGAAAGAAGTTAATGACGCAATGACGTGTCACCTCCTACGAACGCTTATCGTGTAATATAATCCCTTTGTATCGATATCTCCAATCAAGCGGGTTGCATGCTAGTGCCATCAACCCATGTGCTTGATTATTCTTTCTTTGACTTCCCGGAATTGAACTTTCCCATACCTTACCATGGCCATGGATTTATTTAGGCTATATCAATTCCATCAAAGGGCCTGAGATATCTACTTCCGTTATGGAACGGAAGGGACAAATCCTTTCTCGCATTATCTATTAATGCGGTATTACTCGTGACGCACCCAACGTATCCTACCTCGCTGCGAACAGTGTGTCGTCACAGTTTTCGTCAATACATCTAAGTGCGCGAGTTGTAATACCCATTAATAATAATCTTAAAGTCTAAGGATCAATACACACGTCCGTAGATAGGAACATCCAATGACACTATGAAATGTGGATTTCCTACTGGTGGGTCTCGTTCTCATAATATCCTCCTGGATATTACCAAGGGCGCACACCATGAGAAGGTGCCTCAAAGTTTTATGAGTCCTCACCCCTAATGACCTGTATTATTTGTGTCCCTCAAATAATATCATCCGGCCATAGAACATACATTCAAGAACAGTGTTATGGCACTTTCGGGTTCTCATCATAGCAGGGATCCGCTACGACCCTTTAATGCAACAACTGTCCTTAGGATATTATCACATGACATGTCACGCAGAAGAACAATCAAGATGTGATAAGGCTTTTATTTAATGAATAAAGTAAAAATTAGTTGGTTCTAGACCACCAACTCCAATAGGTTTGTGGCGATCACCACTTGGGCCTGCGACCCGGAGAGTCAGCCCAGCCTGCCCGTGGGGCGGTTGGGGCCTCGGTCCTAGTAGGGCGTAGGAGTGTTCCTGCTCAGTGCGTGTAGGAGCTTCATGATATATGTCGGCGGTGGCTTGGGCCATAGTAGCTGTCGACGTCGACACCCCTTGGTGGGCACCCTCAGCTCAGGACCAATGCTGGTGTCGGGTCAGGCGAGCCAGTGCGGGTGGTGCAAGGGCACAACCTACTTGCTCCTCTGGAAAGGCCGGACGGCGGCGCTGACGCAGCTGGGTAGGAGCCCTTGCTTGGAGTCCTTGGATCAGGACTTTGACTAGACTGAGCCGGAAATCACCCACATCATCAGCGTAAGGTAGGGAGTTGTCAAGGAATTCCGGGGACAGGATCCTGAAACGACTGAATGTTGGGGTGGGGAGCAAGGGCTCCCTGTATGGCCCTCGAGGGCGGCGTTGACGGTGGGGCCTAGATTCCTCCAGGTCCAGGTGGGTCATATCCCGAGTTGGGATTATGCCCTCCTCCTTGTAACGTTGTACGAGGTCGTTAATCACCCTTCTTTGGATGACTTCTGATGGGGAGAGGGGGCATGGGTGCCCCACACTCTTGGATGCAGACGCCGTTGTAGCAGCAGTGGATCCACGCGGAGCGGCTATGCTGGTATTGCCCCTGCCCCTGCGTAGGCGGGTGGGCGGCGATCTTGTTCCTATAGCAGCAACCTGATTCCTGAGAAATAGGGAGACTAACTCATCAGCACTACGAGGAAAAGGAATCGACAAACATTTCCCCAACGTCATTCCATCTTCCGTGGTCGACAAGAGGGATCCACGTAGACAACATTGCAGAACGAAATGCCCCATGTTCTACTGCCCCAACTTCTGGTGAGTTTCATGCCAGGCCCGTTATTTGCCTGGCGGAACCCGGTGCTGGATATCTGGATCTGGTGACATGTCAATCTACTGATGTTTTGAGCACTACTAATCTCCACATTGAGGATTACATACCCATTCACACCGGGTTCACCATTTCTGTTTCTGACGCTTTCACCGGGGCGTGCGCGTTCGTCCGCTTGGGCACGAGAGGCGTGACTTTTGTGTTGCCCCGCATTCCTGCTTTCCAAAGGCGGGCGACATCTGCTCCTTATTCAGGGATGTCTGATCCTTGATCAAAACTGGGATGATGGGATGTCGGTTCTTCATTCCGTGGATTCCTCCTCAGAACTCATCACCTAGTCCGGGTCTCCCTCATAGATTTAATACGTTATTCATGAAACTCTTCCCAGTGCCATGTTTCCATGGACGCCGGTTAATTACACTTCTTCTGTTAGGACATTCCAAAGGGTTCAGTCAGGGCAACAACCTTCAGTCATGGGAGTAGTCACATCGAGGCATCAGTAACGTGTTGGAACACTGGGGAATTGGCGTGTCTGTCTTTTGTCCTTTATTATAGGGCTTCTCGAGGGTGCGAAAGCCCGAGGCATCCCAATTCAAGCGCGGGGAATCATATGCCCTAGGTATATATCTGAGGTTTTCCTCATCTTCCCATGTTTAGAACAGGGTATGCCGTGAGTTTAACGTTCAGTGGAGACAGATCGGCCTGATCAGAACACCAGCTGGAGTGGATCAGATTGAGAAATCCCCCTTGAGGGAATGCCGATATCAGAGCCAGCTCGTGGACGGCTTCCCGAATGCTGTGGAGGGGAATGGGGTGGCATGATCTCACCGGGATGTGGCGGCCTAAGTAAGAATCAGGATGGATGATAGATATTGCATGGAGTGAAGGAGGAATGAAATGAGCCATCGTGGAGATGGCGGTGGTGACGGGCTTGAGTCTCGAAGAGACTTCCTACGTATCCCCATGGCAGGGAATCAAAGTCCACGTAGTTCAGGATGGATGTGTGGGGATTATACTCTAGGCTGCCCAAGGTGTTGGAAGAACCGAGGTGAATACGGTCAGAAGGACCAGGTGGTGGTGGGCTTGAACCTCGTGAGGCTTCCTACATACCATGCCTTAACATGGATCAAATACCATGTAGTTCAGGTTGAGCTCCGGAAAACCGGCGTGAAAAGGACCTTGGCCCAATGGGTGGTGGGCTTGAACATCGTGAGGCTTCCTACGTACCTTTCCTTGGCATGGATCAAAGGCCTTGTAGTTCAGGTGAAAATGGGGGCTTGACACACCGACACAGAGATGGTCAGGGCCAATGATTATTGGGCTTGGACCTCAGAGAGGCTTCCTACGTACCATGCCTTGGCATAGATTAAAGTCCACATAGTTTATAATGGACGCCGGTGAACCGATGTGAAGAAGGACCTTGGTCCGATGGGTGAAGTGCTTGAACCAAAGGGATGCTTCTTACGTACCATGACTTGGCATGGATCAAAGTCCACGTAGTTCGGGATGTGGCAGTGTCGGTGAACCGACATGAAGGTGGACCTTGGTCTAATGGTTGACGGGTTGAACCACAGGGAGGCTTCCTATGTACCATGCCTTGACATGGATCAAAGACCTCATAGTTCAAAGGGCTTCATCAACGAACCGACGTGAAGGTGAACCCGGGGGTCCACTGGTGGTGGGCTTGAACCTCATGAGGCTTCCTACGTACCATGCCTTGACATGGATCAAAGACCTCGTAGTTCAAATGGATGTACAGTTTAATGTCATGCGGGACAGGGGTATACAGTTTAACGTCATGCTGGATGAGGGCATACAGTTTAACGTCATGCTGGACGAGGGCATTTCCACGGTCGATGGTTACTCTAATCCCACGTGAGTCATGCTCGGTGTGAGAAACAAGAGGCAACAGAGACCTAACGATCACGTCACGAAGGGTGCGTCCGTGAGAAGCGAAGAGGGGCTTACGCATTAGGCGGCCCATGGTGCTGGGACTTACTCCCGGATGGAGGCCTGAAGTACGGCAAAGCGCAGCGGGATAGGGATTTGGGACCAAATATGGGAGGTGCCTCGTTCTCTATTGCGCCCTTCACTGGCCTTGGAAGTGGGGAAGTACGGAGGTGCATGGGTGCTACCTTCCGTAAGAGGGGATAGGGGGCTTACACCAAGGTAGTTTCCCTTCTCCTGTGGACATACGACACTCTCAGAAGGAGGATATGATCCCATATGAGGGTGATTCCATTCCCTTGGAGACGAGTGGCGTAATGAATGTCCGAGCTGGGGGGACCCTGCGTGCGAGGCACGGGGTCAGGTCACAGTTTAACGTCATTTGTTGAGGATGAGGTGCTTGGCAGTTTAACATCCTACAGCTCAGACAAGGTGGGTTTACTCCACACCCCTATGACTTACATGACCGATACCCTCTGCTCCTAGTGGGAGGGAAGGTATCAGCAAGGCCGTGGTGAAGGGGGGTCACAGAGCAAACCATCGAGGGGTCCACGTTAGCATGGCTATGTGAAGAAGCAATAGCTGTTAGAGTGCCTATGCGAAGAAGCATTATGCGAAGCAACACTACGGGTGGTGTCATCCAGGGGACTTTGAAATCACATCATGCAAACCTGGAGGGTCACACGGGAAGAGGGATTTCCAAGCAAAGGGGTCCACAAACAGGGACCTTGCGGAGCTTGGTTGCTTTGCATAGTGGAGGGCACTTGCAAAGGGGTGTGCTTCGCGAAGTGGAGTGCATTGGACTTATCATGGGGTAGAGGTGAGAGTGGGAGGTGCTTTGAAAAGTAGAAGGGTGTTTGCGGAGCACTTCCTCGCGAAGCAGAGGTACCTCGCGAAGCAAGGTGCTGTGAAGTAGTGTGCTTCGCGAAGTATAGTGACCCTGCCTTGGCATGTGGATCACTTGTACATGATGTGTGTTTCACGAAGCATAAATGCTCTGCGACTACCCGGGTTCCCTTGGGAATCCCCTTCCTTTGCGAATGACCTTGGGCTTCGTGAAGGGCATCCCTCTCAGAAGAGGGGCTCAAAATGAGACAAGGCGAAGGCCTCTCGTGAAGCAAAAATACTTCGCGGAGCTCATGATTTCTAGAGCAAAGAGTGATTTGCGATTTGGGAGTTGAGAAGCCGAAAGGTCGGATTGTCCATCTGGAGAGCTCAGGGGGAGCTTGGTATTTATAGGCCATGGGCGCCGTGAAGCAGAGATCACGTGGTGCGAAGGGGGCCTCGGTGGCTTCGCGGCGGGTCGCGAACGTCAATCGGATTCAGGGAGAGGTACTGCCTCCTCTGCTTCGTGGAAGGTTCGCGAACGTCAGGGCGTTCGAGGAGCTTTACCGCCTCTTCTGCTTCGCGGAGGGTTCACGAACGTCAGGGCACTCGCGGAGCTTTACTTCCTCTGGTACTTAGCGGTGGCCGTGGAGCTAGGGGGCTGCGCGTCGGAGCTTCGCGAGGTAGGGCACAAACCCTCTTTTTCTTCTCTCCTTTCTTCGAATATTTTTGGCGCCAATAGCGTTTCAGTGTTTTTGTTACACTGAGTCACAACATCGTTATGCTGTTTCATTTATGAAACCATGTTTCTATTACACTCGGGTTGCAACATTGTTATGTAACAAAAAAATTTGAAATTTGAATAAAATAAACTAAAAGTTTATTTTATTTTTTCTTAATAAGATTTTAATATATTTTTCTTAAAAATTATGAAAAAAATAACTTTCTCCCTTGACCTGTGTCGGTCAAGGTTAAGTCTTTCCTTAGGTAAATTCATCATTCCAGACACAACATTGCTCTAAATTTTTTAATCCAGGCACCCATTTAGAAGTTTCCAAAACCGCATACGTGCGCTACTTTAAATGAACTTTAAAAAGTTAAAACACTTATTTCGGGCTCATCGAGCCTCAGAATCAAGTGTCATCTAATCACCTGGTCTTGAAATAATCTCATATAATTTTAAGCAAATTTATATGGAATTTTTGGGACATTACATTCTCCCTACCTTAAGGCTCTACGTCCTTATAAGCCAAAACAAGGGATAAACAAACAAATGGGGGTATAGAGCATAGATATGAACCTCCCACTCCCAAGTGCTCTCCTAGAGATTCTCGTGCTACCAACGAATTCACACCATAGGAATCGATCACCCATAAAGGACCCACTCCCGTCGATCCTCAATCTCCACCAAGAACTCCGCAAACATTGCCCCATCATCAATTTCCAACTCACCCTAATCTATGATGTGTGATGGATCATGTACGTACCTCCTCAACTGCAATACATGAAAGAAATTATGCACTCAGTGCATCTATGGGGATAGAGCTAGGTGATACGCTACCTCACCAACTCTACTCATAACCTGAAAAGGGCTGATGAATCTTGGAGACAACTTGTCGCCCTGACCGAATCTCTATAATCCCCATCAGGGTGAGACCTAAAGAAACACATGGTATCCTTCCTCAACTCCAAGGGCATCCATATCCTATCAGCATAAGACTTATTCCTGTTATGTACAGTCCTCATCCACTCCTGGATGATCTACACCTTCTCGGTGGTAGCCCGTACTAACTCGGGACCCATGATTACTGACTCCCCTAGGTCTGCCCAGCATAATGGTGATATGTAAGATACAAGCACAAAGCATGACCTCTAAAACCTGAATAGTTCTCTCTGTCTGGCCATCCGTTTGGAGATGAAATGTTGTACTCAAATGTAGATCAGTCCCAAATGCCTCCTGTAATCCTTTCCATAGCCAGTATGTGAAGCGAGCATCACGGTCTAACATGATCATCGAAGGCACCCCATGAAACCACACTACCTCCTGAATATAGAGGCGTCCCAATCTATCTATCGAACTCTACTCCTGGATGGGTAGGAAGTGGGCCAACTTGGTGAGTCGGTCAACAATTACCCAGATGGTATTGTGTCCTCTTGATATATGGGGAAAACCCATCACGAAGTCCATCAAGATACCATTCCACTTCCACTCCGATACCTCGAGTGTCTAAGTCAATCCTGATTGAACCTGATAATTTGCCTTCACTTATTGACGAGTGAGGCACTGCGAAATGAACTCCTCCACTTCTTCATCCCCAGACACCAGTACTGACATCGTAGATCTTGGTACATCTTTGTCTCTCCTATAGGTACCACTAAAGGGGAGGTGCAAAACTCCCTCATAATCTCTTCTCGCAATGTCACTGGTATAAAGGTGCACCCTTTGAAAAGGATTATGTGCTCCCCACCTATCAAATATCCATTAGGAGCTTATCTTGAGGATAACTGAGCACGTCGGGCCTCGCAGTCAACATCCACAAGATTTGCCTCCCTAACTCATTGTAAGAGTGAGGGAGTGACAACCATCAACTAACGATAAGCTACTCCATCTCCATCCAAGAAGGACATTTGCATCATGGCTAATAGCTCCAATTCTTTACTCAGAAACTACAAACCGAATCTCCTCCTTATTGTGTTTGCCACCACATTTCCCTTTCTAAGAGTATAGACTATCTCAAAGTCATAGTCCTGGAGGAACTCTAGCCACTGCCATTGCCTCAATTTCAGGTCCTTTTGGGAGAATTGTGTTCGAAGTAGATGGTAAACCGCACTCCAATCAAGTAGTGCCACCACATCTTCAAAGAAAAGACCACTACTGTTAGCTCTAGGTCATGAGTCACATAATTATGCTCGTGTTACCTCAACTATCATGAACCGTAGGTGATAAATTCATAATCCTACATCAAGACACAAACTAGTCCAGTCCCTAATGTGTCACAAAATATTACATACCCAATTCCCTCCTCTAGTAGTCTCAAGATGGGGGCACTCATCAGTCTCTGCTTCAACTCCTAAAAACTCTATTAGCACTTCTCTATACACACGAAGGGATGTCCCTTCTATGTCAAAGTTAATAAGGGTGCTTCAAACCTATAAAATTCAGGCACGAACCTCAGGTAGTATCCGACCAAACCCAAGAAACTCCGCACCTCAGTCATGCTCCTGGGTGGATCCTAGGTAAGAACCGCCTATATCTTTTCCAGATCCACTACAACTCCAGCCTCTGAAATGACGTGTCCCAAAAAGTGGACCTTCTGAATCTAGAACTATCACTTAGAGAGCTTCCCATAAAGATGGTTCTCTTAGAGTATATCCTAGGTGTGTCGCATGCTCCTCCTTGGATGCCGAGTACACCAGGATTTCATCAATGAAGACCACGACCAAACGGTCAAGGTAAGAATGGAAGATCATGTTCACGAGTCCCATGAAAACTTATGGGGCATTGGTCATGCCAAAATGCATCACCGATAATTTATAGTGGACATATCGACACCTAACGGTTGTATTTGGTACATCCTCATCCTGTAAACGAAGTCGATGATAGCCTGATATGAGATCTATCTTTGAGAACTATCTCGTTCCCTTCAGATGATTGAAGAGTTTATAAATCCTTGGTAGTTGATACTTATTCTTCATGGTCACCTGATTCAGGCACCGAAATTCCATGAAAAACCTCGAACTCCTGTCTACTTTCATGGAAAACAATACTGGGGCTACCCACAGTGAAACACTAGGACTCAAAAATCCCTTACTCTATAGACCCTCTAGCTGTAACCTCAACTCACAAAGCTCCAAAGGAGCTATCCGATATGTTGGTGTGGATATCGATGCCATACCAAGGTATAGTTAAATGCAGAAGTCAACCTTCTTGTGAGGGGGTAATCCCATAACATTCTCAGGAAAGATGTCTCTGTACTTTTCCACCACTACAGGAAAGTAAGGACTCTTCTCATCCACTTCACCGAGGGTGAATCTAGACAACTGGTGAGTGATCGTCTGCACCCTTCTTCAAGAAAGTCCGTCCTATGCTACAAATGTTCCCCTTTCTCCGGTAAAGGAAAACTTGGTTCTATATCCATAGATACACCACACTCTATGCCTAAAATAGTCAATATGATCATGGACTATGGATAACTAGTCCATACCCAAAATGGCGTCGTAAGGCCTCGATGCCGCTAATAGAAGCTCCCAGTCGAAGTTCTCACATCCAAGAGTAAGATCACAGTACCGAAACTAGTGTGTGATCATTGAATCCCCTTCCGTAGGAGTCTCTAATCATAAGGATCAAGCCAACAGATCCACCAGAATCTATGAACTCCAAACAAGATCCATGGCAAGGAAAGAGTGACTGACACTTGTGTCTATAAGAACTGAAGATAATGTGAAGTAAACACATATTGTACCTCTAATCATCTCTGGAGCACCATGGTCATAAGCCACCATCACTTGAAGATGGCCTCACCCCTTTCCACTGGCTCCCAAAGCCCATGGGGACCACCTGGGGGTGGCGGTGGTAGCACCTCGAACCTCCGTCCACCACCTGCCGCTATGCCTGCTCCCATGCCACATATTCCTCCCTACGGACCACCCTTCTCGACTCTATGCCTCAACCTCAGAGGTACCTCAACCGTTTTCTGATTATCTACATGGAAAGTTAGGCAGTCATGAGCCACGTTTCCCTGACCACCGCACGAGTAACAGACCATGTTCCACTTCTGACTCTCTCTACCCTAAGGGTCTCACACTGCCGATCCTGTGTCATGGGGTTGTCCCCTAAAAGGATTGACCTGATTGGGTATCTGTGTCAGCTGCCTGATACCCACTGCCGAAGGCTACGCTGCCTGGTGTCTACTAGTAGCTCCTGCTGCTAGTGCCTACTATGCCAAGAAGCTCTCTAAGAGTAGAGCTCACTCTATCACACCAACTTGAGTAGGGATGCTAAGAGATACCATGGATGCCCTGATCTCTCGGCGTAGTCCCTACTCAAAATCCAGAGACTAGAAGAATGGGTCTCACACCGTGTCTGTAGAGTAGTGATAAAACTCAGTGAATCTCACTGAGTACTCCGCCACTATCATGCTACCCTACTATAGGTGCAGTGGCTCCTGTATGTGCACTGAGCGAAATGTCGCTGGAAAGAACTCATCCCTGAAGAGGCGCTCAAAGTATGTCTAGGTGAGGGTCACCTCATTATGTGTATGGATCTCCAAGATCCACCATCTCCCCGCCGATCCCTGAAGAAGGATCGCAACTAATATCACCATTTGGCCGAGAGGCATCCTCACTAGGTAGAAGACTCATGTAACTGCATCGAGCCAATACTCAGCCACCTGGGGTTCAGTCTCACCCTTGAACCTGGGAGGTATCTGCCTCTAGAACTTTTGTAAGGCACTAAACCTACGTGCTCCCTCTACTAGTCAAGGATCCTTACCTCAAAGATTATCTCTTGTGATGATCAAAAGACTCATATTGCTCCAAAAGTAGGTGAATATAATAACAATGATTTTTATGCTTCTTCTATGCTAAAAAATGATTATTATTCTTCTACTCATAGTGAAAAAATAGCTAAGACAAAAAAAAAATCTACAAAGAGAAAGATCTACGGGGGTAAAAATAAGGTGGGTTTCAACCCCAACCACAGGTTCAATTGAATATCCTTTTCTATAACTATCAGGGTGTGCAAAATCCTAACACTATCAATTCTTCAAAAATATTTATACACACACATAAACCAAATATTTTTTCTATTTCTAAGCCTAAGATTAATTTTTCCCTTGGTTTTTCTGGTTTTGAACTTAAAGGATATGCTTTTATTAGTGCTAGAATTAGTAATTCTTCTGTTTAATCTCTTTGGGTTTTTACACACTCCACTTTGAACAGTGTTTTTGCTTTCAACATTGAATACCTGGTTTTCACTTGTGAAGTGGTCTTTCAAAATTCCAACATGTTTTGTTCCTTTATTTATACTAAAAATAGGTACCAAGATAGACAATGTATTTGGAATAATTTTTCCTTTTTAAGTAGTATAATTCATGATCCCTGGATTATTATTAGGGATTTTAATTCTATCCTTGGTCTGAGTGAAAAAAATGGGTCCGACTTACTCCCTTATATATTCAAGGGAGTTTAAATCCTGCATTGAAGATAATAATTTTATTGAGATAAAATTAGTTGGATCCAAGTATACTTGGTATAGAAGAAACTATAATAGAGTTGTAGATAAAAATATTGATATATCCTTTTCTAATGATCAATCCCTTGATAAGTGGCATACAACCTCTAACATTACCCTTCCTAGATTAAATTATGCTCACCATATGGTTTTGGTCAGTCTTTCTATTAGAATCTCCAGACATATCCTTACTTTTAGATTTTACAATGCATAGACCAACATTACTAAATGTGGTGATATTGTTAGAGAAACTTTGAATTTTATGAATTATGGAAATGATACTTTCACTTGAATTATGAAACTAAAATTATTAAATAAAAAACTCAAAGGATGGTGTAAATTCACATCCAACCAAATTGATAATGATATTTCTTCTTTGGAAGCTAATCTTAATCAGATACAAGATGCCTCTACAAACTCTAACTTCACTTCTGATTTTTAGAAAGAAATTGAACATTATACCAAACTAAACAATCTTATATCTATAAAGGATAAACTTTAAAAAGATTTCTTTAAAAATAAATGGATTAAGGATGGAGATATAAACAAAATGGTTTTTAAATCTCTACAAAGTTTCAAAAAACCATGCATGCCAATTACCTTTCTAAAATATGGATACAATATTATTAATAAGGAGGAAATACTTCCTGATCATATTGTTTCTTATTTTAGTAATATTTTCAATGGACCTAACCTTAATAAGAACTTACCCCCTCATGTAATTCCATCCATTATTAGCAATGATGACAACATTTTCACCACTTGTAACCCTCTTGATTATGATATCAAAGACATTGTATTTAGCTTAAATACCGATAACACTTTGGGGATTGATGGTTTTACTGACTCTTTATTTTAACACTATTGGGATATTATTCACCTCGATGTTTTTAAATTGGTAAATCATTCTTTTCCAATGGAACTCTTTCCTATGTACTTAATTCCAAATTCCTCTATTTGTTTCCCAAAGTGGAGAATGACTCTAAGATTCACCTTTCCAAACATATAGATCTTATCAACACACTTTACAAAATCATTTCCATGATTATTTAAAATAAAATTTCTATAATTACTAATAAAATTTTCTCTTGGAATCAGTTTGTCTTTGTGAAGGGTAGAACCATTCAAGATTGTTTCTGCTTGGCCTCCGAATGCACCAATATCCTAAAGAAATCAAATAGAGTAGGTAGCATTGATATTAAACATGATATAAGAAAGGACTTTGATACTATGGATTGGAGCTTAATATATAAGGTTCTTCAAGTATTTGTATTTAATTATCTTTTTGTTAACAAAATTAAATACCTTTTTAGGTCTTCTCACATATCTATTCTGATCAATGGCTCCCCTTAAGGTTATTTTAATTGTACAAAAGTAGTTAGATATGGTGACCCCTATCTTCTATCCTCTTTTCTATTATTGAGGATTATTTAAGTAGGCTTCTCACACAATTGGTGAATCAAGGTAAACTCAAGCCCTTTTTTGCCTCAAGAAACCTGGCTATCCCTTCTCATATACTTTATGCAGATGAAATTATCTTATTTTTACAAGGGGGAAAATATTTAAAACATGAAGCTAGCTCTCTCACATTATGAAGTTGTTTTAGGACAAACTATAAATTGTATTGAATACTTTATTTTATTTGGAAAAGTATTTCTGATTTCTAGAAAAGTTAATATCATAAATGATTTGGGTATCAAAGAGGAGTCAATTCCATTCACTTATCTTGGTGTCCCTATATTTTTGGATAATTACTAAAAGTAGTTACTTTTCCAAAATAGTAGATCAAATAAGAAATTATCTTTCTTCTTGGAAAGGGAAGTATTCATCTATGGATAGAATAATTTTTCTTTCTAAATACACCATTGTTTCTAAAATGGTTTATTATATGATAGTTTTCAAATAGCCTATGGGACTTCATAAAATGATAAATGACTCTATTAATTTTTTTTGGAGGGGGTGCATTATTGAAAGGAAGTTAGTTATTGTCCCTTTGATTAATTTCTATAAGCCTATTGATAATGGTGGAATGGGAATCAAGAATATTAAGTAATTTAACGATTATTTACATGATACGATCACTTATAATCTTTTGATTAATAATTATATGGATCTAAATTTTCTTAGAGATAGGTTTCTTGAAAAATTGAAGAAAGGAACATTGCACTATACAGAATCATCTATTTGGCTGGATATAAAATATTCTTTCTCCAACATTATGTCTCACTCTAGATGGGTCATTAATAGGGAGTCTTATATCATTTTTTGGTTGGGTAATTGGACTGGTTCTCCCCTCATTTCTATGATTGACCCCCTATATTTTCCTATTGATACTCACATTTATATTAATGATTTTTTGAACTCACCAAGAATGGATTTACCTGATGATATTAGCAGTATAATTAAAAATAATTTTTTTGATTGTATTGATGATTTTTTAATCTGGGAACCTACTTATAATGTAATTCTAGATTCTAAAAATTTCTACAATCACAATTTTATTGGCACAAATCATGATTTTTCTTGTATGAACAACCTTGATAATCCTTGGATTAGGGATTCTAGATTTATTATTTTTTGGAGTATTTCTCATAATGGAATTCATAATAATACATTTATTGAATATTTTGGTGTTCAATTATGTTCTAAATGTTGTTTATGAAATCAGTACAGAGAAGATGCTGAACACCTTTTCTTGTAATGTGCTACTGTTACTGCATTATGGAAATACATCTATGATCTCTTTGATTTCAGGTGGATGGAAGTTGAATCTATCTGGACTCATCTTCATAAATGTACTATTGTTGATGTCTCTCCACATCTTAAAAACCTCTTCATTACTATAGCATGATAACTTCTTCACACTCTCTGGTATGATAGGAATTTGTTTATTCATCATAATAACACCTTTAACTTCCATGCAGTGTGAGTGAAGATACATGCTTCATTTATGGGATCCTTTTCACTATAACATGGCTCTTATTACAATTCCATTTGAGACTTCATGGTCTTGCATCACCTGGGAATTTGTGGAAAGTAAAACCAGCCTATGGGAAACTTTGAAGTATTTTGGAAATCCGCTCTTCCAGGATAGATTAAAGTAAACATAGATGGTGCATCAAAAGGAAAACCGATTCCCTTAGTTTGTGGAGATGTCTATAGGGACCACAATGGGAAGATTCTTGGATGATTTTATGGTACATGTTTCATTTCATCTTAATTGGAAGTTGAATAGTACAGTGTTACCATTACGGTTATTTTTGCAATGAAAAAGGTTGGACCAACATATGGATTTAAAGTGACTCATCCACCATTGTAAAAGTAGTCCAGAATGGCATGATTCATCTTTCATAGAACCTCACAACTCGATGGACAAACTGCTTGATTTCACTTTCATAGATTAATAATATTATCACCTATTCATTATGTTAGGTGAACTCAATGGAAGAGGGGATGGATAATAAAGGAGTCAACATCAACATCACCTGGTTGGATGACATTCCTATATAATTTCTTCAGTTTTTTTGAAAAATATTGTAATAAAATTCCCTCTTTTTGAATTTTGAAACCATTTTTCCTTCAATAAAATTTCCTTGGTATTTTTAACCAAGGAATCACCTTTCTAAAAAAAGTGAGGTCCCCAGATAAAATTTTCAAAGTAAAGTCCATCATACAGAGGTTTACTAATGGAGAAATCAGAAAGTGTGTACTGGATAGAGCCTCATGAATGAACAATGTTTGTGAGTCTATCAAACATAGGGAATTTAGAAAAATAAGAACCTTATAAAGGTATACCAGATAGAGGATATCTAGTCAAATAAGTTTCTATGAAGTTGTATTGAATAAAGGTTTAGGGATCTTTACAATGTTTTTGAAAATTCATAAATTGTGATGATTTTGAGTTTTTCTTTCAATGTTTTTAAATCTAGATGATGTTTTAGGAAAATTTAAAGAATTTTGTTGATAGAAAAATTTTAGTAATGTCTTCATGAATCTTTTTGACTCCAATTTAACCTTGGGTTTGATAGTATCCAACTGAAGAAAGATCTAAGTGATAATTCAAATTTGGAGTGGGAAAATCAAATATGAAGTTCTCACTTATCTCTATGTTTTTGGAGAAGAAATACCTATATAAAGGGGAGTAGGAGCACTATAAATTTGGTTGTTTCCACTATGTTCATTTTTAAGAAATATAGGTGGAAACTGAGGAGCTTGAGAGATCTCTTTTCAAAGAATCAGATATAGTACTACCAAATAGAGGGTATTATAAGGAGATAATAAATAAAGTGATACCGAACAGAGGGTATTAAATGGATATGATACTGGACATAGGTCATTGGATATAGGGTAGTAGGGAGAGAGGTCATTGATAGATATCTTCAGACTAAAAGTTTAGTTAGAAGTTTTTTCTCACTTATATTCAAGAAATCCAAGTGGAATAAGAAGAACTAACATGAAGACAAGTGTGAAGAAATTTTAAACAAAATAGTGATAACTTATTTAAGCAAGTGGGTGATGGTTCATTTTTTTTGTAAAAAATTTATTTTAGCATATTTTATATACAATTAGAACATTCACTTTCAAAATATTATTATGCTATGCAAGTGATGGATATTACCTACTTTCTGTAAACAAAAAATTATTTCCTTATAGTGGATGTGTGGTTTTGTATTATTTCCAAACCATGATATGGACTATCTAATCTTATTGAGTATTGAACCTTGTAAATTATTTTTTTACTATGACTGTTCTTGTGTGTTGTTTTTCAGCAGATTCTTTTCTCTTTAACCAGAGGTTATTTTTTTAAATAATAAAACTTAAAAGGGAATACCATTGATTCACTCCCTTAGTGGTCACACATATCATATGAGGTCCTTTCAATTAGTATTAAAGATCAGGTTCATTCGTTGACTCTTGGATGTTTGAAGTTTGGAGAAGAAGAAGGTTTCTCTGGATGTTCAGAACTTAGTTAATAATTAGGGGATTCATGTCTTTAATAGAAAGAACTATCACATCAAGAAGGAAAAAAGGATACTCTATATTTTATCCATTTTCTATGATGTTCTTGAAGATACAATAGATAGTTTCACTCCTCCTATCAAGGGTGATCCTTTAATATTTATAGATAAGAAGAATCTAGAAAATAATGGGTGAGCTAGAAATGCTATACATTTATCACTCTATGAAAATTAATTTCTAAGTACTAAAGGAATTAAAATATTTAAAGTCATATGGGAGAAGTTAAATAATATTTATGAAGAAAATATGAGAGTGAATAAAGAAAAGTTATAGATTTGGATATTGATGTATGTAGATCTTAAAATGAGATACGATGAATCTATTGGTGAATTATTTATTCGGTTTAATGACATTATTTTCACCATAAGATGTTTTGGTGAGAAATTGGAAGATTCGACTCTTATGGAAAAGATTTTAATAATTATTACTAATAGATTTGATTTTATGGTATTATATTTAGAAGATAGATATATGAAAACACTCTCTCTGGATGGTTTACATAGTATTCTCATTACATATGTAATAATAAGATAAAATATTTTCACGATTAAGTAAAAGGATGATGAGGAAATATCATTCAAAGATGATAAGTGAGGAAATTATAAGAAATTTTTCAATGAAGGATTTTATGACTCTAAAACTGAATATGAAGTAAGTAATTTTTTTATGAATTCAGATATTTTTTTTTATTTAAAGGTGAAAAGAGGCACCAAGAATTATAAAGGAAAGTTACTATTGAAGTGATTTCACTATGGAGCCATTGAAAATTTTATAGTAAATTATCTAAGACTAAAGAAATATGAAGAAAGTGATGAAGAATATGGAAAGTAAATAAGGAATATGAAGATGAAAACAAAAAAATAAAAATCTTATTAAAAAGGAAAGGATAAGAAGTTCTATAAATACAATGATAGAAACTTTTTTTAAAATGATAGGAAGATGATGTTAGTGAAGTGGAAGTTGAAAATTATAGTGATAATGGAGCTCAGAAGTTTCTAAATGAAAAAGTGAATGATGATAAATTTAACAATGATGAATGTAGTAATTATGAAGAAGAATAATATGAAACTCATATGGAGTTAAATCTTAAAAGATATTTGAAAGAATATATTTCAAATATTGTTAAAGTTGAAAGAGAAAGAAATAATTTGAAAGAAGAAGATATATTATAAAATAATTAGGAATCATTTCTTGAAGAAAAATACATGTTGGTAAAAGATATTTATGATCTATAAAAGTTAATTAATGAAGATAAAAACATCAAAATCAATCTTGAAGATATAATAAAGGTGAATGAGAGATTATTTGATATTGTTTAAAATAATTTTTTTAAAGCTGAGAAATGAATAAAAAACTTCCAAAAACATAGTTTTAGAAGTTTGTGGAAGTTATAAGAAGTACAAAACTCATAAGGATCAATAAATATCATACTCAGAGTTTAAAAATAAGGTTAAAAATGTTTAAAGGAAGAATTAATTCAAGAGGACCATGTATGTATCTAAAACAAGTTAGGTCAAAAGTTTTGAAAATTTTGAGGAATCAATTATTGAAGTTAAAAATACAATTAATGGAGACTCTTTTAAGGTTGATAAGTAATATAAGGTGAAGAATATGATTTAATAAGGCTACTAGATTTTTTTACAATAAGGAGAGTAGGTTGATGGTTGGAAAGATGATGGAAAACTGGTACATAGCTATAGAAAACATGTATATTAGAGAGGAAAATATGTTTTCAATGGATATGATTATTACTGTGGAGGATTTGGGTATACAAAAAAATATATTTTGGTTCAATAATAAACAATGAAATGAATCTAGGAGGTTTTGTAGTTAGAGTTTGAGGTGGCGTCAACCCACTCTAAGAATAAAACTTAAAAAATCTAGTCTGAAAACTAAAAATAGATTTATACCTTTGGAAACTATTTGTGAAAGATACAATCATCCTGAACATCTTGTTATTGGATGTTTTGTAATGCTACCATATCAAAAAAGTATATTTGAAAAATCTAAAAAGAAACATGTGAAGGAAGAAAAAATACAAGGAGAAGGTCTTAGTTGTTGAAACTACTCTCAATCCCACAAAAGGAGAATGACCTTAGATATTAGATTATGTGTTTTCTTCACATATGAAAATAGATTTGAAATTATTGAAAAATATTAAAGATTATAAAGAGGATATAGTTAATTTTGGAAATTATGGGTTACTTAGAATCAAAGGAATTGGATCTACTATCATTGGAATACAAAAATTGAAATCCAGAGGTGCCTTATTTCTTGATGAATTGAAATAAAATTTGTTTTGTGTTTCTTAGACTTGAAATAAAGGAAATAAAGTTGTTTTTAGAAGAGATGATTTTTTTATTAAAATGATTAAATATGGGAAATTTTTAAGAGGAAGAAAATAAACCAAGGTAAATCTTTTTCAGGTTGGAGGTACATAGGGTTCATGCTATCTGAGCATGATAGAAGAAAATCAGTTATGGAATAAAAGTATTGGAAATATGTGCTAGAGGAATATGAACAAGCTGATAAAGAGAGAAAGTATTCATGATGTTTCTAATAAAAAAAGAAATTGATGTTGTTCGATATACAAAAAAGGGTGTATTTAAAATTTAGTATATAAGAGGGTTGGGGTACATATAAATCGTCCCTTGGATAAAATTAATTCAAAAATATGTGGTCCCATGATAAAGAAATCAACAAATAGAGATAAGTACCTTATTTTATTTATTGATGATTTTACTCATATTGTATGGATTATGTTTTTGAAACATAATAGGAGGATCAATTTTTTTAAAATGTTTTAGGAGAATTGATGAAAAGGAATGTGGATAATCCATGAAGAAGGTTCAAACTGATAATGGTGAATATTTCACAAATGAGAAGTTTAAATACTACCTTAAAAAACATGGCATTAGTCATGAACTTAGTGCACCACACACACCACAATAGAATGGTATTTTTGAAAGAAATAACATAATCTTGGTTGATATGACTCATTCCATGATGATTGAACATGATACTTATAAATTCATTTATAGATAGGACATTAGAGTAGCGGTCCACATTTTAAATCACTGTTTCTATTGGAAAAACTTTGATATGACTCTATATTATATGTATTACAAATAAACCCAAAGTGTGAAATACTTATAGTTGTTTTCTAGTCTGTTCATTATCAAAGTCAATGGTGATAATATTAGGAATTTTCATCAAAGTGGTGTTGATGATATCTTCCTTTGGCAATCACATAATGGTAGAGGATATAAGTGTTATAATGAGGAAACTAGAAATATTTTTGATTTTTTTAGATGTGAAAGTGTTGTAATATTCTGATAAAAAGGGATTATAGTCATCTGAAGATATAAGAGTAAGTGAAGATGATTTTTTTCCTGTTAAAAAACATGAAAAATTTTCTGATGGAAGTGCTGATGTGGAAGCTGTATAGGATAAATATATTGATTCAACCATTTTAAGTGATGAGGGACATTTACGTTCATCTCATCAATGGATTAGGAAGAAAGTAGAGAGGTCCAAAATATCATTGGATATCAAGGACAATAGGTTAAATCCATAGGAACATTGAGGACACTTTTACAAACCTCTCTGTTCTCATAGGTTGAGCTAATAAATATTGAATATTTTTTAGAGAATCAAGAGTGTATTGATTTCATGAATGAATAATTGGATTAAGTTGAGAAAAATGAGACATGGGAGATTTTACTGAAACCAGAAGATACAAATGTGATTGAAACAAAGTGGGTGTTCTAGAATAAGTTGATTGAAAAAGCTAAAGTGATAAAAAATATGAAAATAATGGTTTATAAAGGATACTCACAGGTTGAAGAAATTGATTTTAATGATACATTTTCCCTTGTATCAAGACATGAAACTGTTGAAATATTTATTTCTATTTCTACACAATAAAAATATAATATATTCCATCCACAATCTTGGTATTATAAGATAGAAACATTCTTGAAGAAGTTAAATTTTAAGAAAGGAATAGTTGAAAAAAACCTCTACATAAAATAAAATCAAGAGGTTTCCCTAATTTTTATTTATTATGTTGATAATGCCATATTTGAAGGGAATAATGAATATGACTATGGATAATTTTCTAGAGAAATGAAGATGTTCTTTGAGATGCCTATACTGGGAGAAATGAGGTACTTTCTTGGATTAAAAATTTATCAAGAGAAGGATCACATTTTCTTATCACAAAAATATTATGCTAAAGAATTACTTAGAATATTTGGAATGGATGATTTAAAACCATTTTCCACACCAATATCTATGGGAACTTAAGTTCGAAATAATATTGATCTTATTGAATTTAGGAAAAATATTGTATTTAAAAACCTCTAGACCATACTTGGATTGTACCTTTAACCTGTGTCATAGATTTCGAAGAGTATAAAAAGTTCCAATTTTTTTGTCTAGAAAAAGAATTATCATATACATTAAGGGAACTAAAAATATGGGATAATGTATGAAATCAAGAAATATTGAATCTGTTCGGCTATATAGATGTGGAATGAATAGGTTGTGTCGATGATATAAGATCCACATCTATTGAAGTTTTCTTTTTATGAGAAAGATATCTGAGTTGGAATGAAAATAAAAAAATTTAGTGACTCTCAACACACCTGAAGTTGAGCATGTAGAAACCCCTCAACCTAAAACATAATTAATGTGGATGAAGAAACAAATGGAAAAATTATTGGTTGATGTGAAGATACTTCTTCTCCAAGGATGTGATAATCAAAGTGTTATTAATCTCAGCAAGAATCCATTAAAACATTTAAGATCTAAGCACATAGATATTAAATATGAAAACATACATTGATATGTTCTATGCCTATCTAGGGAGATCATATATTGAGGGGTATTTTTTATAAGGGGAAATATATGGTGTCATCATGTCTGAATTGTTTTAATAGTTTTTTTAAAATATATATAGGAATAATTTATTGAAGTGGATGCAAGAATTTTTTGAAGTATGTTTTGGTTTTTGGTAATAATGTTTTGAGTTTAAGAAAAAGATCAAATTTTTTTCTAATCACTATATTGTGGGGAAAAAGTATTTTTTTCACCGATTCATGTTTTCTACACTGAGTTCTCTCATGTAGGTTAGAATTATTGTATAGTGATATCTTTCCTGATTTTTAGAGTTTTATTGATTTATTTTCCTTGGTTGGTAGTAAAACCAAAAGGGAGATATTTTTGAGACCAAGAGGTGTTGGATTATGGTTGAATAGATATGTGAATTTATTTATACTGTCTTTTGTTTTCAATATATAAATCACTTGAAAATGTTGAGAATTATTTATAAATTATCTAGATGGAATGTTCTAGATTGAGGATTTTGAATTCCAATTGGTTGATGTGATCAGATGGAGTGGAATAGACTAAAGTTATCCATAATAAAATTTCTATTAGGTTCTCATACCAAACTAGTTATATATAAAATTACATTAAAATCTTTTATAATCGTATAAGAGTTTGTGATTCAACCAAAAATTATCCCTAGGAGTGGAAAACCAGGTGTGCAGTTAGGTGTCCTTATCATGCACCAGGTGAAGATAGAGGTAATAAACAACCATCCCATTTGAGGTTAATGCCCCTAGGTGCATCTGTAGTATATTTTTCATCCACATGTTTATATCTATACATGGATTCAATTTCTAGGAAACCCCACAATCTCAACTTTACAAATATTTTAGGATGTTTTCTTATACTTATATGTATCCCTAGTGTTTATCATTGGGCTAAGTTCACTAATATATGTTTTCTTAAATATAGTATCCAATGTTTCTACTAGACCTGATTTGATACCAAATGTGACACCTCAAATATAATAACCTAGAGTCGGTAGTCACTTTATTACATTGGAATAGGATATAAGGAATCTCATCTTAAAGTATCACATAGTTTAGTAGTCTAGGGAGAGTATATATATACATGTTTTCCATATTACAATGGAAACTTTGAAACATAGAATAATAAACTTCTTCAAAAAATTATTATTATTTTTTACACATCCTTTAATTCATTCAAAGACCCCTTATTGGTACACTGGGTAAGAAAAAAAATACAAAGGTGGGATCAGATCTTAGTAAGGGGAAGCATACAATGTAAAATTTCCTAGATTAAAATGGAAAAAACATTATAACAGAGTGAATGATCAATAAACATGAAATATAATCAATAAATTGAGCATTAAATATATCAATGGATGACATGGAAATGTAAATAATCTCATGGATAAAAATATATTAATTCATAGTCATGGAATGAATAATGTTACAAATCTTGATCTCACTATCAAGGACCTTTTCCAAGACATCATATTTATATCAAGGCCATATCCTTGACATCATCATTTCCATCAAGGATGTAATAAGAAGATAATTCTTTCCATAAAGGCTATAACTAAGAGATCATTCTTTAATTGGGTAAACACACACCAAATACCCAAACCTTTTGTCTCCCGAGACTAAATGATGCATCAAGGTACTATATATTTCCGAGACCCACATATCACTTCATTAAGTCCAATACATTCACGGTATGAAAGATATAAATAAAAATTCAATGTATAATCAAATTTCTTTACTCATAAATAAAAATCCATTTTGGAATAACAATATACAAGATTTACATAATTTACTAAGTTAATAAACATGATAATAAGCCATCTAGAGAAAGAATGTGGATAGTATTATTAAAGAATATCCCTCATGGGAATGTAATGATTTTCATGATAACTTTCTTAAAACATCCTCATCATAATTCATCTAGAGAAATAAGGTGGATAATATTATTAAATAATACCCCCATGAGAAAGAAATGAGTTTCATGAAATCTTACTTAATACATCATCATCATAAGTCATCCAAAGAAAGAAGATGGATGGAATAATTAGAGCATATCCCAAGTGTAATATAAGGAATGTAGAAGGATGTTGAAATAGGTGAAAAATGCTCTTTTAAGATTAATTAATAAATCAATTTTAAAAATATGAAAAAATATAATTTTTTTTAAATGCTTTAAAATTCTATAAATTTTTTTTCTTTAAATAAAAATACTTTGAGTTGATATTTTTTTTAAAATTATCCTTTAATTTTTTTTTTCAGAAAAAACATTTTATAAAATAAATATACTTTCAAAATCATCATTTTAGAAGACATAAAAACACAAAATCCTTATTTCTTAAAAATACAAGCCATTAAAATCCATTTTAAAATCAAGAATTCCTTTTTAAAATCAAAATTATACTTTTGAAAACTAAAACAATATTTCATTTTCCATTAAAAATCAATAAGAATTAAAATAATTTGAAAACAATTTTAAAACATGATAATGAATCTTCATAAATATAAATTCTCAAAATAGTGAAAGAAACTATAAAGGATTTTTTAGAAAATATTTTTACCATTGTCATGAATGTTGAATTTATGGGTTACATTCACATTCATTTTACAAAAATGAGAAGTGAAAGTTTTTGAAAAATTTTACTTTTAAAAATAATATTTAATAATTGAGACTTGAAAAATACATAAGTTTTTTCTATAAGAAACTTGGCATGGAAGATAAAATATATAATCATGAAAGGAAAATCCTTTTAAAATACTTCTAAAATATATTTATTGAAACCAACACTGTAGAAAAGGTTTTAAAACTTGATTTTGAAAATATTTAAAGAGAAATATGGATATGATATGGGATAATTCATATTTTATATTTAAAATTTTAAAAGAAAATATTTATTTAAATAATGAATATGGATATGGAGGAAATAAATTCATTAAATAGGATTGGGATTTTTCTCATCAACATTGCATTTTTATGAATAAATAAATCCATCAAAGGATAATAATTGATGTAAAAATAATTTGAAAGGAGTTCATGAGAAAGAATTGTTAATAAAAATAAATTAAAGTATAAGTATAATATAATTGAATTATAAGGTATAATTTACCCAACTTATAATATTAAAACTCAAGAAGAATGATCTCAACTCAATGAATATAAATCGAGTTTGTAAAATAGTTAAGGGGTTAGTAACACCTGGATCAGAAGACATTGAAAAATATAATTTATAGTGTATTTGTAAAACCATTAAATTTAATTAATGTATTATTAAAATAATCCATATTTTAGTATATACTCTACACAAAATAAAATTATTTCTGAATATGGCATACATCTTAGAGAAATAAAAGTGAGATTAGAAACCCTTACCTTGTACTCATGAATTTCATGAAAGCTCTTTATCCTCATGTATAATGAAAAAAATAATATTAAGGACTTAATTAATAAATTATTTAAATATATTACCATATTTACTATTCAATTATAATCATTTATTATTCATTCATTAGCTAGTATTGTTTATTTTTCCACTAGATGTTAACAATTTCAATTATTTCATGCAAGTTCTGTAACAGAGACATCAAAAAACTTTCCTTTAATAAAATTAAATAATTATAATTTTATAAAAGGTACTAGAATAGATTATTTTTAATGATTTATAATTTTTTAATTTCATTCCATTTGAAATTTTTTCACAATTCATGAAGATGAAATATGTGACAGGCATGTTTTGAGTAATTTACTGATATCAACAGATTACTTTATAATGATTGTTAATTTTAGTGGTATATTTATAGAACCATATTAATGAAATATATTTCTCATTAATATCATATATATTCATCAAATATGATAAAAAACCATCCTTGTAATGTAATTATGAAAAATAGAACATATCATCTATGGAGGAAATAGTCCGCACATATGCACGAGCGAAATTTTAATTTTATTTAGAATGGAAAGAAATTATAAATTGATTTATATTTTATTAATAATGTTAGAAATATAATATTTATTATTAATTACATTCTATTAACCATACATTAATATATAAATGGTAAAGAACTAAGTTCTTCATTCATGGAGTAGGTAGTCCATACGTTCGCATGGATAATGTTTTCACTTTTCTAAGGAGAAGGGAAGAAGGTATATAATGATTTTTTCATAAATATAATAACACATAAGTATAATAATGATATTTATTTTATTATTTATTATGGTATAATATAATTTTAATGAAGCATAACAAGGCTTAAATAAATATAAATGAAAATAAGTGATTTCATAATTTTTACCTTAGTCTTTAGAATCACTCCTTTGTAAATAGTATTAATCCTTGGAGGGTTAGTATTTTGAGGAGAGAATAAACACTAGGAAATGGATATAAGTTTTCGATATGTATTTAGGTATAATTTTTTCAAACCAATTGGCTTAAGTATGGGGAAAAGTTGGGTGGTGAAAGTCTCTTTTTATAAGTGAGAGGGGTGATGCTTTTGTAAATAACCATTACTTTATTTCAATTTCAAGTAAATTTCAAAGAAAAATAGCTTCAAAACTGTACAATAATGGATATAGTAAGAGTTTGGGTTGATAAATCACTCAAAAACTCATTTTTAGGATTTTTTTTAAACATTTTTTATGTCTTTTATCCTTTATTTTAACCTTTTACCAATTTAACTTTTACCGCAATAACTAATTTTTACCTAAGTAATTTATTTTTATGCCTAAAAATATAATGGACTATATTAAATAATTTTTACATTAATATTCCAAATATAGAATTCATTTTATTAAATTAAATTTATAAAATTGATAAAAATTAATTTTAAAATAATAAATCTATAACGCATTAAAACGATTTTAGAGAAAAAATATAACTTAAGTTCTATAATGTTAAATACTGGTTTGTAAATTATACATTATATTTTAAATTTTATAATTATAATTATTAAATAAAATTTTTATTCCGAAAATGTTTTCATAAGTTTTGTTTTTTATTATATTATAAATCTATCATAAAAGTCACAGTATTTATAAAAATAGTATTTTGTACTATTCACCTAGAAATCAATATTTTTAGAAAAATTCAAAAAATTATTCCAAAGATAATATTGTTATGATGAATCCAAAAAAGAATTTTATTTTATTAAATTAAAATTATAAAATTTAGTAATTTACCTTTTAAATAAAAATATAAAATATAATGAATAACTATTTTTATAGGAAAGAGACTTATTAAAATATTAACCATTCTTATTCCTATTTACTATAAATTAAAAATTAAACTAATTTTAATATATTGTTATTATAATTAGTATATTATATTATCATTAGACCAAAATATATTTATTTTCTTAAAGTAAAAATTCCTAGCATATAAAAAATATTTTTTTAGAAAATTCATTTTTAAGCATAAAATAATATTTTTATTTATCTAGCTACACTAATTGAATTTTATCAATGAAATAGTATTAAAAATGAACTTTATTTTAATTTTTATATATATTTCAAAAAAAATTATTCTATTTACAATATAAAATTCAATTATAATATCCAAATTTATTACTTATAATATTATCTTAATAAAATATATCATGGTTTCGTTTTAGTTCAATATTTTATGTGAAATAAGATATTCATCATAGAATTTTTTTAAAGGAGAGTTACATATTTAAATATTAAGGAACTATCCAATTTATTATCAAATATTCTCTAAAATTGTTTATATATCTTATGATCTTGTGATTTACTCAACATAAAATTAACATAGGTTATACAAGTGAAATCATTAACCAAAGTCTTGAAAAACCTATCACCATTGGTTGTATTTAGGAAAATTTGGGTTGAGTGGATCATTGAAGATTAATCTAATTATGTTTTAATAATTATTATTATCTTAATTTATTAATTTATGTTTTGATAATTGCAAAATTCTCATTTTTATTTATTCCCTAAAACAGTAGTTTTTATGCTTTCATTGATTGTAGAAGAATTGAATGATGTTGAATTGATGCTAATTGTTTATTATTTGTTTATTTATTATTTTCATTTTTCAGGTTTCTTATGAAATTATTTTTGATAAAAATACACATTTTTATGAGTTAATGAATGACTCATACATTGAATGAATTTATAGAAATTCTTCTAAGAAATAATTCTTATAAAACGAGTCTTGCACACATAGAGTAGAGTTTTACAAATTCCCAAGTTGGAAATTTTTATTATGGTAATGTATTATGATCCATTTAAAGTATTGTAATATATAATATAATTTTTATGAATTATGATTAAATTATTATGATTTTTTTATAAAGAAATAAGTCATATGAAATAGTTGGGAATTCTTAAGATGTTCTGTTTGTGAAAAGGGAAGTTTCTTATGTTCTTATTTGAATGTATTAAGACGTAAATATAAATGTATTATAATTATTATAAAATTCTTATGAGATATCAAGTCTTATAAAATATTGAAAATTGGTGATGTCTAAAGTCTTATAGAAGAATAAAATCTTGCGATATTTCTAAATTGCATTACATGGATATATAAAATTCTATGATATTTAAAAACTAATAAACTAAAGTCTTATATAGATGCCAAGTATTAAAAAATAAAACATACAACAAAATCTAAAGTCCTATCGAATGTAAGAGTCTTATAAAGCATAAATTCCCATGAAATTAAAAGTATATTCTGATTTCATATGACTTAAGAGTTTGTCTTTCAAGAATCCATAACTTTCACTATTTTTCTTATTTTTTGTATTTTAATTTATTGCATTTTGTTATTGCATATATTATTTTATTTATTTTTTATATAATTAATTTTTAATTATTTCAATTATATGAAAATTATATTGGAATTATTTGGTGTATAATTAATTTAAATAATAATAAATGGATTTTATATAAATATTTATGTTGTATACTTACAACAATAAATTCAATATTTAAATTTTCTTGGTTTTTTTGCATGATGTTAAGCATGGATATCTTGGAACTATAAAAAATATTTAAGACTAATTTAAATTTATTAAATCATTTATTTAAAGAGAGTATTTATTGTTCATTCATTTATTGTTATAATAATTTTATTTTGTAAAACCATTTTTGTTTTACAAAATATTGAAGTTGATCACAACATTCAAGTAGTTCATTTTTGTTATAAAGGTAGAATTTCTACTGATATTTGTAAAATGAAATACTAAAAAGAATAATATTTTTAAATATAATATTAATGAAGATTTATTTTTCAAATTTTTTGTTAATGAATAAACTCGATAAAAAGAGTTCGAAAAAAATAGTGAAAAGTAAGGAGATATAACATTTCTTGAACATTTAGTGTTTTACACATGAAATTGATGCTCCTATTGTGTGATTTATTTGGATAAACATGATCATGAAAGTATACTACAATGGATATTCAAGCTTCTTCTTCCTCAATATTCATAATTTCACTCTCAAAATGGTTTATATAGTAATATATTCTTCTTATCGATTTTATTTGTGTGTTAAATTCGGGCTTTGATTTTTCATTAAAAATCAAGGCTGGATGGGTTATACTACCTCTATAAAAGGTTTTTTGGATTATGAATCTAGGTGTTTAAATGATAGGACTTATATTGTGACTCTAGGTAAAAAAGGTGTTGTTGTTCGAGTTGTCTTTAGGGTGAAAAAGGTAGGGATATTTGGGTTGTGACTCTAGGTGTTAAGAAGTCAGTTGTAATGGGCTGTGACTCCCCTTAAAAACTAATATCATTTTATAGTGGGAATCATACTCTCACATTGAGAGTGTGTAGAGTATACGTAGGATAATTTTTATCTAAATCGATATAAGAAATACTTATTTTCATATTTTTATTTTCTACTGCTTAATTATATTAACTCTGTTATAATATTAAAATATTATATATTGGCCAACTCACCCCCTTTTTGACTATTCATCAATTTCACCATCTTGGATAAATAATTTATATTAGATCTTGAACCTTAAAATTTTTATAAGCTTTGTCATATATATATATATATATATATTGTTGCTAACCATTATCCTAGAATTAATCGTCTAAGGGAAAAGATTAATTATAGATGTAATATACAAGTTTTAATGATGGTTATACTTCTCAAAGACCGCCATTCCTTGATGGTACTGACTATGGTTATTGGAAATCTATGGTGGAATCCTTCCTCCATAAGAATAACATTGATCATAAGATAATTATTTTATAACTTGACATATTAACTATGAATGAACTCCAAACCTTGATTGGTAATGCCATTGTTTCTTATATCTTAAATTACATAGTGATGAATATTTTATATTACACAATGAGAAAAAATGTATTTATTCATATCTTAGTATGTAAAAATAGAAATGATGTCTAGATAATACTATAAGTCACACATTATAGAATTAGCATGTTAAAGAGAGTAAAACTTATGATACTTTGAGATAAATATCAAGATTATAAAATGGGTGAAGACAAGACAATAAATAAAATATTTCATTGGTTTACTAGTATTGTAAATAGTACGAGTGATTTAGGATAATCTTTGGATAATACTATCCATATTAAAAGAGTACTTATATCTTTACATAAGAAATGACATGATAAAAATGTTTCTATTGATGAGAGTAATAATTTCAAATAATATACTCTTTATTAACTTATTGGTTCATTTTCACATTATGAATGGGAACTTAAAAATATTTCTGATGATGAATTTATAAAAATAAAAGGCATTGCTTTCAAGTAAAAAATGAATGTTACTACTTATTCATCAAATTTTGAGATATATATTAGAGAAAGAGATGAGTATTATCAAGTTTAAAAAGTAATATGGAAAAGAAATAAATGGTGTTCAAGAAGAACTAGAAGGTATTAACCTAGAGATGATCATAAAGAGATCCTAAAAGGTATTGTTGTTTCAAATTATTCTCCATAAATAATCTATTATGAATGCATAAGAAAGGTACATATCAAACTTGAATGCCTGAATTTGAAAGGAAATAAAAATACACTAAACAAGGAGAAAATAACTCTTGTATCTTGTTAGATTTTCATAAAGGATTAAGATTTTATTAATTAGTCCGGTATTGAAAAGGAATTAGAAAATTTGTGTCTCATGGAATTAGTAAACTAGGTTGGGGATTTTGACTGTAATTCTGTTAAATATTATCTTAAAAAACCTATATTTATGATTTATATGATGAAATCAAAATATTAAGAAATTATTTCATTAATGTTTATAATATATACAAGGAACCTAAAGAAAATGATAAAATGAATGTTGAAGAAATCAAGATTATTTATCAAGATAATAATAAAATTAAATCTAAAATGAAAATTCTAAATATATATATTTTTTCTAAAAATAATGAAGAATAAGATAAGAAATTCAAGGACTTAAGTGATGAATTTTATACTCCTAAAAAAATGAGAGGCTTAAAAATTAAATTGTTTTTTTGAAGAAAAATTTTGTAACATTTTTTTCAAGTAAGAAAAATTTATGATAAAATGATGAATATTATAAAAAATATAAAAAAATATTAGATTCATATATGATATTTAATTATCAAAAATTTAGAATCCTTTCATTATAAAAAACTTTAAAGGAAGTGTTTTAATTGTTTCATGTTTCAAAGGTAGAATGAAATACCATTATGAAAGTGAGTGTTAATTAAGATCACCAAAATATCTCAGACATACTAACGATTTCATTTCTAAATATTTATCTTTAATATTTCATATGAATACTTTTTTAAAATATATTTGGGTTCCTAAGAAAAGTTTTTCTAACTCGATTGGAACAAAATTTCCATGGGTACAAAAAATGTTCCAAATCTGTTTATATAGGATATAAAGCTTGGATGTCTCAATAAGGAGAATTGGTATATGGATAGTGGATGATCTAAACACTTTATTATAGATTCATCAAGCTTATTATCATTAAATATATATGAATGTGGTAATGTTACCTTTGGTGATAACTCAAAAGAAATGGTAAAAGTATTTGGAGAAGTTGGAATTTCTAAATCTGTTATTATTTAAAAAGTATTATATATTGAAAGTTTGAAACATAATCTAATAAGTATATACCATCTATGTGAATATGGTATGTTTGTAATGTTTTAAAATTAAAAGTTTATTTTTTTGAAAGATAAAACTATTTTGTTTTATGCCAATTGAAAATATAATATTTATTCAATTAATTTTATAGAACTAATTAATCAGAATGTAAAGTGATAAAATGTTGTATAGTCAGATAATATTCTACGGTATAATAGGTCAGGACATGCTCTTTTTAGATTGATATACATGATATAAAAACATTTAAAAGTTATGTAGATTCCTAAGTTAACTCTAGACATAAATCACATTTTTGATTCCCATACAAATGGTAAGAAACATAAAGAATATTTCAGATCTATCTGGGATGTAAAAATTATAATACTTCATGAATTATTCATTTAGAAATAATTAAACCAATAAAAATTGAAATTATGGGTGGTAAGAAATATTTTTTGTTATTTTAATTGACTTTAGTAGATTTAAATGGACTTATTTTATTGATCATAAATACGAAATGTTACCTATATTTATTTCTTATAATAAATTGGTTCAAAATGAAAAAGGATATCTAATTATTTCAATTAGAAGTGATAGATAATGCGAGTTATTAAATCTATAATTATATTTTTTTTGTAAAGAAAATGTTTATTTTCATTACTTTTCATCCCCTAGAATTCCCCAAAAAATGGGGTAGTTGAAATAAAAAATAAGACTTTACAAGAAATGGATAAAATAATGTTAAATGAATTTAAATCACCTAAATACTTTTTGGTAGAACATGAAAATAGAGCTTGTTATGTTTTATAAGATAATTCTTTAGAAATTTTAGATTTTTTGGTTGTGATGTTTTTATTCTTAATACCAAATATTCTTTAGATAATTTTTTTCCAAATTTTCTTAAGGTATATTTTTAGGATATTTAATTTTTAGTAAAGATTATGGAGTCGAGAAAAAATTAGCCATGATTTTTTTAAGAGGATATACATGTTAAATTTAATGAGAATACATTAAGAGAGAAGAATGATGATTTAGAACAACATGAAGAGATTTTAGAGAATTTAAATTTAGAGAAGAAGAAAATCCAGATTTGAATGCACCCATTGAAAATAATAATGAACCTTTTTAAAGATCATGGAAAACAAATAAATATCATCTAATAGTAGAGTTATTGGTAATACATAATCAAGGGTTCAAAAAAGAAATTGTTTAAGTAATTTTTGTGCTCATAATTCCTTTATTTCTTATTTTGGTCCTAAATATGTTTCTAAAGATTTAAATGATTCAAACTATATATTATCTATGTGATGTGAATTAAACTAGTTTTCTAGAAATAACATTTGTTCTTTGGTTGAATCACCTAAATATTCACAATTTTTTTTGTACTAAATGAATATTTATAAAAAAACTTGATGAATATTGTAAAATTATAAGAAAAAACTAGACTAGTAGTTCAAGGTTATTGTAAAGAATAATGTGTAGATTATAATGGTATTTTTTAACTAGTTAATATATTATAATGTATTAGAATTTTATTAGTTTTGTAGCTCATTATAGTTTAATTTATTTATTCAAATGGATGTGATTTTTTTAATGGTTTAATTTTTGAAGAAGTACACATAAAACAAATCCTAGGCTTTTAGGAAGAAAAGAAACCTGAAAAAGTTTTAAAGCCTTTTAAATCTCTTTATGGAGTTAAACAAGATCTAGAAGCTTGGTATAAAAGTTTTTCTGTATTTCTTTTGAAAAATTATTTTATGAACACCAAAGTAGACCTTGATTTAATTATTAATAAAAACTATAAAGATATTTTGATTGTTCAAATATATGTTGGTCATAATATATATATTTTTTTAAAAAATTTATTTGTAAATAATTTTCAATTTTTGTGATTTCTGAATTTGACATGAGTCTTATAGTAAAATAAAAATTATTTCTAGGACTTTAAATTTGTTAAAGGGATAATGAAGGTTTTAAAATTCAGTATGAGTATGATAAATAATTAGTTAATGATTTTGTCATAAATTCAAAAAATGATCAATTGACCCCATGAGTACTTCTTGTAAACTAAATTTTGACAAATCTAGAAAATCAATAGATAATAATTTTTTTAGAGGAATGATTGGAGGTATATAATATTTAGCTGCTTTTAGACTAGATTTGATGTAACATCTCAAGAAAATAAAGAATATTACATTTTCATATTTATTAATATTTTTGAATTAAATATTAATTCTACATTAAAGGGGACGCTATGTTCAACGACGTACCCGATATGCAATAATGGTTTTTCTTGAAATCTTACGTTGCACACTAATAATATAATATTATTATTTTAAATGGTAGTTAACGCCTGGCCGTTGTATTGGCGGGAATGAATAGAACTAACTAGAATATGACGATACATGTTTTTTGAACATTTTTACATTTATCCAATAAAATATAGATGCTTAAAATAAGTAAATAATTCGATTTTAAGCATAAATACTCCAATATTCACTAAAAGGTCGATTTACCGCCTTTTAATGGTGAACCCTCTAAAAATCCAGTTTTTGTCACTTTTATATATTCTATTTTACAAAATAAAATTCTTCTTTAGAATTGGGACACAAAAATTTACTTTGGATGAAATTTTGGTATTTTTTTAATAAAGTTCATTTTTAATGAATAGTGAAAAATACTGTATTTTAATTCAAAAGTGCCTTTTAATCTAATTTATTTATATGGTTATATTTTATTTTTAATTAGTTTTAAAGTTTAATTAGAATATATTTTTACCATTTAATCTAATTTTGGTCGTTAGAAGTAATTTTATTTTGAAATTGGACATAAATAGGTGTCAATCTTTTGATAGTTATTATTTCTTAAAAACACACTATTTGTTTTAACAGCGGGAATTAATTTTAAAATTAATTACTGCCACTTTTGTGTTTTGAATTTGGAAAAATGGATTCCATATTTGGAACAGGTAGACCCAAATTGTGTAAATAGGTAAATTTTATTTTTAGTCATTTTAAATATTTAATTTATTAAATATTTTATTTACCATGATTAAAAGGTAAAAACAATAAATAAGGGTAAAATATAATACTATAATAATATTAAATTACCCTAAAAAGTGTCCTAATACTATTTGTTGATACATATACAACCATGAGAATCTGTGAGTCGAATTTGGGACCCCATGGAGCCACATGGGAGTAATAATGACATTTTATATTAATTAATTTAAAGCAAAGACAAAAATGACAAAAACAAATATCATTTAGTAAATAAATTTTTAGATGGGGTTATGTAAGATATATATTCTAATATAAATATTTTTTGGAAAGATAAAAAGATTTCATACATCATTATATTTTTTTTATAATTTTTGGACATCAAATAAATTAAATTATTTATGACACAATAATGATACAATATTTACCTCATTAATAAATGATTTAAATAAACATGATTATAAATATTAAAACAATATCCAAAACCAGTCCCCTTATTATTTGATTATTTTATTTTGACTATGAGCCATATTAAATTTGATATTAATAAATAGTTGACCTTTTTAAACCGAAAATGAGGTTATAATAAAATAATTCTTTCAAACTTTCCTAAAGAGCCCCTCCTCTCTCTTATAAAAATCCCTCACTTCTAACTCATTACTCAAACTTCTAAAGCCTTTGGATCCTGAAACCTATTCTCCAATAAGCTCCCAATATCCCTCTCTTCATCCTATAATCCTTACCTTTGGCAGAAAACACTTCAAGAAACCCTTTTGGTTCAAACCAAATGAAGTTACCCGATTTAAAGGTAATGTCTTCTCTTAAGTTATTTTGTATTATTTTACTTCTCCGACCCCCTAAACTCTTTTTATTATTTTATTTTATAACAAACCTAGTATCCTCAATATACTATTATGTGTTTATGAGAAGGATTCGAACTACACTTACACACACCTCCATCTAATGGGTGAAGAACATACTGTTTCTGTGGATGGAAAACTAATGCTTCATGAAGCGATGATTGTTCAATTATCTCACACCACCTCTCGTGTGACCATTATGATGAAACTGTATTTATATGTGATATATATTATGTTTTTTTCTATATTCTTCTGTAATTTTTTTTACAAACATACCTTTATGCCTTCCAATATGTGTAAACACGATAATTTCATTTGAGGAAGTGCGGACTACCGCCTCCTCAAGGTGATATCATTCGTTATTGACATACATGGAATGTATAAAGATGGATTTAATGAAATTATGTTAAATATATATCATATGATATTATACTGTAATTATAGTATACCTATCTATCATTAAGTTTTCATTCCATTAAATATTAAATAGAAATTAAAGTAGCGTTCATGCGTACGTACGGCTTACCGTCTCCATGAATGGTGCATTTCATTTCTTATATTAAAATGTTATGTACGATTATATATATATACACACTAGATATATATGATATATATGATATCTAAATCATTAATATCATTCTGTAGATAATGGAGTTTTGACCACATGGACAAATTGTAATTATAACAAGTTCATTTTCCGAACATCGACAAATTGTCCGATATGAACTCAAATAATAAAATAACTGTTATTGAAAGGTAATAAGTGATATAAAAGTAATAATAAACATTAAAAATTTTATTAATCAAGTATAAATTAACTTCAGTTTATTATTCAGGAATAACACGGAACATACGAGTCAAGTAGGACACGAGGTAAGAGATTTCTTATCTCACTTTTAATTCCATGAGATTTCCATTGTTCACCACTTATTTATTGCATGTGGTGTATTGTGTACTTCCATTTGATATATATTATCATTATTATATTTATATTCATGGTATTATATGATTCATTTTGTGGTTATTAACTTTTTCTCATACAACTCGATTGATTACAACGTGGTAAGGGTTTTTCATCTTACTTTTTATTCCCGTGAGATTCATGCTATATTAGCCACTATTTCCTTTTGTATGGTGGATGTACTGTCCATGATTGTATTATTTGTGTAATATAATTTAATTTATGGGTATTTAAATATTTATTGTATGATCTTTCTTTCATTGGGTGTATGTTTCGTAAGTTACCAAATTGGTAAGGGAACCCTTCACCCTCCTCTTTTTAAAAGACTTCTTTTTGTTATGTCTTTTAATTTACATCTTTTTATGATGGGATATGTTCTTATATATCCTTATTGATTTAAATTTTATGTCCAAGTGATGAGATATCTTTTTCTCTCTCATCAACTTATTTTCTGAATTTTAAAGTGACGTCGTTAGGCTTTCGAATTTCTGTAAGAAAACTTCTTAACCCAATTTCAATTTTTGGGTTAAACATCTACTTCTTGATTATATCGTGCTATGAATATGTGTGAATAACCTATGTTTGTTTCACACTTAATATCCACTTATATTGGGTGTATTTATATTTTTCACACATAATTATGTAATATATTTATCCTTAATCTAAGGATACCGTCTTTATAAGGGATTTCGTCTCAATTTCCATTTCCATTGAGACTTCATTGTTGATATGCACCAATTCACTCTTATATGGTGTATATACCATCATTTGGCATATTATATCATGAATAAATTTATTCTAATGATATTATTAAGTTCTTATTAAATTTTATTCCTCAATTATTTGTATTCTAGGAACTCTGATTTTGTTAAAAACTCTTTAACTAAAATAACATTTTAAATGTTTTAAAGGTTTATTCTTCTAAATCTTTCAAATTATTGTCCATGTTTTAAAAATGGTTTTAAGGATTTATTCACATGGATATTAATGTTTTGAAATTGAAAGTTCTTTCAAAAGCTTCAAAGTGGTATGAGACACTTTGATTCAAAAATATCTTTATTTAATATTTTAAATGGTTCTGAAAATGGTTTGATAAAAGCTTTGATTTTGTAAATATTTTTAAATGATATATTGTGATTGAAATGTGGAAATGTTATCTTTCCACATTCTTTTATCATGGAATAAATGATTATGTTTTATGAATCCATGTTATATGATCCATGTGGCACACTTATGCATGAAATGAAATGTTTAAGAAGGGTGCACCCTTATAGCGCTCCAATGCATTGGGTAAAATATAGTATCATGATATATTATGTGCAATGGGTGTTGATTCATGATAATTCAAGTGCAATGAGGGTTTACTCATGCTTCATGTGCAATGAGGGTTTTCTCATGCTCTATGTGCAATGATCTTTGACTCATGCTAATTCCATGTTAAGAGTTGTTGCCACATTTCAATGTTATGATTATCATGCTTTATCATGCCTTTATGTTTATGCTTCTCTTGTGCTCTATTGATATTCCTATTTTCTAACATGTATTGTATTCCTCATGTTATTCCATGTTTATTCCCTTACTGGGCTTTGTAGCTCACCCTTTTCTTATGCATGTCCTTAGGTTATCCCATGTAGTGCTAAGTACAAGGGAATGTAGTGGTCATGTAAAAGAATTTTTCAATAAAGATGTTGCATGTTTGTTGTTTTAAGTTGTTATGTAATGATACTAAGCCCAAAGACACTAGAACTCTTGATCTTCTATGTTGTATCAAGTGAAGTTCATGTAATAAATTATGTTTAATTGTCTAATAAAAGATTAGGGTTGTCATAGTTGGTATCAGAGGATAGGTTTAGTTATTTTTGGGATTAGGATTAGAAAACCCTAGTAAATCCTTAGAGACAAGACTAAGTATAATAAAAACATACCTAAGTTTTGGTGGGTATTGAGTAAGTGGATTATCAAGAAAATACATCCCTATCTGGATACGAGTAGAACTATCTTAATGTGTTGGGATGAAAATGAAAGGTATAAGAAAACCTTTAAGGTTAAAACATGTTAGGGTTATTTTTGAGTTTTATAAAAAGGACAACATGCAGACCGTGTGACAACCCGTCGCGTCGGAAAAAACTGTGAGAATCGAACCCACAACCAAAGTGCGATTGGGATTTATCACCTACCACTAGACTATGTGAAGTCCCTAGTTAGTATGACTTATTATTTTAAGTTAAATGGTTTTATGGATCAAGAATAAGTTGATTTTGGGAAGTTATGTTTTATTGAATGGATATCCTTAGTATAGGAAAATGATTTGGTGATTAAGTGATAAAGGTTATTTTGGAAGACGTTCTCTCTTTTGATGAAACACTCACTACTAAAAATTAGACCTTTAGCGGCCGCCATTGGCGGCCGCTAAAGGCCTATAGAGACCGCCCAGGGACCGCCATTGGCAGTCGCTTTAGGCCCGAAACTGTAGGCCTACAATGACCGCTAATGGCTATCGCTGAAGGTGGCCAAAATTCCGGCCTACAGCGACTGCCAATGGCGGCCGCTGAAGGATTGCTCGGCCGAGCATTAGCGACCACCATTGGCGGTCGCTGTCCTAATGCTTAGCTGATATTCAGTGGGCTATAGTGACCGCCAATGGCAATCGCAATACTGGAGAATTTTTTTTAAAAAAAATTTCACAGTACCCAATCAGAAAAAACAGGGTAAATTTCATAAAAAATAGAAAACAATTCCAAAAAGCATAAACATCAAAATCATCATAAAAAATAAATGGTAGATGTGCTTCAACGATCCAAACAGGCCCATCTATTTCAATCCTGCTTCAATAAACCTACAATAAGATACAAAGAAAACAACTAAACAAAATAAATGTAAATTATACATATTTATTCAATTATTATATACATATAATAAAATTAAATCTGACATCAAATCATGGGTGCTATAATAATTTTAAACCCCCAATTTAAGAAATGTTATCATTTTAGGAATTTTTCCTTGTTTTGGAGTCTTTGGTTTAGTTTGTGAAAGTGTTTTGTTGTCTAAAAAGGAATGTTCTCCGGGCACACCGTGTACAACAACTCAAAACGGAATATTCGGTCGTACAACACACACCACACATATGATGGGCATTCCATCTCCTTCTATATATCACGAATAATATTCCTATTGTTTTTGTTTGATTTCAAGTAATTCTGAGCACATTTTCTCTGAATTCGACCGTTAGACGCCGTTTCAGTGTTTTATGACTCCGAAAATGCATTTATGGTCACCGCGGTAAAACAACACCCCCAATTAATGTTCTGTCTACCCAACTATTTCAAAATTCACACCACAGTTTTTGTCGTATGATATCATGACATTCCACGGTTGTTCGACTGGTTTTGACCACCCAACGCGCCCTTTTAGAGCGCGCCAAACTGCTAAAAATGACATATTCAGTCGTACCGCGCACACCACACATCTGATGGGCATGCCGTCTCCTCCTACATGTCACAAATAATATTCCTATTGTTTTCGTGGGATTTCAAGTCATTATGAGCACGTTTGCTCTGAATTTGACCGTTAGACGCTATTTCAGTTTTTTATGACTCTAGAAATGCGTTTCCGGTCACTGCGGTCAAACGGCACCCACGATTGACATGCCGTCTGCCCAAACATTTCAAAATTCACACCACGGTTGTCGTAGTATGATTTCATTGCAGTCCGAGATTGTTTGGCTGGTTTTGACCACCCAATGCTCCCTTTTAGAGCGCACCAAACTGCTGAAAATGACATATTCAGTCGTATCGCGTACACCGCACGTCCGATGGGCATGCTGCCTCCTCCTACATGTCATGAATAATATAATATTGTTTTTGTGTGATTTCAAGTCATTCTGAGAATGTTTTCTTTGAATTCGATCATTAAATGCTGTTTTAGTGTTTTATGCCTCCGGAAATGCGTTTCCGATCACTGCGGTCAAACGACACCCTCGATTGATGTGCCGTCTACCCGGAAATTTCAAAATTCACACCACGGTTGTTTTCGTATGATTTCATGGCATTCCGAGGTCGTTTGGCTGGTTTTGACCACCCAACGTGCCCTTTTAGAGTACGCCGAACTGTTGAAAACGACATATTCGGTCATATCGTGCACACCACATGTCTGATGGGAATTCCGTATCCTCCTACATGTCATGAATAATATTAATATTTTTTTGTGTGATTTCAAGTCATTATGATCACGCTTTCTCTGAATTCGATAGTTAGATGCCGTTTCAGTGTTTTATGACTCCGAAAATGCGTTTTCGGTCACCGCGGTCAAAAAACACCCCCGATTGACATGTCGTTTACTCGAACATTTCAAAATTCAAACCACGGTTGTTGTCGTATGATTTCATGGCATTCCGAGGTCATTCGACTGGTTTTGACCACCCAACGCGCCCTTTTAGAGCGCGCGAAACTGCTGAAAAGGACATATTCTGTCGTACCGCGCACACCGCACGTCCGATGGATGTTCCATATCCTTATACATGTCACGAATAATATTAATATTGTTTTTGTGTGATTTTAAGTCATTCTGAGCATGTTTACTCTGAATTCGACTGTTAGACGCTGTTTCGGTGTTTTAGGACTTTGGAAATGTGTTTCCTGTGACCGCGGTCAAACAACACCCCCGATTGACATGACTTCAGCCCAACCATTTCACAATTCACACCACTGTTGTTGTCATATGATTTCATGGCATTCCGAGGTCGTTCGGATGGTTTTGACCACCCAACGCGCCCTTTTAAAGCGCACCGAACTGCTGAAAACGACATATTCGGTCATACCACGCACACCGCACGTCTGATGGGCGTGCTGTATCCTGTTACATGTCATGAATAATATCACTATTTTTTTCGTGTGATTTGAAGTCATTCTGAGCAAGTTTGCTCTGAATTCGACCGTTAGACGCCGTTTCGATGTTTTATGACTTTGGAAATGCGTTTCTGGTCACCGCAGTCAAATGACACCCATGATCGACATGCCGTCTACCCGAACATTTTACAATTCACACTGTGGTTTTTTTTCATATGATTTCATGGAATTCTGAGGTCATTCGACTGGTTTTGACCACCCAACGCGCCCTTTAAGAGCGCACCGAACTGCTGAAAACAACGTCTTCGATAGTACCATGCACACCACATGTCTGATGGGTGTTCCGTCTCCTCCTACATGTCACGAATAATATTCCTATTGTTTTTGTATGATTTCAAGTCATTATGAGCATGTTTTCTCTGAATTCGACCGTTAGACGCCATTTTGGTGTTTTATGACTCCGGAAATGCATTTCCGGTCACTATGGTCAAACAACACCCCCGATTGATGTGATGTCTGCCCGAATATTTCAAAATTCACACCACGGTTGTCGTAGAATGATTTCATGACATTCTAATATTGTTCGGTTAGTTTTGACCACCCAACGCGCCCTTTTAGAGCGCGCTGAACTGCTGAAAATGACATATTGGGTCGTACCACGCACACCGCATGTCTGATGGGCGTTCCGTCTCCTCCTACATGTCACGAATAATATTCCTATTTCTTTTGTGTGATTTCAAGTCATTCTGAGCACGTTTTCTCTGAATTCTACCGTTAGATGCTGTTTTAGTGTTTTATGCCTCCAGAAATGCATTTACGGTCACCGCGGTCAAACGACACCCCCGATTGATGTTCCGTCTACCCAGCCATTTCAAAATTCACACCACAGTTGTCGTAGTATGATTTCATGGCATTCCGAGATTGTTCGACTAGTTTTGACCATCCAACGCGCCCTTTTAGAGCGCGCCTAATTGCTAAAAACGACATATTTGGTCGTACCGCACACACCGCACGTCCGATGGGCGTTCCGTCTCCTCCTACATGTCATGAATAATATTTCTATTGTTTTCGTGTGATTTCAAGTAATTATGAGCAAGTTTGCTCTGAATTCGACCATTAAATGACATTTCGAGGTTTTATGCCTCCAGAAATGTGTTTCCGGTCACCGTGGTCAAACGACACCCCCGATTGACGTGTCGTCTACCCGGCCATTTCACAATTCACAACGCGGTTGTTGTCGTATGATTTCATGGCATTCCAAGGTCGTTCGGCTGGTTTTGACCACCCAACGCGCCCTTTTAGAGCGCGCCGAACTGCTGAAAACGATATATTCGGTCATACCGCGCACACCGCACGTCCGATGGGTATGCTGTCTCCTTCTACATGTCAAAAATAATATTCCTATTGTTTCTGTGTGATTTCAAGTAATTCTGAGCAAGTTTTCTCTAAATTCGACCGTTAGATGCCATTTCGGTGTTTTATGACTCCGAAAATGCGTTTCCGGTCACCGCGGTCAAACGACACCCCTAATTGACGTGCCACATGCCAGAAAATTTCACAATTTATACCACGGTTGTTTTCGTACTATTTCATGGAATTCCGAGGCTTTTTGGCTAGTTTTGACCACCCAACATGCCCTTTTAGAGTGCGTTGAACTGTTGAAAACAACATATTCGGTCATACCGCGCACACCGCCCATCTGATGGGCATGCCGTATCCTCCTAAATGTCACGAATAATATTAATATTGTTTTTGTGCTATTTTAAGTCATTCTGATCACATTTGCTCTGAATTCAACCGTTAGAGGCCGTTTCGGTGTTTTATGACCCTGAAAATGCGTTTCCGGTGACCATAGTCAAACGGAACCCCCGATTGACGTGCCGTCAGCCCGACCATTTTACAATTCACACCACGGTTGTTTTTGTATGATTTCATGCCATTATAAGGTTGTTCGTTTGGTTTTGACCACCCAACATGCCTTTTTAAAGCGCGTCAAACTGCTGAAATCGATATATTCGTCTGTACCGCGCACACTGCACGTCCGATGGACATACCGTCTCCTGATACATGTCATGAATAATATTCCTATTGTTTTCGTGTGATTTGAAGTCATTCTGATCAATTTTTCTCTGAATTCGACCGTTAAATGCCGTTTCAATGTTTTATGACTTCAGAAATGCGTTTCCGTTCACCGCGGTCAAAAGACACCCCCAATTGACTTACCATCTGCCCGACCATTTCAAAATTCACACCGTGGTTGTTGTTGTATGATTTCACGGCATTCTGAGGTCATTCGGCTAGTTTTGACCACCCAACGCGCCCTTTTAGAGCGCGCCGAACTACTGAAAACGACATATTCGATCATACCGTGCACACCGCACATTCTATGGGCATGCCGTCTCCTCCTACATGTCACAAATAATATTCCTATTGTTTTCATGTGATTTTAAGACATTATGAGCACATTTGCTCTGAATTCGACCGTTAGACGCCGTTTCAGTGTTTTATGCCTCCAGAAATGCGTTTCCGGTCACCATGGTCAAACGACACCCCCGATTGACGTACCATCAACCCAAAAATTTCACAATTCACACCGCGGTTGTTTTCGTATGATTTCATGGAATTCCGTGGCTGTTCATCTTGTTTTGACCACCCAACGCGCCCTTTTCAAGTGCGTCGAACTGCTAAAAACAACATATTCAGTCGTACCGCGCACACCGCATGTCCGATTGTTGTGCCGTCTCCTCTTACATGTCCCAAATAATAATCCTATTATTTTCGTGTGATTTAAAGTCATTCTAAGCACGTTTTCTCTGAATTCGACCGTTAGACGCCGTTTCAGTGTTTTATGCCTCTGGAAATGCGTTTCTGGTCACCGCGGTCAAATGACACCCCCAATTGATGTTCTGTCTCCTCAAACATTTCACAATTCACACCACGGTTGTCGTTATAGGATTTCATGGCATTCTGCGGTCATCCGGCTAGTTTTGACCACCCAACGCGCCCTTTTATAGCTCACCGAACTGCTCAAAACGACATATTCGGTCATACCGCGCACACCGCATGTCCTATGGGCATGCCATCTCCTCATACATGTCACGAATAATATTTATATTGTTTTTTTTGTGATTTCAAGTCATTCTGAGCATGTTTTCTCTGAATTCGACCGTTAGACGCCGTTTTGGTGTTTTATGACTCTGAAAATGTGTTTCCGGTCACCACGGTCAAACGACACCCTCGATTGATGTGCCGTCTGCCCGACCATTTCACAATTCACACCATGGTTGTTTTCGTACGATTTCAAGGAATTCTGAGGCCTTTTGGTTGGTTTTAACCACCCAACACGCCCTTTTAGAGCGCGCCGAACTGCTGAAAATGATATATTCGTTCATACCGCGCACACTAGACATCTGATGGGCATGTCGTCTCCTCTTAAATGTCACAAATAATATTTCTATTGTCTTCGTGTGATTTCAAGTCATTCTAAGCACATTTTATCTAAATTCGACCGTTCGACGCCGTTTCGGTTTTTTATGCCTCTAGAAATGCGTTTCCAGTCACTGCGGTCAAACGACACCCCCGATTGACATGCCGTCTGCCTGACCATTTCACAATTCACACCACGGTTGTTTTCGTATGATTTCATGACATTTTGAGGTCTTTCGGCTAGTTTTGACCACCCAACGTGCCCTTTTAGAGCGCGCCGAACTGCCGAAAATGATATATTCGGTCGTACCACGCACACCACACATCTGATGGACATTCCTTCACCTCCTAAATGTCACAAATAATATTCCTTTTGTTTTCATGTGATTTCAAGCCATTATGAGCACGTTTTCTCTAAATTCGAATGTTAGACACCGTTTCGGTGTTTTATGCCTCCAGAAATGCGTTTCCAGTCACTGCGGTCAAACGATACCCCCGATTGAAGTGCTGTCTACCCGACCATTTCACAATTCACACCATGGTTGTTGTATTATGATTTAATGGAATTCCGAGGTCTTGCAGCTGGTTTTGACCACCCAACTCGCCCTTTTAGAGCGCGCTGAACTGCTGAAAATGACATATTTAGTCATACCGTGCACACAGCATGCCCGATGGGCGTTCCGTCTCCTCCTACATGTCATAAATAATATTCCTATTTTTTCGTTTGATTTCATGTCATTTTGAGAATGTTTTCTATGAATTCGACCGTTAGACGCCGTTTTAGTGTTTTATGACTTTAGAAATTCATTTCTAGTCACTGTGGTCAAACGACACACCCGATTGATGTGCCGTCTACCTGACCATTTCACAATTCACACCACGGTTGTTGTTGTATGATTTCATGGCATTCTGCAGTTGTATGGTTGGTTTTTACCACCCAACGCGCCCATTTAGAGTGCGCCGAACTACTGAAAATGACATATTCGGTCGTACCATGCACACCACACGTCTGATGGGCATGGAGTCTCCTCTTACATGTCACGAATAATATTCCTATTGTTTTTGTGTGATTTCAAGTCATTCTGAGCACTTTTACTCTGAATTCGACCATTAGACGTCGTTTCGGTGTTTTAGGCCTCTGAAAATGAGTTTCTGATCACCGCGGTCAAATGACACCTCCGATTGACGTGCCGTCTACCCAAACACTTCACAATTTACACCGCGGTTGTTTTCGTAGGATTTCATGGCATTCCGTGATTGTTCGGCTAGTTTTGACCACCCAACACGCCCTTTTAGAGTGCGCCAAACTGCGGAAAACGACATTATTCGATCGTACCGCGCACACTGCACATCCGATGGGCCTTCCATCTCCTTTTATACGTCAAAAATAATATTTCTATTATTTTCATGTGATTTCAAGTCTTTCTGAGCACGTTTTCTATGAATTCGACCGTTAGATGCCGTTTTGGTGTTTTATGACTCCAGAAATGCGTTTCCAGTCACCGCGGTCAAAAGACACCCCCGATTGACATTCCGTCTACCCGAGCATTTCACAATTCACACCACAGTTGTTGTCGTATGATTTCATGGCATTCTGAGGTCGTTCGGCTGGTTTTGACCACCCAACGCGCCCATTTAGAGCACGCCGCACAGCTGAAAAAGACATATTTGGTCGTACCGCGCACACCGCATGTACGATGTGCATGATGTCTCCTCTTACATGTAAAGAATAATATTCTATTGTTTTCGTGTGATTTCAAGTCATTCTGAGCACGTTTTCTCTAAATTCGACCGTTAGATGCCGTTTCAGTGTTTTATGCCTTCAGAAATGCTTTTCCGGTCACCACGGTGAAACGACACCCCCGATTGATTTTCCATCTACTCAAATATTTCAAAATTCACACCATGGTTGTTGTAGTATGATTTCATGGAATTCCGAGGTCGTTTGGCTGGTTTTGACCACCCAACATGCCCTTTTAGAGCGCACCGAACTGCTGAAAATGACATATTCGGTCGTACCGCGCACACCGCATGTCTGATGGGAGTTCAGTCTCCTCCTACATGTCACAAATAATATTTCTATTGTTTTCATGTGATTTCAAGTCATTCTGAGCATGTTTTCTTTGAATTCGACCATTAGATGCCGTTTCGGTGTTTTATGACTTCAGAAATGCGTTTCTGGTCACTGTGGTCAAACGTCACCCTCGATTGACATTTCTTCTACCCAACATTTTCATAATTCACACCACTATTGTTTTTTTATGATTTCATGGCATTACGAGGTCGTTCAACTGCTTTTGACCACCCAACGCGCCCGTTCAGAGCACACCGAACTGCTGAAAATGACATATTCGATTGTACCGTGCACACCGCACATCCAATGGGTTTTCCATATCCTCCTACATGTTAAGAATAATATTCCTATTTTTTTGTGTGATTTAAAGTCATTATGAACATGTTTGCTCTGAATTCGACCATTAGACCCCGTTTCGGTGTTTTATGACTCCAGAAATGTGTTTCCGGTCACCGCGGTCAAATGACACTTCTGATTGAAATTCTATCTGCTCGACCATTTTATAATTCACACCACGGTTGTTGTTGTATGATTTCATGACATTCTGAGGTCGTTCGGCTGGTTTTGACCACCCAACATGTCCTTTTAGAGCGCGCCGAATTGCTGAAAACGACATATTCGGTCGTAACGTGCACACCGCACGTCTGATGGGCATTCCGTCTCCTCCTACATGTCACGAATAATATTACTATTGTTTTCATGTGATTTCAAGTCATTCTGAGAACGTTTGCTCTGAATTCGACAGTTAGATGCCGTTTCGGTGTTTTTTGACTTCAAAAATGCGTTTCCTATCAATGCGGTCAAACGACACCCCCGATTGACGTGTAGTCTATCTAAACATTTCAAAATTTACACCACGGTTGTTTTTTTTTATTTCATAGAATTCCAAGGTCGTTCGGCTGGTTTTGACCACCCAACGCGCCCTTTTAGAGCGCACCGAACTGCTGAAAACGACATATTTGGTCGTACCGTGCACACCGCACATCCGATGGGTGTTTCATCTCCTCCTACATGTCACGAATAATATTCCTATTGTTTTCGTGTGATTTCAAGTCATTCTGAGCACGTTTTATCTAAATTCGACCATTAGACGCCGTTTCGGTGTTTTATGCCTCTAGAAATGCGTTTCCGGTCACCGCGGTCAAACGACACCCCCGATTGACATGCCATCTGCCCGAACATTTCAAAATTCAAATCGCAGTTGTTGTTGTATGATTTCATGGCATTCCATGATCATTCGGTTGATTTTGACCACCCAACGCGCCCTTTTAGAGTGCACCGAACTTCTGAAAACGACATATTCGGTCGTACCGCGCAAACCACACGTCTGATTGGCATGCCGTCTCCTCCTACATGTCACGAATAATATTACTATTTTTTTAGTGTGATTTCAAGTAATTATAAGCATTTTTTCTCTAAATTTGACCATTAGACGCCGTTTTGGTATTTTATAACTCCGAAAATGCGTTTCCGGTCACCGCGGGCAAACGACACCGCCGATTGACCTACCATCTACTCGACCCTTTCAAAATTCACACCACAGTTATTGTCATATGATTTCATGGCATTCCGCGGTCATTCAACTAGTTTTTACCACCCAATGCGCCCTTTTAGAGCGCGTCAAACTACTAAAAACGACATATTCGGTCGTACCGTGCACACTAGACATCCGATGGGCATGCCATTTCCTCATACATGTCACGAATAATATTCATATTTTTTTTCATGTGATTTAAAGTCATTCTGAGCACGTTTTCTCTGAATTCGACTGTTAAACATCGTTTCAGTGTTTTATGCCTCCGGAAATGCGTTTTCGGTCACCGTGGTCAAATGAAACCCCCGATTGATGTGACATCTGCCCGAACATTTCAAAATTCATACCACGGTTGTTTTCGTATGATTTCATGACATTCCGCAGTCGTTCGACTAGTTTTGACCACCCAACGAGCCCTTTTAGAGCGCGCTGAACTATTGAAAATGACATATTCGGTCGTACCACGCATACCGCACGTCCGATGGGCGTTCCATATCCTCCTACATGTCACGAATAATATCCCTATTGTTTTCGTGTGATTTAAAGTCATTCTGAGCACGTTTTCTCTGAATTCGACCGCTAGACGCCGTTTCAATGTTTTATGACTTCAGAAATGTGTTTCTGGTCACCATGGTCAAACGACACCCCCGATTGACATGATGTCTGCCCGACCATTTCAAAATTCACACCACGGTTGTTTTTGTATGATTTCATGGCATTCCGTGGTCGTTCGACTGGTTTTGACCACCCAACGCGTCCTTTTAGAGCGCGCCGAACTGCTGAAAACGACATATTCGGTCGTACTGCACACACCACACGTCTGATGGGCATGTCATCTCCTCTTACATGTCACAAATAATATTACTATTGTTTTAGTGTGATTTAAATTCATTCTAATCATGTTTTCTCTGAATTCAATCGTTAGACGCCGTTTCAGTGTTTTATGACTCCGGAAATGCGTTTCCGGTCACCACGGTCAAAAGACACCCCCGATTGATGTGCTATCTGCTCGAAAATTTCACAATTCACACCACGGTTGTTTTCATATGATTTCATGGCATTCCTAGGTCGTTTGGATGATTTTGACCACCCAACGCGCCCTTTTAAAGCGCGCCGAACTGCTGAAAACGACATATTCAGTCATACCGCACACACTGCATGTCCGATTGGCATGCCGTCTCTTCCTACATGTCACGAATAGTATTCTTATTATTTTAGTGTGATTTCAAGTCATTCTTAGAACGTTTTTTCTGAATTCGACCGTTAAATGCCATTTCGGTATTTTATGACTTCAGAAATGCGTTTCTGGTCACCGCGGTCAAACGATACCCCCCATTAACATGCCGTCTGCCCAAACATTTCAATATTCACACCGCGGTTGTTGTCATATGATTTCATGGAATTCTGTGGTCATTCAGATGGTTTTGACCACCCAACGGGCCCTTTTAGAGCGCACCGAACAGCTGAAAATGACATATTCAGTCGTATCGCGCATACCGCACATCTGATGGGACATGGGGGGGCTGTCTGGGGGGCGGGGAGGGATGTCTGGGGGGGGGGGGGGGCTATCCCATGGGCGAGGAGGGCTGTCCGGGGTGCATGGAGGGATGTCCGGGGTGCGGGGATAGCTGTGCAATCTGGAATTCATGATTTCTCTAAAATTGATGTCGATCCTTTAAATGAGGAAGTCCAAACCAAATCAAGGGTGGTTAGGACTACTCTGTCTTGAAAATATCAGCCTACCCTCTAGGCATATTATGTGTAGGTGACTACCTCCAATTCATTTAAATATCATGATTCTCATAGTATAAATGCAAGAACATTTATTAGAGGGGGTTCTCTCATGGATCCTCCTTAGGAGGAAATAGAGGATAATGCCACCTTGGTCCTTTCACAAACATTTCATGCTAGCCCTCAGTAGGATGTAAAAGAGATGTCTATAATAGAGATGCAAAATTTTTCTATAGAATAAGAGGAGTTGGATGGATCTTGGAAACAATCTAAATCGAAATAGGGATGTCATCCTATAGGTCACAAGTGGGGTCGCAGTCGGGCGCACTGGGTTTCATAGATGGATGAGTTACAACTTGTAGATTCTGACTCAGATGTCATCCTATAGGTCACAAGTGGGGATGGGGGGGGGGGGGGGGCTGTCCGGGGGGCGGGGAGGGCTGTTCGGGGGGGGGGGGGGGGGGTGTCCTAGGGGCGGGGAGGGTTGTCCGGGGTGCGGGGAGGGCTATCCGGGGTCTGGGGGGGGGGGGGCTGTCCGGGGTGCGGGGGGGGGGGGGGGGGGGGGCTGTTCCGGGGGCGGGGAGGGCTGTCTGGGGGCGGGGGGATGTCCGGGGTGCGGGGGGGGGGGGTGTTCGGGGTGCGGGGAGGGCTGTCTGGGGTGCAGGGTGTGGGGGCGGCTGTCCGTGGTGCGGGGCTGTTTGAGGTGTGGGGGGGCTGTCCGGGGGGCGGGGAGGGGCTGTCCGGGGTGTGGGGGGGGGGGGGGGGGGCTGTCCGGGGTGCAGGGGGGCTTTCCTGGGTCTACAAATAGTGAACCTGAGCTCAGTCACCATAAACAAGTTTCATGGTTTTTATTAGGAATCACATGGTTTTTTCAAAACTATTACAGAACATGCAATTAAAAACATTAAAGAATTAAATGAACTAAAAATATCCAAATCATTAATCAGTTTCATGGTTAATTCTCAATTCGTGCACACAAACATTGCATCCATCCAAAACACACATGATACCCCCAAATCTCAAAAAATCTCACTACAAACCCAACTTAAACATCAATAACAACCCCACCAATAAAAAAAGAAACACACCTCGTGAATATGATGCATCATGCATGGTCATGACTGGTACCTCCATCCGGTGGGCCAGGGGCCTAAAACAAATAGAAATTATGAATATTTTCATAACAAAAATAATATAAATTAAATAAATAAATATGGTATAAACCTGCATCATATGATCCACTGCACCATCACCTGGATGCACATATTATCACAGTGCTCTATCCTCAGTGATCAATTGCACATTTACCTCTTGGGAAACGCGTAGCCGTGCCTCGAAATATGACAACTGCTGTGTCATCTGAGCAACAGCAGGACCGACAACCACAACACATGATACTATAAAACGAGTAATCCCTGTTCCATAGGTCAAACTATATCCATGCCCATCTTGACCAATAATGCGATGAAAGATCTCATCCCTTCGAATGGGAAGCTGTCACTGGTCCTCTGGTAGTTGTTCTAACTCAGTTTCAAATTGAGCCTGTGAAATATTTAAATATATATACATATATATGTTAATATACAGATTTATGTAAGTATTAGTAATGATTACAAGCACTTACTATCAATGTTTCACCCTCTGCATCATTTCGATCATGAGTCCCCATCCACACCGACATTTTATCAGTCGGTGCACCTTACTCCCATAACTATATATGAATAGAATATAAACACATAACCATATTAATTAATAAATTCAAAAATGAATAATAAATACCTCATGTCGGATCTGAGACACGTGACGAGTCCTGAGCCTATGAGGTAGTCCCTGTAATGCTCAATTCTCAGAATGGCGTGTTGTCACCTCATACATTCAATAATTAAAATTTCAAACAAATCAAACATTCTTGAAAATATATATACCAAAATAAATATACAATCCGAAACACCCTCAATAGGCCAATATGCAACTAAGTCACACCAATGAGCTGGGAGGACACCTCTCAGGACTTTCTCTAGAATGTCTGGGGCACCCACATTTAGTACCCAATGGTCCCTCTTAACTTTGCCTTTATAATATTTCCACATCTTATGGAATTTTCTCATACACACAGGCCGGAACTCATCGAGGAATACTTTCAAATTTTTCTATTAAAAAAAAATCACATATGTTAGTATTGTTTATACATAGGGAAGAATGTAAAATGGTCTTCTTACCTGAACCTCCCTCCAAAGATGATCTAATGTGTCCTGAGGGATAGAAGCCCAGTCCCGTGTGGTCAATGGAAATCGATGTGGGTCACGTATGATATGACCCAGTTGATGAATAAATGCAGGGGAATTTAGTCCCATAGGATGAAATACCTCATCAAAGGAAACATCAAACGTCATGTCGGAATTCCATGATAAAATGCCACAATCAGGGTCTCTCTTGCGAGAGGAAGAAGTAGTCAAGTCTGATCTTGTTGAAAACAATTTAATATATAATTTGACAGATGTTATATATATATATATGTTTATAAATTACATAAAAAATAGAGACAATGACATTCAAACATACCTTGACCCTGAGACGTAGATGGTTCAGATGGATGATGTGGATCTGCTGTCTCTTCCCCTGACATGCCTGAAGTCATAGAAAAAATTAGTAAGAGGACTATCCAAAGTGTCCAAAATATAAATTGGATTGTTTTTAAAAAAATAAAACTTGTACAGTTTTTAATTAAACAAAAAGGGATTGAATATTTAGTTGTGAATGAATTTTAAAAAATCAGAAAATTAACAAAACAGATATACAAATTATGTACAAAACCAATCAATGCATAGCCAAATTTCAGATTGAATTAATAAAAATTCAAGCAGCACATGAACCAAATGAAGAATACCTCATTGGGAAGATACAATGACAATAATATGAAGATACCAGAATAGAAATCACCCTAAATATTTATAAATTAATAAACTTCCAAAAGTAAGGATTAAAACTTACAAGGATTTATAAAATGGTTAGATAATTTATGATATCCTAGGACATTCAATATTGAATAGCGAGAAAACAATTATAACTTTCATTAAGCATGAAAATAGGCCGTTTCTCCTTCAACAACCACTCTGACCCAATACATATCTTCTTCACGTTGAACTACGGTATGTTGATCAAGCTGTTTGGAAACAAACGGAACTGTCTCGGGTTCATCTTGTTAAAATAAAAACACTCCTCGCTAGGTCATTTTGACAGCAACTTGCCAACTTCGATTCGAAGGCAAAGTAACGAAGAATACTTATTCTTCTTGTGATGTCTAAATAAAAGGTTCAATATCAACTCATTCATTTATGTATAACATATAGTTAAAATTCACTACTGAAAACTGATATTGATCGACTTTACATCCACGCATTGGATCAACCCAATTACACTATAACAATATGTACTTCAACTCATGTGTGTATACAACTTCAATGATGTCTATCAATTGACCATAGTAATAACCAGAATCGACGAATGGACAAATGATGCCACTATTTTGTGTTGCTTGTTTGTCATCAACATCTTTAATGTGAAATCAAAAACCATTAGCATCTATAGCTTTATAACGACGAGCCTTTATAGATGGACCCTCATCCAGTTGGATAAATTCTTCAGTTAGTATGGGGTCCCCTAACTCTCTCAGCTTATGAACCTACATAATTCATAGAATTAAATAATGATTTTTGCAGAAAGAAATTAGTATAATACTTCACTCATAATGAAAATAAATTTATACGTACATAATCCTTGAACCAATCACGAAATGATGCATAATGAGATTGTTGAATTTGATACTCAGTCGCACGATACATCTCTTCTTTTATCTCATTAATGTGTTTCCTGCAAATGATAACATGATGTTTAAATGATCAAATTATGCAAAAAAACATGTAAAAGTTAAACAATAAAAGTGATAAGACACTTACTGCATTAATGGTGCAACTGATGGAGTATTGAACAAGATATATCGATGCGCTTGTATCCACTCGATATTATCCATATCAAATATGGTTTCTTCTCCAACTGGACCATCATGAATATGAGAGGGCTTACCTAATTTTGTTTCAACATCTGTAAGATATTCTACACAAAAAGTAGTACACTCATCCATCAAATAAACATTGGCTATTGATGCCTCAAGACGAGATCTGTTGCGTACAAATCATTTCAATGTACTCAAATACCGCTCAATAGGATACATCCACCTGAATTGCAATGGACCAACAGCCATTACTTAATCAGTTAGGTGCAATTCCAAGTGGACCATAACATCGAAAAATGAGGGGGGAAATAGTTTCTCAAAGTGACAAAGCGTAAGTACAATTTGGTCCTGCAAATTTTTTAAATCACTCATTCGTTGATTTCTTAAACAAAGATGTCTAAAAAAATTACTCATCTCAATCAACGCCTGAACAGCATTTGGGGATAAACAATAACAAATTGCGATTGTAATCAACCACTGAAGTAGTATGTGATTGTCATGAATTTTCAACCCTTGCAATGTCCTGCTCATCAGATTCACTCACTTTGAAATATTTGAAGAGTAAACATCAGGCACCGTGAGCATCTTTAAAATGGAAAGAAATGTATCTTTCTCCTTTTTAGTCATTGTATACTGTGCCACAGGCATATATTCCTTGTTTCCCTCAGCTAACTGTAAATGAAATTGTTTCCTTAAACCCATTTATTCCAAATCATGACGTGCATTAACATGGTCCTTTGATTTTCCACTAACACCTAAAATGGTCCACAATATGTTATCACAAACAGTTTTTTCAATGAGCATGACATCCAAATTATTCCTTAGCATGTTAGTTTTCCAATACAGAAGACTATAAAAAATACTTTTCTTTTTCCAATTGTGACTGCATTGCCTACCCAGAGCACGAATATTACGTTCTAGATGAGCCACCAAATCCAGAATTTCATATATCGTGCGGATGTTTTCTTCCTAAATATACAATAAAATTTCGACTCCTATCATGACCTTTGGTGCTGGGATGAACTCTCTAGAACCATCAAATGCCACTCTGTCCTTTATGAACCTGTGCTGAGGGGGAAGAAAACGTCTGTGACCTATGTATACCCATTTTTTGGAATGTTTAAACCATACAGATTTTTTACTTTTATTGAAACAAGGGAAAGAAAATTCCACTTTCGTACTCCAGCCAGATAAATTTTTATAAGCCGGGAAGTCATTGATTGTTCATAATAAAGCAGCCTGCAGTTTGAACATTTCATTCGTTACACAATCATAAGTCATCACAACATCACCCCAAAATTCATTCAACTCATCAATCAATGGCTGAAGGTAAACATCAATCTTATCCCCCGGACTTCTAGGTCCATCAATAAGAGTGGAAAGTAATATAAATTGTTGCTTCATACAAAGCCACGGAGGAAGATTATACGGAACCAACACCACGGTCCATGTGCTATGATTTGAACCAACTATAGACTTGAATGGATTGAAACCATCTGCTGCCAACCACAATCAGACATTACAAACATCTTTAGAAAAGTTGGGATTTCTCTGATCAAAATCCTTCCATGCATGATAGTCTGCCGGGTGGGTTAACATATCACTTTAATGAACTCTTTCTGCATGCCATCTCATTAAATTAGAAACTTTAGATGACATAAAAAATATTTTCAACCTTGGTTTAAGGGGAAAGTAACACATTTGCTTTACGACAATCAATTTACCTTGTATCGCAATCTGGCTTTGATGAGTCTAATTTCCCTGGTTCTCTTTCTACTTGGAAGCACCAAAAACCGTAAAAATATCCAAATGGGTAGTTTCCTTTCTAAACAACATAAAATTGTTTGCACATGCATCTATGGTCTCATATGTAAAACCTAAGTTCTCTGTCAACTTACGAGCATAGTAATACGACTCAGGAATCTTAGCGTTGACAGGAAGAACCTTTTTTAATAACACCAATAGCATGTCGAATGATGTGTCTGACCACTGATTCAAAGTCTTCAAATGCAACAACTCCATTATAAATGACAATTTATTGTAAGAAGTACATCTAGGATATAATTCTGTTTTTGCATCATCAAGTTCTTCATAAAACCTCCTCGAATCAAGATATACACCAGAGCGAAGATTTATCTCACGAGTCTCAAGATTATGGATATAAATGCCTTCAGGATCCAACCCACATACCATTTCATTAAGCATTTCATGCATTGGATCATTCATCCTTGCATCAATATCCATCTGAATTGGATCCTTATTTTTACAACGAACATATTCTTCTCCATGATGAGTCCAACTCTTATAATTTTTCAGAAATCTATAAAAGAATAGGTGTTCCCTCACAGTATCTCGTGTGAATTGATATCTTTTATCACATTTTATATAGGGAAAACTAATATTGTCACTTTCAAATCCTTTGGTGTAGTCAATAAACTGCATAATTCCATTGAAATATTCTATAGACGTTCGATTTGGAAGATCAATCCAACTCTTATCCATAATAATATTTGTATAACAAACATTTAAATGAGACTTATTACATATGAATTTTTCATATAAAATATATATAAAATAAATACTAATCAATTGTTTGTGGGACATTGTTAAAATAATAAAATTATATCTTTGAATAATAAATAAGAGAATATATAATGGAATTTAAGTAAAAGCTCATGTCATACTTGATTGTGCTACAAACCTAGAAGGGAGGGGAGCCGAAGGCGGTGCTGTGAGGGAGAGGAGGGGCAGCAGAGGGGAGCCGACACCAGAGGCGATGCAGCGAGGGATGGGACAAGAAGTAGTGGTGGCGGTGAGCCGGAGGAGAGGAGGAAGTAAGGTGGCGACGGTGCAGTGAGGATGGGACAACGAGGGAGGGGACTGAGGACAACAGGGAGTCGGAGGGCGGCAGCAGTGAGGGGACGAGTAGCAGCCCTGCAGGGAGGGAGGGGACTGGGCGATGGTGGTGTAGAAAGGGAAGGGACGAGCGACAGTGGTGCGATGAGGGAGGGGGAAGAAGAGGGAGGGGATGGGGGATGGCGGGGAGCCGGAGCGGAGGGCGGCGAGGGGACAGGGGACGAGCAACGAGGGGACGGAGGGTGGAGGGCCGAGGGGGCGGAGGGACAAGGGGGCAGAGGGTGGAGGCCAGAGACTGGATGGAGGGTAGAGGGCGGAGGGCAGAGGGGGTGGATGCCGGAGGGGGCGCAGGTTGGAGGGCAGAGGCCGGAGGGTGGAGGGGGCAGAGGGTGGAGGGCGGGCGGAGGGCGGAGGGCGGGTGGAGGGAAAAGGGTGATGAGGGCGGAGTGGGATGGAGGGTGGCAAGGGCGGAGGGCGATGGGGGAGGGTGGTGAGGGTGAGGGGGCATGGTAGGGTTTCGCGAGGGGAGGGGGGGGGGGGAGAGGGGGGGGGGGTGCCGAAGCCTCCCAGATTTTTTTTTGAAAAACCCAGCGACCGCCAGAGGCGATCACTATAGGCCAACTACAACGACCGCCAAAGGCGGTCGCCCGTGTCAGTGGGTCTTCAAAGCCCATTATTCTAGTAGTGACTATATGCCTAAGGAAAATAAAGTACTACATGATTTCAATTGTGGAGGAATGGTTGAGATTTTTTTAAGAATCTATGTATTTATTGTGAACATATGGTGATTTGGATTATTTCTGGAAAATGATTAACCTACCATAGAGAATATGTGATTAGGTTAATTACCCTTTAGTATGTGACTTTAAGATTTGTCGATGATATTTGAAGATAAATGTTAAGATTTATTATGGAAGACTACGTGATTAAATCCTTTTGAGTTTTGGATTTCAATCTTAGTTTGGAGTATTTTGAAGGATTTTAAGGATGATTGTGTATTGAATGGTCTTTCTGGAACTTTGGGTACTTTTGTTGAATTTTGGAGATAAATAGTAGTATTTCTTTTTATAAAGGATTATCTTTTTTGGGGATTATATGATCTCGTACTAACCATTTTGATTTTAGTTGATGTCTAAAGACAAGAGAAATATATAGTTATTATTTTGTGGATTATATGATTCTCTAGAAGAAGATTCTTGTGATTTTATGTGACCAAGTCTTTTTGAATGCTCATTGTTTGGAGAAAAGATTAGTTTTTGGTAGAAACTTATTAAAGGAAGAAAATCTACATGAAGGTAAGTATATTTCCATATGTTTTTATTCTATGTTGTAAATAAATTCCTCAAAGTTATGAAAAGGAATGTAAAAAAATGTTGTTGGTTTACGTTTACTACTGGGCAATCAAATACCGTTTAACACATCATAAGTTTGTGATTTTCTTGTGGTTAAATTTCTCCTAATCATGTTTTCTATCACTCTCCCTCAGAACATGACTTTTGTTTTCTCTTCCATATCCATGTTTTTATACATGGAATCCTAGTATCGGTTAACTCAGGTGACCTTTGTACTTCTCTTTCTTTCTTATAAAGTGATAGTTTTACTAACTCTTTTTACGATGTGGGACTTTCAATGAAGTTTCCAAGCCCAATTTTAAAATTGTGAGGATGCAATTTTCAAAAGGGGGGGGGGAAGAATGTAACATCCTAAGAAAATAAAGAATATTACATTTTCATATTTATTAATATTTTTGAATTAAATATTAATTCTACTTTAAAGGGGACGCTATGTTCGATGGCGTACCCGATACACAACAATGGTTTTTTTTTGAAATCTTACGTTGCATACTAATAATATAATATTATTATTTTAAATGGTAGTTAACGCCTAGCCATTGTATTGGTGGGAATGAATAGAACTAACTACAATATTATGATACGTGTTTGTTGAACATTTTTAAATTTATCCAATAAAATATAGAGGCTTAAAATAAGTAAATAATTAGATTTTAAGCATAAATACTCTAATATTCACTAAAAGGTCGATTTACCGCCTTTTAATAGAGAACCCTCTTTAAATCTAGTTTTTGTCACTTTTATATATTATATTTTAAAAAATAAAATTCTTATTTATAATTGGGACCCAAAAATTTACTTTGGATGAAATTTTGGTATTTTTCTAATAAAGTTCATTTTTTAATGAATAGTGAAAAATACTGTATTTTAATTCGAAAGTGCCTTTTAATCTAATTTATTTATATGGTTATATTATCTTTTTAATTAGTTTTAAATTGTAATTAGAATATAGTTATACCATTTAATCTAATTTTGTTCATTAGAAGTAATTTCATTTTGAAATTGGACAAAAACATGTGTTAATCTTTTGATAGTTATTATTTCTTAAAAACACGCTATTTGTTTTAACAACGGGAATTAATTTTAAATTAATTTCTTCCACTTCCGTGTTTTGAATTTGGAAAAATGGATTCTATATTTGGAATCAGTAGGTCCAAATTGTGTAAATAGTTAACTTTTATTTTTAGTCATTTTAAATATTTACTTTAGTAAATATTTTATTTACCATGATTAAAAGGTAAAAATAATAAATAAGGGTAAAATATAATATTATAATAATATTACATTATCCTAAAAAGTGTCCAAATCCTATTGGTTGATACATATCTGACCATGGGAATCCTTGGGTCGAATTTGGGACCCCATGGAGCCACATGGGAGTAATAATGACATTTTATATTAATTAATTTAAATAAAGACAAAAATGACAAAAATAGATATATTTTAGTAAATAATTTTTTACATGGGGTTATATAAGATATCTATTCTACTATAAATATTTTTTGGAAATATAAAAAGATTTCCTACATCATGGTATTTGTTTTATAATTTTTGGACATCAAATAAATTATATTATTTATGACACAATAATAATACAATATTTACCTCATTAATAAATAATTTAAATAAACATGATTATAAATATTAAATTTTTTTCCAAAACCAGTCCAATTATTATTGGATTATTTTATTTCGACCATGAGTCATCTTAAATTTTATATTAACAAATATTTGACCTTTTGAAACTGAAAATGAGGTTATAATAAAATAATTGTTTCAAACTTTCCTAAAGAGCCCCTCCTCTCCCTTATAAAAATTCCACACTTCTAACTCATTACCCGCACTTCTCAAGACTTTGAATCTTTAAAACTCTGCTCCAATAAACTCCCAAGATCCCTCTATTCATCCTAGAAGCCTTACCTTAGGTGGAAAACACTTCAAGAAACCTTTTTGGTTCATACCAAATGGAGTTACCCGATTTAAAGATAATGTCTTCTCTTAAGTTCTTTTGTATTATTTTACTTCTCCAACCCCCTAAACTATTTTTATTATTTTATTTTATAAAAAAACTAGTATCCTCAATATACTATGATGTTTTTATGAGAATTATTCGAACTACACTTACACACACCTCAATCTAATGGGTGAAGAACATACTGTTTCTCTGGATGGAAAACTTACGCCTCACGAAGCTGTGATTGTTCAATTATCTAATACCGCCTCTCATGGTAGACATTATGATGAAACTATATTTATATATGATATATATTATGTTTTTGTTTTCTATATTATTCTGTAATTTTTATTTACAACCATACCTTTATGCCTTCCAATATGTGTAAACACGATAATTTCATTTGATGAAGTGCGGACTACTGCCCCCTCAAGGTGATATGATTCGTTATTAACATAAATGGAACATATAAAGATGGATTTAATGAAATTATGTAACATATATATCATATGATATTATACTGGAATTATAGTATACCTATCTATCATTAAGTTTTCATTCCATTAAATATTAAATAGAAATGAAAGCAGCGTTCATGTATACGTTCGGCTTACCGTCTCCATGAACGGTGCATTTCATTTCTTATCTCTAAATGTTATGTACTATTATATATATATATATATATATAAACTGTATATATATTATATATATGATATATAAATCATTAATATCATTCTGGAGATAATGAATTTTGACCATATGGACAAATTGTAATTATAACAAGTTCATTTTCTGATCATCGACAAAATGTCCGATATGAACTCAAATAATCAACTAACTATTATTGAAAGGTAATAAGTGATATAAAAGTAATAATAAACATTAATAAGGTTATTAATCAATTATAAATTAACTTAAGTTTATTATTCAGGAAGAACAAGGAACATATGAGTCAAGTTGGACACGAGGTAAGGGATTTCTTATCTCACTTTTAATTCCGTGAGATTTCTTTTGTTCACCACTTATTTATTTCATGTGGTGTATTGTGTACAACCATTTGATATATATTATCATGATTCTATTTATATTCATGGTATTCTGTGATTAATTTGGTGGTTATTAACTTTTTCTCATACGACTCGATTGATTACAACGTGGTAAGGGTTTTTTATCTCACTTTTTATTCCCCTGAGATTCATGCTATATTAGCCACTATTTCCTTTTGTGTGGTGGATGTACTGACCATTATTGTATTATTTGTGTAATATAATTTAATTTATGGGTATTTATATATTCATTGTATGATCTTTCATTCATGGGGTGCATGTTTCATAAGTTACCAAATCGGTAAGGGAACCTTTCACCCTCCTTTTTTAAAAGACTTTTTTTGTTATGTCTTTTAATTTACATATTTTTATGTTGGGATATGTTCTTATATATCATTATTGATGTAAATTTTATGTCCAAGTGATTAGATATCCTTTTTTCTCTCATAAACTTATTTTCTGAATTTTAAAGTGATGCCGTTAGGCTGTCAAATTTTTGTAAGAAAATTTTTTACCCCAATTTCAATTTTTGGGTTAAACATTTACTTCTTGATTATGTTGTGCTATGAATATGTGTGAATAACCTATGATTGTTTTAAAATTAACATCCACTTATATTGGGTGTATTTATATTTGTCACACATAATTATGTAATAGATTTATCCTTAATCTAAGGATACCGTCTTTATAAGGGATTTCGTCTCAATTTACATTTCCATTGAGACTTCATTGTTGATATGAACCAATTCACTCTTATATGATGTATATACTATCCATTGGAATATTATATCATGAATAACTTTATTCTCATGATATTATTAATTTCTGATTAAATTTTATTCCTCAATTATTTGTATTCTAAGCACTCTAATTTTTCTAAAAACTCTTTAATTAAAATATCATTTTAAATGTTTTATTCTTATAAATATTTCACATTATTGTACATGTTTTAAAAATGGTTTTATGGATTTATTCACATGGACATGAATGTTTTGAAATTGAAATTTCTTTCAAAAGCTTCAAAGTGGTATGGGACACTTTGATTAGAAAATCTCTTTATTTAATATTTTAAATGGTTTTGAAAATGGTTTGATAGAAGCTTTGATTTTGTCAATATTTTGAAATGATATATTGTGATTTAAATGTGTAAATGTTATCTTTACACATTCCTTTATTGTGTAATAAATTATTATGTTTTATGAATCCATGTTATATGATCCATGTGGAACACTTATGCATAAAATGAAATTTTTAAGAAGTGTGCGCCCTTATAGTGCTCCAATGCATTGGGTAAAGTATAGTATCATGATATGTTATGTGCAATGGGTGTTGACTCATGCTAATTCAAGTGAAATGAGGGTTTACTTGTGATTCATGTGCAATGAGGGTTTACTCATGCTCTATGTTCAATGAGCCTCGACTCATTCTAATTCCATGTTAAGAGTTGTTGCCACATTTCCATGTTATGATTATCATGCTTTATCATGCCTTTATGTTTATGCTTCTCTTGTGCTCTATTGAGATGCCTATTTTCTAACATGTATTGTATTCCTCATGTTATTCCATGTTTATTCTCTTAATGGGATTTTTAGATCACCCTTTTCTTATGCATTTCCTCAGGTTATCCCATGTAATGATAAGTATAAGGGAATGTAGTGGTCATGTAAAGGAAGTTTTCAATAAAGATGTTACGTGTTTCATGTTTTAAGTTGTTACGTAATGATACTAAGACCCAAAGACACTATACCTATTGATCTTCTATGTTGTATCAAGTGAAGTTCATGTAATAAATTATGTTTAATTGTGTAATAAAAGATCAGGGTTGTCATATTTGATGTTTAATGTATTCTTATGTGCTAGATTTCAAGAGGACCCTAAATTAAGTCACCTGAAATCATTTAAAGGTATTATTAAATATGTTAAAGTATCTTTAAACATTATTTAATTTTATCCTAAAATAAAATATTTTTATTTAAAAAACTATTTTCATCCAGACTCCGGAGGTTGTAAAATAGATAAAAAATTTACAAGTGGAATATGAAACTTTTTATGAAAAATATTTATGCCTTGGAGTTTAAAGAAATAAATCTTAGTTTTTTTATCAAAAGATGAATCAGAATATAGTTTTACTATCAATTTTTTGCTCAATCTTTATGAATTAATACAACTTTAACTGTTTATTATATTTTTTTTGAAAGGATTATGAAGCATCCATAAATGTGTCACCACTGGGGGGGGGGGGGGGGTTGAATCAATGGTGATCGTTTTTTTTAATTTATTTCATCTTGAAAATAAACCACTATCAATTTTTTGATTTTCGATCAAACCAACCATTTAAGTCTGCCTCTATCATATATAAAATAAGAAATATAAAATTCATGGCAATAAATATTTACACGGTTCAGTCCCATTGTGGGTGCTTACTCCTTTCGATGTTTGGAATCACTCAATACAAAGATTTTCCTCTAAGCCTTTTCAAAAATACAAATGTGGGTAGGGAAGGAAGCACACTTAACCCAAATATTTATGGGAAAGAATCAACCTTGATCTAAGAATGTTTTTATACTTATTCCTCTAATTTATAAAAGTTTCACTTAAAATTTTTATCCAGAGAATGTTCTCTTAAAATTTCTTCTTATTTATCTATAATAAATATTTTACTTTGAGCCTACAGATAAGAAATATGTTAGATATTTCTCCAAACTCAATCTTATGAAATTTTTTGTTTGAAACATCTTCTTCCAATCTTCCTCTCAGAAGCTCTATATTATCAATATATTTAATACCATTTAAAATAATCCTTTCACCCATTTATAAACTCAACCTTTGTAACGCCCCGACCCTAGAAGCCTGAAGCCAATGTATTATTTTATTATATTGGCATGATTAAAATATATAAATCCTGAAGGATTGATTAGTTTAGAAATTTTGGAAGACCAGATTACATACATGATACCCAAATTACATTTGGAAAGATAGAAAATATCACATGATACATAATAAACTAAAATAAACGGCCTCCTTGAAAGCTTATTCAAGGTTCTATTATTCATAATATTGGGAAAGGAAAAATAATAAGAGTGAGATTAAATTCTCAGTAAGGGTTACATATAGTGGAATCATGAATCAATAATAATTTAATCATAATCAATTATACTTGACTAATATGGCATGATGAATAATTGAAACCACTTTCCATCAATATGTTAAGAATAAAAATGCATCCATAGATTTTTTCATAGTAAAAAACTCATGGATAGTAATAACTGAATAATGAATAAATAGAGTGATTATTATTTGGAAATCATGTATCTAGCACATGAACCATTATACCATCGAGACGGTTTAAGTTTGTGGGTAGAAACCTGTCTGATTTTTGGAAATAAATTCGAAGGATTTTCCACCAACTGATTTGTCTCATGAGACCTATCGATGCATCAAGAGGATATAGCAGGCCCTGCCCATCACTACCAGTCCAAATAATTCTTTATATATAGATTTAATACAAGATAAATATGCCTTTTCAATATCCATATTGAATAGAGGATATAGATTCATTAATATTTCCCCTGTTAAAATAAAATTCAAAATAAACACTATATGTGAAATGGTATACGAACTAAGGAAATAATCATATCCAGGATATAAGAAAATGGATATTTAAAAGAATTATAATTTCAAATGAAATTTTTTCTCAAATTAGTAGTAGATATACCACATAAGAAATATTAGGTGCACAATACCAAGTAAGTCTCAATAAAATAGAAATTGAGACAAAGTCCCTTACCACGTTGTAATCAATCAAATCGTATGACTAAAAATTAATGATAAACAAATTAATAATATAATACTATGAATATAAAGAGAATAATGATATTATATATCAAATGACAGTATACATACACCACATACAAGAAATAAGTTATGAACAATGGAAATCTCATGGAATTAAAAGTGAGATGAGAAAACCCTTACCTTATGCCGGAATGTGTTCTTCGATTGATCTAAATGACATGAATAACAAAATTTATCTTTTTTAATTAATAATTACAGAATATAAGCTACATTTAATTGTTTTATTATAACCTTATTAGGTTCATTCATGTCTTTTTTATGGGTTTAATAGGTTCATTTTTTTTGTTTTGGAAGCATTTTCTTCCTTGGTTTTCATGATCAGTTTGCATATATATGAGTATAGAAGTTCATGTAAAATGGAAATTGAAATCCAGAATTGAAGTTATGATTTATTAATGATCATAAAAAAGGTTAAATTATGATATAAATCCTTTGGTTATTTTGGGGGAGTAATAATCTTTTTACAAAATTTTAATGATAAACGCTTGGATTATTTTGATGGTTTTTTTGATCGACATGAACTCATTTTGTTTTATAATTAAATACCATATGTAAAAAATGATTCCATAACATTAAATAGGATAAATTACATATATAATGATATGTTTCAACCATAATAATGGTTTTAAGACCAGATTTGAATATGGTAATACAAATTGAAAACCCATCGTCCTTGAATGTGATAACTTAAGACATCTCTAATATTGTTTTCATTTTTAGTATAAGAGGAGGGGGAAAAGAGATATGATGATGAAATATTCCAATAGAATAATAAAATTAAAGTTAATTTAATGTAAATGAATTATCATAGTATTCGGATGAGGGGAGGTGAGGAGATAGAAACAAAACAATGGAACTTGTAAAAGAAGTTGAAAGAAAAAGGAAGAGAGGTTCATCTCTTGAGTACTTCTCCTTGAGAATCTCCTTAAAGACTTTGTTTTTGGAATTTTGGTGAGACCATAAGGTCTTGGAAGTGGGGGAAGGTCTTGGGAATTGTATTTGATATAACTTAGGCAAGGATCAATGCTTGAGTGGTGTGATAGGAAGAGGGGGTGAGGGGTGGTTTATATAGTGGAGGGGAGGACAATTTTCTTAATATGTTAATCATTAGTTTGTTATTATTTCTTAAGATAATAAATAGTGATGACTTCAGGACCAAAAATAGTAATAAGTGAATGTGAGTTTGAAAAAATGGTTTCTTACATCATTCAGGATCTAGGGAATAGTGTATTTATCTCATAATGTATTTATACCGTAATTACAATATTTTACTATTCACAAAAAATTCAAGTATTTCAGAAAAATCCCAAAAATTCAATCAAACCATTTTTCGATGCATATAATCCAAAAATGAACTCCATTTTTCAAAAATAACTTTATAAATATGAGAAATTTAATTTTTAATTAAAATCATCATTTAATTGTAAAATACCAACACTATAAATATTCATCATCACTTTTAAGGTGCGTAAATTTCATTTATACTTTTATGGGTAAGGTTACCATTCATAAGGGTCATATTAATATTCATAAGGGTAAGTTAATATTAGTAAGGGTAATTTACTATTCATAAATGTAAGTTACTATTCACTGAAAATTAAGTCGATTCTATCAGACTCTGAATATCACCCAGATCGCAACCGTGTATGTCCGTTTTTCGAAATTCAAAACACAGAAGTGGAAAATTTAAGTTTAGTGGCTAGGTTATAACTATATCCTATAAAACCAAGTGTTGTTTCACAGAGACTCATAACTTCATGAAATATAGTCTATCTAATGAATTGAAAGTATTTAAGAGAAACATACCATAAAATGTTTGGGGTGTTATATTCTTCCCATCTTTGAAAATTTCATCCTTGAAATTTTTCATGTATGAATCCCATTAAAAAGATGTGGGTGGTTCTTCTGCATAACATCCTTAGGTTTCCATGTTTCATCCTCTATTTTATGGTTTCTCCAAAGAACCTTTACCAGATGAGTCATCAGATTTCTCAATACTTGCTCTCTAGTGTCAAGAATCTCTATAGGAACCTCACATTAAGACAAATCAAGTTCCAACACTATTTCTTCACAGGTGACTACATGTGTTGGGTATGTGTAACATCTCGAGTTTTAAATAAAATATTTATTTATTTTATTAATACTTATATTAATTCAATAAATCAAATTGGTAAATAAATATTAATTTATTAATCTTTATTACATAAGTATTGATTAAATACTATTTTTCTGAATTTTATATTTTTTTGAAATATGAAGATATATAAATATATGTTGTAATTAGAAATAATAAAAATAGGGTTTAATATAATCATTTTTGAAATGATTTTTAAACACTATATATAAATTGAAATATAAATTTTATTGAATTAATTACATAATTTTAGAAGTATTATTTTCAATAATTAAAACATTAATTATAATTTTTTTAAAGATTAGAAAATACAATATTTATTATTTAATAATAACATGATTTGGTAATAAATTAATATTTTATATATGATGCTTTTATAAAAAAAGTTTTATTTAAAATAATATTTTACTATTTGAAGTTAAATTTTTATTTGAAGGAATTGTGAAACTATTATCAATACTCATATTACCTTATAAACAATTGAAATAATAAATCATTTTTATTAAAAATAATAAAAACTATGTTAATTATGAATTAATCAACTTTTGAATTAAATTTTACAAATAATAATAAAGATAAATAATTAAAATAAATCCAATTAAATTGATATAAAAAGATATTAATATGTTTATATATATAAATATATTTAAATAAATTAAGATATTTGTTTTATTAAATAAATAATAAAAAAATATATGATTTTAAATAAATAAATAAATAAAATCATGTTATCGGGTTTGAGGGTTCCTGAGGTTCATCTTTGCAAGCCAAGGTTGGGATTGTTCATAATAGAGAGTGTCGAGCAATGTCAAGCATAGAGAGAGGAAAAGTGTACATTCATCATGAGGGCTTTGTCGAGGTCGAAGCTGAGAGGTGCTGCGTCTTCATGAGTCGAGGGTTTCCTCAAATGAGTTCACGTGAGATGAAGTTTGAGATTAGTTAGGGCTTTGTCGAGGTCGAAGTTGAGAGGTGCTGCATCTTCATGAGTCGAGGGTTTCTTCAGAAGAGTTTACAGGAGATGAAGTTTTAGATTAGTTTAGGGTTTCAACAGATAGACATGGATCAAGTAGAATGGAGATCCCATCATTATCTTCTTCTTGTTCTCAGATTTGCAAATATTCAAGTAGGTGTTTGTTAATTAATTTTTATTATTCGAATCTCCTGAAATTGGCTAAACTGTTCTATGTTTTGTCAATTTCTTCATTTTCTTCTTTTATTACATCATATATAGTCCCCTTCTTATTGATGCGTTGAATTTTAAGTAGCCCAATAGTGTTTATTTTAATGATCTTATCACCATTCTTCATGTGTAACCAACTCTGTCGATTTTAATACAATCCAATAGTCTTGATTCTTTGTTCGATTTTTATATAATATATGTATAATTTTTCTATCTGGGATCTTGATTGTTCGACAAGATCATTATGTGCACCACATAATCAAGAATTACTTTTGATTCTGTTATCTCTTTCTTCTATAATTGGATTCCTACTTCATTGATGCATTGAATCCCCCCTCTCGCTATTGTTTTCAACATTGAAAACTTTCCTTTATTTCAAATTCAATTCAAAATGATGTACATTTGTGTCTTATTCTCATAAAAAAATGTTTCCATAATTATACATATGCAATTCGAGCATTTAACATATCTAAGACAACTTGACATAAAATATATATTTTTTAGAAACGTCCGAGAGTCTATTTAAATAGAAGCCCCACAACTCAATGTTGGGGTACTCTATTTTCTACTCATCCATCATGAGAGGAAAACATAAGAGAGTTCAGGTCCTGTAGAAATCCATAGCCATACCTTTATCTTTTATTTATGTCTGTACAATATAGTATAGAATGTCGCAATAGGAAGAAGAATTTTTTTTGCGCATAAAAGTTAAGGGATTATTTATACCTTTATTTAAATTCCATTTTTATATTAGTAAGGGATAATTTTATTTTATTTTAAAATTTATCTATTTCAAAATTATTAGTAAGATATAGTTATTCTATTTATTTCAAAATTATGATTTTAATTTTCTAGTTATGCGTAAGGGATGTTTGTTATTTATTATAATCTCTATTTTCTAGTTTGGAATAAGAGATATATTTTTAACTTTTAAAATTTTTGATTCTTCAATTATTAAAGTGAAATTATTTAGTTTTAAAATATTTAATAAATTTAAAGTTTATTTATGTAAGGGAGATTTATAATTTATTTCTAGTGGACAGATTTTAAATATGCAGTTTTATTTATCAATTCATGATTAAATTTAAGTTCAGATAGGGAATTATCAAAACTTTAATTCATTCTGTTGTAAGGGGATTATTTAAAATTATTTATTTTCTCATTTTCAAATAATTATATATCTCAAAACACACACACATATATATAGGTATTAATCCCAAACTTCAAGATGTTTGTTTCAATATTTTATAATTATATAAGTATTATGATGAATTCCAAGTCTATATTTCATGAATTGAATAAATGTGATTGTAAATTGTTTTTCATTTTGATATTTAATTTTTATGATTGAAATATAAATCTATATATATGTATGTATATATATATGTTGATGTTTTATTTTTCACACATGTCGATTAAATCATGTATTATACATGGGTTTATGATATACGGGTACATATTATTCAAATATATACATAAAAAATTATTTATTCAATATCAAGATTGTATTTTAATTATGTGTATATATTTATATATGTACTTAAATTTAAGACCTAAAAAATTTATGTATGTATATATAAATTGATGAAAGAGATAAATGTATAATTATGTACGACACATAAATAACAATTGCTTATGATTATTTTTTTTGGAAGACAAAATTTATATTTTCCTACAACTATTATTTTTTACATTCATTATTTCATGCATAAATCAATGAAACAAGTATTTCGTTGTAATTTTTTATTCAATATTTTTTTTAAAATGGTTAAGTTATAACAATATGAAATCATGTATTTCATAAAAAGTTTGGGTACATTAATGTTTATGGAAAGTCTATAGTTTTGGTCAGAACCAAAATTGCAAGTGAAATGAAATGGAAGTTCGTATATTTATATATATACATACTCATATATATAAATATAAGTGTAATGTGTATTTTAATGTAGTGACATGTTTCAAATCAACCAATAGTGAAAGTATATATATAATTAAAGCAAGATTAAAAATGTTTTCAAAAAATCCGTCACTTGAATGTTTTAAATATGGTAGGGAATTGAGGAGTAAACCTAATACCTCAACAAGTGGGTAGGACCAAGATAGCCTTAAATGTTTCAATGTCCCATAATCTATAGTGTTTTTTTAAAATCTTGTGTAGTGTTTTCAGAAAAATCACTGGATTACTTTTAAAGCAATTTTTGTAAGTAATTTCAAAAGTGGTATATTATCTTAAATATAATTAATTTCAATTAAGTTTTTTAAAGTGTGTTTTGAATTTTTTTTACGTTATTTGTAAAGGAATTTCTCAAAGTTATTTTTAAATAAATATTTTCTAAAATATATTTAAACAATTTCAAAAATCCTGATTGGGAAATTGATTGCTCACCCTTTGTTTTTAAAATTATTTTCACAGGTATCTTAAAAGTTCAAATAAGATGTCATCACTTTTAGAGTTAGCGCGCATGGAAGCGTAGTAGGCATATGTTTTATTTTGGTTCAACTCTAATAAATGTAAGGTGTTTTTTAATCCTTCAGAACCTAGACTGGTAAAATTCCCTCATTTGTGTAATATGTTGTGTAATTATTCAATTCATTTTATAAGAAAAAATTACACAACATTTTTAAACACTATATCTAGAAGAGTGGGCTCAGGGAATTATAATTAGTATCATAGGAATGGTCTAGACAAATTTGGAGATTATATATTGTCTTTTGAATAAAATCAAATCTACACGTTTGAATTTTTCTTTTGTTAGTTACGTCCCCATAGACATTTTTTAATCCGGAAGTTAAAAATTCAGAATTTTCTTAAGTCCGATGCACGAATTGTGAGGGTGAAATTCCTTTATGGGGGGGGGGGAGAATATGACATCCTGAGTTTTAAATAAAATATTTATTTATTATATTAATACTTTTATTAATTCAATAAATCAAATTTATAAATAAATATTAATTTATAATTATTTATTAAATAAGTTTTGATTAAATACTATTTTTCTAAACGTTGTATTTTTTTTGAAATGTGAATATATACAAATAAATTTCATAATTAGAAATTATAAAAATATTTTTTAATATAATTATTTTTGAAATGATTTTTAAACACTTCATATAAATTGACATATAAATTTTATTGAATTAATTACATAATTTTAGAAGTAGTATTTTCAATAATTAAAACATTAATTGTAATTTTGTTTTCAATATTAGAAAATAAAATATTTAGTATTTAATAATAATATGATTTGGTAATAAAATAATATTTTATAAATGATTCTTTTATAATTTTTTTTTATTTAATATAATATTTTTCTATTTGAAGTTAAATATTTATCCGAATGAATTATGAAACTATAATCAATACTCATATTACATTAAAAACAATAGAAATAATTAATCATTTTTATTAAAAATAATAAAAACTATGTTAATTATGAATTAATAATCTTTTGAATTAAATTTTACAAATAATAATAAAGATTAAAAATTAAAATAAAACCAATGAAATTGATATAAAAAATATCAATCTGTTTATATATATAAATAAATTTAAATAAATTAAGATATTTGTTTTATTAAAAAAACAAAAAAAACAATAAAAGATTATTTTTTTAATAAAATCATGTTATTGGGTTTGAGGGTTCGTGAGGTTCATCTTTGCAAGCCGAGGTCGGGATTGTTCAGAATAGAGAGTGTTGAGTGAAGTAGAGAACATAGAGAGGGAAAGTGCACATCTATCGTGAGGGATTCATTGAGGTCGAAGTTGAGAGGCACTGTGTCTTCATGATTCAAGGGTTTCTTTGGACGAGTTCCTAAGAGATGAAGTTTAAGATCAGTTTCGGGTTTGAACCATTAGATGAGGATCGAACAGAATGGAGATCCTGTTATTATCTTTTTCCTATTCTCGGATTCACAAATCTACAAGTAGGTGTTAGTTAATTAGTTTTTGTTATCCGAATCTCTTTGAATCTGCTAAATATTGCCATGTTTTTTCCATTTATTCATTTTCTTCTTTGATTTATTCATCTGTGGTCCCATTATTATCGATACATTGAATTTTAAGCAACCTAATAGTATTGATTTTAATGCCCTTATCATCATTCTTCATGTGTAATCAACTCTATCAATTTTAATGAAACCTGGTAGTCCTAATTATCTTTTTGATTTGTATATAATATAAGTATAATTATTCTATTCGGGACAATGCTTGTTCGACAAGCCCATTATGTGCACCACAAAATCAAGAATTACTTTCAATTTTTTTTGTTTGCTTCTGCAATTGGATTCCTACTACATTGATGCATTGAATCCTCCCTCTCACCGTTGTTTTCAAAATTGAAATCTTGCCTTTATTTCAAAGTCGAATCAAAATGACATACACTTGTATCTTATTCTCAGAAGAAAATGTTTACATAATTGTATATATACAATTCGAGCATTTAACATATCTAGGACAATTTGACATAATTTTTTTTGAAACGTCTGAGAGTCTATTTAAATAGAATCCCGATAACTCAATGTTGGGGTACTCTATTTTATACTCATCTAGTACAAGAGGAAAACATAAGAGAGGCCAGGTCCTATAGAAATCGATATCTATACTGTTTTCTTTTATTTATGTCCCAAAAATATAGGACAACATGTCGCAATAAGAAGACATTTTTTTTGCGCATAAAAGTTACAAGATTATTTATACTTTCATTAAAATTCCATTTTTATTTTATTAAGGGATAATATTATTTTATTTTCAAATTTATATATTTCAAAATTATTAGTAAGATATAGTTAGTTTATTTATTTCTAAATTATGATTTTAATTTTTTGGTTATGCATAAGGGATGTTTATTATTTATTATAATCTTTATTCTCTGGTTTGGCATAAGTGATATATTTTTAATTGTTACAATTTTTGATTATTCAATTAGTAAAGGAAAATTATTTAGTTTTCAAATATTTATTAAACTAAAATTTTATTTATGTAATAGATATTTATAATTTATTTCTAGTGGACATATTTTAAATATGTAGTTTTATTTATCAATTCAAGATTAAATTTAAGTTCAGATAATGAAATATCAAAACTATAATTCATTCTGTCATAAGGGGGTTATTTAGAATCACTTATTTTCTAATTTTCCAATCCTTATATATATATCAAAATACACACACATATATATAGTTATTAATTCCAAACTTCAAGAATATTTGTTTCAATATTTTATAATTATATAAGTATTATGATGAATTCCAAGTCTATATTTCATGAATTGAATAAGTGTGATTGTAAATTGTTTTTTATTGACATATATATCTATATGTATGTATATATATATATATAGTTGTGTTATTTTTCACACATGTCGATTAAATCTTGTATCATACATGGGTGTATGATATATGGGTACATATTATTCAAACATATAAATAAAAAAATGATTTATTCAATGTCAAGATTGTCTTCTAATTATGTGTATATATTTATATATGTACTTAAAGTTAATATCTACAAAATTTATGTATGTATATATAAATCCATGAAAGATATAAATGTATAATTATGTACGACACAAAATTAAAAATTGATTATGATTTTTTTAAGAAGACATAATTTTTTATTTTTTCTAAAACTATTATTTTATGCATTCATTATTTCATGCATAAATCAATGAAAAAAGCATGTCATTGACATTTTTTATTCAATATTTTTTAAATTGTTGAAGTTATAACAATATGAAATCATGTATTTTATAAAATTTTTGGGTATATGGATGTTTATGAAAAGTCTATAGTTTTGTTCAGAACCAAAATTGCAAGTGAAATTCAATTGAAGTTCATATATTTTTATATATACATACTCATATATATAAATATAAGTATAATGTGTATTTTAATGCAGTGGCATATTTGAAAGTCAAACTCCAGTGAAAGTATATATATAAGTAAAGGAAGTTTAAAAATGTTTTCACAAAATCCATCACTTGAATGTTGTAAATATGGTTGGGAATTGGGGAGTGAACCTAATCCCCCAACAAGTGTGTGGGCCCAAGATACCCTTCAATATTTCAAGGTTCCATAAACCATAATGTTTTGTTTTCAAAAGCTTGCAAAGTGTTTTCAAAAAAATAACTAGATTACTTTTAAATCAATTTTTGTGCAGAAGTAATTTCAAAAATGGTATATTATTTTAAACATAAGTAATTTCAATTATGTTTTTCAAAGGGTGTTTTGAAAAGTATATTCATGTTTTCTGTAAAGGACTTTCTCAAAGTTATTTTTAAATAAATATTTTCAAAAAAGTATTTAGACAATTTCAAAAATTCTTAATGGGTAATTGAATGCTCAACCTTTTTTTTAAAAATGATTTTCATAGGTATCTTAAAATTTCAAAATCACATGTCATCGCTTTTGGAGTTAGCACGTGCAGAAGTGTAATAGGCATGTGTTTTATTTTGGTTCAACTCTGATAAATGTAAGGTGTTGTCTAATCCTCTAGAACCTAGATTGGTAAAAGGTCCTAATTTTTGTAATATGTTGTGTAATTGTTCAATTTATTTTATAAGAAAAAATTACACAACATTTTTAAGCACTGAGTCTAGAAGAGTGGGCTCAGGGCGTTATATGTAGTATGTATTTATTTAACGACACATGGAACACATTATGAACTTTAGATTGACTTGGTGTCATTGCTAAATGGAAATATATAGCTCCAATTGTTTGTATAATTTCGAACGGTTCGGTGTACTAGGGGCTCAGTTTTTTTCTTATTGAACCTTATGACACCATTCCACGAAGATACTTTTAGAAAGACATGATCTCCTAATTGGAATTCCAAATCCTTTCTTTGGTTGTCAACATAAATCTTTTGCATACTTTAGGCTACTTTAATATGGGCCTGAATTTTCTTTACCTTTGTAGTTGTCTCTTTGATAAGTTAAGGCCCTATAAGTTTCCTCTAGCCAACTTCATCCTAACAAGTTGGAGTTTGACACCTCTTACCATATAATGCTTCATATGGTTCCATTTGAATGATATAATGGAAACTATTATTGTAGGAAAATTTTACCAAATGCATGTATTGATCCCACATACCATGAAAGTCAAGAGAGAATGATCTCAACATGTCTTGCAATGTTTGAATAGTCCATTCAGAATATCTGTTAGTTTGGGGGACGATAAGCAGTACTCATATGAAGCTCAGTATCCAAAGCCTTCGAGATACTTTTCCAGAATTTTGATGTAAATCAGGGATCTCGATCAGACACAATCAATATAGGTGCACCATGAAGTCTTACAACTTCATTAATGTAATCTCTTTTTGGGTGATGAATTGGTAAATCCTCTCTTTTAGCAAGGAAATGTGCCGATTTTGTGAGATGATAAATAATTACCAATATTGCATCATTCCTTCTAGGTTTCCTCAGTAGTCATGTGGAAATTTCCATCATAATGTCATCCCACTTCCACATAGGAATAGGTAGAGGTTTCATGAACCCTCTAGGATGTTGTTTCTCAGCCTTCACTTGTTGAAAAACTAGACCCCATGACACATAGTCAGTAATTTCTCGCTTCATGTTATCCCACCAAAAATGTTACTTCAGATCCCTATACATCTTGGTGCTACCAGGTGTATAGATAAATTTGAGCTATGAGAATCATATAATAGTTCCTCTTTTTAGCTCAGGTACTAATGGAATGAATAACCTCTTCCCAAATTTCAGAACTCCATCCTTATACATGAAGTTTTCCAATGTTTCATCCTTAACATCTTTAATTTTATTTTGTAGATTATCATCACCAGATTGAGAGTTTTTTATCATCTATAGTAAATATGGTTTAGAAATCATTTGAAAGAGGAAATATGTTTCCCCCTCCTTAATGATTCACATATCCGTCTTTAGCAGATCCATGAATATAGGATCTCTCTCAATCCTCATTTAGGTCAGAAGTCCATGATCTTTCATACTTAATGCATCTTCCACCTTATTTTCGTTTCCTGGGTGGTAGTTTATTGAAGAACCATAGTCTTTGAGTAACTTAAGCCATATCATTTGCCTCATGTTGAGTTATTTATCTGTAAAAATATTTTTCAAACTCTTGTGATTCACATATATCTCACATCTTTCACCATATAGATAGTGTCTCCATATTTTTTGAGTAAAGATCACAGTTGTTAACTCAAAATCATGAGTTGGATAATTTTTCTTATGAGTCTTCAACTACCTTAATGCATAAGCAATAACTTTATCATTTTGCATAAGGATTCAACCCAGTCCATTCTTTGATGCATCATTATATATCACAAATCCATCATTTCCAGAGGGAAGAGTAAAAATTAGAGCATTGAATAATCTTATTTTCAATTCTTCAAAGATTTATGTACATTATTTTGTCCATACAAACTGAACCCCTTTATATGGGAGCTTGGTTAGTGGGTTAGCCAATCGGGTGAAATTCTGAACGAAATGCCGATAGTAACTTGCTAATCCAATAAAACTATGTACCTCAATTATGTTCATCGGCATGGGTGATTCTTGGATTGCCTTTGTCTTTATAGGATAAACTAAGATTCTATCCTTAGAGACAATATGAACAATAAGAGAAACTGATTGAAGACAAAATTTACACTTTTTAAACTTCCCATATAATTCATTTCTTTTAAGAGTTTTCAGAATGACCCGCAAGTGATTATCATGGTCTTCATAGCTTTTAGATTATACTAGGATATCATTAATAAATACCACAAAAAATTCATGAAGATATTCCTTGAAAACCCTTTTCATTAGATCCATGAAAATAAATGGTTCATTAGTTAGTCCAAAAGGCATTACTGTAAACTCGTAATGCCCATACCTGGTTCAAAATTCTATCATAGAAATATCTTCCTTCCTCACATGTAGCTGATGATATCCATATCGAAGGTCAATCTTTGAAAAATATTGGGCTCTATGAAGTTGATCAATTAAATCATCAATGAGAGGAAGATTATACTTGTCCTTTATCGTAATAACATTGATTTCCCTGTAGTCAATGCACAACCTCATAGATCTATCTTTCCTCTTAACAAAGAGATCATGGGCCCCCCATGGAGAAAAACTAGGATGGATAAATACTTTATCACTCAATTCCTCTAGTTGTTTATTGAGTTTTACTAATTACACAATGGGCATTCTATAAAGAGTCTTTGATTTAGGTCTTTCACCAAAAATTAAATCAATAGAGAACTCAACTTCCTGTTCTAGAGGATTTCTAGGTAAATCCTCCGAAAACACATCAAAATATTCTTACACAATAGGTACATCATCTATTTGAACATTACTTTCCTCACCTATAGTTATTGAATTCCCTTCCTCCAAATTAATTGAATTCAGTAGAGCTATTGGGTGTGTATCTAGATAAAAATCAGTTGGTGAGGTTTCTGCTCTAAGGATAAGGGATTCAATACCTCTATCAAAAATTGAAACTTCCCTCTTCTTGCAATAGATATTCACATCATAATGTGAAAGAAAACTCATACCAAGGATTATATCAAATTCAATCATGGGTATGATGATAAGGTTAGAAACTAAAACATGTTTATGTGTCTTGAGTGGGACTGATCAACACATATTTGTTGCAATGATACACCCCCTAGGTGTTTTGACTGAAAACTCCTTTATTAAATAAAATTGGACATGTATAATTATTTTGGAAATCTGGAAAGATATAAATTAATGCAATGATCTAGAATCAAATAAAGCATTGGCTAATTTTGAGGAAACAATTAAAGTACCCACCACCACATCATTAGAAACTTAAACCTTTACAGTTGTAATCACATAAGCTTTCCCTTGCTCACATGAGATTTTCTGAGGCAAGTTTCCTTGGTTATTAGGACACTCATTTGTATAGTGTCCCATCTCTATACATTTTTAGAATTGAATGCAATTGGCTTGTTTCTTCCCCTTGCATTCATTTGATCAATGACCATTTTCTCCACACTTATAGCAGAATCCTAGGCCTTTCTAGCATTTCCCAGGATGATTCTTTCTGCAGTTATCACATAATGGGAATTGCTTCATTCCCTTATTCTTCTTTGGTGCTTCACATTTTACATGTTTATCAAAGTACCAATTCTTATCTTAGTTTCCCTTGAACAAATTTTATCTAGAAAAGTCCTTCTCTATTTTGATGGCACTTAATAAAATTTTATCATATGATGAAAATTTTTGAGAATCCAGTGACCTCCGAAGACTTGACTTAAGAACTTAAAATAAAAGATAAATCTTGTCTTCCGAATCAAGTACATAATCTATAGAATACCTAGCCAATATTGTGAAGGTAGCCTCATACTTTGCAACACTCTCTTATTCCCTTTGCTTTAGGCTAAGGAATTTCCTCTTCATTTCAGTTCATTGTTTACGAGGGAAATATTTGTCAAAGAATATTTCCTTAAAATTAATCCATTACATATCTTCTATTTCTTCTTCCTCCATGATATTATAGATTAAGTACCACCATTGATCAACATTATCCTTGAGGCAATATAATTCTCATACTACCTTTTCATTTTCATTTCATCTTAATGCCAGACATATCTTTTCAAGGGACCTAATCAACTACTTAGCTACCACTGGATTGGTAGTCCCAATAAAATATGGGGGCTTCTATCACCTGAAATGATCCAATATTGGTGTAGCATGGTTATTCATCACAACCTAAGTAAGTTTTCCCAATATGGTCATGATATGATATGATCCAACACTGACTATGTTGACTTGATCAGTGAGACAATTCTTACATTTTCCATAAGTATTGATTCCCTTTCTTCTATTAGGAACCATCATTAAATAACAGAATACAATAAATTAGGTCATAATTCATAATTTGTAACTAGAAAACACCTAACATAATTTTAAAATTTATACAAAGCTAATCTCATAACCATAAATATGGTTTCTATCTACTTTTAAATCCTTTATAATGGTTTTTAAAGAAAATGTGAATCATCCTAACCATATCCCCCGAGAGTGTCAAAACAGGTGCACAGTAAGGCCTATTTCCATGTACTAGGATACCCCGAGTCAAGACTGAAACTCCTTTTTAGAGTTTTTACTGCTAGATAAATATGTTCCAGAACCACGTCCACTTGTAGTATCCAGATAGGGATGTATTTTCTAGGAAGACCCACATAGTATCTACGTTACCACAATTCTAGTATGTTACTCTATGCTTATCCTCAAAGTCAATCTTAGGGTATGTCCTCTAAACTATTTTTTCTAAATCTAGTTTCTAAGGTTGCTGTTAAACTTCCTTTGATACCAACTGTAATGTCATAACCCCAGAAGCATGAAACCGGTGAATTATTTTATTATATTGGCATGATTACAAGAAATAAATCCTAAAGGACTAATTAGTTTATCATTTTTGGAAGACCATATTACATATATGATACCCCAACTATATTTGGAAAGATATAAAATACAACATGATACATAATAAATTGAAATAAATAGCCTCCTTGAAAGTTTATTCAAGGTTATCTTCATCATAGACTAGGGAAAGGAAACATAAAAATAGTGAGGTCAAATTATCATTAAGGGTTAGATATAGTGGAATCATGAATCAAAAATAAGTGAATCATAATTAGTTAGACTTGATTAATATGGAATAATGAATAAATGAAAACACTTTCCATCATTAAGCTGAGAATAAAAATGCATCCATAGATTTTGTTATAGTGAAAACCTCAGGGATAGTAATAACTGAATAATGAATAAATGGAATGATTATTATTTGGACTTAATTTATCTAGAACCTGAAAAATTATAATATCGATATGGTTTAAGTCTGTGGGTAGAAACCCATTTGATTTTTTAAAACAAACTCGAAGGGTTTACTGCCAACTGATTTGTATCATAAGACCTATCGATGCATTGAGGAGATATAGAGGGCCCCACCCATCAATATCAATCCAAAGAATTATTTATATATAGATTTAATACAGTAAAAATATTCATTTTTGATATTAATATTGAATAGAGGATACAGATTCATCAATATTTCCCTAGTTAAAATAACATTAAAAATAAACACCGTATGTGAAATGGTATACGACTTAAGGAAATAATCATATCCTTGATAAAATAAAATTGATATTTACCAAAATTATAATTTAAGATGAAAAATTATCTAAAATGGGCATTAGATACACCACATAAGAAATATTAGGTGCACAATACCAAGTAAGTCTCAATGAAATGAAAATTGAGACAAAGTCCCTTACCACGTTGTAATCAATCAAGTCGTATGACCAAAAATTAATAATAACCAAATTAATCACATAATACCATGAATATAAATAGAATCATGATATTATATATAAAATGGTAGTACATTTAAACCACATTCAATAAGTAAGTGGTGAACAATGGAAATATCACGGAATTAAAAGCGAGATGAGAAAACCCTTTCCTTCTTCCCGAATGTGTTCTCCAGTTGATCAATAATGACTTGAATAATCAAATTTATCTTCATTAATTAATAATTTCAGGACCTCCTCTACATTTAATTGATTTATTATAACCTTATTAGGTTCATTCATGGACTTTTTTATGGGTTTAATATTTTCAATTTTATTGTTTTGGAAGCATTTTCTTCCTTGGGTTTCATGATCAGTTTGCAGATATATGAGTATGGAAGTTCATGTAAAATGGAAATTGAAATCCAGAATTGAAGTTATGAGTTATTAAAGATCATATAGAAGGTTAAATGATCATTTAAATCCTTTGGTTATTTTGGGGGAGGAAGAATCTTTATACAAAATTTTAATGATAAACGCTTGGATTATTTTGATGGTTTTTTTATCACCACGAACTCATTTTGTTTTATAATTAAATACTATGTGTAAAAAATGATTCCAGAACATTAAATATTATATATTACATATTTAATGATCTGTTTCAACCATAAAAATGGTTTCATGAACATAATTGTATATATTAATAGAAATTTAAAACCCTTCATCATTGAATGTGATAAATTAACACATCTCAGATGGTGTTTTCATTTTTAGTATAAGAGGAGGGGGAAAGAGAGATGATGATGAAATATTGCATTATCATAAGAAAATTCCAGTGCATTTAAGGTACTATAATTATCATAGCATTGGGATTAGGGGAGGTGAGGAGAGAGAAAAAAAGAATGGAACTTGTAAAAGAAGTTGAAAGAAAAAGGAAGAGAGGTTCACCGCTTGAGTACCACTCCTTGAGAATCTCTTTAAGGCCTTTGTTTTTGGAATTTTGGTGAGACCAATAGGTCTTTGATGTGTGTTTGTGTGGGGGGGGGGGCTTGGGAAGTTTATTTTGTAGAACTTAGGTAGGGTTAAAAGTTTGAGTGGTGTGATAGGAAGAGGGGGCGAGGGGTGGTTTATATAGTGGTGGGGAGGAGGGTTTTCTTAATATTTTAACCATTAGTTTATTATTATTTACTAAGATAAGAAATAGTGATGATTCCATGAACAAAAAAGTAATAACTTCATGTGAGTTATAACTAATGGTTTCTTACATCATCCATGATGTAGGGAATAGTGTATTTATCTCATAATGTACTTATACAATACTTTTCTATTCACAAAAATTCAAGTATTTCATAAAAAACCAAAATATCACCCTAATATTTTTTCAATGTGTAGAATCCGAAAATGAAATCCATTTTTCAAAAATAATTTTCTAAAATTGATAAATTTAATTTTTAATTAAAATCATCATTTAATCAAAAAACACTAACACTTTAAATATTCATCTTCATTTTTAAAGTGCCTAAATTTTATTTATACTTTCATGGGTAAGGTTTCCATTCATAAGAGTCATATTACTATTCATAAGGGTAAGTTACTATTCATAATGGTAAGTTACTATTCATAAGGGTAAGTTACTATTCACCTAAAATTAAGTTGATTCTACCAGACTTCAATTATCACCCTGATCGCAACTGTGTATGTCCGTTTTTTGAAATTCAAAACACAGAATTAGAAAATTTAAGTTTAATGGCTAGGATATAAATATCTCCTATAAAACCAAGTGTTGTTTCACAAAGTATCAGTGATTCATGAAATATAGGATATCTAATGAATTGAAAGTATTTAAGAGAAACATAACATAAAATGTTTGGGGGTGTTATAACCTTCCTCTGATGAATAAGGAAAAAGTGAATACTCTTTTTTTTGAAATTTCTAATCAACTCAACCTTTTTTTGACTACCTTCAAAGACTTTGATCTATTTAGATTGAACATTATTCATAATAATTTCCTCAAAATTTGGTATTAATAAAAATTTCAATATTTACTCAAATCCAAATGAGAATCATTATCTTTCCTTCATTAATTTTGAGTCATTGAACATATATCCCAATATCCACACAATGAATGATTTTATAAAGTTTTGTGAAGATCCTAAAATCTATGATAGGTTCTTCTTCATAAGAATTAATCAGTCCTTTAATGCTCCATGTGGTTCTTCTTTGTCTGGATCCATTCTAATTAGAAACCTTTATCAATACTTCTTTGTCTGTTACACCTCTATCCAATATACCTCAGTCAGTTTTGCTTTCATCTGGTACATCTTTGTCCGATGCACCTCTATCTGATGCATCTATGTTTGATGCACCTTTGTCCAATGAATCGGTGTCTGACACCCCTGTGACTAAAGAAATTTTGGCTGATGAACTCAATATAGTATATCTAGTAATATTTGTATATTTCTAGACCTAATGAATTTTAAAAAGTTTATCTGGTGGATTCATGAATCTTCACTTTGTCTAGTGTCAGTTTGTTTGGTGATCCTCATCTCTATCCATCTGATAGTCTTCTTATTTTTCTCAGTCTGGTTATTTATTGAAATAATAACTCATGGAACTTCTACAACAGTTCTTATAATAAAAATAGTTTTATATTTCAATCGATATTTCAAGAGTCTGTCCATTGGAAATTCATTTAATGATCATCATATCTATTCATCTGATGGAATTAATATTTCTATGTCTAGTACAACTTCATATTTACCTCTCAATGCTATAACTTTGTATATTTTTTTTCAATATAAATTCATTGATTTAACTTTGTATATTCTTTATATGTCCATAAACTTCATTAAAATACCCATTTTGAACCATGAAAACTTTTAGTAGTCATGATTCTTGATACATTGAGGATCAAAAAAACATCATCTAACTTAATATCTATATCTTTTGAAAATGATGGCCTCAAACTATTTTATGTTGAAAAAAAATTCAACACCTTCAATAAAACCATCGGTTCTTAAATCTTCATCTTTTGGATTTTTTTCAACATTATAAAAGATTCTTTTCAAACTCCCCATGAAACTATATCCTTTATCAAGTAGAAATGTCCTAACACCACAATGTCTTATAAGGCAATGTTTTTGATATAATTCTATCCCTCGGTGATAATAATTTTTTTTATCCAAGATATTGATAAACTCCCACTCATTTTTTCCACTTATGTAATTTCCAATTCTAGAACCATTACTTTTAACATCGTCATTTTTATAAACTTTGTTTGGTTTAAAATCATAAGTATTTTTGGTGAAAATTAAAAAATTTTGTACTAAATTTAGTCTTTTATGCAATACGTAGGGCCTACGTAAAGGTAAGTGGCTTATACCCTTACATAGGGTGTTTTTTTTGGGAGTTTTATAAGGTTAAATCCTCATTTATATGGGTTGCGTAAGGGTAGTGTGAATTTTCAATATGATGTATAAGGGTAAGCCACTATTTTCTAAGGGTACATAAATTTAACCCCCTTTTTATACGAGATGCATAAGGGTAAGGTTTGGGTTGTATAAAGGTAACTTAGGAACTGCATAAAGGTAAAATCGAGTTTCCAAGTCTTGTGTAAAGGTATTCAATTACTTATGTAAGGGTAGATCACAATGTGCATAAGGGTACCTACTCATGTAAGGGAAATAATTAGTTGAATAAAGGTAGTCCTATCATTTCGTAGTGGTATCTTCTAATTTGAAAAGAACGTGTAAAGGAAACTCTGAGTTGTTTAAGGGTAAGATAGCATGTACATAAGGGTAACTCAAAGTTTTCAATGACTGTATAAGGGTAAATAAGAGCTACTTAAGGGTAAGTTTGGATTCAAATGACATGTAAGTGTAACCCAGAATTTTTAAAGTGTGTGTTAGGGTAGGGTTGCATTTCATAAGGGAAATTCCTTCATTCCAAGGGTTTCTTAAGGGAAACCCAGTACCCTTACACAACAGCTATGAGCTATGTAAGGGTAAAAACATGTTTCCATTACATAATTCCTATTTTAGATTTTTTTACAACCTTCTTTTACATTTCTTCTTCCCAAGAATGTATCTATAACCACTTTTGATGATTTTAAAATCCTAAAATCTTAGGAGTTAATTCATTTCACTTGTTTAAAATTCCTAACTCATTTTAATAAAAAAAATTAAATGCTCTATTTTCAAGATTTGGGTAAAAGAAAAATTACATGGTTAATTTAATTCATGGGGTCTAATGCTATGAACCCTCACATGGTTTTCCTTATAAAAAATACCTAAACCTTTTCACCTTTTTTGTTATTATCTCAAGTCTGGGATGTCTAGTAATTTATTTTTTCAAGATTGGGGAAGCTTTATTTGATCAATTTTAGTTCTTATTCTAGTTTCTAGGGGTGTTAGAACCCTCACCCTCTCTTTTATATTATTTGGTGTAGTGTTTAAAAAGGGATAATTTCTGGGAATTCGTTTCCATGTTAAATTTAAAAAAATATTTCTGGAGGAATTGAATAAATGTTTCTTAAATTATAATAATCTAGAAATTATCATTGAATGAAAAAAAAAATAATTATCATGCTTAACTCATACTATTCTAGAGAGATATAATATTATCGCATGTGAAATTATAATTAATCTTTAATTAAGAAAATGTTAAGAACATTATATGGGTCAAATAGAGAATTTCAAAATATTCCAAGAGAGATAAAGTGTTATCACATAATGTGTTTTTTATTTCTTTTTGGAAATAAAATAATTGAATCAGTTAAATGAGTCCTTGGAGAGAAATTTGAACTAAAGAACATATGGATGTAATTTGGATGATGTTTCCTTGCTTAACCTTGGAGTTATTCATCAACAACCTTAAGGTAAGAATCTATTGACTTTAGTGCATGTTTTATAAGGGTTATTGGAATGATCATTGGCATGTGCATGTAACCCTAAAAAACCTATGTTTGATTCTTGATCACATGTGGTGTGTGTGTCTGTGGATTTGACCCGTGCTTATGTTTCTAGAATATGGATTTTCATGTTTATGACACTTATTAATTTAACATGATGATTGATCTATCATATGTATCATGTATCTTATATTCTATTCTTCTATATTCTACAGTTTATCATGTAAGTTGATCCTAATTAGACTATCCTTTGAGAGGGATATACCAAACATTGGTCATTATGTAATTGGGATATCCTAGCTAGTAGGATGTGTCACTTGCTTTTGGGCTATCCTCTAAGAAGGATCTACCAGAAATTAGTCGATATGTACTTGGGCTATCCAACTAGTGGGATGTGTTACATTATTTTAGGCTATCCAATTAAAGGGGATGTGTCAGGTGGATGAACAATGTTTCGTTTTTCATGATGCTCAAGAAGGTAGAGACAATATTCAAGGACCCAACACATATTTTTATTTGTGAGATATATTTCTATTTATATTTGTACCTATTTTAATTTATGGAATACACATTTATATATTATGCACTGATGTTAAGGGCCATTGGTGGTGTCCTACTATGTATTTTACTCACACCCAACTCGAGCATTTTAGTTCACTTAAAGATTTAATGACTATGGATCTAGTGAAGGGAAAGGGCCATGTGGTGGTTGGTTGAGCAGGTGGAGTATAAGGATATAAACATTTCTAGATAGAGTTTGAGAAGGACATCTGCTACTGCTTTTATCTACTAGATTACCCCATACCTTGGATACTATTTTTATATTTGGTTTATTTATACATAATTCCATACTAGTACTTCATGGGTTATATTTATATATGCTTATACTCTAATAGTTTTTATTTTATTCATTATTTTTTGATTATCTCTATTACTTTTGGTTATATACTCTAACGTCAACCTAAGAACAAGGGTATAATATCCCCATTGATGAACTTAAACCCTAATTTCTAGTCAGAAACCTCTTTATTATATGTAGGACCACACGAGGTTATGTGACACCCTAGATCAGAACCTGATGGTTTGGGAAAGGGCATTACAAAATAGTATTTGAGTACTAGGTCCACTAACTTATTTCTTCTATTTTCTTTGATTTGGAATATGGAATATAAGAAATAAGATGGTTTGGACTCTAATAGGGGAACAATGATAGTGCCTGACCAACACTTTATTATGGACCTACAAGTTTCCATAAAGTGGTGGAATTATGTTTTTTCTATTTGATGTTACCATTGATAAAATTCATCATGGGTGATGCACATGACATTGATATGTGATTTATGGGTTTTGGTGTGTATTAATGCATCATGCTAGGAATGTAGGTTCAGATTCCATATATTATTTTTTTCTTATATTATATAGATCCCAAATAATTAAATGCCTATTGAAATTATGATATTTTTCTGGTGAATTATTTCTTTCATTATTTCTTTTAGTTTATTTTGTTCTATGACTGAGTGTATATGTGCAGATATGACTAATGTGTAGGTACTAGAGGCTTGACTTGGGTTTTGGGTACCACTTAAGTGGTTAATTCTTGTACTTATGGGTATCCTATTATCTCAAACCTTATTATAAACTCTTGAGTGTGCCTTTTTGGTTTTTGGTTTTCTTGTTTAATATATTTTATTTCTCTAAGGTTGTTCAAGAAAGACTGCTAGAAATAATTCTCAAGTATCATAAGTCATTAGAGGGGGATAATAATAAAATTTTTATTTTTATAAACCCTTATTGGTTTAAAATCATAAGTTTTTTTTGGGAAAATTTTAAACATTTCATGTAAATTTATACCCTTACTTAAGTTATATTCCCTATATAATAGTAAGTACCTTCTACCCATATAAAAGGTCATTTTTTGAGAGTTACATAAGGGTAACTCCTCAATTACATGAGTTTTGTAAGGGTAGGGTGGGGTTTCAATATATTGCATAAGGGCATGCCTTAATTTCCTAAGGGTACGTCAAGGTAACCTCTTGTTTATACCAATAGCATAAGTGAAAGGTTTGAAATCTATAAAGGTATATTAAGAATAGTGTAAAGGTAAAGGAGAGTTTCCAAGGCTCACTTAAAGGTTTTAAGTTCCTTATGTAAGGGTAGTTCACAACATATGTAAAGGTACTGACTAGTGTAAGGGTGATCTATAACCATATAAAGGTAGTTCCATCACTGTGTAAAGGCATCTCCCTATTTGTAAAGGATGCATAAAAGTAACTATGAGTTGCCTAATGGTAATATAGCCCGTGCATAAAGTTAACTTAGAGTTTTCAAAGGTTTAATATGGGTAAACAGAAGTTTCATAAGGGTAGTGTATGGATTCACATGATGCATAAGGGTAACCCAAATTTTTCAGAGTTTGTGTAATGGTAGGTCTACATTGAGTAAGGACAAGTCCTTTACAAGTGTAGCATAAGGGTAACATAATACCCTTATGTGACACCTAATAGATACATAAGGGTAAAACCATGTTACCCTTACATAATTCCTATTTTGTATAAAATTATTTAAAAACCTTATTTTACATTTATTCTTCCCCAAAACACATTTGTAACCAATTTTGACGATTTTATAAGACTAAAACAATGGGTGTTAATTATTTTTACTTGTTTAAAATTCATAACTCATGTTAATGAATAATTTAATATTCTACATTCAAGATTTGGGTAAAAGAAAAATTACATGGTTAATTTAATTTATGGGGTCTAATGTTGCAAACCTATACATGGTTTACCTTATTAAAATACCCAAACCTTTATACCTTTGTTTTTGGTTATTATTTCAAATCTGGGTAGTCTAATATTTTCATTTTTCAAGATTATCAAAGCTTTCTTTGAGAATTTTGAGTACTTTTTCTAGTTTCCAGTAGTGGTAGAACCATCACCCTCTCTCCTCTATTAATGGATATAGTGTTCAAAAGGGGTAATTTCAAGGTATTCTTTTACTTGTTCAATTTGAAAATAACATTTCCTAATATTTCTAGAGGAATTGAATAAATATGTGTTAAATGATAATAATCTTGAAATTATCAATGAATTATAAATTATAATTATTATTCTTAACTTAGATTATTCTAGAGAGATAGAATATTACTATGTGTGAAATTATAATTATTCTTTTATAAAGAAACTTTTAAGAACATGCTATGGTTTAAATGGAAATTTTTTAAATTATTTAGGAGGGAAAAAGTATTATCACATGTGGTGTTTTTATTTCTTTTTGGAAAAAAATAATATAATTTTTTCTATGAATCCTTAGCAACCATTTTGAGCCAACGAATACACGGACCAAATTTGAGTGAAATTTCCTTGATAAACCTTGGAGTTATTTTAAAAAAAATGATTTTGGAATACCTTGACTTTATTACATGTTTCATATGGGTTATTGGAATGATTTATGATGTGTGTGAGTATAGCATTGAGAAATCTATGTTTGATGATTGATCACATGATGTGTGTGTATGAATCTTTGACTTGTGCTTGCATTTATTGCATATAGAATATAATGATTATGAAACTTGTTGATTTGGCATGATGAATGATCTTATATATATATATATATAAATCATTTATCATATGTGTTTTTCTTCTATCCTCTATATTAGAGCATACAAGTTGAGTCTATTTGGACTATCATCTAATAGGGATGTACTAGAAATTGGTTGACATGTACATGAGATATCCTAACTGGTGGGATGTGTCACATGATTTTAGACTATTCTATGATTGAGATGTTCTAAAAATTAGTCAGTATGTACTTAGGGTATCCATCTGAAAGGATTTGTGTTATGATTTTGGGATATCCCATCAAGGGGGATGTGTCAAGTAGATGAACAATGTTTCTTTTGTCATGGCGTCGAAGTAGGTAGAGCCAGTATTCGAGGAACTCACATATGTTTTCATTTGTGTGATATATTGTTATTTATATCTGTACCCTATTTACTTCATGGCATGCACCTGTATATATTATTCAATAATGTTAAGGTTTTTTGGTGGTATCATACTGAGTCATGAACTCACAACCTACTTGATAATTTCAAAACACTTGTAGATTTCATGATTAGGGAACTGATGAAGAGAAAGGTCCCTATGGGGGATTGTTGACCAGATGGAGTAGGAAGATAAAAATTTTTCTAGATAGAGTTCAGGTGGGAAATATGTTGTAACTTTTATTTAGTGGCTTATCCTATACCTTGGATCCTTTTGTTTTGATCTCGTTTATTTATTTGGAATTCCATACCACTACTGCATGGGTCATATTTGTATATTCTTCTACTCTGGTGATTATTGTTTTGTCCATTATTTGTTGATTATTTATATTACTTCTATTTAAATACTTTGATGTCTAGATGATACAAAGTGTATAGTATCCCCACTGATATACTTAAACCCTCATTTGTATTCAACATCCACTTGTATACGGGGTGACACACATGAGGTTATGTGGAATCCCAACTCAGACCTGGTGGTTTGGGATTGGGTGTTAAATTACTTCTATAACAATAGTAACACTGACTTAAACTTATCAATAGGTAAAAAATATTTTTACTTATTCTCCACCTTTAACAAAATAATCTAAAGGAAAATGGGTGTTACATAATAATTTTTATTAAGTTAAAATTGTAGGCTACACATGTAGTTTCATCCTTAATTCATTAAAACTTTCCCTTGGAATTTCTTTTGTTAATATACCCATATTTTTTTGGAGATATATTCTAGCTTTATATCACTAATTTCAACCTTTTATTTCATGAAATGATAACTAAAATCAATGTACTTGGAAAAATATTTTTAGAGATATTAATAGAGATCATATTATCACAAATAATCTTCAATGGTTTTTAATATTCACTCTCAAATATTCAAGCTATAATTTCATCCAATTAAATTGAGTATATAAATGAGTAGAAACAACATATTCAGATTCAGTTGTACTCAATGTTTCTGATTTTTTTATTATTATGCCAAAAAAACAACTCTCTACCAAGAAAAATGTTCTATTAGATATGGATTTTCTATCATCAAAATAACCAGATCAATTAGAATCCATGAACCCAAGTAAGTTCAGTCCATTAATTTTCTTATACAAAAAGTAGTAATTGATAGTTCCTTTGACATACTTAAAAAATTTCTCATTTGATACCATGTGAGATTCTTTAGGATTATTTTGATATTTTGAAAATAATGTTACAATATAAAACATGTCTATTTGAGATACTATAAGATATAGTAAACATCCGATCAACTTTGAAAAGTCCATTTGATTCAAAATTTGGATAGCTTCATCATTACTCATCTTTATACAAACATAAATAGGTGTAGAGGATTCCTTGGAGACTTCCATGATAAACTTCTTTAATAATTATTTGGAATACTTTTTTGTGAAATAAATACATATATTTCAGTTTTCCCTATCTATAGTATGAGAAATTAACTCATTTCCCCAAGCATATACTTCTTAAATCACCTCTTAATCTATTACAGTAACTCTTCACATATATAATATTTATAACCGAAAAATATTTTTTAATCAACATAAACTATAACATTTAGATTTTTGAAATCTATTACTTTTACATATATATTTCTATCAACTTTTAATCTTAAAATTTTAATGCTCATATGGAATTATCATGTTTTGAATACCAAGCATGAGGAGCCTTCTTCAACCAATGCAAGTATTTATTTAACTAACAAACTTTTATTCTATCATTTTCAATGATGAATCCATATTTTTGTTCAATATAAACTTCTTCTTCAACTTCCCCATTCAATAATGTAGACTTATCATCTATCTGATATACTTTGTATTTTCAATGAGTAGTAATTTCAAGAATATTCTGCTAGTTTTGAGTCTTGTAACAAGGGAAAATGTTTATTCAAATTCAACACCTTCAACATGTGCACACCCTTTTCATAATATCCTATATTTATTTATTGAATTTTCTCCATTTTTAATTAATATTTTTCCTGAAAATCCATTAGGTTCCTCGGATATTTTTATCTTCTGGTCTTGGTAAAAAATTCCAAGTATAATTATTCTCAATCTGATCTACCTCTTTATTCATAGATTCCAACCATTCTTTATGCTCAACAGATTTTGATAGTGATCATGGTTCTATTTGAGAAATCAGTGATGTTTGATTATCTATTATTAGTTTCCCTATCATATGAACTAGATCTTCACTTATTTTGATAGTGTTGGTTGGTTCAACCTATTTTTTCATCTTTTGAAATTTAGAGTTTTTCCATCAATTTCTTCCTCTTCACCATACGATTCAGAAGACATTTTTTGTAAGCCCAATAAAATTCTTTCAATTTTATCTTTAGTTCATTCAAAAGGTTATAAGATTACATTTTTTACAACTTCAATACAACCATTTTATTCATACGTTTCTTTGAACTTATTTTAAATAACCTAAACATCACATGATTCTACAATTATATGTGATCATTTACTCCATCTCATGTAGCTTCTTCTGTTGGTTTCATACCCCAAGAATATTCATTTCTGAACCTTTTCAACAAATTTCCATATATTTTTATTTTTAATTTTTATCAAAAATAATATTTTGAATTCCCTGAATTATTTAAAAATATTAAACATTTTTGTACTATATTTTATAGGGAGTTTATTATACATGTGGTCTTAGAAAACTTCTATTTTGAATATGTACAACCATACAAACTAATTCCTTCTAAAATTATTTTGATAGCTTATACTCAGAATGAATAGCTCATCACATTTCAACTAGACTTAGGTTCTTCCTCTATACTACTCAATTATGTTATGGAGTGTAAGGAGAACTGTGTCAATGTCTAATCCCATGCCTTAAAAAATAATATTCAAATTAATTACATGAAAAATCATTTCGATTTACTATTCTCAATATTATGATATATACACCTTGTTCCTTATCAATATCCTTCTAGAATATTTTTAACATTTCCACATCCTAAAACTTTTATTTCATAAAATTTACCTTAGTTATCCATGGAAAGAAACCAATGAGCATTATAAAGTATAGATCATCTCTAGTGTACTGATGTATCATTGGTCCATAAATATTAGAGTGAACAAGTTCAAGAGGTTGAGTGGAAATAATACCTTCCTTGTGATGATTTTTTTGTGTATTCTTGTTTTTTCACTTCTCACAAATATTCAATATTTCCTTTTTAAGTTTAGTAATATTTCTCATATATTCTTTCCTATAGATTTTACTCTTATTTCCTCGACCAAGATGTCCAAGTCTTCTATGTTACAATTCATTTTCATCTTTAGCACTCAAATAAGAAGACTTACTTGGAAATCTGATTTGGAACAAATTTACACGAATTTTGTGTCCTTTGGAAATAATTTTCTTATTTGTTGAATGGTTTATAATGAAAGAATATCTTTTGAATATAAATTTATTCCTATAATCACAAAGTTGGCTGTCACTTCAAGTCCATCAAAAAACAAAACGTCTTTGGAGTTCAAATTTCTTGATTCAATTTTAGTTTTTCCAATCCCTTTGATTTTGAGAGAAAATTCATCTTCAAATGTAACCACTCCTCTATCATGTTCTCTAACTTTTTCTTAATTTTTTTATATCTCCTAACATATGGGAAGATAATTTATTGTCGAGAATCAAATTCTTCCACCTTTTTCCATCTTTTAGCACAACCACAACTAATAATGTTTTTTCTTTAATATTCCCATTACTAAGTTCCTTTTATTTATCGATGAGTGGAACCTATCTAGGAAAAGTATTCATACATTCTATCAAATGATGACTAGATTGATCACACATTCCACACATCCCATCAACATATTCGTATTCATTTTTTTATTTTGAAATTTTTACCTTACAATTTTTTTTTCAAATTACAGAATTTTTTATTACTATCCTTGGTATTTACCATCCTTCCATCATTTCTACCCCTTGAATCAGTCCTTTCCCAAGTAATTGAGCTATTATACCAACAATTAGAAACTTTATGATCAAATACTCCCTAAAACTAATAATAACCACTAAATATTGTTCTTTTATAATGATATGAATGTTGATCAAAATATTCCCACGGAGGTTCATTAGAACATGTTACTTATTATTGTTTTTATATAGAGTGTTAGTTGTTTAGGAGTGACCATATGATTTTGATTAATTTTAAAAGGAAGTAAAATTTTCACTACCCTCTTCATTACATTAATTCCATTCCCTTTTCATTGAACCTGGAAAGTTTTTTTGAATAATTCATGGAAATTTTTTAATTATTATGTTGATTGTGAATATATTTTATACAGATTTATTCTATAAAAATTATTAAATATTGTTTTAAACTTTATTTTATTTAAAAACATATTCATTCATCCTTTTTAAGGGGGTTTTAGCTTTGGGTCATCTTTATTGAGTATTTCCCAATTCTTATTCCTTCAAAGAATGTTTTACATCATTATATTTTAATATATTTTCTTGTTTGGAAACTTTTATATTGAGGGACTTAATTTCCTCAAGATATCCTTATTCTATTTTAAGGAAATATTTCATTCCATCTTCTTTAGAAATTAATATGGCCTTTGTCCCAAGTTTGTTTTTTTTCATAGAAAACACTCCATGTTATGATCTCAAAACAGATTCTCTATATGTTTCTTCACTTTATCATTATTTACTAATAGAACTTTTCACTTTTTTCTCGACATAAATCCTGATTTTAGTGATTTTTTCTAAGATATATTCACTAAATAAAGTATTTTAGTTGAGTAATTATTATATTATTTACAATTAATACTCTTTCTTATTCTTCCAAAATATCTTTGTTTATTATCATTGGATTGTTTTACTTCATTAGAATTTTTACCCCACGTTTTCTTCATAGGATTGTACACCCATTCATCTTCTTAGAACTTTGACCTTTTGTTTCTTGGGAATATTGTGGTAAAGTGGCTGATTTCTCTACACTAGAAACATTTATAGGAAGTTTTCCAATGTATATGAATTTAAATTTTCCATGTTTCTCGGAGATAAAAACCATTACTTGAGAATATTCTTTATCATATCGAGATTCATATTCTAATATTTTGGATTTCTCTTTTTATTATGAAATCTTGAACTTCTTCATTTATTAAAAATAAATTTAATCCTATGTATTTTTATTAAAGGCAAGATCTTTCATCATTTCATAGGTAATGATAATGTTATAATTCTCATAAAAAGAAATAGTTTCTATATCCTTAATAGCAATGATTTTGGGATTAAATCTTTTGGGAAAATTTCTTGTCAATTTTTTTGAATTTTTTTGAATATAAATATATTTCACCAAAACCTTTGTTATTAATGAATATTTTATTTACCCCTGTTAAATATTCATAAATGGTTTCTTCCTCATACTTTTTTATATCTTAAAATACACTTATCCATATTTTATTATTTTTTACTTCACTTTAAAATTTCATTCAAAAATACTTTCAATTTTATCCCAAATCCCCATACCCATTTAAAGAACCATCAACTTTATGAATACTGTTTTAGAGAGAGGCATAATTATAACATTTTGATCCTTACCATCATCTTACAAATTCTTCTTGTTAGGTAAATTCATTGGTTTATCTGTTTAATTAAGTGAAAATCAAATGGTTTCTAAATCCACCACTTATTGTCTCAGTGAAATAAGATATGGTATCATCATATTCTTCCATCCATAATAGTTATTTTTTATCAAAATTAGGAACGACTCTACTGTTAATTAAATTTTAATTCTACATACTTTCACAATCAAATCGATAATTTTAGCCCAGTTCTAATACCAATTGAAGTGTCTAGGAATGTTTCAACACTAATAGGGGAGGTTTGAATCAGTGGTAATCTTTTTTTCAATTTCCCCCTCAAGAATAAACCTATGAAACTTGGTAGTGTTTATATACACTAAAATTTAAAGCCCGGTCTCACCCATATATAATTATGATAAATATAAAATGAAAGGCACAAATTTTTTACAAGGTTTTGTCCTAATGTAGGGAACTGCTCCTTGCTATGTTTGGAATCACCTGAGGCACAATTTTCAACTAATCTCTATCACATATAAAAATTTGGGTAGGTAATGAATCACCTTTAACCCAAATAATTATGGGAAGAAATCAACCTCGATGAAAATTTTCCACTAAGATCTCTCAATATATTCAAAAAAATTAAAAAGGATATTGTCAAACCTTAATATAATCAACCTTCCTCCAATTAATAAGAAGAAATATAGAATCTAATTTTTTAAATTCTCATTCTACTTAAAATTTATTTAACCATCCTAAAAGTCTCTGATTTTATTAGATTAAAATTTTTTCCTAAGTCTTTCCTAAAATTTCATCTACAATAAACATTTCAAACATTACTCAATTCTTAAAGAGAATCATAATCTTTCCTTCATGAATGCTAAGTTGTTGAACATCCATGTCAATATCATTACAATGAAAAACATTACAAAGTTTTATAAAGATAATAAAATCTCCATATAGCTCAAAATCATTAGAACTTTTTTTTCTAATTATTAGCTCTTTATATCAGATAAAATTCATATTTCTTTATCTACTATGAATTCATTTTCCCCTCTGTATGGAATGACTTTATATATTTAAATTTTCACAATATTTATCTATCTAGAAACTTCATGGAAAAAAAATTCTTGAACCAAGAAAATTTTTAGTAATCCTAATGTTAGAAACATTAAGGATCAGTAAATCATCATCTGATTTAATATCCAACCCTTCTTAAAATGGCGACCTCAAACTCTTTTATATTGATGAAAAATAAGACGCCTTTAACAAAGCAGTATATTCTTCAGATTTTTATTTTATATGATGACTAACCCACTATTTCTATTTCTAAAACCCCTTTTTATCATTCTAGAAATAAACATATTAAAGTTTGATATCATTTTATTTAAGATCATGTTCAAAAGGGAGAAATCTGTTTGGAATATATTACAACTAATGATCAACTTGAAAAAATGTTTATAAACTTTTGAACATAATAAAATTTGATAAAATTATGTTTTAACTCTATAAAATGGAAATATGATTTAATTGTGTTAACTTTTAATTATTTTTAAGGAATATTTGATAAATTTTTCTTTATGTCTAGTGATCATGTAAACATGTTTTATCATATGATTTACTTGCTTATAATATGACTGTTGGATACTATTTAATTCATTTTAAATCAAATTATAATTATTTTAATATCTAAACATTTTTTCATAGATCATTGTATCTTTTAAATTATTTCCATGTGGATTTATTAATGTTTCATATGGGTGGTTTTTCAAATCTGTATATAGAATTTTTAAAATATGCACCAAATGTTTGAAAGATGCTTCATTTAAAGAAGGAAAATAGATGATATTATGGGGGTGCATTACTACTTTTATTACCTATATTATTAATTTACTATTTTTTATTAATTCTAGAGTTTATTATATGTTTATAATATTTAAATTTTGAAGGATATTTAATATTGAAATCTATTTTTAAAAATATCTTCTGCTATTTTTGGAATGTTTTTTTTGAGTTTTTAACTATAATGAAATATCAGTTCTAAATCTTAGTTTAATATTGTTTAACTTAAGGGAAGTTATACATGTTATTTTTACTAACCATAATTTTTTTAATTATATTAAAATAAAATTATTTTATTTATTTCAGTATAAACAAACAATATTTTATTTAAAGGGGGGTATTCTTAAAATTGTTTTAACCTTTTTTGATTAATCTAAAAATAGGGAGATTTTTCATGGGTTTTTAATTTATAAAAAGTGAGATAGGTTGAGTGGATCCTTTCCAGTTCATCTAGCCATATTTTTATAATTTAAAATATCTCAATTTCTTTATTTTTATTTATAATTACAAAATTTTCATTCTTGTTTATTACCTATGTCATGAGTTTTTAATAATGAACTACCAACAAAAGAAAAGAATGCTCTTTATTTTTTATTCTTCCTTTATTTTTTCTTCATTTCACCATGTTCCTTATGAACTGATTTTGGAAAAAAATCCACATTATTATGAGTTAAATAATGAATCATACATTAATGAATTTACTAAAATTATTCTAAATTATAAGTATTATGAAATGAGTTTTATGAAAGTAGAACATAGTCTTTTGAAATAATAATTTGAAAATTTTCCTATAGATAAATACATATCCTCTATTCAAAGTCAAATGATTTGGGATAAAATTATTACGAGGTAATATTAATGCCTTATGGAACATATTTTTTTAGAAAATTCATATGTCTTATGAAATGGTTTGGAAGTTTTAGGATTTTCTATTTATCCAAGAAAAGAGTCATACATTCTATTTTAAAAGTCTTATGAAGTATGTATAAAAGTATTAGTCTTGAAAATCAATGTCATATGAGATATTGAGTATTAAAAAATCATAAAAATTGGATATATCTAAAGTCTTATGGATGAATAAAGTTTTTAGATATTTCTATGAAGTCTTATGTGGATATATAAAGTTACATAAGATCTAAAGACTTATAAAATAAAGTCTTATGAAGATGTTAAGTCTTAAAAAATAGAAAATCATATATAACCTAATGTCTTATGGAATTTATGAGTCTTAAAAAATATAAAGTGTTGTTCTTGGATAATTGTGTGATCACTGAGAGGGGGAGGTGAACCAACGATCCCTTTTGTTTTTAAAAATTGTTCCTTTTAATTCAACATATGTGTCTATCTAAAACCATACCCACTCTTATTTTTTTACTTATCCTATCATCTAATAATGATATAAAAAAACAAAATACAAGGATTTTAACAAGGTTTGGTAATAAGTATTACTCTTTTCTATATTGGTTTGATTTATTAACATGGATTCCAACTAGTAAAGCAATGTGATTAAAAGTATAGAAAATCTCTTGATAATAATAACAAAAATACTCCCATAACTCCCAACCACTAATGATTTCTATAGACCATATCCTGAAAAGTTATTTAGACTAGCATCCCAGAAGTTTTCTTTATACGGACTCTCTCCAATTGAGCTATATCCCAAAAAATATCTAATTTTTTATACTAGAATCCTTCCAGTTCTTCAATGATATTAAAGATTTATCCACTATAGAATGATTATATGATATTCATTTATAATATTTCTGGATCACACATGCTTATGTACCCCCTAAATAACTTTAAAAAAGCTAGTCTTGAGACTTATCTTTAAATTCTTGAGTTCATGTGATCACCATATTGAAGAATTATCTAGCTTTGGCTCCTTCTCTTTGATATATAGTCTGTATTGGGATCTACAAAAGATATTGAAATTTTGGTGTATATCTTATCATCACCTACATGAACATATTTATACAAAAAAATTTTGTTCATGGGAATCTTAATAAATTGCATGATTTAAATTCTTCCATTTAAATCCTCAGTTAAATGTGTTATAAGAATAACACATTTATTTTTCTTATATAAATATAAATACCTGAATGTTGGGTATTATATTAATTTCCCCATTTTAAATACCCCATTAAAAAAGGTTATTAATTAATGCATATAAATTTTTAATACATGAGAATCTATAGGTATGGTATTACTACATAGATGTCATGGAAAACACTTGAGGGTTTTGGGTTGACTTCTCTTCATGTGGATGGACCTCCACAACTCACTATCCACATGAATGTATCTCAAACATGGAATGAAACTCATAAGGAATGACTGAAGGTGTTGGGTGTTACTTTTTCTTCACATGACATTAGTCTTTAATCACTCGTAGCTCTGTTATTACCTATGGATCACCTATCCTTCATGAATTCATGCATCTCATCGCATGAAAATACTTAAATGATCAGGTTCTCTATATTCATCACGTAGTATCAAAAATACCATATCTCAATACTGAAAATACCCTAACACTCAGGTTTCTTTTTTTATTTACATGATATGTAAATACTACAGCTCATTCTAAACACCTTAAGGCTTTGGGTCTTTTTTCTTCAGACGGGATTCAATCATTCAGGCAATGTAGCTTCTATATTAAACATCTGAAGGATTTGGGTGTTATTATTTCTATTCACACCCACATTCCACCCTGTTTCTTCATGTTGTAAATTCCTAAAGAATTGGACTCTTCAAACTCTTAGATACACCCTATTCTTCCCTTTCATGCCTCTACCACCCATTTTAATCTGGTCTACCTATGTGAAAGTAAAACTATATGCTTGTACACTCATTTAGAACACACCTCATGTATTTGTCATTTTTTTTTCACTTGAAAGCATGGATTTATCAATGGAGGAATCACAAATTAGGTTCCTACTATTCATTCATGTCCATGATTGAATATCACGTGATATATGTGATTGGATCTTTTCTATATCATAAGAAATCATCGTTTACTTCATGGATGTTTAGCCAGGATATTCATGGAAAAAATGGCAAAATAAACCATGTTGGGAAGATCCCTCAAGTGAGGGAGGATGAAGACAATCAATCAGGATGATCAAATGGTCCGGATCAGCACGATCAGATAGAAACACTTATTTTTTTATATTTATATAGGATTAATAGTTTCCAACCTCCATGTTATCCCACATAATTTTTATGATATTTTTAGGACATGATATATCAATCAACCACATCCTTTAAGTACCCATAAGTGAGTACCGAGGTCTACTCCCAAACCCCGCTACAGCGCCCATTGCTGGATGCCACTACCACCATGGGCACCCTACAATGTGGTTTCTCCATTACTCCCATAAACTCCATGCATACTCTAGTAGTTTTATACACATCCCACCCCATAAAGGAGCACCCTGTGGGATGGATTGAGATGGTTCACTTAGGATGATTAAACATGTCCAACATGTTCCCCTGGTCAATCCATGGCCTTGGATGGCTAGTGGGTTGGCCCTTATTTTTTATTCAAGGAATATATAAGATTTATCCAACCATTATAAAATATAATCTTTCTCAAATTCCAATCCTATATAAAATATCTTCTTCATGCAAAATGTAAATTTATTTTTCATGGAAAAATTTAATTCTTCTTCATTTCATGAAAATAAATATTTTCATGGTGTTTTATTGTTGTATGAATTGTGTATTTCTTCTTTTTTCACATATCTTTGATAATAAAGAATACATTTAATAATAAAAACAACTAACATGGAAAATTTTACAAGAATAAAATCCAATTTCAATTCATGAATCTATAATAATTCTCCAAGCATCACCACTTCATCCGCAAACACATATTGACTTATTAATAACAAATTCAACTTAGGCTCAACAATCCCCCACTTTTCATTTAGTTTTCAATATCAACACACATAATTAAAGTAAATATATCATGTAATACTTCTCCCCTTTATTGAAAATTAAATGAAAAGGATAAGTTAATTCTTTGTTTTATAAAAAACATGATCTTCTCCCTTATATGAAAATTTATTGATCACTTTAAAGAGAGGAATGATCTGACATTGTTTTCTTAGAAATGAGCCTTTATTTAATGAAATTTAAGTCTACATAAGATAACCCAGTGTAGAAAATAAATGAGATATAACCAAGGTTGTCTAAAATTTCCATAATAAAAATCACATGTGAGACCAAGATTAGAACTTATTTATCTCTCAATGAAGAGGATGTATAAAAAATATTTATCAAGAAACATATTCTCCTAAACACTTTAGAAAAAACATCAAAAATTTCAAGTGAAATAATATTTTACTCCCCATTTATATGAGATTACTCATACACTAAATCTCTACCTTAATGAATATATTTGATATAATCTTGAAAATGGAAAGAAGTGTAATTAGGTTACCTCTATTTTTAACTTATTTAGAGATGACCTGAAATTTTAGATATTCATGAAACAAGCCTTGATAGCATCTCATTTATGTTTGATCCCACTCTAGGGGTTCAATCCTTTATTATCATGAAAATTGATGAAATCCATGATGAGAAAACAATTCTCCTTAAATTACCTGCATGTTATCTTATAACACCTAAAAATTATTGGGGGATAAGGAAGAACCATAATGATTCTTAGTTAGATTAATAGGTCTGAGATTTGATTCTCAAGTCATTTTTCTTCTTAGATGAAGATTCTTCACATTTTCTAAATAATTAGTTTTAGTTATTTGTTCTTTATCCATATTTATAGTCTCTTCTTGTTGCTCGAGCCATAAAATCAATCATTATTTAGAAACATGCTCAATTTTTACTTTGTGCATAGAATCCTTCTCAATATTAGGATTAAAAAGTTCTTTCAATAATTTATTTTGTCCAGTAAACTATGTAAATAATTTTTTTTTCTAAATGGAAAAGCATACTAAACCTTTCACACACATCTTTAGCCTTCACCAAGTTTCCTTTTTTAGGAAACTTTTCATATTCTTCATTAGAGGTGTCTTTCACCCAATTAATGTTATTGTTTATTTTTTTGATTAACTCTTTATTTTATTAAATATTTCTTCCTTTAGTATTTATGTTATTGAACAGTTCAAAATGGTCCATGTGGTGACCATTGCTACTATAATATAAATATACTCTCTTTGGTGTGACACACTTTATGTCATTCTTCACAATCTTCTTGGGAGTTGTTTATTTGACAATTTTTGTATCTTTTTTACATCCCGAGGTTGCCATATCATCTTATTTTATTACCTACTAAATTTTTTGTTGTGATCTTTTTTCTACATAAATAGATGATTTGTGCATGATCGTAACATACTATCACTCATCACAATAATGACCACTTCTGTTTAAATACCTAAATAAATTTTTAATATTTTCATATCTATTCTTGATAGACTAATTCCTTTCTTGTGAATTATACTTATGTTTTGCATGTTTTCTTCTTCCCTTAATATTTTCTATCCCTAAATATCATCATTTTTTAATTTTCACATAATGGAAATTTTTTTCAAATTTTTTTTTCATGATTCCCAAACTTCCAACAACACCAACAGTCACCAAAAATCTTAATTTATTCTTCTATGACACATTCTAGCTATTTTTAATATCTTACTAATTTTGGAAAACACTCTTCTTATTTTGTGATTTAATTGGGGAACATAAATTACTACAATTATTCATATATATATATATATATGTGAAGATATAGAGTATGCTTGAGAATATTTATTTACCCATGTTTTTCCATATTCTAAAGTTGAATTTGAACTAGTAGTGAAAACAACATTAGTACTCATAGATTTATCAGGATAAAGGGTTACCTTTCTCAATGAGATTGTAGTAGATTTATACATTGATAATATCAAAATATTATTTCCACTAGATTTAGTGTTTTCAAATATAGGACTCTTATCTAATGAATTCTTTGCATTAATTCTTTTCTCAATATCTTGGGATGTCTCAACTTGCGTCTTTTCAATATTTCTCAGTTTTATTTCTAATTGAAGATAATTTAAGTTGAGATAAATATTATCATATTCAAATAATTCCATGCTTACTTCCCATTGAATATTTATCTTATGAATCTCATCATTGATAAAATAATATTCATTTCTCTTATTTTAAAATTCTTATAAAAAATGCCCAATTTCCCCATAGTTAAATCATTTTAAAGGAAGAAAATATTTAAATTTACTTATTACTCTATGTTGAATAAATTGAAAGTCTCAATAATTATTTTTTAGTAAATATTTTATCCTTTTAGAGGGAATTGGACTCTGATACCACTTGTATTTCCTGAATCAGTATGAGATCACTGAGATAGGGAGTGGGTGAATTAGTGAACAATTTTATTTTTAAAAATATTTCCTTTTTTAATTTAACTAATGTGGTCAGTTAAACCCTTGATACACAGTTATTTTGTTACTCATCCTCTCCTAGAATAATTCTATAAAATAAAGCCACATAACACAAGGGTTTTTTATATGATTTGGTACTAATACATACTCCTTTTCATGTTGGTTAGATTTACCAACATAGATTACCACTAGTAATAAAAAGTGACTACAAGTATTGACAATCACCCAAAATTACTAATACAAAAAACTACTATAATGCCTCATCATTAATAATTACTATTGGTTGGATCCCCATGGTACCATTAGACTAGCATCCCACCAATGTTCTTTATACTAAATCCTTCCAGTTAAGCTATCTCATGAAAATATATGGTTGTTTATACTAGAATACCACCAGTTCTTCAATGATATTAAAGATAGATCCACTATATGATGATTATATGATCTTACTCTATAATCTTGTTGTACCACACTTTCTTGTGTACTCCCTTAATAACTTTTTTAAACTGGTCTCGATACTTCTCTAAAATTCTTAGGTTTATGCAATCACCTTCTTCAAGAATTACCTGACTCTGGTTCCTTCTCTTTGATACAAATTATGTATGAGGATATCCAAAATATATTTCAATTTTGGTGTATATGTTATCATCACCTGAATAAAAATACTTATATATAATAATGTGGTGAATGGGAATATCAATAAATTTCCTAATTTAATTTCGTATATTTAAATATTCATTTAAATGTTATATAAGAATAATACATTTACTTTTACTTCTATAAATATAAATACCTGAATGTTGTGTATTATATTTATTTTTGTATTTAAATACCCCATTAAAAAAGAGTATTAATTCATGCATATCTATTTTGAATACCCAAGAATTTTTGGTTATGGTGTTACTACACAGAGGTCACCACAAACACCCTTCATGTGGATGAACCTCCATAATTCACTATCCACATGAATGCATCTCAAACATGGATTGAAACTCATGAGGAATTCTCTAAGGTGTCAGGTGTTCCTTATTATTTATATGAAATAAATATTTATTCACCCATGACCCTGTTATTACTCAAAAATCACATATATTTCATGTATTCATGCATTTCACAACATGAAAATATCCTAATGACAAGGTTCCCTATATTCATCATGCAATATTAAAAATAACACATCTCAACACTGTAAATACTCAAATTCTTGGGTTTAATTATTTATTCACATAGTAATTAAATACCATATCTCATTCTAACCACCTGAAGGTTACATGTCTTTTATCTTTTCATAGGATACCATTATTTAGGTAGTGTAGCTTATATCTTAAACACATGAAGGGGTTGGGTGTTCTTATTTATGTTCACACTTGCATGCCACCCTATTTCTTCATGATATAAATTCTCAAAGACTCATAATATTTAACCTGTTAGATAGAAAATATTATTCCCTTTCATTCAACTTTAACCCGTTTTAATTTATTTTACATGAATTCAAGTGAAACTGTATTCATGTCCACTCATTTCGAAAGTACCTAGGGTATTTATAAGCACCTGTTTTCATCTGAAAGGTTGGTTTCGTCAATGAAAGTTTCATGGATCAGGTTCTTACTTTTCATAAATTTCCATGCATGAATATCATGCATGATATGTTATTGGATCTCTCCAGTATCAATAGAGATCATCTTGGACTTCATGGATGTCTAGACATGATCTTCATGGATCGAAAATGGTGGAAGAAATGACACTATGAAAATCTATCGAGTGAGGGAGTATGGAGATGATTTCACGAGATGATCAGATAGTCCAGATCACTGTGATTGGATGTAAATGATTATATACATATACTTCTAGCTGAATAACAGTTCCCCACCTCTAAGTTGTTCTACATCAGTTTTTCCAAACATCTGGTCCATGGTATATCATTCAACTATTGCCTTTAATAGGAGAGAAGCAACTACCAGTGTTTGCTTCTGAACCACCACTGGCACTGCCCCATGCCGGCTCCCACTACTGCCTTGTGGACCCCACATGGTGGTGCTTTCATTACTCCCATATTCTCCATGAACACTCTTGTGGGTATATACATGGCCCACATCATAAACTAGCCTCCTGCGGGATTATTCAGGTTGGTTTCCTTGGGTATGGTTGACTTGGTCCCATATGTACCGTTAGTTGATCCTTGGAGTTGGATGGAACGTGGGTTAGACCTTATTTTTATTCAAGGAATATATAGGAGTTATCCAACCATTCTGAAATATAATCTTCCCCAAATAGCAATCCTCTCTCAAATATATTCTTTACTAAAAATGTAAAGGTATTTTTCATGAAAAAATTTAATTCTTCTTCTCTTTAATAAAATAAATATTTTCATGGTGTTCCATTTTTTATGCATTGTTCACTTATTATTTTTTCACATCTCGTTGTCAATAAAGAACATCTTGAAAAATCATTACAAATAACATAGATAATTGTCCAAGCATGAAATCTATTTCTATTTTATGAATCCATAACAATTCTTCAAGCATAACCACTTCATCCTCCAACACTTATTAACTTATTTAAAAAAAATGAAACTTAGGCTAAATATAAAGTGCTATAGAATTTAAAGTATTATGTGATTTTGTGTGAATTAAATGTATTTCTTTAAAAAATCCAAAACTTGCCCTATTTTTCTTATTTTTGTATTTATATTTACTATATGTTATTATTGCATATATTCTTTTATTTATTTATCATATAATTAATTTCTTATTATTTTGATTCCATGAAATTTATATTAGAAGTATTTTATGCATAAATAAACTTAAATCATCATAGATGAAGTGTGTATAAATATTTTCTTTGTATACTTACAATAGTAAATTGGAAAATTGAATATTCTTGTATTTGTTTTTGAAAATTGTTAAACATAACTATCTTGAAACAATATGAAATATTCAAGTCTGATTGAAATTGAAAAAATCACATATTTTAAGGGTTTATTTATTTATCATTAATTTATTGTTATAAATTTTTTATTTTTTACTATTATTTGTTTTAAAAAATGTCAAATCTTCTTCCAATGATGAATTAGTTTGTTATTTTTTAAATGAGATAATTATGATTGATGTATGAGAAAAGAAATAATATAATGGATATTATTTTTAAAGATGATACACATGAAAATTTATTTTTTGAAGTTATTGTGTATGATAAACTATATAAAATGAGTTTTAAAGAACCATTTAAATGTAAGGAGTGATAAAACTTCTCGAATTTCAAGTGCTATACACATGAACTTTATAATCCTACTATGTGATTCCTTTGGCTGTACTCAATCCTGAAATTACATTTCAAGGATATCAAAGCTTCTTCTTCCTCGATATTAATAATTTCACTATCTAATTGGTTTCCATAGTGTTGAATTCTTCCCATATGTCTCCCATATGTGGTAAAGTTAGATTATGATTTTGTATTCAAAAGTAAGACTGAATATGTTATACTTCCTCTATAAAAGGTACATTGGATTGTTCCTCTAAGTGAAAAAAGTTAGGTATTTGATTTTACCTCTAGGTAGAAAAATAAAACACTATTCATGTTATTCCTCTAAGGTGAAAAGGGAGGGATATTTGGTATAAGGAACCAATATTAAAACATTACATAATCTTAAGTTTTTAGTCAATATTTAAATTTCTTACATTCTTGATGATCTTTACAGTTTAGAGTTTTAGCTAATTATGTCCTAAATATTACATAATAAACCCTTATATTACAAAGTGGATAATTCTAATTAGTATATATTTTTCCCATTATATATAACTTTCGACATGAAAACAGTTCTCTTTTCATGAAAAATATTCATGAATTTAAACCTATCTTCTTCTTTGTTCTTGCCCATCCTTAAACTAAGCGATTTTTTAAAAATGTGGTATGAGCACAAAGAGATCATAAAGGGACATAAAAGTAAGAAATTCTATTAGTCTAGTGAAAAACATGAATACCCATAAAATATTTACCTTTATCACCATATTATTTGAGCATATTAAATAAATCATATTTTCATGAAAATACAAACCTTTTTCTCAAATAAAACCTTTAAAATCCTAATAAGAAAATATAAATCCTTTTAGAAAGATTAGAGTATTACATTCATAACCCGTGTCAGAAATAACTAGAGCCCAGTTAAATCTATAGAAGAAGCCACCCTTATTAACTCCCTTCTTCTTTACTATAAGGAAAAGGAATATTACCCAATTTATTGGAGAGCTATATTTGGATCACCGATTCATATAAGCTATATTGGGCTCACCTTCTTGTATAAGAGGTATCAGACTCACTCACTTGTATAATCTATATTGGGATCACATGTTCATCATATATAATTATCAGGTATCATATCATGAATAAAAAATTTCAAGCTCGTACCTATTCATCATAAAAACCTTGAAAAAAATCCTTTGAACCCAATAGAAAATATTTTTAGATATTAAAATACACTTTCCTCTTAAAAATGAATTTTCAAAACTAAAATACCCAGCACAAAGGGAAAGAGGGTTTTTATTTGAACAAAATAATAAAGCTAGAAAAGGAATCCAAAACATAAAATAATGGTTGTGGTAGAGGAAAAAATTGTTAATGTTGTATATGTTACAATTAAACATTTCTTTTTTTCTTTATATCAAATCATTATGTATAAAATATGTAAAAAAATTCCTTTTGAATTTTTTTGAAGGAAATTAAAAATTGATATAATATGTCATTTATAATTCATTTTTTCCATATGAATACATTCATAAAATATTCTTAATAAAATGGGCATGGATGAAATGTATTTATAAAATATATCTTTAAACCATTTAAAATGGGAGTTTTAATGTAAATTTTCTCTTACCTTGAGTCCAACTCATAACATACATTATTTATCTTCCCAAATAAAAAAATTATGTTAATTATTTACTTAATAAAAATTTTCAGGTTAATTTTTCTATTATTTTTTTTAATACCATGTTATATTCAATTTCTTAATTAATTAATTTTATGTTATAAATTTTTATGATATTCAACACATATGTTAAAAATGACTTAGATAGGTCAATTATGGTCAACTAGGTAATGAATTAATATATCCAAAATAATAATATTGAAATAATTATAATTTATATATATCAATTATAATTTTTAAACCAATGATGAAATATGGTTATAAAAAATGAACTACATTTCAATCATGGAGATGGTAGGTTGTACATACGTACACATGAGTAACGTTTAAAATTTTCAATGTTCATGATATAAAAAAGATAAGTATTTTTTTATACTTCTATAATTTCCGTTATATAATAAATGACATATTATTTATCAAAATACACTCATTTATACTATCCATGTGATGTGTTGATGAAAAATAAATCACATAGCTTTGTGGAGGTGGTAATCCTGACATACACATGAACGACGTTATCATTTTTAAATAAATGAAAATTTAATAAAATATATGATATATTAATTTTAAAAAATTATAAATATATCTTGAATTTAATATATATACATTAAACCAATCAATATAATCATCCATGAGAGTAAGTGATGGGAAACAATACACATCTCTTTGTGGAGGTGGTTTTCCACACGTACGCACGAAATTTTTTTTCATTCCCCATTTTATAGTTGAGGATATGGATATAGATTATGACATTACGATAATAATATCTAAGTATATATAATATGCTGATGTTATTATTTCATTATTTTTGATTAATATTTGAAGGATCTAGAATAATAAATAAATAAAAAATGCTTGTTTAAGAACTCTACATCTTCTTTGGATATCCCCTTTAGGTTTAAAACAAAAGCATTCCTAGGATGATTTTATAATAAAAATAGGGAATAAATAACATGGGGATTGAATTTTGGGAGATATTTGGTTAGGTCTTGTCTAAGCTATAGTTCTCAAAATGTGCAAGGAAGATAGTATAGGAGGTTCCCATTTATATGTTAGGGGAGAGACTCACTTGGAATTACATAAATGTTAAATTAAGATAAATTAAATTTTCTGGGAAAGTGAATCTAATGTAATATATTTCAAATATAGGATGAGTATGAGTCAAAATCATCTCATAAAATAATATTTTCAATATTTTGGGATATTTTTTCACCCTTATCTCTTTCTTTTAACCCCTCATTAATCCTTTTAACAATTACCATGGTATAAATTTTTTTTACACTAAAGGATCCAAGAGAGTTATTATAAAAGTAAAAGTGGACCATAAATATACCATGGTTGATATTCTAAACCATATCCCATTTACAAGGACAAATATATTATTTTTATTAATTTTAAATTATTTAATAAAATATTTTTGTTATAAAATGTCATTAATGTTATTTTTGGAATCCTTTATTTAATTTGACTTTAATGACATCAATATAGAAATATAATTAGAATATAAACCTTAAAAAAATACATAATATTTTATAGTGATCTAAAAAATTCATTTAATACTTTAAATCATCCAAATAATATTATTTTTAGTGTTTTTAAAATCACTTATAAAATTTTTCTACTGCCAGTATAAGAACTGTGTCGGTGTTGCATAAAATTTTAATGTAATTATTTCATAAATAAAAATTAGAAATAAATTAACATGATAAAAAATCATTTATACTTAAAATAACCATTTATAACCAAAGATAACCTCTTTCTTACAAATGAAAACAATTCAAATATATTAAAGTCAAGAGAGTGATATTTTGGATTTTTTTTAATTAAAACAAAATAAATTTCATTATCTTGGGAAAATTTCACCAAAATTATATATATTATAATTTTTTACACCTATTTTCAAATTTATCCCATGAAATGAAATAGATGAAAGTGTTTTAATTAATTTTAAGCCTTATCAAATTAGTTTTAACCCTAATTAACCGTTTTTACATTTATCGCGGTAACACAAATTTACTATAGATAATATTAATAATGACAAAAAATAAAAGGGAACTATTTACCAAATTTAGAAATCCTAATTCAAAATAAGTAATTTACTTTTCAAGATTAAATTCACAAAAGTTTCAAAAATTAATTTAAAATCGAACTCATAAAACATGATGAAATATAGTTTTTCAGAAAAATGATTTTTAGGTATAAAAAAGATTTTATACCAAATTCATGTACAATGATGATTTTAGTTTTTTTATTAGATTATTTTTAATCAAACTAAAATAATTAAATTTTAAAACTAATACAATATATAATGTTACTTTGTGAATACTTGAAAATAAAATAAACATTTCAATAAAAATAATCATTTTCACTGTTCACTGAAAAATCAACCTTGTCAGAAAAATACCAAATTTTCACCCTAAGATAAGTTTGATATAATAATTTAAAAATTGAAGTTCATTTTTTTTCAAAATTAAAATTAAAAAATTTACAAATTAATCTTTTAAATAAACCTTATAAGAAAAAATATTTTATTAAGAATAAAACTATTTTATTTTTGATTTAAAAATTACTTAATATTTTTATAATGAATATAAGTATAAGAAATATAATACATGAATAATAATAATAAATTAAATTTATAATTAATTTTACCAATATTCTTTAATTATACCCCTTTTGGAAGTTTCATCCTCACAATTTTATTCATACTTAAACAATTAGGGATATTTTTATTTCGTAGAATTTTATGATTTCCATGTTGCTTCTTCAAACATATTATTTTTCCAAAAAACATTAAATTGATGAATTACCTTATCTTGAAATACTTTCTCTCTATATTTAATAATATGTATTAGCTGTTACTAATAATAAAGCTTCTATTCCAGCTGAACTACTTCGTTGATTGAAACGTGAGATGCATCCGACACATATTTCCTTAGCAATGAAACATAAAATTCAACATTTACTTGAGATAAACTTGGAAGGAAAGGTAACTCAATAGAAAAATGATCCAATTATATCTAGGATTTCATACTATCCAATAAATTATGGACTTAGCTTCCCTTTCTTACAAAAATTTATAACACTTTTCCAAGTAGATAATTTAAGCTAAATATGATCACCTACCTCAAAAGAAAGATCTTTCCCCCAGTTATTTGAATATCTTTTTTACTGAATTTGAGCCATCATTATATGTTGATGTATAATCCTCACCCTATCATCCATTTTTTATAGTCCCAACAAATTCCTCTCAACTACTTCATCCTAATAATCTAGAGTGTGACATTGATCTCAATATAATTCCTCAAAGGATTATATTTGTACACTGTATTGAAAACTGTTATTATAATAAAACTCAACTAATGAAAGATATTGATACCAAGTTCCCTATAAAATCCATTAAATAAGATCTAAGTATGTCTTTTAAGGTACGAATCATTCGCTCGAACTATCCAACTAATTGAGGATAGAAAATTGTACTAAAATTCAATTATGTACCCAATGAATTATGAAGTACTTTATAACAATTATAAGTGAATCTAGGATCAAGATTAGATACAATAGAGAGAGGAAGTCCATGTAACTTGACTTTATCCTCAAGGTAAAATCTTGAAATTTGATCTAAAGTTACAATATCTTGAATAGGAAAGAAGAAAGAATATTTAGTTAATTGATGTACAATAATCCAAATGAAATTATTACCACAATATGCCTTTGATAATCCCATCATAAAATCCATTGATATATTTTTCCACTTCCATTATGACAATAGAAGATTCTGAATTTTCCACTTCAGTAATTATCATTCTTCTTTAAACTATTTAAAATTCAAAAATTTCATGGTAAATTAAAAAATATATCTTTTCATTCCATCCCACTAGTAATACTACCAAAGGTCTATGTACATCTTAGTGCTTCTAGGATGAACAAAAAATGGGGAACTATGATCTTCACTCAACAATTATCTCTTAAAATCTGAATCATAATGCATACATACACTTTTTCTAAATCTTAAAACACATTCATTTTCAATGTCAAATTAATATAACTAACCTTTCCTTACTAGTTCCACATTTCCTTAAAAAATGTTATCTTTATTCTGATCTTGCTTGATCCAGTTTGAAAAAGTCAACTACACTAAAACATGAAACAAAATAGAGGAAGTTCCTACATGAACAGTTTTAAATCTATCATTCAATAAATAATTTACCAAAGGATAATGTTATAAATGTTTCATGTTTAATGATGCATTATTATTTTTGACTCAAACATCGATAACTTTGTTTTCTTTTCCAGGATGGTTATGAATAATCTAGTTATAATCCTTAATAAATTCAAAACATCTTTCATAACTCATTTTCAGTTATTTTTGAGTGAATATATAATTCAAATTTTTATGAGTGGTATATATTTTAAAAATCACTCCTTATAAATTATTATTATACATTTTTAAATCAAGAACTACAACAACTAATTCCAGATAATGTGTAGGATAATTTAACTCATGTGGTTTTAGTTTATGTGATGTATAAGAAATTACATAATCATTTAGCATAAGAACACAAAAAGTCCCTTAAATTAAGCATCAATGTAGATGAAAAATTCAACATTTATAGAGGGAAGGTCCATAACTGGGGAATTAACTAATCTTATTTTCAACTGTTGGAAATAATCATCATAATCTTTCATCCATATTAATTTAATTCATTTTTGAGTTAACTTAGTTAGTGGACCAGATAACCGAGCAATGTTTTTCAAAAAACCGAAGGTATTAACCCACTAATCTAAGAAAACAAAAAATCTATGTAAAATTTTTATGTATTTAACATTCTTCAAAAACATTATTTTTTATGGGGTAAAAAATTATGACATCTTTAAAAATAAAATTCCCATGGAAATTTTTTTTATCAACCAAAATTTGCACGTAATTTTTTTTCCATATAACTTATTTTCTTTCAAGGTTTGGAAAAAAAATCTTTAGGTGTCTTTCATAATACTCACGAATTTTATAATATAATAATATATCATCAATAAAAACAACAAAAAAACTTATTTAAATATTCGTGAAAACCTCTACTGATAATATCTATGAATAAAGTTGGAACATTAGACAACCCAAAGGGAATAACTAATAACACATAATGTATGTATCTATTCTAAAATTTTATCTTCAAAATATCTCCCCCCATCAACTTAAATTGAAAGTTTCTAGATCTGAGATCAATCTTAAAAAAACAATTCAATCCCGAGAACTGATAAAATAAATCATCATTATGAGGAAAATGATACTTTTTTCTTAATAGTGATGTTGTTCAAGGCTCTATAATCAATTAAAAGTATGCTTGAACTATTTTTCTAACAAAAATAAAAAATTTTACCCCTTGGTGAAGTAATAGGATGGATGCAACCTTTATCTAGTAACTCCTGAAACTTATTTTTCAATTCTAAAAGTTCCAATTGAACCATTTGATCAGGGGTTTTTTAAATAGTCTAAACATCTGATACTAAGAAAACAGTAAAATTAACCTCTTGGGCAGGAATAACACTTATAAAAACATTAAGAAATAAATATACATATTAATTTATTATTGGTACATCACTAATCTAAGAAATTTATTTCTTTTCAACAACATAAGCTAAGTATCTTTCATTACTATCTCTAATATATTTCTTAGCTTCTTGGTATGTTATCAAAGGTATTAAATCATTGAATAAAACTACATTAGCTCTATAATCTATCATAACATGATAAACTAAAGTTCAATATATACTAAAAATAATATCCCACTATACCATGGTAGGTTCAATAATATTTATAGGAAAGATAGTCCCATTGATAAATATTGGTAGAATCCTATAAATCTAGGTTGCTGTAATATTTTCACCTGAAGTTTTCACGAAAAGTTATATATTTTTTCCTAAGGTGATATAACCATTTTACATGAAAATTTCTCTAAAATAAACGAATACAAAGATCAAGAGTCAAATAGAGAATTAGCATAATTTGAATAAACACGTAACATACATGTTTCTACTTTATATAATGGACCAACATCAACAATTTTAGTAGAATATTTTGTTACACTTTTTTTGCTTCGATTGTGATGATTTCCACCATGATTAACTAACTTTGGACCCATGTTAGCATAATTACCAAATTTGTTGATAATAAAACACATCACTATTGATTTGATATCTATTTCCCAATTATTGGATTATTTAGGACTATTTTCTTTATAGTCACAAGCCCTATAACAAGTGTACCAAATTTGTAATACTTTCCAGATCCTATCAAATATTCCTTATAATTTATTTTACAAGACTTGGAACATATTGGGAGCCTTACCTCTATATTTTTAAGTTAATTTATTCTCAATTTATTTCCACCTTGACCACTTCTTACTCTTTTTTTATTGAGTATCATAAGTGTTGAAAAATTCCATATCAACTTTCTTAGCATAATAATCAACTTTATCATAACTTAAATTTTTGGGAGGCCAAATCTCCTTATAAATTTGGTTTCAATCCTAATAAGAATAAATTAATTTTACTATCAAGTTCCTGAATAAAATCCAATACTTACCAAGTTAATCTTGTAAAACTTTCTTCATACACGAATACTTAATCATCATACTTTTCCCTCAATTCTAAGAATTGTTTCTCTATCCTAAGATAAAAAATATTCGAGAAATATTTATCCATGAAAATATTCTTAAATGTGTATCATTACATGGAATAAATCTATTCTATTTATATGGAATTATTAACTAATTACAACCATCTATCAAATTCACCTTCAAAGTGAAAAGTGGAAAGAGTTACCTTTTTACCTTCAAAACATCCCATGAATTCAAATATATTTTCTAGTGCATTGATCCATCCTCCAGCTACCACTAGATATGAGGTTCCACTGAAATCCAGAGGGTGATATTTCATGAAATTATCAAATATCTATAGGTTCCTCTATAGAAACACTAGTTTCTCTCTAGCATGGATTCCACCATCATTTATAGCCTGCATAAACTGATCCATCACTATAAGAAATTGCTCAGTTCTAATTCCCACCATTTTGGGATGATGATTTGGAAGAATATTTTCCTCCTACTTTAGCTTCCCTATTTCCTCTATAAAAAACCATTATGAATTGACATATATTAGATGCAATAACCTGGTAATATTAAAATGATATATCATTTAAACTTAACCATATGGTTCAATCTTTTAAGGGTATTATATTAACATTATCCTAAAATCTAAAGTTATCTAAACCTCCTTATGATACCAATTATAAGTACCTAGCCTTAAAATATTACATAATATTTATTTTTAGTCAGGTTTTCAATTTCTTATATCTCTGAGCATATTTATGGTTTATAGTTTTAGATAATTAGTTTGTAACTCTTACATAAAAAACCCATATATTACAAATTGGACACTTCTAATCAGTAAATAATTTTTATAGAATATAATTTTTTAACATTAAACATATTTTATTTTCATGATAAAAATTTAGTACTTTAAAGTTGACTTATTCATTATTTTTACCCATCCTTAAACCTCATGGAAAATATTTTAAAACATGGGATGATCACAAAAAGCTCAGCAAGATACATAAAAGTAAGAAAATCCATTAGTCTAGTGAAAAGCATGAAAACCTATAAATTTTTTACCTTCATCACCATATTTTTTGAGAATATTAAATAAATAAAAGTTTCATTGATAACACACTTTTTTCTCAATTAAAACTTTTAAAACCCATAATAAGAAAATAAAAAACTTTTTAGGTAACTTATAAAATTATATTCAGAACTATTGTTAAAAACAACTTGAGCCCAATTAAATCCATAGGATAAACCACCCTAGTTAAATCCCCCCTTATTTAAAATGAATACATGGAATATTACCCAATTAATTGGAGATCTATATCAATTTCACCTGTCTATATAAGTTGTATGGGGATCAACCGCTTGTATAAGATGTATTGGGGTCACCTACTCATATAAGCTATATTGGGATGATCAACCCATATAAGATGCATCAGGATCACCCATTAATTATATATAATTCCTAATTAAAATATAATAAATAATTTTTTTTTGATTAAATATTTTCATCATAAAACTATTGAAAAACTCTTTCGAACCTGAATGAAAAACATTTTCAGATATCAAAATACCCTTTCCTTTTAAAAACCAATTTTAAAAACTAAAATACAAAAAAAATGAAAAGGGATTTTATTTGAAGAAAACATGAAATATTGTAAAGGAATCCAAACAAAAAATAATAGTTATATTAGTGGGGAAAAATCTTAATTCCGCATATGTTAAAATATAGCATTTCTTTTGGATTTTTGTTAAAATGTTTCCTATAAAATACATAAATAAATCATTTTGAAAACTTTTTATAGAAATTAAAAATTAAAAAAATTTCATTTATAAATAAATTATATCCATATTAATATATTTATGAAATATTTTTAAGAATATGTATATAAGGAAAAATATTAAGAAATTTAATATTTAAAACATTTAAAATGAGGGTTTTAAGGTAAAGTGTCCCTTAAATTGAGTATGAATCTTTACATACATTATTTTTCTTGTTGAATAATAAAATTTTGTTAATTATTTACTTTATTAATTACCAATTTCAAGTTCATTATTCCTTTTAATTTATTTAATACCACATTATATTCAATTACTTAATCAATTAAGTTCACATCAGACATTTTGATGATATCTGGATCAAATATTCAAAACGACTTTGGTAGTTTGACTATGGTCAGTGAGGTAATTATTTAATCACATACAAAATTAAAATAAATAAATAATTATAATTTATATAAATCAATTATACTTTCAAAATCAACCATGAAATATGGTTATGAAAAATGAATTATGTTACAATCGTGGAGACAGTAGGCCGTATGTATGCATGAGTAACATTTCTATTTTTCAACGATCACGATGAAAAAAATATAAGTAACATTTTATCTTTATATAATGATAATTATATCATAGATGTCATATTATTTCTATAAATTCACTTATATATACTATCAATGTGATGAGATGATGAAAATTGAATCACAACACATCATGGAGGTTGTAATCCAAATGTACGCACAGATGATGTTACCATTTTTCAATGAATGGAAATTTAAGAAAATGGATGAAATATTAATTTTAAATAATGATAAATATCTCATTAATATCATATATATATACACACACACACACACACATATATATATATATATAAATCCAACATTATAACCAGACAAGATAGGTGATTTTGGAAAATGAAACACAACGCTTCGTGGAGGTGGTAGTCTACACGTACCGAAAAATGATGCTTCCATTCCACATTTTATGGAAGATAAGATGGATATATACTATTCCATTAACAAAATAACATCTCATTATAGGTAATATAATTATTTTATTATTTCATAATGGTTGAATAAATTTAGTTAATGGAATAATATTAGTTAATGAAATAAATCGAATAGGATGAGTTAAGAACTATAACTCTTTATCATATTACCCCCTTAGGTTTACACCAAATCCTTCAAAGGATGGTTTTATAATGAAACCAGGGACTCTAGGACATGGATGATGAATTTTTGGAGATAATTGCGTTGCTATTGGAAAAAACTAGAGTTCTAAAAATGTGTGATAAAGAGAGGTGACGTGGTTCCCTTCTATAAGTGAGGGGATGATAAGTCTTGGAATTAATTAATACATTAAATTAATATAAATTAATTTATAGGGAAAAATTACTAAAAATAAATATAATTAATATATATATGATTATGTTTCTATATACTCTCATCCAATATTTTTTTTGAATTTCAGTTATGTTTTCATCCTTATCTCTTTGTTTTAACCCTTTTAATACTTTTAACGATTACCACAAAATCAAAGTTTTTAAAACTAAAGGAGTTAATAAAGGTACTATAAAAATAAAAGTGACACATAAATGGAAAATGGTTGATATTATCAACCATATACCATTAAATTTTCCAAATATAATATTTTTAGGAATTTTAAACCATTTAATAAAATACTTTATATTATAAAATATCATTAATGTTATTTTAGGAAGTATTCATTTAATTTGAATTTAATTACATCAAGATAGTAATTTAATTAGAATATGAACCTTTAAAAAAATACCTAATATTTTATATTTGTTTGTATAAAATTATTGTAACACTTTAACTAATCCAAATTATATTACTTTTACAGTTTTTCAAATCATTTACTTGGGTTTTCTACTACTTGCACAATAAATATATTGGTATAGTGTAAGAATTTAAGGTAATTATTTGATTATTAAAAATTAATAATAAATTTAAATGATAAGAAATAATAATTTATAATTAAAATAACCATTTATAACCTATCATATCTTCATTTTATCCCTACGATAAAAATTTAATTATATTAAAATTAAGAGAATGATATTTTGGAAATTTCTTTATTTAAAATAATTCAAATATCATTATCAAGGGAAAATGGAACCAAAATTCAATATATTTGAATTTGTAATGGATATAATTGAATTTATACATTAAAATTAAATAAATTAATTTTTTAATGAATTTTATGCCTTATAACATTAATTCTAAACCTTATTAACTCATTTTACCTTTACCTTGGTAACAAACATTTACTATGGTTACTATTCATAATAAATAAAACTAAGTGGGCTATATTTACCAAATTATGGCCTCTTAATTAAAAATATAGAGTAAATTTTACAATATTTAGTTCATAGAAGTTTTAGAAATTAATTTAATGTTGAACTCAAAAAACGTAACAAAAAAAATTGTTTTTCAAAAAAATGAATTTTTAAGTATTAAAATGTTTTTATACAGAATTAAAGAATAATGTTTGTAACAATAAAAATCATGAGATTATTTTTAATAAATATAAACTAATTAAATTTAAAAACTAATCCAAAATATAATATGATTTTTTAAATACTTGAAAAGAAAAGAAATTTTTTAACAATAATCAATATTTTTCACTATTCTCTAAAAAATCAATCTTTTCAGCAAAATAAAAAAGTTCTCCCTAAGTTAATTTTGATTTGATGATTTCAAAAATGAAGTTTTTTTTTCAAATTCAAATTCTAAAATTTTTAAATTAACCATTTTAATAAAACCTTATAAGAAATAAAGTTTATTAAGAATAAAACTATTTTTTTTGATTGAAAAATTACTTAATATTATTATAACGAATATAACTATATTGAATGTAATCAATGAATAATAGTAAGGAAATAAATTTATTAATAAATTTACTTAGGTTTTTACATTTGGGTTTTTAATCCAAGTGTGAAAAAGTTATTTGTAACGGATTGTGACTACCATTCAAAAGTTAGGTCACTTTATAGTGGTTGCCACACTCTCACATTAGGATTATGAAGAGTAGACATAAGATACCATTGATCCAAATTACATTAAAAATATTTGTGTTCATATTTTAATTTCCCCTGCTTAATTATATTAACCTTGATATAAATTTAAAATTATTATATATTGGTCAATTTACCTTCCTCTTGACTATTTGAAAATCTCTCCATTTAGAATAAACAATTGGTCTTCAAACATTTTAGTTCACCAACTCAATATATTTATTCATCTTAATATTCAACAGTTTATGGATCTTGTTTACCATTTTAGCTTTATGAAATGTAATTTTTTTAATACTTTCATGATGTAGCTTAGATTGATTACTATGGATTTATATTTAATTAACTTAACCATGCTATTTTTCCACAAATGACCTTGTCTCAAATTATATAATTTATTTTCCTCCATGATCATAGAGAAAGTATCATTATAATTATGGATTTGAAATAGATTTATTCTTATTCTCTATAACTTCATAAATATTATTATATACTTCAACATACTAGGAAAAAACAATCTTTATGAAAGATTACTTCATTCCCATTTTTAGAATGTAGATAAACACTATGGACATTATATTTCATCCCATTGATTAAGAGAACATCAATGGATTTATTCTTAACAATCTTGGTGAATCCAACTCCTTTGAAATAGAGTGATCTATCATTGATAAATGTAACAACTACTCTATCATAAATTTGGATTTCATTGAAGATATATTTATTTCCATACATGTGTAATGAGTAACCAATATCAAGTATCCAAGGCCTCTCCCATTTTCTAGTTTTGTATGCAACCTCAACAACTATTTCTTTTTTGGATTATTCATCCTCTTAATAAATTTTGAATTCTTCTTTTCCTTTAATCTGTTAGATAGATACTTGAAACTCTTTTTGGAACTATGTTCAAATTTATTACATCTTCCACAAGTCTCCTTGAGAGAATAATAAGTATTATAAAATTACACCTTCTATTTTAAGTGTTTTCTTAGTTGGCCTCTATGAACCTTCGGTTGAATACCCTAAAATTCATATCCTACATTTGATTAGGGAAGTTCCAAATTATACCAGAACACATATACCTTATGTTTACAGACTCTATAACACTATCGTATTCCTTCAAAGGGTAATATTCTTAGATAAAAGGGGGATTCTTCAAAATATTCTCATATTCGAGACTTATGATATGAAATAAACTACTTGTATTAAATATTATCATGCATAGGATATTTTATTATTTCACCTTTAATTTTCCCTTATTCCTAGTATTAATATTATTCTTCTCCTACACAACTTTTTTTTTGGAATTTTCATAATCGCTACCAAATTTATCATTGTGTGTGTTAATTTTCTTGGGTGTTGTGACAACCTTCTTCTTCCATTTTTTATTACTTCCATAATTTTTATTACATGATCAATTCCAAAACAGTATTTTATGTTACCATTATATAATATCTTAATTTCTTGGTATCATTATAATCATTATCCACTGAATTTGATATTTCACTGATTTCATTGATAGAATTTTTTATCACATTGTGAGTACTCCTCTAGGAATTTTTAGCATCAATCAACTTTAACTCAAGAGTTTTTTACTTATTAATTATTAATAATGAGATATTGTATAGTAATTTCAATTATATTATCCCAAAATTAAATTATTTTATTAAGATCAACCATCTTTCATGTGAACACTACTTTTATCTTAGAAATAGTTTCAACTTTTGATTCATAAAGAGATTTTCTCAGTGAATTATTATCATATTTTAATAATTTATTTTATCTCTCTATTTTATGTTTTACTTCAAGAAAAAAATGATCTATTTTCAATTAAAAAACCTTTGGTGTTTTCTAATAATTGATTTCTTTCTTTTTACTACTCCTTTATTCTCCTTCTTATTCAATAGAGGGATCTTTAGGTTGATTTGATTTAGTCATAAAGTCTATTTGCACTTCATCATCTGATTCCTTCTGATCTCTTTCACTTAATTCATTAAAATACATTTCCACATGTTTTGATTAAAGTTCATTCTTTTTCATTTCATTGGCACTTCATTTTCCTTTAAAAGACATTCCTCTAATACAACCACAAGCCACCTTGTTTTTCCATATTATTATTATTTTTGATTGATTGAAATCATCATATTATTATTTTTTATTATTTAAATTAGATTAAAAGTGTCTAATATTTCCATAATTAATGAATTTAAATGTAATTTTACATTTATATTCTATTTTTTGGCATTTAATTCCTTTAGAGAATAGATAATAAAGATATGAATTCCTCAAAATCCATGGAAGCATCTTAATGTTTATATTCAACCTCTTAGACTTATTTGGATCATGTTTTTATACCTTTTTTTATGGTCATCACTTTATCATATTTTCCTTTTCTTCTTAAGACCTAACTTCTTATCTTCCCATTAATAATCAAAAAATTATTGAGTTTATTGATGGTACAATCATCAATTCTTGATCTTCAAGGGATGAAATCTTCACAAAACATTTTCTTGAGAGGATTCTCATCAATTTATTCACCACGGTATAATCTTTAAGAGTTTCTCCATTTCCTCAAATAAAGTTTAATTTTTTTGAATTGATTGAAAAAACTCATATACCATTTCATATGATCCTATAAAGATATCTTGAAATTGTGCCTAACATTTTTGTAGTTTTCATTATTTCATGTTCATGTATCTATCAAGGATATCATAAAGTTTCCAAAGAATTAATTTCATTATTTTTAGCCACATGAATTATATAAACTTCTATAAGAAGTATGAATGTAAAATGTTTCATAATATTCCATTAACTTCAATATACTTCTTGTTAAGTGGAGTATAGGGTTTCAAAATTTCAATAAGGATTTACAACATTCTTGATAATTCCAAGAACATCCAATCCTAGAGATAAAAGATATGAAAGTATCCCATCTATCTGTATATGTAATACCTTAACATTGAACATAATAAATAATTTGTTATTAATTTTTTTCATATAATCCATCGATCTCATCAATAAAATATATATGTTGGAAAAAACATAGATATGTAGGAATACATAGAACCACCTCAATAAAACATTGATACCAACTGATTGGTATGAGAAAAAATTGATATAATACATGAAGTAATCTATGATACCAACTAATAGGACCATGAGAGAGTGTACCACAAATAGGGGTGAATCGATGGTAGAATTAAAACATAAAATCTCAAATAATTTTATTTTCATAAGTTAGTGTGTATGGATATCATTGATGATGATGTGATGATGATAGGAAGTCAGAGAAGTAACACACACAATACAAAGTCAAATACAAGGTTTATAAACTCATATTACCAATTGGATAATTCCTTGTGTGTAATGATTTTGACCCAATAAAACATGCTTTAATTTTATTATGAATAATAATAGGGAAAGAAAATGGGTGATATATCTAAACTCCTAAGTATAATAAATAATATAAATTGTCAACAAGTCAATTGATATCTTCTTTCCCAACCTCAAGTGCCTCTGGAATTTGGATCATTTATACACCCTTTTTCTCCTCCTAAAATATCATCCACACCATCTTTGTAACTCTCCATATAATTAATGTTATGATAAATCAAAGTTTCATAAAATTTATTATTATTTTCTTTGGGAATAACACCATTAAATTTAAACATAATACTTTCATTATGATGTGATGAATTCCATAAAAGTGTGATTACCATATTCACAAGATATATAAAAGTAATAAAAAATATCCCTAATAATCATTGTTATATAGTGAATTGAATTATTATGTGAGAACTATATGTACCTATATCTATCTGTATACATAAAAGAAATATTTTTTAATGCCTACAATTATTATGACATGAGTTTTGAGTTTTTATTTTAGCGAGACACTGAAATATCACAAGATAGCCACTATAGTGTGAACTAACCCTTTACCAAATTATAGGGAACATTCTGGTTTTAGTAAATTTGGATTCCAAATAACATAACACCAAAAAATCATGGCCTCATTATCATGATGCAATGAATACACACAACTCCTTAGGTAAATGTGTCATGACATAATTCATTATTAACTGGCATTGTGATCCTTCACCTAATTTCCTCCATGGTGCAATCCAACCTACTGTGGCATAATATTCATCATTAGAGTGCCATTATTTATTAAAAACACTCCTATAATAGTGAAAATGTACCCTTCACACCATGATTTTATTCATCTCAATAAAAATTAGTTCCTTTGAATCTTCTATCTACTTCAAAGAGTATCCAACTCAACCATGAGCATGTTTTCAATAAATACATTATAAAAATTCTTCAAAAACCCATGAATTAATTGACTTAATAAATTATCCATATCATTACCCCAATATAAATTTTATTTACACACAATATGATATGATAAAATGATGTTTTTTAGAGAACTCCAACTCTCGGTGTGATATCAATGTCATATTGACCATGTCGTGATTGAGATCAACTCACACATAACCTAAATCAAATAACTTCCTAAGGGGATTATCCAAATTTATCAACAACCACAAATCATTAAGGACTATTTAATATCCATATAATATCCAAGGTAAATTTAAAATGTAAATGAAGAAACCACCTAATATGATCTTTTTTCAATAAATAGAAAGATAAATTTTGTTTAAAATAACTCTCAACTGTGATAAATGAAGGTAAACCCCATGAATTTTTTTTATTAAATCCTTTATACAATTAGGTGTCATTTTTTTATATATTTTACACATTATTTACTATTATATATTTTTCTGGGAGGTTTTTGATGGTGTATATGATAGATAAACTGATGAAAAAATGACACAAACAAGGTTCTAAGAAAAGAGGTAAAATTTGATGGTTATTGTTTTTTACTAATATTAATGTCTTATTTTATCTACCAAGACTCAAAAAAGTAATTCAAAAGTGTTTTCAAGAACCCATACCAAGAATAAATAATCATTTTAATGCAATAAAATCTATAAAATTGAACCAACTAATGGTTATAAAAAATAACCTGGGAAGGAAAAGGAAAACATTGAGAAAGAAAATTTAAGAGAGTTTGATTTAAAGGTTAAAAATCATGATAGAACATTTTTTATTTTTAGTTAATTATATTAGTACATGACAAGGGACAATTTTTTTTTTAAAAAAAATCAAAAAATAAGTTATTAGATTAATGTGGTTTTATAATGATAATGAACATAAATTTTAAGTCTATTGAAATAAAAATATTCATGGATAGAGATAATTTTTTTACAAAATATTATCAATTTATGGGATGAAATAAAATTTTAAAAGTGAGATTCAGATATGCAACTAAATAAATAATTTAGTTTTTATTGATATTATATGTTCAATTAGGGGGAATCATGATTGAACCCCTCAAAAAACCAACCCAGGTAAATGATGAGACTAAACATTCCATCCCAAGATCTACTCTAATGGGGAAGGGTGTGATGGATAGTAATGAGATAACATACTCACTCATGTAAGAGATATATGGATAAATGAACCTATAATATTAAAAAAAATGTAATCATATAACCATGTGAAGAAGTGCTATTACATTAATGCATTTATTCCATAATAATCTATTGATCAAAACAATATCATAAATCAACCAAACTGAAAAACTTTTAGGTACATGGATAAAATTTTAACCAAAGTAATTAAACAAGCCTTCCCAATTTTGAGAGATCAAACAAAATGAATCTAAAAAAATTTATTAAAAAAATACACCAGTTCCACATACACTATTGTTTTATACTAAGAAAAATTAATTTTTATATCCACAAAAATATTATGATACAAGTTCCCGTACCTGAAGGGTTATAAAATTTCTTTATCGGATATAAAAAATATTAAAAAATACTAAATTTTATACCCATGAATGCATAGTAATAATGTGATGAAATAATAATAATCAATCCAAACCTATCCTTGATATACTATTCAAGGTAAAATCATTATCATGAAATCAATATAAATTCTATGTTCACATTTTGGAACTATTCAAAAAACTAAATCATTATTGGGAAATGATGGAAGCACTGATTTACATAGATGAATTTGTGTTTTGTTTATTAAAAATTGAATTTAAGTGACTTATATATTTTCTATAAATAAGGATGGAGTTTTATATATATTTAAAGGATACAATTGTCTGATAAAATGAAAAAACAAGGAATGGTGGTAGATCATAGTTTGAAAGAAAGCAATTTTGAATTTTAGGAATTTAATGTTTAAAGGAAATTTTATATAAACTATTTTGATGTGTGTTATAGAATCAATTGATGAAAATGAAATCAATTTTGGGATGTGAATACTAGTTTAAGGTTATTGGAAGTTCATGAAGAAGATTTATGTTTATTAGAATTACGGTCAGCAGTAGGAGGCTGGACCAAGTGTATAGATAGCGACAATTCATCTCTTCATCGGTAGTACGACCATATTTAGTTGTTTCTGATGGATTTGGTGGCCTAGAACCAACTACTTTTTAATTTATTCACTAATAAATATCTTATCACATCTTGATTATTCTTCTCTGTGAAAATTCACGTGATGATGTCCTAAGGATAGTTTTTGTACTAAAGGGTCATAGTGGATCCTTGCTATGATGATAACTCGGAAGTTCCATAACACTATTCTTGAATATATTTTCTATGGCTGGATAATTTTTTTTGATGGACACAAATAATACAGGCCATTAGGGGTGAGTAATCATGAAACTTTGAGGAACCTTCTCATGGTGCGCGCCATTGGTGATATCTAGGAGGATATTATGAGAACAAAACCCGCCAGTAGGAAATACACATTTCATAATGTCATTGGATGTTCCTATATGTGGATGTGTGTATTGGTCCTTGGACTATTAGATTATTATTAATGGGTATTACAACCTGTGCACTTGGATGTATTGATGAAAACTGTGATGAAACACTGTTTGCAGTGAGGTAGGATATATTGGGTGCGTCATGAGTAATAATGCATTAATAGATAATATGTGAAAGGATTTGTCCCTTCTGTTCAATAACAAAATTTGATATATTAGTCCCATTGATGGAATTGATATAGCCTAAATAAATCCATGGCCATGGTGAAGAATGGGAAAGTTCAATTCTGGGAAGTCAAAGAAAGAATAATCTAGCACATGGGTTGATGGAACTAGCATGCAACCAGCATGATTCGAGATATTGATACAAAGGGATTAGATTACACGGTAAGCATTCATAGGAGGTGACACATCATTGCAGCATCAAATTCCTTCTATATGGGTGCCTTGGTGTGTTTCTATATGCTAACCTTAGACTTTAAGAAGTCTCTTCTTAATTCTAGTGATAAAGAGTCCTAGAGGGTCACACACTAAGTGTTTCCAAATATCTCAGTTAAATATTCTTTTAACATGTCGAATAAAGATTATTCCCGATTGTGGTTTAATAATTATTCAAGGATGATTGATCACATTTATTTCAACACTAGTTATTCAAAATAATATATTATGGGCGAAATAATATATTTATTAGCGAGTAATGGAGTGATATTTATTTAAGAAATAAATAGTCAGTATTCAAGGTATAATATATGTGGTGGAGGAAATAAAGAAAATGGAAAAACAAAATACACGCCATGTATATTAATGTACACGCAGTGTATCTTTTCTGGGTATTTCTGAAAAATAATATTATTCATTTAATTAAATAATATTAGGTGTAATTCGCTGGGCGCATATCAAGTGATAATAATAGTCAACTGTTATTATTAGACATGGGGTCTTACTAAGAATTAAATGAAATGAATAAATACTTTTGGGTAATTAATTAATTTTATTATTCTAAGTCATAAAATATCAATTACATTATTCTCATTAGCCTATCCATTCTCTGTGGTTATGCACAACGGATCTGGAGAAAGCTCTCAAGCCAAGAGAATTCCTTTCATCAAATAATTCTCTCAAGTTACGAGAAAGATCCTCCTCCACCAAATCAAGGAGAGTGCTTTGGAAGCGGCTCTCAAGGAAATCGAAGGCGAACATCACAAGCAAATTCTCTTTTTCACCAGCACCTGGATATCCCTTCAGTGATGTCCATAGATACTTAGAGAATGTGTGGATCACCGCTAAATGAAGTATACACTTTTCTTCTGAAACACAATGATGAATCACATTATATCGTGACCGAAATCATCAATGAAGAGGGAATTCCATCAAGTTAATTCTTATATTTTAATTAAATTAATTATAACCAACATATGATGATCCTTTCTATGGTTCTGGTACTCCCCTATTTTGTTTTTTTCTTCATTCTATTCGGAAGATCCGGTGTTTTATCATCGTGATGGATCTCAGATTGATCGTCGCTAACAACAAAAATTAAAGTTGGGTACACCCATACACACGCTTCCACTGCCCCCAGAACATACAAGTGGTATCAAAGGGGTCATATCATTGATTATAATTATTTAATTTTTTGTTGATGATTTACGCATTTAATAATTTAGTTGTTTCAATTCATGTTAGTCATTATTTAAATCTGAATATCAAGATTTGTTCCTCCTCTTTCGTTTCTTTTTCACCTTATATAAATGCTATTTTATTTTAATTTTGATTAAAATAAAATAGAGGATCTCATTCAGAGGTTCCAAAGGTTCCTGGCTATACAACACTAGAACACATAGTGTGTATTCATTAGTACACGCCGTGTAGTCAAGGTTTAATGCATAAGACTGGTCTTCCTGACCAAGCCATATCATTGGAGTTTGTATAAGTCTTAAAGATTCTATGTGTTGACCAAGGATAGGTGGAACACGGTTTTCAGATTATATTATGTGTGTCCCACTGGACACGGCGTGTAGTCCCCTTGGGTTTGGGTTTGACTATGTACCCCATACACAGATTTCCCGGATGGAGACCTTGTAACGCAGATACTACACTGCATGTGGCCCACTGGACACACCATGTACTCCTAAGATTTCAAACGTACATTTACATGCCTTATCCTTAGGAATGTACTTCAGATGGATGGTGAACGATAGTACACACCTTGTAGTTGGAACTACATTCCGTGTACCCATCCAAATTATGAAAATTTATTAAAATTTATTATTATATTATACAAACCCTTGAGATGTGTACTATGGTGCGGGTGTAAATATGAGGCACAACACATGATAGGTGTTTTATATATATGTGTTTAATTTAACATCTCCTTAGTGGTCATTTCTACTCATTCGGTAGTTATGAATAGGAATTCACCATGTTTCCTCCAAGGTACAAGTTATGTAGAAAGATAATTTAAAATGAATTTATTTGTTTAAAATTATGATGGATGATAATCTCAAGGAAATTCAAAAATGGGTTTAAGATAAAATGATTGATTAATTAAATATAATTAATTAATTCGAGTGTGATTTATCTTAAACAAGAACAATTAAAGAATTGAATTATAGTTTTATTTATACGTAAATATCATTGGATGTATTGATGATCATGATCTAGACCATGACCTTTATATGTGGATGGTTTCTTTTAATTAATTTATTTAAATTATTTTTTTTGGCCTGCGAGTCTTCTCCTCATTAATATGTAGGTCCTGCATACCCAAGGTTATTTTAGGTAAAACCCTATTTTACCCCTCACATGTGAGTGAGATAAAAGAACATGTAATGGATGGAGCTCCCAATCTAGTGGATGCAGCTCAAGTTAGGAGCCAAGGTGAAGCCAATCCAAGGAGATACAAAGGTAGACAGGTGGAAAACTATGAACATGAACCCAAAAGGTTCAAGGTGTTTCTCCCATAGGTCTTGGGTTAGTTTATCAACCACTAGATAAACAAACCAATAGAACAAGCTCATGATCATACTATTTATTTTATTTTTGTCAGTTTCATGGTTTATTTATTTTTAGTTTTTTTTTCACGATCACATAATTAATGAATCAAAAAATCATGCAAGATAGAACTAAAATAAGACTGTCTTATGCGTAAATATTATCTTAGACATGGTTAATCACTTAAGTATATTACACTTAATACTAAAAAGCATGTAAGAAAGATAATAAAATGGCAATTACGTGTAAGGATAAAATTCCACAAAGAAATATTAAGTCGATATAGCCTTCTATAATCTTGGTTAGAATCGAACCATAGTTGAAAGTTCTTAACCAACCCTATTTTGGGTGCTTTCAATTATCCTGGAATTCTAATTCAAGGTTTTGGGTTGACTTGACTTGGATCACATCAAGGGTTGACCGCCATAGCAGGACTTGGTGTAACCAATAGGCAAAGGTTGAGGAAATCAAAAATAAAAGGATTTCTGGATTGGGGAGTCCACTCAGCGGATCAAGGAGTTGCGAGTTAATGCAGTTGAAATTTGGAATGTATACCTAAAACCTTTAAAGTTGAAAGAGCAACCCCATTTGGGGTAATGAGAAGGTAAATATAGATCCTTTCCATTAGAATATTTAGGAAACAAAATATTCTGAATTCAATGGGGAGGGATATTGGATTTTGGTAAAATAGTGGGAGACTAATAAGTATTTATTTATTTATTTGTATCAGTTTTATCATGATAAAGTACTAAATATTTGATCATATTAAATTTTATAAATGATAAGGAAAATTACTTCAAACATATCATTGTAAACCATACTCGAGAAGGAAAACCTTCTCACTGGCACCAATTTCTAGGAGTGGTAGAGACGTTTAAGCGTCATCCTTCACCATGAGAGGAAATATTATGTTCTATAGGATCCTATTTTAGTTGCACATGGAAAAGAGGTCAGTTATTAGGAAATATATCTCTATATTAAACATATGGATGATGCCACATATTTCCAATGTTTCATGCTGTCTTCCATGTCTAATGAACTCTTGAAGAAACATGAAAACATTGATGCATATAGCATGATGTCTCACCTTAAGGATCTCTACCAGGAGAAGGTGAGATAAGAGAGATTTGAGATCTCCAATGATTTGTTCACAACTAATCTTGGAAAGTCTTAACTAGTTGGCACTCATGTAGTTAAGCTTATTGGCTAAATTGAATGGCTAGACATCTTAGGGATGAAGTTCTCTGATGGGTTTCATACAGATCTCATCCTATCATCACTACCCAAGACCTTCTGTAGCTTTATTTTCAACTACAACATGAGAAATAATGAGAAGCGTCTATTGGAACTTTTGATAGTAATCCTTCAGGTAGATAAGGGCATGGGGCATGAAAAACCCACAGTCCTTATAGTGAATAATAGGAGGAAAGACAAGGAAAAGGTTCCAAGGGTTTATAAAGGGTCTCAATCCCCTGAGCACCACCCCTCCAAGAAGAGGAGGATACAGAGGCAAGGAAAGGAACGAGAGGTAGTGTGTTTTTCACGTGGTAAGCCAGGCCACTGGAAGTGGAACTGCACCATAAGGTGTGCAGACACTAAAGGTGTGTTTGTTATCGAGTGTAATCTTTCCATTTCTACACCTTGGGTATTATAAATGCATGTGGGGATCACATCTATATTCAAATGCAAGAACCAAGTAGATTTAGAAAGATTTTTAGAGTATAGGTGGATCTTCAAGATGCCAATGGCAGAAGGATGGCTGAATTATCCATTTCCAATTACCATATCTCATTTCCAACTGGGATGATTTTGGTTTTACATAACTGTTATTATGTGCATAGTGTTACCAAGAACCTAAAATCTATATCATGTGTGGATATGGATGAATTTATTTTCAAGTTTTGAAATAAGGGTTGTTTCCTTTATAAGAACAACGTATGTTCTAGTGTGGAGCATTTAAATAATGGTTTGTATGTATTAAATTATGAAAACCAAGTGTTAGAAATCGATAACAAAACAAACTCGCATGACTCATACAACACCCATTTGTGGCATCACCGTCTTGGCCATGTAAATGAAAAGCCCTTGACAAAGCTCTACCAAGATGGTTATTTAGGCTCTACTAAGCAAGAACCACTTCATAAATGTCACACTTTTTTACAAGGTAAAGTGACCAAGCCTCCTTTCAGTGGATTGGGTGAAAGGGCCACAAAGCTTCTAATATTGGGGCATACGGATGTGTGTGGACCATTTTTAGTAGAAGACATAGGTTTATATTCTTAATTTATTATTTTTACTGATTATTTGAGTATATATAGCTATATCTACTTAATGAGGTATAAGTCAGAGTCCTTGGAGAAATTTAAGGAATTCCAGAATGAAGTAGAGAATCATCTTGGTAAGAATATAAATATGATTTAATCATATTAAGGTGGAGAATATCTAATCCAAGAGTTCATTGACCTTTTATGGGAGTCTGGGATTATATCTCAACACACTCCTCCTTATACACCATAGTGGTATGGTGTTAGTGAAAGGTGAAACCACACCTTGTTGGACACGGTGAGGTCAATGATGAGTCATGCAGATCTTCCATTATCATTTTGGGGATATGCATTACAAACTGTAGCATACACATTAAACTGAGTACCAACTAAGGTAGAAAATGGAATTCCCTCTGAGTTATGGAATGAAAAAAAACCCATTTTGTCACACACACATTTATGGGGATGCGAGGCATTTGTTAAGGCCTTCTTTAAAAAAAATAGCACCCTGGGGCATGAGGTGTATCTTTATAGTATATCCAAAGGAAATTAAAGGATATTACCTATATAACCCTTCAGACAAGAAAGTCACTATCACCAGACAAGCCATATTTCTTGAGAGGGAGAACATCCTAAAAAAGGATTGTGGGAGCAAGATCAAATTTGATGAAGTTGATGCTCAAGATACATAGGAGTTGGTACAGGAATAAGTTCCATAGGTCATTGTGGAAGAGGTTCCAAAAACACAAGTACAACATAGGATCTCAAGAGAGGTAAGGGAACCAAAGTGATTTGGTTTCCTAGTCACCAAGTATGGTGAATCATTATTGTTGGATAATGATGAATGTAGAGGCCCAAAGCTTGATGTACAGGGAAATTACATTACTTTTGTGGAATAATTAATACATAACAAAAACAGACACAGAAGGACCATAGTATTTTAGTGTATTTGGAAACTTGGAATGTAATCTTCTAATCGTGGTGAAATATCTTCAACATCTCCCATAAAGATCTTTCCCTTTTGGTTTTCTTACCTAAAACCTTTCTTTAAATCCTGGGGAAAAGAAAACATATAAAGGGTGAGCTCAAATGCTCAGTAAAGGTAAGCATGGATAAAATAAAACAAATCATATACATTTGAACTTAAAATCATGAACATAATGTTAAAACATTAAAATCTTGAGCAAAGACATAAATCTTGGAAGTACGTAAGGCATATATCATAAAGGAACATCAATCATGATAAAATAGCATGAGAATAAAACTTGTAATTGTGAAAAACCATTAAGCACATGATATGATTTCCATAGTAGCCAAGGTATTACTGCCAAGACCATCTTAGTTGACAAAGTCCCTTTCTGAATTGAGTTCACTCCTCGTTCTAGTCCTATATCACTGAACCGGATTAACTTACCGTTTCAGCCATGTCTATCTCATGAGATATAAATCTTTACCCAATGCATTGGAGGGAGATATAGGTCCCAAAAATCTCATAATGAAATCATTCTTACGTGTTCCACAACATAAACATAAATCATTAATCATAACCCAAAGAATAAAATGGGTTTCATAAACATCATCCCATCATAACATAATCCATATAAAATAAATGGATATCATTTCATCATAAGAGAAGTGAAACCATGTAAATCATAGAGACATTATACTTGAAACATACACATATTAAATAATCTCATCTTAAATGGTAAAATGGTTTTGATAAAACACTTGAAATGAATTCTTGATGAAAATATCTTTTCTTCTTCAAAATCATTTTCTTTTCACAAAATGCCAAGAAATTTTAAAAGAAAAGGATTTTGTTGAAAATAGTCATGAAATATTTTGGAGGAAGCTTCATAAAAATAAGGCTTTATAAAACCGTAAAAAATACTTTCATGCCGTATAAGTTAAAAAAAAATTCTTCTCTTTCTTTTTCCAGAAAAGTCAAAAAGTACCTCGTAAAAGAAAGATTCCTTGCATACCATGTAGTAAAAGTCAAAAATGGGTAAAAAGGACTTTAAATATACATGAAATCATTTTTAGAAAACAGGGACATGGATGATAAATATAACCCCAGTAAATACTTATGAATAAAAAATCTCGGATAAAAACAAGATTGGAAAAGTTATCCCTTACCTTACGTCTGATATGCTTCATATGTATCCGAACCTCCTCTTCTTCGACGCACCTCTTTTAAGCTTCCTCTTAAGGAAGCAGAGTTGGTATTTTGAGAAGACCAGAACCTCCAGAATGTTTCTAGGGAAGCGTAGAAGAGAAATGGGTAGGGGTTGGCCAAGATTCAAGGCTCAAAATGGTGTGAAGAGAAGAGGGAAGGGGTTCCCTTTTTATAAGGGAGGAGAGGGGCACCTTTGGAAATCTTAAAAATATTAATTTATAATAAATCGAACCCCACTTAAAAACCTCAAAAAATGAATCATATTCGAATATTAGATGATATAGGGTCGTAATCTCATCAACAAATAAAATTTATACATGTAGGGAATTTATTTTAAACATTATCAACTTGATTTATCCTTATTTAATCTATTAAATTTTATTTATGGTAATAAGATTCTAAATTTTAAATTATTATAAATAATTACTTATGTGCTGTGAACTATCAATAATTAGATAATTTATGACATTTAGACTATATAAATTTCAATTTATAATTTTTAAATATTTTTTGTGATTTTTAAACAATTTAATAATATGTTATTTTTATAAAATAACAATAGTGTCAATTTTGACACTATTCATTTATTTGAATTTAAATAAAATACACACAGAATAAATATTCGAAATAAAATATTTAATAGGTTCCTAACATGTTATATTATTATATAAAATTAGTGGATCACCTTAAATAGTTCATATAATATTTATTTTACTATTTTTAAAACCATTTATTTGATATTTCTCTTAATAAAATAAATACTACAACATTTTTGTATAATTATTAAATATACTTTTTGTTGCATAAAAATTAAAACTAAAATACTAGGATGAAGATAAATCTTATATCTTTCATAAGAATACATTTAGTCGGATTTATCTTCTAAAACACCCAAATTTTAAAATGTTATATTTATTAAATTATGAAGGTGAAAACTTTGACAACATATAAAATAAAATAATATAAGTGTCATAATCACTTTTATAAGACTCCAAACGGTCATATATTCGGTAATTGGATGATTATGGTGTATATATACACTAAAAATAAGTTTTGGTCAGGTTTGTGAGCCCTTTAATATGTATTACTATTTCAATAAAAACAATATTATCGATTTTTTACTAAATATATAATTTCTGCATCATTAATGTATAAGCTAATAAGGTAATTAAATATCACTTAAAAATTACAAATAAATCACCATGATAAATAAAAACATTTTAGATTTCAAATGAGTATTTATAACCAAATTTATATTCTGTATAACCTTATATTAAAAATACTTTAATTATTAAAGTTTGGGTGAGACATATTTCACTTTCCTTTAAATAAAATAAACTAAAGGTCTTAATCACCTCCAAGTGGGTTATAATGGATTCCATTTCGACCCAAATATGACTTAGGACGAAATATAATCATCCAATTGTATTAAGACAAATGTTAGGGTAATTTTATAATATTATATTTACCCTTAATTACCCAATTTACCTTTTACTATGGTAAATAAAATTTAGCGTAGTTACTATTCATAATGCCTAAAAATAGAAAGTAGTATATTAATATAATTTGGACCCACTGATTCAAAATATGGAATCCATTTTTCTGAATTCAAGACACAGAATTTTCAGAAATTAAATTAAAATTAATCCCATTGTCAAAAGAAAACGAGTTTTTGTTTAAAACATTGTAAAAGATTGAATTGATTTAACCTAGGAATTCAATGTAAAATCATTGATAATGACATAAATTATATTAATTGGTAAAAATATATTCTATTTAAACTTTAAAACTATTCAATATTATAATTTAACCACATAAATTATTACGATGAAAAAAGTTGTTTTTAATTAAAATATAGCGTGTTTTTACTATTCATTAAAACATGAAAGTTATCAGAATAATATGAAAAATTTATCCAAGGTAAAATTTTATATCCTGATTCAAAAGAATAATTTTATTTTGTGAAATTGAACTTATAAACATCTCAAAAACTAGATTTAATGTGGGTGTGCCATCAAAAGGCGGCAAAACTGCATTTTTTGAAAAATACTTATTTTACCTAAAAAATTTATTTTATTCTCATACCATGTTCTAGAAAATGAGTAAGATGAATAATAATTTTATAAAATTAAAAATGTAGTTAATACTATTCATAAAGGCTAGTTTTTGATAATATTATAACCATATATCGTTGTTTAGTGAAACTCGGTATTGCGTACAACACATGCTATCGAGAAAGGTGACGATTGCGTGTAATGAAAGCTGGGTCAGGGTTGCATGTAGTGCAATCTACCTTTGGTGTTGCGTATAACATAATTCAAAACTTATTTCATTTATACATTAAACAAAATCTATACTTAATGTTGCGTAGAATAATTTCTACAAAATGAACTTCAAATTGTGTGTAACACGAGCCAAGAATAGTGTTGTGTATACTGCAAGCTAATACAGTGTTGCGTATAGTACAAGATAATCTTGGTGTAGTGTACAATAGAAGACATCAAAATAATATATCTCATAAAATCTCGGGGTGTTACATTCTACCCCCCTTAAAATGAATTTCGCCCTCGAAATTCGTCGGGGTTATAAATGGTTTACTACTTGAAAGTTTCTTTAATAGAAACCCACATCGTAAAAAGGAATACCAAAACATAACTTTAAAAACTAAATTATGAAATGTAATGGTTACCCAAATTAACTAATCTCTGGGTTTCCACATAGGAGAACATAGGTGAAAAATATGGATATGGAAGAGAAATCTAACCATCGAGTTCTGATGGAGAGTGGAAGAGAACATGGCTATAAAAAATGCAACAATCACAAATCCATAAGCTTGTGATGATCTAAGGTACCATCAGATTCATCGGATATGAGAGTACTAGGACAAATTTTTTGGTTTTCAAGTTCATTTCCCTAATGTTGATGATTTTTTTGTATAAGGATAAATACTTACTTGATTTCCGTGTAAAATCATCATTGGTCATTCCATGAACAATTTCCGCTTCATCTCTTATTTAAAGATATGAAGTTGAATTTGACATTCTTGAAGTATTATAAGATCACACGATAGAATGATAGGTCATTCCATCTGTCTCTATCACAATAAAAGGTGAGTATAAGATATTAAATATACGTAAGTCCATCTATGGTGAGGTTAATCGTACATGGTTCCGAAAATGGACTTGTACTTCATCTATCATACCACGTAATAAAATAAAACTAATTTCTACAAACCAGGGACTTCCTGTAGGCCAGTGGTAGGCGATGAAGGCCTGTCGTACTTCGGTTGTGGGTTCGATTCCCACAACCTAGTCCGACGCGACAGGTTGTCGCCCGTCCTGCAGGTTGTCCTTTTTTCTAAAACTATACTATCATAATATCAAAAAGCTATATCCTTAAACAATACTATCTGATGTCCAACTTAATCCATTCCAACCTTTAGGCTTTTCGAGAATACTTCTGTCTAATCTTAGAGTATAAAGAGAATGATTACTAAAAAGGTCATATAACAAGCACGTGAATACCATCATTTATCCCTCATATATCAAGAGATATATCTTTTTGATTTCATTCTAAACATGTGAATACTTTAATCTTGTATTCTTGGAAAAAATGAATACCCATTGAACCAAACTGAAAACATGGATGCTGTCAAAAGTTAACTCTTTCCACATATCAAAATCCCAAAATTTCGATATAATCAAACCATGGTATCACGTTGTCCTTATATCATTAATGAGCTCATAAATACTATCAAACATATTATTTTCTCCTTATCCATTCATTATGCGCATATCATCTACTTTACAAAAATATTTCAGTCACTTTTCATGGTTACCAGTACCATATTCTTATTGAAAACCACAATTGACCAATACATAGATATTCCAATATACCATAAAAGTAACTCAACAACATTATTATTTAATACAAATACATAAACACTTCAATCCATCCTCTTCAATGATTGTCATGGAATAAGTCCATCCTTGATTTAGAAGTAATCTCTTATGTCAGGGCATTGAGTTGGGTGATGCCCATGTTCTCCACAGATAAGACATTGAACTCAATAACAATCGGTCACTCTATGACCCTTATTTCCACACAGATAACATCTTACCCTCCATTTGATGTATTCATCAAAGTTCTTCTTCCCTTATTTATAAATCTCAATCTTCCTTTATTTATTCTCCTCAACATGCAAACATGCATAAAAGTCTATCTTCCTCTTATTTGATGAATTAGGAATACCACTAAATTTCACCTTATTAATCATATATCGCGATGAATGATTCAACATAATCACAATATCATTCTCTCTAAGCATTACACAATTTAGTTACTCATAGTCACCAATTTTTTCCATTGGATTCCTTGTTAACCGAATTCCTTCTGGTTCCCTCCATTGACTAAAACACAAAAAGAATTCTGTGAGAGGAAAAAATCATACAAGGAAAATAACATAATCAAGGGGGAGTACCTTCGACATCTAACATCTTAGGTTTAATTATAATATCATTACCGTAATTCTAGGACTATAACCTATACTTATACTTAACATTAGGGACATCCCTAGATATATCTTAGAAATATCTCTAGGGATCTCACTAAAGTTTTCACATCCTAGTTTCCAAAGGTTGACTAAACCTTTCCTCTAATACCAACTATAGAGGCCCAAAGCTTGAAGTACATGGACATTACATTACTTTTTCTGAATACTTAATATGTAACAAAAATAGACACACAAGGACCGTAATAGGTTAGTGTCTTTGGAAACTCGGAACATAATCTTCTAATCGTGGTGAAGGATCTTCAACATCTCCCATAAAGATCTTTCCCTTTTGGTTTTCTTACCTAAAACCTTTCTTTAAATCCTGGGGAAAATAAAACATATAAAGGGTGACCTTAAATGCTCAGTAAGGGTAGGCATGGATAAAATAAAACAAATCATATACATTTGAACTTAAAAACATGTACATAATATTTAAACATCAAAATATTGAGCAAAGACATACATCTTGGAAGTACGTAAGGCATATATCATAAAGAAACATCAATCATGATAAAATAGCATGGGAATAAAACATGTAATTGTGTAAAACCATTAAGCACTTGATATGATTTACATGGTTGCCAAGGCATTGCTGCCAAGACCATCTTAGTGGACAAAGTCCCTTTCTGAATTGAGTTCACTCCTCGTTCCTGTCCTGTATCACTGAACCAGATTAAATTACTGTTCCAGCCAAGTCTATCTCATGAGATATAAATCTTTACCCAATGAATTGGAGGGAGATATAGGTCCCACCAATCTCATAATGAAATCATTCTTACGTGTGCCACAACATAAACATAAATCATTCATCATAACCTAAAGAATAAAATGGGTTTCATAAACATCATCCCATCATAACATAATCCATATAAAATAAATGGATATCATTTCATCATAAGAGAAGTGAAACCATGTAAATCATAGAGACATTATACTTGAAAAATACACATATGAAATAATTTCATCTTAGATGAAAAAATGGTTTTGATAAAATACTTGAAATGAATTATTGATGAAAATATCCTTTCTTCTTCAAAATCATTTTCTTTTCACAAAATGCCAAGCAATTTTAAAAGAAAAGGATTTTCTTGAAAATAGTCATGAAATATTTTGGAGGAATCCTCATGAAAATAAGGCTTTATAAAACTATAAAAAATCCTTTCATGCCGTATAAGTTAAAAAAAACATTCTTCTTGTACGTTTTCCAGAGAAGTCAAAAAGTACCTCATGAAAGAAAGATTCCTTACATACCATGTAGTAAAAGTCAAAAATGGGTAAAAAGGACTTTAAAGATACATGAAATCATTTTTAGAAAACATGGACATAGATGATAAATATAACCTCAGTAAATACTTACGAATAAACAATATCGGATAAAAATAAGATTGGAAAAGTTATCCCTTACCTTACATCCGATATGCTTCGTATGTATCCGAACCTCCTCTTCTTCGACACACCTCCTTTAAGCTTCCTCTTAAGGAAGTAGAGTTGGTATTTTGAGAAGAACAGAACCTCCATAATGTTTCTAGGGAAGTGTAGAAGAGAAATGGGTAGGGGTGTTCCGAGATTCAAGGCTCAAAAGGGTGTGAAGAGAAGAGGGAAGGGTTTATATTTTTATAAGGGAGGAGAGGGGCACCATTGGAAATCTTAAAAATATTAATTTATAATAAATCTAAACCCACTTAGAAACCTAAAAAAAACTCATATTTGAATATTAGATGAGATAGGGTTGTAATCTCAACAACCAATAAAATTTAGACATGTAGGGAATTTATTTTAAACAATATTAACTTGATTTATCCTTATTTAATCTATTAAATTTTATTTGTGGTAATAAGATTCTAAATTTTAATTGTTATAAATAATTACTTATGTGATGTGAATTATCCATAATTAGATAATTTATGAAATTTTAGACTATATAAATTTTAATTTATAATTTTTAAATATTTTTTTTTGATTTTTAAACAATTTAATAATATTTTATTTTTATAAAATAACAATAGTGTCAATTTTTACACTATTCATTTATTTGAATTTGAATAAAATCCACACAGAAGATATATTCAAAATAAAATATTTAATAGGTTTCTAACATGTCATAGTATTCTCGAAAATTAGTGTATCACATTAAATAGTTCATATAATATTTATTTTTCTATTTATAAGACCATTTATTTGATATTTCTCTTCATAAAATAATTACTACAACATTTTTGTATAATTATTAAATATACTTATTTGTTGCATAAAAATTAAAAATAAAATACTAGGATGAAGATAAATATTATATATTTCATAATAATACATTTAGTTGGATTTATCTTCTAAAAAACCCAAATTTTAAAATGTTATATTTATTAAATTATGAAGTTGACAACTTTGACATCATATAAAATAAAATAATATAAGTGTCATAATCACTTTTATAAGACTCAAAACAGTCATATATTAGGTCATTGGATGATTATGGTGTATATATACACTACCGATAAGTTTTGTTCAGGTTTTTGAGCCCTTTAATATGTATTAATATTTCAATAAAAACAATATTATTGATTTTTTTACTAAATAAATAATTTCTGCATCATTAATGTATAAGTTAATAAGGTAATTAAATAACTCTTAAAAATTACAAATAAATCACCATGATAAATAAATACATTTTATCTTTCAAATGAGTATTTATAACCGAATTTATATTCCATATAACCTTATATTAAAAATACTTTAATTATTAAAGTTTGAGTGAGACATATTTCACTTTCCTTTAAATAAAATAAACTAAAGGTCTTAATCACCTCCAAGTGGGTTCTAATGGATTCCATTTCAACACAAATATGACTTAGGAGGAAATATAATCATCCAATTGTATTAAGAAAAGAGTTAGGGTAATTTTATAATATTATATTTACCCTTAATTACCCAATTTACCTTTTACTATAGTAAATAAAATTTACCGTCGTTACTTTTCATAATGCCCAAAAATAAAACGTAGTCTATTAATATAATTTAGACCCAATGATTCCAAATATGGAATCCATTTTTTCAAATTCAATACACAGAAGTTTCAGAAATTAAATTAAAATTAATCCTGTTGTCGAAAGAAAATGGGTTTTTGTTTAAAACATTGCAAAAGATTGAATTGATTTAACCTACGAATTAAATGTAAAATCAATGCTAATGACATAAATTATATTAAATGGTAAAAATATATTATATTTATACTTTAAAACCATTCAATATTATAATTTAACCACATAAATTATTACGATGAAAAAAGTTGTTTTTAACTAAAATATAGCGTGTTTTTACTATTCATTAAAATATGAAAGTTATTAGAATAATATGAAACATTTATCCAAGGTAAAATTTTATATTCTGATTCCAAAGTATAATTTTATTTTGTAAAATTGAACTTATAAACATTTCAAAAACTATATTTAATGTGGGTGCGCCATCAAAAGGCGGTAAAACTGCATTTTTTGAAAAATACTTATTTTACCCGAAAAATTTATTTTATTCTCATACCATGTTCTATAAAATGAGTAAGATGAATAATAATGTTATAAAATTCAAAATGTAGTTAATACTATTCATAATGTATAGTTCGTGATAATATTATAACCATATATCGTTGTTTAGTGAAACCCGGTATTGCGTACAACACACGCTATCGAGGAAGGTCATGATTGCATGTAATGAAATCCAGGTCAGGGTTGTGTGTAGTGAAATCTCACTTTGGTGTTGCGTATAGCATAATTAAAAAATTATTTCATTTATACATTAAAGAAAATATATACTTAATGTTGCGTAGAATAATTTCTACAAAACGAACTTGAAATTGTGTGTAACACGAGCCAAGAATAGTGTTGTGTATACTGCCAGCTAATACGGTGTTGCGTATAGTACAAGATAATATTGGTGTAGTGTATAATAGAAGACATCAAAATAATATATCTCATAAAATCTTGGGGTGTTACAATGAACCTCTATTCTATAAGGAAGCAGTAGAGAGCTCAGAAGCTATAAGATGGCTAGAAGATATGAAATTTGAGATGGATTCCATGTATCAGAACAAAATCTGGGTTCTAGTCTATGAGCCAGTTGATGTAAAGCATGTTGGATGAAAATGGGTATTTAAGAGAAAACTGGACATATAAGGTCAAGTTAGCACCTATAAAGCAAGGCTAGTGTATAAAGGATTCAGACAAGGTCAAAGAATTGACTATGATGAAACCTTATCTCCAGTTTCCTTGTTTTAATCCATAAGAATCATACTTGCCACAATAGCTTACCATAACTTTGATATTTGTCAAATGGATGTCAAAGAACATTCCTTAATGATAACCTTTAGGAAGATGTATATATGACACAACCAAAAGGGTTTGTGACACCAGGTAGAGCCAAATTAGTTTTCAAGTTACAGAAATCCATTTATGGATTAAAGAAAGCATCTAGGTCATGGAACATTTGATTTGATGAATCCATAAATGAATTTGGTTTCATTAAGAATGAATATGAGCCATGTGTTTATTAATAGTTTAATGGGAATGTGGTTGTTATACTAGTAGTATATGTTGATGAAATATTACTTATTGGAAATGATGTACCCATCTTATAGTAAGGTAAGGAATAGTTGAAAAAGTGTTTCTCCATGAAAGGCTTAGCTGAATCAACTTACATTCTAGGGATCAAGATCATTTGTGATAGATCCAAGAGGCCGCTTGGTCTAAGTCAGGGTACATATATTAACCAGATACTAAAGAGATTTAGTATGGAACAATCCAAGAAGGGATTGGTTCTAGTGTAACATGGCCTACATCTTTCTAAGAAAATGTGTCCTCATACGCAAGAGGAGAACGATATGATGAGTAAGATCCCATATGCTTCAATAATAGGATCCATCATGTATTCCATGTTATGTACCAGGATTAATATTTCCTATACAGTGAGCATGGTAAGTAGATATCAAGTAGATCTAGGAGAACAAAATTGGACTACTGTTAAGGATATCCTTAAGTATATGATAAGAACTAAGGATATGTTATTGGTGTATAGAGGAGATTAGAAGCTTGTCATTAGAGGGTAAGCTGATGCTGGTTTTCAGAAAGACCAGAATAATCTGAAGTCACAATCTGGATATGTTTTTTATCTCCACAAAGGAGCTATGAGATGGAAGAGTTAAAAAAATCTAGTTGTCACTGATTATACAGAAGATTATAAAGATATAACGACTTCTAATACATCCAAGGAATCCGTCTAAATTTGAAACTTTGTCTAGGAGCTTGATGTGGTTCCTAGCAGTAGAGATCCTATCACATTGTATTGTGATAATACTGAAATGGTGGCTCTTGAAAAAGAACCAAGGTCACATCAATGGAAAAAGTACATTCTTCATAAATACCACCTCTTGAGGGATTTATATAAAAGGGGTGCACTTTCAATGAGTAGAGTGTCTATAGAAGATAACATAAAAAACCCCGTGACTAAAGGGTTAACTCAACAGAAGAATGAATATCATGTGAGAGCTAGCTGGTTAAAGGTTGTTAGAAGTTGGCTCTATTCCAAGTGAGAGTCCGTTGGAGTTGGTGTCCTAGAACCAACTACTTTATACTTTTATTTTTCATTAATAAATATCTTATCACATTTTGATTGTTCTTCTACGTGACAATGTATGTGATAATTTTCTAAGGATAGCTGTTTCACCAAAGGGTCATAGCAGATCCCTGCTATGATGAGAACCATAAAGTGCCATAAAACTATTCTTGAATATATGTTCTATAGAAAAATGATGTTATTTTAGGGACACAAATAATTCAGGCCATTAGGGGTGAGGACTCATAAAACTTTGAGGCACCTTTTCTTGGTGTGCATCCTTGGTGATGTCTAGGAGGATATTATGAGAATGAGACCCGCCAATAGGAAATCTACATTTTATATTGTCATTGGATGTTTCTATCTATAGATGTGTGTATTGGTCCTTAGACAATATGATTATTATTAATGGGTATTAAAACTTGCTCAATTAGATATATTGAAGAAAACTATGATGACACACTATTCTTAGTGAGGCAGGATATGTTGGGTGTGTCATGAGTATTACTACATTAATAGATAATGCGAGAAAGGATCTATCCCTTCTATTCAATAATGGAAGTTGATATCTCATTACCTTTGATGGAATTTATATAGCCTAAATAAATCCATGGCCATGGTAAGGAATGGGAAAGTTCAATTTTGGGAATTCAAAGAAAGAATAATCGAGCACATGGGTTGATGGCACTAGCATGCAACCCACTTGATTTGAGATATCAAGACAAAGGGATTATATTACATGGTAAGCATTTGTAGGAGGTGACACATCATTGTGGCGTTAAATTATTTATCTATGGGTACCTTAGCGTGTTTCTAGATGCTAATATTAGACTTTAGGTAGGCTCCGCCTAATGCCACTGAAAAAGAGGCCTACAGGGCCACACACTAAGTATGTCCAAGTATCATAGTTAAATATTCATTTAACAAGTTTAATAAAGATTATTCCCAATTTTGGTTTAATAATTATTCAAGGATGCCTAATTACATTTATTTTGACACTAGTTATTCAAGAGAATATATTGTGGGTGAAATAATATATTTATTAATGAGTAATGTAGTGATATTTATTTATGAAATAAATAATCATTATTCAAGGTCTAATAAATGTGGTAGAGGAAATAAAAAAAATTAAAGAACAAAATAAACGTCATGTATATTAATGTGCATGCCTTGTAGTTTTTCCGGGGATTTGTGAGAAATAATAATATTTATTTAATTAAATAATATTAGGTGTAATTTTCTGGGCGCATGTCAAGTGATAATAATAGTCAACTGTTATTATTAGATATGGGGTCTTACTAAGAATTAAATTAAATGAATAAATGCTTTCAGGTAATTAATTACTTTTATTATACTAAGTAATAAAATCTCAATTACATTATTATCATTAGCCTAGCCATTCTCTGTGGTTAGCACAAAGAACCTGGAGAAATCGTTCAAGCCAAGAGAATTCCTTGCCTCCAAGAACGCTCTCAAGTTACAAGAGAGATCCTCCCCCACCGAGTCAAGGAGAGCGCTCTAGAAGCGACTCTAAAGGTGATCGAAGGCGAACATCACAAGTGAAGGCTCTTACATGCTATCACCCGTAGATCCCTTCGGTGATGTCCAAAGATACCTGGAGCACGTGTTGATGACCGTTAGAGGAAGCCTACACTTGGCTTCTGCAATGCAATGATGGACCAAATTGGATTATGACTGGAAGCATCAATGAAGATATAATTCTATCAAGGTAATTCTTCTCTTTTATTTAAATTAATTATAACTAACATATGAGGATCCTATCTATGGTTCCAGGACTCCCCTATTTTTTTCATTCTTCATTATATTATGATGATCCGATATTTTATCATCGTGATTGATCTTAGATTGATCATCGTTAATGAAAAATATTAAAGTTGGGTACATGAATCCATGTGCTTCCGCTGCACCTGGAACATATAGTTTCTATAAATGACATAAAAGGTAATTCTTGAATGTTTTACAAAATATTTAGAGGTAAGTCTCTCGAATAATGACTCAATAATTTTACTAATATAGGCATTCAAGGTCAATAAGTTTACTGTAAATCAATAGTGACATTACTTATAGAGTCCCTCCATGAATATGGGAAGGAAGTGTGACCTCAATGATCAAATGAGTTTCCTATAAAGGGAAGTGGGGACCAATGAGAAAATTATTATTAGAAAAAAGTGTAGTACATCCTAATTATGAACACTCCATTAGATTTTTTATAAAAAGTTAATCTTCTATAATGAATGCTTTTTGAGTGTTTTTATATTGTTTCTAATATTTTTACATTAATTGAATGAAAATAAATCTATATTGTTTCTCCTACGAAAATAGGACAACCTATCCAAATAAAATTAATCTCTTGTGTTTTTACCTACTTTATGTATTTTTGTTTGTTTAATTTCTATTACTTCTAATGTTTATGAGTTTCTTCTAAGGTGTGTTTAAGGTTGAATTTTTTGGTGGGTAAGGTTCCTTGAATTTATTCTTCTATTACACTTAGTTAGAGGGATGTATACCTATAGAGGTTTAGTTTTACACTACACAAATACATGAAAATTTTTGGTGGTTTGAAGTATTTAAATTCTAGAGGATGTATTGGAAGCTCCTAATAAGTGGTATTGAAGTAAGGTTGTTCAATGATTGGTCATTACACTTGTAGAAACATATGTATGACATTGGAACTGGTAAGAATGGTGTTAATACTAATACAATAGAGATAGTGTAATGAAAAAATCTAGATATAAAGAGCTTGGAACTAGTAGGAATGACTCTAGAAAAAAAAAATTCTTTCAATATCTAGGTGAAGAAAACTACAGTGAATTTAATGAAGGATTTTATGGATATGTATAAAAATAGAATAACCATTAACAAAGTTTACATGTTTTAGTGGTTGTTTGGATTAAGGATTTTATAATGTAGATCAAAATAATATTAGGTAAATTAATTTAATAGGTTTTTTAGTTATTTCAAATTAGATAAGGTATACATTTTGATGATGTATGGGAGATACTCTTTCTATCTTGAATTTCAAAAATACAAGATTATATAGGTACTATGGTTAGTAAAAAAATTGATTTAGTGTTTTATGATATCAATAATTTGATCCTAAATGTGGAGGTTATATAGAGGAAAGTTCATGGATGTAATTATAATAGACTTAATAATTATATAATAGTATGATCACCTCAATGAAAGAAATCCTATCAAAAGAAACATTCAGATGATAAGTCTTGAGAAAGGAGTCAAAGAAATTATACTATCCCCAGTCATGATTTTATACATTTTGGTTAGAAATAGAATATCCAGAGTTATTGAAAAAGTCTCAAGGATAACATCATAAAATAATCAACCAATCATAATTAATTTTAAATTAGTTTATCAGAATGGAGAAACAATTACTTTCCGAGTGTGAATAATTTAGTAAAATCTTGGGTGATTTTCTATAAAGAATATTTCTATTTATCTGGTGATCAAATATGCATAGTCAATTATTTTTTGGGATGTTTGGGAAAGTTTATCTAGTAGATAATGAAAGCCTACATGTTATTAGAAAAAGGATAGGTCAATATCCAGATTAAGAATGAGGGATTGTTGAAAATATTGGAATTTATCCACATCCCTAGTTTAAAAAAAATCTTTATGTTGGGAAACTTGATGAAGAAATATATGCAAGTGGTTTTTAAAATTGGGTATGGAAGGATACATGAGGATTTGTAACATTATGTTACCAACTTTTAGGTACTTCTTTTATCTCCTTTTGTTTCCCTTTCTATTTAGGTGTGCTTCAATCCATTCAAGGATATAGAGAATTTGTTGGAAAAAATGACCTAAAGTTTGAGGATGTATATTGTTTTTGAATTAATGGAGTCTGGGTATAAATGTGAAAAAGGTTTTATAGGGTTGTAGTTAGTTTTGGAGTGATTTATATATGGATTGGGGTTTTTTATGTAGAATATGGATTTCTCACTACCTTCTAGACGCATTCACATCATGAACTGGTTACATAACATGAATCCACTTCCAGGTAGATTGAATGAAATCATTTATATCATAACAAGTTTACAAGACATGAAACTGGTTCACATCATGAAAATGTTTATTGGGATTAATTCAACCCGATGTGATTCCTTTTTCATCATCTTTTGTAAATCGTGTAATTTACACTGTGAAATGGATTCACAATGTGAATTTTTTGAGACCAACAGTTTTCATTACTCTACATGTATGATTATTTTTTCTTTCAATGTGAAATCATATATCCTAAAACCTAGGTTCTCTCCTAGGTAATTTTGGGTATCTATGCTCTTTATGGATCACATCATTCGATGCATGATCTATATGGTGGTTGCACTGCATATCTCTGGGTAAGTGATCTTTTTTATTATTATTTTCCATTGGTTGTGGTAGTGACATTGCACAAAATTTATAGATCTATTGACCTTATTTTAATATTCTTCTTATTCCTGTTTAGATCTGTTGTGCGATATTTTTTTGGGGACCAGTCCTTTGTTTTTTTGGGTGAAGTATGTGGGTTATTTTAGGTATGTTTTACTTCAACTTCTTCACCATCCAATTTACTTGTTGAATTGTTTATAAGACATGGGAACTAATCCCAGAGCCTCCATTATTGTCTATGCATTCATTTTTGTGGTTTTTTATTCCATTTAATTTGGTGTGAAACCTGATATTGAGCTAGGTGGTTCCGTATCTAGCCTATATTGGATAAAGTTCAAATTATCAGGTTTTAAAAATAATTTTATAAAGAAATTATCATGATATGTTGATTTATGTGTATAGCAGTAGGTTTATGATAAATTGTGGTTTTCCCCTTATTTTGGAAAAAATAAAATTTATTTTCAAATAATTTTGAAATATATTTATGAAATGGTTTTCAAAGCATGGTTTTGATGAAATAATTTAGAAAATGTAGTACATGTGAAGCCTTAGGTACTTTAGTGTAAGGTGTAGTAATATGCCTCATCTATTGATATTGTTAGGGGGTTTACTCATGGGGTATTCCTATAATTCCTATGCCTCGTGTCCTAGGGACTTGTTAGACACTATTGGTAGGTTCACTTTCTAGGATTTTCCTCTCCTCTCTAGATTTTATACATATGTATAGAAGTATGATGTGTACAATTTTCTATGATTGGGAATGATTTTCTTAGGTATCCTGACCTATAGTGATCCTTGGTGTGATGTACCTATTATCTGGTTTGTATTTCATTGTTTTGATTACTTATATATATATATATATGATATGCTTTGAAATTGTTTAACTTAGACAATTTAGAAATGTGGAAAATGGGAAATATTTTACCCTGATTTTGATATAAAAACTGTTGAACTGATTATCATGAATTTTTTATTTAAAGATGATCATGTTCATATTTTTATATAGAGACTTGTTACAAAAGACCTGGGTGGGATCCTATTGATCTTATTAGCTCACACCCTACACATCCCTTTAGCAGTGTGTAGACCTAGTTTTTCCTTTTGATGTAGGGAAATTATAGGATTCATAGTGAGGTAGTGAGGTTTCTATTAGCTAAGTTTGAGTATATGGTGGTGAAATGGTGAGAGTTTTACCATGCTATCACATAGAGTATTTAGTTCCTATTTTAGTTATCCTTTTTAATTGGGCTTGTACTTTGGGTTGTTCTACCATATTGAGTTGTATAATTTCCACTATCTTATTTTAGTTATGGAATATATATTTTCCTATTTTCTCTTATACTAATTATCTCTACTATATATAGATATTCCATGTTGTATGGTTCTGTTTGGGTGAAATTGTTCCCACTAATTGTTTTTTGATGCTTGAGCCCTAGTCACCAGCTTGTGGGGATCGAAAACTACCTTTGTGTATGATTAATACTTGGTTAGGTGCCGGTGCTTGAGGGTATCCTGGGTTGGTTTGTGATAGTTTGGTATCAGATCATGGTTATGCTCAATATTTGGAAGTTGGTAGATGGAATATATCATTTTGGGACTTAAGAGGTAGTTTGTGGTGAATTTTGGGCAAAATATTTCCATTAAGAGACTCAATTTACCATGTGATATTATTAGATGTGTCTCTTGTATTGATTTATTGATTTTACTCTCAGTTTTTTATTTTGGTTTTCTAGTTTGAACTATGATTTCCCAGATATCAAATCACTTATTCTATTTTTGGCATATAGTGACATACCCCCAAGATGTCTTCTATAGCTTCTATAGGAGGGTGAAAAAGTTGATTTTCTTAGGAATATACTTTTTGATTAAAATGTTATAGAAGGTATCTCATGAGAAGTTCATTCTATGAACCAAACTCTACCACAAGTCTAGAATGCTATTGTTGAGGTACAACCAGGAGATAGGGGAGAAAGTGATCAATATTGAGAGTCCTTACATGATAAAACACCATCCTTTAAGTGTATTAATGAGACCCAAGAGGTGGGGGAATGGATAGAAAGGATTGTTTAGATCATAGGTATTCATTCTGAAGATTTTTACATCTATAAAGGCAGTAGATAGTTCTATAATGGTATAAATGGAAATGATATGCAAGATTAGCCATTCTTCCCATTCTCTTCCATCTAGTGGAAATTTTAGTGGTGCATAGGGATAGAAGAGGAAGTAAAATGATCATCATAGGGGTGGTGGAGATGATTCTTAGTAGAGGGCCTCCTCTACACCATCAATTACAACCATTAGTGTGTCCTTGACTTAATATAAGTGTGGCAATATTGGGAACACCCATCGTTCTTGTTATGCACTTGTGAAAATGTGAAATGTTTGTGGATACCATGAACACTTAACATTGATTTTGTTAGGCTATGTATATTCCTTATTATAGTCATGGATTTTCAGGTCCAAAGACCACTTCGGTGTAGTTAGATGCTTCAAAGTCTATAGGGATACAACCACATGTCTCATGAGTGAAGCACCTTCATGACATGGGTGAGTTATAGATTGAGGTTTATGTTGGTCTAGTGATAGTGAGAGGTGCCAGTTTTTTTAAATATTTTGTAGTGACTACTTTATTTGATATTGATTCCTCCCACTCATTCATTTCTTCCCATTTTTTTATAAATTGAAACTTAAAATGATGATCATGTCCTTTATTATGGAGTTAGAGACACCTCTTAAGAATAGAAAAGAGTAGGGGTTTCAATTTACTTCTCATTATATAGGAATAGATGATGTAGATCAAGTCTAGGATTTCCTCATTATCGATCTAGATATATTTGATGTCATCATTGGGATGCATTGTCTTATCACTTATCACATTGAGGTTTATTTTTATCATCAACGTGTTTTGTTTTTAGATTCTAATGGGAGATCTTGGGTTTTTCCGGAAAAGTGGGATTTGACATCTAGATATGAAGAACCCTTCACCTAGAACTCTAGAGTTTTTTATTTGCTATTTCAGTTGAACCTGATGTTGTTTTCTTTATTGGTGATATTTTCTTGGTTTTTAGGGATTTTATTGATGTTTTCTTAGGTCCCTTATCCAGTGTTCTTATATAGAGGGAGGTGGAGTTCAAGATTGATATGGTGTTAGGTACTTAGCCAATCTCGATACCCTCTTATCATATGGAACCAATAGCTCTAAAATAGATCAAGAATCAGTTGTATGATCTGATGGTGAAAGGTTTAATTCACCCAAGTGTTTCACCTTGGGAATCCCCAATGCTCTTTTCTAAGAAGGATAACGGTTCACTTTGATTTTGAGATATATATTTTATTAGAAATACTTGAATATTAGATAGAGGAGATGTGTGGAATAATTTTTAACATTAAACTTTGAAATCACCAACACCCTAGGGAAAGGGAATTTCATTACTGATTCTCTTAGTGGAACAGTTCCATCACAAGCTATTTTGGAATTAAAGGAAGAGTATAACCTTATGTGAATCTTTACTGAGTTTCATATGAATACTTAAGAGGATGTTTTAGGTATGGTTATGACTAGTGTTTAGTTATCATCATCTCTCCTTGATCATATTCTATAGGTTCATTATCAATATTATGAGTTTAGAGGAGTTTTAGAAAAGATTTATTGTGGGGAGACCATTTCAGGCTTGTCTTTCTCCTCAGATGGTATTCTCTGCTTTGGGGATTGGTTTGTTGTCCCATAATTTGTGAGGAGATTGTTTTTTTATTATCATAGTCATTCATGGGTCCTTCATCAAGGAAACAAGAATATGTATTATGACATGATATGGTGATTATGGTGGTCAGGTATGAAGAATGACATTATAGATTACATTTCCTACTGTTACACCTGACAATAGATAAAGGCAGAGGATCTAAAACATTCTATTTTTTCTAGACTTTTTTGGTGCTAGTTTAGAAGTGGGATTAGGTTTACATGGTCTTTTTTATTGTATTACCATAGAATCCATAAGGTAATAATGTTATTTGGGTGGTGATTGATTGGTTGGCCAAATTGGATCATATCATTCTGACCAGGGACACTACTAAATTTGAAGTTTTGGGTAAGCTGTATGTGAATGAGATCATGAGGTTAGATGATGTTACCTATACCATTATTTTAGATAGATATCCTAGGTTTACATCCATATTCTGGAAGAGTCTCTAGGAGGTAATGATTACTCAAGTTATGTTGATTAAAACTTACTATCCAAAGACAGATGGTCAAATATAGTTTTTTATTCAGATCCTAGAGGATATTCTCCATGTCTGAATCATGGATTTTAGTGGATCATGGGATAGAAATATAGTATTAGTTTAGTTTTTTTACAAAAATAGTTATTAGTTATCAATCATATTGACTCCCTTTAATATCTTTTATGGTTTCTCATGGAAGTCACCTATTTTTTTGGTAGAGATGAGAAAGGCCTCGCTTGTGGGACAAAGTCTCATTTTAGAGACATTGGAAAGGATTAAATATATATCTTATCATCTAGTTATAACTTATTTTTGGATGTATTCATATATGGATAATAGAGGTCTTCCTTTGGAGTTTTCCATTGGTGGGTGGGTTTTCTTGATTTTTTCTCATAGATTTGGCCACCATCGCTTGGGAAACCGAAAAAATGCCTCTAAGATATATTGGTCCATTTGAGGTCACTGAGTTTATTGGGAAAGTTTCTTATTGGTAGGACTTAATGGCTCAGTTGACATATATTCATGAGGTTTTCCACATATCATAGCTCATATGATACCATCCTAAACCATATCAAATTATGAGTTGGATCCAAATGTTTTAGTTATAGAGAACCTAGAGGGTATCATTTATTATTAGGTAAAAGTATTGTATATAAATTCTATTCCATTGGTCAGAGTATTATGGAGAGATGAATTAGATTATCATGAGACTTGGGAGCATGAAACTTCAGTGAGGGAGTAGTTTCCTCACTTATTTTTAGAGAACCCTTATTCCACATGACTTCTAAAGGATGTAAAGTATTATGGTGGGGAGATTGTAACATCCCATTACCTTATTTTAGGTAATTCTTGTCTCTACTTTTTGTTTCTCTTTTTTTGGGTGCATTTTGAGCCTTTTAAGGATGGAGAACATTTTTTAGTAAAAAATAACTAAAGTTAGAGGATACATGTTTGTTTAAATTAATGGAGTATTTTTATCATAAAGTTAAATTTTTTAGAGGTTTCTATTTGGGTTTAAAGAGATTAAAGGATGTCTTAGAGTTTTTTCTATAGAACTTAGACTACACATAGCCTGCTGGACACATTCACATCGTGAATTGGTTACACTACATGAATCCATTTCCAAGAAGATATTGTGAACTAGTTCTGAGCATGAAACATTTAAAAACTATGAAACTAGTTCTACAATGACCCTATCCTTTTAAATATATTATTACTTTATTTGAAGCATTGTTAGACTTCAAATACAAACCAAGGATCATAAAGGCTAGTGTCTTTGAATGATTAGGTACATAAAACTAAAAACATGGAACCCAAATAAAAAAAATATTTTAGTTAATCACCATAATGAGAACCTAAATTCCTTTTAGACCTTATATGTTCATAGAATAACTTAGGGAATACATGAAAAAAGGGATGAGCTAAAAAGTCTAATAACGGTATAAACATAGGAATAAAGCAAAGTACATGGGTTAGAAGGTATAACATAATGACATAAAAAGGAATGGTACATGAATAAACATAAGGAATCATAACATGTAGAGCATGTGGACTTGTAATCATGGAATCATAGGAAAATTAAAACAACACACAACATGACATAAGTATGAGTCTAGGCTAACTACCTAGACCATTACACATTGAGGAAAAAGTCCCTGAAAGTAATTAGGCTCAATACCTATCCCAACGTGACATCTCATGAGACTAAAAATTACCCAATTAATTGGATTTCTATATGGGTTCACCAATCTTTACACTTTCATGAATATGTGTTCCAGATAAAAAATAAACATAAAGGTTAACCATAGAAAGAAATGGGTATCATAACCATGTCATAAAGCATAATAAATAGGCCTATCATAAAATTGTCCATGAAAGAATGGATTTAAATAATACAAGAACAATAATAAGGGAAAATTGGCATATATCATGATAAGTTATGTCAAACTAAAGTGAAAACATGTAAAAATAGTGTTTAAGTAACTTTATAAATAAAACATTTTAATGCGGTTGAAAGAAAATGTTAAAGAGAATTTAAATCAAAAAAGGAACAATATATTATATAAAATAAAAAATGAACCAAGATAGTTTTTAATATAAAATTAATGATTTTATAAAAATAAAGTAGGATTAAAAATGATTATGTTTTTCACTTGAAAATGAGTATGAAATCAAAAAGTTCCCTTTAATCGAGTTTACTTATCTGGAAGAATTAAGAAGGGAATATTTTTAAAACATGTATTTACCCATCAAAGAAGGAAGTAATAATATAGATACATGAATTTTGAAAATATAAATAGAATTTAGAATAATTATATAAAAATAAATATGGGTTATATTGGGATATATAAATATAAAGTGTAACCAAAATGAAAAATGGATGTTCAAAAAGAATCCCTTACCTTATGTCCAAAAGTGTTCTTCCCTTGATCTTAATGTCCTCTATAATAAAATTAGATCCATTAATTAATTAATTTATAATCATTTATAAATTTATTTTATTTATTATAATTTTATTAAGTTCTTTTATGTCCTTTTTGATGAGTTATAAGATACAAATTTATTGTTCAGGAGCGTTCGTTTCCTTGGTTTTCATTATCAGTTTACTTGTATAGATGTATAGAGAATCATTTAAAATGATAATGTTTTTATAGAATTGAAATTATATGTTATTAAAGAAATTTCATAATATTAAATGGTATTATCTATAATTTTGGTTATCTGTTATTAGGATTAATCATTAGATAAAATGTCAGTGATGAATGTTAGTTTATTTTGGTGATTTTTTGGTCATTACAAATTGATTTTATTTTATTAATTAATATTATGTATATAAACTGGTTCCAAAACATTAAATAATATGTAATAATATATTATAATCTTTTTAACCTCAAAAATGGTTTTATAACCATCCTTTAATGCGGTACCAAAATTTGAAAACTTGTTATCCTTTAATGTGATAAATCAACACATCACAGACGATGATATCATTTTAGAACAAAAGGAAATGGGAAAAAATGATGATGGGTTGTTCTATTAACAGAAAAAATTTAAGGATATAAAATATAATGTATTTATCATGTCACTTGAATAAGGGTAGGTGAGGATAGAATAATAAAATAAAATAAATTTAAAAGAAATTAAAACAAAAGTAAAGAGGTTTTTACCTCTTGAATTATCTTCCTTGAGAGCCTCTTTAGGTGATTTGGTTTTAGTCTTTTGTTGAGAACAAAAGATAAAGAATGTGGGGGGATAGAATTGGGAGATTATTGGGTAGAATTTTGATAAGTTTTTGGGACATAGAGGTGTGAGGAGAAGATGAGGTGAGGGGTAGTATTTATAGTGGGAGGAGAGGAGTGTTTTTGATTATTTTATTCATTTCTTTATTATTTTGGATCAAGACTATGCATATTTTTTTATTACCATGACTAAATATAATGAAAAGAGAAGTATAGTTCAATATTATGGGCTTACATCATCCATACATCATCTATGACTCAATAATTCTTGTTTTTGTTAAATACCATAAATTACCACATTTCACTATTAAAAAAATAAACTATTTTACAAAAATAAAAAAAATAACCCCAACTATTTTACAATGTGTAGAATAAAAAAATGGAATTCATTTTTTTGAAAATAATTTTCTAAATATGAGAAATTTAATTTTTAATTTAAATCATCATTTACTCAAAAAATACCAATTTAAAAATTTTAACTAATTTTATAAGATTTGGAAAATTAATTAAGGACTCATAAAATTATATTATAATCATAATATAGAAAAATATTAATTTATGAATCTATTTTATGAAAATAAGTTTTTTAAATCATTATATTAGTTATAGAATTGAAAATAAATAATTATGTTTTACAAAAATACCAAAACTTAATTTATCATTTTAAAAACATTTATTTACTTATAATATGATATAAATATATCATATTTTCATTTATATGATTCTTAACTTTTATTTCTACTTTAATAGGTGAGTTTACTTTTATATTTTCCAATTTACTATTCTTAAGGGCCACATTACTATTCCAAAGGTCAAGTTACTATTCCATTGGTATAGATTTATTTACTTAAAGAAATAAGTCTTATTTCATTCATTCTTTATTTATAAAGTTTTTATTACATTGTATATGTGATTTTATGGGATTTATACTATATATAATAATTTTAATAAGGGAGTAGCCACTGATAATATTTTGGGTCGTTAGAAGTTCACAACATGAAAAGGCCGATCGAGATTAATTATGCCAGAGGCGATTCCTTTTTTAGTGTATTTTATAAATTATGGGATTCAAATCCTAAATGGGGTTTATGATGTGAATTTTTTAGGACCAATTGTTTTTATCTCACTTCACATGTGATTATTTTCTCATTTGACATGTAATAATCTCTTGAGAAACCTTGGCGATCTCTCAATAGATTTTTGGTATCTATGCTCCTTTTGGATCACATCATCTTATGCTAGATCTTAATGGTGGTTGTGTTGTGTCTATATGGGTAAGAAATATTTATAATTATTCATTTCCATTGGTCATAGTAGTCCCATTTCACAGTGTCTGTATATCAGTTAATATTTTGGTGATTTTCTTCTTGATCATTTTTATATTCTCTATGTGATCTTATTTCTGGGAAGCAGGACTATCGTTAGTTCATTCTACTGATGAAATTAAAGGGAATTCCAGAATTCCTAACATACTCTCTATAATTAAGTCTCTAAAATAAATAATCTAAAAGTTTACTGATTCCTGTGGTCAAGGTCAATGAGGTTACTAGTAATCAATAGTGATATTCTATATGGAGAATTTCCATGATTGTGGGAAGTTGATGTGATCTAGATGTCCAAATGAGTTTCTTATAAAAGTAGTAGGTACCAATGAGAAAATTAGAACCATATACCTTTAAATTATTTCATAATTATGTGTAGTTCATATGTGTTTTATAGAGAGTTAATTACATGAAATGAAAATTTAATGATAATTTTTTAGTTTTGTGTAATCTTTGTAATTCCTCTAAATCAAAAGAGAGCCAAAATTTTTCTCCCATACACACAGGATAACTTGTTTGATGAAAATTGATATGTTGTGTTATTTTCCTACTTTATTTTTATTTATTGAATTTAGGTTTATTTTCTTTTTTTTAATTTTCTGTTAAGGTGTGTGTAAGGTTAACTTTTTGGGGAGGGTTGGGTACCTTGACTTTCTACTTTTGATATAATTAGTCAAAGGTAAGTGTACTCCTAGAGGCCTATTTTTCTAATATGCTACCGCATTCAACCTTCTAGTGGTTTAAAACATTGAAATCTTGATGGTTCTATTAGAATCTCAGGTGATCAGAGGTCTATTCACAATAAGCATTTCATGGTTTATAGTAGAATATAATTTCAATATGCATATTATATGTGCTTAATGTGGTTGATTTTATACTCCATGACTAGAAAGATGATATAATTTTATTTCACTAGGAATTTTACAAGAGGTTAATGTGGTTTCTTCTATACGACATGACTATGAAAGAGGGATATTTCATGGTGAAGGGTATTTTAAATAGGGTTAGTTATATAATCACTATTTTTTATTCCCAAGGAGGAAGAAAATATTTGGGTAAATATGACATGTGGAATGATAGGAAAATACTTGAGTCATAGGAGTATTTAATCACATCACGGTGATGAGGAAGTTTCATCATGTGTTTATTTGTTATAATTTCAAAAGAAAAAAATTCATAGTGAAACTCAGGGGAGGCCATGATTTTAGGTTATGATATTTATAATGCCCTTTAACAAAGGTCACCATGCTACGGTGGAAGAAGACCATATTATGGTTTGATGGTCTATATGTCAATTTAATTTTTTTAATCCACTCATTTTTTTAAAAAAATCAATTAGTTATTTGTAAGAGATATAATTGAATAATTATGGGTGATTTTTTACTTCCTAACAATGTATATGGAACATGGAGAAATATCAATAAATCAATAAGAATTTGGATGAATCTTAGTTATTAATTTTAGAAATAGCATTTAATTATAAAATCAATTAGATTACATAGTTTAAAATTTAGGGAAAATTGACGGGGCTTATGGAATTTTAGAAAAGATAATTGGAAGAGAGGGAAAGAGTGATTAAATATTATTGAATCATAAACTGTATTCCTGATTTTTTTAATTAATGATATGGACATGATTTTTATGATAAAAATAGATTTGAAATTAAAATCCACCTATGGTTTGGTGTATTCAATTATTTGATATTTTCAATATATATCCTATATGTATATAATATCCTAGACCAAAACTCTTGATTATGGTGTTAAAAAACTTTATTTGAATAAATTATTTTATAAAAATAATAGAATCCCATAGAAACAACCATCAATTAACATGACTTAAATAAAATATTTCATTGTAATACATTCCCAAGATCTTTTAAGTTGAGATTTTTAGAGAATTAGGACAAAAATTTTACTAAAAAACCCATGTTCTTTATATTAATTTTATTTTTTTATGATTATATTCAAAACTCCTTAATCTATAATGAGTATTCAATGTCTCCCAAAAATTCTCTACATGATAATATCTTTTATACATTTCATACTTTTCCCATCTTTATAACCTGGGGAAATGGAAGCATAATAAAGGGGTGATCTTAGATGATCAATAAGGGTAAAAATAAGTGATAACAATCAATGATCATTAGTGATAATAAGATAAGAATATGGGTATAATCAAGACACATAATAAAGTTATACTAATAAATCTTAAATCATAAATTAGGGAATAACAGAATGATACATAATGAAAAATCTATATATAATAGAAACAAAGTATACTTGAGAATTGTGGAACATCCATAAACATAGAAATTATAACATTACAGATAAGGTATCAAAATTTATTTCCCTTAGTGTATTAGGCTTGAATAAAATATTTCCCATGTCAGAATAGGCTTCACTCACAAATTTTTCTTAGTGGATTAGGCTTCACTACTTGTTTTCCATTTTAGATTAAGCATCAATTGTTGTTTCATCGTTATATAATTATATGTAAAGTATTAAAAAATGAATTGGATGACTATATAGGTCCAAAACATTATTTAAAAACTAACCATACACATGTGTGACACAAGAAAACATATAACCATCATATAATTAAAACCCAAAAATAAGAATTTGTTTTATAAAATTTTCTAATGAAAATCATTAACATTTTTTATAGTGTAAAGAACCCCCAGAGAGAAAATGAGTTTCTTTGCATAGATCATAAAGAACCCATGGAAATAAAATGGGTCTCATGTCCTTTTCAAATGGATTCACATAATTAAATCATTTTTAATTCCATTAATACTCACAACATGTTAAACCATTTGAATATAAATGGGTATCAAATGACATCAAGTAACTTTATAGGTAAATACCATTCAATCAAGAAAATAAAGCATATGGTATTTATACCATATTTACAAAAGGCATATAGTTAATTTAATAATTTTACCCAATCAATAAATATATATAATTTAGGTGAACAACCTTCAATAAACAGAATAAAATATAATGTATTTACAAAGGAAATACATTGGAATAAAAATTAATGTTATACACCAAAAACGGTTAGGAAAGATAAAGGTAATAATGAATAATTTATCCAAAAGATAAGGAAATTAAATATTACATATAGATAAAGAATCTGGATGGTTAAATTTGAAAAACATCCTTGGTTAAGATTAATATATTTCAAAGGGAAATGACTTAGATGAAAACAATTTTTTGAAGTTTTAGAAAAACCACTAGGTAAATATGAAATTCTATTTATATTTTGAAATAATTTTAAAATAAATATTTTTAAAACTTGGTGAAAAATAATTTCATTTAGAAAACATGAAAAATTAGAGGGAAAGTTTTATAAAAAATTCCATATTAAAAAACATTACATGTTCACATGGAATAAAAACATAAAAATATTCTTTAGAAAACATTTTTAACATAATAGTAAAGAGACAAAGTTATAGGTTACATTCAAAAGTTATTTTAAAAATGGGTGAATAAAAAAATTAAAAATATTTACTTTTAAAGAAGAAACATGAATAATAGATCCTTGAAAATATATAAATTTTATCAAAACAAATTTTGAGTGGAGGATAAAAATTTTGATTTTGAAAGGATGGAAAACCATTTTAAATATTTTGAAATAAATTTTTTTGAAAAAACACATTATAAAAAAGTATCAAGTAATCATTATAAAAAGGAGTAAAGTGAGTTATGTGAATTATATAAAATAATACATATTATTCATCCCAATAAGAGAGTATAATATTAGTAGGAAATAAATTATGGACATGGGAGAAAATATTCAATGGTAAGAATGAGAGTTATTCCTACAAATGTTATACTTTTATTTCGGAAAAAAATTTATAAAAAAATTATTTATTGATGATTATAATTTATTTCCATATAGAAAAAAATGAAATTAAATATAAAATTAGAGAATTTTAGGACAAATTAATTCTTGAAAGGTATATTCATGTAAGAAAGTCTATTACCCAATGAATTACAAATTGAGTCAATGAAACTCTTACTAAATTGGTAACGTAAGAATTAGAGGAGCATGAGATGAAGATTATGAAATGGAAATTGAAATATCATGAAATTAAATATAATTACACATTTTAAATAATTTTATTATTTAATAAACGATATAAAATAAATTATGGAGTAAAATATGAAACATGTCCCATGGAGTTGAAAGTGAGACAAAGAACCCCTTACTACTTAGGGAGAAATTAAACCAAAACCTCTTAAAATATTGAGATTTAAATTAAACTTAAATGGCCATGAATAAATGGTATTTAATAATATAATATATCTATTATTTATCATATACACCTCATAAAATAAATTAGTTTTATAATAAAAAATAAAAATAAAAAAGAGGAATTAGAGATGAAAACCCTTACCTTGGTCCTAATTCATTCTAAACTTGAAAAAAAATATTGAATAATTAAATTTATCTTATTAAATAAATAAATAAGAAAATTATTCATAAATATATACATTTATACTCTTTATTTATAATCATTATATTCATATATAGTAAGTTTTTACTTATTTTAAATATTTGGTGTAAGAAATCGTTATCGTTTCAAACTAGTTTTGTAAGACCAGTGTTAGTATTCATTATTATTAAAAATGTGATCATTAAAATATAACTAAATTTAATATAAGGGGTGAATTATAATTATTTATAAAATTTTAACTTCCTTTCATGAGTGTTTCATTCTTTATCCATGAAGATGAAATCAACAACAAGCATATTTCGGTGATTTATAATCGATAAAGGGAATTTTCTTAATTAATGAGTTACATATTGATTTAAAATTTAAATAAAAAATAATTATTTACAAATTTATATGATATTATATCCATTATTAATTTCCCATATCCATATATGATATAAATTCATAGACTTTCTCAAGAAGGTGGTTAAACTGACACAAACATGAACATACCATGATTAATGGGTCATTATGAGATGGTATAGCTGAAATATCATTATAAAAATATCATAATGATCCTATTGAGTTATACTTATAGTGATATATCAGAATTATCGACAATTAATAGAATAAATTTGGATACAAAACATTTACATAGTATGAATAAATTGTTTTTCCTTTTTTAGTTATGTTGTTTAAGATTAATAATTTTATAAAGATTGTTTATCATTCATATAATTAATTGGTTATTTAATTTTTTATAAAATTATTAATATCATAAAAATCATATTTATCCTTTAAAACCTTTCTTAGAACCATCCATGGAAGGCAGTAATGAAAAATGGAACACATTGTTCCATGGAGTCGGTAGTTCACACATATACATGGATGATGCTTTTATTTTCCTTTAAAATTGACAGAGGGGTAATATTTTTTATCATTTAATAATATAAAATAATATATATATATTATATTCACTTTTTAAACCATCTATGTTAGGTGGTGTAAGAGAACAAACACGTTACTTCCTAGAGGTGGTAGTCTGCACATACACACGATTCACGTTTCTGTTTTCTTAATGGAAAAGGGGAAATGTTGTTAATGATTATAATATAATTATAATAGAATATAAGTATATTAAAGAGACAAAAATTATCATTTTAAAATTATTTAGTGAAATTTTATGAAGAAGGAGTGTTTCAAAGTAAATAGAAATCATAAAGAGAGCTTGGGAACTTATACCACACTTCTTAGATTATCACCTTTACAAAGGGGGTTAAAATTTAGATGGATGGACTTTTTTCAAGAAAGAAACCTCTTTATGGTCTCTCAAAATTTTTAGGATGGGGTTGAGTAGATTCTTAGTCGAATATATGGAGTTTTTGTGTGGTGGGAAGTGAGGAGAGGGGAGCCTCTTTTATAAGTGAAAAATGTTGACATTTTTTGTAAATACCCAAAACAATTAAATAATGGGAAGTCACTCTCAAGAAAAGTGGCTCAAAAATTAGGAAATAATGCATGGTTTAAGAGATAAGGTCTATATATTCCTCAAAAAACCATTTCTAAACATTTTTTAAACATTCTTCTGCTCATTACCATTTGATTTTTCACTTTTATCATTTTAGCTTTTACTATGGTAATGTGTCTTTACCTAAGACAACTTATCCTTTATGAAAAAAATAAAATGGACCATATTACATAATTTAAAAATAATAATTTTAATTTCAAATTCCATTTTTTAATTTAATTTCTAAAATTACTAAAATTTAATTTTAGAATACCTAATGTATAATTCATTAATTTCTTTTAAAAAATACAACTCTTGTTTTAAAATGTTAATTATAGGTTTTTGAACCAAATTATTATTTTTTAAAAATTTATTATTTCACATGTAAAATACATATTGTTTCAATAAAATGTGTTTTATATCTTTTAAATCATACTTATAGTTCCATAAAGGGCATGATATTTATAAAAATAGTATACTATACTATTCACATTAAATCATTTTTATTGAAAAAAATAATCCTAAACTAATATTGAAATGTTTAATATAAAAACGAAGTTATTTATTCCAAATTAAAATTATAAAAATTTTAAATTATATATTAAAAGAAAATACAATATATAAAGGAAAAGTACTTTTATTAAAAAATGGATTTTTAGACTTCAAGTGTTTTTAATCTTATTTCATATGGATTTCTAAATAATTGAATATTGTTATATTAATTTTTAAATATAAATATTACCTATTATAATAAACTTTTCACAATGATTAATTTAATTTATTAATTTAAAATACAATACCCCATTTTTTAAATGGTTTTTCAAAATTTATCTTTTTTAAAATACAAATCAAAGAGAATAATAATATATAATTATTTATTTGATTATTATACTTCTTATAATGATTATATTTTTCCTATAATTTTAATATATTGTGACTCATTTTAGTTTTGTGTTGAATTATATTGGTGTTGTGTGTGACATAAGCTAGTAAAGATAATATTAATTTAAAGAGCAAAAAATCCCTGGTCATTATATTCCACCCCCTTAAATAAATTGCATCCTCACAATTTTAATTATTAACCACTGATTAATACAAGTGAGGGTAATCTTAACAGATCTAGCATTCATGATATAACATCTAATATCAAATCTACCTTACTCTCTTAGGCTATACCAATTTAGTTATCTTTCTCAAACAACAATGATCATTCATACAATCATAAACCCCTATATGCATTAACATAATCATATATTATCTACAACATAACTCTCCCAAAACCATTTGAATCCCAAGACAATATATCACTATGATATTATACATTTCTCCAAAAATTAACTCTATCTTTAACCCTTAAATGTTTTAATCACTAGTTCATAAAGTCAAAAACAAAAAAAAATATATCATTATCCCAAAAATTTGAAAAGATTTACAAAAAATATCATGGATCACTTTTTCATTAAATTAATAATCAATTCCAAGGATTTAAATATTATCTAACTCAATTTTTTCAAAATCAATCAACCCTTTATTACTTCAACATAAATCATATATTGAACCAAAGAGTTTTTAATACCTCAAACATGTGTTCTCTAATAGTTATCCCTAAAATATAACATTGTCATAAAATCACTTTTTAATGTTATTAATACCGTTTATTATAATTTTTCTATCTTTTAAAGAAAAAATATTGGAGAAAAATCCATAGATGTTTCACAAAATTATCATAACTTTTAGAATATACCAGAATATCATCAATAAGTATCACTCACTAATGAAAATAGTTAATTATATAAAGAATTAATTTATATTATGGAATTAACCTCACTACATTAGGTAATACTAAAAAGCTCACTATTTCTATCATAATAATCATATACCATTATTATTAGTAATTTATGTATGATCACTTATTTGGTTATATTACATAGTAGTTTCTAGATACATACCATTATCAACTTCATTTTTTGGTCCCGTTTTAACAAAATACTAAAACCTAAAAAGGTTATCAATAAAATCTGAGCTAATGATCATATGAATATGAAAAATTAATCTTAATATGTCTTCTCTAATGACACCTCCATTTAATCCTTTGATATATTCAGTTTAATCAAATTTTCATTAAGTTATGTTCTCTTTTATTTCTTAACCCAATACATTTAAGTAATTGGGAAATAAATCCTTCATAATGGTTCATAAAAATAATGCAATTAACCAAATAACATCCCCCATGAGTGTCTGCGTAGGTGTATAGTTTTCAACCCACTCATCGTGCACTAGAGTAAAGACAGAGTTAATGCCCAATAATCATTTTTTCAAGGTTGTTACCTCGAGGTGTATCTGTGACGTAGACAATTTCACTTTATAATATCCAAACAAGGATGTAATTTCTAGTAGAACCACACAATATCCACCTTACCAAAACTTCAGGATATTATCCCATACTTACACTTATCCCTAGGGTTTTTACTAACTTACTCTTATCATCATCCCCAAAATATTACCTGAACCGACCTAAAGGGTTATCTATACATTTGAAATTACAATCAACCTTAAGTTATCAACGTATGATGAAAATTATAAATCAAAATTTATCCTGAACTAGTATAATCATAATATCTAAAGTTATCTAAACCTTGATGTAATACCCACAATAGTAGACTAGAACCAAACTCTCAGATCTGATGCTGAACCACTTTATCTGAATACCTTCTTTGATACCATTAATAACAACTCACATAAATGACCATCAATTTACAGGGCTTAAAGAAAAAATTTCATTAAAACATATTCCCAATAACTTTTAAGTGCAATGTTTTAGATAATTAGGTTAAAAAACTAAATAAAAAACCCATGTTATTTGTATCAATTAGAAAATTTTCCCATTATATTCAAAACTAGTTAATATATAAATATTATTTATCTCCTCCCACAAATTCTAAGAAACTCTTTTATGTATTTCATACTTTTCCCATCTTCAAAACCTTGGTAAATGGAAACATAATCAAGGGGTGATCTTAGATGTCTAGTAAGGGTAACCATAAGTGATGAAAATAAATGATCATAAGTGATCCGAAGATACAAATATGGTTATAACTAAGACACATTAGAATGTTGTACCCCAAAAATCATAGAACATAAATTAGGGAAAAACCTAATAATACATCTTTAAAATTATACATATCATTGAAAAAATGAATACTTGATAAATTTAACACATCCATAGGTATATAAATTATAACATATTGGAATAGGTATCGCAACCTATTTACCTTTGTGTATCAGGATTCATTCACATATTTACCTTGTATTATCTTACTTCACTCACCTATTTTCCTTGATAGATTAGGATTTACTACCCATTTCCCATTTTGTATTTACCATCACTACTTGTTTCAACATTATCTCATGAGATGTAATTTTTTCACGCAATGCATTGTAGTGATATATAGGTCCCAATTATCACTGACTGTTTATACATACACTTGTGTCCACAAGAAAATTTCTAAACATCACATCATTAAAAAATTAGAATAATAATTGGTTTTATATTATTTTATAATGAAAATCATTCACCTTTTTTATAGTGTAATGAACCCATAGAGATAAATCATGTTTTATTCAACACATCATAAATAATTCATGGAAATAAAATGATTTTAATATCATTTTGAAATGAATTCACCTAATAAAATCATTCATAATTCTATCATTAATCACAACATGATAAACCCATGGAATATAAATAGATATCCAATAACATAAAGTAATTTTCTTAGTAAATACCATTCAATAAATATAATAAAGCATATAATATTTATATAATATTTATAAAGGATATACAGTTAAGAAAATAATCTTACCCAATCAATCAATATATATAATTTAGGTGAACACCCTTAAATTAAAGGAATCAAAAACAGGGTATTCATAGAGGGAAGACATTGAAAGAAAAATTATAGTCATTGTGATGCCGCAAAAATCTAAAGTAAGATCCTTGTATTCGATAGAGTGTATGGCATGGGACACTAAGAATATAAGGGAATATAATATCCCAAGACTCTACTATATATTTACTATTTAAAATAGATTTTATATATTTTAACTCACAAAACACCGAGTTAGATTGCATTACATACAAGAGGGACCTTCCTCGATAGCTTGCGTTACACGCAAGAGTGATCTTCCTTGATAGATTTTGTTACATGTAAGACCGAGTTTCACCAAATTAAAACATATTATTAAAATATTATTATTTAATTTAATATGATATAACCTAGCCACCATGTTAGAAAACCTTAGACCAATGAAGGACCTATGTGTAAATAAAATGATGAAGTTTTTATGTTTTGAGGTTGTATTGAAAACCTTAGTTAAAAGGTTATTTAGTGATTAACATAATTTCAAGGATGTACATCATAATTATTTTTAGAAGTTATATTAATTTGGTTTTAGAAGAGGACAAACTATAATCTGGGGGATAACCAATCAAATCCAGCAAGGTCATAGGTCTTGGACCCATGACTGAAGGATGATAAGGGTTTCACGCCAACCACTAAACTAAATAATTTATTGGTTAATTTTTCATTTAGTTTAGTTAAACAATTTTAAGAATAAATATTATTGATGAGCCAATAGTATAACTTTTGAGGATTAGAGATTAATCTATTAACTATATTGGTTTTGGAAGATAGTTAAAGACAAATAGTTAGACTTGTCACTCTTTTATAGGCCTTAAAATCCTTTAAAAGTATATTTTAGTGCTTTAGGCATAAAAATTAATTATTCTTAATTAATTTATGGGGGTAAAGGGATGAATTAGAATATGATCAAAGAAAAACCAATAGTTTGGATTGTTCAGATGAAATTAAAAACTGTGTAGTATGAATATTTCCTTATATTCAAGTTCAGTAAAATAATTACCCAACATTAAGAAAATGACTTAGAACAAAAATGTTATCACAATATATTAATTTATGTTGAACCGATGGTCTACTAAATCATCACAGATTTATGGATTTGAGTTGCTCAACTTTCCATTGATCATCCACTTGTTTGTGATTGATATCCTCAATCACTCCATATAAATATTTATTCTTTTACTTGGAGTACGTACCTCTACATTCCAGTGATGTTATCCTACTTAGAGACCTAGTTATATGGTAGTCCATGTGACCTTTTTACTTTTCATTCTCTTTTTATAGAGGATGACTTATGCACCCTTATCACGATGTGGGATTTCAAACATAGGAAGTATCAAACAATATATTATAATGATTGAGTTTAAATTTCAAGTATTCAACTTAAATAAGGCGGGGATAATGTGATGCCCTAATAATCTAAAGTAAGAACCTAGTATTCAATAGCGTGTATGACACGTAACACCAAGCACATAAGAGAATATAATATCCCATGACTCTACTATATATTTATTATTTAAAATAGATTCTATATATTTCAATGCATGAAACACAGATTTATATTATGTTATATGACAGAGTGACCTTTTTCTATAGCTTGTGTTACACACAAGAGTGACCTTCCATAATAGCTTGTGTACACGCAAGACTAAGTTTCACCAAATAACAATATATTACTAAAATATTATTATTTAATATAGTATGATATAACCTATCCGTTATGTTATAGGTTATGAATATTATAAACTAACTAATGAAAATATATGGTTTATATAAATATTATATTAATTGATGGGTTACCAATTAATGAGAAACAAAAATAATAACCAATTGGATATAAAAAAGAAATATTATTATTTTTATGCTTATAAAAGAGTTTTGTCCTAATAGAAATAATTAATCAAAATTATAGAATTATTTTAATGAAATATATATGTTATATATTCAATAAAATATTTCTGATATTCATCTATTTGGTTTTATAGACATAAGATAAGAACAAACTCTATTTTACACATAAAAACATATATATTTTTATAAAATAAATTTTATGACCTTTTAATGGAGAAACCATTTTAAATCTTAATTTTGTCACTTTAATTGATTTAATATGTTAAAATAAACTTTAAATTTGAAATATAAACATAAAAATTAGGTTTGGGTAAATTTTTTAAATTTTTCGGAAACATGTCATTTTTTAATGAATCGTTAAAAATATTGAATTTTAGTTCAAAACTGTTTTTTTATAAAATTTATTTATAAGGTTAAATTATAATTTTAGTTGGTTTTAAAGTTTAATTAGATAATATTTTTATCAATTAAGAAAATATATTTCATTGGAGTAAATTTCACTTTGAAATTTACTATAAAGACATAGCAAACTTTTAGAACTTTTTACTTTAAAAACTCAAATTATTGTCCCGCATGCGGGATAAATTTTAAAATAATTTCTACCACTTATATGATTGGAATTTTGAAAAATGGATTCCATATTTGTAATACAAATAATTTATAATTTTTGATAAGTCTAATTTTGTTTTGACCAAAATGATTAGTGAAAGTAATTAAAATTAATTACAATTATTAAGGCATAATTATGCTTAATAAAGGACTAAACCATTAACTTAGGGGCCCAAATGACCTATAAACTTGTAAAATGACCATTTCATGTACATAAGTTTTCCATAAACTTTAAATTATTGATTTTTGTTGGTTTTGTATGAATTTTTTAGGTAAGAACTTGTGTACACCAAACTTGTTTCAAAAAACTACTAGTGAGTCATTTTCCTTCCCTATAAAAAAACCACCACTCCCACTTCTTCAAACCTATCAAACCACTTAGGTTAGGACAAGATATACCCAAATAAATACCAAAAATACCATTTATATACCTTGAATTGTCCCTTTGGGAATAAATATTTACAAGTAATCCTTTTTGTATGAACCAAAAAAGTTACCCAATTAAGAGGTAACATCTTCTCTCAATATTTTTAGTTTCATTTCCATTATCCACCCCTATACTATTATTATTATATTATTACATAAAAAATAATATCCTAAATATACCATTATTTTTTTTAATATTTTTACCAACACTTACAAACACCCCATTTAATGGGTAACAAACATACCGTTTCCATGTATGATGAACTACTGCCTCACGAAACGATGATTGTTCATTTTTCATTTACCAAAATTTATAGTTGGACATTATGATGGAATCTATGTTTATATATGATATACATGATATTTATTATATATTTTTAATTATTTAATCATTTTATTACACATACCTTTAATACTTTCCATTTTTCATTAATACGATAATATCGTTTAAGGAAGTGTGGACTACCGCCCCCTCAAAGCGATGTGATTCATTCACATTAAACATGAAACATATAAAGGATGGTTTTAATTTAAAATATGTGAAATAAAAAACATATATATGACATTCATTACATAATTACCTTCCTAAAAAAATACTATATATATATATATCATTTTCGTTATTACCCTTTCACACACTGAAAAAGCGATAACGTCGTTCGTGGACGTGTGGACTACGACCTCCTCAACACGATGTGATTCCTTTTACATCAAAATAATTATATATATAAGTATATATGATTAAATAAAATTATATTTAGGATATAATGATCATTATAGAAGGTTGTGGTGTTACTTATATTCTTTTCCCAATGATCATTGAAAAATAAGAACCTTACTCATGCGTACGAATGGACTACCATCTCCATTATTGTAACATTGATTCATTTTTCATAACCAAATTTAATTATTTTTTTAAAATGATAATTAATGTATAAATATGATAATCATTTCATGTTTAAAATTTTGGAGATGTTATATAATAAACCCTTTGACAATATTTGGCCTAGCAAAGTTATTTTTGACACATAAACCGAATTTGGTCAAAACACCCAACATGAAATTAATTTTTTACGTAGTTGTATACATAATTGTAAAAAGTGAAATAAAAGTAATGATAAAAATGAAAAGGTTTCTTAATAAATTAGAAAATTAACATAAGTTTATTATACAGGATGTTAAAGGATGTTCAACCAAAAAGAAACTTATGGTAAGAGATTCTCGTCTCACTTTTTTTTATATCTGTGAGATAAATGTCATGTTCACCACTTACATATTTTATGTGGTGTATATATGGACCATTTTTATATATTATATAATGAATTACTTTATCTTTAGGGTATTTAATGCTTTCATTTACAATTATTCCTTTATGAGGTTTATGATTTAAATTCTTCCAAGGTGGTATGAGACACTTTGTAATGTTTATAGATTATTTTCCTCAAAAATAAATTTAATTATATTTCAATGGTATTTAAATTTGAGGAAATTATATATCCATTGTTTAATAAAACATTTCATTTTATTCTCTTCTAGTTATTCATGAATTTTTCAAGTATTAGTACCATTTTCCACTCTTTGGTACTCAAAATGTTTTAGAAAATGTTTTTAAGAAAACCTGACTTTGTTTTTCTCTTTAGTCAGAGAACCTGTTTTCTTTTATAAACTATGTTTTATTAAAATGATAATAGTTATTTTTTAAAAATTACATGGTAAATACATTTTTACCCCTTTTTTCTTTTACCAATGTTTTCAAAGGAATCTTCTTGTCGCTTTGAAAACAAGTAATTTTTCTAACCTTTAACCATGAAAAAGGATTGTTCTTTTTACCTCGTATGGACTTTATGGATTTACACACCATAATTTCTTTGAAGCTTCCATTTCATGTTTAAATTTTTACTTTTAAAGAAAATATTTTCAAATGTTATTTTCAAAGAAAAGTGTTTTCAAAAGGTTTTTCAAAATAAAAAGATATTTTCCTCAAGAATGTTTTTAAAATATTTTTTAATGTTTCCATTCATCAATGACAAAAAACATTTATTTTACTCTACTTGGGTTATGTTATATTGATACCATCCTTAATATTCCTATGTATCGATTATCATTGGGTTTTCCAAGGTTAATTTTCACATTCACTTCCCTAATTCCTTTCAGTCCCTTTAAAATATTCAATTTACTTTGATCATTTTACGTTGAATTTACCCTAAATATCTATATCATTTTTCATGGATATAATGATTGAATAAACCATATTCAATTTTTTATACGATGTTTAATTTGAAAGTTATTTGATTATTTGGTAAAATATTGATAAATCCATATACTTTATTCAATACAAATATTTGATAAGGTATATTGTTTATTCGATATGCATAATGTTTTGGATATGAAATTAATGGGTTGGGGAACATTTTAAGTTAATCCCTATAGGTTAGGGACCAGTTAGTAAAATACCCTCAATGCATCAACTGTCTCATGGGATGAATTAGTTACTCAAATTTGAAAATATTAAATTGTCTCTTGAAGGTAAAGGTATCATGTACCTGAGAAACATGAAATTCAATAATTAAGCATTTCCTTTATTGATAATTTGTTTATTATTATTAATCCATGTGATTTTTCATCAAAATATCTATGGATATATTTCATTTTAGTTTATTTATTAGATGGAACGTGTTTCAGTTTCTTACCTCTACATATTGATTTTTCCTTATCTAGTTATTTGAATGGAATGTTTTTCCATTTATTACCTTTCCATATTTTTTATGCATTTCCTTCTTTGTTTTTTGAATATATGGTATGTGTGTTCTATTATTTACCATGCCATAATTATTATTCTCATTGATTCATTATTAATTTTCTTGTACTTTATCCTTACTGAGCATTTGAGATCACCCTTATTATATTTCTTTCCTTAGGAATACAAGAATATTATTATGAAAGATATGTAGGGATATACTATATGAATTAGTGTTATCCTAGATTTTATTTATTTAGAAGAAATAAAAAATTATTTTTGTAATTAGTGTATTCTTTTGCAATACAAGACTCATTTATGTATCTAATTTACCAAGAATATTAAACTGACCAGTCCTTTGAGGCTTAATTCCTTATAATCATGAAAATATAATTAATAAGAGAAACCAACTTTGGGCTTTTTGGGGTTGGGTCGCTAAATTTATACAAAAAAATATTAATAAAAAAAAGTTAGTGACATATCATTTCTCCAAAAGAGAAGGACATTACGTATTCCATATAATGAAAGTTGGTGGATGGTTATATTTGAAAAAAACCCTTGATCAAGAATAATATATGTAAAAGGATAATGAATTAGATGAAAAATCTTTTTAGAATTTTTAGAAAACAAATTTGGAAATATAAAATTTCCTTGATCATTTAAGACCATTTTAAAACAATATTAATAAAACTTAGAGTAAAATAATTTCTTTCAGAAACCATGAAAAAGTAGTTTAAGTTTCTGAAATCCATCGAGGTATGTTCCTGTTTAAATTTTGGTTTTAATGACTTATTTTGGGTTAATGAAATATTTATCAGGCTTATGAGGGGATCATGGGTGTTTCAGGGGTTCAGGGCACGAAATGAAGGAAAACTAGTCCTACCTGTGTAAGGTGAATGGTTGGTACATGGTTAAGTAAATCGTGTTGCCTTCCTAAGAAAATTGTGAATCCTTAAAAAAATGTGTTCTATACGATTGTCACATAGTTTTAAAATTGTGAAGGGATCCCTATGTAACCGTGAAACCAAAGTTCCCTTAGACAGTGTCTTGTACACATTTTTCTCATGATTTAGAAAATTGTACAGGTAAACCATGTACCCCTTAAAAAGTTAAAAAATTATAGTTTCTCCATATCAGGATATTTAAGATCCCATCCGGTTTTCTGCTCCTTTATCCTAACCCTACCCCATTGGTGAACCAAAACCCTCAAGGGATATTAAGAATTGATATACCACATTTCTAGGCCATTTGGAGCACCGTTGGTTACAAATCGAAGCTCTGGGTAAGTTTAATCCTCTCTACTCTTCACTTTTCTGGATTATGGCTTGTATCTTGGGAAATCTTCTTATGAAGCTCGAAAACCTTATTTTTCCGTTGGAATCTTGGTTGAGGCCTCAAGGGGTGGTTCAATCCAAATCTAATTCTAAGGTTGGGAGTGCGTTTATCATCAGATATGAGGTAGATGGTCTACAAGTTATATCCCATAATTTTAATTGTGTATTTGTATATGAGTGTTGTATTCTTGGTTCCACCTTATTGTGCACTAATTCATTTAGGGATATTTGGTTAAAATAAGTATCCAAATTATGAATTGAACCCATCATGATTCCCGTGGGAGGTGTTGAGGACGATTTGACCGATTTAGGGACACCCATGGGGTGCACCGATTTTGCTGAACCTATAAATTTTCAATGTTAAGTGTAGAGTTTCCATGTGATAATATAGACCCTTTTTGGACATATTAAAATGTTTAATTGAGTTGAAAATTGAAAATTGACAGTTGTTTCTACTTTTGATATAGATTAAGGGGTTGTTTGGAATAACATGACAATGGGTTAATTGGGTTAATATGGGGATGTGTTAAACAGATTATGAAATAAGTCGAAGATCCTCAGAAGGAAAGTACATATAGAATGATGAATATGGTAAATTAGTATTTCCTTGTGAATTGAGAATTATTTTCAATGGGTTTTCACAAGGGAATTAATGAATATGTTAAATGGTTGATAAAGAGGGAATTACTAAATGTTCCTAATGGGTTGGGGAATGAGATGAGGTTTGGATAAATGACTACGCAATATAATTGGAAAATGTGCTAATGGGTTATGGCATGATATTAATTACCATGTTTTTGTTATGGATTGTGATTGATATGTTTGTTTATTGTGAATGCTTTGTGATATGGTATGTGGTTAATGGATATATACAAAGCATGTGAACATGGCTTGGTAGTGTGGCATATTGACTGAGGTTCTACACCCATGGTTCAAGTAAGACTGAGGTTCTAAACTCCTCCCCACAATGCATGGGTTTGGGATAGGGACAAATCTCTATTCTCTAATTGGTTTCATTCCACCTGGAATAAGGCTTTTATGTGATGATTATGTATTTGGGGTGATTTATTTATCCCTATTGAGATTTGGACTTGATTTATCCCCTTACATTTAAATGTTGAATGGATTAACCCTTATGCGAATGATATAAATTCCTAACCCATGGAGCACATGTTGAGACTGGATTAAGTAATGAAAATGATGTACATGATGAAAATGGTAACAATTTTATTAATGGGTATGTAAAGATTGTTAACCATTAGCACTCGAGTTGTCCTTTTTTTTTACTTTTTATTTATTTAATATTTTTATGAATTATCCATTTAGGTTGGATATTTTATATAATCCATTAGTGGTGGCCTATTGAGTTATACTCACACCCTTGTTGGGTGTCGATGGTACATAAGAAGATTTCATGTTTGTAGTTTAGGACAAGAAAAAAGGCCCTACGTTAGAGTGTTGAGTTGTGAACAAAACATGCATGGATGAGGTTCTGGACATGAATTCAGGACCCATTTGGGGATTCAGCTATTGTATTTATTTTGGTCTTATTTTCTAGAAAATTTGGGCTCCCTTAGTATGACATTCCATATTTATTGGTGGTTATAGTTTGTACCTAATTGGGAGATGTTTGATTATGCGTGTTGTTTGGTTATTACATATTATCCCTACTCTTTAAATTTTTATCTACTGTGTATTACTCTGTTAAAGAGGGTATAGTCTCCCCATGTGACTTATGAGACCCTCTCCGCTAGTTAGCAACCTCTGGTGTACAGGTAGGCTTTCTTGAGGTCATGCGATGACACTGATCAGAGCACCGTTTAGTGGAATCTATGTTGGGGACATTACAAAGTTATATCAGAGTAGTTATTTTCTATGGTATTACTATTTGGGATAGTATAAGGGAGATTAGAATATGGAAGTACTTGGAAATGAACTCATTCCTGGGAGTAGCTAACCCATGTACGAGGGAAAACCTAATTCAACCAGGGTGAGAATGTTTGTTTTTATGTGAGTTGTGACATTTGATGATATTTTACCATTGGGTGACACACTTATTATGTGATGTGGCTATTTCCTAGTATTTTTCTCATGGATGAAATAATATGAGGTTGTGAATCTATGAATCATTTTGGTCACCTAAGGATATTGGTGATAGGTATCACGTTAGGAAAACATAGGATGGGTGTGTGGGGTATGAAAAGAAAAATTAATTTTACCTTCCTGAAAAATTGAAGAAAATGATAACTAATATAATGATGCAAATGGGTAAGAAGGGGAAAATTTTAACTAATGATTTAATAAATGTGATTAATGAAAGGTTGTAAGTGAGTTAAATTTTTTTTATTGTGACAAGCTGAAAAATGGGGAAATGTTCCTTGGAGGAAAGATTTGCGTTGTGAGTATGGAAATAGTTTTAAAATGGTGGCCAATATAAGGCTGGAAACTGTTTAAGGTGATCTAAACCATGATTATCCATCACCCATAGTAGAGATGGTCAAGGATATAGTTTAGGATTTAATGGTGACCTTTGGGATAGTGTATGAAAATGGTTTGTTTATGGATAATAGATAGACTCATTTTATATGAATTATGGAAGATTTATATTATGTATTCTAAAGCTTATATTTGGAATTGTAGAGAAATTCCACCATGAAGACATGTGCTGGTTGGAAGATAGAAGGATATTACTGAGAACGATCCTCACGTAGTGGAGTACGAAAATGTGGAGATCTAGGGTAATAGAGAAGACAATTTTCGTGAGAACTTTTCTTGTTTCACACAGATAATGAAATGAGCCCGGTCAGGTTGTGCCTAGTATATTGATTTGACTAGAGAGTTTCAGCTTCAAAACCCTCTGATATTTATTGGAGATGGTGTACTTGAGGTAGTTGAATTCTGGATAGAGTCTATCCAGATGATTCTTGACAATATAGAGACTCTTTCCGAGAAGTGACACAAGATAGCGGCCTATATGTTGTGAGGCTAGTAAAAGAGTTGATGGGAATTCATGATTCAGACATAGTAGGACGAAGGAATTATATAGAATGATTTCCCATAAAAGTTTATAGAACACTTTAACCCAGAGAACTTGAGGAAGGAGAAGTGTTTAGAGTTCATAAGTTTGACCCAAGGGGCTATGTTAGTGATGGATTATGCTAGTTGTTTCATTGATTTTCATCGCTTCATTCTAGCATTGGAAGGTGATGAGGAAGCTATGGGAAAACGTTTCTAGGATGGGATTTGGCATGTGATCTAGTCTTATGTGAATATTTTCCATTTGAAGATGTTTATAGACGTAGTGGATTAGCCCAATATCTCAGAAGGGAACCTGAAGGGAGATTTTAGTAGTGGAATTTTGGTTCCAGCTGGGAGAAAGAGTGGGGTGACATATAAGGGAAGGAAGCATCGTTTTGGGAGTTTTCATAAGGGTGGAAGTTCTTATGATAGTCAGAAGAGAGGGAAAACCTCTTAGGGTGGCAATCAGGTTTTCTGTTACCTGTGTGGAAGGTCGGAGAACATGCACGATCATTGTCCCCGAACACCAATTGACTGCATGTTGTGTGGTAGGTTAGGACACAAACAAAGGTTCAATAGTAACCCTTGAAAGCTGGGTATGGATGGTGTTCAAAGGTAGATGTCAAGAGTAGGTTGGGGGTTATTTACCCAATATCTGGAAGGTAGTTTGAGTTCTGAAGGCTATACCAGTTGAGGTGGTGGATGTGGTACTCTAGGGAAAGAACATTCATACAAACAAGGCAGTGAAGTGTTAGGTACTCAGGTCTGGGCCCTGGGTAGAGAGATTGGTTAGCTTCACATAGTTCAGTATACACGTAGAGGTGGTGAGGCTTGACCATCTATTTCTTAAGGTACGATCCTTGTAGCTTCCATGTTTTCTAGTGATTTATTTGATAGAGTTACCACACCCTCATTTATCTCTGATCAAGTTGTAATTATGTTGGTCCTAGTAGTGGAACATGTGTGTGGGGTTATGTAAATTGATACTCCATTGGGGATGCAAGTAGAGGATATCAGACAATTTATGGGTTTTTCTCTCGAGGTTGGTGGGTTCCATTTTCTATGGAACTTATTTATCCTCAATATTTCATGTTTTGACCTGATTTTGGGAATGGATTGGTTGGTGTCGTACCAATACCATATCAACTGTTACCATAGTCGGGTGATGTTCATGTCTCTTAAGGGAGACACCTATGTCCTTCATGGTGAGTGGGATGCTCAAGCAGGCTGTATAGGGCCAGTTTTCCAGCAATTGGGAGAAATCATATCACTAGTGTCTTATCTTATGATTTATGATTGAGGAGTAGAGAAACATGTCTTTCCTCTTATGGTGGATTAGTTTTAGGATATGTTTCTTAAGGAATTATTGGGGTTTCCACCCAAGAAAGATGTTTTGTTCATGATAGATTTTTTGTCGGGAGTAGAGCCAGTTACCATTCCACCATATAGAATGTCCCTGACAGAACTCTAAGAGATTAAAATTGACTTGGATAAGTTTAATAATAAAGGATTTATTCACCCTAGTATATCACCTTGGGGATCTCTAGTTCTCTTTTCCAAGAAAGTTGATGGGCCATTGAGGCCATTCGTTTATTATAGAAATTTTAATCAGATGACAGTCAAGAAAAAAAATCCTTTCCCTCAAATTGATGATCTATTTTAACAAATAATAGGTGATTAAGTATTTTATAAGATTTGTTTAGTGTCTAGGTATCACCAGCTGAGGGAGAGGCCTTCTGGTATACCACAGATAGCCTTCAGGAGTAGGTTCAGATTGTATGAGTTTGTGGGGATGCCATTCGGGTTGACCATTGTGCTGATGATGTTCATGTATTTAATGGATCAAATCATTCAACCTTATATAGTTTAGTTCATAGTTATCTTCTTTGATGACATCTTTGTGTACTATAAAACTCATGATGATAATTCCAAACATCTTGAGATCATCCTAAGTACACTAAGAGAGAATAGGCTGTATGCCAAGCTATACAAATGTAAATTCATAATTGTTAGGGTGAATTTCTTGTGTCATATTATCAATAAGGAAGGAATTTTGGTGAACCCATATAAAGTATTGGCGGTTGTGTCATGGGATCTGCCAAAAAATGTTTTTGATGTCCAATGTTTTCTGGGTTTAATAGGCTACTATCAAATGTTTATCAATATTGTTTGGAAATGCCGCTTTCAAACGTCAGCAAGAAAGGTATTAGGTTTGAGTGGCCTAAGTCTTGTGATAATTATTTCAAGGAGATGAATATGGGTATGACTACAAAACCAATGTTGAACTTACCTGAACAAGGTAAGAAGTATACTTTGTTTTGTGATGTGTTTGGTGTTGGTTTGGGAGCAGTGTTGATGTAGAATGATCTTGTTATTTCATATGGTTCATGAAATTTGAGGCCCCATGAAACATATTATCCTACACATTATCTTGAATTGGTATTAGTGGTTCATGACTTCAAATTTTGGTGGCACTACTTATTGGGAGAATGGTTTATAGTGTATACCAACCATAAAAGTTTTAAGTAATTTTTTATCAGCATTATTTGAATATTTGACAGTGAAGATGAGTTGAGTACATTAAATCCTTTGATTTTGAGATAGTTTATACATTAGGAAAGGGAAACATTTCTTTATATTCTTTGAGTCAAAAACTCAAATTCTGGCTATTCAGAAGTCCATATATGGGTGGAATATGATGGAATTTTTTGCAAAGATGCACCTAGAGGTATAAGATAGCCAAATAAATATGAAACTAGCATCCATAGAAGTTGATTCCTTCTTTTGGTAAGGGTCAAGGAGAGTCAGCTTGAAGATATTGAGTTTTTGTATATGAAGGAAAGTCTTAAAGGTGGGGAGTCACATTCTAGTTGGACTGTTGGTGATGGTGGGGTTGTTCGTGTTCGTGGCCATGTTGTGGTGCCAATGAGTATGTGAGAAAAGTTTATGCATGAGTTTTATTCATAAAAGTTGGCAGTGAATCCTAGTTTGACTAAGATGTATCTTGATCTTCATAGGAAATATTGGTGGCTGGGAATGAATAAATATGTTTCAGGTTTTGTGGTGTGATTCCTTACCTATCAATAGGTGAAGGCTGAGAATTAGTTCCCAGGTGTTTTGTTAAAACCATTTACCATTTCATAATGGAAGTGGGATGACGTAACGATGGAATCCATAGTGGGTATTCTAAGAATTCCTCAAAAGAGTGATGCAATATGGACAGTTGTGGATCAGTTGATTTAGGTGGCCCCTTTCTTTCCAATCTATGGGACTTTCCCTATTGATCAGTTGGGCGAGTTATATATTCTAGAGATAGTGTGGTTTCATGGTGTGTTGAGAACTATAATTTCGGATCGTGGTCCATGTTTCATATCACGCTTCTATTAGGGGTTACATAAGACTCTTGGTACCCATGTGTTCTTTATTATATATCTTCACCCACAAATGGAAGAGTAGATATAGAGTACAATTGAGGTTTTAGATGACATATTGAGGGCTTGTGTCTTATATTTAGGTTTTTCACGGGGAAACACTTATTTCTTTTTTTGTTTTCTAACAAAAATAGTTTTCAAGAAATAATTCAAACGAAACCATTTGAGGAAATCTATGAGAGACTATCTAGATCTCCACTGTGTTATTTAGAGGCTAGAGAGTCTAAGATATTGGGAATGAGACTCATACAAGAGACATAAAAAAGGTCCAAATAATTAAGAAATGTATAAAAATGGATTAGATTATATATAATTCTTATACATATTGGTGTCATATACCTATTGAGTTTATGGTGGTTGATAGTGTCTTTATTCGTGTGTCTCCAAGGTTGGTTCATCATTGAATTGGGAAACATGTAAAGTTGGGGCCCAGGTATGTGTGGTTGTTTGAGATTATGGAGAGGATCAAACTGGTGGATTACCAATTTTCTCTTACGTAGTGGTATAGTGGCATGCATGATTTCTTTCTTGTTTCACAACTTCGGCAGTATCACCTTGATCCATCTCATGTGGTTAATGTTGAGGATGATGAGATTGAGGCTGATGCATCATTTATGGAGCATCTGGTTCATGTTTCAAACCATAATGAGAAAGTTTTGTGAGGCAAGTTTTTGCCTCTAGTTAGAGTTTTATAGAATCATGATAATTTTCAAGAAGAAACTTGGGATTGGGAATTGGAGATGAAAGCCTAGTGGCCCAATATCTTTTCTTCAAAAACTTAGTAATGATGGGAGTGTGGCTCAAGGATGAGCCATTATAAGTTGGGGAGGTTGTAAGATCCTGGAATTCATACAGGTATTTAACTATTTAAATATGGGTTTCAATATCTTGTTTTTGGTTAATAAAATGTTTATATGGAGTATGAGGGGACTTAGGGGTGTTACGGGGGTTCGAGGCATGAAAGGAAGGAAACTGAAAAAACCTGTGCATGGCACATAGTTATATAAATCATGCGGCCTTCACAGAAGAACTATGAAACCTTAAATAGAGGAATTCCAAACTATTAGTGCACATTTTCCAAACCATGTAGGTCTCCCCAGAAAACTGTGTGACCCAACCTCCCTTAGATAGTGTCTTGCACATGGTTTGTGCACGGTTCAAAAAACTGTGTGGGTAAACTGTGTACCCTTTAAAAGTTAAAAAATTTACTCTTTTTCCATCTCAAGAAATTTAATATATCACCTGATTTTCTCCCATTTTATCCAAACTCCATCCCTAGTGATGAACCAAATTCCTGAAGGGATCCCAAGGATTGATCCCCCTCATTTTTAGTCCATTTGGAGCACCATTGGTTGCTGATCGAAGTTTCGAGTAAGTCTAATCCTCTATACTCTTCTATTTTCTAAATCAAGGCTTGTATCTTGGGAAATATTCTTCCTAGAAGATAAGACCTTATTTTTCTGGTGGAATATAGGTTGATACTTCAAGGGGTTCTTTTACCTAAATCTAAATAAAAGGTTGGGAGTGTGCTCACTATCAGATTCAAGGTAGGTGGACTACATGTTATATCCCATAGTTTCAAATGTGGATTTGTGCATGATTATTGTGTTCTTGGTTCCACTTGAGGTGAATTTATTCTTTTAGGGATATTTGTTAAAAAGAAGCATCTAAATAATGAATTGAACTACTCATAACCCCCTTAGGATGCGTTGAGAATGATTTAATTGATTTAGCGACACCTATAGGGTACACCGATTTTCAAGAACCTATAAATTGGTAATATTAAGTGTAGATTTACTGTGTGATAATGTAGAGACCTTTTTGAACATTTCAAAATTTTTAAATGAGTTTAAAATGGAATATTTAGAGTTGTGCCAGTTTTTATTATGGCTTAAGGGATTGTTTGGCATATCATGACAATGAGTTAATTGTGTTAAAGTGGGGATGTGTTAAATGGATTATGAAATAAGTCTAAGTGCCTAAGAATGCTAGTATATATATAATGATGAATATGGTAAATTGGTAATGCCTTGTGAATTGAGAATTATGTTAAATGGGATTTCACAAGGGAATTAATGAATATGTTAAATGGTTGATAAAGAGGAAATTATTGAACATACCTAATGGGTTGGGGTATGAGATGAGTTTTCGATAAATGGGTATGTAATATAATTGGAAAATATGTTATTGGGTTATGTAATGATATTAATTCCCATGTTTTTGTTATGGATTGTGATTTATATATGTGTTTATTGTGAATTTTTTGTGATATGGAATGTGGTTAATGGATATAAATAAATCATGTTCACATGTCTTGGTGGTGTGGGGTATTGACTGAGGTTCTACTCCCACAGGTTTAGTTAGATTGAGGCTTTAAACTCCTCCCCACAATTCATGGGTTATGGATGGTAACATTGCTATATTATTTGAAATGATTAATTCTACCCATATTGAGTCTTTGTGGTGAGGATTGTGTATTTTTTGTCACACATTTATCCATAGTGAGATAGGGAATTGATTGATATCCTTAAGTTTAAATGTTTACTACCTTAAACCTTGTGTGAATGATGTAAATGCCTAACCCATGGAAGACATGTTGAGAGTGGATTAAGTAATGAAAATGATGTACATGATGAAAATGGAAATAATGATAGAAATGGGTAAGTAAATACTATTAAACATTTTCATCTGAGTTGTATTTTTTTACTTGTCATTTATTTAATATTTTCATGCATTATCTATTTATACTCGATATTTTATAGATGCTATCGGTGGTGGCCTACTGATTTGTACTCATACCCTTCTCGGCCATCGTGTGTACCCGTGAAGATTTCATAGTTGTAGGTTAGGACAAGGGAAAATGCCTTATTCTAGGTTGTTGAGTTGGGAATAGATCATGCACGGATGTGGTTACATATTTTGAGTAAAGACCCATTTGGGGATTAATCTATTGTATTTGTTTTGGTTTTATTTTCCTGTACATTTGGGAACTCTTAGAATAACATACCATATTTATTATTGGTTGTGGTTTGAACCCTATTGGGAGATGTTTGATTATGCATGTTATTTGGTTATTACATATTGTCTCTACTATTTAAATTGTAATATGCTATGGATTACTCTAGTAAATAGGATATAATTTCCCCATGAAACTTATGAGACCCTCACTGCTAGTCTGAAACCTTTGGCATATGGGGAGGCACGCTTGAGGTCATGTGATGACCCATCTCAGAGCATAGTTTTAATGGCTTCCTGGTTAGGGAAATTACACTTAGATGTAAATTTTCTTATAAAATGACATATATGATGAAATTATGTGTTCACATGGAATAAAAACATAGAAATTTTCTATAAAATATTTTTAATATAATCATAAAAATATGAAGTTATGGGTCACATTCAAAATTTATTTTCAAAAATGGTGAATTGAAAACATTGAAAACATTTACTTTTGAAAAAGGAACTTTCATAACGGATCCATGAAAATACATGCATATTATCAAAATAAACTTGGGGAGGGAGATAAAAAATTTTATTTTTAAAGGATGGAAAACCATTTTAAATATTTTGAAATACTTTTGTTTGAAAACCCACATCATAGAAATAGTATTAAATTTTCCTTTATAGGTAAATATATTTATTATAATAATATAAAATAATCCATATTAGAATTATATATAATATGGGAGAAAATTTATTAGAATGAAATTATGCACATCATATAAAATATTCATTAGTAAGTTTGAGAGTAATTTTTAGCATCGTTACACTTTTATTTAGGATTTTTTTTAAAAAGTTGTTATTACTGATGAAAAGTAATTTTTCTAATTAATAAAATTAAATAAAATATAAAATAGGTAAATAGTCAGATCAATGAATTATTTAGTGGTATATTCATGTAATAAGTACCATGACCTAGTGAATCCGAAACTGAGTTGATGATACACTTATAGAATTTTTAACATAAGAATCAAAGAAGCTTGAGAGGAAGATCTTGGAATAGAACTTAAAATATTATGAAATTAAATACATTATCATATTTGAAATAAATTTGGAAATTAATACACCATATAAAAGAAATTATGGTGCATAATATCAAACAAGTCCCATGGAGTTTCAAATAATACAATAAAACCCTAACAACTTGAGGAGTATTTGAATCAAAACCCTTTACAAGAGAGATGTATAAATTTAACTTAAATTAAGTTTAATAAAATTATTTAATTATATAATATATAAATTAGTAATTATATAAACTAAATAAAATAAATTTGTTTTATAATAAAAAACATTTCTCAAAGAGAGGAATTTTAGATGAATACCCTTACCTTAGTCCTAGTTTGTTTTTCTCTTGCACCAAATATAATGATTTATTAAATTAAATTTATTAATTACAGAAAAAATATCATTATTAATAACCATGAACATTTATAATCCTCCATTATAATCATTATAAACATATATATATATTTAGTTTTTACCTATTTTTAATATTTGGTGTAAGTAATCTTGATCATTTCGAACTAATTTTCAAAGAGGGGAGTAAATATTCATTCTAATTCAAAATTCAATCATTAAAATATCATTAAATTTACTTTAATGGTTTAATTATAATTATTTATATCATTTTAACTTCCTTTCATGAGTTTTTCATTCCTTATCCTTAAAGATGAAATCGATAACAAGTATATTTTGATGATTCTTATCTAATGAAGGGTGTTTTCTTAATCAATGAGTTATTAGTTGATATAACCTTTATATAAAAAATAAATAAATATTTACATATTTATATCATATTATTTAAATTATTAATATCCCATATTTATCAATTATTTAAATTCATTGCATTATTCAAGTAGGTGGTTGAACTAACCCCAACATGAGCATACCATGATTAATGAGTGATTATGAGATGTTATAGTTGAAATATAATTATACCAATAGAATAATAATCCTAATTAGTGTTAATTATTGTGATATATTTTAATTATATATAATTATGAGAACAACTTGTGGATGAAAAACTATTACATAGTATGAATAAATTATTTTCCTTCTTAGTTCTCCTGTTTAAGACTGTTAATTTTATAATTATTATTTATATTTAATTTAATTAATATGTTATTTAATTTTTATTACCAAAAACTTATTAATATAATAAAAATCACATTTATCCTTTAAATCATTTCTTATAACCATCAATGAAAGTTGTCGGTGAAAAATGGAACACACCATTCCTTCGACGTGGTAGTATGCCCATACACATGAATGCTGCTTTCATTTTTCTTAGGACATGATAGATGAGTAATATGGTTTATAATTTAAGAATATTAAATAATATATACATTTAATAATTATATATTAAATTCCCTTTTTAAAATATTCATGTTGTGTGGTAATGTAAAATGAACACATTACTTCATGGAGGCTGTAGTCTGCAGGTACAGACGATTCACATTTTTGTTTTCGCTAATGGAAAAGGGGAAAAGTGGTTAATGATGATAACATGATTATAACAACATATTTGTGTAATAAATATAATTATGTAATTTTTTTTAATAATTTTAGTGAAATATTAAGTAGTAGTGCACAAAAAGAAATAGAAATAGAAATGAGAAAGATAGGTTAGGAACTTATACCTCACTTCTTGGATTGTCTCCTTTACAAAGGGGAATACAATTTTGGGAGATGGTATTTTGAGAATACCAAAAACTATTTAAGGTGTAAGTAAATGTTTAGGAGTTTTTTAGTATGATTTTTGTTCAAAATTATGGGGTTGTAGTGTGAGGGTAAGTGAAGAGAGTATATCCCCTTTTATAAGTGAAAAAGGATGGCATTTTCATAAATACCAAAAACATTTCAAAAATATGAAGCCACTCTCATGGAAATTGGATATAAAATTGGGAAATAATGGATTAGAGAATATATAGGTTTGATATAGGCCTCAAAAACCCATTACTATTCATTTTTAAACATTTTTTCAATTCATTACAGTTAGATTTTTCACTTTTACCATCTTAGATTTCACTGTGGTAACTATTTTTTAACTAAGGAAAACTATCCTTTATGAACACAAATATAATGGAAAAAATTAAGTGATTTGAACTTATATATTTAATTTTTTAAATAAATTTTATTTTATTAAATTTATAAAAATGATAAAAATTCATTTTGAAATAATAAATGTACAATTTATAATTTTTTTTTAGAAAAATATCACTCTTGTTATAAATTGTTATTTTTTTGGAAAAAAAAATTAAATATTTTGAAAATTTTAATTTTAATTATATAATAAATATTTTCTCCAGAAAATGGTTATCATAAATTTTCAAATCATAATTATGTGATAATAATTCCATAAAAGGTATGATATTTGTAAAAATAATATATTGCACTATTCACTTTAAAATCAATATTTCGAGAAAAATATAAAAAATTTATCTTAAGATGAAATTTACATGTTTAATACATAAATGAGGTTCTTTTTTTTTCAAATTCAAATTATAAAATTTAAAAATAATTTTTTAAATGAAAATTCAACATATAAATGAAAACTGGTTTTATTAAAAGAAGACATTTTCTAACTTCAAGTGTTTTTAATATTATTTCATATATATTTATAAATAATTTAATATCTATATATTAGTTTATAAATTTAAATATTATCAATTAAAATATAATTTTAACAATGAAAAAATTAATTTATTAAGGTAAAATATAATACACCCTTTTTTAAAATGTTTTTTCAAAATGCATACTTTTTAAAATATTAATCAAAGAGAATAACAATATATAATTTTTTTATTTATTATCATACTTTCATATACTAATGATTGTATCATTCATGTAATTTGAAAATGTAATGGTTCATTTTAGTTTGGTATTGCCTTAGTGTGGTTTTGGGTGTGACCCAAGCCATTGAAGATAATATTAATTTAAAAGATCCAAAATCTCTAGTTGTTATAATGTGAATTATTTTAGTAAAACTCTTCAAAAAATAGTGAATAATGAGAGATGAGGGGGTGGGGGTGATCCTTAGTATCAGTAGCGAACAAATTTTTTTTAATAATAGTTTCATTGGTGATTTGGTGCGTTAGAGTTATAGTATGTGTATGGTTCATAGGCTAGAATATCCACATTAAAGGGTTAAACAGGAAAAAATATTTTTGTTTGTGTGATGTATGTTTCATTATTTTGTTTCGTTGTTTATGTTTTTTAGTTAAAAATTAATTTTCTATCATAATATGGGAATAATATCTAATTGAATGTGTTCACTAAGAATAAATATCATCATGATTAATTTCCCTTTTGGGTGTTTGGGACATTGATTACAAAAAGTGGTATCAAATCATGGTTTATACTCAGTGAATCTATCAATTGAAGAGATCCAAATTTAAAAATAACTTGTTATAATGTAAATTGTAACACCCCGACCCTAGATACCCAGAGTTGGTGCATTATTACATAACATTAGCATGATCACAAGAAAGATCAAGTCTCGAAAGACCGATTAGTTTAGTTGCCCTGGAAACACTAGATATATTCCTAAAGTTTACATTACATCAATAAGTGAAAAACAACAACAATATATTGTCTTCATATCCCGTCATACAATCCGTGCAGGTCATTAATAAAATACATCTTCACATCCTGGGAAAAATAAAACATTGAAAGGGGTGAACTCAGATGCTTAGTAAGGATAACAATATAGTGGAAACTTTCATAAATAAACATAAAAATTTAAGGCAATGTATAACTAAAACAAAAGCCTTTAAAACTTGAAATTCATCATAATATGGCAAGGATAAAATGAAATAATGCCATTTACTTATTCACATGGATATTCTACTTGTCGAATAATCACATGAAAATATTAATAACCACTTTCATAATGAAGGAATGCATAATGCCAGACTATCATAACCACATAGCCAAGACCTCGTGCTAAGACTACAAATATGATTTTGTCAAGGCCTCGTGCCAAGACACTAGTTTGTCTCATGAGACCTACCGATGCATCAAGGAGCTATAGCAGGCTCCACCCGACACTTACTAAGTCCAATGCATTCCTCATATGAAAATTTTGAAACATAACATAAACATTCGTATTAAAACTAGCATACAAAATGTCAATACTTATCCACAAACCATGAATGGTATAAAAATAGCACATCGACATTCAAACATAACTTATTCAATACAATATGGGAGATTGTATTGTATCATATTAACCTCAATCGAGAATAATGAAGGATATTGACATAGATGAAAATAATCATCAAAACTATTTGAGAGAAATATCCCCCTTTTTCTTGAAATCATTTAAAAGTCACACTATTTGTCAAGAAGCCATTTAAAAATAGATTTTTGAATCGAAGTGTCCCATACCACTTTGAAACTTTTAAAAGGAGTTTTAATTTTAAAACTTAAATGTCCATATAAATAACTCCTTAAAACCATTTTTAAAACATGGACATTAATGAGCAAGATTTAGAAGAATAAGTCTTTAAAAAATTTAAAAATGGTATTTTAGTTAGAGTTTCTAACCAAAAGAGAGACACTTGAATACAAATAATTGAGGTAATCAAAACTTTGTAATATGATGAGAATAAAGGGATTCATGATATACTATGTCAAAGTACATTATATATACCACATAAAAGTGATTTGGTGTATAACAACAAAGAAGTCTCAATGGAATGTAAATTGAGATGAAATCTCTCATAAAGGCCATATCCTTAGGTTAAGGATAAATCAACGACATAATTATGTGTGACAAATATAAATACACTAAATATGATTGGATATTCAGTGTAAAACAATCAAAGGACATTCACACATATTCTTGTAAAAACAACACCAATGAATTAGATGTTTATCTCAACAAATCGAGATTGAGTAAAAATTACTCTTATCAAGTTCATACTAATGACTTGAGAATTTATCAATGGAGTGATTATGTGTATAAAAAGTATATCCATAGAAAGGGGAGTGGAAATTATGACATAATCAAATGAATAGTGATTCCACACATAATCTTGGAGTAAAATAATCAATGAAGTATGTGTAAAGCCGAATGAGTGGAAATTGAAATTTCAAATTCCCTTATCAATTTGGTAACTTATGAAAAATGCACCCATGAAAGAAGGATAATACAATAATGATGTAAATATCCATAAATTAAAGTATATTACACAATGAATACAATCATGGGTAGTACACAAACCACATGCAATAAAAAAGTGGTGAACAATGGAAATCTCATGGAATTAAAAGTGAGATAAGAAACCCATTAATTTGTACTTTTTCCTTGTTTAACGGTAGGTTAACCTCATGTATAATGGTGAAATAATTGTTATTGAATTATACAAGAATTATTTACATTAATATGATATCATATAAGATATTTTAACATTGATTTGTTAATAATATCTTAGTATTATCGTCATTTCGGGTGTTAACTTACGAGTTTTCCTTTATATTCTTTGTTACGTAAGACGTGTTTATTATGGATAGGATGTATCTTATTCATATCCAGAATTATATCAAGTCCTTAAACATTATTTTTAATCATAAAATGAGAATTATACTTGAATGGATACGATGGAGAATGAATCTCATCGCGTTCGTGGAGACGGTAGTCCGTACGTACAGACGAGCAACAATATCATTCTTTTGATGTTAAAATAATATATAATTGGATTTTATATCATATAGACAGAATAATTATCATGTTATATTTATTATTTACATTAATTACACATCATTATTATACCCATCCAAATAATAATTTATTGAATGACAATTACACCACGACGTGGAGACGGTAAGCCGTACATACGCACGTATGGTGACATGCCATTCAAAGGATGGATAGAATACTGAATATGGATGTGCCATATTTTTAATAACATCACAGTATTTAGAAGATACTGGAGTTATTATTTTAGAATATAAATAACAATGAAAGAAGAAGTTTAAGAAAAAAGGAACTTGAAAGAGGGTGGTGAAAACATTACCTCTTCTTCGGGTTCTTCCTTTTGATTTGATCAAAAGGGCTCCTTAGGTTGGCTCTCTGATCAAACTAAGGCCTCTAGGTTGTAGTGAGGGAAGATTAGAGAGTATTTGGGTAGGGTTTGTCCGAGCCAAAAGGCATTGAATTTGTGAATTAGTGAGAAGGGGGAGTGCCCTTTTATAAGACTGGTGAGGGGCACCTTTGGAAAAGCTAAAAATATTATTTTATAATAAATTCATATTCGGTTTCTAATGGATCCAAAGTGGATTATTTAAATTTTAAGGTGGGTATGGGTAGAAATCCACTCAACCAATAGAATTTAGACAGGTTTGGGTCGTTATATTAACATTATCTTTAAGTATTAACTCTTAGTTAATTAGTTTCACTTTTACAATGTCTCTTTGTATTTTTATATTATATGGTTAATAAAGTTACTATATACATACAAGAGACCTCAAAGGGGTCCCCTAATGATACAAATATAATTATATAAGTCTCTTGGCCGGACCTTAGATTTTTAGGAATTGAATATAAATTAATAATACAATATTTGTTTTAAAAACTCGTTTATGTCAATTTTGACACTATTGGGTATTTTGTTTTTAATAAATTCATAAAAGCATTATTACTTCGAACAAAATTTATATAATCAATCCTAATATGTCATATTAACTTAGAAAATTAGTGTAATTCATAAAAAGTCTCAAATTACATTTATTTTGATATTTATAATATCAATTATTTTAATATTTCATTAATTAGGTAATTACTGCATCACCATTGTGTCATAAATAAATTAAATTATTTAAGGTATAAAATTTATAAATAAAATAAAATTATGTAGGAAATCTTTTTATATTTCTAATGAATATTTACAATTGAATTTATCTTATGTATAACCCTATATTAAAAATGTTTTAGTAAATAAACATTGATTTTAACTCTTTTAACTCTTCTTTGAATTAAATAATAATAAATGTCCTAATCTAATACAAGTGGACCTAAATGATAATATTTTACCCCTAAGGTTGTTTTTGGTCGAGATAAACTTGTCCAATAGAAATAGTACATGTGTTAGGGTAATATTAATATCATTTTTACCCTTAATTACCCTATTTACTTTTAACCGTGGTTAATAAAAGTAAAAAGTTACTATTCACCAAAAATTATTTTCATCTCATTGAACCACATTTTACTCCTTGATATTAACTGTGTCTCTCGGATTTTTGAAATTCCACTCACAGAAGCGGTAAAATTAAGTTTTATGAAAAATTTAGTTTTTTAACTACCACATAGTGGTTTCACTATTCATCAAAAAATGAATGTTTCCAGAAAAATACAAAAAATTAGGACTAAGATATATTTGATATTATGAGTTCAAAAATGATTTCTATTTTACCAAATTCAAAACATATGAGTTGCATTAATTAATTTAAAAATTAATTCCCGTCGTCAAAACAAATAGCGTGTTTTTAAGAGATAATAACTATCAAAAGATTGACACTTGTTTATGTTTGGTTTAAATGTGAAATTACATCCAATGACCAACATTGTATTAAATGGTAAAAATATATTCTAAATATACTTTAAAACCACTCGAATTAATAATTTATCACTATTAATTATTTCGATTAAAAAAGTTGTTTTTAATTAAAATTTAGTAATTTTCACTATTCATCAAAATATGAAAGTTATCCGAAAAGTACCAAAATTTCACCCTAAGCCAATTTTGATATTACGAATCCAAAAATGAAGTCCATTTTGAAAGATAAAATTTATAAAATTTCAAAAAGTAGGTATTACTATTCATAACGGCTAGTTTGATTGGTTGTGGTGTGTTAGAATCTCGAAGTTGCGTACAATGCATGCCATTGCATTATTCAAAGGGAAACATACCTTGGAAGCTTGGGGTGTTACATTCTCCTCTCCTTCAATAAATTGCGTCCTCGCAATTTATTTAAAATTGGGCTTGAGAATATAATGGAAAGTCCCACATCAGAAAAAGACTCAATAAAACTATCACTTTAAAAGTAAGGAAGAGAGGTATAAAGGTCACCCAAGATAACCAATACTAGGATTCCATGTAGGAAAACATGGATATGGATGATAAACTAAGTGTTAAGTTCTGATGGAGAGGGATATAAAACATGATTAGGATAAAGTTAACAATAAGAAAATCACAAACTTGTGTTGGGACGTCTCCCAGTAGGAAAAGTAAACGGACAACATTTTTTGTTTTAAGTTACATTACATAAGGACGAGGAATTCATTTATGATATTGACTAAGAACATAAAGAGATATACTTACTTTTTAAGTAGAGTTTCATTATTTAATAACTTTTTTCCACTAACACATTTTTTTTGAACAATGATTATTCAAGAAGACTTGGTCACAATGGAAGAGCTAGAATAAACTTCTATAGAAATACATGATCCACATAGGATAAACTATATATTTACCTTGTCTTTAGAGATTAATCAAAACCAAAATGGTTAGTATAATATCTGATGATCCCCCAAATAGATATTCCATTAGAGAAAAAAACACTAATCTTAATTTCTAAAATTAAACCATCAATACCCCAAAGTTAAATAAATACTATTCAATAATCAATTGCCCTTAAAATCCTTCAATATAATCCAAACTAATATTGAAAACCAAAACTTATAAGAATGTATTCTTCCATGTTAAATTGTATCTCCAAATGACATTAATTACTCTTAAAGTCACATACTTAAAAGTAGTTAACCTAATCATTTACATAAATAACCCAAATCACTATAAATCCACAATAAAAACATAGATAAAAATCTACCATTACCCCTCAAATGAAATCCCATACTATTCTATTTTCCTTGGGCATATAGTGTTCACAACAAAGCGAACAACTTCCAAAATAAAATTTACCACTTAATCACCAAATCATTTTCCTATATTAAGGGTATTTATTTGATAATACATAAGATCCTAAATCAAATTATTATTGATCAATAAAATCATTTAACTAAAAATAATAGTCACACTAACCAGGGACTTCACGTAGTCTAGTGGCAGGTGATAAATCCCAATCTCACTTTGGTTGTGGGTTCGATTCCCACAGCTTTGTCCGACGTGACGGGTTGTCACACGGTCTGCGTGTTGTCCTTTTTCAAAAACTATATTTTATAACATTACCAAAATGAGATAAATTCCTCAAAATAACCATAACATAATTTAACCACAAATCTTATCTCATACCTTTCATTTTCATCCCAAATTATAATAACTTATTATTTTCTCAAACCCAATGATCATATAAAACCAAATGGTTATTTACAACTATATCCACAAGAGAAAAGACAATTCTTCCTCAAATATCATTCTCACATGGAAAATTGCAGGGTTAAAAATACAAGAGAAAATTATTCCAAAGTAAACTCATCAACAAGGAGCACTAACACTTTTTAAACATTTCTCCAACCATTTATTCCCACATAGATTATTCTTTGACCAAGAAAATATCCTATAGAATAGGGCATTCACTCGGGTAATGGCCTGGTCCCCTACATTTACGGAAAATGACTGTAAATGGATTCTTGGGACCATTTTTATCTTCTTCCATAGTACTCTTCAGTTTTCTTCGGCAATTCTTCACTTTATGTCCTTCCTTCCCGCATGTAAAGAATTTCTTTGTCCCATTGAGACACTTTCTTGGGTGTCTCCTTCCACATTTCATGCATGATAGAAATTGAGGATTCCTTTCTCCATGGTCTCCACTACTGGAGCTCTTATCATTCATCACCTTTCTCTTCTTTGTTGAGTTCAGAAATTGGTTAATATATATATTTTTGATCAAATTTTTGTAAAATTGATTTGACATAAAGATGATATCTTTTACGCCTATCAACATTCCATTTTGTTGCTCATTTTCACCACCGTTCCCACCTTGTACATCATTCTCAAAGTCACTATGACTTCCTTGGAATCCACCCATTAACTAAAACCAGAAAGCATTGTGTGAGTAACAGTAGTCATAAAATCATTTAGAGATTAACATGTCACCATATTCTCAATTTGAAACACATTAGGATTAACCAAGGTCATTTACTCTCATCTTATATATATAATACTTCAAATCGGTTTGTAAAGAAAATTTAAATTATCCTAAGCATATCCCCCGGGAGTGTCGTAACCAAGAGTGCAGCAAGGCCCATTGTCGTGCACCAATTCCCGTTCAAGTCTATCTCAAAGCAGTGTTTTCGGGTTTTACCCCTAGGTACATCTATGCCAGAGCTGCCTCTACCTGCTCGAATCCAGACAGGGATGTATTGCTTGGAAATCTCACAAAATCTCTACAATACCAAAATTCTAGAAAGTTCTTCTATACTAATCCTCGAAGTTTATCTTAGGTCTACGTTCTCTAATCAGAGTTTATCTAAATCTAGCTTCCAAGGTTTGTACTAAAATTCCTATGATACCAGCTGTAATGCCCCAACCCTAGATTCCCAGAGCCGGTGCATTATTACATAACATTGGCATGATCACAAGAAAGATCATGTCTCGAAAGACCGATTAGTTTAGTAGCCTTGGAAACACTGGATATATTCATAAAGTTTGCATTACATCAATAAGTGAAAAACTACAACAACATATTGTCTTCATATCCCCTCATACTATCCCTGCAGGTCATTCATAAAATACTTCTTCACATCCTGGGAAAAATAAAACATTGAAAGGGGTGAGCTCAGATTCTCAGTAAGGATAACAATATAGTGGAAACTTTCATAATTAAACATAAAAATTTTAGGCAATGTATAACTAAAAAAAGCCTTTTAAACTTGAACTTCAGCATAATATGGAAAGGATAAAATGAAATAATTCCATTTACTTATTCACATGGATATTCTACTAGTCGAATAATCACATGAAAATATTAATAACCACTTTCATAATAACGGAATGCATAATGCCAGACTATCATAACCACGTAGCCAAGGCCTCGTGCCAAGACTACAAATAAGATTTTGTCAAGGCCTCGTGCCAAGACACTAGTTTGTCTCATGAGACCTACCTATGCATCGAGGAGCTATAGCAGGCTCCACCCTTAACTTACTAATTCCAATACATTACTCTTATGAAAAGATTGAAACATAACATAAACATTCATATTAAAACTAGCATACGAAATGTCAATACTTATCCACAAACCATGAATTGTATAAAAATAGCACATCCACAGTCAAACATAACTCATTTGATACAATATGGGAGATTTTATTGTATCATATTAACCTCAATTGAGAATAATGAAGGATATTGACATAGATGAAAATAATCATCAAAACTATTTGAGAGAAATATCCCCCTTTTTCTTGAAATCATTTAAAAGTCACACTATTTGTCAAGAAGCCATTTAAAAATAGATTTTTGAATCCAAGTGTCCCATACCACTTTGAAATTTTTAAAAGGAGTTTTAATTTTAAAACTTTAATGTCCATATAAATAAATCCTTAAAACCATTTTAAAACATGGACACTAATGAGAAAGATTTAGAAGAATAAGTCTTTAAAACATTTAAAAATGGTATTTTAGTTAGAGTTTCTAACCAAAAGAGAGAAACTTGAATGAAACTAATTGAGGTAATCAAAACTTTGTAATATCATGAGAATAAAGGTATTCATGATATACTATGTCAAAGTACATTATATACACCACATAAAAGTGATTTGGTGTATAACAACAAAGAAGTCTCAATGGAATGTAAATTGAGATGAAATCTCTCATAAAGGTCGTATCCTTAGGTTAAGGATAAATCAATGACATAATTATGTGTGAAAAATATAAATACACTAAATATGATTTTATATTCAGTGTAAAACAATCAAAGGACATTCACACATATTCTTGTAAAAACAACACCAATGAATTGAATGTTTATCTCAACAAATCGAGATTGAGTAAAAATTACTCTTACCAAGTTCATACCGACGACTTGAGAATTTATCAATGGAGTGATTATGTGTATAAAAAGTATATCCATAGAAAGGGGGGTAGAAATTATGACATAATTAAATGAATAGTGATTCCACACATAATCTTGGAGTAAAATAATCAATGAAGTATGCGTAAAGCTGAATGAGTGGAAATTGAAATTTCAAATTCCCTTATCGATTTGGTAACTTATGAAACATGCACCCATGAAAGAAGGATAATACAATTATGATGTAAATATCCATAAATTAAAGTATATTACACAATGAATACAATCATGGTCAGTACACACACTACATGCAATAAATAAGTGGTGAACAATGGAAATCTCACGGAATTAAAAGTGAGATAAGAAACCCCTTACTTTGTACTTTTTCCTTGGTCGATGGTTGGTTAACCTCCTGTATAATGGTGACATAATTTTTATTGAATTATAAAAGAATAATTTACATTAATATGATATCATATATGATCTTTTAACATTGATTTGTTAATAATATCTTTGAATTATTGTCATTTTGGTGTTAACTTACACGTTTTCCTTTATATTCTTTGTTACATAAGCCGTGTTTGTTATGGATAGGTTGTATATTATTCATATCCAGAATTATATCAAGTCCTTAAACATGATTATTAATCATCAAATGAGAATTATATTTGAATGGATATGATGGAGAATGAATCTCATCGCGTTCGTGGAGATGGTAGTCCGTATGTACGCACGAGCGACAATATCATTCTTTTGATGTTAAAATAATATATAATTGGATGGTATATCATATATACAGAATAATTATCATGTTATATTTACTATTTACATGAATTAAACATCATTATTATACCCATCCAAATAATAATTTATTGAATGACAATTACACCACGACGTGGAGACGGTAAGCCGTACGTACGCACGTATGGTGACATGCCATTCAAAGGATGGATAGAATACTGAATATGGTTGTACCATATTTATAATAACATCACAGTATATTGAAGATACTGGAGTTATTATTTTAGAATATAAATAACAAATAAAGAAGAAGTTGTAGAAGAAAGGAACTTGAAAGAGGGTGGTGAAAAGATTACCTCTTCTTCGGGTTCTTCCTTTTGATTTGATAAAAAAGGCTCCTTAGGTTGGCTTTATGATCAAAATAAGGCCTCTAGGTTGTAGTGTGGAAAGTTTAGAGAGTATTTTTTCTGGGTTTGGCCGATCCAAAAGGCTTTGAATGTGTGAATTAGTGAGAAGGGGGAGTGCCCTTTTATAAGAGGGGTGAGGGGCACCTTTGGAAAAGGTAAAAATATTATTTTATAATAAATTAATATTTGGTTTCTAATGGCTAAAAAGTGGATTATTTAAAGGTTAAGGTGGGGATGGGTCGAAAACGACTCAAAACATAGAATATAGACAGGTTTGGGTAATTATATTAACCTTATCTTTAAGTATTAACTCTTAGTTAATTAGTTTCACTTTTACTATGTCTCTTTGTATTTTTATATTATATGGTTAATAAACTTACTATATACAACCAAGAGACCCCCAAGTGGTCCATTAATTATACACCTATCATTATATAAGTCTCTTGGACGAATATTAGATTTTTAGGAATTGAATATAAATTAATAATATAATATTTGTTTTAAAAACTCTTTTATGTCAATTTTGACACTATTGGGTATTTTGTTTTTGATAAATTCATAAAAACATTATTACTTTGAACAAAATTTTTATAATCAATCATAATATGTCATATTAACCTATAAAATTAGTGGAATTAATAAAAAGTCTCTAATTACATTTATTTTTATATTTATAATATCAATTATATTAATATTTCATTAATTAGGTAATTACTACATCACCATTGTGTCATAAATAAATTAAATTCTTTAAAGTCTAAAAATTAAAAATAAAATACCATTATGTATGAAATCTTTTTATAATTATAATTAATATTTACAATCTAATTTATCTTATGTATAAACATATATTAAAAATGTTTTAGTAAATAAACATTGATTTTAACTCTTTTAACTCTTCTTTGAATTAAATAATAATAAATGTCTTAATCTAATACAAGTGGACCTAAATGATAATATTTTACTCCTAAGGTTGTTTTTGGTCGAGATAAACTTGTACAATAGAATTAAGACATGTGTTAGGGTAATATTAATATCATTTTTACCCTTAATTACCCTATTTACTTTTAACCGTGGTAAATAAAAGTAAAAAGTTACTATTCACCAAAAATTATTTTCATCTCATTGAACCAAATTTTACTCCTTGATATTAACCTTGTCTATCAGATTTTTGAAATTACAATCACATAAGTGGTAAAATTAAGTTTTATGAAAAATTCAGTTTTTTAACTACCACTTAGTGGTTTCACTATTAATCAAAAAATGAAAGTTTCCAGAAAAATACCAAAAATTAGTCCTAAGCTATATTTGATATTATGAATTCAAAAATGATGTCTATTTTACCAAATTAAAAACATATCAGTTTTATTAATTAATTTAAAAATTAATTCATGCCGTCAAAATAAATAGAGTGTTTTTAAGTGATAATAACTATCAAAATATTGGCACTTGTTTATGTCTGGTTTAAATGTGAAATTACATCCAATGACCAAAATTGTATTAAAATGTAAAATATATTCTAAATATACTTTAAAAACAATCAATTTAATAATTTATCACTATTAATTATTTCGATTAAAAAAGTTGATTTTAATTAAAATTTAGTAATTTTCACTATTCATCAAAATAAGAAAGTTATCCGAAAAGCACCAAAATTTCACCCTAAGCTAATTTCGATATTACGAATCCAAAAATGAAGTCCATTTAGAAAGATAAAATTTATAAAATTTCAAAAAGTAGGTATTATTATTCATAACAGCTAGTTTGATTGGTTGTGGTGTGTTAGAATGTCGAAGTTATGTACAATGCACGCCATTGCATTATTCAAAGGGAAACGTACCGTGGAAGCTTGGGGTGTTAATAAAATTGTGAATTAAATGGGAGTAAAAATATTGTATGATATAAATTATTATAGAAAAAATAATATAATGATATCAAATCTATGTTCTCTTTTCTTTGATGGTTTTTTATAACAAAACATGGAACAAAAATTTGTGATCTAATTGAAATGGATTTGATTATCCTGAAAAATGAATTGTTGAATGCGATGAAAATGATAAAAATATAATATCTAGAGATATATATAATATTATATACATTAAGGTTATGAGTTACACTACCTTAAGTCCATGTTAAAAAAGTTATCCAACATTTTAAAGGTGGAGTAGTTGTGAAAGAAATTAAGATTATGATATTAAGGGAAAAATTTATGACTTGATAATGTATCCTCATCAAGGCGTTGATGATTTTTTCAATTAGGCCATTAAAAAAGTTGGATAAATTTAAGGCCTTAGAAAAAAATACTGGATGTTTAAATAGATAATAAATTCATAAGAAAGATTCCACTTTTATACAATGTAATGGTTTCCACAATTGACGAATATGATCTAAGTCAAGTTACACTTGATGAATTCAAAAGCAGTTTGGTTGGATTTGGGATAAGTGTTAGACTAAAAAAGATGTATTACATATCAATCCAAAATTATAGCTGATAAGAAAATAAAAAAAACTAGAGTTGAATAATTCAAAATGTTATAAAGATATGAGTTATGATCTTACATCACTCATGATAAGCATGATAAATTAATGAAAAAACATGTTTGAAGTTAAACTGCCATTGGAATGATTTGAGTGAGTAAAAATTTATCACAAAAAATTATTATGTTTTTGATTAAAATAACAAGAAGGAAAATAGGTTGATTTCTCAAGATTAAGGAAAATGATTTCACCCAAAACAAGAACAATAATCCAACTTTGATAATAAAAGAAATAAAATTTAAAAGAAGAATCTTTGTTATTAAATAAGTTGATGATATAGTAAAAATATTTTAAGAAGAAGAGGTTGAATTTAAATATAACTCACAATATGTATTGATTGAAATAGTCGAGGAAGTAAAATATAGAATAAAATATCTAGACCTAAAAAAAGGATTTTTTTGGTTTAATATTAGATATTTAAAGTGATATTGTGTTACTGGAAACAATAAAAAATAAGATCATGAAATGGGTAATATTTTAAAATAATCATATGGTAATACCAATGAGATGTAAGTTGAAATTACTATAAATGAACAAGGGGTTGAATTTAATTATGATACTAAATAAAACATTGAATAAGTGACTAAATTTTAGATGAATATTAAATAAAAAATATTACTAATTATATTAATGCATGTATTGGGGAATGTTGAAATAGAAATGGATATATTGAAGAATTAATGGTTAAAATACCTAATAAGTTTGAAAATAAACTAAAATATTAAATCATGTCAAGAAATTGATATTTTATAGTTTCAAAGGATTATTATCAGAATAAAAATATAATTAAGCATAATGTAAAAAAATATTTTTATTAAAAATTAAATTCTTTATATGATGAGTAAAAGTGATCTTGGATATGTAATCAATTCCGCATAAAAATAAATTTTAAAGACTAATATAAATGATCAATTAATAAATGAAATATGAAAATTTAAATGAGTTTCAAAAAAAATCAATTAATAGTCTCAGAAGAATTTTAGATCCATGTGGATGAAATTGAGAAAATAACCATGAATTTTCTTGTAGATGAAGCATCAATTATTTGGATACTAGGATCACATAATGGCTTATTATAAAGAAAAAAAACCTAATAGGTAAATCTATTGGATGAAAACAATAAAATAAGGTGTCATATCCTAATTAATAAAAAATAAAAACCATTAATAGATATTATTTTTTTATTCTAATTATGAAAACAAGGTATTTTAATATTGGTTTTAAGGGACTTGAATAATGTCTAAACATGTTATGAAAATAAGAAAAAAATATATTAAAAAAATACATTTTCTATACATAATTAGAAATAATTATATGTAATTGAACATGATTTTAAAAAATAAGTAAGACAAAAAATGTCTCAAATCATCAAAATCACTTAATGAAAGAAAAAGTAGAAATAGAAAAGGGTTAAATTAAATTATGTAACATTAATAGCTATAAATAAGTTTATCACATGGATCCTTTATATTAGATATTAAACATACATGCTAAAAATTAAAGGATTATTGAAAAAACAAGAAGAATAATGTGTATAAAATGGTTAAATTTGGTGGCAAATAAGATATAAATATTAGTGGTAGTGATAACATAAATATAGTTTTATAAAATTTTAAAAAATAAAAATATTCTTTTTATTGATGGAATTAATCACATTTTATTGAGTGTGAGTCAATTATTTGAGTCCAAATACAAATTATATTTCAACAATAGTGGTTCCACTATAATATGAAAAAATATATACACTTTAACTAAAGGTAGAAGAACCTCTATTAATCTCTACCATGTTGATGATAAAAAAGTGTTGTTACTTTATAGTGGAATAAAAAAATATATTATCAAAATGTTGGATTGGACATATAAATAAAAAGTTGGAAATATCTCAAAAAATCGTTCCAAAAAATGATATGCCCATCTTGAATAGGCATTGATAGAAGATATTTTATGAATTATTAAAAGTACAGAAGGATTATAATCTATTAAAACCAAAATAAAATAGTTACACACTTTCTTAATTTAAAAGAAATATATTTTTTAGTCTTATTGAAAGAATGGAATTAAAGGTGTGTTATATTATATTATATTTATTAATTATTATAATAATATGAAATGTATTATTATTATTCACTCTAAAAAATAAGCTAGGGTCTTTATCCAATAGTATCAAACCCTTGTTTAAAATTAAAGTGAAAATAAAATCAAAATTTTATGATTGGGAAATGACATGAAGTATAAATAAATTGAAGAGGATACTTATTTTAAAAAGTTTTGTATAAAAAAATAGGTCTAATTAGTTATAACACCACAAAAAATAGTTGTTGAAAGAAGAAATAAAAATCTAAAACAATATGGAATAACCATTTATAATTAAAAGTAGTTTATCAAGTCACTAATAGAAATAAAAAATTCAAATGAATTTTCATATTCTAAACAGGGGCCTCAAAATTCCAAGATAAAACCTAACACCATATGAGATATGGTATAGAATAAATCCTACTCTAAAACATGTTATAGTATTTTAAAGTAAGAGTTTTATTAATATCAAGGAATTCACATAAGGAATTTTTTTAATAACATGGATAAATGTATGTTTATTTATTATTATACAGATACAAATGGTTATAAGTGTTTTAAAAAGAGGATATATAAACAAATTTGAAAAAAATTATGTGAAGGTCAATAAAAAAAACTCTTAAAATAGTTCAAGTGGCTCACTTATAGAGGAATATCATAAAGATAGAGAATATTATGAATCTAAATTTGAATAAAAACACTATATATTTCTTGAGAATGATTCTAAAATTGAATTGGAAGAAAAATATGGATCTAACGAATATCATTAACTAACAAAATATGGAAATCAAAGAAGAGGATCCTAGTTAATTGAATATAATATCTCAGGTGAAATTTTTTATAACTACACAAAATTTTAGAATGAAAAATTTTGTGAGAATAGAATTGTTTTCTCAAATGATTTTTTGATTATTTTAATACATTAGAAAATAAAAATTATGGGTTAAGTTCATGAATAAGTAGTTAGATTAAATCACAAAAAAAAGATATAAGATCTTTTGTAGATACCACACAAATAAAATTTCATTGGAAGAAGTGGGTGTTCATGATTAACTTGAGGATCCTAAAAATGTGGTTTGAAATAATTCCCAAATTATATGAAAATTATATTCTCAAAATGATGGTGTTGATGAAAAATAAACATTCAAAATAGTAAAAATAATTAAATCAATTTATTGATTCTTTCCAGTGACAATAAAAACGAGATACAAAATCTATCATATAGATATCAAGACACCATTATTATTTGAACTAATCATCAAAAAGGTATACATAGAAAAACCAAATGTATTTTCAAATGATAATGATAATATAAAGGGTTTTTATTTAAATAACCCCTTATATAGTGAAAAGAAAACACCTAAAACATGGTATGCTTGGTAGGATATAGACTTTTAGAAAATATTATTATATAGAGGTAGTGTTAACTAAAATTAATTTATGAACAGTATAATGGAATAAACATTCATGGTATTAATCTATGTTTAAAATATAACCTTTATAATAAATAAAGTTAAATCATGTGAAATGTTTATAGACAATATGACATCAGATCTTAAGATGTAAATGATTTGTAAAACCATGTATTTACTTGGGATACAAGTAAATCAACTAATTGAGTATAAATTTATCTATAAAGTGATGTATTTGAATGAGTTGTCAAATAAATTTAAAATACAAGAGAGTAAACTATTTTCAACTCATGTGATGTTGAGAACAAAACCTGGAATGAATAAGAAAAAAAATATGTAGATCTAATATTATTTTGAATAATGATTAGAAATTTTATTTACTTGATTAAATTATGATGTGATATTGTATATGGAAAAATTTTGGTAGTTATTTTTCAAATTAGACTAAAGTAATACTACCCATAGTTGTGAAAAGAATAACAAGGTATCTTAAATTCACTCTTGATTATAAATTAATATATAAATTACGAAATAAGAAAGAGGTGATTATATAAAGTAATTTAAGTTAATTTATAAATATAGTTGATATAAAATATATAATTTCCAGAGTGTTCAACATAGAAAAAAATTCATTGGATGGTTGATCAATAAAAAATAGTTTACTTCACTTCTCATGACTAAAGTAAAGCATCTTTGTTCTAAAAAATGGTGTTCCTAATTGATTTGGATGAAACAATTTTAGTAGGACATTAAATAAAAAGTAATGAATCTTATAATGAACCTTTTTGTCAATAGAGTATAATTTATCTCTCGAAAAATATAATAAAATAATTTTACATTAAGAACATTGAATTAGATACCTATTTATTAAAGAAAAAATTGAGAAATAGGTTCAATAGGTAATATTTATTTTAAAAAATGAGCAAGTGATGAATATTCTCACTAAAACAATATTTATATTAGACATTGAAAGTCGTTTATTATATATTAGAGGTCAACCATCTCCTTTAATTTAGGTAGGATTGAAATTATCCCCATCCTCACATGTTTTAAATTTCAATTGATGTTTACTTATTTATGCAGGTTTAGGGAAGAAATTTGGTGAAGATCACTTCAGGTTTATCATTAAATGGAGACAAATGTAAAGATATAAATAAGTAGGTGGAGGAATGTTATAGGGAATTACATATTCAGTGAGTGTATGATAGAGTAATTTTTGATACATTTTTTTTTAATTACATTTTTTTTCAAGTATCTTATATTTGTATAAAATGTTTTGAATGAAAAAAATAAGTGATATTCATTGAAATATTTCTACACACACTTATTTCTTATAATTTACATAAATCAAGTAGAAGTAGTGTTTATAAAATAGATTTCATTATACATTTGGATTTATTTATTGTGTTTTCAAATAATATTAATTTTTTTAACTAAATAATAATTTCTAACAACCCCAAAGGGAGAGTATATTGGAACTATTGAAACAATGAAACCATTAGTCTAAAAATTTAGGAATCATTGTTTTGAATCAAATCATTTTTATTATGTTCATTGATAATTGAGTTTAAAATTATTATTATTTTAATTAAGTATAGAGTTATTAGATATTGAAAGGAAATAATTGGTGATGAACAATGAAAAATCATGATATATTGGTAGACCATGGTTTAGAATTAGGTAATTTTAAGATTCTACAATTTAATTTATATAAGCAATATTAATTTTTTTATGTGTCTAGTAGAATAAATGTAGGAAATAGAAACCATGTTATGTTTTATGGTATTATATAATTTTACTAGGAATTTTACATGATATTTATGTGGTTTTTTTGTATGGCATGATTACGAAGGTGGTAGCACATTGTTTCACTATGAATTTTATTATAGGTTACTATAGTTCATTTTTTACACTATGAATAGTAACAATTAAGAAATCATGGGTCAAGGAGTTTTGAAGGGATTAGTTATATAAACTTCGTATTCTATACTCATGAAGGAAGATAATTTTGTGGTTATGATGAAATGTGGAATTGGAGAAGAAGACTCAAACTACATTAGAAATTAGGTATGATGTGGTGATGAAGAAACTCTATGATCATGTTTATCAGGTTAAAATTAAAAATATAAATATAGATAGAGAAAATTAAGGGTGGCCTTGATTTGAGGACATGATTTTCAAATAAAACTTTTACCAGGGTAAACATGTTATGATGAAATAAGACCCCATCACGGTTTAATGGAAAATATATAATTTTATAGATTTATGCCTTCTTTTTTTAGAAATTCTTGGAGTAATTATTGGAGGTATAATTTTAAAATTATATATAATTTTTTACTAACCTTTAATAGGTATGAAACATGGAGGAAAATTAGTTGATCAGGAAGAATCAAGAGGAATCCTTCTCATCCATTATAGTTTTAAAGATTAAATGAAGTTTAAATTATTCTATATAGTAGAAAAAGGGAAAGTATGGAGGGAACAATCGAGATATGTGTGATCACTAAAAGGGTAGGGGTGAATCAATGATCTTATCCTTTTATCTTTTATTAAATAAGAAAAAAACTTCACATTAAATTAGTGATAATTAGATTTTTTTGAAAAATAAAGAACACCCACAGGAATAAAAGTATTTACAAGGTTCACTACCCACTAAGAGTAGCTAATCATTGAAATGGTTTGGAAATAATGAAAGACCCAAAAACAACTAAAAAACAATAATTTGGGTAGTTTTTAGTAATCATGTAATATAAATCACTTTTATAGAACTATAGTCCTTCAATAGTGCATGTTCTCTTTGAACAAATAATTTGATAAAACAATCTTTTGAAACAATAACAAGAACCTTCACCAATAAGATTCATTACACTGTAACTATTTTGTTTAAAATTTCTTCATGCTTTAGATCTAGAAATTTCTTCTTCTTACTCTTAAATTTCTTTAATAACACTGAGTAAGAACTTCTTTATAAACTTCTCTATTCCAAACTATTATTCTAGTTCCTTCTCCTTTAAGTATAAGTCCTTCCATTACAATTATCCCTATCCACATTGTCTAATGATATGCTCATACAATACCAAATGAGAGTCATACAAAACTCTATCTAATATCCTATGTCTGGTAGATTATTCATGATATTATTTTGATGCCAAATTATTTGTACCCTATGTCTCACTACTATAAATATGACTTTTACCAACGGTTCTTTCCAAACCATTGGTATAGTTCATTAATTTGGATCTATACCAATGGTTTGGCCAAAACCATTAGTATAGGTCACTTATATGGACATATACCAACAGTTTTGGCCAAATTGTTGGTATAGCTCCATTATTGAGACCCTATACCAACGGTTTGGCCAGAACCGTTGGTATAGGTCCCAAAATCAAAGGACTTATACCAAAGACTCTCAAAACTGTTGGTATAGGTCTATACCAACGATTTTGAGAACCGTTGGTATAAGTCCTTCAATTTTTTATCGAATCTTCTTACCAAGAACATTATATAAATAAAAATTTAAAATAATTATAACAATACATATATATATTTATGAAATTATGTTCACAAAAGTCATGTTAGGTTAGTGGTTAAGTCGTTCAATTTTAAACTAGAGGTATTGGGATCAAATCCCACTGAATGTTTTTTTTGAAATACATATACCAACGGTTTTGAGAACCGTTGGTAAATATTTTCATATTACTTATACCAAAGGTTTTCAAAACCGTTGGTATAGGTCTATACCAATGGTTTTCCCAAAACCGTTGGTATATACCTATTGTCACGACTTACTTGCCAACGGTCCTCCAAACCATTGGTATAGCCTATACCAACAGTTTGGGGGCCTATACCAACGGTTCCAAACCGTTGGTATAAGGTTTTTTTCCAGAAGTTTCTGGTACCACTTTTTCCAGTGCTGGTATGTCTGAATCTTCGATAAATGGTAAACACCTTGATTATTTAACAAAACTCAATCATCAACAACATCTCTAGGTGCACCTGATCCCCCATTATATAGGCCCTAATCCTCTTAAAACATAGATAGTATCACAAAATACATATTCAAAGGTCACAATCATACTTTTAATATACCACTAAAACCTTTCATGGTTTTACTCCCTTTAAACATTCTAAAATGTAGTATTAAACACTATTTGTAGGAATTTTTCCTTAAAACACAATGTCAACAACCTCTTTAAACTTCATCAATAACTTGTTAGAATCATGATTTTCTATTCATAATTATTGGGGTATTTAATTTTCATCTCAAAATCTTCTAATTTAATAACTTTACAACAACTTTTTAATGGTTATTAAAGATTTTTCTGGCTCATATTATTAATAATTTCTCCATCTGGTACCCTCAAAATATTTTTCTTTTTCTAGTTGCCCTATGTTTAGTGGACGTCCTATTTATCTATCTAGAAACAATTACTTGTTTCCTTTTTTTGGAACACTCCGAGTTTCTCTATTTTAGGATTTTTACTTGGAACCCTTCATTTGATGGACTCTATATGGAGACACTCTATCTGATGGATTCATCTAGAATCCTTTGTCAGTTTCCTTCAATTAGTAACCTATGTTTGATTCCTTCTTCAAATTTAATTTCACCTTGAGTTTATACAAAAAATTATTTGTTTGATGAAATTGAGTTTCTCTATCAGATAGACTTTGTAAAACTCTTTCCAATAAACTTTATAAATGATTTTTTGATATAAATCATACTACACTTTGACTAATTAAACTTCATTAGCATATTCTATAACTCTTCTATATGTTAATCATGTAAAAATAATTCCTTAAAATAACATAAGGTAAAATCATGAATTAATTCATATAAATATTATGTTTGTAACATTTTAATATCAATAAATAATCATTTGATTTAACTTTACTAAAAATCTATTCTGATATAAGATTAAGGACTCTATTTATTAAATCATTCTGATCACCTCAGTCTATTGGTCTTGGCCCAATGGACTTGGTCTATTCACCTCATACATATATTTTTAGAAAATTATATCTAAAATATTTATAAATATGTAGTAAACATTTTCAAGTGATTTATGTATGAAAATATAAGACAACAATTGATAAATCCTTAATTATTTTTGACCATCTTCTTCTTAACACAAAATACCTCATAAACACTTGGTATCAATAATCTACCCCTTTTTATTTTTTTGTCAACCAATGAACATAAATCATAGAAACTTTGAAAATAATGTAATGAATTACTATCCAATGATTATAATCCTACATGTATGAAATCAGTGTTGGAAACGAGAATCATTGAGAAAAAATTACATTCTTTCTATAAGGAAGTGATTAAGAAACTTTTCATAATTTCTTCTATTCCCACATCTTCATAATATAAACATAAAAAAATATTTCCTTCATCCAGTTTTACAAAATGTTAAAATATTCTACACATAATAAAACCATAGCTTACCCATTTTAAAAAATCACCCCAAATATATTCTCTCCCATGAAAGGTAAATCACATACTAATGGATAGAATTATGTTATATATTTTCTACCCATTTTAAAATACTATCCAAAATAAAATACGAGAGAGGGGATGAAATTTAATTACCTTATCCATAAAGAGGATTATATTGTACACCCATGATCAACCTCATCTTATGAAATGTTTTCTTTGATAATGTATTATTAAATATATCTATAAATTTCTCCTATATAAGAAAAAACTTTAGATTATGTTAATTTATTTCTACATTCTCTTTGATGCAGTAATATTTAATATCAATATTCTTTGATCGTGAATGTTACACTAGATTATTAGTTATATTTATAGAACTTTTATTATCACATCCCAAGAAAAGGTAAAAATTTATATCAACAAACAAATATTTCAACTATATTTTGATCCATATCATTAATGTAGAATCTTGAGTGAAAGATACATTCTCAAAACCTTCATTATTAAGAGTTACTGAACTTTGTTTCATTTTATTTCAGCTAACACATCTTTCTCCCAAGAATAATAATACACCAGATGTAGATCTTTTGGAATCAACACAACCTTTCCAATCTTCATCTGTGTAAAAAATAGGTCAATCGTTCCTATATTGTCATATTTCAACCAAAAATCAATTGTGCCTTTGATATATCTTAGAGTTATTTTTTCTACCATAACATGATATTCTTTAGGAGATATTTGATATCTAGTTCAAAGAGTAAGATCAAATATGAAATATACACTTGAAGTTATAAGATATCACATACTTCCAATAAACTTTCTAAACTCTTTATGATCAACACCTTTTCTTTTCCCTTCTTTTTCCAACTTTATTCCCACTGAAATGGGAATATAAATAGGATTTGAATATTCTATAACAAATTTATTCATAAATTCAATAGCATAATTCTATTGAGAAAGGAAAATTCACCCTTTGTTTTGATATACTTGTAATCCAAGAAAGTATTTCATTTATCTCATCATAGACAATTCAAATAACTTCTTCATCTCATCGATTTTTTTTTCAAACAACATTCCCTAAGAATATAATATCATAAATACAAACAATAACAATGAGGGAAAACTCTTGATCTACTTTTATGTGTAGGTTTCTATCAGCTTGTCCTTTCCTGAGATTCAATTTCTTTAAGAAAGTATTCAGTTTAGAATACCAAGCTCTTGGATCATTCTTCATTATATAAAAATCTTTATTAAACTTACATACATAGATTTAATTTTGATGAAGTAGGAAACCTAATGGTTTCTCAATAAAAAATTCTTTATCTAGATATATATTAAGAAAATATTACTTGACACTGATTTGGAATATCTTAGATCATTTTTTTGTACAGAAATATAAGGAAAGATTATGATGGTTTGAAGTCTTACAACTAGGGAAAAATGTCTCATCAAAATCAGTGCCTTTAACTTATGAGTAGTCTATACAAACCAATATTTATTTATTTATTATAACTTTTCCTTTTTCATTTAACTTGTTTCGAAAGACCCATTTTTTTCCAATCACATTTTTATATTTTGGTTTTGGTATAAGTTCATATGTCAAATTCTTCTCAATTTGATTCAATTATTTATTCAAGGAATCAGTCCATTCCTGATGTTTCAAATATTTTTCCACATCTCTTGGATGAACTTGTTAATATAAAGGGGTATGTGAAAGTAACCTCAATGTTTTCTTGATTGAAACTGCTTTCCTTTAAAACATTTGATGTTTTGGACATCCACATCACTAATTATCCTTGGATGAGATAAAAGTAATTTTTCCTCATCACTTGAAATAGATGAATCAACATCTTCATTTTTTATAGTTCCTACATCATAAATTTTGTAAAAAAAAATTTATGATGATTAATAGAAACAAATTCACCATCACTTTCTTTTATATCTATATTTAACCTTGAAATGTTTTGGTTATAATGTTCTATAAATTTCATATCTATAGACTCAATTATGTTTCCTATTTCTTTATTATGGAACCCGTATCCTCTACCATTAAGAGGGTAACTAATAAATATGTAATATCCAGGGTTTTTTTTGAGGTATGAGTTTGTTTAATTTTGGTTTAAATTATTTTTTATGGACGAATATGAGTACCCTTTGAGATCATGGGTGTATTAAGGGTGTCTAAGGTCTATTCAGAGCTTAGAGCCAAGATTTTTGAAAAAAAACCCTATAGTGTGCATGAATAAAAGAATGTTTTGGGTAGGTTGCATGGTTTCCCCTAAATGTAAAGGGATTGACAGAGGGATCTAATAGCTGCACGGTTTGGGTAAACCATGTTGAGGGAGGCACACAACCATGCAAATGAATCTGTTTTTTTGACAGTGGGATAAGACACGGTTTACAAATGATTAGAAAAACCATATGCACTAACCATGAAGGGTTCACCTTAAAGAAGTAATGGGAGCACAATTGGTGTGTGGATTGTCCAACTATTCAACCACACTCTACGACCAAGATATTTTGGGTAAAATGAAATTTTCACCTTTAATGAGTTTAAATATTAAACCCTCTTCTAGTCTTTCCTATCATCCAGCATGTGGGGATCTTCCTCCTCCCGCTGGTGATCCATTTAATACCTAATTTATGAATTGAGATATTTTCACCATCTTAACTCGGAATCAAGCACCCATCATCTCGTTGGATATATTCCATTGAGTTCTTCATTCCTTTCACATCATTATTCATTTGACTTCGTATTGATGGAGTTATTTAGGTGCAAGATAATATGAAATATTTTCAAGTTATTCATATGTTCTTCATTTTTATTATGATTTGGATTGAATCAAAAGATGATACCAGATGAGCATTCTACTATAGTCCTAGGGTAGGTGGTTTATATTTTTACCAGGTGGTTTTGTGATTTATAGAGCTAGTTTTAATTATGCCTCATGCCAAAATTCTTGATGGTTCCCCTAAAATGAACTAAATGGTTGAAGTAAATGGATTTGATCCTATTAGGGATTCCCACTAGTTCCTTTTAGTTCCTAAAAGGCTGTTTCCCCAACCGATGACACACATGGTGTGCGCCTTTGAATTTTCACTTTTTTATGCCACCCATGGAATGTGCGTGTGTGATTTCCTAGTTATAAGAAGCCTGATTAAAAATGAATTGAATTGAATTGAATTGATTGACTAGGATATGATTTATTAAATCCCTATTTTTTATTCCATAACTTTTCATTACATTATACAATTATAGGATCTTATAAAGTTTAGTTTCTAGGAAATAAGGTACATAATACATTAAAACTTAAAAAATTCTTTTAAACAACTTGAAAGGATTCTTCATTGGTTTATTATAAGTACTTTTATTTCATTTGAAAACTTGGGGACATGAATCAAAGGAAAAGGTGGTCATAATGCCCAATAAGGGAAAAGAAAAAGAAATAGTTTACAGGCGATACTGAGGAAAATCAATAAGAACATGAGGAATATCATTGTGGCATGAGAAAAAGAACATGAGGGATAACATAATAAAAAAACATGAATAATAATTTGTAAATGTGGCTACAAAATTTAATTTATACATTGATAAGAATATCAATAAGGTTAATCACCAAGTTTTTGTAAAAATTACCAAGGTTATTCACCAAGGTATCGTATAACATGTCATCTATAGAGAGTAAATTATTTATACAACGCATTAGAGCACTATCAGGGTTTACTCTTTATATGTATTGATTTTCATGTGATCCAAATATATAATAATATACCATTTCTTAAATAACTCACGTAGAATAAAATAAAATGGGTTTCTTATCAAAATATTATCATTTTAAATGTTCTTAAAAAACATGATCATTATGTCATTTTTAACCCAAAGAAAGGGAATATAGGTTTTATGTATGTCAAACATAGAATAAAATAAATAATTTTACATACTGGTTAATAACCCTAGAAAATAAAGTGGTTTTCGTATTCACAAAATAAAATAAAAGTGGGTTTCTTGGGGAGAATAGATAAATTTTGAGAAGTAAATTCGGCAACATAATAGGTATAAAATGTGATATTAGAAAAGGGAAAAAAGAGGGGGTAAATGGGTATAATATTGATAAAAAATAATTTTTCAGTAAGGTAATGAATAAAAAGGAAACAATAGAGTGTGACTTTAACAATTAGAAGAAGATTACAAAAAACAGTTCTTGAATTGAAGGGAAAGGAAGGAGAATTCCCTTTCCTTGAAAAGTAACTCCTAAAACATGAGGATTGAGACCTTATGGGCTTGAGGACAACTTTTTAGGACTCATTAAGATGTAAAAATTCCATGGATTCATAGAAGACGGGTTGGAAGTGAAATTAAATAGATAAATAGGTGGGTGTTTATTGAAAAAGTGGGGAATTTATTTTTTAATTTTTAAATAAAGGCCTTAGAAACCTAGGTTGTGGAAAACGAAAATCCATGGGCATTCCCATGGTATATTCCCAAGGTTTTTGAAACTTGGGTAATATTTTATGTTATTTTAATCCAAAAGAGACAATCATCATTTTATATTACTTATTTTTTCATGGAAAAGTAATATTATATAGAAATAATGTTTTTAATGTTAATTTTCCCATTTTAGACTTTGGAAAGTAAATTATAGTTTTGGAAATTGATTAAAATATATTAAAATACTTTATATTAATAAAATAAAATGTTTTAGGTCTTGTATTGTAGTTAATTTTTTATTATGTTGTTATGAAATAATTATGATGTCATTAAACATATCGAAAAACTCAAATGTATTTTTACTATTCACAAGAAAAAAAATAAAGTATTTTAGAAAATTCTCATAAATTCACCCTAAACTAATTTTTATGTGATGATTTAAAAAATGATATTTATTTTATCTAAATAATTCTATAAATATTATAATTATAAATTTAAAACATAAAATTCCTTATTTATTAAAAATAATAGCAGATTGAAAATGCATAGTAAAATTTATGACACTTGAAAAATTTTTATTTTATCATTTATATATAAATAAGAGTGTTTTTATCATACTATTTCATTCAAATAAATATTATTCATAATATATTAGTTTATTATATATTTTTTTATTTTTTTTATAAAGTAAAATTTATTTTTGAAAAACCAGTTTATCAAATTCCATCTATATTTTATTCAGAAAGACTATTCCTAAAACTGAATTGATGGAGTAAATTTTTTATATATAATAAAATTACACTTTAAGTAACTAGGGTATTGACACATAACCCCTTATAATACCCACATATTACATAAGGGTAAGGTGTGAGATGATGAGACATTCATGGGGCGGCCTGACTAACATTGGCTGATTGTTAATTCCCACTAACTTGAACTTATCTTGAATGTGATTTCATTATAGCTTCACTTATTGATGATATTATTGGGCTTGGTCAAGATCAAACCCCAGTGATGTTAACTACCTCCAAAGATCTAACAAATGGGCTTTATATGGAATAAAATTACAAGTTCAAGCCATCATTTCTCTCTTTTACATTAATTGTTCTTTATCATTTCTAATTATAAATTACAATGTAATAATTATTACCAAGATTATAGATTCCAACGGTCTTATTGATCAAAAATCATAAATGGTAGAATCCCAATGGTTAAATTTCCCTTTATACTCACTTAATTATTATAGAGATATGGGTTTTTTGGTGTATGATACAATATAACACACATTTTCTCAGGAAACAAATATCATTCAAAAAGTTTATGTAGTTAAATTCTCCCCCCTTAAGAAATTTAATCCACAAAATTTCAACTCATTCTCTCAGTTGAGAAAAGATGTGGGTACTTTTGTTCTAATTGTCTCCTCTAGTTCCCACATCGATTCTTTATATTTATGGTTCCTCCAAAACACTTTGATGAGGCGGGAAGTCTTGTTGTGGAGAACCTTATCTCTATGGCCTAAGATCTCCATTCTATTCTCCTAATAAAAGAGGTTGTATTCCAGTTGTACCACCTTTGGATTCAGTATATGTGAAGGGTCAATGTTGTACTTACTCAAGAGAGATATGTGGAATACATCATGAACTTGAGCTAGGTTTGGTGGAAGTTCTATCCGATAGGCCACTGCTCTTATACAATCAAGGATTTAGTAGGGGCCAATGTACATGGGGCTAAGCTTCCCTTTCTTCCCAAACAACATGACTGTCTTCCATGGTGATATTCTAAGGAATGTTTGTTCACCAACATCAAACTCCAAGTCCCTTCGACTGTTGCTAGTGTAGTTCTTATACCAAATATGAGAATCCTTTATGTTTTTTTGGATGGAATGAACCTTTTCTATCATATACTACAAAAGATAAGTCCCAAAAAGTTTTCTCTCATCAACTTCATCACAATAAGTAGTATTTCTACATCGCTTCCTAGATAGAGCTTCATAGTGTGCTATTTAAATACTCGAATGGAAGCTATTGTTTTGTGAGAACTCAAATAATGGGAGATGTTGATTCCATCCACCTTTAAATTTCATTAACCATGTTCTCAGCATTTCTTTAAGTGTTTGAATAGTCTTTTCAAATTTTACATTAACTTAGGGCTGATAGGTTGTTTTAAAATTCAATTTAGTATTCAGAGCATGTTGAATACTTCTCTATAATTTTTATATGAACCTCAGATCATGATTAGAAATGATAGAATGTGGTACCTCATACAACCTTACCACTTTTTTTAATGTAAATCTTGGAATGTTTTTCAAGAGATAAACCTTCTTGAATAGCGATGAAATATGCATTCTTGGTGAGATGATCCACTATAACCCATATTTTATTGTTTCCATTAGATGTTATCTGGAGACTAGTGACAAATTCTATGGTGATATTATTCCAATTCCATGTTGGTATGGATAGTGGTTGTAATACCCCTTTAGGAATTTGTCGCTATGCCTTCACTTATTGACACACCAAGAACCTTTTAGTGTATTTAACAATATCCCTTTTCATGTTATACCACTAATAATGATCTCAAAGGTCCCTATACATTTTAGTGATTATAGGATGTATGGACAATGTAGATATATGAGCTACATCTACCATCTTCTTTATTTCTGGAATAGATATAACACATAGCCTTGTACAAAAATTCAGTACACCTTCTTGATCAATGGATCTCCTTGAATTATCATCATTTCTAAAACAACATGGCCTTTCCTACTTAATTCATTACTGATTTTGTTTTCTCTTTCTAGGAGATAATGAATTGAACAATCATAGTACTTTAGAAGTTCCAACCATATCCTCCATATCATGTTCAATTCCTTTTGTGTGAAAATATACTTCAAACTTTGGTGGTCTATGTATATATATGATTTATCCCCATAAATATATCACCTTTATATCTTTAGAAAAAAACAAACACAACTAGGTCTAAGTCATGTGTAGCATAATTCTGCTCATGAGGATTTAACTTTCAAGATGTATAAGCAATTACCTTTCATTTTTCATGAGGATTCACCCAAGAAATTATATATATGAATCTCTAAAAATAATGAATCCTTCACTGATAGAGGGTAGAGTTAACATGGATATAGTAACCTATCTCTTCTTCATATCTTGGAAATTTTATTTACACTCCTTTATCAAGATTAACTTATCCCCATTTCAACTTAAATCAGTTAGTGGATTATAAAGTAGTGATTTTTTTTTCACAAATGTCCCCTAATATCCTAATAAACCAAAGAAACTATGAATCTCAGTTACTATTATAGGATGAGGTCACTCCTCCACAACCATTGTCTTGGACTCTCCATTGGTTACAATGTTCCCCAAGAATGAAACTTGTTGTAACAAAAATTCACATTTTATAAACTTTCCAAATAGCCTATCCTTCCTCAGAATTTTTAATATAACCCTTAGATGATCCTCATGCACCTTGTGACTTTTGGAATATTTCATAATATCATCAATAAAAACTACCAAACATTTATCAATGTATTCCTTATGTACAATGTTAATCTAATCCATAAATATATAAGGTTCATTAGTCAATATGAAGGGAATGAAAAAAACACATAATGCCCATTTCTAAATCAGAAGGTAGTCTTTATAATATCTTATTTCTTCACCCTCAATTGATAATAACTAAATTGAAGATCAATCTTAGATAATAATTGAGCCCCATGAAGCTGGTAAAATAAATCATCAATACTTGGAATGTGGTACTTGTTATTCACTATGACCCTGTCAAGTTCTCTTTAATCAATGCATAACCAAATTGATCCATCCTTCTTATTCACAAATAGATTAGGTTCTCCCCAATTAGACAAAATTGGTTAGATAAACCCCTCATCAAAAAGATATTGTAGTTAATTATTTAATTCATCAATCTCTATATTTTCCATTATATATGGGGTCTTCTATATCAGCTTTGATCCATACATAATTTAAATGGATAACTTTACCTCTATTTGTGGGAGAGGTCTAGGAAACAACTAAGGAAATACATCAATGTATTCCTGCATGATGGGAATATTTTATATTCATATAGTTTCATTTCCTTCATCATTTTCACTGATCATTTACATAAATAAGGTCATATGAGGTGATTCCAAATAAAGATCATGTCTATATATCTATCCATTGAAAACAACTATAGGTTAAACATTCAAGACTACTATGATTTCCTTACTTCGTCAATTGATTATAACATTATACTTTGAGAGCCAATCCATCCCAAGTATAATGTTTAATTCTAGCATGGGAATGACTACATCATTTTTAATGATATTTTTCTAAATAAATTAAATACTAAAGTTTCTATACACATTTTATTATTGAATAATACCTCCATGAGTCTTGACTGATAACTTCACTTTTAGTAGCTCAGAGACTGATTCTATATTATTCTAAAACATGGTGGAAATAAAGGAATTCATAGAACCGAAATCAAATAAATCACTTGATATATTTTAGATAACAATAAGAGTACCTACCACCACATAATTTGGAGCTTCTATTTCGGCCTTCGTGATACAAAAAGCACAAAATTTCTCCCTTATCCTATTCTAAGCTTGGTGGGGATTCCCATATATTATCATATGATTTAAATGATTATTGGAGAAGTTCTAAAACTATTAAAACTTGAAGTATTGGACTTAAGACTAGGCCCACACCATCTTCACCTTTTCATTGGGGTTGATAAGTTTAGGCTTCACCTCACCATGACAGTTTCAAGAAATATGGGTATCTTTTACACAGTTTTAATATTTATTGCTTCCGAGAAAGTAGTTCCCTAAATGATTCTTCCCACATTTTTTCATGTGGGAAGTTTCACTAGCTTTCATAATATTCCATGTTAAATGTTCCTCCTTAATATTGGCTCAATTTATCCCTTATTTTAATTCGATATATGGGACCATTGTGTCGCTTTGAACTCCAATACAACCTTCCTAGCACTCCACACTATCTTCTCATATATGTCATTGTCTCAATTGGATTAATTCTTCCATATATGGGGTATTAGTATACCAAATAATCTATCAAAATTTCTATTATTATCCATAAAAATGTTATAGGTTCAATGATAAAGTCTTGTAAAGTTTATCTCATAACTTCCCAAAGACTCATTTTCCTTCCAATTTAGTTCTATGAATTATTTCTCTATTTTCATTCACATTTAATGAGGGAAATATTTTTTTTGAAAAAGTCCCCCAAAAATCTTCCCACTCCATAGCAACAATCTACCTTCTCAGCTTCTTGTTTTTGATTTGTTTCCACCACTGATCAGCTTCTCCCTCTAAGCAGTACACAGTTAGGGTGACTTTCTCTTGTTCCAAACAATATAGAATAGAAAAGATCTTTTATATAGAGCTTATCCATTGTTCAAAAATAAATGGGTTAATAGTTCCCCCAAAATAAGGTGGTCGTTAACACATAAAGGACTCAATGGAAATTTGTTCCCTTGGAGTTGAATTCAGTCTCTCAGATTGATTCAAGTTATTGTTCATAACTCGAGTTAATTGATTCATCATTCTCATGAAGTTTTCTATTATGGATTCTATTAGAGGGTCATCAATTCATGGTATATTGCGCTGACCATTTACATGGTTTCTACTATTTCCCACCATCTTATAAAATAATAAATACTTAGTGGGAAATGTGTTCCTTTTAATAATCTTATAATTCTTAATGAATTTTATGTCTTAAAACATCATGCTTAATTATGTTAATCATTAACAACAATTAAATTTTCTATAAATTATTAATAATGGTTCATAAAAATCTAGTGATTAACCAAAGATATCCTTCAGGTGTTTCAAAACAAGAGTGCATCATGGCCCATTGTTACACACTAGTTCCCGTTCGAGTCTAGATCAAAGCGGTGTTTTCAGGTTTTACCCCTAGATACATCTGTGCCAGAGCCAGATCCACTTGTTCATATCCAGACAAGGATTTATTTTCTAAGAAACCACTTAATTAATACATCACTCAAATAATATGATGTTTCATTAAGGGAATTAATAAAAAGGAAATAAGATAGAGAGACCATAACAATTATAATACACTTACAAAAAATGTTTCTTGAATTAAAGAGAAAGGAAGGATAATTCCCTTACCTTGAAAAGTAAGTCCTAAAACTTGAAGATTGAGACCTTGGGGGCTTGAGAAAACCTTGGGTGGACTCCTTATAAGATAAAAATACCAGATCATTGTATAGGATGAATTGTTATTGAAATTAAATGGATAAATGGGTGTGTATTTATAGTAAAAGTGGAGGATTTGTTTAATTTCCAAATATAGGCCTTAGAAACTGAGGTTGTGGAAAATACAAAACCATGAGATTTATCATGGTATTTTCCATTGTTTTTGAAAAAATGGGTCATATTTTATGTTATTTTAATCCACAAGGGTCAACAATCATTTTATATTACTTATTTTGGCATGAAAAAATAAAGTTTCTATAAAAGTAATGTTTTTAATGTTAAAGCTTCTATTTTAGACTGTGAAAAGTAATTTTTTTTGGAAATTGACTAATATATATTTAAATATTTTATATTAATAAAATAACATATATTAGGTATTTTATTGTGGTTAATTATTTATTACATCATTATGAAATAATTATTATGTCATTAAACATACTGAGAAACTCAAACTGTATTTTTACTATTCTTGAAAAAATAATGTATTTTAGAAAATTATCATAAATTTACCCTAAACTGTTTTTGAAATTATGATTTCAAAAATGATTTTTATTTTATAATAATAATTATATAAATATTATAATTATAACTATTAAATATACAAATATTTATTATTTAAAAATAATTACGGATTGAAAAATGTATAATAAAATTTTTAATACTTGAAAAAAATTAATTTATCATTTATATTTAAATAAGAAGGTTTTTATCATACTATTTCAATAAAATAAGTATTATTGATAATATATTAGTTTTTTTAAATATTTATATATTTTTTGGAAAGTACAATTTCTATCTGAAAAGTCAATTTTCCAAAATCCATCTAAATTTTATTAAGAAAAACTATTCTTAAAAGGGAATTGTTGGAATAAATTTTTTTTTTTATAAAATGTAATTATACTAAGTAACTAGTGACTTGGAACATAACCCCTTATAACACCCACATACAACCTATGGTTAACATGTGCAATGTTGATAGATTCATGGGGCGGCTTGGATAACATTGTTTGAGTTGTAATTTCCACTAACTTGAACTTCTCCTGACGGAATTTTTTTATAGCTTCACTTGTTAAAGATCATCTTGGCATTGGTCAAGACTGAACCCCATTGATTTTACCTACCTCTCAAGATCCATGAAATGGTATTCATATGAAGCGACTCTTCTGGTTGAGTCTATCATTTCCCCTTTCTACGTTAATTATTCTTTATCATTTCTACTTATAAATTATAATGTAAAAATTATTAGAAATAGTATAGTTTCCAATGGTCATATTGAATAATATTCATAAGTAGTCAAATCTAGATGGCCATATTTACCTTTATACTCACTTCATTATTTTGGAGATATGTTTTTTATATGATACAATATAACACACATTTTCTTAGGAAACAAATATCCTTAAAAAAATTCAGGTCGTTATATGGTTTGTCCCCTTTGTCACGTTATACATGATTTGAATTGATTAAATGTTTAAATGTGAATTGTTATATGAGTTGTATGAACACAAGGTATGAAATGATAATTTAATTGAATGATTAATTTTTTCATAGGACACCATGGGTGTGTTACAACAAGGGCCATAATAGCGGTAGTGGATGCCTTGGATGAGATTTCCCCTTAGGTCTTGATTTTGTGGGATGACTTGGGCCTTGCTACCCCTTGGATATAGCTTTATTGGGATCGCAGAGGATGTGGTCTATTTAAATGATATTTGGAACCCATTCCAAGTCTAATAGAGTTTCCATCGAGATGCTCTTGGGACTCAATAATGATTCCTTGGTTCACTATTCCTTGGATTCAGCCTCGTGGGGTCTAACAATTATGATTATATGACTCGATCATGGAAGTTGTGACATGATTCATTTTATAAGTCAGCCATGGTTGATATGATATGAAGGTTTAATGGCATTTCTATGGATGATATGAGATACTATTTATACAACATGGTCATGGTGCTTATTTCTGTTTTCTTTATAGATGCCTTGTTATCAGAGATTGACCAATTTTTTTGTAGGGAGGCTTGTTTGGATAGATAGATTCACTTTACTTATTTTACATATTCCATGGGAACATGTTTCATTTCTATTATACATGTGATATGAATTGCACATTCTTAGATTATATTGCATAGCTTGGACTTAATATAGACATCGTTGGTGGTGGCCTACTGAGACTTTATCTCACACCCTGCCTCAGGACGCCATCAAGTACCCAGATAGACTATATAGATGTAGGTAGGGATTGGGGAAAGTGCCCACATTTTGATGCTTAACCTTGTGATATGTTTAGAAGTAGTGGATCATAGGACCGAGCTAAGGATCATGATTCTAGCTGGGATGGATCTTTTAGACTATTTTGTTTTTTGATGCATGTATTGTACTGATGCCTGTATACCTATTTTTTCTGATTTCATGACACATGGAATGAAATATCATCTTATATATGAGATTAATTCTGGAATTGTTGTATATATCCGACTTTGATGTCTGTCTCTAGTTTAGTTATTATTGTGCTTCAGCTATGGCGGGTTATTGGTCTAGTGTTTTTAGTGTCAGTTCCACTATTCTATCTCTTTATTTATACTTCCATTACTTATCAATTACTATATATCCATTGTGCTAAACTATGGAAATGAGTGAATAGTCTCCCCATAGAAACACCCTAGTCCTTCACTATTAGTCAGTGGACTCTGGAATTCGGGGAGATTTGCTTGAGGCCATGTGATCCCCCAAATCAGGGCATCAGATAATGGCATCCAGGTTAGGATGTTATAAAGTGGTATCTGAGGCCTCTTACTATTTTGAGACAATATACAGTGATATTAAGGAATTGGATTTTGGTAATAATATGTGTCTGATATTAGCTAACCTACCTATAGGAAAGAGCTAAATTTCCTGGAACAGAAATTGTTATTTTTAAGATTTTGCATATTATAGTTGATTGGATTTTACCATTAGCTGACCCACTTGAATTATGATGTTATTATTTGTATGATTTGGGGTTCCATTTAATTGAAACATGATGATATGAGGGTATACATCTCATGCATCATTTTAGGCACCTGTTAGAATCCATTCCATGCATTATGTCATGCTATATAGGATGAATTTCTTGAATACATGAATTCGTGATATGTGCCTTTTGTGAAATACCAACACTTTTTATAGATATTTTTTATAGGGAATTGAGAAAATATGGTTATTACTTAGAGTTATTTATATAACCTCAACATTTTTCTTCTTGATTATGCTACAACATAAACCCTAAGAGGTCAACTGTGGGATGTTGAGTCATGGATCATTGGTCACATGGAATAGAATGTGTTATGGTATGAGTTAAGTGGGTTCCATATTTCAGTTCAGGAGGTGTATGTTACCTTATGGATTAGAAGTGACAAACCATTTGGTTCAATCATTTAAATGAGAAACATTAAATGAATAAGAATTCAAATGTAAATTTGAAATGTTGAATAGGGAACTTGAACTTGAGCCAACTTTTGAGTGGGAATTAGGTAGTGTCCCTAATGATGTTATGAAAATTTTATTTTTTTCTCAGTCCTTGATTTAGGAGCATGCAGAGGAGTATGAACCTTTTATGGGTAGGTTTTGACTAGCCCAATGCTTTTAGATATAAACTTCCAGTGATAGAGCTTTTATAAGGTGTGTGTTTGGCATTGTAGAGACATGAAACCATGATGAACTCTAGTAATACACTAGGAGGGTGGTGATGGCCATGCCCCAGAGGTAGTGGTCCATGGTCTATCGATGGATCATCCTATATTTCAAACTATGGCACCATTTATTTTTCCAAAAATAGGTCTTGAGGCACATTTCCATGATGATTTTCTATGGTATATGAAAACTATTTAGGTAGTACCACAACCTGCCTTATCTATGGCTGAGCTGACACATGTGTTCTAGTAATAGAATCCTCTCATGTTTTTAGGGGATGGAGGTCCACAGGCTGCTGAGCTATGACTTGAGACTACATTTTCAATATTCAACCATATAGAGACACCTCTTGAGAGGATAGTGAAGATCGTGACTTATATAATTTGAGGAGAAGAAAAAAACAGGTGGAATATTTTGGAACTGGCTAAAAAGCTATGAGATATGGTTTGAGATGATTTCCAAACCAGGTTTTATGATTACTTCTTCCTTGAGACTCTAAGAGAAGAGTGGTCCAGTGATTTCATGCATATAGATAAGAGAATCATGACAATTATGGAGTATGAAACACACTTTTTAGAGTTGCATCATTTAGTTCCAATATATCTGGATGATGAGGCATCAAGGGAGAGATTCTACAAGTAAGGTCTTAGAAATGACTTTAGATCTCATGTAAACATGTTTAGGTTTACCTCTATTACATAAATAGTGAATCAGACACGGATTATAGAGCAGAACCTGAGGGAAGTTGGGGGTGCAAAGCATATCAGTGTAGTATCTTAACCTAGTGGTTCAGCCTAAAGTGGAAGGAAGTGACATTTTGAGGCTTCTCACAAGGGGAGTACCATCGAGGATGTTAGTGATGAAACTCAGTTTTCTATCATCAGTGTAGTATATGGAAACATGTGAGGAATCAATAGGATTGGGATATAGTCGAGTGCCAAACTTGTGGTAGGATGGGCCACACATGTTTTTTTTGCAGGACCTTTCCTCCTGTAGTTAGTGAAAGGGGGTTTACTACGACTCTAGTTTTAAGAGTGGTTTTCATAGATCTACGTCAAGCTGGGAGCTGGAGCAATACAGATCGATCAGGATAAGGTGGTGGTATTGGATGAGGTAGCCAAACACCAGTTGTACCTAGAAAACGAAGTGGTATTTCTCCAAGTAGTGAGGTTGTTTTACAAGGCTGCAGTTTGGGCCAAATATATTCTATAGAACCTACCCTTGAGGAGTAGAGAGACAAACCATCTATGGCGAGAGATATGATCTTAGTATCCTCAACTCTTGTATCATATTTTTTTATACAGGTGCATCACATAGTTTTATATATGCACCTTTTGTAGAGATATTTGGGCTTTTGATTCAATTTTCTGAAAGCGTAATGATGATTAAAACTCTATTGATGATTAAAATAGAGGTTATACGCCACTTTAAAGAGTTTCCCCATGATTTTGGTTGGTTTCAATTCATATGGGATTGTTTTTTCCTTGGTATTATAGGATTTGACGTCATACTTGGGATAGAATCACTAGTTGTATATCGAGCGTATGTTGATTGTTGGAGCCAAAGGGTGACGTTCACATCAATAGAGAGAGTATTCACTACAAAAAACTATAATTTAATAACATTTTTAGTGATTTTTAATTTTTTTCTAATTTAACAATGTTTCCTGAAAACATCACTAATTTAGCGATGTTTCGTGAAAAATATCTCTAATTTAGAGATGTTTCCTAACAAACATAACCAATTTAATGATGTTTTGTGAAAAATGTTGCTAATTTTGTGACGTTTACTAAACATGCCACTAATATTGAGACATTTCTGAAAAAACATCATTAATTTAGAGATCTTTCATGAGAAACACCACTACACTAGTAGAAAAATGGTCTTTAGAATTGGGTTTTTTAGATTTTAACATTAGTTAATAACTGACGTTGAAGACATCGACTTAAAAAATATGAATTGTATGTCAATTTTCATAAACCAATTTCAAAAAATAATTACATTGGTTTTTTATCATCAGTTTTATAAAAAACCGATTCCAAAAAAACCCATTCGTATCATTTTTTGTGTCGGTTTCCTTAAAAACCGATGAAAAAAAGTTAAAAAAAATACTATCGGCATATGTTCTTGAAAAAAAATAATGCCATAAATGAAAAAAAATATTTTTGACATCAGTTTTTTCAAAAATCGATTCAAGAAGTAATTTTTTCTTCTATGTTTTATAAAATTTCATAATCTTCGATTTGACTGGTTATAGAGCTAAAATGAAGTCACAGATCAAAAGTTATGGCTATTAGAAGTTGAAATTGTCAAAGTGTCGATTCATACAACTCATTTCATAGAAAACATGATAAACATAAATTGAAATCACAAACACCAAATGAAATAAAATAAACATAATACTTCAAACATGTGTCAATGGTTTTAAGAGCTTCCATCAAAACAATATGTTGTTTATCGTGATATCTCTTATATTTAGGGTAGAACTCATGCGAAAATGAAAATGATGATCAATAATTAAATTTACACCAGGTTGATAAATCTCATCCAAATGTTTTATATTTTTAACTCGATAATAATAATAAATTATCATTATAAGCAAGCTAATCAAGTTGTTTAGAAATGAAGGATATTAATAATAAAGAAAATAAAAGAATAGAATAGGTACCGTGTTCAAATTAACGATTGAAGCCATGTTGAAAACTTGATTGAATCAAAGAGGTTGAAAATGATGAACGAAAGTACAAAAGTGATTTATATATAGTAAATGAAAATATTTTTGATTGAGTTGTATGAAAATGTAGATGGGATTTTAAAAAGTTAAATGTGTGTTGGGAAAAAAATTTAAATTATGATATTGCATATTGGAGAATACTCTTTGGCATTGGTTTTTTATGAATTTGAAGCAAAAGAGGATTTACATTTGGTCTTCTGACGTTAGTTTTTTAGAAAACTGACACTAAAAATGCAAATCGATATCATTTTGGGGTCGGTTTTTAAATAAATAGACGCTAAAAGGTTAAAAAAATCACATCAACGTTTTAAAAACCGATGCAAAAAAGTAAAAAAAAAAAATATTTTTGGCATCGGTTTTTATGAAAACCAATCCCAAAAATTTAAAAAATGACAATGTTTTATATAATTCCTTAAGCTTTGATTTGAATGGTTGTGGAGCTAAAACGGAGTTACGGATTAAAAGTTATTGCCTTTGAAAGTTGAACTTCTTTAAGTCTTCTCTTAGAGAAGATCAACTTTTGACATTCATAACTTTTAATCCATAACTACGTTTTTTCTCCAAGACTAGTCAAATCAAAGCTTAAGAAATAATCTAAAACATGGTAAAAAAATTATAATTATTTGTGTTGCATCTAATAAAGACCGATGCCAAAAATATGTTTTTTAAAATTTTTAGTGTTAGTTTTTTAAAAAAATGACAAGAAAAAGTCTCCACAAACATATTTTACGTTAGTTTAAAAGAAACCAATGTCAAATTGAAGACGTTAAAAACCATTTTTCTATTAGTGATAATTTAGTGACTTTTTCTGACAAACATCGCTAATTTAGCAATGTTTCATGAAAAACATCACTAAATTAACTGTATTTTCTAGAAAAAAAACATTGCTAAATTAGGGACATAACATTGCAAAAAGTATTTACATTTATATATCTCATTTCACTACATTGATGTAAATATATATTTTGAGAGAGATATATATATATATATATATATATATATATATATATATATATATAAACAGAGACACACACACACACATAGAAATATAAATATATATATATATATATTAATACACACACACATATAAATATACAAATATGTATATATATACACACAAACATATATTTATATATTAAAACACACATATATTTTCAATTAATCACATTTTTAAGAGAATGTTGCTAATTTAGGAAAAATTTTACCAGTGTTTTAAAACGCGACTAATTATATATATATATATATAATTATAATTATATATATACACACACACACACACATATTTATAAACACAAACACATAGACATATATATATATAAACATATATATAAATATATTTATATAAAATATAAACAGATATATATATTAATATAAACATATTATGTATAAAAAAAATATATTTAATATATATAAAATCTATATATATATATATATATTAATATGTAAAATTATAAATATCTATATATAATGTATTAAATTTTTAAATACTGACACATATACATAAACATATATAAACACAAACACACACACACACACACAGATATATATATATATATAAACACACACACACACAAACACAAACATATATAAATATATAAATATTTATATATATACATATTTATATTTAAAAACACACATTTTTTAAATTTGGTCATGTTTTAATGAAAACATGGTTATTTTAGTGACATTTTACCAACATTTTAAATTGTGGCTAATTATATATAGGTATACAGAAACAAATATATTTACACACACACACACACAAACATTTATAAACACACATACACACACATGTATATAAACACATAAACACATATATATTATATAAATACAAAACATATATATATATATATAAATATAAAATATAAACACACACACACAGATATATATAATAATATATAATAATATATGTATATTAGTATATATATAATATTAAATTTTAAATATTGAAATTTTTTTGTATATGAATATATAAATATAACATAACACAATTTAATATTTTAAATTTAGTCACGCTTTTAAGAAAACATGACTATTTTTGCCAGAATTTTAAAATGTGGCTAATTATATATATGCATACATTTACAGACACACACACAAACACACATATATATAAATGCACATATATTTATATATAAATATATAATATGAATAAAATATATAAATACATATATATTTATAAACATATAAATAAACATATAAATAAACAAAATATATAAAATATATATAAACATAAAAGATAAATATATATATATATATATATTTATAAACATATATGTAAAATATAAAAATATATGTATATAAAAATAAACATATATTTATATAAAAATAAACATATATGTATAATATAATATAAACATACGTATAATATATATATATATATGTATAATATAATATAAACATAAAATATAAACATATATGTATAATAAAATATAAACACACACACACATATTAATATATGTATATAACTAAATAAATAAATAACTATATAATTTTAATTTTTTAAATACTAAAATATATTTATATTTATTTAATTATAATATAATAAATTTATATAATTAAAATTATAATAGGTGAGTTGGTTTGTTTATTTTTTCAGATACATGACGTCCAAGGATCAAAATATAAAGCATGACTTTTTTTAATCAAGGATGGAAGGGGTAGTGTGGGTAGGGACACGGGGGAAGGAAGAACATGCATGTCTGTGAGGTATTAAATATGGTGCATGACTTACTGGGGGCATGCATGCATGTGTGTGAGGCCGTAGAATACGGTATTTGATGGGAATGGATGGGGTGAGGTACTGGGGGTAGGGTGAGAATGGGTGGGTCGGTTTGGGAATGGGCGGGGTGGGGAACTGGGGGAAGGGTGAGAATGGAGGGTGTACTGTGAGTGAGTATGGGACCGGGACTGGGAATGGTCATGAGCGGAAATGGGGTAGTAGGGAAAGCACGAGTATGGGGCAAGAATGGGATGAGAATGGGTAGGGGGAGGTACGAGACCAGAGTGTGGGTACCGGGGGTAGGGTGAGGTACGAGACCTGAATGTGGGTACTGTGTGGGATGGTAATTGTAATAAAACCTAAAAATTTTAAAAAAATTCAAAATAAACATCCGTAAAATAAAAACTATAAGTTAAAAAATAAAGTTACCACATTTTTTAAAAATGTCAGTAAATGAGATGTCGTTAAATAGTGATGTCTATAAACATTGATAATTTAGAAACATTTATTTACTAATTATTCTAAAAAAAAATTTGGTGTCACTAAATAATGATGTTTAGAAACGTTGCTAAATTATCAAAACCTCATTTAGCGATGCTTTTCAGAAATGTTTTAAATGAATTATCAACGTTTACAAACATTTTTAATAAAAAACATCACTAGTCGATGTTTTCTTGTTGTGAGTTTATATTCACAAGGGTGAATGTGACGTTCATGCATGCTGAGATGGACCAGATCATCATGGGTTAGGTGGGATGACAACCCAAATTGGTAGTTTATATCTGAATGATTAGGCAGTGCATCAAGAAGATTTCCCTCCAATGGTAGATCATCCCAAGAACCTCTTAACAGATGAATTTTTGGGTTTACCTCCTAAGAGAGAAGTCAATATATCCATAGAGCTAGTTATAGGTGTTTCATCGATATTCATTCCTCCTTATAGGATGAATACTATAGAGTTATGGGAGCTCAAGAGGTAGCTAGAGGATTTTAAGGTAAATGGGCTTATACAACCTAATACTTCTCCACAAGGTTCGCCAGCCCTTTTTTGAAAAAAAGGCAGATGGTACCCTCAGGCTATGTGTGGATTGTCAATAAATTGAACTAGTTGGTGGTTAATAATCGATATCCCTTTCCACAAATATATGACCTTTTTGATCATATTTGAGGAGATTGGGTGTTCCAAAAAATGATTTGAGAGGTGAATATCATCAGGTGAGTGTTTCACCAAAAGATATACCTCAAAAAACTTATCGAAGAAGGTATGGTCTATATACGTATCTGGTTATACCGTTCGGTCTCACGAATGCAATGAAAGTTTTCATGGTGCTGATGAACTGAGTTTTTCATCGTTATTTGGATTCATTTGTGGTGGTTTTCATGGATTATATCTTGATGTATTCTCACAATTATTATTACCATTCCAAACATCTTGAGATAATTTTGGATACACTGAGAGAGAATCAATGATATGCTAATATAACAAAGTTCCACTTCTGGATGGATAAGATTTAGTTCCGGGGTTATATTATCTCAAAAAAATAAGTATGAGTTGATCCATAGAAGGTGAGAGATGTAGTCTCTTAGGAGAATCCTAAGAAAGTATTTGAAATATGAAGTTTCTTGGGGATAGATGGACATTATATGAAATTCATATGGCACTTATCAATCTTAGAAGAACTACTAATGGGATTGACTAAGAAGGGTGTGAAGTTTTTGTGGTCTGATACCTATGATACAACTTTTCAAGAGTTGAAAGGGAAATTGACTTCTGCATCAGTCTCGATTCTTCCATAGCTGCGTAGGGGCTACACTGTGTATTGTGACACATTAGATATCATGATAGGATTAGTTATAATGTAGGGGGATATAGTTTTAATGTATGGGTGTTGTCGGTTGAGGACACATGAGATGAATTACCCAATGCATGATCTCGAGTTGGCTGCAGTTTTTTATGCTTTACACAATTGGATACACTATTTATAGCGAGATCATTTTTCAGTATACATGGACCAAAAAATCCTCATGTATATTTTTACTCAGCGTGAAGTAAATTTGTTTTAATGAAGGTGGGTTGAGTACCTACAATATTTTGACTTTGAGCTGGCCTATACAACTAGAAAGGGAAATGTCATAGCTAATGCATTGATCAGGAGGACTTGGATACAAGTTGTTTAGAAGGCCAGTAGCGAGTGGAAGCTCATGAATTCTTTTTGAGAGATTCACTTGTAGGTGAATGATAGATAAGGGATGACTCTTGTTTTATCCTTATCTTTGAACTCCACCCTTCTAGATAGAGTGATGATGTAACAACCATCATAGTCTGAGTGCCTAGTACTATGAGAGAGTGTGGAATTAGAGGAACTGCCTCCTATTTGTAATGTGGGTAAGGATGAGATATTGCATATCCATTTTCATGTATAGGGTCCAATGGACATGCGTGAGGAGATATTGTGGGAGTTTCAGGCCTTAGTTTGGAAGGTACATCCCAAAATTTTAATGACGAATCATGATTTACATTTCCAATACTGGTGGCTGGGTATGAAATTTGATGTAGCCAGTTTTTATGAGGTGTTCCACCTATTAGTAGGTGAACGAGGAACACCATCGATCAGATAGGATTTTATAGTAGTTACCAATTCCCATGTGGAAATGGGATGATGTCATGATGAATTTTGTAATTGGTTTTCCATTATCGCCTCAAGGTAGTGATAATGTTTGGGCTGTTTAGATAGGTTTATGTAGGTAGCTCATTTCCTTCCAATCAAGGAGTTCTTTAGTGTAGATGATCTTGGGAGGTTTTATATCCGTGAGATAGTAAAACTTCATGGGGTCCCTCATACTATTGTTTCAGATAGTTACAGAAAGTTTCTGTCGGATTCCTAGAAGAGTTTATAGAGGACCTTGGCTATATAGGTCATTATGAGCATAGCATACCACCCTTAGACTGATGGATAGTCAGAGCATACAATACAAGTGATTGAGTACATAATGCAGGCTGGAATCCTAGATTTTGGTGTCTCTTGGGAGATGCATATAGTCCTAGTTTATTTATTCTAAAATTATATTTTTCAGGTGATAATATAAATGAAACCTTATGAGGATTTATATGGTAGGCCATGCCGATCACCCATGTACTGGTTAGAGTTAGGTGATGCAACTTTCCTGGGGCCGTTTCTTATGTAGGATACTTCTGAGTAGGTCTAGTTGATCATGAATTGGATGGATAATGCACAATATAAATAGAAATATCATTCTGATTATCTAAGATGACCTCTAGAGTTTGATATTGGGTCTTTTGGTGTATCTCACCAAGGATGGGACATAGATGGATTAGGAGAGAGGGTAAGCCTCCATCATGATATATCAGGTTGTTTGAGATTCTGGAGAGAGTCGATCTGGTGGACAATCAATTATAGTTACCTCATTGGTATTGATCAATGTTCAATGTGTTTCAGGTCTCTTAGTTTTTCCTTTATCACTCAAACCCATATCACACTCAGAAAATGGATGAGGTGGAGTCTGAGGTTGATGCGTCCTTTGAGAAACACTCTATTCATATCACTAACATGAGAACAAAGGTTCTACAAGGCCTATTGGTTCCTCTAGTATGGGTGTTATGGAAACACAACTATTTAAAGGATGATAAATGGGAGAAGGAGGCCAATGTACATGTTTAGTGGAAAGAGTTATTCTCAATCAAGTCTTTAGCACCCTTAAGAGGGTAGTTTGGAGATGAATTGCTTTAGTGGGGGAGATATTATAAGATACCTGGTTTTCTTTAGGTAAAAATCCTATTAATTTATGTTTAAATTCTTTTTTATATCATAATATTAATTCCCTTTTGGGTTATTGGTGTATCAGGGGTGTTTGTGCCTTGTTTGGAGCTCAGATCCTAGATTTTTGGAGATAACAGGCAGGCTGCATGGTTAGAAGAAACTGTGTGGGGTAGGCCGCATGGTTACCCCTAACCATGTGAGGATTGATAGAGGGTTCCATGAGCCACGTAGTTTGAGTAAACCATGAATAGTGAGAAATATTCATTTTCTATAGCCTCTACATTTTTTGACAGTGGGATGAGACAAGATTTACGCATAGTTTGGAAAACTATGCACACTAACCATGATGGGGTTCCCCTTAATTTAATAAAGGGCACATAGTTGGTGGACAGTTTTCCAACCTTGTGACCAAACCAAGCAACCCAGATATTTTGGGTAAAATGAACTTTTCACGCTTAACGAGTTTAAAACCTAAATCCACTTCCTATTTTTCCTATTCTCCAACGTGCAAAGAGATTTATCCTCCTGTTTGTGAGACATTCCATGCCTAAGCTTAGAATTAGAGATCTTCACCATCTAAACTCAGAATCAAGTGTTTTTTATCTCATTATATCTTCACTAGTGAGTTCTTTATTCCTTTTGTGTTTTTATTTGTTTTTTTATTATCAATGAAGTTATTTATGTGAAAGCTAATATGCCCTATTTTTAGGTTCATCACATGTTCTTAATTTTCTTCGGATCTTGACCAAATTAGAAGCTAATACCTGATGAGCACTCTACTACAAAACTATGGGGGGTGGTATATACTTTTTCCATATGGTTTAGTATTTTATATATCTAGTTATCATTGTGTCATATAATGAACATTTTGGAGGTTCCTCTAAAACTAATTGAATACTTAAATTAAATATATTGGAACCTGTTGGGGATGACCACTTGTTCTTTTGAGTTTGTTGGAGGCTGTTTCCTAAACCTAGGAAACCCATGGGGCATGCCTTTGACTTTTTTGTTCGTTATACCACCCATGAGGTGTGTGTGTCTTCTTCCCTGGTCAGAGGAAGCCCTGTTATAAAGGAATTGGATTAAATTGATTGACTTGGAGATGGTTTTCCTCCTTCGTCATGCTATACATGATGTGAATTAATTAAGTGTTTAAATGTAAACGGATATATGAGTTATATGAACTCATGGTATTAAATGATAATTTAATTCAATGATGAATGTTTCCATAGGACACTATGGGTGTCTTACACCATGGGTTATGATAGCGTTAGTGGACACATTAGTTGAGATTACTCCTTAGGTCTTAATTATGTGGGATTCCTTGGTCCTTGTTACCACTTGGATTTGGATTACTTGGGATCATACATGACATGGTATGTTGAGATGATCCTTGGTCCCCATTACAAGTCTAAATGAGTTTTAATAAAGATTTTCCCAGGACTCGATGTGGATTCCTTGGTTCACTATACACTGGATCTACCCCCGTGGGGTCTGACACTTCTGATTATAGGGATCCACTATGGAAATTGTGACATGTTTGATTTTACGGCTTGGTCGTGGATGATATGATATACAAGTTATATGGTGTATACGTGGATGATATGAGATAATGTGTATATAGAATGACCATGGTGTTTATTTATATTTCCTTTATAACTGCCTTATTATAGAAGCTTGACCCATTGTTTTGTAGGGATCCTTGTTTCGCTAGACATATTTACTTTACTTATTTTACATATTCCATGAGAACTTTTTTCATTTCGGTTATTCCCATGATATTAATTGAACACTTCTTAGCTTGTATTTCACAGACTAGACTTGTTATAGGAAATGTTTGTGGTGGCCTTTTAAGATTTTACCTCACACACTATCTCAGGTCATCGTTGGGTACCCGAACAAACCAAATGAATGTTGGTAGGGACTGGGGAAAGTGACCATATTTAGATGCTTAACCTTTTTATATTCTTAGGAGATAGGGAGAACATGACCAAGATAAGGCTCATGATGCTTGTTGGGATATCTATTTTGGTTTCTTTGGTATTTTGACACATATATTTTACTGATGCATGTATACTTGTATTGGATGATTTTTAGACATGTGACATGATATATAATCTTGTATTTGAGATTTATTTTGTAATTTTTCGGTCTTGGATGTTTTTATATTTTTCATTTATTACTGTTCTTTCTCTATAGAGGGTTATTGGTCTAGTTTTTTAGTGTTTGTTCCACTGTGACATCTGTTTACTTATACTTCTCCTACTTATCTATTAATATATATCTAATGTGATACACTATAGTAATGAGGAAATATTCTCCCTATAGACACACCCTAGGCCCTCTATGCTGATCAACATCCTCTGACATTTAGGGAGATGTGCTTGAAGCCATGTAACCCATCAACTCAGGGCACCAGATAGTGGTATCTGGGTTGGGATGTTACAAAAGACACTATCAACACCACTTTGGTTGAACTTCCAAATATTTTCATCATTGAATTTGATAATGTTGAGACTAAAAAACAAAATTAGGTATTTCAAACATGGGATTTCTCAATAGTACGTATTGTAAAGATTAATATCTAAGTTTGAATTATAGAAACAATGGTTCTAAATATGAAATATTACTCAAATGTATTTTCTCCAAAATAAAAAAGAAGTACCATTCTTAATCAGTATAGTTTGATCGATCTCAACCATACTTATATTTTTTATTTTATAAAAACCATTATTCAGTGGTGTGTATAGTACACTATGTTCATGATAGATACCATGAATCTCAAGATTATATATGAACTTCTCATTTATGTAATAAAAACCATTATTAGTTTGAATCTTCTTCAAAAAATATCCACATTATTTTTCATCGCCTCACCTTAAAATCTTAAATAGTTTTAGAGCCTATGATTTATGTTTCAAAAACATAATAAATTTAATATGAGTAAAATCATTAATAAATGAAATAAATTATTCCCTCAATTTTTTGATTATATTATCATAGTATCACATGTGTCGTAATGCATAATATCTAAGGGATGAGTTGAATGTATCTTAACTTTATTATGTACAAAATTTATAATCTTCCCTTTTTGAGATATTGAAAATAAAAAATATCTTATTCTCTTCATTTCAGAAATTTTATAAATAATTTATCTCTTTTCATATTTATTATATTCATATGGAACATATGTCCAAGTCTCTTATTCCATAAATTATTTTCTTACATCATGCTCAGTTACCATAATCACCATGCATCTCTAACTTGAAACAAGTTTCACATGGTTCATTCTCATCTTGTTGCAACTTTCACATCTTCAAGAATTTTTAAAACTAAACCATCTCTTCTAAAAATAGATTTGTCTCCTTTATCACAATTATATTAAGGACTCAAAAAGTTTCATTTCAATCCATCAACAAACAAATTTCTTTTAGATTTCTATTTTTCTTTTGTGATGATAGGATATCCAATGCCTTTTATTCTAAGTGACTCATCATTTACAAAAGTCATTGTCCCTTCTTTGTAATATTTTATATTTTTAAAAAACTTAAAATATCTATTCATATATGAATAACACCCACTACCCAACATCTAATGTATTTTTCCATTTACTATATTTTAGAGAATTTTCAACAACTAAGGAATTTTACATACCTTTTTCTTTCTTCACATAAGGGTTTTTGAGATTTTTCATAAAAAAATTGTTAATATATAAGCATAAAAGGGAATTGTTTATAAATATGTCATGGATGATCACATATTTCACAAAAAGTTTCTAATGTTTGAAATATATTTTCTATTTTGAGACTAGATTTTTGAGTTTTTCATTATTTATTTGGTTGATTGCCTATTAAAATCTTCCTCCAATACCTTATATATTCTTTATATTGTTTATAATTGAACCAACACATCTTCAATATATAACCAAGGCTTCCATAGTACCACATTAACCATAAAAATCACATTTTCCTCTAAAATATCTATGTTTTTTTAGAACGATGCACCTATTTTCTTTCATATTTTTTACAATCACCTATCTTCAAATTATATTTCTTTTTAGCCTTAACAAAGTATCCTATTGTGTCATTTTTTTTTCTTTAACCCTTGATTTCTTAGAAATTTTTTATTTTTTTACTTTTATAGTTTTTTCTACATACATGGTATTCTTAACTTTCATCTTTTTCTAAACATACTCATCCTTTTTATCAACCTTCAAGGATAAAATTTATTGGTACTTATGATTTTATCATTTCTTAGAACTTTCCCCATCTTTTATAACTAATTTTTAGAAGCTTGGGATTCCTTTTTCACCTTTAATAAGATTTTGTTGAATAAGATCAAGCTACTTCTACTTCCAATTTAACTTCTATTTTAGTTTTATGTTGAGGTTTGTCTATTTATCAAGTAACTTCTTCATATCATCAATCTCTTTAACAACCTAAATTTTTCTTCAAGAGATAATTCATAGTTTCTTTTTGATAGATCTACTTTATTAAAAAAATTGTTCCCCTTTTCAAGTATAATTTTATTTAAGAGACATTATATTAATTTTATTTTAATAACAAACCCCATATTAGTCTCCTACTCCTCCCCTCATTCTTCTTTAGTGCTATTGTTTTCATCGCTGGTAGCATTTTCATCATTCAATTTTAAAATAATCAATATTTCAGAAGCAGCATCACTAGAGTTTTTATCTTCTACTTCACTATTATTATCTTCCTCAAATTTGGGAAACAAGTTCCACTTTTTATATTCAAATAAATTCTTGTAATTTTTATTTTAAAAGGAATCTTATTTTCCTATATTTATCTTGTAAGATCGTCTTGAATTTCTACCTTCTTCATCACTATCTTCATCTTCCTGATGTTTTTATAAATTTTCAGAAAAGTATCCAATGGAATCGTATCCAAATCACTTCAAAAGTAACTTTACTTTATACTTTACTGTGTCTCTTTTCACATTTCTAGAAAAAAGACATGAATTTGTCAAGTTTTTTCTTACTTATTTTTTAGTGTTTTTGTTAAAGAGTTCCTTCTTGGTAACATTCTTATACATTTTTTTTTATTTCATTGTAATATATTTCATGATAATCCTTTTCCTTGTTCTTGAAATTATTTTCTCTTATCATTTTAAATGTGATGAGAATACTATTTAGATTATTCAAAGATGGAGTTTCAAGATCTTCATCTTCTTAGGATGATACCTTGGCATCAAATATCTTAGGAAAAGTTCTTCATTTTTTTTTTCAAAAATATAAGTATCTTCCAATTTGTCCCCAAAACATCTTATGGTGCTTACACTATCATTGAAACTTACATATAATTCACTAATTGGTTCATCATATCCCATTTTAATATCTTCATACTCCAATATCCATATCTATAACTTATCCCCCTTCACTTTTTCATTTCATTCATAGATATTATTCAACTTTTCCTATATTAAATTAGTAGTTCCATTTAGTTTAAAACTCATAAATTTTCTTTAAAAGGGGAGGAAAGTATAGAATTTAAGTATTTCTCTTCATTATCCATATTTATCTTATCTATTACTGTTAAGGGGGAACCCTCAGGAGGAGGGTGGAAACCATTGTAGTAGCTTCTAGAACTTCATAGACAGTGGATTATATATGGGGTAAAATTATATCCTTCTAGATATGTTATTATTTTCCATCTAATAAATAAAAATAATTACTATTAACATAGTTTTGAATGTCCATGAAGCATTCCTTACTTTAAAACTTTAGAAAAGACTCAACAATAGAACCATATTCTCTGATACCAATTGAATGAACCAATCATGATCTTTATGATCACTAATAGGGGGAGGGGGTGAATAAGTGATATTCCATTTTTTTGTTTTATTAATTAAGAAAAAAACATAAAATTTGGTTAGTGATAATTTTATTTTATTGAAAATAAAATACAAGAACACCCATAGGAACACAACTATTTTCAAAGGTTTACTTTTCAATAATTGGAGATAATCCTTTGCATGGATTAGAAATAATCTAAGACCACACAAAAACTAGAAAATAATCCTTTTGGTGGTTTAATATAAGTAGAAAATATCCATAAATTTTATAACACTATATTATTTTTGATATTTTATATGATCTTCTCATAGATAATATTATATAACAATATTTTGAAATAACATTAAGAACCGATTAATGAAATGAAATTATTTATCACATGATCGGCTCAAGATCTCCCTCCCATTATAGATGCTCCCTCCCCCAATTAACTAATCATCCATGGATGATACATGACCCCTTAACCAACTATGGGGTAGGGGTACTGTGCCCCTTTCCCATATCTAGCTTAGCGTGCCGATCTTTCCTCCGACTCACATCAGCTTTCGCTTTCCGATCTTCACCTTTGTCCCAAGGTTTTAGGTTTCCATAAAGGGGCTCTGTCCCTATTGATTACTTCTGAACAATTTTCAACAGATTCTTCTCTCCTAGAATAATAATTGGTGGCTCAATTCAGTGGTCTTTTTCCTTTGGTAGAATATTTTGATAGCTTAATGAACAGATCTTGTGGCTTATTGAGTCTGGCAGTTGTTGTCTTGATCGATTCACAACACATCCTCATTCACTTTAGGGATGAAGATGATGTGGCGGGAGAGTGGTCTAGAGTTCCCTAATCTTCTGATTCCATGAATTTCTACCTATTTTGGTAATCGATGGATTTTCACTTGCATCGTGATCCACCATCTTCAGCTGTTTGGGTACGTCTTCCTGGCTTACCTCTTCCCTTTTATAATCTCACTATCCTTATATTTATAGGCAATAACCTTGGGCATTTTCTCTGTGTGGACCATCAAACTCAAGACCGTTGTCATCCTTTAGAACCTTGGATTTTTGTGGAGTTGGATGTTTCAAAAGATACAATGGATTTATTCTGAATTGAAATCGAAGGGGAATACCTCTTTAGGCAAGAGGTTTCTTATGAATCATGGACTGACTTCTGTTTCAATTTCTTTCGACTGGGACATTTGGCTCAACATTTATGGAAGGGAAGCACTATAGATCAATGGACTAGTGAATCTGGTAATTATAATGAGGATGGTGAGTCTCTTCCATTAAGGTATCTTTAGGTATCCTCTCCTAAGTCCATATCTATTAAGGATATTGATGTCGCTCAGGATGGATACCATGACTGGTAAATGGAGGTTAGAATTCAAAATCTCAAGCCAGTGCAAGGACCTACGGATAATGAATGTATTTCAGTTATTACTGAAGGTATTTCTATTTTATTTGTGTAGGTGGTGAATTGGGTAGTATCATTTCTCCATAAAAAACTTTGGACATGGCCTATTAACCCTCCAACCGATATTAGTCAGGGCAACATTAACATGGAAGCAAAGGTGGCCTTAAATTTTCAGAACCTGTTTTTTTGTCTTGGGTGATATCTCCAACATTTCCATGAATTAAGGAGGGTGGATGAAAGTTGGGTCAAAGAACAAAAATAATTGTGTTAAAGCTATTGGAAGGAGGGGAGATTGTGAGAAAATAGTGATAGAATTACCATCGACATCTTTACAAAGAGTACAACTGGATATACTAATTGAAGAGAGCTCTAGGAGTCTTACTAAATCCAAGGAGGAAGGGGAGCATACTAATATTTCCCTAGACGTTGATGATTTTCATGTAGATAAGGATTATTATAGAATGGGTGCAGGTAGAGGCAAGAAGGGACTCTTTGAATCTGGCGATTTCCTAGTGTCGCATAAGAAGAAATATAATCCTCAAATAGAATAATCTTATTTTCCTAGAACAATGAACACTATATCTTTACGGAGAAAATTAAAAGTGAAGAACCATGAAGGATCCCCTAAAAAAGTAAAAGGGTTGTAAAAGGTGAACCATCATACTATTGGTGCAATTAAATACCTTATTGAAGAACATGTATGTTCTTTACAACAATGAAAGTCTGGTGCATCATAATAAATTGATATTGAAGGTCAGGATCCTTCTCCTATTATTATTCATGTTACACTGGACCCAATATCCTAGGATTCCCTGGTATAGGTGGTTAAACAGTACATAATGGACCCTGAAATGTTGGATCTCATCCACTTCTCATTCCCCATACATTTTTCTAAGAAGATAAAGAATGATATTATCTCTATAATCTTGCATGGAAATATCAACAAGCACCCTTGGACCATAGAATAGTTGTTTTTATGTGCTGATTTCTTTGTGGTGTATTTTCAATATAAGAATTTAAAAAAAGTGTACTTGGTTTTGGAAGCTTGTGAAGGTCTCTATATTGAAACCGTAAGATGTACTGCCCTCTCTTTTCTCCTAGATGTTTTGTTTTTGTTGATCTTTTTTAAATTTGAATTTCTTGTATGGTTCCCACTCCCCCAAAAAGTAGATTTATTAAAAATTAAAAAAAGTAAAGTTGGAAACAACAATAAGAACCATCACCAACATGTTTTCGTATATTGTAACTGTGTTTCTGGTACTTTATTTACAATTTAATTCTTTTAATTCATTATTATTCCTCTTCAATTTATTTCATATCGGTGAGAAATATCTTCTTTATAAACTTCTCTATCCAAACATGTCCATTCGGTGCCCTCTCATTCAAGTAGTATTTCATACATTACACTCATCCAAGTTACTCTATCTGATGCCCTATTCATCTGATACTAACTATTAGTATCACAAAAATCTATCAGGTATTCTATATCTAATATCATCTTTATGTTATTCATTTTATACAAAATGCTTTGAACCCTCTCTTTAGTACCACTTTATCCAGTGCTACTGTGTCTGATTCTTTTACAAATGGTCAACACCTCAATTATTCAATAAAATTCATTACAATAACAAAATCTCTAGGATCATCTACTTCCCTTTATATAGGTACCAATCTTCCAAAAACATAGGAAGTATCAAAAACATCAAATTAAATTTTCTCACTCAGACTTTGAATATCCTCCTCAATCCTTTCAAGTTGAACACCTTTAAACTTCCTAAATGATAGGATTCAATATTTTTCAAAGTAATATTTCCTTAAAAATGATCCTTAATTACCTCTCCAAACTTCCTCAAGACTCATATATAATACAGATTTTCCCTTCATGATTATCAAGGTTTTGAAGGTCTAGCTTAAAATCATGAAATTTAATGACTTTAAAAAAACATTGTAAAGATTATTAAAGCTTATTCTGGTACATCTTTATGGGAACTTCCCCATTCAGTAATCTCATAAGGTTCTTCTATATACAATATCCCTCTCTCTATTAGAATTCATATCTATCTATTTGTAAACCCTTATAAGTTCCTATGCTCGATGATCTTCAAGTTCCTCTACTTCAAGGGATCTTCTCAAAACCCTTTATCTAATTGACTCTATCTGGAGATAGTCTATCCAATGGATTAATTTATAAACCTCTATTAATTTTATTCACTTGGTAACCTACATTTCATGCCTTATTAAAACTTTCTTTTATATATAGATTCCAAAACAACTGCTGCATTTGACAACCCTGATTTTCTCTGTCCAGTGGACTTTATAAAACACTATCTCATTAACTTCCTAAACAATTATTTGGTATAATTTCTACACCACTTTGACTTATTTAACTTCATTAGTGTATTCAAAAACTCTTCCATCATTTGACAAAGTAAACATACTTCCTTCAAATAACTTAATCTATAATCACAAATACCTTCATATAAACATAATTTTTGGAACTTTTGAAGATCAGTAAAGCATCACTTGATTTAACATTACCGAACATATCTATCCAATAGAACAACAAATACCCTATCTATACACATCAATATGATCAATTCATTTCATTGGAGTTAATATGATATACTTGGTCATTTCACCTCATACATTTCTATCAATAAAATTCTTTCCAAAAACATTATAGATATGACCCAACAATTTTTAGGTGATTTATATGTGACAAAAAATAAAATACTCAAACAATCCTCTATTCTTATTAATGAGTTTCGTCTTAACTTTACAAAAACATCATTACCTCTTGGTCTTAACGAAGTAGATACGAATCATGGAGTTTTAGAGATTTTACTTGTAAAATAGTAAAAAAGATAACAATTTTTTAATGTATCCTAAATTGAATATCTAATAATTAAGACTGTTGACCATATTGTTCATGATGAAATGGAACTAAAGTGAAACACCAAATCTAGATTGGTGTGTTTGATAATTTTATATTTTCATTTTAGATACTATGTTTTAATAATTTTTGGGAAACATTTCTCAAATTAGTGAGTGGAGGGAGAATAATATAGTGTGATTAAGGGTATTTATAGTAAACCAACCAAAAACATTTTAGTAAAAAAATTGAATTTAGTGTTCTTATATATGAAAGTTATACTTTTTAATAAACCTTATACTATTCCATACACATTGGGTGGTGAATTGAGTAAAAATTCTTCTGTTAATGAAATTTTAATTGAATTATATGATTTCCATAACAATGTTTTCTTAATAGATCCATTATTACTTTTAACATTGGAACAAGATCCAATTAAATATGTTATATGAAAATATATTTCAACTTCATTTGAACATAATTTTATGGATATTGGGATCCTAGTTAAAAACATATAGTATCAATACCTAATCTCACCACAACAACTCTCCCAAAATAACTTGTTTACAAAAGTTTAATACATATACCAAGAAAGAGAGTATCACATATTATTTGATTACCAACCCATGGAATGATTCTTCCTTTTAGTATCACACTGTTAAGGATATAATAACTATCAAGAGACCTTTAATTATTCTATTATATATAGGATCACACCCCAATGAGTTTTAGGGCCAATTTTGGGATACCTCTCTCTCCATTAATCATTATCATCACATCTCACTGCAATATATGATTTTAAGGAGTCTTTATATGGACTCAAATTAAGAATATGGATATCTAACATCCTAGTGTTGTGTTTATCCCAATAAAAATCTAATGGAAATGGATATTTATAATTATCTCAATGAAATAACTTAAATACATTATTAGTCACAGATTTCACAGAAATTTAAGAGAAACATCTATATAAGGTAATATGTTTTTTTATTGGGTTAATAATTGTATATGAATTTCCCAACAATCTAAGATACCATAAAGGTGAAGAATGAGTTCTAAGGGAAATATTTTTTCACAATAACCACCTATGTATAATTTTTTTATCAAGATTAAAATTTTCTTTAAATAGTGTTGTTCAGTTTCAAAATAATATTGGGATTTCAAAACCATATATTAGATATGAATACCATATTAATATCACTTTTACCCTCTATCAATATCATTCAATTAACTATGAAATGGTCAAAATCACATTGATATTGAAAATCATCTTTTAGTTAAAACAATATCTAGGGAGCATGAAATTATATGTAGGAAGGTTTTAGGCTAGTGTATTCTTTCTAATAAAAAATAGTTTTTTGAAAAACTCACCCATCCCCCAAGACCATGGGGGATTTCAATTAGGTGTCACTCCACTTATACATGGGATGCATGATTTCACTTGATTTAGTGTACCAATTTATGGGAGGCACACCTATTTGTAAATAATCATCCATTCATGAGGATGATTTAGATCATGTCACACCGGTATAATTTGACGGTGTGTGATGATGATTAGGGTAATCCATGTTGTTTCAAGTTGTCAAATATAAGGGAATTATGTGGTGTTCCAAGATCAAAATTCATTATTTTCTCATATTTCTATATATTACATACTCTTTTAATGTAAAAAACTACAGTGTACATGCTTAAGATACTGACACGTAAGTTTTTTGAGATGAAGACCAAGTAAAACCATCTTGATGACCATTTATTATCTATATTTCATAATATTTTTATTCATTAGTTTTACTTAGAGATACTAAAGATAAAAAATCTAATAATTCTAGGATTTAGAGTAGGGTAATATGATAATTATATATTGTGTGGATTTGTTTTCAAATATGGTTCATTTTACACCTTAACTAATAATAAATTATAATCATAATAATTAAATATTTGAGTGATAACCTTAACAATATATTTTTCTTAAAGTTCATTTTTTTATTTTTCTTCCTATTCTTAGTTAACATTATAGAGACTCAAATTTTGATCACTTTTCCACTGTAGACAAATGGGGTGAGAATTATTATAGTGGGTAAATTAGGAGGTGAAATATTTTCTAGAAAGGATGTGGTTAAAAGTGATCCTTGAGTACATTTTGTTTTTTAGGTATGGTCCCAATAGAGGATCCATTTGTACAAGGATCTAGTTTAAGGGAAACAAATAAAACTTATGGATAAAGTGTTTAAATTAAAATTTAAAAATTATTTGTAGAAGGATCGTAGATGATGATAATTTTAAACCCTCTATATAGTCAAAAGGAGAAGATCTATGGGTATTTGTTCACTATGGAACATGTGTTTGAGGAGTCCAAGACTAGGATTTCAAAAGAATATGGTACCCTTATGATTTTATCTACTTTGATATCTATTTTTTATATGGGAAAATTGCATTTATTTTTATCTAAATAAGTAGTACATTAGCTGGGTTTTCATGTGGTATTGACTTTGTATTCTATGAAAATTGGTAAAACCATAGGAGAAACAATGATAAATGGATTCAAGTTCCTATATTATTCCATTATGGAAAATGATGTTAAAGCTAGTTCCCTAGAACGAATTGACTTTTTATATTTTATTACCTATATATTCATAGTTTTATAATATTAATAAGTATATTATCTCATGATTAGAATTCTCTTACATGTTATTAATGTGAATTTTTTTTATTTGTCACATTCAAAGTTAATATAAATTCCTCACTATGATGAGAACCTTGAAGTGATATGATGATATTCTTAAATAAATATTTTATGTTTGTATTATATAATTTGAATAGAAATATATGATAAAGGATTTCAGGGGTTGGGGGGATCATAAGACATTGAGACTTCTTCTCATGAAGTTCTCCCATTGAAATCTTGAAGAGAGGAGTATTGTATGAAAAGACCTGCCAGTAGGGAATCCATATGTTCTATATATCATTGGATGTTTATATATGTGGATGTGTGTAATAATACTTAGAATTTAATATTGTTAATAATTCATATCATGAATCACATACTTTAATGTATTTCCATAAACTACAATGACATATGTTCATGGACAATTTAGTTATGTTGGGTGCTTCATGACCATTATAGAAATAATAAATATGTTGAGGAATGATTTTCCAATTATTTTCTTTAATGGAGGTGGATATATTAGGACCTTTTATTTTAATGTAATTGAATGATTATGTCCTTAGCTATTTTTATTATAAATTTTATTATTTGGAAAGATGAATAAAGAGATTCAAGCATATAGGTTGATGACACATGTGATGAAACCTTCCTAAAGAAGATATAGAGATAAATGGATTATATTACATGGTAAGTGTTAGTAAGAGGTAGTTATAGATATGAATTATCCTTGACTCTTTATGAGACTTAATGCATTGCTATTAAATTCTCTTGTTGTTACGAACCAAAATTGTATCAATGAAATTTCCCCTTATCATTATATAAATGTTTCATATTTAGTAATGTAGTGTAATATAAAGAACATGAACCACATGATAGAACCGATAACATTTTACCATATTAATTTGAATATTACATTAAGATAATAAATATTTACATAAAAATTGAAAATATTAAAATGGGATAAAAATTAAAAAAATGAGATAGTTATAATATGAAAATTTGAATATGATTGATCCATTAGAATAACTTCTCTTAAGAAAAACATTGTAAAAATGAAATAAAATATTAGTAATTCAATATTCATATTGACAATGAAAATATATATAAATATTATAGAAAATATAAGTGAATAACAAATGAATGAAATATGAAGTATTTATAAAAATCATGAAATCTCTATGACCTTCACAAATTTTACCATTAGAATAGTTATAAGACCATTGGAATACTAATAATATCATTAGAAAAGTAATCTAACTGTTGGAATAATAATATTTCCATTAGGAATAATATTATTCCTATTAGAATAGTATCATAAAGTATAGATGTGAAAGTAATTTTTTTATCTTATAAAATTAAAATATGACATATTTATATCACAATACAAGTAAATAAATGTTTTTTAAAAAATAAAATAAGTGTTCGCATGTTTTAAAACATAAATGTTTTATTTTCATTTTATAACAAATATAATGATTCAAAAAAAATATTTTCATAAAATGGGTTTATAAATTAATATCAAGTTTTATTATAGTGATAGTATAATTTTATTATACCATAATAAAATTTTCAAAGGGTTAAAAACTTGATCATAATATTAAAATTGGTACTTTTAAAATAAATAAGGATTTTATTAAAAATTTAATTTTCTCATATTTAGAAAAATATTTTCACAAAATGGACTTCATTTTTGGAATCTAAAAGTCAAGAAAAAGTTAGGGAAGTTTTTTGATATTTTCTTAAAAGAGTTGAATTTTTTGGTGAATAGGAAAATATGACAAAATATGATATTTATCATAATAAGTTAAACACGCAATTTATCAAATATGGGGTGATGTAAGAGCCCATTAATTCAAACTCACATACAGCTTTTTCTATATATTTTCACATGATTCATCAATATTAGTTTTCCTAAGCCAAAATAATAAACAATTGAATATAATATTAAAAAAACACCCCTCTCATTCCCTTATAAATACCACCCATCACCACCCATTCTCCCTCCACCTTCTATATATTGGACCTTACCCAAACTCTACCAAACTCAATCCCTTTAAAATTTGTTTCTTCTTCTACCTCATCCTCACATCCCCCATCTAACATGACATAATGACTCTAGTATTATAAATATACTAAAATTTTATTATTTTAATGCACTATCTATCATCCATCCTCTTCTCTTCGACCCTCGTTCTAAAATGAAAACGTTTTTCACAATATGGTTGGTACACTACCTCTATGAACAAGAAACTTCATTTTTCTCCACCACCTTCAAGGATGATTATAGAAGTATTATTATTATTAAATATGATGATAATAGGTATATTATAAATTATTTGGTGATTATGGAATATAATAATAATCTTTTAATTAAATAAAAAAAATCCAATTCACATGGGTTAGTAAAATCACCTAAATAAACTAACTGTATACTAATAACATTTATAATAAATAGATCAGCAATATTTCGAAAAACATATGGATATTTGGTACCATTTCAATTTCTGGAATGAAATAAATATTATTTCATTTCACTTCTAGAGTTGTAGTCACATTTGACAAGAGATTTATTAATTATCCATAATTGATTTGACCTTGGAACCATTAAACAAATACCTTTAGAAGAGAGAAATTTAACCTTATATATCATTGATGTAAGAACCTGGGTATTCTTTTCAGGTATGTTTTTCTTTTCTGGTGTTTTTGGGAAAAAAGAAGAAATTCTGGAAATTTTTGAAGTACACATCATGTACTTTATGAGTACACACTGTGTACTTTATCACCGTAGGTAGCCGTGTGTTGGCCGTGTAACAGCCATGCACATGACCGTGTGTGGTGACCTAGAGGTCACCTAATGTAGGACTCGGTAAGGGCAAGTACACGCCATGTACTTCAAAAATATACACCATGTACTTTTTTTCATTAAACGGACCGGGGTTGCGTTTAATCGACAGAAAGGTCTTCTTCTCTACCGAACTCGACCGAGAGCATCCGTATGACCACGATATTTCCCCAAGCTCCTGATCGAGAAACCGTTCTCTGAATCGACCATCATTGATTGCATTGGGATCGCCTCAGTAAGGTCTTCCTTCTGGTAGATCTTCGTTTCCTGATTTCTACTCTTTCTCAAGTTATCCTCCATTGAATGTTTTAGATATTTTTGTAGATATATGGTGTTATTGGGCGATTCAAGGCTTGATGTTCAAGTATAACGATCTCCCAACACCGAGGTAGGTGTTTTGTGCCTTTTTGTTGAAGGTCTTTAGGTAATAAGTGCAATTTTTTCCAATACCGTTGAACGAGGTATTGTGGGCTTACCGTTTTAACCCTGTTAATTGCCTGCCATGCCTGTATTCTTGAGTAGAGGTTAAATTAAACGTGAATAGGGTTTATTGCTATGCTTTGGAGGTGTTTGCCCATGCATGTTCTGTTTAATCCTGTTTGGTCCTATTTATCCCATTAGGATTCCTTGATGTTTTCCCATTCCTAGTATTATAGGATGGAGTGATTATTTGATCTGACATGCTTGATATGCTATAGACTGTTTATCCAAGTAGTTTTTGAGGTTTAATTTGGACGTATTTCATTTCTATGCTCGTTTGACTTACATAGGGCTGTGAGAACCTGGTGTAGTAGACTATAAGGGGAATTGACCGTGTGATCTTCCTCATAGAGTCTTCGTTACTTTTGACTATAAGGGGTGTTGACCGTGTGAGCTTTTTCAGAGAGTATTTATCTCTTTTTACTATAAGGTGAATTGACTGTGTGAGCTTCCTCAGAGAGTCTTTATCACTTTTGACTATAAGGGGAAGTGACTAAGAGTGCTTCCTCAGAGAGTATTTGTTATATCCTTATAAATGAATGAGAGGGTATAGGCTGTGTGTACTTCCCAGATGGTTACCTGCTTGATTTTATGCTTACTTGATATGTGGAATTGAATGCTTTGAAACTATGGAATTGTTTACAGCTGAGTAATTATTTATTACTACACTTTTACTTATTTCCTGCCATATATATTCACTAACTGTTAGGCACATATCTTTTGGTGGTTGCCTACTGGGATTAGACTCACACCCTGTTTGGGTCATGCTTTTGGGCCGAAAGAGATTATATTGTTGTAGGTATAGATAAGGGAAAGCAACCTTCTACTTTAGGTACTTGATTACTGTGGATATGGAGAGCATGGGACCAAGCTATGGCTTGTGATAATGAGGAGTTATTTACTTTTTTTATTTGTACTTTGGATTAGTACTGTATTCATCATTGTGACTTGTTTGGATATTTTCCTAGACTATGTATCATGCATCATTTTATATATGTGCTCTAGTTATTTATTACTTCCATTGTTTACTTATTGCATGTTTTACTTCTTCTACTATTTCCATTTGTTTACTTCTACTGTGTTACTCTGCCAATGAGGTCATAGTTTCCCCACTATCACACCGAAGGCCCTCGCTTCTAGTCTACATCCTCTAGCATTCGGGGAAATGCGCTTGGGGCCATGTGATCTACCAGGTACAGGGTGCCATTGGGTGGATTCTGGAACCAGGATGTTACAAAGTGGTATCAGAGGGTCTCTTTCTTCTTAACTTACTGTTTAGAGACTATAGCTAGGGATAGGAAGGAATAGGTACTTGGTAATAATCCGTGCCTGAGAGTATCTAACCCATGTGCAGGGAAAATCCAATTTACCTTATTATTGCAATTGTTTTGGTTTTTCAATTTTTCAGTTGATTTGATTTCACCGTTGGGTGATTCACATGTCTTGTGATGTTATTTTTGATGTTATTGAGGTTCTATTTCTATTGCAACCCGATGAGATGAGGGTATTCCATCTCATGCATCATATAGGCACTTGCTAGAGATCACATTTCATGCATTCCTTCCATGCCATTTAGGGTGTATTAGTGATTTCATGTTGTTGTGATTGATGTTGTGTTAAATATCCATGCTATTGTGATAAATTCCTCGATAGAATACCATCTTTTGATAGCATATTGAAATGTGTAAGGTTTTTTTGAATGAACGCCAAACTTTGGTTCTTGAGGTGTTATGGGACCTCATGGACTGAAATTTGGTGGATCATTGCATCGTTATCCATGTTATGACATGTATAAGATTCAAAGATTTGATTCGAGGCGAGAATGGGACCTCACATATTGGAATTTGGAACTTTAAATGTTTGTTTTAGTGTCTTCCAGGTTCCAGAGTAGTTTCTGAGACTTACTATTCAGAAAAACCCAGAATACACGGCCTGTAATGTTAAACACAAGCCATGTGTTCTTCTGTTTGGGAAGAAACTGTTTTTCTTAAGTACATGCCGTGTACTGTATGTACATGCCATGTAGTCTCTAACCGTGTCTCAAACTGTGTGATCAAAGACACGAGGTTTGGAGTCTTTGGTAGGACATGCCATGTACTGGATGTACACATCGTGTTATAGAACCATGTAATCGACCGTGTCACTAACAACACGGGTTGGTTGAGTCCTTTCTAATACACTCCATGTCTGTTTGTAACACACTATGTAGTTTAACATGTATATCCAGTCGTTTAATGAACAACACGGGTTGGCAAAATCTTCCTCATACACGCCGTGTCCAGATGGAACACACCGTGTAGTCTGAGCCATGTATCTGACCGTGTCACTAACTACACGGGTCGGTGAAAGTCATCTAGTACATGTCATGTATGGAACAAACATTCCATGTAGTCTTATTCTAGGGGAACCGTGTGGCTTAGCCATGTAGAAGAACTCGAGAAGAGGAAGAGAAGTCAAGTACACACCATGTGTTTGTACAACACGCTATGTGTTTGGAGTTTTACACGACCAGTTGTAGAAGAAGTACACACCCATATGAAAGGATTAAGGGAACACACTGTGTAGGATTTATACACACCATGTATCCATGTTTTGGAAAACATCAATGATTTCTTCCTCCTATTCTGTTCTTTTACTTCTAAGTTTTTAGTCCCTGTTAATCTTGATCTAAGGTGTGCGCTCAACCTTGCAGAGTAATGCCACCGAGATGTCCTCCGGTTGTACACCAGTTACAGGGTGGTGATCAGACACTAGATATGGCTGATCAAGGACTACCGGTAGATCCTCCAGTTGTTCCAGTCTTGGCACCAGTAGTTATACCTTACATAGGTGCCGATGCACAGTTCAGGGAGGTCTTTCTAAAGATTATGTAGATCTTCTAGGGAGCCCCACCTCCTACCTCGTCGATGGAAGAATTGACGCAGGTATTTCAATATAAACATCCTCCCACTTTCTCAGGGGATAGAGGACCCCAGGCTGTAGAGTCATGGATAGAATCCACATTGATGATCTTCGAGCATCTAGAGACACCTCCAGAGAGGTGGGTCAATCTCGCTTCCTACATTCATCGAGACTCCTCCAAGAGGTGGTGGGATGTGATCTCACAGGTTGGACGCAAGTAGAATATGTCTTGGGATGAGTTTCAGTGCACCTTCTATGATTACTTCTATCCGGAGATGTTGTGGGCCGTTTGAGCCTACGAGTTCATGATTCTGGAGTAGGGTACTCTTTTGGTTATGGAGTATTCTTCTCGCTTCACCAAGCTATAGTGCTTTACACCCTTTCCTGTGGGAGATGAGTTGTTCCTTGCACATAAGTTTGGGGATCGTCTTAGGCAGGATATCTGATCCAAGGTGAACATATTTAGGTTAACTTCGACATCCTTTATAGTCAACTAGGAACTGATCATAGAGCGTAATCTAAGGGATTATGGAGATGTGGAACAGGGTGGTTCAACATCTAGGGTTAGTGCTTCTTTGGCCGGTAGCAGGAAGCGCCACAGGGAGACTACATGAGGAGATCCGAGTAGGTGGGATGCATCTTTTGGTATACAGGTGGTGTGATAACAATGTTGGAAGAGCATGAATATGAGGCCACATTTCCCGAGAGACCTAGTGGAGTGCAGATCTTGTGGAAAGATGGGTCATCTTCAGTGCTTCTGTCAGATCTTATCTCCAGTAGCTGGTGACAGGGGTTCTTCTATGACTCCTCATTCAGGAGAAACACCACCAGTTTCCCACCAGTCTGGGAACTGGAGTTCTTCTAGCCATTCGGGCCGAGGTGGAGGTCGTGGCCATGGTAGTCAGTCTCTAGGCTTTCGGCGACAACATGATGGATCAGCTCAGAGTGGTCAGGCAGGGTCATAGGGCCGCGGTGTAGGCCAAACTTTTGTAGTGGAGCAGAACCAACAGGAGCAGGATCCCGGACCCTCTATAGTTCGAGGTTCGATCCTAGTTTCCTCAGTTTTATCTTCTACTCTTTTCGATATAGGGGCTTCCAATAGCTTTATATCTGTTGCTGTTGTGGAGAGACTTGGGCTCTGCATCTTTTCTTCTATCGATATCTTAACGCTAGACACTCTGTTGAGGACTAGAATGGCTAGTGTACGACAATGCAAGGAGTTCCCTCTAGAGGCTGGTGGGTGTCACTTCTTATGGGACCTCTATGTCCTAGAGATGACAGGATATGATTTCCTTCTCAGAATGGACTGGTTAGTTCCCTTCCAGGATGCTGTCAATTTCTATCGATGTAGGGTGAGTTTCACATTGCCATAGGGAAGATCGTTTCTTCATAAGAGCAAATGGGATGTCCAGGCGAGCAGAGCGGGACTCAAGAATCATGGGTTGGGAGAAGTTACATCCTATATCGCTAGTCTATATCTGGATGACCAGGGAACTTCACAGATGGACTTTCCTCTAGTGGTGGATCATTTTAGGGATGTCTTCTCTGAGGACTTTTCAGGTTTGCCTCCAGATCGAGTGGTAGAATTTTCTATTGAGCTTGTTCCAGGAGTGGCACCGGTGTCCATTACTCCTTATAGGATGGATACACCAGAGTTATAGGAGCTCAAGGAGCAGTTGAAGGAGTTGTAGGCAAAGGGTTTCATCTAACCCAGTACTTCTCCTTGGGGTTCGCCTATCCTGTTTTCGAATAAAGTAGACAATACCCTCAGACTTTGTGTGGATTATCGGAAGTTGAACCAATTGATGGTCAAGAACCACTGTCCCTTATCAAGGATTTATGATCTCTTTGATCATCTTCGAGGAGCCCGGGTGTTCTCGAAGATTGACTTGAGATCTGGTAATCATCAGTTGCGTGTTAGACAATCTGATATACCTCTTATAGACTTCCGGAGAAGGTATGGTTTATACGAGTATGTGTTTATTCGTTTCGGTCTCACAAATGTGCCTGCAGTTTTCATGGCTCTGATGAACCGAGTGTTCCATCTATACTTGGATTCTTTCGTGGTTGTCTTCATGGATGATATCTTGGTATACTCTCACACTCTACACGACCATGCCACACATCTTGAGATCGATCTGAGTATACTGAGATAACATCAATTATATGATAAGATCTCAAAATGGCACTTTTGGATGGACCAGATTCACTTCTTGGGTCATGTTATCTTGGAGATAGGAGTTTTAGTAGACCTAGAGAAAGTGAGAGTAGTAGTTTCCTCAGAGCAGCCGAAGAATGTCTTTGAGGTGCGGAGTTTTCTAGGGATGGCTATGTAACATCCCAGATAAATGAAGAATAAGACAAATTTCATATTTATTAATATTTTTGAATTAAATATTAATTTTACATTAAAGGGGTTGCTGTGTTCGATAGCGTGCCCAATACGCGACAACGGGTTTCTTTGGAATCTTACGTTACACACTAATAATATAATATTATTATTTTAAATGGTAGTTAACTCCTAGCCGTTGTATTAGAGAGAATGAACAAAACTAAATACAATATGATTATACATGTTTGTTAAATGTATTTATATTTACCCAATAAAATTTTGAGGCTTAAAATGTGAATGAATCTAATTTTAAGCATAATTTACATTAAAAGGCCGATTTACCATCTTTTAATGGAAAACCTTTCTTAAATCTAGTTTTGGTCACTTTAATACATTCTATATGACCAAATAACATCCTTATTTAGAATGGGGACATAAAAATTTACTTTGTTTAAATTTTTGGAATTTTTCCGATAAAGTTCATTTTTTAATGAATAGTGAAAAATATTGTATTTTAATTCAAAAGTGCCTTTTAATATAATTTCTTTATATGGTTAGATTATATTTTTAATTGTTTTTAAAGTGAAATTGAAATATATTTTTACCATTTAATCCAATTTTGCTCATTGGAATTAATTTCACTTTGAAATTGGACATAAACAAGTATCAATCTTTTGATAGTTATTGTTTCTTAAAAACACGCTATTTGTTTTAACAATGGGAATTAATTTTAAAATTAATTAATGTCACTTCTATGTTTTGAATTTGGAAAAATAGACATCAATTTTGAATTCGGAATATCAAATATAGCTTAGGATGAATTTTTTGGTATTTTTCAGAAAAACTTCAATTTTAGATGAATAGTGAAACCACTTAGTGATAGTTAAAAAAACTAACATTTTCATTTAAATGAAATTTTACCACTTCTGTGAATTGAATTAAGAAAATTCGACATACATGGTTGTTATTAAGAAGTAAAATTTGGTTAAATAAGATGAAAATAATTTTTGGTGAATATTAACTTTAGACTTTTATTTACCGTGGTTAAAGGTAAATACAGTAATTCAGGGTTAAAATATTATTATAATAATTAAAAATTACCTTAACACTTGTCCAAAACTTATTGGTTGAGTCATTTATGACCATGGAAATATTTGGGTCGATTTTGGGACCCCATTGATCCACTTGGGAGTGAAAATGACAATTTAGATTAATTAATTTAATGTAAAGACAAAATTGACATTAACAAAAATATTTTAGTAATTAATTTTTATATGGTTTTTTATAAGTCCTATTTTCGACTATAAATATTCATTGGAAATAGAAAATAATTTCCTACAAGTTAGTAATTTTTTTATAATTTTTAGACATCGAATAAATTAAATTATTTATGACACAATAATGATGCAGTATTTACCTCATTAATAAATGATTAAAATAAATAAGATTATAATGATTAAAATATTATCCAAAACATGTCCAATTCTGATTGGATGATCTTATTTAGATTATGAATCATCTTATATTCTACCTTAATGATTTTTGGACCATTAGAAACCGAATATCATTATATAATAAAATAATATTTTCACACTTTCCTAAAGCGCCCCTCCTCTCCCTCATAAAAGGAGACCATTTCCATCCAATTCCTCACACCTCTCAAGCCATTTGGCTCGTCCAAACTCTGCCCAATTAATCTCCCTACATCCCCCTCCTCCTCCTAGAATCCTTAACTTAGGCAGAAGGCATTTCAAGAAGTCTTTTGGTTCAAACCAAAGAGAGTTACCCAAATTAAAGGTAATAGTTTCTCTTAAATTGTTTTCTATTATTTTACTTCTCCAACCCCTAAACTCTTTTTATTTCCTTTCTTTTGTAACAACACCAGTATCCTCAATATACTAGTATGTTTTTATAATAAGTATTTGAACTACACTTACACACACCTCCATCTAATTGATGAAGAACATAATGTTTCTGTGGATGGAAAACTAAGGCCTCAAGAAACGATGATTGTTCAATTACATCTTACCGCCTCTAATGGTGGAAATTATGATGGAACTGTATTTATATATGATATATATTATTTTTATGGTTTCCTTATTCTTCTTTAATTTCCATTTTTATCATGCCTTTATGGTTTCCATAGTGGGTAAATACGATAATCTCATTTGAGGAAGTGCGGACTACCGCCCCCTCAAAGTGATTTGATTCGTTAATGCCTTATGCGGGATGTATAAAGGATGGAGTTAATGATATTATATATTATATTATACTGTAATTATAATATATCTATGTATCATTATGTTTTATTTCCATTAAAATAAGAAATATAAATGAAAGTAGCGTTCATGCGTACGTACGGCTTACCATCTCCATGAACGGTGCATTTCATTTCTTACCTCTAAATGTTATGTACTTTTAAAAAAAACATGTATATACTAGATATATATGATATATATGATATAAAAATCATGAATATCATTCTGGATATAATGAAATATTGACCACATGGACAACTTGTAAATATAAGGTGTTCATTTTGACTCAAGTACCAAATATCGACAAAATGAACATTATTAACTTAAACGATTATATAATGTTTATAAAATGGTAATAAGTGATATAAAAGGAATAATAAACTAGAAAATGATTATTAAGAAAGTATAAATTAAATTTAGTTTATTATTCATGATATTAAAGAATGATCGAGTCAAGTCGGACACAAGGTAAGGGATCCAACCTCTCTCTTTCTTTTCAAGTACTCTCTTTTATGTCATTTCATTTATGCTCCATGTTCCTATGTTGGAGGATGTTCTTTTATATTCAACATAATGTAATTTTTATTTTCATATTATGAGAGACCCTCTCTTACTCTCATCAATTCATTTTAAGAATTTTTAAGTGGCGCCGTTAGGCTGCTGAATTTTTGTAAGGGATTTTCTTATCTAACTTTTAATTCCATGAGATTACCATTTTTCACCACTTATTCATTGAATGTGGTGTATTGTGTACTACTATTTGATATATATTATAATGATTCTCATTATATTCATGGTATTATGTGATTCATTTTGTGGTTATTAACTTTTGGTCATACGACTCAGTTGATTGCAACGTGGTAAAGGGTTTCGTTTCACTTTTTATTCCCGTGAGATTTATGCTATATTTGCCACTATTTTATTTTGTGTGGTGTATGTACTACCCATGATTGTACTATTTATGTAATATAAATTCATTTATTATTATTTACATCTTCATTGTATGATCCTTATTTCATGTGGAGTATGTTTTGTAAGTTACCAAATCGGTAAGGGAACTATTCACCCTCCTCTTATAAAAGAATTATTTTTTGTTATGTCTTTTAATTTACATATTATTAAATTAGGATATGTTATTATATATACTTATTTATGTAAAATTTATATCCAAGTGATGAGATTCCATTTTTTATGTCATCAACTCATTTTCTGAATTTTAATGTGGTGTCGTTAGGCTGTCGAATTTTCATAAGGGAACCTCTTATCCCAATTTCAATTCTTTGGGTTCAACTTGTACTTATTGAATATGTCATCCAATGAATATGTTTGAATGAACTCTGATTGTTTTACTCTTAATATCCACTTATATTGGGTGTATTTATATTTTTCACACATAATTATGTGATTGATTTATCCTTAATTTAAGGATACCATCTTTATAAGGGATTTCATCTCAATTTACATTTCCATTGAGACTTCATTGTTGTTATGCACCAATTCAATCTAATATGGGGTATATACTGTACTTTGACATATTATATCATTAATCCCTTTATTCTCATGATATTATAAAGTTCTTATTAAATGTTATTCCTCAATTATTTGTATTCAAGTGTCTCTCTTTTTGTTAAAAAACACTTTTACTAAAATATCATTTTAAATGTTTTAAATATTTATTCTTCTAAATATTTCTCATTAATGTCCATGTTTTCAAAATGGGTTTCAGGATTTATTTATATGGAAATTAATGTTTTCAAATTATAACTCATTTAAAAGCTTCAAAGTGGTATGAGACACTTTGATTCAAAAATCTCTTTTTAAAAAGGTTTTGAAAATGATTTGATAAAACATTGTTTATTTCAATATCTTAATTTGATATATTAGAATGTGGAAATGTTATATTTCATTTATACTTGTGTTATATTTTATGATTATGTTATGGTTATTGGGAATTATTTACGTATACGGGTGGTTCCGTGATAAACCTAGGGTGGGTGAGCCCGAGATAGCTCTCCAATGCATTGAGTAACGTAACGGAGGTAAACGTGAATGTTTCTCCTAAGAGATTTAGGGAATATACTGTGATGGGTATTCCAAAGTAACTCCCTATATAGCTATGATAGCTACAATTTAATTTTGATATGGATGACACAAGTTACCTTTATGATTTATGATTTCTATGTGTCTTTCATAAATCTTATGATTTCACGAGGAAAGTAAAAGATTTCATGTTTTGTATGTATTTATGGAGAAATTATTTTATTATTTGTTTTATAACCCTTACTGAGTCTTTTATGCTCATCCCAAGTTTTGAAATGTTTTCATAGGACTTAAAGATGAATAGGGTCAAGGTTGGGATCAAGGAAAAGTCATGTTGTCTAAAACATGGAACTAGACATGAATCTTTTTTTCATGAGTTTTTATTTTATGAAAAAATGGAAATCTATATAGAAATGTCTACCTTGTAATATTTTGAGATATAATAGTTATGTCCTAATTCTCTAAAACTCTAAACCTGCAAATATCCTCAATGTGAATTATTCATTTAATTCAATATTATGTAATGTTTAAGGCCGAGTCCTTATAGTTGGTATCAGAGGTCAATTTAGACAACTTTACGGATTGGGAATTTTAGTTAGACATATGGTTAGTACCTATCTATTATTTCTGTTAAATCCTTGTTTTATAACTTTTCAGATCAAGGAAAGTCAGTTACAAATGGAAGGAAGAGGATCTCAAACAAAATTCTTATCTCTTCCTGATGACATGCTTGCAATAATTATTGCAAATTCATGTTTGGATGATTGTGAAACTTTTTCTAGCATACAACTCACTTGCAAGAAGTTGTTTGAGATATCAAACACCTTTAATATACCTCGTTATCATCGTGGGTCATGGGTTGTATTTAGAAAAATCCATTTTCACAATATTCTCATATTTTCAAGAAAGGTAAATATTATCAAGGCATTTTCAAATATTTTACCTTATCACAAGATTTTAAAGCATATTATGATTTTAAAAAAGGTGCTGAAGCGAGGGACCCTTGAGAAACCTATTTATATTTGATTTTAAAATATAGTCTCCAGAACATACTTATGGTATTTTAAAAGGACCATTAATTGAAAGTTTCAAGTCATGGTTGGTTCGACTGTTTCATAGAAATCATGTTTTTTCAGATGTTTTGAAATTATATGTCATACATGATTATTTTCCAAAACTGTTTTTCTATGAACACCCATATGACCCATGTTGTACAAGGTGTATTTGGATGGATAATGCAAATGATTTTGAAGGATCTCTAAATCATTGTTTCAATGCGTGGACCTTCTACCTATGAGAACAAAATGACGATGAAACCAAATGGACACCATGATCAGGGTATGATGTTCTATATTTTTGGGATTGTTTTATTTTATCATATGGTGGTGAAATAAGACTTCAAAAATTAATATGTAGAGATCATAATGAATTTGGATGAAGATGAGAGGTATAAGGAAACCTTTTAGGTTATAACATGTTAGGGTTATTTTTGAGTTTTATAAAAAGGACAACCCGTAGGATGGGTGACAACCCGTCGCATCCGGCAAGGCTGTAGGAATCGAACCCACAACTGAAGGGCGACAAGGGCACATCACCTACCACTAGCCTACTTGAAGACCCTGGTTAGTATGACTTATAATTTTAGTAAAATGTTTTTATGGAATAAGAATAAGTTTATTTTTTGAAATTATGTTTTATCAAATGGATATACTTAGTATTGAAAAATGATTTAGTGATTAAGTGATAAAAGGTTGTTGTGGAAGACGTTCTCTCTTTTGAGGAAACACTATATGCCTAAGGAAGTTAGAATTCTATGGGATTTAAGTTGTGGAATAATGGATGAAATTTTAGTTTTTAAGAATCTATTTTTTTATTATAGACACATGATGATTTGATTTATTTATGAAAATTATTAACCTATCATGGAGAATATGTGATTAGGTTAATTACTTTTCAATATGAGACTTTATGAGAAACTGGTGTTACTTGGATATAAATGATAAGATGTATCTTGGAAGTCTATGTAATTAAATACTTATGAGATTTGGGTAACAATCAAAGTTTGGATTACTTTTGAATAATTTTAGGGACAATTGTTTATTGAATGGTCTTTGTTGAACTTTAGGTTTAGTTAAGACAAATTTTGGAGATTAAGAGTAGTTTCTCTTTATGTAAAATTTTATCCGTTTTGGGGGATTATCTGATCTTGTACTAAACATTTTGGTTTTAGTTAATATCTAAAGACAAGGGAAATATATAGTTCATCTTTTTTGGATTATTTAATTCTCTCGAAGTTCATTATAGCACTTTTAATGTAAACAAGTCATCTTGAATACTCATCATATGGAGGAAATATGAGTTTGTGTTAGAAATCTAGCAAAGGATAAAAGTCTAAATGAAAAGTAATTATGTTTCCTTATGTTTTTAGTTAAACTCAAAAATAAATTCCTCAATGAAAATTAACTTAAAACAAAAACCTTGTCTGTTAACTTTTCCTACTGGGAAATCAAAGACTGTTTAACCCATCACATGTTTGTGATTTTCTGGTGGTTAACTTTCTCCTAAACATGTGTTCTTTCACTCTCCATCAAAACTTGATGGTTTGTTTTCTCCTCCATATCCATGTTTTCATGTAATCTTATTATATGTTATCTCGGGTAACCTTTGTACTTCTCTTCCATTATTTTAATGTGATAGTTTTATTGACTCTTTTTCCGATGTGGGACTTTTAATGAAGTTTCCAAGCCCAGTTTTAAAATTGTGAGGATGAAATTCCCAAAAGGGGGGGAAGGATGTATCATCCCAGATAAATGAAGTATAATATATATTTCATATTTATTAATATTTGTGAATTAAATATTAATTTTACTTTAAAGGGGTTTCTATGTTCGATAGCATACCCGATACATAACTTCGATAGCGTACCCGATACATAACAACGGGTTTCTTTGGAATCTTACGTTGCACACTAATAATATAATATTATTATTTTAAATGGTAGTTAACTCCCAGCCGTTGTATTGGAAGGAATGAACAAAATTAACTAAAATATGATTATACATGTTTGTTAAATTTATTTACATTTATTCAATAAAAGTTAGAGGCTTAAAATGTGAATTAATCTAATTTTAAGCATAATTTACATTAAAAGGCCGATTTACCGCCTTTTAATGGAAAAACCATTTTAAATATAGTTTTGGTCACTTTAATACATTATATATGACCAAATAAAATCCTTCTTTAGAATGGGGACATCAAAATTTACTTTGTGTAAATTTTTGGAATTTTTTCGATAAAGTTCATTTTTTAATGAATAGTGAAAAATATTGTATTTTAATTCAAAAGTGACTTTTAATCTAATTTATTTATATAGTTAGATTATATTTTTAATTGTTTTTAAAGTAAAATTAAAACATATTTTTACCATTTAATCCAATTTTGGTCATTAGAATTAATTTCACTTTGAAATTGGACATAAACAAGTATCAATCTTTTGATAATTATTGTTTCTTAAAAACACGCTATTTGTTTTAACAACGGGAATTAGTTTTAAAATTAATTAATTCCACTTCTATGTTTTGAATTTAAAAAAATAGACATCAATTTTGAATTCGGAATTTCAAATATAGGTTAGGCTGAATTTTTGGTATTTTTCAGAAAAAATTCAATTTTTGATGAATAGTGAAACCACTTAGTGGTAGTTAAAATAACTGAAATTTTCATTTAAATTTTTTTTACCACTTTTGTGAATTGAATTTCGAAAATCTGACATACATGGTCATTATTAAGAAGTAAAATGTGGTTCAATAAGATGAAAATAATTTCTGATGAATAGTAACTTTTGACTTTTATTTACCGCGGTTAAAGGTAAATAGGATAATTCAAGGTTAAAAGATTAATATAATAATTAAAAATTACCTTAAAACTTATCCAAACCTTATTTTTTGAGTCATTTACGACCATGGGCATATTTGGGTCGATTTTGGGACCCCATTGATTCACTTGGGTGTGAAAATGACAATTTAGATTAATTAATTTAATGTAAAGACAAAATTGACATTAACAAAAAGATTTTAGTAATTAATTATTATATGGTGTTATATAAGTCCTATTTTTGACTATAAATATTCATATGAAATCTAAAAATATTTCCTACAATATAGTAATTTTTTTATAATTTTTAGATATCGAATAAATTATATTATTTATGACACAATAATGATGCAGTATTTACCTCATTAATAAATGATTAAAATAAATAAGATTATAATGATTAAAATATTTTACAAAACATGTCAAATTATGATTGTATGATTTTATTTAGATTATTTTTCATATTATATTCTACATTAATGATTTTTGGACCATTAGAAACTGAATATCATTATATAATAAAATAATGTTTTCACACTTTCCTAGCCCCTCCTCTCCCTTATAAAAGGAGACCATTTCCATCCAATTCCTCACACCTCTCAAGCCATTTGGATCATCAAAACTCTGCCCAATTAAGCTCCCTACATCCCTCTCCTCCTCCTAGAAGCCTTAACTTAGGCAGAAGGCATTTTAAGAAGTCCTTTTGTTCAAACCAAAGAGAGTTACCCAAATTAAAGGTAACGATTTATCTTAAATTGTTTTCTTTTATTTTACGTCTCTAACCCCTAAAATATTTTTATTTACTTTATTTTGTAACAAAACCAGTATCCTCAATATACTAGTATGTTGTTATGAGAAGGATTTGAACTACACTTACACACACCTCCATCTAATGGATGAAGAACATAATGTTTCTGTGGATGGCAAACTAGGGCCTCACGAAACGATGATTGTTCACTTACATCTTACCGCCTCTAATAGTGGACATTATGATGGAACTATACTTATATATGATATATATTATTTTTATGATTTCCTTATGCTTCTGTACTTCCAATTTATAGCACGCCTTTATGGTTTCCATAGTGGGTAAATACGATAATCTCATTTGAGGAAGTGCGGACTACCGCCCCCTCAAAGTGATTTGATTCGTTAATTCCTTATGTGAGATGTATAAAGGATGGAGTTAACAATATTATATATTATATTATACTTGAATTACAATATACCTATGTATCATTATGTTTTATTTCCATTAAAATAATAAATAGAAATGAAAGTAGCGTTCATGCGTATGTACGGCTTACCGTCTCCATGAACGGTGCATTTTATTTCTTACCACTAAATATTATGTAATATTATAAAAAACATGTATATATTGGATATATATGATATCAAAATCCGGAATATCATTCTGGATATAATGAACTATTGACCACATGGACAACTTGTAAATATAAGGTGTTCATTTTGACTCAAGTACCAAATATCGACAAAATGAATGTTATTAACTTAAACAATTACATAATGTTTATAACATGGTAATAAGTGATATAAAAGGAATAATAAACTTGAAAAGGTTTCTTAATAAAGTAGAAATTAACTTTAGTTTATTATTCGGGATATTAAAGAATGATCGAGTCAAGTCGGACACGAGGTAAGGGATCTGACCACTCTCTTTCTTTTCAAGTACTCTCTTTTATGTCATTTCATTTATGCTCCATGTTATTATACTTGAGGATGTTATTTTATTTTAACCATACTGTAATTTTTATTTTCATATGATGAGAGACCCTCTCTTACTCTCATCAATTCATTTTATGAATTTTTAAGTGGCGTCGTTAGGCTGCCGATTTTTTGTAAGGGATTTTCTTATCTCACTTTTAATTCCGTGAGATTTCCATTATTCACCACTTATTCATTGCATGTGGTATATTGTGTACTGCCATTTGATATATATTGTCACGATTCTCATTAAATTCATGTTATTATGTGATTAATTTGGTGGTTATTAACTTTTGGTCATACGACTCAGTTGATTACAATGTGGTTAAGGGTTTCGTCTCACTTTTTATTCCCGTGAGATTCATGATCTATTTGCCACTATTTCCTTTTGTGTGGTGTATTTACTGACCATGATTTTTTTCTTTATGTAATATAATTTCATTTATTAGTATTCACATCTTCATTTTATGATTGTTATTTCATGTGGCGTATGTTTTGTAAGTTACCAAATCGGTAAGGGAACTATTCACCCTCCTCTTTATAAAAGACTTCTTTTTTGTTATGTCTTTTAATTTACATCTTATTATGTTGAGATATATTATTCTATATCCTTATTGATGTAAAATTTATATCCAAGTGATGATATTACCTTTTTTATCTCATCAACTCTTTTTCTGAATTTTAATGTGACGTCGTTAGGCTGTCGAATTTTTACAAGGGAACCTCTTCACCCAATTTCAATTATTTGGGTTCAACTTGTAATTATTGAATATGTCATCCAATGAATATGTTTTAATGACCTCTGATTGTTTTAAACTTAATATCCACTTTTATTGGGTGTATTTATATTTGTCACACATAATTATGTGATTGATTTATCCTTAATTTAAGGATACCATCTTTATAAGGGATTTCATCTCAATTTACATTTCAATTGAGACTTCATTGTTGTTATGCCCCAATTCACTCTAATATGGTGTATATACTGTAATTTGACATATTATATCATGAATAAATTTATTCTCATGATATTATAAAGTTCTAATTAAATGTTATTCCTTAATTATTTGTTTTCAAGTGTCTCTCTTTTTGTTAAAAAAACTCTTCAACTAAAATATAGTTTTAAATGTTTTAACGATTTATTCTTCTAAATATTTCTCATTAATGTCCATGTTTTCAAAATTGGTTTTAGTATTTATTTATATGTACATTAATGTTTTCAAATTATAATTTATTTAAAATCTTAAAAGTGGTATGGGACACTTTGATTCAAAAATCTCTTTTTAAAAAGGTTTTGAAAATGGTTTGATAAAACATTGTTTATTTCAATATCTTGATTTGATATATTAGAATGTGGAAATGTTATCTTTCCTTTATACTTGTGTTATATGTTATGATTATGTTATGGTTATTGGGAATTATTTACATATACGAGTGGTTCTGTGATAAACCTAGGGCGGGTGAGCCCGTGATAGCTCTCCAATGCATTGGGTAACGTGACAAAGGTAAACATGAATGTTTCTCCTAAGAGATTTAGGGAATATACTGTGATGAGTATTCCAAAGTAAGTCCCTATATAGCTGTGATAGCTACAATGTAATTTTGATATGGATGCCACAATTTACATTTATGATTAATGATTTCTATGTGTCTTTCATAAATCTTATTATTTTAAAAGGTAAGTAAAAGATTTCATGTTTTGTATGTATTTATGAACAAATTATTTCATTCTTTGTTTTATAAACCATAATGAGCCTTTTTTTCTCATCCCAAGTTTTGAAATGTTTTCACAGGACTTAAAGATGAATAGGGTCAAGGATGGGATCAAGGAAAAGTCATGCTGTCTAAAACATGGAACTAGACATGACTCTTTTTCTCAAGAGTTTTTATTTTATGAAAAAAATGGAAATCTATGTAGAAATGTCTGCCTTGTAATCTTTTGAGATGTAATAGTTATGTCCAAATTCTATAAAACTCTAAACCTAAAAAGATTCTCAATGTGAATTATTCATTTAATTCAATATTATGTAATGTTTAAGGTTAGTTCCTTATAGGCTAGATACTACAGACGTTTCATACAAGACTTTTCAGGCTTAGCAGCACCACTGACGGGTCTGACTAAGAAGGGTACAAAGTTCATGTGGTCAGATTCTTATGAGTCAGCCTTTCAGGAGCTGAAAGGGAGGTTTACTTTAGCATCGATACTAGTATTTATAGAGCCGATAAAGAGCTATACTGTTTTCTGTGATGCTTTAGGTATCGGTTTGGGAGCTGTGCTTATGCAGGGGGAAGGAGTCATTGCGTATGGGTCTCGGTAGTTGAGGCCACATGAGAGTAATTACCTGACGCACGATCTGAAGATGGCTGCAGTTTTTCATGATTTACGTTGTTGGAGACATTATCTTTTGGGAGAGCATTTTGTGGTTTTCACCAACCACAAAAGTCTCAAGTACATATTCACTCAGCGTGATCTGAATTTTAGATAGTGAATGTGGGTTGAGTAACTTCAGTCCTTTGACTTTGAGCTTGCCTATACTCCTGGGAAAGACAATGCCATGGCTGAATCATTGAGCAGGAGGACTCAGATACAGGCAGTTCAGGAGGCTAGTAGTGAGTGGAAGCTTATGGATCTATTCTCTGAGATGCATTTGGAGGTGCACGACAGACAGGGGTAGACGTTTCTTTCTTCTATAGATGTTACATCTACTCTTCTTGATCGAGTGAGAATGAGGAAGCTATCAGATTATAAAGAACTAGTCCTATGGGAAAGTGTGTCAGGAGAGGACCCTATTCCGAGATGTACCATAGGCGAGGATAAGATCATGCATTTCTAGGGACACGTATGGGTGTCATCAGACATACACGAGGAGCTGATGCGGGACTTTCATTCCTCAGTTTGGGTAGTTCATCCGGGTGTCACCAAGATGTATCATGATCTACACCTTCAGTATTGGTGGCCAGGTATGAAGAGAGATGTTTTTGGTTTCGTCATGAGGTGTTCCACCTGTTAGCAGGTGAAGGTAGAGCATCAGCCACCAGCAGGGCTTTCGCAGCAGTTACCCATTCCCGAGTGGAAGTGGAATGATGTCGTGATGGATTTTGTGATAAGTTTGCCAAGGCCACCTTGTGGGAATGAGGTTGTATAGGTTTTCATTGATAGACTCACTAAGGTTAGTAATTTCTTACCGATCAAGGAGACATTTAGTGTTGATGAGATGGGATGTTTGTACATTCATGATATCGTACATCTACATGGGGTTCCACACTCCATTGTTTCAGATAGGGATGCCCGTTTCACTTCTCGGGTCTGGAAAGGGCTTTAGAATGCTTTGGGTACACAGGTAATTTTGATTACAGCTTACCATCCTCAAACAGATGGCCAGTCTGAGCGTACGATTCAGGTGCTTGAGGACATGCTTCGAGCATGCATCTTGGAATTTGGAAGTTCTTTGGAGAAGCATATAACTCTTGTGGAGTTTACCTACAATAATAGTTTCCAAGAAACTATTCAGATGGAACCTTATGAGGATTCGTATAGTAGTCCATGCCGATCACTCTTATGTTTCCTGGAGGCAGGAGAGGTAGTTATGCTGGGACCTCGTCTTGTCTAGGAGACCACAGAGCAGATAGAGTTGATTCAGAAAAGGATGACTACTGCACAGTCTCAATAGAATTCATACGCTGATCGATGGAGATGACCACTGGAGTTCAAGGTTGAGGATCAGGTTTTCCTGCGTGTCACGCCCAGGTTGGGACACAGGAGGATTAAGAGATATGGTAAGCTTTCATCGAGGTATGTCGAGCCGTTAGAGGTTTTGGAGAGAGTGGTTCCAGTTGCCTATTGGTTGTAGTTACCTCAGAGTTACCAGACTATGCATGATGTCTTCCATGTTTCTCAGCGTCGATGTTACTTCTCAGACCCATCTCATACTTTTCAACCTAGGGAAGTTGAGTTGGAGGTGGATGCATCTTTCTAGGAGCATCTTATCCGGATTGTTGATCAAAGTACGAAGGTTCTACGTGGCCGGTCTATTCCTCTGGTATGGGTGCTATGGCAGCATGAGTGAGTACATGACAGGACTTGGGAGAGGGAGGCCGATGTACGATCACAGTGGCCGGAGCTGTTCATAGGTTCTTTTTCTACACCTCCATGCTAGGGAAATTTGGGTCTGAATTTATTTAAGAGTAAAGTTTTTAAGAACCCAGATCATCTTTTCAGGTATGTTTTTCTTTCCTGGTGTTTTTGGGTAAAAAGAGGAAATTATAGAAATTTTTGAAGTACACGCCGTGTACTTTATGAGTACATGCCATGTACTCTGTCACTGCAGGTAGCAGTGTGCTAGTCGTGTAATGGTTGTGCACACGACCGTGTGTGGTGACCTAGAGGCCGCCTAAAGCGGGGCTCATTAAGGGCAAGTATACGCCATGTACTTCAAATATACACACCGTGTACTTTCTTTTTTTCATTAAATAGACCAGGGTCATTTCTAATCAATAGAAAGGTTTTATTCTCCAATGAACTCGATCAAGAGCATCGATATGACCGCGATCTTTCCCTGAGCTCCTGATTGAGCACCTGTTCTCCAAATCTACCACCATCAATTGTGTTGCGATCGCCTCGGTAATCTCTTCATTCTTCTAGAGCTTCGTTTCCTGATTTCTCCTCTTTCTCAAGTTATCCTCTATTGAACGTTTTAGATGTTTTCGTATATCTACAGTGTTCTTGGGATATTCAAGGCTTGAGGTTCACGTATAATGATCTCCCAACACTAAGGTAGGTGGTTTGTGCCTTTCCGTTTAAATTCTTTGGGTAATAAGTGAAATTTTGTCAAATACCCTTGAATGGGGTATTGTGAGATTACCGTTTTAACTCTTTTAATTTCCTTCTATGCTTGTATGCTTGAGTAGAGGTTAAATTGAATGTGAATAGGGTTCATTGCTATGTGTTGGAGGTGTTTTCCCATGTATGTTCTATTTATGACCGTTTGGTCATGTTTAGCCAATTAGGCTTCCTTGATGTTTTCCCATGCCTAGTACTGTAAGATGGAGTGATTATTAGATCTGACATGCTTGATATGCTGTAGACTATTTATCCAAGTAGTTATTGAGGTTTGCTTTGTCCGTATTGAATTGCTATGCTTTTTTGACTTACACAGGGCCGTGAGAACCTGATGTAGTAGACTATAAGGGGAATTGACTATGTGAGCTTCCTAAGAGAGTCTTTACCACTTTTAACTATAAGAGGAATTGGCCGTGTGAGCTTCCTCAGAGAGTATTTATCACTTTTGACTATAAGGGGAATTGACCGTGTTACCTTCCTTAGAGAGTCTTTATCACTTTCGACTATAAGGGTAATGGAATGAGAGTGATTCCTCAGAGAGACTTTGTTATATCCTTATAACTGAACCAGAGGGGATAGGCTATGTGTACTTCCAAGAGGGTTACCTGCTTGATTTTCTACTTACTTGTTATGTTGAATTGAATGCTTTGAAACTTTGGAATTGTTTACTACTGTGTACTTCCTTGTTACTTCACTTTTACTTATTGTCTGCCATATGTATTCACTAACTGTTAGAAACAGATATTTTGGTGGTTTCCTACTGGGATTACTATCACACCCTCTTTGGATCATGCTTTTGGGCCCAAACAAATTATATTACTGCATGTATAGATAAGGGAATGTTCTCTTCTACTTCAGGTACTTGATTGCTATGGAGCTGGAGAGCATGGGACCAAGCTATGGGTTGTGATGCTGAGGAGTTATTTACTTGTTTTATTTGTACTTTGGATTAGTACTATATTTAGCATTGTGACTTGTTTGGCTGTTTTCCTAGACATCTGTATCATGCATCATTTTTTATAAGTGCTCTAGTTATTTATTACTTCCACTGTTTACTTATTGCATAATTTAATTCTTCTACTATTTCAATTTGTTTACTTCGGTTGTGTTACTCTACCAATTAGGGCATAGTTTCTCCACTATCACACCCAAGGACCTCGCTGCTAGTCAGCAGCCTCTAATATTCGGGGAAATGCACTTGAGGCTATGGGACCAACCGAGTACGGGGCACCTTTGGGTGGATTCCAGAACCTGGATGTTACAATTGAAATGGTTGTAAATACAAATAATATAACTATATTATATAAAATATTGATAGAAAAGGTTTTCAATTAAGTAATTAATGAGTCTTATATTATTATTCAGGATGTTAAGTGAAAGTGTAGAATGAATCCAGACATATGGTAGGGGATCTCTCCAAACCACCTTATTTTCTTTGGGTTATTCTTTATCATGTTTTACCTAAATTTATTATTATATTATAATTATTATTTACTTATTTTATATTATATATATTATGTGAAAAATATATATACCTAAGTTAATCCACCTTTCATTTATGGGTATATACATGATTTTATGGGTCCCTTCTCAATTTCATTCGTTAAAAAATGATTAAAGGAAATTTCTCTATTTATAAACCCTTTTCAATTACAACTCCATAAAGTATTTTAAACCATAAACAATTTCTAAATTTACCATTTTATTATATAAAATTATTTTTAGTTCATTTTTGGTTTTGTAGAAATTATTATTCCCTTATCCTCTTTAATGCTTCTTTACCCTTTTTTATAATATACCACTTAAAAAGAATATTTTAAAAAAAATTCTCCACTTATTTTTATCCCTTAAATTCACGTGGACTTAAATTTAAAAACATATAATTATTTATTTATCTACACACATACAAGGATGATTTAATACCTTCTTTCATGTAATTCATTATGATATTTCATTTTGTTGTGTTATAGGATATGATTATGTAACCCATTTTATATCCATTGTTTTTTCTAATTGTTATGTATTATGTATGATTTACTTATGTATCACACATATTCATGAATATTTTATGATGGGTGTTGCCAAATAGTACTCTAATTCATTGGGTAATGGTTATGTATCATGAGATAATATGTATGAGATTAGGGACTAAACCAAGTCCATGATGGAACTCTGTCCACCATGTGATGTTGTCTTGGTAGTTATCCTTGACTTATGTTTATGTCATGTTTCTTATTATTTCCATATTCCCATATTTCCATGATCTTATGATCACATATTATTTATGTTATGATTCCATATAATTATTCATGAACCCCATCTTTAAAGATATCATGTTAAGCCTTTGACTCATATATATGTTATGCTTCATTATCATGTTTATTCACATACTAGGATTTTTATCTCACCTTTTTTGTTTATGTATTCCCTAGTTTGTCCTTTATAGTTTTAGGAGATAAAATGATTTTATTATCTCATTATAGGGATTAAAATAAATATGTTTTATTTTATTTTCATTTTGATGTATTATGAACCTAGTATTCCAAAGACACTGGGCCTTTCGATCCTTGGGATGTGTTTATTGGATATTTATGTTAAAAATCATATAATATTTTTTGTAAAAGGGTTTGGTTTCTATAGTTGTTATCAGATAAAGTTATAGTTATTTTTGGGGATTGGGATTAGAATAATTTAGTTATAACCCTTTGGATAAGTCTAATTATAGGAAAATATCCTGAAATTTTTGTGATGTATAAACAAAGTGGTTTCTATGAAATTGCATCCTTTTATGGATACTAAAGTAGACGTGCCTTTGGAATATATATAACTTTGGTTAAGATTACTAAAATTTTATCTGCCTATTAACTCATCCTTTTTTCTTTGTGTATGATAAAGTGCTCTTTCTGAGAACCTGTTTTGAAACTCTTGGTGGATATGCTTTATATAATTCACAAACTCTTTACAAATCATTATGAAGGACCTGAATAGATTAGTAGGTTAGAGAACCTAATATGAAAATTACCATGGATAATATTTATTTAAACCTAGAGACTCAAATGTTAGTATATACATTTCATTTTTAATATTTTCCTTCTAAATTCAGAGTTCCCTTTCATTTTTTATTAGTTTGAGTATTCTCATCCCTAAGTTTATTTTGGCTATTGAAAATAACTAGAAAAAATAAAAAATATTTAAATGTGTGGTCATTATCCATTTATGAACTTCAAATAACCTATATGATTATGGTTTTAAACATTCATTCATATCATGCAAGTTTATTAGAACTATTCAGACACTAACACAAAACATGGAGGTTGAGTTATTTGTGTGAACAATAAAAATAAAAATTATTAAATATTCAGTATGTAAATCCTCACTAATTAATTTTACTGGACTGAACCTATAAGAAAATATTTTCATACTTCCATTAGTGTAATTTTATGATATATTGGGAATGAGTTTTCTATATTTATATAAATCAAAAATCAAATATCTAGAGAGGGAGATCACCCTTCACATCCTGATTCATTCTCTATTTCTCTACATATGTAAGGAGGATAAATATAATTTGGAATATTATTCTCCAGTTTGGACATTATTTTCTTATGAGAAGTAATATCTATCTCAAATAATTTTGATGAAGGAGAGAATCTTGCTTCAAGACATTCCCATTGTGAGGGACTATAATATTGTATTCTCTAAAGAGCTATTCAGTCTTCCTCCTAACCGAGAGGTCGAGTTCTCAATTGAAATTATTCTTAAATCCCTGATCATATCAAAAAATTCTTAAATAATACCCCCATTGAGTTTTAATAACCGAAGAATTAGTTACAAGAGAATATAGACAAGCATTTTATATATCAAAGTGATTCACTGTAGAGTGTGCCAAGCATCTTTTCCAAGAAGAAGGATGTGTCAATGTACCTTTGAATTAATTTTCATAAACTCAATAAAATCAGTATAAAGAAAATGAATTCTCTACCATATATTTATAATTTATTATATCAACTATTTCGGGAACAATAATTATCTATAGGGGATCTTTGGTTATGATATCATTGATTAAAGATGAAGAAAAGGGATGTTCCCAAGACCACCTTTCGAATAAGACAGAGACACTATAAGTTAATAGTGATTCCCTTCAGATTACCTAATTCTCCATAAATATTAATGGAATTAATGAATAAATTATTTAGATATTTCCTTGAATTTTTTTGGTAGTCTTTATAGATTATATTATGACATAAGCCAAATTCAAGGTGGAGATTTAGGAGCACTTGACTACAGTGATAAAGACTTTGTGAAAGGATAAGTTATATGTAAGGTATAGTAAATTTGTATTATGAATGGCGGAAGTATCATTATTAGGGTATGTTATCACTAGAAAAGTCCTATATTTATATCTTTTTTAGAAAAATGTAATTGAGGAGTGTCAAAGACCAAAATCTTTAAGAGTGATCAATAGATTCCTTATTCTAGATAGGTATTACAGATGATTTCTATGAAGCTTCTCATGATTTTCAAACCCTATAACCAAGAAAACTTGGAAGGGAGTAATGTTTTTATATACCAATTAATGTTAAGGAAGCTTCAATAAGTTGAAAAATAGCATTATAAATGCACAATACTTAAATGATTCACAATTTGGGAACTATTAATGGTATATAGTGACACTTTAAAGAGGTTATTGGGAAATAAACTAATGAAAAATGATAAAGTGATAACATAAATATTAAGGAAATTAAAATTTAATGAATATAACAATCCTACACATGGTATAGATATGGTTTTAGTAATATTTTCATAACAAATTTAGAGGAATTATCTCCATAGAGAGAAGTGTGAAATATATACATATCATAAGAGTCTCAAATTTATATTCATATAGTATGAGATTAAAATTAAACAATAATGATTATTAGAGATGATAAAGGACTATTGTTCCTTAATCCATTACCATACTAGGATGGAAGATAAAGTTGTAGATGATTTTATTATAAAGCATCATTTAACCATACCAATGATGAAAATTGAGAAGGATCCAATGTTATTAGACTTGAAAAGGATGGACAAGGATGTCATAAAGGAAAGAAAATTACCATTAATTTCTAAAATTATTTCTTAACTATACCATTTAAAGAAGAAAAATGATGATAAAATCGATGATGTGGGAATATAGAAGAAGGTGAAAGGTATAAGAAAAGGGAAATCTTATAAGAAAAGGGAAATCATAAGAGTTCAAAATTGATAAGAAGGAGCTATAAGATTTGGGTCCTGAATGTAACATCATAGGTATTTATAGAATAATACTTTTTAATTAATATTTTTGAATTAGATATTAATTTTACATTAAGGGGACACTTTTTTCCAATATCTTACTCGACACGCAACAATGTGTTCCACCAAAATATTACGTTGAACACAACTCTAAGTTATTCTAAAAAATAATAAAATTATAATATTATTTTAAATAGTAGTTAACACCTAGACATTGTATTGGTGGGAATGAATAGAACTAACTACAATAAGATTACACATGTTTGTTAAATGTTTTTACATTTATCCAATAAATTTTAGAGTCTATAAATGAGAATGAATCCAATTACTAAATATTGTCAAAATTGTCATAAATGAGTTTTTAAAAAAAATACTATTTTATTAAATTATATTATAGTCATAAAAATATAATATTCAGCCAAATAACTTAGATAATGTTAAAAATTTTATTAATTATTCTCTTGAGGTTTTATTGGAATTTTATAGTAACTATATTAACCATATAGTGTAAAAATACAAGAAGACATGGAAAGAATAAATTTATTTAACTAAGGGTTAAATCCAAAAGATAAGGATAAATTTGTGGCCTAAGCTTGTATAAAACCTATTGGTTGATAGGATTTTGACACATCTACATATTATCTTGGAAATATATTACTTTGGAGCTATTATAATTTGGAAATAAATTTATAATAAAATAATATTTGAAGACTTTTCTAAAGTGCCCGTCCTCCCTCTTATAAAAGGCCACCACCTCTACCCACTTACTCATACCTCTAAAGCCCCTTGGATCATCCAAGTTGTGCTAAAATAATCTCCCAAAATCCCTACATTCCTCCTATAAGCATTACTTTAGGCATCTGACAATTCAATAAAGGATTTTGGCTCAAATCAAAAGGAGTTACCCAATTTAGAGGAAATTAAAGAACGAAAAAGACAAGTCGGACTCAAGGTAAGGGACTTCACCTCAATATCCTTTCATTGAGGAATATTTTAATAATATACACCACCTTATTTTATATGGTGTATAATAAACCCCATTGAATTTTAGTTTCATTAAACGATTTTCAAAAGGAATCTTTTTCAATGAAGTGTTCTACTAAACGACAAAAAATAATGTTTTTAATGTACGCGGTGACAACGACCTTTCCACCACCATGACCATTATTTGTTATTTGGATTTCTCTACAAGAATAATGTTTTAAAAAAGAAAATTAAATAACATATTCATTTTTTTAGGTATTTTTGTATTGAAAATGGTCTTGAGAATGGATTGATTATATCAATATCTTGAAATGATGTCTTATGATTGAAATTTGGAAATGTTATTTTTCCATTTTTCTTGTTAATTTGTTATGATTATGTTATGGTTCTTGGGAATTTATTATGTATATGGGTGGTTCCATGAAAAACTGAGGGTGGGTGAGTCCGTGATAGCTCTCCAATGCATTGGGTAACGTGACAGAGGTAAATGTTAAGGTTTCTCTTAAGAGAATTTGGTAATATATTATGATGGGTATTCCAAACGTAACCATGAAGGTTATTACCTATGTAATTGTGAAAGATACAATGTAAGTATGGTATGGATTCCACAAGTTACCTTTATGATTTATGATTTCTATGATGTTTTCGTGATTCTAATGAATTCATGGGTTTATAAATATTCTTAGACTAACATTTTCTTTTCTTATTTCACCCCTTACCAAGTTTTTATGCTCATCCAAAGTTTTTAAAATGATTTCACAGGGTGTAAGGATGAGTAAGATAAAGAAAGAAGTCAAAAATATTTTTATCAAGAAAAGAAATCATGTTTTATTTTCAAAAGGGATTACTTTGGTAAAAAAAATGGATACTATTTTGGTATCATCCTCTTGTATGATTATGGGATGATATATAATAATAATGGCCGAATTATTTAAAACTCTAAACCTGAAAAGATCATCGATGTGAATTAAAGTCAAATTATTGACTTATCTCAAGATTATGTAATGTTTTAAGTATGGGGCCTTATAATTGGTATCATAGGGGCAAGTTACCTGAATTTAACATTGATAAAGATTGTGTATTGAGGTTTAGAAAGAGATTATGTGTGCCTTGTGATTCATGTTTGATGAAAGAGTTATTATATTAAGCTCATAGATCTCAAATTTCAGTTCATCATGGAATAAATAATATGTACAAAGATCTTTGGGAGTATTGCTGGTGGGATGGAATGAAAATAAATATTGTTGACTTTATTATGAAGTGTTTGAATTTTCAGTGGGTTAAATAAGAGAGATAGTTACCAAAAGGGTTGCTTCAGCCATTTCTATAAATTTTCTTCCTATTTGTGATACATTATCTCTAGATCAACTTTCAAAATTGTATCTTAAAGAGATGGTCAAGTTATATGGGATTCCCCTCTCCATTGTATCTGATCGTGATCCCAGGTTCACTTCTAACTAATGTAAAAGCCTTTAAAATTTATTGGGTACTAAATTAAATTTAATTACAACTTTTCATGCTTAATCAGACAGGAAGTCAGAATTAATAATTCAGACCTTCGAGGATATGATATGTTCTAGTTCAATGGATTACTAAGGAAGTTTGGGATTAATATATTTCTTCGGTTGAGTTTTCTTATAATAACTATTTTCATTCCACTATTTATTTGGAAACGTTTGAGGAATTATATGGAAAGTAGTGTCAAAATCCATATTTTTGGAATGAAGTAGGTGAAAGGATATTTATAAGACCAGAATTGGCAGAAGTGATGGCAGAAAAAGTTCAGTTGATTCAAAAGAAAATGAGGACAAATCCGAGAAGGTAGGAAATTTATGAAGATAACTGGAGGAAGGATCTTTCACTAGTACAAATATGACTTTTAGTGGCCGCCAAAAGCCGTCGCTAAAGGTCTATAGAGGCCGCCTAGCGTCCGCCAAATGGCAGCCGCTTTTGGTCTGTCGCTGTTGCTATCAGCGACCGCCATTTGGCGGATGCTGAAGGCCAGTAAGTATGACCAACAGCGGCCACCGTTTGGCAGCCACTGTTGGGATGACCAACAACGGCCGCTGAAGCTGACCCGAACACAAGCTACAGCGGCCGCCAAATGGTGGCTGTTGTAGCTTTTAATTTTTTTTAAAAAAATATCAAAAATACTATGAATACCACATAAACCTCATCATTATCTTCCATGCTCCGCAACCCTCATAAAATATAACTACATATCAAAATTTAATAATTAAATTAGTACCAAATAAAACCTATAAAAAAATAATTGAAACAAATTAACATATTTCAATTCAAACTTACTATAACAGATCGAAAGTATACGATTTACAAAATATATTCATAATTTCGATTATTGAATTAAAAATATAAAATATTTAACTCTATGGTTCTAATTATAGTGTTCCACCTGTGATTTCAGGTCAATCTGATGTCGTACGCTCTGAATTTGACAGTTTGAGGCCCGTTTTGGCCGTTTATGGCACCAGAAGTGCGTTATTGGTCACCGCGGCCACACGACACCTCTAATTGTCATGCCGTCTACCCGAACACTTCAAAATTCACCCATCCGTTGTTGTCGTCCGATTTAAGGCCAATCCGACGTCGTTCGGCCGGTTTGGACCACCCCACCCACCTTTCGGAAGCGTGTCGAACACTTAAAAAATGCATATTGAGCCGTTGCGTGAAAAACGCATGTCCGATTGATGTTCCGTCTCCTCTTACACATCAAGAATAATAATTACAATGTTCCACTATGATTTCAGTTCAATCCGATGTCGTCCGCCATGAATTTGACAGTTTGAGGCCTGTTTTGGCCGTTTGTGGCACCAGAAGTGCACTCTCGGTCACCGCGGGCACAGGGCACCTCCGATTGGAGTGCCTTCTACCCTACCACTTTACAATTCACTCACACTTTGTTTTCGTCTGATTTCAGAACAATCCGACGTCGTTCGGCTGGTTTGGACCACCCCACGCGCGTTTCGGAAGCGCGCCCAACACTTAAAAAGCGCATTTTGAGTCGTTGCGTGCAAACCGCTAGTTCTATTGACGTTATGTCTCCTAGTACACATGAATAATAATAATTATAGTGTTCCCCTATGATTTCAGGTCAATCAGATGTTGTACGCTCTAAATTTGACAGTTTGAGGCCCGTTTTGGTCGTTTGTGGCACCAGAACTGCATTCTCGGTCACCGCGGGCACACGACACCTCCGATTGGCGTGCCGTCTGGCCGACCACTTCAAAATTCATACACCAGTTGTTGTCGTCCGATTTGAGGCCTATCCAATGCCGTTCATCCGGTTTGGACCACCCCACGTGCGTTTTAGAAACGTGCCCAACACTTAAAAAGCGCATTTTGAGGCGTTGCGCGCAAACCACATGTCCGATTGATGTGTTGCCTCCTCATACACGTTAATAATAAGAATTACAGTGTTCCCTTTCTAATTTCAGTTCAATACGATGTCGTACGCTCTAAATTTGACAGTTTGAGGCCCATTTTGGCCGTTTATGGCACCAGAATTGCGTTCTCGGTCAGCGTGGGCGCACGACACCTCCGATTGGCATACCATCTACCTAACCACTTCACAATTCAGTCACCCGTTGTTGTCATCCGATTTCAGGCCAATCCGACGTCATTCGGCCTGTTTGGACCACCCCACGCGCGTTTCAGAAGCGCACCCAACACTTAAAAAACGCATATTGAGCCGTTGCGCGCAAAACGCACTTCCAATTGACGTGGAGTCTCCTCTTACACATCAAGAATAATAATTCTAGTGTCCTCCCTGTGATTTCAGGTCAATCAGATGTCGTACGCTCTGAATTTGATAGTTTGAGGCCCGTTTTGGCCGTTTATGGCACCAAAATTTCATTCTCGGTCAGCGCAGAATCATGACACCTTTGATTGGCGTGCTGTCTATCTGAACACTTCACAATTCACTCACCCGTTATTGTCGTCCGATTTCAAGCCAATCTGACGTCGTTCGGCTGGTTTGGACCACCCCACGCGCGTTTCGGAAGCACACCCAACACTTAAAAAGCTCATATTGAGTCGTTTCACACAAACCGCATGTTCGATTGACGTTCCGCCTCCTATTACACGTCAAGAATAATAAGTACAGTGTTTCCCCCGTGATTTCAGGTCAATTCGATGTCGTACGTTCTGAATTTGATAGTTTGAGGCCCGTTTTGGCCGTTTATGGCACCAGAACTGCGTTCTCGGTCACCGCGGGCACACGACACCTCCGATTGGTGTGCCGTCTGCTCGACCACTTCACAATTTACTCACCCGTTGTTTTCGTCTGATTCCAGGCCAATCATACGTCGTTCGTCTATTTTGGACCACCCCACGCGCGTTTTGGAAACGTGCCCAACACTAAAAAAGCACATATTGAGCCGTTGTGTGCAAAACGCACGTCCGATTGACGTGCCGTCTCCTCATACACGTCAATAATAATAATTACAGTGTTCCCCCTCTGATTTCAGGTCAATATGATGTCAGAAGCTCTGAATTTGACAGTTTGAGGCCCGTTTTGACCGTTTGTGGCACCAGAACTGCGTTCTCAGTCACCACGGGCGCATGACACCTCCGATTGGCGTGATGTCTACCCGACCACTTCAAAATTCAGTCACCCATTGTTTTCGTCTGATTTCAGGCTAATATGACGTCATTCGGCCGGTTTAGACCACCCCACGCGCGTTTCGGAAGCGCTCCCAACACTTAAAAAACGCATATTGAGCTGTTGCGCACAAACCACACATCCGATTTACATGTCGTCTCCTCTTACATGTCAATAATAATAATTACAGTCTTCCCCTCTATGATTTCAGGTCAATCTGATGCCGTACGCTCTGAATTTGACAGTTTGAGGCCCGTTTTGGCCGTTTATGGCACCAGAATTGCATTCTTGGTCAACGCGGGAACACGACACCTCCGATTGGTGTTCCGTCTACCCGACCACTTCAAAATTCACTCACCCATTGTTGTCGTCCGATTTCAGGCCAATCCGACGACATTCGGCCGGTTTGGACCACCCCACGTGCGTTTCGGAAGCGCGCCCAACACTTAAAAAGCGCATATTGAGCTGTTGCGTGCAAACCGCACGTCCGATTGATGTGACCTCTCCTCTTACATGTTAATAATAATAATTAAAGTGTTCTCCCTGTGATTTCAGTTCACTCTGATGTCGTACGCTCTGAAATTGGTAGTTTGAGGCCCGTTTTGGCCGTTTATGGCACCACAACTGCGTTCTCGGTCACCGCGGGCACACAACCCCTCTGATTGGCGTTCCATATGCTCAACCACTTCATAATTCACTCACCCATTGTTGTCGTCCGATTTCAGGCCAATCCGACATCGTTCGGCTGATTTGGACCACCCCACACGCGTTTCGGAAGCGCGCCCAACACTAAAAAAGCGCATATTGAGCCGTTGTGCGCAAACTGCATGTCTTATTGATGTGTCGTCTCCTCGTACACGTCAAGAATAATAATTACAGTGTTCCCCTATGATTTCATGTCAATCTGATGTCATACGCTCTGAATTTGACAGTTTTAGGCCCGTTTTGGCCGTTTATGGCACCAGAAGTGCGTTCTCCATCACCGCGGGCACAGGGTACCTCCGATTGGCATTCCGTCTACCCGACCACTTCAAAATTCACTCACCTGTTGTTGTCATCCGATTTCAGGCCAATCCGACGTCGTTCGGACGGTTTGGACCGCCCCACGCGCGTTTCGGAAGCACACCCAACACTTAAAAAGCACATATTGAGCCGTTGCATGCAAACCGCACGTTCGATTAACGTTCTCTCTCCTCTTACACATCAATAATAATAATTACAGTGTTCCCCCCGTGATTTTAGGTCAATCTGAAGTTATACGCTCTGAATTTGGCAGTTTGAGGCCCGTTTTGGCCGTTTATGGCACCAGAACTGCGTTCTCGGTCACCACGGGCACACGACACCTCTGATTGGCGTTTTGTCTACCCAAAAACTTCACAATTCACTCACCCGTTGTTGTCATCTGATTTCAGGCCAATCCGACATCGTTCGGCCATTTTGGACCACCCCACGCGCGTTTCGGAAGCGCACCCAACACTTAAAAAGTGCATATTGAGCCGTTGCGCGCAAACCGCACATCCGATTGATGTTTCGTCTCCTTTTACATGTCAAGAATAATAATTACAGTGTTATCCTTATGATTTCAGGTCAATCCAATCTCGTACGCTTTGAATTTGACAGTTTGAGGCTCGTTTTGGCCGTTTATGGCACCAGAACTGCGTTATCGGTCAGCGTGGGCACACGACACCTTAGATTCATGTGTCGTCTGCTCTACCACTTCTCAATTCACTCACCCGTTGTTGGCGTCCAATTTCAGGCCAATCCGACGTCGTTCGGCCGGTTTGGACCACACCACGCGCGTTTCGGAAGCGCACCCAACACTTAAATAGCGCATATTGAGCTGTTGCGCGCAAACCGCATGTCCGATTGATGTGTTGTCTCCTCGTACACGTCAAGAATAATAATTACAATGTTCCCCTTTGATTTCATGTCAATCTGATGTCGTACGCTCTGAATTTGACAGTTTGAGGCCCGTTTTGCCCGTTTCTGGCACCAGAACTGTGTTCTCAGTCACCGCGGGCACACGACACCTCCGATTGGTGTGTCGTCTGCCCAACCACTTTAAAATTCACTCACCCGTTGTTTTTGTCCGATTTCAGGCCAATCCGACGTCGTTCGGCCGGTTTGGACCACCCCACACGCGTTTCAGAAGCGCGCCCAACACTTAAAAAGTGCATATTGAGCCGTTGCGCGCAAACCGCACGTCCGATGAACATGATGTCTACTAGTACACATCAAGAATAATAATTACAGTGTTCCCCTGTGATTGCAGCTCAATCTGATGTCGTGCACTCTAAATTTGATAGTTTGAGGCCCGTTTTGGCCGTTTAAGGCACCAGAAGTGCATTCTCAGTCACCGCGGGCACACGACACCTTTTATTGGTGTTTCGTCTACCTGACCACATCAAAATTTACTCACTCGTTGTTGTCGTCTGATTTCAGGCCAATCCGACGTCGTTCGGCCGGTTTGGACCACCCCACGCGCATTTCAGAAGCGCACTCAACACTTAAAAAACACATATTGAGCCGTTGCGCACAAACCGCACGTCCGATTGATGTGACGTCTCCTTGTACATGTCAAGAATAATAATTACAGTGTTTACCATATGATTTCAGGTCAATTCGATGTCGTACGCTCTGAATTTGATAGTTTGAGGCCCGTTTTGGCCGTTTATGGCACCAAAAGTGCGTTCTCGGTCAGCACAGGGACACGACACCTTCAATTAGAGTGCCGTCTGCCCGACCACTTCAAAATTCATTCAACTATTATTTTTTTCCGATTTTAGGCTAATTGGATGTCGTTCGGCCGGTTTGGACCACACCACGAGCGTTTCGGAAGCGCGCCCAACACTTAAAAAGCGCATATTGAGCTGTTGCGCGCAAACCGCATGTCTGATTGATGTGACGTATCCTCGTACACGTCAATAAAAATTATTACAGTTTTCCCCTATGATTTTAGGTCAATCCGATGTCGTACTCTCTGAATTTGACACTTTGAGGTCCGTTTTGGCCGATTATGGGACCGGAAGTGCGTTCTTGGTCACCGTGGGAAAATGACACCTCTGATTGGCGTGCTGTCTGCCCGACCACTTCAAAATTCACTCACCCATTGTTGTAGTCCGATTTCAGGCCAATCCAATGTCGTTCGGCTGGTTTGGACCACCCCACACACGTTTCGGAAGAGCGCCCAACACTTAAAAAGCGCATATTGAGTCGTTGCGTGAAAACGGCACGTCCGATTGATGTGTCGTCTCCTCGTACATGTCAAGAATAATAATTACAGTGTTCCTCCTATGATTTCAGGTCAATACGATGTCATACGCTCTGAATTTGATAGTTTGAGGCCCGTTTTGGCCGTTTATGGCACCAGAAGTGCGTTCTGGGTCATCGCGGGCACATGACACCTCCGATTGGCATGTCGTCTACCTGACCACTTCACAATTCACTCAACCATTTATTTTATTTGATTTCAGGCCAATTCGACGTTGTTCATCTGGTTTGGACCACCCCACGCGCATTTCGGAAGCGCGCTCAACATTTAAAAAGCACATATTGAGCCGTTGCGTGCAAACCGCACGTCCGATTGACGTGCTGTCTCCTCTTATACATCAAGAATAATAATTACATTCAATCCTAGGAACCCTAGAAAGCTATAGATATCGAAATAGTTCTTGGGTACTCTCAAGAAACAACTGCCTGAACTTTCTCTCCATCCACTGAAACACCTTCCTCTAAGATTATTTGACCCATTAAATATACCTAATCAATAAAAAAGTGACATATATATAGTTTGGCATATAGTCGATGCTCAATAACTGTAATCTGGATGATGTCAAGATATGGCTATGATCATATCAGTTTTGGAGTGCACAAAGATGTCATCCACAAATACTAGATAATTCATTAACACAAATGAAATTATCTCATGCATGGGGTTCATCCTCATATGGATCACCAATATCACTGCGACGTCCACCGGCTGTATTCAGAGCCTACAATATATATCAATATTATGTATCTTAAACATATCAACAAAAGTCAATCTGAGTATGGTTTATTTTAATGTTTACCTATGGTGTCACTTGTTGCATCGTCATTTCATCGATATGTGATGACATCTATGACAACCTCTCCTCATACTCTGCACGCAATTGATGAAAATGTGCATTCATATTGCATTGCATATCCTGCATGGCAGCATCTATCTCAGTCTGTGTGTGCATCCCTGAATCTCTGCATGTACCCATCACATCTGCTCTAACAACTGCACGTTGTGGGACACCACCACCATAAGTCAAAGAATAACCATGACCGTCACGCCCCACGACACGGTGAAATGTTTCATCTCTACGCACAGTACTACGACATTGCTCCTCTAGAAACTCTGCTCACTGCGTGTCAAACTGAGCCTGTATCATATAATAAATCAATGAAAAAATATGAATAATTTATATAAAATAAAAATACATTTATTAGTAAATAATTTGCTTACTATAACACCGAAAACATCGGGATCACCCGCCCTACGAGTCCTCACCCATATGGACATCCGATCGATCGGCTCACCACGTTGGTGTAACTATAATAAAGGGGTTCACCATGTTATACTACAACATTTTTAAAATATGAATGAATTGTGAATTTTAAACTTACATCATGTCTGAGCTGTGACACATGTCGAGTGCCAAGTCTAGAAGGCGTGCCCTGCATCGCCCGATTATGTGAATGACGAGTAGACTCGGTCTACATTCAACATATTTAATTAATCGACATTTGAAAATTAGTCATTTATAGATTAAAAGTAATAAATCTTACCATCACCACCTCACTCGACCAAAACGCAACCAAATCCTACCACTGCTCGAGAAGAATGCCCGGAGGGACTCACTGTAGAATGTCGGGCACACCCGCAAATGGTGTCTAGTGATCTCTCTTCACCCTTGACTTATAATACTTCCATAATTTTCAGCATTTGGACATACATACAGCTCGAAACTCATCTGGAAAGGATGTCAAATTATCCTGTTAAGAAAAATTTTCAGTATATGGGACAATAATAATTACAATATCATGAAAATTTAATAAATGAATTTACCTGAACCTCTCTCCATAATATGTCCATCGTATCCTGGGGGAAATAACTCCATTCACGAGTCGTTATAGGAAATCTGTGGGAGTCTCGTATCATATGCCCAAAATGATGACTCAATACAGTACCACCTTCTCTGACTGGATGAAATGTGTCATCAAATAAAACATCCATTCGGGCTCCAGAGTTCCAGGATCGAACCCCTCTACCAGGATCCCTGCATCTGCTAGAAGACGCACTAGATCCTGATAAACATAAATTCATAATTCAATTACAATTTAAATTAATGATTAGAAACATTTAGGGAAATATACACATAACATTACAATCAATTAATTTAAAAAATTGAAAACATACATACTGACAACATCAGGTGAACCACTGTGACCACCTTGTGACATGCCTACATTAAAAGAAATTATAGTTAAAAGTGAAATATCTTATTTAAATTCTAAATAAACACATATCATTAAATTTAAAAACCAATTACTTCAAAGATAAATTTGAAGGATAAAAAACATTACCTGCAGATGACTTGACTGCAGGTAACGGGGTGCGACTCGATTGCGGATTCATGACGGCGCAACGAATCGACGACAGGGGTTCGACGACCAGAATCGAAAGCGGCGGAACCACTGGACAAAGCGTGGGAGGGTTCCACACAGTGGTATACGACGAACTGGAAGGGTCCGATGGAGGCAGGACGTGAGGACTCGCCGGAGGGATGCAGCGGGGCCGAGAGGGGACAAAGGGGGAAAGATTGTCTGAAGGTGCAGCGCAGGCTGTCGGGGTCGCGGGTGGCACAACGCGGAGTTGGGGCAGGACTGTCCGAAGGTGCAGCACAGGCTGTCGGGGTCGCCGGTGGTGCAGCGCGGGGTTGCGGGTGGCGCAGAGGGTCGCTGGGGTTGCGGGTGGCGTAGCGCGGGGTTGGGGTCGTCGGGGGTCGCTGGGGGTTGGGGTCGCTGGGGGTCAGGTCGCCGGGGGTAGCCAGGGGTCACCGGGTCTTCGTAAGGGATCACCGGGAGTCGGGGTCGCAGGGGTCACCGGGGGTTGGGGTGGCCGGGGGCGGGGTCGCCGGGGACGGGGTCGTCGGAGTGGGGTCGCCGGGGTCGGGGATGGTTGCCGGGGTTGGGGTCGCGGGGTCGGGAGGTGGGGTCAGGGAGGGTAATTGGGGGGGGGGGGTTCGGAAGGGGAAAAGGGGGTAAAATTAGGCATTCTGTGCAGCGGCCGCCATTTGGCGGCTGCTGTTGATAGCATTAGCGGCCGCCAATTGGCGGCCGCTATAGATCTCCCACCCTCAAAAGTAAAAATTCTAGTAGTGTTTATTTCGATGTAGGTGATCACGTCTTTCTCAATGTTTCTCCATGGAAAAGTGTGATGTGTTTTGGTAAGAAGGTAAATATGAGTCCATGATTCATTAGACCCTATGAAATTTTGGAGAAAGTTGGATTAATTTCCTATAGAGTGGATTCACCTCCAAGTTTATCCCAGGCACACAATGTTTTTCATGTTTCAATCTTGAGAAAGTATTTTTCGGATCCATCTCATGTTTTGAGTCTAGAGGTAGTTTAGTTGGAAGAGAATCTTTCTTATGAAGAACAACCAATACAGATTCTTGACTGCAGAGAGCAAGTGTTGTGGAATAAGGTGATTCATTGGGTAAAGGTTTTATAAAAAACAATATGGTTGAAAAGGAAACATAGAAATTTTAAAATTCTATGAGGGAGAAATAACCCCACTTATTTAATAAGTAATTAAAGTTGCAAGGACATAATTTCCAAAAGGGGGGAAGGATGTAACATCCAAGGTATTTATAGAATAATACATTTTCATTAATATTTATGAATTATATATTAATTTTTTGTTAAGGGGATGCTTTTTCAGATAGCGTACTTGACACACAACAATAGGTTTTTCTGAAATCTTTCATTGTACCCAACTCTAAGTTATACCAAAAATTAATACAATAATAATATTAATATTTTAAACGATAGTTAATGCGTAGATGTAATTCCTAGACATTGTATTGGTATGAATGAAAATAACTAACTATAATATGATTACAAATGTTTGTTGAATGTTTTTACATTTATCCAATAATTTTTAGAGGTTTAAAATGATAATGAATCGAATTTTAAGCATAAAATACTCTAATATTTTTAAAAGGTCATTTTACCACCTTCTGATGGAACATTTATTTTAAAAATATATTTTTTTCACTTTTATATATTATATTTTACAAAATAAACTTCTTCTTTGGAATTGGGACAATAAAATTTCTCGTGGATCAAATTTTGTTCTTTTTCTGATGAAACTCATATTATAATGAATAATGAAAAATACTGTATTTTAATTCAAACCCACCTTTTCATATAATTTATTTATATAGTTAAATTATATTTTTAAAATTTTTAAAGTGTAATTGGATTAATTCTTTATCATATAATTAAATTTTGTTCATTGGAAGTAATTTTTCATTTAAATCGAGCATGAACACATGTCAATATTTTTATAGTTTTTACTTCTTAAAAACCTGATTTCTAGTTTTAAAAACTAGAATTAATTTTAAATTAATTAAAGAAACTTATCTATTTTGAATTTGGAAAAATGGATCCCATATTTGGAATCATAAGGTCCAAATTATTTAAATTTGAACCTTTTATTTTTAGACATTATGAATAGAAACGTCAGTAATTTTTTTTATTTACCACGGTTAAATAGTAAATTAGGCAAATAAGGGTAAAAATAATATTATAAAACAAACCTAACACATGTCCTAATCTTACTGGATGAGTCACTAGTGACCAGAAAAACCCTTATGCATAACCATTGGAATTTGGGAGGCACTTGGGTGTGATAATGATATGTTATAATAATTAATTTAAATTAAAGAGAGATATAACATAAACATGCATCTTTTTACTAAAACAATTTTAATATAGGGTTATATAACTGATATATTTGACTATAAATACTAATTATAAATATAAAAATATTTTCTACATCATGGTATTTCATTTATAAATTTTATACATTAAATAAATAAATTTATTTATGACATAATAATGATGCAATGATTACCTAAATAATGAAATATTTAAATAAATGATATTATAAATATTAAATTAAATGTAATTTAAAAAATTTGATTCCATCGACAAATTTTATGGATTAGTATGAAATGTTATATTTTATTTAATTTAGTTTTTTTAATGAATGAGGTTGTTATGACTAACAAAATTCAATTACTAAATAGTGTCAAAATTGACACAAATGAGTTTTAAAAAAAATTCTATTTTATTAAATGATATAATCGTCATAAAAATATATGATTTGGTCAAATGAATTAGATAATGTTAAAAATGTCATTAATTACCCACTTGAGTTTCTCTTGTAATTTTATAGTAACTACATTAACCATATATTGTAAATATACAAGAAGACATAGTAAGAGTTAATTTATTTAACAAATGATTAAAGCCAATAGATAAGGTTAAATTTGTGACCTAAAATTTTATAAAACCTATTGGTTGAGAGGATTTAGAACCATCCTCATATTATCCTAGAAATATATCATTTTGTTGTTAATATAATTATAAAATAAATTTATAATAAAATAATATTTCAAGACTTTCCTAAAGATCCCCTCCTCCATCTTATAAAAGTACACCACCTATACCCACTTACTCACAACTATCAAGCCCTTTGGGTCATCCAAATTCTAATCAAATAACCTCCGAACATTAATCCCTTACTCATAGAATCCTTAACTCGAGTTGAAGGAAATTCAAGAACGGATTTTGGCTCAAATCAAAAGGTGTTACCCGATTTAGAGGAAATTAAATAATGAAAAATACAAGTAGGACTCAAGGTAAGGGACTTCATCTCAATATCCTTTCATTGAGGAATATTTTGATAATATACACCACCTTATTTTATATGGTGTGTAATAAAACCCTTTTACTTTGAATTTCATTCAATGGTTTTCAAAAGAAATCCGTTTCTACAATGTGTTTTACTAAATGAAAAAAAGAATGTTTTTTAACATACGTGACGACAACAACCTTCCCGCCGCTATGAAAATTATTTTGTATTTGGATTCCGATTAATGTTGTAATGTTTTTAAAAAGAAATGTAAATACTATATTCCTTCTTAGGTATTTTGGTATTGAAAATGGTTTTTGAATGGATTTATTATATCAATATCTTGAAATGATGTCTTATGACTCCAATATGGAAATGTTATTTTTTATTTATGCTTGTTATGTGTAATGATTATGTTATGGTTCTTGCTAATTGATTACATATATGCGTGGTTACATGATAAACCGAGGGTGGGTGAGCCTGTGATAGATCTCCAATGCATTGGGTAATGTGATAGAGGTAAATGTTAAGGTTTTTCCTAAGAGATTTAGGTAATATACTGTGATGGGTATTCCAAACGTAACCATGAAGGTTAATCACTATGTAGCTATTATGATTGATGATTTCCATGATTTTTTCATGATTCTTATTAATTCATGGGTTTATAAATATTCATGAACTAGAATTTTCTTTCCTTATTTTATCTCTTACTGAGTTTTTATGCTCATTTCAAGTTTTTAAAATGTTTTCACAGGGTATAAGGATGAGTAATAGAAATAAAGAGGTCAAGAATATTTTTATCCAGAAAATAAATCCTGTTTTATTTTTAAAAGGTATTCCTTTGTTGAAAGAATGAATACTATTTTAATAGTATCTTATTGTTTGATTATGGGATGATATGTATTAATAATGGCCTAACTCTTTAAAAATTTAAACTTGAAAATATACTTGATTTGAATTAAAGTCAAATTATTAACTTATCTCAAGATTATGTAATGTTTTAAGGCTGGGGCCTTATACTAAATATCTATACCATAAAATCCTGAAATAAAGGAGTTGTTGAATATTGCACGTAAATCAAATTTCTCCATCCATGAAGGGATTATAAAGATGTATCGAGATCTCTAAGAACACTATTTGTGGGACAATATAAAGAAATACATCACAAAATATACATCAACATTCCTAGTATGTTAGTAGCTATAGGATAAAATGAAAAATTCCAAGGGGATGACACAACCATTACCCATACCCACATAGAAATGGGTGAACATCACAATGAATTTTGTCATAGGTCTTCCAAATACTTTAAAAGTGAATAATTCTATATGGTTGTGGTGGATCTTCTTATAAATACTTCTTATTTAATTTTTATTTGGGAGGGATTACCACTTGATCAATTTGAAATGATATACATTAGAGAAGTGGTGAGGCTTCATGGAATGTAACTAATGATTATATTTGATCGAGATTCAAGGTTTACCTCTTAGTTCTAGAAGAGTTTTCAACATACTATAAACACTAAGTTAAACTTCATTATGGATTATCACCCTCAAAATGATGAACAAGTTGAGTGAACTATCCAGATACCTGAGGAAATGTGGAGAGCATGTTTGATGGACTTCAAAAGAGGATGAGATTAAAATATTCCTCAGGAAAATATCTCTTACAATAATAGCTTCTAATCAAGAATCTAAATGGGCCCACATAAATCCCTTTATGGGAATACATTTAGAACACCTGCATGCTTGGAAGAAGTTGGTGAATGCAAGTAGCTGGAGAACATGAGCCTCAGCCCAGTTGGTGAGGTATCCTTAAGTGCATCTACAAGACCCAGGTTCAAAACATGACAGAGGCATATTTTCAGGGGAACTGTAGTAGGCACTGTAGAAGCACTATACACTGTGCGGGTACTATCGTAGAACTATATGCTGTAAAGGTACTGTAACAGAACTGTACATTGTGTGGTACTGTAGAAGGTACTGTAGAAGCTGCAGTAGAAGGTACTGTTCGGTACTGTAGCAGCTAGAACTATTTATCTTGGGCCACCGATTTGGGCTTGGAGTCCTTAAGGATTTCGGGCCACCCAGGACTTCGGGTCAGTAGGGATTTTGGGCCACCTTTATGGCCTTCAGGCCACCTCAAGGACTTCAGGACACATGCAGTTTCCCCAGATACACTACAAAAAAGGAGTATCCCTAAAAGAGAATTCAGAGTAGGTGCACTCACTAAAGGAGAGCCAAATAGATCTGTTAGAATGAGAGGTATGGCTATGCCATCGGGACCAGCCCGTGCTTGCACTAGAAGCCTAGCCAGATGACCATGTGAAGGTGGAGAGCTACTATCATGATGTAGATGCTGGGGAGGGGTAGTTCCTTGTAGATAGTCTGGTTGAATTCCCCAAGACCTCCGGGTCATGTAATCTCCTAAGCCCATGAGCCATGTAATATCTGAGCGTACATGCCTTGTAAGGGTTCCCCCTCATCCCTTGAAAGGGGGGTTATCAAAAATCATTAAAAATTAAGGCCTTCAAGACATTTGGGCAAGAAGTTGGGACCTAAAATGGTTGAAGAAATGGTAGAAAATTTCAAGTCCATTTGACAGCACATCATAGCCACTCAAAGTCAATATTCGAACTATGTTGTTAAACTTATATAAAAAAAGATTTATAGGTTGGAGATAAAGTGTTCCTTTACATATATCAATGGAAGTGACTCATGAGATTTAGGAATAAGGGAAAGCTAAGTTCAAGTTACATTGGACCCTTTGAGATTCTAAATTGTATCGGAGTTGTGGCCTATCAAATATCACTCCGACCAACCTTTTCTCAAGAGCAAGACATGTTCCACATATACCTATTGAGGAAGTACATACTATATGAGTAGAAATTGGAAAATTATCTCTCTTATGAGTAGAAATTGATGAAGATATTAGACTATAGAGACAAAGTTCTACACAATAAGGTGACTCATGTTTCCAAATTACTATGGATAAACCATAACTATAAGGAGGATACATCAAAATGAGGAAAAGAAATGAAATAGAATTACCCTCATCTATTTCCATTTTAATGGGTGAAATGAGATTTTAAGGCTGAAATTTCTTAAGGGGGGAAGAATGTAATGACCCTGAATTTTATCAATGGAATTTCACCTTATGATTACATAGATGTGTCGTATTTAGTAATTTAGTATTATATAAAGGAAAAATACAACATTAAAGAAAAAATAAAATATCATTATAGTAAATTGTACATTCAATTTATAGAATAAATATAGCCACATTAATTCAAAATATTACAATTGGATAAAAAATAGAAAATAAGATAACTAAAGTATGAAAATTTTGTTCTACTCGACATAACCGAATAACTGCACTCATGAAAAACACTATAGAAATGAAACAAAACATTAATAATACAATATTAATTATGAAAATTAAAATATATATAACCTTTAGAGAAAATATAAGTAAATAATAAATGAATAAAAATGAGGTATTTATATAAAGTAGGGAACACAAATGAACAATATAAAATTGACCATTGGAATATTAATCTGACCACTAGAATAGTAATATAGCTTTTGGAATAATAATATGAACATTAAGAATAATAGATCAATTGTTAGAATAGTATTTTTAACTATAGAAGTGTAAATTAATATTTTTTTATCTTATAAAATGAAAAATTAAATATTTATATCATGACAAAAGTAAATAAAGGTTTTAAAAATGACAAAATAAGTGTTTATTAATTCTTGTAAAATAGAATTGTTTTATTTGAATTTTATAACAAATATAATTATTAAAAATGAAGTTTATATTCATAAAATATGTTTATAAATTAATATTATGTTTTATTATAATGATAATATAATTTTAGGAGACAATAAGTAATTTTTCAAGGGGTTAGAAAATTGATCATAATATAAAATTTGTTATTTTTAAAATAATTAAGGACATTAATTTAAGATTAAATTTCTCATACTTACAAAATTATTTTCATAAATTGGATTTTATTTTTTGAATCTACATGTCATAAAATGGTTATGGTTAATTTTTTAGATCTTTCTAAAATAGTTGATTTTTTGTTGAATAGTAAAATATGACAAAATACGATATTTAATATTATAAGCATAATATATGATCTTTTTTTATATTGAATGAATTAATAAACTATTGTTTTAAACTAATATACACTATTTAATATATATGGTCATAATATTAATCACAATTGGCATTCTTGATCCAAAATAATTAACTAAGGAATAGAATATTAAAAAGCACTCCTCTCACCCCTTTATAAATACCACACCTTCTCCTCACACCATATAAGACTGGTAGATTACCCAAACTCTTCAAAATTATCCCCCAATATATCCCCACATCCTCATAACACCTATATGACCCATAAGAAAAACCAAAGCTCCCTATGGTGTATTTCACGAGACGATGCTTAAGAGGTAATATTCTAAATCTATCCCCTTTTAATCGGTTTCTTATTCTACATCCTCCTAAAATAACCCATAAAATAAGAAATAATTACTTTATTATTTTAAAAATACTCAAATTTTATTGCCTTTAATCTCATATTTATCATTCATACCCTTATATTTTCTTCATTCTAAAAAAATGTTGTTCACAAGAAGGTTTATTCACTACCTCCATGAACAACACACTTCATTTTTCGCAACCACCTTCAAGGATCATTATAGAAATAATATTAATTTAAATGGGATGATTATAAGTATATTATAACATATTTCATGATTATTTAGTGTATTAATAACGATTTAATTAGATAAAAAAATCTAGTTTATAATGGTTGGTAAAACAACCTAAATGAACTAACCATATAACGATAACATTTACACTAAATGAATCATAACTATATTGGAACACATATGGATATTTTTTACCATTTAAATTTCATGAAGTATATGAATATTATTTTATTTCAGTTATAGAGTTTTATTTTAATTTGAAAATAAATTCAATAATTTTCCACAACTGATCAGACCTTGGAACTATGCAAAGAATGCCCTCAGAAAAGTAAAATTAAATGTTATATCTATTTGAAACAGTTGAAAATAAAATTATTATAATTATAGTAAAAATATATTTATGTCAAGGTTATAAATTAATAAATTAAATAATAAAATTTTATTATTTAGGACATTAATTGCAAGTGTATAATGGACCCGAACATAAGGTAAGGGATCTCTTCGAACCACCCTATTTTTTGGGTTATGCTTTATCTCTCATTACCTCGTTTTATCTCTAAATTGTTTTTATTTACTTCTTTTATATTATATATATATGTTTCACACATATATACCTAGATAAATCAACCTTTCATTAATATTTATATACATATTAGTGGTTCCCTTCTCATTTTCATTCGTTAAGAAAACCCGATAAATGGGAATTTCTATGTTTTTAAACCCATTTTAAGTACCATAGATAAAGTGTTTTAAACCATAAATGGATTCTAAATTTTACATTTTATTATATAAACCCGTTTTTTGTTCCTTTATGTGTTTATGTAAATTATTATTCCCTTACCCCCTTTATTTCTTCTTTAACATTTTCCCTAAAACCCCACTTAAAAAGAATATTTCAAAAACTTATTTCTATACTCCTTTTTATCAATTAAATTCACATGGAATTTAATTTCATGTACTATTATAATTTATTTATTTATTAAAATAAAAGTATGATTCAATACCTCATTTCATGGAATTCATTATGATATTACATTTGGTTATGTTATATGAAATGATTATATACAACATTTCATTTCCATGAGCTTTTCCAATTTTTATGACTTGTGTATGATTTCATTACATGGAACACATATGCATGAACATGTTAGGATAGCTGTTCCCAAATTTTTCTCCAATGCATTATGTAATTTTTATGTCTGATAAGGATATATTTATGGGATCATGGAGTCAACCTAATCCATTACAAGAACCCGTCCACTACGTGATGTTGTCTTGGTAGTTATCCTGGACTTATGATTATGTCATGTTTTGTGTTGTTTCCACATTGTTATGTTTACACGATCTTATGATTCCATATTCTCTATGTAATTATTTCATATGATTATTCATGATCATTTTCTTTTAGGATAACATGTTATAACTTTTAATCAGATTCTATTGTTCTTCATCAAGTTTATTCCCTATCTTTGATTTTCAGGTCACCCCTTTGTTTATTTTTCCTCAGGTTATCCTATACAGTTTTAGAAGATCAAAGGGATTAAGAGCTCATTACAAAGATTAAAATAAATATGTTTTTTTAGTTTCATTTTGATTTATTATGAACCTATTCTTCTAAAGATACTTGTCCTCTCCATCTTTAAGTTGTGATTATTGGATATTTATGTCAAAAAACATATAATAATATATATAAAATGCTTGGGTTACTATACTTGTTCAATGATTTGGACTCACTACTATCAAGATAGGGACCTATAGATTCACAAACAATGTTTATTCACATGATACACCAATTCTGTTGAATTGGAGTTGAAGATGTATAAGGGCATATGTGTGGGGATTGGTGGAAATACAATTGAATGTTAGTATGTAAATCAATTCAATTTTATTATTCTAGTTTTGAATAATGATAATTGAATTTTTTTCATGTTATTTTCAATATATTTAATTATATATTACTAAATATGAGAAAATATTATTTGTCTAATCAACATCACACCATTAATGGCTTGTTAAATAATTATGGGATGAACGAGCCATGTTAATGGCTTGTGGTTGGTCACATGACATTTAATTATTTCACCAGTGGATGATAAAAATTTTCATGACATACATGAAACATTTATTTAGTTACTCATTTCATTTTATAACAATTTAAGAGTTTTATAATTTATAGGATATTAAGGAAAATTTTGGGAAGTAAATACAAATATTTAAACACATTTTTGAGCCATGAATAGTAATGGGTAAGAATTTTAATGAATTTGAGAAATATAATATTATCTCATACCTTATCATAATATTATAAAGAGAAAAAAATTTAGTACATATCAATCCATATTTGGGGATCAATCTAGGGTTCTTGTAGACATCTTGTAAGTGTTGTATGGATTTTTTATCTTCTATTCCAGCACCCAAAAATTGAAGCATGATGTTCATAGAGTTTGTTTTATAGTTTTATATGATAAATAGTAAATATAAAATATTGTATTTAATCAATGATGATATATATAATAATTTATATCATTGTGATTGAGATGTTTAGTAAAGGTACCATTTTTATTTTATTTTTGTACTTAAATTTAATGACAGAAGATGCTTAGGATGAATCGAGTATCTCTAATGGGATTGAATCCACATGGATTAAATGGACCACATTTGATTTGGTGGGGGGGGGGGGGGTGGTGCATGTTTATAACCACCCATGATAAAGGAAGTGGTGATATTTTTTAAAAAATAGTTTTTAATAATGTTTCCACCTACTATGCGAGCGACACATGTGGAGCTTATGACAGAAGGTGTACACCCCCTCCTTTCACAACCCAATGACCAACTAGGACACTCAAACAAATCTAGTCTAGGTAAGACTAGACCCAACCTACCCAACCCAAATGACCCTATAGCGGGATGGTTTCCTTCTAGGGGCTTACTTCTTCTTCAATCACAAATGAAAAGAATTAATAAAATTTCTGAAATATAGTTTAACTTTATGGAATTTAGGGAAATTTTTAGTATGAAAAAGAAAAATTGATATTAAATTTAAATTATTTTAATGTGAGTTTAATACCTTAAAAATTCCCCCAATTTGAATTTTTTCATTTTTTATGAAATTTATTGCATGTTGACTGATCGTGATATGAGACAAAGTCATGCATGTTTGATTATTTGTTGATTTAATGTAATTATTTCATTTAAGATTGAGAATTTAATAATTGTTTTTTATTTTGATGATAATTGTATCACCCCTCCATCCTTAAATTTATAATATAATGTGTGTGTATATTCAAGTGATAAAATATTATTTCAGGATCCCTTGTTCATTTCACTTATGTGTGAGTATACATTGTAACAAGTGAATGTGTTTTCTATGATGTGGTTTAAGTCAATATATGGCATGAAACAAATGAAATTCATGGAATTTTGATTGAAATTGGAATATGAGCCATGACATGACTCAATATAACACTATAGGGTCTCAAATGATCCATTATCCACTCAATGAATCAAGCAATAGATAACAACTCTTGATCAACTCATTGTTTATTCATTTTTGTCTTTCATGGTAAATTATTTCATATGTGGGTGCCATAAAATCACATTGGGTAACTAACAAACCTATAGAGATAAAAATTAATAATTTCACAATGAATGTTTTTATTTATAAATGATTAATATTCGAGTGTTCTCACTGTTAAAAGCATGATAAATAGATCTGGATTTTAGTTTCCATGAGAATTTAACGAATCATGCTTAAATTATTTTATCAATATTTGGTTAATTAATTATGTAAAATCCATATAATATTAACAAGAATTTAAAAGGAAAAAAATTAATTATATGTATAAAAATTCTTTAATTAAATAATAAATATATATAGACTTCCATTACATAATTTAGAAAAAACTATAGATCAAAATTTTTGGTCTTACCCATGACTTGTTACTTTAATTTGTTATGGAGTTTTAATGATTTTTTTGTTTGACCTAATCTAGTTTTTACCATGGGTTAATCACTATCACGAGACATAGTGTAACAAGAAGGAAAGTGATAAAAAAATATCAGTATAGGATTTTTGGATTGGGGAGTCCACTCAATGGATAAATGAGTTTTCAGTTAATGTTATTGGAAAAATTTTCCTTCCTAAATACATTCAAGTAATTTATACAAGGATTTCATTTGGGTTATGAGAATGGAAATATGGATCCTTTAATATATAATACCTATGTGATAGGATATTTTGAATCCAATAGTGTGGGATATTGTACTTTTTTAAAATAGTTGGAGACTAATAAATAAAATTATTACTTCACATTTTGGGAATAAAGATAAATTATTAAATTATTATTTTATATTTTATAAAAATTCATAAGATAAACCAGAGTAATATTTCAATAATTACTCGACAAAGGCTATACATATACCATTAATAATTTTAAATAGTAGTATGGTTATTTGTACACTACACTATTACTCGGAATTTTTGATTATGTGTTGGAGTCCTATATTCCTATTCATCCTCCTCAATTATCAAGTGACGGTGAGAAGGATACCTATAAGAGTTATGTGCATGGATGCATCCTGGTAACTCAACTCCGAGAATAGGAAAAGTAGATAGAGTGGATTAAGAAAACTTGGATTGTCACAACAATTTCTCGGTTTAAATTTAAATATGGGTACCCGATTAGTGAAAGATATGTTGTGATTATATATGAATATAAAATTTTCCATTTATCTCATATTATTATCCTTTACTTCCAATTATTCTGTATTCATCAATAATTTCAAGTTGAAAACTATGGATAATATTCTTTGGAATGTTTTTAATTTTCTTCACTGGATGAATAAATATTGATGGGATCATGGTTCCTTATTTCTTATAGTGAAAAAGTGAAATACTAGGTTGAAAAGACCTTGACAAGTTCAGTGTTTGTGGTTTCTATACAACATCTCTCAAAGGGACAAAAGATTCAGAGGTATTACTATAATACATTGAGATTTTAGTTTATATTTTATTTTAAAATAACACAATATTTTATGCCATACAACACACACAACCCCAATCATAAATGAACCATCAAATAATATTATCTAAATATGACAGTTTTAACACAATTATTGGGTAGGTGGATATGCACATGAATAATGAAATTATAAAATATATTATAGAAAATGATTTACAAACATATTTAGTCAACTATTGGTATTTATAAGAAATATCAACTTTTTTAAACTATTAGTAATTAATTCCACAAAAATCATAGCCTCATGGCCTCCATCTTCATTTTTTTTCACTAGCTACTATGATCTATCCTTCCTTTGTGTTTTAATTCGGTTGGTCTTCAAAATAAAAGTGGTGAGTTCTAAATCTTTCATATATTCTACCAAGAATCATTTTCACTTTTTTCGGGGTATATAACACTAACCTTGATTTTTTATATAAGTATTATTCTATATTAATTGATCAAGGTTTAATAATGTTACTCATGGATTGTAGTAATTAATTTTTTATTCTAGTTTTTTTTCTAGTTGTCCTTAATATTACTATATTTTACTTGGATATATGTAAATATTTGTAGAATTTGAATGATGACGTGTTTGTTATTGTGTATGTGGTTTGACATTGTTAATGTATGAATGATGCGGGGATTGGTGTATTTAGACATTTTTATAAGGTTCTATCATTCTATGGGGTGGTCTAAGTTTCTAGGAAGGATCTAATTTTCTAGTGACATCTACTCTGATTTTAGAGAAGTTTTGCTACTTGGGTACTATTGAAACAAGGGTTGTCCATACTTCTATTGAAGGAGAGTTTCTTAATTTTTTTCTTGTTCAATAACTTTATTTATCTTCTTTTTATACTTTCACTACTAATATATATTTAATTTTAGTTATTCAGTGGATTAATTTCTTAGATAAATATCTATAGGGGACTTCTTTAGTGATGGGTTTCTCACTAAAATTAACAGTCATTCATTTTTTATATGGAAAACCTAATTTGACTCTATTAGGATTTTTTTACTCACCATTTTTTATTTTTAGCTTTTCACTAACAAGTGTAGTTTGAGAAAATAAATCTTTAAAACAATAAAAATTCATTCCACTTGAGTAATGATTTGAAAAGTGTTACAAAATCTCACTAGTGTCTCAAATTACACTAATTTTATGTGAAAATATATAATTGAGTTGAAATTTTCCAATTAATTAAATTCTTATGACTAGTTGGTCTTGTTTTTTGGAAAATATTTTGGCTAGTTCCCGATTGTTTAATAACTCCTGTTGGAGATCACTAACAATTTATATGAAGTTCAGTTATCCTATAATAAAAACTTTTGTCTACAAAACAATTTAATGCAACCCATTGATATAATGGAACACAATATCATGGTTTTATATATATAATATTTATACAGATATATGGTAGTTTTTTTATTTTATATTATAATTATCATATTGAATAGTGTGTGACTTATGGTTTTATATAAAGGAAAGAATTATAATTCCCTTAAATATATTTTTGATTTAACTTCAATATTATTTCATTGATTTTATAATATGAAATATAATTTTTTTACAGAATGGATAGAATCTGGATATTTGAAAATGATCAAATCTCATGCAATTTTCAAAATAATTTGGAGATATTTTTTAATTTTCCATTCAACAATAATTTATATTGAGGTTAAATACACTTACCATGTTATAATTGTGTTATATGACATTGGTTAAGTCATTAAGAAGTTAAATTACATATAAACAAACATGAATTTCAAAGAAACTACTATGTTTGGTATCAAAATCTGGAGATAAAGTAATCTCAAAATGTTCATGTTTTGAATGAGAGGACTGGATGAGAGAATTTATTATATGAATTGTTTCTCTTTATTCATCATCCTGACAAAGAAATGGTGAAAACCCAAGAATACTTTGATATGAGTACACATTATACATGTAATGAAAATGATGACATTGAAAGGTTAAAAGAAATGAATGATGTGGCCACAACTCTAGTATATCAGTAATGTGGTAAAATAAAAAGTCTAGAATATTTAGTCCAACAATTTCATGGGAAAACTATATATGGGATTTATAATACTTCTATCAATTATATTATTACATTTTTAAATGAGTTACTTCCAGATTATGTAGATATTACCTTGAACCAATATATGTCATGGAAGTTAATTAATGAACTTGGATTTTATAAAATCAAAATTTATGCTTGAATAAAAGATTTTAGATTATTTTGGGAGGAAATTTCTAAAAAAATGGTTGTCTAAAATGTGGAACATCTCTATTGAAGCCAAATTTTTATGGAACACCATCTTGTGTACCACAAAAAGAAATTTGGAACATTCCTTTGATTATGAGAATCCAAAAAAATTTCATGTATGATGAAATATTACTAAATATGTGATGACCTGATACTAATAGAAAGAAGGGTAACAGTGAGTTCGTTCTTCCTGTAGATGAATTATCATGTTAGACATTTGATGCTTGAAATCCTGATTCTGCAGGTGACATGTGTAATGTGAGGTTGGGTTTATCATGTGATGGTTTTAATTAATTTGGAAAGATTATTACTTCTCACAACACATGGGTGGTTTTCATCCACATTTATAATCTTCCACCATGGATATGTATGAAAATAACACTCACTTTCATGATTATACTAATATCTAGACATTCTAAACCTAAAAATGATATAGATGTATGCATGAAACCTTTAAAAAAGTGTTTAAGAATATTTTAATGTGGGTGTGTGCATATATGATGCTTATTATAAATACATAATTCAGATGTGTGCTATGCTTATGTGGATAATAAATGATTTTCCATATTCTACAATGATGTGTGGATAAAGAACAAAGGGAAAATTTTCTTTGTCCAATTTTCATAAATAATTCAAGATATATATGACTGAAATATCATCATAGTTTTAGTTTTATGGGGACATATATGATTCTTCACAATAGATCATCTATATAATAGTAATCATCAATGGTTTGAGAATACCATAGAGGCTGAAAATCCTCTTCATATTATGTTTGGTACTGATGTGGTTAATGAATTGAAATATATCATTTTCCATTTATGAAAGGTTAAATTAAATCTTGAAAGGGGAATAATGTTTCTACTAAATACAATTAAAATTGGAAGAAGAAAATTACATTCTTTGAGTTTCCTTATTGGCCAACCAATTTGTTACATCATTTATTATATGTAATTCACATTGAAAAAAAATGTTAAATGTTCTTTTAAATTATTCTAAATGTCATGGGAAATAAAAAATTATTATTTATGATCTATACTTTACTTTGTAGATTGGGGTATCGTACCAGAATTTAATCCTATGTGTATTAGTGAAAATAAATGGAAATATCTATGTGCTTCTTATATGATGACACCTGTAGAAAAAAATAAATTTTTGGAAGTACTAAATATTATCAAAGTTCCTGATGGATATTCAAGAAACATATCAAAATGGTCAACATAAGAGAGTTGATGATGAAATATTTGAAGACTCATGATTATCACATCCTTCTATATGATTTTATTCCAATATAATTATCCCATATACTATACAGTAATGTTAGGGTGGTAGTTATTTGGTTGTGCAATTTTTATATAGATCTTTGTGCTGATACTTTTTCCTAGTATTTACTTCAAAAAACTCTAGAAGAGGTGTTATTATTTTTGTGTGATTTAGATAAAATGTTTCCTCTATCATTTTTTACAGGCATGATATATCTAACTATCCATATTCTATTAGAAATACTTCCCGGAGGACCTAATGATTTCTATTGGATGTATCCAACTGAAATAAATATGTAAAATTTGAAGTCTTATGTCCATAATAGGAATCATCCTAAATTTTATATCCTAAAAAGCTACTTGGATTAAGAATGTATGGATTTATGTTCAATGTATTTGTCTAATGTGACAATGATATGGAATAGACCAGTGAGAAATGAATAAGATCTATATGAGAAAATTAAACCCAATTTTCCATCACTTCCTGAACTAGGTGAATTCCTGGATCATATATATTGAATACATTCAGCATTGAAGAGTGGGAGATATCACATCACTCAGTTTTGTTTAACTTTGATTTGTTTGATTAATACAATAAGTAAGTAAAATGAACATGTATATGTTATCTCATCCTATGTAATTTTACATATATGTTAAATTATTTCTATTTGTTCTCTAGGAAGCATAAATAAATTATAAATAAAAATCATTATTATTGGTCTTTGAGAAAGAGAGTGCCTTTTCATAGAAAAAGGTTTTCTTTTTTGTTAAAACTGAATGTATATGTATTACTACAATAAATTAATAAAATTAATATTTAGTTAATTTTAATATTCACTGATATTTCAGGTATTGCATTTTCATGCTAACCCTATCTCTAAATAAATACGAGTTTTGAATTTTTTTCCTAATTATGAAGTTCGTGAATTCAAATCAACTCTGATTAGTGGGTAAAAATTGATTACCATAGAATGAGCAATGAACATTATTTTTGGAACCAAGGATATTCATTTTTGGAAATGTATTGTGGTTTCTGTTTTTTTTTTAATCCACACTTGGAGGATCAAGGAGTTTGTATGTAAAGTGATATTAGAGTACAAGATGACTACATTATTGAAGGTGGTGTCATTTCCAAGTGTTTCCCAAATATTTGGGCTCAATAACTAGAGGAAGATATTATCATCGTGAAAGTTTGTTTTATAAAATAAACACTTCATAAATATGGTAATGTTTGGGGATTTATTAAGACTAGGTTTAGAAAATCTTGATCTTCATGAAGGTATAAAGCTTCGTGATTGCATGATGAGTTGACGGTTTTCTCTACGACTATGAGAAGTGGAGAATCAAAAATGCATGATGTGTTGATGATAGTATGCATAACTATAGAAAATATAACTAGATATTTGAGAATGGAAGAGCTTCATGAGGGTGTTTTTCAAGGTTCCCAAAAAATCTGTTGAGGCATAAGATCTTCCCAAAGGGATAATCCTATATATATAAAGCTACCCCAACTTGATTCAACATGAAAATAATTAGAGAAAAGTCTAAATCGCTCTGATTTCATGAAGTCTAAGAGCTTCATGAATTTGGGTTTCTATAGAAGCTTGGGAATCACAAAAGAGTAGTTAAGTATTGAATAATTCCAATGCTTCTAATAAATTGGAGTTTCATGATGACTGGGTATTCCATGATTACTTAGTGAGCATCTCGAATGTAGTTTGTTTCAAGATGTAAGTTTTCATCGTGAAGGTTGTGAGCTTCTTGAATGATAGTATTGAGCTTAGGGTTTAATGGAGTAGTGATTTCTTGTGCATCAACATAAGAGTTTGATGCAACTAGATTTTCATGCTATTCAAATAGAAATACTTAAATTTTAATCTAATAAGTGACCTTCATGTCGATAAACAAAGTGATACTTCATCGAAAGTAGTGAGTTAGGGGGATTCAATGAAATTGTTCTGAGGGTGGTAGATTTCTACCCATAAAATATCATAAAGACTGTGTGCCTGGAAGTGAGTGAATATGTATAAACTTCTGTTTTTCAAAACTAGTGAAGTTTAGTGGATTTTTTATGACTGACACATTGTTGGCGCAAACTCCTTGGAATAGACCTTAGTGGTGAACCAAGTAAAATTAATGTTTTGTCTCTTTTCTTGGGATTGTTTTATTTCTGAATATTTCCATCAGACAAGTTTTATAGGTTCCTACCAATGTGGGAAAGCGATTCATCACTTTTGAAGAAAAAGTTTGACACCCAAATTCTCCCCTCTCCTCTCTGGGTATTCTGGGGTCTTGTAATGATAACAAAACATGATGGTGTTATGGTAACTACCAAAAAAGACTATTATTCCCATGCATTAGATACTAGAAGTCAATTTAAAAATCTATCTTATTTTGGAGTCATTAAGAAAATACTTATATTGGATTATTACTCTCATGGTGAAGTTACTATGATGAAATGAAAGTGGTTTGATTCAATGGTGATACATGGGACATTTATTGATGATTTTAGATTTTGAGTAATAATATGACTTGAAATATTGTTATTGAAGATCCATATATATCTTTATCATTGGAAAAACAATATTTTAATGTGAAAGATCATCTACGAACTAAATTTAGTGTCATTATTGAAGTAATCCCAAGACATATTTTTGCTGATGATGGGGTTGAAATTGACACTCTCACTACCCCCATTATCCCTATAATATTTATTACTTATGATGAATCTAATAGTTTAATTGGTATATTTGATTGTAAACCTAATGTTTTGGTGAGAAATATTTAGAATCATCAATATATATTCTCATTTATTTTAGTTTAGATCAAATAGGGTTGTTTAGGATGGTACTATTCAAAATTATTTATCATTGATTAAAAATATTTTTTGCCAAACTTGATCTTTATGTGAATTTTCAATATATACTGGTAGTAGTGTCCTTTGAGTTTCAATTTTTAATATACAATTGAATTTTTTTAGAACCAAAACAACCACAAAAACTAGAATAATTGAATTGGAAAAAAAAGATGAATTAAAATAAGGCAAATTAAAATAATTAAAATAAAAATTAAAACCAATTAAAAGAATGAACTAACTAAAAATGAAAAAATGACATAACACAAAATGTGAATCAAATGAACTAACACAAAAAATCTGGAAAATGACATAATTAATAGACCAAAATGAACCAAATGACCTAACTAAAACTGAATTAGATCAAATGGAAAATTGAAGACTAAAACTTTGTCATACCCATGCTAAACATGATAATATGAACAAGTTGATTTTTATATGATTGATATTTTATGTTTTTATATTATTCCCTCTAAATATAATTTAATTTTTTATGTCACTACATATCATTTATTTGGTCTGAAAATTGTAATTCCTTAATTAATCCATGTCACCTCTTATTTCTTGTTTTTTTGTAATTATTAGTTAGGAATTTATAATAAAATTCATATTTGTTTTCAAATGTCGGAAATGAAAAACATTGAATATATACACAGTAAGAGGATGTCAAAGAATAATCTCCATATGTGAGAGATGGGAATTCTTCCTATGGTGTCTGTTGTGAGTATTTTATTTCAAATATAAATATTAATAACATATAATGTCATGTGATTAATTTTGTTTTTATCTTTTAATTAATATCCACCACCTAGGGAAGAATTATGCTCGGGTGAACATAGTGGGAGTGATGATCAGCTAGATGATGCAAGGGGTATAGTAATAGTGCTACTCACACTACTCTTCATACCTAATCACACCTTGTCCCTTCAATAGATATATCATCTAGCATACTTTCTTATCCCACAACATCATTAGAGGAACCCGAGATATTTAAGACTCCTATAATTTCTCCATAATTAACATATAATCCACCACGCATTTCCTTTATTCGATGATGGATCCTACTCCCAATTTGAATTATAATTCTCTATACCTGCCTATTATATCTTCTTTTCGTTCTAATTTATTCTCCCCAAACTTCTACATTCATGCTCTTTATACTTATACTACAGAACATTATAATCCCCATGAGTAGACCTTGGACCCCACAACTATCTTACTTGTAACACCCCGAGATTTTATGAAAAATATTCTTTTAATTTCATTAATGTCTTGTGCTACACCAAGATTACCTTGCGCTATACGCAACACCATATTAGCTTGCAGTATACGCAACACTATTCTTGGATCGTGTTACACACAATTTTGATAATAGTAATTCTACACAACATTGAGTATATATATATATATATATATTCAATGTATAAATGAAATATGGTTGGATTCTGTTATACAAAACAACAAAGGATTATTGCACAACACGCAACCCTGACTTGGCTTGCATTACATGCAATCACGACCTTCCTCGATAGCGTGTGTTGTACGCAATACCGGGTTTTACTAAACAACGATATATTATTATAATATTATTATGAACTAGCCGTTATGAATAGTATTAACTAAAATTTGAATTTTATAACATAATTATTCATCTTACACATTTTCTAGAACATGGTATAAGAACAAAATAAATTTTTCGGGTAAAATAAGTATTTTTCAAAAAATGCAGTTTTGCTGCCTTTTGATGGCGCACCCACTTTAAATCTAGTTTTTGACATGTTTATATGTTCAATTTGAAAAAATAAAATTCTTCTTTTGAATCAGGATATAAAAATTTACATTAGATAAAGTTTTGATATTTTTCCGATAACTTTCATATTTTAATGAATAGTAAAAACAAGCTATATTTTAATTAAAAACAACTTTTTTCATCGTAATATCTTATGTGGTTAAATTCTAATATTGAATGGTTATAAATTATAAATAGAATATATTTTTACCATTTAATATAATGTATGTCATTAGCATTTATTTTGCCTTGAATTCGTAGGTTAAATCAATTCAATCTTTTGCAATGTTTTAAAGAAAAACCCGTTTTCTTTCGACAACGGGATTAATTTTAATTTAATTTCTGCATATTTTGTGTATTTAATTTCTAAAAATGGATTCCATATTTGGAATCAGTGGATCCAAATTATGTTAATAAGCTACTTTTTATTTTTGGGCATTGTGAATAGTAACTACAGTAAATTTTATTTACTATAGATAAAGGTAAATCGGGTAATTAAGGGTAAATATAAGATTATAAAATTACCCTAACACTTGAAAAAATCCTATTAGATGGATAAAATTAGACCCATATAACCTAAGGGTCGGATTAGATTCATTTTATGGACTTTTTTCCATGACAATAATTTAATTATTAATAAAACCAAAGAATGTGACAACATGTCAGTTTCTTAAATCTTATAACTATAATAATTTTAATCTAGTGATAAACTTCATGAAACTTCAAACATGAATAGTATCCAGAAAGATAATACAATTATATACATCATAGGAATTTATTTAGAATTTTTATGGGTTAAATAATTATCATTTATTATGACACAAAGATGATGTAGTAATTGTCTTATTAATGAAATATTGACATAATTGATGTTATAAATGCCCAAATAAATGTAATTTGAGACTTTTTATGACTTAAATTAATTTTATAGGTTACTATGACATGTTATTGTTGATTTAAGTAACTTGTTTCTAACTTATCATTCTGTTATAAATTTGATAAAAATCATGTACCAAATAGTGTCAAAATTGACATAAATTAGTTTTTAAAACAAATATTATATTATTAATTGTTATTTTATTACAAAAAATCTAAGGTTCGGCCAAATGACTTAGATAATATTATATATATTGATAATAAACAACTTGGGGTTCGTTTGGCTTGATATAGTAAGTTTATTAACCATATAGTGTAAGAAAACAAAAAGACACGGTAAAAGTTAAATTATTTAACTTAGAGTTAAATCTAATTGATAAGGTTAAAATAATAACCTAAACTTGTCTAAATCCTATTGGATGAGAGTATTTCGACCCATCCCCACTTTAGCTTCTAAATAAGTCCCTTTGGAACCATTATAAACCGAATTTGACCTTAAATATAAAATAATATTTTGAGATTTTCCAAAGGTGCCCCTCTCCTCCCTTATAAAAGGGCACCTCCTCCCCCTCTTCATCACACCACTTTGAGCCTTTAAGCTCGGCCAACCCCTGCCAAAATCTCTTCTCCACTTCCCTAGTATCATCCTTGAGGTCCTGGTCTTCTTCAAAGACCATCCTTAGTTCTTTAAGTGGAGGTTATGTGAAGGCGCGTCAAAAAGAGGTAATATCCATTACCAAACTTTTTCAATTTCTTTCTTCTTCAAATTCTTCTTCTTTAGTTGTTTCGTGATAAAGTAATAACATAAGTATTTATTATATACTGATATGTTATTATAAATATGAAACAACTCTAATTAACCTTCTATCCATCCTATGGAAAAAGGAAATCACCGCGCGTGCGTACGTACGGAATACCGTCTCCACGCCGTGGTGTAATCTATTTTCCGCCACAACCTTAATTGGATGAGTATAATGGTGTAATGAGTAACTATATATTATTATTATAAATTTATATTGATACTGATATAGTATAATTACACTTAAACACAAGTTCACGATCATGAGAACGATATCATCGCTCGTGCGTACGTACGGACTACCGTCTCCACGACGCGATGTGATTCATTCTCCACATTAACAATTCATGAATGATTATAAAGTATATATAATGAATAATAATGAAATATATGACATGTTAAATCTACTGTATTTATGTATATATATATATGTATGTCATCTACTTACTTTCATTCAAGACAATAAGGAAAGGAAAACAGCGTTCATGCGTACGTACGGACTACCGTCTCCATGAACGGTGTGTTTCATTTCATTTATATATCTATTATATATATATATATATACTGAATATATATGATATATAAATCATGTTTTATATTCTTTAAGTAAGTAAATCATTATATAAGTAATAATAATGTCAAGAACAACAAGTCCAAAACACCTACAATAAATGAAACGATTTTACCCAAAACGCTTCTTTAACATGGAATTTACAAAAGAACGGGTAATATAAAGTCATAAGTGAACCATATATGATATCATAACAATGAATATGATTCTTTAATAAGTTAATGACCTTATTTAAATTATTATACAGGAGGTTCAGACACTTACGAAGCAAATCAGACTTAAGGTAAGGGAAATATCACAATCTCATTTTTATCTGAGATTGTTTATACTTTGGAATTTACTGGGGTTTATTTTATCATCCAAATCCATGTTTCCTCAATATGTAATATTATTTCCATCCACATACAATTTTTTACATCCAATTTTACCATTCGGTGAGTTTTTAGTAAAAGATATGAAAGGAATCTTTTGTTGTTTTTCGTACGAGGTACTTTTTTGACTTTTCCGACAAAAGTATGAGAAGAATATTTTCTTTTAACTTATACGACATGAATGGATTTTTAAAAAATTATTTCAAAGAAGCTTCCCTTACAAGTTTTCAAGTTTATTTTTAATCAACTTCTTTTTTTTATAATTGTATGACATGTTAAGAAAGGAAAAGTGTTATTGAAGTAGAAAGGATATTTTCCTCAAGAATGGGGTTCAAGTGTTTTATCAAAATTATTTTCCATCTAAGATAATAAAGGGATATGTTTCTATACCTATTATTACATTGATTTGATTATGTTGGGATGGAATTATTTTTATGAATTCCTTTATCTTATATGAATTGTTTTATGATGTCACGATGTTTAGGATTCCCATTTTTATTACATGGGTTATGCTATGATGTATGATTTATGATTTTGTGGCACACATAAGAATGGTATCATTATGAGATGGGTGGGACCTATATCTCCCTCCAATGCATTGGGTAAATATTTTATATCTCATGAGATAGACATGACTGTAACGGTAGGTTATACCGGTTTAGTGAAACAGGACTGAAACGAGGGTGACTCGGTTTAGAAATGGACTTTGTCCACTAAGATAGTCTTAGCAATGAGTCTTGACTATTAAGATATGATTCTATATTATTATTTGTGTATGCCATAAAGTTTCAGGTTTTAAGTTATGAATATTGGGATATCATTTCACTACTATGATTTATCTCAGGTTATGAAATTATGCTCTCTCTTTTGCAGGTTAAGATTTCCAAAATGTTATGTTCTTATGAATATGATGTGATTGATATTTCTTTTGTTTAACCTTACTGAGCATTTGAGCTCACCCTTTTATGTTTTCTTTTCCCTAGGATATAAAGAAAGGTTTTAGGTAAGAAAAAAAGAAGAAGATCTTTATGGGAGATGTTGAAGATCTTTCACCATGATTAGAAGATTACGTTCCGAGTTTCCAAAGACACTAAACTATTACGGTCCTTGTGTGTCTTTTTTTGTTATGTATTAAGTTTTCCACAAAATTAATGTAATGTCAATGTATGTCAAGCTTCGGGTCTCAACAGTTGGTATCAGAGGAAAGATTTAGTCAACCTTTGAAAATTAGGATGCGAGAACGTTAGTGAGATCCCTAGAGATATTTCTATGGTATGTCTAGGGATGTCTCTAAGGATAAGTATACGTATTGGATATAGTCCTAGAACTATGGTAACGATATTAGATTAAACCAAAGATGTTAGATATTGAAGTTACTCCTCCTTTATTATGATTTTTTCCTCTCACACTATTCTTTTTGGGTTTTAGAAAATGGCTGGAAACAAGATGATTCACGATAATGGAGGATATGAGGGACAATGTAATGATATTCTTCATGAGAAACCAAATGAAATTGGATTTGGAATTCCAAACATAATTATTATGCCGAATCAGCAATCTCATAATATGATCAATAAAGTAAAATTTTGTAAGTTTCCTGACTCGGATAACAAGAGAAAGATGGAGTTTCATGATGATCATAGAGGAAAGAAAGTTCAATTTCCCTTATGTAAATCATGTGGGAAGAGGCATCAAGGAGAATGTTTCAAAGGAACTGGAAGATGCTTTGGGTGTGGAAAAGAAGGACACAAAGCTAGTAAGTGCAAAGGAAAAGGTTCAATTAACACCAAGGATGAGGATAATGGTATTTCTATGACATCAACAATGGTTAAATGTTTTAAATGTGGAATGTACGGGCATTATGCAAACCAATTCCCTAAGGGAAAGTCTCATGAAGAGAATCAGTATGGTCGTATGGGTAGTATTTATGTGGATGATGATGAAGAGACTACAAATGATATGTGAGATGAAATAATTGTTGAAGCTCGGTCAATGGTTTAAGAATTTAGTGGAATGATTACATATTTATCATGTGTAATGTTGTATAAGTAATATCATGGTATATGGAATAAAGAGACATCTAAAGATTGTTACACTGTTGTCTTTCCTTGAGTTTTGAAAGTGTATGATTAATTTTACCAGTATCCATGAAAGGTTATTCAGATATTTTTGGAATGTAGATGATATGCGCATAATGAAGGGATAAGGAGAAAATTAAATGTTTGATAGTATTCATTAGCTCATGACTGATATAAGGAGAAGGTTATATCATGGTTTGAGTATATAGAATTTTGAGGATTTTTGGTATGTGGAAAGTGTTAACGTTTAACTACATTCATGTTTTCACTAAGGTTCAATGGGAATTCAAGAGAATACATGATTAAGGCCTTTGAATGTTTAGAATGTGACCAACAAGACATATCTTATGATATATGGGGATCAACGATGATATTAAATCTCTGGTAATAGTTTTCACTATATTATGAGAGTGGACTGAAGTATTATGGATAAGCTTAAAGATTAAAATGGATTATGTTGGACATAAGTTAGTATTGTTTAAGGATAGAATTTTTTTTGATATTATTGATGGGATGTTATAGTAATATAGTTTTAGAAAAAGGACAACCTGCAAGACGAGCGATAGCCCATCGCGTCGGACAAGGCTGTGGGAATCGAACCCACAACCGAAGTGAGACTGACCTTTATCGCCTACCACTGGACTACAAAAAGTCCCTGTTTAGTAGAAACTAGTTTTATTATATTAAAGAGTATGATATATGAAGTATAAGTCCATTTTAGGAACTATATAAGATTAATCTCACTATAGATGGACTTATGTATTTTTTTGTCAACTTTTCTAACCTTTTGTTTGAGACAGATGGAATGACCCATCATTCTATCACATGATCTGCTAACACATCACGAATGACATATTCAACTTCATTTATTTAAGAGATGAAGTGGAAATTGTCCAAAGAATGAAAAACGGTGAGACTATACCAAAATCACGAAAGTATTTCTTCTAATTCAAATTTCATCAACTTTAGGGAAATGATCTTGAAAACCAAAAATGTTTTCCTAGTTCCCTTATATCCGATTAATCAGATGGTACCTTAGATTATCACAAATCTATAGCTTTCTGATTGTTGGCTTTTTCATAGCCATGTTCTCTACCACTCTCCATCAGAACTTGATGGTCAGATTTTTCTTCCATATCCATATTTTCACCTATGTTCTCCTATGTGGAAACCCATTGATGAGTTAATTTGGGTAACCATTACATTTCATACTTTAGTTTTTAAAGCCATGTTTTGATATTCCTTTTTTAAATGTGGGTTTCTATTAAACAAACTTTCGAGAAGTAAACCATTTACAACCCCGACGAATTTCGAGGGAGAAATTCATTTTAAGGGGGGTAGAATGTAACACCCCGAGATTTTATGAAAAATATTCTTTTAATTTCATTAATTTCTTGTGCTACACCAAGATTACCTTGCGCTATATGCAACACCGTATTAGCTTGCAGTATACGCAACACTATTCTTGGATCGTGTTACACACAATTTTGATAATAGTTACTCTACGCAACATTGAGTATATATATATATATATATATTCAATGTATAAATGAAATATGGTTGGATTCTGTTATACAAAAAAACGAAGGATTCTTGCACAACACGCAACCCTGACTTGGCTTGCATTACATGAAATCGTGACCTTCCTCGATAGCGTGTGTTGTACGCAATACTGGGTTTTACTAAACAACGATATATTATTATAATATTATTATGAACTAGCCGTTATGAATAGTATTAACTAAATTTTGAATTTTATAACATTATTATTCATCTTACACATTTTCTAGAACATGGTATAAGAACAAAATAAATTTTTCGGGTAAAATAAGTATTTTTCAAAAAATGCATTTTTGACGCCTTTTGATGGCGCACCCAATTTAAATCTAGTTTTGACATGTTTATATTTTCAATTTGACAAAATAAAATTCTTCTTTTGAACCAGCATATAAAAATTTACATTAGATAAAGTTTTGATATTTTTTCGATAACTTTCATATTTTAATGAATAGTAAAAACACACTATATTTTAATTAAAAACAAGTTTTTTCATCGCAATATATTATGTGGTTAAATTATAATATTTAATGGTTTTAAAGTATAAATAGAATATATTTTTACCATTTAATATAATTTATGTCGTTAGCATTTATTTTACCTTGAATTCGTAGGTTAAATCAATTCAATCTTTTGCAATGTTTTAAAGAAAAATCCGTTTTATTTCGACAACGGGATTAATTTTAATTTAATTTCTGAATATTTTGTGTATTGAATTTGGAAAAATGGATTAAATATTTGGAATCAGTGGGTCCAAATTATGTTAATAAGCTACTTTTTATTTTTGGGCACTGTGAATAGTAAATACGGTAAATTTTATTTACTATAGTTAAAGCTAAATCGGGTAATTAAGGGTAAATATAAGATTATAAAATTACCCTAACACTTGGAAAAATCCTATTGGATGGATAAAAGTATACCCATATAACCTAAGGGTCGGATTAGATTCATTTAATGGACTTTGTTCCATGAAAATAATTTAATTATTATTAAAACCAAAGAATGTGACAACATGTCACTTTCTTAAATCGTATAAGTATAATAATTTTAATCTAGTGATAAACTTCATGAAACTTCAAACATGAATAGTATCCGGAAATCTAATACAATTATCTACATCATATGAATTTATTTATAATTTTTAGGGATTAAATAATTATCATTTATTATGTCACAAAGATGATGCAGTAATTGTCTTATTAATGAAATATTGACATAATTGATGTTATAAATGCCCAGATAAATGTAATTTGAGACTTTTTATGACTTAAATTAATTTTCTAGGTTACTATGACATGTTATTGTTTATTTAAGTAACTTGGTTCTAACTTATCATTCTGTTATAAATTTCATAAAAATCATGTACCAAATAGTGTCAAAATTGACATAAATTAGTTTTTAAAACAAATATTATATTATTAACTGTTATTTTATTCCTAAAAATATAAGGTTCGGCCAAATGACATAGATAAGATTATATATATTAATAATAAACAACTTGGGGTTCGTTTTCCTTGATATAGAATGTTTATTAACCATATAGTGTAAGAAAACAAAAAGACACGGTAAAAGTTAAATTATTTAACTTAGAGTTAAATCTAATTGATAAGGTTAAAATAATATCCTAAACTTGTTTAAATCCTATTGGATGAGATTATTTAGACCCATAACCACTTTATCTTCGAAATAATACCCTTTGGAACCATTATAAACCGAATTTGACCTTAAATATAAAATAATATTTTGAGATTTTCCAAAGGTGCCCCTCTCCTCCCTTATAAAAGGGAACCTCCTCCCCCTCTTCCTCACACCACTTTGAGCCTTCAAGCTCGACCAAACCCTGCCAAAATCTCTTCTCCACTTCCCTAGTATCATACTAGAGGTCCTTGTCTTCTTCAAAGACCATCCTTAGTTCTTTAAGTGGAGTTTAAGTGAAGGCGCGTCAAAGAGGTAATATCCATTACCAATCTTTTTCAATTTCTTTCTTCTTCAACTTCTTCTTCTTTTGTTGTTTAATGATAAAGTAATAACATAAGTATTTATTATATACTGATATGATATTATAAATATGAAACAACTCTAATTAACCTTCTATCCATCCTACGGAAAAAGGAAATCACCGCGCGTGCGTACGTACGGAATACCGTCTCCATGCCGTGGTGTAATCTATTTTCCGCCACAACCTTAATTGGATGGGTATAATGGTGTAATGAGTAACTATATATGATTATTATAAAGTGATATTGATACTGAAATAGTATACATACACTTCAACACAAGTTCACAATCATGAGAACGATATCATCGCTCGTGCGTACGTACGGACTACCGTCTCCACGACACGATGAGATTCATTCTCCACATTAACCATTCATGAATGATTATAAAGTATATATAATGAATAATAATGAAATATGTGACATGTTAAATCTACTGGATTTATGTATATATATATATGTATGTCATCTACTTACTTCCATTCAAGACAATAAGGAAAGGAAAACAGCGTTCATGCGTACGTACGGACTACCGTCTCCATGAACGATGTGTTTCATTTCATTTATATATATATTATATATATATATACTTAATATATATGATATATAAATCATGTTTTATATTCTGTAAGTAAGTAAATCATGATATAAGTAATAATAATGTCAAGAACAACAAGTCCAAAACACCTATGATAAATGAAACGATTTTACCCAAAACACTTCTTTAACATGGAATTTACAAAAGAACGGGTAATATAAAGTCATAAGTGAACCATATATGATATCATAAAAATGAATATGATTCTGTAATAAGTTAATGACATTATTTAAATCATTATACAGGAGGTTAGGACACTTACGAAGCAAATCAGACTTAAGGTAAGGGAAATATCACAATCTCATTTTTATCCGAGATTGTTTATACTTTGGAATTTACTAGGGTGTATTTTATCATCCAAATCCATGTTTCCTCAATATGTAATATTATTTCCATCCACATACAATTTTTTACATCCAATTTTACCCTTCGGTGAGTTTTTAGTAAAAGATATGAAAGGAATTTTTTGTCATTTTTCGTACGAGGTACTTTTTTGACTTTTCCGACAAAAGTACGAGAAGAATGTTTTCTTTTAACTTATACGACATGAATGGATTTTTAAAACATTATTTTCAAGAAGATTACCTCAAAAGTTTTCAAGTTTATTTTTAATCAACTTCTTTTAGTTTATAATTGTATGACATGTTAAGAAAGGAAAAGTGTTTTTGAAGTAGAAAGGAAATTTTCCTCAAGAATGGAGTTCAAGTGTTTTATCAAAATTATTTTCCATCTAACATAATAAAGGGATATGTTTCTATCCCTATTATTACATTGATTTGATTATGTTAGGATGGAATTATTTTTATGAATTCCTTTATCTTATATGAATTGTTTTATGATGTCACGATGTTTAAGATTCCCATTTTTATTACATGGGTTATGTTAGGATGTATGATTTATGATTTTGTGGAACACATAAGAATGGTATCATTATGAGATGGGTGGGACCTATATCTCCCTCCAATGCATTGGGTAAAGATTTTATATCTCATGAGATAGAAATGGATGGAACGGTAGGTTATACCAGTTCAGTGAAACAGGACTGAAACGAGGGTGACTCGGTTCAGAAATGGACTTTGTCCACTAAGATAGTCTTGGCAATGAGTCTTGACTAATAAGATATGATTATCTATTATTATGTGTGTATGCCACAAAGTTTCATGTTTTAAGTTATGATTATTGGGATTTCATTTCACCACTATGATTTATCCCATGTTATGAAATTATGCTCTCTCTTTTGCAGGTTAAGATTTCCAAAATGTTATGTTCTTATGAATATGATGTGATTGATATTTCTTTTGTTTACCCTTCCTGAGCATTTGAGCTCACCCTTTTATGTTTTCTTTTACCCATGATATAATGAATGTTTTTAGGTAAGAAAAAAAGAATATCTTTATGGGAGATGTTGAAGATCTTTCATCATGATTAGAAGATTACGTTCCAAGTTTCCAAAGACACTAAACTGTTACGGTACTTGTGTGTCTTTTTTTGTTATGTATTAAGTATTCCGCAAATGTAATGTAATGTCCATGTATGTCAAGCTTCAGGTCTCTACAGTACTTTTTGAAGATCCTTTAAATCTTAGGGATCTAACAGTACCCACTGATTGTCATGGATCATGTATATTTTTAGAACCCCAGTAATTCTTTTGACTATATTTTTATCATTATAAGATGTGTTGATATAATATTTAGTTTTATTTCATAGCTGGATCTACTACTATGTGGTGTGGGCATACATGGATGTGTGAGGTGTGGAAGCACCACTCATAGCTGATTGTTGAGTACAATGAGTATAATAAAATTATTGGAATACAGAGTGAGAATGTTGGTGTTTTATGGTGATGCTTTCTAAATACTTTGACATCATTCTCATCAGACCAGACTCCTAGAGACACCTTCAAAATGAAGCAAAGGATAATGCTTGGAAATAAATATGGTTACGAAATTTCAATAGATTTAATGTTATATTATTATTGTATTTATATAAATTAATATTTTGGTATTATCTTAGTTATAATTTTCCCGATGGTGAGGTTGTGAGGACTACATAGCTCGTGGAATTAGGTGAGTTGTATAGAGCATATAATAATGAGTTGTATAGTGGCTGGGTTGCTAGAGTCGGAATGAATTTAGAGTTCATAACTATATTGAATTAGTTTCCAATATCACATTATTGGGAAATTATTTCTCATTATAAGAGTACCGAGTTTAAGGTATTAATAATATTTGAGGTTTTTGAATATTTTTTTTTCTGATTTACATATTAATTTATTTTTTATTATTTGGAATTATTTTTTAAGAAGCATCAGAAAGAAAAAAAGGATGCTATAAAATACCACCACACTTTGGGGAAAACTATGATATCATAACATGATAAGAGACTAGTATTTAAAATTAAATACATTATAGATCCATTTAATTATGATAGTTTTTTTAATTAATACTTTATAAAAATATATTTCTAACTATTAAAATATGTTCAATAAAATTGTCATGTAACCTACATAGTCTATCCAGTAAAAGTAAAATAAACTCATTTCCTTTAAGTCACTCAATAAAAATGTTGTGGGTATTTCATATTCATTCTATTTGGTTATATAAATCCTATTCAAAAGCTATAAAATTATCATATAAATTATTTATAAACTATTTTAAAATAATCTAAAAAAATTAAAAAACTTGTTAAGATCATATTTTTAATAATTTATATGGTTATTAAAAATATATTATCATAGTTAATAATTAGAAATAAATTTTTTCATGTGTCCCCAATAATTCTATAATATTATTTTAAATGAAAAACCATTAAAATTATATCTTAATAGATGGTCAAAATAATATTCATTTATTTAAATTGTTATATAGTACGATAAGCTCATTTTTTTGTGAAATTAGTTAATTATAGAATATATGATCAATTGTTATCTAACTATAATATATTCTATTAAAATGATCTATTAAACGATCAATTTTACCTAAAATATTCAATAAAAATTAGGAAAATATAATATAAAATGAATAAAATACAATTATATAATAATCACTCAGTTTTAGATCATAGAGGAAAATACTTTTTTACTTCCAATACATGTGTTTTATATAGAAGGTATAATAAAATATTTCCATATTTTATAATAAATTATTTCACAATTCATCTATAACAGTCTTCAATATAGATAAATAAATTATAATCACCTACTTTCAGGAACATAGTCTCACAAAATATATTCAGCTCTTAAAGAAGAACGTGTTCTATTCCTTCAATCAATATTTTTTTTATGATATTTGAAATTATAATTTGTCTTATTATTTTTTGATCATTTAAAAAATATTATTAATCACTTTAACCCTACTCTAAAAAAATTTATATAAAAAAATTAATTAATCAATATTTTAATTTTTTCTATATAATCTTCAAACTCATATCATGTGAAACAATACCATGATACCAAATTAAAATCAACTCAAATAAAAGAATTAATTGATAACAATTATGAATAATATCATGTTTCAAAAAACTTCATCTTGGTTCCCTCATAAATAAACATTTATGATCTCCCCATCGATTAAATAATTTTAGTTTTAAATTTTATTCAATTTTTTTTGTTTTGAAACAAGTCTTAATGTTATATCAATTGAAATACATAATATTGTATTTTAATAAAAGCATTAGTAGATGTAAGATTTCCCTTGATCTAATACCTAATTTCCTTAGTGGTTTTCATTATCTTTACAATAATATTAGATTTAGAGAAAGATCAAAATATTCTTTTAGGTAATAATTAATAGTAATACTATACATTTTAGTAAAATCCCAAAATATGATTTTGTGGCCATAAAATTATGTACATGGTGTTTTATATCTTTTTTATGATTTATTATATTTCTATTCTATATTATCATTGATTTCATTAATGTTTTCTTGGTTTTATACATAAAATGATTACTAAAAATAATGATCATTTTGAATTTTAGAACTGAACTTCCACCTATAAAGGATTTTTTTTGAAGGTGGGATGAGCTAGTTATTTTTTTAAATTGTTTATGGTATATTTACTTAAGGATGGATTCATTATATTCTCATTCTATAATTCCAAATGTGATCTTATTTGATTGAAATTATTATTAGAGACTCATTTTTATTTTTAAAGGTATTACTTGATATCCTTTTTCTTAGGGGAGAGTCTCTACCTAAATTCTTTCCCTTATACGTTTTTGTTGAAACTTTCTATTATAACACATTATCCTTGTGACCATATGTGAAAAAATCACAAAAATATACATAAAACCTATTGTTTTCAAGTATTTTAATAATTTAGATTTGTTTAATGGACAGTATTCCTTATTATTATTATTTTTATCATTTTTTCAAATTTTATGGCCTTATAATAAATGGATTATAAAACATTGTCATCATATTATAACAAATTAAGACTTAGGATTATTTTAATTTATAGTTTCTAAAGTCCTAAATTCATTCCCTCTTAGTAATTATTTACTTATTATTATTATTTTTACTCATATATTTAGTGTATGAAGTCCTATATTTCCCATGGGGTGAGGCCATTGAAAGATTAAATACTTTACTAATTTCAATGTATATTAAATCATTATATACATATATTTTGAATCCTTTGATCTCTTTATTAAATTATATTGAAAAAATTTATCTTTGAGGATATTTAATATTTCTTTAACACACTAAATGTTTCATCGTAGGTCTTAAATTAAATTATTTTTTAATCATATTTTACACAAAACTCCTCATTATTCTTATTTAAAATATTTTATTATTTTGAACCCATTATTATGATTAAATAAATATATTTATTACTTCTATAAGTTCTTTAATCCTTAGAGTATTTATATTCAAACAATACAATTTATTACACCTCGCGTATTAATTTATTAGTGATATTTTTATACATCTCTTCATTATAAAATAAAATTTCCTTAATGTTTTCTACCTCTATATGTTGTTTTTCATTGTAATCCTATGAATAAAATATAAATTTACTTATAGAATCATTTCTATATTTAATTAATAATATAATTTTAGTTTTTATATTTCTTCCTAATTTTTTGGAGTTCCCCTTCACATCCTCATTTATACACTATAACATTCATCCATATTCTCATAACATAACAAGATGAATGGTGATATTTTCTTGATGATTTACATTTGATTGCATCATTATTTCAACATGATCATAACGTTAAAAAATTATTATAGAATCAACCTCACAAATTATGATTTCTATATCTCATGTGTTGTTCTTAATAATTTTCATGCTCTAAGAATTATCCTTTAACTTGAATTAATCCCAATTTGTATTTTTTGTACTAATAATTTTATAATTATATTCAAAATTCTCCATTAAATATACTTATGAAAAACCAATAAATAAATTTTAAAAATTCACTTCATTACGCAAAATAAAATTGTCACATATTAAAAAAATTCTCTTAATAAATTATTAAAGATGAATATTTCATGAAAATTTAAATCCATGATCAATATTATTTTTGTAATAGACTCAAAAACACAATGAAATTAATATTTAATCAGGAATTAATAAGATTAAGTAGACAAAAAATTATGGTGTTGGTTAAGAAAAAATTATTTTGATATAATTAGGTAATTTTGATACAAATTTAGATTCTTCTGTAATATAGAAAAAAATTACTATTGTCCATACATTTGATACTAATTTTTGTGTTGTAGGATGAACTAATTTATACCCATTAGAACACCCAATATCAGACTTATTTTTATTCCAAGGGAAACCACAATAAAGGCATAATCCTATTCCCTTAATGAAAGTATTATGATGGTATCATCTATGGGTAAATATTGGTGATTTTCCTTCGATACATTTGTAATTATTCTCAAGGATTATACATTCAATACATTAATATAATCAACTAGAAGTCTCAAGTTAATTTCCCCTGAAATCCTTCATGTTTTTATTTATTTTAATATCTACAAAAAACGGCTTAGAATATTTTAAATAATTCCAATAACTTAATTAAATGAACTATTAAAGAAAAAAATTATGGATAAAACTTTCATAAATTTTGAAAAAAATAGTTTACTCAAACATAACCATTAATGAAATCACAATAATCTTAGATGATGTAGGAACTTTCATATTTAATATTATACAAGTTGTTTATAATTATGACATAGATTATAAATCAACATAGTGAATATTATATGAGATAATGAATTATTTACTTGAATGTATGATACTTTTAACTAATCATATATCAACAGTTGTACAAACAATTTAATTTTATGTGAGTCCCTTGCCATATTTATACACTTACATCACATTTGGAAAGCCTTATGTTGAATTTTAATAAATCCAATTATTATTACATAACTCTATTTTTAAAATAAATATTGAAATATTGTTAGTTTATTTCTCAGTTTACTCTTCCATAACATGTTAGGTCATTAACCTAATCGTATACTACCTCTAAAAAGTTAACTTTAATCTTATATAGATCCATAATCTATTCCCATAGAGGATTAAACAAATCCAAATTCCTCAAAACTTCTAAAAACACCACTAAATCTTTCCAAAATGTTTTGATAAACACTGACCTATGTTTGTAAATCAATGTAATTGAAAATATTATTGTTTTTTTAGAATAATATTAACTACAAAGTTCATTTTCATTTTAGGTTACTCTTATAAGCAATTTTCATGATATATTTTCCTAAAAAAATTAATTTCCATTGGTTATCTTCATTTTCACTATGAGAATCATTCCTAGAAACTCTTTTAATAATGTTTTTTTACATTCAATGTCATTTTAGAGGGTGGTATTGAATATTGATGGATGTCTACCTGGAGAATTGTTTTCCCTCATGTAGAAAGAAGAAATATGGAATTGAGGTAAAAGAACAAACATAATAATAGATTGTAAGTTTTACTTTGAAAATTTGAAATTTTAAAATCTAATTTTGTAACTAATTAGTTCATTTATAATTGTAGCACACTTATTTGGAGGCCCTTGATGAGCAGGAAGATGAAAACATTGGGCCAAATGATTATTTTCACCATGTATTAGGAGATGAGCACCATGGGAGAGTATTATGTCAACTAATTAATAATATTATCCCCACTACATATTGGACCACTTTAGGTTCTAGTTCTGGTAGCACCAAGTTGGAAATAACTCATGTAGAGGTAGTAAATTCTCATATAGGGGCAGCTGAAGGGAAAAAGTTTCCAAGAAGGGGTGTGAATGCATTAAAATTTTTAATGAGAAATTTATGAAGGTTATGGTAGCATTATGTCCATCACTTTCACTAGATACAATTGTAGTTTTTGATACATACATGTTGAAGATGAATTCATTATATAATTCATTGGGAGATAGTGGTGATGGTCTTAGTGGTGTTTGGGGTGATGACATTCCTAGATATGATAATGGTGATGGTGATTATGAGGATGATGATGAAAATGCTGATGATGAAGAAGATTTTTATGATGATGATGATGGTGATGAGGGGGGAATGATCCTTTACACTTTTTACCATTATATATGACATATTATGTTTAAGAATTGAATATGAATACATATTTGCGCTATTTTAAATGTGTATTATCACTGGTTGAATGCATTAATTAGTTTCTTGAATTTTATATATTAGTTGTAGTGTTTTGAGTGTATGTGTTTTGGTGTTTGAAGCTGTTTTGGATACTAGTAGTTTGAAAGCACATATGTTTTCATGTTTTAGGCCAAGGTAGGTGAGTTAGGGGTAGCCAATTTAGGTGAAGACTATACCAAAAGTTTAAAACCATTGGTATAACCTATACCAAAGGTTTTAATAAATCGTTGGTAAAGAGTTAAGTTAGAAAATAGTGTACCAAAGGGCTAAAAAACTGTTAGTATTAGTCTACACCAACAGTTTTCATCAAATCATTAGATTAATGGGACCCTAGGTGACTTATATCATCGGTTTACTAAAAATCGTTGGTATAGGTCTATACCCACAGTAGTATAGCCAATAGTTTAGGGAACTATTGTTATTGGTTATACCAATGGTTCTGTAGTCTATACCAATGGTTAAAAACCATTGGTGAAGGTCCTTTTTTCAGAAGTGGTTTTAGGTAATAAAAATAATTAATTTAATCAATATTGTTAACATTCATCTATATTTTGTAACTTTGAAATGAATAATAATAAATTCACTCTATGAATTAAAAATATTGGTATTCTAAAAATGGTTTTAGGCATTTTATATGTGGATAATTAGAATTATTTTTTAACAATTTTAAAAATTGTATTTAAAAAATAAAAAATAATTTTATAAATAATAAAATAAAAATTAACTTATGATGAATCTAAATAAATTTTTCGAAAGGTTTTATTTTTGGGTGAATAGTGAAAAATACTGATTTTGATGAAAACTGACATTTATTATCATTAAATCAAGTAGTTTAAAACCACAATATATTATAGATTTTGTTTTTAATTAAAATAATATCCATTTTATTAAGCATAGTCTAATGATTTCTATAGTAATCAAAATTGTATATTTTTGTTTTCATACATTCATTTTTATGCTTAGAAACTCATTTTTCGATAAACTATTTTCTATTCCAATTGCATACATGTATTAAAATAAATATATACCAATTATGGGAATTTAATGTTTACAAATTTATTTAATATTTATAATTATTTAGTTAATTTTTTTAAAATAGTTCCATTTTATTTTTAGTCATACTAAATGTTAATCATGCTAATATCTTATCACCAAGATAATGGGTAAAATAACATAATTATTTTTAAAACTATGGAATAATGTCTCAAAATCAGCCAAAAATCTCCTTTAATTTATTTTAGAAGATGAATTATTCCATAAACATCCTAAATTTAAAAATTTAGAAATTTTTTACCACTTGTATTTGATTATGACCTCTATATTATTTAAAGTTAATAAAAATTAAAAAATGTCACACTCTCTATTTTTATATATATAATAAGTTTTTCATAGGGATAAAAAAAATATTAACATTTATAAATGGTTATTTTAAATATGAATAAATTATTTTTTATGATAGTAATTTATTTATAATTTTTATAAATAGTATATTTTTCATGAACTCTTACACAACGCCGAATCAACCCTTGTGCAAGCAGTAGAAAAATCAAATAAATCATTTTAAAAACACTAAAAATAATATATTTTGGATTAATTATGGTTACCCATGAATTTAATTGATAATTATAATGTATTTTTTATGGTTAAAGAGTTTATATTCTAATCCATTGTTATCTTGCTATCTTTAAAGTCAATATATGTGAATAGAACTGAAAATGACCTTAAATGGTATTTAATGTTTAAAAAATATTTTTAAATCATAATAAATTCATAAAATTCTATCATTAATAAAGTTAATGGAAAATTTTATATCATATATTTAATGGTTAATTTATGTTCCACTTTACTTTTAAAATTACTTTCATGGCTTTTAAAGAGTGAAAAATATGTTACAATGGTTGAGGTTAAACCGGGTCAATGACGGGGGTTAAACCAAAAGGTACTATTTAAAATAGAAAATAAACTTGTCTAAAATTGATTTCTTAACTTAATTTGTAACATATACATCTTATATTTTAATAAAAGGTTTTTTTGATCCATTTTAAAAGAGTTATAATCATATTATATGTTAATATTTCACTATTTTCAAGTTTTCCACTCACCACACTTATAAAGGAGAACCTCTTATCCAATCGTATTAACAAATGTTGATCCACTTTTCTAGACCTATAGCCACATAAATACATTCCTGGATTATTCACCTATATACTATAGTTTTTTTCATTCCCTAATACTCTCTATGAAGGAATAAGGTGAAAGTTAAAGGAGGATTCCAAAGCAGAGCTATAACTCTTAAACGAGTTATTTCATTTTATTTATTCTTAAACATAATTTAATTTTATCCTAAATATAATGATATAATCATAAGTATCTACCATATATATAAATATTATTATTTTTATGGAACAACCATTATTCTTCTACTTTTCCATCCTATGGATAATGAAAAAATTGCCCATGCGTACATATGACCTACCATCTCCATTTAGTAGTGTAAATTATTTTTAATCATCACTTTACTTAGATGTTTATAGATATGAAATTAATGAATATATATGATATTTAGGACATAATTTTATGTAAATATAATATATAATCTACCTCCATATCCTACCATCCATAGGGAAATCATAACTTCGTTCGTGTGTACCTGTGGTTTACAACCTCTATAAAGCAATGTGATTCATTTTTCTACTATCAATATGCATGGATGATTATAAAATTGTATATAATTAATAAATACTATATCAATATATTATTAAAACTCCATATATTTTTTTAACTATTTAATAACACCTTTAACCTTGGATAATATACAGAAGTAATTTCATAGAAATTAACCAAACAACCTTAAGTGGTCAATGTAAGCACGAACTATTCAATTAATGGTTTTAAAATTCTTATAAAATGACCTTGAAAAATGTAATATCGATGAAAATTTTATTAATAAAGTATTTAAAAATTAAAAATTAATAATATAAGTGGATAAAACATGTATGACTAAGAAGAGACCTAGGGTAATGGATTTTCATTACAATATTATTTTATTTCGATATTGTTTATATTCAGATTTACATGAGGAAAATTATGTGATCTTAATATCTTTAACCCCAAATATTTATTCTCCTCTAGTTATATTTGGGTTTTACATGTTTATCTTCCATTTAATTTTTTTGGGATCGAGAATCAATATGTAAGTTATATATAAGGGACACCGAACTTATTTTTTTTTTCAATTGATAATATTTGTCTTCCATATCTATGTTTTTCAAATTATTATAAAGAAGTTTTTAAATATACATTATTTTTTTCAAAATTAAGACTTTAATTACCTTTTAAACTTTTTAAATTTTTTCAAAAGGAATCTTTCTTAATGTTTTTCAAACAATATATTTTCATAACTTTTTACAAAAGTGTGAAAGGAATATTCTCTTGTAACATTTATGATGTGAAAATATTTTCCAAAAATATAAATCATTATTTTATTTGAAGATTCAGTTTCAAATTTTCATGGTAAATTTAAAAGAAAGATTTTTTCTCAATATTTTGGGAATTTTTATTTAAAATTTTATCAAAGGGAAAATGTATTATTTTCATAAAGGAATGATTTTATTAGAAATGGTTTATAACTTTTTTTCTATAACAATTTTGAAAAATATTTAGGGAAAGTTATTTTTAATGTTTTGTTTCCATTATCATCTATAATTGTGAAGAGAGTTTACTTCATTAAATAACTTAATTTATATAAATTTATGGTTTTATTCCATCATCTTATGATTTTTTATTGTGTGGTTATTAACATTCTCATGATCATATTCCCTATCACAATCCATCATTACATTGGACATAATTTTATCATCGTATCCATATTTTATGTATCATGGATTTATATGAAATCACTTCAAACACATTGATATTTCTTTAATTTTATACCATTTCTATATACAATATATGTTAAAGTAATATTATTAAGAATGTTATTTCATTGATTGGGTAAATATTCCATATTCTTGATTCAATATGAATAAATGTTTATTTATAAGGAATTTTGAGAATGAATTTTATTGATAATTCAATATATGAGTAATACATGAAAAAAAAGTGATAGTTATGTCTCAATTATAGATATACCCTCAATGCATGGATAGGTCTCATGAGACAAAATTGGTGGCCACATTAGTTTGGTAATTAGTTTGTACATACCCATACAATGAAAGTGTTTTGGATGAGCCCTTGAGGGTAATATTTATGATATATTGGTCAAGGAATTGATTTCAATATCATTAATGTCTATATTTATGAATTTTCTTTTTTTAGTATTAACTTTTAATTATATATGTGATTTCTATCTTTATATTATCCATGGATGTACTTTCAAATCAATTTTTTGTTTGAATTACTTGTGTTTTGATTATCCACTCTTCCATATTATTTTTTCATTATTTACTAATTATAATTTACACTATGCAAAAATATTACTAAGATTATGAGATCACTACTTTTTTTTTCCATTTGGTAATATATAAATAAGGAATATTTGAATGATATTCAAGGTGGAAATAAAATTTTCATGTTATGTTTTATTTTTCCAGTGTAATACATAAATCAAGCATGATTCAGGTTTACAAAGTTTGATAAAATGATCAATACTTAATGGTGTGATTCCTTATATATTATTGTAAATATAATAAGTAAGAACTGGCTTTGGGTTATTAGAGTTGGGGATACTAAAATTAAAGTGAAAATGAGGCTATTTTATTCTCATGTGACTTGGAAGGTCATTAGTGGGAGAATTTCTATAGATTGAAGATGAAGATATTAGTAGCTTCTACTTTGGGTATATTCATCACAACATGTGATATTTTTTTCCACTTATTGGGTGTTAAATACATACTTATATTCAAAAACAGTAAACAAGGATGTTTTAAAACATCCCAATAAGTAATGTGAATTCAACCATTATTTGAGAAAAGGGTGATTCATATATTAGCAGTAAGAATCAAGAAATTAATTATTCATAGTGTATTAATTTTTTTATATAAATTGTTTAATTTTAAGATAAACCAAAAAATTTATCTTAGTGTCTAATCAGATATACAGATACGTTTGTTTAAATAAATGTTTTTATGGTACTTCATACTTTACTATTTACTTAATATTTGAATTGGGGATATCAAATATTGATAATAAATGATGAATATAGGATAGAAGGCTCATACCGAGTCATGGAAAGATAAATTTAGAAATAAATGTGATCCAAAAAGCTTCAAGATATACTTTAACTAAATAGCATGAAGTATTCTCAAGTGAAGTTAAAGGTAAATTAATGTACTTTATATGATCCTTTTAAGATATTTTAGGAATATAAATTGAAGTAATGAATTCACTTTTTAAGAAGATATAAGATCCACCATATGGGATTATTGAAGTATATTTTAACAAAATATTCATCAATAAATTGAATACTTAATAAATGTTATCATATAATCACATTACCTTATTCACATCATATATATTGATATAGTACAAGGATATTCTTTGAAGAGTCATTTATGTATTTTATGTATTCTGTAGTCATTCAAGACATGTCTTTCAAATAATAGTGTAACAACTAACCACATGACAACTATATTGACTAATGGATGTCATTAAAGTTACAATATGGTGGTAGACCATTACATTATTGCCTAAAGTGTTGACATGATCCTTTTTTTAAAGTTGGTTATAGAAAAAATTGTAAATCAAAAGAAACAAAATGTTTATTCTGGTTAATTATCATATTGTAACTCAGGATAATTACATCCCAAAGATAGAAAATTATTGTTTAATACCGATTATACTTCTATAAAGAAATCAAATCTATTTGGAGATAGTGGAATAAATCTATACATAAAAGAAATATAGGCTCTATATGAATTTTAGTTGGTATAGGAGTGTCAAACTCCCAAATTCATTTTGGGTGGAATTGTTCTAGAGACACATATTGTGTAAGAAATTTAAAACCATAGAAGTGGTTTTATATTAACCTATATAGATGATATATTATTTGATATGAATAATGAATCCTATATGGATAATTAAGCCTCAATGATCTATGATTGAAATTTTTTATGAATTTAAAGATGGATTCCATGACCAAAATCCAGTTCCATATTTTGGATGTTTTTCTAGTTGATGTAAAACAACCCAAACTTTTCATATATAGATATTACGTATTAATCAATGAATATTTGATATATTTTAAAAATAAACACCCAAATACCAAAAAGGTTTAGTGTCTTTAGAGAATAAATACAAAATCTTATTTTTTTAATGAAATATATTAAACATTGGCCAAAAAGATCTTCCCATATAGTACCCTTCTTAAAAAAACCCTACTTAAAACCTATCTTTGTCAGTTGGGGAAAGGAAACATAATAAATAGTGAAGTTAGATTCTTTGTAAGTGTAAAAAAGGTATCAATGATCACTTAAATGTGACATGAGTACAAGGTAAAGAGAACACGAGCATAACATTTGTAAATCTATAACCATCATATCAAAGATCATAATCTTGAATCATGGCATAAATCTTGGCATTTTATACAACATGAATTATAAAGGAATTTAAGTACATGAGACATGAGGGCATAACATTGGCATAAGACATAATTTTATGGAATATAAATAATCATATAAAATCATTTGCTTAGTCATTGGTCACTAATAATAATATCATATTGGATTTGGTTCACTCCTCATTACATTATATCCTGATTCAAGGTTCACTCCCAAGACTATCATAGTGGATAAAGTTTCTTACTGAGTTGAGTTCACTTTCTCTTACAGTCATTATTTACTAATGAGATATCTATCTTTACCAATTTAATTTTAGGGATGTAAAATTCTAGGACCACCCTTCACATAATCATAATACATTTATATGTGTGCCACACGATCATAAATAATTCATTATATATCATAATCCATATATTGGAAATGGGTTTAATAAATATTTCAACAATTCACCATAACATAACCCATGGAAAAAACGAGTTTCAAAAACATATCAACACTATAATCACAAAACATCAAGAGAAATAATAAGTGTGGAATAATTAGACCATATCTGTAGTAAATCATAAGTAACATCAAATGATGTTATCATAAATAAAAAAATTTATTTAAACAATTTACAGAATATTTCATGAGGAAAATACCCGTTTCGATTTAAAATAACTTCATTAAAATATTAAATTTTTTAAAATAATGTAGAAAAAAATATAATTTAAAATAAAAGTGAAATATGTAAAATAAGCTTTAATGTATTGAGTAGAAATGAATTCAGTAAATTATAATCATACAATGTATATAAAAAAAGATTGCTTTCACATTTTTGGTAAAAATTCAAAAGTAACTCATTTAGAGAAGGAAAAGAAGGTCCCATTTAGATTTTTTAAATTAAATCATGGATAAAAAAATTTAAAAATCATTATATATTCATAAAAACATTCTTTAAAACATTTTAAATAAGACATGGACATGAAAAAAAATTCGACCAAAGAGGAAATAAGGTCTATTTTTATTAAAAATATTTTCTCAAACATTGTAAGTAAAAAAGAATGGGAAATGATAATATTAATTGAAAATTACATTAATAATTAAAGGATAATAAATTTTATTTGATTATAGATAGTTATATCATGAAATTTAATCATAAAATACTTAATCATAAATAATCTCAGTAAATAATGTTATTGTAACGTAAAAACATTACTTATTTGGTAATCTTCGAATCAAAACCTCAAAAAAGATAGAAACATAGATTTATATGTATATACCAATAATTTTAGTGAAAATAATCTTAAAATACATTAATGGGTAGTATACACACTATATAAAATAAATAAGTGGTTAATATTGTACGTGTCTCACATAAATAAAAGTGAGATGAAAATATGTTACCTCAAGTTTTAATTACTTAAAAAGAACTCTAAATTTATTTATAATAAATTTAAATTTATTAAAGTTATATAATAAAATAATTTAAATACTTATAAAAACTTTTATTACCCAATTATAACATTTTAACACCCATTTATTAATATATTCTTTTGAAAATCGTCATTTTCATGTGTTAACTGTTTCATTTTTCATGATAGTTTCAGTTCGGTAGTTCCAATACTTAAACATTGATCATGGTTTAAAAATATATATAATTTTATTCATGATATAAATATCATATATATATATATATATTCACTATATAAATATTTATAATCATCTATAAAATGTAGAGATAGAAAAAATGATTCACCGCATTCATGGAGATGGTAATCCAATCATATGCATGAAATTTGTTTTGAATTTTCAATAGATAGAAAGAAAGAATGAAAAATAATAATTTATCTTCAAATAATCCTTATTATATCATAAATATATATATATTCACTAACTATATCTTTATTACCATCATTTAAAAATGAAAACTAAAAATAAATCACATTGGTTCACAGAGGTGGTAGTCCACTAATATGTATAAGTGACATTTTCATTTTCTAACTAAATGGAAGGTAAAAAAGAAGATATAATATTATAGTTATAAAAGAATAATTATATCACAAATATAATATATAAACATTAAAAACATCATAATAACAATACATGAATGACAGTGAAGGAAAATGAATTGTATCCCTACGTGGATGTGGTAGTCCATACGTACGCATGAGTGATAATTTTAGTTCTCATTTGATGAAAAAGCGGGTGAATAATTGTGTTTAAATAATCATAATAAAATTTAATTATATTTATTATAATTAATTTATTATTTTATGATGAATACCAAAAATATATATGAGTTAGAAGAATAAATAATTTGAAAGAGGTTTGGTAGGAGGTTTACCACACCTTCAGTTGGCCTCCTTTGGATCCTTTATTGAAGACCCATGGAATAGTCTTTTAAGAAGACCGGAACCTCTAATTAAAGTGTAGTAAATTTTAGAATATAATTTGGTAGGGTTTATTTGAGATAATGTTTTGAATGTGTTGTAAAGAAGAGAAATGTAGGGTGACCTTTTATAAGTTGGGGAGAGAACACAATTAGAATTTCTTAAAATATTAAAATATCATAATGTAATACTTAAGAAAAATGATTAAAAATATATTTATAATAAAATTATGGATAGTATGAGGAATAAATATATCCATAAAATAGTATTTAGACAAGTTTAATGGGAAAACATTTCCAAATATCTTGGTTTAACACCCAATAATCTTGTTTTAACCTTAACTGTTGTGATTTTTTTTAGTTTTTTACTATTAATTATAAATAAATAAAATTGGAATAATTAAAAAATAAAAAAATTAAAATTAAAAATATGGAACATACTTTATCAAATTAAATTAAAAAAAGTGGAAGAATTAAATTTAATATTAAACCCACAAAAAGCGATGAAAGCAGTTTTTTGTGAAAAAATATTTTCTTTTGTATAAAAATTTATTATACCAAAATACAACATAAAATTAATTCTAAGGATATTAATTTGATTATTGAAAATATAAATGAGCTAATTTTTCTTTTAAAACCATTTTAAAACAAAATATAACTTTGTAAATGCTTTAATTGAAACACATTTTTCGAAAAAAATCAGTATTTTCACTATTCATTGAAAAATTAATCTTTTTAGAAAATTATCAAAATCTAAATCTAAGATAATTTTAACATTTAGATTTCTAAAATTAAGTTAAGTTTTAAAATAAATTTTTTGAAATTGGTAGAAATTAATTATATTATTTTCTCTCAAAAAGCAATAAAAACCATTTTTATCGAAAAATGTATTTTTGAAGAATATAATGACTTTACTAAAAATATAGTTATTATTTATCAATATATTTGTAACATCCCAGATAAATTGAGAAATATGAAATTTTCATAATTATTAATATTTATGAATCAAATATTAATTTTACTTTAAAGGGGATGCTATGTTCGATGGCGTACCCGATAAGCAACAACGTGTTTTTTTGAAATCTTTTGTTGCACACTAATAATATAATAATATTATTTTAAATGGTAGTTAACACATAACTGTTTTATTGGCCGGAATGAATAGAACTAAATAAAATATTATTATACAAGTTTGTTAAATGTTTTTACATTTATTCAATAAATTTTAGAATCCTTACCTTAGGTAGAAGGCACTTAAAGTTAACCATTTGCTTCAAACCAAAGGGAGATAACCGATTTAATGGTAATGTATTCTTTTAAGTTCTTTTATTTTATTTTACTTCTCCAACCCCCTAAAATCTTTTTATTCATTTCTTTAATAACAACACCAGTATCATAAATATACTAGGTTTTTGTTATTAGAAGGTTTCAAACTACACTTACACACATCTCCGTCTAATTGGTAAAGAACATACTGTTTCTGTGGATGACGAACTACTGCCTCATGAAATGATGATTATTCAAATATCTCCAACTTCCTCTCATGGTGTCCATTATGATGGAACTATATTTATATATGATATATATTATTTTTATATTGTTTATATGCTTCTGTATTTTTCATTTATATAATACCTTTATGGTTTCTATAGTAGATAAATACAATAATCTCATTTGAGGAAGTACAGATTACCACCCTCTTAAAGTGATATGAATCATTCATGCCTTACACGGAACATATAAAGGATAGAGTAAATGAAATTATATATGATACTATACCAAAATTATAATATACCTATGTATCATTATGTTTTCATTCCACTAAATATGAAATATAAATGAAAGTAGCGTTTATGCGGACGTACGACTTACCGTCTCCATGAATGGTGCATTTCATTTCTTATCTCCAAATGTTATGTACTATTATAAATAAATATATTTACTGGATATATATGATATATATGATATCTAAATCATGAATATAATTCTAGAGATGATGGAATTTTGACCACATAAACAACTTGTAATTATAAGAAGTTCATTTTTTACTAAAGTACCAAATATTGACAAAACAACCATTGTTAACTTAAATGATTACATAATGTTTATAACATGGAAATAAGTGATATAAAAGGAATAATAAACTTTAAATAGGTTCTTAAGAAAGTAGAAATTAACTTTAGTATTTTATTCAGGAGATTAAAGAATGATCGAGTCAAGTCGGACATGAGGTAAGGGACTTCGTATCAATCTCCTTTCATTGAGGAATATTTTGTTTTAATACATAACTTTCTTTTATAAGATGTATAAAAACCATTGAATTTTCATTTCATTCAAAGGAAATCTTTTTCTAGAAAGCGTTTTACTAAAAGACAAAAAAAATGATGTTAATTTTTAGTGTAAGTGGTGACAACGATTTTTATGCCACCACGAGTATTATTTGATCTTTGTATTCCCTCACAAGCCATAATGTTTTTAAAAGGAAAATAAATACCATATACACTTTTATGTATTTTGGTATTGAAAATGATTTTGATAATGGATTTGTTATGTCAATATATTTAAGTGATATATTTTTATTGAAATGTGGAAAAGTTTTCTTTCCTTTATATTTGTTGTATGTGTTATGATTTTGTAATGGTACTTGGACATTTGACGGGTGGTTACATGGTAAACCAAATGATGGGTGGTCCTATGATAAACCAAGACAGATGGTTGCGTTATAACCTCCAATTCATCGGCTATGGAAGTCGGCCGTATGGCTATTTCATTTAGTGATATGCGTGGAAGTCGACCGTATGGTTATTCCATTTAAGTATGTTTATGTACCAAGTTACCTTTTTATGTTATGTGTTATTTATATGGGGTTTATGGTAATATTTTGGTCAAAAATGGTAAGCAATGATCTTTTATTCAGTGAAGAGTATTTACTACTTCATATAGGTGAAAAGAATTACTTATGATAAAATATTCATGGTTTACTTTTTGTTTTTAAAAACTAACAATTTTCCTTCTTTGCGTATCCCTTAATGATATTTTTATGTTCATCCCTAGTTTTTGAAATGTTTTTCATAGGACATAAAGTGGAATAGGGTCAAGGATGGGATCAAGGAAAATTCATGTTGTCTAAAACATGGAACTAGACATGACTCTTTTTTTTCAAAAAAATTTATATTTGTGAAAAAAATGGAAACTGAGTAGATATGTCTGCATGTAATATTCAAGTTGTTATGTATATGTTATCACCTAATTCTCTAAATATCTAAGCCAGAAAAGTTCCTCATTTTGAATTATTAACATAATTCTTGAATATGCAATGTTTTAAGGTAGGGTCCTTATAGTTGGTATCAGAGGCCGGTTTAGATAACTTTAGGAGTTAGAATATAGTTAAATTAATGTCCATAAATAAATTTATGTTAAGATTGAAATGATATAGCATTTACATATTACCATGTTGCTTCGCCTAAGATATCTCTTTGTTCAGAATGGTTTTCCGCAGAGGAAACAAGACAACTATGTTGGGATGACATCAGGAGGAAGACAACCTTCCAAATTAGCAACCTGAGATGTTTAGAATCAGAACTGAATAGTTTTTTTTCAGTGATGGAATAATTGACTCAGGCTATAAATAGTGCTGGTATCCATGCATAGTATTAGCTAGATCAACCACATAAGAACATGTCAGTAGTGGAGCATTTCATGAGGCAACATCCCCCATCATTCAGAGGATCATTTGACCCTGTGCTAGCTGAATGGTGGATTAAAGCACTGGATAAATTTTTTGATGTCATGGGGTGTTCAGAACATAAAAAGGTTAGTCTCACCGTTTAATGTTTTGAAGGTGAAGTTGATCAGTGGTGGTCGATGGTGAAAAATTTTAGGGATAGTGAGAAGATTGATGCTCTTTATTGGGATGAATTCAAAGGTATGTTTCTTGAGAAATATTTTCCTAAGGTGGGTTGACTTAGGATGGAATTTTTTTTTTTGAATTAAGGTAATAGGATGACTCAGGGGCTACTTACAAAGGAAATCTCACTCGACTGGCAATGTATGCTAGAAATTTCATCTGAGATCTTGATAATTAGATAAATTGATTTTACTGAGGACTAAAGCCACGATATCAAAGTGCATTAGCCTCTCATGAGTTAAAAAGTTATGAAAACTTGTTCTATGTGTGGAGAATGTAGAAATAGAGTTTTAAAATGATCAGGTGTTCTTTGACAAACAACAGAATAAGAAACCCAGTTAGTAAGAAAAGGGAAAGAATTCATCAAAGAAGCCTGGAGGTAAGAAAACTAAATATTCTTCTTGTGAGAAGTGTGGTAAAAAGAATCCTGGAGAATTTTTATCAATGTATAGAAAGTGATTCTGGTGTGGTAAGTCTGGTCATATTTCTTGCAATTGTAAGAAAGATGATCAAGCAGGAAATGAAAAGCCAGCGATAAGATGTTTTAAGTGCGATGAAATGGGTCATTATGAAAATGAGTGTCTGGTGAAGAACTCAACTAAGGTAAAGCAACCAGACTACAAGCAGAAAGGGGTGCTGAAGTCCTTTTCAACTACTTGAGTAGATGTTGGGTCATCAAATGAAGTAGTAGTAGGTACACTATTTGTTTGTTCAGTTTATGCCAATGTGTTGTTTGATTTAGGGTCTACACATTCGTTCATTTCTGATAATATTTCTAGTAAATTGGGAATTACATCTCAAGATATGAATCCTAAACTTATGTTAAAAACACATGGAGAAAATGTTGAGACAAATAGAAATTATAAGAACCTTCCTATCCTTGTGTGCGTAAAGAATCTACATGAAAACCTTATTTTTTTTCCTCTAATAGAGTTTGATGTTATTTTGGGCAAAGATTGGTTGTCTGTTTATCATGATAAGATTGACTACAGAGCTAAAGAGGTTTCTTTTAAAAAAGATTTTCTATTTGTGTACAAGAATGAACCCTTACTTTTGATAACATATTAGGAAGCTGAGAAACTAGTAAAAGATGGAAACAAATGTTATCTTTCCCATATCATTGAAAACAAATGAACTATTCATATTAATGATGTACTAGTTGTAAATGAGTATCTTGATGTTTTTCCTGATTATTTTCCTGGTATTATACCTGACCATGAAGTTGAATTTACAGTTGACTTAGTTCCTGATACTAAGCCAATTTCAAAACCCCCTTATCAAATGACTCAAATTGAACTTTTATAGTTAAAGAAGCAATTGCAGGAGTTATTAGATAAAGGTTTCATTCAACCTAGCACATCACCATGGGGTGCTCCTGTCATGTTTGTTAAAAAGAAATATGGTTCAATGAGACTTTGCATTGATTATATAGCATTGAATAACATCACTGTTAAAAACAAGTATCCTTTGCCTCATATCAATGATTTTTTGATCACCTCTAGAGAGCTCAGTATTTTTTGAAGATTGACTTGTGGTTGGGGTAACATCAGTTGAAATTAATGGAAGAAGACATTCTGGAGACTGTGTTTCATACTAGATATTGCAATTATGAATTTTTAGTTACGCCTTTTGGGTTAACTAATGCACTTGTTGTATTCATGTATCTTATGAATAGAATTTTACGTGAGTTTTTGGATAATTTTGTTGTTGTGTTCATTGATGATATTTTGGTTGATTCTAAAAGAAAATAGAAACATGAAATTCATTTAAGGGTTTCCTTGAAAACTTTTAAAAAAATAAGTAGTATGAGAAATTCAGCAAGTGAGAGTTTTGGTTACAACAAATTTCTTTCTTTGTTCACATTGTTTCAAAAAAATGGCTTAACTGTTAATCCTGCAAAAACAAAAGTTGTTGAAGAATGGCCAAGACCCGGAAATATAACTGAGATCCATAGTTTTCTTGGTTTGATATGTTATTACCGGTGGTTTGTTGATAATTTGTCATGGTTATCTAGTCCAATGACAAAGTTAACTCGAAAAGGTGTTAAGTTCATTTGGACAAAAGAATTTGATGATTATTTTCAGGAATTGAAAAGAATATTGGTGAATTCCCTAGTTTTGGCACTACCTTCCAGAGATGGTGAGTTTGTTATTTACATTGATACTTTGTTGAATTTACATGGTTTTTCCTTATGCAGAATGATCAGGTAATTGCTTATCCTTCACGTTAGTTGAAACCTCATGAGTTAAATTACCCTACACATGATTTGGAATTAGCTGCAATTTTTTTCTTTAAAAATTGGGAGTCATCATTTTTATGGAGTAAAATTTGAAATAGATACTAACCACAAAAGTTTAAAGTATATATTCACTCAAAAATAATTGAACATGGGACAGAGGATATGGTTGGAATTAATCAAGGATTATAATTGTACGATACTTTACCATCCTGGAAAAGCAAATAAAGTGGATGATGATTTGAGTCAAAAAATTAATTCTTCATTAACCATGCTAAGTTTGGAACGAGATCCCTTGGTTTTTGATTTGATGAACTTTGGCATAGAAGCTTTTGGTGAAGAAAATTATTCTGTTTCATTTTAGGTGTCAGTGAGGTCATCTCTATCAGACAGAATTAACCAAGCACATAGGAAAGACAATGAGTTTCAGAAAAAGGTAGAGTTGGGTCAGAAGGGTATGTTTCCTAATTTTAACTTTGATAATTATTGCGTTTTGAGGTTTGGGAAGATATTATGTGTGCCTCGTGATTCACAGTTGAAGAATGTGTTGTTATATGAAGCTCATAGTTCTCCGTTTTCAGTTCATCATGGCAGTACTAAGATGTACAAATATAAGGCCCCGACCTTAAACCTTACTTAATATTGAATTAAATGAATAATTCACATTGAGGATCTTTTCCTGTTTAGAGTTTTAGAGAATTAGGACATAACTATTACATCTCAAAAGACTACAAAGTAGAATCATCTACTAAGTTTCCATAAAATAAAAACTCTTAAAAAGAAACATGTCTAGTTCCATGTTTTAGGTAGCATGAATTTCCCTTGATCCCATCCATGACCCTATTCCACGTTAAGTCCTGCGAACAACATTTCAAAAAACTTGGGATGAGCATAAAAAGCTCAGTAAGGGTTATAAAAAATATGGAAAGGAAACATGAGTTCATATATATATAAGAATGAAATCATACTTTACCCATAAAACATAGGTATATCAAATCCTAAATAAATCATAGAAATCAGAAGGCATAAAAGGTAACTTGAGGCATTCATAACATTCTTACGTAGGGATTAACCCTCTTGGTTACGTTTGGAATAACCACCACAATATATTCCCTAAATCTCTTCGGAGAACCCTTAACGTTTCACTCCTTTGCGTTACCCAATGCGTTGGAGAGCTATATCGGGTTCACCCGCCCTTAGTTTGTCACGGAACCACCCGTCTTCCTAACAATTCCCAAGTACCATAACATAATCTTATCACATAAAACATGTATAAAGGAAACATAACATTTCCACCTTTCAATAACAAGATATCAATACAACACATTGATATAAAAACATTATGAAAACCATTTTCAATACCAAAATAAAGGAAATGTAAAAAATGGTATTTATTTTTCTTTTAAAAAGAAGGTATGGTTTGTAGAGGATGTTGAACCTCAAATAATGGTCACTGCGGCAGAGAAGTCGTTGTCACCGCATACGTACGACAAAAACATTCCCTTTTTTCGTTTAGTTAAACAATTTGTATAAAAAGATTCCTTTCGGATAAATGTATAAGTCAAAGGGGTTTATACACCGTATAAAAGAAGGTTCTGTATAAAACAAAATATGCCTTAATGAAAGAAGATTGAGACGAAGTCACATACAAAGACGATATCCTTGGATTAAGGATAAATCAATTACATAATTATGTGTGCCAAAATAATACACCAAATATAAGTGGATATTAAGTGTAAAATAATCAGAGGTTATTCACACATATTCATAGAACGACATATTCAAGGAGTACAAGCTTATCCCAAAAAAATCAAAATTGGGTTAAGAAGTTCCCTTGCAAAAATTTGACAGCCTAACAGCGTCACTACAAAATTCAGAAAATCAGTTGATGAGAGCGTGAATGGTATCTCATCATTGGACATAGACTTTACATCAATAAGGATATAGAAGAACATATCCCAACATAATAAGATTTAAATTGAAAGACATAACAAAAGAAGTCTTTTAATAAGAGGAGGGTGAAAGGTTCCCTTACCGATTTGGGCAACTTTCGAAACGTACACCCCATGAAAGAAGGGTCATACAACATTGATGTAAATACTCATAAACGAAAGTATATTACACAAAGAGTAGAATAATGGATATTAAATACACCAATCAAAGGAAATTGTGGAAAATGTAGCATAAATCTCACCGGAATAAAAGTGAGATGAAAAATCCCTTACGAAAACTCGGCAGCCTAACGGCGCCACATAAAATTTCCAAAAATGGATTGATGAGATCAAATAGGGTCTCTCATCCTATTACAATAAAATGTAATGCAAGAGAAATATAAAAGAACATCCCCCATCATAACAAAGATGAGTTTAAAAGAAGTGACATAAAGGAGGGTACTTGAAAAGAAGGAGAGAGGTTAGATCTCTTACGAAAATTCAGCAGCCTAACGGCGCCACTCAAAACTTCCAAAATGGACTGATGAGAGAGAATAGGGTCTCTCATCATATGAACATAAAAATTATAGTAAGAGTAATATAAAATAACATCCCAATCAGAAGAAATATGATCTTAAAAGGAATGACATAAAAGAGTGTGCTTAAAAAGAAGGAGAGGAGTAGGATCCCTTACCTCGGGTCCGACTTGACTCGATCGTTCTTTAATCTCCTTAAAATCGGGTAACTCCCTTTGGTTTGAGCTCAAAGACTTCCTTGGGAAGACATCTGCACAAAGTGAGGCTTCAAGGAGTAAGAGAGGGAAATGGAGAGACAAAATGGGTAGGGGTTGGCCGAGCCAAAGGCTTTGGAAGTGTGGGTAAGGAGGTAGAGGTGGGGGCCTTTTATAAGAGGAGAGGAGGGGCACTTTTGGAATGTAAAGAAATGTTACTTTATTTGAAAATGAGTTTTGGATTTAAAGGGTCCCACATTGATATAATTCTAGGATAAGGTGATAAGGTTTCTAAATCCACCCATCCAATTGGTTTTGGACATGTGTAGGTCTTATATTTTACATTATCTTTCCATTTTATTTAAATCGTTAAATAATGAGGTTATCGCTGCATCATCATGATGTCATAAATAATTTAATTTATTTAATGTCTAAAAATCTTAAAAAAACTATAATGATGTAGGAAATCTTTTTATATTTCCAATGACTATTTATAATCAAATATCTGACTTGTATAACCCCATTTAAAAATTGTTTTAGTAAAACATCTCATTTTTGTGTTATTTTTACTTTAACATTAAATAAAAAGTTATTTATGTCATTTCCCAACCAAAGTGGCTCCATGGGGTCCCCAAGTTGACCCATCACTTTTCTTGGTCGGCCATGACACATCCAATGAGGGTAGGACATGTGTCTAGGCCATTTCATTTTATTAAAATATTATTCTTACCTTAAACTACACTAATTACCTCTAATTGCGATTAAAAACTTAATAAGTTACTATTCACCAAAAAATTATTTTAATCCCATTGAATCACATTTTACTTCTTAATGAAAACCATGTATGTCAGATTTTTGAAATTCAAAACACAAAGATGGCAAAATTTCATTTAAACAGAAAATCAGTTTTTATAAGTACCACTTAGTGGTTTCACTATTCATCAAAAATTAAAGTTTTTCAAAAAATTACCAAAAATTCACCCTAAGCTATATTTGATATTCCGAATTCAAAAATGATTTCTATTTTACAAAATTCAAAACATATAAGTTGTATTAATTAATTTAATATTTAATTCCCGCTGTCAAAACAAATAGCATGTTTTTAGGAAACAAAATGTATCAAAAGATTGACACTAGTTTAAGTCCGATTTCAAAGTGAAATTAATTCCAACGACCACTATTGGATTAAATGGTAAAAATATATTCTAAATTCACTTTAAAACCAATTTAAAAGATAATCTAATCATATAAATAAATTAGATTAAAAGAGGTTTTGAATTAAAATACAGAATTTTTCACTATTCATTAAAAATTGAACTTTATTGGAAAAATACCAAAAATTTACACAAAGTAAATTTTGATGTCCCGATTCTAAAGAAGAATTTTATTTTGTCAAAGATAACACATAAAATTGTCAAAAAGTGGATTTAAAAGAGTTTCTCCATTAAAAGGCGGTTAATTGACCTTTTAAATAATATTAGAATGTTTACGCTTAAAATTGGATTCTTTTGCATTTTTAATCCTCTAAAATTTATTGTAAAAAGTAAAAATATTTGAACAAACATATATAATCATTTTGTAGTTAGTTCTATTCATTCCTGCCATTACAACGTCTAGGCGTTAACTACTATTTAAAATAATATTATTTTATTATTAGAGTACAATGTAAGATTCCCAAGAAACTCGTTGTTGCGTATTGGGTACGCCATTGAGCATAGAATCCCCTTTAAAGTAATATTAATATTTTATTCACAAATATGGATAAATATAAAGATGTCATATTCTTTATTTACCTGGGGTGTTACATCCTTCCCCCCTTTTGGGAATTGCGTCCTCACAATTTTAAAATTGGTCTTGGAAACATCCTTGAATGTCCCACATCGGAACAAGAGTTGGTAAAACAATCACTTTAAAATAAAGAAAGATAAGTACAAAGGTCACCCGAGTTAACCCATACTAGGATTCCATGTATGAAAATATGGACATGGAGGAAAAAACAAAGGGTCATGTTCTGATGGAGAGTGATAGAAAACTTGTTTAGGAGAAAGTTAACCACAAGAAAATCGCAAACTTGTGATGGGTTAACGGTATTCGATTCCCCAGTAGGAAAAGTTAATAGACAATATTTTTGTTTTAAGTTACTTTTTATTGAGTAATTTATTCATAAGGAAACATAATCACCTATCATTTTGACTTTCAAATATTACACAAACTCATATTTTCTCCAAAAGGCGATTATTTAGGAAGACTTGTTCACATTAAAAGTATTATAACAAACTTATAGAGAATCACCTAATCCACAAAAGAGAACTATATACTTCCCATGTCTTTAGACCAAAACCAAAACCAAAAAGTCTCGTACAAGATCACATAATCCAGAAAAGGATAACCCCTTATAAAAAGAAAATCTATTCTTAATCTCCAAAATTTGTCCAACAAAACCCAAAGTTCAACGAGGACAATTCGATAATAAATTTGTCCATAAAATTATTCAAAGTAAACAAAACTAAGATTGAAACCCAAATATCTGAGGGATTTAGTCACATATTCTTCAAAGTTAAATCGTATCATTTATCTCCAAACAACATCAGTTGCACTTAATGTCTTGTATTGAAAAGTAATTAACCTAATCACATATCCTCCATGATAGGTTAATAAATATCCATAGATAACCCAAAATCAACTTACTCTTAATTAATAAAATCATCTAACTAAAAAAATCTGTCAAACTAACCAGGGACTACACGTAGTCCAGTGGTAGGCGATAAATACTAGTCGCACTTTGGTTGTGGGTTTGATTCCCGCAGCTTTGTCCGACGCGATGGGTTGTCACACGGTCTGTGTGTTGTCCTTTTTCCAAAACTATATAATTCATAAAACATTACCCAAAACGAGATAAAATCTTCAAAAATAACCATAACATAATTTAACCTCAATTTTATCTCATGTCTTTCACTTCCATCATAACATTTAATAACCCATAATTACCTTCAAAGTAAGGATCATATAAACTCTAATGGTTACCTTTATAATTATTACCTGAACTTCCACATCGATTGGTTATCTCTTACATGATGAATTACAGATCATACCAAGGTTCAAGTGGTTTATCATGACTCCTTGAGAGTTGGTTTAGAACAACCACGAGTTTCCTCATTGAATCCCCCATTTTTTCTAGTATCTTAATCAGAGAACCACCACAGTTTCCTTCAAACCTGTTGTCTCTTTGGTGCCTGCTAGATCTATCCATTCACTAAAAACAGAAATGTGAGTGTGAGTATATCAACCAAACCATCATGTACTAATGAGGAAGGTAAACACTAAGATATACTTAATTATTCACTTTATCTAAAACTTGGACTCTTTCTGAAATCCTAACCATTATGGTATTGTCACCTATGCTTAGAGGATACCCTAACCTCTAAAGTTATCTAAACTAACCTTTGATACCAACTATAAGGCCCCGACCTTAAACCTTACTTAATATTGAATTAAATGAATAATTCACATTGAGGATCTTTTCAGGTTTAGAGTTTTAGAGAATTAGGACATAACTATTACATCTCAAAAGACTACAAAGTAGAATCATCTACTAAGTTTCCATAAAATAAAAACTCTTAAAAAGAAACATTTCTAGTTCCATGTTTTAGGTAGAATGACTTTCCCTTGATCCCATCCATGACCCTATTCCACGTTAATTCCTGTGAACAACATTTCAAAAAACTTGGGATGAGCATAAAAAGCTCAGTAAGGGTTATAAAAAATATGGAAAGGAAACATGAGTTCATATATACATAAGAATGAAATAATACTTTACCCATAAAACATAGGAATATCAAATACTGAATAAATCATAGAAATCAGAAGACATAAAAGGTAACTTGAGGCATTCATAAGATTCTTACGTAGGGAGTAACCCTCTTGGTTACGTTTGGAATAACCACCACAGTATATTCCCTAAATCTCTTCGGAGAAACCTTAACGTTTCACTCCTTCGCGTTACCAAATACATTGGAGAGATATATCGGGCTCACCTGCCCTTAGTTTGTCACAAAACCACCCGTCTTCATAACAATTCCCAAGTACCATAACATAATCTTATCACATAAAACATGTATAAAGGAAACATAACATTTCCACCTTTCAATAACAAGATATCAATACAATACATTGATATAAAAACATTATGAAAACCATTTTCAATACCAAAATAAAAGAAATGTAAAACATGGTATTTATTTTTCTTTTAAAAAGAAGGTATGGCTTGTAGAGGAAACTGAACCTCAAATAATGGTCACGACGGCGGAGAAGTCGTTGTCGCCGCATACGTACGACAAAAACATTCCCTTTTGTCATTTAGTAAAACACTTTGTATAAAAATATTCCTTTCGGATAAACGTAGAAGTCAAAGGGGTTTATACACCGTATAAAAGAAGGTTGTGTATAAAACAAAATATGCCTCAATGAAAGGAGATTGAGACGAAGTCCCATACAAAGATGATATCCTTGGATTAAGGATAAATCAATTACATAATTATGTGTGAAAAACTAATACACCAAATATAAGTGGATATTAAGTGTAAAAAAATCTTAGGTTATTCAAACACATTCATAGAACGACATATACATGGAGTACAAGCTTATCCCAAAAAAATCAAAATTGGGTTAAGAAGTTCCCTTGCAAAAATTTGGCAGCCTAACGACGTCACTACAAAATTCAGAAAATCAGTTGATGAGAGAGTGAATGGTATCTCATCACTTGAACATAGACTTTACATCAATAAGGATATATAAGAACATATCCCAACATAATAAGATGTAAATTAAAAGACATAACAAAAGAAGTCTTTTAACAAGAGGAGGGTGAAAGGTTCCCTTACCGATTTGGGAAACTTTCAAAACGTACACCCCATGAAAGAAGGGTCATACAACATTGATGTAAATACTCATAAACAAAAGTATATTACACAAAGAGTAGAATAATGGATAGTAAATACACCACTCAAAGGAAATTGTGGAAAATGTAGCATAAATCTCACCGGAATAAAAGTGAGATGAAAAATCCCTTACGAAAACTCGGCAGCCTAACAGCGCCACATAAAACTTCCAAAACTGGATTGATGAGATCAAATAGGGTCTCTCATCCTATTACAATAAAATGTAAAGAAAGAGGAATATAAAGGAACATCCCCCATCATAACAAAGAGGAGCTTAAAGGAAGTGACATAAAGGAGATTACTTGAAAATAAGGAGAGAGGTTAGATCTCTTACGAAAATTCGGCAGCCTAACGGCGCCACTCAAAACTTCAAAAATGGATTGATGAGAGAGAATAGGGTCTCTCATCATATGAACATAAAAATTACAGTAAGAGTAATATAAAATAACATCCCAATCACAAGAAATATGAGGTTAAAAGTAATTACATAAAAGAGTGTGCTTAAAAAGAAGGAGAGGAGTAGGATCCCTTACCTCGGGTCCGACTTGACTCGATCGTTCTTTAATCTCCTTAAAATTGGGTAACTCCATTTGGTTTGTGCTCAAAGGCTTCCTTGGGAAAACATCTGCCCAAACTGAGGCTTCAAGGAGTAAGAGAGGGAATTGGAGAGACAAAATGGGCAGGGGTTGGCCGAGCCAAAGGCTTTGGGAGTGTGGGTAAGGAGGTAGAGGTGGGGGCCTTTTATAAGATGAGAGGAGGGGCACTTTTGGAAAGTAAAGAAATGTTACATTATTTGAAAATGAGTTTCGGATTTAAAGGGTCTCACATTGATATAATTCGAGGATAAGGTGATAAGGTTTCGAAATCCACCCATCCAATTGGTTTTGGACATGTGTAGGTCTTAGATTTTACATTATCTTTCCAATTTGTTTAAATCATTAAATAATGAGGTCATCACCTCATCATCATGATGTCATAAATAATTTAATTTATTTAATGTCTAAAAATTATAAAAAAACTATCAGGATGTAGGAAATAGTTTTAGCTTTCCAATGAATTTTATAATCAAATATCTGACTTTTATAACCCCATGTAAAAATTGTTTTAGTAAAACATCTCATGTTTGTGTTATTTTTACTTTAACATTAAATAAAAAGTTATTTATGTCATTTCCCAAAGAAAGTGGCTCCATGGGGTCCCCAAGTTGACCCATGACTTTTCTTGGTCGGCCATGACACATCCAATGAGGGTAGGAAATGTGTCTAGGTCATTTCATTTTATTAAAACATTATTCTTACCTTAAACTACACTAATTACCTCTAATTGCGATTAAAAACTTAATAAGTTACTATTCACCAAAAATTATTTTAATCCCATTGAATCACATTTTACTTCGTAATGACAACCATTTATGTCAGATTTTTGAAATTCAAAACACAAAGATGGCAAAATTTCTTTTAAACAGAAAATCAGTTTTTATAAGTACCACTTAGTGGTTTCACTATTCATCAAAAATTAAAGTTTTTTAAAAAATTACAAAAAATTAACCCTAAGCTATATTTGATATTCCGAATTCAAAAATGATTTCTATTTTACAAAATTCAAAACATATAAGTTGCATTAATTAATTTAATATTTAATTTCCGCTGTCAAAACTAGTAGCGTGTTTTTATGAAACAAAATGTATCAAAAGATTGACACTAGTTTAAGTCCGATTTCAAACTGAAATTAATTCCAACAACCACTATAGGATGAAATGGTAAAAATATATTTTAATTTCACTTTAAAACCAATTAAAAAGATAATATAATCATATAAATAAATTAGATTAAAAGAGGTTTTGAATTAAAATACAACATTTTTCACTATTCATTAAAAATTGTACTTTTTCGGAAAAATACCAAAAATTTACACAAAGTAAATTTTGATGTACCGATTCTAAAGAAGAATTTTATTTTTTCAAAGATAACACATAAAATTCTCAAAAAGTGGATTTAAAAGAGGTTCGCCATCAAAAGGCGGTTAATTGACCTTTTAAATAATATTAGAATGTTTACGCTTAAAATTAGATTCATTTGCATTTTTAATCCTCTATCATTTATTGTAAAAAGTAAAAATATTTTACAAACATATATAATCATTTTGTAGTTAGTTCTATTCATTCCTGCCATTACAACGACTAGGCGTTAACTACTCTTTAAAATAATATTATTTTATTATTAGAGTGCAATGTAAGATTCCCAAGAAACTCGTTGTTGCGTATTGGGTATGCCATCGAGCATAGCATCCCCTTTAAAATAATATTAATATTTTATTCACAAATATGGATAAATATAAAGATGTCATATTCTTTATTTACCTGGGGTGTTATATCCTTCCCCCCTTTTGGGAATTGCGTCCTCGCAATTTTAAAATTGGGCTTGGAAACATCCTTGAAAGTCCCACATCGGAACAAGAGTCGGTAAAACAATCACTTTAAAATAAAGAAAGATAAGTACAAAGGTCACCCAAGTTAACCCATACTAGGATTCCAAGTATGAAAATATGGACATGGAGGAAAAAACAAAGGGTCATGTTCTGATGGAGAGTGATAGAAAACTTGTTTAGGTTAAAGTTAACCACAAGAAAATCAAAAACTTGTGATGGGTTAAACGGTATTCGATTCCCCAGTAGGAAAAGTTAATAGAATTTTTTTTTGTTTTATGTTACTTTTTATTGAGTAATTTATTCATAAGGAAACATAATAACTTATCATTTTTACTTTCAACTATTACACAAACTCATATTTTCTCCAAAAGACGAGTATTTAGGAAGACTTGTTCACATTAAAAGTACTATAATCAACTTCTAGAGAATCACCTAATCTACAAAAGAGAACTATATACTTCCCATGTCTTTAGACCAAAACCAAAACCAAAAAGGCTCGTACAAGATCACATAATCCAGAAAAGGATAACCCCTTATAAAAAGAAAATCGATTCTTAATCTCCAAAATTTGTCCAACAAAACCCAAAGTTCAACGAGGACCATTCGATAATCAATTTGTCCATAAAATTCTTCAAAGTGAACAAAACTAAGATTGAAACCCAAATATTTGAGGGATTTAGTCACATATTCTTCCAAGTTAAATCGTATCATTTATCTCCAAACAACATCAGTTGCTCTTAATGTCTCATATTAAAAAGTAATTAACCTAATCACATATCCTCCATGACAGGTTAATAAATATCCATAGATAACCCAAAATCAACTTACTCTTAATTCATAAAATCATATAACTAAAACGAATCAGTAAAAATAACCATGGACTTCACGTAGTCCAGTGGTAGGGGATAAATACTAGTCGCACTTTTGTTGTGGGTTCGATTCCCGCAGCTTTGTCTGACGTGACGGGTTGTCACATGGTCTACGTGTTGTCCTTTTTCCCAAACTATATAATTCTTAAAAAATTCCCCAAAACGAGATAAAATCTTCAAAAATAACCATAACATAATTTAACCTCAATTTTATCTCATGTCTTTCACTTCCATCATAACATCTAATAACCCATAATTACCTTAAAAGTAAGGATCATATAAACTCTAATGGTTACCTTTATAATTATTACCTGAACTTGCACATCGATTGGTCATCTATTACATGATGCATTACAGATCATACCAAGGTTCAAGTGGTTGATCATGACTCCTTGAGAGTTGGTTCAGAACAACCACGAGTTTCCTCATTGAATCCCCCATTTTTTCTAGTGTCTTAATCAGAGAACCACCACAGTTTCCTTCAAACCTTTTGTCTCTTTGGTGCCTTCTAGATCCATCCATTCACTAAAAACAGAAATTTCAGTGTGAGTATATCAACCTAACCATCATGTACTAATGAGGAAGGTAAACACTAAGATATACTTACTTATTCACTTTATCTAAAACTAGGACTCTTTCTGAAATCCTAACCATTATGGTATTGTCACTTATTCTTAGAGGATACCCTAACCTCTAAATTTATCTAAACCGACCTTTGATACCAACTATAAGGCCCCAGCCTTAAACCTTACTTATTATTGAATTAAATGAATAATTCACATTGAGGATCTTTTGAGGTTTAGAGTTTTAGAGAATTAGGACATAACTATTACATCTCAAAAGAATAAAAAGTAGAATCATCTACTAATTTTCCATAAAATAGAAACTCTTAAAAAGAAACATGTCTAGTTCCATGTTTTAGGTAGAATGACTTTCCCTTGATCCCATCCATGACCCTATTCCATGTTAAGTCCTGCGAACAACATTTCAAAAAACTTGGGATGAGCATAAAAAGCTCAGTAAGGGTTATAAAAAATATGGAAAGGAAACATGAGTTCATATATACATAAGAATGAAATCATACTTTACCCATAAAACATAGGCATGTCAAATCCTGAATAAATCATAGAAATTAGAAGACATAAAAGGTAACTTGAGGCATTCATAACATTCTTACGTAGGGAGTAACCCTCTTGGTTACGTTTGGAATAACCACCACAGTATATTCCCTAAATCTCTTCAAAGAAACCTTAAAGTTTCCCTCCTTCGCGTTACCCAATGCATTGGAGAGCTATATCGGGCTCACCCGCCCTTAGTTTGTCACAGAACCACCCGTCTTCATAACAATTCCCAAGTACCATAACATAATCTTATCACATAAAACATGTATATAGGAAACATAACATTTCCACCTTTCAATAACAAGATATCAATAAAACACATTGATATAAAAACATTATAAAAACCATTTTCAATACCAAAATAAAAGAAATGTAATACATGGTATTTATTTTTCTTTTAAAAATAAGGTATGGCTTGTAGAGGAAGCTGAACCTCAAATAATTGTTACAGCGGCAGAGAAGTCGTTGTCGCCTCATACGTACGACAAAAACATTCCCTTTTTTCGTTTAGTAAAATACTTTGTATAAAAATATTCCTTTCGGATAAACATAGAAGTCAAAGGGTTTTATACACCGTATAAAATAAGGTTGTGTATAAAACAAAATATGTCTCAATGAAAGGAGATTGAGACGAAGTCCCATACAAAGACGATATCCTTGGATTAAGGATAAATCAATTACATAATTATGTGTGACAAACTAATACACCAAATATAAGTGGATATTAAGTGTAAAACAATCAGAGGTTATTCAAACATATTCATAGAACAACATATTCAAGGAGTACAAGCTTATCCCAAAAAAATCAAATTTGGGTTAAGAAGTTCCCTTGCAAAAATTTGACAGCCTAACGACGTCACTACAAAATTCAGAAAATCAGTTGATGAGAGAGTGAATGGTATCTCATCACTTGGAAATAGACTTTACATCAATAAGGATATAGAAGAACATATCCCAACATAATAAGATGTAAATTAAAATACATAACAAAAGAAGTCTTTTAATAAGAGGAGGGTGAAAGGTTCCCTTACCAATTTGGGCAACTTTCGAAACGTACACCCCATGAAAGAAGGGTCATACAACATTGATGTAAATACTCATAAAGGAAAGTATATTACACAAAGAGTAGAATAATGGATACTAAATACACCACTCAAAGGAAATTGTGGAAAATGTAGCATAAATCTCACAGGAATAAAAGTGAGATGAAAAATCCCTTACGAAAACTCGGCAGCCTAACAGTGCCACATAAAACTTCAAAAAATGGATTGATGAGATCAAATAGGGTCTCTCATCCTATTAAAATAAAATGTACAGAAAGAGGAATATAAAATAACATCCCCCATCATAACAAATAGGATCTTAAAAGAAGTGACATAAAGGAGAGTACTTAAAAAGAAGGAGAGAGGTTAGATCTCTTATGAAAATTCGACAGCCTAACGGCGCCACTCAAAACTTCCAAAATGGATTGATGAGAGAGAATATGGTCTCTCATCATATGAACATAAAAATTAAAGTAAGAGTAATATAAAATAACATCCCAATCACAAGAAATATGAGCTTAAAAGGAATGACATAAAAGAGTGTGCTTAAAAAGAAGGATAGGAGTAGGATCCCTTACCTCGAGTCCGACTTGACTCGATCATTCTTTAATCTCCTTAAAATCGGGTAACTCCCTTTGGTTTGAGCTGAAAGGCTTCCTTGGGAAGACTTATGCCCAAAGTGAGGCTTTAAAGAGTAAGAGAGGGAAGTTTAGAGACAAAATGGGCAGGGTTTGGCCGAGCCAAAGGCTTTGGGAGTGTGGGTAAGGAGGTAGAGGTGGGGGCCTTTTATAAGAGGAGAGGAGGGGCACTTTTGGAAATTAAAGAAATGTTACTTTATTTGAAAATGAGTTTAGGATTTAAAGGGTCCCACATTTATATAATTCGAGGATAAGGTGATAAGGTTTATAAATCCACCCATTCAATTGGTTTTGGACATGTGTAGGTCTTATATTTTACATTATCTTTCCATTTTATTTAAATCGTTAAATAATGAGGTCATCGCTGCATCATCATGATGTCATAAATAATTTAATTTATTTAATGTCTAAAAATTATAAAAAACCTATAATGATGTAGGAAATCCTTTTAGATTTCCAATGATTATTTATAATCAAATATCTGACTTGTATAACCTCATGTAAAAATTGTTTTAGTAAAACATCTCATGTTTGTGTTATTTTTACTTTAACATTAAACAAAAAGTTATTTATGTCATTTCCCAACCAAAGTGGATCCATGAGGTCCCCAAGTTGACCCATGGCTTTTCTTGGTCGGCCATGACACATCCAATGAGGGTAGGACATGTGTCTAGGTCATTTCGTTTTATTAAAACATTATTCTTACCTTAAACTACACAAATTACCTCTAATTGCGAGTAAAAACTTAATAAGTTACTATTCACCAAAAAAATATTTTAATCCCATTGAATCACATTTTACTTATTAATGACAACCGTGTATGTCGGATTTTTGAAATTCAAAACCCAAAGATGGAAAAATTTCATTTAAACAGAAAATCAGTTTTTATACGTACCACTTAGTGGTTTCACTATTCATCAAAAATTAAAGTTTTTCAAAAAATTACCAAAAATTCACCCTAAGCTATATTTGATATTCTGAATTCAAAACTGATTTCTATTTTACAAAATTAAAAACATATAAGTTGCATTAATTAATTTAATATTTAATTCCCGCTATCAAAACAAATAGCGTGTTTTTATGAAACAAAATGTATCAAAAGATTGACACTAGTTTAAGTTTGATTTCAAAGTGAAATTAATTTCAACGACCACTATTGGATTAAATGGTAAAAATATATTCTAATTTCACTTTAAAACCACTTCAAAAGATAATCTAATCATATAAATAAATTAGATTAAACGAGGTTTTGAATTAAAATACAACATTTTTCACTATTCATTAAAAATTGAAATTTTTTGGAAAAATACAAAAAATTTTACACAAAGTAAATTTTGATGTCCCAATTATAAAGAAGAATTTTATTTTTTCAAAGATAACACATAAAATTGTCAAAAAGTGGATTTAAAAGAGGTTCTCCATCAAAAGGCGGTTAATTGACCTTTTAAATAATATTAGAATGTTTACGCTTAAAATTGGATTCATTTGCATTTTTAATCCTCTAACATTTATTGTAAAAAGTAAAAATATTTGACAAACATATATAATCATTTTGTAGTTAGTTCTGTTCATTCCTGCCATTACAATAGCTAGGCGTTAACTACTCTTTAAAATAATATTATTTTATTATTAGAGTGCAATGTAAGATTCCCAAGAAACTCGTAGTTGCGTATTGGGTACGCCATCGAGCATAGCATCCCCTTTAAAGTAGTATTAATATTTTATTCACAAATATGGATAAATATAAAGATGTCATATTCTTTATTTACCTGGGGTGTTACAACAAAGATCTTTGAGGGTATTATTGGTGGGATGGAATGAAATGTGATATTGCTGATTTTACTATGAAGTGTTTGACCTATCAGCAGGTTAAAGAAGAGAGGCAGTTACCGAAAGGGTTGCTTCAGCCTTTACTGGTGCCAGAGTGGAAATGAGAAAATATATCAATGGAATTCATTGTGGGATTATTGTAGACATATCGAGGTAATAATGAAATATGGGTTATTGTTGATCGATTGACTAAATCTGCTCATTTTCTTCCTATTAGAGATACTTTGTCTCTAGATCAACTTTCTCGGTTGTATATTAAAGAAATTGTCAGGTTACATGGTGTTCTTCTCTCCATTGTATCTGATTGTGTTCTCAGGTTTACTTCTAACTTTTGGAATGGCATTCAAAATTCGTTGGGTACTGAATTAAATTTTTGTACCGGTTTTCATCCACAATCATATGGGCAGTTTGAACAAACAATTCAAACCTCTAAGGATACGCTACGTGCTTCCTCGATGGATTACCAGGGAAGTTGGGACCAACATCTTTCTTTGGTAGAATTTTCTAATAATAACAGCTTTCATTCCAGTATAAATATGGTTCTGTTTGAGACATTATATGGAATGCATTGTCGAACTCCAACTTTTTGGGATGAAGTAGGTTAAAGTATGTTGATGGGACCAGAATTGGTAGAAGAGATGGTAGAAGAAGTTCATTTGATTCGGAAGCACATGAGAATAGTTCAGAGAAGGCAGAAAAGTTATGTGGATAAATGGAGAAAGGATCTTTCTTTTGAGGTAGGTGATCATGTCTTTCTCAATGTTTCTCTATGGAAAAGTGTGATGCGTTTTGGTAAGAAGGGAAAGTTGAGCTTGAGTCTCATTGGACCTTATGAAATCCTAGAGAAAGTTGGATCAGTTGCATACATAGTGGCTTTACCTCCAAGTTTATCCCAGATACACAATGTTTTTCATGTTTTAATATTGATAAAGTATATGCTAGATCCATCTCATATTTTGAGGCCATAGTTAGTTCAGTTGGAAGAGAGTCTCTCTTATGAGGAACAACCAGTCCAGATTCTTAACTAAAGAGATAAAGTGTTGCGAAATAAGGTAATTCACCAGGTAAAAGTTTTATGGAAAAACCATATGGTTGAAGAGGAAACATGGGAATATGAAAATTCTATGAAGGATAAATACTCTCACTTATTTGATAAGTGAAATAAAATTTTAGAAAGTAATTCCTATATCGGGGGAAGGACGTAACATCCCAGATAAATAGAGAAATATGAGATTTTCATAATTATTAATATTTTTGAATCAAATATTAATTTTACTTTAAATGGAAAACTATGTTCGATGGCGTACCCGATACGCAACAACGGGTTTCTTTTAAATGTTTCTACATTTATACAATACATTTTAGAGGCTTAAAATAAGAGAGAATCTGATTTTAAGCATATATACACAAATATTCATTAAAAGGTTGATTTACAGCCTTTTGTTGGAGAACCCTCCTTAAATCTAGTTTTGGTAACTTTTATATGTTCTATTTGACAAAATAAAATTCATCTTTAGAATCAAGATATCAAAATTTATTTTGGGTAAATTTTTGGTATTTTTCTGATAAAATACATTTGTTAATGAATAGTAAAAAATATTGTATTTTAATTCAAAACTTCCTTTTAATCTAATTTATTTATATGGTTAGATTATCTTTTTAATTGGTTTTAAAGTGTAATTAGATTATTTTTTTACCATTTAATCTAATTTTGATCATTGGAATTAATTTCAATTTAAAATTTGACCTAAACAAGTGTCAATCTTTTGATAGTTAATATTTCTTAAAAACACGCCTTTTGTTTTGACGATGGGAATTAATTTTAAATTAATTAATCCAACTTATATGTTTTGAATTTGGTAAAATAGACATCATTTTTTAATTCATAATATCAAATATATCTTAGGATGAATTTTTGGTTTTTTCCTGAAAAACTTCAATTTTTGATGAATAGTGAAACCACTAAGTAGTTGTTAAAAAACCAAATTTTTCATTTAAATGAAATTTTACCACTTATGTGAATTTAATTTCAAAAATTCGACATAAATGGTTGTTATTAGTAAGTAAAATGAGGTTTAATAATATGAAAATAATTTTTAGTGAATACTAACTTTTTACTTTTATTTACCACGGTTAAAGGTAAATAGGGTAATTCAAGGTAAAAATAATATCATAATAATACAAAATTACCTTAATAATTGTCCTAATATTATTTAATAAGTCATGGAAGACCATTAGAATCCTTGGGTTGATTTTGGGACCCCATTAAGCCACTTAAGAGTGATAATGATACTTTATTTAAATTAACTTAAAGTGAAGAAAAAAATGACATAAACAAATATCTTTTAGAAAATTAATTTTTACATATGGTTATATAAGTTATATTTTCAACTATAAATATTATTTGGAAACATAAAATTATTTCCTTAATTATGGTATTTTTTTATATTTTTTAAACATCAAATAAATTAAATTATTTATGACACAATAATGATGCACTGTTTACCTCATTAATAAATCATTTCAAATAAATAATATTATAAAGATTAAAATAATATCCAAAACATGTCCAATTATTATCGGATGATTTTATTTAGACCATTTTTAATCTTATATTCGACATTAATTAGTTTTGGACCTTTAGAAACCTAAAATCATTATATAATAAAATAATATTTTCACACTTTCCTAAAGAGCCCCTCCCCCCTTATAAAAAGCCCTCACCTCTAACCCATTCCTCACACCTCTCAAACCCATTGTCTCATCCAAACCCTAACTAAATAATCTCTAAATATCCCTATCTTCCACCTAGAAGTCTTACCTTAGGTAGTAGGCACTTCAAGTAAACCTTTTGGTTTAAACCAAAGAGAGATACCCGATTTAAAGGTAACATCTTCTTTTAAGTTCTTTTCTTTTCTTTTACTTATCCAACCCCTAAACTCTTTTTATTCAATTATTTTATAAAAACACCATTATCCTCAATATACTAGGTTGTTTTTATTAGAAGTATTTAAACTACACTTACACAAACCTTTGTCTAATGGGTTAAGAGCCCACTGTTTCTGTCGACGGTGAACTACTACCTCACAAAACGTTGATTGTTAAAATATATCCAACCACCTCTCATGGTGGCCATTATGATGTAAATGTATTTATATATGATATATATTATATTTATAATGTTTCTATACTTCTTTATTTTTCATTTATAGAATACCTAAATGGTTTCCATAGTGGGTAATTACGCTAATCTCATTTGAGGAAGTGCGGACTACCGCCCCCTCAAAGTGAAATGAATCGTTCACGCCTTACATGGAACATATAAAGGATAGAATTAATGAAATTATACATGATATTATACTGGAATTATAATATAACTATGTATAATTATGTTTTCATTCCATTAAATACAAAATATAAATGAAGGTAACGTTCATGCGCACGTACGACTTACCGTCTCTATGAATAGTTCATTTCATTTCTTATCTCCAAAGGTTCTATACTATTATAAATACATATATATACTGGATATATATGATATATATGATATCTGAATCATGAATATAATTCAAGAGATGATGGAATGTTGACCACATGAACAACTTGTATTTATAAGAAGTTCATTTTTGACTCAAGTACAAAATATCAAAAAAATGACCATTATTAACTTAAATGATTACATAATGTTTATAACATGGTAATAAGTGATATAAAAGGAATAATAAACTTGAAATAGGTTCTTAATAAAGTAGAAATTAACTTTAGTTTAGTATTCATGAGATTAAAGAACAATCGAGTCAAGTCGGACACGAGGTAGGGGACTTCGCCTCAATATCCTTTCATTGAGGAAAATTTTGTTTTCATACAAGACTTTATTTTATACAACGTATAAACATATTTTAATTTTCATTTCATTCAAAGGTAATCTTTTTCTATGAATTTTTTTACTAAATGATAAAAAATAATGTTAATTTTTAACGTCAGCGGTGACAACAACCTTTCTACCCCCGCAAGTATTATTTGATATTTGGATTCCCTAACAATCCGTAATGTTTTTAAAAAGAAAATAAACACCATATACTCTTTTATGTATTTTGGTATTGAAAATAGTTTTGATAATGGATTTTTCATGTCAATATATTTAAGTGATATATTGTGATTGAAATGTGGAAATGTTTTCTTTCCTTTATATTTATTGTATGTCTTATGATTTTATAATGGGACTTGGAAATTTTAAGGGTGGTTACATGATAAACCAAATGGCGGGTGGTGCCGTGAAAAACCAGGATGGGTGGTTATGTTATAACTTCCAATGCATTGGGTATGGAAGTCAGCCGTATGGATATTCCATTTAGTGATATTTGTGGAAGTCGACCGTATTGTTAATCCATTTAAGTGTGTTTATGTCCCAAGTTGTCTTTATATGTTATGTGTTCTTTATATGGTTTTTATGGTAATATTTTGGTTATAAAATGGTAAGCAGTGATATTTTATTCAATGAAGAGTATTTACTACTTCATAAAGATGAAAAGTATTACTTATGATAAAATATTGATGGTTTACTTGTTGTTTTGAAAACTAACCATTTTCCTTCTTTGTGTATCCCTTAACAAGGTTTTTATGCTCATCCCAAGTTTTTTAAATGTTTGTCACAGGACATAAAGTGGAATAGGTTCAAGTATGGGATCAAGGAAAATTCTTGCTATCTAAAATATTGAACCACACATGACTCTTTTTTTCAATAATTTTTATTTTGTGAAAAAATGGAAACTAAGTTGATGTGTCTACATGTAATATTCAAGTTGTTATGTATATGTTAAGACCTAATTCTCTAAAGCTCTAAACCTGAAAAGATCCTCAATGTGAATTATTAACTTAAATTAAAAATATGCAACGTTTTAAGGTTGGGTCCTTATAGTTGGTATAATAGGGCGGTTTAGATAACGTTAGGAGTTAGAATATTGTTAAATTAATGTCCATAAAAAAATTTATGATAAGATTGAAATGATATAGAATTTACAGATTACCATGTTGCTTTGCCTAAGATATCTCTATGTTCAGAATGGTTTTCCACACAAGAAACATGGTAGCTATATTGGGACGAAATTAGAAGGAAGATAACCTTCCAAATCAGCAACTTGAGATGGTTAGAATCAGAACCAAATAGTTTGTTGTAGTGATGAAATAGTTGACTCAGCCTATAAATGGTGGTCGTATCCATGCCTGAGATCATCTAGAAAAACCATAGAGTAACATGCCAGTAGTGTAGAATTTAATGAGGCAACATCTTCCATCATTTATTGGATCATCTAACCCTGTGCTAGATGAAGGGTGGATTAAAGCACTGGAGAAAATTTTTGATGTCTTGGGGTGTTTAGAACATAAAAAGGTTAGTCTCGTTGTTTACCATTTTGAAGGTGAAGCTGATTAGTAGTGGTCGATGCTGAAAAATATCAGGGATAGTGAGGATATTGATGCTCTTGATTGGGATGAATTCAAAGGTATGTTTCATGATAAATATTTTCCTAAGGTGGTTCAACTTAGGAAAGAAAAAGAATTCTTGGAATTAAGGTATAAGGATGAATTAGTGGCTGCTTACGGAGGAAAGTTCAGTCGACTTGAAAGGTATGCTCCAAATTTCATCCAAGATCTTTATAGTTAGATAAATAAATTTTACTCAGGACTAAAGTCGTGATAGTGAATAGAATTAGTCTCTCATGAGATAAAAAGTTATAAAAAACTTGTTCGATGTGAAAAGAAGGTGGAAATGGAGTTTGCCGATGATTAGGTGTTCTTTTACAAACAACAGAATAAGAGGTCTAATTAGTAGGAAAAGGGAAAGAATTCATCAAATAAGCTTAGAGGTAAGAAAACTAAATATCTATCTTGTGAGAAGTGTGGTAAAAATAATCCTAGTGAATTTTTATCATTGTCTGTAAGGTTCTTCCACTGCGGTAAGTCTGATCTTATTGCTCGTAACTATAAGGAAGATGATCAAGCAGGTAATGAAAAACCAGTGGTAAGATGTTTTAAGTGCAATGAAATGGGTCATTATGTAAATGAGTGTCTGGCAAAGAACTCAACTGAGTTAAAGCAACTAGACTACAAGGAGAAAGGGGTGGTGAAGTCCTTTGCAACTACTTCAACAGATGTTGGGCCATCAAATGAAGTAGTATCAGGTACACTATTTGTTTGTCCAGATTATGCCAATGTGTTATTTGATTTGAGGTCTACACGTTAATTCATTTCTCGGAATCTTTCCAGTAAATTGGGAATTCCATCTCAAGATATGAATCATGAACATATGGTAAAAACACCTAGAGGAAATGTTGATGCAAAAAGAAATTATAAGAACCTTCCTATCCTTGTGTGTGGAAAGAATATACCTGCAAACCATATTGTTTTGCCTCTAGTAGAGTTTGATATTATTTTGGGCATGGATTGGTTGTCTGTTTAACATGCTAAGATTGAATATAGAGCTAAAGAGGTTTCTTTTCAGAAATATTTTCAGTTTGTGTACAAGAATGAACCCTTACTTTTGATAACATATTAGGAAGCTGAGAAACTAGTAAAAGATGGAAACGAATGTCATCTTGCACAAATCGTTGAAAAAAATGAACTATTCATATTAATGATGTACCAGTTGTAAATGAGTATTTAGATGTTTTTTCTGATGAGTTTCCTGGTATTATACCTTATTGGAAAGTTGAATTTACTATTGACTTAGTTCTATATGTTAATCCAATTTCAAAACCCCCATATCGATTGGATCAAATTGAACTTTTAGAGTTAAAGAAGCAATTGCATGAGTTATTAGATAAAGGTTTCATTCAACCTAACACATCACCATGGGGTGCTCTTATCTTGTTTTTTAAAAGGAAAGATGGTTCAATGAGGCTTTACATTGATTATAGAGCATTGAATAATATCATTGTTAAAAACTAGTATCTTTTGCCTCATATCAATGATTTGTTTGATCAGCTCTAAGGGGCTCAGTATTTTTCGAAGATTGAATTGAGGTCAGGGTACCATCAGTTTAAAGTAAAGGAAGAATACATTCCAAATACCGCATTTATTACTAGATATGGCCATTTTGAATTTGTAGTTATTCCTTTTTGGTTAACCAATGCACCTGTTGTATTCATAAATATTATGAATATAATTTTCCGTGAGTCCTTGGATAAGTTTGTGGTTGTGTTCATTGATGATATTTTGGTTTAACTAAAATCAAATAGGAACATTAAAGTCATTTAAGGGTTGTCTTGCAAACCTTAAAAGAAAATAAACTGTATGGGAAATTCAGAAAGTGTGAGTTTTGGTTACAAAAAATTTCTTTCCTTGGTCAAATTATTTTAAAAAATGCATAAATGTTGATCCTTCTAAAACAAAAGTTGTTGAAGAATGGACAAGACCCACAAATATAACCAAGATACGTAGTTTTCTTGGTTTGTAAGGTTATTACTGGAGGTTTTTTGAGAGTTTTGCATGGTTATCTAGTCCAATGACTAAGTTAACTTGAAATGGTGTTAAGTTACTTTGGACAAAATAATGTGATGATTGTTTTCAGGAATTGAAAACAAGATTGGTGAATGCTCCAGTTTTGGCACTGCCTTCTAGAAATGGTGAGTTTGTTATTTACAGTGATGCTTTGTTAAAGGGACATGGTTGTTTCCTTATGCAGAATGATCAGGTAATTTCTTATGCTTAAATTCAGTTGAAACCTCACGAGTTAAATTACCCTACACATGATTTGGAATTATCTGCTGTTGTTTTTTCTCTAAAAATTTGGTGGCATCATTTGTGTGGAGTAAAATGTAAAATATATAATGACCACAAAAGTTTAAAGTATATATTCACTCAAAAATAATTGAACATGAGACAGAGGAGATGGTTGAAATTAATCAAGTATTATGATTGTACGATCCATTACCATCCGGGAAACGAAAATAATGTGTCTGATGCTTTGAGTCAAAAAAGTAATGCTTAATTAACCATGCTACATTTGGAACAAGATCCTATGATTTTTAATTTAATGAAATTCGGCATAGAAGTTATTGGTGTAGAAAATTCTTCTGTTTTGTTTTAGGTGTCAGTGAGATCATCTCTATCAGACAGAATTAACTAAGCATAGAAGGACGACAATTATTTATAGAAATAGGTAGAGTTGGTTTAGAAGTGTAAGTTTCCTAATTTTAACATTGATAATGATTGTGTTTTGAGGTTTGGGAAGAGAATATGTGTGCCTTGTGATTCATAGTTGAAGAATGAGTTGTTATGTGAAGCTCATAGTTCCTCGTTTTCAGTTCATCATGGCAGTACTAAGATGTACAGAGATATTTGGGAGTATTATTGGTGGGATGGAATGAAAATAGATATTGCTGATTTTACTGTGAAGTGTTTAACTTGTCAGCAGGTTAAATAAGAGAGGAATTTACCGAAAAGAATGCTTTAGTATTTACCATTTCCATAGTGGAAATGGGAAAATATATCCATGGAATTCGTTGTGGGATTACCGAAGACATCTCGAGGTAATAATGCAATCTGGGTTATTGTTGCTCGATTGACTAAATCTTCTCATTTCCTTCCTATTTGGGATACTTTTTCTCTAGATCAACTCTTTGGTTGTATGTTAAAGATATAGTCAGGTTACATGGTTTTCCTCTATCAATTTTATCTGATCGTGATCCCAGGTTTACTTCTAACTTTAAGAAAGGCATTCAGAAGTCGTTAGATAGTGAATCAAATTTTAGTAAAACTTTTCATCCACAATCAGATGGGCAGTCAGAACGAACAATTCAGACCTTGGAGGATATGCTACGTGCTTTCTTGATGAATTACCATTGAATTTGGGACCAAATTATTTCTTTGGTTGATTTTTTTTATAATAACATCTTTCATTATAGTATACAGATGGCTCTGTTTGAGGCATTATATGGAAAGCATTGTCAAAATCCAACTTTTTGGGATGAAGTAGGTGAAAGGAAGTTGATACGACCATAATTGGTAGAATATATGGTAGAAAAAGTTCAGTTGATTCAGAAGCACATTATAACAACTCATAGTAGGCAAACAAGTTATGCGGATAACAGGAGAAAGGATCTTTCTTTTGAGGTAGGTGATCATGTCTTTCTCAAAGTTTCTCCATGGAAAAGTGTGATGTGTTTTGGTAAGAAGGGAAAGTTGAGTCTGAGGTTAATTGGACCTTATGAAATTCTGGATAAAGTTGAATCAATTGAATATAGAGTGGATTTTCCTTCAAGTTTATCCCAGGTACAATTTTTTTTCATGTTTCAATGTTGAGAAAGTATATGCCGAATCCATCTCAGGTTTTTGAGCCTAGATGTAGTTCAGTTGGAAGAGAATATCTCTTATGAGGAACAACCAGTCCAAGTTTTTTGACTGAAGAGAGAAAGTGTTGCGGAATAAGGTAATTCACCAGGTAAATGTTTTGTGGAAAAACCATATGGTTGAAGAGGCAATGTGGGAATCTGAAAATCCTATGAGGGATAAATACCATCACTAATTTTATAAGTGAAATAAAATTGTGAGGATTCAATTCTCAAAAGAGGGGAAGGATGTAACATCCAAGATAAATAGAGAAATATTACATTTTCATCATTATTAATATTTATGAATCAAATATTAATTTTACTTTAAAGGGGATACTATATTCGATGGCGTACCCAATACACAACAACGAGTTTCTTGGAAATCTTACGTTGCACTCTAATAATATAATATTATTATTTTAAATGGTAGTTAACTCCTCATCGTTGTACTGGCAGGAATGAAGATAACTAACAAGAATATGATTATACATTTTTGTTAAATGTTTTTACATTTATCCAATAAATTTTAGAGGCATAAAATAAGAAAGAATCTGATTTTGAGCATAAATACTCAAATATTCATTAAAAGGTCAATTTAATGCCTTTTGATGGTGAACCATCTTTAAATATAGTTTTGGTCACTTTTATATGTTCTATTTAACAAAATCAAATTCTTATTTAGAATCGGGACATCAGAATTTACTTTGAATAATTTTTTGGTATTTTTTTGAAAAAATTTATTTTTTAATGAATAGTGAAAAATACTTTATTTTAATTCAAAACTTCCTTTTAATCTAATTTATTTATATGGATAGATTATATTTTTAATTTTTTTAAAGTGTAATTAGATTATATTTTCACCATTTAATCCAATTTTTTTCATTGTAATTAATTTCACTTTGAAATTGGATATAAACAAGTGTCAATCTTTTGATAGTTAATATTTCTTAAAAACATGCCTTTAATTTTGACAACGAGAATTAATTTTAAATTAATTAATCCAACTTCTATATTTTGATTTTGGTAAAATATAAATAATTTTTGAATTTATAATATCAAATATATCTTAGGCTGAAGTTTTGGTATTTTTCTGAAAAAGTTCAATTTTTGATGAATAGTGAAACCACTAAGTAGTAATTAAAAAACCGACTTTTTCATTTAAATGAAATTTTACAGATTTTGTGAATTGAATTTAAAAAATTATACATACATGGTTGTTATTAGTAAGTAAAATATGGTTCAAAGAGATGAAATTAATTTTTGGTGAACAATAACATTTTACTTTTATTTACCACAGTTAAAGGTGAATAGGGGAATTCAAGGTAAAAATAATATCATAATAATAAAAAATTACCTTAACACTTTTATTAATCTTATTGGATGAGTCATGGCCAACCATGAGCATCCTTGTGTCGATTTTGGGACTCCATGGAGCCACTTAAGAGTGATAATGACACTTTATTTTAATTAACTTAAAGTAAAGACAAAAATGACATCAACAAATATGTTTTAGTAAATTAATTTTTACATAGGGTTATAATTTATCTTTTCAACTATAAATATTATTTGAAAAGATAAATTGATTTCCTACATTATGGTATTTTGTTTATAATTTTTAAAAATCTAATAAATTAAATTATTTATGACACAATAATGATGTAGTTTCTACCTCATTAATAAATGATTTAAATAAATAAGATTGTAAAGATTAAAATAACATCCAAAACCTGTCCAATTATTATTTGATTATTTTATTTCGACCATGATTCATCTTATATTCTACTTTAATTAGTTTTGGACCTTTATAAACCGAAAATCATTATATAATAAAATAATATTTTCACACTTTCATAAAGAGCCACTCCTCCCCCTTATAAAAAGCCCTCATCTCTAACCCATTTCTCACATTTCTCAAGACACTTGGCACATCCAAAATCTGCACAAATAATCTCTCAAGATCTATCTCTTCCACATAGAAGCCTAACTTTAGGCATAAGGCACTTCAATTAAACCTTTTGGTTCGAACCAAATGAAGATACCTGATTTAAACTACACTTACACACACCTCTGTCTAATGGGTAATGAACATACTGTTTCAATGGACGACAAACTACTGCCTCACGAAACGATGATCATTCAAATATCTTCAACCGCCTCTCATGGTGGCAATTATGATGGAAGTATATTTATATATGATATATATTATATTTATATTGTTTCTATGCTTCTGTATTTTTCATTTATATAATACCTTTATGGTTTCCATAGTGGGTAAATACGATAATCTCCTTTGAGGAAGTGCAAACTACCGCCCCCTCAAAGTGATATGACTCGTTCATGCCTTACGTGGAACATATAAAGGATAGATTTAATGAAATTTTAGATTATATTATAATGGAATTATAATATACCTATGTATAATTATGTTTTAGTTCCATTAAATATGAAATATTAATGAAAGTAGCGTTAATGCGTACGTACGACTTACCGTCTCCATGAATGAGGAATTTCATTTATTATCTCCAAATGGTATGTACTATTATAAATACATATATATACTGGATATATATGATATATATGATATCTAAATCATGAATATAATTCTGGAGATGATGGAATTTTGACCACATGAACAACTTGTAATTATAAGAAGTTCATTTTTTACTCAAGTACAAAAAATCGACAAAACAACCATTATTAACCTAAATGATTACACAATGATTATAACTTGATAATAAGTGATATAAAAGAAATAATAAACTTGAAAAATGTTATTAAGAAATTATAAATTAACTTTATTTTATTATTTAAGAGATTAAAGGACAATCGAGTCAAGTCAGACACGAGGTAAGGGACTTCGTCTCAATCTCCTTTCATTGAGGCATATTTTGTTTTAATACATGACAATATTTTATATGCTGTATAAACACCTTTTATTTTTAATTTCATTAAAAGGAAATATTTTTCTACTAATCATTTTACTAAATGAAAAAAATATTGTTAATTTTTAACATAAGTGGTAACAATGACCTTTCCGTCGCCATGAGTATTATTTGATATTTGGATTCCTTAACAAGCCGTAATGTTTTTAAATGGAAAATAAATAACATATACTCTTTTATGTATTTTGGTATTGAAAATGGTTTTGATAATTTATTTTTTATGTCAATATATTTAAGTGATATATTGTGATTGAAATGTGGAAATGTTTTCTTTTATTTATATTTGTTGTATGTTCTATGATTTTATAATGGTAATTGGAAATTTGATGGGTGGTTATGTGATAAACCCAATGACGGGTGGTGCTGTGATAAACCAGGATGGGTGGTTATGTTATAACCTCCAATGAATTGGGTATGGTATTCGGCCATATGGCTATTCCATTTAGTGAAATGTGTGGAAGTCAACCATATGGTTATTCCATTTAGATATGTTTATGTACCTAGTTACCTTTATATGTTATGTGTTATTCATATAGGTTTTATGGTAATATTTTGGTTACAAAAGGGTAAGAAATGATTTTTTATTCAGTGAAGAGTATTTACTATTTCATAAAGGTGAAAAGTATTACTTATGATAAAATATTCATGGTTTACTTAATGTTTTGAAAAACTAACAGTTTTCCTTTTTTGTGTATCCCTTACTGAGCTTTATTTGCTCAACCCAAGTTTTTGAAATGTTTTTCATAGGACATAAAGTGGAATAGTGTCAAGGATGAGATCAATGAAAAGTCATGTTGTCTAAAAAATGGAAGTAGACATGATGTTTTTTTTCAAGAATTTTTATTTTGTGGAAAAATGGAAAATGAGTAGATGTGTCTACATGTAATATTAAAGTTGTTATGTATATGTTATGACCTAATTCTACAAATCTCTAAACCTGAAAAGATCCTCAATGTGAATTATTAACTTAATTCAAGAATATGAAATATGTTAAGGGCGAGTCCTTATAATATTTACATTATCTAAAAACTTTATTCATATTTTTTTAAAATTTTGAATATTTCCATTCACTCTTTCAACTTAATGGCTTGGTTATAATGATATACTATATTATGATTTTTTTTAGACTCGAGGTTGAATGTTTCTTAAGATATCAAATAAATTAAATTTATTTGAGGATAAATATATATGAAATATATGGGTTTTACATTATACCCCACCATTAAAATGAATTTTTATCCTTAAATTAAATTAATTTATTATAATCAAATGAAGATATCTCTATTTCATCACATCCTCGTGTTCCCGTATAGCTTCTTATAATTTTTTGTTCCTCTAGAGAACTTTACCCGAATGAGTAGCCTTATTCTATAGAAATATATCTCTACGATACAAGACTTATACTAGTTTTTATTCATAGGGAATATCATTATACAATGTTATAATATATGACTTCAGCATATATAATGGATCAAGTATATACTTCCTCCAAATAGATACATAAAACACATCAGGATATAGAGAGAGAATAAGTGGAAGTGCCATGTAGTTGGGGTTCAACTTATTGGCACGAAACCCTGTGATCCTATCCAAATCCCAGGATCAAATCCTTATAGGACCAAAGTATCTAGGTCGGTTTCAATTTCAGTTATAGGGGGTCATTCTTCATCTCATCAGGCTGCGACCCATGATGCGGGAGGTCGGTTCCTCAGGTGTCGAGCATTTTTGGTGAATTGGGAGGTGAAGGAATATCAGTTGGAGATATAGGAAAGCTTAAATGGATACCTTGACCGGGAAAGTAGTGGTTGGCATGGTCGGAGTCAGGCTTTGTGATGGAGGTTGGATCGGCTGGATTAACGGTGAAGGGAATGAGTGGCGTGTGTAACACCCCGAGATTTTATGAGATATATTATTTTTAATTTCTTTGATTTCTTCTATTATACACTACACCAAGGTTAGCTTGTACTATATGCAACACCGTATTAGCTTGCAGTATATGTAACAATATTCTTGGCTCGTGTTACACACAATTTCATGTTCATTTTTTGGAAATTATTCTACGCAATATTAAATATAGAATTTGATTAATGTATAAATGAAATAAGTTTTGATTATGTTATATGCAACACCAAATGGAGCATTCACTACACACAACCCTGACATGTCTTGCATTACACGCAATCAATATTTTTTTCGATAGCGTGTGTAGTACGCAATACCGAGTTTCACTAAATGAGATATTATTATTATAATATTATTATGAACTAGTCGTTATGAATAGCAATAACAAATTTTTGAAATTTTATAAATTTTTTCTTTCAAAATGGACTTCATTTTTGGATTCAAAATATCAAAATTATCCTAGGGTGAATTTTTGGTATTTTTATGAAAACTTTCAATTTTTGATGAATAGTGAAAACACTGGGTTTCTATTTAAAACCCAACTTTTTATTTAAATAATTATTTATTTTATTTACATTTATTTTAGGTCAAAATTGATACATAATACCTATATAAGTTCAATGTAATTCATTGGAGTAATTTTATAATAATTTTAGATATATAAAATTTTTATTGAAGTTTTCACTGTCTTTTAACCACCTCCTAGGAGAATTTTAAAATTTACAAAAAACTTAATTTTACTGCTTCTGTGAGTGGAATTTCAAAAATCTAAGAGACACAGCTAATATCAAGGAGTAAAATGTTGTTAAATAAGATAAAAATAATTTTTGGTAAATAATAACGTTTTACTTTTATTTACCACGGTTAAAAGTAAATAGGGTAATTAAGGGTAAAAATGATACTATTATGACCCTAACAAATGTCCTAATTCTATTGGATAAGTGTAATTTGACCAAAAACAACCTTAGAAATAAAATATTACCCTTTAGGTCCACTTGGATTAGATTAGGAAATTTATTATTATTTTATTTAAAGAAGAGTTAAAATAGCTAAAATCAATGTTTAATAACTAAAACATTTTTAATATAGGGTTATAAATAAGATAAATTCGACTATAAATATTAATTTTAAAGATAAAAGTATTTCCAACATAATGGTATTTTATTTATAATTTTTTGCAATTAAATAATTAATTTATTTATGACACAATGATGATGCGGTAATTACCTTATTAATGAAATATTAACATAATTGATGTCATAAATACCCAAATAAATGTAATTTGAGACTTTTTATTAATTGAAATAATTTTTTAGGTTCATATGAAATGTTAGTATTGATGAAATTAACTTTTTTTGAACTAATCATGCTGTTATGATTTTCAAAAAAATCAATTACCAAATAGTGTCAAAATTGACATAAAATAGTTTTTAAATCAAATATTATATTAATAATTGTTATTCTATTCCTAAAAATCTAATGTTCGGCCAAATAACTTAGATAAGGTTATATATATTAATAATGAACCACTTGGGATTCATTTGTCTTGTTATAGTAAGTTTATTAACAATATAGTGTAAGAAAAATAGAAGACACAGTAAAAGATAATTTTTTTTTAAAAGGTAGTGCTTTGGTCAAAGACCAAAGCATAGTTTATTAATAAGTAAAAAAGGATTACAAAATGAGAAAGGAAGGGATTTTTTTACAATCTCTATCAAAAAGATATAATAGGTCAGGAGGAATAGAGTCCATCCAAGTCATGCTTTGATGGACTCCTTTGTTGGCTAGAGCATCAGCAACGTCATTAGCTTCACGGTAGGCATGAGTAGCTATATAATCAATCCCATGTAGAAAATTAAGGCAGTTCATCCAACGAGCAGTGAGTGACCAAGTTAGATGGATGTTGCCATTCCAGATGTCATGTATGATAGTGGTTGAATCACTTTCGATCCATAGTTTTCTCCAACTTCTTTGAAGAGAAAAATCAACTACATGAATGACGCCGAGCATTTCTGCCTCTAGAGATTAAGAGTGACCACATCCAACAAAAAAACAAACCTGACATTGACCATCTGAGTCTCTGAAGATAGAACCACAACTGGCAGGACCAGGGTTGCCTTTGGAAGCGCCGTCAATGTTCACTTTGATCCATCCTGGCATTGGAGATTGCCAGAATACCTCAAAGGAGCGTTTCGGCTTTGGGAAAATGCCTGGAATATTAAGATGACGAAGGACCATAAAGTCACCAACGGAGTTGCTGCAACAGTCCTTTTGAGTTGAAGCTTCTTCATGAATCGCAAGAAGAATTCGGGACTTCCCTGCATTAAGATTGAAAGAGTGATTATTGGGAACAAGATCATTTCTAACATACCAGAGTTCATGGAGAAGTTCCGCCACTACCACAAGAAACAGATTTTTGACCTGCAGAGAGGCATCATGTCCGGTGCAATTACTAAGAAACAAATAAATTGAGTCATTAATGGGATTTCTGCAATTAAAAAGATCAAAGATGTAATTACAAAGTGTAGAGTCCACCGCACAAGACAGAAAAAGATGGTTGGCATCTTCCCTATGCTGGTTACATAGACGACATTTAGAACAAAGATAAACACAAAAGGTTTGAAGAGTAGTTTCCAAAGGTAATCTATTATGCACAATGCGCCATATAAGGGTGAGTCTGGAAGGTTTAATCCAGGGTTTGTTGAATTGATTCACCCAGGAAAAATTAGATTCATGATCAGAGAAATTATAATTATAGTAGCTTTTAGAATCTAGAATGCCATTAGAAGAAGGTTCCCAAACAAGGAAATCACCAACAGAAGAGAAAGTATAATTCTCAATGGCTTGCATTATAATATCAGGGAGATCACAATCGGGAGATAGTAAGACCTCCTTTATAGACTAATTAGTATCTTTGGGAGGATTACAAAAGGGTAACAAAGAAGTCAGATGGCTACCACACCAATTTCCACACCAAAAATTGATGGAAGAATCAGCACTGACAATCCATCTAGAATTTTGCATGATTTTGTGATAAGAGTCCCAGATGGAAGGCCAGATGGAAGAGTTAATAAAATTAATATTTCCTTTTAAAATCTTAGAGAAAAACCTATGTTTTGGAAATTAAGTAGCTTTAGAAGTGGAGTTAATGATGCGCCAAGTAATATAGGCCTGAAGAGCATCATTGAACAACTTTAAATTTTTAATACCAATTCCACCATTAGCAATGGGTTTACAACAAGATTTCGAAGGAATTGTAACAAGCTTCTTTTCAAAAATGCTTCCAGACCAAATGAAGTTCTTTATATAAGTGTTAATTTTCTTAAAAATACCAATGGTCCATTTATAGACCATAAGGGAATAGACCATTTTAGAAACAATGGTCGATTTGACTAAACAGATTCTCCCAGCCATGGAGAGAGACTTCCCTTTCTAATTAGCTAGTTGATTTGTGATATGAGAAATGATATTAGAAAAATAGGTAGCTTTAGGATGACCCCAGAATAGAGGAACACCCAAATAAGTGAAGGGTAAAAGGCCCTCTTTATTATTAAATAATATTTTATGTTTTTTCCTAAAGTGACCCTATCCTCCCTTATAAAAGGGAACCTCCTCCCTCTTCTCTTTACACAATTTTGAGCCTTAAATCTTGGCCAACCCCTGGCCATTTACCTTATCAACTTCCCTAGAAACATTATAGAGGTTCGTTTATTCTCAAAAGACCAACTCTAGTGCCTTAAGAGGAAGGTTAAAAAAGGTGCGTTGAAGAAGAGGTAATCTCTTCTACCGATTCTTTCAAGTTTCTTTCTTCTTCAACTTATTCTTATTTAGTTGTTTCATTATAAAGTAATAACCTATGAATCAATAATATAATGATATGTTATTATAAATATGAAACAACCCCGTTTCACCTTCTATCCATCCTACGGAAAACAAAATCCCCACGCATGCGTACGTACGGAATACCGTCTCCACGTCGTGGTGTAATCTGTTTTTCCACCACCACCTTACTTGGATGGGTAGAATGGTGTAAAGAATAACTATATATAGTTATTATATCATCATATGGATTCTAAGATATTATATCATCCACTACAATTCAATTCAATAATTATGGGAATGATATCATCGCTCGTGCGTACGTACGAATTACCATCTCCACGACGTGATGAGATTCATTCTCCATGTTAACCATTTAAGAATGATTATAAAGTATATATAATGAATAATAATGAAAAATATGACATGATAAAGCTATTGGATTTATGTATATATATATATATGGCATCTACTTACTTCCATTCAAGTCAATAAGGAAAGGAAAACAGTGTTCATGCGTACGTACGACCTACCGTCTCCATGAATGGTGTATTTCATTTCATTTATCTATATTATATATATATATATACTAAATATATATGATATATAAATCACGATTTACATTCTTAAAGTAATTAAATCATGATATAAGTAGTAATAATATCAAGAAAAACAATTCCAAACACGTACGATAAATAGAACGATTTTACCCAAAACGCTGCTTTAACATGGAATTTACAAAAGAACGGGTAATATAAATTCATAAGTGAACCATATATGATATCATAACAATGAATATGATTCTGTAATAAGTCAATGACATTATTTAAATCATTATACATGAGTATTGGATACGTACAAAGCATATTAGATCTAAGATAAGGGATAACTTTTCCAATCTCGTTTTTATCCAAGATTGATTATTCGTAAGTATTTACTGGGGTTATATTTTTCATCCATGTACATAAAAATGTTTTTCCTAACATGTTTAATATTCTTCAATGTATGTTTAAATTCATGTTTATCTCTCTTTGACTTTTACTTTGTGTTATGGAAGGAATCTTTCTTTTGTTTACCATACGTGGTACTTTTTGACTTTTCTGTTAAAAGTATGAGAATAATGTTTTTTTAAATTATACGGCATGAACGGATTTTTAAGGTTTCATAATGCCTAATTTTAATGAAGATTCTTCTAAAAGATTTCATGATTATTTTCAAAAAAATCCTTTTCTTTTAATAATTCATGGAATCTTGAGAAAAGAAAATGATTTTGAATAAGAAAGTATATTTTCCTCAAGAATTCATTTCAAGTATTTTACTAAAACTATTTTCCATCTAAGATGAAATTATTTAGTATTTGTTTTCAAGTATAATGTATCTATTATTTACATGGTTTGATTTTTATTATCATGAAATAATATCTATTTCTTTTAGATGGATTATGTTATGATGGGATGATGTTTATGAAACCCATTTTATTCGTTGGGTTATTATGAATGATTTATGTTTATTTTGTGGAACACAGAAGAACGATTTCATTATGAGATGGGTGGGACCTATATCTCCCTCCAATGCATTGTGTAAATATTTATATCTCATGAGATAGAAATGGCTGGAATGGTAAGTTAATCCGGTTCAGTGATACAGAACTACAATGAGGAGTGAACTCGATTTAGAAAGGGACTTTGTCCACTAACATGGTCTTGGCAGCAATGCCTTGGCTACTATGGAAATCATATCATGTACTTAATGGTTTTCCACAATTACATGTTTCAGTCCAATACTATTTTATCATGATTTATGATCCATTATGATCTATGCCCTATGTACTGCCATGTTTCATGTAATTGCTCATGATTTTGATGTTTAAATATTATGTTCATGTTTTAAAGTTCAAATGTATATGGTTTGTTTTATTTTCTCCATGCTTACCCTTACTTAGAATTTCAGCTCACCCTTTTTATGTTTTCTTTTCCCTTGGATATAAAGAAAGGTTTTGGGTAAGAAAACAAAAGTAGAAGATCTTTATGGGTGATCTTGATAATATTTCACCATGATTAGAAGATTATGCTCTGAGTTTCCAAAGACACTAAAATACTACTGTCCTTGAGTGTTGGTTTCTGTTATGTGTTAAGTATTCCGAAAAATTAATGTAATGTCCATGTATGTCAAGATTTTGGTTTCTACAGTTGGTATCAGAGGAAAGGTTTAGTTAACCTTTGGAAACAAGGATGCGAAAACGTTAGTGAGATCCCTAGAAAAATTTCTAAGGTTTGTCTAGGGATGTCCCTATGGTTTAGTATAACTATATGTTACAGTCCTAGAATTATGTTGACAATCATGAATAACCTATGGTGAACCTAAGATATCATAAGTTAAAGAATGTGTAATAAGTTATACATCCTATATGTGACTTTTTATGATTATGAGGTTCCTCATTATTTTAACTGTTTCTTACACAATGGTTTCTGGTTTTAGTTAATGGAGGGAACCAAAAGGAATTAGGTTAACATTGAATCTGATGGAAAAATTGGCGAATATGGGTAGTGAAATTGTGTAATGCCTAGAGAGAAAGAAATTTTGATAATTCCAAATCAGACATCGCGATATATGATTAACAAGGTGAACTTTAGTGGTATTCCTAATTCATCAAATAAGAGGTAGATGGAATTTTATGCATGTTCGCATGGTGAGGAGCATAGAGAAAGGAAGATTGATATTTTCTAAAGAAGGGAAGAAGAACCTTGAGGAATACCTCAAATGGATGGGAATATGTTATCTATGTGGGGAATATGGTCCTAGAGTGACAGACTGTTATGGATTTCAATGTCTTATCTGTGCAGAACATGGGCATTACCCAACTCAATGCCTTGACCTAAGAGGTTACTTTTAAATTTAGGAATGACCTATTCCATGCCAATCATTGAAGATGATGGATTGAATGGTTTATTTATTGGAATTAAAGAATAATTTTGTTGAGATACTTTTATGGTATATTGAAATATCTATGTATTGGTCCAGTGTGGTTTTCCATAAGAATATGGTACCGGTAACCATGAGAAGTGATTGGAATAATTTTGGAAAGAAGATGATATGCGCATAATAAAGGGATAAGGAGAAAATAATATGTTTGATATTATTAATGAGGCCATGACTAATATAAGGACAAAGTGATATCATGGTTTGAGTATATAGAAATTTTGGGATTTTGGTATGTGGAAAGAGTTAACTTTTGACAGCATTTATGTTTTCAATAAGGTTCTATAGTAATTCATGTTGCAAGAGAATACAAGATTAACATATTCACATGTTTGGAATGTGATCAACAAGATACATATTATGATATATGGGGGATAAATTATGGTATTCACATGCTTGGTTGATGAGATTTATAGTAATCGTTTTCATTATACTATGAGCTTTGATAGAAGTATTTTGGATAAGCCTATAGATTTGAAATGGATTATGTTGGACATAAGTTAGTATTGTTTAAGGATAGAACTTTTTTCGATATTATTGATGGAATGTTATAATGATGTAGTTTTAGAAAAAGGATACCCTGCAGGACGGGCGACAACCCGTCACGTCGGACAAGGTTGTGGGAATCGAACCCACAACCGAAGTGTGACAGGCCTTTATCATCTACCACTAGTATACAAGAATTCCCTGATTAGTATATATTAGTTTTATATTATTAAGCGGTATGATAGATGAAGTATAAGTTCATTTTTGGTACCATATACGATTAACCTCACCATAGATGGACTTATGTATATTTGATAACTTTTTCTAACCTTTTGTTTGAGACAGATGGAATGACCCATCATTCTATCACATTATCTGTTAACACTTCAATAATGAAAAATTCAACTTCATTTGTTTAAGAGAGGAAGTAGAAATTGTTCAAGGCACGAACAACAGTGAGATTGTACCGAAATAAAGTAAGTATTTCTTCTAATTCAAATTCTTCAAGTTTAGGGAAATGATCTTGAAAACCAAAAATGTTGTCCTAGTACTCTCATATCCAATGAATCATATGGTACCTTAGATAATCACAAATTCATGGCTTTATTATTGTTGGTTTTTTCATAGCCATATTCTCTACCACTCTCCATCAGAACTTGATGGTTAGATTTCTCTTACATATCCATATTTTCACCTATGTTCTCTTATTTGGAAACCAAGTGATGAGTTAATTTAGGTAACCGATATATTTCATACTTGAATTTTTAAAATTAACTTTTAATATTCCTTTTTACGATGTGGGTTTCTATGAGAGAAACTCTCATGTAATAAACAATTTATAACCCTGACAAATTTTGAGGGCGAACTTCATTTTAAGGGGGGTAGAATGTTACACCCTGAGATTTTATGAGATATATTATTTTTAATTTCTTTGATGTATTCTATTATACACTACACCAAGGTTATCTTGTACTGTACGCAACAACTTATTAGCTTGCGGTATACGTAACAGTATTCTTGGCTCGTGTTACACACAATTTCAAGTTCGTTTTGTGCAAATTATTCTATGCAACATTAAGTATACATTTTGTTTAATGTATAAATGAAATAAGTTTTGATTATGTTATATGCAACACCAAAAAGAGAATTCACTACACGCAGCTCTGACTTGGCTTGCATTACACGCAATCAAGACCTATTTCGATAGAGTGTGTTGTACGCAATACCGAGTTTCACTAAACGAGATATTATTATAATATTATTATGAACTAGCTGTTGTGAATAGTAATACCCACTTTTTGAAATTTTATAAATTTTATCTTTCAAAATGGACTTCATTTTTTGATTTGGAATATCGAAATTAGCCTAGGGTGAATTTTTGGTATTTTTCTGAAAACTTTCAATTTTTGATGAATAGTTAAAACACTGGGTTACTATTTAAAAACTGAATTTTTATTTAAATAATTATTTATTTTATTTGAATTTATTTTAGGTGAAAATTGATACATAATACCTATATAATTTCAATTTAATTCATTGGATTCATTTTATAATAATTTTAGATATATAAAAATTTTATTGAAGTTTTCATCGTCTTTTGACCACCTCCTAGGAGAATTTGACAATTTACATAAAACATAATTTGACCGCTTCTGTGAGTGGAATTTCAAAAATCCGAGAGACACAGTTAATATCAAAGAGTAAAATGTGGTTCAATAAGATAAAAATAATTTTTGTGAATAGTAATTTTTACTTTTATTTACCACGGTTAAAAGTAAAGAGGGTAATTAAGGGTAAAAATGATATTATTATTACCATAACACATGTCTTAATTCTATTGGATAAGTGTAATTCAACCAAAAAAAACCTTAGGAATAAAATATTACCCTTTAGGTCCACTTGGATTAGATTAGGACATTTATTATTATTTTATTTAAAGAAGAGTTAAAATAGTTAAAATCAATGTTTAATAACTAAAACATTTTTAATATAGGGTTATAAATAAGATATATTCTACTATAAATATTAATTATAAATATAAAAATATTTCAAACATAATGGTATTTTATTTATAATTTTTAGACATTAAATAATTTAATTTATTTATGACACAATGATGAGGGAGTAATTACCTTATTAATGAAATATTAACATAATTGATGTTATAAATACCCAAATAATTGTAATTTGATACTTTTTATTAATTCCACTAATTTTTTAGGTTAATTTGACATGTTAGTATTGATGAAATTAATTTTTTTCGAACTAATCATTCTGTTATCATTTTCACAAAAATCAATTACGAAATAGTGTCAAAATTCTATTCCTAAAAATATAAGGTTCATCCAAATGAATTAGATAAGGTTATATATATTAATAATGAACCACTTGGGATTCGTTTGGCTTGTTATAGAAAGTTTATTAACAATATAGTGTAAGAAAACAAGAAGACACAGTAAAAGTTAAATTATTTAACTTAGAGTTAAATCAAAATGATAAGGTTAAAATAGTAACCTAAACTTGTCTAAAACCTATTGGTTAAGAGGATTTCGACCCATACCCACTTTATCTTCCAAATAATTCACTTTTTAGCCATTATAAACCGAATATGACTTTATTATAAAATAATATTTTACGTTTATCCTAAAGTGCCCCTCTCCTCCCTTATAAAAGGGAACCTCCTCCCTCTTATATTTACACAATTTGGAGCCTTAAAGATCAAAAAAACCCTGACCATTTACCTTATAAACTTCCCTATAAACATTATAGAGGTTCTAGTCTCCTCGAAAGACCAACTCTAGTGCCTTAAGAGGAAGGTTAAAAGAGGTGTGTCGAGGAAGAGGTAATCTCTTCTACTATTTTTTCAAGTTTCTTTCTTCTTCAAATTATTCTTATTTAGTTTTTTATTTATAAATTAATAGCCTAAGTATCCCTAATATACTTATATGTTATTATAAATATGAAACAACCCCATTTCACCTTCTATCCATCCTACGGAAAACGAAATCACCGCGCATGCATACGTACGGAATATCGTCTCCACACCATGGTGTAATCTGTTTTTCCACCACCACCTTACTTGGATGGGTATAATGGTGTAAATAATAACTATATATAGTTATTATATAATCATACAGATTATGATATATTATATCATCCACTACAATTCAATTCAATAATTATGGGAATGATATCATCGCTCGTGCGTACGTACGGTTTACCGTTTTCACGACACAGTGAGATTCATTCTCCATGTTAACCATTTAAGAGTGATTATAAAGTATATATAATGGATAATAATGAAATATATGACATGATAAATCTACTGGATATATATATATATATATATGGCATCTACTTACTTCTATTCATGTCAATAAAGAAAGGAAAACAACGTTCATGCGTACGTACGGCCTACCATCTCCATTAACGGTGTATTTCATTTCATTTATCTATCTATTATATATATATACTTAATATATATGATATATATATCACTATTTACATTAATGAAGTAAGTAAATCATGATATAAGTAATAATAATATCAAGAACAACAATTCCAAACACGTACGATAAATAAAATGATTTTACCCAAAATGCTACTTTAACATGGAATTTACAAAAGAACAGGTAATATAAAGTAATAAGTGAACCATATATGATATCATAACAATGAATATGATTCTGTAATAAGTCAATGACATTATTTGAATCGTTATACAAGAGGATTGGATACGTACGAAGCATATCAGATCTAAGGTAAAGGATAACTTTTCCAATCTCGTTTTTATCCAAGATTGTTTATTCATAAGTATTTACTGGGGTTATATTTTTCATACATGTCCATAAAAATGGTTTTCATAATGTGTTTAATATTCTTTGATGTATGTTTAAATTCATGTTTACCCCTCTTTGACTTTTACTTTGTGTTATGGAAGGAATCTTTCTTTTTTTTACCATACGTGGTACTTTTTGACTTTTCCGTTAAAAGTACAAGGATAATGTTTTTTTAAATTATACGGCATGAACAGATTTTTAAAATTTCATAATGCATAATTTTCATGAAGATTTTTCTATAAGTTTTCATGATTATTTTCAAAAAAATCATTTTCTTTTAAAATTTCATGGCATCTTGAAAAAAGAAAATGATTTTGAAGAAGAAAGTATATTTTCCTCAAGAATTCATTTCAAGTGTTCTATCAAAACTATTTTCCATCTAAGATGAAATTATTTAGTATGTTTATGTTTCAAGTATAATGTCTCTATTATTTACATGGTTTGACTTTTCTTATGATGAAATGATATCCATTTCTTTTATATAGATTATGTTATGATGGGGTGATGTTTTTGAAACCCATTTTATTCATTGGGTTATTATGAATGATTATGTTTATTTTGTGTCACACGAAAAATGATTTCATTATGTGATGGGTGGGACCTATATCTCCCTCCAATGAATTGGGTAAAGATTTATATCTCATGAGATAGACTTGGCTAGAATGGTATGTTAATCCGGTTCAGTGATACAGGACTGGAACTAGGAGTGAACTCGATTCAGAAAGGGACTTTATCCACTAAGATGGTCTTGGAAGCAATGCATTGGCTACTATAGAAATCGTATCATGTTCTTAATGGTTTTCCATAATTACATGTTTTATTCCCATACTATTTTATCATTATTGATGATCCATTATGATCTATGCCCTACATACTGCCAAGTTTCATGTCATTGCTCAAGATTTTGATGTTTAAATATTATGTTCATGTTTTGAAGTACAAATGTATATGGTTTGTTTTATTTTCTCCATGATTAGAATTACTAAGCATTTGAGCTCACACTTGTTATGTTTTCTTTTCCCCAGGATATAAAGAAATGTTTTGGATAATAAAACAATATTGGAAGATCTTTATGGGAGATCTTGAAGATCTTTCACAATGATTAGAGGATTATGTTCTGAGTTTCCAAAGACACTAAACTATTACGGTCCTTGAGTGTTGGTTTTTGTTATGTATTAAGTATTACACAAAATTAATGTAATGTCCATGTAAGTCAATTTTGGGGTCTCTACAGCATGGTTGGTGGAACTCGATAATTGACAATAGGCGTGTGATGTAGGTCATGTGTACAATGACAGAGGATGGGATGAGTTCCATCTTGATGGAATAATTTAGAAAATACACATAAAGATACCCATTAGAGGTTTAGGAAAACGAGGAACCACCATTAAAGTTTCCAAATTGATATTAATGAGACGGTATGGTTTTTCCCTCGGTACCAGGCACCATTCAGTTCTACATAGGGCATTGCTATCGATGAACCTTATAGGTTAGGTGCTTTGGGAAATTAAAAATTCAACTATGGGTAGGTTTTGGTCTATTTTTTTGGGCCCTTAGGTTCTTGTACTAGACCTGAGATCCTATGATCTTTTAGGCAATGTAAGGTTACCCATTAACCCAATTAAAAAGGGGAGAAATTAAATTACTATTTAAAGGCATTGGATATTTCTATGGAATCACCAAGAGATAAGCTACCATCCCTACTTTATCAAGAATCTAGAAGGGTCCAATATAACCGGGGCTCAAATTTACCTTATTTTAGAATCTCGTAACATTATTCTATAGAGAAATGCATTATAATACATTCTCACCAACTTCAAATTCCATATTAAATTGATGATTATCAGCATAAATTTTATATCAACTCTAAGTTACATTAATTTGAAGTTTAATAGATATAACTTTATCTTACATTTCCTCATATAGGTCAGGTCCCAATATATTTATTTCTCTATCTATATCCTAATACATTGGTGTTATACACTTCTTTCCATAGAGTGCCTCATAAGGATTCATATGAATTCTTGAGTGAAATCTAATATTGTAAGAAAACTCGAATAGAGTAATGTGTTGATACCAACCACCCGGGAAATCCATATATCAGGATCACAACATATACTCTAGGGTTTTAATGGTTCTATTATACTGATGATCTTTTTGAGGATAATAAGCAATACTGAAACAAAAATTTTAATCTAGAGCTTACTGAGGACTTTACAAAAACATTGAGGTAAACTATATATCCCTGTTAGATACAACAGAATGTGGTACTATATAAAACTTCAACACTTCATTGATATATATTCTGGGAAGTTGATCAAGATATATATCGTCTCACATATAAATGAAGTGTTCTGACTTTTTAAAGCGATTGAATACAACCAAAATTTCATTATAGCCTTTAGATGTTTTAGGGAGTCTAATGAAAAAAATCCTTGGTGATGTTCTCCTATTTCCATTTTGGTATGTGTAATAGTTATAATGTCTCCTTGGAATTTTATCTCTATTATTTTACCTTTTAAAATTCCAATCACTACAATACATAATCTAAAATATCTCCTTTCATGTTATCCCACTAGAAATACTCCTTTCAAATCTCTATGTATATTCTTAATTTGAGGATGAATAGATAATGATGAACTTTGATATTCGTCCAAAATATTTATCATAAAATCTGGTATATATGGGGAATATAGATACCCTTTCTTTTTTACACGTATTATTTCATTATTTTTAATAAAAAATACAATAATTACAAAAAAACATTTGTGGGATAGTATTTTTTGAAGACTAAGTTAAAAATACATCAAAGTGAGAGTAAGATAAAACTTCATTATTTTATTCTCCATAGAAACCCCTTTAATCATTTCTAGATCTTCAAATTTTATGGGATAACCTAGGGAATACATGTAAAAAATGAATGAACTAAAAATTATAGTAAGGGAATAAACATAATAAGAAATAATAAATTTTATGTTAAAAGTATAACATGATATCATAAAAGATAATTCTCAAGAGTAATTACATGGGAGCATAAAATAAATAACATGGTATCGTAAGATCATGGACTTATAGTAAATTTGGAAACAACATATAGCATGACATAAACATGGTTCAAGGCTAACTTCCTAAATGACATCACCTGGTGGACAAAGTCCTATAATAGATTAGGTTTACTCCATACCCCTTTCATGATTCCTAAAGAGACTAATGATTTACCAAACTAATTGGAGATCTATCTAAGAGAACCCATCATACCATGTTCATAATTTATGTTTTCCATAAATATAAAATCAATCACAAGGCATACCATAATAATTACCCATGTAAATAAAATGGGTTACATAATCTTTCCTCATATCATAATCCAAATAACTTTCATAATGAAGTCATTTTAGAAATGAACATAATTAATGTATTACCCCATGAAATTAAGGGATAATAATCTTGTTATATATTTTAGAGATATATATAAATAATTTATAATCAATTAATAACATCAAAGGTTGTCATAATTGATGAAATTATCTTTAAAATCTTACATGGAAAATTTCATATGGAAAATATCATTTTAAATTTGATATCACTTCTTCAAAATCTAAAAATTTACCAAATATTATAGAAATTTTGTTTTTTAAAAATATCCATGGTAAATTATAAAGTAATATTTAAATTATTGAGTGTTCATGAAAGTGGAAAATCTAGTATATGCCATATAAAAAAACTTTCCTTTCATATTGTTGTAAAAAGTTTAAAAATTCCATTATTTGGAAAAAGAAAACAAGATTCCTGTAAAAACCTTTTTAAAAACTGAAAAATGGGTAAACAATTATTTAATAATTAATTTTTATGATATTAAAACATCCTTGTAAGTATTTTTTGAAAACATGGATATGGAAGAAAAAAGATTTTCGAACGATGAGAGAAATAAATTTAGTTTATCTTAAAATATTATCAATCATTTTAAGTACCAAAGAGAGGTAAATAGTACTATTACATGAAAATTTCAGGAATAAAAATAGAATAATAAAATATATTGGGTTTATATATAAATATAAAACAACTCATCAAAGGGAGTCTTAAACATAAATAAAGGCGAGACATGAAATCCCTTACCCTGAGTCCAGATTTTTCATATATGTCCTTTATCTCATATATGATTAACATATTTTAGTTATTTTCTTTCTTAATAAAATTTTATATGTTTAATATCTTATAATTAATCCATTTACTTAATTTTTTTTTGTGAAATTATGAATTTCTTATTTAGTTATGTCCACACAAGGTGTTTTGAGGATGCTCTGTTCTTAATTTCAAAACAGTATCAGTGTGTTGAATGTGGACAAAGGGTTCATTGTTACAAAATATTTAGAATAATAATATTGAAATTATTATCATTTTTATACATCAATTATACTTTTAAAACCATCCATGAGATATGTTTATGAAAAATAAATTAAGTTAAAACCATGGAGATGGTAGGTTGTACATACGCTTAAGTAACATTTCAATTTTTAAATGATCATGATGGAAGGATGTTAAGTTTTATTTTGCCTTTAAATATTGATAATTATATCATAAATATAATTTTATTTATTTTAAAAAACATACATATACCATCCATGTTATTCAATAAAAAAATCAAATCACATCACTTTGTGAGATGGTAGTCCGCCGTACCCAAGAATTATGTCACCGTTTTTCAATGGATCATAAGGTAAGAAGGTATACTATATGTTAATTTTATAGAATTATTTATATTTTATTAATATCATATATAAACTATGAATCCATCATCATGAACATCCATTATTGGTGATAATGAAAAATAAATTACATCAGCTCGTGATTCAATAGTCCACTATACACAAGAATGATGGTTTTGTTTCCCATTTGATGGAAGAGGAGATGGATGCAGGTTATTACATTATCATAATATCATATAATTACATGGGAGATAATTTTTTTATTATATCATCATGATTGAGTATTATTTTTAGGGGATGTAATAATAAATAAATAAATACTTCTCGGTTAAGAACATTACCTCTTCATCAAACCACCTCTTTAGGATTATACATAAATCCTCCCTAGGTAGGATTTATGACAAAACAATGACTCTAGTAGATGTGGATAGGAGAAAGGAAATTATTTTTTCATTTATTGGATTAAATACTTATTTTCACGTGTGTAAAGGAGAGTAGGTGAGGTTCCCTTTTATAAGTGAGGGGGAGTGACATTTTGGTAAATACCCAAAGCAATTCAATAATGGGAAGTCACCGTCAAGAAAAGTGCCTCAAAAATTGAATAATGTATAATTTAGGGGTTTATAATGTTGATATATACCAAACCCATTAAAAAAGGAAAATATTTTTCCATGTTATTCTATTTACCTCCAAGTTTACTCAATTTGACCATTTTTGTTTTTCACCACAGTAACTTGTTTTTTTTGTTTTTACTATTCATTGTAACCAAAATTAAGTTGAAATAATTACATAATATTAATTATACTGATTTAAAATTTGGTTTTCATTTTATCAAAATTAAATCATATAAGTTTTGGATTTTAATTTCCAATCAATCCCCCAAAACAAGTCGAGAAATAGTCTTTTAAGAAATACATTTTCAAGCAATGAACAATATTATATTAAATATATGACTAGAAATAATCATTATATGAATTTAAATTAATATAAATAGATGTATAATATGTTAATTTCATTTATTTATTTTATTATTATGTACCATTTTAATTAATTAAAATGGATAAACTTTATTTACTTAAAAAAAGTTTGTTGGAAACCATGTTTCTAAGAATAAAAATATGCTTATACAAAAAGCATGAAAATTGATGATTCAAATGAATTCAACTAGATTATTATAAAATAAATGTTTCATATTTCACTTTAATAAAAAACCAAAATCTATGGTAACTCATAAATTACTTTATTTAATGAAAAGAAATGACAGTATTTGAAAATCTGTAATTTTCAATATTCTATGAAAAATCAGAAATTTCAGATAAATACTAAAATTTCACCTTAAGTTAATTATGAAATTATAATTTTTTAAATGGAGTTAATTTTATAAAATAAAATTTCTAAAATTTCAACAAATGAATTATAATATTTTTACTCAAATGTAATAAAAATCATTTGGAAGGAAATATACTTTTTGTAGAATTAAATATCTTTATAAAAAGATGAGTAATTGATATCCACTCAAATTTACCAAAGAGATGAAGGTAGAACAGTCTGTTTAGTCTAGCATGGGTTGTTGAATCCACTGAGACCGAAGAAGTTACCTAAGATACACAACCTATGAGATGAATTTTTGGCTATGAAGTTGCCAACTTTGGGTTGATTTTGGATGGTTTTAAAGTATCACTAACATATTTAAGTTAATTCAAATTAAGATAATGAGTTTATCCAAGGTTATCACTAGGGGTGGATTAGTTGAATTCCTTTTTTAAATATTTCAATTTCGTTAACTCGAGAAGGATTCATTCAATGAATTCATACTAAACTCATCACCTACTGGTTAAACACCTTCTCAAATACATGATAATCAACTATAAACTTGTAGGATCATTTTCATAAGAACTCTAAGTAATGGATCTTATTATCACACAAAAGTGGGATGATTAAACTCAATATGGATGTGGAAGAGAGAAAATCATTTAATAAAAGAAAATCAAATAAAAGAAATTAATAAAAATTTAGAGAGTGAGAAATAACATTCTATACAACCCCTTGATACTCCCTTTGATCAACCCATAAAATATTTATCCCTCCATTGATGACATGTCCTCAACAGAAGCAGAAAGTAGACTTACGATGGTGGAACTGAAGAAGTAAAAGCAACAACAAAAATCGATCACTCAACCGTTGTGTGATAAATCTCAAAAAGTATGGTGTAAATAAATTCACACTTTTAGGAAATGGTATCAGCTTGATATTTAGAAAAATATAATAAGAGTAAAGGAAGAACCTTTATTAAGAAACTGAGGTGAATTGAACAACTTATATGAGAAATAAATGTGATTACAGACATAAAGTGACAGAATAACACTACAATGAAGCCAAGCACCAAATATCATTAAATACTTGAACACCACTACCTTAAATAGGAATTTTGGGAGCCTTGGGTAGAGCCTCCAATAGTAAAAAGCATTTCACTTGATTATAGTTGGCCTAGGGTGGTGGAAAGTAAGGGAGAGTGGACTTCTTTATCCTTGACTCAAAGTGGCATCCAGCTTGCATCCACCGAACAGATGCACCTACATGGACATATAGATGGATGAATTATAGAGGTACATAGAATCCAAAAGTGAAGTTCTAGATATCTACTAGTTCTTTATAAACTTTCAGCCCAAATGAAAATTTGGTTTCCGAGATATGATTAAATTAGTGGTCTGTTTTTTTGGGCCGTAGAATCTGGCCCATAATCTTATCTCTAACTTGGGCCACCTGAATAACCACAATGGAGGCCGAATCAGCACTAGATCCTGCATAATTATATGTTCCTCTCTATTTATTCTATCATCCCACAAAATTTTGGCTTCATTGGGTCTGTATTGTGGGTCTCACATTCTCATCAGTGGGATGGTGTCCAATATACCTTCTCCAAAATTGTTTCCTTTCATTGCCAAATATCCCCATCATCCATTATGAATCCTCCATTGATCCATGAATGAAAAATGTTCATATTGAAGTGTAGATACATTTCCAAAAATATAAAATTAAAACATGGTGAATTAAATTCCTTAAAAACAGATGAATCATTGGGCCTAAATTGGTGTACATTAGGCATGAAGTGCACAAATGATGAGAATAGATGTTCAAAATTAAAATCCACTAACTCGGGCCCATAAGATCAAAAATGAACATTTAATACCATTACAATGTAATTAACATATATATTTTTATTTTCTAATCATACCCCTGACTTGATATTTTCTAGTCCCGGGCAAAATTTATGTCAACAATATGACATTCGAATTCCCTTTTCCAAGAACATTTTAATACACAATGATCACAAAAAACCCTTATACCAAACAATCATGAAACCCATCAAAATATTTTAATACAATATATTTTCATAAGTATATCCCAATCCCAATCCCATTACTTTGTTCAAATTCATCTCCATATTTCATCCAATATCAATTAAGAGTGATGACGTGTTGTGCATCACATTAGACATGGGAGTTCATCTTTATTCAAGGGGGAAATGATGGAAGTTCTAGGTGGAATCACATTTCTATATTAAGAGGAGTATTCAAATTTTTTTATTGTATTTTTTTGTTTTTGTTTTGTAAATTTTCCATGGTAATTGAAATTTCCCTCAATAGAGTCAACCCCTGTAGTGAGACTTTGCCGGTGACTCCCAGGCTCAAAGACCTTACGAAACCAAGTGAATACCACATACTCGGGCATCATCTCGAGTTAACTCAGTCAAAAACAAAGTCAAATTACAATAAATAGAGATACAATTACTAACTCTAGGCCAGAAAACTATGGATTCACGATCCCCAAGTGCCGAAAGCCACACATAAGGTCATTTCATTGATCTACGTGCACATTTATTGTTTTTTCTTGAATACTCATGTTAAAACTAAAATGATCATCAAACCTATGCTATTTATTTGGGGGACCCCATGAACTCAAACTAATACCCCACTATCCAAAGTATGTGTGTTGTGATTCTTTTTTTTGGATGAAAATATAAACAATGAAATATCACATTAGACAGCCACACTTTCCAAAATATATGCTCATGAAATATACATGGATTAAAATCAGAATTAGAGCATGATAAATTATTTGATATTCATTTTCAAAGTGTACAATGTCTATTATCATGTTCAAGGTTAAAGAAATTTTTCCTTCCATTAAGGAACATTTTTTCTTCAAATCATTTGTTTTTACACAAAAGCAATATTTTTTTATCTCCCCCCAACTTAAAATAAAAATATCCCTAGTGTTTAAGGGAAATTTTTTTATAAGGGTTAGAGGAAGAGAATGAGAGTTCAAAAAAGAAATTGAAAATGAGGATCATGTAATGTGGTCAACTAGTGGTTGAAGTTGAAATTCTTGCTACTCCCTTTTAATGCCTTGATCTCCATGTCACTCTGAAAATTCCCTAGTGGAAGAAAAAAAAAAGAAAAACAAACAAAAAAACAATATATATATATATATATTTATATATATAATAAAAAAGTAAAATATAAGTATATATACAAAAATTATAGAATAATGAAGCACTATAAGTCATAGGTCAGTGGTAATCACGCGCCCCTCTCTCCCTTCGGTCCCGGGTTCGAGTCCCCGCAGCTTCGCCGGCTGTGATGGGGTTTTCTCCAAGGCCTATGATGTGGCGTTTTAATTTTATTATTATCATTATATATATATATATATTTTATTTTAACCTAAAAACACATAAAAATAAAATTAACTGATGATACATTGTCTTCTTTTTAAATTTCTGGGTAATGTATTACTCAAGGATCACACCACGTGACACAGATGAATATGGCACTCCTCTTTCATACCCATCCATACTCATAGTAGAAGAACAGGACAACAATCATTTTTTTATTTTTAAATATTAAAATGATTCATTAATCCTATTTAAAATATAAAGTTGATTTAAAAAACAAAATGATTGGAAAGTCGAAAACCATGGGTTGCCTCCGATGCAGCGCTTTGTTTAACATTGTTATCTCAACTTGTACCCCTAATTAATTAATTATTTTCGTCATATAAGGTAGGTTCACACAATTCTTCATCAACATCATGTTTTTGGAATGTTTATATGAATGGTTTGACTCTATGCCCATTAACTTTAAATATTTGACCATTGGTGGGATCTTAAATGTCAACAGCCCCATGGGGGTAACTTTATCCATTATTTATGGACCTGACCATCTAGAACTCAAATTTCCTGGGAGTAAATGAAGTTCAGAACTATACAAAAGAATAGTTTTACCAGGTATAATGTGTTTCGTTTTAAGATTTCGAGATTGGTAGGATTTTACTTTAGCCTTATTGATCCTTGAATTTTCCTAAGCCCCCATCCTAAGTTCCTCAAGTTCATTGAGATCTAATTTCCTTTTTGTTTCAGCCAATGAGAGGTCATAATTAATTTTCTTAATTGCCCAAAAATCCTTATGTTTAATCTCCGCTGGAAAATGGCATGCTTTACCATAAACCAACCTATATGGGGACATTCCTAAAATGATTTTATATGTGGTTAGATAGGCCCAAAGAGCATCTAAGAGTTTTCTTGACCAATATTTCCTAGATGGATTAACGGTTTTCTCAAGAATTTGATTGATTTCTCAATTGGCTAACTTATCTTGACCATTGGTCTGTGGGTGGTATGTAGTGGACACTTTATGAGAAATTCCATACTTTTCCATGAGTGCAGAGAATGGATGATTGCAAAAATTAGTTCCACAATCACTAATGATATCCCTAGGAATTCCAAATCTAGAGAGGTTGTTTTCCTTGAGAAATATAATCACAGTTTTATGATCATTGGATTTTGTAGGAATGGCATCAACCCATTTGGAGACATAATTGATAGCTAAAAGGATGTATATATATCCCCTATAGTTTGGTAAGGTACCCATGAAATAGATTCCCCAACAGTTAAAGATTTCAATTACTAAGATTGGAGTGAGTGGAATTTGATTCCTTTTTGTGATGGACCCTACTTGTTGAATCTTAGGAAAACTTTGAAAAATGTGTAGAAGTCCCTTGAGAGGGTGAACCAGAAGAGACCACACTTAAGAATCTTAGAAGATGTTTTCTTAGAGGAAAAGTGACCTCCACATGCCTCCCTATGACAGAGTTTAAGGACAGACTCTTGTTCATATTCTAGGACACACCTCTTAATGACTTGGTCAGGGTAGAACTTATAGAGGTACAGATCATCAAACACATAGTTCCTAACATCATAAAGGAATTTCCTTCAAGCTTGAGTCCCTAATAATTTTTTAATGAATTCTGTAGCTTAGAAATTGGCTATTACGGCATACCAAGGGCAGTCAATCACAGAGTATAGGTGTTCATCATGGAATGAATTAGACACATAAAGGCGATTCGAGTTTTATTTTAATTCCATCCTAAAGGGATAACCAACTACAAAATGTTCAACACCCTTTTTATCCTTGATTTCAAGGTCAAATTCTTGTAAGAGAAGGACCCACCTAATCAGTATAGCCTTGGCATCTTGTTTTTGGAAGAGGTATTTTAGTGTAGAATGGTCAGTGAACATAATGATGGGGTCTCCTAAGAGGTAGAACCTAAACTTCTCTAGGGAAAACAAAATAACAAGTAACTCTTTTTCAGTGGTGGTGTAGTTGATTTGTGCATCATTTAAGGATTTTCTTGCATAACCAATGACATAAGGAGATTTATCACAACGTTGTCCTAACATAGCTCCTAAAACAAAGTCACTGAAATCACACATAAGTTCGAAAGTATGGTTCTAATTTGAAGATTTAATAATGGGAGGATATGTGAGAGAAGATTTGAGGGTTGATAATAAACCCTCACAGCTTTCTATGCAAACAAATGGAGCATCCTTCACTAGGAGAGCAAAAAGGGGACATGAGATTGAACTAAAGTCCTTGATGAATATTCTATAGAAACCAGCATGTCCTAAAAAAGACATCACTTCCTTCACAGTTCTGGGTGATGGAAGGTGATGAATGATTACAACCTTCGCTTTATCAACTTCAATACCCCTACTTGAGACTATATGGCCAAGGACTAATCTCTGTTTAACCATGAAATGACATTTTTCACAGTTTAGGACCGGATTAATTTCTTTACATCTGGACAAAACTCTCTCTATATCCCTAAGACATCCCTAAAATTTATCCCTAAATACAGATAATGCATCCATGAAGACCTCAAGAAAATCCCATACCATGTCTGAGAATATTCCCATCATGCACCGCTGGAAGGTTCTTGGGGCATTGCATAACCCGAAGGGAATGCGTTCGAAAGAAAAGGTGTCGAATAGACATGTGAATGTAGTCTTCCCTTGATCCTCTAGGGAGACCTCAATTTGATTATTCCCTGAGTACCCATATAAGAAACAATATAAGGAATTACTTTTCACTCTATCAAGGAATTGGTTAATGAATATTAAGGGTAAATGGTCATTCTTGGTAAATGTGTTTAGCTTCCTATAGTCGATGCAGACTCTCCAGCCACTACTCACCCTTTTTGGAAGAATCTATCTATCCTCATTGGTTATCATTATAATGCTAGCCTTTTTTGGAACCACTTGGATTGGAATCACCCACTCACTCTCAGCTATGGGATAGATGATACCGACTTTTAACAATTTCAGAATTTCCTTTCTCACTATTTCCATGAGATTAGGATTGAGTTGCCATTGAGGTTGACGACATAGATTTGAATCAGATTCCAAAACAATCCTATGAGTCCTAATAAGTGGGTTAATCCTTAGAATTTCATACAGGGTCCAACCAATGGATTTCTTATGTTTCCTAAGGACATCTAGAATAATCTTCTCATGATTGGCTTAAAGAGAAGAATAAATTACAATAGTATGTGTTTGATTTTCCCCTAGGAAGGCATAATTGAGTGTAGTGGGAAGTTCCTTCAATTCAAGATCAGGTTGGTTCATAATTTCAGCTGAAGATTGGGACATTAGATCAAGATCAATTTTGTTTCCATGAGTTTTAGATAGAATCGAATCCCCATATGTAATAGTTTCAGCTACAAGATTGGTTTGATCAGATTTAGGGAAGGAAGTTTGATTGGTCTCCATGAAAGTGGTTTCCTGAAAGGTTTCACTGATTTTTGAAAGTAAGACGTCATCATAAGAGAAATTTGAAAATGATTCAAGACAAGGAGATAAAATTCCTTCATGTAATCAAAGGAAATCAATCTCATCCTGACTTAAACATCCATCAAATATTCCTTGATGTTCTATGGATTCATTATCAATTCTTCATATCATGTTTACTTCATGAATGTACTTTTAATCCCCTATTTGTGAGCTTGCATTATAGATGTTCAAGTCTAGACTCATGTTTCCAAAGGTGATGGTCATGTTCCCATTTCAGACTCGGGTAACAGAGTTGATTGTTGCAATGAAAGGACGAACAAATATGATTGGGGTTTATTCCTTATTTCCTAAGTTTGGATGGTTGTCAAGGACAATTAATTCAGCAGGGTAAATGATGTTTTCAACCATTACCAGGACGTCCTTTAAAATCCCCATTGGAACCCTAATGTTACGATCCGCAAGTTGAAGTGTGACAAATGTGGGTTGGAGCTCTTCTAGGCCTAACTGGAAATACACAACAAAGGGGATGAGATTTACACTAGCACCTAGGTCACACAAGTCCTTGACAACTTTGCTCTCTCTTAGTTCAATATTGATGAAAGGGAAACCCGGGTCTTTCAACTTAGGAGGAATGGTCCCTTGAATTGCGGTACTCTCATTATCATCCAAAAGTACTTGGTTTTTATGTGAAATTTTTCTTTTAAAATTACACAAGTCTTTAAGGTACTTTGAGTAGGAATGTATGGTTTGTATTGCATTGAGATGGGGAATGTTCAACTTGACTTCTGAGAAGATTTACCTCAATGTTTCACTCAATTATGGCTTGGTTTTCCCCCTCATGCATTGAAGAAATGGTGTAGGTTGTGGGATTTTTTGTTGAAGAGTTGTTTCTTTCACATTGTTATCAGTTTCCTCAGTTTGATCTAGGGATTCAATTTAATTTTCATTATAGTTTGAATCTTTACATGGTTTCGGACTTATTTTTTTTGGTTTCTCGATTGATTTTCCACTTATTAAAATAGTCACAACCTTTAGTTGTTCATGAGTTTTTTTGAGTACAACTTGACTCTCCCCTAGAATTTGAGGATGGTACCGCCTGAGTTGGCATGGGTGCCTTTTCAGTTTTGATGGTTTGAAGTTCTTTTTTTAGGGAAGAGACTTCCGATTTCTTCCTTTCCATTTGTTTGTGAATTTTTTCGAATAGGCTTTGTGGAATAGTTTAGATTGGTGCTTGAGAAGATTGGTTTATTCCAGGGGGATATTTTGGAGGTGGGATGGTTTGTTTAAAATGGACCGATGGCTGATGGTATTGGATAGGTTGGGTTTGAAACTGGTTATGGGTTTGGTAGTTCTGATGTGGGTAATGTTTTTGTCCCTGTGGTTGTCTAGGTTGTTAGTTAACTTTCCAGCGGAAGCCTGAGTGGTCATTATACCTTGGGTTGAAGTTGTTTTGGTGTTGAGGATTTCTCAAGTTCAAAGAATATACTTTCGCTAGGGGTCCTCCTAAAAGAACATCCTTGATGAATGGAATGGTTGGGAAGTTGTCTGTCTTAGGGTCATGTTTGTCACAAATTGTGCAAATAGGTTCTACAATTTTGATTTCATGGACATTCCTAAGTTTTATCTCTTCAACCATCCTAGAGAGTGCTGCGAGTTTAGCCCTAAGGCTTTCCGATTCTCTAAGTTTATAAATTCTAGTAGTTCTTTATGGATTTTCAGAATAAGGTGATGTTCCCCATTTTTGGTTTTGTTCATAAAGGCTTTCCAGATACTCATAATCATCATTTGGGGATTTGTTTCTAAAAGTTCCACTACACATCATGTCAATGAATTGTTTGTTCCTCAGACCCAAACCTTTATTGAAAATTATCACTTGTTCATGAATAGAAAAACCATGGTGTGGAACCATGTTTTGAGTGTCTTTGAACCTCTTCCGTGTTTCGTAGAATGACTCTCCCTCTTTTTCAAAAAAGTTTTGTATGCTATTTTTAAGTGCAATTGTTTTGTGGTAGAGAAAGTATTTTTTGTAAAATTCAATTTGTATTTGGTCCCAAGAGTTGATGGATGATGGTCTCAAATTGTTTAGCCAATTTTTAGATTGATCCTTTAAAGATAAAGGAAATAGCCTCATATTATCTGATTCAAGTTGATGTGGGGGACACATGGATCCTATAATATCATTGAACTATTTGACGTGATGGTAGGGAATCTCGGACACCATTCCATGGAATGTGGGAAGATGGTTTAGGACATGGGGTTTAAATATGTAGTTGGCATATCATATGGAATTGTGTATAATTCATGAGTGGGCATTGGTTCAAGCTGGAGTGAGGTAGTTATTTATGGTTTGATCGACTACATTCCCTTGGTTTGGAGATTCTTGATTTTGGTTTCCCATTTGATTTCCTCCTGGGTTTATGAGTTGGTTCCTTTGAAGACCTTCCATTGAAGTGGGATCATTTTTTGACTCTGGGGTATCTAATAGATTTGTATATAATGGAAACAATCCCCTAGTTTCACTTGACTCCCCTATACTATTACTTTACACACTAACTAATCTGTTTGAATTATCACAGGTGTAGGCAGACAAGCGCCAAAAGGAAAAAAAAGAGAGAAAGGGACAAGATAAGAGATCTTGGGTGAGAATAGAATAATGGGAGTGAGGAAAGAATTTTTTGGTCTATGGTAGTTACTTGGTCCTTGTATATGGCGCCAAAATTAGATTCACGCTCAAATTTACCCAATAGATGAAGGTAGAATGGTCCTTGTAGTCTAGCTTGGGTTGTCGAATCCACTGAGACCTAAGAAGATACCCAAGATACACAACTTATGAGATGGATTTATGGATTTGAAGTTGACAAATTTGGGTTGATTTTGGATGGGTTTAAAGTATCACTAACAGATTTAAGTTAATTCAAATTAATATAATGAGTTGATCTTAGGTTATCGCTTGGGGTGGATTGGATGAATTCCTTTTTTAAAGATTTCAATTTTATTAACTTGAGAATGATTCATTCAATGAATTCAAACTAAACTCATCACCTACTGATTAAACACCTTGAAAAACACATTATAGTCACCTATAAACTTGTAGGATCATTTTCATAATCACTCCAAGGTAAAGGATCATATTTTCACATAAAAGTGGGATTATTAAATTCAATATGCAAGAGGCAGAGAGAAAATAATTGAAGAAAACAAACTCAAATAAAAGAATTTAATAAACATTTAGAGAGTGGAAATAGCATTAATTATAGACCCTTTCTACTCCCTTGGATCAACCCATAAAATATTTATCCCTCCATTGATGACATGTCCTCAACAGAAGTGGGAATTAGACTTACGACGGTGTAATTGAAGAAGTAAAAAAAACAAAAAAATAGATCACTCCACCATTGTGTGATAAATCTCACAAAGTATGGTGTGAATAAATTTACACTTTTAAGAAACGGTATCAATGTGATATATAGAAGAAAAAAATAAGAGTAAAGGTAGAACTTTTATTAAGACACTAAGTTTAATTGAACAAATTACATGAGAAAGAAATGTGATTACAAACACAAAGCAGCAACATAACACTATAATGAAACCAAGCCCCAAAGATCATTAAATACTTCAAAAACAAGACATTAAATAGGAATTTTTGGGGACTTGGATCGAGCCTCCAATAGTACAAATAATCCCACTTTATTATGGTAGTCCTAGGGTGGTGGAAAGTAAGGGAGAGTGGACTTCTTTATCCTTGACTCGAAGTGGAAGCCAGCTTGCATCCACCAAACAGACGTGCCTGCATGTCCTTCTATATGGCTGAATTAGAGTGGTCTATATAAGAAAAAAATGAATATCCGGATGTATACTAGCTCTATGTAATATTTCAGCCCAAATGAATTTTTTTCCCGAGATATGATTAAATTGGTGGTATGTTGTTTTGGGCCGTAGAATCCGGACCAGAATTTTACCTCTAACTTGGGACGCCTGAATAACCATAATGGAGGCTGAATTAGCACTGTCTCCTGCAGAATTATATGTTTATGTATATGTATTATATCATTCCATAGAATTTGGGCTTCAGTGGGTCTGTATTATGGGCCCCACATTCTCATCAGTGGGATGGTGTCTAATCTGCCTTCTCCAGAATTGTTTCCCTTCATCACCAAATACCCCCATCATCTTTTATTAATATTCCATTGATCCTTGAATTAAAAATGTTCATACTAAAGTTTAGATCCATTTAGAAAAATATAAAATTAAATTATGGATAATTATATTCCTTAAAATCAGATGAATCATTGGGCCTGAATTGATGTACATTAGGCATGAAGTGCACAAATGATGAGAATGGATGTTTAAAATTAAAATCCACTAATTCAGGCCCATAAGATCAAAAAATGAACATTTAATACCATTAAAATTTAATTAACATATGTATTTTAATTGGATAATCAGTAATTATTTAATAATAATTTATTAATACTTTCATATTTTTTAGAAAACTAATATATATTTCATTAAGTAGTTAATACTATTCATACCCACCAATTTTCCAACTTGGTTATAAACGTTATATTTAAATAATAATACTTTAATAGCATATCTCAATTGATTTAATCTCAATATTAATTATTTTATATGACATTGAAAATAGTTTTATTTTTAAAATATTAGGGTGTTATAGGAAAAATATGTTGCGCCTTAACCTTATCATTCTGTCACTATCAATTTTGAACTTAGAAACATTTCTCACCATCTTTTGTATCTCTTCATCTTTATTTTGTGCCTCCTTAATCATCTCAAGGATAGATGGTTGAACACTAATTTGATACAGATAATATATCACACATTACTTTTATATTTGTAGATCCATCCTTTGAAAATACAAAAAATATTATATCTTTTGTGATTCTCATCATAGATAAGACAACATGATTCTTTTGACTAAAAACATCTTCCACCTTTTTTGCTTTTTGAGGGTGGAGTTTTATTGAGAAATCATAATCATTAATTAAATTAAACCATTTTCTCTTGTGAATATTTATCTCTTTTTGGTTAAATATATACATTAAAATTTTATGATTTGTATATAAATCAAACCTTTCTCTATAAAGATAATTACTCAATATATTTAATGAAAAATTTACCACAGTTAATGCCAAATAATGAGTTGGTTAATTTTTCTCATGAACCTTCAATTTGTAAGCATTATTTCTTTGACTAACCTTTTCTTTATTTCCTAAAATTTTTCCTCACATTCATATGTCCGAAGGAACTTAGATCCTTTTCGAGTTCACCTAGTGTGTGGATTAGATAGACAAGGGAAATTATCCAAAAAGTGTCTATAATATCCATCCAAACTTAGAAAACTGTGGATCTTATTCACCATGGTTGGTCTAGGCCAATGTTCAATTATTTTCATGTCTGATGGATCGACCAATATACCCCTTCTTGATATTATATAACCAAAAAATGAAACTTTTGGTATCCAAATGTTTTACTTAGTAAATTTTTCATTCAAACTCTATTTTATTAGGGTATTTATTATAATCCTAAAGTTATCTTAATGACTTTTTTCTCTTGTAATATATTAAAATATAATCTATAAAGACTACAAAAGCAACTCAACATAATATCTAAAGTCTTTATTCTTTAAATCCATGAAGATATAGGGGAATTAGTTTGACTAAATGACATCACTATAATTTCACAGTTTTCATTCCTCAAATAGAAGGCTATCTTGGGTATATATTCACTTTTTAACCTCAACTAATAGTATCCAAATTGAAGATCGATCTTAAAAAATATTAATCTTCTCATAATTGATAAAACATCATTAATATGTTGAAGATGATACTTATTATTGATCGTGATATTGTTCAATTCTCAATAATCAATGTACAGTTGAATTGATCAATCTTTATTTTTAACAAAAAGAATAGGGGAACCCCATGGTAATGCACTTGGATGAATTAATCCCTTATAAATATTATCCTATAGTTTCTTTTTCAATTTGTGTAACTCAATCAGGTCAATTCTATAAGGAGTTTTTGAAATAGGTGTAGAACTAGTTATGAGTTCTATTGAAAACTCAACTTTATGATATAGAGGAAGAAAAGGAAATTATTAATTAAATACATAAAAAAACTCCAATACAGTAGAATATAATTGATGTTGAGTTTCTCCCAAACCATTTAAGATAAAAAAACCCTTAGAACAGGTATTAAGTCCTATATAATCGATGCAATTTCCATTGGAATATCATATAAATCATTGTGCCAATAGACGATCAGAGGTTGGTTTAGAATATAAAACCCGAGTTCCCATCCTAAGAAATTGATTTTGGATTTCTGTAAAGGAAGACAATCCATTCTCAAAATAACATTAAATTCAACTAGAGGGTGAATAAGGATATTTTTAGGAAGAATATTCCAACAAATGTCAATTGGAGAAGAATCATAGAGTTGAGATGCAATCATTATACCATTATATGGTATTCATCTCTACGTCAAAATCTAATTATTGAGTGCATATTGTGATACCATTAATAAAATATTCAGATATAAAAGAGATGGTATATCTAGAATAAAATTAGTCACTATTATTATTAGAGTTGATGGTATGTGTACAATTCTCCACTTAGTTGTCCACATTAGTAATAGTTATCACTTGAGATTTCCCTTTGTATCTAGGATTAAGTGTTTTTTGTTGTTGATCAACATAATTAACCATTATATTTGATAACTATTTAGTATAATTACCAAACTCTTTTAATTTGAAACATTGGATTGTGGGTGGTACATTATATGGTTCTTTCTCTCAACCACTGAATAAATTCTTCTTCCCATCACTTCAACATTTTTTTTTGATAATCTGCCTTTTTACATGTCAAAAATTCATCAGCCCCCTTAAGAGAATTTCATTAATATTTCCTTCCACACTTTGATCATAAAGAATAGCACATCTTCTTCTCTTCATGGTTTTTATTTTTATAATTGTCATTAAATTACATATTTAATTTCTTATGAAGTCCATAATATTTATGAGTAACTCCAATATTTGTTTCCACCCTAAAAAATGTTAAATGATTTCTTTATATACACTAAATTCAGTCATGGATAACACACTTAGGACACTATTTTAAGAAACTGAAAAATCAATCAATCTTACTTTTTGGTTCAATGATAATACTAGAAGCATACCTTGAAAGTCTTTTAAATGTTTCCTCACATGTAATAATAGATTCATCATCCTACTAATTTATTTTAACTAATTCCTTATTCATTTTTACACTATGATTATTAGGAAAGTACTTATTGAAAAAAGATATTAATCAAACCCCACTCCTTGGAGTTAATTTCTCCATGTTGCCTCATGTCCTTGATAAGATTCCACCATCTATAAGTTTTTCATTCTAATTGATAAGAAAAAAAATTAATTTTTTCATGTTTTAAACACTAGAGAATGGAAAATATATTTTCATTTTTGTTGATCCATTTCTTAGAATGTAGTGGATTGATAGACTAACAAAAATAACATGGATGTTACCTCATTAAGGACTCAAGAGAGAATTTCTCCCTCCTTTGATCATATGGAATCTCAACATGATTTATATCTTTAAGAAGTTGTGTAACAAAAAAAGATTTTTAATTCAAACTCCCATAAAATTTATTTTTTAAAGAGTATAATCATTTCATTTTTCATCACATTCATCATTAACATGATTACTTTAGATTATAACCTTTGACTAAAACAAAAAAAGTATAGTGAGAGAGAAAATATTTATAGTGGAAAAATACATAGTGATGAAAAATATTTTATAGTATGTCTAAATAATGATATCTTATTTTCAATATATGACACTTTAGGTTTGGCCTAACACATTTATAGTCATAATCTATTAAAATAGTTCATAATGGTTCATAAATAAAATCTGAATTAACCCAAGCATATCCCCAGGGAGTTTCAAACAGAGTGCATTATCACACCCTAGTATTCATGTTTTTCTTTTATTTTATCTTATATTTTTGTTCTAGGTTTCTCTCTCATGTTTTGAGTGTTATGGATTAAAATTTTTAATTTTGGGTTGTTTCTATTTACTTGAACGGTTTAGGTGCACAATTAATAGGTAACCATGCAACGTCTTGAGTCCAAGATCTTTTTCAGTTCCTTTTTAACTTGAATGGTTTGAGTTGTTGGGCTTCAACATAGTTTTATATAAATCATGTGGATTTTAGGAGAAACTGTGCAGGTCATTGGGTGTCTCTATTCGAGAGCGCATGACCTGATCTTGGTTATCAAAACTGTGTGAAAGGTGTGTGCATGGTTCTACAATTTTTCAGAGAACCATGTCACATGGTTGGCATATGGTTTCCCAAATCATGCATCCAAACCATTCAGATTCCCAATATTTCCAGTAAGGGGTAAATAGTTTGTGTATGGTTTGGTAAACCATGTAGCCAAACCATGCACTTTTCCCAGTTCAATAAAAGTGAGATTATGCATTTATACCTCTATAAATTTTATACCCCAAACTCCCCTCTCCCCCTCATTTGGCTCATGCAACCTATTGAGAGATCCTCCCTTCCTCTCTACACCCACCTCCAATTCCAATGGTGGAATCAAGGGATTTCTTCCTATTTTGGGTTAAATATTCAAGGCAATATCCCCCTCTTCCTTCTCTTCCTTCCCCTATTTTTTTTGAGTTTAGGTTATCTGAGGGTCTAGTGGGTATAGGGATCATGTTTATTTGGGTATAAATTGGGGTTTTTTCTTTATTAAGGTTCCTTATGGATACTCTTTATTTCTTGAAAACTTATAGTGTTGTTTCAAGTTTCTATTGTCGAAGCACTTGTGGTTTGAGGTATGTTTTCATTTTCAAATTTCCTTTAAATTGAATAAACATTGATTAATTGATTTTTTCAGAATTATTTAATTTCACGTAGTGTTTTACGATTTTTAAAATAATTTTTGGATAATAAATGAGGTGATTTCCTTCTTTACATGAAGTGCATGTAATTGTTTTGTTAATATATACATGTTAAGTGTTTGTTGAAATACCTGGTGGGATTTTTTATAAGATTCATGGTTCCTAAAGTGTGGTTTGGATTTCTAAATGTATTTGTCTTTTAAAATAGTGGTTTGGGTTTTTAAATAGAATTCTAAGTGGTCTCCAATTTTTAAATTATGTGATTTATTTATTTTTGGAAATGGGTGGCTTATCAAAGAGTGTTTGAGGCCTATTTGGCATTTCTATAAAATTGGTTCTCTTGAAAACCCTCCATGGATTATCCTCTTTGATTGGTTAAGTTAAACAGTATGAGAGGTCCTTAGTGCAGGAATCCCTTGTGAAGAAATTGTTGAAAGGTAAGGGATTATTCCAGGGGGTGACTTGGGGGGTGATTATTTCATGTGTGTTTCTTATGTGTGATGTATGTGCATGTGATTGGTTTCTTGTTTTATATTATCCAGCTCAACCCCACTTTAGTATTGACATAGAAACCAAGTATAACTAGATTATATTATAAGAACAGTTTCTTCACTACTTGAGGTTATGCACTGGCTAGTAGACCTTAGTAATGACCTCTCTCTGCTTTGTGATTGTTCCCCTAGGTTAGACCAAGTAGGGTAAAACCGGGCGTGTGGGTGAATTGATGTCATCAGGTGAGGCATTCCAACGGGATGAGTTAGATGTTAGTATTGTATATATTATTCACTAATATCCTAGGTGATCCCATGTTACCTTGTCATTGGTTTGTATATAGAGGATAAATTAGGTTCCGTGTTGGTTAGTTACTCATATGTGCTATATTCCATTTCCCTTTTTACGTGATTATTTCTTTTGCTCTCTTGAATGGTGTACCTCTTTCTCAAAAAGTGGTAGCGAGTTTTTAAATGTTTTATGGAAATGTTTTAAGAATGTTTACACATTATTTCCCCATTTTAAATAAAAACATTATCATTTATTTTCTTTCTCTCTTTCTTTAAAATGCTAAAGCTCTCATCCTGATATAGAAACTAGTTTTTAATAAAAAGGGAAATGGACTGTGTTTTTTTTAAGTGGGAAATATGGGAAAACTAATGCTGTATATATTTTATTTGCAACCTAAAATTAATGATTAATTATTTAATGGAAATTAATTAGGGATATATTGTTTGGTAATGACTAATGAGTTTTCATACTCATTCCTATAACTCTATATTATTTTTAGATTCTAGTGGAGGTGTGGGATTTGTTTAGATCTTCATGCATGATGTTGGGTTTTGGCATCAGAGAGTAACCCTGGAGGTCACATGGAGGTTTAGTGTTCTTCAGGATTGGTTTTGTTTTTTATGTTCATCTTCTTTATATTTTTAGTTTATGTATAGATGTTTTCTATTTGTTTTATTCATTTATTTTTGGGTTCTCTATTTACTTATACTAGTTTTTATTTGTATTGGGTGAAATCATTCACATTGGTTCACTCTAATGCCTTTGGTGATTGTTGCTAGACCATGAGGATTAGGAACACCTCTCAGGCGTTGTGGCGGACCGTCCTGGGTGATTGGTTCAGGGTCAACCTACAGTGGTTCATTAAAAAATGGTATTAAAAGAATATGTTCTTTAGAGGACTGAGCTTTTAGAGCGGCCTTTGTTATTTGGGATGTCAAGGTAGATGGAGTAGGATTGATGGAAATTTGTGTCTAGGTATGAGGAGGTGTTTAGACAACACTTTTTTTTGCAAAGCTTGGTTTACCATGGGATGTTAGGTTTTTTTGGTTTTTTTGGTTATTGTGTACTATTTTGTGTTTGGAAAGGTTGAGTGGGAGTTGGTCTGGCAGTATCAGGGATCTCATAGGGACTGTAAATCCATGTGGAACCAGGGACATGGTCTCGAATAACTATTGGTGATGGTGGTGTGATTGGAATATATCTGCCAACCAAATGTCCAAGTCTCCCATTAACACTAATTTCCCCTTTATGGGATTCTTTAGAGTCTTCTTGAATTTCAGATCATTTTTAAAACCTTGTTTTGAAATTGTGAACACACAATTTCAAGCAGTAATGTTTCAGTTTTTGAAAATGATAAATGAGTTTTCATATATATTTTAAATTAAGACATAGAAAATGGATTTTTAATGATATAAATTTTGTAAAATGGGAATTAGTTTATCAAAATTTGATTTCTATAATCAAAACTTGAGTTTTATCAGAATTTGTTATTTTGGAAATGGAATTTAATTTTTAAATGGAACAGTTTTGTGAAATTTTTTTGGGGTATTTTTGAATTTTGTTTTCAAATTTAAAATGAAAAGTATACTGAAAACAAGAAACTTGGGATGAATATTTTGGTTTGAAAATGGAAATGACTTGTTTTGACCTTTGGTATTCTTATGAGTGCTCACATGCAAGGATGTGTGTGAGGAAGTGGATGATTAATGGAATGAGGGGATGGGTGCCCAAATTGGGATAAGAATATACATGTGTGAGGCTCTTTGGAATACCATTGGTGAGAGTACAACTTTTCAAGATTGTAAAGTTTCATAACTGGTGATTGTGTAACATGTATTATTATTATTTTTGAATGTTGTTTAAGTGGTGTTTTGAGTTTGATTTATTGTTGGTGAATTGGTTTTTGACTAAGTTCTTTGTTTCTTGTTTCTTATTGTATGACCCCACAAAATCATTGATGGATACACAAGGTGAAAATATGGATAGTTTACCATTAGTAGGCCAAATATATGATCAACTAAAGGAATTAATTCTTGAGTTTCGGAAGTTTAACCGAACTCTCTTTTATGTTCAAGTGGATCCTGTTGAGGTAGAAGAGTGGATGTAAAAAATAAAAAGGAATTTCAGTTTCCTTGAGCTTCCTAAGACTCTAAAGGTGAATTTCCTTACATTTACGATCAAATGGCCGATCCAGAAGTTGTTCATTAGAACTATGAATTGAAAATAACTCTCATGGGATTTCATTAAGGTTTCGTTCATCTGTTAGTTTTTCTCTGAATCCATGATGAATATGGACAAGTGATTCCTTCAATAAGGGGATCGAATGGTGTTGAATTTCATTCATTTTTTGAGGATCTATTTCCATATATCTTGGAGTGGGTTGAAGATGATTCCCAAAAAAACTCAAAACTTTTAGAATGAGCTTCATCTAGATCTATATTTGTAGGGTTTTCAATTTGGACTAACCTCCTTCGCCGACATGGTGAGGTAAGTTGTTTGGGTTGAAGCTATGATGGTAGGAGTGCTCAAGGTTGCCAATATTTCTTCCATATTTAGAAGCGGTGTAGGGAATTATAATAAAGAGATTGGGAAGAATTCTGAAGTTGGTGGTTCTGGTAACAGAATTAAGATGGGTCTCGATCTATCATCATCCTCTTATAGGTGTTGGACTCTGTTGTGTCATCAATATAGCTAGCCTGTTCATAGGAAGTCATCTTTTCTAGAAGCACCAAATACTTACCATACCTATTGATTCTTGAGAAACTTGCAATGGTTAGATGGGATATTTCCAGGAAACAATGTGGAACTAGTTACACCCCTTCAAAAGACACCCCAACCCATTGGTAGGAGTATCGTGCTACTGTGGATTCATTTTAAAGTCAATTTTTGATGAAAATGCTTAATTTTCTATTATGGTTGTGTATTTTGGTGTTTTCTTTTGTTTTTAATTTAATAGGATGTTGTGTATCCTTTGGGATACTTTGTTTTAATGGAATCATATTTTGGGAATTTTTGAATTGTTTTACATTGGTGTGAAGTTTGTATCATTATGTGTAGTATTCATTTGATTCCTAATAGGGTTTATGTGTGCTTGTTTGGTGTGGGAGATCAGTGTTGATGGATGGTGTTGGTTGGGCACCCGAATTAGTCTCTAAAATTATTGGGAGTCCACTACATCCTCTAGTGTTTAATATAGTGAATCTCCATTCAAGTTCATGTCAGTATTTTTTCCTCCGCTCCTTAGTGAATGTTGGGTCTTCATTGTAGGCTTGGTGGGTTTGGTTATGGTAAGATTTTTTACCTCTGTTTTGGATTTTTTCATTATCACTTGAGTGATGGATGAACTTCAAAGGATCATTTCAGGTGAGAGCTGTGAGTTTTGTTTTGTTAGTGTTTGAGATTTTCTTCAGTTTGGGGAGTTGAACCATGTGAGTTTTTGAACCTTTCCCTTTTGAATCGATCAATTGGAAAATTTATGGCATTCTAGGGGGAATAAAGAGTAATGGTGGGAGAATTGTCACACCTTGGTTTTTATTTTCTTATTATATTTATTCTTATCTTTCTAATCTTGGTTTCTCTCTCGAGTTTCGAGTGTTCTAGATTTAAATTTGGAATTTTAGGATATTTTTCCATACTTGAAAGTTTTATTTGCACTGTTAAGGGGTAACCATGTAGCCTCATGAGGTTGAGATCATTTTCATTTCTTTTTAAAATTTAATGGGTTGACTTACAAAACATTAATATAATTTAATCCAAACTATGTGGCTTCTAAGAGAAACTGTTTAGGTCCTTTGATGTCTCTAATAAAGGGTGAACAACCTCACCATGGTTATCCAAACCATGGAGAATTCATGTGCATGGTTTCTTAATTTTTGGTAAAACCGTGTGCACGATTAGCACACCATTTCAAAAACCATAGGGGTGAATAACATGTATAGTAATGTGTGCATAGTTGGTGCACAAGTTGGGAAACCATGCATCATAATAGTATATAGTGATCGGTTCATTAAAATTTTGATTTTCCCTTTTTATCCCTCTTGAATTTTTACCCCAAATTCCCCCTCTCCCTCTCATATTTCTTGTGAAACCTATAGAGATATCCTCCCTTATTATCTACACCCCAAACTCTTCCGAGGGCATACTCAATGGATTTATTCAAGTTTTTCATTGAATCTTCAAGGTAATCGCCTCCTCTCTTCCTTCTCTTACTTCCCCTCTTATTTTATTTTGAGTTTATTTTATCCCTTGGTCTTCTGGTTCTAGGTTTCATGTTTATTTAGGATTAAATTGGAGGGTTCTTCCTTGTTAAGGTTACTTGTGAATTATCTTTCCTTCTTGAACCCTTATATTGTCTTTTCAAGTTTCCTTTGTCAAAGAACATGTGGTTTGAGTTAGGTTTCCCTTTGAAATTCTCATTAAAATTGAGTAAAAATTAATTAAATGATTTTAAAACCCCTATTTAATTCCAAGTAGTGTTTTATTATTTTTAGAATAATTTTTTGATAAAAAATGAGGTGATTTTCTTCTTATATTGATGTGTATGGAATAGTTTTTTTAGGCTATGCATACTATGTGTTTGTTTAAATTCCTGTTTGGATTTTCTAAATAATTCATGGTTCCTCAAGTATAGTTTGGACTTATAAATGTATTTGGATTCTAAAATAGTTGTTTGAATTTATTAAATGTATTTCAAAGTTTTTTCTGATTGTAAATGATATGTTTGATTTCTTTTGGAAATTAGTGGCTTCATAAAGAGTTTTTGAGTCCCATTTAGCACTTTTATAAAATTGGTTCTCTTAAAAACTCTCTTTAGATGATTCTATTACCTTGTTAATGTTGAATGGTATGGTTAGTACTTGTAGTGGGAATCCTTTGTGAAACAATGGTTGAAAGGACAGGGATTACTCTATGGGGTGACTCTGGGGTGACTCTGTCATGTGTATTGCTTGTGCATTTGATTGGTTTCTTGTTTCACAATGGTTGGCTCACCCCAACATTAGTTTTGACATGGGGACCTATTTTTTCTAGAAGATATTCTATGAATGGTTACTACACTAGTTGATGTTATTCACTAGCTAGTGGCCCTTAGTAAGTACTTTTATATACTATGGGATTGTGTCCCTCAGTTAGGAAAGGTAGTGTAAGACCGAGCATGTGAAAGAATTGATGTTATCAAGCGAGGGATGACTACAGGATGAGTTAGGAGTCAGTATGTTCTATATTATCCACTTAGCTCCTAAGTGCTCCCATTTTACCTTGGCACCAGTTTTTCTATGGAAGATAAATTAGGTTCCTTGTTGGTTGGTTACTCATATGTGCTATATTCCATTGCCCTTATTATGTGATCATTTCTTCTTATCTCTTGTATGGTGTACCTATTTTTCAAAAAGTGATATAAAGTTTTGAAATGTTTTATGGAAATTTTTTATGAGTGTTTTACACATTCTTATACATTTTTAAATAAAAAAAATATCTCTTCCTCCCTTTCTATCATTCTTTATAATGATAAAGCTCCCATAATGATATAGAAACCAATTTTTAATAAAAAAGGAAATATACCATGATTTTTTTGAGAAAATATGTGAAAACCTAAGTTGTATATATTTTATTTCAAAATGGAAATTGATTATTCATTATTTAAAATAAATTCATTAGGGATAGATTATTCAACTATGCTTAATGAGTTTTAATACCCACACCTATACCTATTTATTATTTTTAGCTTTTAGTGCAGGTCCAATCTTGCTTTCAATCACCGCGTGCAATGTTGGGTTTTGGCATCGAATAGTAAACCTTAGGGTCGCATGGAGGTTTAGTGGTCATCAGTTTTGGATTGGGTTTTACTATTCAACTTTGTTGTACTTTTAGTTAATGTATAGATATTGTCTAGTTGCCAACGAGCCTGTACCCTAGTGGTATAGGCACCTGCTTGGCATCCAAAAGACCTAGGATCAAATTTGGGAAGGGACTAATTTCTGGGTACTGTATTAGCACTATACCAGTACTGTAGCAGTGGCAGAACTGTAGAAGTGGTGACACTATAGCGGTGGAGACACTGTAGCAGGAACTGTAGTGGCAGCGTTACTGTAGTAGGTATATAGCAGCCCGTGTACTGTCGCAGTACTATTCACCAAGGGGATCTTTGAGCCAAAAATATGGGCTTTCAATCCTAGTATTCAAGACACTTCGCCTTGGGCCTTCAGGCTATGTAATGGGTCTCCCTCTACCCAGTCTAAAGAGGTCTTTACTTTAAAAATAATAAATTGAGGCTTCAACCCCAGAATTTTTTTAAAAAAAAAATTGTCTAATTGTCATGTTTATTTATTTTTTTGGTTTCTCTGTTTACTAAGGATAATTTTTTTTAATTTAAACTAGGTAGAATAATTCCCATTGGTTCTCACTAATTCCCTTAGCGCTTGTATCTAGCCTAGGGGGATCGAGAATGCCTCTCAGGCCTTGTCGCGGGTTGTCTTATATGACCGGTTCAGGGTTGACCAAGGGTGGTTTGTGACATGAAAAATAAGGTAACAGTCACCATTCTCCAAAAAAAATTTCAATATATACTCGATCAACTCTTTTCAAGATTATTACCCTAGATGCATTTGTTCGAAAACCAAATCCACTTTTAGTATCCATATATGGATTTATTTCAAGGAAAACCAAATAAACTTTTCCTTACCAAAACATTATCATGTTATCCTATACATAGACATATCCCTAATATTTTCAAAAAAATTCTCTAGTATTAATATATAAAAATTTATTAAACCTTCCTTTGAAACCAACTAAAGTGACCCATACTTTTCATACATAGATATTACATCTCAATAGTTAAATATTTAATATATTTTACAAATACATGCCTAAGGACTATAAAGGTTTAGAGTCTTTAGAGACTAAAAACATAATCTTCTTATTTAATGAATGATATTCAACATCTACTACAATGAGAATCCTATATAGTATTATTCTTAGACATACTCTACTTAAAACATTAATTCATAACTGGGGGAAAGGAAACATAATAAAGGGCGATCTTAGATGCTCAATAAGGGTAAAAAAAGTAGTTATCAATGATCACTTAAACATAACATGAGCCTAAGGGTATAATAATATTAGAGCAATGTTTTAAATTCCATGGGTAATATATCATAGATCAGAATCATGAATCATGGAATAAATAATGGTAGTTCATAAGACATGTATCATAAAGGGATCAAATAACATGATCCATGAGTGCATAAATTTGACATAATACACAAGTTTGTGGGATAAAAAATAATAGAAAATCATTTCCTTAGTAAAGGATCACTTCCAAGATTATCATAGTGGATTGGTTTTACTACCCATTCTATCATATACTTAGTCAAGGTTCACTCCAATGACTATCATAGTGGACATGTACCGTTACTGAATTGTGTTAACTTGTAACACCTCAATATTTTAAAATAGGAACATTGTGTTTGATCGTATGTATGAAACGTACAAAGAAGATTAGAATAAAAAATAACACACCAATACTTTATTATAATTTTTTATATAAATTTAGTATCTTTGATATATTATGATACATTCAACTCCTGGTTTAAAAAAAATATGACACTATTAAAATATTATTCAACAAACATGACCATTACAACCTGGCTATTATGTTGGAGGGTATTAATATGACTAAATAAACTATAGAAATTGTATGTTTTAAACATGTATAATATAAATTAAATGGTTACATATTAATTAGATATAAAATAAGAACCATTTGAAATAGAAATAAATGTTTTCTAAAGAAGTTTAATTTTATGCATGGATGATTAGTCATGCTTTGCGCACATAAAAATGTGGGCGTAATTGATTCTTTTCAAAAATACCAAATTTGTCCTCTCCCCCACTTATAAAGGGAGACCCCCTATAATACCATTTTCACGCTCTCAATTCCATTTAGTTTAGCCAATTAATACACAAATATATTCTATACATACATCTATACATCCTAGAGGCCTTTTTTATATCATAAATCTATTCTATGAACTCTTTAGGTTAAACCTAAAGAGTTTTCTCTAATCGAGAGGTAAATTTTTTAACTACGTATTTTAATTTTAATTATTATTCTAACTTCTTATAATAATTTTCAAATAATCCCAAACAATAAAAACAATATATAATAAATACTATGATTTTTTTTAATTTCATAACCTATATCCATCTTAACATCCATGGAATGAAAAATGAAACTGTCTATCATTTGTACGACGGGCTACCACCTCAAGAACTGATGTAGTTTGTTTTCCATAACCACCTTTCAAGACCAGATATAATCATGGATTTGGAATATTTATATGTTATTTATGAAATTATTATATTTTTTTAATAATCATGTTAAATATACCTTTTTACTTTCTATTTTGTGAGGTCTACAATAACATCTTTCATGTGTACGGTAGATTACCGCCTCATGAAACGATGTGATTTGTTTTTCACTTAAGATTTAAATGGAAGGTAAAAAGCATAAAATTTAATGAATATATTTGATATTTATGATATATAAATAATTATATAAATATAATATGACATCTAACTTCTTACCTTCAAATACCTTGGTAAAAAATAACATTTCTTGTTCGTACATGTGGACTACCACCTCCATGCAGCGATATGGAATGTTTTTCATTTTATTATTATATGGATGGTAATAAGGATGTATTTTATTAATATAAATGATATATAACATACTTATTATTATTTAATGTATAATTAGTATTTATTTTAATTTCATTCTATCCATCTATAAAAATAGAAACAACATTCATGCGTACATACAACTTACCGTCTCCATGAATGATGCAATCCATTTTTTGTCTCTAAATTTTTTATATTACTATAAATAAATATAGAATTAATATATATGATATTTATATCAAGGTTAAAATTATATAGATTATGTAACCATTATCAAATTAAAAGTTCAAACATTACTGATCGAAAACATACATGAAAAACGAAGCAATGATGACATAATATAATAATTTTAATAAATAATTTCTAATAAACGAGTCATAAAAGAATAAAAGTAAATAATTTATGGTATAAGATAAATGAATATGGTTATATAATGTATTTTTAATGAACTTATGTTTATAAAATATAAGTTTTTCAAGTATACGAATGAAATTGAATAAGTGGAAAGAGTTTCTCGTCTCACTTTTACTTCCATGAGACATACAACATAATCACAAATTATTCATATGTGAGGTGGATATACTAAACCTTTTGGTATTTAATATCATGAATCTATGTGTCTTCATGGTACTTAATTCCATATTTAAATATATTTCTTTTATGGGGCTTAGGAATCAAAAGTTATCAGAGTGGTAAGGGTTTATTTCACTATTTCACCATTAGTTGGGATTATTATTATTTTAAACCTCCGTTGAGGGAATTATTTTATATTTATTAATTAAATAAATATGTTTTATTATCCTATATTTATTAATGAATGTTTTAAAGTAATATTACCATTTCCACTCTTTGGTACATAAAATGATAGATAAAACATTTTTAAGAAAAGTTTACTTTATTTATATCTTTGTTCAAAAATTCTTTTTTCATCAAAATTCATGTTTTATAATAATATTTTCAATATTTTTATAATTTTTTAAATTCATTTTTACCTTATTTGACTTTTTTAATTTTTTTAAAGGAATCCTCATGTCTTTTTCAAAACATGTCATGTTTGGATTTTCTGAAAATGTGAAAGGAATATTTGTTTTAACATGTATGTCATAAATATAATTTTATACCATAATGACCAATAAATTTTTTAAATATTTTTTAAATGTTTTCAATGAATACTTTAAAATAAAATTAGCTTAAAATTTTATTTGAACATTTATTTTTAAAAATATTTTTAATGTGAAAATGTAAATTTCCTCAATAATATTTTTAATAATGTTTTTATAGTATTTTTATTCTTCAGTGACATAAAATATTTATTTAAATTTTGATCAATTGGGTATATATTGTATTGATACCATCCTTATTATTTCCCTAGATGGTTTAAGATCAGGTTGAAGGGGTATATACAATTTTTTTACCAGTCACCATATTACTCTGAATAGTTTATTATTATTTTTATTGATTGGGTTATGTATTAACATTTAGAATTTTAGTTTTTTAATAAAAATATTTATGTGGGCTATGTTTCACCCCTTTCATATGAAAAATGAATTATAATTATTAAGTGATGGGTGGGACTGGAAATTACATTACCCCTCAATGCATCGGTAGGTATCATGAGATAAATTAGCTTGGGTATTTGGCTGAGGCCTCACCCATTTAAGTAAGATTTTTTCATATGAGGCCTTGATGGTAATAAGCCCTATAATGAGGCCTTGAAGTTATGTTTAAAATTTATGGAATTATGAATTCAATCATTATGAATTCAGTCATTGATATTTCATTTTATTATTCGATTAGATTGAATATCCATGGTTATGTTTCTAGCTTATGTGATTATTTCAATGGAATTATTTGATTATCATTTATACCTTCCATATTATGTTCAAGATATTGAAAAAAATGGAATGTGTTTAAATTATTTTCCTTTACATATTTATTATGCCTTATTTATTCATAGCTTCCACTGTACGCATACCCTTATTGAGCATATGAGCTCACCCCTTTCTTATTTTTTATTTTCCCTAGGAAACCAAGAAGTGTTTTGTGATCGATATTTTGGGATAAAATAAGGGGAATAATGGTGATCTCAAATAAAATTATTTTTTGTATTTTATATTTAAAAATATAATTTTAATTTCATGTATATATCTAGTTTAACAAGACTACTAGGCTATTCGGTTCTTTGGGATGTGATCACTTGTATCTAATGCCAATGTAATAAAGTAACTACCAGCTCTAAGCTACTGGGGTCATGGTCACTATATTTGGTATTATATAAAGGTTTATTAAAAGATTTTGGAACTAGATTTAGTAAAATATATAATAGAGAACATAACTCCATGTTAGAATTTGAGTACAAGTATAGAAGATCATTCTAAAATTTTGGTAAGGAATATATTATATGGTTTTTCCTCGGAGTATAACCATGTGTGGATACTATATGTGGGTGTGGTTCTGAGAAAAATGTACCTAGGGGTAATAACTCTAAAAAGGGAACATTGGGCTCGACCCGATCATCACCTGATGCATTGAAATGAGCCCTATTGTACGCATGATTTACACTGCATTGGGATATGCATAGGAAAATTCACATTTTCTTTACAAACCATTATGAATTATTTGAAAATAAATACATTGCCAAAGAAACCATGTATATGATTATGAGATTAGCTATACATATTTTTTTAAATTTATGTTAAGGGTTTCACTAGTTTTGGGATTATACATTATGTTTCATAATGTAATGATCTAATATAGTCTATGGAATTGATTAGAAATGGTGCCTAATGGAAGTAATGATAACCACATTAATGAATGGACTCCATATAGGGATTTCCCTCCTAGGATAGATAATGAAGATGGAGTTCGAGATATAGTTGTAACTGATAAAATTATCACCATATTGGGGTATCTCACTCAGGTTATGAGTAATAAAATTTCCCATATAGATCATCATTCTAATTCACCATGCAATTTAATAATGTTATACTTATTCTAACATCATCAGCCTCCATCAATCAATGGGACTATAACCCATTTTTAGCTGATAAATGGATAAGTTCCTTAGAGAAGATATTTCTCTCTCTCGGAAGTAGTGAAAGGGATAATGTGGTCATGGAATTTTATCATATCTAAGTATATGAGGATCAATAAGGGTCATTGATTAAAAAATACAAAGGATTAAGAAGAAATAGAAAACTTGGAATAAAAGGATTTCAAGTTACTCTTCTTGGAAAAATATTTTCTTCATGAACAACGAGTGGATATGGAAAGATAGTTTTTGAGTCTAACATAGAAATATGAGGAAAATATTTCTAAGTATGAATCTAACTTTAATAGGTTAGAATTTTATGTTGTGGACTACAAACGTAATCCAAAGTGAATGATTAATTGTTTCTTTTTTGTTCTTAAGATAATACTTGAAAGGTAACTAGTCTCTAAAACTTTCTCATTATATGAGGACATAGTATCATGTGATATCAAGATAGAGAAATAATTCTCCATGTCTTATGGCTTTGAAGTGAGGAAATAGAAAAATAGTATGGAAATAAAAAAACAGATGAAGGGAAGAAGGGAAAGAATGATTTTCCCACATGTGATACTTTTAGAAAGAAGGACCTTGGTACAAACCTAAAATTGAAAATTATTTTTCTTCATGTGTGGATAGAAATTCCATCATGCTCATGAATTAAATAGAAATAGATAATCCCTGAAATAAAATGCTTTAATTATAAGGATATGGGGAACTATTCTAACCAATACCCTAAGTATCGAGGGAATACACCTCAAAAGAAGCTAAGTGATCAAGTTTAGTCTTATGCAATTGATTCAACTAAAGTATAATGATCAATGTGATTAAGTATTTGAATAAAGTAAATATGTTTTAAAATTATCTTATTAATGATATTATAATTATAAGAATCATGAAATGTAAAAGGATTGTACAGTAGCATTATTTCTTTAGGGATTTGAAAGCATGTGTTGAATGGTATAAAGAAAGGTGACTCAGTGGCAGATTGATATTTTTAGAAAAAACATGATTAAGTGATGATAACCCTTAATATGTATTTTGTATTGATATATTAATAATACAGATATTTTAATGGGATAGTATTGGTGTCCTTGAAATTGGTTAGTGATTTTATGGTTTATGTTATCTTTTCTGTAATTTATTACAAATTTTAATCTGTGGAATATATTAAGAAACATGAGATTTTATTTTTGGAATCATATATTTTAAAAAAAATTAGGGTGATTAAGGTATTAACATATCTATAATTTGACAATAGGATCCAATTTACATTTTCTGGGGAATATAATATTAATTTAGTGGCATTCCTTCAAAAAATATTGACTTTGAATTCAGAGAGATGTATTTTGGATGAATATTAAGGTTAACTATATATGGAATGGATTATATTTAAATTTGGGATTCCTTGGATAACATGTTATATATATTTTGATTTTTGAAGATATCTTGACACAAGATGAATGACATGGAATTATAGAGATCTATTAAATGTTCTTCAGGCATAAAAATCATTATGGATATTCATTTCTTGGAGTAATAAATAAAGTGAGAATTTATCGAAGTAAAAAAAATGATGAAATTTTTCCTATGATATATAAAACTATCAATTAATTACATTTTAAAATGTTATCATTATAGATAGTAAATAAATTCCTCAACTCCAGGAAAAGGATCTCGAAATATAAATGTTATCTTAATACCTTCATTTACGATGAATCAAATGATCCCTTATCTCATCACAAATTTAATGTTTTGTGTTTGTTGAAATTATATTGATTATTCAGGTTCTTTGTATCAATAAACTCTATCAACCTCCTTTATTATTTGGGAATTACTCTTTTCTTCTATGTATATATCTGCACTTTCCACATATACTCTCATACTTGGAAACCTAGTTACGTGATTATTTTAGTTGAAATTTATGCTTCCCATTTTCTCTTGTTAAGAGGATGTTTTGTTAAAAATTATAATAATGTGTTATTTCAATAAGGGAATTTTCAAATGTTAAACCCTTGATAATTGAGACATAATTAAATTATAAGGACACAATTTATTTAATGGGTCGAATTTAACACCCTAATATATTAAAATAGAGACATCATGTTTGCTAGCTTTTAAAACATGAAATACAAAGATTAGAAGAAAATATAAGACCATAAGAGTTTAATGTAAATTTATTTTCAAAATAATTCAATCACTTTGATAGCTTGTAATGCACACAACACCGTGTTTAAATGAAATGCGACACTCTATTAAAATATTATTCTTTAGACATGACCATTATAACTAGTTGTTAAGTTGGTAGGTATGTATAATGATAATTAAACTATGGAAAATATATTTTTTACATATGTATAAAATAAATTAAATGGTTATATATTTATTATAAATAAAATAAAAACCATTTGAAAGAAAAAGAAATGTTTTCTGGAAAAATTTCTTTTTCCTTATTGGAGGATTAGTCACACTTTGTGAACATAATTTAAAATTACATTTTACCAATTATATAAAATGTATTCAAAAAATAATATTAATTTCTGAAATATCCATGTAAAATTATATTTGGGTGAATTTTTGATAATTTTATGAAAAGATTATTCTGTAGTTGCATAGTGAAAAATAGTGAATTTTAATTGAAAAATTATTTCCCATATAAATTATTAATAAAGTTTTAGTATATTTTAAATTGATTTTAAATTAAAATTAGTTCCATTATATTACAGTTTAACTAATTTATTTCATTTTAATCAATTTCATAATGAATTTTGATATTAAAACACTCTTTACTTGTGCATATTTTCTCTTTGGAAACCCGCTATTATGTCGCTTCTGTGGGTATAATTTTGAAATGGATTCTATGACCTATATGAATTTAATTTTCAAGAAATGTATTCTATGATTTTAATAAAAATAATTTATTTTATATAATATTGATAACATAATTTTTTTAATCATTATTATTCTGAAAAATAGTAAAAATAAATTACTACGATAAAAGTGAAAATGTGTTTACTAAGGAGTTAAAGTAAAAAATATAAGGGTTAAAATGACCTAAAATATTTTAAAATACCCATTTTATGGAATTAATTTGACCCTATAATATCTATTTCATGATAATTAACGATTTTATAGTTTTATGGAATGATACAAATGCGGGTGTAATTGATTATTATTAGAAAATACCAAGTGTATCCTCTCCCCCACTTATAAAATGCCACCCCCTCTCCTCCCCTATTCATAGTCCCAACTCCATTTGGTTTGGACAATGAAAAACCAAATATATTCCATAAATACCAAAAAAAATTATAGATTCATTTTTTAGATCATAAATATTATATATGAAGACATTTGTTTAAACTTAATGACAATGCTCGATGAAGAGGTAATGTTTTTAACTATACATTTTCATTTTACTTCTTCTTATAAATAATTATAATATTTTAAAATTATGAAAAAATTATAACAACAGTATATAATATAGAATTATATTTTTCATGTTAATTTAATAATCTATATCCATCTCCAATTCTATGAAATGGAAAATGAAACTGTTGATCGTTTGTACGACAGACTACCACCTCGTGAATAGATGTAATTCATTTTACACCATCACCTTACAAGGATGGATGTAATTATGTATTTAACATATTTATATGATATTTATGATATTTATGATATTTTTATAGTTATTTAATTATAATATCAAATATACCTTCTTAATTTAAATTCCTTTAGGGATATGATAACATTTCATGTGTGTACGACATACTACCACCTCGGGAAGTGATGTGATTCGATTTTTTACTTAAACTTTACATGGAAGGTAGTAAGGATAAAATTTAATGAATATATGTGATATTTATGATTTAAAAATACTTCTACAATTACAATAAAACATTTAAATTCTTACCTTCCAATCCATTAGAAAACAATATCTCTCATGCATACATGTGGACTACCATCTCCACAAAGTGATGTGAAATGTTTTTCATTTTATTTTTTCATGGATGGTAATAAGGATGTATTTTATTAATTTATGTGATATATATAAAAAATTAATTATTCTGTAATAGTTAATTAATATTTATTTTCATTTCATTCTATCCATCAATAAAAATGGAAACAACATTCATGCATATATACGACCTACTGTCTCTATGAACAATGTATTCCATTTTCTATCCCTAAATTTTATAGATTAATATAAAAAAATATATGATGAATATATATGATATTTATATCATGGTTAATTTTTTTTAAAATTATGTATCCATGATCAAATTACAAGGACCAAAATTACTGAACCACAACATACATGAAAAATGTAGCAATTATCACATAAAACTGTGATTTTAACAAAGACTTTCTAATAAAAGAGTGATAAAATATATAAGTAAATAATATATGGTATGAGATATATTATTATGGTTATCTAATGTATATTTAAAAAATCATATATTTATCATACAAAAGGTTCACACACATACTAAGGATGTCAAACAAGTGGTAAAGATTTCCCTTCTTACTTTTACTTTCATGTGACATATGCCATGATCACCAATTATTCCTTTGTCTAGGGTACATACTGACCCATTTGAAATGTTATATCATGAATATATTTCTATTCATTTTATTTAAATTTCATTTTATGTTATTTATTTCATGGTTCTTATGATTCAAAAGTTACTAAAGTGGTAAGGGTTTATTTTACAGTTTCACCATTATTAGGGATTGTTTTTGTTTAAGTATCCCTTAGGGGAACTATTTGATATTTATATATTAAATTCAATCTATTTTATTATACATTGTTTCTTCATGAATGTTTTCAAATAATAATATCATTTTACACTATTTTTTACTAAAAATGAATGATAAATATCTTAATAAAATTTAACTTAATTTCTCTCTTCGGTCGAAAATTTGTTTTTTCAAATTACATGTTTTCTAAAAATCTCTTAAAAAGGGTTTTTATCCTTTTAAAAATGATTTATTAGAGAAATTTTTACCCATTTTTACTTTTTAATAAATTTTTAAAGTAATATTCAAGTCAATTTCAAAACAATTTCCCTTTTTCTTTTATAAAAAATTTAAAAGAAACATTTTTTAACATGTACAACAATAATGGAATTTCTCACATTCATGACCAATAAATTTTTAAAGATTTTTTTACAATTTTTAAATGTTTATTTTTAAATAAAATAATTTTAAATATATTTTGTCAACTTTTATATTTTATAATATTTTCAACGTAAAATGGTTATTTTCCCTAAGTTGTTTTAATGACATTTTTATGGTATTTCTATTCATCAATGATGAAAATCATTTGTTATACTTATGATACATTATGAATATTTTATATTGATACTATAATTATTATTTATATAGATGGTTTATGGTCATTTTGAATGCATTTGTACAATTTTATAACTATTCACCATATTACACTGGATGGTTTCTGGTTATTTTTATTGATTGAGGTAAGTATTGACATTTCATGGGTTAGTTTTTCAATATGAATATATATATTGATTATATTTTACTCCTTCCATATGAGGAATGAATTGGACTTATTAAGTGATGGGCAAGGCCCAGAATTACATACCCCCTCAATGCATTGGTAGGACTAATGATGAAAATTAGATTGGGTATTTGGATGAGGACATAATGGTAATATTTCTTGAAAATATTCCTTGAAGGTATGTTTAATATTTATAGAATTATTCATTCCTTCAATATGAATTCATATATTAAGATTTTATGTGATTATTCAATCAGTTAGAATATTCCTTGCTAAGTTTCAAGATTATATGATTATTTATATGGAATTATTTGATCATTATTTTTTTCTTCCATATTTTGATCAAGAGATTGATTAAATGGTATGTGTTTTAATTATTTACCATTAGAAACTAATTATTCCATATTTATTTATATCTTCTATTATAGGCATACCCTTAATAAGAATTTGATCTCACCACTTTCTTATGTTTTATTTTCTTATAGATACCCATAAGTTTTTTTTCATTGATATGATGGGATACAATAAAGGAAACAATGGCAATCTCAAATATTTTTTTTTTATGTTTTAAAATGTAATGTGAATTTCAATTATTTTTCTTTTTTACCATGACTAATAATCTATTAATCCCTTTGAGATGCGATTGGTTGTATCTAGTTCCAATGTAATAATGTAACCATCAACTCTAGGATACTAGGGTTGGGGTTGCTACATCACTCCCCATTATGGTCCTTATTACCTCATGATATGTCTATCTTTACACAATGCATTATAGAGATATATAATTTTATTCCCACCCATCAAAAATTCATAATCCATTCATATGTGTACCTTAAGATATTTAAGTATTCACCACATATCATAACCCATGTAAAGGAATGAGGTTTCATAAACATTTCAATATTTCATTATAACATAACTTATGGAAAATAAATGAGTTTGATAAATATCTCATTATAATAATCATAAAACATACAAATAAATAATAAGGTGTGCATTATTGGATCATATCCATTTTAAATAATGAGTAAAATAAAAGTATGTTATCATAAATGATTCTTTTAAAAAAATCTATAGAATATTTCTTGAGCAAAATACCCTTTTCATTTAGAAATAACTTTTGTAAAATATAAGAAATTTAAAAATAATATGTAAAAAAATTATTTTAAAATAATGAGGGAAATATACAATATAATTATCAAATTATTTAGTGTCTATGATGATAAGAAATTCTATTCATTTCATGTATGTAAAAACAAATATATTTTTTCAAATTTCAGATAAAAAGTCTAAAGTATCTAGTTCGAAGAATGAAAAGAATATTCCATTTCAATTTTCTTGTAAAAATTCCATCATGGGTAAAAATTAACTTAAAAAATTAATATGTATTATTTAAAACATTCTTCATAACATTTTAAAGAAAACATTAATGTGGAAGAAAAATGCTTTCCGAATAAAGAGGAAATAAAGCGTGTTTATCTAAAAAATATTTTCCCAAAAATTTTAAGTAAAAAAGTGAGTAAAATGATATTAATACTTTAAAATTATATAAATAACCATATGATAATAAAATAACGATATTATTGAGATTTAGACCATTAAATTTCATCATCGTAGGCTTAATCATTGACAATCTCTATAAATAATGAAATTGTAACATAAAACCCTTGTCACTTTGGTAATATATAAAAAAAATTTATAAAAGAGATAGAATTATAAGTATGTTTATATCCCCATAATTTTAATTATAATCATCATAAAATAAATTCATTGGTGGTATATAAACCAGATAAAAGAAACAATTAATGAATATGATATGTGTCCCACAAAAGTAGAAGTGAAACAAAAATCTAATAACTTAAGTTTGACTACATTAAAAATAATATAAACACTTATACAATAAATTTAAATTTATTATGATTATATACTATAATAACATACGTAATTATAATATCATATATTCTCCAATTAAAACATTTTTACACCCATTTATTAATAAGTTTTTATTAAAATCGTCATTTCCTATTGCCAATTACTTTGTTTTTAATGGGAGTTTTGGTTCAGAAGTTTCTATCCATGAACTTTTAACATAGTTAAATAATATAAAAAATGTTATTAATTATACAAATACAATATATATTAATTATATAAGTATTTATAATCATCCACATATTCAGATATATAAAAATGATTTACACCGTTCAGGGAGATGGTAAGCCATATGTACATCTGAACATTGTTTTCACTTTTTTATAGATGGAATAAAAGAAAGTTAAAGCATAATTAAACTTAAAAAAATCATTATTATATCATATATATCATATATATTCAATAAATATTTTATTAATACCGTCCATATAAATTATTAGTGAAAAAAGAATCACATCGCTTCATGGAGAAGGTAGTCCACACGTACGCACGAGAGACGTAATTGTTTTCCAACGGATGACAAGGTAATAAGGAAAAAATGATAATATAATTATAGAAGAATAATTATATCATAAATATAATATAGAAACATTAAAACCATCACAATATCCATCCATTAAATATTGTTATAGAAAATTAATTGTATTGTTACATGAAGGTGGTAGTCCACATGTACGCATGCAAGATACTTTCAATTCCCATTTGACATAAAAAATGGAGTATAATGGTGGTTAAAAATTCTTAATAAAATTTCACTATATATATCATACTTATGTTATAATTTTATTTTTAATTCCATAGATTTATTAAAGGTTTCCGGAGAAATAGTTTGAAAGATGCTAGGTGTGATGATTACCTCTCCAGTAGTTGGCCCCATTTAGATCCTTTCTCAAGGTCCTTTGGAATTTTTTTATAAGATTACCAAAAACTATGATTAGTGGATAAAAAATTTTATAAGAAAATTTTATAGGTTTTGGTTATTCATGATTTCTCAATTTGGTGCACATAAGAGAAAGGAGGGGTGTCCTTTTATAAGCCCGGGAGAGGACACACATAAAATTTCTTAAAAGATCAAAAATATAATAAATTCATACTCTAGATAAATAATTATATATTGAAAAATATTAAATTTTTTGATAGTATTAGGTATAAATATTTTCTTAAAATAGTATTTATACAAGTTTAATTGTAAAAATTACCATTATCTTTTGATTTAACTCCCAAGTAAACCCGTTTTAACCTTAATCATGGTTATATATTTTTACTTTTTTTACTATTCATTATGATAATAAATGAATGTGGAATCATTAAAAAATTTGGAAATTTTAATTAAAAATATTTAATCTATTTTATGAAATTCAATTATTTTAATGTCAATAATTTAATTTAAAGTTAATCCCACAAACCTTATGAAAACTAGTTTTTTAGAAGAAATGTTTTCTAGGTGTAAAATTTTCTTATACCAAAATCCAAAATATAATTAATTATAATGAAATTAATTAGATTATTAATAATATAAAGTAACTAATATTAATTTTTAAATCATTTAAAAAATTTAATCATTTTAAATTATTTAAAGGAAAATATAGTTTTAAATAAAAAACAGTATTTTTTACTATTAATAAAAAATATATATTTATAGAAAATTAACAAAAGGACACTCTAAGATAAATTTGACATGATGTTTTGAAAATAGAATTTAATTTTTTCAAATAATTTTTTAAAAGTTTCATAATTCAATTGTATTATTTTCTCAAGAAAGGAAATAAGATCATTTTTTTTCAGGAAAAAATGCATTTTAACGGATATAACAACATTAATAAAAATTGATTACTTATTTATGAATATATTTTAATTATCTAAAACATTTTTACTTATTTTTTTCATAATATGGTTATTCTTATTCACTCTGCTAACTTAATAACTAGGTTAAAACAATATACTATATTAAAGTTCATTTAGACTCGGGGTTGAATGTATCGTAAGCTATCAAATAATTTAATTTTTTTTAAAAGAGAAATATATTATAAAATATAGAGGAGTTACATGATGTAAATCCATTGCTGGGTATTGATAAGAATCTATGCATGGATGGTACAACCATGGTAACGATAAAGACTAATTAGTTATGAAAAGTCATCATTTTTAAATCTATTTGAGTATTACTTGTTATAAAAAATTTCTATAGTCATTATATTGGTCATTGGATGTTAAGACCACCTTACATGGAGTAAATATTATAGAATATATTGATATTATGTAATCATAAGGGTTGGAAACTCCACCAAATTTCAATGAGCAATGCAAGTTTCCAGGAAAATGTTATGGATTAAGGAAAATATATTGATAATATAATGTTCTTTTGAAATGAATGGTTTCTATATTTATATAAGTGGTTAGTTGGATGATGATAGTTTTCCTGAACATATATGTTTTAATGCATGTGGAAAACAGTTAATTAGTCATATATATAAGACTAAATAACATTTCTATAAGAATTACATAAAGTAGAAACCCTATTCTAGGGATTATTGTCTATATAGGTGGATAATTGGGGTTTCTTAGTTAAAGTTATAAAATCTAAACTGATAAAATATTGAATATATTTAGTATAGAAAATTCCAATATGGGATTGGTTTTAGTGTCATATAGTGTACATCTCTCTAAGAAAACTATGTCCTCAGAAACAAAAAGAGAAAAATGTGACGAATATACTACATATGTTTATAGGTACTTTATAAATCTATCTCGCATTCCAGGATTTTTGATGAAGTTTTGTAATAATTATACATAAATCATAATGATTTAATTTCAATCCAAACTAGGAGGAATGAAAAGGTTGGAAGTCAAAATCATCTAATAGTTCTTGTGAAAGTAAAACATAATGAGGCCCAGGTTGTTAAAGAAATTAGAGTACAAATAATCAAGGGGATAAAAAAGTAGTATTCCATTTGATCTATTTGATCTAAGGTCATAGTTTGGATACGGTAACATACAAGAGAATAACATAATAAATCTAGTGTTTTCTATATCTATATAGATTAAGTATGTTGTGGATTTTGATGCAGCTTAAGAAGTAAGTTTAACAATGATTTTTTCTAGATTTTGGAGTTATAAATAGATAGTAAAGTGTCATTATATTATGATGAAATTTAGACTATAGTGTTATCCAATATGTCAACTATAGTTGAGGAAAACATGTATATACTAGATTATATCATCTTTGAAGGTATTTTCATAGAGAGATGATTTCACAATAAGAGGACTAACCACCGCATCATGGTATTCTTTGCTTCTGTATCCATATATTAGTAGAAGCATGTTTATTATATGAGGTTTACTACGGAGATAGTTAATAATTGGATCAAGTGAAATGGGAGTTTTTTAGAGTTGGTTTCATATATCCAACTAACATTATACATTTATTACCAATATATTCATGGTTTTTTTATCATTGATAAGTTTATTATAACATGATGAGTATTATTTTATATTACATCAATGTGATAAAGTTATTAGAGTATTTTTTTCATTGAAAGTTCATGACAGTTTCTCTCTATGATGATAACCATTGAGGGCTTTGAAAATATTCTTAAATACTTGTTCGATAACAGAATTGTATAATTTTTCCAGACATAGATGATATAGGTAGTGAGGTGTAGGGGAATCATAATATATTGAGAATTTTTTTTATGATGTTTTCCATTGGAAATATCCCAGATGTGAGGATTGTGAGAATATACCCACAAGTAGAAAATCCACATATTTTAGGTGTCATTGAATATTCCCATATTCAAACATTTATAATGATCATTATACTTTAAGATTATTATTAATGGATATCATGATGCACATAATTCTATTTTTACTATACACCATGATGATATATGTTCATGGAGAAGTTAGGTGTATTTGATGTATCAATACTTATATGAAATTAATGAATAAGCTGAGAAAATATTAATAACTTATTTTCTTTCATAGAAATTGACAACTCAAGCCTTTTTATTGGAATAGATCTTCTTGATTATGTCCATTTTATTGGTAAATTTATTATTAAGTTCATTTCAAGAAATCTAAAGAAAGTGATTCAAGCATATAGGTTGATGACATATGTGATGAAACCATCATGAAGGAGACACTAATATAATGGGATTATATTACATGGTAAGATTTCATAAGAGGTAATAATATCTATGACTTATCCTTGTCTATTTAGGGACCATGATTTATTTTTTAATACAAGTTTTGGTTTTTGAGTTGGATTCATTACTTTTGATATGGGGTCGTAGAGGATCGCACACAAAGTGTATTCATATGCTTCACCATTTTTTTGTATTAGATATTATGTTTTAGATGTCCCAATGTGTGAGGACCAGTGGATGTCTATGTGAATATTCACAATTAAACTAATTTAATTTTATTATGACAGTTCTTAAAAATTATAATTAAATTTATTTCTCAAGGTATTAAAAATTATTAAATTATAAATAAGTTAATATAAGAAAACATTATTTATCAAATGAGCTTCACACTTTTCATGATTAATTAAATAATTTTAGGAGAAATAAGACAAGTTAATGGATCATGGTTCATCATGTAACATTTAGTTATGTCACCAGTGAGTGATGAAACTTTTTCATGACAGATAAAATTATTCACTCTGTTTTGTTTTAGTTTAATAGAATTTTCATATCCCTGGGGTTAAAAGAAAATTTGGAATGTTAAACCAAAATTTTTTAAACTCATTTCAAATATATGAATAGTAATGGTTGGATATTTTTGTGAATTTGAGAATGTTTCTCACTTGTCCTCCATTAGGGAGATAAATGTCATGTATGGATTAATAAAAGTTTGGGGATCAATAACTAGTTTTTATAGCAACTATACAAGTATTGTAAGGACTTATGTATTCCAACAAATCCCCCAAGAATCTATGAATGATGTACTTAGATCATTTTTATATGTTCGGATGATCTAGAGGGAATATACTTTGGTGTATCTGAGCTATAAAAATATTGAGAAGAGTGGTTATCATTGGGATCATGATATTCCACAATGGTACTACATTGATATATTTAAAATTTAAATTAATCTATATGACATCATTAGGATGAATCAATTATCACTTTATTTAATCAAGTACATAATGATTGATCTAGTTTTAATAATTTCAAAGATACATACTTTCATACCTTTTCTTCTTTTATAGTTCCCTCAAATAATATGGAAATATATTACGAATTCTTGGTTCTTGAGATTAAAACATTTTAACGTATCCTTGAGTCAGATTAATTGGTGAAATTTATCAGTCTTATTAACTATTAAGGTCATAAAGATTATATTGTCTCAATAGTGGGGTGTTTTCATATTTTTTGAGAAGATTTGGATGCTAATGTTGTTTGATCGGGACATATTGTTCTTGAAATCTGATATTTTTCATTCTTATTGACTAGGTTGTTTATTTGGATCAGTAGATTCAAGAGATCAACTTTTGTTACTAGCTATGGTGGATAGATATCCAAATATATATCTAGACTTGTTTACTAATTTTTTTTAGACTACCATCAAAAATAGATGTGGTATTTTTCTCAAATTGTTATTAAGAATTAGTTTTATTTTATTGCCTTCTTATTACACAAAATATGTAGAGTTTTAAGTGTTTAATGTTTAGAAAGATGATTTAGATGGGAATCAATTTATTTGGTAGTTTTTTTACCATAGTTGATACCTATTTTATTTTCCAAGAAGGAGGATGGTAGCCTACAGTAGTTCATTAACTATAAAAAGTTTAATGAGGTGGTAATGAAGAATACATACCCTCTACAACACATAGATGATTTTCATGATCATATAAAAGGGACAATATAGATTTTTAAAATTTCATTCAGATTTTAATATCTCCAAATGAGGATGAAGTCGGATAATATTTTGAAGGTTTATTTTCAAAGCAGGTATAAACTTTATATATTTTTAGTAATTAAAATTGGGGTTAAAAATTAAAATATTGTTTTTATGAGTTTGATGAGTCATATTTTATATAGATACATTGAATAATTTTTCATAGTGTTTGTGGATGAAATATTGATTTATAAGAGACTAGAATCATACTATTTAAGGAATTTAGAAATTGTTTTAGATATTTTTTTGTAACAAAAATTCATGTAATGTTTTCGAAATTTCATTTTCAAAACTAAGAAGTCATATTATATGTAAATTTTTTTTAAGTAATGAATATTTTCCTATATTGATAAATTCTTAGTCATGATTTCTTGAGAATGTTCTTGGAATTATTTTTATATTTAAATATTTCTCAGTTTGGCCTAATATTATTGAAGTTTTATCAAGGATTTCTCAAAGTTGATATAATTAGTGACTATATTGACCAGTAAGGGTATGATTTTTGAGTTGAAAGAAAATTTCCTAATGTATTTGGATATACAATAGAGAATAATTAAATAAACACCTTTATTAATACCACATAGATTATGTGATATATTTTTGGTATACAATGATGCATCTAGATCAGGATTGAGGAGTATGATCATGTTAGGGAATAACATAGAAGAACGTACTATAATAATTATACAATGTATGACTTATTGTTGATTATGTTTGTTATTATTTTAAAGAGTTACAGGAATCACCAGTTTTCTATGAGATTCATGGTATATTTGAATCATAAAAATTTTGAAGCATATTTTCTCACATATGAAATTGAATTGGAGACAATGATTGTGTGTTCAACATGTTTATAATTTTTGAATTTGGATCATTATTTATACCATGAAAATGTAATGTTGTGGTGGACCCATTGAGTCTGAAGTCTGAAGCACAATTAGTGAAGGAATTGGAGAGACTAAGGTAGTCGATGGGACTATTGGAAAATTTCCATCTAGAAATAGAAGATTAATTAAAACACTTGTTTTTTCTTAGATAAATTCCACTTCCAGACTTTCTTATTCAGGTATGAGAGGGATAATTATATGATTTAGACCCTTAAAATAATTTATAATACCATAAATAATGGATAGACTGTTGATAAATAGTATTCAAAATAAAACTGATACACTATATGTAGGCTAGAATGACGGTTATCTCATTTTTTATGGAAATATCAATGAATTATTTTCATAACTCAAGTTGGGTTATTCATTGTATATATACCAATATGCATCATGATATAAAGTGATGATTTGGTAGCCAATAATAAAGAATTTGATAGTAAGATTTTATTCTCAAGGATTCATTTAATAATACGTAAATGGACTATATATATATTATATCCTCTACTAATGTAATTAAATAAATAATAGGAAAACTTGATTGATTTCATAGTTCGTCTGTTAAGATCACTAAAGAAGCATGATGCAATTTCAGTATTTTTGGATTTAATTTTGAAATATTTATATATTTCTCCCATTCAAGATTTTTTGTTTTTGAAATTTAGGTATGTTATATAAGATTTATATGATTAGAATTCATGGGGTTTCAAAAAAAATTAAACCAAATTTAGATTTTCATTTTAATTATGGATCATTGAGAGGTTCTATAATGATATGGGCACTCTATTTAAGTTGAGTACAACTTATCATCCTCAGATGGATAGATAATCCAAATTTACCAAATAATCACTAGAAGATATGCAACAAGATTCTGTATTATATTTTTGGATATCATGGTAGAATCATATATCAGTGGAAAAAATATATTATAAAAAAATTATAAGGCAGCAGTTTATATGAAACCTTTTAAAACATTATATATAATCATATGTCGATCATTGATAATATAGGATAACATAAGTGATAAGGATCTCATAGTGTCTAGTATTATGTGAAAGAAGAGTAATCATGTTTAACTAATTAAGAAATGGATGAAAATAGATATATTTTTAAAAAATGTATGTTGATCATTAATTATGACTAATGGAGTTTTTGGTTGAAGGTTGTGTCAGATTTCAAGTTTCCCCATATTTGGGACATCATTGATTTGGGAAGCATTTGATTATAGATCATATATATATGGGGACTTATTTGAAATAATATAGATCAGAGAAGTTGAATGAAATTTGGAATTACCCCCAATGTATGGGGATATTTATAATGTTTTCCACATTTCATTATTGACAATGTATATCATCTATATTCACTTAATATGTTGAATTGGTAGATGGTTGAATATAAACCAAATATTTATTTTTCTTATAAAATATTTCCCTTTATTTATTTAGCAGAGAATATTTTTAGGATAAGGGGAATGTTTTTATTTCAAGTATCATGGAAAAATATAGGTGAAAAGGAAGAGAATGAGAAGATAAGGAACCATATATAGCTGTAGAAGTCAGAATTGTTTATAGAAATATAATGTAAACATACATATATGTTTTTGTGAATTTTAGAGTGAACATTGTTTTAAATAATTTCTTACTTGAATCATAGTTAGGTACACATTTAAGTAACTATGTGGGATAAATGTGATGGTTTGGGGTTGAGAAAGTAGTTTTGACATGGTTAAATAAATGTATAATCACAATATATATGATTGGGTTTGAGAGATAATATGTTTCACATGCAAAAGTACCAGATCATCTAACCATGTAGGATTACCCAACATGGTGGGGAAAGTTCAATTATTTTGTTTATACATTTTTGGATCAATTATTTTGACTCCCATTGCTTTCATAAATCAACTTTGACTAGTATTAGGAATTATATGGAGAATTTGTACATATTTATACCATATATTGATGCAATTCTCTTAAATTTTAGGTGGATTGATACTATATTGAAGGTAAAGAACCATAAATATATTATTTTTATATATATCTATATTCACATCTCTTATTATTATTTTGAAAACCTTTTTTAAGGATTGGATAATTAATAGAAGGATAATTGATCTTGGATCATGAATTGAAGGATTGTGATGTGAATTTCTTAATTATTGGAATTGAAATATCATATTGAGAACGTCATCATTAGATCTAGATTAATAGAAATTATTGATTTTTTATCCAAGGTTGGTGGAATATATTATTTATTATAATTATAATGATTTTTAACGTGATATTTGATATGATTTTGAGTTAATCATGCTTTAGGTAAATCAAAAAATAATAATTTTTTGTTGAGAATTGATTTGACAAATTGTGGGTTTTATTTTATAAAAAGGGGATTTGGATCTGGATGTAATTCAAGGATTTAGATTAAACAAATCTTGTATTTGATTTCGAACAGGGGAAGAACATGTGGGTAACCATAAGGTTTGGATTTAATTATTTTTTTGGGAAATTAATTGGAACATGAAATTCATGGAAATTGGGTTTTGATTTTAAATTGTATTTGGATTTAAATATGTGGTTTTTTTATTAGTTTTGGATTTTTTTGAAATAAAAATAGTTTTTTAAAATGGTTAGATATTGGGGATGAACTATCAATGAAATTTACATAAAATGAAAATTCTATAAACATGAATTATAATTACCATGTATAAATGGACAGGAATTACCATTTTGCATGGTTACATAGATGAGATGTTACCTATAATGAATAATAGAACCATTAATTAAGACACTTGGGCTGAAGGTGATTCATTGTAGCTGACACCATGTTTATAGGTATATATGTTGAGTTGTTTTTTAATTCTTAGGACTCTATTAGCTTGTAAATATAGAATGTTTTTTATAAATAAATTATAATTCAATAATGTTTTGAATGATGTTTTGATTTGGATTTGGGTAAACTAGGTGGGATAACCCATGATCTGAAAAAAAATCTTATGTCTATTATTTTGAGATAGATATTTGTTAGTATCAAATGATTTGATAAAATGTTATGTATTTCAAGTGATAATTATTCTATTGGTTACATTTATTGGTATATTTTTGATAGATCATGCATTGGAATATATGAGTGTGACTTGATAAAATGCTAGTTAGTATTATTTTCCTCATCCCTACATGAAAAAATCACTTTGTATATAAATATTGTATGTAATAATTATAGAAAATGAAGTACTTTTTTATTCAATATATATTGACCATAGGAGCCACTATGGTGGAGAGATATTGTATTATTTGAAAATATGTTGGATGAGTATCTTTACTTTCCTTGGAGGATAGGTGTTGGATTTAGTTCCTTTTATTTTTGAATTTAGAGGGATATGGTTTGATTTTCTCAATGACATTTAATTCTATTTAATATATTTTTTTAAATTATTTGGTTTCTTTACAAATAAATATTTATTTTATTTCATATAGTTATTTTTATTGTTTATTTTGAAGATAAATCATTCCCCAATAGTTTAATGTTATCCCTATACACTATTTTCTTGGATCAATTCATGATAGGGCGCACTTGAGGCCATTTACTGACCCAAATTGGGAATCCAGGGAATTATCTGGGCCAGGGTGTTATAATCACTATCTATATTGATCAAGAAAAAGTCATTGAGGTAATTTTTAATGATAAAATACTTGGTTTCATCAATAAAAGTTCCCCCAATTTATTTCCTAACCAAGATTGTAATGGGTATTTCGTCACAAAGTGAACTACCTAATGGTTGGGAAATACCCCGACCTCTGTAAATTTGATCAAGAGAGGGGACCACTAAATCTGTAACTTAAAAACCAATTATATTTTAACCATTTAACATCAATATATTTTATTGTGGTGTTTTATTAATAGATGATTGATAATATTGGGACTATCATATTCATCCTTGGTATAACCAATGAAATGACTAATATAGAATATCAAAGTCCATCCAAAATTAACATAAGATCTTTATAATACTTTCTATAACGAACCAGCCTTTGTAAACTTTTCCCAACACCCAAAGTAAACTTCCACAAGGTTCAAATTTTGTACTCGATCATAATAGGTTGGTGAAAATTATTGAGGGCATCAAAAGTAAACCATGGGAATGATTTTACTCTCTTAATATCAATAAATAAGTAGAAAAATATTTACAAATAATCCAACATAGTGTATCCATACTTTAGGATTCTATTCATCACTAATAAAAATTTCAATATAAAAAGTCAAACCAAATGATGTATGACCAATATAAACTTCTAATATCACATTAAAATATTAACATGAATAGTAATTAATGTTAAGTATTGATAAAAAAGAAAAAAACATAGGGATGCATGAAGTGGATGAAACATGATCATTATGTGATAAACCATAAAACATGAATTGCCATATCATCTTTTACATATAACCAGAGGTCACCCCTACCTCCAAAAACAACCCTCAGTTAGAATAATGATGTATAAAAACATTATGGAAACATACCCCGAATACCTATATAAAAATGTGAGAATAACATATTCCCCAAAGTGTGTATGTAGAGTATGGGATAAATGTTCATAGTAGGATTCCACAAAAGAGTTTATACAGTTCCCTTTATAGTAAATTTCATAAATTATATTTAAAACTATTAATAGAAAATAGAATTTTCCATGAAAGGGTGTGTAATGATATCAATTAGTATATATTCACCTTTTAAAAATACACCAACCCTTTTGTTAAACTAAAATTAATGATACCATTTGAAAAATTCATTGAATTCATGAAAAGAGGTACTTTTGAAATTTAAAAAAAGAAAAGGTTGTCTTCAACTTTTTAAGTCTTTATTTCAAAAACTCTTTGAACGACAATTAGAAATTCAATATATATAGTAAAAAACAGGTAAGTATAAAATATAATAAATAATAATCAACTCCAAGTAAACATGGTATGAGTAAAACGTCACATTTATAGTAAAAATGTAAAAAAAATATCAAAATGATAGAAAGGTTTATATTTACCCACTATATCAAAGGGGGATGTGTAAATCCATGAAATGAACATTGAAATAAGTAAATATAAAAAAATATATAATACATGAATCATAAAAAGGAGAATATAATCTAATATACAAGAATAATGTTAAAATCTGTAAGTCCAAGGGAGATGATCCAAGACATACTTGGGTAAATCCATCTATATAACTTTGATAAATTCCTAGAAAAATAACCACATGACTTACACTCAACTATCATCACCATGAGAAATCTCATAGAAAATGAAAATCTTAACTGAGGGACAATATTTATTTTATAATCTAAACTAGTATAACATTAATCACCAACATCCTACTTAATTTTCAAGTAGTCCCATTAAATAAAATAAATTTAGGTAAGGAATCAAACCATAATTTTATCAACAAATAACAATAATAAAACATATCAAGTAATCCCTCACATCAACTCTAAACATCCTTCAAAGAAACAAACCCTTTCAAATTTATACATACAAAAAATAATATTTAATTTCATACCATTGAGTATATAATTTTATATAACTCATAACCTGATGTTGCTCAAACCCATGGGTGTTACATGTTTCATGACAACCCTTTACTATGTTCCAATTAAGATATTAGTTTACCTTAAGTGTTATGGATAAAAAAATTTCCTTAAAATCATGTCGATAAAAAATCCCGGAAATCATTATTTATAATCAATAAATATAAAAAAATTAAATAAAAACCCATTTGGAAGAATATGAAATCCAAATAAAACATAATTTTCTCAAATTAAGAATAAATGAGTGATAAAAATAAATAAAAACTCAACACAACTGAAGTAAAACCTTACTTTGGAGACCTATTCTTGAAATCATGAAAATATTTCTTAAAATTAATTAGAAAGTAAAAACACTATTTTTTAATAAATTAATTTAAAAAGGAAAAAAATTTACAATCACTTTTTATTCATGAATAATTGTTTTATATTTAGGAATAATGATCCTAGAAAACCCATATTTTATTAAAAATGAAAAAAATTAAAACCTGAGAAAAAAAGTATAGCCTCTTCAAAGATAACACATATTGGAATATAATAGACATATTTTTTTTAAAACACTCAAGCATCATATGACATGTAAAACAAATGGAATTAAAAAAATCTATCTTATGTTGATTGAATCGATATGTCTTGAATGAAGAACTTTGAATTAGGTCCATAAGGGTATTCACTAATCCTAAGAGAATGAAAGATGAATCCGCATAAATCAAATAGAGAGTAGTGATTCATAAGCCTAAGGATCCACTTGGTTGATCTAAAAAAATTATAGTAGGAGAAGGAATTTCATTTTTTATAATGTTAAAATTAAAATATTAAAAATTAAAAATAGATCACTACACATAATTATATAACACTGTAAAGTTTATTGCATGCTAATTATACTAAAACTATACGAATTGAGGTAAAAATTCCACATGGTTAGGCTACATGGTTCCTTTATCTATACATAAGTCATATACCAACTAATATACTTGGAATTTACACTATTCATGGTTGAGATGCGTGGTTACTCCTAGTTTTGTTCTAACCATGTGGCATGTGAATTTTTGAATGTTTCAAAATACAAATCGAAACATCATCAATTTGTTTCAAAATCAAAATCCAATCATTATAAATTTCAAGATAATATAAAAATGTGTAATTGGACATCAAAATTTTCTCAGCCTTCACCCTTTTCCCATAGAAATTTAGTAGTATAATGAAAAGAAATATGATCTATAACACCTTATCCACATAAGTATTTGGTTTTACCTCATAATAATAAATATTGTAATCATGTTATTAATAATTCATCATATGAAATAAATTTTATATCCCATTAAAAAACTACCATTTTATATATAAGAAGTTATAACATAAATATTCATAATGTGAATACATTAATGAATACTAGATGATGCATGATTTTCTAATCCATTATAGATTTTTGGAGTCTAAGTATGTCACAATACCAATATGATTGCATTTAAAATACAAAGGGTCAATGAAACTGATCATAAAATATTATAAAATTACTCTAAGATGAATATGTTATAATATACACATATCTGAAATATTTTTATATGAATGTTAATTACATATAAAAAATTATCACATCCTAATACCGATAGGTTTTGCGTCTTTGTAGACTAGATATAAAAAAAATATTTTACAAACATTATTCATCATTTCTCTTAAATAATCTTCACATAAGGTACCCTTCGATAAATATCCTACACAATACACTTCTTCCGTACCTTGGGAATGGAAACATAAGAAAGGGTGATGTCATACATTCAACAATGGGTGAATATAAAAGTTATTGATCAAAGATCATAATTGAACATAATATGACTGTATGGGTATGAGAGCATAATCAAGGTCCACGAACATAACATAAGGAAATCATACCCAATAAAACATGGATTATAAATAATGAATCTTGACATAAGGATTATGAATTTACATGATAAATGTGGAATAATAATTTGGAATCATGATAAAGTTATCATAATCCATGAAAATATAACATAAGAATGTGGTGTAACCAAGAAATTTGGCATAAACATAGATATATAGCATAAATGTAGCATAAAAAACATTTTTTAGGTCAAGGGATACTACCAATTCCATCATCACACGGTATAAAAGGTGCCATGGAATAATGGATTAGTTTCACACCCTATTCCCATAATGATCATGGATTGGGTTCACTTTCGAGTACCTTGAATATCATCTCATGATATATAAATCATTATCTAATGCATTATAGGGTTATATAATTTTAGGCCCACCCATCAGATAATGAAAAATCATATATATATATATATATATATATATGCACATGAACACAATCATATTTATAAATCCACCATATAATACACAACCCATTAGAATTAAATTGATTTCAAAAAAATTCCATAAGACGGTTTCCTGAAAAATCCTGAGAAAAAGGTGGATTCCATACTTATAGAATATCCCTAAGGGAGTAAAAGAAACCTTAAAGGATGTTGAAATAGATGAAAAAAAATTTATAAGAGAATTACATTTATTGAAAAATAAAAAGATATATTATTTATTTTTTTATAATAATAATTTTAAAAGGAAAAAATTTATAGAAAACAGTTTGAGAAAAAATAATAAGAAATTTAAAAAATTATTTTCAATAATTATTAATACTTCAAATGTAAGCTTCGTAAATAAAACAAAGGAAAATAAAGGGAGAAAGAGACCATATAGAAAATTTTAAAAAAAAATCCATTCATAAAATTTTAATATAAATTCACATTCAACAGAAAATGAAATTAATATATTCAAGAAATATATATAATAACATCCATAAAATCATACAAAAAACATGGATTTAGAGGAGAATGATTCTTGACTGAAAGAAAGAGATATTTCTAGCTTTACTTACAAGAATTATTTTAGTTGAATTATAAACTAGGGGGTGACATGTTAAGGATATATGTAAAAACAAAAAATAACCTGATATGAAGAAAATGATTTTTTTACAAATAAATAACCTAATATCTCTTCTAATAGGAAGTTATAGATAAAAAATTATGATTTTAGAATGATATTGAAGAAGAAACCCATACAGATTCTATATGGAATAAATCGAACCCAATAAAAGACAGAAAAGTATATGGATATATAAATTACAAGAATTAATTTAAAAATATGATAAAATAATCTATTTTTTATTATATAAACTATATAAATGACGAATTTTCTTGAATATGGACAATATCATAGTGAATTGAAATTGAGATAAAAAACTCTTACCTTTACTCCTTAAATTCACAAAGGATATTAAACCTCTATTTTAATAAATATAAGCATCATAATCACTTATTTCAAAAAATTATCCATATATATAACCTATTATAATTTTTAAGCATAATCATTTTTAAACATATATTATTCAATTGTTTATTTTTATCATCTGATGTTAGTAATTTTTATTATTTTTATAAGTTTTGTAATAGCAATGTCGATCCTCATTGTTTGAGAAAAATATCATCATTACAAAATTATTTAGGGTGTAAAAATCAATGTGTTTTGTTTATTTATGTATTCTAATGTTCATTTTATAGACAACATGAGTATGGTTTATGGGAATAGATTTTATGATGAGCATGTTTCAGTTAATTTACCGATTACAATGAGTTACTTTATAACGACCATTCATTTTGGTGTCACCATTCCAGAATTATTTTCATAAGATAAATTAATATTTAGTTTCATATATTACTAGTATTAATGACTTTATACTCAACCATGATGAAATAATGGTGTTGGTATGTAACATCCCAGACTCTAGAAGCCCTGATATGGTAGTTATATTACCCTATTTTCATAGAATAAAAAGTCCCATATGGTTCAAAAAATTTAATAGATTTAGAATAAGAGATATATACATAAATTAAATTTAAAAACATGATTTAAAACAAGTTAATATTAAAAAAACAACATTATACCTTCCTTAATATTCCTAAAAATGACCCATATTCCACCTCTAAGTTTCTTGGGGAAAGGAAAACTAATAAGGGTGAGATCAAATGCTTAGTAAGGAGTAGCATACAGTGTAAGATTTCATAACATAAACATAGAAAAAAGTGACATTTCACGCATAAATGAAATAACATGAAGCCATAAGAAAATGAAACTTAGGGTATTTTATATCCAAGAAAATAAATAAAAACATGGATAATAATAATCACGGATCTCATACTGAGGGAATACATAATGCCAAACATTAAAAATATTACAGGGCCTTATTATAAGAAAATATCTTAATATGGGTAAAGGTATACACAAAAACCCAACCTGATTTGTCTAATGATACCTATTTATTCATCAAGGGGATATATGATTTTATCCCCACTCATTTCCTAGTTAATTCCAATGTATTCCCACAAGAGTAAAAAATATCTTTCATACAATCCCCTAAGGAACTTATTACTGAATAGACATGTCTATATATATATATAATAAATACATAAATAAAACACTCTTCATTCAATAGAATAATTTGGATTCATTGGATAACAAATCTTAATCAACTTAAAAGTTGTTGGGTATCATTAAAGTAACAAGTAACTTCCTTATAAAATCTATATAGGTTTGAGGGTACTTTGTACAATCTAGGTAATCCAAGTAAGATTGTAATTGAGTTTAATATGTTATATTTTTAGGAGAACAATGAAATGATAGGAAAAATATTTCATCATGGTTAATTAAGAGAATATTAATATTCCAAAGAATATCCCCTATGAGTGTCTCACAAGATGTGTAGTGTTTATCCCACTTTTCATGCATTATGGTGATGATTGATTCACAACTCAACCAAACCTTTTCAGGGTGACCAATTCTAGGTGAATTTTTGAAACAACCACATCCAATTTCTAGTACTATACATAATTGTATTTTCTATTAAATTACATGCACTTTCACTTCAATAAAACTTTTAGTGGTTTTTCCACCATAGAAAAACAATTGAGTATTATAATGGTTCTAGGAACTCTTAAATAAAAAAATATAATTGATCAAAAAAATATATATGTTTAAATCCATTAAATTCCATGAGTAATATAGTAAAATTATTCCCTGGAAATGTATTCACCATGCAAAATAAATAGGTGGTGAATATAACATGAGTCACAAATAATGAAAATTTTGATAGAAAAACCCCATAATGGATCTCGTAGTGATTAAATCAAAACCCCATGAAAGAGAGGGATTAATATTGATCTTAAAATTTAATAAAAAATTAATTTCTTGATATAAAAACTAAAATAGGTGGTATATACACCACATAAAATAAATTTGGTGTATAATACCAAGCATGCCTTAAAGCAAGAAATTTGGGAAGGAAACCCTTTCCACTTGTATTGAGTTCCACAAATTCTCTTCAAACAATATTTACTATTAGGGATGATTCATGATTATTTATGATGTTTCAAAATCCATTCATGATCATACTTTTCTTTATCATTGAATATGAAAGAAGTAACAATAATATTTAGTGATTATTAACAATCAAAGACTGTTTTCTTAATTAATGAATTAAATATTGATATAATTTTACCAGAATAAAAAAAATTTATTTAAAATTTTATATTATATTATAATATAAATTATTTTCCCATATTCACTCATGATATATATTCATAGTGTTGTACAAGTATGTGGTTAAACCGACCCAAAAATGACCATTCCCCAAATTAATAAATAATTAAGTGGTGGTTTTGTTTAAATATCATTATACCAAAACCATAATGATATTATTTACTATTGATAAGTGTGATATATCATAGTTTTAAATTAGTATAATAAAAATTAATGGATATGAAAATATAAAATAATTTGAATAAAAGGTCAACCTCTTAGTTCCCTTATTTTAAATGATTAAATTAATGATGATCATTTATTGATCAGATAATTAATAGGTTTTATAATTTACTATACTATAAACTTAATGATATTATAAAAATTATATTTATACTCTAATACCAACCTTATATCTATCCCTCAATGGCGATGATAAAGAACAAAACATGTTGTTTCATAGAGGCGGAAGTCTGTACAACGCATGAACAACAGTTTTGTTTTTATTATGGGATGAGGTATATGAATTAAAAATGATAATAACCACAATATAGTAACATTAAAGTACATAAATTATATTAAAATAATTATATTATAGTGGTTATGATAAATTTTAATGAATATAATTAGAGGAGAAGCTAAATAATTGATAATACTCACTTCAGGTACATAAATCATTCCTTGGAAGTCTCCTTGAAAATGAAGGCATTATACTAACTAATGATGAAGAAAATTATTTTGAATATAAGAGAGGGTTATAGGAGGATAAAAATTTTATATTTTCAAGGAGAAATTATATTAATAGGTAAGCATTGAAGTAGTGGGAGTGTTACGCTTTTAAAAGTAAAGGGAAGCATAGTTTTGGGAGTAACCCTCATAGTTTCAATAATGTAAGGTTACTATTCATGGATAAATGAAAAAAGACAAAAGAGGTGGATATAGTGAGTGTGAGTTTAATATCACCACAAAAATACTTTTTAGAGAAAACATTGAGTGTTTTATGGATTATTTTTTAACTTTTAAATTTTATTGTAATTTACTTTTACCCTAGCAATTAATTTATAACATTTTTAATTAATTTTAATTTCAAAGATTATTATTGAACGTTTTTTCTAATAAGATAAATTTTATTTCAAATTTCAAAACCATTATTTCAAATAATTTTCCTAACGGTATGAAAATTCAATTTTAAAATATACACAATTAATTGCGTAAAAAAAATTTAAAATTATTTTTAAGCTTTTAAATTTATATATAATATAAAATTATCTTATATACTAATTTTAATTACATAAATTTATTGATTATAAAATGGATAAAGAATATTAGTCTTTCGAGTAAATATGAATCTGAATCTCCCTTAAAAATACTCGATTCAATAAAAAGACTAAAGGTGGTTTTTTTTGTTATGGTAACATTTTAATTAGTTCTAAAATTATTGGTCATTGGACTTATATGTTAAAATAATATTTTAAAATAAATATTTTTATTCCTTAAATTCATATTTTATTAAATAATTTTTTTAAACATCTAGTTTATTCTTATATAACTATAAAGTTATACAAATTACATGTTTCATGAAAACTGTATTTTTCAACTAAAAACCATCCTTTTTAGAAAAATCATAAAATTTATTACTTTGTTAATTTTGGTGTCATGAATTCAAAACTGATGTGAGTTTGGTCAATTTCAAATTCTAAAATTATTATTCTAAATAAATTCCTGAATAATGTCACTTTAAATAGCCCATTAAATGATAGTTCAGGATATGATGTTTACCTATTACAAAGGGTACCGAGTATTACATTCTCCCCCAAAATAATTTCATCCCCAAAATTGTGGTATATATTAGTTATTTAAAAAATAAAATATTCTTCAAGATTTCAGGCTTACACTTCTTGTCTGTGAATTATCTATAACAATTTCACCAAATAATCTATATAATTCCACAATACTTGCTTTATAATATCAGGAATATGTAAAGGATCCTCATTATAATACAAGCTAAGTTCCATATATATTCCATCAAATGTGAGAACATTCATTGAATATGGTATTTATTTCATTAGTAATGAAACATAGAAGACATAATGTACTTTAGAATTATTAGGATGCATAGAAAATCATTATGCAATATCTCTAATTCATTTTAGTATCTGAAAATCCCTAATATACCTAGGGAATAACTTACTCTTTTTAAAAAATCATACAAATCCATTCCCAGGTGAAACATTCAAGAATACATGATCCCAAACAAGAAACTACAAGTATTTCCTTGTATTATTATCATATTTATCTTGTTTGATATTGGTTACTTTAATATGATCTATAATAGTTCATAATTTAATAGTTATCTCCTCCAAAAGATATGATCCAACTAACTTTCTCTCTCCAAATTCTTCTTAAAATGTTAGAGTGTGGAATCTCTTACCATACAATGCTTCGTGTCCTGTTGTATGGATGCTTGAATATAATCTATTATTGTATGAGAATTCCAAAAAAGGTAGATACTGATCCCATATATATTGGAAGTCATTATAACATGATATCAGTATATCTTCTAAAGTCTAGAAGTCCTTTCAAGCTGCCAATCATTCTAGGGATGATAGAAAGTTCATAAATGTATTTCAGTATTGATATCCCATTGATGATTTTTCTAGAATTTTGATGTGAACTTAGGGTCTAGATCATAGAAAATAGATAGAGGTTCCCCTTGAATCCTTATGATTTCATTGATATTGAGTCAAGAAAGGTGCAAAATGGTTATATATTCTCTAATCACTAATAAATGAGAAGACTTAGTAATATGATAAAATATGATCCATATTGAATCATTATTACATAGAGTCTTTGGGAGTCCGATGAAAAGGTACTTGATTACACTATCCCATTTCTATATAGGTATAGAAAGTGGTTTCATGAAACCTGTAGGATATTCTCCTTCAACCCTTACCTACAGGCATACTAAGAACCTAAACACATTGTCTACAATTTCCCACTTTTTACCAATCCACCAGAAATGTTCTCTTATATCGCTATACATATTGGTGCTACTAGGGTGCATTGAGAATTTTTTTCCATGTGTTATAACTAGAGGTTACCTATTTATTTCAATATGGATGTAATACATGACCTCTTCGAAAACATAAACACTCCACCTCTATAGATGTAGTCTGTCAATTTATCATTATTGACTACTTTAATCATACATTGTATATTATCTTCATCCTTTTAGGACTTATCAGTATTTTCTATTAAGTATTATTTAGAAATTTCTTGAAAAAATAATTATTTCCCCCTTTCTCAAAAATCACCATATCCATATTTACAAGATATATGTATATAAAATCCTTGTTAATCCACATTATGGTCAGAACTCCACAGTCCCTCCTACTCAATACATCATCCACCTTTTTTTCCTTACAAAGGTGGTCATGTATTAAGAAATCATAAGCCTTGATTAGTTCCATAAATCTTCTATGCCTCATATTTAGCTCCTTATGAGAAACGATATACCATAAAAACTTGTGTTCAGTATATATATATATATATATATATATATATCACATCTTTCACTATACAGGTAGTGTATCCATATTTCCAAACCAATGAGTATAGGTTATAGCTCAAGTTCAATATCTTTATAGTTATCTTTATGGATTTTCAATCTCCTTAATGCATAAGTAAGCACCCTATAATTATTCATAAGGAAAAAAACAACTACTTTCTTCGATGCATAAATATAAATTAAAAATCCTTCCTTACCTAATAGTATAATTTTTTCAGGTGTTTCAACTAGTCTTTTCTTCATCTCTTAAAACCTATCCTCACATTTCCTTGACCATTTGGATTCAATCCATTTAAATTTTAACTTAGTAAATTAACCTATCAACTGGGAAAAATATTGAAAAACCACTGATAGTAACCTTCTAATATTATAAACTTTGGATATTTATTATGTTTTTTTGGTGTAATCCATTCTTTTAATATCTTTGTCTTTTAAGGCTTACATATATTCTATCCTTTGATACAATATAGTTAAGAAAAGAAACTTAATTGATCCAAAATTAAAAAATTACTATATTTTCTATATAACACATTTTTTCTAAGAGTATTTAGAATTATTTTCAGATAATTATAATGCTCTCCATATATTTTAGAGTATATCAAGACATCCTTAATGAATACCACCATAACTTTATCTATATAATAATTAAATAATCAATTAATAAGATATAAAAGAATATAAGGTGAGTCAGTCCAAAAGGAATTACCATAAACACATAATGTGAATACCTTGTTCAAAATGCCATCTTTAGTATATCATCCTTATTTACCCATAATTGATGATAACCAGATCAAAGATCAATAATTTAAAAGTATTATTCTCCTAGAAGTTAATCAAATAAGTCATCAATGCATGGTAAATAATAATAATTATTTATAGTAATGGAATAAATCTCCCTATAATCGATTAAAAATATCATATACAAATCATTATTTTTATTGAATTAAATAGGGGATATCCATAGTGAATCCTTAGAGAGTATAAATACCTTATCACTCAACTATGTCAGTTGTTTATTCACCTACACCAACTCCATTGGTTCCATTATATATGGAGTTTTATATATAGTAATTTCATGAGGAATGAGTTCTATGGAGAACTAAACTTCATACCATGGTGGATGACCAAGTAGTTATTCTAGAAAAACATCAATGAATTTTTGTAGCACAAATAAATTCTATATCCTTGTGATGTATTCCTTATTAATATATAGTGATTGATCTTCTTGACTTCCCAAAATTCCATTATGGATATATTTGGTGGGGGTATCCATACAAGGTCTAGATTTTGATGTTTTCCATCAATGGATAAGATATTCCACCTCAGCTTCATGAATCGTAATATCTTAATCTTAGTTATAAGTTTTTTCAATATACTTTGAAATAAAATCCACACCAAGGTTTATATCAAATTCAATCATAGGTATGATAACTATGGTTTGAAATTAGGTATGCCCATCCATTATAGTTGGAATTCCAAACACCTATTTTTTTCAATAGAAGTCCAACTCAGTGTCTCAATTAATAATTCTCATACTATGTTTCTATGAAAATATCTAATTTTTTAACAAATATGAAAGATATAAAAGTATAAAAAGATTGAGAATAAAACAAAACATTAGCTAACACTTAGACTATGATCAAATTACATTCCACTACATCATTAGAAACTTCAACTTCAGCTATGGTAATTGCATAATCATGGCCATTCTCTATTTTCCCTTTTTAAGGTAAATTTTATTCATGTGGTTGGAATTGGTTTGTATGATTTCCATTCTCCCAATAGTTAAATCATTCAGCATCCAAAACTTCTAGATTTTCCCTCCTTTGGAGAGAAATATGGCCCTTTTCTCCATCCTTGTAACAAAATTAGGGTTCCTTCCTATAATCCCTTTGGTTTTTCTTCCCATAGTTATAACATGTGGGAAAACCACACTTCCTTTATTCCCCTTTTTCATATTTATCTTCTCATGATTCTCAATCGACTTATTCTTCACATATTTTTTCTTCAATACCTATGTCCTGGATATATCTTTTCTTTTTTAATAGCATTTGAGACTATGTCCCCATATTAGCTAAAGGATAGAGTGAATAAACAAATTCAAAGGATTTAATTTAACCCATTAATGAAATAATCAATCGTACTTTTTGGTATATGTACATAGTCCGCAACATGTCTAGTAACTATATAAAGTTAGGTTCAAAATCAATAACATTTTCATCCTTATTTTATCTAACATTGAGAAAGTTCCTTTCTATTTATTTCTATTTTCTCATAAGGAATGTATTTCTCATAGAATACCTCCCTAAACTCTTCCCATCCCATAAACTTTATCTCTTCTTCCTATTTAGTGTTTTCAATTAGTGATAACCATTGGTTCACATCTTCTTTTGGATAATAGATCTCAAGGATGAATTTGTACTTTTTACTACTTCCAAAAATGAAAAAGATATTCTCTGGGGACTTTATATGTTGTTCATCTACTAATGGATTAGTAGTCCCACCAAATGTTTTTGGTTGTTTTCGAATGAAGTGATCCAACATAGTTACACCATGTTGTGGATCAGCATGTTTCTCTATACAAGTGATATTATTTTTTAGAACCCAGGTCAACTGCCCTAATATGGTTATGAAATGATTAGACTCAACTCTATCTTCATTAAATTATTAGGGGGAATATCCCAAAATTAACTATGGGTGTTGATACAGTTCCCATTTCTCCCATTAGTTTCCATATTTATATACTAGAATACACATAATTAACTAATGATATTGAAATGTAAATTACAATTCATATTATGTTTTCTAGAGTGTTCCAAAACATTTTTATGGGTTTTCGTAGTAATTGTGCTATAAAACTTTTCTCTTATATATCTAATCCCCAATGTTACTACTAAAGTTACTTTGATAACAATTTTAACTTTCCAGACTCCACAAATCCAAATATTATAGTTATACTACTTTATTGATACAAAATACTAGGGTTCACGAAGGATGTAATAGTTATTATCCCCAGAATACTAGACACATACATAAATCATATTTCAAAACATAATATAAAATATGAACATATAGAGATAACATTATTATCCCATCCATCGTATCCCTAAAAATTATTCAAAGTCATTATCTTGATTTCTTAGGGAAATGAAATCATATAAAGGTGTTCTATGATGCTCAATAAGGCACAACATATAGTGGAAGATTTTATAAAATAAACATGGATTAAGTTATATGGAATGAATAGATTGAAAACAATTAATTGATAGTAAACTAAAACTAAGGGAATAATATAACAATTATAATAAATAAAAATATGGATAATAATAATCAATTATCCTATACTAATGGAATGTATAACGTTGGACGTCAAAACATTATTTCAAGGACTTGTTCTAAGACACTATCCTATCATTAGAAGAGGTATGCACCAAAATACAACCTATTTTATCTCATAAGACCCATCGATGCATCGAGGGGCTATATAATTTCCGTCTTAACCCATCCCTTGAAGATGGTTAATTCATTCCCATAAGAGTCAACACGACCTTTCATACCATTCTTGAAGGAACCTATTATTGAATAAACACGACTCTCTGTATAATTATAAATTATAAAGATAAAAAATTCATCATTCAATAGAATAATGTTTGATGTCTATATGAACATCCCTTAATTAACCTAGAAGTTTTTTTTTTCTATTGTCAAAGTTATTGGTTTTACCCTTATCAAAGTAAAATAGGTGTGATGGTAATTTCAACATGTTGGGTTATCCATAAAAGATAGTAATTGGTTTTAATAGTTTTAATTTTTTGGAGACCAAGGAAATGGTTGAAAAATCCTTAATCACGTTTCATTTAGATCTTATGAATATTCCAAAGCATGTCACATGGGAGTCGCTTACCAGGTGTGTAGTCTTAGGCCCACTCATCATGCATCCCGGTGATGACTGAGTTAGTTCTCAACCATACCATTTTAGAGTGATTACCCCTTGGTTCATATAATCCAAAAAAACATAAAATTTCTAATATATATATAGGTATGAATTTTCTAAGAAATTTCACACACTATTTCATTAGAAAAAAATGATGGGTTTTCCACAATGGAAAAGATGGGTTTTACAACGATTTTGGTCACTCCTGAATTGAAATAATATGATGAAAGGATAAAAATATATAATTGTAAATACCTTAAATTCCATGAGTATTATTATAAAAGTATTATATGTAAATTTATTCACCACATATAAATAAATATGTGTTCCATATAACATGAGTCTCAAAGAATGAAAAGTTAGGATGGAAAACCCTCCCATATGGTTTGGGTAGAAATTCAATCAAAACCATTTGAAAAAATGGAATTATAAATTTAATAAAAATTACACGAATAAAATAATTTCATTATAGAAAATTGTAAATTGGCAGTATATATACAAAATAAATAATATTAGTTGTATAATACCCAACATATCCCAAAGAGAGGAATTTGAGACCGAAATTCCTTGCCTCTTATCTTGATCTCCATGAATGTTATTTAACCTCATGTATCATAAAAATAACAATGTTAATAGAATTAATTATTAAATTAATCATATACATTTTCATTTAAACTCTACTTTAATATTCATTTCCTATATGAATTTTTTTATATTTCACATCTGGTGCCTATAGTTTTGATCATTTGTACTAGTTTCATAATAGTGATGTTTATATTCATTATCCTTCCAATGTTAATTATTTAAAGGTCATAAAAGTTAATATTAGGTTTTATTTATAATTATATATTATGTTTTAAATTCAATTCAGGATATTTTTAATCTTAATCATTAAAGATGAAATCTATAACAAGCATATATTTGTAATTCTTGAGAATCAAATAATGTTTTCTTGATTAATTGATTATATATTTATATAATGTATCCATCATAATAAAAATTAATTATTTTCAAATTTATTTTATATTATACTATTAATTATTATCCAATTTTCATTAATGATATTAATTCATAGAAATTTTAAACTGGGCAGTTAAATCGACCACAAATATGAACATACCCTGATGTAATGAATGATTATGAGGTGGTTTTGTTGTAGTATCATTATACCATAATAATAATGATCTTATTTAGTGTTTATTAATATGAAATATTTGTATTTTAAGAATTTATAATAAAAATCAATGGATATGAAAATGTTACAAAATTTAAATAAATTTTTTATTCTCTAAGTTCATTTATTTTAAATGATTTAATTAATGCTAATTTTTTTATGATCATACCATACATAATTTCTCTAATTTTTAAAAAAAGAACCATAATGATATGATAATAATCATATTTATCATTTAATATCATCCTTATATCAATCCTTTTAAGTAGCCGATGAAACGTGAAACATGTTGCATCGTGGTGGTGGTAGTCCACACATGCACGAGCAACAATTTTTTTTCTTAATAGATGGTGTATATGAAAAAAAAACTAAAAATAACCTTTATATAGTAACATTAAAGTATATAAACTAAACTAATATAATTATATTCGTGTATATATAATAAATTTCAATGAATATAATTAAGTGGAAAATATAAGTATTTGATAATACTCTCATCGGGACTTAAAATTTTCCTTAGATGTCTCCTCGTAAATGAAGGCCTTCTGCTAAATAATGGTAACCATAATATTTTGAAAATAGGATAGTGTTCTTGGAGTATAAAAATGGATGATCTTTAATGATAGATTTTAATTAAAGGTTAGCCTTGAAGTGGTGGGAGTGTTTCCCTTTTTAAGTGAAAGGATGTGTAGTTTTGGGGGTAACCCTTACATTTTCAATAATGTAGGGTTATAATTAAAGGTTTAATGGTAAAAAATGGAAAAATAGTTATATATAGTTAGTGTGTCTTTATACTCACCTCAAACACTTCTTTTAGAGACATCTTTTATTGTTTTAGGGTTTTTTTGAAATATAACTTTTATCCAAATTTACTTTTAACTTGGTAATTAATTCCTTAAATTTATAATAAATTTTAATGAAAAATAGTTACAGTAAATATTTTACCTAATTTGAAAATTATATTATTAATTTTTTTAAAAAAAATTATCAAATAAAATTCCAAACGGTGTGAGAATCTAGTTTTAATATAAATAAACACAGTCATGTAAAAATAGTGTTTAGAAAAATAACATTGTTTAATATTTAAAGTTGAACATAAGATAAAATTATCTTGGATACTATTTTTAATGGAATAAATTGATTTATTATAAAAAAATAAAGGATATTAGGATTTCAATAGAACCCAAGTCTGAATATCCCTTTAAAAAACTTGATTCAAATAAAAGATTGATTTTTTTTAATTAAAGTAACATTCTAATTTGTTCTAAAAATGTTAAACATAATATTTATAAGTTAAAATAATATTTTAAAATGTATATTTTGATTCTTTAAATTCATATTTTATAACTTGAAATGTTTTTTTAAAATATAGGTTTTTCTTATATAACGATAATGTCCTGAAAATTCAAAGTTTCATGAAAACAGTATTCTCCAACTAAAAGCCTTCATGTTCAGAAAAACCTCAAAAATTCATACTAAGATTATTTGGATATTATAAATTCAAAAAATAAATTTAGTTTGATTAATTTAAAAATATAAAACTATTATTTTAAATAAATTCAAGAATAAGTGGTCTTTAAATAGTGTAATTCTTGATAGTTTAAGATATGATGTTTACCTACTAGAAAAGGATCATAGGTTTTACATGGTATAAAATTATTCATGTTCATATTTGAACCAACCTAAATAAGAAAATTCTATACAAATGAATGAGTTATAATATAGGGTTATATAGTGGAAAAATAATTTTTATAGGAAGATAATGATGTTAATATAACATCATTATAGTGTAAAAATATATTTTAAAAGTTTTAAATGACAAATTAATTGAAAAAGATATTGAATAACAAGACACTTTGATGAATTTTCACCTTCATAAAGAAAATTCCTTCATAATGAATTATTTAGGTCTTTTTATTGGAACAAGAGGCTACAAAATGTGGAATAAGACTTTCTAATGGTTATGTTTTGTATATATTTAACTGTTAACAAAAGGAAAAGGGTGGGTTGGGAGGGGTATAAGTGGGGTTATTTAGTTGGTGTGTTTTAAGTGGAATTTTTACAAATGCCCATTCTTTAGTCAGATCTCAATAAAATAAATTATTTATCTTATAAATATTCAGTTCCATCAATCCATTTGTTTTGAAATATATTTTTGGAATATTATTGACCAATGAAATAAATATTTAAATAATAAAAATAATACAAATAATATGAAATACAAATAAATAAATATTTTTATACAAAAATATTTTACTTAATTATTATCTTTTTATCTCATTATAGAATTATTTATTACATGTGTACTATATTATTCATAATTTAGTACTAAAAATTATACAAATTAAATGTATATATTGGATATAAATATTCATTCCACTATATATCCAACGATTGTATGTCCAGAAACTATATGACCAAGGAATATACACATATATAATATTCATATTACTTTCCTCTATATAGCCCTAAATACTTCTCTAAAATCATTTATTCTATTCTCTAATTTCATTTTTAAGATATTTTCCATATTTCTAACATGTTTTATTATTTTTATTGTTTTCATAGATGGTATGATATTCATGGTATATCATGAATATTTAAATTTCAACCTTGTAATTTTTTTATTTACTTTTGGTTTCATTCCTTTAGAAAATTTACTTATTATTTTCATTTACTTATATTATAATGTATATAATTTTATATTTATATGATTATACCATAAAAAATAATGAATTGATCATATTAGTCTAGCGTAGCATGTATCATAAGTTATCAAACAAAAAAGTGTTATTTGAATGTTAAAACATACTAAGAACAGGGTGTGTTAGATTTTATCCCCTAAAAATAATTTCTACTTCAAAATTTAATTATATTAATGAAAAAATGGTTGTAATTTCATCTCATTAAATCATAAAGTCCCCACATTTATTCCCTATTATTATTATTGTTCAAAATAAATTTTACCAGGAGAGTGGCGTCATCTAATTGTACTTTATCTCTATGATCCATGTTTTCAACTGGTTTTTTCTCATAAGAGAGATTATGTTCCATTTTTTACTTCCTATGATTTTAGTATATGTGAAGTTTAAGTTATGTATTTCCTCAAAAGTTTTATATGGAGAATATCATGCACTTGGGAGAGGTTTAGTGGAAGTGCATCGAAATATGCTACCATCTTGACATGATTGAAGATTTTATAGGGAAATATATATTTAGGTCTCAACTTTCCATTATTTTGAAATCTAAAAACCCACTTCCATGGTGATATATTAAGAAATTCCTTATCATTAACTTTAAAATAAAAACTTCATTCATGATAATTAGTATTCATATCCATTCTAATTTGTGTAGTTTTAATGTGTTTATGACTGACCTAAATATTCTATAACATATTTTGAAAAAGATACCATCTCAATAGCTTCTACTATCTGATGTTCCCAACATTTTTGATTTTTTCACCACTACCCATACAGAGCCTCATATGGTTCCATTTGAATACTATAATGTAAAATATTGTTATATGAGAACTCTACTAGGGGTTAGTGTTATTCCATACCTCCTATGAAATCCATAGATCAATATCTCAACATATCCTCTAGGGAATGAATGGTCTTTTTAGGTTGACCAAAAGTTTGAGGTTGATATATATTTTTGAAGTTTAACTCTTTATCAAATTCTTATTGAAGATATCTCTAAATCATTGAGGTGAAAATCAAATCTCAATTTGATACAATTCAGAGAGGTACTATATGAATCCTAACTACTTCAATTATTTATATCCTAGAATGTTGGTCAAGTGACAAATATTCTTGTATATATTGTGTTGGTCAATGTGGAGAGACCCAGAGGCAGTTGGGGGTGAATTGAGCATCCAATAAAAATTTTATGTTGAAAATATCTTTAAGTAAATATCCTCTAATTTAAAATATCCTAGTTAACAAATATAAAATGTATATATAATTTGATACTTTTAATTAATTTCTCAATGGAACAATAAAAACGTAGTTAATTTTTTTTTAAATCACTCCAACTTTTTGAAATAATTTTACTCATACTAAACAAAATATATATAATTATAATAAAAGATAAGTACTAATGTATACTTTTTCATACAAATTTTTTTGATAATTGATAAAAAGATGAATTTTAAAATACAATATTAAATAAAATATAATTTTAGATAGTGTAAGAAAAATGAAATAACACACATCATTTTTAAAAAGAATATGTTTAGGTCCAATATGGTACCTAGTCCTATCCACTTGATATTAACCCACTACTAAGAACCATTATTAAAACAAATAACTTGATCCTCTCTATAGATAGAGTTCTACATACAGTAACTTCCAACAAGGAAGTCTAGGAAACAACCAAACACTCCCATATTTATGAGATAATATATATAAAAATAATAATTAAGGAGTATCATAGTACACCTATTTACATTAAATTAATAATACACAATAAATAGATAAGCAACAAAAGTACAACTCGAATTTACTGGTGAATAGAGAGGAAAAACATTGTAAATAAAGAGTTTTGATGTTTCTTAATCTATGATATACTTTTGTTGATAAATTTTCATTAAATTTTTCATTGAAAATATAGAAAATTATTCTTCGATTATTATAATCATATTTGGTAGTCTTTTTCATAAAATAGATTATTTTATAGAGTAGTAAGTAACAGAATATCCTCGTATTCTCCAAACACTTTTCATTATTAATTACCATCATAGTTCTTTGGGTTAATACTCAACCATTCTCTAATTATCCATTGAGTTATATTAATAATTAATTCTTAGAACTGGTCAAACTTTTTAAAAGTATTAAATAACCTAACTTCATTTAATGTTTAGAAACTATTTTTTAGAATAAATAATATTTTACTCTTAGATAGACATGGAAAGAGAATGTCAATACTTTGGAATGAGTGGGAATGATTTCACAGAAGAACAAAATCATGGTCACATAGAAACATAGAATTTTTGTAATAGAAGATAAAAAAGACTTTGCATGGAATAATGATAATTCACGTAGAGGTATCTATACTTATCACAGAAGTTATGATTCCATATTATGGAAAAATTGGTTCCATCGCACTGATGATATTTACTTAAAACAAACAATATTTTATTTTCATAAGTTATGTTTCCTCCATACAGTCACATATTAGATAGCCAAATAAGATCCAACAAATAGATACATATACACAAAATATTGAGGGTTATTATAATTAAATAAAAAATACTTCTCATGAAAGATATGACAGCATGAATATTCACATGAATTAAACTTGTGTCACATTTATAATTTGTAAAAATTTAAGTCTTCTACACATTATCGATTAATAATTAATATGGTTTATTATTTATAATTAATTTTTTACCAACATAACACATTGTCAATATTATTTCTTTAATAAAATATTAAATACTTTAAGAAATTTGTTATTTTTTTCATAGAAGATAGTCTTAACAGATGTTTTCCTTCCTGAATGCTTTCATAATATTATATTAAATCCTTTATGAAATATATATACACACATTCTATTATAAATTTTCTTTTTGAAATATTTAGTACCTGTAAAGATAAATTAATTTCTATATGGAAGGACTATTTTCATCACATGGAAGAATGATTGTTCTTATAGAAGATCCATACTTATCTTTTTGTGATAAATTTTTAAGAAATACAATTTTCCATAAAATAACATAGAATTCAATTGTAATAAAATAATAATGATTTGGTATCATTAAAACAAATAATTTATGGAATAATCCAATAATATCCCCCTTTTAATAAATAAGAATGATGTTAGGGAAATGATTAAAATATAGTTTACTATTAATAAAATATTTCAACTTATAATCAAATATAACTTTTTTAAAAAATATAAAGAGTATAAAAATATTTTAAAGATTACTTGAAAACAATTTCTCCCACTTTTTTGATTATCAATAAGATAAGTATAATAATTAGAATAAAACCACCACTATTAAAGATAATAATAAATATAGTTCTTTAATAATCATGTCGAAGAGTTCAGTAAAAAAGTTAGAAATAGTTCTATCTGATATTTTAATATGAATCTGAATCAAATTTATCTTTATGAGGTGCATGTGGATCAATGTAATTCTTGTCCTTAGAGTTGTAAAGTGTTGATGAAGGATTATTTATTGGAGAAGGAGGGAAAAACAATACAAAATACAACCGGTTGGAGATACTGAACAGTCTATACTGGCGAATGTAGGAAAGGACCAGTTGGTGCAGGAGTGGTAGAGGTAGATAAAGAGGTCCCAAGTAGAGATTTATGGGCTAGAATAGTATAATTTTTAGTTTAAAGATACATATCTATATGTAGAGTGTACTCACTAATGGCTCACAAGCCATACTCTATAATCTAACAGATTTCATCTTTCTCCTCCACGAAGTTGTTCACAAGAGGTGATAATGCTTTTGATATCTCTAATTGATATTTAAAAGATAGATTGATAGGTTTTATTGTAAGTTCATTGTAAAATGATAACAACATTGTATTTGAATCACTATTACTTCAAATTTATCTCAAATAATAATAAATATCAATTTCGATAACCTGTTTGTCCTTTTCTAATTTCTTGACATCACTTATCAGTAGCTCAATTGTCTTAGCTACATGGGTTTGAAAACTATCTAGAACAATTTATTAGATTTTATAATATTCATTAACCAAAACCAATATATTATCATTTAAAATATTTCAAATAAATGCATCATAAAACTGTGTAGAGATAATAAGAGTATAAAGAGTATGAGCTCAAATAGTTGTGGAAACTCAAGATGAGTAAACGATAGATGACAGTTGGGAAAAAAATACTAAGATACATTTCATCTAAGTTCAATGTCATGTATTCCCAGTCTCAATTAATAAATTCAATATGTTCTCTTAATCATTTAATTTCTTCATTTATAAGATAAACTCTTAGAAATAGTTTAAGTTGATGGTTGGTAACAGTATGAGCTTTAGTGAGAGTTATTTCTATATCTTATGGAGACCCACCACAAGATCTAAAGATCAAGAGAACTTTTTTCAAGGATCTAGGAGATTGTTTTAAATCTAATGAATTATTCCCTTGCAACGAAAGGGGAATAACGAGTAGGGGTTTCTTTATCTATTATAGTTGGAGATTGCATACCTCCGGATTTATCAGTAAGACAAATTAGTTCTATTCTAAAAGATTAATCCTTAAATATCGTGGAACTTTGTGAATTAAATTTTAAATATATTTTGATAGGGGGACCCAATATGTTCTAGTTCATAATTACAAATATAATCCAGAAAAAATATAATTGTTATAAAAGGAGATACCTTTATTTTTTTCAAGATCGATTTTCTTAACCAAGGAGAATTTAAGATCTCTTAGTATATCTTGAATGGTTGGTACACAAAAACTAGGTGTTCTACCTATATTAGAATCATAATTAGAGAAATCACTTTTAGAACTGGAATGTAGAATTCCAAAATATTTAAATCAAGGAGATGGTTCCATGAGATATGGTTCTCTTTTTTCCTTATAATTTTGATCATCTATCTCAATGGATGATTATTTATATAAATTGGTAATATGAAGTTTAGTATAAAAAAATAACTAAAAAATACATATCCTTAATAATATGAAATATATTTTTGAGTCTCTCGATATCCAATGGATACATTCTGATCTCATGTTTTTCTCATTGAAAAAATTGGAGAATGAATCATTTCATTTTCACAGTCCCTAAGGGATTACTCAACTGGTTTATTTTCTTCACCTTAATAGGCTATTATTCCCTCAATATTATGATCAACCAAAAAATCTTCACTATCAGAAAATAATTATTCTTCAAAAAAATACTTAACAACATTATCTAGTTTGAAGTCAAGGTTAGATTTATCTTTTAGACTTAGATGATTCTTAATAATATCAAATTTTTATAAATCAACTCCCTGCCTGCAAGTTGACATTTTTTCAAGGGAATCCAACTCAATTTAATTCTTCTACATGTTTATTTTTTAAAAAAACATCTACATGAGGGGTTGATACATCCAATATATTGGAATAAAACATTTTCTAATTCTATAAAGGCATTCATGAGCTTCTTATAAGGTAAATAATTAAAGGTTTAAGAAAGATAACTTAAGTACTATATATCCCTCATAATATATCTTAGAAAGATAATTTTTAAACCAAATTTAAAATAAAAAGGAAAAAAGAATTTTTTATGACTTATAAATAAAAAGTCCCCTTTCTGGGGAAATATTATATTCTCTATAAACTTGGGAAGAAATATAAATTTTACATCCAACTCTTTAGCAGTTTTCCTCCTTGGGTTTCCATCACTCATAATCCCCAGAAGATCATTTTCAATCACAAAACTAGATTGATTGATAGGATTATAGATTTGGAAATCCTCAACATTCTTCTTTATGTGAAACCAATAAGCATTTGTACCACTTTTTGGGAAAAAACAAGCTCCTCTCCATTTACAAACATTTTATCAAAATCCTTATTTGCATCCATTTTGAACTTATTATTCACATAAAAATACTTAAATAAAATCATATAGAATTGTAAATTATTTCTGATGAACCATTTGATCTATTCCTAATCATGTAAAAATTTCAATACCAGATACATACTGATAAACAAAAATTCAACATCTATTTATTTCTCAGGTACCACTTCTCAAGTCTAGAAATGTGGGCTTTGAGGCTTTATGAGAACTGTGGTAGAAATTTTTGATATCTTATGAGGTTATGATATACCTGTATGAGAATAATCTAAGGTTTTATTTATTCTCACAATTTCAATAAATTTATAGGAGGATAGAGGAAAAGGATTTGGTCAAAATAGAGGTAATAGTGAATCGATAAGTTACTACAGGACTTAAGGTTTTAAAGGGTATAATTTAAATTCAATATAGGTAGTTTTAAAATTAATTATGGGAATAAAGAATTAATTTGAAAAAATAAGTTCAAATAACAAAAAAACAAAAAATATTCTCTTGATCTCACAGAAGCTTCTATGTTCCCAGAAGAAAATATTTATGCAATTTAGTCCATAGAAACATTTTCCATATAAGAATGTTCCATAAAAGAATGTTCCATGGAATATAGTGGATTCATGGAAGCTATTTACTTATTGAAGCTAAGGGTCCATATAATCTTTAAAACTCAATACTATGTTTGCACAAAATTAAGTATAAACCAAGTGTATTCTAAAAACAGAATGAAAGATTTATATAATGAATGAAAATAGTAAATTGAATCATTAGATAATATAAAAAATGTTTCAATAATAATAATAGGATTCAAGGATAAATTTTCATTATAAATTCATGTATGATATTATTTATCTTATACACATTCATAGTCTTTGTGAAAAAAAAAATTTAAGATGATATTTTTTGACTATGAATTCAAGAGTTGTATCTCCATTTTGAAAATGATCTCTCAAAAAGTGATGTCATTGTCAATCTGTTTTTTCATAGAATGAGATACTAGATTTTTTTTTAATATTAATAGAAGTTGAATTGCCACATTTTTTAGGTACATGTATGAATTGATATCCATAATCTTGAAAACATTTCTTCATTCTCAAAATCTATACACAACAAATTTTTTTCGGTATGTATTTATCTTTAGAATTTTTTAGAGAAAGATAATTCTAACTTTTTACTATACCATGAAACTAGTGACATTCCTAAAATGTTACATGTACCCGAAGTTATTTTTTTATCTAACTTAAAACCACCATAATCAGTATCTAAATAACTAAAAAATTTAAAATCATGCCCTCAAGAGTAAAAGAAATTGTAATTAGTTTTAACTTAGATGTGTTAAAAAATTATTTGAATAATATTATGATGTGATTCCCCAAGATATTATTAAAAATGAGCACACTTACATACACTGAACATAATTTTAATAAAAATATAAATTAAATATAATAAACTCACAGCCATTCCTCTATAAATAGCTTAGTGAGTTAGTTTCATAGTTTAATACATATCTAGTTTACAAGAGGTAATCATTAGAGAATCATTTATTTTAATGATATTGTAGTGACCTAGAATTTTCATACATATATATTAGATATTTTTAGGTGAATATTAATTAAATTACAAAAACACACACCAGAGGATCATAATGGTTTAGTGTATTTGGAGACCAGGTAGGCGTTATTCAAATTTAGTGAATGATCTTTAGCATCTCCAATAAATATATTCCTCTTTAGTACTTATCACAAAAATAACCTACATAAAACCTTTCTTCATGACCTAGGGAAAGAAAATATAATAAAGGTTGATATCAGATTATAATAATGGTAAAAAGGGAGATAAATAAGCATAACATGATTATAAGGTAATGACCAAAGAAATAACACTTGAAAACAATACCCTCCATATCAAATATCCAAATCTTGAGTCATGCCATAAAGATTTGTGGTCAATAAGATAAGAATGATAAGGAAATAATAAAACATGATCCATGAGATCATAACATTGGCATAAAAATGGAATTGTGGTATACACATAAGCATAGAAAATATTCTGCATAGTAATCAAGGCTCACTGGAAAGGCTATAGTAGTGGAATGGGTTCACTCCCCAAACTATTATAGTTTTTAAGGCTTACTACCAAGACCATCGTAGTATATAAAATCCCTTACTAAAATGGGTTCTCTCCTCATTCTAGTACTATCTATCTCTTGAGATAGACATATTTACCCAATTCATTGGAGGGAGATATAAGTATCACCTTTTACGTAATGAAAGTCATACATATATGTTCCAAAAGATCATAAAACATTAGTCATAACATAACCCATGAAATGAAATTGGTTTCATAAGAATTTCAATATATCAATAAATGTGGAAAAGAGATAAGTTTTATAATCATTTAATCATTTCATCATTTCACCAAAAATAACTCATGACAAGAATCAATTTTCATAATAATTTATTCGTGAAATAACCTAGGTAATAGAATAGGTTTCATAAACATATTATCATCAAAAACATAAACCATTCATAGAAATAATAAGAATAATATCCTTGGATAAAATCCTTAGTAATGTACAATTAAATCAATAGATGTCATTATAGATGGAAAATGATATTAAAAATACACTTTAAAAACATAAAATTCATATAAAAAACATGAAAATATTTTTATTCAAAAATTACCTTCCACATTTATAAAGGATACTTCAAATAATAATGATCATGGAAGTGAGATATTCTATTCATGTCGTACATGTTAAAAACAATATTTCATCCATATTTTTAGTAAAATTCAAATGGGAATTGTTTGAAAAATGTTCATAAATATTCATTTCATTTAAAAAAATACATCGTGGGTAAAAATTTATTTAATAAATCATTTTAATAATTATAAAAAAATTAAAAATATTTTTAGAAAACATGATTTTCGATGAAAACGGTTTTTCGGTCTAAGAAATAAATATGAATAATTTTTTAAAACATTTTTTTGACCTATTGAGTGCATATATATAGTAAAATGTAGGGAAAACATGTATTCTCAAGAAATAAAAATAGGAAAATAAATTTCACGAGATTATTGAGATTTATATCTTAATATTTCATCATAAAAAATAATCCCAATAAGTGATGAGATTTTAATATAAAACTCTGAACACTTTAATAATTTTAAACCATAATCCCCAGGAAAAATAGATCTTATAGAGAAGTATCATAAAATAAATCCACAGGATGTTCCTAAACCACTGAAAATAATTAGGTGGTGAATATGGAATGTGTGTCAAAGAAGTAAAAAATGAGATCCAAATCCCTTATCGCTTTAAAACTATTTTTGATTGTAAGACCCATAAACGAATAACATCAAATGAAATATTAAATATCATTTTAATTAGGATATTCATGATATAACATGTAAAATGGGTAGTATATACACCACAAAAAGGAAACAAATGGTGAATTTTCATATGTGTCCCCCAAATAAAATAGAGACTAGAAATCACTTACTGCTTTAGTAATATTTCTTATTGTAATACCCAATGAATAATAAAATCAAATTAAACTTTAAATATCATGAATATAAGGATATTAAACGTATAACGTGTCAATTAGGTAGTATATACACCAAAAAAAATAAAAAAGTGGTGAATTATCTTATGTCTCTCAGAAATAAAAGAGAGATCAGAAATCCGTTAAGAATTTAGTAATCTTTTGGAACATAAGAATCAATAAAGAATAAAAACAAATTAAACTTTAAATATAATTAAAATAAGGATATTAATGATATAACTTATCCAAGGGGAAATATATACACCATAAAAAATAGTGTTGAATTTTTTTTTTCTCTCAAAAATAAAAGAGAGATTAGAAATCCATTACCACTTCAGTACTCTTTTGGATTGTAACCCCAATTAAAGAATAATATATAATGAAACACTAAATATCATTAAAATTATGAGATTCATGATATAACATGTCAAATTTTAATTATATACACCACACAACATAAATGAGTGGTGAATTTGTATATGTCTCCTAGAAATAAAATAGAGACTAGAAATCCCTTACCTAATGTTTTGGATTCCTGAATACACATTAAAAAATGTTTTATAATAAACAAAATATTATTTAAAATATATTATATAACCATACTTATATATATATATATATATAATTTCATATATTTTTTACTTATGACCATTTACAACCCATTTATTAATAATTCTTTGTTAAAATCACGTTTTGGGTAATAACAATACTATTCTTCATATATGTTTTAATTTTTTATTTTCAATCCTTTTACTTTTATCATGGTTCCATAATATAAAAAAATTATCATGAAATAATTATCATATTTAAACATAAGTTATACTTTTAACAATAAACATGAAATATGGTTTGGAGAAATGAAGTACGTAATTATCTTAGAGATGGTATGCCATACATATGCATGAATAACTTTTCTATTTTTTGAACATCATTATGAAAATGAGATAAGTAATATTTTATTTTTAAATAATGATCTTAATATCATAAATAAAATATTAATTCTTTAAATATACTTATACATATCACCCATGCGGTATAGTGATTAAAAGAGAGAGTCACATCACTTCGTGATGGCACCAGTCCACATATACACAAATAATGTTATCATCATTCAATGAGTGAAAAGGTAAGAAATAAAATTATTTATTATATTTTTATAATAGTAAATATTTCATTAAGATAATAATTATTTAATTCATATTACATATATTCATTATCATTATCTTTATTTTTTTCCATTTAAAGTGTTAGTGGAAATGAGTCACATTGCTTCGTGTGGTGGTAGTCTGCTATACACACGAACGACATTATCATCTCCCCTAAAAAATGGAATGTAAAAAATGGTATATATTATATAATTAATCCAGAGGAATAACTATGTTATAAATATAATATATATACTTTAGATCCATCATCATACCAAATTGTGAGAGGAGGTAATGGAAAAACCAATGACATCAATTCGCGATGTGGTAGTCCGTCGTACACATGAATGATTATTTCATAAAGAATTTGATTGAACTGAAGGTGGTTATAAGTCATGAAATTAACATAAAAAGTATTATTATACGTAATATTTTGAGGTTAATATATCATAATGGTTAATAATAATTTTAGGATGTGTAGGAACAAATAAAAAAATTCTCATTGAATAATGTGGCCTCTTCTTCATGTAAAATCTATAGGTTTGAACAAAAATACTTACTAGGTAGGTTTTATTCGAAAAATATGGATTTTAGGATTATAGTAGGGAATTTTTGATGGGATTTGGGTAGGTATTGGATGAAATAAAATGGTTTTAATGTGTTAAGAATAGAGTAATGTGGGTGGCCTTTTATAAGTGAGGTGAGTGACACACTTGTAATTTTTTGAAAAGGAAAATTTATACCCACATTTTTCTCATAAAATAAGGATCCAAAACTGATTGTAATAGATATAAATTATAGGTTTGAAATATATCCATCCAATATATTTAGTACAAGTGTTTAGGTCATTTTAACACATATCTTTTTAGTTTAACCCACTGGAAAACCCCTTTATACCTTAACTATGGTAATTAATATTTACTATATTCACTATTAATTTGGGATAAAATTAACTTGAAATTATTAGATAATATAAATTAATATTATTAAAAATAATTCCTCCATTTTTCAGAATTCAATTCACATAAGTGAAAAAATTTTAATTTAAAATTAATCATTCTTACATGGTAGGGAATTGGGTTTTCAAAGAAAAATTGTCCAAAATTTTACAAGTATTATATTTTAAAATTTAATATGAAAATGATTAAAATGTCTTAAATAGAATTAGTAGATAAATAATTTAACTATGTTTAATTTAAAACCAATTTAAAATATAATTTAACTTTATACTTACTTAAAAATAAAATTCTGTTTTCGATTAAAGTTTATTATTTTTAATTATTCATCAAAACTTTATTATTTTCAAAAAATTAAAAAAAATTAAACGTTTTTTTTATTTTAAAAAATAAATTTTATTTTTTAAAATAAATTATTGAAGAGTTCCAAAAATTAGTTTTAAAATATGTGCGCAAAAAAGTGATAAAAATGTTTTTAGATAAAAAAATGAAATTTTAATGGTAAAATTGGATTTATTCTTATGCATTGTATAAAAAACATAATATGAATGTTATAAATATTATTTAATATATAACATATAAATTGAATTAAAATCATTCACCCAAAGTGGTGTGTTAAATTTATTAATGTAAAATTCATTTGTCTTCATAAAAATAACCTTTCATAAAAAGATTTACTTTATTTTAAAATAGTTTTTAATTTCATTTTTTATTAATTGGTCACCAAAGAATTAATTTTACATTCATGTGCAGACCATATATTTTCATATTTTATTTAATCATATTCAATCCCACTATTCTAATTTCTATTTGATAACTATGATATTAAATAATAAAATTTTAATAATATGTCACGTTTTTTAATATCAGCGTTATGAAAGATAAACTCAGTGTTTTTCATAACACAAGATAAAAGTAATTGTAACTTGTAACACAAAATGTCAAAAAATTAAATTCCTTAAAAAACATTTCATAAACTCTTGGGGTGTTACATTCTATCCTCTTAAAATTTATTCCTCCCTTAAAATTAGTCTCAGTTATCAAAGGTTTGACATTTAAAAAATACTTCATAGAAACCCACATTGTAAAATGGTTTAATAAAACATCCTCTTGAAAGAGATAATGTGATGTGAAAAATTCAACATAAATAACACATACAAGGTTTACAAATAGTTTAAGAGATGTGTTGAGTGAAAGCATGGATGTGCAAGATAAAAATAGTTGTCAAATATTGAAAGAGAGTGACAAAGAACATGGTCATGAGAAAACTAATAACCAAAAATGAATAAACCAAAGTGGCATAAAAATGGTCATTTATATTATAAAAAATTAAAATAAAATGATAAAATTTTATTTCAATATCCTTTTTCTAATGATGTGGAATTATTTTTTCATATAGACTGAGAACATATGAAAATTTACATAATGATATCTTTTATTTCATATGAATAATTTCATCCTTTGGTTCTACCATGATCAATTTCAAATTCATCTCTTACTCTAAGAGATGAATTTTTTCAAGTTTTATTAACTAAATAAAATCCATAAAATAATGATAATTCATTCCTTTTATCTTAAATTAAAGAAGGGTTTACATTGTTAATACAATATGGATAAATCTTCATATGGTGAATTAATCTGATAATCTCTAAAACCATATTAAAAGTTAAACATAAAAAATTATATAAGTTGTTAACCTTATGACCCTAATAAAATCCAAAATTTTTAAATAAGGTCACTAAATTCCCCAAACTAAACATAAAATTAATCCTCCAAATATTATTAAGAATCTCTTAATGGTTACATTCCAAATATGTGAACAACTGTGGTTATATATTCTCCTAAATCTTGGTAATAACCGTAATTACCAAAGAGCCTCAATAAAAAAATTCTCCTTGAATAAAAACATAGCTTATTGAATATATTACATAGATCCAATAATGATGTAAACTCCAACATTTATAGCTTAAACCACCTTTTCATAAAATACTTTATTAGTTTTGAGATCATTTATACTATCCAATTTAAGTTATCCATATCAATATTCTATTTATCCAAACAAAATTCTTATTTTACCCACCTACATAACATATTAATGGTTATATTACCTTAATAATGTGTCTTCCATAAAATATTACCTTTCTATCAAAACACTTTTCTTGGTCATTATTACTATTCAACATATTCTTACACATCCTTAGCAAAAAAACATATAATGAAAAATCATGATTTATTTCATGATTCATATAACATAATTCATGAATTCCAATACATAAACAATTCAATTATTCTACCTCATCCTTAAGACATTAAATAGGAATCATCATCTTATTATTTAATAAATCTTTCCAATAATATAAAATATGAATCCTGTCTTGAGATTCATCAACTTCAATTATATAATGTTTCTTGTGTTTAATATAAATAATAATATTATAATTTCATGTAACCTTCATATTTCATTTTCAGTCACCTCATCATCCATACTATAACCATTACTTATACCACCTTGATGATTCAATTCATGAACTTTCCCCTTATGTCATTAATTATTATAATTCCCATACACTATACATTTAAAATATTAAATAGTTGATGAAACCTTAGGGAGACCATCATTCATATCCATTTCATTAACCAATCTCTTCATTTATCCATTGTAGTTTCTTACTATGTGACCTTCTTTTCCATACAAAAAAAATATTCTATTCCCTTTGATACATTCCCTTTGCTTCTACTTTCCACATTCTCAACATATAAAAAATTGAATCTTCTTTTCTCCATGGTTTCCACTATATAATCTCTCATTGAATTCTATATATGTCTTCTTTGGTGATTCTGAAAGTTAGTAAAGGTGAACATTGTAACTTATTCTTTGAGATAACTGATTTGGTATAATGACAACATCCTTCACTCCATTCATAATCCCATTTGGTTTTTCATTATAAAATTATTCCTCACATTCAATGTTAACCTAGTTAATTCAGGTTCAATCCATTGACCAAAAACAAAAATTATAGTTTGAATAATGATAATCATAATAGGAATCCAAATAACCATGAAGATCACTTACAGGATGTCTAAATGATGACACCTTATTTTAAATCTGTGAAAACTTATGTTTATCCTAGGATATTAATAGTCATTATCTATTTATATTATTCATGATCATTCGTAAAGAATTTTTAAATTTCAAAAGTACTTCCCCAAGGATTGTCAAAATAGTAGTGCATCAAGGAATGTAATCATACACCAAGTGATAATGAATTATTGATCATTGAATACTTTTTAGAGTTATTACCCAAGAAACCTCTGTATGAAAGACTAAGCCATATATATTATCTAGACAGGGATGTATTTTCTTAGAAACTAATTTCTCTATCCTTTACCAAAATTTTAGGACATTTTCCTATACTTTAACTCATCCCTAGACTTATATTTAGAGAAACACCTAGACATAGACTTATAAATATACCTATGCATTTCACTAATGTTTTATCAACCTATTTTCCAAAGTTTAACTAAATATCTCATCTAATACCAAATGTAGAGACTTAGGATTTTCATACATATATATTACATATTTTTATATGAATATTCATTACATTACACAAACAGACGCCTGAGGATTGTAATGGTTTAGTGTCTTTGGTGACTAGGTATACAATATTATAATTTGGGGAAATATCTTAAACATATCTCGTAATGATATTCCCATTTATTACTCATCCCAAAAATACCCTATGTAAATCATCTATTTAGAACTTAGGGAATATAAACATAAGAAAGGGAAAGTTTAAATGCTTAGTAAGGTTAAACAATAAAGATACGTAATCATAATTAGCAAATAAGGGTATGAGAACATGATAATAATATTTAAAACCCATAACCTTCATATCAAAGATCATAATATTGATTCATGGAATAAATTTCTTTTTGGTTCATAAGACATGAATCATAAGGAAATCAAAGAACCTGAGCCACGAGAGAATAACATTGGCATAATACATGGAATTGTGGAATACACATATATATAGACAATCATTTCCATAGTAGTCATGTCTCAATGCCTAGGATATCATTGTGGAATGAGTTTACTCCCTAAACCATCATGGTAGTCAAATTTCATTCCCAAGAGCATCACAGTAGAAAAATAACCTACTAAACCAGGTTTTCTCTCCATTCCATTCCTCTATATCACATGATATATAAAGTTTTATCTAATTCATCTGAGGGAGATATAGGTTCGAGTTCTAACCAATAACATAATGAAAATCATATATATGTTGTCAAAGGATAATAAATCATTCATCATATCATAGCCCATGAAAATAAATGAGTTTCATAAAAATTTCATCATATCATAATCTGTGGAAAAGATAATGGTTTTATAATCATTTCATCTTAGCATAACCCATGAAAACAAGTGGGTTTAATAAGAATTTCCTCATGGTGTAACCCTTAAAAGAGAACAGGTTTTAGAAACATCTTTTCATCATAAACATAAACCCTGTAGATAAATAACAAAAATGGTATCCTTGTATAATATCCTTAATAAATTATAAATAACATGAAAGGATGTAATATTATATTGACAATTATTTTAAAAAGTAACTTGGAACATTTTTTGAGAAAAATAACTTTTCATTAAAAATTAATTTTTAAAACTAAGAATTTATAAGTTTTTTAAAATAATTTTCTATTAAAGTAACCTTGAAAAAATATAAAGTAATATTCTAATAAAATAATGGCCATGATGGAAGGAAATTATATTCATGTTGTACATGTTAAAATAAATATTCCTTTCACATTTTTAGAAAAATATAAATGGGAATTATTTGGAAAATAACCTGACTATTTATTTAAATTATTTTGTGTAAAAATTAAAAAATTATAAAAAATATATTTTATAAATAAGTTTAATAATGTCAAAAACATTTTTGAGAACATTTTCAGAAAACATTGTATTGGATAAAAAAATATTTTTGATCAAAGAGAGAAATAAAGTTGATTTTTTATTAAAAACATTATTTTGAACTCATGAGTAAATAAAGAGAGGATAATGAAGGAAAAAACTTAATTCTCATATCATAACTATAGGATAATAAAAGTCCTGAGTTTCATGAGAGGTTTATCATAATAATTCATCATTACAAATAATCCTGATAAATGATGATATTTTAACAAAAAAAAATTCCAATTCGGAAACATTGAATCAAAAGCCCCGTGAAATAGATTTACTAAAATGGATATATAAATACTAATGATTTTCTAGAGAATAATTATAAAATACATTCATGGGTAGGAAATTCAACACATAAAGGAAATAAGTGGTGAATATGACATGTGTCTCATAGAAGTAAAAGATGAGATTAAAATCCCACACTGATTTATAATTATTCTATATTTCAAGCCATAATAAATAATAACATAAAATGAATCTATAAATTTAATATAATTTATTATATTTATGATATGAAATTTTAAAGGTGTTGTATATACACCACATAAAATAAATGAGTGGTGAATTTTCATATGTCTCCTTGAAATAAAAAGAGAGAAAAGAAATAACATAACGCTTTTGAATTTTTTTGGATCCTAAGACCCAATAAATAATAAAATAAAATAAAACATTAAGTATCCTTAAAATTATTATATTCATGACATAACATGTCAAATGGGTAGTACATACACCACATAAAAGAAATGAGTATTGAATTTTCATATATTTTCATGAAATAAAATAGAGGCTATAAATACCTTACCGCTTTAGAAATATTTTTGATTATAAGGCCAAATAAAGAATAATAAAAAATAAAATTTTAAATATAATTAAAATGAGGTTATTTATGATATAACATTTCAAATTGGTAGTATATACACCTCAATAAATAAATGAGTGGTGAATTTTCATATGACTTCCAAAAATAAAAATCCCTTACCATTTTTGTAATCTTTTGGATCGTAAGACCCTGTAAAGAATAACATAAAATGAATCTTTAAATATAATTAAATAGAGGTGATTAATGATATAATATATCAACTTTTCAGTATATACACAACAAAAAATAAATGATGGATACATTTTCATTTTTCTCCCAAAAATAAAAGGGTGGCTAGAAATCCCTTTTTTCAGTTTCGACTTCCTTCATACACATTAGAACCTTCTGTATAATAAATATAAATTTATTATAAATATATTATAGAACCATAGTTATAAATATTATATCATATATGATTTATGTGTGACCATTTATTACCCATTTATTAAAAATTCCTTCTTTAAATCACGTTTTGGATAATAACTGCTTTGTTTTTTATATATGTTTTGAATTGTTATTTTCAGCCCTCTTCCTTTGATCATGGATCCATAATCTTCAGAATAAAAATTATTAAATCATTATCATATTTATACATTAATTATAATTTTAATAACATTCTTTAAATATGGTTTTGAGAATTAATTGTGTTACAATCATGGAGATGCTGGTTTGTGCGTATGCATGAGTAGCATTTCCATTTTTCAATGATAATTCAAAACTACAAAATTTGCCTTAAAAACACTAAAAATGAAATTTATCGGTGCTAGAGAAGTGTTAGATATCGGAGTGAGATTAAAATACCTAGTATTTTATTAGCACTAAAAAATCTGATAAAGGGGAAATTTATTAGCACTTTTATTTAGCGATGTTAAAGGGGCATACTCCGGTGTGCTATAACATCACACTACAAAACCAGTGCAATGTGCTATAACTGCACATCAGAGAACCATAAACACCACTAGATTTCAAAAAAATCACGTACTAATATAGAATATAAATTAAATGAAATTTAAAACAAAAATACAATAAAAAACACTATATTATGTACATTTTAAGAATTAGTTTATAAAATTACATAAGTAAAAATTATTACATACATTAAAAAACATAAACATTCTTTTTTATTTTGATTTTGACCCTGAATCATGATATTACTGAATAAACCACCCCTTCTTGAGAAAATTAATTCACTTATATAAGAAAAAAATTCTTACGTTATTAATGTTATAAACAAATATATTAATAGAAATTGTTAATTTTATACTAAACTTTGAGTCATACTAGAAACATTTTGTATCAGATTGAGTTGTGGTTGATTCTTACATGTCACACCATTTCTTATTCCTATTCAAGAATTATATATTTTAAAATTAATTAAAGAATTATAAGATAAAATTGATAAGGAAATTAGTTAAGTAATAGAAGACAGAATGTGTTTGCTTGGTTTTCAGTGTGATGCTGGTCTTTTTTAAAAAAAATTCATTTTATATTTAAAACCTGAGCTTTGACTCATATCGATCAGATTGTGTGTTTGTTTTATATGAGACTAATTCTTAGAAATCAAAAATTATTTATGAATAATTTTCCTAATTTATCAAGACAATCCAAGTCTGCTTTCTCAGTTTTTAGTGACTGACACTTTTTGAACTAATATGTCAATTTTAAATTGATAAAAGAAACTTTGAGTAATAATGGGAACATCATAGATCATATTGAGGTGAGGATGATTAATACACATCGAAAATGAATTATGAGTTGTTTTACTTAAGTATAAAAATAATCCAAATGGGTTTTCTTTGTTTTGAGTATATCACTACTATTTTTTACTAAAATTGATATCAATTTTAGATAAACAAAGACATACTTAGAGAAATAGCAGTCACACGGTGTGTCAGATTTAGGTGAGGCTAATTCCTACATGTCCAAAATGACTTAGGAATCATTTTCACAAATTATAAAAACAATCTAAATGCATTTACTTGTCTTAGAGTAGGTGAGAGGTCTTTTTTACTAAAATTGATTTCAATTTTAAATAAAAAAGAAGCACTTGGAGTCATACAGGTCACACCATGTTTCATATTGGGGTTCATTTTATTCATGAAAAACTTAAATTAATTATGGATCATTTTAAAAAATTATAAAAACAATCATAACATCATTACTCAGTTTTGAGTATGTCACTTTTCTTTTTTACTAAAAAGTCATTTTAAATTAGAAACACACACTTTGACTCATACTGGTCACATAGTGTATCCATATGAAATGATACCAATTCATACACCTAAAAAATTACTTATGAATCATTTTAATAAATTATACAGTCAATGTGTAACATTTGATTGGATTTTAGCGAGTGACACCTTTTGAACTAAAATGTCAATTTTAAACTAACAATAGATAGTTTGAGTCATATCAGGCACATCAAGTATCATATTGAGTTTTTGATGATTATTAAATTTTATAAATGACTTATGGATAGTTTTATTAAAGTATCAAAAAAATAACTATACTTTTTCTTCGTTTTGAGTAGGTCAAATTTATTTTTTACTAAAATTGATGTCAATTTTAACTAAAAAGATGTATTTGGAGTCACACCAGTCACAACATGTGTTAGATTATGTCACTTGTCTTTTTTACTAAAATTCCATTTTAAACAGGAAACACGCACTTTGACTCATACTGGTCACATCGTGTGTTGGTTTGATGAAAGACCAATTCCTACATGTCAAAAATGATTTATGAATTTTTTTCAAAAATTATCAAGATAATATTACTGCCTATTCTCAATTTTTAGTTAGTGACACTTTTTAAATGAAAATATTGATTTCAAACTGATAATGGATACTTTGACTAACACCGGGCACATTGTGTATTAAATTATGGGGAAGATGATTCCTACATATCCAAAATGAATTATGGATCATTTTACTAATGTATCAAAATTATATTAACTCATTTTATTAGTTTTGATTAACTCTGTTTTCCTTTTTACCAAAATTGATATCAATTTTATATAAAAAATATGCATTTGGAGTCATAACTGTTATTATCATAGCAGGGAACCACTTTATCCTTTCACTGAGACAAGTACCCTTAGGGTATTATCACAAAATATTTCATGAAGAAGAAAATTCATAATTTGATAAGAAGTTTTATTAATAATTAAATATATAAATATAGATAACAAAAAATCAATTAGATTTTAGTTATGAGGCACCAACTCCAACAAACTCCCACATTAACTAGATCCAACTCGTAAAATCCTTTAGTTTTCCCACTAACACCTAATGGTCAGGCTTCTATGAAGATATCAATTTAGTCAATGGGTTTTCAAATTTTCCTCCATGGAAACTACACCCACAATGACTTATCCCCTTTGAGAAAAATTACTCAATATGTGATATTTAAAGAGTACATTATTTTTCAATTAATGTAACCTTGGATCCTTCATGATATCCACCGCTATAATATTATCACAATATAATGTGATATGATCTCTTCTTTTTGGAACTACGTCAAGATCTGAGACAAGGCTCTAAATTTAAACATATTTTTGTCTACATAAAATGCCTCTTTATACTTAGAATACATTGTAGAATTGGAGAAAGTTTTATATTTTTGAATCTTCTATCTCACAATTCCTCTATTGATATATAAGAAATTACCATAATTTTACTTTAGATCATTTTTATCTATTTAGAAACTTGCATAATTATATCCACTAATGACTAGTTCCTCATATCCTCTATATACTCAGAACATATCCTTAGTATTTGACTGATACTTAACTTCATCCTTAATAGTAGATCATTATTGTTCTCTTAAATCCTTTTAATATCTACAAACCATATTGAATGTATAGAAAACATTAATCCTTGTTCGTAACATTGTACATATGATAGATCATATTGAAGATACATATTGGATCCAACTCATTCTCTCTATCCTATTGTGCACGAAGACACATTTTGTTAGTGAGATATATACCACATGACATTGGAACCAATCCCATCTTGGATTGTTCTATAATAATTCTCTTCATTATATGGTCAATGAATGTATTTTGATTTAGCCCAAGAATCCTTTTGGATTTATCACGAATGATCTTGATTCTAAGTATATATATCTCTTCACTAAAGTCCTTCATGGCTTGTTTAACTAGTATTTAACTGTATTTAAAAATGATATGTAATTTACAATAAGTAATATGTCAATAAAATATACAACTAGGAGTAAAATGTAAATCCCAAGAAACAATTTGTAAACACATGAATCAAATTCATTCTTTATGAAACCAAATTCAATTATTCATTAATCAAACTGAAAGTTCCATGAACTAGATGCTTTCATTAACCCACAAGTGGATCTCTATAACTTACATATATTAATTTCATTTCTTAGAGTAACAACCCGTTTGTTTTTTTATACACATACATATTCATGGAGGTTTCCATTGAGGAAATTTGTCTTGAAATTCATCTAAAAAAATATAATTATCATGGATCAATGTTTTTACTAATGAAATTATAATGTATTTAAACATTGGAACAAGAGAAAATGATTCATTATAGTCAATTATGTAGCATTTTTTAAACACTTTAAAACTTTATTTTCTTTATTGGTACTCACATTAAATTACATGTCTAGTTTTCTCTTTAATACCCATTTACACAAAACATAATTTACATCAAATAATAGATTTAACAAAACCCAAACTTGGTACTAATATATTGATAATCCATAACGGAATTAATGGATTCTTTCTATATTACAACTTATGATCTCTTAATATCCTATTTTAGGAAATATGATTATTATTTTCAACTAATAATTAGTCACCATCTTCGGTGAATAAAAATTAATATTTTTCTAGTACTCTAAACACTATGTTGCTCATATGTTTCATTTTTGTTGATGAACAAAATCTTCCATAGGGGCCTATGGAATCTATTCATGTACCAACTCTTGTTCATCTTGATAATTAATTTCAATAAATTAAATTGTGTTCCCACTATACTCCTTAAGGATATTATCCCTCTCATAAAAAATGTCTTGCATTATAACAGTCATCTTCTTGTCTAAGTGGTGGTATATATAGTATCCCGTTATTTCCTTGGGATGTCCAATATAGATACACTTTTCCCCTTAAAGTTCTATATTTTTACAAACTTTTCCTTAACAATTTATTTATAACCCCTTTGATAAGTATGTGACAACATGTATTTCTCTCCATTCATTAACTCATATGGAATCCCATTTTCAACCATAGTACTCATTTTAAGATGTGTATTGTAATGTTTAATTCATATCCCCAAAAGGATAATAGAATACTTGAATGGTTCAACATTTACCTTACCATGCTAATAAAGGTATAATTCCTCATTTCACTAACAATATTCCACCATGTTGTATAAGGACTATGTTGGGATAGATTTCCAAACTCCTGTAGAAAGCATATGAAATTTGGATTAAGATATTCCCCACCTCGATTAGGTAAAACCTTATATATCTTCTTACCATGTTAGTTCTCTAATTTGTTATTGAATTATTTGATTTTATAAAAAATTAAAAATTTTACCTCATTATGTAGAAATAACCATACCTATATAAATCATTGGTAATGACATAAAAATACTCAAATATAGATTATATTATAAATGGTATGCAAAAATCAGTGTGTACACATTTTAAAATATCTGTGGCCCTTTTAATCTTTCCACTAAAAGGTGATTTGGTCATTTTTCCTTATAAAAAATAATTAAAATTGTCTAATAGTTTCATCGCAAAAGAGTTGAAGTAACCATATTCTTATATATTTTTTGAAAAATTATCATTTACATAATTGAGATGGAAATGGCACAACTTTGTGTCATTTTAGTCATCCAAAATTAACGTGTTATCAATTTACAATACTGTGTTTTCATAATTTAAAACATAGAGAGTGTTATTTTTAATATTCCGTACCACAACATATGTGGTACTTATAAAAGAAACACCTTCTATTTTTATACATGAAAATAAAACCATATTTATCTTGGAAAGGTATAGAAAATATGTTTTTGGTAATAGTTGGTACATAATAATAATATTTTAGAAGAAATACTATCTTAGTTGGAAATGGAAGGTGGTAGTCTCGTATATAATGATCATCCATCCTTGCACCATTATTATCCTATAAATCCACCTATCGTTTGGAAAATTTTCAAAATCTACTAGGTTACTATATTTGAATATACATCATATCTCCACAATCCATATCTAATAACCAATGTTTAGATATTTGAATATTTCAATTGATAAGGAAGGAAATTGAAGTTACCCCCTATTTATTTGATTAGGTGTAGTAATTCTTCCAATGGACTAGCTTTCTACATAAAAACACACTAAAGCCTTTTCATTTTTCTATATTTTTAATATTTTATCCTTAGAAGGATGGTGCCCAGGATCCATATACATACGATGATTCTTATCCCCTATTACCTTGTTATTTATTTTCTTATTCATCATAAAGATCACAGGCTTTTCATTTCCTATGCTTTTATCATCTTATAAAAAAAATTGATAGTTATAAATGATTTTTCTCACTATTTATCATATTATAATTAACAATAGACTATAGAATCACTTAGGTAGTGAGGATAAAATGAGATCTATATCCAAATCATAAGGGATCATAAACCGCATGATGCCTAAGATTTTAATGTAACCAATCATCTTATTTACATGGTTCATCACCTCTCCAAGCTTTCACATGAACAAGGCATTCGATATCTCATATATGTTTTTTCTTACTATCCCTTGACAAAGATCCAAATGGTGAGACATAATATTATACACATACATACCCTTATATTGATTTAAAAGTTCATTATAAATATAAGGTAGAATGAAACATTTTAAATTTTTGGTGTCATCCAAATGTTTCATATAGAGAGGCATTCCTTCCTCATAGGACTCTTTTACAGTTTCTTGATGAATAGGGTTTTCCAACATATATAATTTCTGTTCATGGTGTAGTATAATGAATATATTACTATACCATTCCTGGATAATTGATTTTAGGATAAGGTTATCCTTATCTAATATGGATCATATAAATGTAGATAAATTCTTATAGGTTTCCATTTATATAACAAATAAGAGAATAATTTAGTACTTTATCTAGATTACTAATTATATAATAAATTAAATTAAATTTATTAATCTCATACCAATTTATCGTAACCTAAAATTCATTATAATTAATTTAGGAATATCACATTGAATATATATTCTAGTGGAATGTATCCATATTCCCCTTCTGATAATTCATATGTCACGACTCGTCCCCCAGGGCCCATGCCATGACTAACCCCAAGCCCGCCTTTCATAGGCCAGGGGCTAGAGACTAGCACCAAAGGCGTATTCCCTAAAACTGGGAATACATTGCCTTTATGACCTGTACACACACACAACCAAGCACACAGTGTCCCGAACCACCTCCCCGGGCCATGAACCTTATCATCTGACCCCATAGGTCTCCTGTAATACTTTGGTTACCTTCCCAGCACACCATATGCTATTACTCACTAGGGTCACTAATCAGACTAATGACTGTCCCCACATAACAACACATGTAATTTTAGTGTGTTTTGTCCTCACTCACACACACCCTGGGAAATATCCCAGAAGGTCACCCATCCAGAATACTACTCCTGACTAAGCCTTATTAACTATGGAGTTCTAATCAGGTAGGCTTCCAAAAAGAAAGGGGCACCTTGTTGACATGGGTAGCAACATTTATCCTTTTAAGTCTCACTTTTCTAGGGGTGTTGCATTATACACCCCTTTAAAGCACAACGCCCTCGTTGTGAACCCTGCGCCTCAAACCCAGGCAGTTCCTAAGCACCTCTGGCTGGGTAAAGGCTCCAATACCATTTGTCACGACCTGCCTCCTCGGGCCATGAACCTTATCATCTGACCCCATAGGTCTCCTGTAATACCTTGGTTACCTTCCCAGCACACCATAGGCTATTACTCACTAGGGTCTCTTATCAGACTAATGATTGTCCCCACAGGCCAACACATGTTCGTTATGGACCCCACGCCTCAAACCCATGTAGTGCCTAAGCACCTCTGGATGGGTAATGGCTCTGATACCATTTGTCACGACCTGCCTCCTCGTGCCATGAACCTTATCATCTGACCCCATAGGTCTCCTGTAATACCTTGGTTACCTTCCCATCACACTATAGGCTATTACTCACTAGGGTCACTTATTAGAATAATGACTGTCCCCACAGGCCAACACATGTTCTTTCAGTGTGTTTTGTCCTCACTCACACACACCCTGGGAAACATCCCAAAAGGTCACCCATCCTGATTACTACTCTAGGCCAAGCATGCTTCACTATGGATTTCTAATCAGGTAGGATCCCGAAAAGAAAGGTGCACCTTGTTGAAATGGGTAGTAACATTTAGCCTTTTATGTCTCACTTTTCCAGGGGTGTTACACACAGCAAGATACAAACACAAGTCAACTATATAGCAAAAAGAGTGCTGAAAGTAAAAAAGGGGCCATAATACATGCCCAATAGTAATAGTACAAGTACAACTGTAATAAAATACTACTGAAGAAAAATAAAGGCAGCTACTGGGTTTTCCTCTGAGTTCCTTCCTGAAGGATAGGTACATATCACCTCCTCATTACTCCACATCCACCCATCTCCACTGCGTACCGACATGTCGTATGGTCTACCCTTGAGCAACGTCCAGTCCTGGTACTCTCAGCCTTGATTAGCGCTATTTATCATCTGCATCCAACACAACGAGGTGCGGCAATAGCCCGTGCAGGGGTGAGTATAATGATACTCTTTAGAGACCCAAGATCCTCTAGGTCTCCCAAATCCACAAAGGATAAACCACAAAGCATGAAAACATATGTCAGCCCTCTTTAGGTATATGCCCATACATATACCTAAGTTATCAAGTATACCCTTCTCAATCATGAGGAAACACAGGGTCCAACCCAAAATCCCAAACCTCAACTGTTCCACAAAGGAAAGGAAACCACAAAGGCAAGTTCCACATAGGTACACCACACAGAAGAATACCACCAAGGTATCACCGCAAAGAAAAGAACCATATAGGTACGAACTTAGCTCAAACCTGGTATAACTTAACACTAGTGGAAATACGGGCTTTAACGTCGTCGTAATAATGTCGGTTTTTTAAAAACCGATGCGAATAGTATGTGCGGTGAATTTTTAACGTCGGTTTTACAAAAAACCGACGCCAAAAATAATTATGCGTTGATATTTCGCGTCGGTTTTTAATAAAATCGACGCCAATAATATTAGTATACATATTTTCCGCGTCGGTTTTCCTCAAAACCGACGCGGAAAATAATTAAAAAAAGTTTTCGGCATCGGTTTTTTTAAAACCGATGCCGAAACTAATAAAAAAAATATATTCCGCGTCGGTTTTCCTGAGAACCGACGTGGAAAATAAATTTTTAAAAATGTTTCGGCGTCGGTTTTCATGAAAACCGACGCCGAAACTCATAAGAGAATATATATTCCGCGTCGGTTATTTTAAAACCCGACGCAGAAAATAATTAAAAAAAGTTTTCGGCGTCCGTTTTTTTAAAACCGACGCCGAAACTAATAAAAAAATATATTTCGCGTCGGTTTTCCTGAGAACAGACGCGGAAAATAAATTTTTAAAAATGTTTTGGCATCGGTTTTCATGAAAACCGACGCCGAAACTCATAAGCGAATATATATTCCGCGTCGGTTATTTTAGAAACCGACGCAGAAAATAATTAAAAAAAGTTTTCGGCGTCGGTTTTCCTTAAAACCGACACGAAAAGTCTTTTAAAAATATTCACGGTCAGAAACCCTCATTTTGTTCGATCGTCGAAATCGAGTTCCGCTGTGGCGCTTCGGACTCCCGACGACCTTCGAACCTGATTTACGATCTTGGACGGCCATTGTTGAAGGTTTTTTGTCGTCTGCACGATTTTGGGTATGTGTTCTTCCTCTTTATCTCTTGTTTCATATCCCATTGTTTATTTCTTTATCAATAACCCTATTTTGCGTGATTTTAATTATTGGTTAGATTTTAGTTGTAATTTATCATTATTTTTTGTTTGTATTATCATTGTTGGTATAGATTTGATATTGTTTGTTTTTGGAAGTAATTATACCGGTCGCAGTTTGGATTTAACATCTCTATTCGGGTTGAACTTCAAATTTTTTGTTTGTATTATCATTATTCCTGTTTAAAATGATCTTTCATTATATTATAAAGTACTATATTTTTAATTCCATTTCCATTTTAATAAATTCTTCTTCAAAAAAAGAATTTTATTGTGTTAAATGAATTCACTCACATTTTTGCATGTAGTTTGTTGTTATTTCATTCCTTCTTGAGATTTACCATGACAAATTCCTCAATTCTCTTTGGTTCTCATCATTTAACTAAGACATGAATAATTACCACTATCTATTATGTTAAAAAACCGACGCTGAAATAATTTAAAAAAAATATATTTACGGCGTCGGTTTTTTTAAAAACCGACGCCGAAAGTTTTCTATGGCGTCAGATTTTTAAAAAACCGACGTCGAAAATCCTGTCTAAATTAGTTTCGGCGTCGGTTTTTAGAAAAACCGACGCGGAAAACCGATATTTCGGCGTCGGTTTTATATAAAACTGACGCCGAAAACCTAGTCGACTCTATTTTTTTGCGTCGGTTTTTTAATAAACCGACGCGGAAAATAATGTCTAAATGTAGCTTCGGCGTCGGTTTTATAAAAAACTGACGCCGAAGCTCATAAGAGAATTATTTTTCGCGTCAGTTTCTATGAACCGACGCGAAAACTGTATTTTTAACGTCGCCTATAAAGACGTCAGTTTATAACCGACGTTAAAAATTAAAAAAAAACCGACGCTAAAAAGTGTTTTTGCACTAGTGTAAGTACAATATTAGAGATGATTAGATGTAACTATTGAATCATCCTAATCTGTAAAGAAGCTGACAAAAATAGGAACGCTAGGTGGTGACCCACATAGGATCGTTAGGTGCTGACCCACACAGGATCACTAGGAGCTGACCCACACAGGATCTCTAGGAGCTGACCCACACAGGATCGTTGGGAGTTTACCCACACAGGATCGCTAGTATTTGACCCACATAGGATCTCTAGGAGATGACCCACACATGATCTCTAAGAGCTGACCCACACAGGATCGTTATGAGCTGACCCACACTGGATCCCTAGGAGCTGACCCACATAGGATCGTTATTCATTCTTCTTGTCACAGCCAGCTACTGGGTTATATGCACTAGGATTTCTCGTCTTCAGGAGGGTCCACTCCCCAGGCCACTATTCGATACTCCAACTGCCACAAATTCTCATGAAGAAGTATCTCAAAGGACCGCCACATCATATGGTTCTCAACGTAATAGATGGTGCATCGTTCGGACGACCAGTTGGATTCGTGCTTGATCTGACCTGACCGTACCACATCATAATCCAAAACTTCAATGGGGCATACTCAAAGGGACCATCTCGCACCAAGGTTTTCAGCACTGCTGACAGTTCTTCAAACAGATGTCTGGTGCCAAATTTATGGCCAACAAAGTATTGGGTCATATCTGGTCTGGGTCCGGTCCGACCTGGTCAGACCGACACGACCCGACCTAGCCTTGGTCGACATGGTTCAGGTCGACCCGGACCGACCCGCTGGGTGGTACGGCAGGCTGTGAGGGCTGCAAGGGTCTACGTTGGACGCGGGTGTCGCGGGGCGATGAAGGCCACGGGGCGGCTTAGCCGGGGGGGTACCGTAAGGGTGCGGGGCGGCTCGGCCCGACCCAGGGTGGCTCGGCCGGGAGGGCGGAGTAGGTGGGGCAGCTCGGTCGGGGAGGTTCGGCCGGAAGGGAAGCAACGACTAGGCCCGGACAGGGGTGGATAGGGCACGGGCGGTGGCGACTCAACCGCAGGTGGTGACGGCTAGGCCGCGGGGGTGCGGCGGGGCGGCTCGGCCGAGGCAGCGCGACATGCAATGGGCGTCGAAGTGCCATGGGGTGCGGAGGCTACGGGCGGTGGTTCCGTTGCCTTCGTCCATTACGAATAACACACCCAAGAAGCTGAACAAAGGATGGGTCAGGCCATGTTTGTTTGGCCCGCACCCTCGACGTTAGAGCGGTTGCAAGCGACTCAACAAAAATCAGAAGTCAAGATCAAAAAAACTCTACAATTTAATATGAATTATGTATCAACTCATTTTGGTTGATCCACGTTCTCCATGCTTTCCATGAATGAGGAAATTAATCGAGAGAATTCAATAATTCAATAATAACCCCTACCTTGTATTGTTCATTGACGTTGGCGCGAGAAGAAAGTCAAAGAAGGCGAAGAGAGTGCCAACGTTCGTGGCTTCTGAAACCATGCTTTGATGTCGGGCTTGCTCTCCATCATCTTCCTTGATTTCTGAAGAACATTATTCGATGTCATTCTTCATTGGCATTCTTTGTTAGAGAAATAAATCCTCCAAGATCTCTCCCCTTTTTCCAATACTTGTCTTCAAAATGAATAATAGCCAAATGTTGTGTTTCCCCCAATTTTAATTTTTGGCACAATTTAAAATTGGATTAATTAATTACATAGTTTGGCATAATTAATTAAGGGGGTGTCATATTTAATCAAGGGGAAGTTCAAGAGACTTACCCACATTTAAGTGGGATGTTCAAAGGGGTTTCAAGGGGTTTAAGTATCGAGTGGTCCCCACCACCATAACCCAAAAGGGTGGTTAAGATTGGGTGGTCCCCACCACCATAACCAATGTTGAGAGCTTTTAGTTCAGGTGGTACCCACCTCTCAACATCCACATGAGAGATCCTAATGAAAAATAAAATAAAATGTTACACAACTTTTTTTTATTATTTCACGAAAAACACAAAAATTAGCTTTCACCCTTGACCAACTGTCATCGAGGTGAAAGTCTTCTTAAGAAAATACCAGCACTACGAGTTCAACGGTGCCCTTATATTTTAATTCCGAACACTGTTTCAAAAGTTAGAAAACCCCACTCACATATTTACTGAATGCACCTGAAATAAAGTTCTGAAATTCATTCCGGGCACTCTGGGCCACGGAATCACACGCCGTCAATTTTCACAGACTCGTAAAATTCCCATATATTTAGAAAAAAAATTCATGGAAATTCTGGGTCTTTACACCATACATAGGTATAAAAATTTATTTAAAGGGTTTTAGGAATAAGTAACTTTTCAACAACATTAACTGTTAGCTCCTTGATATATTGAGTGGACTCCCCAATCTAGAAATCCTAGATAATAATTTCCTAAACACTTTTCTTCTTAGTTACACTAAACCTTGTTTGGTTATTCAACCCAGTATTTGAATTAAGTTTATCTAACCTAGAAAATAAATTTGAAATTCCCTAATAGTAGAAATCACATTGAAATTATTCGATCATAAACTTTGAACTATGGTTTGATTTTACATCAGTTATTAGAAGGCTATACCGACTTAATATTTAATTTTAAGAACTTTTATCCTAATGTATAAAAAATCCATTTTATATTGATACATGATTATTAATAATAAGTGAATTTTATTTAAGTGATTAACTATCTGGATAAATTTTACGCATATTATAATATTTATATTGATTCCATCTTACATTCTTTTTAATAATTAGTTTAAGGAATTAAGAACTAATAAATTACTAACCATATAATTGACAAAAATAAAAAAAATGTGGTATGACTATGAGCTTTTATAATGGTTGGTTTATCTAATGGACGTTAAACCAACCCTTGACCCTAGGGAATTATCTCCTAGAACCATCACTGGTTCAAGTTACAAAATTCCTCCTGCACACCAATGTACCTCTTGGATTGGTTTCACATCATCTTTAAACTTGAGCCACCACCACTTGCTTTTTATATCCATCCATTACAAAATCTTAGTCACACATGGGTGAGGGTAACCAGGGGATTGGTGAAGGGTTTTTACATAAATGAAATTATAGAAACCCATTCCCTTATATAATGAATAGAGAGAAATGACTTGAAAACCATTATTTAATTTAATAAATTATTGCAAAAACAATGTAATAATAAATTTAATAAACCAATCTCATACAAAGGTTTGTCTAATCACATGGTCATCCATGTTTCATACAATAAATATGAAAAAGTACACAATATATAATTCACTTCAATTCATTATTTATTATTAAGATAAACTAACTAGAATTAATTCAGTAAACTAATTAATTAATTCCCTTTATCTTAATGACCGACTAAAGTCTCTTAGAGATACCCATAATAAATGAAATTTAGAAAATAAATGGATTGTATAGTAATTATAGATAATTACATGGAATTAATTGAGAATTTATTAATAATTAGAATATTTATTACATAGTTAACACATGAGATATCAAATATGTAATTAAAATTTTAAGGTTGTAATTAATTATTATTTATAAAATTTAATCTTTTCTTTATTGGGTGACTACATGGTATATAAAAAAGAGATTAACACCATGTTACTTACTTGTCGTGTGTATGGGGTGAAAACATAAGAACTCAGTGTATATCTCAGCTAAATTATGTTACCTAGACTAACACGTTTCAAATTGTGTATTCCACTTTTCTTATGTCCCTGTAACATGCCATTTGGCTCAGCATGTTCATTGTACATGGGGATTAATGTGTTACATGGGGTATAGGAAAGATACAAGATGTATATATCATTAATGGCACAGGATGTTTGTATCACATCTCATTGTGCCTCGTATTTGACTATATGGTAAGCAGTAATTTCACTATGAAACCATGTAGACAATAGGGCAAGTATGCTAGCTACACATCATGTGGTCTGATGGTACATCATCCAAACTAACTTGGTCAACACATGATGTGCATTAAATGAACCACATATAATTATTGGTCATGGTATTATGTAAATCTTGGCATGTTTAGGTGTATTCTAGTTATATACGAATCATTTACTTTCAATCACACCATGTGCATCCATGTTTACCGGTCGGAATTCTCAGTATCTACCAACGGAATCTTTGATCATTCTCGATATATTATTAATCTGTTTAAGATGATATAAAAACTAAAAGAAGATAATTAACAAATAAATAACTTTTTAATTAAATTTTAGATTCAAGAATGAATAATCTAGAAGAAAAAAAATCACATAATTGAACAAAAATTTATAGATATTATAATTTTTTATTTGACTGCTTTGACACCATTTGAATATTCTAGGGTGTTGTGAAAGCGGTTTTTGTAATGCCCAAATATATATTTCCATAAAAATCATAGGATTTATCATTAGAATAAGAAATACATTAATTTATGGAATCAATGAAGAAAGGATATTTTCACATATAATTTATAATTTATTTATTTTATTAAATAATTATCTTTCATTGAATTTGTTTCTCCATTAATGAATCAGTAAACCACTCTTGTCATACAATAGTTGTGTCAGAGGAATCAACTATAGATTCTATCTAGTGGTGATCCACACATGCTCTGTGAACCTCTAATCTTCCTCATATAATTCTCTTGGTTCTAGTACATACAAATATAATGCTTTCGATGATCACTACTGATCAAAACTGAATCCTTCTATAAGAGAAAAAATTATTCTAGTAGATGAGGAGAATAGTTTTTCATTCTTCATAGAATTTTAGGGAGGGTTATCTCTAAGGATTGAGAGTATTATCTCTAGAAATTATTATGCATAATGAAATAATGTGGATCTCTATTTTAATCCAGGGAAAATATCATAATCAGGTTTATATATTGAAAGAGTTAGAAATGAATAATTATGCAAGGGCCTTTTTTGTTTTCTTAATCCCCATCTAACATCATGTATATATATTATTAATATAATTATTCACTTGAACTTAAATATATTCAAGGGTAAAATAATTATTTTTTCTTGGATAAAAAAATTAATTTTAATTGAAACATTGTTTAATTTGACATTTGTCACTTGACCATTAATCTCAGTCCGTCAATTCATCTAAATATTTAACAGGCCTTGAATAGTGACTATATAATTAAATAAAAGTCACTGCATTACTCACCAAAATATATATAAATATTATATTAATTTAATTTAGTGAAAAAATATTTTTTAGATATTCATGTAAATAAATAAATAAATATTGTTTTACCTTTTGAATAAACCAGAATAAATATATATTATATATTCAATTAAATTTTTTTTAAGTGAATGATTTTTTTAAATATTAAACTCACATATAAATTCTCTCAAATAACTAGTGATTGAATATATACAAAAAAATAACTTGAATAGTTATAAAAAACATATGGAAATAATATATGTCCAACATATTTAATTCAAATGGATTTTAACTGAGGTTCTAAATATACTTATTGTGTGACCCTTTAGGATCATTTCTCTTTGGCATCAGGCTACACTACTTAAAGTATATGGTTAACAACTAGAAACATGCCTAGTATACCATATATAAAAAGATGATTTCACAACAATATGTAACCTATTATGAATATGCACTGTGTAATACAATCCCTTTATCTCGATATTACTAATCAAGAAGGTTTTGTATTGGTGTCATTAACCTAGATGCTCGATATCACTTTATTTTAATTTTATGAAATGAACTTACCGATAGAACCTTCGTCACCATGTACATAATCAAGTAGTTAAATTCCCATAAAATGGACTTTGATATCAATTTTTTTAAATATAAAAAGGGATTAAACCGATATCACGTTATTTATTAATATAACATCACTCGTGATGAACCCACCATATCTGAAATCATTGTAAGAATATATAGTCACGGTTTTTGTCAATACATAATAATATTGGACTCATAACATGTATTAATAGTAATCATAAATTATAAGGATCAATGCACATATCCTCATATAGAAATATTAAGTGACACATATAAATTTGAACTTCCTTTTAGTGGGTCATGTTCTCATAACCTCTTGCACTAAAGATCACCAAGGGTTTACACCATGAGAAATATCTCAAAGTCTTATGTGTATTCACCCATTATAGAATGTATCATTTATTCCCTATAAAATGAGATAATCTAACTATAGATCATGTATTTAATAATATTTTTGTGACACTTCTAGTTTCTCATCTAAGTGAGGAAATATTTTTAACTTTCAATGTAACATGTTACCATAACAAATTATCATATATTATGTCACACATAATAATAATAAGGATAGGATAATAAATTTTATTAATATTAAAATACATTAATATAGGTAATTATAAATTTCTTAGAAGTTGGTTTTAGGCCACCAACACAAACAATGAGATCAAACTTATCATTCATAGGTATGAAACTATTCCTTCAATATATATTTGAGAAGAAAACATAATTTATTCTAAAACATAGTTTCTGAACATTAAATGAAAATAATAGAATTTAAGACTTTCATAACAGATGACCAGTAATAATAATTACTTATGTTAATTACATAATAGATAATTGGATAACGGTTTATTATAAATATAAGGATATAACAAGATCAATAGTAGTGGTAAGTGTGTGGAATATACAAGGATGTTTTGTTAGTTACTACTTATTCTTAAAATACTATATTTTCTATAATTAACTGCCACATCTGATTAGAATATTTGAAGGATTGTTTCATCCAATTTCAATTATATATTTAAGTATAATCGATAAACTAAAACTAATCATATGTTGAACAACATCAAAAATCTCTATTCAACCCTTTCACTCTCTCTCTCTTTTTCCTTTAATTTTAAGTGTACTTGTGTTTCTTGTTTATTTACAGAACCCTACTAATATATTGTAAATAGGTGTACTCTGATACTTTTTGTTTACTCTTTTAATATCTATTATCTAATGAATATCTATGTAAGAGTCTAGTTATAGCCTATTTTTTTATATAGTTTTTTATATAAAACGTGATCAATGTTGCATATTAGTTTATCTGTTCTAAAAGACATTCCTAACTATGCATTATTTTCAAATATAGAAGACTGTGTTCTTGCTCTTTATTGAACCTATTATTTTAAAATATGTTTTTTGTTATTTTTTTCATACACTATTCAAAATCATATATCATTTAATACTACATTTAAAATTATACTTTTTTTCTAGTATCTACAGATTGTGATGATAAATAATACTTTGATATTTAAATTTTATTAGTGATATATATATATATATATTTATGTGAGTAAAATTATTTCCAACCCTACAGTGATTTTAATTTTTTTTAACCGGGTTTTGATCATTACCTTGATAAAATATTTAGAAATACCAAATTATATATACCTACATTATTATTTAAATGATCTTTTTAAAATTTGGGGATATGGACTTAAATATATTTTTAATAAAAAAATTGATTGTATTCTCAATTCAACCCCTCTTGAGCACTTTACTCCATCCAAATTTTTTTATAAAAGGTATTTTTGGTTATTTATAGTATATTGTTTTTACAAAAACATACCCTCTTTTAATTTCCTTAAATTGATCAAGTCATCAAAAAAATATCTTATGTTCTATTGAGATTAATATATTATAGTTATGGATACCTCTAGAAGGGAATGAACTGAAAATAATAAACCACGTTAATTTAATTTCAATAACTAATCTTAATCGAAAAAATAAAAATAAATATCAAGAGAATGGGTTTTGACATTTTGATTGTTATAGAAGATAAATATGAAAACCAAAAACCTCTTAGACTTTATTGGAGTAATTTTAATAAGGTTTTATATGATCGTAATTGAAAATATATGAATGCTTTGTATTGTGATTTAGGAGAAGGTGAATTGAACGCAATTTTTTTTGATACTACATATATAATTTGGAAAACTCTCATTATGTCTCATGAAGGAATGTAAATTATTAAGGAAATGTTCTTGAATACATATACTATCAAATACCATACACTCAAGATGAAGTATAATGAATCTATGTCTGAAATGTATCTTAGGGTTAATAAAATTATCTTGTAGGTAGGGTTATAGTTAAAAGCTAAATCTCTATGACACTACATTAAGATAATAGGGTTCAAAAACAGATTGGGGAAATTTCTAAGTATTAGAGTAGTTACTATTAAGGTATTATAGTATCAGATCTATTCACCTGAAATGGTATTTCAGGCCATAGAATTGGCCTTGAAAACTACAAGTCCATTGGGAAATTAACGGCCTTTAGGCCATAATGCCTCTAGACCATCATCAGTGTAAGTCCTTCGGGCCATAGTGTCTTTGGGTCATGACTAGTGGTAGAAATTTTCATGACATGGACCAGAAGAATGGATTGGTGCAACATCAAGGTAATGTAGTATGGATTCGCACATCTACTAACTTTTGGGTGGCCTCAAAAAGTTTTATTGGCCAACTAATTCATATCATCCAAATTTCTATCCCAGTGAACTACATATATAGGATCGGGGGGTGACCTATCACATGACTATCTATACATGAGACCACTATGAGGATTTAGAGAAATGGGTAGGTGATGAAAGCAGGCCACCAAGAACGAATCACTAAGTTATAACTCAAAATGGAGATATGCATGTTGTGACCTATTAACCAGCCCTCCTCCCACACCACCGATGGAGTTGTTCTTTTTCATGGTGTATAGGACCAACATGATATAACATTTCATGGAAGGGGGTGACATAGCTTTCAAACTAGGATCATGATATAATGATTACTAATACATGTTTTGTAACATAAGATTGGTGATGTGGCAAGATGTAGAATTCTATCTCAGTTTATTTGGTCCATGTATAGGCCTTCAGAAAAATGGTCCTTTAGGATATGTATTATAATAAAATATTTCATCTGGGTGCATTTCATTCCTTATAAAGAGGGTTGAGGCTTGATCCATTGGGGTTTCAGTGTGTGTTTGTGTTTATTTTTATAATCCCGTATTCCTATAATAAATTATTTAAATTATCAATACTATGAATTCACTTGGAAAGAGTGTATATAATAAGGCACAATTGCTGAGGTATTGAAATATCTACCTAACCTGTGGAGAGACACTATAGTCTCCAATCGAGATTCATGTGAATTTAGAGAGTTAAAAGTGAATAAATTAATTGGTAAAATGATTATGTATGAGGAAAAATTAAAATAAAACAATTATTATGATGATGAATGGAAAAATACTATTTCCTTTAAAGTATCTCAGTCAACATAAAAGGAAGTTATTGATGATGACAGCATTAGTGAAAGTGAAGCTAACACAAATAGTGATGATGATATTTCTCAAATGGCTAGATTTAATAAATTTTATAGGAAGTTTAATTTCTTCAAGAAATATAATTACAAGGAAAAGTATGATAGAAATATAAATTGGAAGGAGGACGATTTATTTGAAAAGGTTACATGTTATGATTGAAAAATAAAAGGATCCAATAAAGTCAAATGTCCAAAGATTAAATATAAGAATAAATATGATGAAATATGAAATAAACTCAATAAGGAAATGAATACAATCATATTTTTATTTGAAGATAACTCTAATGACTAAGAATCAAGCATTAATAACTCTTGTGAAAAAGAAAGTATTTTTTTTATGGATTCTATATCTAAGGTGGCACCTACAGATTCTGTATTCTCTAAAAGTGAGTGCCATGATGATTCTAATATTTATAACAAAAAATTATTTGAAAATTACCCAATTATTGAAGTTATATTGACTTGGGTAAAAGATAATTATATAAAATTAATGAATAATCTTGAATTTTTTTAACATTAAAATATGATATTTGAGTTGAAAAAGAAGATAATGTTGTTCAATTAAGGGAAAATAATGATCTAAAATTAGTTAATGTGAAACTTGGGAATGATCTATAAAGGTTCACTAACAATATTCAAAATATAATTAAAATATAATTTGATCAAAGAGATACTAAATATAAAATTGGATTAATATATCAATCGGTGTAAAAAGGAATGTTTTACAAAAACTAATTTTTTCTAGGATTAAAGAATTAAAATAAACTCCATGGTTATCAGAGAACTCTGTTTGGACCATAAAAGTATTATTTATATAATTATTTGAAATATTCTAAAAAACTATCAACAATCCCTTAAAAAAATTTGGATATCAAATTCTCTATTTGCTAGCATCTTTGGTCCCAAGAGAATCTGGGTACAAAATTCATTTCTTTCCAAATTAAATGAAGGTTATATGCTTAAAGAGTTATAATAAAAGCTTATAGCTTTTGAAAAGGATATGTTCCTTAAAAATTTCTAGAGACTTATCAATCATTAAAAATCGAATAAAGTTCAATGGTTAGAGTGTAACTTTTAGTGACAATGAAAAATGAAAACCAATCAGCCTTGGTCAAATGAGTAACTCTAAATCTATTCTTATATACAAAGTTTTATTTATTGGTGGTATAAATTATAATGTGATTATAATTTTTAAATTATGTGATGATGGATTTCAAGTCCATTTTTAAAATAATTCCTATAAGATTTATGATTTGAAATATAACATAGTTTTTTATTACTTGAAGAAATTATACTATCTATTTTATTGATTAAAATTAATTATATTTACTAAATGTTTCATGTTTAGATGAATTTAATATAAAATATTGGAAGTTTTATATGACAAGATTACACAATAATGTATACTCAAATAAAAATATAGTTAAAAAGGTTTATTTAAGGATAAAACCTACCTATAATTACCAAAAAATAAAGTGTGAAATCTTTTTCAATAAGTGAACCAACACAAAATTTATTTCAAACTAAAGAAAGAGGTTTCTACCTCAAAAACCCATGGTTGGTTAACATAGAGATGTTAGGAACATATATAGTTTCTTATTTAGTTATAAATCATTAGGATTATGTGATTGTTGATGATTATTCAAGATTCACATTGATATATTCTCTAGCTCATAAAAGTGAAGACTGAAATTGTTTTTCAAAATATAAAAAATCTATTAAAAATCACAGTGGACTTGAAATAAAAACCTTCAGAAGTGGTCATGGTATTGAATTAAAGAATCAATATTTTGAAATATTCTTCTCATAATATGGCTATAATTACAAATTTTATACTATTATAACTCTTTAATAAAATGGAGTGGTTAAAAGAATAAATGGGACCCTTGAAGAAATTACGTGGACAATATTTAAAGAATATGGACAACATGTCTGTTTTTTTTAATTTGAAAATACATATTTCTATGTGATTAATAGAGTCTTAATAAGACCCATTTTAATGAAAAATTTGTATGAGTTATGAAATGGAAGAATGAATAAGGTTATTTATTTTATATTTTTTGGATGCAAAGTCTTTATTCTTAAAAAAATAATCTTGACAAATTTTCACCTAAGAGTGATGAAGGAATTTGTCCTTGGTTATTCAACATTAAGAAAATAATATAGAGTGTTCAATAAAATAACTAAAGTGTCTAAATAATGTGTTCATGTAAATATTGATGAAGAATATCCACATAAAACCAGTGTTTCCATAGGATAATTTGGAGGATGATATATCTAACTTGAATATCATTAATACACCTAAAACTATTGACTATACTATTGATTTGACTAAAAAATAATCTAGTGAATACCAAATTAATAAACTTGGACCTGAAGAAGACTTGAAATAATTAAGAAATTAAATTCCCAAACCCATTCGAATCCATAAATATCATTATATAGATTTTATAGTAGTTGATGTGGATAATTGAACCCAGGTTTGCGATTCATAAAGAAACAGGGTTGAGGATCAAGAATTCTTATATCAATCTGAACCAAAGAACATCAATCGAAAAATCAATGATTAAATTTGGGTGATGGTAATATAATATAAATTAATTTGGTTTGAAATAAATTATGTGTGGAACCGAATTGAGAGACCCAAAGATTTGTGGACTATTGACACAAAATTAGTATATAGAAATATGGTAGTTTAATCTAGCAGAGAAGTTAGAAATAAGTCTTGAATATTAAATAAGGTAATGGTCAAGTGGAATGTATTGATTATGAAGAGACCTTTGCAATAATAGTTGGACATAAAACCATAAATATATTGACAACTTATTCATCTTATCTAAATTTAAACTTTATTAAATGGATATCAAGAGTGCTTTATTAAATTGTAATATTATTGAGGATGTTTTTCTAATAACCCTTGGATTTTCAAAAACTGAATTTCAAAATCTATTTTACAAATTATCAAAAGCTTTTATGGTTAAAAACAAGCTCCAAAAGCATGTTATAATAGGCTTAGATATTTATTAATTAAAATTGTATTATTTAAGGAATAGATAATCCTACGTTATTTATGAAAATAATTTCAGTAGATGTTTTAGTTGCTAAATTTTTTTTGGAAAAATTTAATCTTTTTGAAATTTTTCCTTACATGTAACACTGATTTTATAATGTGTTACATGCAACACCAATTTTATCTTTCATTAAATAAAATACTGAGTTTAAATGAAACATAATATATCATTAAAATATTATTTATTTAATATTATAGTTATCACTTAGTCGTTCAAATGAGTGGTATTAATAGTATTAACAAAATTATAAAAATATATAGTTTACACATATATTTAAAATTAATTCCTTAGTGATAAATTAATTAAAAATTAAATTAAAAATTAGTTGAAAATAATGGAAATCATTTTTTAGAAATCTATTTTTATGCCAACAAACATGTTTTACCTAAATAAACTAACCAAACCACATTTGGTGATTTTTTAATTTAATTTATATGTTTTATATTCCATAAAATGTTTAACATTCATATTATAAATTTTTAGGACAATATATAAGAATAAATCCAATTTTAAGCGGAAATTTTTTATTTTTCATAAAAAGTAGCTATATCTCCTTTTTACTCACTTATTTAAAAAAATGAATCTTTTAGAATATTTATTTTAAAAATTAAACATAAATTTTTAAATCGGGATATCAAAATTATATCAGTGTAAAATGTTTAGAATTTTCTAAAAAATTAATTTTTTGATGAACATGAAAAATATAGAATGTTAATTGAAAACTACCTTTTTTATTTAAATTATTTATAATGATAAATTATATTTAAAATTAGTTTTAAAGTAAAATTAGTAAAATTATATATTTCTTCATCTAATATAGGTCATTTGAATCACTTTAATATAGAATTTTTTATATAAAAATCTTGTAATATTTTGAACGTTTTCTCTTTGAATACTCGCTTTCTCGTCATGTCGGCAGAATTAATTTTAAATTTAATTTTACCAATTTTTTGTATTTATATTGGAAAAATAGATTCTATATTTGAAATAAGACTAATTTATATTATCTAATATGGTTATAATAATTTCTTATCAAAATTAATTATAAAAACACTAAAAATTAATTACCACAGTTAAAGTAAAAAAGGTTTTACTTGGGGCTAAACTAAAAAGATAAGGATTAAAATGACCTAAAAACTATTCTAAATTTAATTTTATAGATATATTTTGACCCTATAATTTCTAAGTCTCTATAATAAATTATTTGGGAGCCATATTTCATTAGAAAAATATGGGTATAACTTTATCTTTTCAAAAAATTACAAGTATTCCACTCAATACACTTATAAAAGGTCAACCCCTCTCCTCTATTCTTCACACCTTAAAACCATTTTGTTTAAGAAATTACCCTCCCAAATAAAATCCCAAATTACCTCTAATAATCTTAAAATCCTTATTTTGGGTGGAAATCCAACCATGTAAGGATTTTTGTTCAAACCTAATGATGTTACCCGAAGAAGATATAAAGTTCTTCAATGATCATTTTAATTTTATTTCTTCTTCCACCTCTTTAAATTATTATTAATCTGTGTTGATATAATAACCTAATTATCTTCTATATAATTAGTTTTTTTCATTACCAAATATCAAAATTGTGTATCATTATGGGAATAAAGTATATATATGATATTTATAACATAATTATACCTTTTGAGTCATTATATCGTATATACCTTTTTACTTTCCATTCGTTATAAGAGACGATAACATCGTACATGTTTATCCCAGACTATCGCCTCATGAAGTGATCTAATTCCTTTTCACTAAGACTTTTCATAGAAATTAACATGGATAAATTTAATAAATTTAAGTGATATACATTAAATAATTATGATAATAATGAAATATTTATCATTAAAATAAGATAATATATCATTTTCAATCATACCTTTTCATGCATAGAAAGATGATAGTGTCATTTTTGTACATGTGGACTACCGCATTCACAATGCGACAGGACTCTCTTTTCATCACCACACAACATGGATGATGTGTTTTTATATTTAATGAAATAATAGGTTATTTATTATATTATGATCATTCTAGAAAGATAAAATATTACTCACCTCATTTCCATAATCACTACTACAAAACATGCCTTTAAAAGCCTTGACATTTATCAATGCTAGCAAAAAACCTAGATAAATGTGCCATTTTTCAGTGCTAAAATGAGAACTCATAAAGAGTACCTTTTATCAGTGTTTTTTATTGATTATAAATGATTCTCTTTATCAGAACTTTATTTTTTTATGATAAAGGGTACCCATTATCATCACTTCATTTTTTGCACTGGTAAAGGATCCCTTTATCAGTGCTTTATTTGTAGCACTAATATAGGGTACCATTTATCAACATTTTATTTATAGCACTGACAAATAGATCCTTTAACTAATCTTTTTGAATGATGATAAAGGTCCAAAAAAATTAAATAAATAAATAAATAAAAATAAAAATGATTTTATTAAAAAAAAATTGAAAATTTTATTAATTAAATAATTATTAATAAACATAAAGAAATGGGTTATAATTTATATAACTAATAAATACTTATAAATATTAATTATTAGATATATATAAATATATAAAATTAAAATTAAATGGATAAAAATTAAAGTAAATTGAGAAAAATATTAAGCATTTTATAAATTAAATAATTATTGATAATGTTAATAAATAGTTTATATTAATTATATATATATATATGAATGTATATAAATATGATTTATAAAATACAAAATACTTATATTTTACATTAAATAGTAATATATTTAGTTAAGATTGGTTTATAATTAAAAATTAATATTAATTAAAAATACGGACGAATCGCATCAAATAATAGACGTAATTGAATGTCATTTGAATTTTCAATTTAATATAGATCAAACGTGTGTTATATTGATTCCACATTTACATAATTAATTCATTTTTATATACAACTCACACCAAAAAAATATTTACCTAATTAACAAATTCCTATATAAAAAACATACACCTATTATTTAGGTAATTTATTCAAATTGTAGTATTCATTTAAAAATTTCCTTATAACATGATACATTTAACATATCATGTATTTAATTTTCATTAATTTTCATTTTTTTAATGTTATTATAGTTAGGTATTCATTAATTTTTAATATGTTTTATTTTTTTATTTTTTATTTTCTTTTGAAAATTTAATCAATTTATATTATTTATTTTATGTAGATTAATTTACTATGTTTTAATATTTTCATCATGTATTCATCTTTATTTTCATATGTATTCATCTTTATTTCCATTTGTATTCATATTTTTTTATTAATTTATATTTATTAATAAAACATATCCATTTTTTCAATATTGTTAAAGTGTTCATTTCTAATTATTCAATTTCACTCATTGTTAACATGTACGCGCTTAAAATTAAATATTCATTAATAATGTTCAAACAATATTCTTAAATAAATATTTATAGATAAATAAATTTATAAAAGTATATTTATTATATTTATATAAATATATATATATTTTTATAATTATAAATAAATATTTTTTTAAAAGTATTTATATAATTACAAATAAATTATTTTATATATATAAATAATTATAAAATTTATAATAAATTTATTTAAATAATGAATATATTTATTGTATATACATTTATATATATTTACTAACTTAATAAATATATATATATATATAATTATATAAATATATATGATGATATAAATATATATGATGATATAAATATTGTTTTTTTAAGTTGTTATATAATTAAAAATAAATAATTACATATTTAAATAATTATAAAATAATACTATATATGTTTAAATGAGGAATATATTTACTATATATATTTATACTAAATATCTATACAATTATATAAATATATATATATATAATATATTAAGAATTATAATAATAACAGTTTTATCAGAGCTAAATTAATTAGCGCTGATAAAAGTGTTTCGATCTATTTTAAGAACCCTAACCACTATGAACTAGTTCACGATATATAAAGCATTCTATGGAAGCCACCAGATGTTGGTGCTATTCATTGCCGTATCTAAGCTCGAATCAAGGTTAGAATCAAGGATCCAACAATTTCAGTGCTCGAATCCAAGGCTTGAATGATTCATGGGTCGAACAAATCTTGGGTTCGAATTAAATCCAGGTTTAGTTATATCTCTACACTCTCTTGGAAAATTAAAGCTTCAATCCACGGTATGTTTTTCTCATCCTATTCAATCATTGATTGCTTGTTTGCTGATATCTATTTGTGTTTTTTAATCATCATTATTTCCACTGCCACACTCAATTTCTAACAGGTATCCCTTGATTTCCTTATCCCCAATAGCCACATCTTTTTCCACATTGTTTCCTCCGATATTAGTAGCTAGTGGCACACCTTTACAACATCAGGAACTATAATGCCTCTCGAGTTAGTGTGTGATCTGTGTACCTTTAGCGCACCTCGATGAGGTTGCACCACCTCACCATTGGTGAGGCACACCAGGTGTACCTCACCTCGCATAATGCCAAGGTGTATTGAGGCACACACTGTTGACAATAATTACATTATCTAATAAACACTATGCATGTTATTCTTTAATCCATCTAAAACCAGATCATTCTATATCATTGACATTTATTTCCAACATCTTTTAAATTAAAACAATTTATATTAATAGATCCACCATTTCTTAAAAAAAAGTAAAATTTTAACTTGTCAAAAAATATTTAATTACATCAATTTACTTGTAATATGTGAGATTAATAACCAATATCTAATATTAAATGATGTTTATTTTATAAATCCTTTATTGAAAGATTATTTATAAATACCTCTTACATTCCATTCTATTTCATATAATAAATTTATAATTCTTTCTTCACATTCATATATGTTTTTATAAAATATTGAAAGTCCTTCATACAACCATTTAATTTGTCATGTGTTCAGTAGAGTTCATTCAATGGTATAAATTCATATTTTAATTTTATTTATGACTATTCCTCTAATTTAAAAAATATTCTTGTAAGAGTGGGTCATATTCCCTTTAACTTAAAGCCCATATATCTTCCATAATTACTATTATTTATCTCATTATGACTAAACTTTTATACTATGTTACCCAAATCACCATAGTACCCATAATGGCCATGAAAATGAAATTTTCTTATAATGCCTACTCTTCTTCTCCTTGAAAATATTTCTTGTTTTAAACTTGTCCAGACAAGATTTATGAGATAAGAATTTTGAGATTTCTAAGTCCTTTATAGTTATTAGTTATATTATTTTCCTAATATTATTTTTTCCATTCATTTTTTATTTTTAATTGAAATTAAAATTATACTTTTTATACATTTTCAAATATTTGATATACCATTAATATTAAATGTAATAATTCTTTAGGTTGTTATATTACTTGATCCAAAAAATGGAATGGAGGTTTCAAAATTCTATATATGTTTGAATAATTATTTGAAACAATTTTTTGGTATTCATCATTTTAGTTATACATGTATTGGTTCCACCCCTAGGAATATATGATTATTATCCATGTATATGAAATAACTCTTTATTTATTAAAATGTTTTATCAATACATTTATATAGATCTTAGTTTATTGAGTGGGAGTTCATTAATATTTTTTATCATATTTGGGTTTAATATTACTCCTTAATTTCTTATATTATGTTTTAATTTATTTAGGTGATTTAAGAAATACTTGTTCTTCATTTTAATAGTGGTAGGACTAGTCTTAGTTAAAGTATTGGAATTCCATAAAGATGGATTTCTCCTATAAATATATAATTCATAGAGGCTGTGAATATTTATATATCATAACATGTCCCCGCCAAGACCCCTTGAATCATAAAAAAGAATGTGTATTCCCCCAAAATATAACCTTTTATATTCTATGAGTTAATAATTAGTGTGAATGGTGTATTTATTACAAATGGGAGATATTACCCCTTTTACAGAACACGATGGATTATGACTATCATCCTCAACAAATGCATCTGTTGAACAGTTATTATTGAAATTTTTTTCTTGAGACTCATGTGTCATGTTTTTTATATTTCTTGTACTACTGTGAATATTATTCATCTTATGGATGACTACTACTTAGAGTATTTCAAGCAACATAGGTGCATGTCTACAAGAGACAGAGGATGAGTTTCAAATAACAAAATTCAATGATAATTGTTTGGGTGATGAGTTTAGAAGGATGGAAGTTGTATAAAACTTTCAACTTTTGATGAATTCAAAGGATAACACCTACCATGGTAGAATAATTATTTTTTTAAATTCAATTACCCATTTTCTTTAAATCATGATGAAATTCATTGAAACAATCAAATGTTGGGTTTCCCCTATTAGAATTTTCGATAAATTTTACCTTTGATAATGAATATCTTATGTGTATTTATTTATTTATTTATTATACAAAGTGAATATTTTATGAACCCAATTGGATTTATATTAATAGAAAATTGATTAAAACTAATTGTTTGACAAAAAAGTATGAAGACGGAGTTAAAGAGTTCGTCGTGTTAAAAATAGGGCATGCATGCTACCATTCTCAAATCCTTTATCTATGTTTACACTATTTTTATTCATGAATAATTAGTCTGGAAGAGTTAGAAGGACATTCTAATTATCACAAAATGGATCATATCTATAAATTTTGAACAAAACAAGGGGAAGAACTGAACACACAAACTGATTTTGAAGATACTAACATTTATGGATCATTTGATATCAATATTGGTGTAAATAATGATGGAGATCATATATAAGAAATTGAATTAGAAATTTAAGATGAAATTTATGATTTTCTAAAGTTTTTTTAGAGTTTAATTAACTATGATAAGGGACCATTGTATACCGGTTGTAATAAATACACAACATTTTCAGCTGTACCAAAGTTATATAATATGATAGCTGATAGTGGATGGAGTGACAACAACTTTACAAAACTACTTGGTCTCCTAAATGATATGCTACTGGAATAAAATGAACTACCATGTTGAACTTATGATGTTAAATAAATGATAAGTTCAATGGTCATGATCTCTAAAAAAATACACACTTTCCCAAGTTACTACATATTGTTTCTTAAGGACCATAAATCACTCATAAAATTACCTAAATGTGTTATAGGTCGATAAAAGAAAATTATTCAAGTACTTCAAAATATAAATGTTACTTTCTATCATTCTGTAATTTAGAAGACTATATGGATGTTTGGAAACCAAAAGACAATTGAAATAGCATATAGATACAATAATTAAATATGGGAACCTACGCAATCTTACAAATTTTACTTAATGGAATAAAATTGATTATGTGTATCCTAAATTTGTAAATGAGTTGAAATAATTTTATCTTGCATTATTTATATATGGAATAAATCCTTCTGGTGTATATAGTAGTACTCAAAGTATATATCCCATCATGTTATTAAATTATAACTTGCCTCTATGGTTATGCATGAAGTGAAAAAACATAATGTTTTATGTTCTTATATTAGGACAAAATCATCTTGGTATTGATATGGAAATCTATTTGGATCCATTGATTAAAGATCTAAAATTGATGCAGGATATAGGTGTTACAATGTAAGATGCTCATAGAAGTGAAGAATTCACATTGAGGGAAATGTTTTATTTGATGATAAATTACTTCCCCACTTATAGAAGCATAAAAGGAATATTGGGGTGTTCTATTTTTAGAGGAACAAACACACTCAGTTCAGTTGAAACACTCCTCAAAGACTATGTTTTTAGGAAATCATAAATTTTTACCTCGATGACATAAATACTAATCATGGATGAAATAATTCAATAGGAATGTCGAACAAGGTAAAAACCCATCTCCAATAACGGGTGATCATTTTTTCTATAAATTAAAATATATTGACACTATTTTTTGCAAACCAATTTCAAGAAACAATATGAAATTAGTTTGGAATAATAGATCAATTTTCATTGAATTATTATATTGAAATTTTTTATATTTTAGAAATTTTATTGATGTCATTTATGTTGAAAAAATATATTTTATAGTGTTATTGTAACATTACTAAATGAAAAAACTAAATATGACATCAAATATTGGTTGGACATGATTGACATGGGGATAAGGGAAGATTTTGAACCATTTAATGTTGAAGGCCATACTTTTCTTCCTCCTTAATATTACACTCTATGCATATAGGAAAATTTTTAATTTTTTCTTTTCATTAATAGTGTAAAAGTTTTTTAAGGGTATTCATAAAATATCAATAATGTCGTGTCTTTGACTAATTTTATGTTACAAAGAATAAAATCACACAATTGTTATGTTTTCATGCAAGATTTGATGTCTTTTTCTTTTCGTTGCTTTATTTCTCAAAATGTGTGACATACATTAACCAAACTCATCATCTTTTAAAATCCATTTGAAGTAAAGTTATAGATCCAACAAAGTTTCTAATATTGAATAAAGAGGTTTCAGTCATATTATGTGAATTATAGTTGTTCTTCCCACCATCATTCATTAATGTAATTGTCTACCAGATGGTTCACTTGGCTAGAGAGGCTCAATTATGTGGTCATTTCCATTACAGATGGGTGTACCCCCATTGAACAGTGTCGAATGATTTTTAATTAGAATTTCAAGAATCAAATTCATCCAATAGGTTGTATTGAAGAATGATATATTGTTGAATATTATTTTGAATTCTGTACTAATTACCTATCATATGTTGACATCATCGATCTCCCAAATTCTCATTACAATCGTTTCCTTATGAGTGAATGGATTTCCAAAATATATATTGTAACAATTACCAGGATAGTGTGAGAGAAAAATAATCTTTACATTTTATATAATAGTGAATATTTAGATCTATACATTGAAGCCCAAAAATAATTTCTTTGATATTTTAATCCATCAAGGGATGAAATTTGGATATCAAATACACATAATCCAAAATTTAAAGGATGGTTCTATGATAAAATTTATAAGGAGTTATCTAAAAATATGACTTCAATTACCAAACAACTTCAATCGATATATCCATGGGACTGAATGAATTTTTTTTTCTTACTCTAGTTTTATATTAAATGGTTATACTTTATGTACAAAATAACATGATGACTACAGTACGATGAAAAAAAGTGGTTTTACGATTATAGTGTAAGAAATTCACATATCTGGTTATATGGATAGATATCCAATTTATGAAGATATGTCATATTTTTACATTATTGAATAGATATACGAGTTGGCATGTACAAAATTTAAGGTGATTATTGAATATTGCAAATGGGTTTAAAATATGAGTGCAATGAAAGTTGATGGAATGGGATTTTTGAAGCTAAATTTCAATGAGGAAGAGGAAGAAGAGGAGTTATTCATATTGGAATCACAAGAAGTGAAAGATTTTTATTTCTCAAATCCAGTAAATAAGAATTGGTCTATTCTTCTACTGGTGACTAAAACAAATTTTTGGGTCAGATGAAAACTCAATCGAGGATGGCACTTTCCTTGGGATATGGCAATCAGTTCATACCAGTCACAATTATTAAAATGTCTTTACTTTTAGAGAGGACTAAAAATAGGGGATTTGGATTATTTATTGAGGGAAAAACACAATAAGTTTTAAAAAAATAAAGATAGTTCAATTAGAAGGTAAACGTGTTTTTAATGTACTATGTTTTTTATCATAATGTTATATATTATCTACTGCATTAATATAATCTAAATTAAATATTTGACTACTAATGTGGACAGTGGCTTCTAAAGATGATGATGTTACTAATCCCACTTAGGAAAAACTATAATAAAGGAACCCCTTTGGGAAGATGTAAAGGTAATGTTATGATATACTTAATTTATTTTACAGAAAAATTATATAATTAAACAATGATTTAATTTTCATTATTCTTTGAAGAGTTCATTTATTTTTAAATATTTATATAAATATTTCATTACTTTATGAAATGAAACTCCCACATACTTCTTATCCCTCAAAACATTTTCACCCCTATAGTGTTGGAATTTATCATTTTCCTTCAATTTCCCTCCACTGCCATTGAAATAAGAGAAAAAATGCGGCCTCTACTCAATCATAGAGGTAATATTGATGTTTACACAGTAAAATAATTGTGCATAGAATTAATTTAGTATTTCATATTTATTTTTAATTTATTTATCTTTAGTATTAATCACATAAGAATTTTTTTCTTATACATGTGGATTATTTTGTTTTATTTGGGTTGGTTTTTCCATCCTTCATGCCTTTATACAACAAAACGTCCATAGAATTATTTTCCCTCGAAACATTTTCACCCCTACAATTTTGGAATTTATTTGTTTAATTTAAGTTCCCTCCACTACCTAAAATCTCTAACACATGGATTATTTAGTTAATAAAAAAAATAATGGTAAAAACATTAAAAATAAAGTAAATTAAATGAAATATTATGTATAATTATATTTCTACATGAATATATCATGTAAAATGTATTTCAAATTAGTAGATTTTAAATCTGAGATTTAATTGACATCGTTAAATTAAAATTAAATAAATAATTTCAAAATTTACATTAATTTTATTTTACAATAAATGATATTTTGTTAAATGATTTAAAATTAAAAAAAATTATCTTCTTGTAAGTGACATTTATGTGTTATTAAATAAAAAAAATATGGTCCATTAATGTACCAAATTTTATTTTTTTAATTAACATATTTACTAACAGATAGTAAAAAGATTGTTGTCATGGTTCGGGTTAAAGTAGTGTTTTTGCATGTTACATGCGCTTGTTTTAAAAATTAATTTCCAACACACATGGGATTCATATTTTATAAATTAGATTTAATATTTAGAATTAATTGTTTCTATATTTTCTAATAAATCTTAGTTTAATTTATTCTTAATGGTCAAACTACTTTGGAGAGAAAACTAGTTACTTTAATATAAACAAAAATGATAAAAATAATAAAACATAAATACTACAGAAAAAATGGTAAAAATGATTTTATTTTTATGTGTTGTAAATTTTTATCAACCATAATTCACATTTATTATATTATGTTTCCATTTTTTAATGACATCAGTTAAGTGATACCTCCCAATAGTTTATACCTTTAGTAATTTACAATAATTCCACCCCTCATCCACTATAAAAAGTAATTCACTCTTCCCCTTACTCACACCTCTCAAGACACGTTGGATCATACAAAATATGTAAAAATAAGCTTCCAACCCCCCCTTAAAATATAATTCTCAAATTTGGAATAAATAAAACCAAGGAATACTTTTGGTATAACCCAAAATGAGTTACCTAAAAAAGATGTAACATTCATCAATGATCACTTTTCTATTATTTCATTACTCAACATTTCATCTCTTCTTATTACATTATTATATAATAAAATAATTATCTTAAATATTCTGAAATTTTTTTTGTTAAGGGTTCAACCAACACTTTCACACACATCTATCAAATGTGTAATGATCTTTACATTCGTGTAAGGAGAACTACCACCTTGTGAAATGATGTCATTCACCTTTCCTTCACCACCTTTCATGGTTGGGAATTATGATGGACACAATGTTTATATAATATATATATATATATATATTATCTATTATTATGTAATTTTTATATAAAACAAACCATTTTGTGTTCCATTTGCTGTGAATATGATAACTTCATTTGTGGGTGTGTGGACTACTGCCTCTTCAAAGCAATTTGATACGTTCACACGTAACATGGAATGTATTAAGGAAGGTTTTAATTAAAAATACATGAGATAAATAAAATATATATGATATTAGTTATATAATTAATTTTTTTAAATATAATATAAAATTTAATTTATTACCCATTTCACACAATAAAAGGTGATAACGTCGTTCGTGGACATGTGGACTATCGCCTCATCGACGCGATGTGATTATTTTTACATCAAATAATTATATATATAAGTATATATAATTAAAAAAAGTTTTATTTATTATATAATTATAATTTTTAAAATATATAATATTACTTACCTTTGTTCTATAGTGATCATTGAAAAATGGGAACATTACTTATGAGTATGTATTACTTACCATCTCTATGATTATTATGTTGGTTCATTTTTAATAAATATATTTAATAATTTTTTTCAAAGTATAATTTATGTATAAATATAAAAATTATTAAATTATTAGTATTCTTAATATGTTTATATAATTCCCCCTTTGACCATATTCAACCTACCAAAGTCGTTTTTGACACATGAACTGAATTCAGTCAAAAACCCTGATATAAAATTAATTGTTTAAGTAGTTCTATACAACATTGTAGTAAGTGAAGTAAATGTAATGATAAACTTTAAAAAATTTAAACAATTAAATAATTAACATAATTTTATTATTTACAAATATAATGACACATGATACAAGTCAGATTCAAGGTAAATGATTCTTGTCCCACTTTCGTTTTCATGAGGCATACACCATTTTCACACCTTAATTATTCTTTTTGGTTTATATACTACCCCTAACATATTTTATATCACGAATAAATTTATATTTTTGGTATTTAGAGTTCCATTTTAAATTATTTCCTTCATGGGGATTATAATTAAAAAGTTACCAAGTAGTAATTTATTTTCATCTCAATTTTTACAATTGTGATATAAATGTCATATTCACCACTTAATTATTTTGTGTGGTGTATCAACTATCAATTTTGATAAATTTTATCATGAATTATATTTTATTCATTTCATTTTTATTTTAAATTTTAGTAATTTATTCTAAGGGGATTTTAAATATTATTTACCAAGTGTTAAATAATTTCATCACATGATTCTTTTTCATTGGGTAATATTAATTCCTCGTTGTAAATATTCTAGGATTATATGTATAATCACTTTTTACTATATATTATTATATTTAAACATTTTTTTTGAATTTATAGTTGACAAACATAATCTATTCATCGATTGATTCTCTCTTTAATGTTATGATCTTTTCAAGGGTTTACTTCACAAACACATTTTGTTCGAGATTATTTATACTTGAATTGAAATTAAAATACACGATTTGATCATTTTAAAATAAACCCTTTAATTTTATTCTAAACTAGTTATTCCTAACCTTTTTCAAATTATAGTTCCATTTTTCAATCTTTGGTACTCAAAATGTGTTATGAATTTTCTTTTAAAAAATATTGACTTCATTTATCTCTTTGGTTGGAGAACCTGTTTTCTACTCAAAACCTTGTTTTATAAAAAGGTTTTAATTTTTTTAGCCCTTAAAAAATGATTTATTAAATGATTTTTTACCCTTTTTATTTCAATAATGTTTTCAAATGATTCTTCTTTTCTATTTCTAAAAAAGGGAATTTTATAACATTTTTACCACACAAAAGAAATGTTCTTCTTACCTTGTACGACCTGTATGAATTTACCCATCATCATTTATTCAAAGATTACTAAGCATGTTTAAAAGGTTACTATTAAAAGAAACTATTTTTTAAAATTGATTTTCATTGAAAAGTATTTTCATAAAAATCAAAACAAAGAGTATATTTTCCTCAAGATTATTTTTAAAATAACTTTTATAATATTTCCATTCACCAATGAAAACAACCCGTTATTTTTACTCAACATGGGATATATTTTATTTATACCATACGTATTTTTCCTCTATATGGTTTTTATTTACTTTTTCCAAGGATAATATTGATAATCACTTACTTGATTCAATTTTCTAGTCCCTTAGAAATATTCAATTTCCTTTTATCATTATATATTAAATATCCCCTAATTATTCATATAATTTATCATGGATATGTTCATTTACTAAACCATATACAATTTTTAAATATTATGTCTAATTTTAATGATATTTTATTTATTGGGGAAATATTGATAAATCTATATTCTTTAATCAATATGGATATTTTATATGGAATATTTTTTTAATTAAATCAATTATTCGATATATGATGAATGATTTGGACATGAAAAAAATATATTGGAGACTATTTTAAGTAATCCCTTCAATGAATATGTCGTCTCATGAGATGAAATTAGTTTTTGAAAACCCCTTCAAGTTTCTCTCCAAGAAGAATAAATAGGTTTTTACCCATAAATTTAAACTATCTTGTGAAAGGTCTTAGCAGTACTAGGATAAACCATATAGTGAAAGGTCTTGATGGTAAAGGTATCATGTTTCTAGGAATCATGATGTTCGATAACTAAGAATTTATTTCCTTAAGTATTCAGTTATTATTATCTAGAGTATTTTCACTATAAATAAATCAATGGATACATTTAATTATTAATTTATTGATTAAAAGGAAAGTTTTTTAAATACTTTACCATGCCATAATGATTATGAAATATAAAATTTTTTAAATGGAAAACTTTTTTAAGTTATTTACCTTTCCATATCGATGATTCTTACTGGTTCATGATTAATTCTGTCATATGCTTACCCTTACTGAGAATTTCATCTCTTTGTTATTTTGTTTCTTCTCCCCATGATACAAAGATTAATTCTTGGAATGAGTTTAACAGATTCATTTTATTAGTATTTTTATGTATTATGATTTATTTTACATCTACTAATGTAATATGGGTATCATTTTTGTAATGTTGTTTTCCAACATTGACAAAATGATCTGTCCATTGGGATTTGATTCCTTGTAATCATAGAATTGTAATAATGTAATATACTAGAAATGGTATTCTAGTGTTGTAGTGGTATGATAACTTTTCATCTAACCTTTATAAAGACCATATTATCCATGAAATGTATTAATATCAATTCACATTACAATCCATTTATACCTTTCTAACATGCTATAGAAGTAAAATGCATGATTATTGTTGAACACAAGTGTGGGGGATATAGAAGATGAGCTATATTTTTCTTTCTTGAAGAACTGGTTTGAGATGAATTGAAAGGTTTTTCATGTTTATTAATACTATGGTGAAAGAAATATCATGATTTAAATATTGATGGGTGTCCTAAAATTTCATTAAAAATATGGACTGGGTGTTCAATACTTATTAAATTTCAAAATTTGCCTCTCTTTTCCTCAAAAATATTATTCTGAAGAGAAATACATATCTAAATTTATGTTTAATAAATGATAAAAAATGGGGAAAAGAGGTAACAAATTTATCAATGATACTTAAATTCCATGTGTGAACGTAGAAAATAAATAAAGAGGTGTTTTGAGGTTATTCATTTTTTACTTGATTGAGGAGCACACCATTCTAGAGAAAAAATATTTTCATGAATTTACTTCACATTAAAATCTTAAACCTCCTCATTCTGCCTCATATGTTTTTACATTAAGAACCTTCCAACACCTAGCCTCAGAAAAACCCATGTAAAATAACTCATGATTTAAAAATTTGTGACTCTTTTAAGTGGATATATTAGGATGACAGTGAGCCTATGAAGATCACACATGTTATTTAAAATGAGAAAAAATCCTTGATTGAAGAGATAAATAATTTTTGGGGAAGTTATATATGACATGAATGTGATAATTGACATTATATTGAATTTATTTTTATCATTTTTTAGGATTTAGGTAATTTTTATCCATATAGTAGGCATGATATTTTCCTTTTAAGTGACAATTGAGGTATGTTGTCATTTATGCTTTGGGGTGTTTTTGACCATGCTATTAGATGATTTCCCAAGGGGAAAATGTTTAAGTGTGTGGGATTTAATAGAACATATATTTTCAATTCAATCTATTTTAATTTTAATATTTTTAATCCCAAAAAAGTTTTATTTTAATGTAAATTTTTACATTTTAGGTTTTTGTGGTATTTTGAGTGTAATTGCGAAAATGGCATAACATTGGATTTTAACTATTTTAATTAATTTATTCATTTTGGCACTAAATTTTTTGACAATAATAAAAATTGAAAAATTATTCCTTTTTTAGGTTTATAGGTTCTTTGTTATTCATTTACTCCTTATTGACCAAAATCTCAACACATCATTTGAAGACCCAATACCACCTCACTAATCTAGTCTTCAAAAATTGTGCATAGATATGGACATTTTTAATTATGGTACCATATCTCATATATGACTATTCAATATGAACTTAAATTTTTTAAGGTGTAAGAGAACATATGGATGAACAAATTTATTAAATATGGCCCCATTATTAACGTTATATCAACGCCATAAATACATGTGAAATTGGGTATGTGAAATACGAAGAGTCTTCCTCTCCAAATTAAATATCCAAAGTAAATAGGCCATAACGTAGTCATCACTAGGCCAATAAATCTTACATTTATTGATCCAAAATATGAGAGATATATATAAATGACTTTATAGAATACAAATTTTTCTTATTCTTCCATTTAAAGAGGCTAATACCCATCAAAATTGGGAGCATCTTTTTTGGAGCCAATTTTCACCCCCTCTCCCTATAAAAATGAATCTTCTATCCTTTTAAAAGGTTTTAGACTGTAGTTATCCATTTTATATAGTTTTTTAATTTAATTTATGTTGTAATAGTATTTTTCATTTTTTATATATTTTATCTTCTACTTCCTCTCATTCTCATATTTTTATCTTTTTTGTTTTCACGACGTTATCTTCTTCACTATGATCTTTAATACTCATGATCATGAGTAACTAAACCAAGAAAATTCCTAGGGGATCAATCCAATGTTGAACCCAAGTTTTTTTCTATCATTATTAATATTTCTTATTTATTTAGAGTTAGGTATAGGGTGATATTATTGGGTAATATGCCCTTGTGTCTCCACATTCCACTAAAGTATTATCTTTATCTTCTACAATATTTTCCCTCGATTGAGGGGGTGAATGTGCAGCCTCTCGATGATCATTGAGTGCACTATATATTCACAACATTGGAAGGAATTTATGTTCATGTATATGATGGTGCATGTTCATTAGTTAAATTTTAATCTAACAAAGAGATGATAAAGGTTCACTCTGGTTAATATCCTCAGAGTATCTCATTTCTATCTAACATAATTCTATCTGAATTAATTATATTAGAATTGAATTATATTTATATAGATATATATTAATATTACAATAATATTTCATACCTAGTTATTTATATTATTTAGTTTTATATTATTCAGAAAATAAATTGTGACAATAAAAAATTTGTGTTCTATGAGTTTCCTCCTCTAGACACACCCTGGGTGTGCACTATATTTCATGCTTCGGTAAACAAAATATTTACCAAGGATCCGTGAAAAATATTTTCACATCAATAGTTGATACCTATAGTTTTATAGGCCATACCCATGTTTCTAAACCATTGTTATATGGTAAAATTCCAATAGAGTGATGTTTTGTAGAATCATGCCTCTGAAAATACGTGCGAGTAGGATCTAGGAAGAATTCATTGTTAAAACACAGTGAGTGAATCCTCCCATGGATTAGAATATAACTTAGATTATTATGAATGTTGTACAATCTCTAAGACATTAACCTGAACCTGTACCCACTATAGATCTAGTTGTGGAACCTCAGAAGGATGAATTTCCAAATCGTTCTTAGTAGTTCCTTCACTATAAGCCATCAAGATTCCAAGTCTCTAATAGTCCACAATAAGCTGAGGATTGCTTGAGAAATATTTATCTTTTTTGAGTTCTTGGAAACTCTTGAATCTATTAAAGTGTAATGTGCCACTTTCAAGCTTCAGATACCTAGAAGGAGATGGTGGGAATCTATGGTGATTGTAAAGAAGCATAAAGGATTATATTTGAAGTAATTTAAAGATTTTTTCACCTAATAGTATTATCTAGGGTCTATGGTGATGTCTAAGGCTATGAAATTTTTCAAACTTGAGCAAGATGATAGTTCGATGACAGAATATTCAATTTGATGCAATGAGATTTTGTAGTTTTCACCAAAGATATCATTGAATAAGAATATTAAGACACAATGGTTCGATATGGTACATTTATATATTATTAATTATTAGGTTTTTGTGTTGTACCTCACTTCTTATGTTGATGTGCTAGATGGGGCTTTCATGGTTGAGCTTGATCTGGATGGTAAGACAGTATTGATGAGAGTTACATTTTCTCTTAGTGGAAGTTCTATGAGTTCCTTCAAATGAAATAAGAAGTGTGATGAATCACCTGGTGGTTCTAGATAGTAGGGTTATCCTAGACCTCCTATAGTTACTTGAAGAGTCCCTTTAACTTACTTCAATGTGGAAATCCTATGCATTCAAAATAGGTTTTCACTGAGGTAAATAATATATTTGGTTCATGTGGATTCTTAGTCCACTTCTAAAAGTTAAATTATATCTTCTCTTCTCCATGTATTGCAATGGAATCATCAACACCTAAAATTACAATGGTGTAATCAGATACTTCACAAACAAAGTGGTTCTATCCACAGGCATCTGAAGCAAAGCTTCTTCACACATCGAAAGAGTCTCTAAAGGAAGAAGAGTTGGGTCCAACAAATGTGAGAGGTACCATCACTATAGATTAATCTCTAGTGACTGATTTATTTGATACTGGTGCATCTCATTCATTTATATCGACATGTATTGTGACCTGATAAATTTTCCTACGAATATTTTATCTGATGTAATGGATATTTCTACACCCCGCGAAATAAAGAGAGATTAGGGTCACCATTTTCCTATTTATTGTTTCTCTTTAGATGATATTAACCATATTTTTGGATTTTTTATTTCTCAAAATGAACCCTCTTGATTCCATTTTCAGGATGGATTGGCTCATTGCAAGTAAGTCTTGAATTGAATATTTTCTCTGATGGGTCTCCTTTAACTTTGTCAATGGGGTGTGTCGTATCTTTCAGGGAGAATGAGACATGAGGATGAGTAGAGCTAGAAATTGTTATCTAGAGTTGGGGAAAGTAATATCAGTGTTCAATTTTTATTTAGAGTGGGGATATTTGAGTGATTATATCCCTCTAATTATCATCAAGTATCCCGATGTGTTTCTTTCTAACTCCTCTGGTCTTCCACCAGTAAGGGAGGTAGAGTTCTTTATTTGATTTAGTTCTGAGTACTCAGCTGGTATATATTCCTTCTTATCATATGAAACCATGTGAAATTAAAGAGATGAAGACTCAGTTTGATGATATTTTAGAGAACGGATTTTTACACCCGAGTGTGTCACCTTGGGTGGAACCTATTCCCTTTGTTAAGAAAGATGATGGAACACTTCCCCTATATCTGGATTACCAGAAACTCATCCGAGTTACAGTAAAGAACAAGTATCCATTAACACATATTGATGATCTGATTAAAAAATTAAATATGGTATAATGGTTCTCAAAGATTCATCTTCGTTCTTGTTATCACCAGTTGGGAATATAAGAATATGACATTCACAAAACACACTTCTGGAGAAAGTATGACCATTATGATTACCTTTTCATGACATTTGGTAAATAAATTTCTCTTAAAGTCTTCATATATTTGATGAATAGGATCTTCCATGAGTATCTGGATACTTTCATGGTGGCCTTGGTGGATGACATCCCAGTTTTCTCTAAGTCTGAGGAGAATAATGTGCGTTATCTCAGAGTAGTTCTAAAACTATTTAAAAATAATTAACTTTATTCCAAGCTATCAAAATGTGATTTATGGATTTAGGAAGTGAATTTTTTGGGACATGGGGTTTCATAACATGGTATATCAGTTAATCTAGAGAAGGTAAAAGTTTTTATGACATGGGATCATCCAAAAAATATTTTTGAGTTTTGGAGATTCTTGTGTGAATCTAGGTATTATCTCTAGCTTGTGAAAAATTTCAAGAAGTTGGCTTCTCTAATGACCACTCTCACTCTGGAGGGAGTGAAGTTTGATTGGGATGAAAAATTTCTAAGTTATTTTGTTGAGCTGAAACATATTTTGACTTTTTACACTGATGTTGACTCTTATAAAGGTCAGGCATGGCTCTATGGACTTCTATGATGCATTAGGTTTGGGGTTAGTCTATGTTCTTATACAAGGTGATCACATCATTGCCTATGGATCTCAGCATCTTAGGACAAATGAGAAGAATTATCTAACACATTACCTCGAACTTCCATTTATGGTTCATGTTCTTACAAGTTTGTGGAAATACCTTTTTAGATAAGGTTTACCATGTTTTTTGACCACAATGTCTTGAGTTATATCTTCAATCCAAAAGATTATAATCTTTTCCAGAGGCATTGGGTAGAGTTCCTATAATATTTTAATTTTGATATTTCCTATACACTGGGGAAATGTTATGTCATAACAGATGGTTTGAGTAGGAAATCTCTGACCCACACCATAAAACAATAATTTTGAGAGTGAAAATTGATGGATATATGTGCACAATTACATATGGAATTTCTATAAATAGAGGTTGACGTTGTCTTAGCTGGTGTTTTGTTGACCTCCATTATTCTTGAGATTATTCTTCCAAAACAACACCATGATTATGAATACCATAGAATTAGATATTGTCTTTGTAGTAGAAAGACCATTACTGAGTGTTTATTCTCCATAGAGGGTATTCTATATTTTTTGAATCATTTTTTGGGCAGTTGGTTGTGAGGAAATCTGTGATATGAGATTACCATAATTCCCATTGGGTAGTGCACTGAGTAACCACAAAGATTCTTTATGATATGCATCATTGATTCCGGTGTCTCAGTATGAGACATGACATTTTTAAATTTTCTCTCATTTTATACATGCTAGCTAGTCATGGTCAAGCACCTGATCCCATCAGTTTGTCTTCAACCACTTCCAGTGACAACTTGGAAGTGGGATGAGATTTATATTGACTTTGTGGTTGGTTTTTTTCATTCTCAAAGAAATAAGAATGAAATATGGGTTGTAATTGATAGTATGGCCAAATCAGCTCACATTAAACCCATTTGTGACACTAACAATGTTGAGGAGTTGGTAAATATATATGAGAAAGAAATTATTCATCTTTATAGAGTTCAAGCACTATAGTATCTGATAGATATCTCCATTTTACTTCTCTTTTTTTTATAATCCCCTGTGAGGCACTAGGATCTCATGTTCATTTGATTATAGCATACCATCCATTAATATATAGCCATATAAAGAGGTATATAAATATTCTTGAGGATATGCTTCATTCTTGTGTACTTGATTTTGTTGGATCTTAGGATAACCATTTGATACTGGTTGAGTTTTCTTATAATAATACTTATCAGTACCTGATTGTAGTGGATCATTTTGAGGCATTGAAAATATTTTTTGTGTTGGTCATATATAGATTAAGGCTCCAATGTTGGTTTTTCATAGTCTAAGAGATGATAGAAAAGATTCAGTTGACTCATTAGAGTATTTTGACAGTATGTAGTAGGTATATAGAGTTTTCTGGTCATTTTCATAGACCTTTTGATTTTTCATTTGGTGATTGGGTGCTCTTGAAAGTCTCACACTGTTTGGGTCATCAGTGGATTAGGAGGAAAGGGAATATTTCTCCTCCTATTGTTGGAACTTTTGAGTTTTTTGAGAAGGTGAGGAATATGGATTACTAATTATCACTTCCTCTATAGTTTAAGTCAATATGTAACATGTTTCATGTATCTCATCTATGGAAATATATTTCTGATCCATCTCATGTTTTGAGCTAGAGTGATCTTGATGTTGAGCCTCATTTACCTATGATAGAGAATCTAATTGGGATAGTTGATTCTAAAACCAAGGTACTTCATTGGAGGATGATACCTTAGTTTGTTTTTCTATGGAAGCATGATTCTAATATTCATGAGACTTGGGGGAGCTAGGCACTGAAGAGAGAGCAGTGGCCTCATCATTTTTTATGGAAACTTCTTGAAATGATTTATAGGTACTAAATGTTTCTATGATGGGGATTTGTAACAACATGATAAAAGTTATCAGGTACTCCTCAAACTTAACTTTTCATCATTCTTTGGTTCAGGTTTCTTTCATATTGTTTTGGGTGAATTTTGAATCTTTGTTTGGATGTTTTTGTGTTATGCACATTTGGCCCATGGTTTTCCCAAACCGTGTTCCCACCGAGTGCAAACTATGAAACCCTAGACGTAGGGGGTTTTCACTATTGTAACATGGTATGAAAACCCATTTACCCACCTAGAAGAAACCATGCACCCTAAAAGTGGGTAATATACATAAGGTGAATGGTTTTTTCTAACCATGCATCCCCCAATCTAACCATGTAGACAGTGTTTTTTTATTCCAAGAAAATATTTTAAAAATTCCCAAACACCATTTTTATCTCCCACTTAACTCTTACATGAAGAATCGAGAATTACTAGTTCTTGGAGACACTCTATGACCCTTTTTGGATCCTCTAAAAACATTCCTAATAAGACTGAATTTTGGAATATCTCATTCAATCCCTCACCGATAAGTATTCTTATCATGTTCCTTTTGTCTTTCTCTCTCATTATTTCTTTCTTAGGGTTTTTTATATCATCATGAGTTTTATGAATATAAACTCTATTTTTTATCTTGAATCTATCCTAGATTTATAGATCTCTATTTCTATAATTTTTTTGGAAAATATCATTGTGGGTGTTTTCTTTTGATACCGTGAATTAATGTTGGTTGTTCCATTTAGGTTGTTCTATATAATTAAGCCTTGAATTTCTTTATTTGATTTAAATTGTTTTCAACTAAATTTTGAAAATCCAATTTGATAAAAATTTGGATTTCTATTTTATTTGTCATGTAAATTTTAGAAAACCCCCCAATTCTAATGGAATTGGATGTTGGGGTGTAATTTTGGAGATTGATGGAATTTTTAAATTAATTTGATAATTTCTTTTAAATGGATTAAATTGAATGGATAAAAACCTATGATTTGTTTTTAGTGGGTTGAATTGATATAAACCCCATTTTTATTTTTAAATTTAATTAGCATTTGAAAAGAAAAAAATTGTAAATTGAATTGTGAATGATGATTGTAAATTTAAAATGAAATTGTTTTCACTTTTTCAACTGATTAATAGAGCACAAGTGAGCTTAGGTAGTTAGTGGGTTTTTTAGGACAAGCATGCTAGGATGGTAATTAATTAATAACATATTAACCATAAAAACACTAAAAAAACCTAGTTAGGTGGATCTTATCCAGGATGAGATATTATTGAGTCTTATTCGACCTGATCCTGAGGGATATGTGTATACATTGCCATGATCATTGATATGTGAGTGTGAGGATCATATAATCCGGAACTATGGTATCGTAGGGAAGAAAACTGTGGTACTTTTTGTGACTATATATATATATATTCCATTGATTGTGAAACTAATTTTCTTTTTCCTAGTGATTTATATAAACTAAATTACATAAAGTGTTTATTTAAGCCAGGTTTTACATGCTTTTCCTCATTCTAAAATGAATCATGTTTTGTTTTAAATTTAAAAATGTAATTTGATGCCTATTTCATTTAAAATATAAATCATTATTTGGTTTATTATTATGGAATCTTTTTATGGAACACATGGTGAGACCATACTGGTATTTTATCTTACACCCTACCTTTTCCTTCGGGCATTTTTAGATTTCCATCTACCAGGTCCGAGCAAGGGGAAAGTGCCTATTATAAGAGGTGAATGTTCATGATATTTTAGGCTTGGATTGTTGATTCCTTTTGGAGGTCTGAGTTTAGCTTTAAAAATTCTAAGTACTTTGATAATGATCTGTTTGAGTTTTTTATATAACTGTTTGGTTTTTGGAACTATAACTTTTTGGAGTTTTTGAGTATACTAATATGTATCTATCATCATCATTTTTTTTAGAAAAATTGTTCCCAATTTGATCTTGTATGATGATAGATGCTAGTTTCTAACTCATTGTGATGGGGAACTCCCCTCAGTCCATGCCATTTTTATCTCAAGTATTAGGGTTCGAGGGTATCTGTGCTAATTTTTTACACTCATACCATATAAAATAAATTTTTGTATTTATAATTTTTCCCAATAATAATTAATCCACTTTGTTTATATTTTTCAAACATAAACACTAAAATTTGACACACCAACATGAATTTTAATCAAACCAAAATCTTATTATATCTCTTCATAATAAAAAAAATTACAAGACTTGATATTTTATAAAAATTAATAAAAATTTAATTGTTATAGATCTCACATAATACATAGCCTTTTATTTTATCATATGTGTGAAATACAAACTAGAGAGTTATATTTACTAGAAAAAATATAACCAGTGTTATAGATAATATATCAACGTAGGGAAAAATAATAATGAAAACAATAATTAAAGGAATCAAAATTTTAATGAAATTGAGAGAATGGAATGAAAGATTATAGAAGTTAGAATAGATTTTATTTATAATGGATAATATATTCATAAAAAGGTTTAATTGATCATTGGAATAAAATTATATTAAAAAGATTTTTGAATTATAACTTGGCCGCTATGTATAACATATAAGAGTCCAAAAAATACATAATATCATATGGTAATAGTATAAGTAATAAAACAACAATGTTTATTAATAAATAAATATGAATTTAATTAAATATATATGTATTTCTTGGAATAAGAAATGTTTGTGAAAATGGGTATTTTATTTTTTGGGTTTTAAATACATGGTTATAAAATATATTAAAATTTTTTACCTGATAATTAAATTTATAATGAATAAAAAATTATTTCTATAAAATAACTTTCAATTTAGTATCAAAATATTGAAATTATATAATGGGAAATTTTTGATAATTTTTTGAGATAATTGTCTTTTTTAGTGAATAGTAAAATTTGGTATATATATAAGATATGTAATATGAACTCATTTTGATGTAAAAATGATGTAATAAATAATATTAATAATATCATTATCCAAAATATCTTAATTGTAAAAAAAACATTTATTTTTAAGTTTTAATATCACATTCCAAAACAATATAGAAATTTCTAAATTCTAATATATATTTTTTGTTTTTTAAAATAATTCCTTATAACTAAAAGTATTTTACATGTATAGGATAATATAAATAGAGTAAATTAACTTCATTAGCTAATAAATTCTTAATTAATATCTTAAACATCCAATACTATTATATAAAAATATTTCTAAGAGAGTGTAAATCAATTTTCCACAAAAAAATTCTCCAAAGCCTATGTCCAAAACACACCAAAAAAATCTCCCTAATTTGTTTTAAATACCCACCCATCCTCATATTCAAATTTAGAAAAAAAACTATTTATCATGGTAATAATTTTAATTTCTAAATCAAAACCCTTCAAATAATATCTTAAGGATTAAAAGTGTTCTTTCTCACGCATTAGTAATCTATTTAGCAAGGTAAGTGTTCTTAATATTTTTTACTTAATTTATATTTTATACTCATTTTCAATTCCAATAAATTGCCAAACCAAATGTCCTAATGAATTATTATTATAAATAATTTATTTTTAAACAAATGTGATATTACCATTATCTCCCATTATGAAACATCCATAAGTCAGTATGTTGAAAACAAATCCACATATATAAACCATGTTATCTAAATCTCTAACTATTCCATGGATATGTGGGATTTTTGTATTGAATCAGATTTTCCATAATTTTTTTTTGATATTATATAGATTATTTTTAAGAGAAGGAACTAATATGGTGTGTGATTCTGTGTCCCAGTGTGCCCAGAATAAATGGTTGAAATATATTGTATATATTTAATAGTGCATGTGCATATTTTTCTAGAAAAAGTGGAATAAATTCAAAAAATGGCTCGTATCTGAAATCTAAGGGAATCGTTGAATTCAAAATGTATGTTTTACCGAAGTCACAACATAAAATTGGTCTTCGTTGGGAGATTTTGTAAATTTCATCACATGCACATAGAGGGATAAAATAATTAAATATATAATTTTACTTATATATCTTGAAGAAACGATTGATGTGTATTTAAATAAAATTATATGGATAAATACTAGTGTTTTCCACATATCCTTGGAGCCGTTTGTGAGTTTTTGTAGAGAGATTTTGTGGGTCTCTCATAGAAGAATAATGATCAGATCATGGATCGGTGCAGGATGTGCAACAGAATCAAAGGATCTCATAAACGGTTACAGGGTAACTCCGTTCTTCATCAGAAATCAATCTAAATCCAGGTCGGGTGGTTGTTTTATTTGATTTTCTTTCACCATTATTAATTTCTATGAAAAACATGAATTAACCAATGATTAGATTGATTCGTGAATCCTTTATCCTATAGGATGGATTTTTTTAGGGATTTGATTAGGATAATTACTTTTTAATTGTTCGTTTCTTAGTTATTATTATTAGAGAAACGAATCGAGGTCAACATGAATATCAACCAATGTTTGTTCCTCTTATTTGTTCATATAATTTTATCCCCTGATTCTTTTTTCATTATGTCCATTCTTCATTCGGCCTATGGTTTGACATATCCTAAAGAATCAATCTTTGCGCACCCGTTTTTGGTACAACGATTCGATACTATAGATCTATGATTGGAATGACACAACAGAGGTGAGATGATAGTAGTGGTGGTTAAATCATACTAGATTTGAAACGCCCAATTCAAGCAGGGTGTGAGGGTGACAATGGGATAAACATAATCCATTTTCTGAACGGATTCAAATTATGGATTCCCATTAATGTCCCTTGCAAGGGTCTTCTGATATAGATTCTTGATTTTCAAAAAGATTGAAGCTAGAATATAATGTGATGGAAACTCATGCACAGACAGAAAGAAGAACCAATGAATCTAGAAAATTTAAAAACATATGGTTTTTAATCCGAGATTACAAGGCATGTGGGCCCTCTTAGTTATAGCTACCATTTTAGAGGAAGTTAAGTATCACACCATGTGTGACACTATCACATAGTGTGTGACCTCTCCCCAGCAACTCAGTGTGTACCTCAAAGGGTACATGAACACATGTTGGAGTACACAGGTTAGAGCACACCATATATTAACCTATAAAGAAATGACTTAAGACATAGGCCATTTACATGGGCAAGGCCCAGGGTCAAGGGACATGGTGTGTGGCCCCACTAAACACTGTTTACTTTATTATACATGGCTCATATCCCCTTTCCTTTATATCTTGGACATGTTTTTTAGGGTATGTTCCCCATATCATTTCCCTAAGGGTTCGTATGGAATCGTCTCCTACATATAAGAAAATGATCTCTTCAGTAATACTTCATGGATAGAGTTGTTGGAATCCCACCATAAGGACCAGAGTGAGATCCTCAATTCAGCTTCTTTCTCCATGTAGAGTTTTTTGTGTCTTTATGACCAACCCTCTGTGGGATCTCATCCTCTACAAAGAAGTTTAATCTATAATGAGTTGTTGGTATCATCCCATGGTCTTGGGAGAGATAATCATATGTGTATCATATCCATTTTTTGCTTTCATACTCAAGAGAGTGATCACTAGGACGAGTGCTTTGTGGATCCTTCAGGCTAGAATCCTAGGCTGGTATATTTATGGTTATGAATTACCTCTAGACTAAGTGTCTTTGTTTAGTATATCTAGATATTATGTTTACATGTGTTGAAGACATATACCTATATATAGATGACTTTATTTCCATTGTAGTATGTTTTTTGGTTTCTGGGTGACCTATTGGGTAATTTTATCCTCACCACTACATTGTATTTTCCTACACGATTTGTGTCTAGTGCAGATATCCAAACTTTTGAAAGAGTACTATATAGACCCGGAATAGATGGTGCTAACTAATACTGGAAAAAATGAGGTGTGTTCTTACGGAATCTTGACAACAGACCATATATTTCTTTATAGTTTGAACTTTCTTTCAGATTCTTTATGGTGGGATTTTATTTCAACATTTTTACTTTCCTTTAATTAATGTTGTATATTTGTTTTGGGATTTATGTGTATGTGTGTATGGTTTTTTTAATTTTTTTAACATTTCAGCATTTTATAGGATTAGATATGTGTGCTTGTGTATAGGTACTTAGGCTACAGACTCCCATGATAGTGATAAGCCTACTCAATGTTAGTTGCCAACCCCTGGACTATTAGAGGTTGGATTGTGGAGTCGCACAATAGGACCCATTAGAACGGGTCGTGAAAGAGTGGTATCGTAGGAGTCGTTTCTTCCTTAGGACTATGTGTCTATGAGATTAGTTTGGGGTGATAGTGTTAGTTGTTTCAGATTTAGCTTTCATTCATGGGACTCTATTGATGGTATGGGGACCAACGTATCTAAAAACCAAGACTCTGATCAATGGTTTTTTGACTAGTACAAGAGACCATTCATTGTCGGTAAATTAATGGTGTATGCATCATATAAAAATGGGTCATGTCTTTCATGTCCTTGAGTCCATGCTCCTGATATAATAATTGATTGTGGTACATCTTGTTTACTTTCAGGATTCCTCTATGACATATGTCAGATAGAATCCATCTCCAGGATCATGAGGATGATCCCCTTAGTGACTAGGCGTCGATACAGGGACCAGTTTCTGATGTTCTACCTCTAGGTGGTGAACCAGCTATTCCATCACCCATAGAGTAGCTAATGGTACCCACAATATAAGAAAATGAGGTGTGCAGTCTGAACTCACTTAACAAGTTTTAGTGATAGAGACCCCTCAACTTCCAAGGTGAGCTCAACCCATAAGCATCTAAAGACTAGCTTGAGGTGGTGACATGAGTACTCTGTCTGGTACGGACACCGTAAGAGAAGATGGTGGTCCTAGTGAAGATTCTTATTAATAGATCAGTGGTGAAATGGTGGGGTTTAGTAACCCAAATGTGCGATAAGGAGAATCTTCCATGGTAATATTTTGCGCTCTTTTTTAGAGAGGAGTTCTCTCCAACTATGCTAATGACTGTACATATCTAGGGTATTCTTCAGCTATAGAAGGGTAAAACAATAGTAGCTGAGTATTCATCTAGGTTTACCACCCTCAACAGGTACTCGATGGATATGGTCCGAAACCATTTCTTTAGGGATCAGACCATCAAGTGCGGTTTTCATAGATACATCTAATCTGGTGTTATCCCTCTATGAATTCAAACTTTTTATCAGGTGATAGAGAATAATTTAGTGGTTTAGAGTTTCTTAGTTGAGAAGATACAGCTAGTGGTTGTCGGTAGCAGTCATACATGATAAAAGACAATGATAGTAGGGATCCTACACCGGTCTAAGGGATCTAGACCTGTGATAAAATTTAGAAGGAGGTCCCAGGATGGAGGATCCTTAGTTCAAGGATCATATGGTGGGTCCATTCAGACTAGTGAAAGGCAGTGCTACTCATGTCATGGCAGGGGAATCTTTCATAAGATTATCCAATCCACTGTACAACTGACCGAGAGACCATAGATCAGCTGCTGATGTAGAGGCTATGAAAGGAGTAGGCATGTCCATAGTGTGGAGGATGTGGAAGAGGATATAGGAGAGTAGAAGGAGGTAGTATACACCTTGACTTATTACCACCACCACCCATAGGTGGTCCACACTAGGGTCAAGTAACTAGAGGATAGAGAGTAGGGATAGCTGTAGGCGATTGAAGCTTACAACCCAGAGGTCCCAAGAAAGATTTGAGGAACAATCTATGTATTTTATACCTTAGAAGTAGTTCTGATAGACACTTGTTTTATTCATTTCCCTTCTTTACACACATATTTATCAAACTTAGAGATTCTAATAGATCCTTTAGCTCAAACTTTATTCTTAGAGACTCCTGATATAGATGAATTAAAAATTACACATTTATACCAACAGTGTTACCAAACTTCTAGAGGTGAGAGTTTCTATTGGGATCAATTTTTATCAATGATGAGGCCTTACTCTTTCATATTAGGTATGGAATGGTTATCCATATTTAATGCTCAGATTGACTATTTTATGTGAATGAAGTGGTGTGTCAGTAGTGATGGATCTACGTTCTCCTTTGTTGGTGAAAATGAAACCCAAGAAGTGGAGGACAGATTCATGTATAGGTGGGTGTATCCAATTACCCATTTGTTGGCTACCCTGGTCCTTGGTGTAGTGGATGCTATGAGTTCTCAATTTTTTAAAGTGGTGGAGGAGTATGAGGATATCTTCCCTGAAGACGTTCCATGCTTACCTCCCCATTAAGAGATAAACTTGTGCATTGATTTACACCTCTAGAAGACAATGATATCTGCATCAACATATTGGATGGATTCCATATATATTTGTGAGTTTAGGGTGTAGTTGGAGGACTTGTAGAGGAAAGGATTCATTAGACCTAGTGTATAACCCTGGGCAACCCCATTTTTGTTCTCCAAGAAGGAGGATGGGGGTTTGAGGTTGTGTGTGGACTATGGTCTCTTGAACTACGTGGTCGTGAATAACAAATTTCCACTTCCAAGGATTGATGACTTCTTTGATCGGTTTAGAGGGTTACGATGGCCCATGAAGGTGAACCTCAGGTTAGGCAATCACCAGTTTGAAATATAGCATGAGGCTATATCGAAGATGGAATTCAAATGCCGCTATAGTCACTATGAGTAGTTTGTGATTCCCTTTGGCATGAATAACTCCCTGATAATGTTAAATAAAATCATGAAATTGATATTTCATCCTTTCTTATACTGGTTTGTGGTAGTATTCATTGATGATATCATTGTTTACTCAGTCTACGAGGGGGAGCACATGAGAAAATTAAGGATAGTTATATACGTACTATGAGAGAACCAACTTTACGAAAAGCTCTCGAAGTGCCATTTTTGGATTCAGGCAGTCCACTTTCTCGGACATGTTTTCTCAGCAGATGGAGTGTAAATTCACCTAACTATGGTCAGGGTAATGTTGGATCAGGTGACACCTAAAAGCATGATAGAGATGTTGATATTCCTTAGTTTCACAGGCTATTACCAAATATTTTTACTTGATTTCTCTGGGATATCATCACCCATGAAAGCTTTAACCAAAAGGGAGTGGCCTTTCATGTTGATAGAAAGGTGTAAGTGGGATTTTCAACAGTTGAGGCAGAGTTTGATGAGTTCTCTAACCTTGATAATGTCAAAGGAGGGTGTCGGGTACGTAGTTCTTTGAGATGCATCCGAAACTGGGCTTATTTCTGTTTTGATTCAGAGGCATGTGATGATTGCCTATGGTTCAGATTAGTTGAGACCAAATGGGTAGAACTATGTGGCCCATGATATAAAGTTATCAATATTAGTATTGGAACTAAATATGTGGAAACACTACCTGATGGATGATTGGTTTATCATCAATTATGATCACAAGATTCTCAAGTATATCTTCTCTTGTAAGGATACTAACTTGAGATGGAGTCAGTGGCAAGAGTTCATCTAGTATTATGACTTTGATATTGTATATACTCTTGGAAAGGGGAACATAGTAGCATATAAACTCAGTAGGGGATATTTTTTGTAGTTATTTAATGAGTAATCTGAGTAGTTAGTAAGGTTTCGGTTTTCTGTTGTGGATAGAGATGGAGAATATTACCTCTAATTGATGGTTTTCATCCCTATATTCCTACAAATAGTCTGGGAGGCATAGCTAGTTAATGTTGATTACGAGACCCTATGTACTTAGATATCCACTAGACAAGATCCTGATGGATTTTCTAAAGTTGGGGAGTATGTAGTTCTTTTCATAGGACACACGATGGTACTAGTAAAGTTGCAGGAGGATGTTCGGAGAGAGTTTCATACATATCCTTTATCATTACATCCATGTTTGAAAAAGATGTATCAAAACCTCAAACGTCAGTTTAGGTGGCCAAGGATGAAGAAATGAGTTGCAGAGTTTGTCTCTCGATGCCTTACTTCTTAGTAAGTGACGACTGAGCACCATGTTCTAGTGGGTTTATCTCAACCCCTTGAGGTTACAGAGTTAATGTGGGATGGGATATCTATGTACATCATGAAATTCTAACCACATATGTCAAGGGTGCATGATTCCATCTAGGTGATCATAGAACAACTCTCTAAGATGGCCCACTTCTTATCAATTTAGGAACATAGTTCATTAGAGACCTTGGGATTCATTTATGTTCAAGATATTACCAGATTCCATCAAGTTTCATTAATGATTATTCTTAACTGTGATGATTTCTTCACATCCCGATTGTGGAAGGGATCTCTTAAGACATTTGGGAATCATTTATGCTTGACCATGGCGTTCCACACCCAAATTTATGCCCACACTGAGTGGACCATTTAGGTTATAGAGGAAATTTTGTGATGTTACATGTCAGAATTTGGCTATAGCTGGGGGGATCACCTACCACTAGTGAATTTTGTGTACAAAAATAGCTACCATTCTACCATGGGTAGGGCATTATTTGAGGCTTTGTACAAGTGACCTAGTAGGTCGCCACTTTGATAGAATGACCTAGGAGAGTAGGAACTCATGGGGCCAAAGTTGGTGAGAATAATTACTGAGAAAATACAAATCTTTTAGGAGAAGATGAAAATTGCATAGAGCCATCATAAGTCTTGTGTTATTAGATGAAGGAGGCCTTTGGTGTTTGAGGAAGAAGATCATGTGTTCCTACGGGTTTCACCTCGACAAGGATTGTAGAGATTTTTCCAATCCAGAAAGATATCTCTGAGGTTAATCGGACCTTTATAGATATTGTGTATAATTGGAGATGTGGAATATCTCTTAGATCTACCTCCACAATTAGACCACTTACATGATTTCCTTCATGTTTCCAGCTAAGGAGGTATGTACATGACCCATCACATGTTATTGACTGAGGTGAGATGGATATTGAGGATGGTTATACCTTTTTTGAGTGCCCTGTAGAGATTGAAGATTGACAAGATAGGATCATTCATGGGAGATAAATTATTTTAGTGCATGTTCAGTGGTAGTACAAGAATTTCTAGGATAGCACTTGGGAGTGGGGGGCATAGATTTCTACTCAATACCCACATATTTTTGTGTAGCCCTTATCTTGGATTTTTGGGGATGTAATTCCCCAGTGCGGGGAGAGGGAAATGACTAAAATTTTCCATGTATTATTTTTGGATATTATATAGATTATTTTTTAGAGTATGGGTTGAGACGGTATGAAAATCTGAGCCCTTGTGTTCATGAAATAAATGGTTGAAATATAATGAATATATTATATAGCATGTGTGCATAGTTTTCCTAAAAAGGTGTAATAAATTCTAAATGGAGGCTCAAATCCGAAATCTAAGGGAACCATTGAATTCATAACATAGGTTTTACCCTAGACACAACTTAACTATGTTCAGTGTAAGGTGTTTTGTGGAAAATTCATCCCAGGTGCAGAAAGGGATAAAATAATTAATTAAATTGATTTATTTATATTTCTTGATGCAACCATTAATGTTTCTTTAAATAGAGTTCTATAGAGAAATACTAGGGTTATCCACATAACCCTAGATCTATTGGAGATTCATTAGAGAGAGTTTTGGTGTATCTCTCTAAAACGAACATTGATCGTATCGTGGATCGATGATCGATGCACAATGGAATCAAAGGATCTCACCAAAGATAATGTCGTAACTCAGTTTGATCGTATCATGTATCGATGATCAATGATTGAGGTAGGGGTTGTTTTATTTGGTTTTCTTTACGTATTATTAATTTATACAATGAAAATGAATCAATCGATGATTGAATTTATGTGAAGATCAGTCATCTGGTGGGATGAGTTTATTTGTGGGGATTTTATTAGGGGAATTCTGTAGTACTTGTTGATTTCTTCACATTTATTGTCATGAAAATGAATATAGATTGACATGAACATCAACCATGGTCTGTTACAATTATTTTTTATTGTGCTTTTCACCCCTGATTCTTCATTCGTTGCGGGCATTCTTTGTTTGGAATGTGGTTCGACTTATACCGATGAATCAGTCATTATGAACCCATTTCTTGTTTTAATGATCTGATATTCTATATTTGGGCTCAGAACAATGAACAAAAAAGGTGTGATGGTAATAGCAGTGAGCATATTAGACCAAATTTGAAACCCCCAATTTGATCAGGGCATGTGGGCAGCGATGGGGTGAACGGAATCCATTTTTCAAATGGATTCAAATACTAGATTCTAAAGAACTTCCATGGAGATGTTCGGCTGAGACGGATCAGTGATTTTTGGGTAGATTGAAGGAAAAAAATGAGGGGACGGTGGCATGGGTGCGCATCTAAGTAATAACTATATATTCTTTAAAATCGCGAACCACGCAACATTTAATTTGGGATTACATGACATGTGGGCTACTCCTAGAAGTGACTAAGGTTTTGGAGAAATTTATGTATCACAAGAAGTGTGACCACTCTCAAAAAACTAATCATGTACCGTAGTGGGTACATGAACATGTTTTGGAGTAAACAGGTTGGATCATGTTGTGTACTCCCCTACACATACATGGCTTGAGACATAGGCCATTTACACGGGTAGTAACTGGGGTCAAGGGATATAACGTGTGACCCAACTACATGGTGTGTAATTTATTATACATTTCTTAGATCCTGTGTCCTCTATATAATGTACATGTTTAATTAGGGATTATTCCCAATATCCTTTATCTGAGGGTTGTTATAGAATCATCTCTTATATATAGGATAACGATCACTTTAGTAGGAATTCTTGTATAGAGTCATTGGAATCCCTTCATGAGGCCCGAATTGAGATCCTCTATTCATATTCATACCCTAGGTGGAGTTGTTGGTATCATCATGACCAATACTATGTAGGAGTTAATCCTCTACTTAGCAGGTTAATTTAGATTGAGTTTTTAATATCACTCCATGTCCTTGGTTGTGATCCTCATATGTGTATTGTATCTCTTAGTGCTTTCAGACTCATGAGTGTGTTCTCCCAATAAATTTTTGTGTGGATCCTTTTAGCTATAATCCTAGGTTGTTATATTTATGGTTATGACTTACTACTATATTGTGTGTATTTTTTAAGTATATTAAAATATTCTTATTATATGTCTTGTAGACATATACCTCTCTAGAGTTTATTTTATTACCTTTATTGTGTAATTTTTGGTTTTGGGGTATCCTACTGGGTATTGTTATACTCACCCCTATATCGTATTCTCCCACATGTGTCATCTCTTGTGATAATGACTGACCTTTTGATAGTTTCAGATACGGACCATGACTAGACGATGCTTAGTGAGACTGGACATACAAAGGTGTGTTCCTATAGCATCTTAACCGTAGTCCCTATCTTTCCTTATAGTTTGGACTAATTTTCATAATATTTGTGGTGGGATTTTATTTTTTCGTTATTTACCTTCCTTTGCTTCCTATTATAATATCGTTGTGGGATTTAGATTTATTCATGCAAGGTTGTTTGGTTGTTTTAACATTTAAAGAATTTTATAGGATTGTAAATGTGTGTGTGTGTACATGTACTTAGGATAAGGCCTCCTAGGTCAGTGATATTCCTAATTGGTGCTAGTCAAGAGCCCTAAGCCTTTTGGAGGTGGGATTGGGGTGTTGCAGCATGGGCCCATTTGGGACGGGTCATCACATTTATGGATATTAAAATTTATAATATAGAAATATATATATTCTGAGATAAGATATATTTCTCTTATATCAATTTTAGGATAAACTTTATTTTGGAAGAGGTGAAGCTTTAATATATATGTTTCCAATATTAGGAGTTTTTTCTCAAAGAAGTTGTATATTCCTAATATGTATCAAATATGTGTGATTTTGTAATCCTATTTATATAGGTGATTTTATATCTCCCCATTTAAAACTGTTATATTAAATGACTATTTCATATTAATATACTTATATAATTATATTATTCTACCCTATTAGTCAGTTTTCATTCTTTGGACAAGGGTATTTTATTTTACAATGTGAATTTAATTTTATGTTTCTAATTTTATTTATGGATATTAAACTAGATAGTTATATTATTCCATTGAATTTGTAATACTTTATAATCTAGATATACAATATTTCTATATAGATAATTATTGATTATTTATCCATATTTATGCACGAGGTTCCATATGAAACATTTTGAAATGTATTATTAATGATTCTTTTTATATGATGGATGCATTGTAATTATTTTGTGATAGGTGGGATCCAAAATTATAAATCCCCTTGATTAATTGATTGGTTTCATGAGCTAAACAAGTATATGGTAATGGGTGCATGTCTACCCCTTAATTTTATTGTCTCTAATAAGGCCCCAACTATATAGTTTTGATATTCAGTATTCTATAATTCATGTATACCTTGCATGTGTGTTTTCTTGTTTCTTTATATCTTTATAGTTCCCCTTACCGGACCATTTTTAATATTATACATGGATTAATTTATTATAAAATAATTATTATATGGGATAATTCAACTATTTATTCAATTTATATTATATATATTTCATGCTTATGACATGTTAGATTTCATCGTAGACTGCCCCTAAATGAGAATCTGAGCATAACCATTATATTTTTCAACATTTTAAAGGAAATCATGGATAATAATATGTATTAACTAAGGATAATAATGGGGGAATAAAAAATATTTATATTTATGATGTACTTTAAATTTCTAGTGTACTAAAATTTTCATGTATATATCTATTCTTCCAGGAAAACTAATTTTTATGATCCTATATAATGTGATATTATATATTATGTATCATTATAATAATACACCACTAGCTCCAGGTTACATGATTCATGGTTTTTAAAGTGGGAATTGGATCAAAATTAGTAGAAACCTTTATAACTTTACTTATAAGAACATATTTAGATAAAAAAACATTATGATAAACCATTAATATATTTTAGAAAAAAATTAGAACGCAGAGAATAATTTATATGAATTTATATTTAACATGTATGTATTATACAACATTATTTATAACTCATTGTATTATTTATGAACTAAATAGCATGTGGTATTTCTTATAAATAGATCTTAATAAAAATAATTGAAGTAATTTACACACCCATTATCTGTGTAGATATTTCCCTTATGAGAAAACCAATGTAGCTGGGGTTTGAGTTGAGTAGATAATCACAAATATGGTTAGTTAACTCAACTTATGAAAACTAACCTTGTTTATATGAAGAAACCTATATCATCTCACCAAAATGTAATAACTCACTCAAAATTTCTTTTTTTGTAAAAAGATATGGGAAGGGAAGAACCCCTGCCTATGGTTGGGAATGGTGGAGCCTGAGGGAATCATCCTTAACATCAAGTGAAAATTTATTAGGTAGATATATTTTATGATAATAAACATAGATAGAAATGTTTGGATCACCTTTTCTAACTAAATAATCCTCTGGGTAGTTTCCTTCCTTGAAAATGTGACCAACACTAATATTTCAGTTGATGATCTTTTTTCACTTGTGGATCATTTAAGTTATCTACCTTGGGAATTCCTCCTTGTCCTAAAATAGCCCTACTGGAATGTGTGAGTATGACTCCACCACTTAGGTACACATTTTTTAAAGACTATATAGTGATAGTTTGGTTTTCATTGCTCTGACCTCATCCCCAAACAAAGTTTCTTATTTGAAGAAATAACTAAAATTTGACTTTAAAAACATAGTGGAGACCCATTTTCCTTCCCATGATTTATTCCTCATCTCCTAGATGATATTTTATATCACTATAAAGCTTACACTTTGAACCTTGACCTTGACCCCTTGTCTCCAAGTTCCAAGATACTAGTGCGATAAGAAGAGAGAGATTGTCTCACTGCCACAGGAGAACACCCACTCCTTTATCAAGAGTCTCCATTATATGGTAACACAGTCACCTCTAAAAAAGAAGTTCGAAATAGTTTTTGAGATCATTTGAGAATAACATATACATTCGAACATGAGTTTAACACCCCTCCTTTAGATATATTCATCAGTGGGAAAATAATGGTTTCTCAAACATAATATCAAAATTTTCAACATCACTGGAATCTCTTGGAACCTGATATTTGATTCCCATTTATCCTAGTTGTTGATGGAGTGTCTCAAACTCAAAAAAAAACATGAATGGTGATGTATCGAGACTTGGATCTTGAATAAACACATCTATCTGGTTAATTATTTCTATGAATATTATATAAGATCCCTTGTATAGTAATACAAAGTATCATTGATTAAACTAGGATGTCGTATTTCTTCTTGAGAAGAAATTATAGGGATAGGGAACCCTAAGAAGAACGAAACATCATTATCAAAGTTGTTAGCTGATTAATATATATCAATGTTCCCCACCACCCACTAGAAATATCTTCCCAGTGACTCTGGATGCCTGATTAGACGCTTTTCTAGGCTATATAATCTCTTTGTTTTCTCTTCCATAAACTTAAATTATCTTTATACCAGTCTCTCATTACCTTAGTCCACAACTTTTTACCTTCTATGATTTCAAGGTTCATCCTTTCTTGCATGCCATGCATGGAATCCAATACACTTTTCATATTAAAACTGCCTTCCATAATTAGTTTCTCTATCCTATTATAGGAAACCCAGTGACACATCCATCTGTGGTTCGAAACCCACATAAATTTTATGATAACCTTTTCAATACTCCCTATAGTTCCCTTGAAATAATTTATAATAGATATCATGTAATGGTTAATATAGGATATAATGTTTTTAACTAGTTTTATTCTCCCTCCGAAGGATGGGAACTTATTCTTCAAGTGACCAATTTTCCATATTTTAATAAAACTAAAAATCCATTAGTGATAGGTAAATGGTTCAAATATCTTGGGATTATATTCTTATCATTAGGATGTAACGAAAAGGAAAATTCTATTATGGGTATATATATTCTAATGGGATATATTGAATCAATGATGATTATTGATTCAAAAACTCAAGAATAAGGAAGATATAAAATCAATGGAATATAATTTTTTTAAGGTATATTTCTTGAGAAATATTTCACTCAAGAAAAAAAATCATTAAAATAAAAATAAAAAATTTATGGAAAAAAGGAGAGGGATCCTTTTCTTGGTTAGAGGATAAATTCACATAGTCATTGAGACATGCTATATATTATATATGTAGTTCAAAATATATAATCGAACAATTATTTGATGGATAAATGATAATAATATAAATTGAATAAGTTTCATAATATTAATCAACATATATAGATATAGTGAAAAGTTACATCAATACTAGGGAATAGTTCTTGAAATATTTTACTTTCAAAATAAAGAAAGAAAAAGAATAGGGCTATTAAGAACCATGTAGAGAGAATTTTGTGTAAAGAGAAAATGGGAATGGTAGAATTTATATCATTGAATAATTATGAAAATAAATTATGTGATCCTATAGTTGAATACATCATACTTTTTTTCAGGTATATATATAATATCCATGAAGCTCATGAGTGAAGTGGAGTAAGATAATACACTGATTTATAATGCTTTAATATAAACAATATGGGAAACTCTTCTAATAAATGACCTAAATATCAAGGTAATCTACCTCAAAAGAATACAAGGGTGAATGAATGCTCTTATGAAATTAATAATTTGGATGATAATATCCTAATTTTTGTATAGTAACTACATAGATCATAAAATAAAATTTACAAGATAAATTTTTGGATTGTTTGATCTACAAACCCTTTCATATATTATATTTTTACCATGAAAACCAAATCACGCTATGATACATTTAAAAAATGATTCTTCAACTAAATCACCAAGTGAAAATCTTAAGGAAAAAATATATTGTTTTGATTTTATTATGACGCATGGATGTTTTTTAGTTATAAACATTATAATTATACTAATGTTTTGCTTTGTAAAATTTTCTTGGGGTGTACTAGATCTAAAATTATGATTAATAATATTAATACTAAGAGATATTGATTAACATTTATGTGGTGGGGACCAAAATGCTCATTTTTTAGAGGAGAGACTTCATTAACTAATTCATTTCATTAAACTCCTCTATTTGCTAATCTAATTTAAAATATTAGAATATAACATGATAAAATACAATCTACGAAAGAAAATCATGTCCTAAGAATTGAATATGTGTCAATTGTATAATATTAAATTGATGAATTACATAATTAATTATCAATATATTATCAATTTGAACTTATACCTAATGAAAACCCCATATCTAAACCACTCTACAGATTCTCTATAATGAAATTAATGGAATTAAATAAATATATAAAATATTTTTATAATAAGGGCTTAATACACACTAGTGTCTCGCCTTAGGTAGAACTCAACCTTTTTATAAATAAGTAGGATAAAAAAATGAGGTTGTGAAAAAATTATTATAAAATCAATGTCATTACTATTAAAATTATGTATCCTCTTCCTTTATTAAAGATATATTTGATCAATATCAATATGATCTATGCCTCTATAAGATTATTATTCATTTTTATTTTCATGAATTCAATATTAAGAAGGAACATTTAACAAATTTGTATTTTTATAGAATTAATATGCATTCTGAGTTTATAATAATATGTTTTGGATGATAAAATTCAGGTTCAGTGTTTATGAATTTTATGAAAATTATATTCATGATTTATATTATTAAATTTTTATGGTATTTATTGATGATATCATGATATACAATAAGATTTAGGAAGAATTTTAGAACTATTTATAAATTGTTTTTAATACCCTATAATAAAATAATTTATATATGTTATTTAGTAAGTTTAAAATTTAGATTTATAAAGCTTCTTTTCATGTCTATATTTTCTCCATGGATATAATATTTATTGATCCTCAAAATCCAACTTGGTTGGAGAATGGATAAAACCACCATATATGATTGAGATATATAATTTAATTGGATTATATAGTAACTATTATAAATTTGTTTAAAATTTTACCTCATTATCTAACATTTCAAACATGTTAACACATAAAAGGGTCAAATGAATATAGCTAAAGGAATGTATAGATTTTTTTTGGAACTATATTAGATATTAATCAATAAACTAGTATTAAATGTATTCATAGGAAATAAATGATTCATTATATATCATAATGAATAAAACAAATGAATATTGAGTATCATTATATAAAATGATAGAGTTTTTTCCTATTCGTCATGGAAAATAATTACACACAAGAAAAATTAACCATCATATCTCCAAGAATAAGTGATCATAATCATGTACTTAAATAAATGAACAGACCAACTTTATAGTAAAAGGAATGAAATATATATGTATTATATAAGTTTTAATTATATATTAACATAGAAATATCATAACATGAGAAAACATTTTTAGACAGAACTACTCAAGGACTATGAGTTTGAAATACACATCCACCATGGGAAGGAAAAAAGGTTGCAGATGAATTGGATAATAAGAACTGTATTCATTCCATTATGAGGGAACATAGTGATTTATTATTAATGTATTTATAATGGTTTTACATGAAAATTATTAGTGAATGGGAAATGTAACTCATTTTCCATTAAATTATGCTACCATATTTATTGGGAATAAAATAATTTCCCAAAAAGATGACTGAATCTACGAAATATTATAAAAAGTATTGAAATAGTACATTGGTATAATTAATTTGTGAAAATAGAGTGTAAAAGTTCAGAGTATGTGTAAACCTAGAATATGTGATGAAGAAGAAATTTTTTGATGAATATGTAGCTGAAATATTTTTTGTATACCTTTGTATCACCATGATATATAATAATTTATGATGAGATTTCTGGATGGATAACATAAAACCGTAATTTTCTAACTAGTTTTCGATATACCAAGTATACCAATAAGTAAAGTCTGAGAGTTAATTCAAAAAAGGTAAGATGAAACTTTTCCCTATACCATTATGTAAGAAGGTTAATATCACAATGAAATTTTAAATTAGAATACCTAAAATATCCAACAGGGATATTATAATATGTATTTCCACATATCTTTATACAAAGTCTATATATTTCCTATAAATAAGAGATGATACCCCCCCTAAGAAACTTAAGAAAAATTATATTAATGAGTTTTTTAGGTTTTTGTATTCAAATTTAACAATTATATCTAATTATATCCCTCATTTAACATCAAAATTTTAGAGTTGACTTAAATGGGATTTGAATATTAAGATACAATTGAGCACTAATTATCATCCTTAAAAAACATGGTAATCTAGAAGAACTATATAAACAATAGAGGATGATGTTCCCGAGAATGGATTGTATTTATTTTCAATAGGTTAAGTTTTTTTGTTTAGAGGAAAAGTTTTTAATATATGTTTTGAAATGTGAAGTGGTTACGGTTAGAGTATTGTTAAGGATTCATTCCTATAGTACTCTCACAAGGAAGGGTTAACATTGGATTACATGCTTGGTAAAGCAACCAATATTATTATCTAGGTTTAATATAGTAGTATGGTAAAATATATTTCATAGATTAATGATAAATAATATATTTAAATATGATAATTATTTAACTAATATAAATTTAAAATACATGTTTTATGATATAAAATTTTTGTTTGAAACATTTCATGGAATTAGAGGAAGATTTATTGAGGGTAGATTTAATAAACAATCTAAAAGAAAAATAATCTAGCTGGATGAAGTAGAGAAACCATACCCATAGTGATGAATGTGAAATTTTATGTATCAGGAAATGAAGAATATTTAGATTATGTTTTGATGTGCTTGTGATTGATTGACAAGGCATTAGAATGAGGTGAGGGGGTAATGAAAATGTTTGAGTGAAAGCTAAAAACCACTGGCTTGAGATGAAGGTCTACATAATCATGTGGGATGAATCCATAAGGATGACAGAATAAAGATGATAAGTCCATATGGTTCATTCATAATTATTCATAAATATGATAAGAATATAAGGATCATTTACAATGAGACATAGGATGATACCATAATAATCACTCGTCTTTATGAACTGGTTGCTGAAAATCTGTTGAGTTGTAAGGATGGCCCCACAAGGATCATTTACCCTTACATGAATATTGAAAATTATAGACCTATTAAGTATCATTTATACTTATGTGATGTTGAGACTATAATTATCATTTATCCTTCTATGAATGTTGAGAATTATAGAATTATGTTTTACTAGAGAATTTTGATTTTTAAATCAAATGATGCTTTACTTGATATTTATGGATTCCATATCTTGATCCTTCAAGTAGATTATGATCCAGGAATAGATTTAATGAAGACATTATTATGGGGATACTATATGTTGAGATGAGTTTCATTACCATAAAAGTATCTTCCACATAAACCTTCCATACATGTGTAAAATTCAAACTGAAATAAAAGTGTAGATTGTTCATAAAAAGAAGATGGAAATCTATAGAGTCATTGGGAATTCAATTAAAATAATTGAAAAGTTGTTTTAAAATATATTTTCAAGTGGAATTAAAACTGTATATATCATAAATATTTGAATAAGTATATTTTCTTTCATCTAATACTAAAGGAGTTTATATATCTCGATTATGCAAAATAATATTCGTGATATTATTTTTTGAATATATATGTGTAAGAAAAAGGGGAATTGTCAATTTACATTCAGAGATAAACAACTCTATGTGTAAGAATTATGAAACCATGAGAACCTAATAAATAATTATATCAAAGAGAGAAGAAGGATTTAAAAGTCATGATCCAAAAAATGATGAAGAGAACTATGTCACTGAGTATTTAATGTACCAAGGAGAAAATGATCTCATGACGATCTAGAAAGCTGACAAAGCTAGGTCACAATATTTTAAAGAAGGTCTTTTCGTATATACTTGTTTATGTGTACATAGGAAGACTTTATGATCTATTCTGTTCAAGGTTGGATTTTAACATCAAGTGGAATTGGATTAAATTGTTGTAGTAGGATATCATTTCTTATTTGGGGTCATTTTTTAGTGGGTAGTTTCAAGATATAAACTATACTCTAGGCCTCAAGATCTGTATATCAAGGGGGATCTAAGAAAATTAGACTGGTATGGTCCATTGTGTAACCATTTGTGTATATTTTATAGAATTCATGATTGGGAAACAAAACAAATTTGATAAAAAATAGTTCATTCTAGTTGAACCTTGTGAATTACATGTGACATGCTCTCTCTTATTACTAATGAACATAAAGTGAGGCTATGAGAATATATTGAGTGAATAAACACATTAATAATCAAATTAGTTGAATTTAAGAAGATAATTTGTAAGATAAATGACCCTTGAATCACCCCCTCTTAGTTGTCAATCCAGCTAGGGGGATTAGAAATTATATTATGAAAAATTCAGGTTCCCACTAACGATTCAAGAATTTCTTGAGTATGGAGAATCAAAATTCCTTAAACAGCTTATGTGTACCTACTTTCAATTGAAGGAACTACCACATCTAAAAGAATTGAATACTTCCCTACCTTATATTAGTTTTCTTGGAGGAAATATATGAAAAAACTATTGGTTTTAAAATAATTCTTGAGGGTCTTCTATGACATTAATTCAAATGATAAATGAGGAAGTGGAAGAAAGAGAACATTCCTTCTTGATATATCTATTAAAGAAATCCTATATAAAATTTATGGGTCTTCAAATAGCCAATGATATTTTGGATATCTTGAGGATCATTTATGAATGAAGTATCAAAGTCATTTAAGCCAAAATGTTTTATTGGAGGTGTAATTTTTGAGGACATAAATATGGATGATGATGAGTACAATGAATATTTTTAATAATCTAGAATTTATAAAGGAAATTTTTTTCTTGAAATTAATGTGTATTTTATTATATTATATAATATTATATAAATACAACACATAGAGAAACGAACAACACGTTATTTCATTAATGAAATTCATTACATTAGTCAATGAATAAACCCATTAAAATTCAAATTATTGCAAGGCAATTTTTTTTGAAAATATAAAAACTATATTGGGAAAATATGGATCGACCCAACCAACTAGAATCATCCCTCCCCCAAACAACACTATAAAAAAGTAACAAAATATCAGTAAATCAATCAACACTATAGAAAATTGAAATATAAAACCTTGAGAGGAATTAATTTGAATAATTAACGAAGGAATTCAGAGGTATTTATATGAGGTAATGTGACAATTAAAATTATAATGTGGCCATTAGAATAGTAACTTGGCCATTGGGAATAGTAATCCAATAGTTGGGAATAGTAACCTCACTGTCAGAATAGTGATTTCATTTAAAAATAATAAATTTTGTTATAAATAATTATTATTATTATATATTTATGTAAATATAAATATTATAATTCTAAAAAATAAATATAATTATTACAAAATTCAAAGAAAATATACGCACATTTTTAATTAGTTTTATTTTAATGTATTTTAAAAAAAATCTTATTTTTTATTAAAATTGGAAAGTTAATAATGATATAAAATTATTTGGATAAAATGAATATAATTTTAAACATCAAAATTCTATAATTATCCAAGGTTTATTTTTTGGTAGTTTTTTGAAAGGCTTCAATTTTCTAGTGAATAGTAAAAATACAGTCTTCCACATAATTGGGGTATCTTAAATTACATCATTCATGATATAATAATGAACTAAAAATTTATAGAACTTTTGGTTCTTAAAAATATATTTTATTTCATGAATTATAAATTAAAATATAATAAAATAAATTTTCAAACCAAAAAATTATTTTCCTAAACCTGAAGTCCAAAGTGTTCCCTTAAAATAACAATTTTTTCTTTTTTTCAATTTCTTCTTTAATAAAATAAGTGAATTATAATTATAAAGTATTTTAAAGTCTTAAAACCATTCTATTATGTTTGTATATGATTTATATTTTCAAAACATCAATATTACAAGTTTTACCTTTGATATGATCTTTTATATTTTGTTCTAAAATACCCCTCTCCTCTAGTATAAATAACCCGTCTCCCTCCCCTTGGAAAACTAATCCTCCCTCACTTTCCAAAGAAAAATATATTAAAATATCCCACCTATCAAGACCCTTAAAATACCTAGGTACATTTCGAAGTAAACAAACTCCAAACATCAAGGGGATTTTAGTATCGTACAAGAGAAGCTACACTGAGGAAAGAGTAAGTTTCTATCAACACTTCTATTTTTTTTATTCAATTTATTTTTCCCAATTACATTAAAAACATATTATAAGATTAATTAATTTTAACTTGAATTTAATGATTTTTACCTACTATAAGTATCATAATTATGACATATATAAATTTCAATCTTCTTATTCTTTCTCTTTTAATAATGTCTCATCAACGGTCGGTTAATCATGAACAGGGACATTGCCAATACTTTAACTATCAACAAACCTATTCTTTAAAAAAAATATTATTTATGATATAAGAAAGTATATTTATATGTTTTTAATCTTCTATAATTAATTTTACTAATATATTAATGACCTAGAAAAAAAATATAGACATTGAAACAAAATAATAATATTTAATGAAAACATGATATCAAAAAATGAAATTTAAAAAAGGGTGATATAAATTATTATAAAATAATTATAGTTTTTAAATAGTGAAAAAAAGAACATAATTTACTTTTGGAACTATGTTTTATCAATCCTAACTTTCTTATTCATGACGTAAAAAAACAATGAAATAAAGAGAGATTTAAGGTAAGGGGATTCTCGAACCCAACTCATTTTCTTTGGGTTATCCTTATTCTATGACATTTTTAGTGTGGATAATATAATAATATTCCAAAAATATCATTTAACTATTAATACATTTTATTTTCTAATATATACATGTTTCCACCTTGATTTTTAATCCAAATACAAATATTTTCCCAAAAGACTTTTCCTTCCAAAACACATATTGTACTCCTCTTGAGTGGTTTCTTATTTACTCAATAATAATGATGTTTATACCAAATATATTTTACCTTATTCATTTTAGAACCTTAATTTTATTCATTAAATTATTCTTTATGAAATATTTAAGACACATATTCTTTTACGTGGTTTATTTCATGACTATGATTGTGATATGTTTTATGTCTCATGCCTGATTATGTAAATATTATGACGTGAAGGGTTGGCCTGGAATTTTATTACCCTTTAGTGAATTGTTAAATGTAAGGAATCTCATGAGATAATGTGTAATATTCATGAACATTATGCTATATTTTTTCACAATTATAATCTTATTAATATTCATATATGTTATGAATGAACATGATGCTATATTTGTTCACAACTATGTGTGTTATTTGACCACTATGACAGGATTTTTCATTTTTATGTATTTCCAAATTCCCTACCTTTATCAAATTTTTTTATCATTATATTGATGATGATCTTATTCCTATGATATGATGATTATGAGTATTCACACCCATGTAATATTGATTCAGGTGCCTTATTCATCCTCATACTAGGATTTCAGGCCACCCCTTTCTTTGAGGTATATCCTCGTGATACTATATGTACTAAGTAGAACCTAATATTTTAAAAGGATATATAATAAGTTTTTAAATAAATGTTTATGAATTATTATGTATAAGTGATTTATGGCCCAATTTTTCCAAGATACTAAAACTATTTATCCTTTAATGTATAACTATTATGTTGTTTAACTTCAAAATTATGTAAAAGTCATATAAGAAAAAGTAGGGTTGCTATAGATGGTATCAGTGGTATGGTTAATTTAATTTGGGAATTATTATTAGTGAATATTAGTAACAACACTTAGTTTAAGTATAATTATATGTAAACGCCCAATAATCTTTGTTTTACAAAAATTTTAAACATAGAAATCCCATAAGATATGCCTTTCTTGTTAATTGCATAAAAGAATAAATTATTTATGATTTTTTGAATTATGTTTTGTTAAAAAAAATATATTCTAAAAATGGTTTGAACTAGGAGAACCCAGGCTAGCAACCCATGTGAGGGAAAATGTAATTATTTCCCAAATGACATCCCCAATACAATAGTATATGGAGTTAAAAAATTCATGGTGATGCTTACATGTTTCTCTAGGGCTATGAATAATAAATCAAACAATGTGAAGCATCCACCTTCAGCCAATAAGTGTTAAATATCCATTTAGTCCTTTATATGGAAATGAAAACCAAAGTTTAATGGATCATTTTGATCCACTTGTCATGGAATAGTGGGATAACTCAATAGGGATAATCTTTTCTATGATCCATTATTATGATAAGGATAATGTTACTCTAAACATTGATTGTTTAGATGGAGAGGCTGATTATTGGTGGGTGTTGATAAAGAACCCCAAGTAGAAGGATGAAATGGAAGATATGGAGTGGGAAAACATTAATAGAATATTTTTTAACAAGTATTTTCCTAAAACTCTTCAAAAAAATATGGAGAGAGAATTCATAGAGTTGATGAAAAAGGAAGGTGAATTTTTCACAGATTATGAGGAAAATTGAAAAGCTTGAAATATATTCCTCATTTTTTGTTATCAACAATGATAAAAAATATATATAGATTATTCAGTTATTTAAAACCACACTATTAAAATGCTCTAGTTATCTGATATTTTAGGAGTTATGAAGAGGTTTTTTGATGTTCTCTAAAAGTAGATATGTAGTTTTGACAATGGTCTCATGGTTAAGGAGATAATAAATTAAAGATATAGTTTCAAGTTAGTGGATCAAATGAAAAAGGTGTAAATAAGGTCCAACCACCTATGTGTAAAAAAATATGTAAAAAATCATTATTGGAATTACCTCAAGGGGATAGGGAAATTCTTTAAATATGATAGAGATGTCCACCAAGATCAGGGATGTTTAAGAGACATGAAGAAGTCGACCAATATATTGGAGGAAAGTAAGGACCCTCCAAATGCACCACACATGGTTTAATGCTTTAACTGGTGGGATAAATGGTACGATGCAAGCTAGTGAAATTAACCATAGGTCCTTACAGCTAATCATCATTAGTAACCACCAAATTCAAGGGAGTATGGTAATTATTATTCCATCACTACTGCTGAATTGGAGTGTGAAAATGAGGTTTTATAAGTTACACTTCCTCTTCCCTCAATAATGGAAAAGGGTTTTATTTGATTCTAGTACTACGCATTCCTTAGTATCCTAAATGTTTTCTAGAAGTAAGAAATCAGTTCTTGATATGTTGAAGTACAGATATCTATAAAAACACATCATGGAATGATCCTTACAACCTATGTGTTGGACTCTTTTCCTATTATCATATGTGGGAATATTTTTCTAGTGAATCACCTAATCCTAACATTGGTGGAATTCAATGCTATATCAGGCATGGATTGTCTCTCATTATATAGAGAACACATAAACTATCAGGAAAAGGAAATCTCTTTCTATATGGTAATTTATAAAATTCTCCTCTAAAAATGAAAGTAAGATCATCAATATCATCTGTAAAATCACTTGATAGTGTGGGTTATGAAACCCTATCAAGAAGAATACCTTGACCAAATGGCTGAGTCAAAGGAAGGTATTAACCAAGAGGAAATTCCCATTGTTATGGAATACACTAATATATTTTTGAAATAGTTACCCTGAATTTCCCTATCGTGTGAGATAGATTTCAAAATAGAGCACATACCTGAAGCCACTCCAATATCCAAATTCCCCTATAAGATGGCCCTTACTAAACTAGAGGAGTTAAAGAAGAAGCTATAAGAGTATTTAGAAAAATGTTTCATACACCCTAGTGCATTACCTTGGGGTGGGGCCATCTTATTTATTAAGAATATAGATATATCAATACATACATTTATTGATTATCAGGAGATCAAAAATATCACCATAAAGAACAAGTATCATTTACCAAGGATTGATGACTTGTTTGATTAACTATGAGGATATATATACTTCTCCAGGGTTGATGTTTATTTTGGGATATTATCAGATGAAGGTGAAGAAATAATATATTACTAAGACTACTTTCTAGATAAGGTATGATCACTATGAGTTCATAGAAATTCCCTTAATACTTTCTAATTCCCATATAATATTTATGTATTTGATGAATGGAGTCATTAGATATAGCCTCAAAAAAATGGAAATATTTACCAATGATGTTCTCATTAACTCTAAGAGGAATGAAGAATAAGAAAAGAATCTATAGATTTTCTTTGGCGACATTAAGAAGTAAATGTATTCTAAGTTCAAAAAGTATGACTTTTGTATGTATCAGGACACTTTCTTGGGGAACATGATCATAAGAGAAGGAATTTCTATATACCCTTCAAAGACAAAGGCAGTTGAGGAATGTCCTAGACCCACTAGTGTCAAATAAATTCATAATTTTCGTGTCTTAATGGTACTACTTATGTTTTTTGAGACATTTCTCCTGATTATCTAGACCGATAGCTAAGTTAACATAGAAATTGGTAAATTTTTTATGGATATAAGAATGTGAGGATAGTTTTAAGGATATCAATAGGAGGATAATAATTGTGATTGTACTCACACTACCAATAAGTGGAGAAGGTTTTTTTATATACAGTGATGATTTAAAGAAAGTCTTGGGTAGTGTACTCATATAGAATGAAAAAGTGATAACCTCTTCCTTATGATAGTTAAATACCCAAGATTAAAACTACCCAACTCATGTTCTAGAGTTAGCCGCTATTATCTTTGCCTTGAAAATATAGAGACACTATCTCTATGGAGAGAAGTGCGAAATATATATTTCTCATAAGATTCTAAAGTATATATTCAAAAAGAAGGATTATAAAATGCATCAAATAAGATTCTTAGAGTTAATCAATGACTATTATTTCTTTATTCACTACCATCCAAGAAAGGTGAAAAAGGTAATTGATTCTCTTTGTAGAAAATAACCTACTACTTTATCAATGATGCAAGTTGAGAAAGACCCTATCTTCATGTATATTCAAAGGATGTATCAATAAATCTTTATTATAGGAAATAAATCCTACCTTTTCTCACTAATTTCCCAACCATATATCTAATATAATATCAAAGATGCATAAAGGGGTGATCTAGAGCTAGAAAAGAAGGCGAAAGAAGTAAACGAATGGAAGATTCATGAGTTCCACATTGATGATGATGATGATGATGTAATTCATTACGGGACTAGGATTTTTGTGAATTCATCACCTAAGATCAAGAATGATCTATTGGATAATGAACAAAGATCATATTTCTTTATCCATTATGAGATTACCAAGATATATAACAGTCTTTGAGAGAACATCTAGTGGGACAACATGAAGAAAAATATTACATAGTATATCTCAAGGAGCTTAGTATGTCAAGAATTTAAATAAAAGTGATATAAGTCCAAGGGGATGATGAAACCATTTTCAATACCAATGTGGAAATGGGATAATGTCACCATGGACTTGTTCACAGGTCTCCCAAAGACATCAAAAGGAAACAATGTGATATGGGTTTTGATGGATCTACTAACCTATAAAATCACATAACATCTATTATAGAATATTTATCACTAGAAAAACGTTCTAGGATATTCATCAAGGAAGTGGTGAGGCAGTATGGGGTTATACATTTGATCATCTTAAATCATGATCCAAGTTTCACCTCAAAATTCTAGAGAAGCCTTCAACATGGTTGGAATAATGAATTGAATTATAGTATACCCTATCACCACAAAACTTATGTCCAATCTAAAGGACTATTTAGACACTTGAGGACTTACTAAGATCTTACTCAATGTAATTAAAAGGTGGATAGGATCAATATCTCTCATTAGTTCAGTTCGCATACAATATCCTCCACTCAAGAATTCAAATGGCTTCATATGAAGCTCTATATGGGAAGGATTTAGAATCCCAACATGATGGGATAGTTGGGGAACAAAATATACTTGGGCCTAATATTTTTCAAGAGATGATAGAGAAGGTTCAAGCCATCTAATAACATATAAAATATGCTTAGAGTTGGAAAAATATCAATGTTGAAAAGTGTCCAAGGGACACAAATTTTGAAGTTAGAGAAAAGTTTTTCCTTCCAATATCACTATAGAAGAGAGTATTGCATTTTGAACAGAAGGTGAAGCATTTTCCTAGGTACATTTCCCATTTTAGATCCTTGATCCCATCGGATTAGTATCGTATTGACTTGACCTTACACCAAATATGGCTCAAGTTCATTATGTGTTCAACGTATCACTATTGGGGAAGTTCATACCTGATCCCTCACATGTACTAAGTCTGTAGTGGTACAACTTGAGAATGACCACTCATATGAGGAAAAATTTGTGATGATCTTGGACCATACAGACAAGGTTATATGCTATAAGAAAACTCACCTTGTTAAAGTGTTATGGAAAAACAATATGTATGAAGAGGCGACATCGGAACTATAGGAAACAATGAAACATAAGAACCTATAACTATTCCCAACCAATAATATTAGTTCAAATTTCAAGGAAAAAAATTCTAAAGGAGGAAAGAATTTAACAAACCAAAGTTTATAAATTATATTTGTTTCTTGAAATGAATGTGTATTGTATAATATTATACAATATTAAACACATATAACACATAGAGAATCAAATAACACGTTATTTAATTAATGAAAATCGTTACATTAGTCAATGAATAAACCCATTAAAATGCCAATTATTAAAAGGGGAAAAAATAGAAAATATAAAAGCAATAATGGGAAAATATGGATAGCCCCAATATGCAATAATCATTCATCATGTAAACAAAACAATAGAAAAAGAAAAAAAATATTAGTAAATTAATCAACATTATAAAAAATGGGAATATAGAACAATGATAATAATTGTGTTGAATATTTAATAAAAGAATTTATAGGCATTTTTAAGTTGTAAAATGACCTTTGTAATAGTAATGTGACCATTAGAATAGTAACTTGGCCGTTGAGAATAGTAACCTGACCGTTAAGAATATTAACCAGACCATCGGAATAGTAATTTTATGTCAAAATAATATATTGTGATATAAATAATATTTATCATGTTTAATTCAATTCAATTTAAATATTATAATGATAAAAATAAATATCAGGATTAAAAACTCAAAGAAAATATAATCACGTTTTTAATCAACTTCATTTCCAAATATTTCAAAAAAAATCAAAAAATTTATATTAAAATTTAAAATTTACCTATGTTATAAATTGTTTTGGTTAAAATGAATATCATTTTTTAAATAATCATATCAAAAGTTCCTAAAGTTATCTTTTTCTGATTTTCTGAAATACTCCAATTTTAAAGTGAATAGTAAAAATCTAGTTTTCCACATGACTGGTGTATCATAAATTAAATAATTCATGATAAAATAATGACATTTTAATATCTATAACTTTAGGTTTGAAAAAAATATATATAATTTCATAAATAAGTAATTAAAATAAAATAAAATAAATTTTCAAACTAGAAAATCATTTTGCAAAACCTAATGTCAAAAGTAATCCCTTAAAATAAAAATTTTCCCTTTTTCCAATTTACTTTTTAATAAATTAATTTAATTCTAATTATAAAGGGTTTTAAAGTCTTAAAAACAATATATTTTATTAAAATATGATTTATATTGTCAAAAAATCACTATTTCTAGTTTTACTATTGATATAATATTTTATATTTTATTATAAAAATACATATCTCCTCAAGTATAAATAACCCATCACCCTCCCCTTGAAAAACCACTCCACCATCACTTGAAAAATAAAAATATTTTCCAACATCCTCCCTCTCAATCCTCTTATAATATATAGGGCCTCTCTAGAGTAAAAAACTCAAAACATCATGGGAGTTTTATTGCCGTACAAGAGAAGCCACACCAAGGAAAGAGTGTGTTTATATCAACTCTTATCTTTTTTATTATCTTTCTTGTTCTCCATTACCTTCAAAAATAATATTATAAAATTAATTAAGTAGACTATTATCTTTATATTAATTATTTTAACCTACTGGAAGTATCATAATTATTACATATATAAATGTCAAATTTCTCATTCTTATTCTTTCGACAATGTCTCGTAAATGGTTATTTGATTTCCAACAATGACATTTCTAATACTTATATTATAACCAAACCTATGGTTGGTTATAATAAAATATTTCTTATATATAACAGTATAATTTTTTTTAATATTTTTGAATTAATTTTACTAATTTATAAATTAACTCGATCAAAAATAGTGACCCTAAAATAAAACCGGAAACCTTAATAAAAACATTATTTAAAAACAATTAACATTTAAAAAAGAGCATTATAAATTATAATCCAGTAATTATAAGGGATAAATAGTTAAAAAATTAACATAATTCACTTCGTGAAATATGTTTTAATAATCTTATGTTTATTATTCTATAGGTGGAAAACCAACAAAATAAAGAGGGATTCAAGATAAGGGGATTCTCGAACCCAAATCATTTTCTTTAGGTTATCCCTCTATCAATACATATTCACTATGGATCATCCTATAATATTCCATAAATATAATTTCAGTATTATTCCATTTTATTTTCAAGTATATAAAATTTTCCACCTTGATTTTTGAGCCAAATAAATATATTTTCCAAAAATATGTTTATTTCCAAAACACATCTTTTACTCTTATTGAGTTGTTTCTTATTCAATAAATAATGATGATGTCTCTACCAAATATATTTTCCCTTATTCATTTCATAATCCCAATTTTATTAATGAAATAACATTTTATAAAATATTTAAAAAAACCCATTCCATTTCATGGGATATTTTATGACTATGATTATGATATCTCTTATGTGGCACACATGATTATAAAAATATTATGATGTGACAGGTGGGATGAGAATTATATAGCCCTCTAATAAATTTTTTAGTGTGATGAATTTCAATAGATAATGTGTATTATGTGTGAGCATGATGCTATATTTTTTCATAACTATGATTTTATTATTTTGAACATATGTTATGTGTGAACATGATGCTAGATTTTTTCATAGGTATTTGTCACATTTGATGACTATGACATGATATTTTATTTTTATTCATTTCCAAATTCCATGACTTTGTAAAAAAAAATCTCATGATTCTTATGATGATTTTATTTTTATGATTTGATGATTATGATAATGCTCACCCATGTTCTATTGATTCATGTCCCTTATTCATCCTCTTACTGGGATTTTAGATCACACCTTTTATTATGTATATCCTTATGTGACTACATGTACTAAGGATAACCTGATATTTCAGAAGTATAAACAATAAGTATTTAAAAATTTTATTTTATCTATTATTTATAAGTGATGTATAGTCTTTTTTTCCCATGATAAAAAATTTTTGATTCTTGAATGTATATCAATTTTATTGTTTATCTTAAAAATTATATAATAGTCATGTAAGAAATATTAGGGCCAATATAATACTAACTCACAAGTATCAATGATATTGTGAATAATATGTTGGGTTTTGGGGGGAAAGTTTGGCGATTCTTCCATTTTCAAAAAGATAATGAAAAATTTCACAATTAAATCTGATCCTATGATTTCATCCTTAGAATATAGGGAATATTTTACATTGGATGAGATCTAAAACATTCTCGTTGATTATGAAATGAGAAAGGCTCCATCTTTCAATAAGAAAAAAGAATATAAGATGGATTTTGAGGCTATTATAAAAGGAAGTAGAAATGAAGAGGAATTTGTAGAATTAGGTGAATTTAGTAATTATTAGGATGATAAAGTAATTAACAAAATTATCTCTTTTCTATAAAAGATATTGAAGAAGGGAAATATGAATGAAAAGATATAGTAACCACCAAGGTGTTATAACTATAATAAAATTGGTTATTTTCGCAAGGAGTATGAAAAGAATAAGGTTTTTAAATATGAGTCTAGTGAGGATGATATAAAATCCTAGAAATTGAAAATAGAAAAATTTTGAAATGGTATTTCAAAAGTAAGAATAAAAAAATTATAGGAAATAAAAAAATTAAAATTCATTATCTAGTAGTCAATCAGATGATGAATAAAAGTTTTCAGCTCATGTGAATTAGGTTTTTATACCTTGTGTGGTGGTGAGGATGAATAAGGGACATATATTTAGTGGAAACTTTAAGGTTAATTGGAATATTTTCTTGATTAGAAAATGTATCCCAAGAAAAAAAAGAGAAAGCTAATAAATGGGAATAATGAGACTACTAAAGTGAAGTATGAACTGGTTAAAAAGGAATCAGCTTATATTTTTGAGATCAAGACAAAAAAAATTAATATTAATAATTAATTAAATATGGAATGAGATCTTAAAGGGAAGTTAGATAGAAATGGAGATGACCTAGCCAAGTCATGATATATTTTTCATAGTATTCAAAATGAATAAAATAAGATAGTATAGACTTATAAAAATATTTTAAGGTTAAATGATAATATTATAATGTAGGTTAAATGAAGGGTTACAGTATTCGATAAATATCTACACCTAACATGTCTTAGAATAAATCTTTTATATCAAATAGTGAAGGTGATAAAAATGAGTCTGAATCTATTTGAACCAAGAATAAAAATTATAGACCCTATTTTATATAAATGGAGAGAGTAATATATCAAGGAGACTATTTCCCTATAGGTTAATAAAGTCTCAAGTTTTATTAATATATCACCAACAAAATTCTAGATAGATTTGATATGAATATTAATGATTAAAGTTAAATGAATTTTTCTAGTATTGTTGGAGGTTTGTAAACAATGACCAGACTTGAAGAAATAATTCTCATTTACCTAGGAATATATATGAAGGAATGGGGGGTTATACTATGAAAGAAAAAATGAAAAGCCTCAAAAATGGATAAAGATATAACTCTCACTGAATGGTGGAGAAAAATATGTTCAAAATAAGTTATGTGGGATGATCACTCCCCAATATATATTATTTTTCTTTATTATCAATAAAGGAGAGAGAAAATATCACCCATATTAACATGATAAGCATATGGTGGTATTGGAAACAAATCCCAATGATGATATTGATATTCCCATGAACTGATTCTATTTTTTTCAATAGGTGTAGCCGCTATAGTTAGAAGGAAATATAGTCAATGTGTATTTTTTAAAGGGAAGTTGTGATACTTATAGTATTTTTATGGATTTATCTATGTAGGACTCAAAAGGGTAAGTTGTAATTGAATGCGATGATTGATAAAACTACCAATATTATTCTCTATTTTTTATGTTTCAACATGGAAATATATCTTAGAAATAATCAAGAAAATGTAGTAATTTAAATATGATGATTATAAAACTGATCAAAATTTCCAAGAGGGGTGATTATGATATAGAAGTTTTTCATAAAGCTTTTGATCGATGTAGGGAGAAATTATCTCAATGTGATATTGAATGAACAAGATAAAAAGGAAATAAAAATGTTTAAATAATGTTGTTAGGTGTTAATGAGTGATTTAGAAGGTCTCAAAATGTGGTGAAGAGGTATTTAGAATATTTTACTAAAATGTGGATAGTTTAAGATTGAGTTTAAGGCCATCATATGATTGTATGATATGGTTTTAAGGATGAAGTTTTAAAGTTATTGGATCATAAGGGTCATTAATCCAAACACATAAAGGTAAGTAGACCATAAAGATCATTTACATTGAGATGTAAGATTGATACTATAGGGATCATTAATCCTTACAAACTAGTTGTTTAAATATGATGATTCAATAGCATTACACTGTAAGGATTATTTTTCATTTTATGGATATTTAAAATTTGAGACTCTTGTATGTATCACTTATCCTTATGTGATTTTGAGACCATAAGGATCATTTAACCTTACATGAATATTGAGAATTACATAATTATATTTGTCTATAGAATTTTGAAACCTAAATCATAAGATACATAAACTGAAATTCATAGATTTCAATATCTTGATCCCTTTAGAGTATTTTGATCCAATAAGATAATGAATAAATATTAATTAATGTAAATAAAAGGTAATGATATGTGTTTCATGACCACAAGAGGAGATAAGACGTAAGAGTTCCATGCATGTTGAGAATTCAAATAGAAGTAAAATTATATAATATATGAAATACGAAGTAGTAAATATCCAGAGTCTTTCTAAACTCAAAATAAAAACATGGGTAGGGTTTATGAATGATATTTTAAGGTTAATTGAAACAATAAATACATTCCTAATTTGAATGAGAGGATTACCTATCAACTGGGACTAAATGAGTTTCTATATTTTATACATGGAGAATAAAATCTATGATATGATTTTGTGAATATATATATATATTTGGAGGAGAAATAATAAAGAATTATGTACAAGGATATTTCATGAATAATTTTTTTGAGAATTTTGAAATATTGAGAACCTGATACATCACTATATTAAAGTGAAAAGAATTATTTTTATATTGGGAGCCAATGAAGGAGGAAGAGACATATGTTCTTGAGTATTAAAAGTTACGAGGATAGTTGTATCATGTGATGGTCTATAAAGATGAGAAATATGGTTGACCATGATCTGATAAAGACCTATCCATACTAACATGTAGAATTCTACACTGGAGATTTGTTGATCCGGTCTATTTGTTGATGGAGATTTACATTAGGTGGTGTATGGGTATCTTTAATTAGGAGGATATCATTCCTTATTTCGGATCATAATTATAGTGGAATGTATGAATATGTAGACTCTCATATAGGACTCAGAAGATGGAGATAAATGGAAATATAAGCTGATTGGACTTGGAAATTTCATGGTGTAACCACTTGTACATATATTGGATAATTCTTGATTTGACAAACTAACTAATCATGACAAGTAGTATGCCTTTCTGGATGAACATTGTAATTCCAATTTAATATTTGTTCTTTTATTACTTCAAAATATGGGGTGAGACTGTGAGAATATATTTAATGTATTATAAACTTAATAGGTCTAAGTGGTTGCATTAATAAAGACAATTAAAAAAGGAAGACCCCCGATTCACCCACATCTTTGTAGTCAATCTCACATAAGTAATCATAGAGTACATATTTTTGGTCATGACTATTTTACTTCAAGGAATATTAGGACTAGTATCTACTTTTGTAATAATGAAAATACAATAATAGATTTCACCCCAATATAAAAACGAAATCTTATAGATATTTTTAAAGGACAATATTGTGTATTCTCACATGTTGTATTGAAGTTTGGAAAAAGATGCTTATTGGTCATTAACTATTTGAGGGGATGATTAAGAAAATACAAGCCATCCAATATAATATCATTATATCTAAAAATGGAAAAATATATATTTAGATAATTAAAGTATGGATATAAAATTTCACCTAGGGTCCATGGAACAACCGACAAGCTAGAGCTTGTGCAGGGTAAATAGTAAGTTGAGTGTTCCACCCTATCCAAAAAATAATTGTCCAGGGGATTATAACTATCACCAAGAAGGTATAACACATAAAGGAAAACTTATATTATAATAAAGTGGAAAATAAATTAAAATCAAATGGATAATATAACTAATAACCACCACCACTAGATAAATGATTTAATTTTATTATAATATAAATGATTCCTCAACCAATAATTTCAATACAAAATTGAAAAAATACCATAATAAAAAACATCACATTAGATAAAGTCCTTGAGTATGATAGATCAAAAAATTTAAAATAACTTCTTTCTTTAAGGAATCATGGATCGATCTCCAACTACAATCTTCATCACCATAAATTATTGAACTTCACTATGCACTAATACTACCAGCTCAACCATCTTTACATCCCCTAAAGTCACCTCTTAACTATGCATATTTTGTATAAACACAACATTTTTGGGTAGATATTCTATATAGTGGTGAGTATAAACATACCTAGTAGAAACAATTTAAAAATATAAGGGATAAATAAAACAATAAGTCATATTAAAATAGAAGTAGTAATTATTATGCTCAAAGGTTAATAAAACCAATGATAATAAGAGAATACCAGTTTTCAAAGCATAGGGAATTGAAGGATCATATGTTTCAAAAAATAAGATATACTTAGAATACCAAGAGTCATATAAAACCCAAAACTGAATTATTAGTTGTATGTTATATTTATATATAAACCAAACATTCCTAAAAAGTCATATGACTCATTATACCCATATAAAAACAATTAAAACTACCCAAAATTCATTCATGCATTCCACCTCTTTGGAAATATAGTTGGGGACCCACAAATATCCTTGGTGGGATTGTATGTTAAGAGAGTACCTACCCATATGGATACCCACGTCTTTTTATGTGGAGGATTCGATCAAGGAAGCTTTGAATATAATGTGCGAACAAACCACACCCTATCTCATGTAGGATTAATTACTTATATAGATAGAGTACCTGCAAACCATCTCGTGGGGGGGGGAATTTCAATAGTAGTGTGGGTGACCTACACCTCATTGGGATCATGAGACTACCAACCCCAAGCCCTAACTACTCAATATAGAGGACCTGAACCCTAGAATGACTTTGGAGTACCAAAAATACGATTATTATAGGGTACTTGCACTTTGTTATTATAAATATAATTAGGGGAGTACAGACCTTGTGCCCACTGGAAATGTCTCACTAAAACCTTTCTATTTACTTTATGGAGAAAATATTATTTAACAGCCCAAGAAACAATATAAATATTATATATTGAATAGTAAGACTGTACCATGTCACTATACACACAAAATTTATTACAATTGAATATTTAATTATCTAATAAATTCACCCTAGTGAGAAGAAGCAGAAAACACAAACGGTCATATAGTTAATAACATGTTCAGTACTAGATATGGTGGGTGATACTTCGATATAGGTTGAGCATGTACCACCATTATACTTCTATTTGGGGTAAACCTATATAGTGAATATTAGTAAGTTATACATCGTATGAGACTCAGGAGTCACTTAAGTTTATACCACCAATAACATAAGTCTTGTGGTCCCAAAATAAAAGACATGTCTTGTAATGAACATGTCACGTGGATAATGAGAGATTACCTAATCAGATATACCTCACTTGTTATGTAATGTAGTTTGAACATAGAATTTACTTACAAATTCATTCCATGTACACTAAATGGGGTGGTTAGGAATAAACTATTTGAGGGATATATTCCCTAAATTCCATTATCATAGTGCATGATATTACCAAGTCATATAGAAGCACCCTCATAAATATAAGGCATGTAATATACCTTGTTTTTGGTATATCATAAAGAATTTTATAAGACCCCAGTCCATTGAATATATATCAAATTATATAATTTATAAGTCAACCAAATGATAATTGTGAATATTTATATTAATCTTCAAGATATTATATCATTAATAAAAACATTTCATAATTTGATATTCTGGAAAAATGAATTATCCAAGGGTCAAAAAGATGTAACTAAATTAATTTACATGTAACAAAAAAATGCATGTTCCCATGAAGATATTTCTTAAAGTAAATAAAATGAGGTATAAACCATGATATATGGTTCATTAAATCTTCCTAACCTTGTTATTAATTATTCTTCTCTTTAATGCTCTATTCTTCTCCCTCCTTCACATAATAATATACTAGTATATCATGGATAAAATTAGGATCCTACAAAATTATCTAGTGATTTTTTTTCACCCAGTGGATACATTAAGAAAGAGGTTGTATAAGGGATACCTCATAGTGATCAATTTTAAACTTATAAATGAATATATAAGAAGCTTCATTGTTTGGTGTAACGCATATAGTTTTTTCATTTTAAATTCATATATGGTTTCTAATTTATACATGTTTCACCTTAGGATGTGGTTCTAAATTAATTAATCTACCTTGAATGAGCATTATTCAATAAAAAACCCATTTTTTTACTAGTGTAATTTCATTTTTTTATTCAAAAATCATTTTTGAAAATGCAAAAAATTAATATTGTATTTAAATTATATTCTCTATTGCAAGATACTATTGATATTCGATAATGTGACTTAGTTTACAATATTGTATATCATAATATATGATTGGGACACTCCATAATGTTGTTAAAATACCCCCTATGAACACCTTCTAGGTCTTTAGTTAAGATGAGAGTGTCCCTTAAGGACCATCTCTAACAGGTCTAAAGTTGGAGACTAGCACCACTGGTAGAGAACATACAAATCGAAGGAATTAAGATCATAAATAATAGGAACATATATAAAAGAAAAACAAAAAAACACCATAATGAATAGAATTAAATCAAAATTCACATAATATATGAATTTTATGATGAATAGATAGTCTAACAAATTAAATTAAAAAAATATATATATATAGAAGAACGACTAATCACTACTCCAAGAACTCAGCTAGTAATATCCTACTCAATCTCCAAACTATCTTGAGAAACCTGGAAAATATATTTATATGGATAAGGTTGAAAATAAATGTATACTTAGTAGGATCCTCCTCAATACCTCTCATAAAAATATGGAAAATCATATAAATTATTCAATGAATAAATAATAAGACCAATAAGCACATATTTGGTTATCTATCACCCAACCTCACCAATTGTAACACACCTATATTTTGTGAAATATTTTTTAAAACATAATTTATTCTTTTAGATATTTATATTTATAAAAAACGCCTATTTTATCTTTTTTTACATGCAAAACTGATTTTTTCTTTTTTTACACACAATAATGAGTGTAGTTTGCGTTACATGCAACAATAAGTTAAAACAAAACATAACATACTATTGAAGTATTATTATTTAATACAGAAGTATTAACCTAGTGGTTGGAATGGAGGGTATGATTATGATTAACTAAATTTTTAAAATATGGCTTACCCATGTTTATATAATGAATTATTTGGTGACCAATTAATTATTAATGAAAGAAAAAACCATTTGTATATAAATGAAATCTTTTTTTGAAAAACATTTTCTATACAAAAAAATGTATTTTGCATTAATAAATTAAAAAAATAACTTATGTTGAATGATTTGAATGAAATATATATATTTTATAATCAATAAAATGACTAAAATTAATCATATATGTTTATAAAAAATGAGAATAAATCCAATTTCACACTTAAAACCCGTGTTTTTCTAAAAAGCATTTTTTCACATTTTTTGGTGCACTTATCTAAAAATAGTACTTTAAACCTTTAGAAAATATATTTCAAAAAATAAAAATCATTTTTTAAATAATAATATCAGAATTATATGAGTTATAATTTTGGATAATTTTCTAAAAATATTTTTTTTATGAATAGTGAAAAATTATGAATTTTAATTAAAAACTACCTTTTGTTTAAATAATGTCTAAAGTTAAATTTTATTTAAAATAATTTTTAAAGTAACAATAGTTAAATTATAAATAAATTTACCCAATTTATTTCATTATAAGGATTTTCATATTGAATTTGGATATAAAAACATTTCAAACTTATGAACATTTTCCCATGAAACACAGCTTTCCCATCACGTCTGCAGGATTAATTTTAATTAAAAAAATTTCCACTTATAATAATTGAATTTAAAAAAAAATTGTTCCAGATTTCTAATCATAATTATTTATATTATCTACTAAGAAAATTTTATTGTTTTGGGAAAAAATAATACTGATAATTGAAAAAAATAATTAACATAGTTAAGGTAAAAATGGGTTTACCAGGGGTTAAAATAAAATGATAAGGGTTAAAATTGATTAAATATTGTCTAAAATATATTGGATATAAATATTTAGAAAATAAATTCCCTAATATTCTATAAGAATCTATTTTTTATCCTTTTGTAATGAAAAAAATATGGGTATACCTTTTTCTTTGAAAACATTTCAACTGTGTCCCTCACCTCACTTATAAAAGGCTGCCCCCTATCCTCTCCTACTCGCCCATTAAAACCCTTTGTTTCATCCAATTACTGATCAAAGCACTTCTAAATTTCTATTAAATCGTCCTATAAGGCTTATTTTTGGCAGATATTTACCTAGGAACGCTTTTGGTGTGAACCTAAGGAGGATACTCGAACAAGAGGTAACATTATTCAATGAGCATTTTTATTTTATTTCTTCCTCCACCACCTTCAATTATTATTTAACTATGATGATATAATAACCTTAGTATATTAAATATACTTATATTTTTTTATTTTAATGTAATTACCTAGAATCATCACCACTTTCATCAAATGGTTTATGAAATCATTATTCATGTGTTTGGTGGACTACCGCCTCGCAACCTGATGTCATTCATTTTTCCATTACCAACTCTCGCGGATGGGTATGATGATGGTTATAAAGTATATATATGATATATATAAAATAATTAAATATATTTAGTCATTATATCATATATACCTTTTTAATTTCCATTCCATATAGGATATGATAACATCGCTCGTGTTTACTGTGGACTACCGCCTCATGAAGTGGTGGGATTCATTTTTCACTAACGCTTTACAAGGAAAATAATAAAGATAAATATATGTGATATAAATGAAATAATTATGATTTTAAAGAAATATTTATCATTCTTAAAGGATAATATATCATTTTATTTCTTACCTTTTCACTTAGTGAAAGATTATAACATCATTCGTGTATGTGTGGACTATCGCCTTCATGAAGCGATGTGACTCTCTTTTCATCACCAAACCACATGGATGATATGTATAAGTATATTTAAATAAATAATATGGTATCTATGATATTATTATCATTCTATAAGGATAAAATATTACTTACCACCTTTCTATAATGATCATTGAAAAATGGAAATGTTACATGTGCATACGTATGCCCTACCATCTCTAGGATCATAACATAATTCATTTCTCAAAAACATATTTCATGATTATTATTAAAATATAATTTATGTATAAATATTATAATTATTTCATTATTATTTTTCTGGGGATAATAGAACAATGATCAAATTAATAGGACTACAAATAAAAATTCAAAACATATATGAAAAAAGAGTGGAAATTACTCAAAACATGATTTTAACAAGGAATTGTTAATAAATGGGTAATAAAAGGTCATAAATAAATTATATATGGAATGTTATAGATAATTATTCTTCTTTAATTGATGTATAATAAACTTATATAGAATATACAAGAGGTTTTAATTAGTATTAAATAATTTGAGACTTATGGTAAGGAATTTTCATCTCACTTTTAATTTCCATGAGACACATGTCATATTCACTGGGTATTCCTTTGATGTGGTGTATATAATACCTATAAGATCTGGTATTTTCTTCATTATATCCCTCTTTTAATTTTTATTGATCCTTGGTGGTCAAGTATTGTTTATAAATGGAGATCCTTTGTTGGGGAAATTCACCTGATGTTCAAGGATGTATGACTGTTTAAATTAATGGAGTCCAGATATAAATGTGTTAACTGAGTTAATGGGGGTTTTTCCTTGAGTTTGGTAGGCCTTATATATGGTTCAGAAACATTCATGGAAGTCTGGATAAATACTATTCCCTTGAAAATTTCACATCATGTACATGTTATACGACATTTAACTATCACCAAACATGTGTTGTGGACTAGTTCATGATGTGAAGTGGATACACATAGTGTACCAAGTTCATGGTGTTTAAGTGTCAATTGAGATAAATATTAACCTGAGGTGATGGGTTTTTCTATGTATCTCATGAATTTATAAATACACAGTGTGAAAGTATTACACATTATGTATTCCTAAAACCCATCAGTTTTAAGTGGGTTGCATGTATGATAAATTTCATTCCATAACATGAAACCCTCTCTTATCGATCCTAAGAAGAAATATGTGTGATTTTGGAGTCTCCTATTCTATTTTAGACTTCTCAAATTCACATATAATAATTGGTGAGTTTTTCTTCTTATGATTCCATTCTCCTTCACTATTCCTTATTCATTACATTGTGTATGAGCCCACTTTGTGTGTGGATTGTTTTTTTACTGGATATCATTGGATGTCAATAGTGATCATTGAGATAATAAGATCTCATTATGGTCAAATTGTTTGATTATTTCCAAAGATATTAGATCTTGGATAATTTTCTCAAGTATTGATAATTCTAGGAACATCATTTGAAGACTTTGACTTTTAATTTGATGCCTAGAGAATTGTTATGGGTTCACTTGATGACATTGGGTGTCATGGTTAAATAATTATCCTAGTTAAATATTTCGATGATTTCATTATTTTTATTTCACAAATATCATAAGTCATTTGATCAATTTTTTTTCAAGACTTATGAAGGAAAGGGGAGAAAATATTCTGGCAATCATTTTTAAGAAAGCTATCATTTTAAGATAGAGAAGTTAAAATAATTTCCTCATAAAATCTGACAATGCTAAAGGTGATCGATCAGGGATTAATATCATGATAGATGGGGGTTCGTGATGAAATAAAATAATCATGGTTTGTAATAATTTCGTAGTTTGATTAAGGATTAAAGTTCACAAAAGGCATGTTGTTTTTGGATGATAGGTGGTGATACATTGTAAGATAGAATCTTCCACTCTGAAAGAAGAAAGGTGTTATGTAGACCGCAGAGGGAAAACCGTTCATGGAAGGAGAATAGTCTATGGTAAAGTTTATACCACATTGAAAAATTGGGTAATTCATATTAGTGGGATTTTCAGATTTTTCTTCCTACATAAAGGACTATTATCCCATCATTAATTGGGAGATAATTACATTATAAAATATCATCGCTAAAGAACTTAGAGAAGTCTGAAGTTGTTCATAGGGAATAAATTTCATGAAAGAGAAGAAGATATTCTATGAACGCAGTACAAGGAAAGAGTTATTACAGGGAGTTGTATCTCACAAAAGAAAAAGTTCCTAAAAGGAGAGTTGGTCCATAAAGAAAGGGGAGTATGTGGAGCAAAGGCTATCTGGGGAATGAAGCCAGTTTGCAAAGCAAAGAGGTTGGTCCATGAAGAACCAGTCATTCGCGGAGGCATCAGCCATCTGTAAAGCATAAGTAGTCCGTAGAAGTAGATTCATTCTGTGGAGGAATAACTGGTCTATGGAAGGAAACGCGGCCTATGAAGAAAAGGTCAAATGCGGAGCAGGGGTGGTCCACAAAGCATCGACAGTACGCATGGAATCGATTGTAAATGAAGTTGTGGTAGTTCTTGGAAGGGAAGGCTATCCACCAAGCACTCACGCCATGTGGTGCAAAAAAGGTTTGTGGGGGATATAGGATAGCTCGTGAAGGATAAATACCATGTACAGTCAAAGTACAACTATGTGTGTACCCAATTGATACACAACAAAAAGATAATATAAAACACATATAGTTTTTTTGGTGTGAAGAAATTGATGTGCACCTAAACTCATATATGCACCAAGGACGAATAAAGTGACAAGAAAAAGATATTGTCCAAACTATATTAAGATATTCAGGCCATAATCATTATGATGATGCTATGTTGATATGATCTTAATTGATTTAATAATCACAAAGGAAGGCTGTGATTCTAGCAAGATGAAGAAGAAGATATTTCAGTGCAATTGGTTTTTCACTGAATAAGAAATAGAAAAGAAGAGAAGAAGATATAGTGACCAGATTGATATTGTCTGATAATAATTTTGGTCATAAATAATTAAATTCATCAGTCCAAAACACATTCATATTATTGTGATTGATAGAAGAAGAAGAAGGTGTAGTTATAAAGTTTGATGTTGAAAGAAGAAAGAAGAGTTCCTTGTATACTTCTAGGCAAGTAATAAGAGAAGATCAGAAGATCAAAGTATTATTGTGACATTGGATGGTACTCAAAACGAGGAGGAATTTCATGGTGTTACAAATCCTTATCAATAAGGAGAAGACTCCCTTGGAATCTAGCATAAATATCCAGACAAGTATTGTAAAAAGTACTATCTTGGGTCATAGTATAAAGACGTAGTCAAGAGCTATAAAAAAGGCAGTATTAGATTATTTTCATAGTTCCACATGATTGTAAGGGTATATCGTACCCATTATAACAACATAAAAGGATTTTTTTTCTAGTTCTTGTGTGGTTAGGATTATTTTCAGACCATTCCAAGTACTATCCTCTCTTTTTAAGTAGTGAACCTTGTAAAAATATCATGTTCTATATTTACTACTTTCTAATACTTGCATGTTCTAGGGAAAATAGAATAATAGAATCAAGATCCTAACAGGTCTAGGAGGTACATGGATAGAAATTTAAAATTATATTAGAAACTCCCCAACACTAATTCACCCCTCCCTTCATTAGGTGTATCTCAAACCGGTCCTCTCAATTGGTATGAGATCCAAGGTTCACCTCTGTTAGACTCTCTAAAGTGAAGTTATCATCTTTTTAAATTTTATTTTCTTTCCTATGTAAACAAAAAAGTGATGTTTTCATAAAGATTCAGTAACTTATGATCAGAAGTCTATATCTACCAAGACCATAATGAACAGGAGAAAAAAATAATAGAAATTTAAAAAGGAAGTCCCTTTTTTCTAAAGAATAGGAAGTGTCGGTTTCTCCAAGCCTTTATGGAAATAAATATATTTTGGACTGGAAGGTAATGATTAGGTGGCTCAATTTTACACTGAGAGAATGGATAACCTTCCAACCTCTAGTGATACGAAGGCATTGTTAGTAAATTTAAAATCATTCCTGAATATGAAAATGATAGCATAATCGGTTATGATCGATCTATAACCTCTCCAAAGTTACTAGTTGATAGATTAAGATTTATTCTATATAGTATTTATGAAGAAAGATAATCCCTTTTTGTGGATTATTTCAATGTATGTAGGGATATATCACCCATCTATAAGAAGAAACTGATGTTTTGGAGAAGGGCTTGTAAGAAAAAATTGTTGAATGTTTAAATCTCTCCAAACAAGTTGGAACCTTTGAAGAAATAAATAAATAAATTGAAATAAGTTCCTAAAAATTGATCAAATTATTTTAAAATAAATATATAGTCAAAATGAGTCTAGAATAAAATATCCAAGCACATGAAGTGAAATTTAAAAATAGTGATGATTTCAAGGGTTTACAAAAAAAAAAAGAAATACCCAAGAAGATTAAGGAACTTGACACTTTGATTCAGAAAAAAGTTAAGCAACAAGAAGATGAAGTTTAAATAATGAAGAATGATTATGAATAGAATATTATTATGATTGATAATTATAAAATAATCCTCCATATTGAATGTGTATAATTGGAAGCTCGGTTGGATAATCTTGAGAAGTCACAAATTGACACTTCAAAAAATAAAAAGACAATTTCAACTAGTAATCAATGTTCATTGGAGTATTATATGGTTTAAAGACCACAAAAATGTGATAAGAATGTCATGACATATTTTTAGGATCTATCTCAAGCATCTGAGAAGAAACAGTTACCATCTATAACATCATTTACTAATGTCTCTAAATTTGTTATTATGAATAGTGTAGGCTGTAAAACAAAATCCAAACAAGTATGGATAAATACAGGTGAAAATATACCTACCACCATGACTAGGGTGGATAGGTGGAATGTTGTGGGAGATAGTTCCTTGTAGAAATCACAACATATCATGAAGAAGAACCAACAACCTTATATAGAATATATCAACAAATCAAGATTTATGGGTCAATGTTAGTGCTACAACGTATTTGGGCACTGTGAAATTGTTTCTCGGTAGAATCCAAAAAATTTAAAAGCACAAAGGAAGGACATATCAAGGGTGAGGAATCCAGAGAAGAATAAGCAACATCCACGGGTCCAAAATCATATGTATAATACAAACAGATTTGGAATGCTTGATAACATTTGTGATGTATGCAATAGAAGTGGTCAGAAGGTTTTTACATGCTCATCTCAATATGTATCCAATGATTATAAGAAAAGAAAACCACATAAGCTGGCTAAGAATGAATAAGCTACCTTGGGAAGAAATCTGAATAATGTTGTGAAAACAAATTCTCCTAATAAGATTTCAAATAAGAATGGTGTGAAAATGATGGATTCTAAATCCATGAAATTGAAGGGTAGTGCATCCAAAATAAATACTAAAAGGTATGACACTCATAAGAACCCATTTGAAAGATCCAAACATTCTTCCATGGTTCCTCAATATATGTTAGTTATTTGGCCTAAAAATATGGAAAGAATAAAGAAACTTGAAGATGCACAAGTTGAATATAGTGCAAGAGGAAATGAAAAGATCCCACATGATGAAGAAAAAGTGAATGATAGGTTTCATTCAAAAGGAAAATATTATGTTAAAGGAGTTCTATGTGAGAGATTCAAGAAATCAGGTCACATTGAAAAAGGTAGTTTTACCTTATTACCATAATAAGAAGAAATCTTAAAAAGAATTAATGATGTATCATCCATGAAAATTATTATGAAGAAAATTTCTCTACATAAATAAAGAGTGGAAGTGAAGATATCCATACTGCCTTAACATCAATCAGAATAGAACTTTAGATATGAAACCATGAATACTGAATCATATGGAGCATCTTGGTTGAGAAAAACTTCTCAACCTTGTTGTTCATATTAATGAATCAAGGAGGATCAAACTTATCCCCTAAAATCTTTTTGTATTGTATTTTTGTTTATTATATAGTGAATTTAAGGTGAAGGAAGTTCTTAGGGGTAAAACCTTAGAAGTAGTGAGTGTTGTCAATTCTTGACAGAAAATCTAAAGAATTTTCCATCCTTGAATGATTCCTCAATAGATATTAAAATATTAATATGATTAAGGATTATCTTTGATGAAGATGAATAATGTTATGTTATATTCTATAAATCCAAGATAAAGGATATTCCATATTTTTTTTGTCTTAATTCTTAGTAATCTGATGAACAAATGTTATAGAATATCATCATTAATGAAGTTGTAAATGTTTTCCAATATGGACTATCACAATATGAAAACCCATTATGGTGTGCTCTCAATACTGTAATTTCTTTATACCCATTCTTGATGAGATCCACCATTATGAAGATGATGGGGAGTTTATTCCTTGAGGGGGAGACAAATGAATAATATGTTATAATTTTTATTTCAATTAGTATCAAATCTAATTATTCTATAAATTTTTTGAAGACCATGTTATTGGAAAAGGTATATCTCTATTAATCTATCATCCTTGATAATAATAAAACATGAGTCAAAAATCTTTTAAAAAGGGGGAGAAATTGAATTATTTAGTGACATAAGAAGAATGGAAGTTCCTTATGGTAACTTACCCTTTCTATTGCACTTGAAGGTTTTTGATCTATTTATTGATGTGAGTGCAAGAGTTTCGGGTTGATTATTGTTAAAAATATTTATCTCACATTTAGTAATTTCATCTTGGAATGAAAGTGAATGATCCTTTAAGAAAAGTATATGAGTTATTATTTTTTAATCTATCATGATCATTTGGTAATGAGTAGATTTGTTGTCTAAATATGAACCTATTACTTTCTACACTGAGAGTAGATCAAGTATACATAGAGTGAAATAATGGATGGAACATTACTTAAGTATGGACTGATGCCCATTTTCCTATGAAATTTCTATTTCTTTTCAATAAGGTGTAAGAAATTGAAATGAAAGTTTGATAAATAAAGGGGATAGAGAAGATAATATTTCCACATATTGACACATTCATTTGGATATAACATTGAAGGAATTTCCAACAAATACCAAGGGGGAGAATTTAGAGCCCACTTGGTGTATGGATTGTATTTTTTGTTAACTAAATGTCATTGGTTTTAAATGGTGATCATTGAGATAAGAGGATCTCATTGTGTTCAATATGTTGGAGTAGTTCCAAAGTTAGTGGACCTTGAATAATTTTCTCAAGTCATGATAATTCTAGGAACATTATTTGAAGACTTTGAGTTTCAAGGTGATTCCTGGAGAATTGTTATGGATTTACTTGATGGCGTTGGATGTCATGGTTAAATAATTATACTAGTTAAACATGAAGATGTTTTTCTGATTTATATTTCACTAATATCATAAGTTGTTTGATCAACTTTTGATGAAAGACTTATGAAGGAAAGGGGAATAAAACATGTTTCCAATCATTTTTAGGAAAGATTTTTTTTTGTAAAATAGGGAAGTTACAATACTTACCTCTGAAAATTTGGTAAAGTATTTCCCATAGAAATGCTATATATAACGTGAAAAACGGCACATGAACCGCTCAGGGAAAATGTCTCATGGGAGATTCACAATTTGCGGAAGGCTTAATGTTTATGGAAGGTGCGTCATTTTTGACTGATAGGTGGTGATCCGTTGGAAGACGGAATTCTCCATCGCGAAGGAAGAAAGGCACTACATGGTCTGTGGAGTGAAAAATGATTCACGGAGGGAGAATTGTCCATGGTAAAGGCTATACCACATTGAGAATTTTGGTAAATCAGATTAGATGGATTTGAATATTAATTTTCCTATATAAAGAACCCTAATCCCATCATTAAGTGATATTAAATTCCATTATAACATATAATATCTAAAGAATTCAGAGAAGTTTGAAATGGTTCGTAGGGAAGAAATTTCACAAAAGATAATGAGACATTCTATGGAATCGGTATGTGGAAAGAGTTCTTGCAAGACACTTTATCTCACAAAATTAAAAGTTATGTGACAGAGAGTTAGTTTACAGAGAAAGGGGGTTTATGGAGTGAACTCTATCTAAATAACGAATCCAATATTCAGATTAAAGTGGTTGGGCCCCAAATCATTAGTATTTTGTTGAGGCATCAGCCATCCGTGAATCATAAGCTGTATGTGGAAGAAGAGGTAGTAAATGGAGGAAAAATAAGTCTTCAGAAGGAAAGGTATCCCTTGAACTAATGGTAATCCACATAGAAGGGGTGGTCCATAGAGCATTGACAGTACATGGAGCATCTATTTTCCGTAAAGCTGATGTATTTTATAGAAGGGAAGGCTGTTTGCGAAGCACTCATGCCACATAGTGTAAGGCAGTTTGTAAAGGATTCCGGACAACTCGTAAAGGAAAAATACCATGTAAACATGAAGTAAAACTATTTTTGTACCTGATTGATACAAAATCAAAGTATAAGATAAAACACACACAATTGGTTTATGTGAAGAAGAACTAGATGTGCACCTAAACTCATATATTCACCAGGAAAGAAAAAAGTGAGAAGAAAAATCTAGTGGTAAACCTATATTCAGATATTTAGGACGTACTAATTTTGATGATTCTATGTTGATCTGATCTTCATTGATTTAACAATCACAAAGGAAGTTTTTGATCCTAGAAATAAGAAGAAGAAGATATTTCAGTGTAGTTGATTTTGCACTGAATAAGAAAGAGAAAAGAAGAGAAGAAAATCTAGTGACCAGATTGATATCATCTGATTATAATTTGGGTCATAGAGAATTCAGTTCATAGATCCACAAGACACTCATATTATTGTAACTGATAAAATAATAAGAAGGTGTAGCTATAAAGTTTCCTTATGGAATAAGAAAAAATAGTTACTTGCATTCTTTATGGCAAGTAATAAGTAAAGAGTGGAAGATCAATATAGTACTGTGACATAAGACGTGACTCAATAGGTGGAGGAATTTATTGGTGTTACAAATCCTTATCAATAAAGAGAAAACTATCTTTTAAGGTAGTATAAAGATACATACAAGTTCTATAAAAAGGATTATCTAGGGAGGTAGTACAAAGACATAGTTAAGAGCTGTAAAACACGTGCTATGGGATTATTTTCATAGTGCCACATGAGTGTAAAGGTATATCCTACTCATTTTAACAACATAAAAATAATTTTATTCTAATGGTAGTATGATAAAGATTATTTCTAGACCATGCTAATGAATAGCTACTCTTATTGAGAAGTGAACCTTGTAAAAATATCATGTGTTATCTTTACTACTTTCATATACTTACATACAACAGGGAGAAGAGTATAAGAGATTCAAGATCCTAATATTTCTAAAAGGCACATAGTAAAAAATTTGGAATTAGATTAAAAATTCCCCAACACTGATTCACCTCCCAACCCCTCAGTGTTAGTTTTATCCCAAGTCAATCCTATCATAGTGTAAATATCTTTAACGTGTCTAGTTTTGGGTTTTGATCTTGACCTGGTTTGATCTACGTTCTTCATGTGATATTATGTACCTTTTCCAATGTTGGAATTTTCCTTTGGAAGCATTGCTCAATAACCAGTTAAATAAAAGGAGTTTAACATAACCCTATGGTCTGTTTCATTATGAATTATATGAAATATTGTTATTGCACCGATGAAATGTGTACTATAACTAATTTATTCATTCATTAATTATACATCATGAATTGGAATATTGGTTGTAATCTGTTAGGTTGAACTATTGATGTGTCATAGCTTATGGATACCCCTTGGGTGATAAAACCATTGAATAATAAGAACTTGGATAATGGTTTAAAGTGTGTTTAGCGTGACATGAGACCTTTGGTAATTTTTTGATATCGAACCCCTTGGTAATGGATTATTGATTATTGATTTGATTTTCGATCTTTTGGGAGATAAATTAAAGCATAATTGAAAGAAAAATGGTAATTTTTATAATTAACCAATGATATTTGTGATTTGATATTGTGATATCCATGTTGTAATGCTTATATTGTGTGACATCTTCTCAGTCCAATGATATAATGGTTATATCGAGTGGGATTTTCCTTGCCCCATGTTGTAATTCTTATATTGAATGGGATCTACCTGGACCCATAATGTAAGGATTATATTGAATAAGATATACTCTGTCCCATGTTGTAATACTTATATTGAGTAGGCTCTACCCTATCCCATACTGAAATGATTATATAGAGAGCTTAACCCAGATTTCTGTGATTGTGCCCAAGATTATGGTTATGGTTGGAATAGTTGTTTTATATTCTTAGAGATATTCTACGATGGTTCTGAAGCATTTTTGTTGATGTATTATATTAATTGATTAATTAATGCACATGTTTAATGTTTTATTATATACACATATTTTCATATTGGTTTTGTTTAGACATGGTGTTGTCAACTTACTAATTTTTACTCACATATTATTCGAGTCGTTGTTTGGTACCCAAGCAGATTACATGGATTCGAGTTTGGATAAGGGAAAGGGAATTTGTTGGTGATTCTTTAATTGCTTGCTTGATGGGCTGGAGTTTGGAGATGTGACCTATGTGGGGTTCAAGACTGAGTCCTTTAGGGATTATTTGTGCCAATAAATTATTTTAATTGTATTTTTTCTATTTGTCATTTAGATACATATGTTCTTATTATATATGATTATAAGGTATTTATTTATTGGTACCTTTTTTTGTTTCCCATGTGTATTATATATTCTTTCTATTATTCTTTTCCACTCTGATATTTATTATTACCTGTTTATTTTTGCTATATTGTACTCCGTATTATGGGTATATTCTCCCCACTATACCTATATCACCCTCACTGTTATTGGTAACCTATGGCATATGGCGAAGCATGCTTGAGATCTCGTAACCAACCTTTTTTAGTCACGTGAGAGGGTTTTAGAACAGGGGATGTTACGAAGTGGTATCAATGGAGTAGGTTTTTATTTTTTATTTTTTTACTATTTTTGAAGGGTAGAAAGAAAACTAGGATGTTTTGAGACATGGTAATAAACTTTTATATGGGAATAGACAACCCATGTATGGGGGGAATCTAAGTTCTGGAGGATGGTATCGATGTATACATTTTTTTCTTGTTACGGTTCATGTTATTTCACTTGGTGTGATTCACATGTTGGGTGATGCTATTATTTCATGATGTTATTTTTTCTGGAGATTTATACTCATGACTCATTATGGCATGAGATGAGTATCCATGCATCATTATAGGCGCATAGGTATATATATTGACATGCATTGTTCATTATAGGGACTTATTTATTGCATGTGTTATATACTGACCTAAATGAACTATAGTATGAGAAACCTAATATATTTGATAAATTGAATAAAATTAACTGATATGTCATATTAAAACACTTTTAATCCATGTTTAGAGTGACCAAGGGTTGTGGTTCTATGTTTTTTTCACCTATTGAGGATGACATTGTCATTATAACTAATGTTTCAAGCAGTGTGTTTTTCTTATAAAGAAAATTATTCTTCTTCATCTTCGAGTTGAACATCAGGAGAGTGGAAATCAACAAAACTCCTAACATAGATGAACTGGAGCTTCTTGTATATCTAGAGGTTAATATGGATGTTCATATTTGTGATGTCTTCCTAATGGTCATGCGATTCAGGGAAAGGGACATTGTTTGAACCATGCCTTTGATGTCTAAGATGATGAGAGAGTTCAAACTGCAGCATCCACAAACATTTATGGGTAGGAGAGGGCCCTAGGTAGACAAGTTTTATATTTAGTTGGTTAAGATGATATTCAAGCATATTGATACACCTAAAGACAGGAGGGTGAATCTTACTACACAGATGCTTCATAGACCTTCCAATAATTTTTTGGATTTTCTAAAGTAGGTTGGGAAACGTGAAGAGTTATCTTGGGAAGAATTCAAGGTGAAGTTTTTGAGCCACCTCTATCCAAATACATTGAGGTATGATAAGGATATCATGTTCATGAGTATTTCATGGTAGGTTATGTTAGTGATGGACTACGCTAAACGTTTCACCAACCTTAAGCACTTTGATCCATCTTTAGATTCTAATCAGATCTCCATGGTGAGATTTTTTTTGGATGGATGTTTCTCTGATATCAGGTCACACGTCAATGTTTTTCATCTGATTAGATTTTAATATGTGATGAACCATTCACTCATCATGGAAGTTAATTTGAGAGTTTCCACAAATAGTGGTTAGTCTATTTTATCAGGGTGAACTGGGAGATTTTCTTCTAGTTGCAAAAAGTTCTGCTATGATAGTTGTTTCCAAGGAAATAGTGAGTAGAGTAGGTTGGGGAGTGGGGATATATCTAAGTACCATGTTCCGTTATAATGCTATCAGTGTTCCAAGTTAGTCCACAAGTATCCATAGTGTTCATACCTAGATTTGGAGGGCCATGCTTGTTGTATAATGGCTATCTTAAAATGTTTTGTCAAAACATCTCACAATAAAGAAGTGATAGAGGATTGGGATAAGTATTAGTGTTTGGAAGGGACACAGCTCATCCTCAGCACAATGGTAGCTGGAGTTCCATAGGAAGTTCTGGTTAATCATAGGATGTGGTAGCCTAGTGTGAGAATGGCAGTACCAATCAAGGGGATTAGCTTAGGTGAGCCAGGCTAGAGCCTAGGCTAGAGGGTCTCGTCAGTTCCACCTTATATTTTGGTTGTAGGACCATCAAAATTGGAGGTATTATTATTCTATTTTCCTCTCTTTATTGTGTTTTTTATATAGGATTATCATAATCCATTTTATCTACTCTTTTTTGAAATATTTCATTCTTTTAGGTGGAATGATTTCATGTTTCTTTGACCATCGATGCATTATTGGGAGTGGAGTTGGAGAATATCCAATATTTCAAGGTGTGTTATCAAGAGATTAGTGGTTACCATTTATTATGGTAACCATTCATGCTGGATATGCCAGGTTTTTATTTGATTAATTGTATGGATTTATTAGTTATATACCAGTCTCATATTGACTATTATTGTCGGATATTTAACTTTATATCTCCAAAAAAAATGAACTTATTCTCCCCAAGGTGAGTGGGATATTCAGGTTGGTCATGAGTGACCAATTCCGTGAAAATTGGATTGTCTCGTGGATCATATATCTAGTATTTCTCTAGATGATAGAGTAATGTAGCAAGATTATTTTCCTCTAGTGGTAAACCATTTTTAGTATTTCTTTTTTAATGAGTTATATGGCTTACAACCTAAGCAAGAGATTGATTTCATGATCAATTTGGTGTTGTGAGTAGAGCCAATTTCTATTCCTCTATATAGGATAGAACTAGTAGAGATTTTGGAGTTAAAGGTTTAGTTGGAAGATTTGAAATCTAAAGGTTTCATATAGCCTAGTGCATCTTTATGGGGTTCTCTAGTCATTTTATTCAAGAAGTTTGATGGTACATTGCACATATGTGTGGATTATTAAATATTGAAGTAGATGAAAATAATGAACTGGTATTCTCTTTCATGCATTGGTGATCACTTTAATCAGCTGAGAAGTGATAATTTCTTCTACAAGATTTATTGGAGATTAAGATATCACTAGTTTAGGGTGAGACCGTCAAACATACCTCAGACTATTTTTAGAAGTATGTGTGGCTTGTATGAGTTCATAGTGATATTTTTTGGTTTGACCAATGCACCAGCAGTATTCATGGATTTGATGAATATGATCTTTAATCCTTTCCTACAGTAGTTTATGGTGGTTTTTATAAATTAAATCTTGTTGTACTCCTAGTTAGTAGGAAATCATGTCAATCATCTTGACATCATCTTGATTACATTAATAGAGAATTGGATTTATTCCAACCTAACCAAATGCACTTTATGGATTGATAAAGAACAATTCTTAGGGCATGTAATTTTAGGGTTAGGACTATTATTGCACATAGAGAAAGTTAAATCTATGGTATATTGGGATGGAAATAATAATTTTTTGGAGATTTGGAGGTTTATAGGTTTAGTGGGTTATTATTGGAACCTTATCCAAGACTTCTCCCATCTGGAAACACCAATGTTAGTGATAACCAAGATGGGAGTGAAGTTTGTTTGGTCAGATTCTTGCAAGAGATATTTTAAGGAGATTACTGATAGGACAACCTTAGAACCAATCCTCACTTTACGTATTCCATGTAAATTATATACCATGTATTGTGACACATCCATATTTAAACTCATAGTAGTTCTAATACAAGATGATTGAGTGGTTTCTTATGGCTCTAGACAGCTGAGAATGCACAACAATAATTACCCTAATCATGATCTAGAGTTATCTTCAGTGGTACATACACTGATATGTTAGAGACATTATCTTATGGGGTATAATTTTGTGGTACACATAGACCATAAGAGCCTCTGGTACAAATTTTCTCAGCGAGACTTGAACCTTTGGTATATGAGGTGGGTCAAGTATCTACAGTATTTCAACTTATATTTGGCTTATACAGCAGGAAAGGGAAATTTCATTGATGAAAATTTGTGCTAGAATATGTATATAGAGGTAGTGTGGGAGTCTTACAATGAGTAGTGGATAATGGAAATCTTTTCATACATGAATCTAAGTGTTCAAGAGTCTCAGGGGTGAGTATATCTTACTTTGATGTCTTTTATACCCATTCTTATGGACCATATTAAGATAGAGGAGTTATCTAATTTAGAGGAATTAGTTCTGAGGGACAACTTATATGGTGGGGAGACACCATCAAGATGGCCTCTTGAAAAATTCTATTATATTCGTTTTTGGCTAATTATGAATTTTTATGGGCTTATGTGAGGATATGATGACAGAGTTTCATGCTTTAAGATGGGAAGTACATCCTAGTTTAAAAAATATGTATCATGATCTCCATAGATAGTACTGGTTGTCATCAATAAAGACGAAGTTGGTGGGATTTGTGGTGAGATTTTTCATCTGTCGGTAGGTAAAATCCAAGCATCAAATACTAGTTGGGTTATTGAATCATATTCCCATTCTTGAGTGGAAATGATATTATGTCACTATGGTCTTTGTGACAAAATTACCCAAGAAAACCCGTAAGAGTGATGTAGTATAGGTGATCTTGGATCGGCTAATGAAGGTATCCCACTTCTTACCTATCAAGGAGACCTTCACTATTAATTATTTTGGTAGTATTTACATATGTGAGGTAGTTCCATTACATGGTGTTCTAAGGAGTATCATTTATGGTAGAGATACTTGTTTTACATCTCATCTCTTGAAGGGTCTTTATAAGGCTATGGGCTCGTAGGTTCTTCTCAGAATAGCCTATCATCCTCAGACTGATAGTAAATCTGAGTGGACTATTCTGGTTATAAAGGATATATTATAGGCCTATTTTTTCATTGATTCATGGGAACAATATATGGAACTTTTAGAGTTTTCATATAATAACATCTTCTAGGAATTGATCTAGATGTCACCTTTAAAGGATCTGTATAGAAGGACATGTTATTTTTAATTTGTTGGTTAGAGGAAAGTGAATCAATTCTTGGTGGTCCTAGTCACATGAATAATACTTATGATTAGGTTCATCTGATCTAGAGGCAGTTGGTGACCACATAGAGTAAGAATCAATCGTACGCTGACCAAAAAATATGACCTCTGGAGTTCAAGGTTGATCATTGTGATTTCCTTTGGTGGTCACATATATTCTGGTAACTCTATATTTAGATATAGGGAAATATATCACCTAGGTTTTTCAATCCGTTTGAGAGAGTGGATAGGATTGGTCTAGTGGCATACCGATTATCCCTTCCACAGTACTATAGTTCTATGCACAACGTGTTTCATGTGCTGTAGCTTTGAAGATATTGTCCTGAATTTTCTCATGTGTTATACATCAAGGACATTGATATCTTTGTTGATATGTCCTTTTAGAAGCATCTGATACAGATTATGGACTATAGTGATAAGTATCTCTAGGGTAAGAATATACATTTTTTTCAAGTGTAGAAACAACATGGGAATCTTTGGTAGGTGACCTAAGAGAGGTTGTCTAACATGTGATTGTAAATACTTGTTCATCGAGACCCCACAGTGATTCTTGGAGAATCCCAGGGATTAGTTGTTATATGGTGGGGAGTTTGTAAGATCCCATATTTTTATAAGTATTTCCTTCTTTTATTTTTTTCATTGAGCCTTGGTGGCTTAGACTTGTTCAGATATTGAGAGACCTTGTTGGGGGAAATGACATAAAGTTTAATGATGTATGTTTTTTTTAATTAATTTAATGAGGGTATAATATCTTCAAATGGGATTATGATGATTTTTCTGTGAGTTTGGAAGGACTCGGTGGCAGTTTGGTAACTTTAATTTAAGCTAGGATTAAAGATTTTCACTGGAAAATTACACTATGTGAACATGTTACATGATGTGTAATTTTATCCAGAACCATTTTGTGAATTGGTTCATTATTTGAAGTGGTTACACATAGTGTACCTACTACACATCGTCTAAGTTTTGATCAGGATAAATATTAACCTGATTTGATGGGTTTTCATTATATCTCATTAATTTATAAATACATTACATTAAAGGATTACACATAATGTATTCCTTGGACCCAGTGGTTTCAAGTAGGTGGTGTGTATGATAAATTTCATTCCATCATGTGAATCCATCTTTTATAGATCCTAGGGATAACTCAAAGTGATTTTGGTGTCTCTTATTCCATTTTGAGCTTCTTCAATTCACATCTGACCGCTGGTGAGTGTTTCTTCTTAGGTTTCCCATATCTTCTGTAATTCATTTTTTGTTGTGGTGTAAATCTCTTGAATATGATTTTTTTGGGTTTTGATATTGACCTGGGTTAATCTATGTTCTTCATGTGATCCTCTGCACCTTCATTCGTGTTGGAATTTCCCATTGGAAGCATTTCTAAATCACTAGTTAAAGATAGGGAGTCTAAACATAACGTTATTTTTTTTAATTATAAAATACATGTAATATTTTTATTATGCCAATATAATATGTACTAAAATTAATTTATTAATTGATTAATGGTAAATTGTGAATTGGAATATTGGTTTGAATCTATTGGGTTCAACTATTAATGTGACTTAGGTTATGTCTACCCATTGGGTGAGAAAATATTTGAATAATAAGAGCTTGGATAGTGGTTTAAAGTTTGTTTAGCATGACATGATTCCTTAGGTGATTTCTTGATATAAAATACTTAGGTAATGGCTTATTTCTTAGTGATATGATTATTGATCATTTAGTATATAAATGAAACTATAATTAAATGAAAAATGGTAATTTTCATAATTAACCATTGAGATTTATGATGTGATATTGTGACATTCATGTGATAATGCTTATATTAGGCGAGCTCTACCTATTCCCATGTTGTAATTCTTATATTGAGATGGGTTTTCCTCGTGCTATACTTTAATGCTTATATTTAGAGGTCTCCACCTAGTACCATGGTATAGTTATTATATTGAGTGGGATTCACCCAATCCCAAGTTGTAATTCTTATATTGAACAAAATTTTCCTAATCACGTGCTAAAATGATTATATTGCGGGCTCAACCCATATTTTTTTATTATGTTTGGGATTATGGTTGTGGATGGAATGGTTTTTTACATGCTTAGAGACATTTTGACATGCTGTCAAAGTAGTTTGATTAATGTAATATAATAATAGATTAATTAATACACATGATTATCAATTTACAACATACACTTATTATCAGACTTTTTTTGTTTAGAAATTGTGGTTTTGACCTATTGAGTTTTAATAAATCCCTACTTAGGCCTTCTTTTGGTACCTATGTGAATTACATGGATGCAGGGTTGGACAAGGGAAAGAGACCTTATTTCTGATTCTTTTTTTGGTTTTTGGATGGGATGGAGTTTGGATATGGGATCTAAATGGGGTTCTAGACCATGGTATATTTGGATTGTTTGTGTTAGATGATTCTTTTATTTGGTTTGTTTTCAGTCTTACATTTAGATACATCTTAGATTATCATTACAAGATTCTTCGTTATTGGTTTATTGGTACCTTCTTTTATTTCCCTATTATATTATATATTGTTTCTATTATTCTTCATTACACTAATATTTCTTATTACCTATTTAATTCTACAATATTGTGGTTTATAAGATAGGTTATAATCTCCCCACTATACATATCACACCTCTGCTGCTAGTCGGTAGGCTCTAGTGTATGGGGGAGTCATGCTTGAGGTCTTATAACCAACCTATTCTAGCCATTTGAAAGAGTGATGGGGTGGGGGACCTTACACTACCCATGAATATAATTTATGATATTTATCCTTAAAATTATGGGGATTTACATACCTATTTTAGGATATCAATTTCATAGGGTTTACAGATCAAAAGTTAAAAAAATGGTAAGGGATTTTTGTCTCAATTTTCCTTCTTTGAGACATATGATTATGTTATGCCCCTATATTCTTTTATGAGGTGTATATACATCCCCTTGGACATGTAATATCATTAATTTATTCAAACTCATGATATTTTATATATCATTTATTTATTTTCTTCATGGTTCTTATGTTTTAAAGTTACCAAATTGGTAATGATTTTATGTTTTAATATCATCGTTTATAGGATTTTTTATGGCTATGTTTCTGATGATCAAATATTATGATCCATCTCTCAAGAAACTCATCAATTTTATTCTCCTATGGATATGTCATCAGAATAATTTTTTCCTTTTATTTTCCTCTCTTTAAATACCCAAGAGTTCAAAAATAATTTTTTTCTATGAAAAAGAATCTTTTCAGTCGAAACCACTTTTTCATCCAAAACCATGTTTTCTAAAAATGTTTTACCCATGTTTGAATTTTTTACAAAATTTTTTGAAATTAATTTACATTTAATTTTCAAAAACAATACCGGTTTAAATTTTATTAAAAAAAATTAAAGGACAATTCGTTTTAATGTGTAAGAAATGAACAGAATTTCCCACCATTATAAAAATTATTTTATTTGAATCTTCCTTTATAATTTTTATTTTTTATGTTCAAATAAAGGTATTTTAAAAAATATATGTTTCAAAAAGTTTTTTTCAAATAATAGAGGATATTTTATTTAAGAAATTTTTTAAATAATTTTAAATGATTCTTTTTAATGTTTACAAACTAATTTCTAAAAAATCGGATTTTGGAAATGTTTTATGTTTAAAAAATGTGTTTTTGCAAGTGGGAATGAAATATTCCTCAAGAAATGTCCCAAGTAATCATTCAAAACCATTTTCCATATAAGATTAAATCTTTTTTTGTTACTTATTATTTAATGGGGATATGATCCAAGGATACCATTCTTATTTTTTTTATAAATGGATTATGTTTTTAATAACATAGCGTTTATAAATACTATTTCTATTCCATGGGTTAAACCATAATAAAATGATTTTGAAACCCGCTTCTTTTCCACGTACTATGATTTTATGAGATAATGAAATGATTTTGAAACCTTTTTCTTTTCTACTGGTTATGTTATGATGTAATGTTTATGAAAATCATTTCATTTCATGTGTTTCAACATGATGAATGTTTTATGGTCTTTTGGAACACATATGTTTGAGATTGACAAGAATGGAATAGGGAGTGAACCTAGTTTAGTAAAGTAATTTGTCCTCTATGATAGTATTGTGAGTAAACCTTGACTACTGTGATGGTTTGGGGAGTGAACTCACTCCACTATGAGGTAAGTTCTACCACTGAGGATGGTGGTGTGTCCCACACAAGAGGTGTAGCTACTAACAAATATCCATGATTAGTTTTCTGGATGATCTTTTTCTACTATGGAAATTATTTTTCAATATTTTGTGTATACCAAAATTCCATGTTGTTTGTTAATGTTATGCTCTCATGGATCACGCACTATGATTTCCTTATGATTAATGTTTTATGAACTATCAATATATATGAAATGATTCAATATTATGATCTCTGATATTCAAGGCATGGTTTTAAAATGTTATGTTCAAGTTCTCATAACCTTACACTTATGTTATGCTTACAAATATCTTTTTTACCATTAATGATAATTTGATCTCAAAATTTCTTATTTTTCCTTTCCTCGGGTTATGAATAAATATTTTAAGAAGTAGATTTTTGTAAAGAGTACTAAAGGGGAAGATCTTTATGGGAAATATTGAAGATCTTACAATAACTAAGATGATTTTTTTCTAGGATTACAAAGTCACTAAACTATTTTGGTCCTCAAGAATGTTTTTGTGTAATGTATTGAATATTAATCTAAAAAGATGTAATATCCATGGATAAAAAGTATGGGTCTCTATAGTTGGTATCAAAGTAAAGAATTAGTTAACCTTTGGAAACTAGGATGAAAACATTAGTTATATCCATGGGGATATTTATAAGTATATGTATAAGGATAATTTAAAGTGTTGGAAAATGTCTTGGAATTTTGGTAAAGGATAGAATGAGTGGTTTCTAAGAAATTAAATCCTTATCTGGATACTAAAATTCGATGTAGCTATAGTATAGAGGTTACTAGGGATAATAACTCTGAAAAGGATGCAATGAGCTAGAATAGACCTTCACTAGGTGCATAAAAATGATCCTTATTGCACACCTAGTTTTAAATTCCCTAGGGATATGCTTTCGAAATTCAAAAACTCTTGATGAACCATCATGAAGGATTTAAATTCATGATGAATATGAATGACATAGCATAAAACTAATGTGTCATATATTAAAAAATAATTTTCCATGATTTAGACATCCTTTAAGTGATTTTCATGATTATTTGGTTTCCCATAATGATTAGCATTTCTTACACTATCCTTTTTTATTTTAGTTAATGGTGGGAACTTGATAAAACTAGGTTAACAATGAATGTGACAGACAATTTTCTAATGAGAATTAAAATGGTATGATGACTGGAGTGCGTAATATTTTGATTATTCCTTATTAGTTATCATGAAACATGAATGAAAAAATTCACATTTTCTGACTCTTAGGATCTCCAAAGAAGAGAAGGATATAATTTTCTAAAATTTTGAGTAATGGAGACCATAGAGGAAATAAGATTTAGTTTTCTATATGTCAATAATTTTGGGAGAACAACTTAAGGGAATATCTTAGATGGAAAATAATATGTTTTGGGTATCGAAAATAATAACAATAAGAAACTACTTTCAAAGTAAAAAAGAAAAGGCTAGTTAATGCAATGGATGACAATAATGGTCTCCCTAATGTATCATCAACTGTTGAATGTTTCAATTGTGGAATGTATGGACATTATGAAAATCTATGTCCTAAAGGAAAATCTCTTAAAGAGAATCAGAAAGGTTTTATGAGTAATGGATATATTCTTGATGATGAAGAGACTATAAATTATATATGAATGGAAAGAAGTGTTAAGGAGTAAGATGATGAATATTGGTTAATGGTGTAAGAAGAAAGTGGAATGATTTATGTGTTTATCTATTGGAATTCAAGAATTATGTAATATATAAGGATTGTTCAGTCTCTATTTTTCATTATGGATTTGTAAAAATATTTTAAAAAGAACTGATGTCCAGGAAAATTGATTTAATGGAAAGGTGATATTTTGATTAAAGGAAGATAATCATTAATATGTTCCTCATTTTAATAAAATGATGTTTAGTTTGGATAAAGAGATTATTGATATGAATAAATTAATTATAATATTATTTATGACCTTGAAAATTATTTTGGGAAAAATTGGTTTATATTATCATTGATAAATTGTATATCATTATTGGAATTCTGAAATATATTCAATAATCTATGGTTTTATTCAAGGAATTAGGAAGTATGTTTGTTTTAGTTAAGGATATAAGATAATTATAGCTATTACAATGATTCAAGAAAATATATGACTAAGGTATTCATATATTTGGTATGTCAAAATCAAGAGCCACTATATGACATATGGGGGATTAAGGTTAAGTTTATTTTAAGACATTTAGTGACCTTATATATAAATATGGAACTTTGGAAGGTTTATAAGGTTAACCATTTATTAAGTGGTTTATCTTGAACTTTGGATGAGGTTTTAGAGATTAATGTATTATTTAACCATATGAATATTTATGAATATTAGATAACCTATATTGAACATTATTTTTTAATGATAAATAAAGATAGAAGGGATGAATTAGCACTATATTTATAGTTCTTATGATCCATTAGTGCTTCAGGAATAACAAATCCATCTTCATTTATTGGAGTAAGATATGAAGTGGAAATTGATCAAGGAACAACCAAAGGTTGAAATTGTTATTATGAAATAGAATAAAATAAAGTAATTATATATTCTCAAGAAAATTATTCAACTTTAGGAAAAGGATCTTAAAATAAAATTTTCTCCTATTATCATAATTTTTGATGATATCAGTGACCTGTTCACACAAATTTGGTTTATGTTTTTGTGGTCGTTAACTATCTCTAGATCGTCAAATTTATTATGATCAATGATCTCTACCACTCACTATAATTATTTAAACTTTTATTTAATGTCAAAATCATTACATTCAACCCATGTTTTCCGATGTTGAAACCTAGTTACAGGTTACTTTAGGTGACCATTCTGTTTCCAAATTTCCCTTTTTTAAAGGAGATTTTTTTATATCTTCAGGTCATGTATTGCGGGTGTGTCGGGCCTTGTGCCTTGGGCCTACGTGTCATGTACGGGTTCCCCTTCAACCCTTAAAAGGAGTATTATCAATAATAAAATAAAAAAGATGGCCTTCGGTCCATTCAAGCTAAACACACATATACAAAAATAGAATCACAATGCAACAATTTTAATTGGTCCACCACTAAGGTATCGTCCAATGAGAATACACCAATAGTGTGTCAGCCATACCCGGTTCCACTAAGCTTCACTTGATTTTATGGAATAAAATATTTAATACATGGTCACTTCATTCCAGGGATAACCCCTTTATAATAATTTTAGGTATGACACACTGCCTCCCCTAGATCACTTTGGTTACCACCCCCTTGCCCACTACATTGGGTGATGTCTTCCTCGATTTATCAACTTGAAGGTCCTAATAGTATATTGGACACATAAGCCTTTTCCCTAATTATTACAATACTATACTTGAAACATAGTCTATAATTGATGATCTTGAATGCACTATTGAATCAAAATAGATATTCAACACCTGTTTTTGTGAAACCCTTTCACTTGCACGTAATGAGTTAGTTTTCCATGAAAACTTAACACTCTGACACAATGTCATAGTTTTCACACAACTTTTTATTTTATTTTTTTGCAACTATAACTTTCACCAACAATGAATGTTTCATAATTATGACTTTGTCATCATAGACACAAGTTACTTTCTTTTCGCAACTTTACTTCATTCAACTCTACCTCATGCAACACTTTCATAAAGTAGTTGCTCCATATCTTCATTTACAGATACAGATAGACAAATTAATGAGGTAGCAATAAATTTATAGATGAAAATGAACCTTCTCAAAACTAACTTGTGTTCTATTGACCTTTCATGAAACTTTCTTAGTTCACTGAACTTCATTGATTTGATGTCACCTTCAGCGTACAACTCCATTTGTATTTCATGGGTACTCGAAAAATTTATTTTCACACAACTTAAAATTTTTCAAAAAACAGTTTAATTAGTCATATTTCAATAAGGAGATAATGAAAACACATTTTTACAACTCTATAGAAATACTTGACCCTTTCCTATAACTATTGTATTTATATGACAATATTTCCTTTTCCAACAAAACAGTCTCCATCCTCAAAAATTTGGACCCCATAAATTTGAAAAACACTAGATAACTATGCCACCATTAACATTGATTCCACCTTAATGAATAAAACCACTCGTTTTGATCAACCCAGTGAGGATTGACAATAAACATAACACACCATCAATTTCTTACTATGAAAAACCTTGGTTCAAACATTGTGAAATAATTTCTTTTCAATCGAATTTAATATCTTCAATATTTTATATTATAAACAACACCAATTTTAGATTGTGTGACATGAAACACTAATTTTATCTTTATGTATATCAAATATAGAGTGTATCTTTCATTACATGTAACACCGAGTTTAAATAAAACTTATAATACTATTGAAATATTATTATTTAATATAATAGTAATTATATAGTTTTTAAAATGGTGAGTTTTAATAGGGTTAACTAAATTACAAAAATGTGGTTTAAAAATGTATATGTAAGGAATCATTTTGCTACCAACTAATTATAAATAAACATAAATACTATTTCATTATAATTGAATTTTTTTTCTTCTAAAATACTATTTTTATACACAAAAATGTGTTTTACATCAATAAATTAACAAAATAAATTATGGTGATTAATTTTAATGAAATTTATATATTATATATTCAATAAAAATTTTAAAATTCATCTTGTATTTTTTCTATAAAATAGATATGAATAAATTTAATTTCACACTTAAAAACTGTATTTTTCAAAAAATGCAGCTATGTCACCTTTTTTAGCAGATTTATTTAAAAATAATTTTTTATAAATGTGGAAAATTTATTTTAAAAAATAAAATTAATTTTTGAAATCATCATATCAAATTTATATTATGAGGAATTTTTGATAATTTTCTAAAGAGAATAATTTTTTTGATGAATAATGAAATATACTGAATTTAAAATAAAAGTTTCCTTTTCTATAAATCATTTTTAAGGATAAATTATATTTTATTTTTTAAAAGTAACATTATTTAAATTATACATAAATTAATCCAATTTATATCATTTTAATCATTTTCATACTAAAATTTTATGTAATAACTTTTTAAACTTTTGAAGATTTTCAGATTAAAATCCCTCTTTCTTGTCACATCTACAGGATTAATTCCCAATTAAAATTTTCCACTTATGTAAATTGAATTTGGAAAAATTGATCCAATATTTAGAATCAGAATAATTTATATTATATTATAAGTTCAACTTAATTTTTTATGGAAATAAATAGTGAAAATAGTAAAAAATAATTATTATGATTAAGGTAAAAATGGGTTTATCGGGGTGTTAAACTAAAAATATAAGAGTTAAAATGGCATAAAAACACTTTTAAAATATATTTTATAGCTATATTTCGACCCTATAATTTATAATACCTGATAATATATCATTTTTTAGCCATGTTTCATAATAAAAATGAAGGTACACCTTTTTCATTGAAAAACTTACAAGTGTGATACTCACCTCACTAATAAAAGGCCACCCTCTCCTCTCTTTGTCAAACCTTCATACACTTTTGTTTAAAAAAATACCTACCAAAATAACTTCCCAAATTAAATCCTCTCATCTTAGAATCCTCGTTTTGTGTATTGTCTCATTATTTTTTATGTAAGAATTTTTAATATTTCTAGATATATTTTTTGATCCAGGAGCTTAGATCAATTGCGATTCAGAGGCTCGGTGTGACCAGAATAAGAATTTTAAAGATATTAAATATATTAATATAATGGGAACATATGTTTCCTAAATTAATTAATATATCCCAAAAGGATTATCATATTATAAATTTGATACTTGTACTGAGTTCATAATGTGAGGTTTACCCTAAGCACGAAATAGCCTCTACCAGTGTTGGGATTTTTGTTGTAGTGTTATGGCGGGTACAAATAATAAAATAAATTATTTAAATATATATGTTTATTTATTTGGATGTATAACCCTAGAATCATATATTTTAAATATTTCATTACTAATTCCTTGGGTTAGCTACAATATTCTAGATATTTGAGAGGCATTGTTGGAGAGGATTCGTTGGAGGAACGTTGGAAGATGACGTTGGATCGAGATTAGGTTGATGATTATGTGCCAATAAATATTGTGGATAACTTAAAAGAAATTTATTTGAAAATGTTATTCATTATCTATAGATTTAAAATCAACTAAAATATTTTTCTTTGGTTTATCTCCCCATTTATTATCCTGTGGATAATGTGAATCAATTTACTAACGGATTGATTCACAGATCAATCATTTTGTGCATTTGGGTTTATTTAGGATATTTAAGGACAATTATTATTTGTTTAACAATTTATGTTTATAACTCTTCATTATTTTTTTACATGATAATGGATCGAGGTTGAAAACAAATAAAGGATGATATTTCTTCCTCACTTTTAAGGTTTTTTCTCCCCATTATATATGAATTCGGCACTAGTGTTTTCTTTTGTCCTACAATTAAATGAATACCTGAGGAATGATCATTGGTCATTAGGTCTTTGGAATAATAGATATTTATCATGGGTTAGGACAGTATATTAGATGTTATGGTTTTGGTGCATGATGGTGATAGTAGATCCATGGACAGATTGGGAGTTTATGATCAGGTTTTTAGTGTGTGTTACCAAAGTGGAATGAAAGCGGGCATTTCCCAATCCCTATATATAGCCAGATTCTATCCATTGATGGTGATAAGGTTCGTTCAACCTCATATCCACAACATATGATGTAATTCAAGGTGGAATCAAGATCCAATCTTTCTAATAAGGTATTAGTTTGATTGAGCATGTATCTTGGATGAACCCTATTAGTTACCTATGTGCTTCTTCCTGGCTAGACCTAATGAGCATCACTTTTGGGATGAGTGTCATCAGTGGTAGTATAGCTCAGGGAGTGTTTCATACCATACAATCATACCCTATGGGATGGCATGGATGTATCATCATCTTAGTGATACTTGATGCAAGATATCTCTCTATTGATTTTCATTAGGGATAGTGGGGCTTGCAGAGTGAGATCTCATGGATGACCATTATCCTGAAACCTCATAGTGCAACTATAGCTGGTAGTGGTTAATAACCTATAGACTCGATGTCTTTTATGAGTATATCCAGGATTTCCTTGATTATTTTTATATCTAACATCTGGTTCAGAATACCTATGTTTTATGTTATAACAATTATAGATTCTTTTTTCTTAGTGATTCCAGGGTGTCCTACTGGGTATTGTAATACTCACCCCTACAAGGGATCTTCCCTCACATGGTGTAACATCCTAGGAAAATAAAGAATATAACATTTTCATATTTATGAATATTTTTGAATTAAATATTAATTTTATTTTAAGGGGAATGTTATATTCAATGGCATACCTGACACACAACAATGGGTTTCTCCGAAGTCTTATGTTGCACACAATGCTAAGTCATATTGAAAAAATAATAATATAATATTATTATTTTAAATGGTAGTTAACGTCTAGCCGATTTATTGGAGGGAATGAAAATAAATAACCATATTATGATTATACATGTTTGTTAAATGTTTTTACATTTATCTAATTAATTTTAGAGGCTTAAAATGGGAATGAAACTAATTTTAAGCATAAATACTCTAATATTCTTTAAAATGTCGATTTACCACCTTTTGATGGAGAACCCTCTTTAAATCTAATTAGGGTCCCTTTTATATGTTCTATTTGACAAAAATAAAATTCTTATTTAGAATCAAGATATCAAATTTTACTTTGGGTAAATTTTTGGTATTTTTCTGATAAAATTCATTTTTTTAATGAATAGTGAAAATAGTGTATTTTAATTCAAAACTGCTTTTTAATCTAATTTATTTATATGGTTATATTATATTTTTAATTTGTTTTAATGTTTAATTAGATTATATTTTTACCATTTAATCCAATATTGGTCATTAGAAGTAATTTAACTTTGAAATTGGAAATAAACATGGGCTAATCTTTTGATAGTTATTATTTCTTAAAAACACACTTTTTGTTTTGACAACAGGAATTAATTTTAAATTAATTAATGAAACTTATATGTTTTGAATTTGGTAAAATAATCATCATTTTTGAATTTATAAAATATGACATACATGGTTGTTATTAGTAAATAAAATTTGGTTCAATAAGATTAAAATATTTTTTAGTGAACAGTAACTTTTGACTTTTATTTACCACAGTTAAAGATAAATAGGATAATTCAAGGTAAAAATAATATTATAATAATATAAAATTACCCTAACATGTGTCCTAATATTATTGGTCGATACATTTCCGACCATGGGCATCCTTGGGTACATTTTGGTACCCCATGGAGCCACTAGGAAGTGATAATGACACTTTATATTAATTAATTCAAAGTAAAGACAAAAATGACTTAAACATATATCTTTTAGTAAATAAATTTTTACATGGAGTTATATAAGTTATTTCTTAGACTATAAATGTTCATTTTAAAACTAAAAAGATTTCCTATATCATGGTATTTTATTTATAATTTTTAGACTTCAAATAAATAAAATTATTTATGACACAATAATGATGTAATGTTTTACCTCATTAATGAATGATTTAAATAAATAAGATAATTAATATTAAAAAAATATCCAAAATCTATAAAATTATTATTGGATGATTCTATTTCGAACAGAAGTCATATTATCTTCAACTTTAATAAGTTTTCAACCTTTAGAAACCAAAAATCATTATATAATAAAACTTTCCAAAAGATCCCATACTCCACCTTATAAAAATATCTCACCTCTGACCCATTACTCACACCTCTAAAGACCCTTGTCCCATTAAACCTATGCCAAAATAATCTATAAATATCCCTCTATTCCACCTATAATCCTTACCTTAGTCAGAAGGCACTTCAAGAAATCCTTTTGGTTCAAACCAAAGGGAGTTACCTGATTTAAAGGTAATGTATTTTCTTAAGTTCTTTTCTTTTATTTTACTTCTCCAACCCCCTAAAATATTTTTATTCTTTTATTTTATAAAAACACCAGTATCCTAAATATACTAGGTTGTTGATATGACAATTATTAGAACTATACTTACACACACCTCTGTCTAATGGGTAAAGAACATATTGTTTCTGTGGACGGTGCGCTACTGCCTCACAAAATGATGATCATTCAATCTTCTCCTACCACCTCTTATGGTGGAAATTAAGATGGAATTTTATTTAAATGTGATATATATTATATTTATATTTTTTCTATACTTATTTATTTTTCATTTATATCATACATTTATGGTTTCCATAATGGGTAAATGCGATAATTTCGTTTGAGAAAGTGCGGACTACCACCCCCACAAAGTGATATGACTCGTTCCTGTCATAATTGGAACGTATAAAGGATGGAGTTAATAAAATTATATATGTGATATTATACTAGAATTATAATATAACTATTTATCATTAAGTTTTCATTCCATTAAATACAAAATAGAAATGAAAGTTGTGTTCATGTGTACGTACGGCTTACCATCTCCAAGAACAGTGCATTTCATTTATTATCTCCAAATTTTATATAATATTATAAATACATATATATATTGGATATATATGATATATATGATATCTAAATGATGAATATAATTCTGTATATAATTGACTTTTGACCACATGGACAACTTGTAAATATAGAAAGTTCATTTTTGACTCAAGTACTAAATATCGACAAAATGACTGTTATTAACTTAAATGATTACATAATGTTTATAACATGATAATAAGTGATATAAAGGGAATAATAAACATGAAAAGTGTTCTTAAGAAATTATAAATTAACTATAGTTTATTATTCATGAGATTAAACAACGAACGGGTCAAGTCGGACACGAGGTAAGGGGTTTCTTATCTCACTTTTAATTTCGTGAGATTTCCATTTTTTGCCACTTATTTATTGCATGTGATATATTGTGTACTTCCATTTGATATATATTATCATAATTCTATTTATATTCATGGTATTATGTTATTCATTTGGTGTTTATTAAATTTTGTTCTTACGACTCGATTGATTACAATGTGGTAAGGGGTTTTCATCTCACTTTTTATTCTCATGATATTCATGATATGTTTGCCACTATTCCCTTTTGTGTGGTATATATACTACCCAAGATTGTATTAATTTTGTAATATAATTTAATTTATTAGTATTTACATCTTCATTGTATGATCCTTCTTTCATAGGGTGTATGTTTTGTAAGTTACCAAATCGGTGATGGAATCTTTCACCCTCCTATTTTTAAAAGACTTCATTTATGTTATATCTTTTAATTTCCACATTCTTATGTCAGGATATGTTATTATATATCATATTTTAGTACATTTTGTGTCCAAGTGATGATATAACATTTTCTCTCTCATCAATTCATTTTCATAATTTTTAAGTGATGTCATTAGGCTGTCGAATTTTGGTAAGAAAACATCTTAACCCAATTTCAATTCTTTGGGTTAAACATATACTTCTTGATTATTTCATGCTATGAATATTTGTGAAGGAACTATGTTTGTTTTAAACATAATATCCATTTATATTGGGTGTATTTTTATTTTTCAAACATAATTATGTCATTGATTTATCCTTAATCTAAGGATATGATCTTTCTAAGGGACTTTGTCTCAATCTACTTTCATTGAGGCATATTTTGTTTTATACACAACTTTTCTTTTATATGGTGTATAAACATCATTGAATTTTATTTTCATTCAAAGGGTATATTTTTCTATGAGTTGTTTTACTAAATGACAAAAAAGAATGTTTTTTAACGTAAGCAGTGACAACGACCTTTTCTTCCATCACTACTATTATTTGATCTATGGATTTCTTAACAAGCCATAATGTTTTTAAAAGGAAAATAAATACCATATACTCTTTTATGCATTTTGGTATTGAAAATGGTTTTGATAATGGATTTTTTATGCCAGTATATTTAAATAATATATTGTGATTGAAATGTGGAAATTTTATATTTCCTTTATATTTGTTTTATGTGTTATGAATATGTTATAGTTATTGGGATTTGTTTACATATACGGGTGGTTATATGATAAACCTAGGGTGGGTGAGCCCAAGATATCTCTCTAATGAATTGGGTAACGTGATAGAGGTAAACATTAGTGTTTCTCCTAAGATATTTAAGTAATATCTTGTGATGGGTATTCCAACATAACTTCATATGTTGCTATGATAGCTACAATGTAAGTATGTTATGGATGCCACAAGTTACATTTTTGATTTATGATTTTTATTTGTTATTCATAAATCTTATGATTTTATGAGGTATGTTAAAAATATTATTTTTTGATGGACTAATGTTTTCTTTCCTTATTTTATAACCCTTATTGATATTTTTATGCTCATCACAAGTTTTTGAAATGTTTTCCACAAGACTTAAAGATGAATAAGGACGAAGGATGGGATCAAGGAAAATTCAAGCTATCTAAAACATGTAACAAGACATGTTTCTTTTTAAGTGATTTTATTTTATGAAAAATGCATGGATACTGAGTAGTAGTTCCTACATGTAATATTCAAGTTAATATGTAATAGTTATGGCCTAATTCTCTAAAACTCTAAACATGAAAAGATCCTCAATGTGAATTCTTGATTTAACTCAAGATTATGTAATGTTTAAGGCCAGGTCCTTAAACATGTTATGTCTTATACAGACTATAGACCTTTTTATGAAGTTGCTGGAGGACCAAGAGAATATATGTATTATTTTGGACTAGACATACTGAGGTGTTTACTGATATTTAATTTTATAGTTGTCCCATCATTTTGAGAATTTCAAACATAACTTTCTAGTTTTTTTGGTGGTCTTGTATTAGGCCATATTTCATTATTTCCAGTACCTTATGTCATAGTCATATTATGGGATTATAGATGTATTCAAGCATTGTTACCAGTTTTTCTTACATTTCAGAAATGCATGGGTTTGTATATTTTTGTGTGTGTAGGTACATTATGCTAATGCCTCTTATATGTGTGGTATGAATTCCCAATACAAGTCTTCATCCCCTAGGATATTGGATGTGAGATTAAGTCAATTGCATCTTGGACCACAGTGGTTCGGATCAAAATAGAATAAATCAAAGGTAGATTCCCATCATGAAGTGTTATGAAACCTCCTGGGTTTAGGACCAGTGTTTGGAGTTTCCTTTTTCTAGAAATGAGGTATTTTTTGGGAACTAGGGAAACAATGTCAAAGTTTTTTGAGTTTAGCTCTTAGGATAGGGTGTCCAGTGTTGGTGTGGTGGTCAGCATATTTATACATTGGTACTTTGATAACCTACTTGTTAACTTGGTACATGTAGAAACTAGTTATTGGGAAAACATTGGTACACGAATCATATATGAATGGGTTGTTGTTTACATTCCATTCTGTAAATATATCACTAGATATACTCATTGAAAATTGTATTCCTTGTCTTATTTCAGGATGTATTCATGATGAAAACTAGTGAGGTTTCAGCTACATAGTCGAGAATTTGACAAGATGAGTGATGAGGCCTCTTTGAAGGGGCTTATTCATGAGGTGTTATTTCATAAGGATAGTTGGTAGGTGGCGTCCCCTACTATTTATCAGTTCTTAGACCCACATCTAGTGGTTTAGGTGGATTTATAATTCCAAAATTCTTCATGGTAAGTGATTTGGAACCATATGACGATGCCCTGTATTTGAGCTTTTATTATGATCTTATGATATAGGCATCGCCTAGGATTTAGGGTCAGTAGGACCTACTTATAGAAGGAGTGTAACGCAAGTCATGAAACAAGAGTTTTCATCAGAGATATTGCGGATGAATCAATTCTCCAAGGCATATAAGTTTTTAGGATTATGATGGAAGAGGATGTCTAATGTGGGATTGTCCTACCTATTTTTCTATAGAAAGTTATGCATTTGATGAACCACATAAGAAGTGGCATCAGTTGAATAAAGGAGTTTCATGGTGTGGTGTATGTGTTGGAGGATATGGGGAGCATTTGGAGGTAGTAGGAGCTTTGGTTTGATTCTACCAAAAACACCCCTAGGCAGACCACTCTAGTGTTAGGAGTCTAGTTTTCATAATCATGTATAGTTGTAGGTATGGGAGGTTCATTAACCAAAGTCTCCATGACTATTTCATGGTACGATCTATGTTCCATATACTCTTTTTTTAGTACTTCTAAAAATAGTTATGAGCCATTAATATTTCCCATTTCTCAATTCATTTTAAAAGAAGATGTATGGAATCAGTTGAACCCAATGTTAGTGATGTTAGGCATAAATATTTATATGTAATTAAGAGGTTAAATTCCCACATTGAGACACATTCTTGAGATGCGATCCAAAACAATGTGAACGAGTCATCCCCCCCCCAAAGAGGCTAGTGTCAAGGTGTGGTAAATGAGTTCCTTTGTATTGTGAGTTTTAGTTTGGCTATTCTGATAAGGTGTCAGGTCAATCCCTAGTAGTGGTAAATATGTGGTAAAGGGAAACAATGAGTTCCAAGTAGTAGGATATTATAGAGGCTTCAAGTGAAGTTTGAGGAACAGTGTGTGTCTAAACGACTGGAGTTACAGTTTCCGCATGGTGTCATGAGCCACTTATCCATAAGAGTCTCCCTTATTTGATAACTAGGTTTCCCATTGATGTTTTTTTCTTAACACTTATGTTTGTGGATCCAACAAATAGAAATAGTGATTACATGCTTCTACCAAAAGTGTGACTTAAATCTAATAAGAGAGATATATCCTCACATGGAATCTCTTCATAGTGGCATGGAGACCCTGTGATGTTTTCCCTTGGAATGGACCGGTTCCCTGTCATCCATTCTTAGATTATTTCCACCATTGATTATAGTAGTGATTATGGTCTTTTGGGATGGAATTTTACTCCTTTTATAAAGAGTGATCCCTAGAAGAGCAGGATGAGCTCATATAAAGCAGGTTATGACTAACTTAATATCATTTGTCTTGTGATACCTCTAGATTAGTGGATTCTATGAGAATTTTTTTCCTACATTGATGGTGGAGAATGAGGATGTCTTCAAGATAGGTTACCAATAGTTGTGGTTTTGTTTTAGGATGTACCAGAAGTGTCTTTCCATAGCCATTGTGGTTTTTTTGAGCTCATAGTGATACCCTTTGGTGTGTTGTACACCACTGAAGAATCCTGAGAATTATGGACTGGATCATTGACCATTTTTGGATAAGTTCATTATAGTATTCTTCAATGACATCCACATGTGCTCGATGTCTTAGTTCAAGCATGTGAGACACCTGAGGATGGTTTGGATTACCTAAAGTTGATAGTTGTTACCCCTCTACTTCTTCAGATATCTAGGGAAGTAAAACTTAGGGATATTGATTATGATATGCTGAATGAATAAATATCTAATGAATATGTTCCTGATGGATTTTCCATAGGTGGTAAGCTCATTATCATTGTTTGAGGATGGATGGTAACAGCAGTCACACTTCGAGTGGAGGTGCACAGGAGGTTTTTTCCCTTAGCAGTACATCTGGTGGAGGTGGGGATGTACTAGAATATCACGGAATCAGTTGTGTATCCAAGGTAATTATAGAAATTTTTGAATCCAAACTCTTGTTTTCTCAGCTATTGGTGTCTGATGACTAATAGATATTTGTGGAGAGTTCAAGACACTTGTGTGTGAAGGATGAAGTCTAAATTCATGGAATTCCCTTGACTATCATTGTAGAAAAAAATTAATTCACAACATGGTTAGGGAAGGGATATGAGAAGTATTTTCTATAAAGACCTTGGCCCCATTTTCCTAGAGTTAGTGGTTACTTTATTACATTGGAATAAGATATAAGGAATCACATCCTAAAGGACTGAATAGTTTAGTAGTCCTGGTAGACTGTATACAAACTTGAGATCCAAATTAAATTTTAAGAAAAAAATACACAAACAATTTTACAGATTCTTCCAGTATTCCCCCCTTTGGGTAACCCTGCTTATAAGTCATAGTATACTTCTTGTAATCATGGTGAAAATGAAACATATTAAAGGGGTGTGATCAAATTCTTAGTAAGGGTAAGAGTATAATATAATCCATTAGTAAATAAGGAATAAATAATTTGGAGATGTAAATAACTACAACACATTCCATTTAATTAGAAACTTGATCATAATATGACAAGAATAAAACAAGAAAAATAATTCCATGTAAAGAATCAAATTAAATAAAACATAAACATGGATATTATAACCAATCGAATAATCATGCAGAATATCAATAACTGAATTCTTAATGATGGCATGAATAATTCCAAACAATTGAAATATACTATCGCGGCTTCGTACCAAGAATTTGATATTGTTAAGGCTTTGTTCCTATAATATAACATTATCAAGTCTTCATACCATGAATCTGATAAATGGAAACGACCTAAGCCAAAACCCAGTCTAGTTTTTTTTATGAGACCGAACAATGCATCTAGGGGCTATAGAGGACCCAACAAATCACTTACTAAGTCCAATACATTCCTCAAATGAAAGGGGTGAAACAAAATAACAATTTTTATAAAAAACTATTATAAAAAATGTGAGTACTTTAACCATAAACCAAGAATGGTATCAAAATAGCACATCCATATTCAAACTAACCATAAAACATTCAATAAAATATGGTAGATTATATCATGAGATATCAACCTCAATTGAGAATAATATTAAACAAATATTGTTGACATAAATGAAAATAATCAAATAAAATCATTGATAATTTCCTGAGAGAAATACCCTTTTTACTTTGAAATAATTTATTTAAAAGATGTACAATTTTAAACAAAATAATTTTATTTGAAAAGAAACTAGAATAAATTTTAAGGAAATCTTCAAAATATTAAGGTGTAATGATGGAAGAAAAATCCTCTCATGCCACATATTTTAAAAAAAATCATTCCTTTCATATTTTTTTTCAAAAAATTCATAAAGTACCTCATTTGAAAAAAAACATAAATATTCCTTTCAGAGCATTTTATAAAAATTAAAACATGGGTAAAAGGAAATTAAACATTCATATGATAATATTAAAAATATTTTTGAAAACATTATTATAAAATATATACATGGAATAAAAACATTCCTTAGTGGATACTTAAACATAAACAATCCTGAAAAATAATGAGACTGTGAGATAATCATTACCTTGCACTTTCCTTTAGTTAAAAATTATTTAACCTCATGTATAATTTTTTAAATAATGTTATTAATTTATACCATAAACATTTCCATATTTATGATTTTATATATGATCCTAATATATAGTTTTATTAATAATATTTTGTTATTACCCATGTTTTGGGTGTTAACTGCTTCATTTTTCTATGCATGTTTTGTCATGTAAGTCTGATTTATTATGCATAGTATATATTTATTTCATATTAATAATGATATAATGTTCATATATATAATATTTATTCATTATATTTATTTTTATATTCATAATTTAATGGTTAAGATGAAAAATTAACCACATCACGTCGTGGAGATGGAAGGTGGTACGTACGCATGAGCGACGGTATCATTCCCTTAATGGTGAAAGTGTAAGGAAGTGGATGGTATATTAAGTTTTTCAAAAGTAATATAAATTAATAATTATCATATATATATATATATATTATTTTAATCATTATACCCATCCATTTAAAGTGGTGATGAAAAATAGATTACACCACCACGTAAAGATGGTAAGTCCTACGTACGCATTTGTGGTGTTTTCATTATTTTAGGATGGATAAAAGGTAAATTTTGGTTTTACAATTATAATAATAATATCTCAGAGTGTATTTGATACTATATTTATTACTTTTTCATAGAAACAATGCATTAATATGATGTATAATAAGAAGTTAACTTGGATGAGTTGGTAAAAATGATTCCTTCTTTTTTAGAAGACTTCCTGTATATCTCTTCTTAAGTGATCTAGGGTTGGTATTTTTGGAAATCCATGATCTAAAAAAAATTATATTGAAGTTTGGAGGTGAAATATCCAGGTTTTGGTAGAGATAAAATGCTCAAGGTGTTGTTAAGAAGTGAGGTAGGGGGTTTTCTTTTATAATGGTGGTGAGGGGCACTTTTTGAAACTCTCAAAATATTAAATATACATAAATTAAATATCAATTAAAAATTTCTCCAAAGTGAGTTATTTATAAGATAAGATGATTCTAGGTCTAAATACTCTAATAAAATAATTTTTATACAAGTTTAGGTCACATTCATACCATTATCCTTTGGTTTAAACTATTATTTAATCTTATTAACTTTTATCATGACAACATTGATTTGTACTCTTTGAGGGTCAATATTGTTTCTATAAAATGAAAAACTAACTATAAATAAATAATGGATGAAAATTAAAACCATTTATGATTTTTTGGGATGAAATTTATATTTTTATAAATTATATATTATTTAATGAAATATAATTTATTTAAAAAATATCATTAATGTCAATTTTGATACTATACATTACTTTCACATTTAAAAAATACCAATACACAAGATAACTTCAAACCAAGACCTATAATATATCCCTAATATTTATATTTCATCTATTAAATTATTGGATGAAATTAATTACCTGAAATAATATTTATTTTATTTTTTTAATATCATTTATTTGATACTTCCTTTAATTAAAAAATTATTTCATCATCATTGTGTAAGCCTTTAAGGTGATTATTTCTCTCAAAAATTTTAAAAAACAAATACTTTATGAATATAGACATTTTTTATTTCACATGAATATTTATAGTTGAGTATATCTTCTAAATAACAATATATTAAAAATGTAATACTTATTAAAAACGTGAGTATAATATACTTTACTTTTCTTAAAATAAAATACAATAAAAGTATTAAAGCCATCCAAGTGGTGAAAATAAGCCATATAATCATCAAAATAATGGTTTTGGTAGAAAATAACTCATACAATAAAATTATTATATGTTTTAGGATAATTTTATAATATTTTTATTTTTATTTTTACTCTTAAGTACCAGATTTACACTTAATTGTGGAAATTAAAATTACTACATTTACTATTCATATTGCCTACAAATAAATGGGATATATTTAAAAAAAATTAAAATTATTATTAGAAATAATTAATCCATTTTTTATAATTCAATTAAAATAGGTTTCGGAAATCAATTTAAAATTTATAATGCACACTAGATGAAACAACATGTTTTTAAAGTAAAAATGTTCAAAAGATTGAAATGTTTTTATATCCAATTTTAAAGTGAAATTTATTTATTGATTTATAATTGAAATATTTATACTTCAAAACCAATTAAAATATAATTTAACTATATAAATAAATTGGATGAAAATGAAGTTTTCAATTAAAATGCAGTGTTTTTTACTATTCATCAAAAAATGAAACATATCAAAAAAAATACAAAAAATTGAACCAAAGTAAATTTTTATTTTCGTATTTATAAAATAAAGTTTATTTTTTTAAATATAATTTAAACAAGTTTCAAATTTTAGTTTTAAAACAAGTGCGCCATTAAAAGGTGAAAAAATTACCATTAGAAAAATAGAACTTTTATGTATAAAATTAGATTTATTCTTGTGTTATGCCTATAAAATATATCGAATGAATGTCCAAAAATTTAATAATATATATAATTTTTATAATGGGGTTAATATTATTCATTCCCTCCAATTTATCATCTAGGTTATAATAATATTTCATCATTCGTCTAAGTTGTGTCTTGTGGGCAACAAAAGATTTCGAAGAGATGAAATTTTAAAAGGGACATACCATAAAATATTAGTGTGTTACATTCTTGCCTCTTTCAAAAAAAAATTCATCATAACTTCAAATTTCACTTCAAAAATCAAAGTTTAATATTTGAAAATTAATTTGTGGGAAACCCACATCAAGAATAGTGCTAATAAAACTTACTCTTATTAAGAGGGAAAGGGAAATGCGAAGTCCACCAAAAAAAATTAGGATTTCTAATAGGATAAAATTAGTGGGAAGTGAAAACCTAGACATGAAAGAGAAATATAATTGTCAATTTCTGATGTATTGTGATAGAGAACATTGTCATTAGAATGTTGGCCATTATAAACCCATAAATCTTTTATCGATTAAAAGACCATTGATTTTTCAAAAAGAAAACTAAACGGATAATGTTTTTGTTCCAAAATCATTTTCCTAGATTTGATGGATTATTTTATAATAAAAATAAGAACTTACTAGATTTCATTCCATGTCATAATCATTATATTATCCTTTGTTGCACTTCAACCTATTTTTACTTCATCGCTTACACCTAGAAATGAATTTTCACGGTGCATTTTTCATGCTTGAAGCACTTTTAGGAATCATTAGATCCACAAGTCATTCCTTAAGATTTTAAATATTTATTGAAACCGAAATGCTTATCATAGGTTATCCAATGTGATTAATCATAGTTTAACCTCAAACAATAATATCCAATGTTCAACTTGATCCATTCCATAAATAATTACCATACGACTCATCCAAAATACATTTGTCTAAATTCAAAGTCCAAAAATGTATAAGGAAGGTCAATAAATTTCAAAAATCAACTTATCATTAGATTCCCAAAATAACATAATTTATCTCTTATTATCACATACCACATATATTAATACCTTGATCACCTTAAAATCTTAATGAAAACATGCATTCTTCCAAATCCTTATAGAATAAATATTTTAATAAAATATTTATATATCTTATTATTCTTATAACAAGAAAAATAATAATTTAATTATTCCACTTCAACTGTAGTAATAGAATAAGCATGACCTTGACCCCTTTTCTTCTTCTGAGGTATATTTCTTTCATGATTAGTGCATTTATTTTCATGGTTCCCCATATCCTTATAGTGGAATCATTACACATTTGAAAATTATTTCTTTTCCTTGAAATCATGAGCATGGTGTCCCTTTTACCTAAACATAAAACAAACTCCTTTTCCTATTAATCATGTACCTTTGTGTTTGATTCCATAAGTATCACGTGTTTGAAATCACATATTTCCCTTATTTCATTTATCTGACTCTTTCTCCTCCATTCAATTCTTCTCTTGATTCCCTTTGAAGTCAAAAGAATTTGATAATTATTTCTCTACCTTGATAGAAAATGAGACTATATCCCCATATGATGAGAAAGTTTAGGAGACCAGTTCCCTTCAGAGAAATTTATTTAACTAATAAAAAATTGATCAATATTACTGCTTGGGTTACACATATAGTCTTTTTAATTCCTTGATAATCTTATAAGGTTTTCTTCATACTTAAAAAAATTATCTTCCTCCTTTTTTCTTAGACTCAAGAATTGTCTCTCTATATCTGCTCACAGTTTGTGAGGAAAATATTTTTCCAAGAAAATTTCTTTAAAATCCATCCATTTCATGTTTTTTATTTCCTAATCCTAATTATTGATTTGAATAAATAACCACCATGGATCCGCATCTCCTAAGAGACAATAAACTTCCATGACAAGATTCTCCCTTTCTTTCCGTCCCTAAGCAATAAATATATTTTCTAAGTAACTTATCCATTGATCAGCTAAAAATGGATTTTTAGTCCAATTTAATTATGGAGGATGTTGTAACATAAATAAATCTAAAACTGTTACACCACATTGTGTATAGGTATGCTCTATATGGGTAAGGTTATTTCTTATAACCTGAGTCAGTTTTCCCAATATAGTTATAATTTGTTCAGCTCGAGCTCTAACTTCAGCTTCATTTTCTTACCTAGGAAGAAAATTCTTATTTTAATTGATATGGTGTCCAATCCTTTTACAAAGTTCCATTTCTAAAAATATATAATGCACTATATTAGATCATAAAATTATAAAAAATGATTTGTAATCTCAAAACTAGTGAATCACATAACCTAAATTGAAAATTTAGGTACAACTAAAATCTAAATCATAAACTCATCATATTTGGATATAATGCCATATTATATCACATGTTTTCATTCTCTAATATATGTTTTGATAAATTGAGTTCCCAATTTTTCTACTAAACATCCTTTGATTCCAACTCTAAATACCCCGACCCCAATTTCCTAGAGTCGGTTTTTACATTATTAAATTATCATAAGATAAAAAGAATCACATCCTAAATGACTGATGAGTTTAGTAGTCTTGGTAAACAAGATTCACACATGATAACCAAATTACATTTTAAAACCTAAAATACACAATGAATTTCATTGATTCTTCTGTTATTCCCCTGGGTGTAACCCTTGTTATAGTTATAATATACTTCTTGTAATCGTGAGGAAAATGAAACATATAAAACAGGTGCGCTCAAATGATCAGTAAGGGAAATTGTATAGTGTAATCCATGCGTAAATTAGGCATATACAATATAGAAAGGTAAATAATTACAAAACATGTTATTTAATCAATAACTTGAGCATAATATGACAAGAATAAAACATGATCAAATAATTCCATGTAAATATTCACATGAAACTAAAACTTAACCATAGATATTATCACTGATCAAATAATCACAGGAAATATAAATAACTAAATTCATAATGGTGGAAATCATAATTCTGAACATTTAAAAAATATTATTGATGCTTTATACTAAGAATATAATACTATTAAGACTTTGTGTTATGAATCTAACATTATCAAGGCTACATACAAAGAATCTAATAATTGGGTAAGGCCTTGGACCAAACCCAGTCTAGTTTGTCTCATGATACCAACTGATGCATTGAGGGGATATAGAAAGATCTCCCATGACTTATTAAGTCCAATTCATTCCTCATATTAAAGGGGGAAAACAACATAAATATTCATATTAAAAACTATTATAGGAAATGTGAATTATTTAACCATAAACCAAGAATGATATCAAAATAGCACATTTATAGCCCAACTAATCATAAACCATTCAAAAAAACATGTTAGATTATATCATAAGATATAATTATCAATTAATCATAATATTTAACAAAGTATGTTGATATAGGTGAAGATATTTTAAAAAAACATTGAAAAATTCTTGAGAGAAATGCCCTTTTTTACTTTGAAATTATTTATTTAGAAGTCGTGTATTTTTAAATGAAAAAAATCATATAAAAATAACCTTGAAAATTATAAATAAATATTCAAAACATTAAGGTTTCAATATGGCATAAAATACCTCTCATGACCTATAATTTAAAATACGTTCTTTTTATATTTTTGTCAAAAAAGTCACAAAGTACCTCATTTGGAAATTGAAAAAAAGGTTCCTTTTAAGAAATTTTATAAAAATTAGAACATGGGTAAAAAGACATTAAAAATTCATAGGATAATATTAAAAATATTTTTTTAATTTTGTTATAAAATATTTACATTGAAGAAAAACATTCCCCAATGGAGGTTTAAACATAAGCAATCATTAATAATAATGAGATTCTGAAATAACCCTTAACTTGCACTTTAAATTAGTTGATTGTGATTTAACCTCTTATATAATGGTTTAAATAATTTTATTAACTTATAATAGAACCATATCAATATTTATGATAACAAATATTATCCTTTTATATCATTTTGTTAATAATATTTCATTATTACCAATGTCTTGGGTGTTAACTGCTTAATTTTCTTATACATGTTTTGTTGTGTAAATCATATTTCTTATGAATATGATATGTTTATTTCATATCTAGAATTATAATAAGGTTATGTATGTCATATATATTCATTATATATAATTTTATAATCATTCTTGAATGGTTAATATGAAAAATGAATCACTTCACGTCGTGGAGACGGTAGGCCTTACATACGCACGAGTGACGGTATAATTCCTTTAATGGTGAGAGGATAAGAAAGTTGATGGTATATTATTTTTTACAGAATAAATATCATGTCATAAATATAATTTATTTCCATTATTTCCATCATTATATCCAACCAAGTAAATTGGTGATGAAAAATAGATTACACAGTGGTGTGGAGATGGTAAGTCGTACGCAACAAATGTAGTGTTTTAATTTCCTATAGGATGGATTAAAAATGGAATGCGGTTATTACAAAATCATAATAACATATCAAAATATATATGATACTTGATTTATTAATTTATAATGGAATAAACACATGGATAGTAATTAGAGGAAGAAATGAACTTGGATGAGTTGGTAAAAACGATTACCTCTTCTTCGGCAGAATTCCTTTGGATCTCTTCTTAAGGGATCTAGGGTTAGTCCTTTTGGAAGAATATTTATCTAAAGAACATGGATAAGAATTTTTGGAGGATAAATTGGATATTTTTTGTCTAGATAGAAGCCTCAAGGTATTGTGAAGAATCGAGGGAGGAGGTTCCCATTTATAATTGAGGTGAGGGGAACTTTTTGAAACTCTCAAAATATTAAATTAATATAAATTAATTATCAATTCCAAATGGCTCCAAAGTGATTTATTTAAAATATAATATGGTTATGGGTATAATTACTCTAATAAAATAATTTTTATACAAGATTATCTCACATTATTACCCTTTTATTTTGGTTTAAAAACTTATTTAATCTTTTTAACTCTTACCATCACAACATGGATTTTTTACTTTTGGGTGGTCAATATTGTTACTATAAAATGAAAAATTAACCATAAATTAATCATGGATGAAATTTTTAACCTTATCTAAATCATTTTATAAATTCTATATTTATATAAATTTTATATTATTTAATAAAATATTATTTATTTTAAAATATCATTAATGTCAATTTTGACACTATTCATTACTTTGACTTTACAAAAATATCAATACACAAGATAACTTCAAAAAGAAAATTTAATACATCCCTAATATTTCAATTTCATATATAAAATTCTTGTATGAAATTAGTTATCTCAAATTATGTTTATTTTAATATTATTAATATCATTTATTTAATATTTTTTTCAATTAAACAATTATTGTATCATCATTGTGTAAGCCTTTAAGGTAATTATTTATCTACTAAAAATTAAAAATAAATTTAAATGATGAATATAGATATTTTATATTTCAAATAAATAATTATAGTTGTATATATATTCTAAATAACCATATATTAAAATTGTAATAATTATTAAAAACATGAGTATGACATATTTGACTTTTATTAAAGTAAAACACTATAAAATGATTAAAGTCATACAAGTGGATCCAAGAGGACATAAAATTGGCCCAAGGATTATTTTGGTCTAGAATCACTCATACATAAAAATTTGGACAAGTGTAAGGGTAATTTTATAATATTCAATATTATTTTTTCTATTAATTACCAAATTTACACTTAACCATGGTATTTAAAATTACTAAATTTAATATTCACATTGTCCAAAAATAAAAATGACAAATTTATTAAATTTGGACCTTATGATTAAAAATATAGAATCTATTTTTCATAATTCAATTCATAGAAGATTCAGAAATTAATTTAAAATTGATCCTACAGATGGGATGAAACAACAGGTTTATAAAGTAAAAATGTTCAAAATATTGAAATATTTTTATATACAATTTAAATTTTGAAATTGATTATAAGGAACAATATTGGATTTATTTATGTATAATTTATCTATTTATTCTTTAAAAAATATAGTTTAAATAAATTAATAAATTAGACAAAATGCATCTTTTAATTAAAATGCGGTATTTTTTATTATTCATCAAAAAATAAAACAAATCAAAAAAATGAAAAAAAAATGAACCCAAGTAAATTTTGATATTATAATTTTAAAAATAAATTTTATTATTTCAAATATAATTTATAAAATTTTCATAATTTAGTTTTAAAAAAACTGCACCATTAAAAGGAAACAAAATTTCCTTTAGAAAAATATAGCTTTTATTGGTAAAATTAGATTTATTATAATCATATACCTATAAATGCTTTTGAATAAATATACAAACATTTGATAATATATATAAATTTCATAATTTAGTTAATAATTTTCATTCCCTCCAATTTAATGGCTAGGTTATAATAATATTTTATTATTCATTTAAGTTGGGTGATGCATGAAATGTAATATTTTGTAGAGATTAAATTTAAAAAGAGACATCCCATAAAATATTGGGGTGTTACACTTGAGGACTCAGTTTTAGTTGAGCACATTTTTTTACTTCATTTATTTGGCCAGGAGAAGTGGACCGTTCAGGGTTTAGTGAACATGCTTCATGTTCTCATGTCATTTTTAGGCCATAGTTGATAGGACCATCTACCATCAATGGAGTTTGACTATCATAGTGACTACCACTCCAACACTAGTTTAGCACCTTTTAAGGCCATGTATGAGAGACCTTTCAAGTCACTATTATACTACTAATAACCAGTGGATGATAGCGCTTGGGTACTAGTTATGGTGCTAGTGATGGTTGTAATGGTGTGGTTCATATAGGGGTGGATGAGGACTACCCAAAAATATTAGGAGTTCTTAATAGAAAAATGAAGAAGGCCTTTGGAGTATGAGATTTGTAGAGTTTTAGACAGGGTGGTAGGCTATCTCCAGGGTCCTTAGTCCATTCTGTTTTCCTTCTATTGTGTTAGTTTAGTGAGGTATTGTGCCACATAACTCTGCAACCATAGTAGTTTTTGGTTTCTTGGTGTTCTCCACATGTCACAACTGAATAGATATGTATAAGAATTATAGTATTATGTTGACATGGGGAATCTAGGTCATAAGAGTGGTGATTACCTTTTCAAGGATGTGGTGTTTTATAGAACCTGTAGGAGAATACCCATCATGGGAAATTTTTTCCCTTGTGTTCATGTTTTTTGATATCATAGGAAACCATTGGGGGATCTCTTGAGAGTGGGAGAACTAGTTGAGAGCTCAGTATCCCAATATTTTTGTATATTTTGTAATTTTTAGAGATAAAAATAATTGAACAGGTGAGAAATAAGTCTCTCTATTTTTTCCATTTAAGACTTTGGAATATTTCTAAGAATATTTTTGGATCAACATGCTAAGACGACAAGAGATTCTAAGGCTTGGTGTTCCTAGAATTGATATTTTAAAGATATTAAATATATTCATATCATGCACACATCATTTTCATAAAAATGTAAAATAACTCCCAAACAAATTCTCAGATTGAAAATATGATAATTCCATTGAGTTCAAAATGTGGGGTTTACCCTAGGTGCAAAGTAATATTTATCAGTGTCAAGAATTTCAGGGAAGTTCTATCATGGGTGAAAATGATAAAATAAAATTATTTCTTTATTTCGACGTAGTGACCTAGAATAATCTATTTAAACATGGTTATTCATAATACCTAGGGTTATCTGGATAACCCTAGATATTTTAGAGGATTCATTAGAGGATTGTTGAAAAATAACATCAGATCGAGATTGGATCAAGGATAGTGTGCCAACACAACTTATAGATCTCATCAATGATAATGTCATGCGATCATTATTTATCAGCAACAGATCAAAATCAAGGTAGATAATTTCTTTTGTGTATTTATCCCAATTTCTTATCCCATGAATAATGAAAATCAATTGACTAGTGGATTGATTTGTGGATTATTCATTTTGAGGGTATGGTTTTATTTGTGTGAATTGGGGATAATTATAATTTGTTTGTTCCTTTATGTTTATACCTCTTTTTTATCTTTTTACACAATAACATATCAAGTAAAAAATTAACAAAGGCTGATGTTCATTCCTTGTGTTTAAGGTTTATGGTATTCTCTCCCTATTCTACATGCGTTCATCATTAGAATTTTCTTTTGTCCTAAGATTCGATGAATACCCTATAAATAATCATTGCACATTTTGTCATTGGTGTAACAAATTGTTAATATGGGTTTGGGATGGAGATTCAGCACTACAGTTGTAGTTCATAATGATAAGAGTGGATCCATATATAGATCAAATGTTTATGATTGCAGTTTTGGCATGCGGCACAGATAATCCATAATGAACGATTTTGAATGAGAATAAGATATTGAATAATTATGGCTATTGACGATAAGGATGTTCAATCAACCTCAGATCTATAAGATAAATTTAAATTCAAGGTAGAATTAGTGATTATGGAGTCACAGTTGAAGACGCTTGATAGTTTCTTCGGGTTCTATGGAAAACCATACTACACGGACTATAGTCTTATGAACACATGTCATATATTTCCTTCTGTGTGGTGTTACACATGTCACATGTTGTGTGACCATTTCCAACCAGGTCAATTTTTATTGGCAGTTCATACCTAAAAGGTTGGGTGGCTTTACACACCATGTGGTCCATGCCACACACCATATACACCCTGGAAGATGCTTCAGAATGTCTGGGAGTATATGCCCAGGAGGATGGGTAGTGTCACATTCCATGTTATCCATGACACATTCCATGTGAACCCTGGAAGATGGATCGGCATGTATAGAGAGTACATTAGCAAGAGATCGTGAGGCCCCACACATCCTGTTTGGTGAGTTATAGGTCATATACTTAGGAAAGTACATGGGCACAGTAAGTCAACATGCTAAGTTCCTACCCAAGAACCTACACACCATTTAATATCAGTGTACTTGCTATGTATCCTTTTAAATTCATTGCATGTGTGTGTGATACATGGATTGTGTTGGGTGTGAGAGATATGATGTGTAACCTCGAGGATAGGTTGTGTTCTCCTTGAATAAAGGTTAGTTTCCCCATTCTTCAAAAATCAGATTCATTATTAGAATTCTGTGAGATTCCTTGGACCAGAATCAGTTGAGTGTGTTTCCCGTTGGTCCATTCCTATAAATGTTTGTTTTGGCATCACATTCCCATCATAGAGGGTAAACCCTCTGAAACTTCCTACTAATCAGTGTAGTGTGGGGAAGTTCCCATATTATAGAGTGAGTTGGATCAGTCCTCTATGACTATACCCTCAGCAGCTTAGAGCATGTATCCCTTTGAGAGGCCTGGGATGATCCTCATGTCCTTCATGTTTCCTTATATAGGTTTTGTGGAATTGGATTGACCAACTCTACATGGGTGTTGATCCCCTTTCTAAGAGGATGTATCTATTATGGTATGGTCTCCACCCCCCCCCCCAATGAGCCCTAGGAATTGACCCCTAGCTTTGTATTGAGATCTAATCTTTCCTTTGGGGAATTAGTTCAGCGGAGTGTATATCTTGGATAAACCCTCTCAGTTACCTATATGATTCTTCTTAGCTAGACCCGATGAATATGACTTTTGGTGTGAGTGTCATCAGTGGTAGTATAGCTTGGGAAGTGGTTCCTCTTGAACGACCATATCATTTGGGATGTAGGGGATGTTCCATCAGCTTAGTGACACTTGATGAGTGATATCTCTCAGTTGAGTGACATTAGGGATGGCATAGCTTGCGGATTGAGATCTACAAGTTGAGAATTATATTAAAACCTCACAGTGAAACTATGGTTGGTAGTGGTTGAGACACTTGATACTCGGAGTGTTTAATGAGTATATCTGGGAAATCCTTGATTATTTTTATGTCTTATATCTTGGTGTAAATACCTATGTGTGATGAGAAGACTACCCTTGATGCTTTATGCTTAGTGATTTTGGGGAGTTCGACTGGGTATTGTTATATTCACCCCTACATGGGAACTTCCCACACATGTCATGTCTTATCTAAATGAAATATCTTTTCATGGATTCCTTGGAGTACCATGAGTTGGTAGAGATTAGTTTTTACAAGATATAATGAGGTGTTTACTGGTGTTTCATTTGATAGTAGTCCCCTCCTTCTAATAAGACCGAACTTTACTTTTTAGTTTTTGGTTGGGCTTGTATTTTTCTATGTTTCGTTATTTACAAAACTTTATTTTATACATTGATTGTGGGATTATAGATGTATGAATGAATTTTTAACAATTTTCTTACATTTCATCATTGTATGGGCATGGATACGTTTGTGTGTGTGTAGAGTTACATTTGGATAGTTCCTCCCATGTGTGTGATATGCCTTATCAGTGCAAGTTTCCTACACTTGGCCTATTGGAGGAGGTCTTGGGTTAGTTTTGGTTAATACCTTGGTGGTATGGGTCATGACTATTTGGGTATAAATCCGACCTAGACATGTTTTTTGTGCAAACCTAAGGAGAAACATGAATAAGAGGTAATGTTATTCAATGAGTTTTTTTATTTCATTTCTTAATACACCTCCTTAAATTGTTATTAAACCATGTTGATATAATATCATTAGTATATTTAATATATTGGGATATTATTATTTTAACGTAATTACCTAAAAACATCTCCACTTCCATTAAATGGGTTAAAAATCATCATTCGTGTGTATTAAGGATTACCACCCCTTGAACCGATGTCATTCATTTTTTCATTATCACCTCTGACGGATGTGTATGATGATGGGTATAAAGTATATATATGATATATATATATATATAATAATTATACCTCTAGATTCATTATATAATATATAAACCTTTTCACTTTATTTTCCATAGGGGTTATGATAACATCTCCCATGTGTACAACGAACTACCACCTCACGAAGAGATGTGATTTGTTTTTCACTATAACATTACATGGAAGATAATAAGCATAAATATATGTGACATAAATAAAATAATGATCATATTCATGAAATATTTTAATTATGAAAGGATAATATATCATTTTATTTCTTACCTATTGACTCACTGAAATATGATAACATTGTTCGGGTATGTGTGGGCTATCGCATTCATGAAGTGATCTGACTCTCTCTTCACCTCCAAACCACATGGATGATATTTATAAGTATATTTAAATAAATATTATGGTATTTATGATATTATGATCATTTTTAAAGATAAAATATCAATCACCTCTTTTCCATAATGATCATTGAAATATGGAAACATTGCTCATGCGAACGTACATCATGTTGTCTTCATTGTCGTAACACACTTCATTTCTAAAAACAATCTTTCATGATTGGTATTATTAGTATAATTTATGTATAAATATGATAATTATTTCATTATTATTATTTTTGATATAATGGAACCATGATAAAAGTAAGAGGACTGAAAATAAAAAATCCAAACACATATGAAAAACAAAGCAGTAATTGCCTAAAATCGATTTTAATAAAGAATTGATAATTAATGGGTAATAAAAGGTTAAAAGTGAATCACATATGGTATGATATATATAATTATGGATATTTAATATATTTATAATAAACTTATACTTATTATATAGTAGGTTTAAATTATCAGGAAGGAATTTGAGACTTAAGATAAGGAATTTCCATCCCAATATTCATTATGTTGAGACACATGCAATATTCATCATGTATTCCTTTAATGTGGTGTTTATACAACCCATGAATATATTATAGGATGATTAACCTTAAAATTATTGGGATTTTAATATCCATTTTATTACACCTATTTCACGAGGTTTACAGTTCAAATGTTTCTAAAACAGTAAGAGATATTTATCTCAATTCTCCTTCTTTGAGACATATGATTATGTTATGCACCCATATTATATTATGAGGTGTATATACAACCCATTTAACATGTAAAATCATGAATTTATTCATCCTAATGATATTTTAATTTTAATCTAATATTATTCCTTCATGGGGATTAAGTTTCAAATTTAACAAAGTGGAAAAAAAATATGTTAAAGTCTCATCATTTATCTGGATTGTTATGGCTATATTTCTTGTTATCAAATATTGTGATATATATATCAATAAACTCATGAATATTATTCTTCTATGGTCATTCCCTTAGAATAAATATTTTCAATTCATTTTCTTCTCTTCATGTACCCAAGAGTTCACAAATAATGTTTTTAAGAAAAATCCACTTTTCGACCAAAAATCCTTTTGCTTCTAAAACCATGTTTTATAAAAATGTTTCAAAAAATGTTTTATCATTATAAACATTATTTATTAAAGAAATTTTTTCCCATGTTTTACTTTTTACAAAAAAAATCAAAGGAATATTCATGTTGATTTAAAAAATTGCTTTACTTTTACCGAAATGCGAAAGGAATGCTTGTTTTAATGTGTACGACATGACTGGAATTTAGCACCTTCATGAAAATTATTTGATTTAAAAAATTTATAATTTTTTAATTTTAATTTCAAATAATTGGATTTTGAAAATGTTTTATGTTTTAAAAATTATTTTTCATATTAGAAAGGATATTCTCCTCAAGAAATGATTTAAATGATTTTTAAAGAATCTTATAAATGTATAAAAAATTATTTTTAAAGAAAATGATTTTAAAAATATTTTAAGTTAAAAAACATTTTTCAAAGTGGAAAGGATATTTTACTCATGAAATGTACCAAGTAATATTTCAAAATCATTTTCCATCTAAGATAATGTCAATTGATGTTACTTATGATTTACTCGGGATATGATCAAACAATACCATTATTATTCTTCCTCTGAATGGTTTTTGTTTATAATAAAATATGTCTATGAAACTTTTTTCTCTACCACGTGTTAAACCATGAAAAAATGATTATGAAACACACTTATTTTCCATGTGTTATACTTTTATGAAATGATGAAATGATTATAAAAACTATTTCTTTTCACTATGGGAAAAAGGACTTTTTGTGAGAGGAATAAATCTCATCGCAAAAAGACCTTCTAAGAGGTTATTTGAGACGGGGGTAACGACCCGTCGAAAATAACCGATTATTTGCAAAGGGATTTCGTGTATCGTCGCAAAAGGTTTGGCGTGGGTAGCGCGCAATACCGCGTGAAGGTTATTTGCGACGGTGGGATCCCACCATCGCAAATAGTTAAGTATTTGCGACACGCCCCATCGCAAATACCTGGCGGCGGTTAAGAGCTTTTTGGGACGGGATGTCGTCCCGTCGCAAAAGGTGTGTCGGCAGGGACTATTTGTGACGGGCTACCCGTCGCAAATAATCTAACCTATATATACCCACATCCGTTTTTCCGCTCATTCCTCTCAATTCTTAGATCTTGTTTCTCTCTAAACTCTGATTTGAGAGGGAAAATTTTTCTAAGTTAATTTTTTTTCGCGAAGAAGTTGTGAAGCCGTCTACATCAATAGCGGATCAAGTTTAAAGGTATTTATGTTTTATTTAATTTATTATTTATTTCAATTTTTTATGTTTATTTTTATTATTGTTGATTAGTTGTAATTATATTTAATTTAAATTGTTTTGTCATTAATATTTATTTGTACTAATAAATTGAACTTTTTAGTACTAATTTATAATAATTAGTAGTAATTAATAATTATTAACTATAATTAGTAATGTATATAATTAATTTGTAGTAATTAATAATAATTGGTAATAAATAATAATAAATACTAATAATTAGTAATAAATATTAGTAATTATTAATAAATAGTAATAAATAGTAATAATGAGTAATAACTAGTAATAATGAGTAATAAGTTGTAATAAATTGTAATAAATAGTAATAATTAGTAATAAATTGTAATAATTAGTAATAAGTTGTAATAATTAGTAATAAACTGTAATAATTAGTAATAATTTTTAATAATTAGTAATAAATTGTAATATTTAGTAATAAATTGTAATAATTAGTAATAAATTGTAATAATTAGTAATAAATTGTAATAATGAGTTGTAAATAGTAATAAATTGTATTAATTAGTAATAAATTGTATTAATTAGTACTAAATTGTATTAATTAGTAATAAATTGTAATAATTAGTAATAAATTGTAATAGTTAGTAATAAATTGTAATAATGAGTAGTAAATAGTAATAAATTGTATTAATTAGTAATAAATTGTATTAATTAGTACTAAATTGTAATAATTAGTAATAAATTGTAATAATTAGTAATAAATTGTAATAAATTCAAATAATTGGTAATAAATTGTAATAATTAGTGATAAATTGTAATAATTAGTAATAAATTGTAATAAATTGAAATAATTAGTAATAAATTGTAATAATTAGTAATAATCTGTAATAATTAGTATTAAACTGTAATAATTAGTAATAAACTGTAATAATTAGTAATAAACTGTAATAATTACTAATAATTTGTAATAATTAGTAATAATTAGTAATATTTTTTAATAAATACTAATAATTAGTAATAAATATAGATAATTAGTAATAAAAACAGATAATTAGTAATTAATATAGATAATTACTAATAATTACAAATAATTAGTAATAATTAGTAATAATTACTAATAATTAGTAATAATTAGTAATAATTAGTGATAATTAGTGATAATTAGTAATAATTAGTAATAATTAGTAATAAATAGTAATAATTAGTAATAATTAATAACAAATAGTAATAATTTGTAATAATTAGTAATAAATTCTAATTATTATTAATAAATTGTAATAATTAGTAATAAATGGTAATAAATAGGAATAAATTGTAATAAATGGGAATAATTATTAATAATTAGAAATAATTAGGAATAATTAGTAAAAATTAGTATTAAATAGGAATAATTCGCAATAAATAAGAATAATTAGCAATAATTAGGAATAAATAGCAATAATTAAGAATAAATAGCAATAATTTTTAATAAATAGCAATAAATAGTAATAAATAGAAATAATTAGTAATAATTAGGAATAAATACTAATAATTAGAAATAAATACTAATAATTAGCAATAATTACTAATAATTAGCAATAATTAGCAATAATTAGGAATAACTAGTAATAATTAGCAATAAATAGAAATAAATAGCAATAATTAGTAACAAATAGCAATAATTAGTAATAAATAACAATAATTAGTAATAAAGAGCAATAATTAGTAATAAACAGAAATAATTAGTAATAATTAGTAATAATTAGGAATAATTAGGAATAATTAGGAATAATTAGTAATAAATAAGAATAATTCATAATAATTAGTAATGATTGATAATAATTTGTAATAAATTGTGATAATTAGTAATAAATAATAATAATTACGAATAATTATGAATAAATACTAATAATTAGCAAAAATTTGCAAAAATTTCAAATAATTAGCAATAATTAGAAATAAATAGCAATAGTTAGCAATAACTAGAAATAATTAAGAATAATTAGCAATAATTAGTAATAATTAGCAATAATTAGCAATAATTAGCAATAATTAGCAATAATTAGCAATAATTAGTCAAAAATAGCAATAATTGGTAATAAATACCAATAAATAGTAATAAATAGGAATAATTAGTAATAATGAGGAATAATTAGTAATAATTAGTAACAATCAGGAATAATTAGTAATAATTAGTAATAAATAGGAATAATTAGTACTAATTAGCAATAATTAGGAATAATTAGCAATAATTAGGAATAATTAGCAATAATTAGAAATAAATAGAAATAAATAGAAATAAATAGAAATAATTAGAAATAATTTGCATTAATTAGGAGTAAATAGCAATAATTAGTAATAAATTGCAATAATTAGTAATAAATATCATTAAATAGTAACAAATATGAATAATTAGTAGTAATTAGGAATAATTAAGAGTAATTAGAAATAATTAGTAATAATTAGGAATAATTAGGAATAATTACTAATAAATAGGAATAATTATTAATAATTAGGAATAATTAGTAGTAATTAATAATAATTAGAAATAATTAGTAATAATTAGTAATAATTAGTAATAATTAGTAATAATTTGTAATAATTAGTAATAAATAAGAATAATTAGGAATAAATAGGAATAAATTGGAATAAATAGCAATAAATAATAATAGTTAGTAATAAATAGTAATAGTTAGTAATAAATAGTAATAATTTGTAATAAATAGGAATAGTTAGGAATGAATATGAATAGTTAGTAATAAATATGAATAGTTAGTAATAAGTATGAATAATTAGTAATAAATATGAATAATTAGTAATAAATAGTAATAAATAGTAATAAATAGTAATAGTTAGTATTAAATAGTAATAATTAGTAATCATTAGTAATAGTTAGTAATAAATAGTAATAGTTAGTAATAAATAGGAATAGTTAGTAACAAATAGGAATTGTAAGTAATAAATAGGAATAGTTAGTAATAAATAGGAATAATTAGTAATCAATAGGAATAATTAGTAATAAATCGGAATAATTAGTAATAATTAGTAATAATTAGTTATGAAAAGTTAGGATTTGTTAGAAAGAAATTTTAATAAATTTTAATAAATCTTAAGAACTTGGCATAATTTCCAGTGGATTGACGGCACTCCTTTTGCTCGATGACTTTTCTCCTTTAAACTCTCACTGACTCGAAAAATTATGAAAGATGTGCTGCTACATAGGCATATTCAATCTCATATTCACTAGATTGGATATGCATTCATAGGAACATATTTTTTATAATGATTTTAGGCGGTGAAAGTTGGAAGAAGACGATTCATCAACAAAAAGGGGGCTCCTCTGTTCGACCGCTCATTTAATTGCATCTTTCTTACACTGAAATCACAATGAAGAATCTGGCCGGAGATACACATATTCATTCTGGTGCATACGAGAATGAATATGCATACCTCTGACTGGATTCTTCATTGTGATTTTAGTGTGAGATAGATACAAGAAAATGAGTCGTCATACAAAAGAGTAGCCGTCAATCCACTGGAAATTGTGTCACCCTTAATTAATGGTAATTATCAAGAAGTAGTATTAATTAGTTATCTTTTTTTTCAAATAGTTTTTTTATAATTTCAAATTAATCAAAAATAGTGATGATTTTATATTTTGTAGAAAAATATGGAACAAAGAAGTCGACAACAGTCATTATTAGATAATCATACTTGGATAAATTAGCACATAAATTCAAATGGTTCTTGTTTAAATCCTGTATATATTGTGGGTGTTGAAGCTTTCTTAGTATTTCCATCATCAAAAATAGAATATGTTTCATAAGGAAAAATTAAGTTTCCTTGTAAAAAATGTGCTCTAAGAACGTTTGACACGTTTGACAAGGTTGGGGGACATCTTTTTCGATTTGGTTTTAAACCAGATTATGTTTTTTGGTATGAACATGGTGAATGCAGTTCTAGAGAAGATACTAATAACTTGATTCCAGATCCATCGCGGTTCCAAAATTTAGTACATGATATTGTAGGTCCATCTCTTCAACAAACTGAAACTCACGATGATATTGATTTAACTCCTGAGTTGGCACCATCTAAATTTTATGAGTTTTTGAGGTCTGTTGGGGATGCATTATATCCTGGTTGCAAGATAAGAAAATTAGAAGCATTTGAAAAAATTATGGCTATTAAATCAGATAATGCAATGTCAAACAACTATTCTGATTAGGTATTTTCTATGGATAAAACACTGTTACCTGAATAAAATGTGTTGCCTACAAATTACTATGAGAGAAAGAGGTTGGTTTGTAATCTAGGCCTTAGTTATCGGAAGTTTCATGCATGTGCAAATGATTGCATCTTATATTCTGGTGAAAACGAGTCGTTGGATAGTTATCCCACATGTGGAAAATCGAGGTATAAAAAATGTCAACCAGGGAAGTCTGGATCGATTCCTGTAAAATAGTTGAGATATTCCCCCCTTACAACTAGGCTACAATGTTTATTTATGTCTCATAATACATAACCAATGATTTCATGGCACAAAACCAATATTTCAAGTGGTAAAATCTTGAATCATCCATCTGATGGTGATTAATGGAAACATCTTGATCGTCTGCATCCGTCTTTTCCTCTAGAAGCCCGAAACGTGTGATTGGGTCTTTCTACTGATGGTTTGTGGAATATTTCTTATTATCTGGTTGGATTACACATGGTCTGAAATCACATCCTTACTGTATGAAAGACAACGAAGCTTTTATGCTCATCAATGGAAAAAAGCCTTGCTGTTTTGACTGTCATCGCAGATTTCTTCCAACCAATCATCCTTTTTGAAGGAACAAATCCCATTTCAGAAAAGGCACAATTGAAAGGGATGAACCTCCAAAAATGAAATTTTTCAATAGACTACGCAAAATCCATATTTTTCACAAAGAAACGTGAATATCGATGATGACACCCCACAATTAAGGGTCAATGGTGACAAAGATGTTAATGATGTTACAAATGAATTTGAAAGGACAAGGGATGTTGAAAGTGAAACTCATATGAATATTTATGATGCTGAGGAGGAATATGAAGACATTGACATCATCAGATATGAAGATGATGATGAAGGTGAACATTGACATAGTTTAATGCTGGTTATGATCATAACTAATATATATCTATATATAATAGTTATTTTCAACTATCTTCTAACAATAATCATTTTGTGCTTCAGATGGACTCTGATCTATTTCGTGAGTTAGAGGAGGCTGAGGTACCTTTGGATGAGGGGGATGTGGGATCATTTGACCCTCATCCTACTGGTGGTTCTGGAGGTACGTGGAGGGGGGTGGTCTTGCGCAACTGATGATTCCTGACCCTATCCCTAGGAAACTTCCACGTCTTGGCTTCGATCCACGCATATAAAGGTATGGTAACCTTTATATTTTAGTTATATTTTTCATTTATTTATTTATATATATACTAATTGTTTGATTATTTGTTCTTTTTTCATAGTTTTTCCAATGTAGCTGTTGGACAGGGGAGCGCTATCTTACGCAATTATTTTTCTCAGCCACAGATCACATGGGAACAGATTCTCGTTGATGTACAGCATGACATGTACAATCATTGGCTGGTATGTAAACAAATAATATTTATTTTGAAATTTATTTTATTAATAACTTTATATTATAAATTATTTTGGGGATGGGGTTTCCTTCACCATCTCATTCAGCTCCTCCACCTCCTCCAAAAGACGACCCCCCAGTGATTTTTTTATGTTAAAAACATTTGAACTTAGCATTTGTTGTAATATGAACTATTTACAGTTCTTTTCTTTTATATTAGTGCGAATATTACATAATTTAATTTTTAATATTTTATGATTTTTTTTTTGAATATTTAGAATTTTAATAATTATTATTATTTTTATTATTTTAATAATATTAATATTATTGTTTCATTAATCAAAATTTTATTAAATATATTTTTTCAGTATTATATTTTTTAATATTTGCTTATTTTTTTAATAACAATAACAATAATAATAATAATTTATGATTCTTTTATATTTTTTGTAAATATTGGGAATTTTAATATATTTTTTTATTATTTTAATAATTTTAAAATTAATTTTTCAATAATCATAATTCTATTAAATTTATTTTAAAAAAAATTATTTATTATTTGCGACGGGATCTATTGCGACGGGTTCCCGTCGCAAATATCCTTAATAATTTTTTTTAAAAAGTATTTGTGACGGGATTAGGGTCCTATCGCAAATAGTCTAAATAAATATTTTCAAAAAATTATTTTCCACGGGATTACAGGCCCGTCACAAAAATAATTTTTGCGATGGGCCCATTGCAAAAAAAGTTTATATATATAAAGTATATAATCGGAGACTTATTTGCGACGGTGAAATTGTTCTTCACCGAAAATATTATTTGCGACAGGCCCATCGCAAATAATATTTTTTGCGACAATGTTTTCTACAACGGGCTATTTGTGATAGGACCCCGTCGCTAAAGCTTATTTGCAACGGGATCCCATCGCAAATAACCCGTCACAAATAGCTAGAATTATAGTAGTGTTTATCACATTTTATTTCATGATAAAATGTTTATGAAACTCATTTCATTTCGTGGGTTCTGATATGGGGAAGGTTTTATGATATTATGGCATTCATTTTTTTATTTTCATTATGTGATAGTGGTTAAATTAAAACTAAGTATGATGGTTACAATAAAACCAAGGATTGTGGTTACATTATAACCAAAGATGGGTGGGACCTATATCTCCCATGAATGCATTGGGAAAATATTTATATCTCATGAGAAATAAAGTAAAACAATTGGGACTAAACCCAATTCAATAAGGGACTTTATTCACTATGATAGTCTTGGGAGTGAACCTTGACTATTATGAGAGTTTGGTTAGTGAACCCATTCCTCTATAAGGAAAGGGATTCCACTAGGGATGCTGGATTGTCTCACCCAAGAGGTGTATCCTCCCATGAATTTCCTTAATAAAGATTGTCAATGATCCTTGACTACTACATAAATGATTTTTTTGCTTCTGTGTATGCCACAATTTCACGTCATATGTTAATGCTATGATATGATGGCTCGTGATATTTTATTTCATTATTATTACTATCTTATGAACTATAAATATTATTACATGACTAAATATTATTATCTTTATTAGGAGGAGTATGGTTTTCAAATGTTATGCTCAAGTTATTATATAGATATACTCATGTTAAGCTTACATATCTCCCTTGTTTATCCTTACGGATCATCTGAGCTCTCCCTTTCTTTGGTTTCCTTTCCCCACACTATGAGAAAAGATTTAAGTAGGATATTTTTTTGAATTGCTGTAAAGGGGAATATTTTTATGGGATATATTTAAGATCTTCGATAAATTAAGAATATTTTTCTCAAAGTTTCTGAAGGCACTAAACTATTATGATCCTCATTCATGAGTTTATGTAATGTATTTTATATTCAACTAAAGAGATTTAATATCCATGTATGAAAATTCGGGGTCACTATACCAGTTCTTATTCACCCAATATTTCATCAAATTATAATAACATAACATCGAAAAATATATCAAGGAGGTACCCCGCTATAACTTCTCCAATGGTTTTTCACTATCACACCACAGTAGAAAATGTCCAAGAACTCCCATCCTTTCCATGTAACTAAATCATCACCATGTACTACATATCATATCATACCATAAACCACAATAACAACCACATACTTGTGCATCATAACCACACCAAATATCATCATAACATATTAGTCAGAGTGGGGTATCATGAACATTGGGTACATCAACCTCATTCCCTCATCCTACCATGCATGATCTCCACAATTTATCACATTTTCTATCACATCATAATCATAAAGCAACATCACATCACATATACATTAATCAATCACACTATAACATTTGGCCATCATATCCTTCCCAACTAACCTCTATCCATTATAGTCAATAATACTTCTAAAGGGAGAGTTGGTAAGAGGGAGTAGTTGACCATCCATTCCCTTAAAACCTAGATATTTGGGAACACACCTAGAACCCAAAACAATTGGGTGTTAATAAATCTATTCAACTCAGGTGGGGTGCATATGATGTCATAAGAAAAATACAAGTATAATATATACACAAAAAATCCCAACCTAAAGGGTTCATAGTAAATGGAATGGATACACCCATTATAAAAACCACACTATCACCACCAAATTCTACCATCGCTTCTAATTAATACAGTAAAATGATCCCAAATACCACATGCACAAAAAAACTACAATAACTATCTATAATTTCCCATTCAATAACATCATTCAACCACTACTAAATTTACCAATATTAGGCAGGTTTCATTATTTATTCAATTCAAATTATATATTTAATGACAAAACATTTATTATCCATAAACCCCATTAAATTATGACAATTACTTATCCATTTAAATTATTTAAAAGTAATCAAAAACCCATTATTTAATCACATATATCCTACACCCATAAATATTTTTAATTATTAAAAATTATATATTCCATACCACCAGACAATTATAACACATCCTCATAACCAAAAAAGCCTCTAAAACACACCCCATTTCCAAAAAACTAACCATATCACCACCAAAACATCACATTAAAACCTATTCATTATTTCCAAAATAACAACCACACCTACTCATCCCCACCAAGGAAAACCAACCACAACACCCACTGCCAAATAAAAACCTCCACCCCAAAAATAGTCACAATAATTCACTTCTAATACCAAACTATTCACAAAAACATAACAAGTAAATTGATCTAAAACAACATCCAATTTCAAAATCCAAATCACTCCCATAGGAAATTTTAAATATATTATTTACATAAATACTTGTTTTCCTACACAAGTAATATTAATTCAATTTCAAATTCAACACAACTAGTTTATTACCATGATTACATGATTAAAATTTCATTAAAGGGTGATTATATCAATTAAATCATATTGATAACACACATGCATATATATATATATATATATATATATTATCATTGATAAAAAATAATCATCAACCAGATAATCAATATCATGGAAACATTTAAATTCTTGACAATCACCCTACTCCCTACAATTTCTTTTTAGTCCAATTTGTTATATTTATTAGGTTAATATTTAACATTTAACAAATGTATAAAGATTTATTTTACTTCCATATTATATAAAAATTTAAAGATAGTTCTTGAATCCCATACCTCAATCAAATCTTAGACAATCATTGTGTAAAAATAAGGTGAGGAAGAAGATTCAAAAATTCAAGATTGCATGAGGAACACCCCAATAAACTTAAACTCTAACAATTAATTATCAAAACCATGAAAAAATTATAGTAAACCCAAAATAAAACCATTTCCAAAACATTATAGAATAAAGGATAGGGAGAAAACCCAAATAGTAAATAATAGAAACTCACTTCAGATCACAACTGGTTCATCTCTTTAAACTAACTTGTAAAGACAATGGATGGGGGATAAAGGGTCTCTATGGATGTACATATGGTTTATTAAGATTTCTAAAAACAAAAAAAAATTGATGAATTTAGATGGGATTATTAAATTTTACCAACACTAGAAATCAAGGTGTTGTGGCATGAGAAACTATAGTCATGCCATGGTAGGGATAATTCCACTGAACTTCTAGAAATCACATCTCAATTCCCATTTATCTCCCCTATCTAATTCATTATTAAAAATTATATTTGATATGGTCAAAGTAGGGAAATGTTTGTGACCAAATAACAATGGTTTAATGTGAAATTTTTTGATTTTATAAAAACATATCTAAAACCCATCATATTGTGGCCCACAATGTCGCATTGTGATCAAACTTGCTCACTTAAAACACAGTGATCCTTAACTCTTGAGCTTTCTCCCCTAAGCCACAAATCTCCCAGACTCAATGAAATACCAAACTAAAAAACTTCAACCTCTATCAACTAACTCTTAATGTCATGATAATATACGACACATTGCGATGCACTCTTACTAGTTGAAAACTCATCTATAACTTCATATTTGTTATTCCAACCTTATCTCAACACCTATAGCACCTGAATATCCCAAATTAACAGGCGAGGAAGGTCTAATACATTACAAAAAGGATATGTAATATCATATCAAGAAGGTTAATGTAATTATATAGTGTTAAATATGTCGTATTATATGATATGGCGTGTTAGAGGATATGATAACGCTGTCTTTGAACTGTTTATGTGGATATAATACAAATTTTTAAATCACCTTTACTATATAAATTAAATTATAATAAATTATTCCAAACTAATGAAGGGTTATACTTACATAGACATTTATCATAATATGTGCCTACTAGGTTCTGAGTTAATGATATCTATCATGGGTATTTTTTTATCCAAAGATAATCATATCATGTAATAGTGATATGCTGTTGAATTTATATTATGGAATCTACTAGGGGGTATAAAAAATGAGGTTTTATCTTTCATAATAGATTATATATAGAACTCATATCACCTTTCACATATTTTGAGTTACACATTATGATATATGATATATTAATAAATATGATATACTAGAAAAACTATATTTTTCTAATTTCAATTATGAATTGATATAAATTTTTTATAAATATGTTATGGAAAAATGTATTTTAGGGTTTGTATTTAATTTATAAATATGTTTGTTAATTATTTCATAATAAATTTTTTATAAATAATTATTAAATATTTATAAAACATTTATTAAACCAATATTCTATAAAATTGATTTATAATATTATAATACTTTCATAAAATTATATTAAATAACCTATAATTTAGATATAAAATGTTTATATCGAAACTATATGGATAATTTCAAAATTATTTATAAATGAAAGTAATTTGAAATATAAATGTGTTTATATTAAAAATTATTAATTTTCCATAATTAATAATTTTGAAAATTTCAAATTAGAGGAACCTTATTTGCGAAATTATTTAAACGATGTCAATATGGGTTTCGATAATTGATTTGATCAAGGTTTAAATATATTAATGTTATGATATTTACATAATGTAAATAGTGTAAAATTTTGGTGAAAACATAAAATGGTTATATTTCATTTAATATCATATATTGATATACAATTTTCTATAAAGGATATTATAAAGGAATTTATAATAGAAATAAATATAAATTGTTTGTAATTATTTAATTATGGAATACCTATAATGCGTGGAAATAATTACAAAGTGTTTATAATTTACTTATTGATAAATTTTTTATAAATTTTTATTTGAAGATTTAATATATGAATTGTTCATTTATTTTGTTTATTCTAAACATTATTCCTGAATATAATTTTCATATTATGAATTTATGTATATTTTTATTTAAATTATTAAACTTATTTTATATATTCTCATATGTGAATCTAAGGATAAATATGTTTGGTATGATAATTGATTTAGTTTTGTTATTCATTGAATTTGAATTGTAATAGGTTATGAGATTTAATTTAGAAGTTAATTATTATTAAAACCTAATTAATGTTAGAATTAGGATGGAATTTAGGTGTCTTATGAGTAAAATATCTTTTGATAGAGGGATTTTACTTTAGACTACTTATTGGACTAGAGGTTTATGAATTGTCTAGAAAATATAGGTTTTTCAATCTCTCTCTCAATGATTACACTTGTGGGGATTTCTTATTTCGTTTCATTATAAGCCTTGACATGAAAATTTTCAATATACCTTATTCATAGGATGAATTTGGATATGTATGTATATAGTTATATTTTATTTTAGGTTAATACTACAAACTGTGAGTAGTGTACAGAGATATACATCAATACGTTTTGAACATATTTATTTGGTAGAAGAATTAGATATTCTAATTTAAATAGTATTAATAATTAATATATAGAAATTGAATTTATGAGATAAAATGGTGAGATTAAATACCCTTATACTATGTGTCTGGTTCCTTATAATGAAAATTCTTTTCAAGACCTAGGTCATTTAATTTGGGTGACAATAATTTCTAGGTACCCAAGGATTATATTGTGCAAGGAAGACAATTAATATAGTTTTTCAAATTATTATATACTTCATTATTTATAGAATATTTGTGTTACTCTTAGTTGGGAAACAAAACCTCAATGAAATTAGAAGAATAAAGTTGAGTGAATGTATATGATGCATTAGCGTGAAGAGTTATCCACTAAACTATTCTAGAATCATATGTGATAGGATTGGAAGTATTTTCTACAAAATATAGTGATGGATGATATTTTTTTAGTGAGGATCATTCATGATTAGATATCGATCTTGACATAATAATTAATATGATGTATATTATAACTGTTTGTTATTTTAGTGGTAGAATATTTAATAAAATTTATTATTAAATGAAAGTAAACATGATACTCATGTGATAAAATCTTATATTCTAGATAAATGAAATATTAATCATAAGACATGAATTTGAGATCAATCCTATAAAATTTGAATCTTAATGTAAGAAAATTACTATATTGTTATGGAAACATAAAAATTGACTTTAATAAAGGGATAAATTCCTATGTGTTAGAGAAATACATTCATTAGTAACAAAATATTGATGTTGTTCAATACTAGAATCTAGGTAATTTTGAAAATCATAGAATTATTCACCCAAGGTTTCAAAGTATCAAATGATATATGACCTAAATAACATTAGTTTAAACTCATATATTCAATTTGATTGAGTATGTTATTGGATTTAGGAGATTGAAAGTTTCATTATGGAATGTTATGGATTTGAGAAAAAAAATCTTTTTTGGAAATATTTTGACAACGTGAACGAGTTTTAGTAAAAGGTTAATGAATATTCTAAAAGTTTTGAGTATGTATTAAATTTGTATGAAATATTTTAGTTTCGTTACATCATTGATGGTACATGTGGGTAAAAATTAAAATTGAAAGAAGACAATTTAGTTAGAAAGAATAAAGATATTGTAACACACCGATATTTTTTATGAAATATATTTTTAAATAATCTGATGTATTTAATATCTTTCATAGCATGCTACACTATGTTAATCAAATGCTATATACAACATTGGATTAACTTTTGTTACATGCAACACTGAGTTTCAATGAAACATTATTTTATTATTTTAATAATTTAAACAAGAAAATTATAATCTAGTCATTAGAATTGTGGGTATGAAAAAGATTAACTGGATTATGAAATTATGGTTTACACATGTATTCTTTAACAAGTAAATTATGAATTACAGAAAAATATTTAAAAAATGAAATTTTTTTATGAAAAACTATTTAAATTTGCACAAGTGTGTTTTATACTAATAAATAAACAAATAAATTCTATTAGATTATATTAATTAAATATATATATATATGTATAATATATATTCAATATAATTTTTATTATTTATATTATATTTTTTATAGACATTATATAAGCACAAATCCAATTTTACATATAAAAGAAGTATTTTTCAAAAATGTTAGTTTTTCCACCTTTTGATGGCGCACTTGTTAAAAATATATTTTTTGAAACTTTTATTGATTATATTTTAAAAATTAACTTCTTATTTGGAACTAGTATATAAAAAAATACTTTGGGTGAACTTTTAATTTTCGGACAAGATTCATGTTTTGATGAATAGTGAAAATACTCATTTTTATTGAAAAATGTATTTGTGTCTAGAGCCTTTACAAGGTAAAATTGTGTTTTGGATTAGTTATAAATTTTAATTAGTTCATTTTAATTTAAAATAATACAATTTTGTATTTTTAAAATAATTTTATTCCTGAATTTATTATAAAAACATTTTAGGTTTAAGTAAGGCATTTTTCCGAAAAACTGATTCTAAAGCAATTTACTGATTTTATTTGAAATTAAATTCTACCCATTCTGTGTTTTGAATTTTGAAAAATGGATTCTAAATTTGGATTTATAAGTTCCAAATTGAGTGAACATATTTATTTTATTTTTTTCCAATATAAATAGTAACCATGATAAAATGTTTTACCATGGTAGAAGGTAAATTAGGCAATTTAGGTTAAAAAGAAAATGATGAAGACTATAAAATAGATTTAAAATTTTAAAAAAATTTATTCAATGAATATAATTCAACATATAACACATAATTATCTAAATTAATTTGTTTAATGGACACTTAACCATTAAAATGACTGATATAATATTTAAATCAATGAAAGACAAAATGTCACTTTCTTTGTCCTAAATATATCTTTTTTGTCCACATAGGGACAAAATTAGGTTATTAATGGATATAAAGTATTCTATTTATCTTTATTTATTTATTTTTATGATATTAGTTTATGTTTAATTTTTCTATATGAAATTTTTACCTTTAATGCTTCTGCAACACTGATGTAGTGCTTGTGTAAGAAAATGAAAAATCAATAAATTGATTTTAATTAAAATGATAATGACAATTAAAAGACAAAAACACTTGACTAAAAATTATTATCAAACATATTCATCCAGTTTTCAAATTAATGAACATTTTGAGGAACATCGAAAATATTATGACATTTATAATATTTTATTTAAAGTATAGTTAAAGTTGTCACATTCATGTTTTTAATAACTATATAATTTTTAATAAAGGATTTTCCATAGGATATATTAGATTATAAAAAAAAATATAAATGACTTATATTAGTCATATAAATTTATTTATAATTTTTATTGAATAAATAATTAACTTAAATAATTACACAATTATGATGCAGTAATTATTCAATTAATAGAAAAATCAAATAAATGGTATGAAAAATAATAACATAAATATAATTTTAATTAATTAAGGTTATCCATGAATTTTATATATGATTATAACATATTAGGGGTTTATTAAAAAAATTCAAACTTAAATTTATTTTTATATTTTCTTAAATTCAATATATTGAATAGTGTCAAAATTGACACTATTGATATTTTATGAAAATAATATTTTATAAAAATATTTAAAAACAAAAAAAAATAAAAAAATAAAAAAATATTATAAGTTCTAAATTTTCATAAATTTACTATTTATAGACAATTTACACCATATAAGTAAAAATTACAGTGTTTTAATATTCAATAATTTGTTACCATAATTAAATGTAAAATAGGTTTAACTAAGTGTTAATCATTATGATAAGTTTTATAATAATACCAAAACTTTTTAAAAATATAGTTTTTGATTATGTTACAACTTTATCTCATATTTTCTTCGAATACATGTCATTTTTGAGTTATTTGGATTAAGATAAAATTTATTATAAATTAATATTCTTAGAATTCCCAAAACATACACTCACCTTAATTATAAAATAGAACCTCGTCCCTCATTTATTTACATCACATTGAGGCTTCTATCCCGACTAACCTCTATGAAATTATATTCTCCACTTCCCTATACACATTCTAGAGGTTCTGTTATACTCAAAATATTAACTCTACAGTTCTTTAGAGAAGATCTAAAGGAGTCGTTTCTAAGAAGAGATAATCGATCTAACCGATCTCTCTATTTTTCTAGTCTTCTATACCACATCTAAATCTATGAAATATATCATAGAAAATAACTTTATCAACCTAAATAATATTAATTTATATTATGATTATGAATACATCACTATGTGGCCTCTTTCCCCTTGAACAAGAAATAAAAATATTGCTCGTGTGTATGTATGGCTTACTGTCTCCACTTATCGATATAATTAATTTTCCATCACCATCATTTATTAGTGGTATTTATAAAGGATTTAATATTTATATATGATATTTAAGATATAATTACACTTCTGTAATGATAATATCATATCAACCTTTTGACCACTTAATATTTTGGGAAATGATAGCGTTGTTCGTGTGTATGTATGGCTTACTATATCCATGATGCGATGTGATTCATTTTTCATATATATTTCACATAGATGGTAATAAGGATGAATTTTATGAATATATATGATATATATAACATAAATATGATTCTTTATTAATTATATATCAACTAATTTCCTTTCTTTTAATAGGACAATAAAATGAAAACAGTGTCCATTCGTACGTACGGTCTACCTGCTCCATGAATGGTGGATTTCATTTATATATTTTATAGATTATTATAAAAAATTCTGTACAGAATATATTTTATATTTATATCATTTATCATTATATAATCATGATATAATTAATTGAACTAAAAATTTAAATAATCAAAACACATGTGAGAAACAAAGCGGTTATTACCCAAAACGTAACTTTAACAAGAAAATTGTTAATAAACGTGTAATAGAAGGCCATAAGTTAAGCATGTATAGTATGATATAATTGAATAAAGTTTTTTAATAAATTTTTAATAAAGTTATATTTATTATACAGGAGTTATTCATGAGTAAACTAGAGTCGGGACATAAGGTAAGGGATTTATGTATCACATTTTTTTCTACGGGACACATGCCTTATACACCAATTGTCTCTTCTACATGGTGTATATACCACCCATGAATGTATTTTATGAGTATTATAAAAAATATTAGGGTATTTTCATATCCATATAATTTTCTTTCTTTAATAGGGAATAAAAATCTATTGATTATAAACCGATGAGTACTTATTTCATAATCTCATCAATATTTGAGATTGTTTCATTTCAGGTCTTCATTGGGGAATATTTATCTTCCACATCCATGTTTTCTAAAAAAATTAATTTTTTTACTATTATCTTATGGATTTTTAAATTCATTTTTATCCATTTTTTACTTTTTACCATATGATTTGAAAGGAATATTTTTTTCATTTTCCTAACAAGGTACTTTTGATCTTTTCTAGAAAAAGTACGAGAAGAATGGTTTTTTAAATTATACCACAGGAATAGATTTTTATGATTTCATGATGCCTTAATTACTTGAATATTCCATTAGAATATTACTAGGGTATTTTCAGAGATATTTTTTACTTTTAAAATGGCATAGAATTTTAATAAAATAAAACATTTTTAAAAAAGGATATTTTCCTTAAGAATTATTTCAAGTGATCTCTCCAAATTTTTTGGTGTTACTTTTGTTATAATGGAGATATGATCCAATGATACCATTATAATTATTTATCTAAATGGTTTATATTTATGAAAAATTTATGTTTATTAATTCTATTTCTTTTCGATAAGTTATGTTATGATGAAATGTTAACAAAATCCATTTCTTTTTATGGGTTCTAATATGATGGATGATTTATGTTCTTGTAGAAAACATATATATAGTTTCCATTATGTGATGTGTAACATCCCAGGTAATTGAAGAATAATATATTTTCATATTTATTAATATTTTTGAATTAAATATTAATTTTACTTTAAAGGGGTTGCTTTGTTCGATAGCGTACCCGATACGCATCAACGAGTTTCTTTGAAATCTTACATCGCACACTAATAATATAATATTATTATTTTAAATGGTAGTTAAATACTAGCCGTTGTATTAGTGGAAATAAACAAAAATAACTACAACATGATTATAAATGTTTGTTAAATGTATTTACATTTATCCAATAAAAATTTAGAGGCTTAAAATATGAATAAATCAAATTTTAAGCATAATTTACATTATATGGTCGATTTACCGCCTTTTAATGGAGAACCCTATTTAAATATAGTTTTGTCCATTTTTATATTATATATTAGACCAAATAAAATTCTTCTTTAGATTTCGAATATTAAAATTTACATTGGGTAATTTTTTGGTATTTTTCTGATAAAGTTCATTTTTAATGAATAGTGAAAAATACTGTATTTTATATGGTTAGATTATCTTTTTAATTGGTTTTAAAGTTTAATTAGAATATATTTTTACCATTTAATCCAATGTTGGTCATTGGAATTAATTTCACTTTGAAATTGGACATAAACAAGTATCAATATTTTGATTGTTATTGTTTCTTAAAAACACGCTATTTGTTTTGATAACGAGAATTAATTTTAAATTAATTAATGCAACATCTATGTTTAGAATTTGGTAAAATATACATCATTTTAAATTAATTTAATGTAAAGGAAAAAATGATATAAACAAGCATCTTTTAGTAAATTAATTTTTTATGGTGTCATATATGTAATCTTTTTGACTATAAATATTCATTGGAAAGGTAAAAATATTTCTTACATCATGTTATTTTATTTTATAATTTTTAGACATCAAATAATTTAAATTATTTGTGAAACAATAACGATGCAGTGTTTACCTCATTAATAAATCATTTAAATAAATAAGATTATAATTTTTAAAATACTATTCAAAACCTGTCCAATTTCTATTGGATGATTTTATTTAGACCATGAGTCATCTTGTCTTCGACTTTAATGATTTTTTGACCATTATAAACCGAATATAATTATATAATAAAATAATATTTTCACACTTTCCTATAGAGCCCCTCCTCCCCCTTATAAAAAGACACCACTTCTAATAAATTCTTCACACCTCTCAAGTCTTTTGGATCGTCCAAACTTTGCCCATTTAATCTCCCTACATCCCTCTACTCCTCCTAGAATCCTTACCTGAGTTATATGGTACTTCAAGAAGTTCTTTTGGTTCAAACCAAAGGAAGTTACCCAAATTAAAGGTAACAGTTTCTCTAAACTTCTTTTCTTTTATTTTACTTCTCCAACCTTTATACTCTTTTTATTCCTTTGTTTTATAATAACAACAGTATCCTAAATATACTATAATATTGTTATGAGAAGGATTTGAACTACACTTACACACACCTCCATCTAATGGGTGAAGAACATAATGTTTTTGTGGATGGCAAACTAACGCCACACAAAATGATGATTGATCAATTACCTCCTACCGCCTCTCATGGTGGCCATTATGATGGAATTGTATTTATATATGATATATATTATGTTTATGTTTTCTTTATGATTCTGTATTTTCCATTTATATCATACCTTTATGGTTTCCATTATGGGTAAACGCGATAATTTCATTTGAGGAAGTGTGGACTACCGCCCCCTCAAAGTGATATGACTCGTTAATGCCATATGTGGGATGTATAAAGGATAGATTTAATGATATTATATATGATATTATACTATAATTATAATATACCTATGTATCATTATGTTTTAATTCCATTAAAATAAGAAATATAAATGAAAGTAGTGTTTATGCGTACGTACGACTTACTGTCTCCATGAAAGGTGCATTTCATTTCTTACCTCCAAATGTTATGTACTATTATAAATACATGTATATAATGGATATATATGATATATATGATATAAAAATCATGAATATCATTCTGGATATAATGGACTATTGACCACATAGACAACTTGTAAATATAAGGTGTTAATTTTTTACTCAAGTACCAAATATCGACAAAATGAATGTTATTAACTTAAATGATTACATAATGTTTATAACACGGTAATAAGTGATATAAAAGGAATAATAAACATGAAAAAGGTTATTAATCAAGTATAAATTAACTTTAGTTTATTATTCAGGATATTAAAGAATGAACGGGTCAAGTCAAACACGAGGTAAGGGACTTCATCTCAATATCCTTTCATTGAGGCATATTTGGTTTTATACACGACTTTATTTTATACGGTGTATAAACCCCTTTTAATTTTCATTCCATTCAAATGGAATCTTTTTATATGAAGCGTTTTACTAAACGACAAAAAGGAAGTTTTTTTAACGTAAACGGTGACAACGACCTTTCTGCTGCGGCAAGTATTATTTGATCTTTGGCTTCCTTAACAAGCCGGAATGTTTTTAAAAGGAAAAACAAATACCATATAATCATTATAAATATTTTGTTATTGAAAATTATTTTGAGAATGGGTTGATTATTTCAATATCTTGAAATGGTATTTTTTTTATTGCATTGTGAAAATGTTATCTTTCCTTTATACTTATGTTATGTGTTATGATCATGTTATGGTTCATGGGCATTATTTACGAATACGGGTGGTTCCGTGATAAGCCTAGGGCGGGTGAGCCCGAGATAGCTCTCCAATGCATTGGGTAATGTAACGGAGGTAAACGTGAATGTTTCTTCTAAGAGATTTAGGGAACATATTGTGATGGGTATTCTAAAGTAAATCCTTATGTAGCTGTGATAGCTACATTGTAAGTATGATATGGATGCCACAAGTTAACTTTATGATTTATGATTTCTATGTGTTATTCATAAAATCTTATGATTTCATGAGGTAAGTAAAAGAGTTCATAATTTGTATGTATTTATGAACAAATGTTTTCTTTCATTGTTTTATAACCCTTTCTGAGCTTTTTATGCTCATCCTATGTTTTGAAATGTTTTCACATGACTTAAAGATGAATAGGGTCAAGGGTGGGATTGAGGAAAAGTCATGATGTCTAAAACATGGAACTAGAGATGACTCTTTTTTTAATAGTTCTTTTTTTATGAAAAGAATGGAAGCTGTGTAGAAGTTTCTACTTTGTAATATTTTCAGATGTAATAGTTATGTCCTAATTCTCTAAAACTCTAAACCTGAAAAGATCCTCAATGTGAATTGTTCATTTAATTAAATATTATGTAATGTTTAAGGTTGGGTCCTTATAGTTCGTATCAGAGGTCAGTTTAGATAACTTTAAGAGTTAGGGTATTGTTAAATTAATATCCATTAAGTAATTAATGATAATATTGAAATCATATAGAATTTACAGATTACCATATTGTTTTGCCTAAGATATTTCTGTGTTCAGAATTGTTTTCCATAGAAGAAACAGGGCAGCTATGTTGGGATGACATCAAGAGGAAGACAACCTTCCAAATCAGCAACCTGAGATGGTCGGAATCGGAACTGAATAGTTTGTTGTCGTGATGACACAGTTGAATCAGGCTATAAATGGTGGTGGTATCCATGTATGAGATCATCCAGATCAAGAACAGAGGAACATGTTAGTAGTTGAGCATTTCATGAGGCAACATCCCCCATCATTCAAAGGATTTTCTGATCCGGTGCTAGAAGAAGGGTTGATTAAAGCACTAGAAAAGATTTTTGATGTCATGTTTTGTTCAGAACATCAAAAGGTTATTCATGTTGTTTACCATTTTGAAGGTGAAGCTGATCAGCGGTGGTCGATGGTGAAAAATATCAGGGATAGTGAGGAGATTTATGATCTTGATTGGGATGAATTCAAAGGTATGTTTCTTGAGAAATATTTTCCTAAGGTGGTTCGTCTTAGAATGGAAAATAAATCCTGGAATTGAGGCAGGAGGGTGACTCAGTGGCTGCTTATGAAGAAAAAATCACTCGACTGGCAATGTATGCTCTAAATTTCATACGAGATCTTGATAGTAAAATCAATCGTTTTTACTCATGATTAAAGACAAAGTATCTAAGGGATTTAGCTTCTCATGAGTTCAAGAGTTATGAAAAACTTTTTCGTTTTGCGGAGAAGGTGGAAATGGAGTTTTACAATGATCAGGTGTTCTTCGACAAACAATAGAATAAGAGGTCGAGGTGGAAGACAAAAGGGAAGAACTCTTCAAAAAAGTATGATGGTAATAATCTTAAGTTTACAATTTGTGAAAATTATGGTAAAAAAGAATGCTGGGGAATGTCTTTTGAATTCGGTTAAGTGCTACATATGTGGTAAAATGGGACATAAGGCTCGTAATTGCACTGAAAAAGATCAGGGTAATGGTAAGACAAAATCTGATTTACAGTCAGTAAAATGTTTTAAGTGTAATGAAATGGTTCATTATGAAAATGAGTTTCCAACAAAGAACTCGACTGAAGGAAAGTAGCTAGACTATAAGCAGAAATGGGTGGTGAAATCCTTTGCAACTACTTCAGCAGATGTTGGTCCATCAATTGAAGTTGTATTAGGTACATTGTTTGTTTGTTCAGATTATGCCAATGTATTGTTTGATTCAGGGTCTACACACTCAGTATTTTTTGAGAAGTTTTCTAGTAAATTGGGAATTCTATCTCAAGATATGAATACAGAACTTACGGTAAAAACACCTGGGGGAAATGTTAAGAAAAAAAAAAGAAGACATAAGAACATTCATGTCCTTGTGTGTGGAAAGAATCTACCTTCAAACCTTATTGTTTTGCCTCTAGTAGAGTTTGATGTTATTTTGGGTATGGATTGGATTTCTGTTTATCATGCTAAAATTGACTGCAGAGCTAAAGAGGTTTTTTTTAGAATGATTTTCAGTTTGTATACAAGAAAAGTACCCTTTCTTCTAATAACATATCAAAAATCTGAGAAACTAGTAAAAGATGGAAATGAAAGTTACCTTGCACATATTGTTGAAAACAAAGGAACTATTCAGATTAATAATGTACCAGTGGTAAATGAGTACCTTGATATTTTTTCTAATGAGTTTCCTGATATTATACCTGATCAGGAAGCTGAATTTACTGTTGACGTAGTTTCTGATGCTAATCCAATTTCAAAACCCCCTTCTCGGGTGGCTCAAATTGAACTTTTGGAGTTAAAGAAGAAATTGCAGGAGTTATTAGATAAAGGTTTCATTCGACCTAGCACATCACCATGGGGTGATCTTCTATTGTTTGTTAAAAAGAAAGATAGTTCAATGAGACTTTGCATTGATTATAGAGCGTTTAATAACATCACTTTTAAGAATAAGTATCATTTGCCTCATATCAATGATTTGTTTGATCATCTCTAGTATAAGGACCCGACATTAAACCATACTTAATATTGAATTAAATGAATAATTCACATTGAGGATCTTTTCAGGTTTAGAGTTTTAGAGAATTAGATCATAAATCATGAATTACATTCCACATTTAAACAAAGTGGTTACATAAAAGATAGTATTCATTTTTCCCATCAATGGAAACATATTTAAAATAAAAAATGGATTCTTTCTTGACACTTCCTTAACACTATCATCATATCATTCACCTTTCCCTTGACCTGTTAAAAACATTTCAAAAATTTGGGATGAGCATAAAAATCCCAATAATGGATATAAAAGTACGAAAAGAAAACATTAGTCCATGTATGAAATCATACTTTACTCATAAAACATATGCATTTTAACATACCTCATTAAATCATGAATAAATCATAGAAATCATAAGTCATAAAGGTAACTTGAGTCATTCATAACATTCTTACGTAGGGAGTAACCCTCTTGGTTACGTTTGGAATACCCATCATAGTATATTCCCTAAATATCTTTAGAGAAACCTTAACGTTTAACTCCTTTGCGTTACCCAATGCATTGGAGAGCTATATCGGGCTCACCCGCCATTATTTTATCACGGAACCACCCGTCTTCATAATAATTCCCAAGAACCATAACATAATCGTATCACATAAAACATGCATAAAGGAAACATAACATTTCCACTTTTCAATCACAAGATATCAATACAACACATTGATATAAAAACATTATGAAAACCATTTTCAATACCAAAATAAAATAAAATTAAAACATGGTATTTATTTTTTATTTAAAAAAAGGTATGGCTTGTAGAGGAAGAAGAAACTCAAATAATGGTCACGGCGGTGGAGAAGTTGTTGTCGCCGCATACGTACAACAAAAACATTCCCTTTGTCGTTTAGTAAAACGCATCGTATAAAAAGATTCCTTTTGGATAAATGTCAAATTCAAAGGGTTTTATGCACCATATAAAATAAGTTTGTGTATAAAACAAAATATGCCTCAATGAAAGGAGATTGAGACGAAGTCCCATACAAAGACGGTATCCTTGGATTAAGGATAAATCAATTACCTAATTATGTGTGACAAACGAATACACCAAATATAAGTGGATATTAAGTGTAAAAAAATCATAGGTTATTCACACATATTCATAGAACTTCATATTCAAGGAGTGCAAGTTCATCCCAAATAATCAAAATTGGGTTAAGAAGTTCCCTTGCAAAAATTCGACAGCCTAATGGCATCACATCAAAATTCAGAAAATGAGTTGATGAGAGATAAAAAGGGTTACTCATCACTTGGACATAAAATTTACATCAATAAGGATATAAAAGAACAAATCCCAACATTACAATATGTAAATTAAAAGACTCAACAAAAGAAGTCTTTTAAAAAGAGGAGGGTGAAAGGTTCCCTTACCGACTTGGGTATCTTTCGAAACATACACCCCATGAAAGAAGGACAATATAACATTGATGTAAATACTCATAAACGAAATTATATTACACAAAAAGTAAAATAATGGTCATTACATATACCACTCAAAGGAAATGGTGGCAAATGTAGCATAAATCTCACAGGAATAAAAGTGAGATGAAAAACCCCTTACGAAAACTTGGCAGCCTAACGGCACCACTTAAAACATCCAAAAAATGGATTGATGAAATCAAATAGGGTCTATCATCATATGAACATATAAAGTACATTAATAGGAATATAAAAGAACATCCCCCAACTAATAAAGTGGAGCTTAAAAGAAACGACATAAAAGAGAGTACTTAAAAAGAAAGAGAGAGGTAGGATCCCTTACCTCGTGTCCGACATGACTCGATCGTTCTTTAATATCCTGATTAATAAAATTTGGTCAATTTATAATATCTTAAGGACATCTTTTAAAGATTATTATTCAGTTAATATCACATATTATAATGTTATAATAATTGGTTAATAAAGTGAGTTCATATGAGACATTTTTGTCGATGTTCGGTACATGAGTAAAAATTGAACTTGTTGGAAAAGACTTTTCCATGTAGTTATAGGTACATCATATCCAGAATAGTATTGATGTTTTAAATATCATATATATCTAGTATATATTCATTTTATACTATTCCATATCATTTGGAGATAAAAAATTAAAAGCATCGTTCATGGAGACGGTAGGCCGTACGTACGCATGAACGCTACTTTCATTTTTTGTCATATTAAAGGAATTAAAACAAAATGAGAGATATATATATTATAATTCCAGAATTATATCCATCACTTAGATGTAATATATTACATATATATCCATTATATATATGTACTTATAATAGTACATAACATTTGGAGATAAGAAATGAAATGTACCGTTCATGGAGACGGTAAGCCGTACGTACGCATGAATGCTACTTTCATTTCTTTTTTTTGTATTCAATGGAATGAAATAATAATTATATAAAGTTATGCCATAAATGAATAATACAGAAGCTTAAGGAAAACATAAACATATTATATATCATATATAAATATAGTGACATCTTAATGGCCACCTTTGAAGGTGTCAAAAGAATATTGAACAATCATCGTTTCGTGAGGCAGTAATTCGCCATCCACAGAAACAGTATGTTCTTTAACCATTAGACAGAGGTGTGTGAAAGTGTATCTCGAATCCTTCTTATAAAAACATCCTATTATATTTAATATGCGGTTATTTTTAAAAAAAATAATAATAATAAGAGTTTAGGGGTTTGGAGAAGCAAAATAAAACAAAAGAACACAAGGGAAGACATTACCTTTAAATCGGGTAACTCTCATTGATTTGAGCTCAAAGTCTTCCTTACAAAGGATTCTGCCCAAAGTGAGACTTAAATGATTAAAAGAGGGATGTGGAGAGATGAAATGGGCAGGGGATGGCCGAGACAAAGGCTTTAGAGGCGTGTGTAAAGTGGTAGAGGTGGGGGCTTTTATAAGAGGAGAGGAGGGGCACTCTTGGAAAGTTATAAAATATTACTTTATTATAAAATGATTTTCGGATTTTAAAGGTCCCAAAAGGATATATTTCGAGTATAAGGTGATAAGGTTTCTAAATTCACCCATACAATAGGTTTGTGACAAGTGTAAGACTTATATTTCACCCTATTTTCTCATTTTATTTAAATCATTCATTTATGAGGTAATCACTGCATCATCACGGTGTCATAAATAAATTAATTTATTTAATGTATAAAAATTATAAAAAAATATCATGATGTAGGAAATATTTTTATCTTTATAATGAATATTTATAGTTAAAAATATGACTTATATAACCCCATGTAAATTTTTTTTTAGTAAAACAACACATGTTTGTGACATTTTAATTTTAACTTTAAATAAAAAGGTATTAATGTCATTTTCCAACCAAAGTGGATCCATGGGGTTCCCAAGTTGACCCATGGATTGTCTTGGTCGTCCATGACTCATCCAATAAGGGTAGAACATGTGTTAAGGTCATTTCATATTATTATAACATTATCTTTACCTTAAATTACACTAATTACCTCTAATCGTGATTAAAAATTTAAGAGTTACTATTCACCAAAAAATTATTTTAATCCCATTGAACGACATTTTACCTCCTAATGAAAACCATTTATGTCGGATTTTTAAAATTCAAACCATAGAAATGTTAAAGTTTCATTTAAACGAAAAAATAGTTTTTAAACTGCCACTTAGTGGTTTCACTATTCATCAAAAATTGAAGTTTTTCAGAAAAATACCAAAAATTCACACTAAGCTATATTTGATATTCCGAATTCAAAAATGATTTCTATTTTACAAAATTAAAAACATATAATTTTCATTAATTAATTTAATAATTAATTCCCGCTGTCAACACAAATAGCATGTTTTTAAGAAACAATATCTATTAAAATATTGACACTAGTTTAAGTCCAATTTCAAAGTGAAATTAATTCCAATGGCCGCTATTGGATTAAATGGTAAAACTATATTCTAATTTCACTTTAAAAACAATTCAAAAGATAATCTAATCATATAAATAAATTATATTAAAAAGAGGTTTTGAATTAAAATACAACATTTTTCACTATTCATTAAAAAATGAACTTTATCGGAAAAATACCAAAAATTTACACAAAGTAAATTTTGATGTCCCGATTCAAAAGAAGAACTTTATTTTTTCAAATATAACACATAAAATTGTCAAAAAGTTAATTTAAAATAGGTTCGCCATCAAAAGGTTGTTAATTAGCCTTTTAAAGAATATTAGAATGTCTTAAAATTAGATTCATTCGCATTTTTAATCCTCTAACATTTATTGTAAAAAGTAAAAATATTTGACAAAAATATATAATCATTTTTTAGTTAGTTCTGTTCATTCCTGCCATTACAACGGCTAGGAATTAACTACCATTTAAAATAATATAATTTTATTATTAGAGTGCAACGTAAGATTCCCAAGAAACTCGTTGTTGCGTATTGGGTACGCCATCGAGCATGGCGTCCCCTTTAAAGTAATATTAATATTTTATTCAAAAATATTGATAAATGTGAAAATGTCATATACTTTATTTACCTGGGGTGTTACATCCTTCCCCCCTTTTGGGAATTGCGTCCGTGCAATTTTAAAATTGGGCTTGGAAACTTCATTGAAAATCCCACACTGGAACAAGATCCAGTAAAACAATCACTTTCAAATAAAGAAAGAGAAGTACAAAGGTCACCCGAGTTAACCCATACTAGGATTCCATGTAGGAAAACATGGATATGGAGGAAAAAACAAAGGGTCATGTTCTGAGGGGGAGTGATAGTAAACATGTCTAGGAGAAAGTTAACCATAAGAAAATCACAAACTTGTGATGCGTTAAACAGTATTCGATTCCCCAGTAGAAAAAGTTAACAGAAAACATTATTGTTTTAAGTTACTACTCATTGAGGAATTTATTTTTGAGCTTAACTAAATCATAATGAAACATACTTACTTGTCATGTAGACTTTCAACTTTTACTAGATTCCTTAATCAAACTCATATTTTCTCCAAAAGATGAGTATTTAGGAAGACTTGTTCGCATTAAGAGTACTATAATCAACTTCTTGAGAATCACCTAATCCACAAAAGAGAACTATATATCTCCCATGTCTTTAGGCAAAAACGAAAACCAAAATTGTTAGTATGAGATCAGATAATCCACAAAAATATAATCCTTTACAAAAAGAAAATCTATTCTTATTCTCCAAAATTTGTCCAAAAAAATCCAAAGTTCAATGAAGACCATTCGATAAACAATTGTACATAAAATTCTTCAAAGTAAACCAAACTAAGATTGAAACCAAAATATTTGATGGATTTAATCACATAGTCTTCCGAGGTACAAATTAACTTTTATCTCCAAATAACATCAGTTGCTCTTAAATTCTCATATTGAAAAGTAATTAACCTAATCACATATCCTCCATGATAGGTTAATCATTTCCATAGATAACCAAAAATAAACTTACTCTTGATTCATAAAATCATCTGACTAAAAATAATTAGTCAAACTAACCAGGGACTTCATGTAGTCCAGTGGTAGAAGATAAATACCAGTCGCACTTTGGTTGTGGGTTCGATTCCCACAGCTTTGTCCGACGCGACGGGTTGTCACACAGTCTGCGTGTTGTCCTTATTCCAAAACTATATAATTCTTAAAACATTCCCCAAAACGAGATAAAATCTTCAAAAATAATCATAACATATTTTAACCTCAAGTTGATCATGACTCCTTGATAGTTGGTTTAGAACAACCACGAGTTTCCTCATTGAATCCCCCATTTCATCCAGTCTCTTAAACAGAGAACTACCACAGTTTCCTTCAAACCTATTGTCACTTTGGTACCTGCTAGATCCATCCATTCACGAAAAACAGAAATGTCAGTGTGAGTATATCAATAAAACCATCATGTACTAATGAGGAAGATAAACACTAAGATATACTTACTCATTCACTTTATCTAAAACTAGGACTCTTTCTGAAATCCTAACCATTATGGTAAGGTCACTTATTCTTAGATAATACCCTAACCTCTAAAGTTATCTTAACCGACCTTTGATACCAACTATAAGGCCCCGGCCTTAAACCATACTTAATATTGAATTAAATGAATAATTCACATTGAGGATCTTTTCTAGTTTAGAGTTTTATAGAATTAGATCATAAATCATGAATTACATTCCACATTTTAAAAAAAGTGGTTACATAAAAGATAGTATTCATTTTTTCCCATCAACGGAAACATATTTAAAATAAAACATGGATTCTTTCTTGAAACTTCTTTGACACTATCATCATATCATGCACCTTTCCCTTGACCTGTGAAAAACATTTCAAAAACATGGGATGAGCATAAAAAGCTCAGTGAGGGATATAAAAGTACGAAAAGAAAACATTAGTCCATGTATGAAATCATACTTTACTCATAAAACATAATCATTTTAACATACCTCATCAAATCATGAATAAATCATAGAAATCATAAGGAATAAAGGTAACTTGAGGCATTCATAACATTCTTATGTAGGGAGTAACCCTCTTGGTTACGTTTGGAATACCCATCACAGTATATTCCCTAAATCTCTTTGGAGAAATCTTAACGTTTAACTCCTTCGCGATACCCAATGCATTGGAGAGCTATATCGGGCTCACCCACCCTTAGTTTATCACAGAACCACTGTAAAGACCCGTAAAATTCAAGGGAAATTTTTTCTTAATTTTCTTTAGAATTTTACAAGAGCGCGGTTTCAGACGACACCTGATTCCGAGGCCCGGAGTGCCCGGAATCAATTTCCGAAGTTTGGCTCGGGTACGTTCAGTGAACGAATGAGCAGGAATTCCTAACTTTTGATCCGGTGCTCGGAATTGAAATCCGAGAGCACCGATGAACTCGCAGCGCCGATTTTCGCTTAAAGAGACCTTTTCGGAAGTTGCGTTTATTGCGGGTTGAAAGTTAGTTTTTGGGTTTTTAGTTTAAGTTAAATAAAATTTGTGAAGAACAAATTTTATTTTAACTAGATAAATCCTACCAAAGGGAGTTGGGAGTGGGACCCACATCCACTTAACCTCCCTTGGGAGGATTAAGTGTGGTGGGGCCCACACGAACCCTAACTCCTCAAATTCTCTCAAAACCTCCCCTTTAACCCATTTAAATTAATGTTGACAGCTTGACTTAATTAATTGAAGAGGGTTAATTTAAATTTCAAACCTTTGAAATTCTAAGAGGAGGGTTGTGTAATAAAATAAGCTTAAGCTTATTTTATTTTGTTGGGTTGGTTTCCTTTGTTCTTGAGAGGATTTTGAGAGCTTCTCCTTCATCTTCAAGCTTTGACGAAGAACGCTCAACTTGACGAAGAACGCTCAAGTTCCGACGAAGAACGCCGCTCCGCTCTTCTTCGTCTTCCGTATCAACGAGAGGGAACGCCGCTTCCTCCTCGGATTCCCTTCGTCGGCATACGAAGATTCGCCAACGACGTATCACATCGGACGCACCTCTTTGTCATCGGATTTGACGAACGACGACCGCGACGCCCGACCTCCGCGACGTTGTCTTCCGCGGGACGTTGTCAAATCTTCGAACCTATACCCGAGGTAGGGGTTGTTGATTTATTGTTTAATTATTTCATTCTTGATCGTGGATCTAGCATGTCTAACGTGAGGCAATTGAATATTTTAAGTTGTGTTATTATTTAACGTGAGGGGGGCCGGACCGCATGAACATGGCCGAACCCCCTCCATCGTTCATGTTGTTTTATCTTGCGGGTGGAAGCAAGGTGGCGTGGTGCCGTCGCACCACGCGGATAATTGTATGTTTATCTTGCGCGACGCCGTCGCGCGCGCGCCATGGAAGAATCTTAAAGAACGTGACGCCGCCGCGCCGCATCAAGGGGAATCGAAGGCGCGGCGGAGGGGCGTGGTGCCGTCGCAGCGCGCCGGACGACGAACACCGCGGCCGGTTCTGGGCCGCGGCGGAATGAGAAGACTGGCGGCCGGGCCGCCGGCGTCGGAAGCCGAAGATGGGACCGGATTTTCCGGTCCCGTTAGAGAAAACCGGCCGGCAGTTGGCCGGCCGGAAGGTCAAAAGCCGGGGGAATAAATTCCCCTGGCCAGCTCTTAAAACCCTCCTCATTCAAGAGGAGGGCGGTTTCCTTGAGGGGGGGCAGGAGGCCCCCCGGTTTAATCAAGCTGGCCCCCGCAAGGGGGGCCGTTTTCCACAAAGGGCGCGGCATTAAGCCGCGCCGCCACTCCAAGAAAGCGGGGGCTTTGCCCCCCCGCATGCCGCCTCCGTGCGCCGCCAGACGCCAGGCCGCCGCGCCACCGCCAGGCCGCCGCGCCACCGCCGGGCCGCCGCGCCACCGCGCCGCCGCGCCGCCGGGCCGCCGCGCCGCCGCACCGCCGCGCCGCCGGCCGGGTCGGACCCGGGTCGGGTCGACCCGGTTCGGGCCGACCCAGGGGGGGTCGGGCCGGGTCGACCCAGACCCGGACCCCCCGTTTCGAATCATTTTCGGTCTTCTGGCCATAACATGAGCCACGGACCTCCGATTGACGAACCGTCTGCGGAAACGCGATTCTTGGATCGAGACGGTCGTTTCGGTATATCGCACTCAAGGTTTCGGATTACTTTGAGTTCGGCCGGGTTGGTTCGTTCACGAAACCAACCGGGCCTTCAGAGCGGAAATGCTCATATCTTGAGTTACGGACGTCCGATTGACGTGTCGTCAGCTGTGTTGTGTTTCTCTTAGTGAGACGGATCTTTTGGCATACTCCGCCTGAGGTTTGGACGCAGGTGGAGTAAAGTCGGGTTGGTTTTGCCTTAAAAACCAACCGGGCCCCGGGGACGAAAATGCCAATAACTCTCAGACCGGGCGTCCGATCGACGCGCCGTCTGTTGCGTTGAGTTCCTGTTGTCGATACGGAACTTTTGGATACATCAAATCTGGACTTTGTGACAGTTGATGTATCAGCCTCTCATCTCGTGGAGCGGACCCTCCGAACGAGCTTGCTGTGTGCGGGAACCCTAGTGCTGGCTGCGACTGTACCTGTGACTACTACTGCTACTACTGCTATTGTGACTGCGACGACAAGAGTACAGAGATCCTGTGTGGATTCGACGACGACGACTATAGCACTCAGCGATCCTACGTGGATCAGTGCTACAGGTCCTGTGTGGGCCCGATCCTGTGTGGATTCGACGACGACGACTACAGCACTCAGCGATCCTACGTGGATCAGTGCTACAGGTCCTGTGTGGGCCCGATCCTGTGTGGGTCTGCGCTCAGAGGTTCTGTGTGAGCCAGCGCCTACAGGTCCTGTGTGGGCCCGATCCTGTGTGGGTCATTGAGGGGGTTAGTTGCCTATCGATCCTTCGTGGGTCCGACGATTTAGATGGATCAGTGATCATCTTTATCGTCTTTTGAAGAAGTATACCTGTGTGAGCTGAATCTGTTGCTTTCCTGTGTGGATTGTGTTGTGCAATCCTGTGTGGATTACGTTTTGCTTTCCTGTGTGGAATACGTTTACTTTCCTGTGTGGACTGAGTTGTACTTGTGCTCGGAGGTTGGAGCGTATTTGAATTTGATGACTTAGGTATATGTATGGGCATATACCTAAGCAGAGTCGGTTGTTACTTCGTGATTGTACCTTTCTTCGTGGTTTATCCTTTGTGGATTTGAGAGACCTTCAGGGGTCTCGGGGTCCCTACTGAGTAGCTTATACTCACCCATGCACGGGCTTTGCCCGCACTACGTTGTGTTGGTTGCAGACGACGGACAGCGTTGACCTTAGTTGAGGCTTGCAGAGCGGGACGGTGCCCGAAGGTGGACCACTGGGCAGGACGTGCTCGGAGCGGACGGCGGGACCCGTGGAGCAGAGGAGCTATCTGTACCCACCCTTCAGGTGGGATTTCCAGTGGACAGCTCGGAGTAGCGGCTTTTACTTTTCAGTTGTTGTTTTCCCTTTCGAGTTGTACTTTACTTTCAGTTTGGGTTTGTATACTGGCCCATTTACTTTTCCGCACTTTCAGTTGTACTCTGCTTTTGTTTAGTGTTTACTTTCCGCTTGCTTACTCTGTGGTGTTTGTTTACTTTTCAAGGCAATGTCTTCCCTTTTTACCGGGATTTACGCCTTGGTGCTAGTCGCCAGCCCCTGGCCTATGGAAGGCGGGCTTGGGGTAGTCACGGCACGGACCCCGAGGGCGGGTCGTGACAAATTGGTATCAGAGGAGTTCGGTTCTACCGCGAACTCTGATCTTTTCTATGTGAAGCAATAATGTTTAGCGTATTGAGTGTGGTTATCAGTCCAGGGAGTCCAGTGTTGGTGCGGCGGCCGACGTATCCGTACACCAGGACCCTGACTTCTGATTTCCGAGTTAATGCACGAAACCATTGATTGCGTGTGTGTTTCAAAGTTTTCTTTGTGATTTCTTTGTGTCAGCTCACCAGGTATACTGTTTGACCGTGGCGCACCTGTTTCCTATTCAGGATGGCCCCACGACGGCAGCCAGCTAGGGTTCCGAGAGTTGAGTGTGACGACAGCCCACCGAGCGACGAGGCCTCGGTGCAGGGCCCTTTGTCAGCAGTGGCACCGGCGGTAGCACTACCCGCCGAGCCCCCGATGCTTCCAGCACCAGCCGCTGACGATGCACGTCGCCTCAGCGCACTGCATGAGTTTCAGCGCCAGCGACCACCCAGGTTTCACGGGGAGACGGATCCCCAGGCAGCAGAGGACTGGCTGGAGGCAGTGGTACGAGTGTTTAGGCTAGTGAGGACACCAGCAGACCTCATGGTGATCCTCACTGCGAGCCTACTACACGCAACAGCAGGACGATGGTGGAGCTTGATGCTCCAGGTGCACGATGAGGCATCTCTACTTTGGACGGACATTGAGAGCCTCTTCCGCTCGGAGTTCGTCCCAGCCACCCTTCGTGCGGTGCGTATCCAGGAGCTTCTTCAGCTGCGGCAGGGCAGCATGACGGTCGCCCAGTACGCGGCGAGGTTCACCGACCTTTCTCGGTACTCGACAGACATGGTACGGGACCCCTTCTTCCGGGCTCGGACCTTCGAGCAGGGATTGAGACACGAGATCAGGGCATCACTGATCTCCCTCAGCATCCCGACCCAGGCAGGAGTGCTAGAGAGAGCCCTCCTGATCGAGAGTTTCCTGGTTGAGTCCACAGCGAGACCTACCGCAGGGCGGCAGATAGCGGAGTCTTCGGCAATAGGTAGCCGACGGATGACTCAGCGTTCCAGGCAGACCAGACCTACCGGTGGACGACTGCACGACTCAGACTCAGTTGTACGGGGAAGTCGGGATGGAGTCAGAGCCAGGCGTGCCGAGAGTGGGCAGTGTTACTCCTGTGGCGGGATTGGTCACATGGCTCGTGACTGTCCGACCCGCTATGCTGATGATCAGCAGTTAAGTGAAGAACCTCCCAGGCAGAGGCAGAGGTTCGACCGTGGCGGTCCGCAGGGAGGAGGCAGACGAGGCAGAGGAGCTGGACGAGCAGCCGGTGGTGGGCGACGCTTTGAGGCTCTTCCACCACCACCACCAAGAGGTCCACCCCGACCACAAGGAGTAGGTGAACATGCGAGAGCTCAGCTTCAGGCAGCCGAGGCCTTTGATCATAGAGCTCTGGGAGCCGATGGACAGGAGCAGAACTAGTGGATACGTCCTTTGTACTTCTGGTTCCTTGTTACATTTGTGTAGCGTCTTGTATTATGAGCTGCAATAATAAGACGCATACCTTTGTGATATTTTCGTTCCTGTCCTCTTTCGTGATGTTACTAAGAGGTTCCAGTTTTGGCTGTTGACTTGACCCTCACTTGTGAGACACCTACTGGAGGAAACCCAGTTACCACACACTGATGCCGATAGTGTGACTCAACCCTTGGAGGCGAGACTAACGGTTGAATCTCTTAGTAGTAGCGTCGAGGCCTTACGACGTCATCCTTGGTATGGATTAGTATCATCCATGTTAGGATTGACTGTATTAGGCAAAGAATGTGGTTCATCCAGGGGATGGGACCATATTTCTCTTATCGGCCAAGAAGAAATCTTGCAGCTCTGATGGAACCGGAGATGGTCCAGGCCATGACAGAGAAGGTCCAGGTCATCTAGGAGCGGATGAGGACAGCTCAGAGCCGGCAGAAGTCATATGCTGACAGGAGGCGGAGACCACTAGAGTTCGAGGATGGCGACCACGTCTTCTTGCGGGTCTCACCTCGACGTGGTATTCGGAGATTTGGCCGAGGTGGCCAGTTATCTCTGCGCTTCATCGGACCCTTCCAGATTCTCAGCAGGATTGGTGAGGTGGCTTATCGCCTGGCTCTACCACCTCAGTTGCACCGGGTGCACTACGTCTTCCACATGTCTCAGCTGAGAAGATACGTGCACGACACGACGCACATCATTGATCATGGGGAGCTTAACGTTGACAATGGGGCGAATTTTACGGAGGTCCCGGTGGAGATAGAGGATCGACAGGAGCGGGTCCTGCGTGAGCGATCGATTCCTCTTGTGCGCATCAGATGGCAGCACGGGAATCTCCAGGAGAGCACATGGGAGCGGGAGGCTCAGATGCGTGCTCAGTACCCTCATTTGTTTCCCTAGTTTTTGATGTATCTTTACGGGGACGTAAATCCCTGAGGTGGGAGTAATGTAAAGAGCCATAAAATTCAAGGGAAATTTTTTCTTAATTTTCTTTAGAATTTTACAAGAGCGCGGTTTCAGACGACACCTGATTCCGAGGCCCGGAGTGCCCGGAATCAATTTCCGAAGTTTGGCTCGGGTACGTTCCGTGAACGAACGAGCGGGAATTCCTAACTTTTGATCCGGTGCTCGGAATTGAAATCCGAGAGCACCGATGAACTCGCAGCGCCGATTTTCGCTTAAAGAGACCTTTTCGGAAGTTGCGTTTGTTGCGGGTTGAAAGTTAGTTTTTGGGTTTTTAGTTTAAGTTAAATAAAATTTGTGAAGAACAAATTTTATTTTAACTAGATAAATCCTACCAAAGGGAGATGGGAGTGGGACCCACATCCACTTAACCTCCCTTGGGAGGATTAAGTGTGGTGGGGCCCACACGAACCCCAACTCCTCAAATTCTCTCAAAACCTCCCCTTTAACCCATATCAATTAATGTTGACAGCTTGACTTAATTAATTGAAGAGGGTTAACTTAAATTTCAAACCTTTGAAATTCTAAGAGGAGGGTTGTGTAATAAAATAAGCTTAAGCTTATTTTATTTTGTTGGGTTGGTTTCCTTTGTTCTTGAGAGGATTTTGAGAGCTTCTCCTTCATCTTCAAGCTTTGACGAAGAACGCTCAACTTGACGAAGAACGCTCAAGTTCCGACGAAGAACGCCGCTCCGCTCTTCTTCGTCTTTCGTATCAACGAGAGGGAACGCCGCTTCCTCCTCGGATTCCCTTCGTCGGCATACGAAGATTCTCCAACGACGTATCACATCGGACGCACCTCTTCATCATCAGATTTGACGAACGACGACCGCGACGCCCGACCTCCGTGACGTTGTCTTCCGCGGGACGTTGTCAAATATTCGAACCTATACCCGAGGTAGGGGTTGTTGATTTATTGTTTAATTATTTCATTCTTGATCGTGGATCTAGCATGTCTAACGTGAGGCAATTGAATATTTTAAGTTGTGTTATTATTTAACGTGAGGGGGGCCGGACTGCATGAACACGGCCGAACCCCCTCCATTGTTCATGTTGTTTTATCTTGCGGGTGGAAGCAAGGTGGCGTGGTGTCGTTGCACCACGCGGATAATTGTATGTTTATCTTGCGCGACGCCGTCGCGCGCAGCGCCATGGAAGAATCTTCAAGAACGTGACGCCGCCGCGCCGCATCAAGGGGAATCGAAGGCGCGGCGGAGGGGCGCGGTGTCGTCGCACCGCGCCGGACGACGAACACCGCGGCCGGTTCCGGGCCGCGACGGAATGAGAAGACCAGCGGCCGGGCCGCTGGCGTCGGAAGCCGAAGAGGGGACCGGATTTTCCGGTCCCGTTAGAGAAAACCGGCCGGTAGTTGGCCGGCCGGAAGGTCAAAAGTCGGGGGAATAAATTCCCCCGACCAGCTCTAAAAACCCTCCTCATTCAAGAGGAGGGCGGTTTCCTTGAGGGGGGCAGGAGGCCCCCCGGTTTAATCAAGCTGGCCCCCGCAAGGGGGGCCATTTTCCACAAAGAGCGCGGCATTAAGCCGCGCCGCCACTCCAAGAAAGCGGGAGCTTCCCCCCCCCCCCCCCCCCCCCCCCCCCCCCCCGCATGCCGCCTCCGTGCGCCGCCAGACGCCAGGCCGCCGCGCCACCGCCAGGCCGCCGCGCCACCGCCAGGCCGCCGCGCCACCGCCAGGCCGCCGATTGACGAACCGTCTGCGGCAACGCGATCCTTGGATCGAGACGGTCGTTTCGTTATATCGCACTCAAGGTTTCGGATTACTTTGAGTTCGGCCGGGTTGGTTCGTTCACGAAACCAACCGGGCCTTCGGAGCGGAAACGCTCATATCTTGAGTTACGGACGTCCGATTGACGTGCCGTCATCTCTGTTGTGTTTCCCTTAGTGAGACGGATCTTTTGGCATACTCCGCCTGAGGTTTGGACGCAGGTGGAGTACGGTCGGGTTGGTTTTGCCTTAAGAACCAACCGGGCCCCGGGGACGAAAATGCCAATAACTCTCAGATCGGGCGTCTGATCGACGCGCCGTCTGTTGCGTTGAGTTCCTGTTGTCGATACGGAACTTTTGGATACATCAACTCTGGACTTTGTGACAGTTGATGTATCAGCCTCTCGGCTCGTGGAGTGGACCCTCCGAACGAGCTTGCTGTGTGCGGGAACCCTAGTGCTGGCTGCGACTGTTACTGTGACTACTACTGCTACTACTGCTACTGTGACTGCGACGACAACAGTACAGAGATCCTGTGTGGATTCGACGACAACGACTACAACACTCAGCGATCCTACGTGGATCAGTGCTACAGGTCCTGTGTGGGCCCGATCCTGTGTGGATTCGACGACGACGACTACAGCACTCAGCGATCCTACGTGGATCAGTGCTACAGGTCCCGTGTGGGCCCGATCCTGTGTGGGTCCGATCCTGTGTGGGTCCGCGCTCAGCGGTTCTGTGTGAGCCAGCGCCTACAGGTCCTATGTGGGCCCGATCCTGTGTGGGTCATTGCGGGGGTTAGTTGCCTATCGATCCTTCGTGGGTCCGACGATTTAGATGGATCAGTGATCATCTTTATTGTCTTTTGAAGAAGTATACCTGTGTGAGCTGAATCTGTTTCTTTCCTGTGTGGATTGTGTTGTGCAATCCTGTGTGGATTATGTTTTGATTTCCTGTGTGGAATACGTTTACTTTCTTGTGTGGACTGAGTTGTACTTGTGCTCGGAGGTTGGAGCGTATTTGAATTTGATGACTTGGGTATATGTATGGGCATATACCTAAGCAGAGTCGGTTGTTACTTCGTGATTGTACCTTTCTTCGTGGTTTATCCTTTGTGGATTTGAGAGACCTTCAGGGGTCTCGGGGTCCCTACTGAGTAGCTTATACTCACCCCTGCACGGGCTTTGCCCGCACTACGTTGTGTTGGTTGCAGACGACGGATAGCGTTGACCTTAGCTGAGGCTTGCAGAGCGGGACGGTACCTAGAGGTGGACCACTGGGCGAGACGTGCACGGAGCGGACGGCGGGACCCGTGGAGCAGAGGAGCTATCTGTACCCACCCTTCAGGTGGGATTTCCAGTGGACAGCTCGGAGTAGCGGCTTTTACTTTTCAGTTGCTGTTTTCCCTTTCGAGTTGTACTTTACTTTCTGTTTGGGTTTGTATACTGGCCCATTTACTTTTCCGCACTTTCAGTTGTACTCTGCTTTTGTTTAGTGTTTACTTTCCGCTTGCTTACTTTGTGGTGTTTGTTTACTTTTCAAGGCAATGCCTTCCCTTTTTACCGGGATTTACGCCTTGGTGCTAGTCGCCAGCCGCTGGCCTATGGAAGGCGGGCTTGGGGTAGTCACGGTACGGACCCCGAGGGCGGGTCGTGACAACCACCTGTCTTCATAATAATTCCCAAGAACCATAACATAATCGTATCACATAAAACATGCATAAAGGAAACATAACATTTCCACTTTTCAATCAAAACATATCAATACAACACATTGATATAAAAACATTATGAAAACCATTTTCAATACCAAAATAAAAGAAAAGTAAAACATGTTATTTATTTTTCATTTAAAAAAAGGTATGGCTTGTAGAGGAAGCGGAAACTCAAATAATGGTCACGGTCATGGAGAAGTTGTTGTCGCCGCATACGTACGAGAGCAAGTGTTGCGGAATAAGTTAATTCACCAGGTAAAGGTTTTTTTCAAAAACCATATGGTTGAAGAGGCAACGTGGGAATATAAAAATTCTATGAGGGATAAATACCCCCACTTATTTTGATAAGTGAATAAAAATTGTGAGGACACAATTTCCAAAAGGAGGGAAGGATGTAACATCCCAGGTAAATAAAGAATAAGAGATTTTCATATTTATTAATATTTGTTAATTAAATATTAATTTTACTTTAAAGGGGTTGTTATGTTTGATAGCGTACCCTATACACATCAACGGTTTTCTTTGAAATCTTACGTTGCACACTAATAATATAATATTATTATTTTAAATGGAAGTTAATTCATAGCCATTGTATTGGTGGGAATGAACAAAACTAACTACAATATGATTATACATGTTTTTTAAATGTATTTATATTTATCCAATAAAAATTTAGAGGCTTAAAATATGAATGAATCTAATTTTAAGCATAATTTACATTAAAAGGTCGATTTACCACCTTTTAATGGAAAACCCTCTTTAAATCTAGTTTTGGTCATTTTTATATGTTCTATTTGACTAAATAAAATTCTACTTTAGATTTGGGATATTAATATTTACATTGGGTAATTTTTTGGTATTTTTCTGATAAAGTTCATTTTTTAATGAATAGTGAAAAATATTGTATTCTATTTCAAAAGTTCCTTTTAATATAATTTATTTATATGGTTATATTATATTTTTAATTGGTTTTAAAGTGTAATTAGAATATATTTTTACCATTTAATCCAATGTTGGTCATTGGAATTAATTTCATTTTGAAATTGGACATAAACAAGTATCAATCTTTTGATTGTTATTGTTTATTAAAAACACGCTATTTGTTATGATAGCAGGAATTAATTTTAAATTAATTAATGCAACTTCTATGTTTAGAATTTGGTAAAATAGACATTATTTTAAATTAATTTAATGTAAAGGCAAAAATGACATAAACAAACATCTTTTAGTTAACTAATTTTTATATGGTGTCATATATGTAATCTTTTTTACTATAAAAATTCATTGGAAAGATAAAAAGATTTCCTACATCATGGTATTTTATTTTTTATTTTTTAGACATCAAATAATTTAAATTATTTCTAACACAATAATGATGTAGTGTTTACGTCATTAATAAATCATTTAAATAAATAAGATTATAATTATTAAGATATTATCCAAAACCTGTCCAATTCCTATTAGATGATTTTATTTAGACCATGAGTCATCTTATCTTTGACTTTAATGATTTTTGGACCATTATAAACCAAATATCATTATATAATAAAATAATATTTTCACACTTTCCTAAAGAGCCCCTCCACCCCCATATAAAAGGACACCACTTCTAACCAATTTCTCACACCTCTCAATCCTTTTGGATTTTACAACATCTATCTAATTAAGCTAACTACATCCCTCTCCTCCTCCTAGAATCCTTACCTTAGGCATAAGGAACTTCAATAAGTCCTTTTGGTTCAAACCAAAGGAAGTTACCCAAATTAAAGGTAACAGTTTCTCTTAACTTCTTTTCTTTTATTTTACTGCTCCAACCCCTACACTCTTTTTATTCCTTTATTTTATGACAAAAATAGTATCCTCAATATACTAGAATGTTTTTATGAGAAGTATTATAACTACACTTACACACACCTCCATCTAATGGGTGAAGAACTTAATGTTTCTGCAGATGGAAAACTAACGCCTCACAAAACGATGATTGATCAATTACCTCCTACCGCCTCTCATGGGGGCCATTATGATGGAACTATATTTATATATGATATATATTATGTTTATGTTTTCTTTATACTTCTGTATTTTCCATTTATATCATACCTTTATGGTTTCCATTATGGGTAAATGTGATAATTTCATTTGTGGAAGTGCGGACTACCACCCCCTCAAAGTGATAGGACTCGTTAATGCCATATGTGGGACATGTAAAGGATGGAATTAATGATATTATATATGATATTATACTGTAATTATAATATAATTATGTATCATTATGTTTTAATTCCATTAAAATAAGAAATAGAAATGAAAGTAGCGTTCATGCGTACGTACGACTTACCGTCTCCAGGAACGGTGCATTTCCTTTCTTACCACCAAATGTTATGTACTATTATAAATACATGTATATTCTAGATATATATGATATATATGATATATATGATATCAAAATCATGAATATAATTCTGGATATAATGGACTATTGACCACATGGACAACTTGTAAATATAAGGTGTTCATTTTTTACTCAAGTACCAAATATCGACAAAATGAACGTTATTAACTTAAATGATTACATAATCTTTATAACATGGTAATAAGTGATATAAAAGGAATAATAAACTTTAAAAAGGTTCTTAAGATCGTATAAATTAACTTTAGTTTATTATTCAGGATATTAAAGAACGAACGGGTCAAGTCGGACACGAGGTAAGGGACTTCGTCTCAATCTCCATTCATTGAGGCATATTTAGTTTTATACACGAATTTATTTTATACGGTGTATAAACCCCTTTGAATTTTCATTTCATTCAAAGGTAATATTTTTATATGAATCGTTTTACTAAACAATAAAAAGGAATGTTTTTTTAATGTAAGCGGTGACAATGACATTTTCGTCACCACGAGTATTATTTGATCTTTGGCTTCCATAACGAGTCGTAATGTTTTTAAAAGGTAAAATAAATACATATACTCTTTCTATGTATTTTGGTATTGAAAATGATTTTGAGAATGGATTTATTATTTCAATATCTTGAAATGGTATTTTTTATTGTAATTTGGAAATGTTATCTTTTTTTTATGCTTATGTTATGTGTTATGATCATGTTATGGTTCTTGGGAATTATTTAAGTATATAGGTGGTTCTGTGATAAACCTAGGGCAGGTGATCTCGAGATAGCTCTCCAATGCATTGGGGAACATGAAGGAGGTAAAACTAAATGTTTCTCCTAAGAGATTTAGGGAATATACTGTGATGGGTATTCCAAAGTAAATCCCTTTGTAGCTGTGATAGCTAAAATGTAAGTATGATATGGATGCCACAAGTTACCTTTATGATTCTTTATTTCTATGTGTTATTCATAAAATCTTATGATTTTATGAGGTATGTAAAAGAGTTCATGTTTTGTATATATTTATGAACAAATGTTTTCTTTCTTTGTTTTATAACCCTTATTGATCTTTTTATACTCATCCCAAGTTTTAAAAAAAATTCACAGGACTTAAAGATAAATAGGGTCAAGGATGGGATCGAGGAAAATTCATGTTGTCTAAAACATGGAACTAGACAAGCCTCTTTTATTCAACAGTTCTTGTTTCACAAAAAAAATGTAAACTGTGTAGAATTTTCTACTTTATAATCTTTTGAGATGTAATAGTTATTTCGTAATTCTCTAAAACTCTAAACCTGAAAAGATCCTCAATGTGAATTATTAATTTAATTCAATATTATGTAATGTTTAATTTCGGGTCCTTATATGATGGGTGGATAATATATCTCCCTCCAATTCATTGGGTAAATATTTATATCTCATGATATAGACAGCACTATAATGAGAATTGAACTCAGTTCAGTAATATAGGAATGGAATGGGAGTAAACTTGCTTTAGTAATTCAAGGCTAGAATAGGGAGTGAAACTGATTCAGTAAGTGACTTTATCTACTATAATGGTCTAGGAAATGGGCCTTGACTAATATGGGAATTTTTTTTCTATGATTATTTGTATGCCAAAATTTCATTTATTATGTTATTATCTCATGTAATATGTTCTTTGATTCTTTACAAACTTCTATGATTTACTCCATGAAATTATATCATGATCTTTTATATACAAGACATAATTTTCAAAAGTTGTTTTCATTTTATTTTTCTCTTATGATGGTGTTATCTCCCTTTATTTACCCTTGTTGTGTATCTAAGATCACCCTTTTCATATGTTTCCTTTCCCTATATTATAAATAAAGGTTTTAAGTATTAGTGCTAAAGGGGAAGATCTTTATAAGAGATGTTAAATATCTTTCACCAAATTAGAACAATGTGTTCCAAGTTTCCAAAGGCACTAGCCTATTATGGTTCTCATGAATCTATATGTGTAATGTAATGAATGTTCATCTAAAAAGATGTTATATTTTTGTGCATTAATACTGGTTCGTTATAGTTGGTATCAGAACAAAGTTTTAGTCAACCTTTTGAAACTAGGATGAGAAAATAGTAGTGGTATACTTAGAGATATTACTAAGGATATATCTAGGTATGTCTCCAAGGGTAATTATAAATATAGGATATAATACAAAAATTTTATTAATAATCATGAATTTTATATTATTAAGACAAAGGTGTTATATTTTGAAATGTTATCAATAATTTCCCATGATTATGTTGTCCTACCATTATGATCAGTATTCCTCACACTACGCTTTCTAATTTTAATAAATAGATGTAACCTGAAGGAACTATGTTAATGATGAATATGATGGTAAATAAAATTGTTTTTCTCCTGAACAACAAAATTTTATGAGAGCTAGAATGAAAAATACTATCTTCATACTTACACAATCTATGAATCATTCTGGAATCTCAAATGAGAAGAGAAGGGAAAAACTTTCTATTGAGTACATCATGAGGCAACGTCCACCTTCTTTAGGTGGGTATTATGATCCACTTGTTATTGAAAAATGGATCAATACCACTGAAAATATATTTTCCATCCTTCAATGTTCAGAATATGGAAAAGTCATTCTGGATGTCTATCGTTTAGAAGGTGAAGCAGACCAGTGTTGGCATCTAATCTGGAATACGAGGTAGTAAGATGAAATTGAATCTATGGAATGGGATGAGTTCAAGAACTTATTTTTTAGTAAGTACATTCATTTTATTCTTCAAATGAAGATGGATAATATGTTCCTTAAACTTAGGAAAAAGGATGATGAATTTGTTGGTACTTGTGAATAGAATTTTACAATACTTACAAGGTATGCTTCTGGAATTATCACTCAACTTGAGAGTAAAGACGACCAATTCTTTAGTGTCTCAAAAATAAGTCTCTTAAGGGAATTATCCATAAGGGAATTCAATAGCTATGTGGAAATTTTTCATTGTTCCTTCAAGGTTGAGATGGAGATTGGAGTCACTCATCAATCTTATGGGTTTGATTAGAAGAGAAAAGTGTAATTCAAAGGAAAATCTAAAAACCATAATGAAAAGAAGATGGTATTTCCTTTATTCTCATAGTGTTGAATGAAACATAGAGTTAATTGTCTTAAGGGGCTAATAAGTGTTTTAGTGTGGGAAAGAAGGTCATCAGACAATTGACTATCAAATTAATGAGAAAAATATAGGTAATGGTATAAATAGAGAAAATGTTGCGTAGAATTCACTTCCCACACTTCAATGTTACACATACAAGGAAAATGGGAATTATGAAAATAAATACCCTAATCCAAGGGTTATTGATGATGATCGACATCAACAACCTCTTAATGAAAAAGATAAAGGAAAATTGCATGTGATCACTATTTGTTATGTGGAGTATGCCAATGAAGTGGTGGAATGAGTGAGTGTTTATGTAATGAAATTAAAGTATTATGTTTATGGTATTATAAAATAATGAAACATAGAAGGATTAGTCTATTTTAGTCTTCCCTTAAGAATTTTAAATTATATTTTGAATAGTATTAACAACCACGAAAATTGATTGACATGGTATAGTGATATTTTTTGAGAACAAAAGATTAATAGAAGGATAACCCTTAACATGTGCATGATGTTGGGATAATTAAATAAATATTTGATGGATAAAAAGTATCTGGGATTGAGTTTATAGAATTTTCGGATATATGGTATGAGTAAAGAGATAATTTTTGAAAGCATGCATGTTTTCACTATGGTTTTATGGTAATTCTAGTTATTACCGTATTTTAAGAGAATACATGATAATAAACTTCACATGTTTGGTGTGTGAAAATTATGAGCTACATCAAGTTGTTTGGGGGATTAATGATAAGAAATTTAGTTGCCTTCTTTTGAAATTTTTGGATTTTAATCTATTGGAAGGATCATAAAGGTAAACATTTAGGATATTGTTTTTTTATTTTATTTTTTAGATATTAAAGTATTATCTCTCCATATGAGGATTTATGTATATCGGATAACTTATGTTAACCTTATCTTGTGATATTAATTAAAGAAAAATGGAATGACCTTTTATTCTATTTATGCATGTCATGATCTGCTCATGCTTTAGGAATGAAAAATTCACCTTCATTTCTTGGAATAATAGATGAAGTAGAAATTAATCAAGGCAAAATGAAAGGATTATTTTGTATTTACAAAATGTAAGGAAATCAAGTAAGTATTTCTTATCATGAAAATTATTCAACTCCAAAGAAAGGATCTTGAAACCAAAAATGTTATCCTAGTACCTTATTTTTCAATGAATCAAATGGTCCCTTAAATCATCATATATTTATGGATTTGAGATTTTTAACATTATCCTAACCATGTTCTCCACCACTCTCCATCAGAACTTGCTAGTTAGATTTCTCTTCTATGTCCGTGTTTTCATTTTCCATCTATATTATCCTATGTTGAAACAATATTATGATCTACTTTGGGTAATTTTTATGTTTCCAACTTTCCCTTTCTAAAAGGAAATTTTATTATTCATTTTTATGAAATGGATTTCTATGAAAGAAACTTTTAGGTATTAAACCTTCGAAAACCTAGACGAATTCTGAGGGTCAAATTAATTTTAAGGGAGGTATAATGTAACACCCCGATATTTTTTATGAATAGATTTTTAAATAATATGATTTATTTAATAGCTTCTGTAGAATGATACACTATTTTAATCTTACACAGCATGCAACACTATCTTTTCTTGCATTATACACAACACTAAGTTTTTGCAAAACATCATTTTATTATTGTAATTACTTAAACAAGAAAATAATAACCTAGTCATTAGAATAGAGGGTATCAAAAGGAGTAACTGAATTATGAAATTATGGTTTACACATGTATTATATGACCAATCAATTATAAATTAATGTAAAAAACTTAAAAAATAGAATGAAATGTTTTTATGACAAACTATTTAAATGTGCACAAGTGTGTTTTAAACCAATAAATAAAAAAATATCATTAATTTATATTAATTAAATATATAAATAATTTATTTAATATAATTTTTAAAATTCATATTATGTGTTGTATAGACATGATATAAGAACAAATCCAATTTTACACATAAAAGAAGTATTTTTCAAAAAAGGCAGTTTTTCACCTTTTGATGGTGCACTTATTAAAAATATATTTTTTAACACTTTTATAAATTATATTTTATAAATTAAACCTTTTATTTGGAATAATAATATCAAAATTTACTTTGGGTGACCTTTTTTTATTTTTCTGAGAAGTTTCATGTTTTGATGAATAGTGAAAATACTAATTTTTATTAAAAACTGTATTTTCATTTAAATAATTTACAAGGTCCAATTATTTTTTGGATTATTTTAAATATTAATTAGTTAATTTTTATTTAAAATAATCCAGTTATGGTTTTTTAAAATTATTTCATGTATGAATTTATTATAAAAATGCTTTATGTTTTAATAGGGCATTTTTCTGAAAAAACTATTTTCATGGCAGTTTATCGATTTTATTTTAAGTTAAATTTTAAAACATCTCTATTTTGAATTTTGAAATAATAATTCAATATTTAAATTAATAAGGTCCAATTTTATTAAATATTTCACTTTTATTTTTTCGAATATGAATAGTAAACATAGTAAATTTTGTTACCATGGTAAATGGTAAATTGGGTAATTTAAGATAAAAATAAAATGATGAATACTATAAAATAACTTGAATAACACATTCCAATATTTTATTGAATGATTATAACTATACACTTAACATATAACGATGTAAAATAAGTTTTTTAATTGACATTTTTCAATGAAAATGACTTATATAATATTTTAATCGAAGAAAGAAACAAAATGTCACTTTCTTTGTCTTAAATATCTCTTATGTGTCCATATAGGGACAAAATTTTGTCATTAATGAATATAAAGGATTATATTAATATTTATATATTTATTTTTATGATATAAATTTAATTTTTAGTTTTTATATGTGAAATAATTACCAATAATGCTTATGCAACAATGATATAGTGCTTGTGCAGGCAGATGAAAAATTAATAAAATGGTTTGAATTAAAATGATAAGAACCATTAGAAGACAAAAACACTTAAATAAATATTATTCGTTGAGATTGAATTTTATGAAAATTATTTTTATAGACAATTTTATGCAAATAATATTTTATTATATTATTTAAAAATCATAAAAATCTTTAAAAGATAAAAATTAATTATTTTAAGTTATAAAAAATTCATAAATTAACTATTTGTAGACAATTTACACAATATAAGTAAAAATTGTAATGTTTTAATAATAAATAATTTTTTGTCGTGATTAAAAGTAAAATGGGTTAACTAAGTGTTAATTGAAATGATAATGCTTACAATAATACCAAAAAATTGTCAAAAATATATTGGATAGTATGATTAAAACCTTATATCATATTTTATTCCAATAAATTTCATTTTTTAGTTATTTGGATTGAGATTGAATTTATTATAAATTAATATTTTTTGAAATTCCAAAAGTGTCCCTCACCTCAATTATAAAAGGTAACCACCTCCCTCACTTATTTACATCACCTTGAGCCTTATATCTTGACCAAAATATAGAAAATTATATTCTAAACTTACCGATACACATTCTAGAGGTTTTGGTATTCTCAAAAGATCAAATCTAGAGTCCTTTAGAGGAGATCTAAAGGAGTCATTTTGAAGAAGAGGTAATCGCTCTAACTGATCACTCTCTTTTTAGACTCTTCTATACCTCCTCTAAATATATGATGTATATAATAATATAAAAAATTCAACATAGTCAATATGATGAAATTTTATTAGGATTAGGAACACATCACTATACATTCCATTTCCCATCGAAAAAGAAATGAAAGTATCGCTCATGCGTACTTGCGACAGACCGTTTCTACGTAGCGATACAATTCAATTTCAATCACTATATTTTATTAGTGGTATTTATGAACGGTTTAATATTTATATATTAAATTTATGAAATAATTATTCTTCTATAATGATAATATTATATATGCTTTTTACCACCTAATATTTTTGGAAATGATAATGTTGTTCGTGCGTACGTATGGCTCACCATCTCTACGATGCGATGTGATTCAATTTTCATATATATTTCAAATATATGGTAATAAGGATGAATTTTATTAATATATATGATATATATATAATATAAAAATTATTCTACAATTATAATATATATATATATATATATATATATAATTTTATTTCATTTAATATGAAAAGAAAATGAAAATAGTTTTCATGTGTATGTATGACTTATCATCTCCATAGACGGTGTATTTCATTTATATATTTTTAGATTATTATAGATACATATTTAATGAATATATATGATATTTATATCATGTTTCTAATTCTATAATCATGATATAAGTATGATGAAAAAAATATAACAAATCAAAACACATGTGAGAAACAAAGCGATTATTACATGAAGTGAAACTTTGACATGAAATTTGTTAATAGAGTGGTAATAGAAGGGAAAAAGTAAAGAATATATGGTATGATATAATTAAATAAGGTTATATAATAGATATACAATAAACTTATATTTATTATATATGAGGTTTTCATGAGTATGACAAGATTTAATACATAAGGTAAGGGATTTATATCTTACTTTTATTTCTGTGGGACATGTTCCATATACACTACTTTTTTCTTCTAAAAGGTGTATATACTACCATTGAATGTATTTTATGAGTCTTATCAAGAATATTATGGTATTTTTATATACATATAATTTTATTTATTTCATGTTTCATATGATACTATTTCTTATAAAGTGATGAGTATTTATTTTACAATCTCATCAATATGTGAGACTGTTTCATTTTAAGTATCTATTAGGGAATATTTATTTTCCACATCAATGTTTCCTAAAAAAAATTTAACATTCTCTAATAGATTTTTAAATTAATTTTAACCCATTTTTTACATTTTACTCTACAGATTTAAATAAATCTTTTTTTCATTTTCCAAACTAAGTACTTTTTGAGTTTTTTGGGAAAAGTACAAGATAAATTTTTTTTAACTTATACGACATGAACATATTTTAAAGATTTCATGATATATTAATGCCTTGAATATTACTTTATAATATTATAAGGTTTTTTTAAAATAAAATTTTTTCTTTTAAAATTTCACATTATATTAAGAAAACAAAACATTTTCAAAATAGAAAGGGTATTTTCCTCAAGAATTATTTCAAGTGATCTCTAAAAAATTATTTGATGTTACTTATGATTTACTATGGATATTATCCAATGATACCATTATTATTCTTTCTCTGAATGGTTTATGTTTATGATTTATTTATTGTTATGAATTCTATTTCATTTCCATGAGTTATTTTATGATGAAAATTTAATGAAACCCATTTCATTTTATGGGTTCTAATATGATGAATGATTTATGCTCTTGTGGAACACATATGTATGATTTTAATTATGTGACAAGTGGGACCTATATCTCCCTCCATTTCATTGGGTAAATATTTATATCTCATGAGATAGATAGTAATGGTATGGGAAGTTAAATCGGTTCAGTAATACAGGAATGGAATGGGAGTAAACTCGATTCAGTAATTCATGGATGGAAGGAGGAGTGAACCCGGTTTATTAAGGGACTTTTTCCTATATAATGGTCTTATAAATGGGCCTTTAATAGTAGAGAAATGATTCTATATGCTTATGTTTATGCTAAAATTTCATGTATTATATTATTCTTTAATGGAATACGTTCTTTGAGACTTTATGAAATAATATGATTTATTCAATGAAATGATATCATGATCTTTAAAATGTAGGATATAATTTTCAATAGTTATTTTCATGTTCTTGTTCCCTTATTCTTATGTTTTCTCCCATTATTTATCCTTACTAAGTATATAATCTCACCCTTTTATTATGTTTCTTTTCCCCATGTTATAAATAAAGGTTTTAAGTAGGAGTACTAAAAGGGAAGATATTTGTGGGAGATGTTGAATATGTTTCACCAAATTAGAAAACTTTATTCAAATTTTCCAACGACATTAAACTTTTATGGTCCTAGATCATGTGTTTTTATAATTTAATGAATATTCATCTATAAGGATTTAATATCCATGTAAGATACTCTTGGTTAATTGTAGTTATTTCTTCAAACAGTTATTCAAGGTCATTTAAGCCTTGAGGTAGTGTCAGAAATGATATGAAATATTTCCATAGGAAGGAGTTATTCTAGAATGCCTATAGTATTTAGGAAACTCCATGGATTATATACATTATGAACCACTATTATAGAAATAATTTGGTTAATTTAAAAGAGTTTATGATACAAAATGTAAATTTTAGAAAAATTTTATGTATATAAGAGATTAGAATGAGTGAAAGAATAGATAGATACTATAGTTTTCATCCACATGATGAAACAAAGGGTTCTTGTATCCCAGTTTTGAGTATAAAGAAACATATACTATTTCGATGGATCTAAATAAATTATTTTTACAGTTATCTCATTTCTATTATATTATAAGATATATTACTTGTTGATAAGAAGTTTTTATAAAAAATATGAGTTGATATTTCAATACAAATGGATTTATAAATTATTGGATAATATATTATATTTGAGAGAAAGATGAGAATAAAAATGTTTTATCCATGATAAAAAAATTTATCCAGATGTTTGTAAAAATATGAGGGATGTGATCCCACCACTTTTTGGTGGAACATTTTAAAGAATAAAATATTATTTTTATAGTAATGCTCTAAACACATATAACACCATATATGATATTGATGTTGGAGTTGGTGGACTAGAATCAACTACTTTGTACTTTATTCATTAAATAAACACCTTATCACATCTTGATTGTTCTTCTGTGTCACACTGCATGTGATAATGTTCTAAGGTAGTTTTTGCATTAAAGGGTCATAGAGGATCTCTACTGTGATGAGAACCCAGAAGTGTCATAACACTATTATTGAATATATGTTCTATGGACAGATGATGTTATTTGAGGGAAACAAATAATACAGGCCATTAGGGGTGAGGACTCATAAAACATTGAGGCACCTCTCATGGTGTCTTCCCTTTGTAATATCTAGGAGGATATTATGAGAATGAGATCGGCCAGTAGGAAATCCACAATTCATAGTGTCATAGGATGTTCCTATCTGCAGACGTGTGTATTGGTCCTTAGACTTTAAGATTATTATTAATGATTATTACAAATCGTGCAATTATATGTGTTGATGAAAACTGTGATGACACACTGTTCACAGCGAGGTAGGATACGTTGGGTGTGTCACGAGTAATACTGCATTAATAGATAATGTGAGAAAGGATTTTTCCCTTCTGTTCCATAAAGGAAGTAGATATCTTAGGCCCTTTGATGGAATTGATATAGCCTAAATAAATCCATGGCCATGCTAAGGAATGGGCAAGTTCAATTCCAAAAATTCAAAGAAAGAATAATCAAGAACAAGGGTTTATGACACTAGCATGCAACCCGTTTGATTCGAGATATCATGATAAAGGGATTATATTACACGGTAAGCATTCGTATGTGGTGAAACATCAATGTGGTGTCAACTTCTTTCTCGGGGGTGCCTTGACACATTTCTAGATAGTAATCTTGGACTTTAGGCAGGTCCACCTAATGTCAACGAGAAAGAGGCCTAGAGGTTCAAACACTAAGTGTGTCCAAGTATCGGAAGTAGAATAAAGATTATTCCTGTAAGTGGTTTAATAATTATTCAAGAAAGCCTAAATCATTTTAATGTTGGAAGAAGAATAATGAAAACAAGATATAAATGTCATGTACATTGAATGTACACGCTATGTAGTTTTCATTTTGGAAAGGAAATGAAAAACCAGTACATGCTATGTTTTAATTATTACACTCCCTGTAGTTTTTCCAGTCAGGATTTTGAGAAAATAATATCATTTTATTAAATTATATTTATTCTAATCAGTGTGGGAGCATGTCAAGGAATTAATGATTCTACATGGGGGTTTTCAATAAGAGTTAATTAAATAAATAAAATGCGTAACGCATTTATTTATCATCATAACTCTATAACCTCAAACCCGATTATAAATATCCTCACAACCCCAACACTTTTCCCTAATTGTTGTGCACAACAATTATGGATAATTCTCTCAAGTCCTAAAGAACTCTTTCCTCCAAGAACTCTCTCAAGACCGAGAGAGATCCTCCTCCATCAGATCAAGGTGATCTAAGGTGGAAAATGCAAGTAAAGGATTATCTACGCTAACACCCAGAGATTCCTTTGGTGACGTCCAAAGATATGTAGTGCACATGTGGATCACTGCTAGAGGAATTCTACACTTGGCTTCTACGATGAAATGATGAATCACATCAGATCATAACTGGAGACATCAATGAAGAAAAAATTACATCAAGGTAATTCTTGTGAATTAATTAAATTAATTATAACCAACATATTTTGATCATGTCTTTATGGTTCCGAGACTCCCTCTTTCTTTTTGATCATCATTCTATTCTGAAGATCCTACGTTTTATTATCATGACGGATCTCATATTGACAGTTGTTAACACTAAAATTAAAGTTGGGAACACCCACCAACGTGCTTTCATTGTACCCGGAACCAACAAGTGGTATCAAATGGTTCATATAATTGATTATAATTATTTAGTTTTTTGTTGGTGATTTACACATTTAATAATTTAGTTGTTTCAATTCAATTTAATCGTTCTTTAAAATTTGAATCTCGAGATCTATTCCTCCTCTCTCATTTCTTGTTCACTTTATAGCAATGAATTTTTCTTTTAATTTTGATTAAAATAAAATAGAGGATCTCATCCGGAGGTGCCAAAGGTTCATGGTCATACAACACCAGAATACACGACGTGTATTCAGAAGTACACGTCATGTAGTCCAGGTTTAATGCATTGGACTGGTCCACCAAATCAGCCCATGTAAATGGATCCAACCTAGTCATAAATGACATTGTGTGTTGACCAGTAACAGGTGGCACATGGTTTCCGGATTACACGCCATGTGGCCCATGGAATACGGCATGTAGTCCCTTCGGGTTGGGGTTGGACCGTGTACCCCATACACGGATTTAATGGCTTGAAACTGTGTAACGCAGATACTACATGGCATGTTTCCAACTGAACACACCGTGTACTCCAAAAATTTCTAAAATACATCTACATGGCATGTCCCCTGGCATGTACTTCGGATGGATGGTGAACAAGAGTACACACCGTGTAGTCGGAACTACACGATGTGTACTCATCCAAATTACGCAGATTTATTAAAATTTATTATTATAATATACAAACCCTTGAGATGTGTACCATAGTGCAGGCGTAAAGCTGAGGCACAACACGTGATAGGTGTTTTATATATATGTGTTAAATTTAACAATCTGTGTAATGTTCATTTATATTCATTGGGTTGTTATAAATGGGAATTCACTGGGTTGCCTCCAAGGTACAATATATATACAAAGATAATTTTAAATAAATTTATTTGTTTAAAATTATGATGGATGAGAATCTCAAGAAAATTCAAAAAAGGGTTCAAGATAAAAGGATTGATTAATTAAAGATAATTAATGGATTCGAGCATGATTTATCTTAAACAAGAATGATTAAATAATTTAATTCTAGTTTTATTTATGCATAAATATCGTTGCATGTATGGATGATCATTAGCTAGACCAAGACCTTTGTATTTGAATGGTTTCTTTTAAATTAAATTTTTTGGCCTGCCAGCCTTCTCCTCATTAATATGTAAGGCATGTGCACCCTAGTTTTCTTTTATGTAAAACCCCCTTTTTACCCCTCAGTTGTGTGTGAGATAAATACATATGTAATGGATGGAGCTCCCAAGCTAGTGGAGGTGGCTCAAGTCAGGATCCAAGGTGAAACTAATCCAAGGAGATACAAAGGTGGATAGGTGGAAAGTTCTAAACACGAACCTGAAAGGTTCAAGGTGTTCTCTCCCCTAGGTCTTGGGTTAGTTTATCAACTGATAGATAAACAAACCAATAGAACAAGCTCATGATCATACCATTTATTTTATTTCTTTTAGTTGCATGGTTTATTTATTGTGGGTGTGCTGTGACGATCACACGATTAATGAATTAAACAATTATGCAAGATAGAACTAAAATAAGTCCGACTTATGTGTAAATATTATCTTAAACATGGTTAATCACTTAAGTATATCCCACTTAACATTAACAAGCATGTAATCAAATATGATAAAATGAAAATTTACGTATAAGGATAAAATACCTCAATGAAATATCAAGTCGGTATAGCCTTATATAATCTTGGTTAGAATCGAACCATAGTTCAAAGTGCTTGACCAACCCTAGTTGGGGTGCTTTCAATTATCAGGGAATTCTAATTCAATGTTTTGGGTTGACTTGACTTGGTTCGCATCAAGGGTTGACTGCCACAATAATACTTGGTGTGACCAAGAGGCAAAGATTGAGGAAATCCAAAATAAAAGGATTTCAGGATTGGGGAGTCCACTCAACGGATCAAGGAGCTGCGAGTTAATGCAGTTGGCATTTGGAATGCCTGCCTAAAACCCTTGAAGTTGTGTGACCAACACTATTTGGGGTAATGCGAATGGAAATATGGATCCTTGTCACTAGAATATTCAGGCAACAGAATATTTTGAAGTCAATGGTGAGGGCTATTAGATTTGGATAAAATAGTTGGAGACTAATAAGTATTAATTTATTTATTTGTCTAAGTTTTTATAATAAAGTAATAAACATTTTCTCATCTTAATTTTTAGAAATGGAAATAAAAATGACTTCAAAAATATCATTTCGAACCATAATTTAGAAGGAAATCCTTCTCACCGGCACCAATTTCCAAGAGTGGTAGAGGCATTTATGCATCATCCTTCACCACGAGAGGAAATTGTATATGCTGGAAGAGCCTATTCCAGTTGCACTTGGGAAAGAGGCTAGTGATGAGGAACAATCTCTCTATATGAAACATATGGATGATGCCACATATGTCCAACTTTTCATGCTATCGACCATGTCTAATGTGCTCTTCAAGAAACATGAAAACATGGACGTGTATAACATGATGACTCACCATAAGGATCTCTATCAAGAGAAGGCAAGACAATAGAGATATGTGATCTCTAACGCTTTGTTTACAACTAAGCTTGGAGATTCTTCACCAGCTGGGCCTCGTGAAGTTAAGCTTATTGGCTACATTGAACACCTGGACATCTTAGGGATTAAATTTTCGGATGAGTTGCATACAGATCTCATCCTATCATCACTGCCCAAGATCTTATCTAGCTTTATTGTCAACTAAAACTTGAGGAACAATGAGATGATTCTATCAAAACTTCTGACCTTAATTTTCCCAGTAGATAAGGACATGGGGTGTGACAAACCCACAGTCCTTATGGTGAATAAGAAAAGGAAGGACAAGGAAAAGGGGCCAAAGACTTATAAACGGTATGAATCCCCTGAGCGTCGTCCTTCCAAGAAGGGGAAAATCCAGAGGTAGGGCATGTAATGAAAGGAGATATGTTTTGTATGTGGAAAGAAAGGACACTGGAAGAGGAACTGTACCCAGAAGCATGGGGACGCAAAATTTGTGTTCGTTATTGAGTGCAATCTTTCCATTTCTACACATTGGGTATTAGATATAGCTTCTGGGGCTTACATATGTATTCAAATGCAGGAACCAAGAAGATTTAGAAAGATTTCCAGAGGAGAGGTGGATCTTTGAGCTGGCAATGGCATGATGCTGGCTGCGTTATCCATTAGTGATTACCACCTCTCATTGCCAATTAGGATGATTTTGGTTTTACATAACTATTATTATGTACCTAGTGTTACCAAGAACATAATTTCTGTATCTTGTTTGGATATGGATGGATTTATTTTCAAGTTTGGAAATTAGGGTTGTCTTTTTTATAAGAACAACGTATGTTATGGTATGACACATTTAAATAATGGTTTGTATGTATTAAATTATGAAAATCATGTGTTGGAAATCGATAATGAAACAAACTCGCATGACTCATACATCACCCATTTGTGGCATCACTGTCTCGGTCATGTAAACGAGAAGCGCTTGATAAAGCTCTTCCAAGAAGGTTATTTAGAATCTACTGAGATAAAACCACTTAATAGATATCATGCTTGTTTACAAGGTAAAATGACCAAGCCGCCTTTCGGTGGAAAAGGTGAAAGGGCCAGAGAGCTTCTAGGATTGGTGCACACAAATGGGTATGGAACATTTTTATTAGAAGATAGAGGTGGATATTGTTACTTCATTACTTTTACTGATGATTTGAGTAGATATGGATATGTCTAATTAATGAGGTATAAGTCAAAATCCTTAGAGAAATTTAAGGAATTCAAGAATGAAGTATAGAATCAGCATGGTAAGAAGATAAAGAAACTTTGAACGGATCAAGGTGGAGAATATCTAAACCCAAAGTTCATTGATCTTCTACGGGGGTCTAGGATTCTATCTCATCTCACTCCTCCTTATACACCATAGTGGAATGGTGTTAGTGAAAGGATGAACCACACCTTGTTGGACATGGTGAGGTCGATTATGAGTCATGCATATATTTCATTATCCTTTTGGGGATATGAATTACAAACTACAACATACATATTAAACCGAGTACCAACTAAGGTGGAAAATGGAATTCCATCCGAGTTATGGAGTGGAAAGAAACCCATTTTGTCTCACATGCGTGTATGGGGATGTGAGGAATTTGTTAAGGCCTTTTGAGGAAACAAACTAGCACCCCGGGGCACGAAGTGTATCTTTATAGTATATCCTATGGAAATGAAAGGATATTACCTATATAAACCTACATAAAAGAAAGTGTATGTTTCCAGACAAGCCATATTTATTGAGAGGGAGACATCATCAGAAAGGATAGTAGGAGAAAGATTGACTTCGATGAAGCTGATGCTCAAGATACATAAGAGTTAGTACATGAACAAGTTCCACAGGTCCCCTTGGAAGAGATTCCAGAAACACAAGTACTACGTATGAGCTCAAGAGAGGTAAGGGAACTAGAGAAATTTGGTTTCCTAGTCATCGATGATGGTGAATCATCATTGATGGACAATGATGAACCTCTCTACTACAAGGATGTAGTAGAAATCCCAGAAGCTACAAGATGGCTAGAAGCTATGAATTCTGAGATGGATTCTATGTATCAGAACCAAGTGTGGGTTCTGGTCAATGATCCAGTTGATGTAAAGCCTGTTGGATGCAAATGGGTATTCAAGAGAAAACTGGACATGGAAGGTTAAGTTAGCACCTATAAATCAAGGATAGTGGCTAAAGGATTCAGACAGCATCAAGGAATTGACAATGATGAAACCTTCTCACCATTTTCCATGTTTAAATCCATAAGAATCGTACTTTCCATAGCAGCTTTCCATGACTATGAGATTTGTAAAATGGATTTCAAAATAGCATTCCTTAACAGGAACCTTCAGGAAGATGTCTATACGACACAACCAGAATGGTTTGTGACACCAGGTGAAGCCAAATAGGTTTGTAAGTTGTAGAAATCCATTTATGGATTAACGCAAGCATCTAGGTCTTTGAACATTTGATTTGATGAAGCCATAAAGGAATTTGGGTTCATTAAGATCATATGTGCGACAAGTGTTTATAAGCAGTTTAATGGGAATGAGAACATTATCCTAGTAGTATATGTTGACGACATATTTCTTATTGGAAATGATGTACCAACATTACAATCAGTTAAGGACTGGTTGAACAAATGTTTCTCCTTAAAGGACTTGGGTGAAGCATCCTACATTCTAGGGATCAAGATCATTCGTGATAGATCCAAGAGGCTGCTTGGACTAAGTCATGGAACATACATTGACCAGATACTAAAGAGATTTAGTATAGAACAGTCTAAGAGGGGATTGGTTACACTGTCACATGGCCTACATCTTTCTAAGAAAATGTGTCCTTAGACACAACAGGAGAAATATAGAATGAGTAAGATCGCATATGATTCAGCTATAGGATCCATCATGTACGCCATGTTATGTACCAGTATTGATGTTTCCTATGAAATGATCATGGTAGGAAGATATTAAGTAGATCGAGTAGAATAGCATTGGACTGCTGTTAAGACTATCCTTAAGTATCTAAGAAGAACTAAGGATATGTTCCTGGTGTATGGAGGAGACGAGGAGCTTGTCATTAGAGGGTATGGTGAAGCTGGTTTTCAGACAGATCAGATTGATCTGAAATCACAATCTTGATATATTTTCTATCTCAATGGAGGAGCTGTGAGTTAGAAGAGTTCAAAGCAGCCAGTTATCGTCGATTCTACAAAGAGTCCAAATATATAGTGGCTTCTGATGTAGCCAAGGAAGTCGTCTGGATTTGGAACTTTTTCCAAGAGCTTTATGTGGTGCCAAGAATTAAAGATCCTATCACATTGTATTGTGACAATACTACCGTGGTGGCTCTTGAAAAATAACCAAGGTCACATCAATGGATATAGAACATACTCTAGAAGTATCACCTCTTGAGAGGTTTATACTAAAGTGGTGAAGTTTTTGTGAGCAGAGTGTCCACAGAAGAGAACGCGGTAGACCCCATGACTAAAATCCTATCTCAGTAAAAGCATAGATATCATGTGAGAGCTAGCAGGTTAAAGGTTGTTAGCAATTGGCTCTAGTCCAAGTGAGAGTCTACTGGAGTTAGTGGCCTAGAACTAATTGCTTTTTACTTTATTCATTAAATAAACACCTTATCATATCATGATTGTTCTTCTGTGTGACAATTCATGTGATAATGTCCCAATAATAGTTGTTGCATTAAAGGTTCATAGCAGATCCCTTCTATGATGAGAACCCAGAATTACTATAACATTATTCTTGAATATATTTTCTATGTCCTGATGATTTTATTTGAGGGACACAAATAATACCGGCCATTAAGGGTGAGGACTCATAAAACTTTGAGCCACCTTCTCATGGTGTGCGCCCTTCGTAATATCCAGAAGGATATTATGAGAACCAGATCAGCCAGTAGGAAATCTACATTTCATTGTGTCATTAAATGTTTCAATCTGTGGACATGTGTATTGGTCTTTAGACTTTAAGATTATTATTAAAAGGTATTATAACTTGCGCACTTAGATGTATTGATGAAAACTGTGATGACACACTGTTCGCAGTGAGGTAGGATACGTTGGGTGTGTCACGAGTAATACAACATTAATGAATAATGCGAGAAAGGATTTCTCCCTTCAGTTCCATAAAGAAAGTAGATATCTCATGCCCTTTGATAGAATTGATATATCCTAAGTAAATCCATGACCATAGTAAGGAATGGGAAAGTTCAATTCTGGAAATTCAAATAAATAATAATTGATCACATGGGTTGATGGCACTAGCATGCAACCCGATTGATTCGAGATATTGTGAAAAAGGAATTATATTACACGGTAAGCATTTGTATGTGGTGACACGTCATTGCGGCGTCAACTTATTACTCTTGGGTGCCTTTAACCATTGCTAGACAGAAATTTTGGACTTTAGGAAAGCCCGCCTAATGCCAACAAGAAAGAGGCCTAGAGGGTCACACACTAAGTGTGTCCAAGTATCTCATGTAGAATAAAAATTATTCTTTTATGTGGTTTAATAATTATTCAAGGAAGCCTAAATCGTTTTAATGTTGGAGGAAGAATAAAATGAAAACAAGATATACACGTCGTGTACATTGAATGTACAGGCCGGGTAGTTTTCATTTTGGAAAGGAAATGAAAAATCAGTAGACGTCGTGTATTAATGATTATACGCCGTGTAGTTTTTCCAGTAGGTATTTTGAGCAAATAATATCATTTTATTAAATGATATTTATTATAATCAGCATGGGAGTATGTGAAGGAATTAATGATTTGACCTGGGGGTTTTCAGTAAGAGTTAATGAAATAAATAAAATGTGTAACACATTTATTTATTATCATAACTCTATAACCTCAAACCCGATTATAAATATCCTCACAACCCCAACACTTTTCCCTAATAGTTGTGCACAAAAATTCTAGAGAATTCTCTCAAGGCTGAAAGAACTCCTTCCCCCAATAACACTCTCAAGGATGATAGAGATCCTCCTCCATCGGATCAAGGCAATCTAAGGCGGACAACGCAAGAAAAAGATTCTTTATTCTAGGACCCGGAGATTTCTTTAGTGATGTCCAGAGATACATAGTGCATGTGTGGATCGGCGCTAGAGGAAGTCTACACTTGGTTTCTATGACGCAACGATGAATCACATCAGATCGTGATCAGAGACATCAACGAAGAAAGAATTCCATCAAGGTAATTCATGTCAATCAATTAAATTAATTATAACCAACACATGATGATCCTACCTTTATGGTTCTAGGACTCCCTCTTTCTTTTTCGTTCTTCATTCTATTCTAAAGATTTGGCATTTTATTATCGTGACGGATCTCAGATTGATCATTGTTAATGCTAATATTAATGTTGGGTACACCCACCAATGTGCTTCTACTACACCCAAAACCTACAATTGATAAGATAGATTATTTCTTAAATTTCCCCACTAAAAGAAGATACGAGTCATTTCCAAACAAAAATACTTTTATGTATCTTAAAATGGTATTATAAAAAATAATTTTTGAGAGACTAGTTAGAGTATATTTGGACATAGAGAAGTTCAAATCAATCAAATAAATGATTATAAAAATCCAAATTCAATGTTAATGTCACCTTATATCCCAATAGAGTTTTGGATGTGATGGTAATGATTTATATAAATAATTATATTAAGTGATATCATGAAAACATTTATTAAATGGTTTATAATGGTGATCATGATAAAAATAGAAAGATTTATAAGTATAAAATAGAAATCATTAACATTTTAAACATTTATGTTGTGATTCTATGAATCTTGGATACTATATTAAAGAAGCTAGAAATTAGGAATATGATTCATAAAATATCATTATTTTTTAAACTACCTTAAAAGATAATTGATACACATTAAAAGGGTTTAGTGGAAGGGTTTAATCAAATTTTATTGGAATAAATTTTGAAAAAAAATCCATATAAAAATAAATTTAAACAACCCATGGAAAAATTAGAGACGCCTAAGAAAAATATCAAGACTCAAAAACCAACACATAAAAAACTATACCCACAAACCCACACAATCAATCAGAGAGAAGTCAGGAAATCAAAATTCCTATAACAAAATTTCATGAAAATAATTCCCCAAATCATCACGAAAGATCCAAGTAGTAGGTAAATAGTAGAAAAAAACTAACTGATATTAAGGGACAACTAAAAAATAATTAAACCAACCAAAAGGCACATCAAAATTTGTGTCAGGAGACCGAAACAAAAAGAATCGCAAAAAAATAGAGAAAATATAAGGCTAAATTGAAAATCTATCAGAATATATTTGATAAGATATAAGATTATTTATGGTTTGTTTAAAATTATTAATGGGGTTTAATAATTTAAAAATATAATGGTATTCAAAAGGTAGTGTCTACATTATCATTCATTCACATAGGATGCATATACTCATTATTTGAAATGATAATTGACATATAAAAGTATGTCTTTTAGTTTTCCCCAACCGATGTTCATCGTGTTGTATTATTGGTTGTGATAAAATGTTATATATTAAAATATTAGGATTCTTATATCAAGATAAAGAATATATTCATAAGGAACAAAATGGGCATTATGTACTAGAAGACCCAAGAATTATACCACATGGAGTCTCAAACGATATATTTTTTATACTAGGGTTACATGATTCAAAGATGGATTTCCCTATACCTAAGGTTGGTGATATACCTAACATGAGATCCATCATACTTTGATACATTTCTTATATAATATTTGATTCTTAGCTAATTAGGGAGTGATCGGGTATATTTTTGATCATGTCTTCGGTAAGAGAATAACTAAGATGGGACTTTTCCTCTCATATGATTTGTATGAAATATAGTCCCTCGAATGGGATAGTTTGAGGAAGTATATGAATATACCAAGATAAGATATATAATTTCATTTCCTATCAGATTAGGGACATGTGTTGTGTTAATCTATAAGGGTGGATAATATGTGATGTAATCATTGAGATGATTGGATACCTGATTATTTATGAGTAGCTATATAGGATAGGCATACTTTGTGTGTTTTTGTGATGCTCTAGATCTGCACTACTAAAATTCGTTTTGCATAATCACATTATTTATATACCATATTTGAAAGGAACTAAATCGTTTAAATTTTAACCATCAATAATTACAATATCACTATAAAATATTGAGTCACTATATTTCTAAGTAATTTTATGTTTAGATTTTTACACATTTGTGAGAAAAAATTTACTAAAAATCCCAAGTATTTATTATCAAATTAATATTTTTTAAACTAAATAATAAACTACTTAATATGTAATAAGTCTTTAACATTCCCTTAGTATTATCCAAACATGAAATTATTCTTGATATAACATGTGTAATTATTTTTTTCATAACATGGGGAAACGGAAACATAAGATGGCTGAGCTCAAATGATCAACAAGTGAAAAATTATATCAAAATATATTAAGTCATAAACATGGAATAAACAATATAGAAGTAAAAATACTATAATCAAATAATTCCTTACAACTAATCACATGATCCTAAAATAAATCCATGGTTAACAATATATATAAACATATGTACAAAGACTAATGAATTCATGGTGATGGAATGCATAATTTAGGGCATCTTGATCTAACTATCAAGGAATCAGCCAAGACATTATTCTTTCCATCAAGACTACATCCAAGACACCATTAATTTCATCAAGTTTGTAATCAATACAACATTCATTACATCAAGGTCACATACAAGACATCATGGTTACATTGGGTAGGCATACACCAAATACCCAAACCTTTTTTCTCATGAATAAAATTGATGCATCAAAAGGAAATATAATAACATGCCTCACATGTAACTTCTTTAAGTCCAATTCATTCACCATATTAAAGGCATAAATATCAATACAATGTATGTTCAACTTACCCTTGTAATCCATAAACATCCATATTAAGATACAAAAATGTTGAATTTTAATACTTTTCCTTTCAACAAATGAACATAATACATACTGATAAAGAAATTGGATGGTAAAATAATATATAATCAATATACTAGAGTAGTCAATAAACATATATATAGAAATAACATGTATATTATTTTCCAATATTTCCCCAATCAATAAGTAGAATAAAATTATATGAAAGCATCCTCAAACAAACACAAAATAGAGTAATATTATAAGGATAATTAAAAAAATTCACAATAAATCTATGTATTTTTATATAGGTAAAATCTCTTCAAACTATGGAAAGAAAAATTCTTCATTCACTGAGGAAAGATAAAGGAAGAAAAATCATACCTATAAAAAATGTTCTTTTTACATGACAAAAGAGATAAAAAAAATTAGAGGAAAATACCCTTACATAAATGGTAATGTAAGAATCAAAATAATTGGTGATAGATACCATGAAATTAAAATATAATTAAATGAAAGGAAATAATTATTTTTGAAGGAAATAGGTTAGTGAATAAAATATATAAATTTAAATATGGGGAACAGTATCAAATATATCTAATGGAATTGAAAATAGATATAAATAAAACATACATGTCTATAAACCTATGAATCAAAACCCTTTGAAGGGTATAATTTCAAATGATTAATTAAATACCATGATTAATGGGAGGATAAATATACAAAATATTAAATAGGTAGTAGATATACTATAAAAAATAAAACATGGTGTATGATAAGAAATATGTCTTATGGGGTGAAACTTGAGGCAAGAACCCCTTACTTTAATTCATGTGTAGTAGAAATTATCTCTAACATCCAATGTAAAAAAATATCTTAATCACAAATTACCAAAACTTAATAACATATATTTCCATTTGAAAAATTATTTTATGACTAACTATTACAAACATATTTCTCACTTGTATTTTATTTCCATCGTCAGGTCTTTTTGAAATGTTGATTGTTTCTTTCACAGAAGTACCACTGTTATGAGGTCAATTATTACTTATTAGCTCAATGTTAATCATTAAAAAATAATCCAAGATACTAGAATAATGGTTTTTTATTAATTTATCATACCCCATTTTTATTTTTTGAAATATAATTTTATGTTTTGTGAAAAAGAAAATTGTGAAAAACTAGTTCCAATATGTTTAACAATCGAAATGTGATATACTAAAAATATATTAAATATCAAGAAAAAATATAGAATTATTAAAAAATATTAAATAAATAATAATTCCATTAAATTATCAATATATAATATTCCTTAATCATTTATAAAGTAAATATTATTACATTGTTCTTGTAAGTGGTAAAATCAACACAAACAAGATCATGTTATAATGATTTTATGAGTAAGTACATGTTTATATAATGATAATATAAATTTTATAAAAGATTTAAAATTTTATAAATATCATTTAACTTTATTAAATTCAATATTATATCTTTCTATGAATGGTGGTGATGAAAATGGAAATTTGTTGTTCGTGGATGTGGTAGTCTGCATGTACGTAAGACTAATGATTCCATTTCTTATAAAATGGGATGGAATATGGGGTATATGATAAATTATCATCTAATAATTATAATAATGATATGTTAAACATAATAATTCATTAAATAAATAATTTTTATAATCCATTATAGGTGATGATAAGAGAAGAACCATGTCATTTCATGGAGGCGGTAGTCTGCACTTACACATGATCGATGTTGTTTTGTTTTTCTTAGAGGATGGAAAGGATTTAATAATGGTTTCTGAATTAATATGATAACATTTAAATAGGTTAATAATACTAGTGACATTATAATATGGTGTATATAACATGTTTGGAATAGAAATATTAAAAAGGAATGCTAAGGATTAATAAATACTCACATTGAGAACTTAAGATTTCTCTTGGAAATATACTTGGAAATGGAGGCCATTGGCTATCTGATTGTGACCAAAGGATTGTTAAAAAGATATATTCTTATAGGAGGATTAAAATTTTAGTGTTTTAAGATGAAATTATAAGGAATGTCTATAGTATGAAGTGGTGTATGTGTTCCCTTTTTATAAGTGAAGAGTAGGGTAATTTTGGAATAACTCATTACATTTCATTGATCAAATGACACTATTCAAGAGTCAATGGATCAGAAAGTGAGAAATAATGAATTATAGGGTTAGATAAGGTCAATTTAGCCTCTATAATTTATTTTCACACATGTTATAAACATGTTTCAAGCCTTTTAAAATTATAATTTTCACTTTTTTAATTTTTAGTTTTTACCATTTAAATTAATTTTTACCGTGGTAATTAATTTTTACTGTGGTAATTAATTTTTACCATGGTAATTAATTTTTACCGTGGTAATTAATTTTCACCTAATTAATTTAGTATTTAATAATAATAATTAGATTATAATTACTAAATAATTTCGACCTAATAAACCAAAATATTTTATTCATATTTTAAAATAATAATCCAATCTGTTAAAAAATAATTTTAACATTAGCGCACTGCACATGTAAAAATGCATTTTAGGAAAAAGTGTATTTTTAAGCAAATAATATTTTTGAAGAATAAAAGTAACAATGTATTAGATTTTAATAAGATATATTGGTTTATTTTAAAATAAATAAAAGTTATTTAGTTTTTAAAATATTCCAAAACTGAGTTTTACTATAATAATATTTAATTAAAATAAGTGACTGAAAACAGCTAATTTTATTGGGAAATATTTATAAAATACCAGGTATAGGTTTTATAAATCATAAACGTATTTGGAAATGTATTTTTTATACATTAAATAATTATTTGATGATGGAATATATTTCATATGTATTTACGGTATATTTACATCTTGATATATCATTAAACACTATGACTTTATCAACAATAAAATATTTTTTACTATTCACCTAAAAATAAATTATATCAGAAAAATACTAAAAATTAATATTAAAATAATATTATTATTATAAAACAAAAAATTAATTAAAATTGGTAAAAATAAAATGCTAAAATTTTCAAATTTAATTTTTAAATAAAAACATATATATATAGTGAAAACCTTTTCCATAAGAAAATAATTTTTTAAAACACTAATTATTATTATTCTTATTTTATATAAATTAATTATAAAATTTAGTTCTAACATGTTATTAATATAAATAATATATTTTTTATAACACATTTAGTATGGTAAAATAAGGCACATATAAGATAATTTTACAAGGTTTTCATTTTAAAGAATAATCCAATCTTATTTGTTACTTAGCTATACTAATTTGATTTTATCAATGGATTATTATAAATAATAAACCTTATTTTTATTTTTAAATATATTTCATACTTTATTTACATATATTTTTACCCAAAAATTATACATCCACATTTTAGTGATTATAAATTTTTTCGCGGTTCGTTGTTATTCAGTACTGCATGTAAAGTAAGTTGTCAAACACATTGGGTTTTAAAGGAAATAAATAATTTTCTATCACAAGGTGTTACATTCTACCCCCTTAAATAAATTTAGTCCTCATAATTTTAATTATCCATTTCTCATAAAATTACTTAAGGATATCTAATGATAGGAATAATTCAAGATATAATATCAAATGAGGTGTCTACATTAATATCTTAGGTATGACTAGGAAAAAGCTATTTTCCCCTCATAATGTTAACTTATTTCCTTGTTATCCATTTAAAATATGTTTCGTTATTCCAAAATTTTATACATACGAAGCATCTATGAGTTCTATTGAAACATTCCCTTTTTTTATTCTGGCCACATTTTTTACACATAAGGAAATTGAATCTTCTTTCTCTTATCATCTTCATCACCTGAACATACAAAAGTTTCTATTTATCTCTTCTTTAGTGTGTTTTAAAAATTTACTAAGTTCTCATTATTAATCATAATTATCCATAGAGGAGTAGGAAAAACCACAAGATTTATCAATCGAACTATTATCTAGTTAGGTTTCACATTGGTAGCATCTCTTAATTGTCCATAGAATCCATTTTAACCTAGTTTCTTTAGGAAACAACCATTACTAAAAACAAGAGGACTTAATCATGATCGATAAAAAATCATCACCATAAGAGAATTATTGTAGAAAATTTTCAACCTAAAAATATCTTAATCTTTAAAATTATAAAATTACAATTCTGTTAAACCAAAATTACTCTCGGTTCAATATATATTTCATTAGGTTGAGTTATATCATATTCCATAACATAATTATTTAATTTAATAAATCATTTATAATGACTTGTAGATAGAATGTGATTTCCCACATTATATCCCCTGTGAGTTTCTTTCGTAGGGTATAGTCTTAGGCCCATACATCATGCACTAAATAAAGATCAAGTCAATTCTCAACCATCCTTTTTCTAGGTGATTACCCATTGGTGCATATTTAACACAACCACATACACTTGTAAATATCTATACATGGATGAAATTTCTAGTAAACCACAAAATCCCTACTTTACCAAAACTTCAGGATATTATTCTATATATAACTCATACTTTAGTCTAATCCTTGGGTATTCACTAATGTTATCTCATCATAATTCCATAAAATATTCTATATTACCTCAGATAACATAAAGGGACATCTATACCTTTTCAATTATGATCAAACATTACTTATCAACACATGATGACACTTATAACACTTAAATTATATTCAATAGATTTCATCTTATTCTATAAATTTATCTAAACCCTCCTTTAATACCAAATGTGATGTCTGAGACCCACACTCCCAAAATCCATTTCTCAAAAAAGCATTATTTACACAATAGGTTTCAAATGAACTGAAATGACCCAATTTTAACCATTAACAATTAATATATAAAAAAAATTTCTTATATTTGATGGACCTTTTAGGTTTAGAGTTTTGGAGAGTTAGTAAAAAAATTAACTAATAATTATTAGGTATTTCTTATCAAATGGGCTTTTTCTATTATATAAGAAAATAATTAATCCATAATAAGTCTTCATTATCAGTTATTTCTCATCAAATGGACATTTTTCCATTATATAATAAATTAATTAATCCATAATAAGTATTCATTATCTCCCACTAAATTCTCCATACACACTCCTCATGTAGACATGTCATGTGTAATACCTTTTTTTATATCCTGGGTAAATAGAAAAATAATAATGTTGAGATAAAACACCCATTAAGGTAAAATATAAATTAGAATCTATCCCAGCATAAACCTAGAATGATAATATGGTAGGAAAGAAATTATAATCAAATAATTCCATATAAATGATCACATAAGCATGAAAAACCCCAATTTTTTACAATATGAATAAAAACATAGAAAAAATTAACTAAATTAATGGTGAGGGAATGAAAAATTCCATATATCTTTATCTTTACCATCAAGGCCTCATCTAAGTCATTATTCTTTCCATCATGGCTGCAACCAAGATATCATTCCTTCTAACAAGGTCACAGCCAAGACATCATTCTTTTCTTCTAGGTCATAATCAAGACAACATACTTGGATTGGATAGGCATAAAACAAATAAAAAAACCTATTGTATCATGAAACCAACATATTTATTGAAGGGAAATATAATATCAGGACCTACCAATCACTTATTTAAATCCAATTCATTTACCATATAAAAGATATAGATATCAATTCAATGTATGTTCAGCTTTCCTTAATGATCCATAGACATACATATTGTGTTAAAAAAATAAATAATTTCAATAAAATTCTATTCAAAAAATAAAAATAAACTATCCAATGAAAGAAAGTGTATAGTTATAAAATATATAATCCACTTTCCTTAGGAGATAATAAACATATGTATTGAAAAAAACAAGTAGACTGATTGTCAATATTTCCCCAATAAAAAAGTGGATTAGATTTCTATCTAAGTACCCTGAAATTAACAATATTTAGAGAAATAGTGCATGGTTATGTCAATAATTTTACCAATAGATCAATGTATTTCTACTTAGGATAATTCTATTCAAACAATTTATTAGCAATTATGTTTTTAATTAAGAAAAATCATTGGAAGAAAAATCATTCAATCAATAGATGATGGTTTGGAAGGACAAAGGTAGTGATGGATTTTCAAGATTTTGATACCCCAAAACAAAAAATATTATAATAGAATTTAATAAATTAATTCATAACCCACATATTCAATATAAAAATTAAACAAGTGGTGAAAATGAATCATATTTTAATGAAACAAAATTGAGATGTAAACAACCTTTCAGTAATGGTAATGTAAGGATGAAAAATACAAGAGGGATACCATGAAATTAAATATATTAAATGAAATATATTAATTATACTTTATTGAAATAGATTATTGAATATATTATATAAAATAAAATATGGTGTGCATTATCAAACATGTCTCATCAAATTGAAAATAGAGTCAAATAACACTTACCTTTTAGAAACATTCAAATCAAAACACCATAAATGATACGATTTCAAATGGAACATTCCATACCATGAATATTGAGAGGATCGTGATACAAAATATTTAAGTGGTATTAGGTACAATATAAAAAATAAAACATGGTGTATTATAATAAACATGTATTAAGGAGTGAAAATTGAGATTAGAAACCCTTACCATAATTCTTACTTAGTTTAAAATGTGGTCTAACATCCTACCTAATAAAAATAACTATTTAAATAATCTATTTTGGACGCATATTCACATATATTTCCATATATACACATATTTTATAACCCATAACTATAAATACACTACTCATTTATAGTCTATTTCCATTATCTGGTCTTAGGATATTTTTAGTATTTGTTTCATATAGGTACCATTATGATGGGTTTGATTCTTCATTATTAGTTAAAGCTTAATTATTCATAGATAACACATGTTATTTCAGTCATTGTATCATGTCTCGTTTTTATTTGTTTAATTATAACATTATGGTTTTGGAAAATGTAAATTTTGAATAACTATTTTTGTTGCAATTAATGATTGAAAGATGATATATTAAAAAAAATTAATTATAATAACACCATTTAAAAATAATTTAAACATATTAAATAAATTATTATTACACGATACTCTAATTATATATTATTTCTAAATCATTCATGAAATAAATATTATAATATCATTCTCAGAGGTGGAAAAACTGACCCAAATGAGAGTGTGTTATAATTATTTAATGAGTAAGGAACTGTTTATATAAAGTCAATATAACTTTTAAAAAGAAAAAACATGTCAATAATATCATTTAAATCCCTTAAATTAATTATTATAACTATATGTGAATGGTGGTGATGACAAATGAAAATTTTCATTCGTGTATGAGGTATTCTGTACATATGAAGGATTAATGATTCTATTTATCAATAAATCAAATGGAATGAAGATATATGATAAATTATAATTTCAAGATTATAATTGTAACTTTTGAAACATATTTATTCATCCAATTCAACCTTTTCAACTACCATAATAGGTTTTGATTATAATCCATTCAGAACATTTCATGAAGTTAGAAGTCCACATGTACACACAATTGGTGTTCTTTTGTTTTTCTTACTAGATTAAAAGGATTGAAAAATGGTTTAAAAGTTAATATAATAAAATTAAAATATATTAATAATCCCATTTTCATTATATTAGGGTGTCCAGATGATGTATGGAAGAGAAATATTATAATGAAAGGCTCACAAGTAAGAGATACTCATGTTGATAACTTAAGATTTCTCTTTGAAATATCCTCAAAAGTTGATTCCATAGGATATATAATTTTTAACATCATGGTTTGGAGGAAACCTTACTAGGGCCCCATAATGGTTCAACAAAAGTCCTTAGGTGTGCTTCCCCAATTACAAAAGGCTATTGACTAGTAGTGAGGGTCACAGGAGGAACCATGAGGAGACTATACCTCCTGTATCAGAGTGTAAGTGGAATAATAAATAACTAAATATCATCAATCATTATTATAGAATGGTTATTGAATAAAAATAAACATTATTGATAATAAATGAAATGAAATTAAGGCGTGGACAACCTTTCCATACAACTGTCAATCACTAACTTGGCCGGTCATATATACATACGAGTTTAAAATAATAACAAGATGCTAGATCTATGAATACATTGATGCATTATTAATATTGATCTCAAAACTCATTTGAGATTCCCTAATTGACCATTCTATATTGGGAATCAATCCAACCTTTTCTTACAACAACCAAGTGAGAGCTAATTGAGTACCCATGTACAATGGTGGGTTGGGCAAGGTCTAAGTACAAAATTCAATAGGGAACCACAAACACGGTCCTATTCCAATCAGTATATATAGTGATATGTGTTTGTGACATTCCAAATATAACTAAGTAAACTACTGAAAAAATAAAATAAAATAAAAATACCTACTTTTTCTTGTCATCATAATGTCTTTAAGCTTGTATAAGGGACCATTCAAACCTATGTACCAAAACCATACCATTTTTAATCCTTAGGCTCATAACCTCGAACAACCATGCTTACTTCAACCACTTTTTGGGTTTCTGTGAGTATATCATGGTTTTTTTCAAACCATATGTATACCAAATCCTAGTCTAACCTAGACATTCCAAATTCTGAGTCTTAACTGGAAAACTTCTCAATAACAATGGCTCCATGGATAGATCCAAGACATCCTAGAAATCTCTCCAAATACTAGGAATAAATAATGGCCCAAGGATTATTCCTAATATTCTATGAAATAATTGAATGGGAATCATCCTCCATATCCCCAGGCCAAATGGTCAGATCTTGGGAATCCCAATCAAGAACCTATAAAATGATCAGGCTCAACTGGCTGGAACTTAAGGATAACCTAGGAATCACATCATCAAAATAATAAAAAATTGATCACAATTACACATGCTTATGTGTAAATATCTTAGAATGATTAGATATCCTAATGACCTGTAGCATCCATGACATCCCATATAGACCCATGGTCGAATCCCAATGTCCCAAAAATTCATTTTTTGGCTCAATAGGAAAATCCTATATAGTGAAGGGAATTCATGGAGACATCATCATCCCAGTCATCTAACAATAATATCATACTCAAAACATGAAAAAAATCCTAGGAAGAACCACTAGGTATCCCTAATATACCATCTTCATCACATCGTGTTAGTCACATAGGTCAAATTACAAGAAGTATGTATGAGAATCAACCACTAAAATCAAAATAACATGTAAATCAAATATAAAATCTTGGGTTTGGTCAAATAACTAACCTGTTTTCATATTTTAACCCCTCCAAGAAAACAAGTTCAATATGGGTTATAAGGTAACACATGCTTCAATGTCTACCCAAGAAATACATACCTTCTTAGGGTCAGTCAGTTATTAGGTAATATATTAGGGTCCCCTAGGTCACAATACTATAGAGGAACCCATACATGGATCCTTGGTCTGAACCATGTCTCAGTTCAACACCCAACGATCTAAGGGAATCACATTCTACAAAATAATCAATAAATAAACATGGTATTTTTTACTACATGGTGTCCTCGATGTGGGGAAACACCAAATATATGTCCCACACCCCATATAAATCCTCAAGGTTTCCATCATTTGGTTTTCTCACCCAACCCATGTCCATGAAACTTTAAAACAAGGATGTACTCCTCAGGTGAGGGTATCAAATTCCACCTAAACAATAGTCAAGACCTTGAACATCAGTGATTGAGGAAACTAGCTAGAGCACAAGGTCCCATTGTGGCCTTTGCATCTCTATAGGTTCCAATGGATCTCATTAAATTAAACAATTTAATAAACTTAAAATCTTTAATTTAATTTACTTATTTAAAAATTATTTTAATTCATAGTTCAGTTTCCCTATGGTTGCAAGGACGCATTATACAATGTATATAATCAAATTAAAAAACCAAGGGGTGTGTATGTAGGACCATATACCTTTATTTTCTTCTTTCTTCTTATTTTTAATGTTCGGAAGCAACTGCCAAGGTCAGTTGAGGCTCATCCAAGTACAACCAAAGCTTACACCACCACCCAAGATCAATACTCATTCCAAGAAGATAAAAATAGTTAATTGTATCAAACATAATTAATTAAATAATATAATTAAAACAAGAATTTGGAAAAACTCATCATGTCATTATGTTTCACCAAAACCAAGCCCATCATACCACCTAGCGTCTACCTCATGCCCTAGACCATATACTGAGCTAAATCCCCAAAAAATCCTAATAAAATTTCAATTTATTTTAATTTAGGCTAAAAACATATGAAAATCACACACAAAAATATAACTTACCTAATTATGAATAAATTGGGTGTAAATAGCATCTTAGGATTCTCACAACCTATTTATAATGAAATCCCCATAAGAAACAAGAAATTCCACCATGTTATAGTGTAATCACCAATGAAAACCAAGTCATAAAGGGTAAAAACATTAACTAAGAGGACATGGGATTAACTAAGTATAATTGATTGAAATACACACTTTTAATCATTGATAAATTCCCATTAAAATAAACCTCTTAAAGGTTTTGAAGGAGGAGAAGAAGTGGAAGTTATTCTATCTCATGTGAGGGGAAGAAAGGGAAGAAGAGGGGATGCCACCTCTTAAATCCAGGGGTGATATTTTTATCCCTTAAAAAACTATATATTTTGACTACATGGTTATCCAAACCACACACTAACTGTGTGGTTTTTTTAGTCTCCAAAAATCCCCCTTGTACATCTTGGTTGAACAATTTTCAAAAATGGGCACCAAGTGTGCAGGAATATCAAAAATTACTTTGACATCTTCACACAGTTTTCTTTGGAAACTTACACAGTCTTCCCTTAACCATTAACTATCTATGAATAAAAAAACATTATTCATAGAAAAGTAATGTAAATTTCATTAAGATTAAGGGTACCACATGTTTTCCCCTAAATAATGGGCACCAAACTATACTCCTTGGAAATAAACATCAAAACACCAAAAACATAACTTGAAGCTTCCAAGAATCACTTGAGAACATGTGGAACCTCCTGATCCCCAAAAAAATATCCAGATAAATCATTTTATATTGTTCAAATTCATATAATTTTGTTCCAAATATTTGATAAAAAAATTACCCATACACCAATTGAAAATTAAAATTATTATTGGATTTGAAAGGCATGTACGAATATAAGGCCTTAAAAACTACCCACTATAACACTTTGCATCCCTGATATGTTTCATTGGTCTCCCAAACATCAATACCATCCATCTCAATTCATCATTTCTTCACCAAACTACAAAGTTACTACTTGAAACATAAAACACACTCCAAAATTACAATATCAATTTCTTGGCGCTTAAGCCATTGAACCCTGAGCTAATGCCCATATAAATTTTTTTGAAACTCTAAGGTAGTGATGCATGAGACCTATATATATTGAGACTTGACCATTTCTTCATATAATTGATCATCCCATATATAGTTCCTTTGACCATAGATATTAGTTCAAAATATATGATCTCAATCCATGACATTCCCCGCTATCATAATCTTTTATCCTAAAATATTTCAGATATCCTCATGACAAATTCATTTTAGTTTATAGTTCACCTCATTTGATAACTTGGAAAATTGTCAATCAGACTTTCTATGTCTATACCATTTCTAAAAAATTTGGATCCACCTGATCACACGTTACTAATTACATGATCATGATGTCTTTTTAGATATTGGTGTCATGTGATCTTCCAAGAAGACTCGCCAAATAGATTACCATTCTTTTAGTGATGTTCCAAGGTGGAATGATCCATGTAAATTTCTACCATTATTCCATTCCATGAGAACTAACACACCACTAATCCAACTATGTTTGGGTCACCTTAAAACTAACTTAAGACTGATGCCCATTCTAGTACTCCACCTCATACTGTATCATAATTTTCACTTGGAATTCACTTAGTAATCCATAAGTACCCAACTCTATTTATCCACAGGAAAAATAATTCCAAAATAGTCATCTAATGACTGATCCCACAAACCCACTCCCGTTTAGTACTAGGGTATCTTCAACCATGACTAATTTCAAACTCTATGCCATAAGTGTTTCCATATCATCTTACTACAAAAAAATCATAATCACCATGAAATCTAATCGGATTTGTTCCATAATGTGGATTTATCAATTATATGGAAGATAGTTCACTCCCCACTATATATCTTACCTTATACCTATCATAGAGTTAAACCTTAATAGGTACTATCTATACATACATGTTGCTACTCCGAATCCACACTCACAACCTTGTTAATACTTGAGAAAGATTCACTTAGATCATACATGTCACCACACCCAATCCCAAATTGATGTCTCCTCTACCACAGAGAGAAATATTCGAGTTTATCCCAAAAAATTTTCAACATATCCCACAAGCATTTCATAAATTTCATATTCCTTTGGATATCACCTGGATTCTCACCAATTTAAAATCTAAATGGTAATTTCTTGAAAAAGGGGCATACAATTCTTATCACATCCTATATAGTGGGAATACACTCCCATACCACATAATAAAACACCCAAATCACACTTTTTATATTCGAAAATCACTATCCAGGGTAGAACCTACTCTATGAAAAGTTAACATGTAAAGTAAGGGTTCCCTTGGAAGTATAATAAAAAATAAGTCACCTTAACTATTCTATGGTATACTCACATGACCTCCCAATTCAAAAAGTTTTCCTAGAAATTTCAGTTTCCATATTTGGTTTGTAGTTTTTCTACCTCATCCTCATGCTTAGCCACCACCCAGTTCTGTTCCAACACCTTGATAATTTTCCCATTCTATCATTTCTCTCTAAAGCATGTGCAAATCGTTGTAACCTGAGTTTTGTTCCCAAGGAATCTAAGGCATCATCATGCCTATATCACATATAAGGTCATACCTCACATGCATCAGTCTCAGACATCATAGCACTTACCCATGATTCCCATATAAAATGGAAATAAAAAACCGTAGGAAAGAACAACTCAAGGATTTCCCCCATGCATTGTTTCACATTGACCCACTAAGGTTCAAGTTGTATAAAGGGTCTAAAGGTCTCCCACCTAACCCATGTCCAACTTAAAGAAGGTTATAGATCATGGGGAATAATCCATGATCCAATATTATAAATCTCATGACATCACATTCCAAGAACCATCTCAAAGACTTCAAAACATAATCTGACACCACTTTACAAACTATCAAACCAATAAGTGTTTATTCCCACCGAGCATCCACTAATGATATTTCTCCCTCAATAATCGTGATGTCACTGGTCACTACTATCATATCCAATGGAATCATTATAGATAATTAATAACAAGGGAATACTATAAAAACTGGATTGGTTAAGAAAAATATCATTCCAATATATATAGGAAAACACAATATAGGTTGGTATTTCCACTTAAAATAACTAAAATTAAAAAATATACTGGGGTTTCCCACACCCAACACACTAAAGGACGAGATTATCACCAGAATGATCATCTATTATCTCACAATAAAATCCACATGGACTACCATTATAAAATTATATACATGTCATCCTAGAAAACTAGAATTCCACTAATTACTTATATATGAAAACACTGCATGAGTAGTTTCTTCCACTTCTAACATATGAGCTCCAATTTTTAGTGGAAATGGTCACACTAGAAGGCATATTTATTGTGGATCCTTTGTACCAAACATGATGTATGAGACACATATTGCCTCTGTAGTCTAGAATCTAAAACCAATAGTTACACACTTTACAAAGGGATAATATCTAGATTCTATAATCCATAAATCACAAATCTAAAACCTCATGTGAAACTCTCTAGGTGATAAGAATATTATTCATAATAGTTCAAGAAAAAAACATTATTCCCAAACCCATGGTGCCCTAGACTTCCACAAGGAAAGGTGTTCATGATGCACCAGTGCAAATTCTATTTCAAGCCCAAACACATTCCTAAATCTCTATTCTACCAGATACAAAATAATTAATATAAAAATAAAAATTTATCTAATAACACTATGTAAATTCTCATTCTTGGGTCCCCTCAACTAGTTCCCTTTCTTGATTCACCAAATCTCCCCAAGTGCACCTCCTTGAACTCCATAGGTTTCTCGCTAGTTGTGGGGGTCTCAAGTGGTTCCATGTGGAGATTGTACCCCATGTATTAGAGTGTGAAATGGGATAATAAATAAATAAATATTACCCATAATGATAACCTAAAGTGGAGGAAATAAAAATAAATATTACTAATAATAAATGAAATGAAATAAAGGCCTAAAAACAAATTATACAACAGTTAATCACCCACCAGTTTGGTCCCATATATATACCCATACAAAATAAATAAGTGATGTTAGCTCTCTAACTACACTAATCATCACCTCATCCCAATCTCCAACCATATCCAAGCTATCTCACTCGACCATTATATCCCGGGCCATATACCAACTTGGGTTTATAATAACTATGTGGGGACTTCTTGGCTATGTACAATGTTGGCCCAAGAAGGGAGTGAGTACAAAACTCAGCCGGGAACCACCAACAAGATCTCATAACTATAGTTAAATACAATGATATGTTCATGTTTCATGATAAATATAAATATATATACAACTAAACAAAAATTAAAGAATCTAAAAATATATTCTTTTGGTTGATTTCGGAATGTATTGGAGAAAATATTGTGGATCGTGCCAACCCATGTAAAAAAACCATTCCATTTTCAATCCTATTCCCATGACTCCAATTGGCCATACCAACTTTGGCTAGTGTTGGGGTGTCTTTAAGAATGTCATGATACTATGAAAACAATATATATACCAAATCCTATTGTAACGTAGGAATCTCAAATTCTCTGGATTAAATAGCCCATTACTCATGAATAATGGATCCACAACCAGATCCTAAGAATCCTGGGCATCTATCAAAACTCTAAATATAAATTATAAAACCCCGATGTTTTATGATATATTCCCCTTTAAATAAAATTGGTTTATTTTATATCTTTCTTTACATGCAACACTGAGTTTAAAAGAACCATGATATACTATTAAAAATTATTATTTAATGTGAAAGTTATCGCTTGACTGTTGGATTTCCTAGTATGAATAGTATTAACCAAATTATGAAAAATATTTATAAAGTTAATATTTAATACAAATATATTGTTTAATTCTTATTAAATAAGTACTCAATTTTTAGTAAATCCATTTTATGCTTCAAAAATATGTTTTTTTTTCAAAAAAATGGTTTTTATTGCATTTTGTATGCACATATTAAAATTAGTTATTATCACTTTTAGAAATTTAATTTAAAAAATTATATTATTTTTTAAATCAGTATAACAATTTATATTTTGGTGAATTTTTTTGAATTGTTTTAAAAATAAGATTTTTATGTGAATAGTGTAAATACTAATTTTTAATGAAAAATATATATTCTTCCCTTGCATTTTAAAACCCCAACTTTCATTTAGATTTATTTTAAAATTTTATTAGTTTATTTTTGTTTAAATTTAATTCAATTTATACCTTTTTAATCAATATTATACTTGATCTTGGAAAACATTAATTTTAAACTTAAAAATGCATTTTTTAAGAAAAACATTTATTATCTCATTTTACAGGTTTATTTTAAAATTAATTTCAATACCTTATAAAAATTTAATAATTTAGAATATATTAAATATTTTAAATCTAAATAATTAAAAGTATGTAATAATTTCAACTTGATTTTGGGTCAAGATGGGTAGTTGAAACAGAAAAAATTTGTCACTATGGTAAAAGGTTAAATTTGGTTAACCTAGGTTAAAAATAAGTGATAAAGCCACATTTTTTTGATTTATTATTATTAGGTAAAGTAATTTATAACCTTTTCACCTTAGTATTGATATTAAATTTCTTATGGGACACTTTTCTAGTAAAATAACTTAATAATATTTCATTCCATAAAAAAATCAATGTCTACCTCTCCCCGCACTTATAAAAGAAAACCCCTCCTCCCTCTTCTTTGCACCCCATTGAGCCACCATGAATGACCCAAACCTTCCCATTTCTCTTATAAAATTAACAATACATGAATTATAGGTCCCTATTTTCTTAAAATAATATCCCATCTATCCTTGATAGGGGATTTAAAATAGGTTTACCAAAGAAGGGGTAATCATTTTTACCACCTCTTTCAAATTTATTTCTTCTTAAACTTACTCAAAATATATTATACCCATAATAAAATAATGTCTCTATTAAAATATATATATATATATATTATCATTTTTATGGATCTACCCTTTTCTGGCACTTTTCTAACCTACGGAAAGCAAAAACATGGCTCATGTGTACAAATTACTTACAGTCTCCACATGGTCATGTAATTCATTTTTAATTGGAACTTTACTTGGATGGATATAAATTTGTAACTAGTGAATATATATGACATTTAACAAATTATTATGTTAAAATAAAAAAATATATAATATAACTTTTTCCATTTTACTTTTAAAATAATTATTACATCACTCGTGCGTGCATGTGGACTTCCACCTCCACAAAGTTATGTGATCCATTTTTCATGTCCACCTTTAATGTATTATTATAAATATGTATATAATAAATATATATGATATATATTTATATATATCATGATTATCATTCTATAGATAATGGATTCATGAAAAATATTCAAGGACCAAAACCACTGAACCAGAACCTATATGAAAAATGAAACATTTAACACTTAGAAATAATGACTTTAAAAAATAATTATTAATAAATGGGTGTTGGAATATTTTAAGAGGATATTATAAGATATTATAAGTATTTTTGTTTTTATTTATATCACTATAATAAATATAATTTTGTTATAAAATTTTTTAAAATCAATTATGAGGAAATTCAATCATGTGGTTAAATATTTCGATTACAAACTCGTTTTTTGGGTATTGTTTATATTCAGGTTTCAATTGGGAAAATTACATGATCATAATGGTTTAAACCCCATATATTTTCTTATACGATAGTTATTATTGGGTTTTTATATGTTTATTTTCTATTTTTTCTCTTGTTGGATTAGGAATCACCAAGTAAGTAGCATGTAAGGAACATTCTTTTAAAATACTTATTTTGATTATTTATTTTTGATTATTTTTTATCCATGTTCGTATTTTCTTTAAAATTTATTAAATAATATATTTAATATTCTCCAAATATTTATTAAATTCATTTTTCCATGTTTTAAATTTTATAAAATGTTAAAAAATGAATCTTAATTTCATTCTCTGAACAAGGCGTTTTTTACTAAAATGATAAACAAAATCTTTGTTTAAACATACACCACATGAATGTATTTTTCTACTATCATGAATTTTCTTTTATTTGAAGCATAATTTTCATGTTTCCATTTTTATATTGAAATAAATTTTTTCCCTAGTACTTTGGAACTTTTTATATTATAAATTAGTTATTTTAAAATGCAAATGGTATTTTCCTAAAGAAAATTTTTAGTGATATTTAAAAAGAATTTTAATCTATGACAACACCCATTGATGTTAATAAGGATAAAATATAATGATACCATATTTATTATATCTCGAGTTTTTTTATAATGATAAAATATTGATGTTCCATATTCTTGATTTAATACAGATAATTTTCTACTTATAAGGCATTTTGAGAATAAATTGTATTGATTATTTAAATTATGAGGAATGTATAGGACATGAAAGTGATGGGTAGGGACCAGTTATATATAGCTCATAGATTCATCAGTAGGTCTGATGAGACAAAAATGATGGCTTTCTATAATATATGCGTATTTGGTTTACACCTACCCATTTATTAAGAATTATTTCTTGGTTGAGAGGCCATCACTGTAAGATTCATTATATCTTTGTTGAGAGGCTTTGATCATGAATGTCTATAATTATGAATTTCCTTTGTTAATAATTCATATTTCATTATCCATGTGATTTTTATGTTTTTATTAGAGATGGATTCCCATCTAACTAATGTTTTTATTAAATGTAATTTGTTTTGATTATCCGCTCTATTATGTTGATTATGCATTATTTACTCATGATATCTTCTGTTGTATATAACCACTACTGAGTATCTAAAATCACCCTTTAATTTTTTTCCTTTCTCTAATATATGAATAAATATATTATGAATGATATCAATGATACAATAATGATTTCTATTCAGTTTTTTTTTATTTCAAATATAATTTACAAATTATGTATGTACATAGTTTTTTAAGACTTCAAAACTAATCAATCCTATGTGGTGGGATACCATGTATCTTGTACCAATTTAATAAAGTAAAAAATTGGATATAGGTATAGAATAGGTTTGTTATAGTTGGCATCATATAAATTTAGGCAAGAGCCTTGGAAACTAGATTTTAAATGAGCATAGCTAAACTAAAAATTTTGGTAATATCTTTTAGTAATTCAGAACTTTAATCATTATAGGGATTTTTATTTTATGGCTCAATATTCATGATGATCATGAAAAAATTTAATTTTTTCTATTGTTTAGTGATTTAACCTAATATAATAAATGGAATCAACTCCCATAGTTAGTATAGAGATTTCCTTTCATAGAAATACAGTACAATTGGTGTTGGAAATGATTAGATTGTGGCCATATTAGGGAAGCTGAGTTTGGATATGATGAATAAATTCGCAATATTTTAATGAAACTACTATTATATTTATAGTTCAACAATACATTATATCCCTTCAAATGATATTCCTAGATTTAAGAAGTAATTAAAGTGAAAAGTTTATTCTTGTATAGTATTGTTTGAAATGAGATGTTGATCAATGGTGGTTATTGATGAAAAACACTAAGTAAGTGTCAAAATGGAAATCATGGAATATATATCTTTTAAAGTGATATTATTTGAGATAAAATTCCCATGTTAACAGCGAGTTGAAATGGAGAATATGTTCCCCACTTTAAATAAGAATAAAGAATAAGGTGTTTTAGATAATAAGACTAACTTTATAAGATTATCTAGGCATGTTTTAGACTAAAAACATAGTCCAGAAAGCAATATTAACCATTACTTTTATACACTTAAGTTGAGTCTCCTAAGGGAACTGGTTTCTCAAATTTTTTCATTATATGATGATATAGTATCAAGTCCCATAAAGATAGAGAAATAATTTAATAGGTTTTATATTTTCAAGGGAAGTTAAAAAAATAATAGCTTAGATGAGAACCCAAAAAAGAAATGTGTGAAAGAATAAGAAAAAGAAGATAGGATTTACAACATGTGATAATTGTGGAAGGAAACACCCAGGTACATGCATACTGTGAAAAAGAGTTTGTTTCAAGTGTGGAGAAAAGGGTCATAAGTCTCTTGAGTGGAATGAAAATAAATAAACAACTATTATCCATTTATTCATTAGTAAATAAAGGTATAATTATTCAAACTAATTTCCAAATAATTAAAGAAGTATACCATAGAAGAATCCAAGTGTAGAAAGTTGAATCAACAACCCTTATGAAATAATTTATTTTCTTAATAAGAGAGAAGGGTTAATGAACCTTTACATTGATTATTGAGAACATAAATTATCACTGTAAATAATAATTATCATATACCACATATTGATAATCTTCTTGATCAATTATAATAAGAATAATATTTTTCCAAGATTGATCATTGATCTAGATATCATTATCTATGGGTCAATATAGAGGATATACCCAAGACTGCCTTCCATAAAAGGTATGGTAATTATGAATTTCTATATTTTTTTAAATAAAATTACCATGTGTGGCATTTTTGAACCCTCCACACAAGGGAACCCCCCTCCCCACGAAGCGGTAACTCTGGAGAGAGCCACAGCTGGGAAGGAGTTGTTTCCAGCCGAGATGGCAGAGCGTCCTGGAGGGTGACGGCCCGGAAGTGATGGTACATCAATCGATCCTTCAACGATTGGGTGGTGCATCATTTTGCCCACCTAGATGAGACCGGACAACCCGGAAAGGTGGGTGGATCCCGGGGGAGAGGTTCTCCCTGAATGCGGACTCCTAGGTTTCGAACCCTGAACACAATACTCAGTTTTTAGTAGTCTTTATAATTAATAATATTATATATTTGGAGAGAAAGAAAGAGTATAAAGAACATTTGAATATTTTTTTGATAACCTAGGGAATGAAAACTATAGGAAAAAATTACCAATTTTCAATTTTGGATGCAAAAAAGTCTCCTTCTAAGGTCATATAATTTCAAGTGATGGTATATCTAGGGGATCCTTCAAAGTTGGAAGTTATTGAACAATGGTCCAGACCGACCATGATGACTAAGATATTTATTTTTCATGCGTTAAAAAGATACTACTGACATTTTTTCATAAATTTATCATAACTATAAAATCCACTAACTATCTTATCCTAGAAGGGATCCATGTTCTTATGGAATGATGAATTTGAGGATAATTTCAAAGAACTAAAGAGAAGGTTGTCCAATACACCTATGAATACACTAACCTACCATGGATAAGGGTTCATAATATATTTTGATTCATAAAATAAGGGATTAGGATAAAACCTCATAAAAAATTATATGGTGATAACTTGTACCTCTCGCCAATTGAAAATTCATGACCAAAATTTATTGACACGTGATTTGGAGTTTCCATATATGATTTTTTTTTTCTTTAAAGATATAGAGGAATTATCTATATAGTAAAATGTTTGATATATATATATATATATATATACTGATGATATAATCTTAAATTATATATTTACATAGAAATATGTGAATATGTTTTAAATTATATGGCTGTAGTTGATCAATGATTATGAATGCTTAATACATTACCACCCTAGGATGGAAAACAAGGTGGAAAATACTTTGTATCAGAAAGAACATGCTACTTTTTACATGATGACGACTAAAAGAGATCCAATATTTATATATTTTTATAATATATATCTTTAAATCTTTAAGAAATGGGGTAAATTATATATTTCCCATATGAATTTTTAGTCATCTAACCATTAGAGGATTAATAAGACATGTAAGGAAGATTTGAAAATATAAAACAATATGAGGAATGCTCTTCAGTTCAACCATGATCATACTAAAATGATAAGTATTGGGAATTGGGTATGTGTTCCATCAATACCATAATAGAATAAGGAGAAATTTAATTCATCTCATAATTCACCATACTCTATTTATCATGAAATAATAAATATGTATATAGATATGAAATATTATTTCTAGTGGTATATCATGAAAACATATATTAAATAGTTGGAATCACAATGTCTGGTGGGTCAAAAATTAAAGGTTGAGAGAAAAAATATAAGGGTATGTTATAACCATTACCCATATCATAATTTAAATTGGAAAACATTACTATTCATTCCATCATCAGACTCCCTGAAATATCTAAAATAAATTATGCTACTTGGGTTTTAATTAATCTACATATGAAATAAACACATGTTATTGGTATAATATATGATTTTTATCTTGGTCATCTTACTCGGTTATATATTAAGGAAGTTTTTAGATTTTATAGAGTACCATTCTCAATTGTATCTGATTGGGATATGAGTTTTACCTCAATGTTATAGAGATGTGTCCATTAGGATCTGGATATAGGGTTATGTTTTGGTACTGATTATCAACCCCAAACGGATTTTTATTCAAATAGATCCATTCAAATTATAAGATATATTTTTATACCATGCTCTATGGATTTCAATGGTGGTTGGGAAAAATATATTTGATGGAATTTTCTAACAATAATATATTTTACTCAAGTATTCTAAAGAATCCTTATAAATCCCTCTATTATAGGAAGTGAATAACTATAATGTTATGGTATGAAGTTAGAGAAAGAAGGGTATCGGGACCTAATCTATATATAGAAATGGAAGAGAATGTTAGAGTCATTCAACAGCACATAAGGTAAACTCAGAGTTGACACAAAATTTATACTGACAATCATTTGTAAGATATTGATTTCTTAGTTAGTGATAAGGTATTCCTATGAATATATCCTTAGAATAAGGTTTTGAGGTTTGTAATGAATGGAATTTTTATCCTTAGATATAATATTCCCCTCAAAATTCTTGATCATATCTGGTTGATAGCTTATCACTTTGAGCTTCCACAAAATCTCTCTCTAGTTCATGATGTGTTCAATTTATATCTCCCAAGGAAGTCTATACATGATCCTTTACATGTACTAAATTCAAAGATTTTATCATTGTAGAAATATATTTATTATTAGGAACAACCGAGGGAGATTATGGATCGTAGAGATAATGTTCTAGAAAATAATACTAGTTATATGGTCAAAGTTTTGTGGTAAAGCCATAAATTATTGAAAACTATGTGGGAACATAAGGATGTGATGAAGAAAATGTATCCTTCATTTTATGAGTTATATTGATGTAATTTTGAGGAAGAAATTATTATAAGGGGTAGAATCTAAAGCCCCAATATTTTATGATATATTTACCTTTAAAAATATATTTTATCTAATAGATTTATTTACATGGAACATAGATTATAAATGAACCAGTGTATACTATTTAAATATTATTATTTAATGTCCTAAAGAATTTAGTGGTTCCAGTATATCCAGTTTAACCTTAGGATGACAATCTATGCCTGAACATGCAGTTTACTATTTCCATAAGGGTCAAAATTTCTATCCCATTTTTGGATATGGAGGAGACCTTGTTTCAGGGCGATATAAGTAAATTCTCATGCTCTCCTCTTAAGATAATCATAAGGGATAACTATGTGGTAGAAGAAATGACCCATAGAGGTCATATTCAATTCAGAAAAGCCTTAAATTTGTATGATTCCTACATAAAAATCAAAGAAGCTTCCAAGCTTCTCTCCTTTTAAGAGTACCAACCACATGATAATGGAGAACCTATATAGGTTATCATTTATATAATCACTTCCAAGTTGACTACAACATGTGCCACTCACCCTTTCTTGACGACCCTCTAAGGAGTAGAGATCCATAAATCATAGAATTAAAAATTGGAAGCTGATACCACCCATTTAGTATATGGTTCTAATGAGAATAATCTCCTTGGAATCTAAGGAACTTCACCTATTGAATTAAGCCTTCATGTTGATGATTTTCCTAAACAATCCTGAGAAGAATGTCATAAGGATAGGGTTGTAGATGCATCCATGGGTGCCTCCTGTGATGTTATACCCACTCAGACTGATGGGATCTAGGAGATAGCCTATGGTGGGGAGATGAATGAACTTTAGGACCTCACTTATCTTAAGTCTTACAATGCAGAAGTCATTGAGAAAAATGGAGAAATGATTGTAGAAACATTAAGACTGGAGGGAGCTAATGATATGCACCTAGAGAGCCAATATTCATATGATAAAAACAATGGGTTGGTGTCTAAAAAATAATAACACATTCTAGAGTCCTTGAGGACCCGTTTTAAGAGTATGAGTAGCACTTCATTCATGTTCCTTTATGCAAGACTACTATAAGGAAATTTAACAAAGTTCACTCTACAATAGTTGTTAGTTCATGAAATAAATTTTCTCTAATTTATATGAGGGTTTAGGTTGATTATCATGGAGAACCTCACATCAATGATAAAAATGAGATTCTTGATAGAGTGAAGGAATATGAACTTATTGAAAAATATAAAACTTTTCCAAAGGGAGAAAACTCCAAGAAATGGGGGAAATGTGTAAAACAAAGGCGAAGAAACCTTGTGTGTAAATGGAAGAAAACAAACCAAACCTCATATGGGGAATGAAATATTCTAATAAATAAATATTATTCATTGTAATTCTAATTTTTTTGGGAACTCTACCAATGTGAAATCCCTTCGGCACATTCTTGAATTCAAAAACCCATTTTTTTGTGGGTATTGCCAAACACAAGATAAGATTTGAAAATTTGAAGCCTTTTAATTAAGCCTCAATTGGATACACTCTAATCCTGAATATTTGTCTAGGAAAAGTTATGAAACCCTATCGGTGCTCAAATATGATAGTATTTAGTTCCTCTCTCATCAAAAATTGAATTTATCATCTCTTCGTTAGTAATCGTGAATTGAACTACCCTCACCTTATCCTTTGATTATGCCTCTACCTCCTAAATTTAGTAGAGTAACCTTTAGAGAGATTTATGCTAATGACTGCTTAGATAATGAACATTTGGGATATTATAGGTGATTTTAACGTAGTTTTGAGACCTGGTGAAAGGATCAGAACAACCTCCAATGGAAAAACTTCTAAAGATTTATTTTCTTACATTGATAAATGCAACTTGGTAGAGGTTTCCTTTGCTAGTGATGACATAACATGTAGAAGATACATAATAAATGGGAAGAAATATAGCATCGTTTATGGGTTCTTTTACCATGTTGATAGAGATAATATACCCATTGAAGTTTCAGGGTTCACCTTCCCAATATTTTTTTCTAACCACAATCCCATCATTTATGTGATTTAGATGAGCATGATGAGGTCAGTTTCATTACCTTTTAAATAAAATAATGTGTGGTTAACTAGATATGGATGCAGGGAAGTTTTTGAATGGTTTTGGGAGTGATGTAATCAAAAATCTCCTTCAAGTTCTTGCAGGAAAATTTAAAAACATCAAACACCTGCTAAATGATTGGAGTAAATATCCATTTTACATACAAGATAATAACATTAGAGAGGCAGAAAACCAACATTATTTCTTTCATACCGTAAATCAAAACCAATTCAACCCCTCTTAGGGTGAATTTTAGTTTCATTCCAAGTATTATGATCTATTTTATATAAAGGAGGTATTAATAAGGAGTTCGTTTAACTTGAAATGTATTAGGCATGGATATAGTAATTCCAATCTCTTCCACCATCTCCACAAGGAGAAAAGGTTCTAAAGGAATTTAAACTCCATTTGTATTAACGGAGGACTCTTTACCTCTGAATATGACAATTGTAATTATATTATGGATTATATTAAAATGTTGTATACTTGTGAAGAAGATGAAAATATTCCTTCAATGATCAACAAAATCCATTAATTCATCGGGAAAATATATAACCAGGTTTTCATTATGATTCCCACTAAGGATGAAGTCGAACACTCTTTTTTCTCAATGTACCTGGATAGTTTAGCCGACCCTAATAGTTTTACCAACAAATTATACATAGTTTACTAGGATATAATACATCTTGAGATATTGAATGTTATGAAGGAGTTATTTAAATATACCTCAACGCCTCATGGGGTAAATTATAATTTTATTTCCCTCAATTCGAAAAAAAAAATCTTGTGGAAATTAAGTATTTTAGTATAGTTGATATTGGGAACACTATACCCAAGATGATTAGAAAAATTTTGTCTTTGAGATTTGGAAAAATTGTGAGGTAGATCATCACTCATTATAAGTTTGGATTTATCTTAGGGTGAAGCATCCCAAATTATTTTTTTACTTCTTCAGAATGCATAAACCTCATGTGGAAGAGAATTGTAGAGTGGATCTTTTCCTTGAAATTTGACATTTCCCATGATTTTGATACTATCAACTAGACCTTCATCTTTTCTTTCCACCAAAAGTATGGATTTTCTATAATATTCATCAAACGAGTCTCTACAATCCTCAAAACCACAAGGCTTTCTGTACTTGTTAATGGATCCCCAAGAGGGTTCTTTTTGTGTTATAGGAGTGTGAGACAAGGGGATCCCCTATAATTCCTTCTCTTTTAAATTTATAAAGGCTATCTGGGTAGGTATTTCTCTGATCAATCACTTATGGGATATTACAAGAAGATAAATTCCATAATAAATTTATTTTCCCCCTCACATCTCTTGTATGTTTATGATACCCTTTTATTTGGTAAATCCTCCTAAAGAGATATAATCTATTAAAATGATCTGTATCCACTATGAGAAATTATATGTATAATCCATAAACTAAAATAAATTTTTTCTTATCATTTTCAATGGAGTTCTTGGTTCAAGGGAAAAAGGAATTTCAAGGTTTATTGGAGTGACAAGGGAATCAATATTAGAAAACTAGTATATAGCCACACTTAAATAGCCATAGTTTAAAAAAACTCATGGCTATAGCCTCACATAGTGACATGGTTCCCTTTAATTAGGCCCAATAAGACTTTGTTTTTTCCCTACCTCTCGATATCGCCACCCTAAAAATCCTCAACACCCCTAACACCCTCTCCAACACCTCCTCCCTGCAATCCTTATCTTGTGATGCTTCTCAAAGATGCCTCCCAACCTCTTCCCTTCCTTATAAAAAGCCCCCCCCCCCCCCCCCCACGCATGTTTTGAAACCCCTAACACCAAGGTCAATAACCCCAACGCCCTCCCTGATACCTCCTCCCCAACAACCTAGAAAACCCTTAACTCTCTCCCCAGTGCCTCCCCCCCACGACCCTCCTCCCTGTGATCCTTCTCCTCTAGAAAAGTTGCTCCGAGTGGCCTCCCCACATCCTCCATTCCTTCCCAACAGGTCCCCCCCCCCCCCACAACCCTCAACACCCCCAATATAGAGTTTGAAACCCCTGACACACTCTTTGACAACTGCCCCAATGACTCTCCACTAAAATTATCTTTTATTTGTACCTATTTTGGTAAATATCTACTTCAAATAACCTCCAAATCCGCCAGACCCATCTTTAGTAGACTCATTCACATATTTAACTTTCCACCTTTAGTCAATTCATCAGCCTCATATAGTCCCCTTATTTTGACATTGGCCAGTTACACTTAATGACACTCCTGTGGAAAAAAGCCACACTCAGGTCCATAAATCTAAGATTCACTTGGCCACTGCACCTTCTAAACCTCACTGGGTAGTATTTAATCTCTTTTTCACACCAACTTCTGTAAAATTTCTATGTATTTGTTTGATTGACTACATGCGATAATTACTAATCATTTCCATTTGATTTCTAAAAACATGGTTTCCTGGTTATTCTTATACTGATATTTTGTTTTATAAGTTTTTCATAATATGGATTCTTGCAAATTCTTCTACACCTTGGTGTTTGGCCAACTTGTTTACTCCTACACTACTTGACAATTCACCCACTTCCTCCAAAGTATGATTTGGATAATATCTATAATGTGTCTAATAATATTCCTCGTGAGTTTCCTTTCTATATTTTTTTCAACTAAATATTTCACTTGTATTCAAGGAAGAAGTGAGACACCATTTATACTCCTCAGTGTATTCATATTAAGTGAAACCACTATTTTTTTAGGTATGAAAAAATTTCTTAGCTTAAAAAAATTATTTGTAAATTTCATTATTTTTTATTATTTTCCTTATACAATTTTCATATTTTTGTAAGTTTTATTTTGTAATTTATTTATTTGATAATAAAAATTTTATAACCATTTTTTCATTAATAAGTTTCTAAGATCAATGGGTATGACGTTTTTTGATTATAAAGAACACTATAACATTGTCTGAATCTCTTATTACACTGCATGTTTTTTCAAATTAATATTCTAATTTATATATATTCTAATATTATATATATTATGATATTATGTATATATATAAATCAAACCACACATGTGCATCAATGGGAGTTGTGTTCCATTTTTTAAATCTCTTTTGTTCATTTGGAATTTGAGTTCTATTGTTTTGAATAATCCTAATTTGTAATGCAACATAGAATATAAAATATTCACCATAATTTATTTTGTAATGAAAAACTCCATTGGACATTTCTTAAATTATGTAATGTAATCTTTATATGGTGTATGTTATTATGTATATATATTACATATATGTTTCAATTTAATTTTAAAAATCCTAATTTGTAATATAGGGTCGAACATAAATTGTTCACTGTAATTAATTTTGTAACGGAGAACTCCATTGGGAATTTCCTAATTTATGGTATGTAATTTTTATAGTGTATTCTATTCTATATATAAATTATATATATGTATCCTTTATATGTAACTATTATATACAATTTGGTATATGTATTATATTTAAATATTTGTGTATATGCTGAGTTTTATCAACTATGATTATGTATTAATTGCTTCAATACCAAGTTCTGTATCTATATTTATTTTTTTATTTATTGAATTTAAATTTTTGTTTACTTATTCTTCTATAATGTGTTATATTGTGTTTGTGTTACCCTAATTTTTAATTAACATATTTTTATACTTCTACAAAATCATTTATTTCATCTTCTCTATCCCCCATATTCCACCATTTTCTATTCTGATTTTACTCCCTATCTTCACATGTGTATCCTAGCCAATCACTCCCTAAAATTCCCTCTTCATTGTTTCCTCTTCCACTAGTTTTTCGGAAACCCAAATCTTGCATATCATTATTTATATTAAACATCAACTATTCTCTATACTTTCAAAGGAATTGTGTTATATTACTGTAAAAGTAATATGAAATTTTAATATATTTCATCTACTTAGTATACATTATAACCCTATATCCAAAAAAATTGTCATGTTTTATTTGTCTTAAATTTTAAATTTCTATTCATTTGAGTGTAATAATTTATAAAATTATCTATTCGTAGCTCAATTAATGACTCGTTTTCCTGGAGTTTTGGACTGACAGGATTGATGTTTTAATTCCTTCAAGCAGTCCAAATTTAAAAACATCACACCCCATTGGTTAATAACACTACCACATACTAGTTTGTCTACATTGAATTAAATTACAATATGGAATATTGTTTCATATATTAATATGTTCTTTATTGTAGAATAATCTGCAGTAAGATTTTTTTGACGAAGTTACCACTAACAATAGAAATATAGTCATCCATTTGGATTTTTCTAGCTTAGGGAGGAATGAAATTATGTATTCCTTTTCATCCCCTTCCATTACAATGATAATGATGTCTGAAAAAACAGACAAACATTTTTCCTTCTAGGTATGACTTTAATGCATCTTTATTTATGATATACAAATGATTTCAAAACTTGTATTCCATTATTATATAGTTTTTATTTATGATTTGGATTTATTAAATATCCACATAAATTATTATATAGCAGATATTTGGGATTCATATTTGTTCAGGATCCCCTTTTAAATGTGTTTTCAATATACATTTTCTCACATATGCATTTTTTATGCTTTTCTCACATCTTAGCATATGATTATGCTTATGTCTATGCTCATGTGAGGAAATAAAATACAATAAAATTTATAATTTAATAGTTAATATTTTTATGGTTATAATTAATCAAATTATTATTCTTACAATTAGGTATATACAAATTCTATAATACATACATAATTTCAAATATTTTAATATATATAGACTAACAAGTATAGTTGTTTTAGTTTATGATTTTAAAAAAAAATTGTTACATAAATACTAAAATAAATACATAATTTTAAACCCTACATTGAAAATGTTGTTCATGATACTTATATTTATAGATAAACTATAATACCTATACATTTTCAAAATTACATTTCTTATCATCGAAGGATTTATCATAAAACTTTTTGGAAAACATCTTGGGTATATGCCTTCATATTTATACATTTAATATATTCTCAAAGTGTACTTGTTTCCTTCCTTCCTACACTATTATGAGATTAATTCTTGATTTGGATTTTAAACATACATAATTGAATTATAAAATCATGTACCACCCCATTGGCCACATTGATTACAATTGAAACAGATGGTCTTGGTGTTTTCAAAATTCAAGAGGCTGGACTTCTCATAACATCATCCTGAATATAACAATCATAGAAAAAGTCTAATTATACTCTCTTTATTCCTTTTTAGTATGAAAGTTATGAATAATTTTTAATATTTTTCTTGAATTGTAGCAATCAAAGTGGGTTCTCATAAGATCATTTAGTTTCTATAGAAAAATGCAATAAGTTATACTTCTTAGAAAATCATCCTAAATATAATAATTATTAAAAAAGTTATGATTCTCCTCTCTTATTATTTAGTATAAAATGTATAAATTATTCATGAAACATTGATTTTTATATCATTCTTTGATATTACGATTCTACAATAGTTTTTTTGTTCTCCTCAACACTCTTCTTTACTTATAAAATATTTGGTAGCATGCGGTATAATATACTCTTCTTGCACACAAGAAATATGTTTGAAGCTTCCCAAATAAAATTGAATAGAAAGGATTCAAAAAAGTATTTTTATAGGGATTATTCTTTCTAAGAATATATAAAATGGTTCTATGAATAATGATTAACGAACTCTTTATCTATCCTCAAAAATATCATTGAAGTAGGTAACTCACATATAAATAATAAGTCATTATATCTCACTTATTTTTCCATTATTTACTTATGTGTGGTTTCCTATTATGAGGCTGGTTTTATCCACTACCATCGAAAGTAGTGAGTTTTCCATCATATTTAGGTCAGGTTTCTTATGTTTTTATCCTTTCACACAATTTTAATTAGGGATTTTTTTATTTTTGGGTTCCTTATATTTTTATAGTGTGTTTTAGATCTCGTTTAGGTGGATTCGTGTCGTCATTGTTCAAGGTGACTTACATGTGTGTGCTTAGGTAGGTATATTCATATATAAGTTCCCCCTTTATATATATTTACTCATGGTAGTATGAATATATATATTGGGGCTAGGTGTGATTATATATAGATGTAAAAAATTCATACGAGTGTAAGTGTAAAGGGGCATATGAAAGTATAAGAATATATCTAAGGATACCCCTATTCATATTTTTCCATGAAAATATGTACATAGGGGATAAGTTTCCTTATATATATGTGAAGTTTCATATGCATGCAATTAAAAAAAATATTTGAGTCGCCATTGTCAAAAGTAGTGTGCCTTGAGGTTGAGGTAGGTTCCCTATGCCTAACACTTTAATTTGAAATCCATAATTGCTTCATTGTCTTAAAAATATGTTTTAATTATTATATAACATGTATATGGTATGAAAATAGGTAATGTCTATTTAAAATGGTATTTTCATCTATTTTACAAGATTTCCCTAAGCTATCAACAATGTACTAGTTTATAGCTCTGTATCCGAATCTATTTATTGGTATCTAAACTACTTTCATTTCTATTAACATAAGGTTCATCTTATTCACTGTCATCAACAACAATAGATAGAATATTTTCATCTCAAACTACATCATTACTTTTTATTAATGGAATATCATCAACCCAAACCTCAAAATCCTCAATATCTTCCCTTAAATTTTATATAAGATCATGGTATCTAAGGGTTATCCTATGTTTATTAGTGAGTGATAGGTTATATTATTATTATTAATGTATGCCATGATTGGATGGAATTTACTAGATATATGTTCGTCCGGATACAGCCATGCTAGATACTCCATATATAAAACACACTAACCCAATATGAATCTCATTATCCAAAACCCGTATCTTTTTTCATTCTATTTTCCATAAGTAACCCAGTTTCTCACATCCAATAACAATTGAAAACCATAATCACTTCTGGGTTTGGATCCCTGAAATTTCACTCCCAACATTTTCTAAAAACCAATCAAAAAATAATCACATTATTAAATCATTTATGGTTTGATCCCCATAAGGATAATTCCTTACATCAACCCTCGTGAAGAACTCCCAATAGGTTCCTTCATCACATGTTCATCTCTACTCTTGAGCCATGCTCATCCAATCATTTGGAACACCTATCAAGTACCAACCTCATATTGGTCAGAACATGGTACTAAAATCTATTTTTTGTCTCCCACATCAAATTTGGACCCATATAAACCACATCAAGAGCTAAGTCCAGCATAAATACAAGTATCACATTCATTCCATTGGTCTCCTCTCATATCCAAAATTTATCAAAACCATCAGGATAGGAATCAAATTCATCATAACTTCAAAAAACCAACACAACTCAAGGTATCAAGGCTAATCATCCATATCCATTAATAATAATGCTTCTAGTATGATCCATGTTAAAATCACAATTCCCTTGAAATTATAGGTTTAACTCACTTATAAGACCATTTGTGTGCACCTCAAACATAATTAAACAGTGTTGAATGAGTGTGTAGTGTATAGGGGTGTGCTGGATGTAGGGAGTGTTGTGAAGGATGCAAGGTGGGTGTGTAAAGGTGTGCAGGGTGTTGGGGTGTGCAAGGGTAAAGGGGGTGTTGTACAGGGTGAGGGGTGGGTGTGCAGAGGGTGTGAAGGGTTTAGGGTGGGTGTGCCAGGTGCAGGGGGTGTAGGGGTTGTAGGGGTGTGCAGGAGTGCTGGGTGTAGGGTGTGTATAGGGTGAAGGGGTGTGCAGGGTGCTGGGGGTGCAAGTGTGTGAAAGGGTGTAGGGGTGTGCAAGGGTACAGGGGTGTGCAGGGTTTAGGGTGGGGATTTTGGGGTGTGCAAGGGTGAAAGGGTGTGAATGGTGTGGGTGCAGGGGATCAAGGGTGTGGGGGGGTGTGTTGGGGTGTAGAGGTTTAATGTATAAAGTCTCACCTTTTCATTCACTTTTCTATAACCATTTAATTTAGTGATATCTTCCACACTCAATCCATGAATTTTGAATAGAAACATATGTCGTAGTGTTTCCCCAATAAGATTTAGTACTTTATTAGACATGATATATTTTGCATGACATGCATGTTTTACTAGATAATATTTCTTTTCTAGTTGTAAATGTCTCTCATCCCAACAATCCTGAAATCCTAATCATGTACCATATGAACTCTATAAAATCTTCTAGAGATATAATTCTTCATACTCCCCCTCTGAGATAATTATGAAATGAAGATCCAATATCTATCACCCAAGCATCAAGTGGGTAGGAAACTCATAAAATATTAATATATCAAATTCATGCTACATACCATTTGGATTTTACCTTTCCTTCACCAAAATATAATTCTTCCAGTATCCTTTCTTTGCATAATACTGACACAAGGGAGGACCTTCCTTAGTGATACTTATACTCATGTGACATGTTCAAATAGTAGTTTTCCCACATAATTACATACTATACATGTCATTAAGAGATGCATGGATATATTTTGGGTCAATCTATTTGTTCAATATTACATCTCAAAAATCTATGAACATGAATTCATCCTTTTCTCATGAATTACTCCCAATAGGTCCCATCAAATCCTACGATTTAAGAAGTGATGGGGGTGTAAGGGTGCATTTTTGTTACTATAGAGTATTTAGTCATATGTGAAATTATACCTTAAACATTAATATAGGAAAATGTAGTTAAGATACTAATAGACATATGTTATAGATAGTAACATGATGAGGGACCTCCTAGAGTAGTATAGGTTGGTCCTCAAGAAACCTTCATTCACAAAGGACCATCTTATTCTCTAATAGTTGGATATAAAGATGGATGTTGATATGATTCTATTCCACCACCGCTACCCCTCTAATCAAACTGAATATGAACCAAATGTAATCAAACTGAAAAAATTAGAACCAAATTTGAATGAAATTATACAAGTTAATATAAACAAAAACAAGACAAATTAAATCTAATGAAAAATTCCCAAACAAACTTATATCGAACAAAATCGAACTAAAATGAAACTTGAAACAAACTGATTATATTCCATTAATAGGAAGAGTAGTTATTAATTAATAGGAATGTACTATTGGACAATATCATTTTAAAACTTATATCTATTTGTCCCTTTCTTAAAGGAACATGGTTTAACCCATGGGGTGTTTTGGTTCTTATATGTTGGGTGGTGACATGTATAGTCATAGGAGACAGGTATGTTGTAGTTTTGTTTTTATTTTATTTTATTTATCATATCATCCACTTATTCCTTTTACCTCCTTCTATGGATAGAGGGTAGTTATATTATATGAAGTGGTCTATAAGGGAAATGGAGGTGGCTATGTGGTTTTCTTTGCAGGGGGTGGAGATTAGGGTAGTGGAGAGATTAATTAGTGTGTTTCATTTTTCTCAAACTTTATATTGTTTTTCTTCTGTTTTATTTTCTTTTATCATGGACGTCCAACGTACAAATGATTCATACTGAAATACTACTATTGAGACACCCTTTCCCTTATAGTACCCCCACTATAAAGGTGACATATGGTCTCCAATACCTTACTTTCCACTAAATTTCAAATTCATTAAAAATCTTTATAGTCAAAATATTTTTAGAGAAATCAAATTTCTATTTTAAAATAATATATCAAATCAATATTCAAAAAATCAATTATTTATAGAATAAAAATGTTTCATCATTCAATTTAAACAAAATGGTTTTTCTAACTTCACTTTACAAGGGAGGCCCTTTTTAAAAAAACCACTTTCAAACCCATCTCCCATTGAAAACATAATATTGTACGGTCATTTCCTTTCTTTTATGTTTTAAGTATGAATATGTTCCATACTTTTGAAAACCTTATAACCCCTATAAGACTACTTACATACCAAAAAATTATAGCATGAAAAAAATAACCAACATGGAGAGGATAAATATTTTTAGAACCATCCTATCAATACATTACAATCAAAGAAAAATTATAATGACTAGTGAGGGGAATCCTTTAGTGACTTAGTGGGAATTTTATCTAAGGGTTAGCCTATGTTTATTGATCAGTGATAGGTTATATTATTATCATTATTATTAGTATTATTATTAATGTATTTCGTGATAGGATGACATGTACTAGATATGTCAGTCAGGATACAATCATGCTAGATATTTTATAAATTAGTAGAGTACTTGGATTGGGTTCTATATGACATTTTTATTTTTATTATTGTCTTAATCATGGTTCCATTTCCAAGCCACCCAATCCTCAAAAAAATCCACCACTAAGACCTTGAATCAACTAGGTAACCCCAAAAAACTCTACTAAAGTGGATTCATGTCCTTATTTGCATCTATTCACAATCATCTATTTCCTAATATCCAAACCAAAACCCCAAAAACCCCCAATATCCCCTCAAACCATTACCTCCATTCTCAAAAAATAACAAATTCAGATAACCCTTTCCCAAACCCCTATCTAATCTCTCACAATTTTCCCTCTCCATGGCTCATATAAAATCATTCCAACACCTTGAGTTGTAAGTGATTTAATATCAAGATAGTGTCCAATTGTGTGGTGTTGTATGCCACTTCCCCTTGTGGTTTGTCCAAGATGTTTTGGATTTTCAAGTGAATTCACTGGCCTTGATCTTCTATCTCTTATTCCTATGTTGTAAATAAATTATTATAATTGAAATTCATATCTAATTGCAACACTTTAGGCATGATAGGTATATGATTAGATCTGGAATGATAGGTATGTTTGGTTAGAGGCCCATTTAGAAGATTCATTATTCCTCTATAGTTATCAGCCTTTTTTTCCTTAGGCTCTATTTAACCCTGAATTTAGTTTTTGGTCTGTAGTTTATTTTAGATTGTGGAGGGGTAGTGTAGGGTGTGGAGGTGTTGAGGGGGTGTGCATGGATTGTACTGGGGGTGTGCAGGGGTGTGTAGGGTGTATAGGGGTGGCGGGGGTACAGGGGTGTACAGGAGATGTTGCATGTGTGAAGGGGTGTGGAGGGGGTGTGGAGTGGGTGGAGGGTCTGTGTGTAGGGTGTGTAGGGGGTGTAAGGGTGTGAAGGGGGTGTGTTCAAGGTGTGGAGGGGGTGGTGGGGGTGCAGGGGATGTGGCGTGTGTGCAAGGGGTGTGGAGGGGTGGAGGGGGTGGAGGAGGTGTGTGCAGGGTGTGCAGGGGTTATGATGGGGGTGTGAAGGCGGTGTGTGTAGGGGGTGGAAGGGGTAAATGGGTGTCAAGTGGGTGTGGTGTGTGTACAGGGGGTGTGGAGGTGGTGGAGGGTGTGTACAGGGTGTGCAGGGTGTGTTTTAGAGGTGGGTGTAGGGGGTGTACAGGGTTAAGGAGATAGGGGTGTGTGCAAGGTGTGGAGGGGGTGTGCAGGGTGTGTGCAAGGGATGGATGGAGTGTGTTTAGGGGAAGGAACTGTACAGTGAAAAATCTATTTTTTTTTCTGAAAATGCAGTCTATAGCTTGTAGGTGGAGTGTTGGGTGTGTGCGGGGGGTGCAGGGGGTGTGCAGGGTGCAGGGGGAAGGGGTGCGTACAGGGTGTAGAGGGGGTGTGCAGGGTTTTTGTTAGGGGTGGAGGGAGTGTTTCTAGGGGTAGGAAGTGTGTATTATAGTAACTTGTTTTCTGAAAATGTAAGCTATAGACTGTAGGCGGTGTTCAGGATGTCTGTAAAGGGTGGGAAGGGGGTGTTTCAGGTGCAGGGGGGCAGGGGATGTGTGCAGGGTGTGGAGGGATTGTGCAACATGTGGGTAGGGGGTGGAGGGAGTGGATACAGGGGGAAAGAATTGTGCAGTACAGAAACTATTTTTTTCCTAAAAGTTCAGGCTATAGCCACAGTTTGAAACCATGGATATAGAATTAATTTTATATTTATATAGCCAAAGTTTCCAATTGTGTCTATAGGTGTACTTCAACAGTTGAAACAGTAACTATAGGTGTAATTCCATGTTGGAAACCATTGTTATAGACCTATAGACATGGTTCCCAACCATTGCTATAGATGTGGCCCTATTTACATGCCAATAAGAGCCATGCTTGACTAAATTGTGTCTATAACCAATAACCATGGTTTAGGGACCTATAGACACTGTTATAAACTGTTTCTATTGCTCTAATTTCTAGTAGTGAATAACTGTTATTTGATTATATTGGTATTCCCTTTTTCTGGGAAAAAATTAAGATTCAATACCTGATGAGAGTATCTTCAATGATTGAGGCACTAATGGCCAGTTGGAAAAGAATATGCATGTCACATGCAAGAAAAATATGCTTAGTCAACATGATGATAAACTTTCTATTTATTTATTCCTTATCTATTTACAAATAGATTAATAGACTTATTAAAGTCCTTCAATTTAAGATCAAGAACTTCATTTGGATGGGGTGTTTCTAAGAAAGAAAGGAGATATCTGTCACATGGAAGGTGATATATCTATTTTATAACTTTATTTCTTTTTTATATGTGTTTTAGTTGAATATTAATTTATTGAATATGATATTCATGCATGATTTCATTATTTTATATGTCCTTATGGAACGACATATACTTGGACTACTATGAAAGAAATCATGAAACTTAAAAAAAGATGTCACGATGCAACACCATAAAATAAAGATTAATCTAAGATTTAAAAGGAGTTAAATGGATTAGGTTCTAAAATAGAAGAATAGTTTCCACAATGTTGGATGATTATATGATGTTGCAAAGGATCAAAACTAAAGAACACTATGTGTATTACTCAAGTATAAAACCTTTGAGATGAAGGATAACCCTTGAATCCATTTACATGATTTGAACCAAGTACACAACATGAATCCCATTTACACATCTTGAAAGTCTTGAATAAGAAACCTGATGAAGATACACATTGTGAACATCATACATGATGTGAAAAGTTCGAATTGTGAATCCCTATGAATATAAAAGTTGTGAAATCTATCTGATTGGAGATCTTTGGATAACTTTACAGATCTGAAGTACATGATGTGAATCTTAGTTACACATCATGAATGTCACAGTGCATAATGCACTTAAAATCAAATTCATGACATGAATTATTTGCACATCATGAACCGCTTGGGCCTATTCATATAAGATCACCCAACATGAACAATGGGAGTTGGAAAACGTTGAACCCTTTAATCTGTCTTCTTCATTTCTTTTTCAATTTCTATAAAAATTGGTTTTATTTTTTTTTATTTTTTTTATCATTATTTGTTTACTGCATACCAATTCCAAGACTCATTCTTTGCCCATTATTATTCCAAAACATGAGTCCAATTTTGTTTTTTTTTGAAACTTCAATTTTCACTATGATATTCATTAATCCTTCATTCGAGTAAGTATTTAATTTATTTTATATGATTTAAATTTGGGATTGATTTGATTAAAATAGTTCATTCACTATGTCGAGCATGTTTCCCATTTCCATTCTTTTATTTAATATCGTCATGCACCACTAATCCTCTTAGGGTTATGGGTTAAGAGTAAGGTTTATTTGAACCTAATAAATATATAAATCAAAACTTGGTAACCCTATAGATACTAATTCTGTTAAAAACAATTTTTAATCCCATTATTTTTCATCTTCCCTACCCGCCATAGATGCAATTGGAGGACCCTAATATAATTGCAGTTGAGAGAGATATGGCTAATATCTTGTGATACTTTCTGTCTAAAAGCTAAAATTACTACATCTTGGTTTTTAAATATCTTTGGAGCAAATAATATTTTCATCTTAAGTTTATCCAATTGGTTGGACCAAAACCAATTGGTGGAATTTTCTTTACTTCCCATCCTAAGCCAAAGGTCTATCCAAAGATGGATTTAGGAATATCTTTTTCTTAAACCCTAAAATTTAACCTTATACATTTTCTCTTTATTGATTAAAACACATTTCATTTAATTAGTTAAATAAAATCAATACCAAATTGGAGTGACATAACCTTCGCTCAAAAGTCTTCTCCAACTTTACCAGCCCTCTATGGGATAAACCCTTTAATTCTATTTTAATATGACTTTTTATTTAACCTAGTTTGGGAACATATAAATTTCTAATTTGATTCTTTCGAATGATTTAAAGAAGTCATCCATATGCATAAAATTTTAGTGACATTTCTGGGAAACATAGAAGTATTCTAGTCAACTTGAGACCAATTTCTGAGGTCAAAGTCTTTTTTTATCCCATTTCTATTTATGGATTTTATTTTAGGTATTTTTTTATCTTTTTTTTTATTTGTTAAATTGGACTTTTTTGTAGTATCTGGTGGTGTGTAGGACGATTTTTCTAATGGGACAATATTATACTACACCACTAGAGTACAATACATTCCAAGAGTATCTGATCACATGGGAAGGAATGAATTTATAACAGTTGTTACATCAAGAAATGAGTTCAGATGATTTGTATCCTTTTGAATATGAATAATTATAAAATCATCAGATATGTGACACCTAATATCAACCATATGGAGGAGACCCTAATTTTCAAGACTACCACATTGGATCATGGGCTGATTAGTTCAACCATAAAGACACCTACTTCCAAAACCTTCAAGAGGATCACTCAGAAGACAAACTAACTAGGATACTGATGAAGTACACTAAAGTTATGGAAAAATGATAGATTATAATGAGGAAGATCTCGGTGACTAGGGAGAATTGAAAAATTACCTATCTCAAATAATTTTAAATTTAAATTATGTTATTACTATCACAACAATTGTTTCTTAAATATGTATATGTTGGTTCAAAGAAGAAGATGATGTTGAAGTGTAGGAAGTCCAAGTAGTTGACACAATTCTACCTCAAGAGAAGTACATTCAAGAATACCCATACATCCATAAATCTCATGAGAAAAACAGAGAAAAAATACTTATAGGATTACTCACAAAGTAAATTCTAGAGTTGGATAAAAGTATGGATGATCATGAGGCCCAACTCAAAGAACAAGGAGAATTGACTACTCACCTTGCTCATGTTATTTAAAATTTAATTACCTTAGGAATAATCTACCCCTAATTTCTAATGAAGAAATGGGAATGGTTATAAGATAAATAATATCAATAAGTGGATGATAAATTTAAAGATATTAAAGAAACATACAAGAAAAAATAAGATGAGGATTTCAAGTAAGAGGATTAGGAGGTCCAATTGGTACAATCCTTAAAAAAATGAAGAGGAAAATGTAATGGAACAAGACAATAAACAGACATGCTCCAAACTCACTAATATTTTGGAGACAGAAGAAGCTTGGGAAACCCTGCTAAACATATCATAAGATAAAGATCATAACATGTATAATATTATTAATGAAATAAAATAGAGAAATAATTAGACAAATATTGAGACAAAATCCATATTTGAAGAAGTTAAGAAATAAGAAACTCTAACAATTGAAGTTTAAGATTAAGAAGTTATGGCGGAACAAGAGAACTACAAACTCTGGTCATATTTTGAATTATCTATATTTTTATTAAATTTATGCTCAATGTGATTCCCACAATGAGTACCAGTTATGAAGGAATAATGGAGGAGAAATTGAGTAACAACCCCAGATTCACAACAAAGTAAGAATTTTTTAAATTCATGATAGTTAGTTTTATGTCATGTTACAGTTAGATAAAGGAGTTAAACGGTTTAGTTATTGAACTTAAAGTAGTGCTATTAGGAGTAAACCTTAATTTTAAAATTTCTTTATAGGACATAGATTTTTTATTAGTTTAATAACTCCTCTTATGGTTAATCTCATTATCTTTTTGAGAAAAATACTTTAAATTATTAAAAGGGCCTATGCATTCACTGTTTAATTTTATTTTTCAGGACCATTGAATCAAGATGTAGGAAGTAAATGAATTGATACATACATGACCAATTCATATGATGTGTCAAATTCAAACTATGAGATCATAGTTCATATCATGAACATGGGTCAGAAAGAACCTAAGAAACCCATTTGAAAGGGTCAACAGAATGAGATTACTCTTTATTTGATTATATTTTTTCACCCATATTTCATCTTCTACAAGATTAAAAGAAATATAAGAAAAAATGAATTGAATTAGATTCACCTAAAAAATGCTTGAAATTCTTGTCTTGTACTCACTGATCTATGAGACATCATCACTTAAGGGAACTGTGTTGACATGTCAGAAGATTTGAAATATAATGCTCGTAAATGGAAAATATATAAATGGAAACTTTAAGATTTACTTTATTACATCAATTTTTAATTTCATGAAAATGATTCTTGATATGATCACTTTTCTAGATATTTATTCCAAGAAAATTTATTTGATTAAACTAATTTTTTATGTTTGTTCCGTGACCTGATATTCCATTTTTATGTTCCCAATATTGAGAGGGTTATAGACCAAATATTTCCTATTTTTCTAAGAATATTTCTTTAGTGAAACTTGTGTCATGTAAACCTAAAATAAACTCCATTGATATCTTTCCAAAGCTATGACTGGACCAATTAACTTTTGAAATGATTGAGGCATTTTATTGACAATACCGTTTTTCTTAAGACCCATGGATAAATTTATCCTACTTATCCCATAGAATATATGGATGACCATATTAGGATTGAACCACATTATAATCCATTATTTTCATTTCATACCCTTCTCTTTGTATATTTAATGATATTCAGTTGAATGGGTGTGGGGGAGGGGTTATAAATGGTAGAGATGGGATTTCCTCTCTTGAGAGGATACTAAAGGGTGTTTCTTATGGTCTTTTTGGGGAAGTTTGATATTTACAAACATTGTAATTCTTTATTTATCCCACTTTTTGTAAAAAAAAGAAAAAACTGTATAAGTAAAAATGGATTGTGAATTTGGATAATAAAAAATATAGATTACTAGAAATGAGGATTTTTATCATACATGGTTAGGTGGTGTATGTGAGGATCATTCAAATCATATATTTTGAAAGAAAAAAAGACTTGGGTTGTTTCTTGTTTGGGTCAAAGATCACCACTTTCAGACCAATATTCTCATAATAATATGTGGCAAGGTGGTGGATGTGAGACGTATCCCGGGTATAGCTTTCAAAAAATTGAAAAGAAAAAAACAATAGAGGAATTTATTTATTCTCATTACATTTCCCAAGAGCCTCTAATTTATGCTTTGGGGGTGTGTTATATGACATTATTATGGTTAGGGGTATTTCATTAATCTTTTATTTTGAATTTCATGTTTTGTATAATAGATTTTAGCCTCCTCCTTGAGACTTACTTGATTTTAAACATTTATACCCACCAACACTCATACTTAGAGACATTTGATCCTAATTAAAAATCCCTCATTATTTTTTGTGATATTTTTCTTTACAGGGTCGATAGAGTATGTTCAATGCAAGTACAATGTTAAAATCATTAACTTGAGTTATGAGAATATCTTCATTAAATTGTTACCTTGAGTGATGAGAGGAAAAATTCATGGGGAGGTAATTCATAAAAGGATTGGGTGGTGATGAAATAATGAAATCTGTTTGTGAAAATGGGAAACGTATTGAATTTTAAGTTATAAATGAATCATGATTTGTGAATTATTTATTGGGTATGTTTTTTTCTTTTTATAGTCTTTAGTAATTATTTTTTTATGTTCATAATAATTTGAAAATTATCTTGTTGATCTATGGACCCTATGTGTTTCAATGATGACATTTTTCTTAAGTATTAGAAAATATTTGAATGTGTGGGTATTTTAGGGTTTTTTCATTTATGGGTTTTAAAACAAATTATTGAAAAGGGATACAGTATGAAAAAAAATTAAAAATGGGTCTCCAGATGCGTGAACCTCATTCACACATCTTCGACACAGAGAGATGTGTGAAAGGGGTTCAGGCATCCTTCATCCCATCTTCCAAGGATGCGTGAACCTCGTCCATGCGTCTCTCCAAGCTTAAGATGCATCAACGGGGTTCACGCATCCTTTGAAGATAGGATTAAGGATGTGTGAACCCTGTTCATGCATTCGGATGAAAAAATATATAAAATGGGGTCCCCCCCCCAAATTTATTCTTCTCCTCTGGTTTTTGCTGTGAATCCCTACATAATTTCTTTCTCAACAAATGTTTTCTGCTTTTAAGAAGGTAAAATTTCTATTTAAATTTTTAGTTGTTTAATTGTGTTTATTTATATCATTTGTATGATTTATTTATTTGATTTGTGATATGTGGAAACTAGTATTTTTGTGTGTTTTTTATTTATTTAATATGTATTGATGTGTAAATTAGTGTCTTTTGTGTGATTTAATTTATGAATGGTGTGTTTTTCGTATGAATTTGTATTTAATGTTTAGGAAAACTAATTATTTCATGTCTAAAATGTTGTATGAATTCATATTAAATGTTTATGAAAATTAATTATGTTATAAAAAATGTTATTTTGAAAGTAATATTAATTTAAATTATAATATTTTATACACTAGTAATATAATTTGTGAATAATATATTAGTTATATGTATCATATTTGAAATTATTAAAAAAAATATAGAAAATTTTTTGGTTAATTGTATAAAAACAGTTTTTTATAAATAAAAATTTTAAATTATATTAGTTAAAATTAAATTTATTAAATATAAAATATATATAGATATTTAATATATATTTCATCTTGTAATATATATAATAAGTATACCCAAAAACATGGTAAGTTGTGTGATGACTGATCATGAGATGACCGACCGATGCATAATTGAAATTTCATGTCTTATTTCGTGAATGTGTTTATTTAATTTGTAATAATTGCATTTATTTTTCTGTATTGATGACATGTGAGTCATCTCTGACTAAGTATGTAAGGACCTGTGTGTTCGCTTAAAAAAGTTATGTATTTCATACCCCTATACCCCCTCACATGCATGTGATTAAATTTGTAATTAAAAGGAAATCAACAAGAGTCATCCCTAAAGAGGCATCCCTGGAGAGGTGTCCATGAAGATTCATTTTAGAACAAGCGTTCAACATGAGGTGTTGTTGTTTGAAAGGAGACTGACCATTGTTGAAATATTTGATAAAAGATACTTCCTGATTCTACCCATAGGTTTTGGTTAGTTTATCAATTAACGATAAACTAATCATAAGTATCAAGATCAAGTCATGATTATTCATTCATAAGTAATTAAAATATATAATGTTATATTAAATAATGTAAAATATTGATGTAGTGCATAATATTTTATTAATTATTTTTTTATATGTAATAATGTCTGTGAAAATATATTACAACGGTGAGACCATTTATACGGTGCATGGATTTAGCTATAGTGTGCCACCTGTGAGAGTGGTAAATCTTCATGGTTGTATGACATTGGATTCAGTTCGCAATAAGATTTATAATAGTTTAAAATTGAGGGTCGATTAATCCATTTATTCAATCACATATTGACATCTACAGCATCCTGAACGTTTCTAGCACACTGAGTAACCTTTGGTCGATGATGATGATTAGATGGATGCATCTTCCTTATTTAGACAGTAGTGTGCTAATGGTTTGATGGAGTTGTATGTGGTGATTTATGATATAGATGTGGTGCAACTGAATACTATAGAACCATGTTTTATGCGCTCTATAGAATTTGGTCCTTCACATTAGTCTTTTTCATTGCCTCCTTCTTATATGACTCCAGTAATAGAAGAGAATTATGAAGAACAATATCCAAATTTAGAAGGAAATGTATATGAAATACCTTTGTGTGCTAATATAGTGAATGAAATTTTATCTGAGGAAGAATAATTTGGGGAACCATCAGGAGATGATATGGGTAAGAGTGATGTGTGGAATGAACCTTCTGAGGTTCCTTTGAGATATGTGGGTGAGGTTGATGTAGTCAATGAACCTTCTGAGGTTCCTTTGAGGGATAGACATCCACGACATCCACCGGTTAGTGGTAATCATCCTTCAGTATTGAGTTCCTTAGTTAAAGTAATGTCTTGTGAACAACATTTTGATTGGGATGTCATTACACCGGCTTCTGAATTCCCTAGCATTATAGGGAGTAAGTCTAAATCAACTGATAATTCCATCTATGTCGGGCAGGAGTTTGAAAGTAAATTGGCCATGAACAATGTGATAAAGCAATACCACATTGAGCAAAATTTTACATTTGTGGTTGATGAGTCAAAGAAGACAAAATATATCATTCGTTGTGAAAAATATGGTCTAGAATGTAAATTTAGATTAAGGGAAATATTTGATAAATTTTTTCATCTTGGAGGATAACCAAATTAGAAGGACCACACCCTTGTGTACATCCAAGCTTTTAGTAGGATCACTCTTCTCTTGATTTAAATTTTATATCAAATGTTATTTGTGAGATGATACAAACATGTCAGGATTTTCTCGTTTCCCTTGTTCATGAAAAAATTCAATAGTTGTATAACTATATGATATCATTTACCAAAGCATGGAATGAAAAACATAAGGCAATTGTAAAAGCATATGGTGATTGGGATGAATCTTATGCTATGTTGTCACAACTTATGGAATTGTTGTCTCTCAATAATCGGATTGTTTATCAGTTGGACACTATTGTGTATGTATCCCCCAATCACCGAGTTGATCGAACAAAGGTGAAGTTCAATAGGGTTTTTTGGGTATTTAGGCCATGCATTGTTTCCTTTCCCTGTTGTAAACAATTTATTCAAGTAGATGGAACTTTCTTGTATTTCAAGTATACAGATGTTATACTCATTGCTGCCACATCGGATGGTAATCATGCTCCTCTACCTCTTTCTTTTTCTATTGTTGAAAAAGAGAATTTTGAATGTTGGAGCTGGTTTTTGGCATGTGTATGTGTTCATGTCACACAAAACCATGGTGTGTGTCTGATATCTAATTGCCATCGAGAAATTATAGTTTTCATGGTTAGTGACGGGGTTTCATGGACTCAGCCAAATGATTATCATCATTATTGCATTAGATATATTGCAAGTAATGTGAATAAGCATTTCATAGATGATGCCATAAAGAAGGTGATCCTCAAGTAGGGTATGTTTTTCTAAACATATTTATTTAAAACAAAATTTATTCTCCATTTCAATACATTATTCTCTTATGGTTTCAGCATATGAGCCCCAATAAGAAAGGTTTGATCGACGCCTTGAAGATATTTAAAATACTAATAAAGATGTGTATGAATATATACTGCAGGTTTCAAAGGAAAAATGGTCATTAGCATATGATGGTGGTAGAAGATATGTCCATATGACCCCTAATATAGTGGAGTGCATAAATGGGCTCATCAAGGGTGTGCACAAACTTCTGGTCACATGGTTAGTGAAAGAGACATTTTATAGATGTGTTCCCTACTTTGTAGTGATGTTGGATAATAGATATTGTGATTGCGGAAACTTTTAGGCATTTAGATATCCATGTGCACATGTTATCGCATCTTGTGCTTCAGTAAATATATCATGGGAGCCATATGTTGACCTAGTGTATCACATGAGCACTTTGGTTAACTGTTATAGTGCAGCTTGGATTCCTGTTGGTGACTTTCATTCTATCTCATTGCTTGTTGATCAGCCGACCATCATCCTTGATATTTCTAGGTTTCATTATTTGGTTTTGTTTTCATTAATTATTTTTTCAATGTCTATCGTTTTTTAAATTATTGGATCCATGCTACTAGGTTATGGCCCCAAGGAATACCAAAATCAAGTCAAATCAGAAATGAAATGGATTCGCCTCATCAATGAGGAGGGAGAATACGATGCAGTATTTGTCATGCAGAAGACATACTCATAAGAGATGTCCCCAAGTGGTAGCAGAGAGCTCCACATCTTGTCATCCATGATCATTTTTGTGTATTATATCATGAATATGTATATTTTGTTTGTATGTGGAAGTTTCAGTATTGAAGCCTTTTATTTCTGACTTGCTCCATTTCTAACATGTTTCCATTTGGGTTTGTCTAATTTTTTGATTCTCTAATAAAGAATTTTTTTATACTCAAACTATTCAAAAAAACAACATAGAACTAAAATGAATATATCATGCTTCCACATGTAACAAAAACAGTAATACACACACAACAAATGAATTATAAATTGAAAATATTAACACAATCATTTTTCATTTTATTGTTCTAAATTTATTTAAATAAAAGTTTCAAATTTTTATTGAACCGCTCATACCACATGCACCAATGCATACTACCTTGAGATTATTTAAGTAAAATGTCATATCACTAATATAACCCATATTATTATCATCCCTATATATTCAAGTATCTTATGGCCCACACAAAAGAAATAGCTCATGGAAGCCACATGTAATGCTTAGAACACCTCTATAAGTTTTAATTAATTTTTTCGTCATAAATAATAAATCTCAAAATTAGGTAATAGGGTCCTTTATTTATTGAGGGGATTGGCCAAGTAATAAAAACACTAATACACACACACAAAAATCAAGTATAAATCGAAAATATTGACATAATCATTTTTCATTTGATTGTTCTAAATTTATTTAAATAATAGTTGAAATTTTTTATTGAATTCACCATAATAAAGTAATGATGATATCATTTATGTAGATGATAGATTTTCCATTTATCACATCTTAGGAAACTCATGTATCATGACTGCTTTTAGAGGTGCATCCAGTGCCTCCGTTGAGTGTACGCAGATCTCACCATTTCCATCATACCACACCACCTCTTGTTATCATCCCACATCTTCACCATATTGGATTCTATTGTGTTGTGATGTGCAACTTCACCTTTCTCAATCATCAACTCATTATTTCACTTGTATAGAGATGGACGCTAGAGTCACATTCCATTTTAGAGAGGGGGAGATGACTATTACCCTGTAGGATGTGGCCATTATATTGGGCCTCCCCATCGATGGTGCGACTCTAACTAGCTGAGTTGGAGCAGATTTTCCAGAGCTTGTTCATAGACTACTGGGCATAGAGGTACCGAATGATTTCAGGAACATTGTTGGTGGTAGATTAAGCATGCCTTGGTTAGACTAGCACTTCACACAGTTAGCAGAGGGGGCTGATGAGATCACAGTGCTGCGATTTTCACGTGCATATATTTTGAGGTTGATCGGTGGCACAATTTTTGTTGATCACTCCACTACTTTTGTACATTTGATGTATTTATCTTTTTTGGAGGATTTGGATGAGTCATGCCAATATATGTGGGGGTCTTCTTGTATATAATATACATACAGGGCGCTATGTTGTGCTTGTCGCATCAATAAGATGAAGATCACGGGATGCATGGTTCTTCTATAGATATGGGTATGGGAGCACATCACCCGTTTAGATCAACAAGCTCATGTGCCATTACTAAGAGATATTGTAGTATAGGATCTGTGTAGACGTTGGTATGTTATTACTTCCCGATACTGTCTAAATTCATTGTATAAATTTCTATTGTGAAATGTAAATATAACAATATTATCAACAGGTGGATTCAGGCACATCGACATTCAGATTCCCCCAGACACGACGTCCAGGCCTACAGACTTATGTTAGACAGCATTCAACCACATGATGTAAGTGATTATTATTTATATTGTTAAATATTTATTATTTAATAAACATTTATTCATTTATTAATTGATTATTTATTTCTTCTTTCAGATTTTATAGACGCCATATACAGATGCTATTATCCAGTGTCTTACACAGTACTGTACGGTGATGTTTGCTATCAGCTCTTGTAGGGTTCCATTGATTCATTTTCATATTGTCGAGTGGCATTAAGCCGACAGAGTTATGAGGAAGTTTGGATTCTTTCAGCCTTTGTCTAACCCACCCAGTCAGTTATATTCACTGCATTCCATGATGATGTCAGGGAAGAGAGATTTTTATTAGAGAAGATTCTATGCCAGATATATTGATTTATGGGACAGACGACAGGACTTCCAGTAGCAAGGGGTGGGGAGTGCGTTTTCATTTAGTGGATCATACGGATTACATAGCTTGGTACTACAGATCCTCAGTCAGATTTCTGACATGACACAGACAAGGATTTCATGAGCTGGTATACATAGTTCCTTCCACAATCCAGTATAATTTTTATTCATATTACTTAACAACATAATTTTTTTCGTAGGATGCATGTATCTGTCGTCTACTTCACATGTCTGATCCAGTAGAGCACACTATATTTGACCCAACATATTTTCACACCCTTGTATCAGAGTTGCTTCCTTCGATGGATGAGATTTATGATGGCATTTTCTTTGATCCATCACATGCTGAGGAGGATGCGGAGCCTAGTGAGGTTCATATAGATGTAATAGGGGGTGATGACCCTATTATGGATCTTGTTGTTCCAGATGAAGAGGATGTTCAGATTTATCATTCAAATGATGGTCTTCCACAGGACGAGTTTATTTGTCATGATCGGTCATATGCTCCTCCAGCTTCTCTAGCTCAACCACAGGTAGATACAGACACTGACTGGGTTGACCTGGATTCTTTATTACAGACATCCACAGCACAGCGGCCATCTTTTTTCCATGTTGGTGAGAGTTCCAACCAGCCTCCACTATCATTAGATGTAGGATAGGGTACAGACGATGATACTCTACATCCACCGCCTGTCACACAGAAGGATGTGGAGGTGGTTGCTGAGGATGATGTGATGCGTATGCCAGAGCGCAGACAGAGACAGACATGGTATGAAGGCATCCAGTATACACCTGGTTGGGGGATATAGGATCATCCACACCAGAGGTGTAGATTATGTTGATTTTTGATTTATGAAACATTATGTTTGTGAATTACTATTATCATTTATAGAGTTATTCTTTTTTTAATAAGTGTCTTATTGTCATCAAATTGTCTTCCAAAATTTATAATTTCTATTTAGTATTCATTAATAAATATTAATACTCTGGATTAAAAGATCTATGAACATCAATAAATCTTGAAAAATATTATTGACCTCAATGATTTGAATCCAAAAATCATGGAACATGATTCTTTTTTAAAAAAAAAATTAAATTTCATTAATAATAAATTCAATGAATAATGAATAATTGTGAAGAGTAAATGATTATGATTGAAGAACAAAAAAACCACAATATGAGATGTATGGAATTAGAAGATCATTTGTCCAATTTACATATTCAAACTTTATAAAAGGACACATGTTCTATTGGTAAAAAATCTTCCCTGGAGGATTTTAATATTAAAATACCTCCATCATGTGATAAAATTATGGACAATATGAAAAATAATTATTTCATATTCTTCTAAAATACGAAACAATCACTAAGAGGGTTAAGAATGTGTTATCATATCTAAAAATAAGTATTTTTGAAGATCATACATGGTGAAGTTATATAAGATTTCAAAAATGATTTTTATGAGTGTTTCTCTTTAGGGGGGGTGTAAATGAAGAAATATTAAATTACTACAAGAATTAATATATCAATTAGAATCAAATCAAATTACTGTAGAACATTCTAGAAGATCATGTTATTAAAAGATAAATGTTTTTCTAAATCACTCTTCCTTTGTTAACAAAAAAATACCGAATAGAAAGGGGTTGTAATTGAATTAATAGAATACATAACAAATTTTTGCTTCTCAAAAAATGATGAATTTTTTTAACCTTTCTGTAAGATGTGTGAACGGGGTTCACGTATCCTTTAGAAACTTCATAAAGGATGTGTGAACCCCATTCACGCATTTACCATCACTAGGATGTATGAACGGGGTTCACGTATCCTTTATTGAATCTGTGTAGGATGCATGAACCTCATTCATGCATCTCTCTACGCAGAGGATATGTGGATGGGGTTCACGCATCTAGAGACCCATTTTTTTAAAACAATCAAACCCTATCCCATTTCCATAAAAAAAATTAAAACCCATAAATAAATAAAAACCTGGTATTTGATATATATATATATTTATTTATTTACTTCCATGTGTATTTATTTTAATTTTATTTGAATATTAATTGATTAAATATGAGATACATTCCAGATTTCATTATTTTCTATGTTCTTATAGCAGTACATATATTTGGAACACTATGAAGGAAATCACGAAACTTCAAGAAGAATTCGTGGCACGACACCAAAAATGAAGATTAATAAAAGATCAAAAATGAGTCAAATAGATAATTTATTTCAATGGAATAACACTTTACATGATGTTTGATGATCCCATGATGTTTTTAAGTCTCTAAACTGAATAAAACAGTGTGTATTACTTGAGAACAGAACCTGTTTTCCAAAGGCCAGCCCATGAATCCAATTAAATGATGTGAACCAAGTACATGATGTGAATCCCATTTACACATTATGAAAGACCCAAATATAAAACTCAATGAAGATATAAAATGTGAACATTATACAAGATGTAAAAAAATTAACTGTGAATCCCACCAAAGATACAATCTGTGAAATCCATGAGATCCAAGATATTTAGATAAATTTTTGGATATTAAGTACACAATGTGAATCCTAGTTATAAATTGTGAATGTAACAATGCATAATTAACTTAAAAACAAGTTCATGAACTGAATCATTCACACTTCGTGAACTATTGGGTCCCACTGGGTTCCCACATCAAATAGGTGTTCAATATACTCCTATCAACAGAGAGTCCATGACAGTAAGATTCATGATATCTTAGTTGATAATCCTTGATCATGAATGTCTATAATTATACATTTCCTTTATTAATAATTCATTTTTCATTGTACATGTATTTTCTATGTTGATATTATCCATGTATTCTCATTAAAATTATGTTTTTGATTGAATGGGATGTGTTTTGGTTATCCACTCTTCCATGTTGATTATGACTTATTTACTCAAGATCGCTTATGATGTATGAACCCTTTTTTAACATATGAGCTCACCTATTATTTTTTTCCTTTCTAAAAGATATTAATAATGGTATTATGAATGATATCAAGGATGGAAAAATGAATCTTATACTATGTTTTTATATCTGTGATGTTATATGGTAATCATGTATGTATCTAGTTTTCTTGGAATACTAAACCAATCGATCATGCCTGGTACGATCCTATGTATCTTGTACCAATGTAATAAATTAAACATTGGATCTAGGTTGATAAAGTAAGTTTGTTATATAAATAATGTATTGAGGATGATTCTCAGAATCCTGATAAGTTACTGAATGAGAATCATCCCAAAAGTCACCATGTCAAACTGTCAGATCGCAAGCATCCTAGGCATCCTAATCAATAACCAGAAAAAAAACATTAGGCTTGATTGGCCATATCCTAGGGATAACCTAATCATCATATTATAATAATAAAAATAATAAAAATTTATCTCAATAATTAGAAACTATAAGGAAAGATCCAAGACATGCTAGGAATGTTAGGAACCCATGGGGGCTAGGGAATCCCATATAGACCTGAGGTCAAACCCCAATGACCTAGACATTCTTTACATGGATCAACAGCCAGATACTATGAGACACTTGGAATCCCTAGAGGTGTCATCATCTAAGCCTTCTCACGAAATTTTCATATAAATCCCAAGGCCAAATCATTAGAAGAACCTATGGGTATACCTACCATACCATCATTATCACATCACGTTAGGCCAATAAGTTGAGTTTTATTAAGTGTATCTAGGAATCAGTCATTTCACCCAAATTTACAGGTGAAACATATTAAATTTTAGGGGATGGTCAAACACCAAGACCACTATCATCATCACTGCCCCTTCGGCAATACAAGTTTGATAAGGGTTTTAAGGTGACACCCATTACCATATCTACCCAATCCATACATACTCGATTAGGTCAATCATTCATTCGGGAGCCTTCTAGGGTATCTTAGGTCATGGTACTATATAGGGGCCCTCACATGGGTCCTTATTAATGACCTAAAGTTTTTAAATGGAAATTCCATTCTTATATTTATGTCATAAAATCACATGAAAACACAACATAATGAACTATTAAGTGTTAAGTGACCTTTAAACCTAAGTTTGTCACTTCTTTGTTTGAAATTTTAAAATATGACATACACGGTTGTGTTCAGGATGATTTTTGGGGTCCAATAAGGAAAAAATAATTTTTGGTGAATAAGAACCTACCCTTATGAATAGTAACCTACCCTTATGAATAGTAGTATGACCCTTATGAATAGTAAATCATCCAAAATAATAGTAACCTTACCCATGAATAATTAAATAAAATTTAGGCATCTTATAAGTAATGGTATTTTTGTAAGCCATAAATAATTAATTTTAATTAATTAATTAATTTAAATGAAAATTTATATTCTTTAAAAGTGTTCATAAATTAAAAAATCTATGTATTCTTGATATAAGATAATTTTATAGACCTCAAGTAATTTTTGAAAGCATTATAAAATCAGTTTTAATTTTCAAGTAAATTTTGTTTTAATTAAATATTAAATTAATCATATTTAGAAAAATATTTTTAAAAAATTGACTTCATTTTTGGATTTTACACATTGAAAAATGGTAGGGGTGAAATTTTGGGATTTTTCTGAAATACTTGAATTTTTTATGAATAGTTAAATACCATAATTTACAAAAACAAATAAGCTAAATAAGAAAATTATAGAGTCATGTGTTATGTTTTGATGATGTAAGCCCACTTGGTTCGGTATCACATGATAAAATTACTATTCTTGGTCAAGGAAGACTCACTATTCCTTTTCTTATGGGGAAATAATAAACTAATGAATCTTATATTGAGAAAACCCATCTCCCCGCCACAATAAATAACACCCTTCACACCCACATTTCCTCACACCTCTCAAGCTTCAATCCTTATCTAAACTCTACCCAAGAATCTTCCTTATCCCCACCCCTACGTCCAAAAGCTTCTTGTCTCATCAAAAGACCAATCTTAGGCACCTTAAGGAGGATCTCAAGAGGAGGATTCAAGAGGTAATTTCTCTCCTTCTTTTCCTTTAAATTCTTTTCAATTTCAAGTTATTTTGTTATTCTCTACCCACATATATCTGACCAAATGGTATGGTAAATCTAGTATAATAAATATAATGGAATTTTATTATACTAATGAGATATTATACCATCCAACCCCCTTCTATTCTTCCTTTTACTTTATAAAAGAAAATGTTGTTTGTGAGGTGTTAATCTATCACCTTCAAGAACGACATGTTTTATTTTTTCAATTCTACCTTCAGATCTGGTCATGAAACCATTTTATGGTTGAACCAGAATATGTTATATGTATTAAGTCCTATTTAAATTTTTGTATCTAATTTATTTACATATTAATAAATGATTAATCAAAACAAGTTCATTGTTGTCGAAAAACCATCCAAATTAACTCAAACAATCATCATTTCATTCTGATCTAACGATTCATCCACATGGTATACAATATTACTCATTATAAGACCATTTTAAATTATGGAATATTATTAATAACATGTAATATATGTTCTGGATATTTCTCCATGTTCTACACGAACTTCAGTTCATGAATACATGTGAAACGCTTAAGAAAACCATAAAAACTAACATTCCCGAACAATGTTTTTAAACCCTATAACACATCAAAAGGCCCATAAAATAAAATAATGAAATCAAAATTAACTCTATTCATGTATAAATTTTTTTGGAATTTCTAATTAACGAATATAATGTCATCATATAGGACATTAAAGTGAAGAAAGCGTTAGATATAAGGTAAGGGGAAATTCTCGAACACAACTTTCATCCTTCAGGTTCTCCCACTTTCATTCCTTTTTTATATGGTTACTCCTTAAAAATATTTTTTTCATCATTATATTTCCTTTTATGTGATATAAATGTTTTTCACTGGTATTTATGTCAAACCAAATGTTTTCCAAAAGACCTCTTCATTTAAGAATACACATTTTACTTCTCATTCAAGATTGACAGTTCTTGTAAAATGTAGGTTATTCCCTCTTTCTTTTCGGAACACAATGTTTATGAATGCATTATTATGAGATGAAAACCATTCCTTTTCATGGTTTAGTAATGTTCATTTTTTTATATGTTCATTTTGGCATGCATGATAAATGATAATGTTGTGATGTGACGGGTGTGCCCGAAATTATATAGTGTAATATGAATGTTTCAATGTGACGAGTGCACCTGGAATTATACAGTGCTCCAATGCATTGGGTAAAGTGATGAACCTCATGAGTAAATGTAAAATGATGTGTGACCAATATTCTATATTTTTTCACAATTATTTGTGGTATTTAACCACTAAGACGTGATTTTTCATTTTTATGCATTTCCAAATTTCAAGTCTTATATTTATGATCCCTCTCATGTTCATGATCCTTTGCCTATGTCATGATTATGCTGACCCCAGGATATATTGTTCTTATCTGTCTCCCTACTGGGCTTCTAGATCACCCCTTTTTATTTATATCCTCATGTGACTACATGTACTAAGGAGAGCTCAAGTTCTAGTAAGAATCTAGAGAAGAAGAAATTCAATAAATTTTTATGCTTGATGTTGTAATTGTTATGTATGGTCCTAGTTTTCCCAATACACTAAACTGTTGGATCCTATATGTGTAATACTATTATTTTGTTTATCTTTAAAATGATTTAATAGTAATTTAAGAAAAGGCCAGTTCTCTATAGTTGGTATCAGAGGTAAGGTTTAGTTAATTTGGGAATTAGGATTAGTGAACCCTAGAGAAAACCTCTATCATGGGACTTAGTACAAATATGCACACAATAATCTTTACATAGGGATCCCATAAGTTATGATTTTAGTTCAAATTGTTCAAATGAAAAAGTTATTCATGACTTGTTCACTTCTGTTTTGTTCTAACCTTTTCTATTTTAGAAAATGGTGGGAACCAGGAGAAACCAGGCCAACAAATCGTGCAAGGACCAATGCAACGATTGCCCGAACGACATCCCCAATGATTTGGGAGGTGGAGTTCAAAACATGATGGCGATTCTTACCCAATTATCTTAGGTTATGAATAATATCCATAATAATGGGGAATTCCCTCCTTCACCAAAGAGAGAGAAACTGGCTATCAAATGTTTTATGTGGAAATGACCACCGACATTTAGTGGATCTTCTGATCCACTAGTTACAGAACAGTGGGTCAACTACATGGAGAAGACCTTTTCTGTTCTTCACTATTCTGATATGGAGAAAGTGACATTAGTCATTTATTTTCTATATAGAGAGGCTGATCAATGGTGGGATTTGATTAATAACACCAAGCCAAGGGAGGAAATTGAAGAGATGGAATTGGAAGACTTTAAGATAATGCTTCTTAACAGGTATTTCCCATGAACTCTTCGCACAAAGATGGAGAAAGAATTCATAGAGCTCAATAAAAAATAAGGAGAATCTGTCATAACCTATGAACTGAATTTCAAAAGGCTTGCAATTTATGCTTCGGGTTTTGTTATCAATAATGATAGAAAAATTGATAGATTGTTTAGAGGATTAAAACCACACCTTTAAAAGGCTCTTGCAATTTGAGACTTTGGGAGTTATGAAGAAGTAGTTCGATGTGCTCTCAAAGTGAAGATGGAGTTTGGAGAATGGTCCCATGGATATGGTGACAAGAAATGAAATATGGAGTTTCAAGCCGTTGGATCTAATGACAAAGGTTGGAGGAAAACTCAATGACCCACATGCCAAAAATGTGAGAAGTTGAACCATGTGAACTACCTTAAAGGGATGGGGAAATGCTTCAAGTGTGGGAAAGAATGAAACCATGCTCAAGAGTGTCGAAAAGACAAAAAAATGAAGGATAATGTGGTGGAAGAAAGGAGAGAACCACCCATGGTTCAATGCTACAATTGTAGGGAGATGGGGCATTATGCAATCCAGTGCACCAAAACTCGAGTTCTCAAGGGTAATCAGAACTAGTAGCCACCAAATCCAAAGGAACAAGGGAAGGCTTACGCCATCACTACTATGAAAGTGGATCAATATAATGAAGTTGTACAAGGTATAATTCCTATTCACTCAAGAATGGCAAAAGTATTATTTGATTCTTGTTCTACGCATTCCTTTATATCTTGCAAGTTTTCTAGAACTATAGAATGGAAACCCCAAAACCATGAATTAGAGATATCTGTAAAAACACCAAGTGGTGCAATCATTGCAACCCAAGTGTTTGACTCTTCTCTTATTGGTCTATGTGGGAAGATTCTTCCTGCAAATCTCATAATACTTACCTTGTTGGAATTCAATGTTATAATGGGAATGGATTGACTCTCGTTATATAGAGAACATATCGACTATTGGGAAAAGGAAATATCTTTTCATATTACGAACCATCCCATGCTCCTATACAAATGCAAAGAAGATCATGAATCTCCTTTGAAAAATCTTTCAATGGTGTGGGTGTTGATTCCCTATGAAGAAGCATATCTCACCCAGATGGTTGAGTCAAAGGAAAGTGCCAACCTTGTGGAAATTCAAATTATGAGGGAAAACAATGATTTATTTCCCAAAGAGTTACCCGGAATTCCCCTGGATTGTGAGGTAGAGTTCTCAATATAACTCATACCTAGAGCTACTTCTATCTCAAAGTGTTCCTATAGGATGGATCCTATCGAACTGGAGGAGTTAAAGAAGCAACTGCAAGAGCATCTAGACAAAGGGTTCATACACCCTAGTACATCACCTTAGGGTGCGCCAGTGCACTTTATAAAGAAGAAGGATAGAACAATGCGGTTGTGTATCGATTATTGATAACTCAACAAGATCACCATAAGGAACAAGTATTATCTTCCAAGGATTGATGACTTGTTCGATCAGTTAAGAGGAGATCAATACTTCTCAAAGTTGGATCTTCGTTCTGGATATCATTAGTTAAAGGTGAATAAGGAAGATATTTAGAAGACTACCTTCCGTAAAAGGTATGGGCACTATGAGTTTCTGGTGATTCCCTTCAGACTTACTTTAGACATTACCTCGAAAAATTTGTGGTATTGTTTATTCATGATATTCTCATCTACTCCAAGAGAAGGAAGGAACATGAAGAATATCTAAGACTTGTTTTGGCGACATTGAGAAAGGAGAAGTTGTACGCCAAGTTCAGAAAGTGTGACTTTTGGATGAAGCAAGTCACGTTCTTGGGAAATGTGATCAAAAGTGAGGGAATTTCTGCGGATCCTTCAAAAAAAGGCGATTGAAAAATGTCCCATACCCTCTAGTGTCACCAAAATACGTATTTTTCTTCGATTAGCTAGGTACTACCGACGTTTTGTGAGAAACTTCTCTTGATTGTCAAGCCTGCTAACTAAGTTAACAATTAAAGGGGTAAAGTATGTCTGGATGGAATAATATTAGGGAAGCTTCGAGGAGCTAAAGAGAAGGCTGATCACTACACCTATACTCACACTACCGAAAAGTGGAGAAAATTTTGTGATATACAGTGATGCATCAATGAAATTATTGTGTTGTATACTCATGAAAAATGATAATGTGATAGCCTATGCCTCATGACAGTTGAAGATCCATGAGAAAAACTACCCGACGCATGATCTAGAGTTGATAACCATGATTTTTGCCTTGAAAATCTGGAGACACTACCTTTATGGTGAGAAGTGTGACATATACACTGACCACAAGAGCCTAAAGTATATTTTCACACAAAAGGAGCTCAACATGTATCAAAGGAGATGGTTAGAGCTAATCAAGGATTACGATTGATTTATTCACTACCATCTTGGAAAGGCGAACAGATTGAGAAAGACCCTATCTTCTTTGTTATGCAAAAGATGGATTTAGCAATCATAAGGGAAGGGGATACATCCTACCTTGGACAATTCACATAGCTCAACATTCTTTATCCATCCTGGTAGCACCAATATGTACCGTGATCTTCGATAACACTTCTGGTGGGATAACATGAAGAAGGATATTGTGGAATATATATCAAGGTGCTTGGTATGTCAGCAAGTTAAAGCAGAGTGACAAAAGTACAAAGGGATGATGCATCCATTTCCTATACCCATGTGGAAATGGGAAAATGTTACTGTGGACTTTGTCACGAGTCTCCCGAAGATGTCGAAGGGAAATATTTCAATATGGGTTGTGGTTGATTGACTCACCAAGACTACCCATTTTATCACTATTTGAGAAGATCGCTCGCCTGAAATATTTGAAAAGATATATGTGAAGGAAGTTGTGAGACTGCATGGTGTTCCACTCTCAATTGTCACTGACCATGATCCAAGGTTCACATCTAAATTCTGGAGGATCCATTAACATGCTTTGAGTACTGAATAAAATTTCAGCATGCCCTATCACCCCCAAACCGTTGGCCAATCTGAAATAACTATTCAGACGCTTGAAGATATTCTAAGAGAATTCTCTCTAGAATTCAAAGGTGGATGGGATCAGCATCTCCCATTGGTTGAATTCTCATACAATAATAGCTTCCACTCAAGCATTCATATGGATCCATATGAAGCTCTGTATAGAAAGCGATGTAGAACTCCAACCTGTTGGGATGAAGTTGGAGAAAGAAATCTACTTGGACCCAATCTTGTGCAAGAGATGACAGAGAAGTTTCAAGTCATCCGGAAACACATAAAAGCTGCTCAGAGTTAGAAAAAGAGCTATGCTGACAATCATTGAAGGGACTTGGAGTTTGACATTGGAGAAAAATTCCTCCTTCGAATATCACCATGGAAGAGGGTCATGCGATTTGGGAAGAAATGGAAGCTAAGCCCAAGGTACATTGGCCCCTTTGAAATCCTTGTCCGTATAGAATCCGTTGGCTATAGGCTTGCACTTCCACAAAATATGGCTCAATTTCATGATGTTTTCACGTGTCACTCCTGAGTAAGTACATACTTGATCACTCACATGTACTAAACTCAGAGGTGGTACATATGGAATATGATCTCTCTTATGAGGAGCAGCCAGTATATATTCTAGACCGGAGAGATAAGGTTATACGCAATAAGAAAACCCACCTTGTCAAAGTGTTTGAGGGGAACCATAAGTTTAAAGAAGCTACTTGGGAACTAGAGGAGGTGATGAAGGAGAAGTACCCTTGCCTGTTTGTGTAAAGTGAAATTTCGAGCGTGAAATTTCATAATGGGGGAAGAATGTAACGACCCAAATATTTTCAATGGAAATTACCTTCTTATAATTATGTCATAAAATCACATGAAAACACAACATAATGAACTACTAAGTGCTAAGTGACCTTTAAACATAATTTTTTCACTTCTGTGTTTGGAATTTTGAAAATCTGACATACACAGTTGTGTTCAAGATGATTTTTGGGGTCCAATAAGAAAAAAATAATTTTTGGTGAATTGTAACCTACCCTTATGAATATTAACCGACATTTATGAATATTAGTATGACCCTTATGAATAGTAAATCTTCCAAAATAATAGTAACCTTACCCATGAATAATTAAATAAAAATTTCGGCATCTTATAAGCAATTGTATTTTGGTAAGCCATAAATAATTAATTAATTAATTTAAAAGAAAAATTATTTTTTAAAAAAGTGTTAATAAATTTACAAATCTATGTATTCTTGATTTAAGATAATTTTATAAGACCTCAAGTAATTTTTGAAAGCATTATAAAATCAGTTTTAATTTTAAAAACTGTATTTTTTAAGTAAATTATGATTTTAATTAAATATTAAATTAATAAATTTTAGAAAATTATTTTTGAAAAATGGACATCATTTTTTGGATTATACACGTATAAAAATGTTTGGGGTAAAATTTTGGGATTTTTCTGAAATACTTGAATTTTTTATGAATAGTCAAATACCTTAATTTACAAAACAAATAAGCTAAATAAGATAATTTTAGAGTCATGTGTGATTTTCTACTGATGTAAGACCACTTAGTTCAAGGTCACATGATAAAATTACTATTCTTGGTCAAGTAAGACTCACTATTCTATTTCTTGTGGGGAAATAATGAACTAATGAATCTTATATTGAGAAAACTCCTCTCCCCTCCACTATAAATACCACCCTTCACACCCTCATTTTCTCACACCTCTCAAGCTTCAAGACTTGTCTAAACTCTTCCCAAGAGTATTCCCTAGACCCTCCCCCATGTCCAAAAGCTTCTGGTCTCATCAAAATACCAATATTAATCCCCTTAAGGAGGATCTCAAGAGGAGGATTCAAGAGGTAATTTCTCTCCTTCTTTTCCTTTAAATTCCTTTCAATTTCAAGTTCTTTTCTTATTCACTCCCCAACTATATTTGTCCAAATGGTATGGTAACTCCAGTATCACAAATATACTATAAAGTTATTATACTAATGGGATATTATACTATTCAACCCCCCTTATCCTCTTCCTTTTATTTTATAAAAACAAACGTTGTTCGGGAGGTGTTAATCTATCACCTTCAAGAACAACATGTTTCCTTTTTTCATTTCAACCTTATGTTCTGGTCATGAAACCATTTTTATGGTTGAACCAGAATATGTTATATTTATTAAGTCCTATTTAAAGTTTTGTAACTAACTTATGTACATATTACTAAATAATTAATCCAAACAAGTTCGTTGTGGTCGAAAAAACGTTCAAATTAACTCAAACAATCATCATTTAATTCTTATCTAATGAATCATACACATGGTATACAATTTAATTCATTATAAGACAATTTTAACTTATATAATATCATTAATAACATGGAATGTATGTTCATGATGTTTATCCATGTTCTACAAGAACTTCAATTCATGAATACATGTGAAACGCTCAAGAAAACCATAAAGACAAACATTCCCGAACAATGTTTTTAAACCCTTTAACTCATCAAAAGGCCCATAAAATAACATAATGAAACCAAAATTAACCCTTTAAATGTATAAAAGTATGGATAATTTCTAATTAATGAATATAATGTCATTATACTGGACATTAATGTGAAGGAAGCATCCGGGTATAAGGTAAGGAGAAATTCTCGAACCCAACTTTCATCCTTTGGGTTCTCCCACTTTCACTTATTTTTTAATATGGTTACTCCTTAAAAATATTTTGTTCATAATTTTCTTTCCTTTTCTGGGTTATACATTTTCTTCAATGGTATTTATGTCAAACCAAATGTTTTCCAAGAGACCTCTTCATTTAAGAACACACCTTTTACTTCTCATTCAGGATTGACAGTTCTTGTAACATGTATGTTATTCCCTCTTTCTTTTGGGAACACAATGTTTATGAATGAGTTATTATGAGATGAAATCCATTCCTTTTAATGGGTTAGTTATGTTCATTTTTTTATATGCTCAATATCGCATTCATGATAAATGATAATGTTATGATGTGACGGGTGTGCCCGAAATTATGTAGCGCAATATTAATGTTTCAATGTGACGGGTGTGCCTGGAATTATACAGTGCTCCAATGAATTGGGTAAAGTGATGAATATCATGATTAAATTTGAAATGATGTGTGAACAAGATGCAATATTTTTTCACAAGTATGTGTGCTAGTTAACCACAAAGACATGATGTTTCATTTTTATGCATTGCCACATTTCAAGTTTTATATTTATGCTTCCTCTCATGTTCATGATCCTTTTCCTATGTCATGATTATGCTCACCCCATGAAATATTGTTCTTATCTGTCCCCTTAATGGGCTTCTAGATCACCCCTTTTGATGTATATCCTCAGTTGACTACATTTACTAAGGAGAGGTCATGTTCTAGTAAGAATCTATAGAAGAAGAAATTGAATAAATGTTTATGATCGATGTTGTAATTGTTTTGTATGGTCTTAGTTTTCCCAAGAAACTAAACTGTTGGATCCTCTATGTGTAATACTATTATGTTGTTTATCTTTAAAATTATTTAATAGTAATGTAAGAAATGTCTGGGTCTCTATATCCTTAGTCCCAATCAGGTTTCGGATTCACACCAGATTTTATTATGGAATCACACTCTATTGAATCGTCAAAAAGGATGCATGGCATTACTGGATACATGGGGTCCATTATATGTGATAATATTAATGATATACCATATAATCTATCACAATATTTAAGGTTTCACTCATTCATTTCAGTCACCCAACCCATATATGTTCCATTTTTATAATGAAGAATCACCCCTTAAGGTGTAGGTATCAAAGGATACACGCATGACTCTCCCCACAATCCATGTTCACCTTCCAGTCAAAACCAAGCTTGGATTCAGTTGGATCATCTATGTCACCACATCTGATATAAAACCAATGTCTCCTATACCACAGAAGGACATCTTTGAAATTATCCCAAAACCCTGGGCAACTAGTGCTATAAGCATTTCATCAATCTTATCAGCCCTCAAATCACACTTGGCCACTCATCGATTTACTATTTAAATAGTCAATGCATAAAAATGGAAAATACCTTTCACATACCATTCTATATAGTGGTAATACACTCCCATGCCACTTGATCCATCACCGTACTCATGCTTATATAAGCCATGCATCACAAGACTGGGATGACCCTACTCCACGATACATTAACTCATCAATCTAGGAGCTCCCTTGGAACTCCTCTCCAAAATCATGCACCTTACCTATGACATGGTCTACTCAAGTGATAATATACCTCACATTTTATTCATTTAACTATAGGATCTCATCCTTAGACTGATCTATTTCTACCTCAGCCTCACATTCATTCACCACCTAATATTATTCCAATGCCTAGAGCATTTACCCACACTTACACAGCTCACAACACCAAATCCAAATCACTAGAACAAATAGTTCCTTCCCTATGAATATAAAGCATCATCATGCATACATCACATATGTAACACCCCAATAATTTATGGTATGTCCATTTTTAAATTTATCTTCATCTATAGTTTACATTACACATAACAATAATCTTAAAAAAATGATTAAATATTATTATATTTATCACTTAGATGTTGGAATGGAGGTAATGAATGAAATTATGTAAATTACGAAAATATAGTCTACAAATTTTTATAAATTGAATTATTTTATTACCAATTAATTACAAATTAAAATAAAAATCAATTCAACATAAAATATGTGTTTTTATAAAAAACTATTCTTATGACCATAATTGAATTTTATATTAATAAATTAAATTAATCACTAGTAGTGAAAGATATTAATGAAATTTATATGTTACATATTCAATAAAAAAATTTTAAATTCAACTAACAAGTTTGATGGGTTTAATATAAGAATAAATCCAATTTTATGCAAAAAAAGGAATATTTTTTCTAAAGACAGTTTTACCGCCTATTAATGGCACACTTGTTTTAAAACTAAATTTTAAAACTTTTATAAATTATATTGAACAAAATTTACTTAATTTTTAAAATATTAATTTCAAAATTATTTTAGGGTAAAATTTTGGTATTTTTTTGAAAATATTTATTTTGCAATGAATAGTGAAAAATCCCGATTTTTATAAAACTATCATTTTCATTATATTAATAGTCTATTTATTATTTTTCTAGTAACCTAACCTATGAAAGTGTAAATAAAATTTGGTTATCTTATAAATGAAAATATTATATAATTATATCATGGAATAAGTAAATAAATGTTTTTAAAATTATAAATTAAGTGCTGGTATTTTTGTATAGTGTAAATATTTATTTACAATTTTATAATTAATATAATGATTTAAAAGAAAATAATTTTCCAAAAATAGATACATGAATTAATATTTTTTTGTATTATTACTATAATCTTATTTTATGAGACCTTAATTAATATTTCAAAGTGTCATAAAAGTAGTTCTAATTTTAAATTTTTTATTTTTCAAATAAATAGTGATTTTATTTAAAAAATAAATTTATTATATTTAGAAAATTATTTTCATAAATTGGAATCCATTTTTTAATTCTATAGATCTAAAAAATCTTAGGGATGTTTTTTGATTTTTTTCTATAATAGATGAATTTTTTGTGAATAGTGAAAGACGGTGATTTACGATATATATAAATTATCAGTTAATTACACTATTTCGTGAGTCCTTAATAAATTAATAACAATAATATCAAATTATATTTCTCTATTTACTTTATTTATTCATGGGAATCAAAACTATTCATAGTCGTGATCCAAAATAATAAACAAATGAATTAAATAATCAAAAAACACACCTCTCCTCCACTATAAACACCACCCCTTCTCTTCACACCTCCAAAGCCTTGAATATTGGTTATATTATAGTCATTTAATCTAAAAACATCACACCCATGTTCTGGACTTTCTATTATCACCAAAATTCCATTTCCAAGTCTTTTAAGGAAGTTCTTAAGGTGGCGACACTCTAGAGGTAAAATTGTTTCTCTCTCTTTCAATTTCATTTATTTTCTCATCCTTATCTCACCTACCCTATCAAAGTAACATGCTAAATCCAGTATATTTTATATACTAGAATTTTATTATATTAATATAATATCAATCATCAATTCTATTCTCTTTTCATTTTTATTCTTACAAATGAAAACATCGTCTATGAGGTGTTGATTTACTGCCTTCATGGAAGATGAGTTTTCATTTTTCAATTAATCCTTCAAGGATGGTCATAAAAACATTTTTATTATTATTAAAGACTTTAATATATTAAATAAAACTTAATTAATGTTCTATAACTAGTATATATAAATAATATCAATTAACAATAAAAAACTAGTTCATGATGACCGAAAAACACCAAAATAATCTAAATGTTTATAATTAATGCTTTATCTAATGAATCATCTAAATATCTAGAAAAAATAATATATAATACCATTAAATATCCTATAAGATCCTTAATTACAAATAATTTTAATTCTGGATAACTATTTTTATCTTATATGATCTTTCGTACATGTATACAAGTGAACCAATCATGAAAACAAAGGAAATAAACACTCCTGAACGATGAAATTGAATCTTATAACTCATAATAAAAGACATAAATGAACTTAATAAAATTATAATAAATAAAATAAATGTTTAATGGGTTCTGAATCAAATTATTAATGAATCTGATTTTATTATCAAGGACATTAAGAACAAGGGGAAAACACTTTCAGGAATATAGTAAGTGTTTTCTCATCTCACTTTTATTTCTATGAGATATGCCTTATTCACCACTATTTCTTATCTATGGTGTATGTATACTAACCATTGATGAGTCATATAATGAATATATTTATCTTCATGTAATTAAATGTTTCATTTATTTATCATTAATTTTATGAGGCATACCATTCGACTATTTTCAAAGTGGTAAGGGATTCTCCCCAAACTTCCATTTTTCATTTTGGTTATGCTTTCTCTCTCTTTAACCTAATGTAAATCTAAATTATTTTTATATAATTATTCTAAATTATGTATATCTATTACAAAATCATGTATACAGATAATTTCACCCTTCTTTTATGGGAAATACATGATTTTATAGGGTTCCCTTCTCAATTCTTCCCGATAAGTAAGTGCGATTAAAGGGAACTTCCCAATTTCTTACCCATTTTCAAGTACACTCCATCATATTTTTTAAGCCACCCTTATTTTCATAAAATCACTCATTTTATCATGTAAAAATATCTTTTTTTCAATTATGGTTTTATACAAAAATTATGCCTCAGTATGTTTTAAAGACTCTTTAGTATTTTCCATTACACCGCACTAAAGCGGTTCATTTCTAAAGTTTATTAAATACTATTTTTACATGTTTTCACTTAATTTGGAAATAATTTATGGCTCAAATATGATTTCATTGTCCCTAACTTTTTTTATATAGACATGTCATAATCTGATTTTATGAAAATTAAAAATTATTTTTCAAAAATAACTCTTCCTTCCAAAGTAAAAAAAACGGTATTTCTCTTTTGAATTTTTTTTCTAGAAAAGGGAATACCCAAGAGTGGAATTCTAGAAACCTCCGCACCTAGGAACCCTCCTCCCCACGAAGATTTAATCTAGAGAATCCCCATCCATGAAGGATCTGTAACCAACAGAGATGGCATAGCATGCTATGGGGTAACAGTCTGATTAGTGATGGTTTGACACAGCAATCTCTCAGCTTGGTGGTCTAAGCCCTTCTACCCTCCTAGTGAGACACTGGGTGACCCAGTAAAGAGAGTGGAGTATTGGAGGCATAAATTCCCCCAAGAGTGGGATCCCAAGAATCAAATAATGTACCTCACTAAACACCATTGTTATGTCCCTCAACCATGCACCACTACACCATCACCGAAACAGCAAAAGTACATTGGGTTTTTAGGCCCAGGGGGTTACAAAGTATAAGTAGTCTGTCACACACCACCTAGAACCTTTATGTACTTCCCCAACCATAGGCCTAAGTTTAACGGAACCTAGGCTTCCAAGCCAGTTCCCAATGGGGTAGAGGGGTCCATGAGTAATTTATTCAGGCATCTCAGGCATTGTCATAGAGAGGACATGAACCCGAAACCTCGGTGATAGACTCTATAGATGAAACCAACTCACACATGCCCGGTTGGTGTATTTATCTCAAGAATTCCTTGATTATTTTATTAGAGTATTTTCATCTATTTAAACACCCTCTTTTTAATCTTATACTTAATTGGGTTTGATCTATTATGATATCATCTACCATATTTTATTAAATGGGTTATGATCAGTGTGACTGTGGATGTGTTATATTGATACCATTCGCCATATTACTCATAATGGTTAGTAATTATGTTTATTGATTGGGAAAAGTTTTTTAAATTTAATGTGTATATTTTGTTTATATTCCACCCCATTCATATGAGGAATTCATTAGACTTATTAAGTGAAGGGTGAGACACTCTATATTCTCTTGATGCATCGGTAGGTCTCATGAGAAAAACTAGGTCGGTTTTTTACCCATTTATGTATGGTGTCTTGGCCAGAGCCTTGATGGTATGTTTATGATTTATGGTATTATGCATTACCTCATTATGATATTAGTAATTGATAATCCATTTTATTATTCTAATAGTATAATATCTATGGTTAAGTTTTATTCTCATATGATAATTTATATAGGATTATTTAATCAGCTTTTATTCCTTCCATATTATGTTCAATATTATGTTTTAAAGGAATTTGTTTTAGTTATTAAACTTGCCTTATTTTTTATGTTTATTTATTTCATATTCTGTTGTATTTATTACCCTTATTGATCATCTTATATCACCCATTTCTTATGTTTTATTTTTTCCCCAAAATACGAAAATGTATATTATGAATGACATGCAGGGTTAATATAGGATTTTATGGGTGTTTAAATTGGACTTTCTGTGTTATTTTTCCATTCAAAGATGTAATGTAACAATTATTTTTGTATCTAGTTTTCCAAATCTAGCAAACTATCGGGTCTTTTGGGATGTGATCTCCTTTTTAGAGCACTAATATAATAAAGAAAGTCACTAACTTTGGGAAACTAGGGTCAGGTTATTTACAATATATAAGGTAATACCTCACATTATATGGTCTCATACCCCAAAGAATATACCCATTCTTTACATTTATAAAGAAACACAAACCTTTGGCCAATCCCACTCAAGGATTCCCTTGTTCATCATTTTACATTCACCCACTAAGGTCCAACTTGAATAATGTGTCTCTAGGTCTCCCACTTATCATAAGGAAAAAAACTCACATAAGGTCATAGATCAAGGGGTGTAATCCATGATCCCATATCTTAAGACTCATAGCATAGTATGCCAAACACCCACTCAAGGGTCTAAATAACATAAATTGGAACCATGTTGCGTTCTTAATATGTTGTCGAACATAGTTTACTTCTATAAAATCTCAGGGAGTTATATCCTCCCCCCTTTAATAAATTTCATCCTCACAAAATGAAATTTATTTTAGTAATTAAAGGTTCTAAATTTGAAAGGAAATTTTTTGGAAACCCACATAATAAAATGGGTTAATAAAACATCCTATAGATAAGAGATAAAAAGATATAAGAAGTACTTATGGAATAACACATACTGGGTTTCCAAATAAGAGAACATGGGTGGTAATTGAATACTTAAACATATAAGAAAATTTTAATTCCCAAATAATGATTTAGAGTGGTAGAGATCATTGATCACAAGAAATTGAACAATCAAGAGAAAGTTAATAACCACAAAACCATAACCAATGAGGTGGTAAAAAGGTTATTGATATCATTAAAAAATGATGGTAATAGGACAATATTTTGTTTCAATATATTTTTCTTATAGTCAATGAATTAATTTACATATATACAAATAGCATGGGAAAATATACTTAAATTAAAAGTATAATTTTATCCTTTATCCAATTTCCTCCACAATCTCATCTTTTTTTCCAAAATAATGAGTATTAAATATAAAATTTTCATGCCTGAAGCTCTAAAATCAAATTTTAAAGACCACATAACCATGAAATGGATAAAAATATATTCCTCCTATCTTTAGACATTAACCAAAACATAAACAGTTGGAACATGGTAAGATAATTCCTAGAATGAATAAACCTTCATATGATACATTAATATTCAAAATTAAATAGTAATACCCAATATTGAAACTAAATTATTACATGAATGAATAGCCTTATATCCCAAATAACCTAAAAATTAAATAGTTTTTTAACCTCAAAGGTTTTCTCATACCTTTTATCTTAAAATCACAAAAATATAGTGATCTCATTTTTAAATAACATGAATCACTTAGTTACCTGATCACTTTTCAATCTCATGGTCATTTATACAATAAAACTTGTGGTCTCTTAATTACATACATATCCAAGATCATATAAACCCAAAAGGTTATAAATAACTTAAAAATTATTTCCTCAAAATTTAAAGTAATACACCATAAAAATATAATATCTACATATACATCAACCCAATAAACCTTATCCTAAAGTTCCATTAATCAATTTTATATCTCATCACTTAAAACCTAAAAATGGGTATCTGAGACATTGAATTTATAATCAATCTTAATATTATAGATTTATGATGGTATCTATAACTTTTAAGATATCCTAAAATGAAAACATAAAAATCTCCAAAGTTATATAAACCCTCTGATGATTCCAACTATAATAGCCCCAAACCCACACTCCTAGATCAGGTTTTGAAATCATAAATATTATATTTCAAGATTTAGTACCGATAAATGTGAACATTTTTTCATATAGACCTTACAAAATAAAAAATAAACATTTGATTGCTTACATTCTCAAAGAACCTCTAGATTTAGAGTTTTAAAAAATTAGGAAAAACTCTTCCATAAGCAATACCCATGTCTTTAAATGATAATTTATCCCACTTAACCCTACTTTTATTTTTTCACATTTAGTCATCATCATAATCTATATAAAACCCATTCAAGACATAATTCATTAAACCTCATTATTTATAACCTAGGGAAAATGAATCATAAGAAAGGTGAGATCCAATTCTAAGTAAGGGAAAATGTAAGGATTAACAATTGAATGTCATCAATGATCATAAGATGAGCGTAATATCATGACTACATAATCAAAGTGCATGAGTATAACATAAGAATATATATATACCCATAAATACTGAGATCATGAACATTAAAACATTACATAAGGCTTTTAAAAAGTTAATATTCATTAAAATCAATAATCATTGGTCATGTGATATCAATCCGAAAAAGAGGGAACATTTATAACCCATATATACATAATGAAAACATTTTGGTGTTTAGGGGCATCATCTTGATAGAAAACTTATAAAAACCTTATATAACCCTTAAAAATATAATAACCATATAGTATACTTCTAATATAATTATCCAAATAAAATGATCATTTACTAATTCATTGGATAACTTTCTAGGCACACCCATCATATAAGATATAACAGGCTGACATGGAGTTATCTAGGTGAACCAAACATATAAAATTCCTAAGAACCGTGATATGATTAAGGTAAATAAAGCTTTAATTTTATTTAAAAAATCATAAAACAACCTTTATTCTTTTAAAAACTTGATTAACCCATAGAAAAAAATAGTTCTATGATAATATCTTTGAAACATGATTTACCCATGAAAAAGAAACAGGTTCCATTTCAATCTCATTGAAACATGATTTTCTCATGGAAAATAAACAAATCTCTTTGAAATATGATTATACCATGGAAAATAAGATGGTTATAAAACAATATCTTTGAAACATGATTAACCCATGGAAAAGAAATGGGTTCCATTACAATATCTTTGAAACATTCTTAATTCAGGAATAGAGAGAATAAGGATGGTATCATTACAAAATATCCCCATTGGACCATAAGTAATAAAAAATTTTGTTCAAATTGATGGATATAAATATAAATAACATATCATTAAAGTAATTTTGAGGAAAATAAACTTTTTATTTTGAAAATAAATTTTTAAATACTAAAAAATTACAAGATATTTTAAAAATAAATTTCATTGAAAATGACCTTGGAAACATATAAAGGAAGCTTAAAAATCATTTAAAACATTTCTGGAGTAAAATATCCTTTCCATTTTGAAAAACATTTTTGAAAACATAAAAAAAATTTAAAATAATTTTTTTCAAAATAACCTTGAAAACTTATAAAAGAAACTTCAAAGAAAATAACTGCCAATTTGGTGAAATATTCCATTCATTATATACACATTAAAACAAAGATTCCTTTCAATATTTTGGTAAAAGTTAAATGAGTATTGTTTGGAAAATGAAATGAATATTCCTTTCATAATTTTTTTTAAAAAAATTAAAATATGGATAAAAATTTATATAATAAATCATTTTAATAACGTTAAAAACATTTTTTAAAATATTTTTAGAAAACATGGTTTTGGAAGAAAAAGTGGGTTCGACCGAAGAGAGAAATAATGAAGATTTTTTTTAAATGTTCTTTTCAATTACTGAGCACATAAAGAGTGGAAATTTAAGGGAGAAATTTTTTTCTCATAACGTAACCATATGATAAGAAAATATATGAGATCATATTATTTATACTAAAAGAACCTTAAACATAAATAATCCTGAAATGAAAGGAGATTGTATCATAAATCCATTTCCACATTCATAATATAACACACCAAACATTTTATGGTATGATTCTCTTAAATACACTCAACTCATAGATTATATTTCATGAAGCACTGTGTTCTTTTGAAATAACACTTGGTTATTTAGGATATAGTCATAACTTATCCATTAAACAAAAATTTTCTACTTCTGTGTTTTGAATTTCAAAAAATGGTCATCTAGAGTTGTGACCAGTAAGTCATTTGGAGACGGATAGAACCAACTTGATTTTTGATGAATAGTAACATAACCTTATGAATAGTAATATGAATAGTAATATTACCCTTATGAATAGTAAATAATGATAATATTTTATTTTCTTAATGTAATAAGATAATGAGATCTAAATTAATTTTTCAATGTGATGTAAAACTAATTATACCTTTAAAATTTTTATTTTTCAAATTAATTTTTATTTTATTTAGAAATTAAATTAAAAAAACATAGAAAATTATTTTCAAAAAATAGAGTTCATTTTTTAATTCTACATGTTGAAAAATAATTAGGGTGAATATTTGGGATTTTTCTAAAATACTTGAATTTTTCGTGAATAATAAAAATACAGTTTTGAGTTTTCGATAGTTTAATGACATCATAATGATATAATAATTAATATAAAAGGATGGTAGACATGTATACAGTAAAATATTACATGATGTGTCCCAATTGGCTGAAACCATGGGAAAATACCAAGGGCAAGTCCATGGTTCTGCAAAAACCACTAATGAGGTGTCTCTTTAATTAATAAAAAACTGCCCCTTAATTTCTATAAATACCAACACACCCCCCTTCAATTTATTTCATTAAAAACTCATTATCCTAAAATATATGGTAGTATTACCTCTTTATGAGTCTTCCCAAGTTTTCCTCTTACCCCCGAGGTATGAACCTTCTTGTTTTGGGAGTTACTCTACATGGTAAGAGAATCAACCACCCTTCTCTTTTCTTAAAGCTTTCATTTATGTTTTCTATTTTATTTTAAATTGGATTATGTTGGGATATGTCATTACATATTCCCCTTATAGACCATATTATTTATGTGTTATGAGATACCCCTTTCTCTCATCAAACTATTTTATGAATTTTTATGTGACGTCGTTAGGCTGAAAAAATTTCGTGAGAGATTTCTCAATTTTGTTTCTATTTTGAGTTCATTTCTTTTATACTTATTTCCTAATATTACCTAATACAAATGCTATGATAATTCTAGTACCTTACATGAACTAGAATTATATTATGCTAATGTAATATCTCATCATCATCTCTCTTTCCCCCTCCTCTTATACTAAAAAATGAAAACATCATCCGAGATGTGTTAATTTATCACATTCAAGGACAACGGGTTCTCAATTTTTGTTACCATATTAAATTCTGGTCATGAAACCATTTTTATGGTTGAACCAGATCAGAATATATTTATTTAATCTCATTAATGTTCTGGAATACCTACACACTCATAATATGGAATAATAATATAAAACAAGTTCATTGTGCACAAAACCGCCAAGCTATATCCAAGCATTTATCAATAACTTTTAACTAATTATTCATCCTCAAGTGTATAATCCAGAATCATTATAAGATCATTTATATCTCTTTAATGTCACTAATAATATATATTAACAATTATGTATGTTTAACCACATTTCAAACAAACTTCCATTCATGAATACAAGTAAACGAATCATGAAAACCAAGGAAGAAAATGCTTCAAAAACAATAAAATTTTTCCTCTTAAACCCATAAAAAGGTCCATGAATGAACCTAATAAGGTTATAATAAATTAATTACAGGTATAGGAGGTTCTATAATTATTAATTAATGAAGCTAAATTTTATTATATAGCTCATTAAAACAAATGAATAACACACTCGATCATAAGGTAAGGGGCTTCTCATCTCACATTCATTTCTGTGAGATTTCCATTATTCTTCATATGTTTAATAACATTATTATATTGATATTCATGGTATTAAATGATTAATTTTATGGTTATTAAGTTCTTGTCATATGATTCGACCGATTACATTGTGGTAAGAAACTTTGTCTCAATTAACATTTTGTTGTGACTAACTTTGTATTATGCACTTAATAATCCTTATGTGATTTACCTACTGCCCATTTGAGATCACTTTTCATTTGAAAATATTTTTCTATTAAATATCCATAATCTCATTTCATGGATATGTTTATTGTCTAAATCGTATACCATTTTACATACGGTGTATAATTGAAAAGTTATTTTAACAATGGAAATATTGATGAATATGTATTCTATACTCTATATGGATATTTAAAAGGCATATTAATATTCTATAAAACAAATGTATAAAGAATTATTTTGACTTTAAATGGTGGGTGGGTCCCACTATATCCCATCTATGCATCGACAGGTCTCATGAGACAAATCAGTTGGCGAAAAACCCTTCGTGTTTGTTTCCAAAAATCAGACGGGTTTTTACCCATAGAACTAAACCGTTTTAACGGTATTATGGTATCATGTGATAGATACATGACATCCAATTAATAAGAATTATCTTTATTCATTATCATTTATTACTATCCATGAGTTTTTCACTATCACAAAATCTATGGATGCAGTTTCAATCTCATTTTATTAATGGCATGAGTCTTTCATCTATTCACCATGCCATATTGACTCTGACAAATTGTTTATGATTAAGTTATTATTGATTCTTACTTACACTATTTGTAACCCTTAATAATCATTTGAGATCACCCCTTTCATTGTCTACCTTCAACAGGTGATGAAGAGGAGATCATTTATTGAGTTCTTGTGGATGCAGTTTTTAGTTTTTGTTATGTATTATACTTTGTAACCTTTTCCAATGTAATTTGAGTTACATCTATGTATCTAGTTTCTTCAAGAATACTAAACTGATTTTTCCTTTGGGTTTTTCATTCCTTATAACCATTCCAATATAAAAAGTAATGCACCGACTCTGGTCGAGAGGGGTCGGGGTGTTACAGTTGGTATCCGAGGAAGTTTAGTAGAAAACTTGGAAACCACAGTAAGAAATGTATAGTAGGGAACAAATCCATAAGGTAGTATTTGAGGATAAACATAAAAGAACATCCTGGTATTTTGGTAAGGAATAAATTATGTAAATATTTCTAGAAAATACATCCATGTCTGGATACGAGCAGGCAGGGGTGGCTCTGGCACAGATGTACCTAGGAGTGAAAGCTCCGAAAAGGAGTTTCAAGCTTGACTCGGGGTATCCTAGTACATGACGACGGGCCTTGATGCACTCTTGGTTATGACACTCCTAGGGGATATGATTAGGATAATTCATATTTTATTTACAATCCATTATGAAGGATTGAAATGTAAATTATTCCTCAAAGAAACCATTTTTCTGATTATGCGATTAGCCATGCGTAGGATCTCAATTTATGTTGTGTATCTTGTCAAGTTAAGATTATACATTATGATTCATACCCTAATATAGTGTGTGTAATTATTTAGAAATAGATTCTAATAGAATAAGTGGAATCAATACTCGTGGGCAATGTAGGGATCTCCACACTGAGCAATTCAACACAGTCAATATTGGAGCAGATCAGATCATGACTATATTAGGAAAACTTACTCAGGTTGTAATGAATAACCAATTCACACCTGTGTTGGATCGTTTCATGCTGCAGAAGCCCCCATATTTCAATGGGACTACTAATCCAATGATTTCTAAGAAATGGATCAATTCCATTTAAAATATATTCATGGCATTAAGATGCAATTAAAATGAAAAGGTAGTACTGGCGGTATATTGTCTCAAGGGAGATGCTGATCAATAGTGGTCCTTGATTCAGAATACCATGGAGGAAGAAGAAATAGAAGATATAGAATGGAGGACTTTTAAGGAAATATTCTTCAAAAAATACTTCCTTCGTGAGAAATGAACTGAAATGAAGAGGAAATTCCTTGGCTTAAATCAAAGGGAAGAAGACAGTGTTGCAAAGTATGAGGCTACCTTTACAAGGCTAGCCTGATATGTCATATATTACATACGTGACTCAGAAAACAAGATTGATCATTTCTTTTAAGGTCTTAATCCAAGTATTTTAAGGTCACTGGCTTCTCAAACATTTTCATCATATGATGAAATTGTATCAAGTGCCATCAAAATAGAGAAGGAATTTGCTAGATCAAATTTGTTCAAGGGAAACCAAGATAAAAAATTGGTACTCTGATAACCAAGGGAAATATGAAGCACCAAAGAAGAACAAGGTAATGAAGAAATTCCCATTATGTGAGAACTGTGGAAAGAATCATCTCGGAAAATGCTTTAAAGGCATGGGAGTCAGCTATAAGTGTAGAGAAAAGGTTCATCTATCTAATGAATGCAAGGGGAAGAAACAATTTGATGATGTTAAATGCTACAATTTTAGAGAGATGGGACACTGTGAAAATAAGTGTCCTAAGCACCAAAGAAACATGCCTCAGAGAATGAAAAGAGAGCAAAGGAGAGTTTATGCAATTACAATAATGGAATTTGAAGTTCTTAATGATGTGGTGACAGGTACTTTAATTGTTTCCTAAAACTTATCCAACAATTTATTTGATTCTGGATCATCGCATTCATTTATATCTTCCCAGATTTCCAAGAAAATTAGACATGTACAATTTGATTTAATAAAGGAGTTATCAATCAAAACTTCTAGGGGATGCATCATTGTAATAAAGGCATGTCAACTAGTCCCCATCATGACACATAAACGTGCTTTAGTTTCTAACCTTTTCATTATAAGAATGTATAAATTTGATATAATTCTTGGTATGAATTGGATGTCAAACTATGATGGGAAGATTTATTGCAAGAAAATGAAAGTTACTATTTTTTGAAAATGGTGTAGAATCTCTTATCTTTAGAGAAGAGACCTCGCCATCTAATTCTTATCTAGACCCACCCCAAGTAGCTCTATTGAATGCTATTCTAAGAGAGTACAAGAACCCAATATCAATGGTTGAGGAAATAAATATTCAAATTTAAGATGTGTATATAGTGCAAGAATGCATTGATGTGTTTCCAGAGGATTTACCTAGACATCCTCCAGAGTAGGAAATTGGGTTTTCCATTGACTTAATTCTTGGTTCAAGACCTGTATCAAAAAACCCCTATCGAATTTCCACTATGGAGTTAGTCGAGCTAAATAAAAAACTAGAGGAGTTGAGTGACAAAGGATTTATTTGACCTAGTGTTTCTACGTGGGGAGTATCGGTCCTGTTTGTCAATAAGAAAGATGGATCCATGAGGCTATGCATTGATTACAGTGAAATCAATGTTGTTACAATAAAGAATAAGTATCATCTACCTCATATTGATGATTTATTTGATCAACTTCATAGAGATAAATACTTTTCTAATATTGACCTTCGATCTGGATATCATCAGTTTCATATGAGGAAGGAAGATATTCCTAAGACAGGATTTGAAAATAGGTATGGGCATTACGAGTTTATAGTGATGCCTTTTGGACTGACTAATGCACCATCTATTTTTATGGATTTAATGAATGGAGTTTTCAAGTAATATCTTGATGAATTTATTATGGTATTCATTGATGATATCCTGGTATACTCAAAAAAATCTACGAAGACCATGAGGATCACTTGCCGATTATTCTGAAAACTCTTATAAGAAATGAATTATATGGGAAGTTTAGCAAGTGTGAATTCTGGATTCAATTAGTTTCTTTTCTAGGCCATATTGTCTATATGAATGGAATCCTAGTTGATCCTACAAAAACAAATGCAATCCAAGATTGTCCCACACCAACAAACATAATTGAGGTACACAGTTTTATTGTCTTAATAGGTTATTATCAGTGTTTTGTTCAGAATTTTTTCCAACTGGATAACCCCTTAACCAAGATCACATGTAAAAGAGTTAAGTTTATATGGAAAAAAATAATATACATAATGATTCGAAGAATTGAAAAGAAGATTAGTCAATGATCCAATTTTGACTCTTCCATCTAGAAGTAATGGATTTGTAATATACAGTGATGCATCAAAGAATGGGTTGGGTTGCGTCCTTATGAAAAATGGTAAAGTTATTGGTTATGAATCAAGGCAGTTGAATACTCATGAGAAAAATTATCCAACATAATATATTGAGTTAGCAACTATAATCTTTTCTCTTAAAATATGGATACATTATCTTTTTAGTGAAAAATATGAGATATAAATAGATCAAAAGAGTTTGAAATACATTTTAACACAAAAAAACTCAACATGAGGCAAAGGAGATGGCTCTAGTTACTCAAAGATTACTATTGTTCAATACACTACCACCCGGGAAAGGAAAATAAGGTAGAAGATTCATTAAGCATGAAAGATCATTGACTTCTGGCTCAAATGAGGATTGAGAGAGATCCTATATTCATAGATCTACTAAAGATGGATTTGGGAATTGTTAAGAAAGGGGAAACATCTTTCCTATTTAAAATTATTGATGAAACATATTTACTAGAGAAGATAAAAATTACTCAATCTATTGATGAAAATCTACACAAGAAAATTATTGTTGTTAAGGATGGGAGATTGGAAGACTTCATGTACAAGGAAGGAGTTCTAAAGTTTGAAAAGAGGTTATGTGTTCCATCAGTACCTGATATAAAAAGGGAACTATTAGACGATGCTAATAGCTCAAATTTCTCTATACACCTAGGTAGCACAAATATGTAAATATATATGATGGAATATTTTTTGTGGGATAATATGAAGTGGGAAATTTCTGACTACGTGTCAAGGTGCTTAGTTTGTCAACAAGTGAAGTCAGTGAGACAACATCCTAGAGAAGTGATGAAACCTCTACCTATTCCTATGTGGAAGTGGGATAACATTACAATGGATTTTGTCACCGAACTACCAAGGACACATAGAAGGAATGATGAAATATGGGTAATTGTTGACCGTCACACAAAATCAGCATATTTCCTTCCTATAATAGAGGATTTACCACTTGAGTGTCAGAAAGACATTATATTAATGAAGTTGTAAGACTTCATGGTGCACCTCTATCGATTGTGTCTGATTGAGATCCCCTATTTACATTAAAATTCTAGAAAAGTCTCTAGAAGGCTTTGAAAACTGAGCTTCGTATGAGTACTGCTTATCACCCCCAAACTGACGGATAGTCTGAAGGGACTATTAAAACTCTAAAATACATGTTGATTTCATGCTCTCTTGACTACCAAGGTATGTGGGATCAATACTTGCCTTTGGTGGAATTTTCCTACAATAATAGTTTCCATTCTAGTATTCAAATGGCTCCATATGAAGCATTATAGGGAAAGAGATTTCGAACTCCAACTTGTTGGGACAAAGTTTGTGAGAGGAAACTTATAGGCCTGGAACATATTGAAGAGACCACGACAAAGGTAAATACAATACAAGCCCATATTAAATAATCCCAAAGTAGGCAGAAGAGTTTTGATGAAAACCAGAGATAGGATTTGTAATTCCAAGTGGAAGATCATGTATTTCTGAAAGTATCTACATGGAAGGGTGTCTTAAGATTTGGTAAGAAAGGGAAACTGAGCCCTAGGTACATCAGACCATTTGAAATTATGGAAAGAATCAGAGCTATAGATTACCCTTTAGTAATTCCCCCATGTCTCTCCAAATTCCATGATGTGTTCCATGTGTCATGGTTTAATAAATACATGTCATACGCAATGCATGTACTCACCAATGAAGAAATAGAACCTGAACCTGATTTGCCATATAGTGAATAGCCTATCAGGATTCTTGACACAAGGGAGCAAGTATTGAGAAATCGGAAAACTTGTCTAGTAAAGGTTCTTTTGAGGAACCAGAATATGGAGGAATCAACATGGGAACCATAGGATTTCATGAAGAAAAACCACCCACATCTTCTTGCTGAGATTTATACATAAAATTTGGAGAATGAAATTTATGAAGGAGGGAATAATATAACACACAAAACATTTTATGGTATGATTCTCTCAAAAACATTATATTCATAGCCTATATTTCATAAAACATTGAGTTCTTTTGAGACAACACTTGGTTATTTGGGATATAGTCATAACCTATCCATTAAACATAAATTTTCCACTTCTGTATTTTGAATTTCAAAAAATGGTCATCTAGAACTGTGACCAGTAAGTCATTTGGAGACCTATAGAACCAAATTGATTTTTGATGAATAGTAACATACCCTTATGAATTGTAATATTACTCTTATGAATAGTAAATAAGGACAATATTTTATCTTCTTAATGTAATAAGATAATGAGATCTTAATTAATTTTTCAATGTGATATAAAACTAATTATACCTTCAAAATTGTTATTTTTAGAATTAATTATAATTTTATTTAAAAAATAAATTAAAAATACATAGAAAATTATTTTCAAAAAATGGATTTAATTTTTGAATTTTACGCGTTGAAAAATGGTTAGGGTGAATTTTTGGGATTTTTCTAAATTACTTGAATTTTGTGAATAGTAAAAAATACAGTTTTGAGTTTTCGGTAGTTTAATGACATCATAATGATATAATAATTAATATAAAAGGATAGTAGAATTTAGTATAGTAACATATGACATTATTTGTACCAAGTGGCTGAAACCATGGGAAAATATCTTGGAAAATCCCAGGGTTTTGCAAAAACCACTAATAAGGTGTCCCTTTTAATTAATAAAAAACTCCCCCTTAATTACTATAAATACCCACTCACCCCCCTACGTTTTCTTTCATTACAAACTAATTATCCTAGAAGTTATATTATTATTACATCCCTATGATTCCTCCCAAGGAGTAATCAATCCCACAAGGTCCGAACCTTCAAGTTTTGGGAGTTACTCTACAAGGTAAGAGAATCAACCACCCTTCTCTTTTCTTAAAGCTTTCATTTATGTTTTCTCTTTTATTTTCAATTGGATTATATTGGTATATGTTGTTACATATTCTTTTTACTTCCCATATTATTTATTAGTGATGAGATACCCTCTTTCTCTCATCAAACTATTTTATGAAATTTTACGTGATGCCATTAGGCTGCCGAATTTTCGTGAGAGATTTCTCAATTTTTCTTCTATTTTGAGTTCATTTAATTTATAATTATTTCATAATATTACCTCATCCAAATTACGTGATAATTACATTACCTTACATTAACTGGAATTATATTATTCTAATGGAATATTTCATCATCATCTCTCTTTCCCCCTCCTCTTATACTAAAAAATGAAAACATCGTCTGAGATATGTTAATTTATCACATTCAAGGATGACGGGTTCTCAATTTTCATTACCATCTTCAATTCTGGTCATGAAACCATTTTTATGGTTAAAACAGATCATAAAATATGTATTTCAACTCATAAATGTTCTGGAATCCCAACACACTCATAATATGGAATAATAATACAAAACAAGTTCATTATGCACAAAACCGCCAAGCTAAATCCAATCATTTATCAATAACTTTTAACTAATGATTCATCCTCAAGTATATAACCTAGAATCATTAAAATATCATTTATATATATTTAATTTCACTAATAATATATATTAACAATTCTTGATGTTTAACCACATTTCAAAAAAAACCTCCATTCATGAATACAAGTAAACGAATCATGAAAACCAAGGAAGAAAATGCTTCCAAAACAATAAAATGGATCCTCTTAAACCCATAAAAAGGGACATGAATGAACCTGATAAGGTTATAATAAATAAATTACATGTATATGAGGTTCTTTAATTATTAATTAATGAAGCAAAATTTTATTATTCAGGTCATTAAATCAAACGAAGAACACACTCGATCACAAGGTAAGAGGTTTCTCATCTCACTTTCATTTCGGTGATATTTCCATTGTTCGCCAATTATTTCTTGTATGTGGTATATTTTTACTGCCATTTGATATATAATAACATTATTATATTTATATTCATTGTATTCAATGTTTCATTTTATGGTTATTAAGTTCTGGTCATTTGATTCGACTGATTACATTGTGGTAAGGGACTTTGTCTCAACTACCATTTTGTTGTGACTAACTTTATATTGTGCACCTAATAATCCAACTATGGTATACCTAATTCCCATTTTAGATCAATTTTCATTTGAAATTATATTTATATTAAATATCCATAATATCATATCATGGATATTTATATTGTCTAAACTGTATACCATTTTACATACGGTGTATAATTGGAAAGTTATTTTAACTATGGAAATATTGATGAATATGTATTCTCTACTCTATACGGATTTTGAAAAGGAACATTTCTCTTATATTAAATCAATTTATAAATAATTATTAGGACTTAAAGTGGAGGGTGGGTCCTGCTATAGCCCCTTGATGAATCGACAGGTCTCATGAGGAAAATTAGTTGGTGACAAACCCTTTGAGTTTGTTTCCAAAAATCAGACGGGTTTCTTCCCATAGAACTAAACCATTTTAACGATATTATGGTATCATGTTCCAGATACATGACTTAAAATTAATAATAATTATCTTTATTCATTATCAGTTATTACTATCTATGAGGCTTTTACTATGACAAAATCTATGGATGCAGTTTTAATCTTAGTTTATTAATGGTGTGAGTCTTTCATTTATTCACCATGACATATTGACTATGTCAAATTGTTTATGATTCAATTATTAGTGATTCATTCCTCTATTTTTAACGCTTACTGATCATTTGAGCTCGCCCCTTTTATTGTCTACCTTCAACAGGTGATGAAGAAGAGATTATTTATTGAGTTCATGTGGTTATAGTTTTTATTTTTTGTTATGAATTGTATTTTGTAACCTTTTCCAAAGTCATTTGAGTTACATCTATGTATCTAGTTACTTCAATACTATTAAAATGGTCATTAATTCAGGATTTTCATTCCTTATAACCATTCCAATATAACAATTAATACACCGACTCTGGTCTAGAGGGGTCGGGGTGTTACACATAACTCTTCAATTGTAAGCCCCATGAAAGAATAACTTTGAATCAACCATTAAATATAATAAACATAAGAATATTCATGATGTAAAATATAAAAGTTTTAGTATATAAACCTCATACATTAAGATATGTGTATAGTATAATATATGTCCCAAAGAAGACAATTTGAGATGAGATACCGTTACAATGATCATAATGTTGAAGTGCTAATTAATTAATGAATATAATATGCGTATAAAATGTAAATCCACATAAAATAAGTGAAAATAAAAAATAATATAATCAAAAATAATTACACACATTATCATAGAATATAAAATAAAATGAATATGTAATATAACTCAATGAAAAGAAATTGAGTTATGAAATTCTTTTAAACATGGTAACTATAAAGTCAAAACTCCATGGATGAAATAATTCAAAATGAATCTTCAAATTACATGTTTTATGAATGATTCATGGTATTATATGTAAAATGGGATGCTTATACACCACACAATAAAAACATGTGTTGAATATGAAATTTTTCTAACTGATGTAAAAGTGAGATGATAAAAAACTTACCGCTTTAGTAATCTTTTTAATCATAAGCCCCAATAAAGAATAGCATAAAATAAAACATTAAATATCATTAAAATATAGATATTAATGATATAAAATGTAAAGGGGGAAGTATATACACCACAAATAATAAATTATTAGTGAATTTTTATTTATCTCCTAGAAATAAAATAGAGACTAGAAATCCATCACCTTGAGAAAGTGGTATTGAATATAACTCATCTAGATTATAAAAGATACTCTCAAATTAAGGGAATTTATTTTTAAGAATAATTTTCTCCAGTTTAAAGGGTTAAAATGATTTGAATATTTGAAATTATTTTGTTTCAATGAATTTATAAAAATTCCAAATAGTTGTAAAATTATCATTTTTGAATGGTGAACGTGATGAGGAAGTCTACATTGAAAAATTGGAGGGGTTTATCCTTGATGGTCATGGTTATTAAGTTTTTTATATTAATAAATAATAATATAGGTTTGAGAAACTTTCCTAATCATTTAATTCAATATTGGATGGTTTTTTAAGGAGGATGAAATTTAGGAAATACAGAGTGAATTCTAATCTCTATGTCAAGGATGACGACACAAACCCACTCATATTGATTTTGTATATTCATAACATAATGTTTTCTAGAAACAAAAAGAATAAACTTGTGAGGACTTTTCCAACCAAATAAGGACACATTTTGAGACATCAAAGATTAGTGATATGAAAAAAAAAATGAGCTTGCAAGTCACAAATACAGTAGGATATACTTATCTTTTACAATAAATTATTCTCATGGGTTACTCAAAAAGTTTGGAATATAATAATTAAGAAAGTTATATACTAATATTTTATCTAAAATGATCTTTTTCATTAATGGATAAGGAAAGAGTGTAGATAAAACATATTTTTCGAAGCTTATCAATAGTATAATTTACTTGATAGTGTCTAGACCCAACATCATATTTGTGGTTACACTTGGTGGACAATTAGAAAGAAACCATATAGAGTCACATATTTTAGTGGAGGAGGGGATTTTAAAATATATAAAAGGGACCATTGATTTTAGTTTTAGGTATGACAAGAACACATCAATTCAATTTTATATTTATTTCCATGCTGATTAGGTTTGGGATGTGTGGGATCAAAAATATACTTTTAAAGGTGTATTCATTATAGGTGAAATATTTGTATCTTGGTACTCCATAAAAGGAAAAATTGATTATATTGAGTAAAATTAAATATAAATATGTTTTATAAATATATAACATAACCCAAATTATGTGGATTAATTCACAACATGAATACACGATGGTGGATATTTCATGCGCATTGATGATCTAGCTTGATAACTAAAGTATAATCAACCTGTCAAAAAATATGGAGAAACATTCGTGGTTAAAACATATTTATATCAAGTTCCAATTCACTAAAGAGAAGGTGGATCATTTTGATCCTTTATTGTAGTATGTTTCAACCAAGGATAAATTCATGGATATATTGTCAAAACATCTATCGAATTGTTCCTTTAAGCACTTAAAAGTGTTTTAGGGAGTGAATCCCCCCCCCCAATCTCTATAATTCATCTTTGTTTTTCCCCACTTTCATTCCATTTATTTTTTTGAAAAGTTTAGAGAAAAAAATAAGTTAACTTCTTGAAAATGGATAGATACTATAGATTTCTTTTTATAGGAGAAATTCAAGGGGATATTTTTGAAGATGAAGTTGAAACATGAATAAGATCACATATGATGATTTGTATGTTTTCAATAAATCAAAAAGGTAATATTTAATAGTCCTTATAATTTTGATTATAAAAAATATCTCTTGATGATTGGTGGTTGTTTATGAGTTTTAATAAATTTATCATTAATTGAATTTAAAAGGGGTAATTTTGAGTTGATCTCAGTTGAGACATGGTTAATATGGAATTATATTTGAAGTAATCTCACAAACATCATTTTATACAATATTTTAGTGTATATATAAATTTCAAATGGGAGGTATTCTATTACTAAAATCTTGGGACAATTCATTCATGAGTGTCGGAAGTTGTTTTTTGTTGTATTTATTAAAAATATTTTCATGGATGAGTTGGAGTCTCTTTGGAGTTGAGTGAAGATGATAAAGAATTGAGTTTTGTGGAATTTTAGTTAATCATGACATGAGGAGTATATTTATCAATGTAACTGGTATTTCATAGGAATAAATAACAAGCTATGTATGAATGAAAATCAGTGAAATAGTTTGATATATGAATAAATCAAACCTATGTAAGAGTAAATCTTGTGTGATGGATATAATTTTACACCATAAAGAAAATGATCAAATTGAAATGGAACTCACATAAGATTTAACCAAGTATGCATCAGAGTGACTTTTTAAGAATCATGATATAGTAATTTTTATTTTTATTTTTTGAAGTATTCCTAGAAAATTATGGAAAGAAGATTATGATGGGATGATATTCCAATGAAAAATCAGTGTCATGCTATTTGGGAGCCAAGTGGTCTCATTAGATAATAAAATGGTTCACACCTCAATGAGTGGGATCATGCCACAATTTCTATTCCATTATAATTTCATGAATCACTAGATTGAGAATTTGAAGGGCTCACATCATGAGTACTATGGTTTTGTCATAAGAGGTCTTCCATAGATAATGGTAGATATATATTGAAATAAAAATTTGGTCATGATTTAAAAATTCATGACTTTATAGTGTTAAAGGATGTAACACCCCAAGAATTTATAATATATTAATATTTAAATAAATTTTTTTTGATAGCTTTCGTTACACTGAACACTAAGTTTAAACGAACCATGATATAATATTAAAATTTTAATATTTAAACGCGGTTGATATTACCAAGCTATTAAATTAGAGGGTATTAATTTAATTTAATTATTTATTTAATATATATAAAGGTCCTAATAAATATAAATTTATTTAAAAATTATAAATAAATAATCACTCAACATTAATGAATATATTTTATTCTACAAAAAAAATATGTTTCCTTCAAAAAGCATTTTTATTTCTTTTTGTGGAAAAATATTATAAATAATTTTTTGAACTTTTAGAAATTTTATTTCAAAAAATGAAAATAATTTTTGAAATAAGTATATTTTTATTAACATAGGGTGAAATTTTGGTACTTTTCAAAAAATATTGATTTTTCAGTGAATAGTGAAAAATACCGATTTTTGAAAAACATTCATTTCTTTTAATAAATTAAGTAATATAAAAGTACCATTATTATTTAATTTTATTTAAAACTAAAATAATTATTATTATATATATATTATAATAAATTATATTTAAATTACATTTATACTGGATTTTAATATATGTTTTTTAGGCTTAAAAACACATTTTTCTGAAAACTATTTTAAAGTGCATAATGTTTCTTCATTTTAACTAATTAAAATAAACCCTAATGAATAATTATTTAAATTAAATTTATAGATTATATATCTATGAATATTAATTTAAATTCATATAATTATGATTACTTTCCATATAGTTATTGTAAGATCATCTTATGTTTAAAAATTCATTTCTTGAAAACTTGTTTTTTCGACACGTCTAGAGGTTTAATTTTTAATTAAATTATACCAATTATGTGAATTTAATTTGATAAAATGGATTAAATATTTGTAATAAGAATAATTTAAATTATATAATAAGTTACACTTAATTTTTTTCATAATTAATAGTAAAATTAGTAAAAAACAGTTACCGTGGTAAAAAATATTAAAAGGGAAAAAGTAAGTAACCTTAGAGTTAAGGAGAATAACATATTTAAAACATTTTTATTTTGAATAATAGAGGTATTTATTAGCCTTATATCTACTCCATTTTTATTTTTTTTATTTTGTAGGAACTTGTTTTGAGAGTGACTTCCCATTATTGAATAGTTTTGGGTATTTAAAAAATGACACTCCTCATCCCTTATAAAAGGCAACCCCCTATCATCTCCTTTATACACTTAAAAACTCACTGGTTAAACCAGAACCAACCTAAATCACTTCCTAACTTCACACCCCCCCCAATACTATAATCATCATTTTGATGAGGAATATAATCCAGGAAGTCTTTTGGTAAAATCCTAAAGAGGGGGTCTGAAGAAGTAATCGTCTTCACTGATCTCCTTATTTTTTATTCTTATTTTTCCTCCTTAAATTATGTATTAAAATTACAGTATAATAACACCATTATATTTTATATAATTATATTTTATTATTTTTATTTATATCCATTCATATCCTCTTCTAGGAAATAGAAAATGAAACCATCGTTCATGTGTACGGTGACATGCCGCCTCACAAACCAATATAATTTAGTTTCCGTAAACTCCTATAATGATAGTGAATAATTATGGATTTAATGTTTATAAATTATATTTATGAAATATTAATCATTATGTAAAATTAATATATCATATAATTTCTTACCTTACCATCCATTGAAAAATGATAACACAGTTCGTGTCTACAACAGATTATCGTCTCGTGAAGCAATGTGATTCATTTTTATACAGCATCGCATGGATAGTATATGTAAGTGTATTTAAAGAAATAATATTATAATTATAATATTATGATAATTTTGGAAAGATAAAATAACATTTTCCTTCTTTCCATCATGGTTGTTAAAAAATGGAAATGTTACACATGCGTACTTATGGCCTACTCTCTACATGATTGTAACGTGCTTCAATTTTTTATAACAATGTTTCATGGTTTTTAGCATATCATTTATTTATAAAAATAATAATTATTTCATAATTATTATTCTGTATATGATTTAATAATGACATATTTGACCATATTCAACACATCGATGTCGTTTTCAAATTATGAACTGAGCATCCTCAAAACACCTGAAGTGGAAAAAATGATTAAAGCAATTAAATACATAATTAAAATAAATGAAGTAAATGGTTTAGGTATAAATTATTAAACCTAGAGAATTTCCTTAATAAAAAATTAATTTATGTAATATTATTATATCGTAGATAACATACATACATGACAAGCCTCGACTCGGGGTAAGGGTTTTCATCCCAAAACGTCCTTCAATGAGACACATGTTCTTTTATACACCCAATTTTTTTATATGTTGTATATAATACTACATTTAATATTATATCATGAATACTTAATATTTCAGGGTATTATAAGTTACAATTCAATTACTTCATTCATGTGGGTTATGATTCAAAATTTTCCAAAGTTGTAATGGTTTATGCCTCAATCTCATTTTAATCTGGATTGTTTATGCTTGAAATTACATTGGAAGAAATTATGTGGTTGTTGTCTAATAAAACACTTTAATTTTATTCTATTATGGTTATTCATGAACTTTTAAAGTAATATTACCCGTTTCCCTCTCTTTGGTACTTAATATTATTTAAAAAATTAAGAAAATCTAACTTCATTTTTATCTTCATTTGAAAATCCTTTTCTTCCATATCTATGTTTTCAATAAAATGTTATAAAAAATGTTTTTAACATTCTCAAAATGATTTATTTATGAAATTTTTACCAATTTTGGAGTTTTTACAAAATTTCTTGAAAGTGGTCTTCTTTTCATTTTCTGAAGGAGGGACTTTTTAACCTTTTTACAACAATGTGAATGGAATGTTTTCTTAACTTATACAGTATGTATGGAATTACCCACATTCATGACCACTCGATTATTTGTATCTTACTCTATTATTTTTTCATGGTTATTTTTTAAATAAATTTTTTTCTATAACATTTTAGAAATTCTTAGATTTTAAAAAGTTATTTTTGAAGTGGAAATGTTATTTTCCTCAAGAATGTTTTTAAAATTTTAAAAAACAATTTATTCATCAATGAAAATAAAAAAAATGTTATGGAATGATTATAAATTATGAATATATTTATATTACAAATATACCTATCTAACTCTCAATTATATTAATGTGGTAATAAAATCCTTATGATCACTTCTCAAATTCCTCTTTTAATAAATCTATTTTGATTGTGATATGAGGTAAGATTATAAAACCCATTTTCTTTACAAGGGTATTTCTTAAATGTATTCCTTATGATTGATTCCTTATATCTAACGCATATGCATATACATGAAATGAATGTGATGGGTTGGCCTATAATTATATATACCTCTAATCAATTGGGTAACTTTTTAGTCTCATTAGACACCATTTATGGGATTAGAGAGTGAACCCAATCCATTATGGGACTCTGTCCACCATGTAATGTTGTCTTGGTAGTTTTCCTAGACTTATATTTATGTAATATTTTATGTTACTGCTGCATTTCCTATGATTTAAAGATCTTATTATATGATTTTTTTTTTAATTTATGATCCCATGTTATTACTCTTAAGCCTTATATTTTATGATATCATTTTATAACTTTGGATCACATGTTATTGAAGGACCCCAGGACACCCTGAGAGGGGAGGGGTGAATCAGGGAGACAACTTTTTATTTTAATGTGATGGATCTTATTCCCACGTTGGTAAGAACTTGTTGAACCTGTATGATGAAAAAGATCAGAAATAAAACATGCACATACACAGAGAAGACACAGCCCTTTTTACTTGGTTCACCACTAAGGGCTACGTCCAAGGAGCATATGCCGACAAGTTGCGAGTCGTACCAAAATCTACTAATCTTCACAAGTTGTGGATTACAATTGTTCGGGCACAGTCACTCTATCCCAGGCTCACTGCCTTTACAAAGGTTCAGGGATAGCTCACTGCTTCTCTCGGGTCACTCCCATTGACTACCCATGGCTCGCTGTCGTTGGTGAAGTCTCACTCAGTTTATAGACATGAAGGTCTCTTCAATAGATTTGCATTGAAGTCTTTGCCTCTGCTTAGCACGAGACTCTGCTTGCATCGAAGTCCGGAATAGATGCACTATAACGCATAGAACCACTGAACCAGATAACTAGAACGTGCCGACAAACTTCACTGACAATTGCAAGCAACACCAAACCTTTGTGCGCAAAACCTTCCTATTGCGCGCAAACTTTACTTTTTGTGCGGAAAAATATTTCGCAAAAAAAACCCCTTTTTCGCGCAACGGAATCATTTATCTACGAACCCAATTTTTACGCGCAAATCTTCATTTTTTGCACATCCCGAAATTTTCCACGCAATACCGAATATTTCACACAAGCCCCTTTACGCGATTTTTTTCGCGCATCAGACCTTAGATCTTCTCTAAGTCTTCAACCGTACAGAATGAAGGGGGTCACCTCATATTTATAGGAGACAAAGACCCCCACGCGTAAAACCCTCTGTGGCGCTCAAAACCTCTCATCTGGCACGTAATCTTTCGCGCCGATACCATTTTTCGTGCACATCATCAGATATTTTGTGCAACCCATGCCTTTGCCGTTTTTGGACATTCTGATTCTGAAACATTGTTTGCGTGAAAAACTTATCTCCTCTATTTCACACACCACACTGTTTTTTGCGCCCAACTCAAGTATTTCGTGCACAGCCCTTATTTTCCGCGCAGCCCATGCCTTTTCCATTTTTCCCAAATCTGATTTCAAAACACTTTTTGCGCGAAAAACCTCGATTCAATATTTCGCGCATCCCGCTGTTTTCCGTGCCCAACATGAGTATTTTGTGTAGGCCTCTTATTTTTCATGCACCACTTCCTCTTTGTGCGAACCTCCTTTTGCAGACAATCCATGTCTTCATTTTCTGATTTTGAGGCCCAAAAATTTAGCAAACACTGGGAAACAGCGTCACCTTCAAAATTGTTGTATGCTTGAACTGTATGATCACTTTGCTGGCACACATTCAGAAATTCCACTGAGGATTGACAACAAACACAAACCAAAATCCAATTCCTGCATAGAACATCCATGGTTCCAATAATCTCCCCCTTTGGGTTTGTTGGCAATCACCAAATAAATTCAATATATCACCATCCACATGCATACCCAAAATGAAAGGATCAACTCAGCCAACACTCTAAGTCTACGTGAGCAATGATCGGTGTAGAAAACAAGAGAGGAAGCTTGAATTGGGTTCCTGTGTTTTGGAATGCTCAAAGACGCTCAATAAATTTTCTTACACTGAATTCTCATCGTGTCACAGAACCATTACATGTCCACAGACAATCCTGAATTCTTGAATTTATTCATTTCCTTTCTCCCCCATTGACAATAAACCCAATGGCTGGTAAATTAATCAATGTTCAACTCAAACCATACTCCCCCTAGATAGTATCTCCCCCATAAACCTGTATCATATCCATAAAGAGATTAAAACAGTTCAAACAAACGGGGATAGGGGATTTCGGAATTTCCTTATGCAGTAGGAGGTGGTTGAACACCGAGGTTCAACCGATGCTTCTCAAACATAGTTGCTGACAGTGGCTTTGTCAGGATATCAGCTACTTTCTCATCAGTTCCCACATGATCCATTCTAATCACCCCTTGCTCAACTTTTTCTTTGATAAAGTGATACCTGATTTCAATATGTTTTGTACTAGAATGTTGAACAGGATTTTTTGTAAGATCAATTGCACTCTTGTTATTGCATTAAATCACCATTGGTTGCTTTACCTCAACACCAATATTTGTTAATTGTTGCTTCATCCATAGAATTTGAGTGCATTCCTTTTTGGCGAATATATACTCAGCTTCAGCAGTACTAAGAGAAGTACTTTCTTGTTTCTTGCTCAAACAGCCAACACAGTTATTCCCAATAAAGAATGCTCCACCACTGGTAGACTTTCTGCCCACAACATCGCCATCCCAATCAGCATCTGAAAATGCTGATAATTCATAGTCTCTTCCAGCAGCAAAGTATAATCCATAATTGTGAGTACCTTGAATATACCTCATGATTCTTTTTACTACTGCCAAATGTTCCTCCTTTGGATTACTCTGAAAACGGGCTGCAAGACATGTGGCAAAGACAATATCTAGTTGTGTCGCTATCAGGTACAATAGGCTCCCAATGATCCTTCTGTACATGGTGTGATCTGCATATTTCTCATTCTCATTCTTTCCAAGTTTGGTTCCAACTGCAATCGGAGTTGACATTGGTTTGGAGTCTTGCATATTAAGCTTCTTCAGAAGATCTCTTGCATACTTTTCCTGAGAGATAAAAGTGTAGTCTTTCCTTTGAGTCACCTGCAGTCCCAATAAATATGTGAGCTCTCCAATCATTGACATTTCAAATTCTGATTTCATATGATTGGAAAATTCATCCACAGATTTCTGCCTGCTGCCACCAAATATAATGTCATCGATGTAAATGAGAACCATGAACTGGTCTTTTAGAGAATTCTTCACATAGAGATTATGATCTACTCCTCTTTTGAATTCCAGTTTCTTGAGATAAGAATCTAGTCTGGAGTACCACGCTCGTGGTGCTTGTTTCAAGCCATAAAGTGCTTTCTTTAGCTTGCAGACCTTTGATTCATCAGCACCAAGAAGAAAACCCACTGGTTGTTAAATGTAGACTTCTTCTTCGAGTACACCATTTAAAAATGTTGTCTTGATATCCATTTGATGTACTTTATATCCTCTCTAGAGAGCCATGGAAAGGAACAGCCTGATTGACTCCATTCTAGACACTGGAGAAAAAGTTTCTTCAACATCAACACCTTAAATCTGAGAATACCCTTTACATACCAGTCGAGCCTTGTTTCTGATAACACTTCCATGCTCATCAAACTTGTTCTTGAATATCCATTTTTTTCAATCACATTGTGACCTTTGGGTCTCTGGAAAAGATCCCCTGTTTGATTCTTGTCAATCTGATCTAACTCTTCATTCATGTCTTTCACCCAGGATTCATCCTTTGCAGCTTCTTCAAATGAGGATGGCTCCACAACTGACAGAAATACAGAAGGTGTGTTATTCCTCATCCTCCTTGTCTGTGTGGGTGCATTCATGTCTCCAATTATGTTAGATGGATCAGTCTCTGCTCTTTGATTTCTCCTGTGAGGTTCAGTCACATTCTTAGCATCCAAGATTTCCTCTTCAGATTCTTCATCTGAGTCAACATCATGATGTGACTACTGAGTGTTTTGAACAACTTCCTCTATTTCTGCATTTGTATTTTCTTCTCGTTCACTTTCTTCCTGACTTTCTATCACATCAGCATATGACGTCCTTGAAGCATTTGTACTTTTCTCTTCAATTATATTAACATCACTAATTTCCAAAATCCTTCCTAAACGATTGTTGAAACACTTGTAGGCTTTGATGTTCATTGAGTAACCGAGGAAAATTCCTTCATCTGCATTGTCGCCATATTTCCCTTCATTTCCTTCTTTGTTCCTGATGAAGGATTTACTTCCAAATACACGAAAGTATTTTAAAGAAGGCTTCCATACATGCCACAATTCATATGGTGTCTTTGTCTCGCCCATATAAAGTCTCGTTCGATTCTGAATGTACACTGCAGCTTGAACAGCCTCTTTCCAGTAATCTCATGGAATACGACTCTCAATCAGCATAGTTTGTGCCATGTTGTTCACCTGTCTATTCCTACGTTCAAAAAATCCATTTTGTTATGGAGTTCTCACAGCAGCTACCTCATATTGTATCCCATGCTTCTCTAGATAATTTTCAAATTCAATGGACATGTATTCTCCTCCATTGTCAGATCGCAACACTTTGATTGTTCGTCCAGTATCATTCTCGGTGAGTCACCGATATGTTTTCATGCAGTCAAGGACTTGTCATTTCCTATGAATGACCATCACACATGCCATTATACTGTAATCATCTATGAAAAGGACAAAGTACCTTTCTCCATGAGTTCCGGCAACATTTATCGGCTCACATACATCTGTATGAATCAGATCAAGAAGGTGAGATGCCCTTTTCTTCTTTGGCTGATATAAACTGCAGACCAGCTTTCCACGAATGCAAGCATCACAAGATTTTTCACGCTCACGCTTCAGGTTGGGAATGTCCATGAAAATTCTCAAATTTGATATTTTCTCCATGTCTTGTTGATTGATGTGCCCCAGTCTCTGATGCCACAAATTTTTTTCTTCTTCAACAATCATGTAACATACATTTTGTTCACTATCAACCTTATACAAGTTGCCTTCTATTCTGCATCCCTTCATAAGTGAATTTCCTATATTTCCCTTGATAGTGCAGCCTTTCTGATTAAAAGTAACTATAAGTCCTACGTCATAGAGTTGACTTGCGCTGAGGAGATTATGACATAGTCAATCAATGTAAAGGACTTCAGTATTCTTTAGTTCTCCATTAGCAAACTCGGTACTTCCACTCCCTTTGATTTTCAGAGCCCCATCACTACCAAATCATATTGTACCATCAATCGTCCTTTTGATATCCGTTATCAGGCCCGCATTACCCGTCATATGAGATGAACAACCGCTATCCAGAATCCAGGTACTGTTGTTCTTTGTAGCATTGAGGGCCACCTCTGCAAGGTTGCTATAGAGACCCGAAGCTTGACGTACATTGACATTACATTACTTTTGCGGAATACTTAGTACATAACAAAAACACACACACAAGGATCGTAATAGTTTAGTGTCTTTGGAAACTCGGAATATAATCTTCTAATCGTGGTGAAAGATCTTCAACATCTCCCATAAAGATCTTCCTTTTTTTACCTAAACCCTTTCTTTATATCCTGGGGAAAAGAAAACATAAAAGGGTGAGCTCAAATGCTCAGTAAGGGTAAAAAAAAGAAATATCAATCACATCGTATACACAAGCACATAACTTTTGGAAATCTTAACCTGCAAAAGAGATCATAATTTCCTAACATGGGATAAATCATGGCAGTGAAATGTAATCACAATAATCATAACTTAAAACATGAAACTTTGTGGCATTCACACATAATCATAGAGAATCATTTCTTGTTAGTCAAGACTCGTTTTCAAGACTATCTTAGTGGACAAAGTCCCTTTCTGAATCGAGTAACCCTCGTTTCAGTCCTGTTTCACTGAACCGGTATAACCTACCATTCCAGCCATGTCTATCTCATGAGATATAAAATCTTTACCCAATGCATTGGATGGAGATATAGGTCTCACCCATCTCATAATGATACCATTCTTATGTGTGCCACAAAATCATAAATCATACATCATTGCATAACCCATGTAATAAAAATGGGATTCTTAAACAACATGACATCATAAAACCATTCATATAAGATAAAGGAATTCATAAACATAATTCCATCACAACATAGTCAAATCAATGTAAAAATATGGATAGAAACAGAACCCTTTATTATCTTAGATGGAAAATGATTTTGATAAAACACTTGAAATGAATTCTTGAGGAAAATATCCTTTCTTCTTCAAAATCAATTTCTTTTCACAAAACATCATGCAATTTTAAAACAAAGAGATTTTATTGAAAATAGTCATGAAATCTTTTGGAGGAAGCTTCATGAAAATAAGGCTTTATAAAACCATAAAAATCCATTCGTGCCATTTAAAAAAACATTCTTCTCGTACTTTTTTCGGAAAAGTCAAAAAGTACCTCGTACGAAAAACGACAAAAGATTCCTTTCATATCTTTTACTAAAAACTCACCGAAGGGTAAAATTGGATTTAAACAATTTTAGTTGGATGGAAATAATATTACATATTGAGGAAACATGGATGTGGATGATAAAATACACCCCAGTAAATGCCAAAGTATAAACAATCTCGGATAAAAATGAGATTGTGATATTTCCCTTACCTTAGGTCCGATTTGCTTCGTAAGTGTCCGAGCCTCATTTATAATGATTTAAATAATGTCATTGACTTATTACAGAATCATATTCATTGTTATTATATCATATATGGTTCACTTATGACTTTATATTACCCGTTCTTTTGTAAATTCATGTTAAAGTAGCGTTTTGGGTAAAATCGTCTCATTGGTCGTTCGTGTTTTAACTTGTAATTATTCATATGATTACTTAGATCATGATTAATTAATTCCAGAATATAAAACATGATTTATATATAATATATATTCAGAATATACGTATATATAATGGATCTATAAATGGAAAGAAATACACTGTTCATGGAGACGGTAGGCCGTACGTAAGCATGAACGCTGTTTTCGTTTCCTTATTGAATTGAGTGGAATTAAGTAGATGTCATACATATATATACACATAAATACATTAGCTTTATAATGTCATATATTTCATTATTATTGCTTATATATACTTTATAATCATTCTTAAATGGTTAATATGGAGAATGAATCCCATCGCATCGTGGAGACGGTAGTCCGTACGTACGCACGAGCGATGATATCATTTCCATAATTATTGAATTGAATTGGAGTAGATGATACAATATATCAGAATCATTATGATGTTACAATAACTATGTATAGATATTATTTACACCATAATACCCATCCATGTAAGGTGTTGGTGGAAAAACAGATTACACCACGGCGTGGAGACGGTATTCCGTACGTACGCACGCGCGGTGATTTTGTATTCCGTAGGATGGATAGATGGTGAAATAGGGTTGTTTCATACTTATAATAACATATCAGTATATGATTGATACTGATGTTATTACTTCATAATGAAACAACCTAAGAAGAAGAAGTGGAAGAAGAAATAAAGTTGAAAGAATCGGTAACGGAAATTACCTCTTCTTTGAAGTGCTTCTTTGAGACCTCTTTTTAGGGCACTAAAATTGGTCTTTGAGGAAGACCAGATCCTCTAGGATGTTTCTAGGGAAGTGGAGAGGAGAATTTGACAGTGTTTGGCCGATCTTGAAGGCTCAAAGTTGTGTGAGGAAGAGAGGGAGGAGGTGCCCTTTTATAAGGGAGGAGAGGGGCACCTTTGGAATTCTTAAAAATATTAATTTATAATAAATCTAACCCCATTTAAAAACCTCCAAAAATGACTCATATTCTAATATTAGATGATATAGGGTTGTATTCTTATCAACCAATAAAATTTAGACATGTTTGGATCTTATTTTAAACCTTATCATTTTTATTTATCCTTATTTAATCTATTTAAGTTTATTTGTCGTAATAAAATTATAAATTTTAAATTATAACAAATAATTACTTATTTGTTGTGAATTTTCCATAATTGTTTAATTTATAACATTATAGACCATATAAATTTAAATTTATAATTTTTAAATATTTTTGTGATTTTTAAACAATTTTATAATATGTTATTTTTATAAAATAACAATAGTGTCAATTTTGACACTATTCATTTATTTGAATTTAAATAAAATATATACAGAAGATATGTTCTAACTAAAAGCTTTAATATATTAATAAAAGGTCATATGTATCTATAAAATTATTTGATCACATTAAACAGTTCATATAATATTTATTTTATTATTTTTAAAACCATTTATTTGGTTTATCTCTTAATAAAATAATTACTACATCATTTTTGTATAATTATTTAATACACTTATTTGTTGTATAAAAATTTAAAATAAAATCTTATGATGAAGATAAATATATTAACTTTCCCAATAATACTTTTACACGAATTTATAATCTTAAAATAACAATATTTAAATTGTTATATTTATTAAATTATGAAGGTGACAACTTTGGCATCATTTGAAATAAAATAATATAAGTGTCATAATTGCTTGTATAAGACTCCAAATGGTCAACTATTCTACCATTGGATGATTATAGTTTACATTTACATGACCAATAAGTTTTGGTCAGGTTTTTGTGCCTTTTATGGTCACTATTAGTTTAATAAAAACTATATTCTTGATTTTTTCACTAGATAAATAATTTCTGCATCACTATTGTGTCACAATTAATGATAAATATTTAATCCCAAAATATTCTAAATAAATTCTCATGATGTAGATAATTTTTTTAGCTTTCTGGATACTATTCATGTTCGAAGTTTTATGATGTTTATCACTAAGTTAAAATTATTATACTTATAATATTTAAGAAAGTGACATGTTGTCACTTTCTTTGGTTTTAATAATAATTAAATTATTTTCATGGTAAAAAGTCCATAAAATGAATCTAATCCGACCCTTAGTTGATATGGGTTTACTTTTAGCCATCAAATAGAATTTTGGCATGTGTTAGGATAATTTTATAATATTATATTTACCCTTAATTACCTGATTTACCTTTATCTATGGTAAATAAAATTTACCGTAGTTACTATTCATAATTCCCAAAAATAAAAAGTAGCCGATTAACATAATTTGGACCCACTGATTCCAAATATGGAATCCATTTTCTAAAATTCAATACACATAAGTTGCAGAAATTAAATTAAAATTAATCCCGTTGTCGAATAAAAACGGGTTTTTGTTTAAAACATTGCAAAAGATTGAATTGATTTAACCTACTAATTCAAGGTAAAATCAATGTTAATGACATACATTATATTAAATGGTAAAAATATATTCTATTTATACTTTAAAACCATTCAATATTATAATTTAACCACATAATATATTATGATGAAAAAAGTTGTTTTTAATTAAAATATAGCGTGTTTTTACCATTCATTAAAATATGAAAGTTATCGGAAAAATATAAAAACTTTATCTAATGTAAATTTTTACATCCTGATTCAAAAGAAGAATTTTATTTTGTCAAATTGAATATATAAACATGTCAAAAAGTATATTTAAAGTGGGTGCTCCATCAAAAGGCGGCAAAACTGCATTTTTTGAAAAATACTTATTTTACCCGAAAAATTTATTTTGTTCTTATACCATGTTCTAGAAAATGTGTAAGATGAATAATAATGTTATAAAATTAAAATTTTAGTTAATACTATTCATGGCGGCTAGTTCATGACAATATTATAATAATATATCATTGTTTATTAAAACCCAGAATTGCGCACAACACACGCTATCGAGGAAGGTCGCGATTGCGTGTAATGCAAGCCAAGTCAGGGTTGCGTGTTGTGAAAGAATCCTTCGTTGTTTCGTATAACAAAATCCAACCATATTTCATTTATACATTGAATATATATATATATTCATACTCAATGTTGCGTAGAATAACTATTATCAAAATTGTGTGTAACACGGTCCAAGAATAGTGTTACGTATACTGCAAGCTAATACGGTGTTGCGTATAGCGCAAGGTAATCTTGGTGTAGAATACAACACAAGACATTAATGAAATTAAAATAATATTTTTCATAAAATCTCGGGGTGTTACATTCTACCCCCCTTAAAATTAATTTCACCCTCGAAATTCGTCGGGGTTATAAATGGTTTACTATTCGAAAGTTTCTTTAATAGAAACCCCCATCGTAAAAAGGAATACCAAAACCAATCTTTGAAAACAAAAGTATGAAACGTAACGGTTACCCAAATAAACTAATCACTGGGTTTCCACATAGGTGAAAATATGGATGTGGAAGAGAAATATAACCATCATGTTCTGATGGAGAGTGGTAGAGAACATGGCTATGGAAAAGCCATCAATCACAAAGCCATAAATTTGTGATGATCTAAGGTACCATCCGATTAATCAGATATAAGAGCACTAGGACAACATTTTTGGTTTTCAAGATAGTTTCCCTAAAGTTGAAGAATTTGAATTAGAATAAATACTTACTTTATTTTGGTACAATCTCACTATTGTTCGTGCCTTGAACAATTTCCACTTCATCTCTTAAATAAATGAAGTTGAATTTGTTATTCGTGAAGTGTTAGCAGATCATGTGATAGAATGACGGGTCATTCCATCTGTCTCAAACAAAAGGTTAGAAAAAGTTATTAAATATACATAAGTCATTCTATAGTGAGATTAGTTATATACGGTTCCTAAAATGGACTTATACTTCATATATCATACTGCTTAATATAATAAAACTAGTTTCTACTAAACAGGGACTTCCTGTAGGCTAGTGGTAGGCGATAAAGGCCAGTCGCACTTTGGTTGTGGGTTCGATTCCCACAGTCTTGTCCGACGCGATGGGCTGTCGCCCGTCCTGCAGGTTGTCCTTTTTCTAAAACTACATTACTATAACATCCCATCAATAATATCAAAAAAAAGTTCTATCCTTAAACAACACTAACTTATGTCCAACATAATCCATTCCAATCTTTAGGCTTATCTAAAATACTTCGGTCCACTCTCATAACATAGTGAAAACGATTACCAGAGATTTAATACCATCGTTGATCCCCATATATCGTAATACTGTATTCCTATCTTGTTGGTCACATTCCAATCATTCGAAGGCCTTAATCATGTATTCCATTGAACCTTAGTGAAAACATGAATGCAGTTAAAAGTTAACACTTTCCACAAACCAAAATCCTCAAAATTATTTATAATCAAACCATGATATCACTTAGTCCTTATATCAATCATGAGATCATGAATACAATCAAATCATCTCATTATCGTCTTATCCCTTCATTATGCGCATATCATCTACATTCCAAAAATATCTGAATAACCTTTCATGGATACCGGTACCATTAATCATACACTTTCAAAACTCAAGGAAGGACAACAGTGTAACAATCCTTAGATGTCTCTTTATTCCATAGTACCATGAGATTTCTTATATAACATTACACATGATAAACATGTAATCATTCCACTACATTCTTAAACCATTAACCGAGCATCAACAATTCTTTCATCTCACATATCATTTGTAGTCTCATCATCATCATCAACATAAATACTACCCATACGACCATACTAATTCTCTTCATGAGACATTCCCTTAGGTCATTGGTTTGCATAATGCTCGTACATTCCACATTTAAAACATTTAACCATTGTTGATGTCGTAGCAATACCATTATCCTCATCCCTAGTGTTAACTAAACCTTTTCCTTTGCACTTAATGGCTTTGTGTCCTTCTTTTCCACACCCAAAGCATCTCCAGTTCCTTTGAAACATTCACCTTGATGACTCTTCCCACATGATTTACATAGGGGAAATTGGACTTTCTTTCCTCTATGATCATCATAAAACTCCATCTTTCTCTAATTAGCCGAGTCAGGAAACTTACCAAATTTTACTTTATTGATCATATTATGAGATTGCTGATTCGGAATAATAATGATGTTTGGACCTCCAAATCCCATTTTATCTGATTGCTCATGAAGAATATCATTCCATTGTCCATCATATCCTCCATTATCGTGAATCATCTTGTTTCCAGCAATTTTCTAAAACCCAAAAAGAATAGTGTGAGAGGAAAAAATCATAATAAAGGGGCAGTAACTTCAATATCTAACATCTTTGGTTTAATCTAATATCGTTACCATAGTTCTAGGACTATATCCTATACGTATACTTATCCTTAGGGACATTCCTATACATACCTTAGAAATATCTCTAGGGATCTCACTAACGTTTTCGCATCCTAGTTTCCAAAGGTTGACTAAACTTTTCCTTTGATACCAACTGTAGAGAACCGAAGATTGACGTACATTAACATTACATTACTTTTGTGGAATACTTAGTACATAACAAAAACACACACACAAGGATCGTAATAGTTTAGTGTCTTTGGAAACTCGGAATATAATCTTCTAATCGTGGTGAAAGTTCTTCAACATCTCCCATAAAGATCTTACTTTGTTTTTTACCTAAACCCTTTCTTTATATCCTGGGGAAAATAAAACATAAAAGGGTGAGCTCAAATGCTCAGTAAGGGTAAACAAAATAAATATCAATCACATCGTATACACAAGCACATAACTTTTGGAAATCTTAACCTGCAAAAGAGATCATAATTTCATAACATGGGATAAATCATGGCAGTGAAATGTAATCACAATAATCATAACTTAAAACATGAAACTTTGTGGAATTAACACATAATCATATAGAATCATTTCTTGTTAGTCAAGACTCATTTCCAAGACTATCTTAGTGGACAAAGTCCCTTTCTGAATCGAGTAACCCTCGTTTCAGTCATGTTTCACTGAACCGGTATAACCTACCATTCCAGCCATGTCTATCTCATGAGATATAAAATCTTTACCCAATGCATTGGAGGTATATATAGTTCCCACCCATCTCATAATGATACCATTCTTATGTGTGCCACAAAATCATAAATCATACATCATTGCATAACCCATGTAATAAAAATGGGATTCTTAAACAACATGACATCATAAAACCATTCATATAAGATAAAGGAATTCATAAACATAATTCCATCACAAAATAGTCAAATCAATGTAAAAATATGGATAGAAACAGAACCCTTTATTATCTTAGATGGAAAATAATTTTGATAAAACACTTGAAATGAATTCTTGAGGAAAATATCCTTTCTTCTTCAAAATCAATTTCTTTTCACAAAACATCGTGCAATTTTAAAAGAAAGAGATTTTATTGAAAATAGTCATGAAATATTTTGGAGGAATCTTCATGAAAATAAGGCTTTATAAAACCGTAAAAATCCGTTTGTGCCGTTTAAAAAAACATTCTTCTCGTACTTTTGTCGGAAAAGTCAAAAAGTACCTCGTACGAAAAATGACAAAAGATTCCTTTCATATCTTTTACTAAAAACTCACCGAAGGGTAAAATTGGATTTAAAAAATTGTAGTTGGATGGAAATAATATTACATATTGAGGAAACATGGATGTGGATGATAAAATACACCCCAGTAAATGCCAAAGTATAAACAATCTCGGATAAAAATGAGATTGTGATATTTCCCTTACCTTAGGTCCGATTTGCTTCGTAAGTGTCTGAACCTCCTTTATAATGATTTAAATAATGTCATTGACTTATTACAGAATCATATTAATTGTTATTATATCATATATGGTTCACTTATGACTTTATATTACCCGTTCTTTTGTAAATTCATGTTAAAGTAGCGTTTTGGGTAAAATCGTCTCATTGGTCGTTCGTGTTTTAACTTGTAATTATTCATATGATTACATAGATCATGATTTCTTAATTCCAGAATATAAAACATGATTTATATGTAATATATATTCAGAATACACATATATATAATGGATTGATAAATGGAAAGAAATACAACGTTCATGGAGACGGTAGGTCGTACGTACGCATGAACGCTGTTTTCGTTTCCTTGTTGAATTGAGTGGAATTAAGTAGATGTCATACATATATATACACATAAATCCAGTATCTTTGTAATGTCATATATTTCATTATTATTGCTTATATATACTTTATAATCATTCTTAAATGGTTAATATGGAGAATGAATCTCATCGCGTCGTGGAGACGGTAGTCCGTACGTACGCACGAGCGATGATATCATTTCCATAATTATTGAATTGAATTGGAGTGGATGATACAATATATCAGAATCATTATGATGTTACAATAACTATGTATAGTTATTCTTTACACCATAATACCCATCCATGTAAGGTGTTGGTGGAAAAACAGATTACACCACGGCGTGGAGACGGTATTCCGTACGTACGCACGCGCGGTGATTTTGTTTTCCGTAGGATGGATAGATGGTGAAATAGGGTTGTTTGATAATTATAATAACATATAAGTATGTGAGTGATACTGATGTTATTACTTCATAATGAAACAACCTAAGAAGAAGAAGTGGAAAAAGAAATAAAGTTGAAAGAATCGGTAACGGAAATTACATCTTCTTTGAAGTGCTTCTTTGAGACCTCCTTTTAGGGCACTAAAATTGGTCTTTGAGGAAGACCAGAACCTCTAGGATGTTTATAGGGAAGTTGAGAGGATAATTTGGTAGGGTTTTTCTTAGCTTTAAGGCTCAAAGTTGTGTGAGGAAAAGAGGGAGGAGGTGCCCTTTTATAAGGGAGGAGAGGGGCACCTTTGGAATTCTTAAAAATATTAATTTATAATAAATCTAACCCCACTTAAAAACCTCCAAAAATGACTCATATTCGAAGATTAGATGAGATAGGGTTGTAATCTCATCAACCAATCAAATTTAGACATGTTTGGATCTTATTTTAAACCTTATCATTTTGATTTATCCTTATTTAATCTATTTAAGTTTATTTGTGGTAATAAAATTCTAAATTCTAAATTATAACAAATAATTACTTATTTGTTGTGAATTTTACATAATTGTTTAATTTATAACATTATAGACCATATAAATTTAAATTTATAATTTTTAAATATTTTTGTGATTTTTAAACAATTTTATAATATGTTATTTTTATAAAATAACAATAGTGTCAATTTTGACACTATTTATTTATTTTAATTTAAATAAAATATATACAGAAGATATGTTCGAAATAAAAGCTTTAATATATTAATAAAAGGTCATATGTATCTATAAAATTAGTGGATCACATTAAATAGTTCATATAATATTTATTTTATTATTTTTAAAACCATTTATTTGGTTTATCTATTAATAAAATAATTACTACATCATTTTTGTATAATTATTTAATACACTTATTTTTTGCATAAAAATTTAAAATAAAATCTTATGATGAAGATAAATATATTACCTTTCCTAATAATACTTTTACTTGAATTTAGAATCTTAAAATCACAATATTTAAATTGTTATATTTATTAAATTATGAAGGTGACAACTTTGGCATCATTTAAAATAAAATAATATAAGTTTCATAATTGCTTGTATAAGACTCCAAATGGTCAAATATTAGACCATTGGATGATTATAGTTTAAATTTACATGACCAATAAGTTTTGGTCAGGGTTTTGTTCCTTTTATGGTCACTATTAGTTTAATAAAAACTATATTTTTGATTTTTTCACTAGATAAATAATTTCTGCATCACTATTGTGTCACAATTAATGATAACTATTTAATCCCAAAAAATTCTAAATAAATTCTCATGATGTAGATAATTTTGTTAGATTTCTGGATACTATTCATGTTCGAAGTTTTATGATGTTTATAACTAAGTTAAAATTATTATACTTATAATATTTAAGAAAGTGACATGTTGTCACTTTCTTTGGTTTTAATAATAATTAAATTATTTTCGTGGTAAAAAGTCCATAAAATGAATCTAATCCGACCCCTAGTTGATATGGGTTTACTTCTAGCCATCAAATAGAATTTTGGCATGTGTTAGGATAATTTTATAATATTATATTTACCCTTAAGTACCCAATTTACCTTTATCTATGGTAAATAAAATTTACCGTAGTTACTATTCATAATTCCCAAAAATAAAAAGTAGCCTATTAACATAATTTGGACCCACTGATTCCAAATATGGAATCCATTTTTTAAAATTCAATACACAGAAGTTGCATAAATTAAATTAAAATTAATCCCGTTGTCGAATGAAAACGGGTTTTTGTTTAAAACATTGCAAAAGATTGAATTGATTTAACCTACTAATTCAAGGTAAAATCAATGCTAATGACATACATTATATTAAATGGTAAAAATATATTCTATTTATACTTTAAAACCATTCAATATTATAATTTAACCACATAAGATATTATGATGAAAAAAGTTGTTTTTAATTAAAATATAGCGTGTTTTTACTATTCATTAAAATATGAAAGTTATCGGAAAAATATCAAAAATTTATCTAATGTAAATTTTTACATCCTGATTCAAAATAAGAATTTTATTTTGTCAAATTGAACATATAAACATGTCAAAAATTATATTTAAAGTGGGTGCACCATAGTGAAGATGATACGACTCATGTGAGCAAGGAAATGGCATTCAAGGCCATGGATAAACTGAAAATCTACTTAGCAGCTTGGTAGCATATGAAATGAGAGTCAAAATCTAGGTTATCCATGGCCTTGAATGCCATTTCCTTGCTCACATGAGTCGTATCATCTTCTGGTTTGACTCTCATTTCATATGCTACCAAGCTGCTAAGTAGATCATCCAGAGAAAGTTATGAAAGATCTCTTTCCTCAAGGGCTGAAACTATTGCATTGTACAGAGGTGGAAGTCTTCTTAATATTTTCTTTACAATATCAATGTCTTTGATTTCTTCACCTAGACCCCGAATTGCTCCAACCACTTCAGTAATTCGATTGAAGAAAGATTCTGCATTCTCGTCTAGATGCATCTTCAGATCATCAAACTGATTGTGCAGCACTTGTAGTTTCGCCTCTTTCACTTTGATATCTGCTTCAAAAATATTCTTTAGTTTATCCCACATGGATTTTTCTGAGGTGCAATACATCACCTTTAGGTAGATCTGATCAGAAAGGGCTGCAGTAAGTGCATTTTGTGCTTTAGCATCTGCATCAAGAATTTTCCTGTCTGTTTCAGTCATAGCCAGGCCTGTTGGGTCAGTGACTTGTATTCCTTGCATAGTAGAAAAAAGAACTTCCATTCCAAGAGATCTTAGATAAGATATCATTCTGTTCTTCCAGATCTTGAAATTACTTCCATTGAAGTGAGGGATTCCCCTGACATTGACTGCATTCTCCATGACGCTAAAGGACAGATTCAACACCAGTAACCTCCCTCTGATACCACTTGAAGGACCCCGGGACACCCTGAAAGGGGAGGGGTGAATCAGGGTGACAACTTTTTCTTCTAATGTGATGGATCTTGTTCCCACGTTGGTAGGAACTTGTTGAACCTATGTGATGAAAAAGATCAGAAAGCAAACATGCACATGCACAGAGAAGACACAGCCCTTTTTACTTGGTTCACCACTAAGGGCTACGTCCAAGGAGCATACGCTGACAAGTTTCCGGTCGTACCAAAATCCACTATTCTTCACAAGTTGTGGATTACAATTTCTCGGGCACAGTCACTCTGTCCCAGGCTCACTACCTTTACAAAGGTTCAGGGTTAGCTCACTGCTTCCCTCGAGTCACTCCTATTGACTCCCCCTGGATCACTGTCGTTGGTGAAGTCTCACTCAGTTTATAGACGTGAAGGTCTCTTCAATAGATTTTCATTGAATTCTATGCCTCTGCTTAGCACGATACTCTGCTTGCATCGAAGTCCGGAATAGATTCACTAGAACGCACAGAACCATTGAACTGGATAACTAGAACGTGCCGACAAACTTCACTAACAATTGTGCGCAACACCAAACCTTTACTCGCAAAACCTTCCTATTGCGCGAAAACTTTACTATTTGCGCGAAAAAATATTTCACGCAAAAACCCCCTTTTTCGTGCAACGGAATCTTTTATCTGTGAACCCAATTTTTACGCGCAAATCTTAATTTTTCGCGCATCCCGAAATTTTCCGCGCAATACCGAATATTTCGCGCAAGCCCCTTTACGCGATTTTTTTTCGCGCATCAGTCCTCGGATCTTCTATAAGTCTTCAACCGTTCGGAATGAAGGGGGTCACCTCATATTTATAGGCGACAAAGTCCCCAACACGTAAAACCCTCTGTGGTGCGCAAAACCTCTCATCTGGCGCGTAATCTTTCGTGCCGATACCGTTTTTCGCGCACATCATCAGATATTTCGTGCAACCCATGCCTTTGCCATTTTTGGACGTTCTAATTCTGAAACACTGTTTACGCGAAAAACTTCTCTCCGCTATTTCACACACCATGCTGTTTTTCACGCTCATCTCAAGTATTTCGCGCACAGCCCTTATTTTCCGCGCAGCCCATGCCTTTTCCATTTTTCCCAAATCTGATTTCGAAACACTTTTTGCACGAAAAACCTCGATTCAATATTTCGCGCATCCCACTGTTTTCCACGCCCAACATGAGTATTTCTCACAGGCCTCTTATTTTTCGCACACCACCTTCAAAACTATTGTCTGCTTGAACTGTATGATCACTTTGCTGGCACACATTCGGAACTTCCACTGAGGATTGACAACAAACACAAACCAAACTCCAATTCCTGAATAGAACAGCCATGGTTCCAACAGTTATGCTTCCTTATCATGTTTATTTCCTTACTCATATTTTTAGCTCGCACATTTTTTCCATGTATTCCCCAGGTTATCCCATGTATTTTTAGGAGATAGAGTTAATTTAGGATATCATTATGGAGAATAAAATAAAGATGTTTTATTTTAGTCTCGCTTTGATGTATTATGAATTTATTCTTCCAAACAAACTAGGAAAAATTATCTTTGGGTTTTAATTAATGGATGTTTATGTAAAAAATATTGTAATTATATATGTAAAAGGATTGGGTATCTATAATTGGTATCATAGCAATGGTTTAGTTAACCTTTGGAAACTAGGATAAGAAAACCTTACTGGGAATGCTAAGGATAAGTCTAAGGATAATACTAAGTATAGAAAAATATCCAAGAATCTTGGTGTTGTATAGAGAAATTGGTTTATGAGAAATTATATACCTATCTAGATATCACAAGTAGACGTGGTTCTAATACAAATGTACCTTGGGGTAATAACTCTGAAAAATTAATTTTAATCTTGGCTTGAGTGTTATCTGGTATATAAAAAATAGGCCTTACTATGCACCTGGTTTAACACTCTCAGGGGATATTTTTTAGAAATTCAAAAACTCTTTACAAACCATATTTAAGGACTTAAACAAATTATTAGGGTATAAAACCTAATAAGAATCATTACCATGGATAACCTAGATTGAAGCCTATAAACTCATAAGTTAGGGTATAGTTATCATTTATAAGTTATTCCTCCCATGTTTTTATATTCCCCTTTTGTACATTAATTAGTTAATGTATTATAATCTTGTTTTTCATTTTTTAGATAATCCCGTTAAATAGGATAAAGCATGCCAGAAACTAATATGATGAGAAATGTAATGATTTCCCAAATGAGATGCCTAACCAAATGGGAATTAAATTTAGACATACTATGATAATAAAAAATGATCTTTCTTTAATTACAATTAAAAACTTGAACATAAATGAATTTCCAAACACACCAAAGAATAGAATAATGGAATATCATGGGAGTTCAAGTTCTAAAGATGAAAACAAAAAATAACATTCTATTTCCTACATGTCAAAAATGTGAGAAGAGGCACTATGTAAAATTCTTTAAAGGAAATAGAAGATAATTTATGTGTATAAAATGAGGTCACAAAGAAAATTTTTTCCAAAGAAAAATAAATAGTCTTGTTAATAAGATGCGGGGAAATAAAGTTCAACCTAAGGTGCCACTAACAGTTCAATTTTGTAAATGTGGGGAACTTGGTCACTATTCAAGTCAATTACCTAAACCAAATATAATTCTGGATATTATATATTATAAAAATCTTCTAATTGTAATTATTGGAGTGTTTAGGTGTTAGAACTCATGGATAATGTTGTTAAATTATTTTTATCAACGGTATTATGGTTATAAGAATAATGAAACTTCTAAGTATTGTTCTATAGTAATTTTCATTAAGGTTTTTCAAGAACATTTTAAATAGTACTAATAACCAAGAAAGGTGATCTAATGAAAAGGTGATATTCTATAGAAAAATAAATCACTGAGGAAAATATAATATTGGAAAGTGCTTCATGTTGAGGTAATTATAGTCAATTAAAATTAATTGATTTTTTGGAAAAGAATAAGCTAGATAAAAAACCCTAGAGGTTAGAAAAGGAGATTTGATTAGTAATGTTATCTTTCAATACGTTCATCATATTTTTTATAATGTTAAAGGATTAAGGTCAATTATGTAAATGATTATCACATTAATTTTTACATAGTTTAAGAAAAAAGGAAAAACCACAAGCTGAGTGACAACCTATCACATCTAGAAAATTTTCGAGGCTTGAACACACAACCGAAGGGTGATAAGGGTGTAGAGCCAACCACTGGCCTACGTAATTTACGGGTTAGTATAACAATGTTTTCGCATAAATTTTTATATGTATAAATTTTAAGTTTATTTTGGTAATTATAATAAAGGATTAAATATTTTTGAATTTTTAGGATTTTGTGGTGATTAATGATATTTTAGTAAAAAAAATATTATGTTTATATACATGTGTAATCTTTAGGTTTAATTTAATGGATTATTTGGTAATAATTCTATTGTGTTTTTTAAAATGTTAGTTTAAGGGTATGAGATAAACTTTGATGTCAAAAAATCATTTCATGTTGAGGTTGTTGAGGTTATTTGGGATATAGGTTTATTTATTTAAGGAATGATCTATGTTAAATATTTATCCTTATTGTCGAATTTTTTAGATTAAAATATTCATATTCATTTTGGGTATTATCTACTTTGGGCTAACCTTTTTGGTTTTGATGAAGATAGGAGGAATAGATTGTTAATATTTTATGGATCTTATGATATGTTAAAATTTAACTTAAGTGATTTTTGAATCACCGAAAGACTTTACCATATTTTCCTTTATATTTTGTTGATAGCTTTTCAATACACATAGTACCTCATTTACAAAAAACACTATTTAATCACATTTTTCAAAGTCAATTAAATTGTAACACATTTGGAGATTTTAGATAGTAAATTAATATATAATATAACCAATAAAATATTTTTATACTCATCTAATATATTTTATAGGCACAAGATAAGAACAACCCCAATATTATACATAAAATACTATATTTTTATTAAGGCATTTTTATCGCCTTTTAACGGAGAAACTATTTAAAATATAATTTTTGGAACTTTTATAGATTATATATGTAAAAATAAACTAAATATTGTAAATATAAACATGAAAATTTTCTTAGGGTAATTTTTTTTTAATTTTTTGGTGAAGATTCATTTTTTAATGAATAGTGAAAATACAGAATTTTCACTCAAAACTATTTTTTCATTTAATTTATTTATAAAGTTAAATTATATTTTAAATTAGTTTTAATGTTTAATTAGATCAAATTTTTAAAAATTAATCCAATTTAGGTCATCATAATCATTTTCAATTTGAAATTGACTATAAAAACGTAGCAAACTTTTGAACGTTTTTACTTTAAAAACCTGCATTATCATCTTATCTGTAAGATTAAATTTAAATTAATCTCAGAAACTTATATAATTGGAATTTGTAAAACTATATTCAATATTTGGAATCATAATAATTTATAATTTATAATAAGTTCAAATTATTTTTTGACCAATAAGATTAGTGAAACTGATTAAAATTAATTACAACGATTAAGGTGAAATTAAGCTTAATAGGGGACTAAACCTTAATCTTAAGGGACCAAATGACCTATAAACTTTTCTAAGAGCAATTTTATTGACATATTTCTACCCTATCTTCCATATTATAAATTTTGGTCCATTATTTGATCCACTTTCAATGAGAAAAATGTGGGTAGAATTCCCTTTCCCAAAATTTACCAGAGTGTCACTCCACCTCCACTTTAAAAAGTCTTCCTCTCCTACCACTTTCTCAAACCTCTCAAGACACTTTATATCGACAAATATCTACCCAAATATATCCTAAAAGTACCTCCCCTCATCTTATAAGCTTTACTTTAGTAATAAATCCATCCAAGGAATATTTTTGGTTCAAACCAAAAGGATTTACCCGATTAAGAGGTAACATCTTTCCTTAAGATATTTAGTTTTATTTCCACTATACACCCCCCTAAACTCATATTATTCCATGATTATACAAAAAACTGTATAATAGATATTCAAGTATGTTATTATTCTAATTTTCTTACCTAAAATTAAACACGATTCCATTAAATGGGTAATGAACATACTATTTATATGTATTGTGAACTATTGCCTCACGAAATGATGATTGTTCATTTTTTCTTTACCACCTATCATAAAGGATATTATAATGTAAAATATGTTTATATATGATATTTATTATGTATTTATTCTTTTTTTAATTGTTTTATAACTTTTATCATTATACTTTTCATTTTTTTTAAATACAATAACTTCGTTTGTGGAAGTGTGGGCTATCACTTCCTCAAAGCGATGTGACTCATTCACGCTATACATGAAATGTATAAATGATGGTTTTAATAAACCTATGTGACATATATAACATAGATATTATACTATAATTATAATATAAATTTGTATCATTTACTTTTCATTCTTTTAATAAAACAAAGAAATGAAATTAGAATTCATGCGTACGTACGGCCTACCATCTCTATGAACAGTGCACTTCATTTCTTATCTCCAAATATTATGGAATATTATAAATACATATGTACTGAATATAAAAGATTATCAAAACATTGTTTTCATTATAGATATGTTGAAATCATTATCTAAATAATAGTAATAACAAGTAACAAGTCAAAACATACTTGAGAAAACTAGTCAATTAACACCTAAAATAGTGAGAAAAAAATGAAAACTTATTAACAAATAGGTAATAAGATATTATATAAAGTTAATGTATGATATTGTAAAAATTAGTGTGGTTATTTTATAATTTAGTGACATATTTTAAACCATTATACAGGAGGATAAATACCACACACAAAAAGGAAGGTTAAGGTAAGGGATTTCATCTCAATTTGCATTCCATTGAGACTTATTTGTTGTTATACACCTAGTTTATTTTAGATGGTGTATATAATAACCTTTTTCTTATTATACCATGAATTACCTTAATTTAATGATATTATAATTTTCATTTAATGATTATTACTTCATAGAGATTATGATTTAAATGTTTCAAAGTGGTATGGGATACTTTGGAATGACTAAAGATTATTTTCCTCAAGAATGTGTTTAATGATCACCTTTTCAATCTCACCTCATTTTTATTATTAACTTTATATTGAAAAAAACTCCCTTTTGATCATTTTTATGGTATATTACATTTGTATTAAATATTCATATTCTCATGTAATGTATATTCCTATTTCTTAAACCGTATACCATTTTCATACAATGTTCACTTTGACAGTTATTTGATTAACTAAGTAATTATTGATAAATCCTTATCTTTTATTCAATACAGATATTTAATAAGGCATATGTTATTTTGTTTAAATTGATTATTTTATATGAATAATGCTTTAGAAATTCGATGATGTGTGGATCTTGTACTTTATATAGCTTCTTGATGCATCGATGGGTTCTCATGGGATAATTAAGTTGGATAAATTAAACAGGTTTCTACCTATAGTTTTAAAATATTTATAGGATGGATCTTAACAGTATAGGTCCTCATGTTAATTATAAATGATATAAAATAATTAATAATTTCCTTAAAATATATTTTAGATATTATACATCCATGAGATTTTGCGTCGACATATCTATAGATACATTTAATTTTTAGTTCATTGATTAAATGGAATTTGTTTCAGTTTCTGACCTTTCCATATTGAATCTGCCTTATATAGTAATTTTAACTGCATGTGTTATCAGTTATTTGGATTTCCATGTTGATTTATTCTCACTGATTCATTATCACTTCCTCTTTACTTTCCATTACTGATTATTTTATCTCACCCTTATTATGTTTTTCCCCAAATTATGATGAATAAATATTTGAATAAGCATTCAAGGATGATTTTATTTCATTTTATTATGTATCATGTTTATATTTTATATTTACCAAAGTATTATGGGTATCATGCACATAATTTGGCTTTCTAAGACAACCAAAATGATCAGTCCTTTGGGATTTGATTCCTTTTAATCATGCCACTATAATAAATAATGCACTGGTTCTGGGCTTCTGGGGTTGGGGCATTATAGTTGGTATCAAATAATGTTTAGCAAAAACCTTTAAAACTAGAATTAAAAATCATATATTAAGGAATATAACCCTAAATAAACTTTGAGAATAATTATATAAAAACATTCTAGAATTTTGGTAAGGTAGAAATTATTTGGGTATTCCTAGAAATACATCTCTGTCTGAATAATACAAGTGGATATGGTTGTGTAACATATGTACCTAGGAGTAACAACACCTACAAGGTGTGTTGGGCCTGACTTGGTGTAACCTGGTACATAACAATGGGCCTTACTTCACACCTTGTTTGACACTCCTAGGGGATACTCTTAAGATAGTTTACATTTTCTTTACCTAACCATTATGATGGATTTAAAAGAAAATAATTCCCCAAAGTAACCAAATTTTGTGATTCTAGGATTTACAATGCATAAATTTATGTAATGTGATATACCATATTTAAAATTATACATTATTATTTTATGAGCTAACCCAGTATATTCCGTTGTTTATAAATGGAATCTGGAAGGAAAATAGTGTCAATAATCATGGAAAATGAAGATATTTCCCTATTAAGGAAACCAATATAGCTGGTATTGGAATAGAGAAAATTATGGAAATATTGGGGAAACATAATCAGGTTATGAAAAAAACTTTTCCCAAGTAGATAAACCTAATCTATAGAGATAATAACCTATGATGGATCACTTTATATGGTAGAATCCCCTAAAATTTAGTGGGACTACTAATCCAATTGTAGCTGAGAAATGGATTAAGTGTCTGGAGAAGACATTTACAGCCTTGGAATGTAGAAAAAAGGAAAAGGTACACTGGTGGTCTATTGTATCCAAGGTGATGTTGATTAGTGGTAATTTCTGATCTAGAATACAAGAGAGGAAGAAAAAACTGAACTCTTGGAATGGATACATTATTCAATTAGAACTTCCCCCATGATCAGAAAATTGAGTTGTAGAGAAAGTTTCTTATCTTAAAGAAGAAGTAAGAATAAAGAGTTGTGGATTATTAAGATATCTTCACAAGGTTATATAGGTATAATAAAGATTATATATGCAATATGATGTGCAAGATTGACCACTTATTTGAAGGTCTTAACCCACATATCCAAAGGGAACTCATTTCTCATAATTTTTTATCATACGAAGAGATAGATTTATGTGCCATCAAGATAGAGATATAATTTTCTAGAATCAATATATTCAAGGTAAACCAAGAGAAAATAGGCCTTATAATCATCATAAATAGGTAACTACATCTAATAAGAATAATAAAACTCAGTCATTTCCATATTGTGAAAACTGTTGGAAAAAGCACCTTGGGAAATGTTTGAAGGGACTGAGAGTTTTTCATAAGTGTGGGGATAGGGGTCACCTAGATCATGAGTGTAAAATGAATAAGGAACCCATTGTTTTTTAATTTTTAAATAGTAGGTATATGGGGAATGATACAAATGAATTCCCTAAGAATCAAGGGAATCCACTATAGAAAATGCCAAAGGGGTATGGACAAGCTAATAAAATCATTACACTGGAGGTAGAAGTACCAAATGATGTGGATACAGGTACACTAATGCTATATTTAAATTTATCCAATATATTATTTTATTCTAGATCATATCACTCTTTTATATCTACTGAGTTTTCTAAGAAAATTATAGATTTACCTTTTGATTTGATAAGATATTTGTCAGTCAAAACACTTAAGGGAAGTATCATTGCAACAACGATGTGTTGGAAAGTCTAAATTATGACACATAAACATTAATTATGTTCTAACCTTATAATCATACCTATGGTTGAATTTGATGTAATCCTCGATATGTAATAGCTCTCAAAATATGAGGCAAAGATTTATTTCAATAGAAATGAAATTAAAATCTGCGAGGATAATATTGAATCCCTCATCTTTATAGTAGAGGCATCCTCACCTAATTCTTATCTAGATACACCCTCAGTAGCTCTAACAAATGAAATTCTTGGGGAATATTATAAAATGACCCATAGTGAAGAATAAGGTAATATTAAAATTTAATATGTACCTATTTTTTATGAATACATTGATATATTTCCTGAGTAATTACCTGGACATCCCCTAGAGCATGAATTGGAATTTTCCATTGATTTTATTCTTGATGAAAAACCAATATCAAAGAATCCCTCAACAATGGACATTGTAGAATTGGTGGAATTAAAGAAACAACTAGAGGATTTGGGTAATAAGGAATTTATTTTCCCAAGTGGTTCACCATGGGGATACCCTATTCTATTTGTTAAAAATAAATAAGGATCCATGAGATTATACATTGATTATAGGGAAATCAATGTAATTCAAATAAAGAAAAAGTATCATATACCTCGCATTGATGACTTATTTGATCAACTTCATAGAGACCAGTATTTTTCAAAGATTGATCTTTGTTCAAGGTATCACCAATTGCAAGTAAAGAATGAATACATTCTGAAGACAGCTTTTCAGATGAGGCATGGACATTATGAGTTTACATTAATTCCATTTGGATTGAATAATGCTCCCTTTGTTTTTATGGACTTAATAAATTTAGTATTCAAGTAATATCTTGATGATTTTATTATGGTATTCATTATTGATATTCTAGTGAATTTTAAAAGTTATGAGGAATATGAGAGTCACTTGAAAATCATTATTAAGACTCTTAGAAGAGAAGAGATATATGGGAAATATAACAAGTGCAATTTCTGGCTTCAAAAAGTATCTTTTGTTGGTCATGATGCCTCCAATGATGGAATATCAGTTGATCCTACAAAGAAAAATGTAGTTTTAGAATGGCTTACACCAACAAACATAACTAAGGTGCATAGTTTTATTAGTTTGGCAGGCTACTATCGGTAATTCATTCATAATTTTGCCCGATTGGATAACCCATTAACCAAGCATACATATAAAGGGGTTAAGTTTGTATGAAAAAAAAAGAAATGTGGATAATGCTTTGATAAACTAAATAGAATATTATCCAATGCTCCTATTTTGACTCTACCCTCTGGGAGTGATGGGTTTGTTGTATATAGTGATGCATCAAATAAGGGACTTGGTTGTATCTTAACGAAAAATGATAAATTTATTGCTTATGCATCAAGGAAAGTGAAGACTCGTGAGTAGAAATATCCAACCCATGATCTTGAGTTAGTAGTTGTAATATTTTCTTTGAAAATATAGAGAAATTATCTCTATAGAGAAAGATGTGAGATATACAAAAATCTTAAGATCCTAGAATACATCTTCTCACTGAAAAATATCAACATGAGACAAATTCAATTCCTTGATCTACTGAAATATTATGATTTCTCAATACACTACCACCTAGAGAATGCGAATAAGGTAGAAGATGCTTAAAGTAAGAAGGATCATGGAGTTCTAACCCAAATGAGGATTGAAAAGGGTCATATATTCATAGATCTAGTAAATATGGATATGTTAATTTCAAAGGGGATACATCAATCATTTTTCAAATTATTGAAAAATCATCTATATTATAGAGGATAAATAATTCTCAATATGATGATGATGACTTTTAGAAGAAAATTAAATATGTGAATGATGGAAAATTAGCAACCTTTTTGAATATGGTTTTCTAAAATTTGGAAAGAGTCTATGTGTTCCATATTTACCTAATCTAAAAAGGGAATTGTTGGATGACTCCCATAGCATAAATTTCTCTATACACCCCAGAAGTATAAAAATGTATATGGACTTGAAGGAAAAAAATTTAGTGGGATGAAATGAAGTGAGAAATTTCTGATTATGTGTATAGATACATGGTTTTTTAAAAAGTGAAAGTTCTGAGGTAGAATCCTAAAGGATTCATTCAACAAATTCCAATTACTATGTGTAAATGGCATGAAATTACTATGCACTTTTTCATAGGACTACCAATAACTATTAGAAGGATTAATTAAATATAGGTTATCATTGATTTACTAACCAAATATGCACATTTACTTCCTATAATAGAATACTTGCCTATTAATCACCTCTCAAGGATATAAATTAATGAATTTTTAATACTTCATGATGATCCTCAATCCATTATTTCAGATCGATATCTCCTCTCCTTCCGAAAGGGAATTTCCATGTGTATCCTTTTCAAACCCTCCACACAAGGAAACCCCCCTCCCCACGAAGAGGTCACTCCGAAGAGAGCCCCAATTGGGAAAGAGATGTTTCCAGCCAAGATGGCAGAGCATCCCGGAGGGTGATAACTCGGACGATGATGGTTTGTCGAGAAATGTGTCGGCACGGGTGGGTTACGCCTCATTTTCCCACCCAGTCAGAAACCGGGTGACCCAGCAAGGCGAGTAGATCCTAGGCAAGAGGTTCACCCCAAAAGCAGACTCCCAGGAATCGAACCCTATACCTCCCAAAGAATGGAATTGTTTTACCCCTCTACTTAACCACTATACCACCGCTGAAGCAGCCACTGATCGAGATCTCCTCTTAAAATAGAAATTTTGAAAAAATATTCATAAGGATCTCAACACTAATCTTTATTTGAGAACTGCCAACCATCCACAAAATGATGGATAGTCTGAAATAAAAATTAAAACAATTGAAGAAATGTTGAGATCATGCTTACTCTGCTTTCAAGGTATGTGGGATCAGTACTTTCCCTTATTAGTGTTTTCCTCCAATAATAGTTTCCATTCAATTATTCAAATGGCGTTGTATGAAGAATTATATGGAAAGAGACATCCTAATCCAACTTTTTGGGATGAAGTTGGTGAAAGGAAACTTATAGGCATAGAACTTTTTAAATAAATGACAATAAAGTTAAAGGCTATTTATTATTATATTAATGCGGATCAAAGTAGGCAAAAAAATTATGTTGATAACCAGAGGAAAGGTTTGGAATTCAAAGTAGGAGATCATGTTTTCTTGAACGTATCTCTATAGAAAGGTGTTATATGGTTTTATGAGAAATGGAAACTGAGTCCTAGGTACATCGGACCCTTTGAAATTCTTTAAATAGTTACAGTCCTTTCTTATCCTTTGGAAATGTCACCCAATCTCTAAAAGGTACAAGATGTGTTCCATATATTTGTGTTAAGGAAGTACATGCCAAACCCAACGCATGTGCTCACCTCTGATGAAATTGAGTAATAAACTGAACTTTTATACTTTGAATAACCCATATAGATACTTAATACTAGAGAGAAATCATTGAGAAATTGGACAAGTCCTCTCATAAAGGTACTCTAGAGAAATCACAAAATGGAAGAAGAAACATGGGAACTACAGAATTATATGAAGGAAAACTACCCACATATTTTTTAAGGTAATAACCCAAAAATTTTGAGGAATAAATTCTTTTAAGATGAAATAATTTATAACCCCATGACTTTACCATATTTTTCTTTAGATTTTTTTGATAGCATTTTAATACACACAACACCTGATTTACACAAAACACTATTTAGTCATGTTTTTCACAGTCAATTAAATCCTAAAACATTTAGAGATTTCATGTAGTAAATTTATATATAATATATTCAATAAAATATTTTGACACTCATCTAATATATTTTATAGTCATAAGATAAGAATAAACCTAATATTACACATAAAATCCTATATTTTTATTAAGGTGTTTTTATCGTATTTTAATGGAGAACCTATTTTAAATTAAATTTTTGGAACCTTTATAGATTTTAAATGTAAAATTAAACTTTATATTTTAAATTGAAACATAAAAATTAGGTTAGGTTAAATTTTTGGTATTTTTCTGTGAAGTTTCATTTTTTAAGGAATAATGAAAAATACTGAATTTTAACTCAAAACTACTTTTTCATATAATTTATTTATAAGGTTAAATTGTATTTTAAATTAGTTTTAAAGTTTAATTAGATAAAATTTTTATCAATTAATCCAATTTATATCATTGTAATCAATTTCACATTGAAATTGACTATAAAAACATAGCAAACTTTTGAATGTTTTTACTTTAGAAGCACGTATCGTCCTCCCATCTACAGTTAAATTTAAATTAATTCCTTACACTAATGTGATTGGAATTTGAAAAATTGGATTCCGTATTTGTAATAACAATAATTTCTAATTTATAATAAGGTCAAATTATTTTTTTACCAAAAACATTAGTGAAACTGATTAAAATTAATTACAAAGATTAAGGTAAAATTAAGCTTAATAAGGGACTAAACAATAATATTAAAGCACCAAATTACCTATAACCATGTACAAGAGACATTTTCTGGACATATTTTAAACCTATACTCCATTATCTAAACTTTGGTCCATTATTGGATCCACTTTCAATAGGAAAAACATAGATTGAATTCTCTTTCCCAAAATTTACAAGAGTGCCACTCCTCCACTATAAAAAGTCATCCTCTCCTACCACTTCCTCACACATCTCAAAACACTTTTGATCAACAAATATCAGCCTATATAGATCCTCAAAATTCCTCCCCTCATCCTAGAAACCTTCCCTTGTTCATAAATCTGTCCAAGGAATCCATTTGGTTCAAACCAAAAGGAGTTACCCGATTAAGAGGTAACATATTTCCTAATCTCTTTAGTTTTATTTCCATTATCCACACCCCCCCCCCAACTCTTTATATTCCATGATTATATAAAAAAACCATTATCATAAATATAATTTTATTTTTTAGGCTAATCATTTGACCTAAATTCACACACACTTTCATATAATGGGTAATGAACATACTATTTACGTGTACGACGAACTACTGCCTCACAAAACAATGATTGTTTATTTTTCCATTACCGCCTCTCATGGTGGAAATTATGATATAAAATATGTTTATATATGATATATAATGATATTTATTATGTATTTATTCTTATTTAATTTGTTTATAACCCATACCATTATACTTTACATTTTGTGTAAATAAGATAACATTGTTTGTGGAAGTGTCCACTACCACCTCCTCAAAGCAATGTGACTCATCCACACAATACATGAAATGTATAAAGGATGGTTTTAATAAACCAATATGAAATAATATATATATATATATATATATATGATAATTTAATTATAATATACATATTTATCATTTAATTTTCATTATTTTAATACAACAAATAAATGAAAGTAGCATTCATGCGTACGTACGGACTACTGTCTCAGTGAACGATGAACTTCATTTCTTATCTCCAAATATTATGGACTATTGTAAATAAAAATTTAATGAATATATAAAATAATTAAGTCATGTTTTAAATTATTTATATGATGAAATCATGATCTAATTAATAGGAACAACAAGTAACAAGTCCAAACGTACTTGAAAAAACTAGGCAATTAACACCTGAAATAGTAAAAATAATGAAAGATTATTAAAAAAAGGGTAATAAGATATTATATAAAGTTAATATATAATATTATAAACATTATTATGTTTATTTTATAAGTTATTAAAAAACTTTAGACCACTATATAAGAGGATAAATACCACACAAACAAAAATTAAGGTTAAAGTAAGGGATTTTGTCTCAATTTACATTCCATTTAGACTTATTTGTTGTTATGAACCAAGTTACTTTTATATGGTGTATATACTGCCATTTTTAATGGTATATAATGAATTACCTTAATTTAATTATATTAAAAGTTTCATTTAATTATTATTTATTCTTGGAGATTATGATTTAAATGTTTCAAAGTGGTATGGTACACTTTGGAATGTTTTAAGATTATTTTCCTCAAGAATGTATTTAATGATCACCTATGCAATATCACCTCTTTTTTATTGTTAAATTTATCTTGAAACAATCACTCCATTATTATCATTTTTTATGTTACATTAAATTTGTCTTTAATATCCATATTATCATGTAATAAATATTATTATATCTTAAAACGTATACCATTTTCATACGGTGTTCGCTATGAAAGTTATTTGATTAATTGAAGAATTATTGATAATTCCATATCCTTTACTCATTACGGATACTTAATAAGGAATATGGTATTTTTTTAAATTTATTATTTGATATTAAATTTTCTTTGGACATGCAATGATGGTTGGATCCCTGAATTTATATATCTCCTCCATGTATCGATAGGATCTCATGAGATGATTAAGTTGGACAAATTAAACATGTTTCTAACTATAGTTTTAAACAGTCTAGAAGATTTATATTGATAGTATAGGCTATCATGTTCCTTAGACATGATATCTAATAATTAATAATTTCCTTTATAGATATTTCAGTTATTATTCATCCATGATATTTTTCATCGATATATCTATGGATACATTTAATTTTCAGTTCATTGATTAAATGGAATATGTTTTACTTTCTAACCTTTCCATATTGAATCTATGTTATATAGTTATTTTAATGGAATATGTTATCAATTATTTACCTTTATATATTGATTTATTCTCATGGATTCATTATTGGTTCCTCTTTACTTACCCTTACTGATTATTTTAGCTCACCCCCCATTATGTTTTCTTTACCTATGTTATAATGAATAAATCTTTGAATAAGAATTCAAGGATAAAGGTATATAATTTTATTATCTATCATGTTTTTATTTTCTATTTTACAATGTATTATGGGTATCATGTAAGTAATATATATTTCCAAGACTTCTAAATTTATCGGTCCTTTGGGATTCTATTCCTTGTAATCATGCCAATATAATAAATAATGTACTGGCTCCAGGATTTTGGGGTCGTGTAATTATAGTTGGTATAAAAGTAAGTTTAGCAGAAGCCTTTAAAACTAGATTTATAAACATAGATCAATAAACATAACCGTAAAATTAATTTTGAGGATAATTATAAAAAAAAATATTCTATAATTTTGGTAAGGTAAAAATTATGTGGCTATTCCTAGCAATACATCTCTGTCTGGATAATACAAGTGGATGTGGTTCTGAAACAGATTCACCTTGGAGTAACAACTCCGACAAGGTGTGTTGGGTATGAATTGGTGAAACCTAGTACATGAAAACGGGTATTAATGTGCCCCTATTTTGATACTCTTTGGGGATACACTTAATATAGTTCACATTTTTATTACCTAACTAATATGATGGATTTAAAAGTAAAGATTTCCCAAAGTAACCAAAGTTTATGATTCTAGGATTTATGATGCATAAATTTATGTTATGTGATATACTATATTTGGAATTATTCATTATGGTTTTATGAGCTAACCCATTATATTCAAATGTTTAGAAATGGAACCTGGAAGTAAAAATGGTGTCGATACTCATGGAAAGTGAAGATATTGCCTTGTTGAGGAAACCAATATAGCTGGTATTAGAACGGAGAAAATTATAGAAATATTGGGGAAACTAAATAAGGTTATGACAAATAACCTTGACTAAATAGAGAAATATATTCCATGTAGATAATATTATATGTAGGATCACCTTATGTGGTAGAATCACTCATCATTTAGTGGGACAACTAATCCAATTGTAGTTAAGAAACAGATTGAGTCTTTAGAGAAGATATTTATGTCCTTGGAAAGTAGTGAAATGGAAAAGGTTACACTTGTTGTCTATTGTCTCCAACGTGATTCTCATCAGTAGTGGTATCTGATCCATAATACAAGAGATGAAGAAGAAATTGAACTCATGGAAAGGAGGACTTTTAAGGATACATTTTTCGATAAGAACTTTACTCATGATCAGCAAATTTAGATGAAGAGAAAGTTACTTAGCTTAAATAAAAAGTAAGAAGAAAGTGTTTCATATCATGAAGCTACCTTTTTAAGTCCAGATAGGTATTCTATAGATTATATATGCAACATGGAGTAAAAGTTTGTCCACTTATTTAAAGGTCTTAGGCCACATCTCCGAAGGGAAATGATTTCTCAGAATTTTTCATCATACGAAGTGATAGTTTTACGTCCCATAAAGATGGAGAAGTAATTTTCTATAATCAATATATTGAAGGGAATCCAAGAGAGGAAGAGTTATTCTAAGCATCATGAAAAGGGGAATGTTTCTAAGAAGAATAAGAAAACTAAACCTTTTTCATCTTGTGAAAATTGAGGAAAAATCACCTTAGGAAATATTTAAGGGACTGAGTATTTTTTATAAGTGAGGGGACAGGGGTCACCTGTCTCATGAGTTCATAGGGAATAAGAAAGAAACTATTGTTCAATGTTTTGATTGTAGTGAGATGGGGCACTATGAAAATGAATTCTTGAAGAATCAAGGTAATCAACCATAGAAGAGGCCAAGTGGAGATGTCCAAGATTATGAAATCACTAAAGGGAAGGTATAAGTACCAAATGACATGGTAGAATTTACATTAATCATATCTTCAAATTTATCCAATGTGTTATTTTATTCTGGATCATCTCACTCTTTTATATCTACCTAGTTTTTTAAGAAAATTATATATTTCCCTTTTCAAATGATCAGAGAGTTTTCGGTCAAAACTCTTAAGGGGAGTATCATTAAAAAAAATAAGTTTTGGGTATTCCCTATTATCACACATAAACATTAATTTTTTTCTAAACTTATAATCACACTTATGGTTGAATTTGATATAATCCTCAATATGGACTAGCTCTAAAAAATGTGATGCAACGTTTTATTTCAAGAGGAAGAAAATTACAATCTGTGAAGATGATGTAGAATCCCTTATCTTTAGAGTAGAGGTATCCCCACCTAATTATTATCTTGATCCACCATTAGTAGCTCTATTTAATGAAATTATTGGCGAAGAAGATAAGACAATTCCTATTGAAGAATATGGTAATCTTAAAATTGAAGATGTTCCTATTGTGCAGAAATATATTGATATATTTCTTAAAAAATTACCCAGATATCCCCTAGATCATGAAGTTTATTTTTTTCAATGATTTAATTCCCAATGAAATGTCAACATAAAAGGCTCCCTCTAGAATAGACATTGTGGAATTGGTGGAATTAAAGAAAAAACTAGAGTATTTGGGTAATAAGGTATTTATTTGGAATATTGTTTCACCATGGGGATCCCCTTTCCTCTTTGTTAAAAAAAATATGGATCCATGAGGTTATACGTTGATTATAGGGAAATCAATTCCATTAAAATAAAGAACAAGTATCCTCTACCTATCATTGATGGCTTGTTTGATAAACTTCACATAGCCTAGTATTTTTCAAATATTGATCTTTTTTATGGGTATCACCAATTATGAGTAAAGAAGGAATACATTTTGAAGGTAGTTTTTTGTATGAGGTATGGAAATTATGAGTTTACAGTAATTCCATTTGGATTGAATAATGTTCCCTTTTTTATGGACTTAATAAATATAGTATTCAAGGAATATCTTGATGATTTTCTTTTGGTATTAATTGATGATATTCTAGTGTATTTTAAAAGCTATGAGGAACATGACAGTCACTTTTGCATCATTCTTAAGACTCTTAGAAGAGAAGATCTATATAGGAAATATAGAAACAGTGTTTTCTATCTTCAAGAAGTGTCTTTTCTTGGTCATATTGTCTCCAAGGATGGGATATAAGTTGATCCTAGAAAGGAAAAGGTAATCAGAGAATGGACTACACCGAAAAACATAACTAAGGTATGCAGTTTTATTGGTTTGGTAGGCAATTATTGGTGATTTGTTAAGAATTTTTCTTGATTGTCTAACCCATTAACCAATCTTACACATAAAGGGGTTAATTTTGTTTCCACAAAAGTCTGTGAATAATGATTTGATGAACTATAGATAATATTAGTCAATGCTCTGATTTTGACTCTACTATCTAGAAGTGATGGGTTTTTCATATATAGTGATGCATCAAAGAAGGAACTTGGTTGTGTACTAATGCAAAATGATAAATTTATTGCTTATGTATCAAGGAAATTGAAGACTCATGAGTAGAAATATCCAACTTGTGATCTTTAGTTATCATCTATAATCTTTTATTTGAAAATATGGAGAAATTATCTCTTTGGAAAAAGATGTGAGATATAAACAGATCATAAGAGCCTGAAATACATCTTCTCACATAAAAATCTCAACATGAGACAAAGCCTATGGCTCTATCTACAAAAATATTGTGATTGTTTCATACACTACCACCCTAGGAAATAGAATAAGGTAGTATATGCTTTAAATATGAAGGATTCAGGAGTTCTAACCCAAATGAGGATTGAGAAGGATCATATGCTTATGGATCTAGTAAAGATAGATATGGAAATTTTAAAGTAAGATGATACAAAAATCATTTTTTAAATGATTTCAAAACCATCTATATTATAGAGGATAAACAATTCTTGATCTGATGGTGAGGAATTTTTGAAGAAAATTAAATCTGTGAATGATGAGAAATTAGCAGACTTTCTTTGTTAAGATAGTGTTCTAAAATTGGGAAAGAGGTTGTGTGTTTCATATTTACCTAAGATAAAAAGGGAATTTTTGGATGATTCACATAGCTCAAATTTCAGTATACACCCTGGTAGTACAAAAATGTATAGGGACTTGAAGGAACATTTTTGGTGGGATGAAATCAAGTGATAAATTACTAATTATGTGTCCATATGATTGGTTTTTCAACAAGTGAAATCTTTGAGGCAGCATCCTAAAGTATTCCTTCAACCTCGTTTAATTCTTGTGTGGAAATGGGAGGAAATTTCTATGGACTTTATCATAGGAATACTAAACACTCCTAGAAGTAATGATTCAATATGGGTTATCATTGATCTAATAACTAAATATGAACATTTCCTTGCTATAATAGAAGACCTACCTCTTTATCACCTTACAAGTATCTAAATTAATGATTTTGTAAGACTTCATAAAGATCCTCTATCTATTGTTTCTAATTAAGATCTCCACTTTACATTGAAATTTTGGAAAAGTCTTTTAAAGGATCTCGACACTGAATTTCATTTGAGCACTTCCTACCATCCTCAAATTGATGGATAGACTAAAATAACAATTTAAAAAATTAAAGACATGTTGAGCTCATGCTCACTCAACTTATAAGGTATATGGGATCAATACTTACCTTTGGTAGAGTTTTTCTACAATAATAGTTTCCATTCAAGTATTAAAATGGCGTCGTATGAATCATTATATGGAAAGAGACATCATAATCCAACTTATTATGACGAAGTTGGTGATAGGAAACTCATACACTTATTACTTGTTGAATAAATGATAACAAAGGTATAAAGCCTATTCAGGATGATATTAAGCGACTCAAAGTAGGCAAAAAACATATACTGATAACCGAAGGAAAGGTTTGGAATTATAAGTGGGAGATCATGTTTTCCTGAAGGTGTATCCATGGAAGAGTGTTATAAGGTTCGATAAGAAAGGTAAACTGAGTCCTAGGTACATCAGAACCTTTAAAATTCATGAAAGAGTTAGATTCATTACTTATCATTTGGAAATGGTTCCAAATCTCTCAAAGGTACACGATGTGTTCCACATATCTATGCTAAGGATGTACATTCCAGACCTAGTTCATGTGCTCACCTATGATGAAATTGAGTTAGAACCTAACCTTTCATACTATAAATAACCTATCTAGATTCTTGATACTAGATAGCAAGTATTGAGAAATCGGACAACTTGTTTGGTAAAGGTACTTTGGAGAAATCATAAAATAGAAGAAGCAACATGGGAACCAGAGGATTCTACGAAGGAAAACTAGAAACATATTTTTGAAGGTAATATCCATGAATTTTTTAGGAAGAAATTTTTGTAAGAATAAATAATTTATCACCCCAATACTTTACCATATTTTCTTTTATATTTTTTTAATAGCTTTACAATACACAAAACACTTTCTTTACACAAAACACAATTTAGTCACATTTTTCAGATACAATTAAATCCTAAAATGTTTAGATAGTTCATATAGTATAGTTATATATAATATATCTAATAAAATATTTTTATACCCATCTAATATATTTTATATCCAAAATATAAGAACAAAACCAATATTACACATAAAATACTATATTTTTACTAAGGAATTTTTATCACCTTTTAATGGTGAACCTATATTAATTACAATTTTTAGAACTTTTATAGATTATATATGTAAAAATAAACTTCATATTTTAAATATAAACATAAAAATTAGGTTATGGTAAATTTTTGATATTTTTCTGTGAAGTTTCATTTTTTAATAAAAAGTGAAAAATACTGAATTTTAACTCAAAAAAACTTTTTTGTTTAATTTATTTATAAGGTTAAATAATATTTTAAATTAGTTTTAAAGTTTAATTATATCAAAATTTTATAAATTAATCCAATTTATGTCATTATAATCAATTTCAATTTGAAATTTACGATAAAAACATAGCAAACATTCAAACATTTTGACTTTAAAAACCAGCATTATCATCCCATATGCGGGATTAAATTTGAATTTATTTATAACAATTATGTAATTAGAATTTTGGAAAATGGATTAAATTTTGTGAATAAGAATAATTTATAATTTATAAAAAGTTAAAATTATTTTTTGACCAAAAATATTAGTGAAATTGATTAAAATTAATTACAACGATTAAGGTAAAATTAAGATTTATAAGGGACTAAACCTTAATCTTAAGGGGCCAAATGACCTATAAACTTGTCAAAGACCCATTTTGTGGACATATTTAGACCCTATACTCCCTTTTATTATCTTTGGTTTATTATTTGATCCACTTTAAATGGGAAAAACGTGGATAAAATTCCCTTTCCCACAATTTTCAAGAGTGTCACTCCTCCTCCACTATAAAATGGCCTCCTATCCTATCACTTCCTCACACCTCTCAAGACACTTTGGATTGAAAAATATCTTCCTATATAGATATTAAACATCCATAATATCAAACTATAAACCTTCACTTTGTCATATATCCATCCAATTAATCCCTTTGGTTCAAACCAAAAGGAGTTACATGATTAAGAGGTAACAAAATTCCTTAAGATCTTTAGTTTTATTTCCATTTTCCACCCCTACTAAACTCTTCTTATTCCATGATTATATGACAAAAACATTATAATAAATATTCTAGAATTTTTTATTCTAATTATTATTCCTACAATCACACACACTTCCATATAATGGGTAATGAATATATTGTTTACGTGTACCGTGAATTATCGCATCACAAAACGATGATTGTTCATTTTTTCTTTACCGCCTCTCATGGTGGAAATTATGATGAAAAATATGTTTATAAATTATATATATGATATTTATTATGTATTTATTCTTATTTAGTTCTTTTACAACTCATACCATTATACTTTCCATTTTTTTATAAATATGATAACATCGTTTGTGGAAGTATGGATTACCGCATCCTCAAAGAGATGTGACTCGTTCACGCTATACATGGATTGTATAAAGGATTGTTTTAATAAACCTAAGTCACATATATAACATATATATGATACTTGAATTATAATATACATATTTATCATTTACTTTTCTTTCTTTTAATACAATAAATAAATAAAAGTAGCATTCATGCGTACGTACGGTCTACCGTCTCCATGAATGGTGCACTTCGATTCTTATCTCCAAATATTATGGACTATTCTAAATACATATGTATTGAATATATAAGATAATTAATTCATGGTTTACATTTTTTATATTATTAAATCATGATATAATTAATAGGAACAACATGTAACAAGTCAAAACATACTTGAGAAAACTAGGCAATTAACACACAAAATAGTGAAAATAATGAAACATTATTAAAAAACAGGTAATAAGATATTATATGAAGTTAATATATGATATTATAAACATTATTATGGTTATTTTATGAGTTAATAACATATTTTAATACAATATAAATGAGGATAAATATCACACAACAAAAAGGAAGGTTAAGGTAAGGGATTTCGTCTCAATTTACATTCCATTGAGACTTATTTGTTGTTATGCAGCTTGTTTCTTTTATATGGTGTATATACTGCCTTTTTTCTTGTAATATAATGAATTAACTTTATTTATTGATATTATAAGTTTTTTCTAAAAATTATTCCTTCATGGATATTATGATTTAAATGTTTCAATGTGGTATGGGACACTTTGGAATGTTTAAAGATTATATTCCTCAAGAATATGTTTAATGATCACCTTTGCAATATCACCTCTTTTTTATTTTTAACTTTATGTTGAAACAATCACTACATTATGATAACTTTTATGGTACATTACATTTTTCTTAAATATCCATATTCTCGTGTAGTGGATATTCCTATTTCTTAAAATGTATACTATTTTTATACGGTGTTCACTATGATAGTTATTTCATTAACTAAGGAATTATTGTTAAATTTGTATCTTTTACTCAATCAGGATATTTAATCATGAATATGGTATTTTGTTTAAATTGGTTATTTGATATGAATAATGTTTTTTAAATTCAATGATAGGTGGAGCCTAGACATTATATAGCTCTTCGATGTGTTGATAGGTTCTCATGAGATGATTAAGTTGGGAAAATTAAATAGGTTTCGACCTATAGTTTTAAACTATCTATAGGTTGGATATTTACAGTATAGGTACTCATGTACCTTAGACATTATGACCAATAATTAATCATTTCCTTCATAGATATTTCAGTTATTATTCATCCATGAGATTTTGTGTCAGCATATCTATGGATACATTTAATTTTCAATTCCCTAATTAAATGGAATTTGTTTCAGTTTCTTACCTTTCCATATTGAATATGACTTATCTAGTTATTTGAATGGCATGTGTTATTAGTTATTTTCCTTACCACATTGATTTATTCTCACGGATTCACTATTTCTTCTTCTTTACTTAAACTTACTGAGCATTTGAGCTCAACCTTATTATGTTATCTTTTGCCGAGTTATGAAGAATAAATATTTGAATAAGTGTTCAAGGATGAAGTTATTCTATTTTATTATGTATCATGTTTTTATTTTTTATTTCAAAATTTATTATGGGTATCATGTATGTAATCTGGCTTTTTAAGAATGCTAAATTGATCATTCCTTCTAGATTTTATTCCTTATAATCATGCTAATGTAATAAATAATACACTAGATTTGGGATTCTGGGGTTGAGACGTTACACTTTGGGAATAAAAAAATCATATAGTATTTTAATTCCTTGGTGTAAGAGGTGAAGTGGGAATTTATTGAAGCATGACGAAAGGATGAAATTATTTTTATGAAATAAAAATATATCAAGCAAGTATATTTTCTGGTGTTCTCTATATTGATAAAAAATAATCCCTAAAATCTAGGAAAAGGATCTAGAAACAAAAAAATTATCCTATTAAATTCATATAAAATGAATCAATGCTATTTTACTTCAACACATATTTATGGCTTTGATATTGTAAACTTTCTCTTGATCATTCACTTTCTTTTGATCAATGATCTCTATCGCTCTCCATAATTATTTACCCTTTTATTCCATGTCAATATTTTCACTTCCCACCAATGTTATCATACTTGTAAACCTAGTTATGTGTTATTATGTAAGACCTTAATAAATATATTTCCCTATTTTTAGTGGTTTTTTTATTAACCCTTTTTAGGATGTGGGTTTTCCAAAAAAAAATCGAATATCAAACCCTAGATTATTAAGCACGTGTTTAAATTTGGAAGATGAAATTTATTTAAGGGGTAGAATGTAAAACACTAATAATTTAAAATATATTTATCTTTATATAAATTTTATTTCTTTTATATCTTTCATTACATGCAACACTGAGTTTAAACGAACCATGATATAATATTAAAATATTATTATTTAAATGTGACTGATATAAACTAGATATTAAGTTGGAGGGTATAAATAGTATTAAATATTTTATTAAATATATATAAATGAAATATTAAATATAAATTTAATTAAAAATTATTTATAAATAATCTCTCAACTTTAATAATGATATTTTATTCTGCAAAAAACACATTTCCTTTCTAAATGTTTTTTATTTTATTTTTTTGTGATAAAATATTATAGCTAATTTTTTGAAATCTTAGAAATGTTTTTTTATAAAATGAAAATAATTTTTGAAACCATCATATCAATATTATATTAGGTTTAAATGTTTGGATTTTTAAGAAAATATTGATTTTTCAGTGAATAGTGAATAATACCAATTTTTATAAAACTGTCATTTCTTTTTATAAATTAAGTAATATAAAAGTCACATGATTATTTTAATTTAATTTCAGGGTAATATAAGTTATATTTAGATATATATAGTTTGAATAATTACATTTAAATAATTTCTATATTGTATTTTAGTATATGTTTATTTTTAAGCTTAAAATGCACCTTTCTTAAAATAATTTTAAAGTGCACAAGGTTTCTCCATTATAACTAATTAAAATAACCCCTAACGAAGAATTATTTAAATGAAATTTATATATTATATATCTATAAATATTAATTTAAATTAATTTAATTATTATTACTTTTCATATAGTTATTATAAGATAATATTATGCTTGAAAATTGAATTTTCTGAAAAATCTTTTTTTCGACACTTCAATGGGTTTAATTTTAAATTAAATTCTTCCATTTATCTGAATTAAAATAAATAAAATTAATTGCATATTTTTAATCAGAATAATTTATATTATATAATAATTTCAATAATATTTTTAGTCATAATGAATAGTAAAAACTGTAAAAAAAATAGTTATCGTGGTAAAAAAATTAAAATGGTAAAAGTGAGTAACCTTATATGTAAAGAGGGTAAAATGTTTAAAAAATATTTATTTTGAATTTTATAGGTGTTTCTTAGACTTACCTATCCTTCACTCATTTATTTTTCAATTTTTGAGGAATTGTTCTTGAGATTGGAATCCCATAATTGAATAGTTTTGGGTATTTATAAGAATGTTGCTTCTCCTCCATTATAAAAGGTCTCCCTATATCCTATCGTTTACATGATTAAAAACTAAATTAGTTTGTCCAATACCTACCCAAATAACTTCCTTAATTACCTCCCCTAATTATAGAATCCTTTTTTGATTAGAAATCCAATCTAAGAAGCCTTTAGGTATAATACTAAAGAGGTGCTCCAAAGAAGAGACAACCATCTTCACCGAGATCCTTATTTTTTATTATTATTTTTACATATTCAATTATTTCTTAAAAATTAAAATATAATAACTCTATTATATCCTATATAATTAGATTTTATTATTTTTATTCCATAATATTCATTCACCTCCTCTTCTATCAAATGGGAAATAAAACTGTCGTTTGTGTGTATAGCGGACTACCACCTTACAAACCGATGTAATTAATTTTCCATCATCACCTATCATGGGTGTTAATAATTATGGATTTAATGATTATATACTATATTCATTAAATATTAATCATTATTAAAATTTATTATATCATATACTTTTTTACCTTACCATCCATTGAAAAATGATAACATTGTTCATGTGTACGATAGACTACCGCCTCGCGAAGTGTTGTGATTACTTTTTTAACTAAATGAAATGATAGTATATGTAATTGTATTTAAATAAATAATATTATATTTAATATATTATTATTTTTATTTAGTGATAAAATAAAACTCTCCTTATTTCCATTGTGATGGTTGAAAAATGGAAACATTACACATGTGTGCATACGGCCTACCGTGTCCATGATTATAACGTACAACATTTTTCATTTCCATGTTTCAAAATTGTTTTTAAAAGTATAATTTATTTGTAAAAAATATAATTATTTAATGATTATTATTCTTGAGATGATAGAATAATGACCCCTTTGACCACAGTCAAAACACTGATGCCATTTTGAAATTATGAACTGAGCATCCTCAAAACACCTGAGGTGGACATAACTAATTAAGTGACTAAATATGTCATTAAAATAAATGGTTAAAATGGTTTAATTATAGAGGATTAAACTTGGATATATTTATTAAAAAAATAATTGATATAAGTTTATTATATAGTATATAAAAGACATACACGATAATCCTAGACTCGCGGTAAGGGTTTCTATCTCAGAACACCCTTATTTGAGATGTATGTTCTTTTATATACCTAATTTATTTTATATGGTGTATATAATGAAACTTTATATATTATTTCATGAACCCTTGATAATTCATAGTATTTTAAGTTACAATTCACTTACTTCATTCTTGGGGTTTATGATTCAAAAGTTACCAAAGCGGTATGGGTTTATGCTTCAATCTCATTTTAATTTATATTGATTATGATTGAAATTAAATTAAAGAAAATTATTAAATAATTATATAATAAAAACCTTTAATTTTATTCTCCTATATTTATTCAAAAAAAATTCAAGTAATTGTGTCATTTTCCCTCTCTTTGGTAAAAGCCGACTTCATTTCTATCTTTGGTCAAAAATCCTTTTCTTCCATATCCATGTTTTCTAAGAATATTTTCAAAAATGTTTATAACATTCTCTAAATAATTTATTAAAAAATTTACCCATGTTGGAATTTTTACAAAATTGTTTTAAAGGAATCTTCTTGTCATTTTCTGAATGATATACTTTTTAACCTTTTTACTACTGTTTCAAATGAATGTTTTTTTAACTTATACGGCATGTGTGGAATCACCCGCCATCATAAACACTTAATTATTTGAAGATTCCTTTATAATTTTCCATGTCTATTTTTAATGATAATGTTTTATATTATATTTTGGAAATTATTAGCTTTCCGAAAGTGGTTTTCAAAGTGGAAAGGTTACTTTCCTTAATAAATTTTTTTAATCTTTTTAAAAGTATTTATATTCATTAATGACAATAGATTATAATGTTATGGAATGCTTCTAAATTATTTATATATTTATCTTACATATATACCAAGATCACTCTCTATTCCTTTTAAGGGGTAATAAATTCCTTATGATTACTTCTCAAATTCCTTCTTTAAAAAATCTTATATGAGGTAAGATTATGCAACCCATTTTCCTTCCCTGGGTAATTCTTATGTTTATGCATTAGGATTGATTCCTTATGTGTCATGCATATGTATATGCATGAAATGAATTTGATGAGTGGTTATGGAATTATATATCCCTCTAATACATTGGGTAATGTTTTAGTCTCATGAGACATCATGTATGGGATTATGGAGTGAACATAATCTATTATGGGACTCTGTCCACCATGTAATGTTGTCTTAGAAGTTATCCTTATCTTATTTTTATGTCATGTTTTATGTTATTGTCACATTTCCTATGAATACAAGATCTTATGATATAATTTTATTTATGTTATGATCTCATGTTATTACTCTTGAGCCTTATATTTTAGGATATCATGTTAAATATTTGACTCACATGAGATCTTTCCTTATTATGTTTATTTCCTTGCTAGGATTTTTAGCTCACCACTTTTGTCAATGTATTCCCAAGGTTATATCATTCAATTTTAGGAGCTTGAATGGATGGGGATCTCATTATTGAGAATAAAATAAAGAAGTTTTATTTTAGTCTCACTTTGATGTATTTGGGTTGTAATTAATGGATGTTTATATTAAAAATCATGTAACACTACTAGAAATTTGACTATTTGACAAGGGACATTTGCGATGGGAAAATTCCCCATCACAAATAGTCATCAAACATGAACTATTTTTGATGGATGTGTTATTCCATGACAAATAGTTTTGGTGGGATTCCTCACCGCCCAGCATGAAACATGTTCATGATGAGCATTTGTGATGGATTCCTACATTCATCGCAAATGTCCATCGACTCGAGAGTATTTTCAATGGGAATTAATGCCCATCATAAATAATTTTTATGGAATAAATATTTGTTACATAATAAATTTCGTCACAAATACTACTTTGTAACATCTCTAATAATTTAACAAGCACCCCCCCCCCCTCTTTATACTCTCCTCTCCTTCTCCCTCTCTTGAGCTGATGTGACGCACGCTGCACCCGGCCATCCTACTTTGTGCTGCTCCAACGTACTTTGATGCAAGAGCTTTTTTATAGATTTGGCTTCAATTCTCCTTGATATGGACTCTTGTCTCTGTTTTCGTTATTTTAGGGTTTTATTCATTTTATTACATGACTTAGTTTTGGAAAACCCTTGGTTGAGAATTTTATCTGATTTTCAGGCTTTATTTAGTATTTAGTATTGCTAAAAATTTGTTATTCTCTATTTAATATGAGTGTGTGTTTTTGTGTATATATATCAATATATTTCCTATTTGACATATGTATGTGTGTGCAAACCTAGGGTTTAGCAATTTATCCCATTCCATATTTGATTCACCTTGTTTATTATTCCCTATTTAATTTTGACATTTATATGTGAATTTGTATATATATATTAACATGTGAATGTGTATACATAAATGTTTTTAAAAAACATGTATAATTATATGTGTGTGTGTGTGTCTGTATGTATGTTTATATCTATGTATATATAAATTTGATATGTGTATTTATTTAAAAAAAAATCAACATATATTTGTTGTATTTATATTAGTTAATAAATATTTTAATATAAATATATATAAATAATAGCTTCTGAATATAGATATATAAACATTTTAAAAAAATATAAAGTTTTTTAATATATATGTTTAAATATATATGTTTAAATATATATATATATATATGTCTGTATATTAACATGTGAATATATATATATATAAGCTTTAAAAAAACATGTAAATTTTTTTACATATATATAGACACACACATATATAAACATTTTTAAAAAAATGTATAAGGTTTTTGATATGTAGAAATCGTGTAATATATAAATATATATATATATGAACATTTGAATATGTATATATAAACATTTTGAAAAATCCTTAAGTTTATTTTATATATATATATATATATATATATATATATGTTTATATAGATTTGATATATATATTATTTTTAAAATGAGTCAAAATAATTTTATGTATTTATATTAATTATTTAATCATGATATACATATATACAATAATTATTAAAAATGTAATAATAATTCAAATAGTTAATAATCATCATTAAATAATTTATAATAGCTAATAATTGTTTATTCAACATTATTAATAAATGGTAAATATTAGTGTTAATTAAAAAATATTATTAATAATTTGAAAATTTTAGTAAATTGAAATTTTTTGTAAAAAAAAGTTAAAGAAAAAATATGAAATACTAGTTATTATTAAAAATTAGTAATATTTATTATAAATTCAGTTATAAATAATAAATAATTAGTGATACTTAACAAATAATTATATCAACTAGTAAAAATTAAAAAAAAAAATTTGTAATAAATATAATATTTTTTGTCAAACCTTACAAAAAAAGTTAAAAAATAATTACTATTAGAAATTCACAATAATTCGTATAAATGTTGTGTTAATTAAAATAATTTTTATTAATTATTTGTATAAATGTTGTAATATATATATATATATATAATATTAATAAAAGATTAAAAATGACACTCTCGTGTGAGATGTTACGAAACACCTGACGCGTACAAATGTTATGTTGTGCCTAGCGTAATCTCCATATCCCAGGCCTAACGATGGTCTCTAATTTTTCATACGATACACAGTTTAAGAGATACTTTAATTTTTTATAAGAAATTATAATAAAAAAATTAAATGAATTACCCTTGCGTGCAGTGTAACTAAACACCCAATGCACACAAATGTTATGTCATGCCTAGGATAACCTCAATATCCTGGACCTAACTATGGTCTCAGATTTCCTATATGATACACCGTTCAGGAGATACAAAAATTTTTTGTAAAAAAAATATAATAAAAAGATCAAATGAATTGTGATCATATGTGATGTTATCAAACTCTCTATGCACACAAATGTTAGGTCACATCTAGGGTAAACCCCACACCATAGACCTAATGGTGGTATCCGATTTTTCATACAATACACAGTTCCTGAGATACTTAATTTTTTTATAAAAAACTATAGTAAAAATATTAAATGAATTACCCTCATGTACAATGTAAAAAAACACCGAATGCAAAAAAATGTTATGTTGTGCCTAGGATAAACCCAGCATCCCTGATCTAACGGTGGTCTCATATTTTTGATATGATGCATCATTACAAAGATACTTCGATTTTTTATACAAAATTATAATAAAAATATTAAATGAATTACCCTCATGTGAAATGTAACCAAACACCCAACGTACACAAATGTTATGTCCTGCCTAGGGTAAAACCAGCATCCCCAATCTAACTGTGGTGTTATATTTCTGATATAATATACCATAATGGAGATATTTTAATTTTTTGTAAATAATTATAATAAAAATATTAAATGGAATTACCATCATTTATGATGTCACTAAACTCTTGATGAAAATAAATTTTATATCGCGCATAAGGTAAACCCTATATCTTAGACCTAATGGTGGTCTAGATTTCCCATATGAGACACTGTTCATGAGATATTTTATTATTTTTGAGAAAAATAGCTTGTGTCTAATATACTATATTTAATATTTTTATTATACTCTACGGGGCCTAGAATACAGTACTAACCCAGTGCTTCATTCTAATTATATTCCATAAAATATTTCAAGGTGTTAAAATATAATAATAATTTTCAATTAGTTAAAATGATCAATAATTATTATTCTTATTTCTATTGTTTTTTAGATAATTATGGACTCATGAATTAGACACCAATTTCTATAACGTGAACGTGATTAGATAAATCATTGCAAAATTACCAATGAATTTGGTATAAATCCTATCTACATTGAAGTTGTTGAAACATTATATCATTTTCATCATCAAATTCAGATTTTCTTTCTGAAGGAACGATTAAATGTCCGTGTCAAAAATGTGATCATAGGAGATTTGAAATGTTAGAAAATTTTGGACTTCATATATTGTATTTTGGTTTTTAGAAAGATTATATATTTTTTGTATCGACATGGTGAACATATTTTATTAGAAAATATAAAAAAAATTGGTTTTGGATCCATCATTTTAGAATTTAGTATATGAGGCTTTTGGTTCATCTATTTCAGAAACAAAAAATCAGAATAATGTTCCAAATCCTAAATTTGAACCTTCTCAATTTTACAACTTGTTGAAATCTGCTGAGGAGGCCTTATATTAGATTTCATATGATAAAATATGAAGCTATTACAAAATTTATAGCTATTAGATCATATTTTGGAATATAAAATAGTAATTTCGATCAAATATTATTATTGGTTAAATCGTTATTGCCTGACCAAAATTAATCTCCTACAAGTTTCTTTGAAAGTAAGAGGTCAGTCCATAATTTGGTCCTTAGTTATTAGAACATTCATGTGTGTTCAAAATACTGCATATTATATTATGGTGATTATGAATCCTTGGTTAATTATCCAACATTTGGATAATCAAGGAATAAAGATGTTGTTGACACTACCTTTTAATAAAGGAGGACAAAAAGATTAGGAAGAGTGCCTTGAGTATGTTAAAGTATCAAATAATAGTAAGAGAATCTAAGAGACCTATCCAAATAGACATATGCGCATACCATTTGCATTCTACGAGGCCAGTGCAGCCCCTTCCCAAGTAGTCTAGAAGGCTCATCCACCCTATGCGGTAAACCTACGACGGGCACCTATACGAGGACCAAATTGGCCTAGTTATTTATCCATCCCTATACAAAACGGTTGTGCAATGGAACTGCACCTTAGACCTATGATGAAAAACTCCTTCACCCAAGGTTCCTTATTTTCCTATAAATAATACCATTGGGCTCCTCATTTCAACAACTGAAAATTCAAAAGAACCCTTGAAGCTCTCATTGTACATAACCTTTTCCTAGGTCCTCAGAGATTTCTTAAGTATCTCACTAAAACACAAGAGAGAAAAAATAATGGGATAAGTAATATCAAAGTCCCTTCAGGGTCTAAAATACAAGAAACCTATTTGAGGATCCTTCTTCTATAAGAATAATTAACCTACTTGAGGCTCCTCCCTTAAGCAAGGACCTATTCAAGACTCCTATAATGACACCAAAGAAGACCTAGGGTGTTTAGGCTAAGGCCTCACCTAAATTTTGTCACCTTGGTGGTCTATTTCCTAATTAATATTCAGATCATGTAGCCTTTTCCTTCTACGTGAAGCCATTTCAGTTCCACCTAGGCCCTATACAGCACACCTATACCAATCACCTATTCCTAGGACCTATGTGAGTCTCCCTTTGATCCCTCTTCCAAATCTACCTATGGCAGGGCTCCTCTTTCCTTGGTTCCCTTGTCTGAAAGGGAACGAGATAAAACCTCCACCAAGACCTCCTAACTTACAAGACCATGGGGAAAGGAACACCAAAGTTTCTCCCATTTGGATTTGTATTTCTATGGTTAGAGGTTTCCTAAAATTATCCTACCAAAGGTTTACGATCCTCAAGGAGTCTTTAGATTTGTATATCTATGTTCATGAGGAACCTTACCCTAGGGACAGTGTTGAGGAGTTCCCAATCTTAGATTCCAAGCATAAGACCATGTCCATCCCTTCTATTATCTAAGAACCAGAGCCTCCAATTCCCAACAGGGATGGTAAGGATCACCCTTACTTTTCCATTCAACATGAAATTAAATCCTCATCTCGTTGAGGAACAGATTATAGGGTATCCATCCTGGTGTAAGTCATAGCCTTTCTTATAAGAGGTTGCATTCTTGATCCTCTCTACCACCACGCCCTTCACCATCAATCCGTCCTTACCTTGGACTCACCTCCAATTTAAATTTAAGAGAGGGAAGTATCGTAGCCCTAACCTCTTCCATCGTAGCCCCAGTTTCTTCTACTGTAGCCCTATCCTCTTCCATCCTACCCCTAGACTCTTCCACCAGTGAAGGAGAAAAAGTATTTGGTTTTTTGAATCTTCTTCTTCCTCTTTCCCCTCACACCAATAATGAATCATGTGGGATTAGAGGTTAGTGATGATCATGAAACCCGCATGATCCACCAGAAGGATTGAACTATGAGAACTTTGATATTTGTTAACTAGGATATATAGAAATACTACATATGGATTGAGCTCAATGGGAATACTCCTTAAGAATAATCCCCAATAATAATACCCTTAATCTGGGTATCCTCCTCAGGAGAGAACCCCAAGTTAATCCTCAAAATTACCATGAGTTAAAATATCCCTCATGGTCCCTTCGTAGGGTATATCCTTCTCAAGAGTAATCCCCAACCTATCATCTCAAAGGTCTATATTACTCTATGATACATACCCTTGAGGGCCTCCATAGATGTGGATCCTAACTACCGAACTAGGTGGGATTTGACTCCCATACAAATGGGATATGTAGAAAGCCTCCCTAAGGTTCAAACCTAAAACTTAAATCAACCCTATTCTTTTGGAATATATCCCTAGCAGGGCCTACTTCAACTTGGAAACTCATATCCCTTCCAGGTTCCTTGGGCTGTTTCAACATAAGTCTCACACTAGACTTTGACTAGGAACCTTCCACCTAGATGTACTTGCCACATGACATTAAACTGTATGGTTGGGTCCTCATCACATGACCTTAAAAGGTAGGATATACCCCATTAAGCGACACTTCACTATGTGGGTTTTGATTCCTTTCACAAGGATATGTAGGAATATCATTTATGGTTTTGATCCCAACATCAAACAATTATCATCTCCCTAGATGATGATAAACTCTAGAGTGACCTTCATCTAAATGGATGATAATAAACTCTAGAGTGACCTTTTTCTACCTTGATAATGATAAAATCCAGAGTAACATTCATTGACTTGGGTGATAATAAACTCCAGAGTTCCCCACTGTGTGGCTAGAAAAACAGCATCATTTTAATGATGACCAAAGAATATCAAAGAGGATACCATTTATGGAGAACCTCATATACATATAGATATATTAATTGATGAAAAACCACAGATAAATACATATTATTCTAAATTCCATACATGCTATTAATTGATTGAAAATTTCAAGGGAAACTCAGCTCATACATGGGAATTAATGAAGTATTCATGAACATATCATAAATTTATAAGAGAGTCCCGAAGTAGGCAACAATTTTCCCCTAAAAGGGTTTGATGAGTTCAACCTCTCATCCTATCTACCAATATGAGTTCTTAAGCATTGTAGTTCAAAATACATAATGAGTGTCTACCTTTGGAAAGCAGGTCCCTATGGATCTAAAACCATTGGGTGTTTTCAGTTCCATGAATTAACCCATTGGAAACCGTTTGGAAATATAAAACTATCATAGGTTATGAAATATGAGGGGAACAAAAAAAATGTGAACCCGATGTAAATCCTTAATCAAGATGATAGTATGACCTTACTATCAGGTCTCTTCTACTCTCAAAATGAAATGAGGGTTGAACAGGGCAGTCAATCATGTAGGTGTTCACTCAAATTAGATGAAAATTTTCTGGAGTTCATTTTTTTATTTTTCATATATGCAGGTACTCTTTATTAGAACTCCCTTCAATCCAATGGTTTCCTTAAAGTTTTCTGTAATGAACACCCCAACTACTGCTCAGGTTGGACCCTCATCCATGCCAAAGACACCATTACCAACTCAGCATCTTCAATGTTGGGTCTCAAACTCACTGGTTTGATAGTATCATTGGAACGGTACGATCCCAACCTTAGAGGCCACCCAACAGGCCCTCCAACTCAACTAGCACCTCTAGCAGTCTGGTCAACAATGAACGGTGGTCCTGAAGCAGATGGTGCCAACCGCCGTCTTCAACTGTTTTAGGATATTATCCCTAGAACGCAAGGAATGTGGATCAAGAGGCCACCTATTGCCTCATCCAAGAGACAAATGGGTCCTTCTCAAGGGATTATTCCAACAATAACCACTGTAAATGGCACATAGTAGTTAACCCTTTACATGATGAGGGTGTCTCCTTCGATTATCCAGCCTAAGTCCTTCAAACCTTAGCACACAAGATGGCCCATCAGGGATGAAAACTATCCAACAGGGAGCAGGTTCACACCTTTTCCCCCTCCAAAGAATCCGACCAACCTATTTTGGGGGGAAACAATAAGAAAACACATACGCCAATCCACATTCATTCATCCATCCAATAGACATGCATGGTAGCATTCAAGGAAGCCCACCAACCATATATGGCATCAACCTACAAGTAGGAACATACACCTACCTACACCCACCAAGATTTCCATCAGATTCATTTAGCGGCACTCAACTAAGTCTTATAACTATGTTTGGTGGCAAACAGTGAGAAGGCATACACACCTTCCATCACCCATCAAGCATGTAGTATCCTCATCTGGAAACACGTGGAGAAGTCAGTCGGAAAGTCCCAATGCCAAATAGGGTGAAGACTCAAATCTTTACCTACATACATGAGTATTGTCAGTATCCACTAATAGGAAAGGGAGGGAATGAGTAGGAACATACACCTACTCTAAATATATAATAGACGTATATCCCCATTCCAATCACTGAAGTCACCAATCATATCTTGGAAATGGTTAAAGGGTAGAAAAAAATTCTTTCCCACATCCTCCAGACTTTCCAAGACATTATCACAGTGGTGATAGTAATGCCTGAGGGGTGGACACAAAACTCTGTCCCCACAAATGGGGTATCTCATCATCATAACACCCCAGAGAAAACACACACCTCTACTCTCATCCAATAGTTTCATGGGGAAAACTCCCCCATTTTATATGGACAGTAGGATTGGGAACATATACCCTCTCCAATCAGAGGTAATCAACCTATTCCAATGCCCACTCCAAGTTGGGCATAAACACCTACCCATGATGACCACTTTACCCAATAAGTGGCCCTAATCACTCATAATAAGGCGTCTAAAAAGAAGCCTCATCAAAAATGATTAGAAAATCAAGATCTGATTTATGATGAGGATTCGCTTGACGCTGGAATTATTGAAGCCCTCATACATTTATCTGTCATAGATCAAGATCATTCCCTCTCATTACCATTTTACTGGATAAGTAATAGTAATTCTGAAGGTCCTGAATGAACACTTCACCATGAAATATTTCTTCATGACAACAGTTCGGTCGAACTCGAGAGTCTATCTCTTACTAGGAGCCACAGAAACCCTCCGTGTGGCTAGAAGATAAAAGAGTAAAAGGGTATTCCCCTTACTTTAATCCACCATGATAGTCCTCTCCATGATTTTGATCACTGTGAAAGTTCTATACATAGAATTGATTCACATTTTCAAAATAATTATCCAATTGACAATGTAGTGAATAGAAATCCCTCTTATCGTGAGGCACTTTCAAACACAAGGCTAGTCATGTCTGATTCCTTGTCACTGGTGGGTGAAATATTTTCTCATCCAAAAGACATCCCAAAACAATGGTCATTCTTTGAACCACCCTTGGGTCATTTACCTTCTAACATAACAAATAGAATCAAAACCAATCCAATTTCTTGTGGTAAAACAATTGGGAAGTGTCCACTATGTTTAGACTAGACCTAGGAACCTCTTATGTAAGACGAATAAGATATGCTAAACATGAAAAAAATCTAGCTAAAAATGATATTCCGTTCTTGTTTTTGGCCTTTAGACACCTCTCAATAGAGCATTCCAGAGGTATTTATGGAATATTGTATTCCTGACATCTGCCTCAATATATGGAAAACACTTTGTCACCTAAAAGTAAAGGTATTACCTTATGATGAGTATTAGACTCACGTTAATGTAATAGAAGGGTTGCGATGCCAAATTGACTTGGCATATCTCTTGGATTCTCAACATCCCAGTATTGAGAAGCATAAGGGATCCATTTAACATGAATGCCTCGATGCATTAATGAGGTTGTGAAAGCTGATCACAGATACCCCATCTAGTGTTCATATCAAAGGATGGGGTATATATGGAGCAATGAATTTCACTATGCTTCCAACCCAACAAAGCTTTTCAAATGTGGAATCATGAAATTTCATTACCATAGGCCAGCTATAATAAATAGAATTTGTTCATGACCAAAGATATGCTCAACCAGAATATGCCATGATTGATTCTCACTGATGTTTGGCTAAAAATAGAACAAGTTGTTGAGATACTTTTTTGTCAAGCATCAGAAAAAATTGAGAAGGCATCCCGCTTAGAGGATTTAAGCTGTCAGGTTTTGAAAATGTCAGAAATAGAACAGCAGTATTCCAAAATGGATTATTTAAGTGAGTGTTGAATAATACACCCAACCCATATTCAGACCAGAATCTATAAAATTGGAAAAACAATTGTGGTAATATCACCCATAGCAGTTTGGGAACAACCCCATCCCATAGGGCTGGGGGATTTTCTAATCTAATACTCGAGATCAACCAACCAGGTCTGAAGTGTTGTCAAGGAAGAACAGGAATAACCCCATCCGTCAAAGCTGGGGGATTTTTCACCTCAAAAATCCCCACCTCAGTGGGAATCAGTCATCTCCCGATTAGGGAAGATTTTTTGGAGTGAATCCTCTCAATTTTTCCCATACTGTGATCTGTTATATTCACTTGGAACACATACGAATGAATTCTCTAGAGATTCCCTTCGAATTACTGTCCACCAAATAGATCCCGGATAATAGGAAAAGAAGAGGACAAGGTCTCGTGGAGGGTGCAGAAAAAGTTAATCTCATAGAGATTCAAACAAAATGACTACAATACACTAAGAATCTATGAATGTCATCAAAATAATCATTTAATACCCTCTAAAACATAAGATCGATTTAGAGGATTCTGAAGAATAAGTTCTTTTTTATGAGATTATCTACACTAAGATGAATATAGGAGGTGTGCGTACCCAAAACCAGAGGCTCACCCAAAATTTGGGTATCCCCTCGAATAATCAACATCTACCTCCTCTAAAGGAACCTAATAGGGGAAAATGCAAGGGCCATACCATGTATCACCTTCCTCCTAGAGAAGGAAAATCCCTTTAGTGAGAGGAAACATTTGATTAGTAAGGGGAGGAAATGAGAGAGTTGATAAAACTCAATGAAAATCGACTCTAAGGTATTCTTCCTGCCAGATATACACCATAATAAGACCATAAACTCACACTTCTAGTTAGCACACCTCTACAAAGAGGGTTTTCCGCAATGACTAAAGTAGACAGGGAACATCCGCTCAACATGGGACATCAACCACCAATATATATAGATCCCACAACAATAGATCAATAATTCCATCCATTGGGTATACATCCAGAACATGGTTGGGTAAATCCTTATAAGCCTCCTCCTATTGGTTACCCATGGTAGTTTTCAGCGATGTCGCTACTAGTGGTTCTACCAGTCGCCACACCTGTTCAGGATCCAGCCACTGCACCTATTTAGGTACCATCTCAACCGGGCATTCCCCGAATGCTAATGAACACCATTGAGTCCTTAACGACTCGATTGGAATCCATGGTAGGATTTCATGCACCAATACATCCTTAAAATAAGGCTTACCCCGAATGGGTGGATCCTACCCCTCCCCCTATAAACTTTGGGAATCCCACATTTCCAATATTCAATGGATCAGGAGACCCAAAGAAGTACTTAACGCATTTTGTATCTCACCACGACCCCATGATGGGGACCCCTGAGCAACAAGAAGTAGTGAAACATAGATTCTTTGTACAATCATTGCAGGGGACAAATTTTATATAGTATGTGAGCTTTAAGCCTAGATCAATCGCCAAATGGGAAGATCTCCATCATAAGTTCCTTTTCTAGTTCATCTCAACACTGTATAAGACAACAATATTTGATCTCATGAATTGTAAGAAATGGTAAAATAAAAGTGTCTTAGATTTCATTTCTCAGTGTAAGGGATTGACATACTCTTTAAATATACTACTCCATCAAGAAGAGTTGTTCCCATATGTGTATCAAATCTTCACAATGAGGTGTGCACACCATTGATCCCTGTGAAATACACAAGAGGGTTTTGAGACCTTACCTTAATTCCTCAATAGGTACAGAACTCCATTGTAGAGACTAAATCCAAGTCCTAAGTAATTTTATCATCTTCAGGAAGAAGAGTAGGAAAAGAAGAGGCTACTGCAGTTATACTTAAGTAGTCCCCTACACCCACTCCTATTTCAAATCCCTCATCATACCATATGGATCCACCATCCGAGATTCAACAGAAATGGATACCCAATCAAGATGATCAAATATATCAGAGGCAGAAATAGTTTTAGGAGTTTAAAAACAAGGTCTATTCTTTTGTAAATGATCATGTCCTTAGCTACTTCATCTCATATTTGGAAAAAAAAACTTAGTCCAATTGCCTAAGCCTAATAAGTCCAAAAAAGAAGGTGATGAGGATCTCTCAAACTATTTCTCCTTCCATAAAATATTAGGGAATCCTATGTAGGGGTGTTTTGTTTTCAAAGACCTCCTACAAAAGATAGTAGATTCTAGGTAAGTGAAATTGAAATTTTTTCCATCCCAGTTTCATGTGTTCCTATTACTAATCTGGAGGAGTAAGGTGAGTGTAAATAAGTTAAAAGAAATAGTGAATATAAGTTCAGTGACTTGATGGTCTGAAAAATAGTCAACTAAATTCATTTAATTCTACAAACACAGTTCAAATAGTAGACTATGCCTTATACCGCTTCCGATGTAGTAAATCTATCTTCATAAAAACCCAGTCCTTTGAAGGCCAATCCTCAAAGAAGAGACATGACCGGAAGGATAAGGAGAAAGAATAAGAATATGAGGTAGTTTTAAATCCAAATTTGTCCTTGACTTTATCATATTTCATTCTAACTATCTCAAAATCACAGAAACTACCCCACAAAATATTACGATAAGATTCGACCACCCAGGAAGAATCTTCGTCAAATAAGGAGTTGATTTTTGGTCCGTTAATGTTATTTACTTAACAGATACCTTCTCAAATGATGATTCTGAATATGAACCTAATTTCCCTGTACTTTATTGGGGAAATGGGGGAATAAGTCTTCAAGGTTGAGGATACAGAGGAAGACATGGTTATACTAGGATCCACCACATCAACAAAACCCCTAATTGAACTATTTACGCAACTGAAACTCATGGGATATCCCTCTAGTTAGATGAGTAGGAATAAAGGAAACTCCCCACACATAACAGGGTCTTTCCTGACATGATAATCTTGGAAGAATGGTTAGAGGATACATCACCACCTCCTCAGCTGGTAGGCAGACCTAGCCAACATAATCCACCAAGAACAGAAGCACTTCCAACTCCTTCCCCAAGAGATGGTCCATCGACATTAGGAATATTAGTTCCCAAAGCACGTGAAAAATAGAATCTCCATATAGAAAAACAAATACTTATGGATCAAAAGTAAAATGTTTTAAAGCAATTAGCCTAAGTTCAAGATAAGTTGTCAATCCTAGATGCTATGAGTCTTTCAAAATACCTCTGAGAAACACTCATTGAGGCATTATCAAGACCTCAAGAATTTTAAGTTGAGGCCACTGCTTCTGAATTATATCATGCAGAGAATGATCCTATGGAATATCATGTGATCATCTCTTTCATCGACCAAGATGAGGATGTTTTCATACAAGAACATGTCAAACCCTTGTATATATCTGGTAGGTTAAACAACATTGATGTCCAATGATCATTCATCAATAATGGCTCAAGAGTCAACATCATCCTAGTCCACAAACTTATTCAATTGGGTCTCAATGAATCTCACTTGTCTCCATCCACTCTGATATTACAGGGTTATGAAAATAATGAGAAATAACCTCTCAGTAAGATCACACTCATGACTCAATTCAGATATCTTGTGTCTGACTTAGGGTTCATGGTGATCCGGTAGGACACATCTAAAAATTTTCTTCTAGGAATACCTTGGCTACATCAGCATATGTCCATTCCTTTTTCCTACCAAAAATGTCTCAAATATTATATCAATGGTCGAATTGGGACATTGTATTGTAACAAGGCCCCATTAAAATCCTACGAGATACAATACATTGATGTAGAATTATATCACAATGAATCAAAACAATTAATGGATAATGATGCCACCTAAATCAATGCCCCAAATGGTTTGGAGATAATCCCAGCTAACAATTTCAAGAATATCAGTGAAGATTACCTGATGCCTATTAATCAAATTGAAAGTGTGGGTCAGAATTCATGAATTCATTCAGCAACTTCCTTAATTTCAAACATGATATTTGAGACTGATGGAATTGAAGAAGTTATCAAATTTCTAAATAATAATGAAATATTGAATTAAAATGTCTTCATTCCGTCCCCTCATATTCAACAAAGTCTGTTTCTATCATCCGAACTAGAAGAAGTCATCGTGACTGCAGGAAAAAGTGAAGATACACATTCTTAGTCTCTCATTTCCCCTTCAGGGCTCCAAGAAGGCTGGATTCCAGCAAGTGATCCTGAAATGATTGCCTCATCCTCTGGATTTCCAAATGGATACTCCCCTCTTCCATTTAAAGAACATTTTTTATAATTTACTCCCCATGAAGTGCATAGGTAGTGGATCATGAGGATGGGTAAGAAGAATAAGATCTCAGGGACACCCCTCTAGCACTCGAGGAAGTCATCTCCACCACCATGGATGAACTAAAAGAAATAAATCTGGGTACAAAAGAATATCCACGCCCCACTCTACTTAGTTCAGTCATGAATTCCAATGAATAAGAGGTATACAACTCCTTCTTAAAGTAGCACCAAGATGTATTTTCCTATAATTACATAGAAATTTAAGGCCTTGACCCCGAAGTGGCCACCCATAAATTGGGTTGGCCAGAAGATCATCGGGGATACAAGCAAGAAGCCAGGAGGATGCACCCAACTCATGCCTCCAAAATTGAGATTGAAGTGGAAAAACTCATCAAGGCTGATTTTATTTGAGAATTACTGTACCCAAAATGGATAACTAACATTCTCCCTATAAAAAAGAAGAATAAGAAAATCATATTTTTCATCGATTTTAGAGATCTCAGCTAGCATTATCCCAAAGATGACTTCCTAATTCCAATCACAAAAATCATAATTGATGCAACTGCCAGTTATTAGGACCTCTCCTTCATAGATGGATATTCAGGGTACAACCAAATCTGGATGGCCCCAAAAGATGAAGAATCCATAGCTTTCAAATCCGCTCGGGGAGTATCCTACTATCAAGTAATGTCCTTTGGCTTAAATAATGCTGATGCCACCTACCATCATTCTATGCATCACATTTTTAAACCCTTCTTAGGGAATTTTATTTAATTCTATGTCGATGATTTATTGGTCAAGTCTTGGAAAAATTCTGACCAGATTAATGATCTGGAAACCTTATTCATCAAGCTTTGATAGCATAATATGAATATGAACCCCTTGAAATGTGCTTTCGGGGTAACCTTGGGAAACTTTCTCAGCTTCCCCATACACTATCATGGAATTAAAGTTGATCCCAATAAGATTAAAGTTATCCTTATCATGTTACCTCCTCAAAACTTGAAAGAGTTGAGAGGACTTCAAGGACACTTGGACAACATTCAGTGATTCATATCCAACCTCATAGGCAAGTGTTTAACCATCACCAAATTGATGAAGAAAGGGGTCACTTATCAGTGGAAAATGACTATCAATAAGAATTTTATTCCCTCAAGAAATACCTATTGATCCCACTAGTATTGATTCATCTTTTTGAATGAAAACTTTTCATTCTATACGTGATGGCCCTATAATGATCATTGGGTTATTTCATCACACAAAAGAATAATGCTGAGAATTAAAACATCCTTTATTACCTCAGTCGAACCATGTTTGATGCTGAGACTCACAATTCAGATATCAAGAAGAGATGCTTGGAATTAATCTTTATCATTCATAATTTGAGGCATTACCTGTAGCACCATTAGATTCACTTGGTTTCTCATAATAACACACTCAAGTTTATCCTCAGTTGTCTTATGCTGATAGGATGTTTGGAATGGTGGGCAGTTATCCTAGAGCAGTTTGATATATAGTTTGTTCCTTAGAAAGCAATAAAAGTACAGGCCTTGCCAGACTTCCTTATTGATCACCCATCTACAGAAGAGACGTTATTAAATATTGAAATTCCTAATGAATAAATATTCTCTATTTAGGATAGCCCTCAAATATGGGAAATGTATTATGACGGTGCTTCTAGGAGTCCAATAGGGAAGAGAATGGAATAACCTAAGCTTAAAAAATTTGGGTTAGGAATTTTTCTTATCTCCTCAGAGAAGGCATTGTTACCATACTCCTTCCTCTTATCAGAAGGTGGTACTAACAATGAGGCATAATATCAGTCTCTCATTACAGGCCTAGAATTAGAACTCCAAGTATCAGTGAACCACCTAGAGGTGAAGGGTGATTCAGAATTGATAATCAAGCAGATCAATGGGGATTATGCCATTAGAAAAGAGGATCTAATTCCCCTATGTGATTATGTCCAAGGGTTAATGGTGGAATTTCCCTTAGATCCAACATTGACTTATGTTCCACAATTAGAGAATGCCCAGGAAGATGTGTTGGAAAATGTAGCTACATCTTTGGCAGATACAAATCAAGATGAAACAGTCATTAGTATTTCCCATAATTGTATGGTTTCACCTTTTGTTCGAGTCATAACAGATGAAATTAATGAAATCATCCCCATTCCTGATCTATATGGTCCTACCACGGGATAGATGGCACCCATTATAGAATATCTCCAAGATGGATTACTTCCACCGAATAGGGTTGGGGGAGAGAAGATATTTCGATGAGTGGCTAATTTCACTCTTTATGATGGCCCAAATCACCATAAATTCCACTACAATTGAGTCTTTAATGGATTTCTTCTCAGATTTGTTGATGGAGAAGGGATTGTATATGTAATGGAAGAAGTACATGCAGGAACATGTGGTGACCACCAATCAGGGTATAGGATTTCCAATCAAATCCGAAGGCTTGGATACTTCTAGCCTTTGATGACACAAGATTTCACAAAATTAACTAAGTTTTATTCCTAACAAGTTCATGAAAACTTCATCCATCAACGTCTAAAATTACTACATACATCTAAACACTATTTTCCATTTGGGGAAGGGATGTTGTTGGACCATATCCTCCAAATATGACTAATTAGTTCAAGTACAACCTTACTGCTACCAATTTCTTCTCCAAATGTGTTGAGTCAATACCCCTCAAAGAATTCAGATTCAAAATCATTTTTATCTTTTTCTAAGATAACATCATCACCATATTTGGCATCCCTCAAACCATTTTGATGGACAATGGTACCAATTTCTATTCTGCTGAGGTGGAGAAGATATATCATGAATACAATATCTAATCCAACCATTCATCCTACTATCATGCAGTGGAAATGGATAGATAGAGGATTTTAACAAGACTCTATTGAACATACTCCATAATATGGTGGATGAAGATAAGAAATCTTGGCCTGAAAAGATCTTTCATGCCTTATGGTCTTATCAAACTACAACCCATACTGCAACACAAGAAACCTCGTACTCATTGGTGTATAGAACTAAAGTAGTATTTACCATTGAAGTTTAATTTCCATCGCTCTGTATTTACATTTGTGAAAAAATATCCATATATGAACAATATCATAAAAAACTGGATGAATTAGAGTGACTAGATGAAAAGATATTGAATAACTTGCATCACTTGGAAGTCTATCAGAATCAGATAGCACATGCCTTTAATAAGAAATTTTGCCTTTGTTCATTTCTCTAAGGAGAATTGGTATTAGTCCTTAGGACTCCAATGATACTAGGAAAGAATCCTCCCAAACTTGAGACAAATTGAGAAGGACCTTACTCCATACATAAGGTCTACTCTAATAAATATTATTTCTTAATCTCAATCAACTGAGAACTCGCTACAACTCCAATGAATGCAAGGTTCATGAAGAAGTAATTTGTATAATCGCATAGATATCATCTTAGAGGTAGGACGTTAAACTGCATAGCACCATTTACATCCATGTTTCATGACATTAAACTATGTAGCATCATCATCCTTTTCACGTGAAAAAAAACTGCATGACATGAGGTCTTAGTCGCATGACCTAAAACTAAAAAACACCATTTTTCCTCACCACATGACATTAAATTGTATGGTTAACATCTCCCTCATTTGAAGTTAATAAATCAACCAAAATACCATGAGTAGATATTACTTGTGGTTCTTCAAAAAATGGGTAGCTTCCATGCAAAAGCATCACTCACATCATTGTCACTCCCTGGTGATACTCAAGCCCTATTGTTTCCTTTATTTGGAACAGACCTGCATGGGGGTCATTTTTGAAGAACTATGTGTGGATTGATTCTCATTATAATGAGATACATAGTGATGCCCAGATCTCTAATCCTAAGTCTAGCCATGATTTTGGAAAGAAAGCATCCCTTCCTTTTCCCTGGGCATGAATCAGATCTGCACAGTGAACCTTTCCAAGACTTATACCTTGATTCCCATTACAATGAGTTGTATAGTGACTCATAGACTTCGTGATTTAGGCCCAACCATCATTCTAGAAGTTATTAAAAGTCCCATTCCCCATGTCAAAGTTTGATCGGCGTGGGTAGAAATTTTCAAGAACTATATGTGGCTTGATTCTCATTCTATTGAGATATGTATTAATGCCCCGATCTCTAATCTCAATTCAATCCATGATTAACTCATAAAGCCCATTTTCTCCATATGCATGAATTAGATCTTCACAAGGAAATTTTTAAGGACCACATGCATCTTGATTCTCATTTCAATGAGATAGATAGTGATTCCTTGGTCCCACACCTTGGTTCAGTCATAATGTTCCCATCAATTCGCATCAACTCTCCTCTATCCTTACCACATGACATTAAACTATAGGTAATATCAAGAACTATATATGACTTGATTCTTATCCCAATGAGATATGTAGCGACACCTGGATCCCATATCCTAGATTAGCCACCACATAATTGAAATGCTTTTATCCTTCACTCGTGTTACCTTTGTGTTGTAGAAGAAGCTTTTACAACTCCTTGTTTCTCACACCGAGCATTTCTCACGTGGGTTAAGGAGTTTGGTGAAGGATTTCTCTTTAAAATTATGGTGTACCGATTCACATTGAGTCTATTTTGGTCCTAGCTGCAAGACCTAAAAAGGCACACCAGACATCCTTACTGCATGATGGTAAACCGCATGGTCCTTCAAGAACTACATGTGGCTTGATTCTCACCCAAATGAGATATATAGTGATGCCCTAATATTCAATCCTAGGACCATCCATATCACAACATAGAAAATACCCTACTCTCTTATGTATAAGTTATATCTACATAGGGAGATCCAATATGAGTTCTCACTTAACACATGAACCTGTATCTTTTAGAACTATGTGTGGCTTGATTCTCATTCCATTGAGATGTGTAGTGAAGCCTAGGTCTTAATCCCTAGCCCCATCCATGGGGTAAAAGAAAATTCCCCCTCTCCTGCATACAATCAAAACTCTATGTAAGAGATTTTATTTTGGGTCCTATCCTTAAATAACCCACCAACAAAACAAGAGATGCCCCCTTCTACGTATGAGTAAAATCTATGAAAGGGACTCCAAATTCATGGCCAGTTTCAATCCAATGATTCCTTTATACATTAAAAAATACCCCTTTTTGGATTTCAGACTCCTAATATTGAATAATTTTATATATTTATAACCTTTACTCGTCTTTTGGTGGCATAATGTTTGAAACCTGAGAGATCCTTTGCTTGACCATATAGCATGTACCTCAGTTGGCCTTGCACAAGTTTCCCCCATAACGGGCATGTTAGCCAGAGGATTCCACTATTTGGTTATGCAATACATTCCCTAGTTAGCCTTTCATAAAGAATCCCTTATAATGGGTTTTTCAAATAGAAGTAATTTCTCCCTTAGGAGAATCCTATTTTGTCCCTTTAAGCTTTTGATGATGGTATACTAGAACATGAAATTTAAAATAATTTTTCATCCTCTTTATATTTGTCCTATATCTTTTTTCCCAGCCTGAAAGTCTCCAAGAATGTTGTTTATATTTCCCCCCATCATTTTTTCAAAGCATACTGGGATAACATTGGGAAGTTTAACAACATATCATCTATTTTTTCCATAATATTATGGTCCTAGTCATATGACCTAAAACTACAGGCACCATACTTCCTATGCTTAGGTCAGACCTACATAGAGCATCCATCACCCTGATTCTTTGGAAATTTTTACTTGGAATACCCCATCTGTATTTAGGTACTTTCTCCACAAACCAAACTCTATGATTGGAAAGATTTGAGTATCCATAAACTTTCATAGGCTTTTAACAATAGAATTTCATAATTCTTGAGAGATCCTTTACATGACCATGTAGTATGAACCCTAGTTGTCCTTGCATAAGTTTCCCACATAACAGGTTTGTCAGCCAAAGGATGCCACTATTTGACCATGCGGTACATGTCCTAGTTGAAATTGTATAAAATAGCCCTCATGACGGGTTTGTTAACCAGTAGTAATTTTTTTCTCAGGAAATAACTCCTCTAACATCATAAGCCCTTTTTTCATACCACCCTTCAGATTTAGGAATCCCCAAATCACAGCTTATAACTTTATCCTTCCACACCTGAATATGTTAGCACATTTCTAAACAGATTACCAAGAATCAAAGAATCGTCAAACCTTTATTCAAAACTAAAGTCTTTAAATTAAATCCCTCATAATTTCCTTACTGCGTGAATTTAAAACTGCACAATATAATGTCCTTGTTGTATGATTTTAAACTGAAATACATGATGTCCTTACTACATGACTTTAAACTACACAATACCTTCATCCTTTGTTATAAAGGGACCTTCTCCCCCTAAAATTGGTTATCTAAAAAAAATTACCCTCATTCACACATCAAATTTGTGTAAAATTGGTTTCTCATTCATGGCCTATGCCAACATAAATATTTCCTTAATTTTTAGACATCTTACCTTGGAAAACCCACCCGTTGTGGTCTTTAGAAATCTAAATCTCCATAAAATTACTTCACCCAAGAGAAATAGAATGTAAAAATTCTCAAGAACTCCTTTACCTCACTATGTAGTGTGTACCCCCATTGGCCTTGCATAAGTTGCCTCCATAATGGGTTTTTCAGCCTAAGGATACTGTAATTTGACCATGCAGTACATGCCCTAGTTTTCCTTGTATAAAAAATCTCTCATAATGGGTTTTTCAACCAGTGGTAACTTCTTTCTCTGGAGAAACCTCCTCAATTCTAAAATATCAAGTTTTAGATTCAAGAACCATATAATCATGGCACAAGATTCCCCTCAGAAGTATCTAAAGAATATTATAAAATTCCTAGTAACTGAGCCTTTTTTGGGTTATCATCTCAAAAATTCATGGTAAAAGTTGTTTGAACTAAAACACTAGCCCTTTTAGTCCAGAATGCATGAATTTAAACTATCCAAAAAAATATACACAGTACTCACCAGGTTGAAAACCCTTAAAGGGAACCCTGAAAAAAAGTCGAGTCTCAACTCACTAGAACTACACTCTATATGGTTTAGGAAATATCGATAAATTAAAAGTTAAAATACACAGATCTTGTTAGGCAGAAAACCAGAAAAGGGAATCCTAAGAAAAATCCAATTCTCACCCGCTAAGTCTCCTCCATATTGAGCTTAGGAAAAAATTTAGATGATAACACAAAATACACAAAGTTTTTGGGGTCATCCAAATGACCCTAGTAATAGTCAAACACTCTCTTTAGGACCTTGTATTAGGTAAAATTTTAGAGTGCCTCTCATCCCTATCATTGTAATTATGATTTGCTGGTATGAAGATGTAATGATATGAAAATCATATTTGAAGTTATGATTATAGAAAAAAATAGGTATGAAGACATATATGATTGGAAACAAATTTCTTTTCATTTATGGAGAAAAATCAGAGGAAAATCCATAGAATGGAGTCTCTCTATTTTATATTACAAGATGGATTCAACATAACTCTTCATCTATTGAATAACCTCCTGATCCCCATTAGTTTCTCATTAAAGATTAGTCGGTCGACTAGCTTTAGTCTCCTCATCTTGATGAAGTGATTTCAGGGCATCCTAAATGGTATTTTCCCCTTATTTTTTGGTTTCTCCCAATGATTATTAGTTTTCTTCAAGTTCCTCTTAAGAGATATCCAAATCTTACAAAAGGATCCACACTTAAATGGTATTATCCATGATTTTTTGTTTAAATTTTTCCAACTTTGTATTATGGTTGGCCACCGCCCGGGATAGTGTATCTTAAAAACCATCAACTTTGGTGAGAATTTTGGCCTTTATAAGTTCTTGATGAAGTTTATGATCTTTCTCCCACCGGTGAACGGTCTCTTTCACAGCTGTATAGATTAGATGATAATCAAATATACTAAATCCCAACACACTAAATAGAGTATGAAGTTGGCCAAAATGTGAACACAATTCTTCTAGAGACAACTCAGATATCATTTTCTAGATGATTTTCCCAGTCTTTCCACACATGATACTAAGAGTATCTTGCATATCTAAGTCTAAATCAGAGCCACTATCATGGGGTGGGATTTATTCTAGAATCAGAGCACTCTAATAAGTTCCTTGTTCTACCCCCTTCGATACAGAGACTTCCTTACCTTCCTTTGTTAGTTGAGATAATACAGAAGCTTCACCATCAAACCTATCCTAAGAAGATGATAACCCTAAATGATGAATCAGAATCATTATTAGCTCCCAAATAGTATAAATAATGAATCGTGGTCAATATATTCAGTGATATTAACCCAGTAATAGGTTGGTAGCTTAAGTATATTCCTCCCTAACATTCCCAACTTCCATAGTTTTAGTGAATACTTCATGGAGAGGAAAACCCTTCTAATACTATTCAACCGTCATGAACAGAGGTTCTGGAGTACCTCCCAATTCTAGATTCTCAGCCGGTACCTCTCCAACATCAGTGGAGGTAGAATGGATTTGGATTCCCTACTCTTTAAGAGCCTTTGAAATATTCTCTTCAGAAAAATCTCCATGAGTTGAACCTTGATGTAAAATATTAGATAAAATAAGGACAATTATGTATGGAAAATGAAAGAATGAGAAAACTCATGTCCTTCAAGTTCCTTTTGAAAGTCCCCAAAATCATTGATGAAACTTGGAATATCAATGTTTGGATTAAGAGCATCCAAAATTTCATCATGTAAGGATTTGAATATCATATAATCCTCACCATTTGGGGTATCCATAAAATGTTTATTAGGGCCCGTATTGGCTCCACTGAGGTTCCTCTCCACCAAATCTTCAACCAGAATGATATTGTTAGGCCTTGTAGAGTCAATATTAGCACCGACACCTTCCTTGGACTACCCAAGATCCTTATTTATCCTTTCTATAGCAACAAGAGTATCAATATTGACTACCACAGAGTCCTATGGTGCAGGAAATAGATCTGAAATATTATGAAAAAAGGAAAGTTAGAAACATCATATAGCACACAAAAGAAGTCCATCTGACATTACCATGACCATCCTCCGTCTCTATAGAAGCAGGAAAAGATGCAGTCATTCCCCTTGAAACTTCATCTTTAAAGGTGACAGATTCATCAACATGAATCTATACCTCCCCCAGAGTATCCTTCTCAATCCTTGAAGGACCAGTACTAGATATTTTAAGGGAGGAAAGCAATGTGAATTCTATAAAAGGATGAATATGGTCATAAAGGTGTATCAAGAAAGTTGTAATATTGGATGACGGTACTAATACTCACAGTGAGGTATTCGCCAGACCAACATAACACTCTCTTTTACTTCCTCTCATGAGATGGAGAAGATGTTGTACTACTATTTTTGGTAATGGAGACCTGAGGTAACAGCTGAGGGATTTTCGTCTCCATCTCCTTCATCATGGTCCTCCCACCTGTAGAAATTTTTGGGTACCCAAGGGCCTCATCCACCATCTCAATAGGGGTTACCGTAACCCATACTTTGGAGACTCAGGCACATTTTTTCACTCATCCTTCTCCTGTTTCAAGATACAAAATAACATCCCCTCAATATTAATAATGGTTGATAAAATAGTACAAAGGAGAAAGAAGCAAAGATAAATACACTAGTAGGGTTAATTTAAATGTACCATTCTTCCCTCGGATGAAATATTACCCCTTAAAGTACTCCTAGGTCTAGCATATCAAATAATCTCATTGATACCAGGACTTGATCATAGGTTTCATAAATTAAATCCTTCATCTCCTTGATGTACTCAGTTACCTCAGCCAAATTATTGTTAGGATGACAATTAGAGGGTGCTCTAATATCACCCAACTCTAGGATTCGTAGGCCAGTTTGGAGAAACTATCATGCATCCCTGAATCATGAGTCTTGCTTTCCCAGAATTGGATTGCTAAGAGTCGCATGTAGTTTGGCTTAGATGTGGCTGTTTATGGAGAAAATTCAACACCCTCTGATTGTGATGCCTCTTCGGTCCTCCTTTATCCTTCAGAAGAATGAGGGAATGAGATGATGACTTCATCCTAATGAAGGAAACTAGACTGCCTTGGCACGGGAGATGTTATCTTATTAACCTTAGATTGACATCGTGATTCAGGCTTTCCCAAAATTGGATTGTTAAGAGTCGCATGTAGTTTGGATTTGATGTGTATTTTTATGGAGAAAATTCAACACCCTCTGATTGGAATGCCTCTTCAGGCATCCTTTCTTCTTCAGAAGAATGAGGGGATGATATGGAGACTTCCTCCTAACAAGGGAAACTAGATCTCCTTAGCATTGGAGGTGTTTTCATCTTAACCTTATCATACTTGGTGGTCCTTTTATGAGAAATTTTTGAAGGCTCTAGAGCCTCCGCATCATCTTCGGTTTTATCCTTCTTAACACACATTCTATGAATAGTAGATGTTGTGGCCTCTACCCAATATGTTCCCATTTTCAATGCCCCTTGAGGGTATGAATAAGCCCAAGCCTTGCCATATCCAGTCTCTAGTCTGATTGATGCCACTGACGGAGGTAGCATGATTAACATTTTTGATACCTCTAGAGACATTAAGATCCATAATTTTCAGGATAACATTGGATTCTTATCATGACTTACCTACATAAGGGGAAATGTGGTTGATTTTTGAAGAAATTAAAACTGGTGATCAAACTTATAAGGAACTTAAGCTTAATTTATAATCTCACCATCAATACAGGCTACTAATAAGATATCCCAGAATAATATCATGTACGCCCTTAGCTCATAATTCTTTTCCTTACAATCATTGACAAATGTTCTAGTTGGTGGGTTACAAAATAGATTAAATCTAAAGTATCCAAATACATTCATTGCCTTATAAACCTCATCGTGCTTCTAACTCAAATGATGAATTCCATAGAATTTTTGAAAAAATGGGAGAAATTGACTATCAGGGATCTTAAGTGAATTCAGCACTGAATATGAACTGAAATGAGCTAAAATCCATCCCCATAGCACCTGGAACAACCCTGCAAGTCTAATCAGGCCCTTCCCAATGTATAAATTCAAAAAACAATGATACATTCTTACTAAAACAGGGGTATCCAACCCTATGTATTTTCCATCTACTAATTTGGACACAATAAAAAAATTCCCTGGCCTCACACCGCCACAGGAATCATGGAATAGGAGTAAATAAATACTAAGCCACATATAATGGAATCCATCCAGGATAACCTTTTCATTAATTTTGGGGTTTACTTTGTAACCCCAATGTTTTTAATCACCCTTCTCCAATGTGGGACAAAACATTCCCGAAGCACCCTGATTATCTACAATGGGGAAAATAGTAGGATGCCTACAAGTAGTACCATTCTCTTTTGTTGGTTATAAGAAATACCCCATCCACGCTTCGGCATTGACATCAGCCCTGGGACGAGGATCTTTTTCTTTCTACAACACCCTAGGTATTTTTAATATCTCATGGACCAACGATGGTGTCCTCTCAGTGTCATCCCATGTTTTCTTTGGTGGGATAAATTCATCATAAATTTCCCCAAGAATGGGAGCCCTATATATTTGTTATACATCCCCCAAACTGATGTCAACCTCACCATGTGTCAAGTGAAAAGAATTTGTCTACAAACTCCATTGGCTCAATAATTCAGAACTGATATTTGGATTCTTGTAAACATAGGTTTGTCCTACCCAAATGGCCTTATAAATAAAGACATCCTACAGCTCTTTTCTGAATTCCACGACTTTTTGGCACACCCAGAACACCCACATCCACTCAGCCCTGACTCCCACTCCAGATCAAAGATCTTAGTCTTTTTTCCAACCATGAGATTGATCTACCTTCTAAGCATGAATGGTTGAGTCATAACAATGAGGTCTTGGCTCTGTGACATGTGACTTCATATCAAGAGTGAAACCACTATGATGTAAAATGCATCTAATAGGGATTGTTCCTTCCTTGATGGTAACACCCTTTGTAGAGATGTTGGCATAGGGATAGTTGATATTCTTCATAAACCAAGTCACTGGGAAGTATTTATTAAACATTAGAATATAAATATCCCTCATAATTCCATGCTTATACAAAGGCAGGTATTCACTTTGCAGATACCCTTGTTGATATGGAATCAAAAACATTGCCAAATCGGTAAGGGCAGTCTCAACGACGTCATAATATTCTGGTTTGATGACTTTGACCATTTTAGTTTGATATAGGGAAACTTCCTCAATTTAAGTCATTAAACGTCCATATGAAAATCGGAAAGAAGACACCAAATTTTCTCATTAAAGTTGAAATATTTACTTAATAAAGTTAAAATTTTAACTTAGAATGTTTCAAGAATTTGGCAAAGTAAAATCCTCATGTAGGTCCCTCGACAAGGTTCCCTGTATAGCCCTTTCAGCAAGGTGACCCCATGCAACCCTTTCAACCAAGGTGAATTTGCGTAGCCCCATCACTCATGCAGTTATACCTTGAGAAAATCCTTGGGAGATCTTCATAGAAGCACATCACGATGAATCTGGGCGGACGCACAATGTGACGTAGCTGAACAAACGATCTATGTGGTGAGAGAAAAAATCAAAAAACTTTAGGTGAATAATAATACAAAGTCAAGGGGTATTTAAAGGCGCTGCCAGCCTATGCCACTCACCTATGCCGATGACCTACATGGGAACCCTACGCAGAGAAGCTTCATGATCCAGTTGTGGATTCCAAAATTTTTATCCTTAATAATATCTTCCCCATTATTTTTACCTAAATACTAGACCCTCCTCCTTCATTTCAGATTCAATCCTGAGGGGGGGGGGATTTTGTTGACACTCCATTTTAATATAAGACAAAAAGATCATGAAGATAACCTTGATTATGTTAAATTATCAAGGAACAGTAAGAGAAGCCAGGAGACCTATCCAAATTGACCTACGCCCATACCACCTATGCGCCACGAGGCCAGCACAGGCCCTGTCTAAGCAGTCTAGAAGGCGCAGCCACCCTACATGGTAAACCTATACCAGGAACCTACATTGAGGCCTATGTGGCCTAGTTATTTTTTCATACCTATGCAGAATGATTGAATCGTAGACCTGCACCTTGGACCTATTCCAATAACCTCCTTCAACTAGGGTTCCTTATTTTCCTATAAATAATACCCTTGAGCTCCTCATTTCAACAACTAAAAAATTAGAAGAACCCCTGAAGCTCTCATTGTGTAGTACCTTCGCCCAGGTCCCCCTAAATTTATTTGGTAGCTCTCTAAAACATGATAGAATAGATAATTAAGGGGATAAGTGTCACATATATGACTTATTTTAAATTTATTTTTAATTTAATTCCCATTCTCGATTTTTTTGGGGGGTTTCCCATTCATTTTGGTGGAAATAGTGGGTTTTCAAAATTAGGGCCAAACCATCACTACTACAAAAAATAGGCAAGGGAAGCGCTACCCTTTTATCAGTGCTAAAACGGCGCATATAAAGGGGAACTTTTATCAGTGCTAAAAAAAGAACTGTTAAAAGTGACCATTTATCAGTGCTTTTTTTTGCGCAGCTAAAGGCCCCCCCTTTATCAGTGCTTTTTTTTAGCGCTGTTAAAGGGGACCCCTTTATCAGCACTTCTTTTAGTAGCGCTGATAAAGGGGGGTTTTATCAATGCTTTTTCCTAGTGCTGGTAAATTTTATATTCCAAAAAAATTCATGAAAAATAATATATTGTTATATAAGTATATTTATATTGATATAAATATAATATTTATTTTTTAAATAAGTTTTAGAAAAGTATAAATAGACTATTAAATTTAATATACAAGAAAATTAGTGAAAATGGCTTTAAAATATTTTTAAAAATATTATTAAGTAATAATTTGCTAGTTATCATAGATTAAGAATCATTTAATAACAATTTGAAGACACAAAAAATCAAAAAAACTAATAAAAGATCTAAAATAAGTTGAAAATGTAACTCAAACTTCAAACGGCCATAACTTTTGATCTGGGTGTCCATTTGAGCTCTACATCATATCAAATCGAAGCTTGTGACGAGCTCTATGTGCTAGTTGCTGAAGTAAAGATTATTCCACATTTTCAAGGCCAAAAAAGGCCCAGAAGGCCTCCAAAAGTGAGTTTTTAGTCGGGATACCCCAATTTTTTAACATTCAAACAAGTATAACTTCTGATACGGATGTCTGTTAGGCCTGTACCACATATCATATCGAATATTGTTTCATTTTCTTCGATTTTATTGGTTTTCAAGTTGAAACAGGCTTATAAATTATAAGTTATGGTCATTTTAACATTCTATGGCTTTTCAAATACACATATATACGTATTTATTCGTAAATATATATGTGTCTGTGTGTGTGTGTGTTGTATATATGTATGTATTTATTTATTAATTTATTTATTAATTTATTTATAAACACAAATAAAAAACATATTTTATAAATGTATTTAAAACTAATCTTATAAATATATATTAATATAAAAATAAATATACGGATAAAAAACATATTAATATAAATATATATTAATATAAGAATAAATATATATATATTAATATATGAATAAATATATATGTATTAATATAACTAAATATATTTATATTAATATGAATATATATTAATATATGAATAAATATATATGTATTAATATAACATTAAATATAGAAAAAAACAAAATGACTTAGTGGTAAAAGTGCAGGCACGCAAGGGGGGAGGTCACGGGTTCGAGTTCGGGTCGAAGTAATAAGGTGCGCACATGTGGGGGATGCGTGGGAAGGGAAGAGCACGGGAAAGATTGAGGGGGGTCCGCCTAGCACTGATAAGGGTGGGGGGTCAAGCGCTGTTAAAAGACCCCCCCCCCCCACATCATATAAATATTTTTTATTTTTTATTTTTTTTCGACTTTTATCAGCACTTTTTTTAGCACTGATAAAAGGTGCCTTTATCAGGGATTTTCTAAGCACTGATAAAAGGGACCCCCCTTTATCTTCAAATCAATTAATAGCAATTTTTTTAGCGTTTTTAATGCACTTTTCTAGCACTGATTAAGGCCGTTTTTTGTAGTAGTGTGAGCCCATTTCCAGATTTAAAAATAAATTTTCTTTCTTTTATAACTCCTTCATTTTTCAACATTTTACACTCATTCAACTTCCCAATTGGAATGAACCAGTATATTAAACCTCCATAACAATTTGGACCCCATTTGAATCCATAATAATTATGGATTTGGGATTTTTATTAAGGTGTTGGGATAGCCCAAAAGCTCATTTCTTGCTTTAAATTTTTTTTTTAATTATTTAATATCTCATTTAATTTTTAAGTTTTTTCGGTGATTCCAACTCTCACCCGAGACCACGTACACAAGGCACGCCACCATGCTCTCCTCCCCCTATTTGAACCTCAGTTTCATTGGTAATTTTGATGAAACTGCTTTGAATTTCTCAAATATTCCAGATTTGAAGAGGTAATTTGATTCTTTCGTAACTCCTTCATTTCTCACTCTTTTTCCCCCATTCCAATTACTACATTATCTCTTCATCCTTGTTCGAAACTCCCTTGATTTTTTGGCTATTTGAAAATTCATATACTAGTGTATTTGGGGTGATTTCTTCATTATTGTTCAAGGTAAGTGATTCCTTCTTGCTTTCTTCCTTTTTTCTTAGGGTTTCCTCCCTCTTTCATTATGTTATAAAATGTTCGGAAGTTAGGGTTCGAAACTAGGGTTTGATTTGATGTCTTTTTGGTAAAATATTGTGTTCTAAGTCTGGATTTACTTGTTCAACTTGTGTAACATCCTGACCTGACTTACCATTCAACCTGGTAGCCGGACCGGTCGCCACATGGCCTCAAGCGCATCTCCCCAAATGTCAGAGGCTGCGGACTAGCAGTGAGTGCCTAGGTGAGTCCGTGGGGAGACTATTCCCTCATTACCAAAGAATCATAGTGGAATTACAACATACAATAGTGGAAGAAAGTAACCAATAGGTAACACATAGATAGTAGAAATAGATAACAAACAGAAGGATCTGATACATATGTATGCGGGATGGTGCAATTCAATACAATACAGTACAAGTATACAAAATCCCAAAAAGAAACTAAAATGTATCCCCTGTCGCATCACAAGCCTCAGCTTGGTTATGTACGCTCCTACTCCGAGTAGCAAGTCAAGTACCTGTACAAGGTCCTTTTCCCTTCTCATTACCTGCAATCATATAATCTGCTTGGGTCCAAAAACATGACCCAAACAGGGTGTGAGATTGAATCCCAGTAAAAAACCACCAAAGATCTGTGCTAATTTGTCAGTGAATATATAAAACGACAGTGTAATATGGAAAGTAGTAAACAAGCAAGACCGACCCAAGCTTGTGCTTTGGCTTGGTGTCACTTCAAGAATCCATTCCACTCATTAATCACTTCATTCATGTGTTCAAACCATTCCTTGAACCCGTTCCTAGAATACTCAATTCGGAAACCAGGCATCGTTCAGGGAGAAAATCCACCAACACCCTACAAGCCCATTTCTAGGAACCTCCTAGGTACCCAGCCTTGCTCTAGGTGCGGTATAGTATGTCATCTGAGCCCGTCCCTGATATCCTATAAATAGGATCCGGGTATCACCCATGACATACCATGCCCTATTGAGTCCGTACATGGCATCTCATGTGGGATCCATGATTCACTCGGCACTTCAGTAACTAGTCTCGTATGAGTCCATCCATGGAAAATCACATTGGTTCCACGGTTCACCCATGACTTGGTTTCACATTTAAAATAACTCAAATGAATTTAACTCATGTGGCCTAACAATTAAAGAATTAGCATACAAGGTTCAAGGGGAAAAACTCCATCCCATACCCGAAACCATTTCAATTAAAATTTCATTTTATTGCAATTCCATTCATATTCAATTTCTATTTTTAACAACCCACAAGGGAAAGGAAAAACATGCCTCAAAGGAATCCTGGGTCAAAACCATAAAAGAGTCATTCAAGGCAACACACCCAAGGTGTGGTTCCTATCCAAGGTGTATAACCTAATCCAAGCACATACCATCTTATTAAGATTACCTACCACACGCCAGGTAATAACAGGGTTAAATTCCAGGTTCAAGTGACACCCCAAAAGTGGGTGCACGGCACTCTGGCATATATAAAAAGCTTGAAAATCAGCGAAAAGCATGAGACCACCTACCTTAGGCTCGTACTAGATAGCTCGTCCAGTATCAGGCTCTGATTCATCCTGGTTTGGAAGAAATCTGAAGAACATATGAAGAACGAGAAATCAGGGCATATGAGCCTTAACCCAATTTGTGTTCGTTATAACCAGAAGAATCAATAAGGATTAAAAAGGAATTGAGTACTTACCATTGGATATCTAACGAGACGAACGGCGGTTGAAACAGAGATTGGATGAAGGAGCAGGATCAAAATCCACCCATAGGCCTCCTTTAGAGCTATCAAGCACCTCCCCCTACTGTGTGGTTCAAGAGGGATAGGTTAGGTTTAGGTTTTATAAAAATTTAATCAATTTAATTAAAAAATAATTAAATTTCAAAACACAGTAGGTCGCACGGTTTACCGGCACAGCCTGTAAAACCATGCAGAGACCCTGCAGACCTTGCTGGAAGGCAAGGGGCAACCGCATGGCCACCCCACACAGTTTCCTCAAACCGGGCGTAGGCTGTGCTCCAGCCTCTGCCAAGCCTACACCAAGGCGCACAGTTTACCCAGGTCGTGTGCAGGCCATGCGCAAACCGTGTGCCAGGCCATTTCCAGCCTAAAACTTTGTTTTAGGCTCCAAACAATCCCTAAACACCTCCACAACTCCCTCGGTCAAGTTAGGCATCCACACTAGGCCTCAACAGAATAGTTAAACTGAAATTAAAAGGATTTGTACCTCATACGAAAACCCAAGTTCTTACAATCTTCCCCCCTTATAGCAATTCGTCCTCTAATTTCTCTCTGAAGGGTGGTCAAGATTCGTCTGCAAACAGCTCTGGCCACTGAGCACATATGTCAGCCTCCTGCTCCCAAGTCTCATCCTGTAAATGGTCGTGCTGCCATAGCACCCATACAAGAGGAACTAACTGGCCTCGGAGAAACTTCGTGCTCCTATCAACGATGCGAATCGGATGCTCCTCAAGGGATGCATCTTCCTAAAGCTCGACCTCCTCAAGCTGGAAGGTATGTGAAGGGTCTGAATAGTATTTCCATAACTAATAAACATGGAACACATCATTCATGGCTCAGTACCTCTTAGGTAACTGCAACCAATAGGATACCATCCCCACCCTCTCTAGAATCTCAAAAGGCCCAACATATCTTGGCAATAGATTGCCCTGTCTTCTGATCCGATTGTGTCCCAGACTCAGTGAAACACACAAGAAAACCTAATCCCTAACCTCAAACTCTAGGGGTCGTCTGCGGTGATCATTATATGACTTCTAACAAGATTGTGTGGTAGCCATCTGCTTCTGAATCAACTGGACCTGCTCAGAAGTCTCCTGAACAAGATGCGGTCCCAGTAAAGCTACCTCACCTACCTCTAACCTGCACAGGGGTGATCGGCATGGCCTACCATATAAAGCCTCGTATGGTTCCATCTGTATAGTCACCTGATAACTGTTGTTATAGGAAAACTCAACTAGGGAAATATTCCTCTCCCATGAGCCCCCAAAATCTAGGACGCATGCTCGTAGCATGTCCTCAAGCACTTGTATCGTACGCTCTGACTGGCCATCAGTCTGAGGGTGGTATGATGTGATCAGAAGCACTTGTGTACCCAGCACCCTCTAAAATCTCTACCAGAAGAGTGATGTAAAATGAGCATCCCTATCTGAAACAATGGTGTGCGGGACCCCGTGGAGTCGTACTATCTCCCGAATATACAACCTTCCCAGCTCATCCACATTGAAGGTCTCCTTGATTGGTAAGAAAGGAGAAACCTTTGTGATCCTATCAACCACAACCCACACAACATCATTACCTAGAGGTGACCTCATCAACCCAGTCACGAATTCCATTGCAACATCCCCCCATTTCCACTTCGGGATAGGTAACTGCTGTAAAAGCCCAGCTGGCCGTTGGTGTTCCGCCTTCACCTACTGATAGGTGAAACATCTCGTGATAAAACTAGCCACTTCTCTCTTCATACCCGGCCACCAGTACTATCAGCGCAAGTCACGATACATCGTAGTGACTCCAGGATGAACTACCCAAAACGAAGCATGAAACTCCTGCATCAGCTCCTCTCTAATATCCACTGAAACCCATACACGTCCATGGATACGAAGAACTTCATCCTCGCCGATCGTCCAACCAGAAGTAGGGTCCTCACCTGACACACCTTCTCGTAGAACAAGTCATTCTGAATCTGATAGTTGTCTCATCCTTACTCTGTCCTGGAGGGTAGAAGTCACAGCTATGGATGATAGAAAAGACTGCCCTTGGCTATTTTGCACATCAAGATGCATCTCAGAGAACAAGGAAATAAGCTTCCATTCATTTCTAGCCTATTGCACAACCTGTATTTGAGTCCTCCTTCTCAATGCATTAGCCACAACATTACCCTTAATAGGTCTATAAGCAAGCTCAAAATCAAAGGATTGTAGGTACTCCACCCATCGTCGCTTCCTAAGATTCAGATCATGCTGAGTAAAGATATATTTGAGTCTCTTTTATTCTGTGTACACCACAAAATGATCTCCCAATAAATAGTGTCTCCAACAGAGCATCGCATGAACAACTACTGCTAGCTCAAGATCATGCGTCAGATAATTTCTCTCGTGTGGCCTCAGTTGTCGAGATTCATACACCGTGACTCTGTCACCCTGCATCAACACTGCACCCAACCCAATACCTGATTCATCACAATAGACCATGTAACTCTTGCCTTGTTCTGGAAGTATCAAGACTGGTGTTGATGTCAACCTTCCTTTCAGCTCCTAAAAGGCTACTTCACAAGCATCTTTCCATACAAATTTCATTCCCTTCTTAGTCAGGCCTATCAACGGCGCTGCTAAGAGTGAGAAATCCTGTATAAAACGACGATAATAACTATCAAGCCCAAATAAACTCCGTATGTCAAAGAAATTCTTGGGTTGTTCCCAAGAAACCATAGCTCTAACCTTCTATGGGTCTACATACACTCCTGTCTCAGAGATAACATGGCCCCAGAAGTGAATCTGATCCATCCAAAAGTGGAACTTAGTAAGATTTGCATATATCAGATGCTCTCTTAGTGTATTCAGGACGATCTCAAGATGGTTGGCATGGTCGTTTCGATTTTGAGAATACACAAAAATATCGTCCACAAAAACCATGATGAACGAGTCCAAGTAAGGATGGAACACGCGATTCATCAAAGCCATGAAAACTGCTGGCATGTTCATGAGATCGAACGGCATAACCAGATACTCATATAAACTATACCTACTACGAAAAGTTGTACGAGGTATGTCTGTAGGTTGAACATGCACCTGGTGATACCCTGACCTCAAATCAATTTTTGAGAACACCCTAGCTCCTAGAAGCTGATCAAACAGGTCATATATCCACGGCAAGGGATATTAGTTTTTAACCATCAGTTGGTTTAGCTTCTGATAGTCCACACACAGCCTAAGAGTCTCGTCCGCCTTTTTTGCAAAAAGGATGGCCAAACCCCATAGAGAAGTACTGGGTCAAATAAACCCCTTTGCCTCCAAATCTTCAAGCTATTTCTTGAGTTCTTAAAACTCCATCATGGCCATCCGGTAAGGAGGAATGGATCCTGGTGTAGCTCCTGGCACTAGCTCAATAGAGAACTCCACCTCTCCCTCAGGAGGTAAACCTGAGAAGTCATCAGGAAAAACAACCCTGAAGTGCTCAACTACTGGATGAAGGTTCGTCTGACTCACTCCCTGATCATTCAGAAACAAACTAGCAATCTGGGTTGTCATCCCATCCAGCCCATGATGCTCTGGTCTAGCTCTGCTTTCCTGGAGATCCCACTCACCCTTAAGAGTATACACTACACCCTCGGGTGATGTGAAAATCACCCTCCGGTGGTAAAAATCAACGTAATCTCGGTAAGCTACTAGCCAGTCCATACCGAGAATGACATCAAAACCTGTCATTTCGAGAACATAAAGATCCCAGATGAAGTGACACCCTCCAACCTCAAGGGGGCACCCTCTTCACTGGCATACAACCTCTTCCCTAACTCCTAGTGGTGTGTCTAGCATCAAGACGCCATCAGAATGCAACACAACTAGCCCAAGGCTTTTCACTATAGGTGCGGATATAAAACTATGCGATGCACCAGTATCAAAGAGGGAAGATGAAATAAAATATGCTACTAAGATCGTACCTCTCACCGTAGATGGTCCTGCTCCCTGATCCTCGGAAGTAGGCTGCACTGAATACATCTGGCCTGAACCACGGCCCTGTGATACAACCTCACTACCCAGAACTAGACCACTCTGACGTCTCAGTGTACCCTATGCCTGGCTACCTCTTCCACGACCACTACCTCAGCCTGATCGGCATGTTGTACCTCAACTCCCTGTCTGATGAGAAGCTTCCGACCCTGCTCCTGCATATGGAGTCTGTGTAGACCCTCTATCACTGGATGCCGGTGGAAATTTTCTGCAAAAACGTTGAAGATGACCCATCTTGTCACATGATCGGCACTCGACTGGGTCCCTCGGACACTGCAGCTTCATGTGTCCCATCCTACCACACTGGTAGCACCTCAAATTGCTAGCCAAAGATAGGTTCTGACTGCTAGAATCACCGTGTGGAAGCCCAAGATGACGCTTCCTGCTAACAAGCATTGTAGTACCTGATCTCGATGCCAAACCACTCTGGCTCGCACCTCCAGCCTCTCTGATGTTACGTTCTGTGATTAGCGCCTTGTTCACAATTCCAGAAATGGTAGTCAACCTGAAGATATTTACCTGAGATCGGATGTCATATCTCAGACCATCCTCAAAACGCCTGGCCCTCGACAGCTCATCGCCCATCAGGATAGGTGCAAAGCGCTGAAGCTCAGTAAAACGGGCCGAGTATTCCATCACTGTTAACATGCCCTATTCCAGACGCAAGAACTCCAGGTCTCGATCGGCCATCAAGGTCTTAGGATAAAATAAATTGTAGAAGGTTGTATGAAACTCTAACTAATCCATCTCCCAATGATTATCTCACTGGGTGATCACATCCCACCACCTCTTGGCAGAATCATGCAGCATGTATGTAGCGAGCTTGACCCTCCTCTCCAGAGGCATCTCCAAATGCTAAAAGATAGATAGTACCACCTCTAACCAGGACTCTGCAGCCTGTGGTCCACCATCCCCTGAAAATGTAGGTGGATGCTACTGCTGAAACTCACGCGTCAAATTTTCCATAGTCGGGGCAGGTCGTGGTGCTCCCTGAACGGTCTGCATAAAACGCAACAAGCTCTCACGGAACTGTGCCTCAGCACCTGTGTCTGGAAGAACCGCTGCTACCGCAACTGGCATAAATGGAGTTTCTTCTAGTAGCCTGTGGCCTACCATCTCCGGAACGTGGTCATCACCGCTCTCCCGACATACGACTGGAGGTCACCATGGTGGCATGACTCTGAAATGCCAAACACATGCCTTAGTTCAAGATTTTTAACGAGATTCGAAACTCATGAGCACAAGGACCAGGACAGGACAGGTCAAGACCTTCCTAAAAACCACGTCAACCCACAGCCTTCTTCTAAATCCAGGACTGCATAAGGAACAGTCACCAAAAACCACTAGAGTCACTACCTCTTTCCCACTCAAAAGTTGGGTCTAGGTCAGGCTCTATTTTCAACATTCATTCTTTTAACATACCTTTGTTCAAAAGATTTAACCAATGGTCCACAAAGTTCTGATCTCTGAGGGCCCATAACACCTCATGAAGCAAAATTTGATGCCCATATAAACATGAAATTCAATTTCATTTAGCATTTACATCCCATTGGTGCGTCATTTCCCAATCCATAAGGGCCCATACTCCTTATGAATTCAAAGATGACGTCACTCTTCATTCATTGCACTCAATATAACACAACAGTAGGCACACCTATCAATCAACTATCAAAACAATATGAAATAGCTATCACAAAACCTATCACAACAGCATGCAATATATAATGCATCCCAGATAGCATGGCATAATGCATGACATGTGATTCCTAACAAGGTGCCTATATGATGCATGAGATGGAAAACCCTCATCTCATTAGGTTGCAACAAAATAGAACCCACAATAATATAAATAGTATCAACAAAAACCATGTGCATCACCCAACGGTGAAATCAGAACAACCGTAATAATTAAAACCAGAAACACAATTTCATACGAGGAAATTTGGATTTTCCCTGTACACAGGTTTGCAACTCCCAGGCATAGTTTATTACTAAAGTCCCTTCCCTTTTTACTCCTGTCTATAGTCGCCAAATCATAAGTCAAATTAGAAAAAATAAATCCCTTTGATACCACTTTGTAACATCCCAACCCAACTTACCATTCAACCTGGTAGCCGAACCGGTCACCACATGGCCTCAAGCACATCTCCTCAAATGCCAGAGGCTGCCGACTAGTAGCGAGGGCCTAGGTGAGTCCGTGGGGAGACTATGCACTCATTACCAAAGCATCATAGTGGAATTACAACATACAATAGAGGAAGAAAGTAACCAGTAGGCAACACATAGACAGCAGAAATAGATAAAAAACAGAAGGATCTGATACATATATATGCGGGATGGTGCAAGTCAATACAATACAATACAAGTATACAAAATCCCAAAAAGAAACCAAAATATATCCCATGTCGCATCACAAGCCTCAGCTTGGTCTCGTGTGCTCCTACTCCGAGCAGCAAGTCAAGTACCTATACAAGGTCATTTTCCCTTCTCATTACCTGCAATCATATAATCTGCTTCGGTCCAAAAACATGACCCAAACAGGGTGTGAGATTGAATCCCAGTAGGAAACCACCAAAGATCCATGCTAATCTGTCAGTGAATATATAAAACGGTAGTGTAATATGGAAAGTAGTAAACAAGAAAGACCGACCCAAGCTTGTGCTTTTGTTTGGTGTCGCTTCAAGTATCCATTCCATTCATTAATCACTTCATTCATGTGTTCAAACCATTCCTTGAACCCGTTCTTGGAATACTCAATTCGAAAACTAGGCATCATTCAGGGAGAAAATCCACCAACACCCTACAAACCTGTTCCGGGGAACCTCCTAGGTACCTAGCCTCGCTCTAGGTGTGGTATAGTCTGTCATCTGAGCCCATCACCGAGATCATATAAATAGGATCCAAGTATTGCCCATGAAATATCATTCCCTATTGAGTCTGTCCATGGAATCTCACGTGGGATCCATGATTCACTCGGCACTACAGTAAAAAATCTCGTATGAGTCTATCCATGGCAAGTCACATTGGATCCATGGTTCACCCATGACTTGGTTTCACATTTAAAACAGCTCAAAAGCATTTAACTCACGTGGGCTAGTAATTAAAGAATTAGCATACAAGGTTCAAGGGGAAAAACTCCATCCCATACCTGAAACCATTTCAATTACAATTTCATTTTATTTCAATTCCATTCATATTCAATTTCCATTTTTAAAAACCCACAAGGGAAAGGAAAAACATGCCTCAAAGGCATCCTGGGACAAAACCATAAAAGTGTCATTCAAGGCAACGCATCCATGGGGTAGTTCCTGTCCAAGGTGTATAACCTAATCCAAGTACATACCATCCTATTAAGATTACCTACCACATGCCAGGTAATAATAGGGTTAAATTCCATGTTCAAGCGACACCCCAAAAGTGTGAGCGCTGCACTCCGGCATATATAAACAGCTTGACAATCAGCAAAAAGCACGAGACCACCTACCTTAGGCTCGTACTAGATAGCTCGTCTAGTATCAGGCTCTAATTCGTCCTGGTTTGGAAGAAATCTGAAGAATATATGAATAATGATAAATTAGGGCATATGAGCCTTAATCCAATCTGTGTTTGTTATAACAAGAAGAATCGAGAAGGATTAAAAAGGAATTGAGGACTTACCATTGCGGATCTAACGAGACGAACAACGGTTGAAACGGAGATCGGACGAAGGAGAAGGATCAAAATACACCCGTAGGCCTCCTTGAGAGCTCCCAAGCACCTCCCCCTACTGTGCAGTTCAATAAGGATGGGTTAGGTTTAGGTTTTATAAAAAATTAATCAATTTAATTAAAAATTAATTAAATTTCAAAACACAACTGGTCGCACGGTTTACCTGCACGGCCTGGAAAACCATGAGGAGCACGTGCGGACCTTCCTGGAAGGCAAGGGGAAACTGCACGGCCACCCCGCACAGTTTCCTCAAATTGTACGCAGGCCGTGCTCCAGCCTCTGCCAAGCCTGCACCAAGGTGCACGGTTTACCCAGGCTGTGCGCAGGTCGTGTGCAAACCGTGTGCCAGGCCATTTCCAGCCTAAAACTTCGTTCTGGTCTCTGAACAAGCCCCAGACACCTTTGTAACTCCCTCGGTCAAGTTAGGCATACACACTAGGCCACAACAGGAGAGTTAAACTGAAAAGAAAAGGATTCGTACCTCGTATGAAAACCTGGGTTCTTACAACTTGTTTGAGTACAAGGGGAAACCCCAGGTATCTAGGTGGTTGGACGTGTACTAGTATGCTAGTGAATCTGTGGGGTTTGGCCTCAGTTTCACTTAGCAATATTGATGTTTACAACTCTAAATAAACTATGATGATGATTTTTGGGGACCAATAGGTTATGGGTATGTTCCCTACTAGTGGATCATGCATGATAATGGATATTTGTGATGGTTACTCTCACCAAGATACGAGGTACCTGGGACCCACAACTAGCTAGTGCCTAGGGGTTATTTCCTATTGTTTGTACTCATTAGATCCTTTATACTCACCATCGGAATAAGGTATATTTGGCAGGATAATTCAGCAGCATTGGAATTTATTTTAAAATTGTTGATTCTTTAAATTTTCCCACTTGAAAACTGATTTTTTTAAGTTGCATCTTTTAGAAATTGTAACTAGAAATTACATGTTTTTGAAAACTTGCATGCTTTTCATCATTGAATTTTTATTGCATGGAATATCTTAGTGGTGGTATCCTACTGGTATTTGGCTCACACCCTACTTACACCTTTGGGTGTAAGTAGACTTGGTTATTTTTTTGTCGTAGGGTTGGGTACAACTTTTGTGCTAACAGTTTGGGTTTTTATAGGTCGTTCGTGATGCGGTGTTGTGGAGATGGATTGAGGGTGGTGCCTCTTGCCATGTGGAGGTTCTTGGGATGTACTTATTTTGTTTTGTACCTTTTTAATGGTATTTAAACATAGTTTTAACTTATGTAATTTAGTTCTAAAATTTTTTAAAAGACAGTTTTAGTTGAAAAATCTAGATTTGTTTTATTGAGTTTTTTTGTTCTTTAATGTTTATAAACTTAGGTAAATCGTACCCAAAATTCATTTTATGATACCCAGGAACTTGTGCCATCCCATGGGGATCTGTAACACCTTTCAGGCCTTATCACAGACCGGTTCGGGTGCCGGTTTTGATGGTTACCAGATTCGGTTCGTGACAAAATGGTATCAAAGGAGGTTTATGTTAACTATTTGGGTCATGTTATTTGGGGAACAATCAGGATAGTCTGGAGTTAGGATTTTCAGGATGTGGAATTCTAGTTATGGGTAGTGTTTCTGATCACCACACCTCATTATGGGATTCAAGTCACCATGGGAGGTCGGGACTTATCTAATTCCTTTGGTTTTCTTTGGTTTGATGATGATTAGGGGAAATGAAAAGAGAGTCGGGTAATGGTCTCAGTGAGCTCGTAGGGCCTGGAAAGTCATGTGAAGCCAGAGATACTACCCTAGAACACTATCTTTGATGGTGAAGTGATTGGATTATGTTTTCCAACCATATTTCCAAGTCACCCACTGAAGCTAGTTTCCCCTCGCATTGTCTTGTGTCCTTTAGTTTTGAAATCTTGGATGTTCGGTTTTAAAGTAAAAATGGCATGGTTTTAAGAAGCATAAGGTTTTTTTCAAATTATTTTCCAATAAAGAGGGAATGGTTTGTTTTTTGAGTTGGTGGAACTAAAATTTTAGATTTTTTTTTGAATTAGTAAAATGGTGTGCTTACACCTCTTTTGAAACTAGGAAGTATGTTAAAGTTGGTTTTGAAAAATTGTTTCCAATAGAGTTTTCTAAACTGTTGAAAGGTGTTTTAATGGGATGAGATGTTTTGAAATTAATGTGTATGATTTGAAAGTGGTTTTTCATTTGAATTATTTTTCCTTTCTTAAAATTTTTGGAAGTGGTAATTTGGGTTCGATTTCATGGTTAGTGGTATTGAGAAAAAAGAAGTATTGGTTGATTGTTTTGGTTTTGAAAAGTGGAAAGAGTTTTTGTTTTAACCATTAGTATTTTCATGAGAAACCACATGCATGGGGTTATATGGGATGATGGATGGTTAATGGAATGACTGGATGATTACTGGGATGGATATCAGGAGGGTGCCCGGTGTGGCACGGAAACATGCATGTGTGGGGCCCATATGGTACCATTGGTGGATATGTTAACCGTTGAACCGTTTGTTTTCAAAGAAATGTTTTTAAAAGTAAAATTTTTTGTCTTGATGAGTGTTTTGGGATGGTGTATATTATGTGTTTTTGGAAATGTTGATGTTGTGGAATGTTTTGAGTCCAAGAACCCCTCTTATTTGAACCATGTTTTGGGTCTGTGTTTGGTCGGTAAGCTGGGTTGAAGAGTCGTTTAGTGGCCTCTTCTGAGAAAAGTTTGGGAATCCTTTACAGTGGTTCCCCTCATATGTTCGGTTCTAGTTTGTGGAATGTTTTGACCAATGGACCAGCTTGGTTGTGTCATTGGGTTCTCTCGTTGGGTAAGGTACGCCCCCATTAAGGATTAGTGCATGGCTGAAGTGTAACCCAGATTCTTTCGCCATTGGAAAATCCTCCATTGGATCAAAGTAAGGAATATTTTCTCAATATTTGTAGAATGCGTCTAAAACATTTCCTTTATTATTATTTTTTCGGATCCTCTTGTAGCGGGAGAGTGCTCGTGGAAGGTTGAAAGAGACATTAGTTTCTTAAGCTACCTGTTTTGTCGAAGGTGGAAGTGGTCTAGGGTTGTTAGTGTGGATGAGTGTCTGGATGGTGTCTAAGAGGGCCTCTGGGTCCTTTATAGTCTCTTTGAAGTACTAGTTCATGTTAAACCACTAGTATGGGAAATATGGTCATGAGATGCCATTATGGCCACCTTCTAGAATTGTGTGTTGTTTGGGGACTTGGTATAAGGTTCCTTTCCATGTATTGTTTCTATCAATCGCAATGGTCATGTTCAGTGATGCCTTGTGATGTTGTGTGCTCATTTGACTATAAAGGTTAAGGTCATGCAATCCTCTGAGGGTCTCTGTTATGTTGGGAGTTTAACTCCCCTAGAAAAAACATTAAATCGTTTATCTAAAGGAAGGTGTTTATATGTTTCCTCCCCTTCTGTTGTTTCTCACCTAAAGAAACAAGGTGCGATGTGTGTGCATCTTATGATCCCTTGTATCAATGAAATGTCAGGTTTCAGTAAAGTGAATTCTGGAGTGTGTTATGTCTTAGTGAACCCATCAGGTTATGTGGTGTAGTTGTTTGTCGCACTGAAAGAAGAAGTTCCATACAGGGGTTTCCAAAGCCTAACTATGAGGTCGAAGATGCTTCAATCTTTTAAGCTTCGGCCATAGGTCCTGGATATAAGCTAGCGCGTAGTCAGGAGAAATCCCTGGGTCGTTTAAACCCTTGTACAAGTCCTACCCTCAGTATGAATTATAGGAAGAGTTTAAACCTCTAGTGTCATCCTCTTTTTTATATTATTCCTATTCGATGGAAAGAGGTGGAGGTCCTCATGCCCATGTTTTTTGCCTAATGTCTTTCATTCCCCATTTTATTTACATTGAGTTTTTGGAGAAAGGTTTAAAATTTGGCTAGACAGGTTGAGGGCACGGTTTTCACATGATGATTTGTAATCGTGCCCCAGAAAACCATGAAGATATAAGGATCCACATGGTTAGCACATGGTTTCCCAAACTGTGTGGACTAACCGTGTGATCGTCTCAACTCTTTGAGTTTTGGGGTCTTTCTGTGCCAGCCCATGTTGTTTGGTTAAGATGGTTTGTTCTTATAGTGAGGATACCCACCATGGGTATCATGTATGTTCTTTTGGAAATGTATAATTTAATTCTACCCCTTGTACTAGGGAGTCCATTCGGGCCTCCCTCTGTTAGTGTCCCGATTCTGTCTCGAGAAAAATTTAAGTTGTCTCTTATGGTGGGGAGCCCATTTGTGTCTCCCAGTACCAGTAACTCAGTTTTGTCCTTGGTCTTGGCTTGGTAGTAGGTATTCTCATTAAGAGATATCTAAATACCTACATCTTCCTTTGGTAAAAGTTGGGATTGGAGAGTTCCCAATGGTTTAGTTATATCAAGGTAAGTGTAACCTTGTTCAATGTTGTTGTTTGTTTGGGTAAATTGCTTGAGTCTTGTTCAGATAGTGTTTGAGGAGTTTTCTTTTGGGATAAAATCTGAATATACTTGATCATTTTAGGAAGTGTTGTATGTTTTGGTTGGTGAGAGTATTCCTTCCTTTATTGATCAATTGGAGGTGTTCTGTTCTTTTGGGGGCAGGCGAAGCTAGGCGAAGGAGTCCATTTTAGTATTTCGTTTGGGTTTTTTTTTTTGCCTTTGGCCTTGTTGTGGCTTTCTGAGGGTGGAAAGTTTTATGGTGGAGATAATTGTCACATAAATGACTTATTTTAAATTTATTTTTCATTTAATTACCTTTCTTGATTTGTTTTGGGGGTTTCCCATTCATTTTGGTGGAAATTGTGGGTTTTCAAAATTAGGGCCAAACCGTGAGCTCATTTCTAGATATAAAAATAAATTTTTTTTTCTTTTATAACTCCTTTATTTTTCAACATTTTACACTCATTCCACTTCCCAATTTTAATAACCTAGTATATTAAACCACCATATCAATTTTGACCCCATTGGAATCCATAATAATGATGGATTTTGGTTTTTTATTAAGGTGTTGGGTCAGCCCAAAAGTCCATTTTCTGATTTAGATTTTTTTTTAATTCTTTAATATATCATTAAATTTTTAAGTTTGTTCAGTGATTCCAACTCTCACCAGAGACCACTTACCCAAGGCGCGCCCCCATGCTCTCCTCTCCCTATTTGAAGCTCAGTTTCATCACGAATGTGGATGAAACTTCTCTAAATTTGTCAAATCTCCCGATTTGAAGAGGTAAATTGATTCTTTCATAACTCCTTAATTTCTCACTCTTTTCCCCCATTATAGTTCCTACATTATCTCTTAATCCTTTTTATAACCTCCCTTGAATGTTTGACTATTTTAAAATTTATCTATTGGTGTATTTGGGGTGATTTCTTCAATATTGTTCAAGGTAAGTGATTCCTTCTTGGTTTCTTCTTTTTCCCTTAGGGTTTCCTCCCTCTTTCATTATGTTCTAAAATGTCCAGAATTTAGGATTTGAACCTAGGGTTTTATTTTGTATCTTTTTGGTAAAATATTTTGGTCTAGGTCTAGATTTATATTCCTTGTGGTGTGGCGGTGGTGCGGTTGATGTTTCGCACCATGTTTTGAGGGTTTCGACTCAAAAGGTAGGTGATTCCATGGTTAACCATTCCTTGATGAGTTAGTTTTCTTATTTTAATGGTTTTCATGTTCCCCATATACTTTGTGTGGCGAGAAAACTTTTTTGATGGATTTGGTTAAGCATTTAATTTTATAATTGCATTTTTGTTGAAGTTGTGAACTTTTCGAATGTAACACATGTGGTATCTTTTGTGGTAGTTTTATAAAATATGAAATTGATTTATTAGTTGTTGAAAGGGGATGAAAAATCTATTTTTTTAATTCCTTAGTGTCATTTGGGCCTTGGAATGGGGCTTTTGGAATAGGTTTGGTGTGTAAAACTTTGTTATACTTCTTGAGAGCATTTTATGAAAATGGGTGTTTTCATTTGTATCTTTTGTGGTATTATTCAAGGTGATTTTATAACGCATGAAAGTGGTTTTATAAATGTCTCTAAGGATTCCAATTATATTTTGGTAGTGTTTTGGTGTGGTTTTATCCTTTAAATATGATTTTTAAATGGGGTTTTTGAGCAAAGTTTGGGTATACTCTTTAGAATTGTTTTATGAAAGATTTGAATGATTTAATGATTTATATAAGAGGTGAAACCATATTGGATAACTTTTTTGGAGTGTGTGTATTTTGAAATGATAATTTTTAAATGTGAAAGGGGCTGTTTTATGATGTGTTATATCTTGGAAATGTTTTATAAAAATGTTTGAAGTATATACTAAAGTGTGTAAGAGATGTGAAAGTGATGTGGGATGTTTTGTGTGAGTGTGATGTGCAAAATGGATTTTGGTTATGAAAATGGTATTATGTAAAATTTGAGTGGGCTGTATTGTGAGTTGGAATATCTTGGAATGGTATTATAAAAAATTTTAATGGATTTTTGGAAGTGTTAATGAAATTTGAAAAGTGTTGTGGGCTATTTTGGTGTGATTCGGATTTCAAAATCAATTTGAATGAAAAAGTGGAATTTTGTGACCTCTATGGTATACATGTGGGATGTTTGGTGAATTTTTTATCTGGAAATGATATTTTCATGTGAAAAGTATATTTCTTGACCTGTTGAACTTGTTTGAGAACAAGGGGAAAACTAGGGTATCTAGGTGGGTGGACATGTACTAGTATGCTAGTGAATCCGTGGGGTTTGGCCTCATTTTCACTTAGCAAGATTGACGCTTACAACTCTAACTAAACTATGATGATGATTTTTTGGGACCACTAGGTTATGAGTATGTTTCCTACTATTGGCTCATGCACAGGAATGGATATTTTTGATGGTTACTCTCACCGAGATACGAGGTACCTGGGACCCACAACTAGCTAGTGCCTAGGGGTTATTTCCTATTGATTGTGCTCATTATATCCTTTATACTTACTGTCTTCATATGTTATATTTGGAAAGAAAATTCAGTATGTTTGGAATTTATTTTAAAAGTTTTTATTCTTTAAATTATCCCACTTGAAAACTGAATTTTTTTAAGTTTCATCTTTTAGAAATTGTAACTAGAAATTACATGTTTTTGAAAACTTGCATTCACTACAACAAAACTGTTGTTTAGTGGCGGTTTTGTAGCGACGGTTCCCATAACCACCACTAAACCTTTTTTAAAAAGGGTTTCATAGAAGTTTATAATAAACCACAGTGAAACATTTTTTTTTAACATCCCCGACCCTTCCCCCCCACCCCGACCCTCCTCTTTCTCACCCAGCGACCGCGATTCCCCCGGCCCCCCGCATCCCCCACGACCCCGGCCCCCCGCGGACTTGGAGACCCCGTGACCCCAGTGACCCCGCGACCCTGCGACCTTAGCGACCCATCCCCCCGCGACCCCAGCGACCCCGCGACCCCGGCAACCCTGCTTCCCCAGTGACCTATACGAACCCTAGGGTTTGGTTTCTAATTTTTTTGTTTTTTTTATATTAGTTATTTCTTTATTATTATTGTTTATTATAATAAATTAAAATGTTGTATTTATTGTATTGTATATAGATGTTTTCGTTTATGATTATTTGTTTTTCTAATTATTGCATGTGATTTTATATATGTGTTTGTTAGTTTTTATTCTTAAGTGATTTTTTTTCTATCTTCTTGATTGTTTGTGGTTGTTTAATACTATACTCATGGGTTGTGATGGATCATGGTTAAAATACATGCTTATATTATGGGTTATAATTGATTAAGGTATAACATGTACACATTTTCCTAGGTTGTGATGGCTTTAAGGCTATGTCATGTTTTTGGTTGTGATAGCTTGAGGTTATAACGTGTTTCATTAAGGTAATGATGTGGAAATTTAGTGGATGTTGGGATGGTTAACACTGGTTGAGAGTTGTACTTTCTTGTTATGATAATGTGATGATGATGAGATGATTGACATAGGTTGAGAGTTGGGATTACCTATTTTCTAACTAATATGATGATGTGACATTGATGATTGACACATGTTAAGAGTTGGGTTTTCTGTTTTGCTGAAAATATTGATGGTTTCCATATTATGGAAATTTTTGTGAAGTGGCATAATTATTCGATGATGATGTTATAAATATGGAATCTATACATTATTGTTATAATTACATCGAAATCAAAATCCCCATTTCTTACTTTATTTTGATAATCCATTGGTTTAATATGATAATACCTTTATAGGTGATATGGTTAAAGATAGAAAATATATAATGTGTTACATTTCTTTTTAGCATAACCCATATTCTAGTATTGCTTAGTTGTTTCACATATGTCTATTCTGGCACATATATCTTGCATGGATATAGAACTACTTAGAAATATATTCCTACTGAGTACTCCCAAGTGTTCACCCCCTCTATAGTGTTCTTGAGTTGTTTTTCTGGACAAATTGATAGAGATTTTATATGCTACTATTTGAGAATCCAGATTATATCTTAAGAGGTCTTTGTTCATTGTTCTTGATGCATTATATTCATTATTATATAGATTTTAAGTTGTATGAAATTTTTTATTTATTTTATTATATATATAAAAATATATATTTTTTAAGTTGATTGGAGGTTCAATTTTTATACCTAGGAAATTAAGAAGGTGATTCCTTTCATACGTGTCACCCCCTCTAATAATTTTCTTGTTTTGATGTTATATAATGTTCATTGATCTTTATTTATTAAAATTTCATCATGCATTTCCATGAACACTACCACTTATCATGCCTCAAGACTATCCCTCACGTGGTTCTTGCCACTCCAAATTGACAATGTGTTGAGTTTTGTAAGCATCATAAGGTTTTCCCTAAACATTATTTATAATAGATTTATTCGATATTAGAGTTTTATATGAAGAATCTATAGAGAAATTAGGTTGGGGTTATTCCAAATTAACAATATGATTTGGTAAAGTAGCTACCACATTGTTAGCACATTGTTTCTCTTTACCAAAGAAACTTCCCCTATCCCAAACACTAGAGGGTTCATATCTAACTCAGGGGCTCATCTTTATTATATTATGTTTTTGTAATGTTACACTATCGTATATATGAATCTTTTTCTCTATTTAGTAGTAACTATGTGATTTAATTATTTTTATTATTGTGTAGGCACATTGTGATATACATGGATAAAAACTGGATCACATTACCGAGGAACACACCTCAGTATGTTAAGGGTTTGAATGATTTTTTAGATTTTGCAATTTCTAATCGATCGGTTGAAGGGAGAATAAAATGTCCATGTCCTAAATGTAAATTTAGAACATGGTTGAAGAGAGATGAGGTTTATGAACATTTAATACTGAAGCAATTCCCTGTTCAATATGTGTGTTGGATTTGGCATGGAGAATCGAATGTTATAGAAAGATTGAGCATTGATGTTAATCCGCAGAATGAGGTCCCAAGTTCGTCGACAATGGAAAATGAAATACAAATCCTCATAAATGATGCATTCGGAACTGCAAGACACCACTATCAGCATCAAAACATATCAGAACAACCAGAAGAGGGTGCTACAAATTGCAACGTGACAAGTGATGTTTTTGAGACTGTAACATTGGTGGATCAAGATCGTAACATATCATTGGATCCTCCTCTTGATTCTATGGAGCCAAATGTAAGAGAAAACTTCACTGAGAAAAATGTGTTTCATGATTTAGTTGATGATGGAAATCAAAATTTGTATAGTGGTTGTTTGAAATATTCAAAGTTTTCATTTCTACTGAATTTGTATCATATCAAATGTCTATGTGGAATTACAAATAAGGTAATGTCCATGATATTGGAATTGATTCGTGATGAATTTCTTGAAGCAAAAATCCCAGAATCTTTTTATGATATAAAAAAAGTTGTTAACAAGCTTGGTCTGAATTATACAAAAATACATGCGTGTCCTAATGATTTTATGCTTTATTGGGGAGAGGATTCAAGTAGACAGAATTGCCAAAAAATTTCTTCTTCTAGATGGCAGGAAAAGGGTGATGTTGGAAGTCTTAATGAACATAATTTCATGGAGAAGAATAAAAGGAACACACCTACAATGGTTTTTCATTACTTTCCTTTGAATCCTCGATTGCAAAGATTATTCATGTCATCAAAAACTGTTGAATACATGAAGTGGAATTCTGTAGATAATAACAATGATGGGTTAATGAGACATCCATGAGATTCTCAATTGTGGAAGACATTTGATTCATTATATCTCGATTTCTCAGCTGATCCTAGGAATGTTCGATTAGGATTGGCTTCCGATGGATTCAACCCATTTGGGACTTTGAGTACCAGTTATAGCATTTGGCCAGTTGTTTTGATCCCATATAATCTGCCTCCTTAGATGTGTATGCAACAAACATCTTTTATCCTTTCGATGATTATTCCTGGAAAACAAATGCCTAGAAATGATATTGATGTATACTTTCAGCCTTTGATTGACGAATTGTAGGAGTTATGGAGCAATGGTGTTGAGACATTTCATGCTTCTTTTAAAACAATGTTCAAAATGCATACTGCTTTAATGTCGACCATTAGTGACTTCCCTGGGCTTGGGAATTTATCTGGTTGGAACACTTACACGGGTTTGGATTGTCCCGTTTTAACATTGATTTTGAGCCCAAACGGCTACATTACAGTAGAAAATGGTGCTTTTTGTGTCATCAAAGATTTCTCGATGCATCTCATAGATTTCGGCTGAACAGGTCAAAATTTAATGGTTCCATTGATCATAGACCACCTCCAAAGTTGTTAACTAGTTATGAAATATTGACACAGCTTGAAAATGTTGAAACAGAATTTGGGAAGGTTCATCATTTGAATGAGAGTGGAAAACGGGTCTGAAGTGCATCGTTAAGAGAAACCGGAACGCAACAATGGAAGAAAAAAAAGTATATTCTTCAAACTTTCGTATTGGGAATTTAATTTTTTGTGGAATAATATTGATGTGATGCATATTGAGAAGAATTTTTGTGACAATTTTATATTCACGTTGCTTAATGAGCATGGAAAGTCGAAGGATCATCTCAATGCTCGCAAATACTTACAAGCAATGAACATAAAACGCGATCTCTGGCTAGATGAGAATGAAAAGTATCCTCCGGCAATTTTTGCAATGAAAAATAGGGATAAAGATACATTCCTTCGAATGTTAAAGAATATTAAGGTATCTTATGGGTATTCAAGTAACATCTCGAGGTGTGTTGACTTGAAGAATCATAAGTTACATGGATTGAAAAGTCACGATTCACATATTTTGTTACAGCAATTACTACCATTGGCATTGCGTACATTATTACCTGAAAAAATTACTGTTGTTGTACTCCAGTTCTACAAATTTTTTAGACAACTATGTGAGAAATATCTACATCCATTTCAGCTTTACAACCTCTAGGAGAGGTTTTTATTGACCCTTTGTGCAATGGAGATGATATCTCCTCCATCGTTTTTTACTGTAATGATGCATTTAACTGTGCATTTGGTTGAGGAAGCTAAATTAGGAGGCCCCGTTCATTATCGATGGATGTATCCAATTGAGAGGTGCTTTATTTATATTTTTTCCAGTTAAGTAAACAATTTTTTAAACTTAATTAAATGCATAATTATGTTTATTTTATTTTACAGATATCTTGGGCATTTGAAATCATATGTGAGAAATAAATCTCAACCAGAAGGCTCTATTGCTGAAGGATATTTGGCTGAGGAGTGTCTGACCTTTTGTTCTCGATACTTGGATGATATTGAGACAAGATTTAATCAAGTTGGATGTGTTTACAACAGATCAACTCAATCTCAAATACATCAGAAATCCAAAATATTTCCTGTTATTGGCCGATCAGTTGGGAGGACCTCAAATGTGACATTGACTAAATTGGAATTATTACAGGCACATAGATATGTGTTGCTGAATAGTGAAATTGCAGATCCATTTATTGAAGAGTTGAGGATACAAACAAAGAGACGAATGAGAGGCCGAACACGAAATGAGAAAGATATAACAAAATCTGTTAATAAAGAGCTTGTAGAATGGTTAGCACAATGTGTAAGTTCATAAATATTGTAATAAATACAAATATTAGTTTGACACATACATTTTGTAAATATAATAAAGTATATTTATTTTTTCAGATCATTAATACTGATACTCGAGCAGAGGTGTCAGAAGATTTAAAGTTTCTTGCTAGAGGTCATCTAAAACAAGTTAGAAAGTTCGACGCTTATAATGTGAATGGCTTTAGATTTCGTACAGTCGATCGAGAAGTGGGTTTGAAAACATAGAATAGTGGTATATTTACATTTTCTGAAGTGGAATACCATGGAAAGATGCATGATATTATTGAATTAAACTACCACAGACATTTTTCGGTTGTTTTATTCAAATGCAAATGGGTCGATTTTATCATAGGTGTTAAAAGAGATTCCTTGCAATTTACTTATGTGAACTTCTCTCACTTGATGGATGTTGGTGATTGTGAACTGCATGATCCATATATCTTAGCATTGCAAGAAACCATGGTATATTATGTGAATGATGTTGCCGATGAAGGGTGGAGTGTAGTTGCTCACGTAATACAAAGAGATTTGTATTATATGGGTGATGAAGTGGAAAATTTGACCTCTGAAATTGAAGTTAATCAGCAACAGGAAGCAGGATTATTTTTCCATCATGATATTGAAAATATTAGTCTAAAAAGGATGAATGAAGTGGATGAATCAATGGAGTAGGAAACCGACATGATTGAAGGGTAAAATGATTGTATGTGCAATTATTTATTTATTCAGAAACCACTTGTTTCATTTTTGTAGTCATTCATTATCATTGTTATATATATTTTGTCTGTTAGTACTGGGAATCTGTTATCATTTTTAATTTTTTTTCTGCATAATTTTTTTGAAATATATATTCTGAACTTAATTTTATTTGATTAAATGACAAGAATTCCAAGGAGGAAGTGGTATACTATTTCATATAGTTCTGTGACAGATGGCGATCTATCTGGCTCCCTCCCCACGACATTTGAGGCATCAGCTGCCGACACCCCTGCACCATCTCCCCCTACACCATCTCTCACACCATCTGTGGATGTCCTATTAGAGGGTGAGTTGTCGACTCCCCCTTCAGGAGCCTCAGCAGTGGGGCAATGACACACCCCTTCCAGTTCATCCCGGCCATACTGGAGTGTCACTGTCCTAGGTACAAATTTTAATTAAATAAATTTATTTAATTTTGTTTATACTAATTGTTTACTCATTGAAGATGACAAAAATGAAACTGTGGAGAAAAACATAAAAATTTCAGATGTTTGGAATATGACTGGCGAGAATATAGTCGTGTCATTTGATTCTTATGGGGTCCCTACAGCTGACTCTGTGGGGTTACTTGGCCAGATTTTAGGCCATCTAGCAACGGAGCCTGTTTCCCTTCCCATTTCATATGACGATTGGAGACATATACCTCCAAGCTGGAAAAACAAAGTTTATGATTCTCAAATAAAGGTAAATTTATTACATTATGGTTTAATTGAATGTCATGTTACTAATATGTTCAAAATGAATTTCTGTCTATAGATGTTCTTCCACTTTACCATTGCTGGTGTGATAGCATAGAAGTGGACGTTGAAAAATCTAGGTAATAAGTGGAAATATTTTAAGTGGAGATTGTGGTGTGATTTCAACAATACTTCGTTGACCGTGTAACAAATTTATGATAAGATACCCAGTGGGGTACCGAAAGAACAATGGAAAGTGTTTGTTGACAAACATCGTGATCAGAAGCGGATGGTATTGAAATATATATTATTATATTATCCTCATTTTACATTTATACCTGTATATGAAAAGGACATGACATTCAATACATTAGTATTAAATTTCATTTTATTTATTTCAGGATCTCTCAAGACAGAATGCATCAAATAGGGATAATCAAGTCATCCCACACACTGCGGTCTCAAAAAGTTTTTCTAGAAGCCGAACAACATTGGTGATATTTTAATTAGTATAAATATTTATAATAAAATATTATCTGTTTAATATATTGAATTGTTGATTTATCTTTGCTTAATGCAATCCCAGAGTTTAGGGCATGAAGCATCCAGAACTGAACTGTGGTTGGATGTTCACAAGAAATCAGATGGAAGCTTTGTTAATGAGCCTGCTAAAGAAGTTGGGGTATGAAGTCAATTTTTTATCATAATAACTTATTATCAGTTTTTACTGTGTTAATATATATTGATATTTGATTTATAGGTAAAAATTAAAGAACTATGGGATGCTAATCCTGCGCAGTCCTACTCAGTCTCCCAGGACGACCCGGTTGCTAAAGTCCTTGGGAAGGAGCATCCTGGGAGAGTGTGTGGGATGGGTTTGGGACCCATACCATCTGATGTTTTTAGCAGGCCACCGGGGATGGCAGCTGCATCTACTCCTGAATTTACTCAGCCCATACCTGGAGATGCTAAGAAAGAGATTATTTCTTTACGAAACATAGTTCACCAGTAGGGGGATCAGATATCTGCTTTTCAGAAAGATTTTACTGAAATACGTCATCAAATGAGCAGATATGCCCCCAGTGATAGTGCATCGACTGGTGTTATGCAGGTAAATCACAAAAAATCAAATTCATTTAGTTTTATAACTTTAATTGGTTTTAATTATTAATATAAATATGCAACTGTATTTAATTTTCAATATAATGTTCTTACAGGTGACATTAGAAAGTTGAGATGAAGGTGGAGAGGGTGACGATGCATCATCGGACCCTGAGTAGTTGTATTTTTGATGCGTTGAACAAATATGGGAACAGTTAGTTTTTATATGTAACATTTGTGGCACATAGTTGCCACCACACATTTTCATGTCCTAAAATTTCCTTGATTTCTCATGTTTCTTTGTATTCATTTTATTGATTTTTGATGTTTCTTTTTATGTCTTGATTTCTCGAGTGTGGTATACGTCATTCCATTTAGGTCTGTGTTTGAATTGGTAGTTTCCACCACACATTTTCATGTCCTAACTTTCACCCATACTATCACACATCAATCACTTCTAAATCCTCCCTCAATAATAGAATTAATAATGGACTCATTAAACACTAAATACTTTGTTATTCAAGAGGGTTACTGGCTGCAATGAATGATTTATGCCTCAATGTGCATTGTGTGCATCAACTGAGAGGGTTACCAACTCTATGAATGGAGGACCCATGTCCTATCACTATGATAGGGTTATTTAATCCAAAAAATAAATAGAGGACTCATTCCTTGGATCCATTATGCTACCAGGAGGGTTATCGACCCGATGGATGCTCCAATTGTCCACCCACACCTATCATAATCCATACAAAGCTATAAAGAACCATCTACTTGTATGTTATCAATATAAACCCTAGATTATGAATTCATGTGTAGCATCATGTTCTATATAGAAAAATTATTAGAATGGACTACACATATGTCTCAAACTAACACTCTAGTGAGAAGATATATAAATTACTAGAATATATCTAGCACACAGGACCCAATGGATTTTTTTTGCAAAAAAGGTAGCACCATTAGTTATTCACCCATACATCTATCATATATGATTGATGCTAGTTGTACTAAGTTTCCACCCCAAATATGTCATGATAATAGATTAGAAACACAATAAGAATAAAAGGGTCTCATCTATCCCAACAAGTGATTCACAGGTGTCCTAAGTAATGAAAATTGTGTCATGCCCAATTAGAGATTCTAATGAATCTTGTTAAATATCATGAATCAAGACTAAATATAAATATAAATAAAACCATGGTCAACCGAACACCCATTCCCATCATTATCATCTTAGCTCCATCAGGCATCCACATTGGTTCAGGTTCTATAGTGACACCTGTAACCATCTCTAAAGAAACACATGCACCTGTTCAGGGTTGGCCTATCTACTGGGAACCCACATGGGTTATCTAGGTCTATATATATGTAGAGGAATCTCTCTTGAGATCCTTTTTTATGGACCACTATCTCAATATAGTACTTTTTATTCGATAAAATCACAATTTCTAGCAGTGTCAATATATAAAATAACATCTCGGCCTCAATGCAGAAACCAAATAATGGGTTTTCCAGGAATATGGATCATGGACCATCTTAGTTAGAAGGTTCCACTTATATGGTCCACTCAGAAAACCCAATCCTAGTCCATCCTATGTTCGTCCACCTAGAGTAAATCACAACTAATGGAAAAGGGTTTGGTCAATACAAACAATTACTATGATTGCATAACTTGATGGTATACCCAAGACACATTACAAACTAGATAGGCCATGTTTTCTAAGTCAAACATTACTTAATTATTGGAGGTGTCTCAAGGGTCTTAGCTAGCCTACATTTGATGGTCATCTTATGTCACAAAACACCTCCATAAAAAGGTATACAAGGATCATCCTATAGGGAAAAAACATCTCAAAAGGTCACCCCCCCCCAATGAAGGGGTCAGGAAGTCACTTGAGATCTCTAAGTTCAATGCCTCATCCTTTAGAGACCAAAGAATCAGGCCAGTACACAATCTTCTATTTGTTCCCTAGCACATAGTTTAGTTTTCTCATGGTCTTCAATCACCTTAACATTTTAATTTCAATTAACCATTTAATTAAAAAAAATTGGGTTTATATAAGGAGAATGGAATCCAATGGAAATATTACACACCTCAAACCACACAAAATAATAATAAAAACAATAGGTCTAGAATATTAGAGAGCCTAACTCATTTTGAAGCCCCTTTACATTGACACACCACTTAACAGCTCATGGACAGACCTCACCCCCAAGCTTTCCATGGACCAATATTTCACCACCCATTTTCTTAGGTCCTATAACATACAAAGGAATCATACATAATTAATTATAATATTTTATCATCAGTTATAATTAATTAATCCATTTTAACCAAATATGAATAATATATAATTTCTTACCAAATGATTTTTTGTGGAAAGTGATGTTTTGGGGTGTGATTTTCATGTTGTTATTTTTGATATTGAGGAAGTGATTGTGGGAATGTGATGTAGTGAAGGAGGAGGGCTAGTGATGATGATACATGATGTGGGTTATGCATAGTAGGAGGGCTATAATGCATCTCAGTTGGTTTATATTTCTAGTTTGATTTGTTTTTCAGGGCAGTGGTGAAGCAAAAGCGGAATTTTTTTTTCTGGGCAGCTTTTCGCGGCGGTTTTAACCACTGTGACATTTATATGGGCGGCGGTTTAAACCACCGCTAAACTATGAAAACCGCTGCTAAACATAAATTTTTTCTTATGTTTAGCGGCGGTTTTAACCACCGCGACATAGCCGAATTGTTGCTTCCTCGTTCCGCAGCGGTTCCCGTGACTTCGGTGATGGTTTTATGGCCGCTGAATTTGAGTTTATTCATGGCGGTTATAACCGTCGCTAATAAATTGATATCTGGGGATCGTAAAAACCGCCGCTAAGTTCAGGAAAACCGCCGTGAAATGAGGCGGCTACGATGCTTTCCTTAAACCGCCGCGAAATGGAAAAAACTGCCGCGAATAGATTGGAGATGCCATATTAGGTGTCGGTTTCTGTAAACCACCACCAAACCATGCCGCGGCAGTTTAAACTGCCGTGAAATGCAAAAAAAACACCGCTAAACGGCAATTCTGTTGTAGTGATTCTTTTTGTCTTTGAATGTTTATCGTATGGAATCTCTTAGTGGTGGTATCCAACTGGGATCTGAATCACACCCTACTTATACCTTTGTGTGTAATTAGACTTGGTTATTTTTTTTGTTGCAGGTTTGGGTACAACTTTTGTGCCAACAATTCGGGTTTTTACCGGTCGTTCATGATGCGGTGTTGTAGAGATGGCTTGAGGGAAGTGCCTCTTGCCATGTGGAGGTTCTTGGGATGTACTTATTTGGTTTTGTACCTTTGTAATGGTCTTTAAACATAGTTTTAACTTATTTAATTCAGTTCTAGAATTTTTTAAAAGACAGTTTTAGATGAAAAATCCAGATTTGTTTTATTGAGTTTGTTTGTTGTTTAATGTTTATAAACTCAGGTAAATCATTCCCAAACTTCATTTTATCATAATTGGGCACTTGTTCCATCCCGTGGGGATCAGGAACTCTCTTAGATCCTTGTCGCAGGCTGGGTCAAGTGCCGGTTTTGATGGTGACCAGATTCGGTTCGTGACAATAAGTAAGATCAAAGTCCCTTAAAGGTCTAAAATATAAGATACATGTTCGAGGATCCTTCTTCCATAAGAATAAGTCACCTGTATGAGGATCCTCCCTTAATAAAGGACTTGTGAGAGACTCTTCCAAGGACACCATAGGATACCTAGGGTGTTTAGGTTAAGGCCTCACCCAAGTTTTAAAACCCAAATGTTCTATTTCCTGGGGCATATTCATCTCTCATAGCCTTTTTCCTCCTATGCAAAGCCCCTTTGGTTCCTCCCAGGCCCTAAACGGAACACCTGCGTCGAGCACCTATTCCCAGGACCAACACGAGTCGCCCTTTGATCCCTATTACAAAGATACCTTTGGAAGGGTTCCTCTTTACTTGGTTCCCTTGTCTGAAAGGGACTAAGATAAAACCTCCACCAAGACAACCTGACTTACAAAACCATGGGGAAAGGCATGCCAGTGTATCTCCCATTTGGATTTGGATTTCTACAATTATAGGTTTCCCATAATTTTTCTACCAAAGTTTTAGGATCCTTAGGGAATCTGTATATTTTTATATCTACATCCACGAGGACCCTTATCCTGGGTATCGTGTTGAGGAGTTCCCAGTCTCAGATTCTGGGATAGGACCATGTATGTCCCTTCTCATCTATGAGACCCGGAGCCTCTATTTCTTAGTAAGGAGGGTAAGGATCACCCTTGATTTTTAATTCAACATGGAATTATATCCTCATCCTGTTTCATAATAGATTATAGGGCAGCTATCCTGGTGTAAGCCTTTATCATTTATTGTTAGAGGTTGTGGTCTTTCTCCTCTCTACCACCATGTATTTTTCCTTCATTCCTTCCTTACCTTGGACTCACATCCAATATAAAGTGAATAAAAAAAATTCATAGCCCCAACATCTTCCACCGTATCCATGACCTCTTCCTCTATAGCCTCAACCTCTTCCACTAGCGAAGGAGGAAAAGTTTTTGGTTTGTTGAATGTTATGACTCCTCTTGTTTCTCACACCGAGCATGAATCACATGGACTTAGACGTTAGTGATTATCATGACACTCGCACGATCCACCTAAAGGATTGAAATATGCGAACTATGATTCCTTTTAACTGGGATACGTAAGAATCCCACTTAGGTCCTAATCTCAATGGGCATCCTCCTTAGGAATAATCCCCAATCATAATTCCCTTAATCTGATTATCCTCCTTTAGAAAGAACCCCATATTAAGCCCCAAAAGGACCATGGGTTAAAACATACCTCAAGGTCCTTTCATAGGGGATATTATTCTCAGGATTAATCCCCAACCTATCATCACAAAGTGTTATACTCCCCTATAATACATACCCTTGAGGACCTCCATAGGCGTGGATCCTCACAACCAAACTACACGGTCTTTGATTCCCATCCAAATGGGATACGTAGGAAACCTCCGTGATGTTCAAACCCAACTTCTAAATCAGCCCTATTCTTTTGGACCATATCCCTAGCAGGGTCTAATTCAACTTGGAAACTCATATCCCTTCTAGGTTCCTTAGGATGTTTCAGCATAAGTCCCACACTAAACATTGACTATGCACCTTCCTCATAGAAGTCCTTTCCACATGATGTTAAACTATATGATTGGGTCCTCATCACGTGACCTTAAAAGGTATGATGTGCCCCATTAAGCGGCACTGAACTATGTGGGTTATGATTCCTTTTCCAAGGATACATAGGAAGCCCGTTTATGGGTTTGATCCCAACATCAAACAATTCACGTCTCCCTGGATGACGATAAACTCCAGAGTGACCTTCGTATTTCTGGATGAAGATAAACTCTAGAGTGACCTTCGTCTACCTGGATGAAAATAAACTTCAGAGTTCCCCACTGTGTGGCTAGAAAACCAGCATTGTTTTAATGATGACCAAAGAATATCTAAGAGGATACCATTTATGGAGAACCTTGGATATATATGGATATATCTATTGATGAAGAAACTCAAATAGATATAGATTATTATGAATTCCATACATGCCAATAATTGATTATTAATTTCAAGGGAAACCCATGTCATACTTGGGAATTAATTAAGTATTCATGAATATATATTAAATCTATAAGAGAGTCCCATAGTAGGAAATAATTTCCCCCCAAAAGGGTGTGATGATCCTAACCTCCCATCCTCTCGACCAATGTGAGTTCTTAAGCATCATGGGTCAAAATATCTAATGAAAAACTTCTTTTGGAAAGAAGGTCCCTATAGATATAGAACCATTAGGTGTTTCTGATTCCACAAATTAACCTGTTAGAAACCATTTGGAAATAGAAAACCATTATGGGGTGTAAAATCTAAGGGGAACAGATTCACAACAAGGAAAGTCCAAATTTTCTATGAAATAGTTGAGGTATTTTCCAATTACACTTCATTTAAAGTTTTTATATATGTCTCACAACACAACTACATTAATTACACGGCATAACTAAAATATTTCTACCAGTAAAAGATTAAATCATTCTTGTGATGGTGATTTATGGCAACACTTTGGTCATATGCAACCTTATTTTTCTTTAGAACCTCATAACATATAGTTGGGTCTTTCTACTTATGGTTTTTTTAATTTTATTCATACAGAATTAAATATTATTATTGGCCTATTTTCTTTACTCCATAAAACTTACCTCCTTGTACATTGATGAATAAACCATATATATATTTGGCATTATTAATTCCAGGACATACAAAGAATAACATTGATGTTTATTTTAAGCCATTAATTTGTGAGTTAATTTAATTATGGAACAATGGTGTGACTGCATTTTATATAGTTTCTAATCTGAATTTTACACTGAAGGTTTCATTAATATGGATAATCAGTGACTTTTCGGTGTATGGTATGTTATCTAGATAGAGAAAAAATGGTCTAAAATCATTCCTACTCTGTATGGATGAAAAAAAAGTGTTTATGCTTGGTAATGGCATAAACACTATTTATTTTGACTTCCATCGAAGATTTATTCATATGGATCACCCTTTTCAAAGGAATATAAATAATTTTACAAAAGGTTGAATTGAAAGAGATGAACCTACAGTAATGCTCTTGGGTATTCAAGTAAAATCTATTCTCTCTGCATTACCTCCAATTACTTTTGAATGAACCATAAATGAACAAAAAAATGGTTTTATGAAAGATCGTAATTAGATAAAGTGGATTATTTTTGGGACCTTCCATATTGGTCTCATTTGTTAGTTCATCAAATGTTATATGTAATGTATATTGAGAAGAATTTTTTTAATAACATATTCTTCACCATTTTAGACACACCCGGTAAGACCAAAGATAATGAAAAGGAACAATTAGATCATTCCTAGGTTTACTGATGTCCTGAACTTGAATTATTTGAAGATAAAAGATCACAAAATTTAATAAATCCAAAATAATATTACTCATTTTCAAAATAAATTCATTTATTATTTTTCAATGGATTCGATATTTGATGTTACAAGATGGTTATGCTTTCAATTTTTCTTGCTACATTGGAAATGGACATATTACTGATTTAAAAATTCATTATTGCCATGTCATAATGGAAAGATTGCTATTTTTTTGTCATAGAGTGTTGTTGAATTCTTCAATTTGTGACATGTTGACCGAAATATCATATTTCTTCCAAGATATTTGTGTGGAAACATCATATTATGATGTATTGGGTATGCTACAAAAGGATTTTGTTTTAATTTTATGTAAAATGGAGAAAATATTCTCATCAGGCTTCTTTGACTCAATGGATCATTTAATATTTCTTTTTTTATATAAAGATAAATATTGAATATCGGTACAATTCAGATCAATGTACCTATTTGAGAGATGTATGAAAAAGTAAAAGAAGAAAATATGTAACAAAGCATCAGTTGAAGGGAAAATTGTATAAGCGTACTTGTATGAGGAAATTTCAAATTTATGATTTTATTATTTTCAATCAGAATATCCTTCAAAATATAACTAGATGGGTCATAATGATACAAATTTTAATGATGTCACATACCGTAAATTGTTAGTTTTTAATCATCCTGAGCTTGGTTTTAGTGGTTATCGTGAATAATTGATTTTAGATGAAGAACTCCACATATCTCATACATATGTTCTTATGAATTGTGAAGAAATGAAACGATTTGTGCAGTAGTACTAATTTTTTATTATTTTTTTTTATAAAATAAACCTTTATTTACATTAAATTTTTATACACTATATGATGACCATATCAAAAAACAATTTATATTAATTACATATACTGCTCTTAAAGAACGTCCTCAACAAAAAAAATTATATTGGTTTCAAAGACAGGTAAGTTAAGTTGCTTTAGATGTAATAGTAAATTAATTTTTCAATGATATCAATTTTTAATAATTTTTATTATTTTCTGGCAAAAAACATGAAAATAAAATTGACAGTCGGTAATGTGTTCTCAAAAACCCTCCATAGAAATTGGTAAAATATTATAATGGGTATGTGGTTGATGGATTTTGATTCCAAACACACGTATATGGTGACTCATAGAAATCAATGAATAGTGTAACACCTCAAGCTTCCACGGTACGCTTCTCTTTGAATAATACAATAGCGTGTGTTGTACGCAACTTTGAGTTCTAACACACACCACGACCAATCAAACTAGCCGGTATGAATAGTAATACCCACTTTTTGAAATTTTATAAATTTTATCTTTCAAAATGGAATTCATTTTTGGATTCGTAATAACGAAATTAGCTTAGGGTGAATTTTTGGTATTTTTCTGAAAACATTCAATTTTTGATGAATAGTAAAAACACTGAGTTATAGTTTAAAACTGAATTTTTATTTAAATAATTATTTTTTTTTAAATTTAATTAAGTTCAAAATAGATACATAATACCTATATAGTTCAATGTAATTCATTGGAGTTATTTTAGAATAATTTTAGATATATAAAAATTTTATTGAACTTGTCACTGTCCTTTACCCACCTCCTAGAAGAAATTGGAAATTCACATAAAACTTAATTTTACCGCTTCTGTGAGTGGAATTTCGAAATTTCAAGAGACACGGTTAATATCAAGGAGTAAAATTTGGTTCAATAAGATAAAAATAATTTTTTTTGAATAGTAACTTTTTACTTTTATTTACTATGGTTAAAAGTAAATAGGGTAATTAAGGGTAAAAATGATATTAATATTACCCTAAAACATGTCCTAATTCTATTTTACAAGTGTATCTAGACAAAAAACAACCTTAGGAATAAAATATTATCATTTAGGTATACTTGGATTAGATTAGGACATTTATTATTATTTAATTCAAAGAAGAGTTAAAAGAGTTAAAATCAAAGTTTAATAACTAAAACATTTTTAATATAGGGTAATAAATAAGATAAATTATATTATAAATATTCATTAGAAATCTAAAAGGATTTCCTACATAATGGTATTTTATTTATAATTTTTATACATTAAATAATTTATTTTATTTATGATACAATGGTGATGAAATAATTACCTAATTAATGAAATATTAAAATAATTGATATTATAAATATCAAAATAAATGTAATTTGAGACTTTTTATGAATTACACTAATTTTCTAGGTTAATATGACATATTCGGATTGGTTATATAAATTATTTTTGAAGTGATAATGCTGTTATGAAATTATCAAAAACACAATACCCAATAGTGTCAAAATTGACATAAAATAGTTTTTAAAACAAATATTATATTATTAATTGATATTCTATTCCTAAAAATCTAAGATTAGTCCAAAGGACTTATATAATGATATTTGTATCATTAATGGACCACTTGGGGGTCACTTGGAGGTATATTGTAAGTTTATTAACTATATAATATAAAAATACAAAGAGACATGGTAAGTGTAAAACTATTTAACTAAGAGTTAAATATAAATGATAAGGTTAATATAGTGACCCAAACCTATCTAAAATCTATTGGTTGAAAGGATTTAGAATCATCCCCACATTAAAGTTTAAATAGTCTAATTTGGAGCCATTATAAACCGAATATGAATTTATTATAAAATAATATTTCTAGTTTTTTCAAAGGTGCCCCTCACCCCTCTTATAAAAGGGCACTCCCCCTTCTCTCTAATTCACACCTTCAAAGCCTTTTGACTCGGCCAACAACTGCCCAAATATTCTCTCAACTTACCTCACTTAAACCTAGAGGCCTTAGTTTGATCATAAAACCAACCTAAGGATCCCCTTTTGATCAAATCAAAAAAAAGAACCTGAAGAAGAGGTAATGTTTTCACCACCCTCTTTCAAGATCCTTTCTTCTTCAACTTCTTCTTTCTTTGTTATTTCCATTATAAAATAATAAATCCAGTATCTTATATATACTATGATGTTATTATAAATATGTTACATCCATATTCATTATTCTATCCATCCTTTTAATGACATGTCACCATACGTGCGTACGTACGGCTTACCGTCTCCACGTCGTGGTGTAATTGTTATTCAAAACATTATTATTTTGATGGGTATGATAAAGATTTTTAATTGATTTAAATAATAAATATAACATTATAATTATTCTGTATATATTATATACCATCCATTTATATATTATTTTAATATCAAAAGAATGATATTGTCGCTCGTGCGTACGTACGGACTACCGTCTCCACGAGCGCGATGAGATTCATTCCCCATCGTATCCATTCAAGTCTAATTCTCATTTGATGATTAAAAATAATTTTTAAGGACTTGATATCATTCTTTATATGAATAATATACAACCTATCCATAACAAACACGACTTATGTAACAAAACATACAAAAGAAAACGAGTAAGTTAACAACCGAAACGACGATAATACTAAGATATTATTAACAAAGCAATATTAAAATATCATATATGATATAATATTAATGTATATAATTCTTATATAATTTAAAAAAATTATTTCACCATTATAAATGAGATTAAACTACCCTTAACCAAGGAAAATTACAAGTAAAGGGTTTAATTCACAATCTCTTTATTATCCGAGGATGTTTATACATAATTATCTACTGGGACCTCTTTATCATCCACATCCATATTTCTTAAAAATGTATTTCAAATCATTATTACTATTTTACAGACTATGGGTTAAAGTCATTTATACCCTTGTTGACTTTTTATAAGAATTTTATAAAGGAATCCTTCTGTCGTTTTCCAAACAAGGTCCTTTTTAACCTTTTCGACAGAAATAAGGTTAGAATGTTTTTTTTAACTTACACGGAGGGTGCGGCTATTTTCTGCCATTATAAAATCTTCAAAGATTCCCTTAAAAGATTATAATAATATTTTCAAAGTAAATGTTTTCTTTTATAATTATGTGACTTTTAAATGATTTCAAAAAAAAAGAGATATTTCTCTCAAATAGTTTTAATTTCATCTATGTCAACATCCTTTGATGGATTTTAAGCTTATTTGAAGTTTATTTATTATGATACAAAACTTCCATATTGTATTGAAGGTTTTGTGATATGTTTGATTGTGGATGTGTTATTTTTATACCATTCATAGTTTATGGAGAAAGTATTGACATTTCGTATGCTAGTTTTAATACGAATGTTTATGTTATGTTTAAACCTGTTCATATGAGGAATGCATTGGACTTAATAAGTGACAGGTGGAGCCTGCTATAGCTCCTCGATGCGTCGGTAGGTCTCATGAGATAAACTAGTGTCTTGGAACAAGGCGTTGACAAAATATTATTTGTAGTCTTGGCACAAGGCCTTGACTATGTGGTAATGATAGTCTGGCATTATGCATTCCATCATTATGAAAGTGGTTATTGATATTGCATGTAATTATTCGACTAGTAGAATATTTATGTGAATAAGTAAATGGAATTATTTCATTTTATTTCTGCCATATTATGCTTAATTTCAAGTTTAAAAGGCTTTTGTTTTAATTATACATTGCCTTAAATGTTTATGCTTATTTATGAAAGTTTCCGCTATATTGTTATCCTTACTAGGCATATGAGCTCACCCCTTTCTATCTTTTATTTTTCCCAGGATGTGAAAAAGTATTTTATGAATGACCTACAGGGATAGTATAAGGGGATATGAGTGTGGACTATGGAGACTATGCTGTTGTAGTTTTCATTTTATGATGTAATGTAAACTTTATGAATATATCTAGTGATTCCAAGGCAACTAAACTAATCGGTCTTTTGAGACTTGATCTTTTGTGATCATTCCAATGTTATGTAATAATGAACCAACTCTGGGTAACTAGGGTTGGGGCGTTACAGTTGGTATCAGAGGAAGTTTAGTACAAACCTTGGAAACAAGATTTAGATAAACTCTAATTAGAGCACATATTCCTAAGATGGACTTTGAGGATTAGTATAGAAGAACTTCCTAGAATTTTTGTATTGTAGAGATTTTGTGAGTTTTCCAAGTAATACATCTCTGTCTGGATACGAGCAGGTAGAGGTGGCTCTGGCACAGATGTAACTAGGGGTAAAACCTGAAAACACTGCTTTGATCTAGACTCAAATGGGAACTAGTGCACGACAATGGGCCTTGATGCACTCTTGGTTACGACACTCTTGGGAGATATTCTTAGGATAATTCTAATTTTTCTTTACAAACCATTATGAAGGGTTTATGAGTATATACTTCCTCAAAGAAAACATTTTTATGATTATGGATTATATCCATAAATAGTTCAATTTATGTTATGTATGTAATTATGTATTTTGATTCATAAACTGATCTAGTTTATTCCATTGTTTAGAAATGGAACCTAGTGAAGAAATGGAAACTGTATCAATACACACACTCCATGTAGGGATTTCCCTCTTTCCCAAGATAATTATAGTGGAAATGGTGATGCAACTGGTGCTGATCAGCTAATCACCGTACTAGGAAAACTCACTCAGGTTATGAATAATAACCTTACCCGTATAGAGCACCCTAATCTGCAGTATGGAAGATCAATGTTAGACCACTTCATGTGGAAACAACCACCAACATTAAATGGGAGTACAAATCCACTAGTAGCTGAGCAATGGATAAATTCATTAGAGAAAATATTTCATGCCTTGGGGAGTAGTGAAAGGGAAAAAGTTATCATGGTAGTTTACCATCTCACTCGAGATGATGATCAATGGTGGTTATTGATTCAAAACACAAAGGAAGATGAGGAATTATCAAATATATAATGGAGGGAGTTCAAAGAGATTTTCTTAGAAAAATACATTCCTCGTGGCCATCGAGCAAATATGGAAAGGCAATTTCTGAGTCTGAGGAAAATGAAGGATGAGAATGTCACAAAGTATGAGGCTAACTTTACAAGGTTAGCGAGGTATGCTTTAGATTATATACGTAACCCAAGAAGTAAGATTGATCATTTCTTTTATGGGTTAAAACCGTTTCTCCATCAAGCATTAGTCTCACAAACCTTCCTGTTGTACGAAGATACTGTCTCATGTGCTATCAAGATAGAAAAATAATTCTCTAAGTCTTATGACTTTAAAGAAAAGCAAGAGAAGAAGAGATCTGCCGATCACTCTGGAAATGGAAATAAGGGGAAGAAGGAAAAAGTTGAATATCCATCCTGCAGTAAATGTGGGAAGAAACACCCTGGTACTTTCTTCAAAGGAATGGGAGTCTGTTACAAGTGTGGTGAAAAAGGCCACCATGCTCGTGATAGCAAGGGGAAGAAAGAAGCTACCGATGTTCAATGCTACAACTGTAGGGAGATGGGACATTATGCAAATGAATTTCCTAAGTGTCAGGAGAACTTACCTCAAAAAAGGTCAAGGGATCAAGGCCAAGATTATGTTATCACTACTGTTGAGGGAGAAGCTCTGAAAGACGTGGTGGCAGGTAATTTAATGGTTTCCTCAATTTTATCAAGTGCATTATTTGATTATGGATCATCACATTGTTTCATATCTTCCCAGTTTGTTAAGAAAATTAGATATTTCCGATTTGATTTAACAAGGGAGTTATCAGTCAAAACTCCTAAGGAAAGTATCAGTGCTACAAAGTTCTATGGATCCGTCCCCATTAGGGAAAATAAATGTTCTTTATCTGTTAATCTCATCATCATACCCATGATTGAATTTGATATAATCCTTGGTATGGATTGGCTTTCATACCATGATGAAAAGATTTATTATAAGAAGAAGGAGGTTATGATTTTTGATGATGATGATAAGGAACACCTTATCTATAGAGCAGAATCGTCACCACCTGATTCTTACCTAGATCCACCCCCAGTAGCTCAACTAAATTCAATTATTGGTGAGGAAGATAATGAAATAACTGTGGGTAAGGAAAGGAATGTTCAAATAGAGGATGTACCTATTGTGAGAGAATATGTTGATGAGTTTCCAGAATATTTACCTAGACATCCTCCAGAAGAAGAAATTGAGTTTTCCATTGATTTAATTCCTGGATCAAGGCCCATATCGAAGACCCCTTATAGAATGGACACTGTGAAATTAGTGGAACTAAAGAAACAACTAGAGGAATTGAGCAATAAGGGATTTATTCGCCCAAGTGTTTCTCCATGGAGAGCCCCTATCCTTTTTGTTAAGAAGAAAGATGGATCTATGAGGTTATGTATTGACTATAGGGAGATCAATGCTATAACAATAAAGAACAAGTATCCCCTACCTCGCATTAATGATTTATTTGACTAACTGCATGGAGCTCAATACTTTTTAAAGATTGACCTTCGATCTGGATACCATCAGTTGTGTGTGAAGAAGGAAGACATTCCGAAGACAGAATTTTGAACTAGGTACAATCATTATGAGTTTACAGTAATGCCTTTTGGGTTGACTAATGCACCCTCTGTTTTCATGGATCTAATGAACAGAGTTTTCAAGGAATATTTAGCTGATTTTGTAGTGGTATTTATTGATGATATCTTGGTATACTCCAAAAGCTACAAAGATCATGAAAATCACTTACGCATTATCCTGAAGACTCTGAGAAGACATGAATTATATAGGAAGTTTAGCAAGTGTGAATTCTGGCTTCAGGAGATTTCTTTTATTGGCCATATTATCTCTAAGGATGGAATCTCTGTTGATCCTTCTAAGACCAAGGCAATCCAAGAATGGCCATCCCCAACGAGTATAACTGAGGTACGCGGTTTTATTGGTTTAGCAGGTTATTATCGGCGTTTCGTCCATAATTTTTCCCGATTGGCTAACCCATTAACGAAGCTCACACGTAAAGGGGTTAAATTTGTTTGGGAAAAAGAGTGTGAAGAATTTTTTGAAGAACTTAAGAGAAGATTAGTCAATGATCCTACATTGACTCTACTATCGGAGAATGATGGGTTCGTTATTTATAGTGATGCATCGAAGAAAGGATTTGGTTGTGTCCTTATGTAGAATGATAGATTTATTGCCTATGCATCACGATAGCAGAAAATTCATGAGCAAAACTATCCTACTCATGGTCTTGAGTTAGCTGCTGTAATATTTTCTTTGAAGATATGGAGACATTATCTCTATGGTGAAAAATGTGAGATTTATACCGATCATAGGAATTTGAAATATATTTTCTCACAGAAATAACTCAACATGAGGCAAAGGAGATGGCTTGAACTGCTCAAGGATTATGACTGCATGATACACTACCACCCGGGGAAGGCAAATAAGGTGGCAGATGCTTTGAATAGAAAAGATCATGGAGTTTTTAACAAGATGATAATTGAGAGGGATCCTATTTTCATGGATCTAGTAAAGTTGGATATGGGAATAACCATGGAAGGTGAAACATCAATACTTTTTCAAATGTTTGCCAAACCATCTTTACTAGAAAGGATAAAGAGTTTTCAGACTGATGATGAAGTGTTTCAAACAGATGGACAATCAGAACGGACTATTCAAACCTTAGAAGACATGTTGATATCTTGCTCACTTGACTTTCAGGGTATGTGGGATCAATATTTACCTCTGGTAGAATTTTTCTATAACAATAGCTTCCATTCAAGTATTCGGATGGCACCATATGAAGCATTACATGGAAAGAGATGTCGCACACCAACCTGTTGGGATGACGTTGGTGGAAGAAAACTTGTAGGCCTAGAACTGGTGGAGGAAATGATAGAAAAGGTAAAGGTAGTCCAAAACCACATCAAAGCAGCTCAAAGTAGGAAGAAGAGTTATACCAATAACCGAAGGAAGCATTTAGAATTTCATGTAGGTGATCATGTTTTCTTGAAGGTATCTATGTAACACCCTGAGACTTTATGAGATATATTATTTTTAATTTCTTCGATGTCTTCTATTATACACTACATGAAGATTAGCTTGTACTATACGCAACACCGTATTAGCTTGCAGTATACGCAACACTATTCTTGGCTTGTGTTACACACAAATTCAAGTTTGTTTTTTAGAAATTATTCTACGCAACATTAAGTATAGATTTTGTTTAATGTATATATGAAATAAGTTTTGATTATGTTATACGCAACACCAAACGGAGCTTTCACTACACACAGCCCTGACTTGGCTTGCATTACACGCAATCAAGACCTTCCTCGATAGCGTGTGTAGTATGCAATACCGAGCTTCACTAAATAAGATATTATTATAATATTATTATGAACTAGCCGTTATGAATAGTAATACCCACTTTTTGAAATTTTATAAATTTTATCTTTCAAAATGGACTTCATTTTTGGATTCGTAATATCGAAATTAGCCTAGGGTGGATTTTTGGTATTTTTCTGAAAACTTTCAATTTTTGATGAATAGTGAAAACACTGGGTTACTATTTAAAAACTGGATTTTTATTTAAATAATCATTTATTTTATTTAAATTTATTTTAGGTCAAAATAGATAAATAATACTTATATAAGTTCAATTTAATTTATTGGAGTCATTTTATAATAATTTTAGATATATAAAAAGTTTATTAAACTTTTCACCGTCTTTTACCCACCTCTTAGGAGAATTTCAAAATTTACATAAAACTTAATTTTTTCGCTTCTGTGAGTGGAATTTCGAAAATCTAAGAGACACGGTTAATATCAAGGAGTAAAATGTGGTTCAATAAGATAAAAATAATTTTTGGTGAATAGTAACTTTTTACTTTTATTTACCACGGTTAAAAGTAAATAGGGTAATTAAGGGTAAAAATGATGTTACTATTACCCTAACACATGTCCTAATTCTATTGGATAAGATTAATTTGACCAAAAACAACCTTAGGGATAAAATATTACCCTTTTGGTCCACTTGAAATAGATTGGGACATTTATTATTATTTTATTTAAAAAATAGTTAAAATAGTTAAAATCAAATTTTAATAACTAAAACATTTTTAATATAGGGTTATAATAATATAAATTCGACTATAAATATTCATTATAAAGATAAAAATATTTCATACCTAATGGTATTTTATTTGTAATTTTTAGACATTAAATAAGTTAATTTATTTATGACACAATGATGATGTAGTAATTACCTTATTATTGAAATATTAACATAATTGATGTTATAAACACCAAAATAAATGTAATTTGAGACTTTTTACAAATTACACTAATTTTATAGGTTAATATGACATGTTATTATTTATTTAATTAACTTGGTTCTAACTAATCATGCTGTTATGATTTTCACAAAAATCAATTACCAAATAGTGTCAAAATTGACATAAAATAGTTTTTAAAACAAATATTATATTATTAATTGTTATTTTATTTCTAAAAATATAAGGTTTGGAAAAATGACTTATATAAGGTTATCTATATTAATAATGAACCACTTGGGGTTCTTTTGTCTTGTTATAGTAAGTTTATTACCCATATAGTGTATGAAAACAAGAAGACACGGTAAAAGTTAAATTATTTAACTTAGACTTAAATCTAAATGATAAGGTTAAAATAGAAACCTAAACTTGTATAAAACCTATTGATTGAAATTATTTTGACCCATACCAACCTTATATTCTAAATAAATCAATTTTGAGTGATTAAAAACCGAATATGAATTTATAATAAAATAATATTTTAAGTTTTTTCAAAGGTTCCCCTCTCCTCCCTTATAAAAAGGGCACCCCTTCCCTCTTCTATACACACCATTTTGAGCCTTGAAGCCCGGACAACCCCTGAAAATTTCTCTTCTACACTTCCCTAGTAATATTTTAGAGGTCCTGGTATTCTTCAAAGACCAATTTTAGTGCCCTAAGAGGAAGTTTCATAGAGGCGTGTCGAAGAAGAGGTAATATCCGTTACCGATTCTTTCAAATTTATTTCTTCTTCTACTTCCTCTTATTTAGTTGTTTCATTATAAAGTAATAAAATCAGTATTAATTATATACTGATATGTTATTATAAATATGAAACAACCCTATTTCACCTTCTATCCATCCTACGGAAAACGAAATCACTGCACGTGCGTACGTACGGAATACCGTCTCCACGTCATGGTGTAATCTGTTTTCCATCACCACCTTACTTGGATGGGTATAATGGTGTAAAGAATAACTATATATGATTATTGTAAATTTATATTGATTATTAAATAGTATACATACCCTCCAATACAATTCCACGATCATGGGAATGATATCATCACTCGTGCGTACGTACGGACTACCGTCTCCACGACGCGATGAGATTCATTCTCCATGTTAACCATTCATGAATGATTATAAAGTATATATAATGAATAATAATGAAATATATGACATAATAATGATACCGTATTTATGTATATATATATTTATTTCATTTACTTAATTCCATTCAATTCAATAAGGAAACAAAAACATCGTTCATGCGTACGTACGGCCTACCATCTCCATGAATGGTGTATTTCATTCCATTTATCGATCTATCATATATATATATATGTATATTATGAATATATATTATATATAAATCATGTTTTAAATTCTGGAATTAATTAAATCAGGATATAAGTAATAATATTAAGAACAACAAGTCGAAACACGTACAATAAATGAAACGATTTTACCCAAATCGCTGCTTTTACATCGAATTTACAAAAGAACGGGTAATATAAAGTCATAAGTAAACCCTATATGATATCATAAAAATGAATATGATTCTATAATAAGTCAATGACATTATTTAAATCATTATACAGGAGGTTCGGATACATACGAAGCATATCGGACATAAGGTAAGGGATAACTATTCCAATCTCGTTTTTATCCGAGATTGTTTATTCGTAAGTATTTACTGGGGTTTTTTTTATCATCCATGTCCCTGTTTTCTAAAAAATATTTCATGTATGTTTAATAGAATTTTTATCCATTTTTTAATTTTACCACATGTTATGAAATGAATCTTACTTTTGTTTACCATACGAGGAACTTTTTAACTTTTCTGACAAAAGTACGAGGAGAATGTTAATTTTAACTTATACGGCGTGAACGGATTTTTACGGTTTCATAACGCCTCATTTTCATGAAGCTTACTCTACAATATTGCATTATTATTTTCAAAAAAACCCTTTTCTTTTAAAATTGCATGGCATTTTGTGAAAAGAAAATGATTTTGAAGAAGAAATGATATTTTCCTCAAGAATTCATTTCAAGTGTTTTATCAAAACTATTTTCCATCTAAAATAACATTATTTAATATGTTTATGTTTCAAGTATAATGTCTCCATTATTTACATGGTTTTATTATTATTATGATGAAATGATATCCATTTTTTTATATGGATTATGTTATGATGGCATGATGTTTAAGAATCTCATTCTATTACATGGGTTATGCTATGATGTATGATTTATGATTTTGTGGCTCACGAAAGAATGATTTCATTATGAGATGGGTGGGACCTATATATCCCTCCAATGCATTGGGTAAAGATTTATATCTCATGATATAGACATGGTTGGAACGGTAATTTTATATGGTTCAATGTTACAGGACTGAAACGAGGAGTGAACTCGATTCAGAAAGGGACTTTGTCCACTAAGATGGTCATGGCAGCAATGCCTTGGCTACTATGGAAATCATAACATGTGCTTAATGGTTGACACAATTACATGATTTATTCCCATGATATTTTATCATGATTGATGTTCCTTTATGATATATGCCTTACGTACTTCCAAGATTTATGTCTTTCCTCAAGATTTTGATGTTTAGATTTTATGTTCAAGTTTTTGCATTCAAATGTTTATGGATTGTTTTACGTTCTCTATGTTTACCCTTATTGGGAATTTGAGCTCACCCTTTTTATGTTTTCTTTTACCCAGGATATAAAGAAAGGTTTTAGGTAATAAAACCCAAAAAGGAGAAGATATTTATGGGAGATTTTGAAGATCTTTCACCATGACTAGAAGATTGCGTTTTGAGTTTCCAAAGACACTAAACTAATACGGTCTTTGGTTGTATGTTTTTGTCTTGTATTAAGTATTCCGTAAAAGTAATGTAATTTCCATGTACGTCAGGCTTTGGGTCTCTACAATATCTATGGAAGGGAGTTATACTATTTGGTAAGAAGGGTAAATTGAGTCCCAGGTACATTGAACCCTTCGAAATTCTAGAACAAATTGGGGTTGTAGCTTACCGTTTGGCAATGCCGCCAAGTCTCTCCAAAGTTCACGATGTGTTCCATGTATCACTGTTGAGAAAATACATGCCTGACCCAATGCATGTACTCACTTACGAGGAATTAGAACTGGAACCTGATCTATCTTATTACTAAGAGCCCGTCAGGATTCTTGATACAAGAGAACAAGTGCTGAGAAACTGGACGACTTTTCTAATAAAAGTTCTATGGAGAAACCAAAAGATGGAAGAGGCAACGTGGGAACCTGAGGAACTTATGATGAAGAACCACCCAAGTAATTTCATGCGGTAGTATTCTAGAAATTTCGAGGACGAAATTATTTGAAGGAGGGGAGAATGTAACACCCCAATCTTCCACGGTACACTTCTCTTTGAATAATACAGTAGCGTGTGTTGTACGCAACTTCGAGTTCTAACAAACACCACGACCAATCAAAATAGCCATTATGAATAGTAATACCCACTTTTTGAAATTTTATAAATTTTATCTTTCAAAATGGACTTCATTTTTGGATTCAGAATATTGAAATTAGCTTAGGGTGAATTTTTGGTATTTTTCTGAAAACTTTCAATATTTGATGAACAGTAAAAACACTCGGTTATAGTTTAAAACCGAATTTTTATTTAAATAATTATTTATTTTATTTAAATTTAATTAAGGTCAAAATATATGCATAATACCTATATATTTTAATGTAATTCATTGGAGTTAGTTTATAATAATTTTAGATATATACAAATTTTATTGAACTTTTCACCATCTTTTACCCACCTCCCAGAAGAAATTGGAAATTCACATAAAACTTAATTTTACCGCTTCTATGAGTGGAATTTAAAAATTACGATACACACAGTTAATATAAAGGAGTAAAATGTGTTCAAAAAGATAAAAATATTTTTTGGTGAATAGTAACTTTTTTACTTTTATTTACCACGGTTAAAAGTAAATAGGGTAATAGGGTAATTAAGGGTAAAAATGATATTAATATTACCATAACACATGTCATAATTCTATTTGAAAAGTGTATCTAAACCAAAAACAACTTTAGGAATAAAATATTATTATTTAGGTCCACTTGGATTATATTAGGACATTTATTATTATTTAATTCAAAGAAGAGTTAAAAGAGTTAAAATCAAATTTTAATAACTAAAACATTTTAATATAGGGTTATCCATAAGATAAAATTGATTATAAATATTCATTAGAAAGGTAAAAAGATTTCCTACATAATGGTATTTTATTTATAATTTTTAGACATTAAATAATTTAATTTATTTATAACACAATGGTGATGCAGTAATTACTTAATTAATGAAATATTAAAATAATTGATATTATAAATATCAAAATAAATGTAATTTGAGACTTTTTATGAATTAAACTAATTTTATATATTAATATTACAAATTGGTATTTTTTATATAAATTTTTTTCGAAGTAATAATGCTGTTATGAAATTATCAAAAACAAAATACCCAATAGTGTCAAAATTGACATAAAAGAGTTTTTAAAAAAAATATTATATTATTAATTGATATTATATTCCTAAAAATATAAGGTTCAACCAAAGGACTTATATAATGATATTTTTATCATTAATGTACCACTTGGGGGTCACTTGGAGGTATATAGTAAGTTTATTAACTATATAATATAAAAATACAAAGAGACATAGTAAATGTCAAACTATTTAACTAAGAGTTAAATATAAATGATAAGGTTAATATAGTGACCCAAACCTATCAAAAATATATTAGTTGAAAGGATTTAGACCCATCCCCACCTTAACCTTTAAATAATACACTTTGGATCCATTATAAACCAAATATGAATTTATTATAAAATAATATTTCTAGCTTTTCCAAAGGTACCCCTCACCCCTCTTATAAAAGGACACTCCGTCTTATCTCTAATTAACACCTTCAAAGCCTTTTGGATCGGTAAACCCCTACCCAAATATTCTATCAACTTCCCTCAATTCAACCTAGAGGTGTTAGTTTGATCAGAAATCCAAACTAAGGATCCCCTTTTGATCAAATCAAAACGAAGAACCTGAAGAAGATGTAATGTTTTCACCACCCTCTTTCAAGATCCTTTCTTCTTCAACTTCTTCTTTCTTTGTAATTTCCATTATAAAATAATAACTCCAGTATATTATATATAATATGATGTTATTATAAATATGGTACATCCATATTCATTATTTTATCCATCCTTTGAATGACATGTCACCATATGTGCGTACGTACGGCTTACCGTCTCCACGTCGTGGTGTAATTGTTATTCAAAAAATTATTATTTTGATGGGTATGATAATGATGTTTAATTTATTTAAATAATAAATTTAACATTATAATTATTATTTATATATGATATAACATCCATTTATAAATTATTTTAATATCAAAAGAATGATATTGTCGCTCGTGCGTACGTACGGACTACTGTCTCCACAAACGCGATAAGATTCATTCCCCATAGTATCCATTCAAGTCTAATTCTCATTTGATGATTAAAAATAATGTTTAAGGACTTTATATCATTATTTATATGAATAATATACAACCTATCCATAACAAACAAGGCTTAAGTAACAAAACATATAAAATAAAACGAGTAAGTTAACACCCGAAACGATGATAATACAAAGATATTATTAACAAAGCAATATTAAAAGATCATATATGATATCATATTAATGTATATTATTATTGTATAATTTAATAACAATTATTTCACCATTATACGGGAGGTTAACCTACCCTCAACCAAGGAAAATTACAATGTAAGGGTTTATTTCACAATATCTTCATTATCTGAGGTTGTTTATACATAATTATCTACTGGGACCTCTTTATCATCCACATCCACGTTTCTTATAAATGTATTTAAAATCATTCTTAATATTTTATAGACTATGGGTTAAAGTCATTTATACCCTTGTTTACTTTTTATAAGAAGTTCATAAAGGAATCTTTCTGTCATTTTCCAAACAAGTTCCTTTTTAACCTTTTCGACATAATTAAGGTAAGAATGTTTTTTTAACTTATACGGTGGGTGCGGATATTTTCCATCATTATAAAATCATCAAAGCTTCCCTTAAAATCTTATAAGAATATTTTCAAAGTAAATATTTTCTTTTATAATTATGTGACATTTAAATTATTTCAAAAAAAGATTTATTTCTCTGAAATAGTTTTGATTTCATCTATGTCAACATCCTTTCATGGATTTTAAGCTTATTTGAAGTTTATTTATTATGATACAAAACTTCCATATTTTATTAAATGTTTTGTGATATGTTTGACTATGGATGTGTTATTTTTATACCATTCATGGTTTATGGAGAAATTATTCACATTTCGTAGGCTAGTTTTAATACGAATGTTTATGTTATGTTTAAACCTGTTCATATGAGGAATGTATTGGACTTAATAAGTGATGGGTGAATCCCACTATAGCTCCTCGATGCATCGGTAGGTCTCATGAGACAAACTAGTGTCTTGGAACAAGGCCTTGAAAAAATCTTATTTGTAGTCTTGGCACAAGGCCTTGACAAAATCTTATTTGCAGTCTTGGCACAGGGCCTTGACTATGTGGTTATTATAGTCTGGTATTATGAATTCCATCATTATGAAAGTGGTTATTGATATTTCATGTGATTATTCAACTAGTAGAATATCCATGTGAATAAGTAAATGGAATTATTTCATTTTATTTATGCCATATTATGCTGAAGTTCAAGTTTAAAAGGCTTTTGTTTTAGTTATACATTGCCTTAAATGTTTATGATTATTTATAAAAGTTTCTTCTGTATTGTTATCCTTACTAGGCATCTGAGATCACCCCTTTCTATGTTTTATTTTTTCCAGGATGTGAAGAAGTATTTTATGAATGACCTGTAGGGATAGTATAAGGGGATATGAGTGTGGACTATGGAGACTATGTTGTTGTAGTTTTCATTTTATGATGTAATGTAAACTTTATGAATATATCCAGTGATTCCAAGGCTACTAAACTAGTTGGTCTTTCGAGACTTGATCTTTTGCGATCTTTCCAATGTTATGTAATAATGCACCGAATCTTGGTAACTGGGGTCGGGGCATTACAAATAGTGCTATTTATTTGAAAGGATATCATTATAAAGAAAGTGAATTTGAATTTTATGGTATGCTGTATGAAATTATTGATTTATGTTATCTGGGGAGAAATTATGTAACAATGTTCAAATGTCATTGGTTTGATACTGATCGAGGGTTTTGAGTCCATCCATGACATGGAGTCATTGACATTAAATATAATAGTATTCTTGCATCAAATAAACCATTTATGTTGGAACATCAATCAAATCAAGTTTAATATGTAAATTACTATGATATTTTGAGAGATATGAATGGCTGGTGGAGTGTGATAGAAATGAAATCATGTGGAAATTAGTTTATTGAAAATGAAAATGGTTCTGTGGAAGTACAACATATTGAAATTTTTCAAGAAACATCCCAAAATAAATCTCTTATCTGAAGAGATATATATATCATTGGTGAAACCCCCCAGTTAAGGGTTAATTATATAAATAATATTTATGAAGTAATAAGGGATAATGAAATTGAAAGTTTTGTGGAAGTTTATGATGAAAAAGATGAGGATGAAGACATTGTTCTCGATGAAAATGATGAAGAAGGTGTCAATTGATGTATTATATTCAGTTATTTATTAGTTTTTTATATTTTATATTTGTATTAACAATTATTTACATGTAATACTATCTATTTCAGATGGATGGACCAGATGATCTATTCTATTACTTTTTTGATGCCATTAGTTATTAGTTTTTTAATATTTGATATTCCATTTTAACATTTATTGAAAGGTAATAATATTATATTCTGCATGATATTTATTAGTTTTTTATATATAATATATATATTAACAAATATTTACATGTTAAATTATTATGTTCTGGTATTTATTTATAGATAATTATTATATTATGATATTTATTAGTTTTCTATATTTGATATTTGTATTAATAATTTATTACAGGTAATATTATTATATTCTGGTATTTATTAGTTTTTTATATTTGATATTTGTATTAAAAATTTCTTACAGGTAAGAATATTTTTTTCAGATGACTGGAGATGATTCCGAAGATCTATTCCCTTCTCTCACTGATGCCAAAATTTCTGCTGATGAGCTCGATTCATTTGATCTATATGATATTGTGCCTATTAGGAGGGGGCGTAGTCTTTCTCAATTTATGATTTTAGATCCTATTCCAAAGAGACGACCATATATTGATTTTGATCCTCATTTATGAAGGCATGTTTAACTGTTTAATATATTTATTTTATATTAATTTTTTTATTAATTTTGGTAATAATTTTCTGATTATTTGTTTTTATTTTCTTATTTTTTCACATTTAGTTGTTGGGAAGGTTGGTGTGATTCTAAAAAATTATTTTTTTGAGCTATGGTTGTCATGGGACCTGGTTCCCATTATCATACATCACCAGATGTTCAACTACTAGATTTTATGTTTTTAAATCATATATACTTTTTAAAAAAAATAATTACTGACATATTGTTTTAATTGTCTTATAGAATTTATTTTCTTTGATTCCTAATATCCTGAGAGATCCTATCTAAGAGGCATGGGAGATTTGTATATGTGGCTCTATCATCATTTTCTACACCACCTCAGAAAGTAAGCTATGGATAAATCTTATGTTACTGTTTTCGACTAGTCTTGCGTCTCTCACCAACCTGACTATATCTCAACTCAGGTATGGGATGAATTGTTCTCTTACCGGTTAGGAGAGACTTTTAGGAGGAGGTCATCATCTGGATGTCAGGCCCAGAAGATACAAGAGGTCACACATAGGGTCAAAAGTTGTACATTTGGCATACATCAATGACATATGGTAAGTGATATTATTTATTAATGTATATATACTTTAACTGTAACATGATTGTTATATTATACATGTTGCTACTGACCCATCTATTGTGGAGTTTAAAGTTTATAAGTAGAACTATACTGATTCATGTACAACAGAAGTTACAAGCGACTAATAGCACCATATTGTGGTTAATAATTTGTCTAAAATTTTCAAGAATATTAATTTTATTGATACTATAATTTGGAATTATATTTGAATGAAATGTATAAGGTTGTGACTTCTCATTCACGGGAGATTCAAGCTGAGAGAGAACAAGATTCCACTGCTGATTTGGGTTTCTATGAGGGGGTCTGGATACATGCGACTTTTCATAGTATCGAGAAAGGTCGGGTGATTGGTATTGGTTCCTGACTAACACCTACGAGTTATTATGGTACTTTTATGATATCATCGATGGTCTCAAAGGGATCTCGTGGAGAGACGTTGTTGATGACATTGTCTGCTGCACGGTATGAGGAGAGGTTGAGAGCTCAGGATGAGATGATATAGTGAATACATAAATAGAGGGAGGAGGAGTGTGAGCACCAGTATTGGAGAGATGAGTAGATGTTGGAGTATATCTGACAACTTGTGTGTGGCGTTGGTATGGATTTTCCTCCCCCTGATCCTTCGAGTGATCCTCCTCTACCTAACGTTGGTTGATGATTTGTGAAGCTTAATAACTGTTTTATAATTTGGGATGAAAAACATATTAAGTTTGAAATTATTTAATACTTTTATGTTTGTTTTAATTTTTTATAATTATTTTAAATTTTTTAAATTTTTTACTTTTTTAACTATTTTTAGTTTTTTATTTATTTATAATTTTTTTTAATTTTTTTAATTTTTTTAATTATATTTAATTTTTTAATTAAATTTAAATTTTTTTGATTTTTTAAATTATTTTAATTATTTTTTAATTTTTTAATTATTTTAATTATTTTTTATTTTATTTATTTTTTATTTATTTCTAAAATATTTTAATTATATTTAAATATTTTTAATGATACTTAAATTTTTAAAATTATTTCTAATTATTTTAATTTTATGTATTTTATTTAATATTAATATATGTGTGTGTGTGTGTATGTATTTGCGACGGATGAACTATCTGTCACAAATACTATCAATTGCGAAGGACCATCATAATTGACTTTTTTAAAATAGAAACATAAACTATTTGTGATGGCTTCCTTACCCATCATAATTAATTTTTATTTTCAACAAATCATTGTAAATACCTTCATTTGCAATGACATTTATTGCAATGACGTATTAGCGACGGACTCCTGTCACAAATGACCTTTTGTGATGGGTGTTTGTCACTAATATGTCATTGCAAATACCAAAATATCTAGTAGTGTAATGATATATGTAAAAGTCTTTGGTCTCTATAAAGGATATTTGGGGTTTATCTTCTATAGCTATTATATTTTTCCATTGTGCTGTGAGGAAAGAGTTCACGCCATAATTCTTTTCTGCTCTATAAGTATAAGGGGGTCTCAGTCATGCCAAAAGTGCATGTGATTGTAATGAAACTCTGATTTAACCTAACATTCATTATGAGAGAGTTCCTTGGAGGGTTTAGCTAGGATTTGAGAAGAACAATTAGGGTGCACATGAGATCCAAGTTCTAGAGGCACTTGAAGTGAGGGAAGCAGAGATTAATCATATTGTTGGAACTTATCATTCTATATTATAACTGGATTTTAGGGATATCTCCCTTATTAATACCTTATAATTATTAATAATAAATTAGGAATATGGGTAATGATACAACCATTTCATTCTAAGAATTAACCACTTGATAATAAGATTCAGTGAACCTTGTTTTTCCTTTATGTTGTGTGTGTTTTTTATCACTCTTTTTCTTGTAATTTTTGTTATATTCAGCCATGTGAAAAACATTTTCTTGAAAATTTATTAAATATAATTAAACTAGTGATTCTTGTAATTTAATTTCTGAAACTTGGATGTAGATGGGGGAGCAGAAACTACAACGTCTGGAACATTAGAAGCTAGCAGACTGGATGATGAAAATTGGATGTAGACACTAGTAAGTTACCCTTTCACAAGTCTTAAGGGGAAAGTGAAGATATAAAAAGGATATGTGTAAAGTTTTATCTTTTGATATATAGGTATTTCCTAAATTAACATAAGAATATTTTATTATAATTTTTTTACAAAGGGAGTGCTTAATGATGTTCATAATTGAAAGGAATATGCCCTAAATCCTTCTTTGTATATAATAAAAGAGGCTATGTATTGTGGGTTTACATGATGCATGAGATGAATCCACTGCCAATGGTATGTTTGGAATGTGAATGATAAAAATTTTCATTTGGGTTGATCATCCATATAACTATCAATTAATTAAATGTTTCCTACATTGAAATGAATGTGAGTTAAATACATTCATGTACATAAAGCATGAATTAGTTGAGGCGTCAACTCATGCATTATAAATGCATTAGCTCATGCATGAATCACCAAGGAGAATCCATAGGATTATTTATAAATAACTTCCATGTGATGGTAGTGTCTCTATTTTAATGTTAATGAAACTCTAAATCATCAGAAGCTCTCTTCATTATTCTCCTTTTCATTTGGGGCACTAGCATGTTATGGAGATAGAATGGATCCCATACGAATATTGGATGATTTGCTCAACCCATGGATTCCCAAGGAGAGAGGATTTATTTTGTTTGATCTTGTTTTAATCTTTATTGATCACATTTGACGGTGAATAAGACAAATTAGTTTCTCTTCAGTGTAAGGTACACACATTTACAGCAGTACTTTATTTTTGGTTTTAACACATTTTCATTTATCTAGCATGGGAGCTTCATAGACAAGGGTTTAAATTCGTATTACATGTTTTGATAATTTTTATTAGTATCATTTGGAATCCTTCAGTGGTATTAGAGGGAAAAAATTCTTTAGATATGTGAAATTATGTGTTAAAATGAATAAGAAACCAAAAACAAGGCATTATTTTTCAAGTTTTTCAAAAATCTAGAAAAATAGTTTACCCTTATATAGTAGGGCTAGGTAATAATAAATGAGGCATTACCTTTACGCAGATGGGCTACATAAAGGTAACCAATGTTTTACCTATATGTGAGAGTCTATATAAAAGTAGTTGAGGTTTTATTAAGGATATTTAAAGGTAACCATGGACTTACCTTTACATAAAGAAGTTCACATAAAGGTAACTTTATGTTTTAAAGGCTCGCATAAAAGTAAAGAAGTCATTTTGCAAAGGAATTTACTTTTTTCCTTTATGTAGCTTAAGTAATTTTAAGGTTACCCTTACATAGAATACTTCTATCTAAGGGTTACCTAAACTAACTTTATGTAGTGGGTTTCATTTAAATTATGTAAATGTAGTATCGAGATTTTAAGGCTTGTATAAGGGTAACTGATGTATTACCTTGATACAACTAGTGGTATACCCTTATGTAGCATTAAAAAAATGGGTTCTACCCTGATATGAGGGTTTGATAATCAGATTACCCTTATATATAGTGTTTTCATAAAAGTAAAATGAGGTTACCCTTATACAAAATAAGGATTTGGTGTAAGGGTAAATAGAATTATTTTAAAATTATTAAAAAATAACATATAAAATAATTTAAATGGTTTATAAAATGTTTATAAATCATTAAAAATGGTATTTTAGTAATTTTTAATTTATAATGAATTTATAAATTAATTAATTTATTATAAAAGTTTTATAATTAAATAAATTTTTATGAAATATTTTTCATCAGAAATGCCTTTTAAAAAAATTATATGGAATAACTTCTGATCTAGAAATAAAAGTGCTTATTTAAAAATCATAAGTGATAATTTATAAAGGGTTATAAATTATGAAATAAGGCCAAAATAAAAAAAATGTTTATATTTAAATTATGAATTGTTCATAATTAATTAGTTTTAATTTTTTAAATTAAAGTGGCTTTATTTGAAAATTATTTAATCTGCTTTAAAAGTGTTTTGATGAATGATATGACCAGGGTTTAAATAATGATAAATGTATGATATTTAGATTATGTAAAAAAATTACATAAGAGGAAATCAGATTTTAAATTTTTATAATTCATAAAATATCATATATTTAAAATTAAAATGTCATATAATAAAGACTATGAAACAGTTCATATTGAAATGAATATTAAATGTGTATATTAAAATTTATGGAATGTCTAAAATATTAAATCTAAAATTATAAAATGGATTATAGTTAGATTTTAATTATGAATTACTCATGAATGGTCATCTCATGTTTAAATATTTGAATTTTTATTTTATTTAAAAGTTTATTCCATGTTATATTCATGTTTAATAAATCATTTAACAAATGTGAATATAGATCCATGCATTATATGTTGGGTTTAACAATGAATTTAGTATTTCATCTACCTTGAACTTGGTTTTTATTTGGATTTGTTAGCTTGATTTTAGTTATTGAATGTAGTTTATGCATATTAGGTGTTAGAGTTATGATAAAATTGGACTCCCTATTGAATAAAGTATACTTGGGTAGAGGGACTTGGGGTCAAACTACCTACTTACCAAAAGGCCTATGCCTTATCTATGAAAGTGGATGGAGTTGGGTATCTGTCACTTTAGGCTTACACAAGTGGAAATTATCAATTTTATATTAATTATAATTTATTACATAAATATTTAATGTACCTTATGCATATGATGCATTCAATTATGTATGAATATATACTTGGATTTAAATTTTGGGTGAGTAACACAAAATTTTGGGTTGTTTAAGGAGTCACACATCAATATGGTTTGAACATATTAGTTTGGTAAATGGGATATGATTCCAAACTAAATTACTAAAAGTATGCATAAGGGAATAACATGTGATAAGATGATGAGATTAAAATCCCCTTAAAATACTAAGGGTGAGATTCCTTCTAAAGAATCACTTATCAACTCCTCGATCATTCAACCAAGTATTTTCAAACTCAACATGAGTACCCCTAAATTGTCTTGTGTAATGAAAGAAAGTTATATGTGAATTTTTATTATCTTGATGGTATTGTTTAGATTAGCATGCATATACCTTGACTTTATTTTTTTGGATTATTATTGGCATTTTCTTTGGGTTACCCACCTAGGAATCCTTAAAAGTTAAGATACCATATGAATAGATTTGAGAATATATATGTGATGGATTTGACAAAGAGTTTTCTGTTTAAATATCCAATAGTCATATATGATTTGATTGAAAAATTTTGTCTACGATATATATTCATGGAATATTTACATGATAACAGTGTAATTCATAGTGAAATAGTGATATTGGCTTGCTAATGGATATGATGTGTTTTTAAAATGGGTCATCATTTCAGTGGGATCCCATTAAATAAAAGTCCTTATTAAATGGTTATAAAACATGATACTCATGTAATAAAATCTACTGTTGTAGATAATATCATCATCACCATTAATCTAAATATTATGATTAATCCTTGATAAATAGAAGATAAATGTAAGTAGCTCTTTATACTGGAAACTTAAGAAAAGTTCTTAATAAATATTAGTGATTTATGAAAAGTTCATAAGGAAAAGTCCATGTGTCGAAATAGTTCCTTCCTGAGTAACCAAGTGATGAAATTTTTCAACAAGTAAATATATATTCTTATAAAATAATAGAGTGATTCATTCAAGGTTTCAAAGGCATTATATGAAAAAAAAATACCAAATAAATCTTATTCTCTACTAATGTACTCAATATGATTGGGTAAATTATTGATTTAAGTAATTTTAGTCTCATTTACTCAATATGTTTGGGTATTTTAAATGATATTCAATATGATTGAATATGTTGATGACTTGATGAGACAAAGTTTTTCTTAAAACATAATGGTTCTAGAAATAAATTATAATATTCTGATAGATATATGATACCAACTGTATATTTCATAAAGTTTTTTAAATTTATATAAGTCCATAAGATGAAATGAACATAAGGTTAAATTTTTATTTGAATTAATGGAGTAAAGGATTTGTTTCATTTATTGGTTATATAGTTCATGTTTTGATAAACTTATCATAAGATGTGTTTTTTATCTTATTTATCTCTTGAGAATTACATGTAAACAATAGTTTTTTAAATGAAATTAGGTGACTGTTTTTAATACTCATTGTTTATGATTTATTTAATTATATAAAATGTTTTAATAGGAGACTAAAAATAGATTTTTCTAGGTAGGTAATTTATCCTATTGTTATCCATAGAAATGTTCTGAAAATATGATTGAATTCAAATAAAATTTACCAAATATTCTCAAATTGTTTGGAAAATATATGAACTAGGAATATGATGCCTAGTTTATGAAGTACTGTATAGAAAGTAAAAATATGTAAAAGTACAAATTGGAATAAGAAGAGTTAGTTAAAAAATTTAACAATGTTTCTTTAGAAATCAAATCAAGGTAATTGAAACCTAGGGTTATCAAGAAATAAGAGTAATGATTCAATATGATTATATTATTCAAGATATACCTGAAGGAGTTTTTGAAACTCCATGGAATGACCATTTCATGTATGGATGTTATAGAAATTAATTATTTTATTTTTAATGTTATGTGATACTGAATTTATATTTTACAAAGTGTTGTAAATATACATGATTTCAAAATCAAAGGATGAATTGATTGTGTTTGTAGTTTATATTCATAAAATGAAATAAATTGTTACAACATTGATGATTTAAATGTAAAGGATTTTACAAAGATCAAATAAATATATGTAAAAGATGTGTATCTTCATATTATTTCTCTTATGTGATTAGAGAATAAATTTGATAATAAAGAGTGGTTATGAATAAGTATGATATGATTAAATATATACTCATATTTTATGATTCATCAATTTCTATAACTTTTTTTAAAGAATATATGGATAAAAATGTTTTATCCATGATAAAAATTTTATCCAAATATTTGTTAAAATATGAGGGAATGTGTTTCTGACACCCATTGGTGGCATATTTTAATAAAGTTTTATTTTCAATTGAAAATGTTAAAAAAATTCCATATATGATATAGAAACAATAGTTTATTTGTCAAATATTCCCATCAAGTTATCTATAAAACACAAAAGGGTTTATGTATCTTTGAAATATATTCTGAAAGGAATATAGTTTCTAAGAGCCTAGTGGGAGTATGTTTAGACTTAAGATAATATCAAAGTTAAAATATTGTACCAGACTAAGTTTAAAGAAAACTTTACTTAATATCTTAAATGAGTTTAGTATGTATTAGTAAAAAATAATGAAAGTAGTTACATTATTTCAAGGTAAAGTTTGATAGAATAGAGTTCCAAGGATTATGATGATGAACTTAAAAAGTTTCTAAGAAGATAAAAAAAGTTTACATCATAGCATTTGATATTGTGAATTTAAGATATTTAAATATGTTAAGTAATTTAATAATTGGGTATAAGACTCATAAGTCTCACCATTATTCAACATATATTACTTTATAGATTTTTCTCACTAAAAATATTAGTGGGAGGGTTTTATCTGATATTCATATAGAGATGTGATAGGGATTAGATATGATGTAATGTGTTAAAAAAACCCAAAAAGTGTAGCAAATATAAGGATGATATAGCAGTTTAATATATATGATAAGATAAACTGGTGATTATATTGGTTTTATTAAATATTCTTAAATATTTCAAGAATATTAAAATGTATCATATTAGAGGAAACCTATATTTTATCATTCTTTCATTTTGACTACATAAATGTGTATCTACATATACATTTCATGAAGTGCAATGCTAATTGACCTCTCAAAATATGACTTATTATATCCCTAGCCAATGTTGATCATAGAGTATTATAGGTTATGATGATATTTTAAGGTTAGTGTGAGTATGATTTTCATATATAGATACGAAATATGATCATGAGTCGCTAAAAAAGAATAATGTTCTTTGTGTGTGTCGGATGACCCACTAGGTATACCATATGAAATGTCATACATATGTATTTGGTATCCTAGGGGTGCATGAATAATTTTTGAGTCCCCATTACCTAAGTTTGGTGAGATTTCTAGAATGAGAAGCTTTATAATTTGATAGCCTACTTACACAAGTCTATATATTAAATTATCTAATATGGGGTGGTTGGGTATGTTGTTTATCATGTTATTGATTGGAGATTAACAAAGATGGGATTTTTTTCTCTTGTATGATGAGTGTGACATATGGTCCCTTGATTTAGATAGACCATGGGAATGTGTCATCACACCTAGATATTGTATATCTATCTAGATAAGGGGAATGTGATGTGTGTGTCTGTAAGGATGAATAACATGTTATGTATTCATCGATCAGCTCGGTCTACACTCAGAGAATCGAGAACAGATGAGTTGGCTATATGGTATTGACATGTTATATGTCCCATTGTCACATGATGTCTTGAAAAAAGGGAAAATATGAGAATACAAGTTTTTATATAAATAAAACTAGTGAGCACAGGTATGGAGATACATGTGTTTGATAGAGATCACATAAAATACCTTTATATCTTGAGTAGTATTGATACTTTTCTAGAGGCCTCTATTTTCTTACAAATATGGTTCTGAAGATTTATATTTGTTTTCAAAGCTATAAAGACCCATAGGGACAAACTTTTTGGTTGACTTAATGGGGATTAATTTTGAATCATAGAGGTAATCTAAAGTGTTTTAAAGTTAACACAAACATTTTTTGGATGGGTATTTACAAGGTATTGTATATGATGCGATATAATTTGATGTTAATGATAGCTTTCCAAATGTATTTTTGAGAATATATCTAAAATTATTTTTGGATAGGGTTTCATAAATAATTTTATATGATATAATATAAGTTTAAATGGAACAAATCCTTTGAGTATTTAGTGCAAGTGTGAGATTGAAAGGAATATAACCTAAAGCCTTCTTTGTATATGATAGAAGAGGATACAAACTGTTCATGAGATATAGGCATTGTCTGTGATATATTTTGAATCTTTATGATAAATGTTATCATTTGTTTTGATCTTCCACATAGCTATCATTTAATGAAACATTTAATAAGTTGAAATGCATGGGATTTAAATACAATCATACATATGAATCATGAATTGGTCAAGGAATTATCTCCTGTATTATAAATGCATGAGCTAATGCATGCATCATCAAGGAGTGTCCTTGGTATTATTTATAGACCACTTGTGAGGGAAATGTGTTTGTGTGTGTGTATTCTTTTATGAAAGTCTCTATCACCAGAATCACTCTTTGTTCTTCTATTTTGTAGTTGAGGAACAATAATTCCTTGGATATATAATAGATCCCATCTGAACATCATATGATTCATGTGACCCATGTATACCCTAGGAGATAGGATTTCTTTTGGATTCTCTTGTAGTGATATTTATCAATCACATTCAAAGGTGTTTGAAGGTGGAGAATAAAAAGTAGTGGATCTTCTATGTAAGGTACATACATTTACAGTAGTTCTTCATTTTCAATTTTATTGTGTTTTCATTTATCTATCATGGGAGATACTTGGAAAATGGTTTAAATTGCTTATGTGTGTTTTGATAATTATTATTAGTATCGTTAGAAACTCTTCGATAATGATATATAAGTGTAAACTGAAAGAGTTTCCAAAATCATGCACTATTCACCGAAAGGGGAAGTTAAGGTGGGGGAATTCTTAAACTGGGTGAAGGGATTCCAATGAATATTGGATCTTAGTGGGAAAACTATTTTTAAATATCATATGATAATATTAACAGTTAAACTGGTTTAACTTATCTTTAATTAGGATGGTGGGAACACTTGTTTCATATGACCTTTGTATTATAATCATACTTTGTTTCTTGAATAAGAGAGATTACAATGTTCCCCCTATGGATTGGGACTAATTTTCGAACCATATAAATAAAGGTGTTTCTCTTTTCCCTTTATTTATTTAAATAGTTACCTTATGAAAGTTCTTATCTGGGTTTTGTATCAAAGTGTGTGTTGTGGTGTGGTGACTTTAGGTGTGGCGTGTCTTCTAACTTCCAATGCGTTGAAAGTGTAGGTTCATTATGGTTATTTGGTTTCACAACTACAAAATAGGCCATTAACGACACTACAAATGGCATTTATCAATGCTATATAAGCGCTGACTATCAGAGCGAGATTAGAAGCCCTAAGATTTTATCAGTGCTAAAAAAAGCACTAATAAATGGGTCCTTTATTAGTGATGAAGAAACGCTGAAAATGGGTACTTCATCAGCTCTTTTAGAAGAAATGATAAAGGAAAACATTTACCAACTCATTTATTTAGAACTGATAAATGGGGTATTTATCGGTTCTTCTAGAAGTACTGATAAAGGGATATAGTGCAGTGTGCTATAACAGCACAATGCAGAACAGAAACACCACCATAAATCAGAAAAATCAAGTACCAATAGATAATTTTAATGAAATAAAATTTACTACAAAAATATAAGAAAAAAACTATATTATATACATTTCAAACATTGGTTTATACAATTACATAAGTAAAAATTATTACATACATTCAAAAGAATCAATGTTCCTTTGTCTTTTGATTTTAACCCCAAATCATGTTATTACCAAACAAACCACCCCTGATCAAGAAAAAAAACACACCTATATAAGAAAACAATTATTATATTTGTAATAATATAAAGAAATAAATTAATATAAAGTGTTGATTTTAAATTAAACTTTGAATCATACCAGGAACATTATGTAACAGATTGAGTTGCGGTTGATTCTTATGCATCACCCCATTTCTTGTTCATATTCAAGAATTATATTTATAAAAATTAACCAAATTAGTATAAGATAAAAATTATAATGAATTTTTTTAACTAATAGTAGATATAATGATGAGTAAATAGTCTACGCTCATTTTCTTGGTTTTGGCAATGTGATGCACGTTTTAAACTGAAATGAAAGAAATATATTTTAAAGATGCACTTAGAGTCATATCGGTCACACCGTACATTTTATTGAGGTTTGGATGATTCCTAAACATCCCAAATTATTTATGGATTTTTTTACTAAAGTATAAAAACAATCTGAATGTGTCTTCTCAGTTGTGGGTATATCACTTGTCTTTTTTACTAAAATGTAATTTTAAACTGGAAACACGCACTTTGAGTCATATCGCTCACATAATGTGTAATTTTTATATAATACTAGTTCCTATAAATTACAAATTACATATGAAATGTTTTAATAAATTATCAAGAAAATCTAAGCATGTTTTCTTGTTTTTTAGTGAGTGACACTTTTTGAGCTAAAATGTCAATTTTAAACTGATAATAGATACTTTGAGTCATACCAGGAACATCATGCATTGGATTGATATATGGATGATTAATAAACATAAAAAATTACTTATAGATCATTTTAATAAAGTATCAAAATAATTAGAATGTGTTTTCTCAGCCTTGAGTATGTCAACTGTCATTTTTACTAAAATTAATGACAATTTTAAATAAAAAGATGCACTTGGAGTCATACCGGTCACACCGTGCATTGTATTGATGTGAGGATAATTCATACATGTCAAAAATGACTTATAACCAATTTTTAAAAACTATAAAAACAATCCAAATGTGTTTTCTTGGTTTTGAGTACGTCACTTTTCATTCTTACTAAAATTTCATTTTAAACTGGAAATACGAACTTTGATTCATACCGGTCACATCATGTTTCGGTTTTATGTGAGATTGATTCCTACACATCAAAAATGACTTGTGAATCATTTTATTAAATTATAAAAACAATTCGAGTGTTTTTTTAGTTTTTGTTCAATCCCACTTTTTGAACTAAAATGTCAATTTTAAACTGATAACGGACACTTTGAGTCATACCGAGCACATTGTGTATCGGATTGAGGTGAGGATAATTCCTACATGCCAAAAATGACTTATTTATAATTTTACTATAGTATAAAAACAATATGAATGTATTTTCTTGGTTTCGAGTATGTTAATTTTCTTTTTAACTAAAATTAATGTCAATTTCAAATAAAAAGACCCACTTGGAGTCATACCAGTCACACCGTGAATCAGATTGAGGTATGTCTAATTCCTATACATACCAAATGACTTATGGGTAGTTTTTTTAAAGTATAAAAACAATATGAATTTGTTTTCTTAGTTTTGAGTACATTAATTTTCTTTTTTAGTTAAATGTCATGTTAAACTGGAAACACGTACATTGAGTTATACCGGTCACATCGTGTGTCAGTTTGAGATGATACTGATTCCTACACATAAAAAAATGAATTATGAATTTGTTTATTAAATTATAAATACAATCTGAGCATGTTTTATTAGTTTTCAGTGAGTAACACTTTTTGAACTAAAATGTTAATTTTAAATAGATAATAGACACTTGGAGTCATAACAAGAACACTGTATATCATATTGATATGAGGATAATTACTTGACATAAAAAATGAATTATGGATTGTTTTCATAAAGTATCAAAACAATATGAATTTGTTTTCTCAGTTTTGAGTATATCAGGTGTCTTTTTTACTAAAATTAATGTCGATTTTAAATAAAAAGAAGCACATTGAGTCATACTGATCACACCCTACATCAGATTGAGGTTAGGATGATTTATATATGTATCAAATGACTTAGGGTTAATTTTCCTAAGGTATCAAAACAATCAAAATTTCTTTTCTTTGTTTTGAGTATATCACTTATCTTTTTTTACTAAAATGTCATTTTAAACTGGAAACACACACTTTGAGTTATACCAGTCACATAATGTGTTAGTTTGATGTGAGACTGATTCATAAATGTAAAAAATTACTTGTGAATCATCTTTATAAATTAAAAATACATCCCAATATTTTTTTATCAGTTTTAAGTGAGTGACACTTTTTGAACTAAAATGTCAATTTTAAACTGATAACTGACACTTTTAGTGATACTAGAAACATCGTGTATCATATTGAGGGGTGGATAATTCATACAAATCAAAAATGAATCATGGATAATTTTCCTAAAGTATCAAAATAATATGAATGGTTTTTCTTGGTTTTGAGTATGTCAGTTGTCTTTTTTACTAAAATTATAGTCAATTTTAAATAAAAAGATGCACTTTGAGTCATATGAGTCACATAGTTCTTATGATTAAGGTGTGTCTAATTCCTACACATCTCAAATGACTTATGGATTTTTTTCCTAAAGTATCAAAAAAATATGAATGTGTTTAATTGATTTTGAGTATGTTACTTGTCTTTTTACTAAAATGTCATTTTAAACTAGAAACACGTACTTTGAGTCATACTAGTCACATCATGTATCAATTTGATGTGTGACCGGTTCATATATGTCAAAAATGAATTATGAATCATTATCCTAAATTATAAAGACAATCTGAGTGCATTTTCTTGGTTTTCAATGAGTGACACTTCTTGAATTAAAATGTCAATTTTAAACTGAGAGCAGATACTTTGATTCATACTGGGTACAACATGTATCGGATTAAGGTGTGAATGATTCCTACACCTAAAAATGAAATATGGATCATTTTTCTAAAGTATTAAATAAATAAAAATGTGTTTTATTGGTTTTAAGTATGTAAGTTGTCTTTTTTACTAAAATTAATGTTTATTTTAAATAAAAAGAAGCACTTAGAGTCACACCAGTCACACCATGTGTCAGATTGAGTTTTGGTTGATTCCTACACATCCCAATGTGTCAAAAAAATACCAACTAATAATTTTACCATGATTTACATTTCCTCTATTTGGAGAACTACCAACTAGTTTTGGCATTTCGGTAAAGAGATGAAATGAAAAGCATGGTAACATTGGAAGAAATGAACATGTTATCTCTTTTGTGGATCATTGTAGATAGTTGAAAGAAAAATACGACTTCCCAGAAGATCTATGAAATAAACTAAATAAGTATTAGATAAAAATAATAAATAAATTAACTTATAAGTATTAGATAAAATGGTGACAAAATTAATTAAATAAGTAGTATGAATTCACCTTTTCATGATGGTTTTATACATTCTTGACTCATTTCCTTATTATCATTATCTCAATTATAGTCTTGAAGTCCAATATCTCATGAGCATGAGAAGTTTTAAACAAACCACCCCAACTCGAATAAAAGAATCCACATGTGTAAGAAAACAATTATCATGTCAGTAATACTAAAAAGAAATAAATTAAACGTAAATATAAAAAAAATACATTAATTATATGGATAATTATTTTACTTTGAAAACATCAATATTACCTCTATGATTGAGCAGTGGAAGTTTTGTTTCTCTTCCTACAAATTCAGTGGAGGGAACATGAAGAAAAATGATAAATTCTAACACTGTATGGGTGAAAAGGTTTTTAGGGAGAAGAATTATATGGAAGTTTTGGTTTCGAAAAGCATGAAAGATGGATAGAAATCTTCTAAAATAAACAAAATGTGAAAATATTACTTCCAAAAGATCTGTGAAAAAAACTAAATAAGTACTAGATAAAATTGATAAGGAAATTTACTTAAAACTATAGATAAAATGATGAAAAAATTAATTAAATAAGTATTAGTAATTCACCATTTCTTAATGGTTGTATACATTCTTGAACCATTTCCTTATTATCATTATCTCAATTGCAGCCTTGAAGTCCAATATCTCATGAGCGTGTGTATCTTAGAAAAAAACCACCCCAACTCAAAAAAAAAGAATCCAGCTGTATAAGAAATCAATTCTTATATAAGTAATACTAAAAGGAAATAAATTAACCATAAATCTAAATTAATAAATTAATTCTATAGATAATGATTTTACTATGAAAATGTAAAGATTACCTCTATGATTGAGTAGAGTTAGCGTCATTTCTAATCCTACAAAGGCAGTGGAGGTAAGCTGAAGGAAAGTGATAAATCTGAACACTGCAAGGGTGAAAAGGTTTTGAGGGGCAAGAAGTCTGTGGAAGTTTTCATGCATAAAGGCATGAAAGATGGACAGAAATCTAAAATAAACATATTCTAAAAGGAATAATGAAAATTAAATAAGTGTTTCATTATATAATTTTCCAGTAAAATAGAGAAAGTATATCATAACATTACCTTTACATCTTCCCAAAAGTATGCCTTCGTTATAGTCTATTCTTCTCTAGGATTCGAAACATCATCATGTACAGAAGACATTGTCTTCATGAGTAGTTAAACATTTAATTTATATTATGTTAATATGGTAGAAAATAGATAATATTATGAGGAAAAACATATTATATTAACAAACACTTTTACCATCTCATTGAACTCTCGTTATTTTTTTAAGGTTTTAGGGATTTGTCTCCTCTATCGAGAATCCAAATCCCCTCTTTGTGGTCCCCTCTAATGTAAAATACATTTTGGACATTGGGATTGGCATGAACTGATTGTGATCTCCCAATAAAAGGGTCATCCTTGATTGAATTTTCATCTAATCCAACATTTGTTTTAGTCTCTAGTAAGACAATTCAACAATTCTTGTGTGTTGGATCTGTGACATAAAATACTTGCACTGCCTGTGATTCCATTATGAAAAGATCATATTTTCCCCATTCCATACTGAAATTCACCTTCACAAATCTCATTTCATCAAATTTCACTACACTCCTATTTTCAAACCATTTGCAATGAAAAATTGGCACTTGAATTGTTGTATAATAAAACTCATATATTTGTTCAATAATACCAAAATATGACATATTTGTATAAATTGGATTTATATCCTTGGAACCAGATATGTGCATCGCTTCATCCACATGTGTAACACCACTATTTTTCATCATACTATAGTCATCATGATATTTTGTATGGAACTTATAACCATTGATTAAAAACCCAACGTAATATATAACATTTTCATTAAATCCCATGGCTAGACATTAGATTTATTCGGCAATTGAATTCATATATTCAGATAAATCCTTATAAATTTGATCTCAAAAGCATCATATAAAATTTTGATTATGTTTATTTAATATCCAGCATTCATCCATTGATGGATTCAAATCTCTAAGAATTTATTTGTGGGATTCAACATATGGATCAACATATTCACTATTATGTAAAATGTAAAGGAGTGTGTGCTCCCACTCTGTCAAGGTAATTGTAATAGCATCTCTTCTGAAACTCCCTTCACCCATAAGTCAATATCTATGATGATACTTTGGGAGATCGATTTTATCAACATCTAATAGGTAATCAATACAAAATTCAATAGATTCTTCAATAATATATAGTTCTGCAATACAACCTTCTAGATAACTTCAATTCTTGACATACCCTTTCAAAATCTTCATATATTTTTCAATGGGTTACATCCATTTGTAATGGATAGGACCACATAGTTGAGCCTCTCTAACCAAGTTAACCATCCAGTGAACCATTATATCAAAGAATGATGGGTATAAGAACATATCTAATTCAAATAATATGACTTCAACCTCCTTATTCTTGATTGGAAACTTTTTTAGGTCTATAACTTTATTGCATATGGATTTGAAAAATAAAAAGAGTCTGGTTAATGAATGTCATTCATTTTTTGGAAGAAATCAATGGAAAGAAACAAGAATCAAATATTACATCAAAACATGGAAGTTGTGTAATTATAGTCCCTATAACTTAAAATTAGTCATTGACATTCTATTCTTGATATTTGATGAATACCACTCTTGAACATTTTTACTATTAAGGAAAAGGAAAAAACAATAATTTTTCATATCTAGATAGAGTGTAAGTTGTTGGAGGAAGAAAACTCCACCCTTTACCCTTGACCAGTGCCAACTCTTCCCTTATCCTCGTGTCAATCATGTTTAACCTAGTCTTGATGCCATATTTCATTTTTTAGGAACATTTAAATAACACTACCAAATACATTTTTTTCTACATGCATGACATCAAGAACATGTCTAACATACAAGAAATCTCAATACAGTAATTCAAAGAAAATTGATCGCTTCTTCCAACCTGAATTCATAAGGTTTTTTGAAAATGGTTTAATGAAAACAATGTCAATATCTTTTAATTTATTGAATAGTTGATCACCCATTAGTGGATATAGTGTATTGCCTTGTTCAATATTACAATCGAATGCTATCATCCAAGATTGTTGTTTATTTCATTGAGGTAAAAACTTTTGATGTCCTAAAAACACAATCTTTTAGGAATGTTTCATCCGAACTGAGTGTGTTAATTCTTCACAAATGGGATACCCCAACATTCCTTTAATTTTATAGCTTGATTAATTTATTTAAGTAGGAAAATCATTTATCATCCCATTCAATATGGAACTCAATATGAATTCTTAAAATATATGATCATTATACATTGTAACACTTGTATCCCACATCAATTTTAGATTTTGATCAATCGATCCAAATAGACATCAATATCATTACCGGGTTTCTTTGGTCCAAATATAAGCAGAGACAACATGATGTATTTTTTCTTCATGCATAACCATGGTGGAAAGTTATAATTTACCAACATGATGGCCCATGAAATATGAGTACTACTATATACACCAAAAGGATTTATTACATTTATAGATAATGAAAGAGGGAAGTTTCTCTGATTATTTCCAAATTCGGGATACTCGTGATTAATTTTCTTCCACTAAGGAGAATCTTCTGGATGATGCAGGTTCCCATATTTAATTCTTGTATATGGATGCCATGTCAATTGTCTCATAGTTTCCTGACATCCATATTGTCTTCTAAACCATTTAATGATAGTAAAGTGCCATAAAACTTTCGAAGGATTTGATTCATTTTTCTTGTATCAATCTGCACTATTCTTAGGTAATTTTATGAGTGATTAATGGTCCTTTCAAAACAATATGAAATCATTTAGACAAGCATGCATTTTATTAGAGATCATGTCCATTGAACGTATCCCTCATTTAGTGTCATATGTTCGACCTGGTAGTTCATTTTTTTGGTATCATATCATTCAGGAGACCAATTAATTCTGTAAATATAGTCTCACTCCATTTGGTACCAGCTTTCAAATTATATTACTTCAACACATCTGTCAATGTTGTGTATTTAGTACAACTGGTATATAATGGTATCTTAGTATAGGTATTTAACTTCTCAAAAAACTTTGGATAATCACAAAGGTTATCTTCAATTTCTATTAACATTTCTTCCATGGGATATTCATTATCATTTACATTTCTATTCATATAAAATGATCCACAACCCGCAGTATCATCCCAATTAGTGTGCACATCCAGGTTTTTCTCATGTTTAGTCCAAAATTTATAGTTTTGATCTATTTTTTGATAAATAAAAGGTTCTTACAACTCTTCCGGACTAATTTTTCATGAATAAAAATAATGTAAACATGGGAAAAGTGTTTTAGAATGGTTGTATGCATAATATATTGAAAACTTGATGAACTCTTTAAATCCAACTTCATACTCTTTTTTCAAATGATTAGTGTGCATCCATTTTCGATTCATATCCATCCTATTGGATTCAAAAAATATTTATTTTTTACAATAAATAAATAAATAAAAATAATATATTCATTATCAAAGGTGAAATTTATAGATAATTCTAATAAATAAAACCCAAAATTTTATTTTATTTTTCAAATAAATTCATTATGCTTTGAAGAAAATGGGTAATTAAATTTAATAAAAGAATTAATCCACTTTGGTAGGTGTTATCCTATGAATTCATCCAAAGGTGAAAGTTATAGACAATCTTCATCCTTGTTAGCTTCATCTCTTGAACAACTATTATTGTATTTTTTTTATTTGAGACTCATCCTCCAAATATTGTGGACATTCACCTATGTTGCTTGAAATACTCTCAACATTAGTCATTTATGGGATGACTACTGCTCAAAGTAGTTCAAGCAATATAAAAGAGATGGGGGATGAGTCTCAAGAAACAAAATGAAATAATAACTATTCGGGATATGAATCCAATGATGATGACATTTTTACTCCATTATGTTATATAAAATGGGTAATTCCTCCCATTTCTAAGAATTACACCATTGGAACTAGTTATTAACTCATGGCCTATTTAAGGTGATATTGGGGGTGCATACATGTTCTTTTTTGTGATTAAAAGGGTCTTGGTGGGGAAATGTTATGATATATTAATCCTTGTGGACTCTATGAATTCTATATTTATAGGAGAAATCCCACTTTTAATGCTTTCAATCCTCTGACTAGACTAGTTTTTCCTCTATTAAATTGAGTTGTCAAGTCTTTCTTAAATCCCCTAAACAAATGAAAATATAATATAGGCAATTAAGGAGAAATAAGAAACCCAAATATGATAAAAAAGAATAATAAACTCTCATTTAATCAACTATAATAAATAAAAATTTATTGATAAAACATTTTAATAAATAAAGAGTTATTTCATATACATGGATGGTAATCAGAGATTCCTAGGGATGGAACCAATACATGTAAACCTAAAATGATGAATGCCTAAAAATATTTTATAATAATTATTCCAACATATATAGAATTTAATAACCTCCTTTATATTTTTTGGAACAAGTGATGTAACAACCTAAGGAATTATTACACTTAATATTAATAGTATATCAAATATCATTAATCTTCATAACTTCTATTAATAAATATTTTCACCTGAATAAATGATATTTTATTGAAAAAAGATACTTATTGACTCTGTAAATATTCTAGGGTTCTTGAATATGTTTATTTATAACCATACTCATTAAGAATAATATATAATAATAAAATGAAACATTAGTCATAAAAATAAATAAATCAATACAACCAAATAAAAAATATAAAAAATCGATCATGTTATAATGGATGAATATTAAATGTGGAGTAATTCAAAAATATTATACATGAAAATAGCAGTAAATAAAGCATATGTAATCTTGGAAAATTCAAAAACAACCCATGAGGTGACTCTGTACATACTTGGTTTGGAACCACCTATAATCATGATGATGGGTTCCTATGTTTATAATCTACTAGATACCCACAACTAGCCTACCTTGTTTGACTCTCATATGGACTTTGATATAAGTGGGGACCCATAAAATCTAATCGGGAATACATTGTAACTATCTTTCATCACTCACTAAGATAAATATTATCCCCATTATGATATTAATGGGAGGTATGGTCACCTTTTCAGAAAACATATCAATCAACAATCAACATAACCCAAACATGTCTATTTGAACATCCTTCTAACACCCATCAATACAATCTCTATATTAAAAAGAAAAAAATCTTACCTCATCAAAACAAATATAGAAAGCTTCTATAGATGGTAATAAATTTTTATAAAACCCATTTTATGGTACCAACAAGGCCATAAAACTTGATACTACTACTAATTTTCAACGAAAAACTCCTTTCTTTCAATATTATTCAAAATAAAAAAGTGATAATCAAAGTAATTTTAAAAAATTCTAAACATTCCAAATAGTCAAAATTTAAAAAAGTGCATATTGATAATCTCTCTTGGAATGCATTTTTGAAACCAAGAAAAAAATCATCATCTTCTTTATTTAATAAATCCTATCTATATTTCATATGACTGCATACTTACATATATAAATGAAATAATGTGTTCATATATATATATATATATATATATTTCAAAATGAATATATATATATATATGGATGTTCATATAGGATATCAAGAAAAAAACGAGATAAAATTCAAGGCACTTAACATAAAATAAAATATTGATGTAATACCACACAAGCTTTGAAATAGAAAAAACCCAAACAAATTGCACCTCCACTTCAAGAAATCATTACATGAAATCCATTTCGATTTATTAAATAAAAACCATGGGTGGAATTTTAACAAACACTTTGTGTGCGTTATTTCCATGGAAGGAAGTTCAAAACATTTCAACTTAATACGCTATAAGGATGAAATCAGTGTGTGAAATTCTTAATACGCTACAAGGAAGCAAGAAAAGCTCTTAAAAGGAAAATAAAAACCCAAAATCTTAGAAACCCCCAATTAAAAAATCATTATATAAGGGAAATCTTTGATGGATAATGAATAGAAAGAGATAATTAACAAAAAAAAATGAAAATAGATATCATTAAACAAACAATCAACGATTGAGGAGGATGAGAAAATAATATACCTTGGATTGAAGCATTGAACCGTCTGATAAAAAATAGAGATATCATCCAACTTGGAAATCATTCGAGCCTTGGATTCATTCAACCCTTGGATGGTTAGAGCCTTGGATTCAAGACTTATAATTTTTCAAGCCTTGATTCGAGCCTTCATTCGAGCTTGGATTCGACAAGGAGGAGCGCCGATATCAAGTGACTTCTGTGGAAATCTTCAGATATCGTGACTGGTTCACAACTAGTTCGGGTTATTTAAATTGATCCAGACACTTCTATCATCATTTTCAAAAATGCATTGATAAAGATCCCTTTTATCAGTGCTAAATTAATAAGTACAGATAAAATGTATCTTTATCAGTATTTTTTAGCACTGATAAAGATAAAGCCTTATCAGTGTTTTTTTATCACTGATAAAGATCTAACTTTATCAGCATTAAAAAAGTATTGATAATGATTTCTTTTATCATCACTTATTACATTAGCACTGATAAAGAATTTATAATTATAATTATAAATAAAAAATTGTAAATATTTTTATATAATTATACATATATATATATATAATATATAAATACAAATATAGTAAATATATTCATTATTTAAATACATCTGTTAGAATTTTATAATTATTTATTTATAATTATATAAATAATTTAAAAAAAATATTTATATATTTATATATTTATATCATTGTATATATTTATATAATTATATATATATTTATATATTTATTTATATATTTATTTATATAATTATATATATTTATATTTATTTATTTAATAAATATATATAAATATAAATATAGTAAAGATATTCATAATTTAAATAAATTTATTATAATTTTATAATTAGTTAAATATGTATTTATTTATTTATTTATTTATAATTATATGAATAATATATATTTATTTATAATTATAAATATATAAATGTATAAATATAGTAAATATGTATTTATAAATATATTTATTTATAAATATTTATTTACAAATATATTTTTAACATTATTAATGAATATTTAATCTTAAGAGCATGCATGTAAAAAATGAGTGAAATTGAATAATTAAAAATGAGTACACTTTAACAATATTGAAAAAATGAATATGTTTTATTAATTAAATATAAATTATTAAAAAAATATGGATATATATTGAATACATATTGAAAATATTAAAACATAGTAAATAAATATATACAAATAAATAATAAAAAATCATTAAATTCCCAAAAAATAAAAAATAAAAAATATTAAAAATGAATTAGTACCTAACAATACTAAAATTTAAAATAAATAAATTAAATTTACCAATTACAAAAATATTAGATGCATGTGAATCTATATAAGATTTCATTAATTACGTAAATATTTGTGTGTGTGTTGTATATAAAAATGCATTAGTTATATATGTATGTGAAATCAATATTACACACGTTTGATATATATGTTAAATTGAAAAATCAAACGACATTCAATTATATCCATTAGTCGATGCAATTAGTCAATATTTTTAATTCATATTAATTTTAAATTACAAACCATTATTCACTTATATATGACTTATTTAATGTAAAACATAAATTTTTTGTATTATATAAATCATATATTTATATACATATTCGTATATATCTATATTAAATATATACTACTTATTAATATTATCAATAATTGTTTAATTAATAAAATGTTTGATATTTTTCTTAATTTACTTATTTTTAATTTTTATTTCTTCAATTATTTCATTTTACATATATCTATATATTTAATATATAATATTTATTAGTATTTATAATTTATATATAGTATATTAAATTTATTCATTTTTATCAATAATTATTTAATTGATAAAAATTTTAATATTTTTTTAATAAACTCATTCTTATTTTTTATTTATTTAATTATTTTATTTTATTTAGGGCCTTTATCGGTGTTAAAAGCGATGATAAAGGATCCATTTATCAGTGCTAAAAATAATGCATTGATAAAGGGTACCCTTTATCAGCACTAAAAAAATGCCCTAATAAAGGGTATTTTTTATCAGCACTTTTTGCTAGCACTGATAAAGGTCGGTGCTATTAAAAGCCTATTTTTTATAGTGTTTTTCCTTTATAAGTTCTAGAGGTGTAACTTTCTAGTGTTTAGAAGTTACATCCAGCCCAAAAAGTGGTATCATAGCTTTGATTACAGATCTTTGGATGACTAATCCCTTACGAAGGTGTTTTAGATCTTGTTTTAGCATCAATGTTTCTCTCTTGTCCTTTTAGTACAATTCTTGTAAGATATTTCTTATCCCTATTATGTGTTTTTTAATTTAGTGGGATTTCATTATTTTTGAAAGTAATGGTATTTGATGAGGGTATGGTCTAGGTGGTGAAGCTTAATGGGAATGATTTTGGATTTTGCAAGATACAGATAGAGTATTGTCTGTTGTAGAAGGATTTAGATCTTTCATTGACAGGTACTAAGATAAAATCAATGAAGAAAAAATAATGGGAAAGGTTATATAATGATGATCTGAATGTCACTAGCCTATAATGTGAATTTTCTTATCCATTATGTGAAGATAGATTTTGAACTTATGAAGACTCTTACCAACATGTATGAGAAGTCGAAAACAATGAACAATGTATTCCTCTTTTTGAGGTTGTTCAGTATGAGAATTTTAGAAGGAAATCCAATGGATGATCACATCAATCGCTTCAACACCATATAGTTTCAATTGGAATCAGAGAAGGTGATCTTCAAAGATTTGGAGTGGAAATTGTTATTACTCTCATCACTCTCATAATCTTGGGATGTGATGGTTATCATGGTGAGAAACTCATGTGGTAAGATAAACTTAGTTATCTCAGATGTTAGGTATCTAATTCTAAATGAGTATATTCATCAAAATGAGATCCCAGTATCTACTAAAAATGCATATAGTGTAGAATCTAGGGGATATTCTACAACATGAAAAAGTAACAAGGAAAATGAAAACGAATTCAAAGTTGTAGTATCTCGGTGGAAGTTATCCATATGTGTTGGAATTGTGGGAAGAAAGGTTGTATAAAGAAATATTATAGTGAACAAATATTCAATTCTGAAAGATGCACTTCCAGAAGTGCATCTACAAATCCCATATCATAGGATATGATTGGACTTCTACTAAGTTCCTCTAGTTCACATGACTCTTGTATTAGAGACTCTATATATTCATTTCACTTTATATCCAAGATAGAAAGTATAAGGAATTATACTTTCAGAAAATATGATAAGGTGAAACTTGAAAATAGTGGCTCTCTTGAGATCTTGTTCAAGGGTGATGTTTCTAAACGGATAAAGAATATAATCTTACTATAATTAAAATTAGTGTATAACATACTAGGGTTAAGAAAAAATATGATATTAGTAGGATAGTTAGAAGATGCAGGTTTCTATATAACCTTTTCATATGGAGCATGGAAAATCACATACAGTTTCATGGTGGTGGCCAAAGGAGTGAAGGATAGAACATTATGCCTAATGGTAGTTTTAAAAGGTGCAATGTATGCTCGATCAATAACTTCTATAAAGTTGTGGAATGAATATATCAATCACTTGAGTGAGACAGGGATGAAAATCCTCACTATTAAAGGAGTTTTGAAGATTGGAATCTTAGAGTATGGAACATGTGAGGTGTGAATACTAGAAAAGCAAAAGAAGGTTAGATTATAAATTTAAGTTAAGATTTTAAAGGACTAGAAGTTAGATCTAGAGCATGTGTATGTGTAGAGGCCAACTCTCTTTTTTCTCACGAAGGCTCATTGTGCTATGTTTTCTTCATTGACAATATAACATAGAATATGGGGGTGTTCTTTATCAATCACATGTCTAAAGTATTCAAAACCTTTTTCAGATGGACATCCATGGTGGAAAAGTATATAGGAAGGAAACTAAAATTCTTTAGGCCTGATAATGGTGGGGAGTATGGGAGCAAGAAGTTTCTGAGGTTCTACTAGCATAAATGCATACGATTTGAGAAGACCAAACCAAGAAATCCAAGAAAAAAAGGATTCGAGAAGAGGATGAATTAGAAGTTAGTTGAGAAGACAAGGAGTATGAGGATTAAAACTGGTAATCTAAAGGTTTTTTAGGTTGAATTTGTGAATTATGTTACCTAATAAGTGAGCAGGAGTCCATAAACTGCATTGGGGTAGGAACGTCTGAAATCCTATTGGCCCAGATATAAAGTTGAAATCTATCACCTCAAAGTATTTGGATCACTCACCTATGTCCACATTGAATCTAAGGAAAGGTAAAATCTATATTCAAAGTCTCGAGGGTGTTACTTTGTGGGGTATGGTGATGAAGGCTTAGGATTTTGACTCTAGAATAACTACTCTCAAAAGTTTTTCAAAATACATAATATAATATTTAATGAATAGATCTTATGGAAATATAAAAACCAAGTGGAAGTTTCTAATGAGATCAAAGTATCATCACAAGATAAGGTTTTACTTAATGTAAATATGAAATTTATATATGTTCCAAATAATTTAAGGAGTATGTCAGTATCGAAAAGACCATACTACCTAGAAGAAGTTCCAAATGATATTCATGTTATGATGGTGTGTTCTAGCCCAGTTTTACCAGAATAATCAAGAACTATGGAATCTCTTGGAAGATCTCTAGAAGATGATATTCAGGAAGGACTGGTTTTGAAAGGATTTGAGCCACATGGATGGTTGTAAAGGTTTAGTAGGATTCAATTTCAAGTAAAGAGATATGGAAGTGATCTATATTAAATTATTCTGAAGGGTGATGAAGATCAAAATATCCTAGGAGAGGATAAAAATATAAAATGACTCAAGTCAATGAGAGTTAGCTAAGAGGGGTGAAATAGATTACTTATATGTGTCTAAAAAATGGGAGATAATAGAATGTTCTAATAAGAAGATATTTCTTCAAAATAAATAAGTTTATCTGTTGAAAGTAGAAATGGATGGTATATGAAGGTACAAGGAAAGTATTGTATTAAAGGGTTTTCAGTAAACATAAGGTATAGAATATTTTTGAGATCTTTTATTTGGTTGTTAAACAAATGATTATTCAGAAAATGATCAACATGGTTTCCATGGAAGGTTTACATCTGGAGTACTTATATGTGAAGACCAAATTTCTTCATGGATACTTAGATGAATAAATTTATATGGAGTAGTTGTAAGGTTTTTAGATAAACAGAACTTAAATCTTGTGTTCAAGATAAAGTTAAGACTTTACTGGTTGAAGTAAGCACTGAGGTTGTGTAATTAGAAGTTTAATTCCTTTATATAGTAATGGAATATTATCTAAAGTAATGTTGATTATTACTGTTACTAGGTGGTATTCAATTATGGGATCTTTATCATCTTACTTATTAATGTTTATGACATGATTTTTTTGGGTTCGGTAAAGGATATGTACAATGAGATAAAAGATGAATTATCCAGAAGTTTTGAGATAAAGGATCTTTTTCTAGAAAATCTTGTCTTAGGGATGTGGATTGTAAGATACTTATATTCTGAAACATTGTTCATAAATCAGTATGACTACATCTAGAAGGTCCTGGAACACTTTGGGATGAGAGAGTCAAAGTTGATAACCACAACCTTGTTCATGTATTTTAAATTATTCAGGGAGACCACACCATAAATAGAATCTAAGATTAAGTACATGGAAAAGGTTCTTTTTTCATCAGTAGTTGGAATATTAATGTATTTCATGGTTGTTACATGGTTAGGAACTTCTTAAGTAGTGGGGATAGTTATAAGATTCATGGTAAATCTCATAAAAGAGTACTGGGAAGATGTAATGTAGATCTTATGGTATTTTAAGGGTTTCAATATTTTGTCTCTTTTCTTTGGAACAGATGAACCATTGCAAGGATTTTTTTTGATTCACACTTCGTTAGAGATATAGATACTCAAAAGTGTATCAAGAACTATTAATTCACTTATAGAGGAACAAATATGAGTTGGATGTTAAAACTTCAACTATTAGTTTCACTTTCAACAATGAAAATAGAGTATGTTTCTTTAATAGAAGTTGTGAGGGATTTGATCTAGCTGAGGGAGCTCAACTAACCATTATGTAATGGGGGAAAAAGTTTTGGGTCTATGGAAGTTGGATGGAGTTTGGAATCCAACACATATTGTGACTAAGGACATAGTTCAGAATATACAGAGGCGATATTGAGCCTTAATCGGGCTGGGATGATGGGAATGATGGTGGGGTAACCATTATGCTCTAAGGAAAGATTAAAGAGTAGAGTTGGATTAGAGATTTTGATGGGGATTTGGTGTTGAAGTCTAAAAATGATTCTCAAGTGTCATATTTTTAGGTTCATCCACGTGATATATAATGCCCCAACCCCAAAATCCCAGATTCAGTGCATTATTTTAATATATTGGCGTGATTACAAGGAATCATATCCCGAAGGACCAATCAGTTTAGAAGTCTTGGAAAATAGATTACATACATGAACCTTACATTATAATCCAAAACATAAATTACAACATGGATAATCCTTTGATAAAACTATTATTCTCCTAGATTAACCCTGCATATAAATCATAATACACATCTTGGCATCCTCGGAAAATAAAACATAAGAAAGGGGTGAGCTCATATGCTCAGTAAGGGTAAACAATATAGCGGAAGCTATCATAAATAAGCATAAAATTTTAAGGAAAGGTATAAAAATGAAACACAAGTCTTTAAAACATAATATTCAGCACAATATAGTGAGAATAAATCAAATAATTCCATTTAAACATTCACATGGATATTATACTGGTCGAATTATCACATTTAATATCAATAACTAATCTCATAATGAGGTAATTCATAATACCGGACATCATAACCACACTATCAAGGCCTCATGCTAAGACCACACATAACCATACCATCAAGACCTCATGCCAAGACACTAGTTTGTCTCATGAGACCTACCGATTCATCGAGGGGCTATAGCGGGCCCCACCCATCACTTACTAATTCTAATTAATTCTTATTATGAAAAGTGTGAATCGTGACATAAACATTCGTATTAAAACTAGCATAAAAAATGTTGATACTTCAATCATAAACCATGAATGGTATAAAAATAGCACATCTATAGTCAAACATATCATAAAAATTTCAATATAATATGGAAGATTGTATCATAATAAATCAACCTCAATTAAGCATAAAATCTAATAAAATATGTTGACATAGATGAAAATAATCTAATAAAATCATTAAAACTCTTTGAGAGAGATATTCCTTTTTTTAATTTGAAACCATTTAAAAGTCTTGAAATTATAAAACAAAATGTTTCTTTTGAAAATAACCTTGTAATCTTATGAGGGAAGCTTCAAAATGGTAAGGTTTCATAATGGTGTAAAATAGATTCTTGCGCCATATAAGTTAAAAAAGCATCCTTTTCTTAATTTTTCAAAACTGTTATAAAGTACCTCATTTGGAAAATGATGGAAAGATTCCTTTAAAAAAATTAATAAAAAGTAAAAAATGGGTAAAGATGAATTTAAATAATTGTCCATAATATTTTTAAATACATTTTAGGAAACCTGGACATGGATGATAAAGATGTCCCATTAGATACTTACTTATAAACAATCTCGAATAATAATGAGATTGTGAAATAAACCCTTACCTTATACTTTCATTTAGTAAAGGGTGCGTTAACCTCCTGTATATTGGTTAATGCATGTTATTAAATTATAACAGGACCGTATCCATATTTATGATATCATATATGATCATATTATATCATTTTGTTAATAATATTTCAGTATTACCATTTTTTGAGTGTTAACTGTTTCTTTTTCCTATGTATGTTTTGTCATATAAGTCATGTTTATTATGCATAGAATATATTTTATTCATATCCATAATGATATTATGTTCATAAATATTATATTTACTCATCGTATGAATTTTATAATCATTCTTGATTGGTTAATGTGTAGAATAAATCTCATCGCGTCGTGGAGATGGTAGGTCATTCGTACGAATGAGCGATGGTATCATTTCCTTAATGGTTAAATAGTATGGAATAGGGTGGTATATTAATTATAAATAATTATTATAATGTAATATTCATTATTTATATCCATTAAATCATCATTATACCCATCCAAATAAATTAGTGTTGAATAACAAATTACACCATGGCGTGGAGACGGTAAGTCGTATGTATGCACGTATGGTGATATTGTTATTCATAGGATGGATAAAAGGAGGAATATGGTTATATCATAATCAAAATAAAATCTCAGAATTTAGATTATATGGGAGTTATTAATTTATCATGGAAACAACATAGGAAAAGGAAGTAGAAGAAAAAAATAAATTGAATTGAATTGGTAAAACAATTACCTCTTCTTTGAGCATCTTCTTTTGATTTTCACAAAAGGACTTCTATGGTTGGCTTTCTGCCCAAAGTATGACCTCTAGGATGAAGTGAGGAAAGTTTGGAGGAGAAAAGGTCAGGGGTTGGCCGAACTAAAGTGATTAAGGTGGTGTGAGGAAGTGAGGGAGGAGGTTCCCTTTTATAATGGAGGGGAGTGGCACTTTGGAAACTCTTAAAATATTAAAATATAATGAGACTATTCTAGATCCAAATACTTACAAATGGACTATTAATGAAAATTAGGATACATGTTAGACCATATACTATCCTATTGTGATTATTTAACATTTTTTATTTTTAAATAATTTAATATTAAATTAATTCAATAAGATATCATTATTACCAAATAAAATACTATTCATTTAATTTAATTTTTTTTTTAAGAGAAGGGGAATTCCCATGTGTGGCCTTTTAGAACCCTCCATACATGGTCACCCCCCTCCCCCACGAAGGGGACACTTCCCAGAGGTAGAGCCCCAGCTGGGGAAGGAGCCGTTGCCAGCCGAGATGGCAGAGCGTCCCAGAGGGCAACGGTCCGGTCGGCGATGGTTCATCAAAGAAATCCGTTAGTGTAGTGGAACGAGCCTCATTTTTTCCACCTAGTTGATACCGGGCAACTTGGCAAGGTGGGTGGATCTCAGGGGAGAGGCTCTCCCCGAAAGGGGACTCCCAAGATTCGAACCCTGAACCTCTCAAAGAACGATGTGTTTAGGCCACTCACCTTCACCACTACGCCACCACCAAAGTGGCTACTATTCATTTAATTTGACTTAAAATACATTAAAACAAAGTGTGGATTCAAATATAATGCATTAAAACATCAATAATATATTTTATAGATCTATTAAATCCATTAGAAATGTTAAATAATCCAAAATATATCAAAATTAATATTATTAAAATGATTTATTCTATTTTTATGTTAATTAAGTAAATATTCTTTTAGAATTTAAGATACTTTTAAGGTAATTATATAACTTCTAAAAATTCAAAATAAATTTGTGTAATGAAAATAATTTCATTTATATTAAAATAGATATTTAGATTCAATCATATACTGATTTTGGACCTATGTGGACACATAAATGATATTAAAATGCAAGATAGTGATATTTTGTAACTATCTTTCATTTAAAAAAATATATAATTTATTTTCAAGGAAAAGTGTCTATTAAACAACTCAAAATTGATCTTCATTTGATAAGGATCGAATTTCCATCATCCAATAATTTTTTACATGTTTTTGTTTTAGTTAAAACCTTATAATTTTGATTTACCCTTAATTAATCTATTTAATTTTAATTGTGGTAATAACATTTCAAATATTAAAAGGTTATAAATTTTTACTTATATGGTGTAAATTTTCCACAAATGGACATGTTATGAAATTTTAGACCATATAATAATAATTTTTTATTTTTTTAACGATTTTAGGATTTTTAAATAATTTAATAAATTATTATTTTATAAAATATCCTAGTGCCAATTTTAACACTATTCATAACTTTGACTTTAATTAAAATCCAAAAAAAATTCAAAAAAATTATTTAATATACTCCTAACATGTCATAGTCACCTAGAAAATTCATGGAGCACCTTAATTAATTCAAATTATACTTCTTTTAATATTTTTAAACCCATTTATTTGATATTTCTATTAATAAGATAATTTTTGCATCACTATTGTGTCATCATTAAGGGTAATTATTTAATCTCTAAAAAATATAAATAAATTATTATGATGTATTTAATTCTTTTATCTTTCTATATTCTATTTATAATCGATGTTATCTTCTAGTTATTTCTATATTTAAATTTATATACTTATATAAAATGAGAGTGTGATATTTTTTCACATTCATTGATTTTAATAATATTCATGTCATATTAATGGGAAAGTGTCCATTAAATGATTCAATTTAGAACATTAGGTGATAAGGGTTGAATTTAGTCATCCAATAGGATTTTTACAGGTGTTGGGGTAATTTTATAATATTATTTTTACCTTTAATTACCTGATTTATCCTTAATCGTGGTAAATAAAAAATTACTAAAGTTAGTATTCATAATGTCAAAAAAATAAAAGAAACATATTTACAAAATTTGGACCCAATGATTAAAAATATTCAATACATTTTTTAAAATTCAACACAGAAGTTGCAGAAATTAAATTACAATTAATCTCATTAATGGAACGAGAAAACGGGTTTTATAAATAGTAAAAACCATCAAAAGATTGACTTGTGTTTATATATAATTTTAATGTGAAAATAATTAAAATAACCTAAATTATATTAAATAATAAAAACATAATCTAATTATACTTTAAAACCAATCAAATTTATAATTTAACACTATAAATTATTTTGATGAAAAAAGTTGCTTTCAATTAAAATTTAGTATTTTTCATTATTCATCAAAACATGAAACTTATCAGAAAAATACCAAAAATTGAATAAAAGTAAATTTTGATATTACACTTTCAAATAAGAAGTTTTTTAAAAAAATTGAATATAAAAAAGTGTCAAAACTAAATTTAAAATGGGTGTGTCATCAAAAGGTGGCAAAACTGTATTTTTTGAAAAATACTTCTTTTATCCAAAAAAATTAATTTATTCTTATATCATGTATAGAAAACACATAAGATGAATGTTAAAATTATAAGGAATATATAAAATTCAAAATGTGGTTAATACTATTCATAATCGCTAATTTAATAGCTATGTTATATATTATATAAAATAATAATATTTTATTAATATATTTTTGTTCGGTAAAACTGGGTCTTACGTGTAATTCAATCCAACTCATTATTGTGTTTAGCTTAATCTTAACATGGTTTTGCATAAAAAGAAAGAAAGAAATAAAATAAAATTTATTCAGAAATAAAAATATTGTAAATTCTTAGGGTGTTACATTCTCCCCTCTAATAAATTGCGTCCTCACAATTTGAAATTGCACTTAGAAAATAAAAGGTTGATACTAAAAAAATACCTTTGTGTAAAACCCACATCAAAAATAGGGTTAATAAAATATACTCTTAATAAGAGGGAAAGGTAAATGTGAAGGTCACCACCAAATTAGGATTTCAAATAGAAGAATATTAGTGGCTAGTAGAGATACGTACTTCGAGGAAAAACGAAAATATTTATAGGGAGTGATTGAGGTCAACAATCACAAATAAGTGAACAATCAATGGAAAATTGAGGGCCTCAAATCCATAAATCTATGATGATTTAAAATACTATCGGTTCAATAAAAATTAAGGTATTATGATAACACTTTTTTTTAGATACTCTTTCCTAGAGTTGAGGAATTATTTTATTATCAAAAGGAGAACTCAAGAAAACTTACTTGATTCCATCAATGTTATCCTTTAGTTGTGCTTCAATCTATTTTCACTTCATTTCATTCACATGGAGATGGATATTCAAAATGATTCTTTATGCATGGATCACTTTTAACAAATCATACAGTCCATGAGTATTTCATTGAACCTTTAAATGTTTACTAAAACCAAAAAGGTTATCACATAATATCCAATAAATCATACTTAAACCTCAAATAATAATATTCAATGTTAAACTTAACCCATTCTAGCCATAAGACTCAACCAAAATACTTCCCTCAAAATTCAGTGTCCAAAAAGGTCTCTACATTTCCAAAATATATTATATTCTCTAAACAACGTAATGTAGCTCTTATTTTTATATACCTTTATCACCTTAAAAACTATAATGAAATCATTCATACTTACAAATCCTTGATAAAGAAGTACTACAGTACAATCCTTACATATCTCATGATTCCTATAACCAGAGCACTAATGATGAAATAATTCTTGAATCCAAATACAAAATAACCTTAATCATTCCACTTCACTCTTAAACTCTTAACTTTGATTCAATATCATATTCCTTAATACCTCCTTCATTTAATTTCCCTTTTGTAATCTCTTCATCATTAGCAGTATAAGCATTGCATGTATAACCTTGCCGATTCTAACCATTAACCAAAACTCAAAGCATAGAGTGAGAAACACAAATCATAGTGATATTCTCATTAAGAATCATTTATAGGATATCTAAATGGGTCCATCTTCTTATCAATCCATAATTCCATAGGATTAAACTAGGTTATCCATTACCAAATATAAATTATGATATCCTAAACTTAGACTTATCCTCAAAGTCATTCATAGGGTTATGTTTTCTAATCTATGTTTTCTAAATCTAATTTCCAAGTTTGTTGCTAAACTTAATATGATTCCAACTATAATTCTCCAACCCCAGAATCCCGAAATTAGTTCATTATTTTAATACATTGGCATGACTACAAGGAATCATATCTTGAAGGACTGATCATTATAGTAGTCTTAGAAAATAGATTACATACATGAACCTTACATTACAATCCGAAACATAAATTACAACATGGATAATCATTTGAGAATTCCATTATTCTCCTAGATTAATCCTATATATAAGTCATAATATATATCTTGGCATCCTGGGAAAATAAAACATAAGAAAGGGTTGAGATCAGATTCTTAGTAAGGGTAAACAATATAGCATATGCTATTATAAATAATCATAAACTTTTAAGGAAATGTATAAAACTGGAAAAACAAAAATCTTTTAAAAATAATATTCAGCATAATATAGAAAGAATAAATCAAATAATTCCACTTAAACATTCACATGGATATTCTACTAGTCGAATTATAACATGTAATATCAATAACTAATCTCATAATGAGGGAATTCATAACGTCAAACAACATAACCACATCATCAAGGCCTCGTGCCAAGACCATACATAACCATACCATCAAGGCCTCATGAAAATGCACTAGTTTGTCTCATTAGACCTACCAATGCATCAAGTTGATATAGAGGGCCCCACCCATCACTTACTAAGTTCAATGCATTCCTCTTTTGAAAAGGGTGAATCATAACATAAACATTTGTATTAAAACTAGCATATGAAATGTTGATACTTCAACCATAAACCATGAATGGTATAAAAATATCACATCCGTAGTCAAACATATCATAAAACTTTCAATATAATATGGAAGATTATATCATAATAAATCAACCTCAATTATGTATAAAATCTAACAAAGGATTTTGACATAGATAAAAATAATCTAATAAAATCATTAAAACTCTTTGAGAGAGATGCCCATTTTTTACTTTGAAATCATTTAAAAGCCGCGCAATTATAAAAGAAAAAATTTTCTTTTGAAAATAACCTTGTAATCTTGTAAGGGAATCTTCCAAATGTTAAGGCATCATAACAGTGGAAAATAGCTGCCCACGCTGTATAAGTTAATAAAACATTCTTTCCTTAATTTGTCAAAAGTGTTATAAAGTACCTCATTTGGAAAATGACAGAAATATTCCTTTCAAAACATTTAATAAAAAGTCAAACATGGGTAAAAATGACATTAAAAAAATTTTGATAATATTTTGAAATAATTTTTAAGAAACGTGGATATGGATGATAAAGACGTCCCAGTAGATCCTTACGTATAAACAATCTTGAATAATAATGAGAATATAAAATAAACTCTTACCTTGTACTTTCCTTTAATTAAGGGTGTGTTAACCTCTTGTATAATGGTTAAATAATTTTATTAAATTATAACAGGACCATATCCATATTTATTATATCATATATGATCCTCTTATATCATTTTTTTAATAATATTTTAGTATTACCATTGTTTTAGGTGTTAACTATTTCTTTTTCCTATGCATGTTTTGTCGTATAAGTCATGTTTCTTATGCGTAGAATATATTTTATTCATATCCAGAATGATATTATGTTCATAAATATTATATTTACTCATCATATTAATTTTATAATCATTCTTGAATGGTTAACATGGAGAATGAATCTCATCGTGTCATGAAGATGGTAGGTCATGCGTACGCATGAGCGACGGTGTCATTTCCTTAATGGTTAAATAGTATGGAACAGGATGGTATATTAATTATACATAATTATTATCATTTAATATTAATTATTTATATCCATTTTAATCATAATTATACTCATCCAAATAAAGTAGTGTTGAATAAAAAATTACACCATGGCGTGGAGACGGTAAGTCGTACATACGCACGTATGGTGATATTGTTATTCATAGGATGGGTAAAAGGAGGAATATGGTTATCTCAAAACCATAATAACATTGCAGAATGTAGATTATATGGGATTTATTACTTTATCATGGCAACAACATAGGAAAAGGAATTAGAAGAAGAAAATAAATTGAATTGAATTGGTAAAACAATTACCTCTTCTTCGAGCATCTCCTTTTGATTTGCACAAAATAACTTCTATGGTTGGATTTATGCCCAAATTATGGACTCTAAGATGAAGTGAGGGAAGTTTGGAGGAGAAAAGTTCAGGGTTTTTCTGAAATAAAGTGATCAAGGTGGTGTGAGGAAGTGAGGGAGAGGTTCCCTTTTATAAGGGAGGAGAGTGGCACTTTGGAAACTCTCAAAATATTAAAATATAATAAGACTATTATAGATCCAAATACTTACAAATGGACTATAAATGAAAATTAGGATAAATTTTTAACCATATACTATCCTATTGTGATTATTTAAAAAACTAAATAATTTAATAATAAATTAATTCAATAAGATATCATTATTACCAAATAAAATGTTATTCATTTAATTTGACTTAAAATACATTAAAACAAAGTGGTAATTTAAATATAATGTGTTAAAACATCTATAATATATCTTATAGATCTAGTAAATTCATTAGACGTGTTAAATAATCCAAAATATATCAAAATTAATATTATTAAAATCATTTATTATATTTTTTTGTTAATTGAGTAAATATTGTTTTAGAATTGAAGATACTTTTATAGTGATTATATAACTTCTAAAAATTCAAAATAAATTTATTTAATAAAAATAATTTCATTTATATCAAAATATATATTTATATTCATTCATATCTTGATTTTGGCCCTATTTGGATACATAAAAGATATTAAAATACGAGATAGTGATATTTTGTAACTATCTTTGATTTAAATAATATATAATTTATCTTCAAGGAAAGTGTCCATTAAACAACTCAAAATTGATCTTCGTGTGATAAGGATAGAATCTCCTTCATCCAATATTTTTTTTACATGTTTTGGTTTAATTTTAAACCTTATAATTTTGATTTAACCTTAATTATTCTATTTAATTTTAATTGTGGTAATAAAATTTCAAATTTTAAAAGGTTATAAATTTTTACTTATATGGTGTCAATTTTACATAAATGGACATGTTATGACATTTTAGACCATATAATAATTACTTTTTTATTTTTTTAATGATTTTGGGATTTTTAAATAATTTAATAAATTATTATTTTATAAAATATCTATAGTGTCAATTTTGACACTATTCATAACTTTGACTTTAATTAAAATCCAAAAAAAAAGATAAATCCAAAAACAATTATTTAATATACTCTTAAAATGTCATAGTCACCTATAAAATTCATGGAGTACCTTAATTAATTCAAATTATACTACTTTTAATATTTTTAAAACCATTTATTTGATATTTCAATTAATAAAATAATTTGTGTATCACTATTGTGTCATCATTAAGGGTAATTATTTAATCTTTAAAAATTATAAATAAATTATTATTATGTATTTAATTATTTTATCTCTTTATTCTATTTATAATCAATGTTATCTTCTGGTTATTTCTATATTTAAATTAATATACTTATATAAAATGAGAGTGTGACATTTTGTCACATTCATTGATTTTAATAATATTCATGTCATATTCATGGGAAAGTGTTCATTAAATGGTTAAATTTAGAATATTAGGTGATAAGGGTATAATTTATTCATCCAATAGAATTTTCATAGGTGTTTGTGTAATTTTATAATATTATTTTTAGCTTTCATTACCCAATTTACCCTTAACTGTGGTAAATGAAAAAGTACTAAAGTTATTATTCATAATGTCAAAAAAATAAAATAAACCTATTTAAAAAAATTGTACCCAATGATTAAAAATATAGAATCCATTTCTCAAAATTCAAAACACATAATTTTCAGTAATTAAATTAAAATTTATCCCATTAATGGAATAAGAAAACGGGTTTTTTTAAAAGTAAAAACCATCAAATGATTGACTTGTGTTTATATTCAATTTTAATGTGAAAATAATTAAAATGATATAAATTATATTAAATGATAAAAATATAATCTAATTATACTTTAAAACCAATCAAATTTATAATTTAACACTACAAGTTATTTTTATGAAAAAATCTGTTTTCAATTAAAATTAAGTATTTTTCATTATTCATCAAAACATGAAACTTATCAGAAAAATACCAAAAATTGAATAAAATTAAATTTTGATATTACACTTTCAAATAAGAATTTTTTTAAAAAAAATAATATAAAAAAGTTTCAAAACTAAATTTAAAATGGGTGTGTCATCAAAAGGTAGTAAAACTGTATTTCTTGAAAAATGCTTCTTTTATCTGAAAAATTGAATTTATTCTTATATCATGTATAGAAAACACATAAGATGAATTTTAAAATTATATGGAATATATAAAATTCAAAATGTGGTTAATACTATTCATAATAGCTAATTTAACGACTATGTTATATATTATATTAAATAATACTATTTTATTAATATATTGTTGTTCAGTAAAATTGGGTCTTATGTGTAATTCAAGCAAACTGATTATTGTGTGTAGCATAATCTTAACATAATTTTGTGTAAAAATAAATCAATCAATAAAATTAAATTTTTTTCAAAATGAAAATATTGTAAATTCTTGGGGTGTTAGATTCTCCCCTCCTTCAATAAATTACATCCTCGCAATTTAAAATTGCACTTAGAAAATAAAAGGTTGATACTAAAAATAAATTTGTGGAAAACCCACATCATAAATAGGGTTAATAAAATATACTCTTAATTAGAGGTAAAGGTAAATGTGAAGGTCACCACCAAATTAGGCTTTCAAATAGAAGAATATTAGTGTCTAGTAGAGATATGTACTTGGAGCGAAAATGAAAATATTTATAGGGAGTGATTGAGGTCATCAATCACAAATAAGTTAAAAATCAATGGAAAACTGAGGGCCTCAAAGCCATAAATCGATGATGATTTAAAATACCATTGATTCAATAAAAATTAAGGTATTATGATAACACATTTTTTTAGATACTCTTTCCTAGAATTGAGGGATTATTTTATTATCCAAACGAGAACTCAAGAAAACTTACTTGATTCCACCAATGTTATCCTTTAGTTGTGCTTCAATATATTTTCACTTCATTTCGTTCACCTGGAGATGGATATTCAAGATGATTCTTTATTCATGGAGAACTTTTAACGAATCATATGGTCCATGAGTATTTCATTCAACATTTAAATGTTTACTAAAACCAAAATGGTTAGCACACAATATCCAATAAATCATACTTAAACATCAAATGATAATATCCAATGTTTAACTTAACCCATTCTGTCCTTAAGACTCAACCAAAATACTTCCCTCCAAATTTAGTGTCCAAAAAGTTCCCTACGTTTCCAAAATACATTATATTCTCTAAACAACATAATGTAGCTCTTATTTTCATATAACTTTATCAGCTTAAAAACTATAATGAAATCATTCATACTTTCAAATCCTTGATGAAGAAGTACTATAGTACAATCATTACATATCTCATGATTCCTATAACCAGAGCACCAATGATGAAATAATTCTTGAATCTAAATACAAAATAACCTTAATCATTCCACTTCACTCTTAAACTCTTCACTATGCTTCAACATCATATTCCTTAATACCTTCTTCATTTCATTTACCTTTTGTAATATCTTTATCATCACCAGTATAACCATTGCATGTACAACCATGTTGATTATAACCATTAACCAAAACTCAAATAATAGAGTGAGAAACACAAATCATAATGATATTCTCATGAATAATCATTTATAGGATCTCTAAATGAGGCCATCTTCTTATCAATCCATAAGTCCATAGGATTAACCTAGGTTATCCATTACCAAATCTAAATGATGATATCCTAAACTTAGACTTATCCTCAAAGTCATTCATAGGGTTATGTTTTCAAATCTATGTTTTCTAAATATAATTTCCAAGGTTGTTGTTAAACTTCCTATGATGTCAACTATAATGCACCATCCCCAGAATCCAGAAGTTGGTTTATTATTTTAATATATTGCCATGACTACAAGGAATCATATCCTGAAGGATCGATCAGTTTAGTAGTCTTGGAAAATAGATTACTTACATGAACCTTACATTACAATCCAAAACATAAATTACAACATGGATAATCTTTTGAGAATGCCATTATTCTCCTAGATTAACCCTACATATAAATCATAATACACATCTTGGAATCTTGGGAAAATAAAACATAAGAAAGGGGTGAGCTCAGATGCTTAGTAAGGATAAAAAATATAGTGGAATCTATCATAAATAAGTATAAACTTTTAAGGAAAGGTATAAAACTGAAACACAAGTATTTTGAGCATAATCGTCAGTATAATATGGAAAGAATAAATCAAATAATTCCATTTAAAAATTCATATGGATATTCTACTAGTCGAATTATCACATGTAATGTTAATAACTAATCTCATAATGAGGGAATTCATAATGTCGGACATCATAACCACATCGTCAAGGCCTTATTCCAAGACCATACATAACCATACCATCAAGGCCTCATGCCAAGACACTAGTTTGTCTCATTAGACCTACCAATACATCAAGGGGATATAGTAGGCCCCACCCATCACTTACTAAGTTCAATGCATTCCTCTTATGAAAAGGGTGAATCATAACATAAACATTCATATTAAAAATAGCATACGAAATGTTGGTACTTCATCCATAAACCATGAATGGTATAAAAATATCACATCCATAGTCAAACATGTCATAAAACATTCAATATAATATGGAAGATTATATCATAATAAATAAACCTCGATTAAGTATAAAATCTAACAAAGGATGTTAACATATATAAAAATAATCTAATAAAATCATTAAAACTCTTTGAGAGAGAGATCCCTTTTTTACTTTGAAATCATTTAAAAGTCATGCAATTATAAAAGAAAAAAAATTCTTTTGAAAATAAAATTGTAATTTTGTAAGGGAATATTCTAAATGATAAGGCATCATAACGGTGGAAAATAATCGTTCACGCCGTATAAGTTAAAAAAACATTATTTCCTTAATTTTTCAAAAATGTTATAAAGTACATCATTTAGAAAACGATAGAAATATTCCTTTCAAAACATTTAATAAAAAGTCAAACATGGGTAAAAATGAATTTAAACAATTGTCGATAATATTTTGAAATAATTTTTAAGAAACATGGATATGGATGATAAAGACATCCCAGTAGATACTTACATATAAACAATCTTGAATAATAATGAGAATATGAAATAAACTCTTACCTTGTACTTTCCTATAGTTAAGGGTGTGTTAACCTCATTTATAATGGTTAAATCATGTTATTAAATTATATCGGGACCATATCCATATTTATGATATCATATATGATACTATTATATCATTTTTCTAATAATAATTTAGTATTACCATTGTTTTAGGTGTTAACTGTTTCTTTTTCTTATGCATGTTTTGTCGTATAAGTCATGTTTCTTTAATGCATTATATTAAATTTGTAAATATTTAATTTGACTTAAAATACATTAAAAAAAGTGGGAATTTTAATATAATGCATTAAAACATATATAATATATCTTATAGATCTATGAAATTTGTTAAACACATTAACTAATCCAAAATATAACAAAATTAATATTATTAAAATCATTTATTCTATTTTTATGTTAATTAATTAAATATTGTTTTAGAATTTAAGAGACTTTTAAGGTAATTATATAACTTCTAAAAATTAAAAATAAATTTATTTAATGAATCTAATTCCATTTATATCAAAATAGATATTTATATTCATTTATAGCTTGATTTTGGCCCTATGTGGATACATGAAAGATATTGAAAAACAAGATAGTGATATTTTGTAACTATCTTTGATTTAAATAATATATAATTTATTTTCAAGGAAAAGTGTCCATTAATCAACTCAAAATAAATATTAATGTGATAAGAATTGAATCCTCTTCATCCAATAATTTTTGGACATGTTTGGGTTTTATTTTAAACCATATAATTTGATTTACCCTTAATTAATCTATTTAATTTTAATTATGGTAATAACATTTCAAATATTAAAAGGATATAAATTTTTAATTATATGGTATTAAATGTCCATAAATGGACATGTTATGAAATTTTAGACCATATAATAATCATTTTGTATTTTTTAATGATTTTTAGTATTTTTAAATAATTTAATAAAGTAATATTTTTATAAAATATCATGAGTGTCAATTTTAACACTATTCATAACTTTGACTTTAATTAAAATCCAAAACGAAATATAAGTTTGAAAAAATTTATTTAATATACTCCTAACATGTCATAGACACCTATAAAATTCATGAATCGGCTTAATTAATTCAAATTATATTTATTTTAATATTTTTAAAACCATTTACTTGATGTTTTTATTAATAAAATAATTTCTGCATCACTATTGTGTCATCATTGAGGGTAATTATTTAATATATAAAAATTATAAATAAATTATTATGATGTAGGTAATTATTTTATATTTACATATACTATTTATAATTAATGTTATCTCCTGGTTATCACCATATTTAAATTAATATACTTATATAAAATGAGAGTGTGACATTTTGTCACATTCGTTGGTTTTAATAATATTGATATCATATTCATGGACAAGTGTCCATTAAATGATTTCATTTAGAACATTAGATGATAAAGGTAGAATTTAGTCATCCAATAGGATTTTTATAGGTGTTAGGATAGTTTTATAATATTATTTTTACCATTAACTACCTAAGTTACCCTTAATTTCGGTAAATAAAAAATTACTAAAGTTACTATTCATAATGTCAAAAAATAAAAGAAACATATTTACATAATTTAGACCCACTGATTCCAAATATGGAATCCATTTTTCAAAATTCAAAAATATATAATTTCCAGTAATTAAGTTAAAATTAATCTCATTGATGGAATGAGAAAACAAGTTTTTTAAATAGTAAAAACCATCAAAATATTTACTTGTGTTTATATCCAATTTTAATGTGAAAAAAATTTCAATGAGCTAAATTATATTAAATGATAAAAATATAATCTAATTATACTTTAAAACCAATAAAATTTATAATTTAACACTATGAATTATTTCGATGAAAAAAGTTTTTTTCGATTAAAATTTAGTATTTTTCACTATTCATCAAAACATGAAACATATCAGAAAAATACCAAAAAATAAATCAAAGTAAATTTTTATATTACACTTTTAAATAAGAAGTTTATTTTGTAAAATTGAATATAAAAAATTTTCAAAAACTAAATTTAAATTGTGTGCATCATCAAAAGGCGGTAAAACGGTATTTTTTGAAAAATACTTCTTTTATCTAAAAAATTGAATTTGTTCTTATATCATGTCTAAAAAATACATAAGATGAATGTTAAAATTATATTGAATATATAAAATTAAAAATATGGTTAATACTATTCATAATATCTAATTTAACAACTAGGTTATATATTATATTAAATAATAATATTTTATTAATATATTGTTGTTCGATAAAACTAGGATTTGCATGTAACACAAGCCAAACCATTGTTGTGTGTAGCATGATATTAACATGGTGTTGTGTAAAAAGAAAGCAAGAAGAAAAATTAAATTTATTTAGAAATGAAAATATTGTAAATTCTCAGGGTGCTACATGAAACCCATTTTCTAGATAAGTTATTAAAACTAAAAGAAGGATATAATCTAGAAGTTTAATTTTGGATGCTTGGATGGAGATGGTGGATAGGTAGCTATAATTTATGAAACACTAGAAACTATAAACCTAAATGATGTCATTCTGATATAGAAAATTAGAAGTTATACCTTTCCAATCTTGATGGTTAAAGGGTGTAGATGCAAAGGATGTATGTAAAGTTTTCTCTATTGATATATAAGGATTTCCTAAGGTTACATAAGGGTATTTTCATTGAGGTTTTATGAAAAAGGTAATATACAAGGGTATTTAGAATGATATGTAAGGGTAAACTTATAGAGTCTTATGAAATGTTCATTGTTCACCAGAAGGGAAAGTTAAGATGAGGGAGGTCTTTAACTGAGTGATGGTATGCCATCAAAGATAGAATATGAGTAGGCGCACTCTTTTCAAAGATCATAAGATAACATTACAGGTTTCTCCAACTAAACTCTTATTTAAGTAGTGGGATGGTAACACTTGTTCTATATAACCTTTTTATTGTAATCAGTTTTCATTTCTTGAATAAATATATTGTAATATTTCCTTATGGATTAGGACTAATGTATGAAACACATAAATACTTGTGTTGTTCTTTTACTTTTATTTCTTTCAATTGTTTTCTTATAGAATTTTTTGTCTAGGTTTTGTTTTGAAGTGTATGTTTCAATGTGGTGACTTAGGTGTAGAGTATCTTCTAAGTTCTAGTTTATACAGCACGGGTTCATTTTGGTTCTTTAGTTTCCCCTTATATGTTTCAGAGGAATAACTTCCAAATGTTTAGAAGTTTTATTGGATCCAACAATCACATCATCATTATGAGATCCTTTATACACTAATCGATGATGGGAAACATTGATCGAGAGTTTTTGTTTTAGGTTAACCATTTATTCACCCCCCCCCCCTCCCCACTCTTAGTGGTGGTTTACTCTCTCTTGGGTTGGTCCATGTGGATTTCTTATTAGCAAGGAAGGTGAAAAGTTATTCATTGAGAGTGAAAAACTCCTATCCTATAAGAAATAATCTTGCCTATAAATAGGTTAATAGGAGTTCCATCATTTTCCTAATGATATATGTTGATGATATATTATGAATCAAAACAAGATACCTATCTTACAGCAAATTAAGATTTGGTTAAGCAAATATTTTTTCATGAAATACTTAGATAAATCATTCTATATTCTAGTGAAAAAAATATAAAAATATAGATCCAATAGGAAGTTTAAACTAAGTTAGGGTCTGTACATTGACCAAGTATTGAAAGATACAAGATGGATCAATCAAGAGAAGATTGTTGTCAATGTCACATGACATAAAGAATATGTAGTTTCCTATCAATTGTTTTATGGGATCTATAATTTATGTCATGTTATGTACTATAAAGTTTGGGATAGCTTTATTGATAAGTAGTTAAAATCATCATAAAGTACTAAAGTTTTATAGAGGATATGTTTCTAGTATTTGGAGGAAATAAGAATCCAGTTGTGGTGGGATACATAATTAGTTTGCATAATGATTACCTTGATCTGATGGCCTATCTAAGATATAGATGGTGTAAAGAGAAAAAGAATCTCTAAGTAACTCATGGTTTCCAATTCTATAAAAATACATATATATTGCAGCATCTGATGTAGCTAAAGTAGTATGCATATATTTTAGAAATATTATCTCCTGGAATAGTTTTTCTCAAGGAGATAAAGTCACAATTAGCATTATAACCAAAAAGATAAATGTGGAAATCCCAATGACTAAAGTCATGCCTCAGGAAAAGAATGAATGACATGTATGATCTAGTGATTTGAAAATTGTTAGCAGTTGGATCAGGTGTAAGTGGGAGTTTTTTGGATTTAGTGCCCTAGATCCAATTGATTTTGTACTTTTGATTACCCAAACGCAGTTATTTTTATCACACAATGACTATTCTTCTATGTAGCTTTAATGTAATAATGTCCTTAGAATATTTCTCACATCAAAGAGTTATAGCAGTTCTTCGCTACAATGTGAACTTAGAAATGTCATGGAAATATTCTTAAATAATGTTTTCTATTATCTAAATACATTAATCTGGTGGGGCATAGATGATTTCTAACTATCTAGTGTTGGGGGATCATAAGCATTAAGACTTATTCTCATTAAATTCTCACACAATGAGATTTCATCTTTTTAAAAAAATTACATTCACTACTACAAAACAAATTTATAAAAGCACTGGTCTTTATCAATGCTAGAAAAAGTGTTAATAAATGGTACCTTTATAATCATTTTTTAGCACTGATAAATGCCACCCTTTATCAATGGTTTATTTTAGCACTGATAAAGGGTTCCCTTTATTATCACTTTTCTTTAGCACTGATAAAATGTACTCTTTATTTGCGCTTTATTTTTAGCACTGATAAATGTCCCGAATAAAATAAAATAATTAAATAAGTAAAATAAATAAATGATTTTATAAAAAAAATATTAAAAAATTTATTAATTAAACGATTATTGATAAAAATAAATAAATTTAATATACTATATATAAATTATAAATACTAATAAATAGTATATATTATATATATGTTTGTATATGTAAAATAAAATAATTAAATAAATGAAAATTAAAAATAAGTAAATTAATAAAAATATTAAACATTTTATTAATTAAATAATTATTGATAATATTAATAAATAGTATATATTAAATATAGATATATATGAATATGTATATAAATATCTGATTTATATAATACAAAATATTTACGATTTACATTAAATAAGTCATAAATTAGTGAAGAATGGTGTATAATTAAAAATTAATATGAATTAAAAATATTTACTAATTGCATCGAGTAATGGATATAATTGAGTGTCGTTTTATTTTTCAATTTAATATATATATCAAATGTGTATTATATCGATTTCACATACATACGTAATTAATGCATTTTTATATACAACGCACATGCACAAATATTTATGTAATTAATTAAATCTTATAAAGAAACATATACAGCTAGTATTTATGTAATTGGTAAATTTTATTTATTTATTTTTTTAATTTTATTACAGTTAGGTATTAATTCATTTTTTATATTTTATATTTTATATTTTTTGGGGGATTTAATCATTTTATATTATTTATTTATATATTTATTTATTTATTATATTTTAATATTTTCAATATGTATTCAATATATATCCATTTTTTAATAATTTATATTTAGTTAATAAAACATATCTATTTTTTCAATATTGTTAAAGTGTGATCATTTTTAATTATTCAATTTCACTCATTTTTTTAGAGAAAAGGGAATTCCCATGTGTGCCCTTTTCGAACCCTCCACACAAGGAAACCCCCCTCCCCACAAAGAGGTCACTCTTGAGAGAGCCCCAGCTGGGAAGGAGTCGTTGCCAGCTGAGATGGCAGAGCATCCTGGAGGGTGACAACCTGAGCGGCGATGGTTCATCAAGCAATCTGTCAGCACAGGTGGGTTACGCCACATTTTTCCCACCCAGTCAGAAACCGGGTGACCCAGCAAGGCGAGTGGATCCCGGGGGAGAGGTTCGCCCTGAAAGCAGACTCCCATGTTTCACTCATGCATGCACTTAAGATTAAATATTCATTAATAATGTTAAAAATAGATTTTTAAATAAATATTTATTAAAAAATATATTTATAAATGTATATTTACTATATTTATACATTTATATATTTATAATTATAAATAAATAAATATTATTCATATAATTCTAAATAAATAATTATATATATTTAAATAATTATAGTATTATAATAAATTTATTTAAATAATGAATATATTTACTATATTTATATATATATATATTATTTATATAATTATATAAATATAAATTTAAATATATAAATATATATAATGATAAAAATATATAAATATATAAATATTTTTTTTAAAGTATTTATATGATTATAAATAAATAATTATATATTTAAATAATTATAAAATTATAATATATATATTTAAATAATAAATATATTTACTATATTTATATTTATATATATATATATATTAAATATATTTATATTTATATAAATATATAAATATATTTACAAAAAAAATATCTATAATTATAATTATAAATCATTTATCAGTGCTTAAGTTAAAAGCACTGATAAAATATATCTTTATCATTGTTTTTTTGGAAGTGCTGATAAAAGTGACTTGATCTATTTAAAGAACTTTAACCATTTATAAACCAGTCATGATATCTGAAGTTTTCCATGGAATCCACCTACTGTCAATGCTCCTTGTCAAATCCAAGCTTGGATCAAGGCTCGAACAATTCCAAGGCTCGAATGATTTTTAGTTTTGGCAATATCTCTAATTTCTGTTGGATGATTCAAAGCTTCAATCTAAGGTATGTTATTTTATTCTCCTCATCACTCGTTGATTGCTTGTTTGGTGCTATCTATTTGTGTTTTTTTGTTCATTAGTTATTGTTATTCATTATCCATCACTGATTTCCATTTTATAATGAATTTTTAATTGGGGGTTTCTATGATTTTGGGTTTGTATTGGCCCTTTAAGGGTTTTTTTGTTGCCTTGTAGCATATTAAGAATTCCACACACTGATTTCATCCTTATAGTGTATTAAGTTTAAATTTTTTTAACTTCCTTCCATGGAAATAATGCAAACAAAGTATTTCTTAAAATTCCACCCATGGTTTTTATTTAATAAATCGAAATGGATTTCATGTAATGATTTCTTAAAGTTGAGGTGCGGTTTTTTGGGTTTTTTCTATTTTGAAGCTTCAGTGGTATTACATCGAGATTTTTATTTTATGTTAAGTGTCCTGAATTTTATCTCATTGTTTTTTTATTGATATCATATATGAACATCTGTATATGTATATATATGAATTTTGAGATCTACATATATATATATATAAACACATTATTTCATGTATATATGTAAGTATGTAGTTATATGAAGTATAGATAGGACTCATTCAATAAAGCAGACGATAATTTTTTTTCTCTATTTCAAAAATGCATTCAAATAGAAACTATTAATGTGTGTTTTTTAAAATTATGAATTTACAACATGTTTGGAACTTTTTAAAATTAATTTTATTCTCACTTTTTCATTTTTAATAATATTAAAGAAATTAGTTTTTCATTGAAAATTCGTTGTAGTATCAAGTGTTATGGCCTTGTGGGTACCATGAAATGGTTTTTATAAAAATCTATCACCATATATGGAAGATTTCTATATTAGTTTTGATGAGGTAAGGTTTTTTTCTTTTAAATACAGAGTTCTTATTGATGGGTGTTGGAAGGATGTTTGAATAGACATGTTTGGGTTATGTTGATTATCGATTGATATGTTTTTTGAAGAGGTAATCATACCTCCCATTACTATCATAATAGAGATTGTATGCATCTTAGTGAGGGATGAGATATAGTTACAATGTAATACTGATTAGATTTTATGGGTCCCCACTTATATCAAAGTCCATATGGGAGTCTAACAAGGTAGGCTAGTTGTGGGTCTCTAGTCGGTTATAAATATAAAAACTCATCATCATGCTTATAGGTGGTTCCAACCCAATTATGTCCAAAGTCACCACCCAAGATGTTTTGGAATTTACCAAGATTACATATGCTTCATTTACAACTATTTACATGTATATTTTTTTGACTTAATCCACATTTAATATTGATCCATTATAATGTGACCGGTTTTTATATTTTTTATTTGGTTTTATTAATTTATTTATTTTTCTGAGTAATGTTTCATTTTATTATTATATATTATTCTTCATGAGTATGGCTATAAAGAGGAATATTCAAGAACCCTAATATATTTATAGAGTCTATAAGTATCTTCATTCAATAAAATATCAGTTATTAAGGTGAATATATTTATTAAGATAAGTTATGGAGATTAATGATGTTTGATATACCATTAATATTAAATGTAATGATTTCTTATCTTATTACATCACTTGCTCCAAAAATAGAATGGAGGTTATCAAATTCTATATAAGTTGGAAAAATTATTAGAAAATATTTTTAGGTATTCATCATTTTAGGTCTACATGTATTGGTTCCACGCCTAGGAATCTTTAATTACCATCCATGTATATAAAATAACTCTTTATTTATTAAAATGTTTTATCAATACATTTTTATATCTTTTAGTTGATGAAATGATAGTTTATTATTCTTGTTTATCATGATTGGGTTTCTTATTACTCCTTAATTACCTATATTATATTTTCATTTTTTAGGGGATTTAAGAAAGACTTGATGACTCGTTTTAATAGAGGCAGGACTAGTCTTATTTAGAGGATTAAAACTATTAAAAGTGGGATTTATCATATAAATATATAATTCATAGAGGCCCCAAGGAATCATATATCATAACATGTCCCCTATGAGACCCCTTGAATCACATAAAAGAATGTGCATGCCCCCCAAATATCACCTTCAATAGGTCATGAGTTAATAACTAGTGTCAATGGTGTAATTCTCAAAAATGGGAGACATTACAACTTTTAGAGAACACGATGGATTAAGACTTTCATCCTCGTCAGATTCATCTCCCGAATAGTTATTATTGCAATTTTTACTTGAGACTCATCCCCCGTATCTTTTATGTTGCTTGAACTACTCTTAACAGTAGTCATCCCATGGATGACTACTCCAGAGAGTATTTCAAGAAACATAGGTGCATGTCCATAAGAGATGGAGGATGATTCTTAACCAACAAAATAAAATAATAATTATTCAGGAAATGAAGCTGGTGAGAATGACAGTTGTCTATAACTTTCACCTTTGGATGAATTCAAAGGATAACACCTACCATAGTGGAGTAATTATTTTTTTAAATTCAATTACTCATTTTCTTCAAAGCATACTAAAATTATTTGAAACAATAAAATGTTGGGTTTCCCTTATGAGAATTGACTATAACTTTTACCTTTGATAATGAATATATTATGTGTATTTATTTATTTATTGTAAAAATAAATATTTTATAAACCCAGTATGATAGATATAAATCGAAAATGGATGCACGCTAATCGTTTGACAAAATAGTGTGAAGATGTAGTTAAATATTTCATCAAGTTTGAAATAGATCATGCATACAACCCTTCTCAAATCCTTTATTTGTGTTTATGTTGTTATTATTTAAGAAAAAATAGTCTAGAAGAGTTGGAAGAACATTTGATTTGTCACAGAATATATCAAATATTTAAATGTTGGACTAAACATGGGGAAAAACTGAACGTCCACATCGATTGGGATGACACTACGGTTTATGGATCATTTGATATGAATACTAGTGTAAATGATGATGAAGATCACATGGAAGAAATGAAAAGGGGAATTTAAGATGACCTTCATGATTTTAAAAAGTTTTTTGAGAATTTAAATAGTTATGCTAAGAGACCATTGTATACCAGTCGTACTAAATACACAACATTTTCAGCTGTATTAAAGTTATATAATTTGAAAGCTGACAACGGGTGGAGTGACACCATGTTTACAGAACAACTTGGTCTCTTAAATTATATAATACTAGAATAAAATTAACTAACATATTGAACATATGAAATTAAATGAATGCTACATTCAATTGGGATGATCTCTAAAAAATACCTGATTTTCCAAATGATTGCATATTATTTCATAAAGACCATGAATCACTCATAAAATTCCCTAAGTGTTGCATAGATTGATACAAGAAAAATAAATCAAGTCCTTTGAAATGTGTATGGTACTTTCCTATCATTGCATGATTTAGAATACTATATGGATTTTGGTAAACCACGTGAAAATTGACATAACATGCAGATACAAAAATTAAAGATGGGAACCTACATCATCCAATAGATTCTCCTTAGTGGAAGAAAATTAATTATGAGTATCCTGAATTTGGAAATGATCCAAGAAACTTTCATCTTGTGTTATCTATATATGGAATAAATCCTTTTGGTGTATAGAGTAGTACTCATAGTACATGGCCCTTCATGTTGATAAATTATAACTTCTCACCATGGTTATGCATGAAGCACAAATACATTATGTTGTCTCTGCTTATATCTGGACCAAAGTAACCCAGTAATGATATAGATGTCTATTTTCCTCCATTGATCAATGATCTAAAATTGATGTGGGATATAGGTGTTACAATGTATGATGCACGTAAAAGTTAATAATTCACATTAAGTACCATGTTGTATGGGGCGATAAATAACTTTCCCACTTATGGAAATTTATTAGGCTATATCATTAAAGGAATGTTGGAGTGTCTAATTTATGAATAATTCACACACTTAGTTTGGTTGAAACAATATTCAAAGATTGTGTTTTTAGGACATTGAAATTTTTTTCCTCGACGACATAAATATCAATCCAATATGATATCATTCGATGGAAATATCGAACAAGGTACAACACCGTCTCCACTAATGGGTGATCAACTCTTCAATAAAGTAAAATTTGTTGATACTATTTTAGGTAAAAAAAATCAAAAAAAATATATGAAATCAGGTTGGAAGAAGAGATCAATTTTCTTTGAATTACCATACTAGAATTTTTTTTATGTTAGAAATTTTCTTGATGTCATGCATGTAGGAAAAAATTTATTTGATAGTGTTATTGGCATGTTACTAAATGTTCATGAAAAAACGAAATATGGAATCAAGGCTAGGTTAGACATGATTGACATGGGGATAAGGGAAGAGTTGGCACCAGTGAAGGGTAAATATGAGACTTTTCTTTCTCTAGTAGATTATACTCTATCCAGATATGAAAAATTACAATTTTACCTTTTCCTTAACAGTAAAAAAGTTCTAGAGGGGTATTCATCAAATATCAAGAATGTCGTGTCAATAAATAATTTGAAGTTATAGGGACTAAAATCATAGGACTGACATGTTTTGATGCAATATTTGATGCATGTTGCTTTTCTTTGTGTTCTACCTAAAAAAGTACAACATACATTTACCAAACTCTACTTCTTTTTCAAAGTTATATGTAGTAAAGTTATAGACCCAATGAAGTTTTCAATCAAGAATAAGGAGGTTGTAATCATATTATGTGAATTAGAGATGTTGTTTCTACCATCATTCTTTGATATAATGGCACTCTGCTGGTTCACTTGGTTAGAGAGGTTCAACTATATGGTCATGTCCAATATAGATGGGTGTACCCAATTGAATGGTATATGAAGATTTTGAAAGAGTGTGTCAAGAATTAAAGTAGTCCAAAAGGTTGTATTGCAGAATGATATATTTTTGAAGAGGCTATTGAATTTTGTACCAATTACCTCTCAGGTGTTGACAACATCAGTCTCCCAAAGTATCATCACAGTGGACACCTTATAGGTGAAGCGAAATCTAGAAGTTATTTTGTTGCAATTTCCTTGAAAGAGAATGATCAAGTGAACCTTTACATTTTACATAATAGTGAAGATGTTGATCCATACGTTGATGCCCGCAAAAAAATATTAGAGATTTGAATCCATCAAGGGATGAAGGATGGATATCAAATACACATAATAAATAGTTTATAGGATGGTTCCAAGATCAAATTAATAAGAAGTTATTTGAAAATCCAAATTCAATTTTTAAATGACTTTGATGGTTAGTCAGGGGACTGAATACAAATGTTATATATTACATTGGTTTTGTAATCAATGGTTATACATTCTATACAAAATAACATGATAAATACATTATGATGAAAAATATTGGTGTTGCGCTTATGGAGGAAGCGGTGCACATATTTGGTTCCAAGGATAGAAATCTAATTTATGAAAATATGTCATATTTTGGCATTATCGAATGGATATAAGAATTGGATTATACAAAATTTAAAGTGATAATTTTCCATTGCAAATGTGTTGATAATAGGAGTGCAGTTAAAGTTGATGAAATGGGCTTCGTGAAGGTGAATTTCAATGCCGAAGGGGGAAAAGATGAGCTGTTCATAATGGCATCACAAGCAGTGCAAGTATTTTATGTCTCGAATCCAGTAAACAAGAATTGGTCGATTGTCCTACTGTAGAATAAAACAAATGTCAGATCAGATGAAAATTCAATCAAGGATGACCCTTTCATTCGGATATCATAATCAGTTCATGTCTGTCCCAATGTAGACAATGTCTTGTATGTTTGAGGGAGCCATAAAGAGGGGATTTGGATTATCGATAAAGGTGCTAAATCCCTAAAACCTTTAAAAAAATAAAGAGAGATCAATGATAAGGTAAAAGAGTTTGTTAATATACTATATTTTCCCTCATAATATTATATATTATCTATTGTATTAAAATAATCTAAATTAAATGTTTGACTACTCATCCAGACAATGTCTTCTACACATGATGATGTTACTAATCCCGTGGAAGAACAGACTATAATGAAGGAAACCCTTTGGGAAGATATAAAGGTAATGTTACAATATAATCTCTCTATTTTACCAGAAAATTATATAATGAAATGTTGATTTAATTTACAAATTTTTTTACAGAGTTCGTTTATTTTAGATGATTTCTATCAATCATTTATGCCTTTCTACACCAACACTTTCACAGACTTCTTCTCCCTCAAAAACCTTTTCATCCCTACAGTGTTGGTATTTATCACTTTCCTTCAAGTTTCCTCCACTACCTTTTCAGGAAGAGAAACGACGTTCTCTGCTTAATCATAGAGGTAATATTGATGTCTTCAAAGTAAACTCATTATCCATAAAATTAATTTATTATTTCATATTTATGTTTAATTTATTTCTTTTTAGTATTACTCACATAAGAATTGATTACTTATACAGGTGGGTTCTTTTGTTTAATTTGGGGTGGTTTGTTTGAAGCTGTTCATTCTTGTGATAGATTGGACTTTGAGGCTGCAACTAAGATAATTTTTTTTTTAGAAAAAAAAGGGAATTCTCTTGTGTGGCCTTTTCGAACCCTCCACACAAGGAAACCCCCCTCCCCACGAAGAGGTCACTCCGGAGAGAGCCCCTGCCAGAAAGGATCCATTACCATCCGAGATGGCAGAGCGTCCCAGAGGGTGACAACCCGAGCGGCGGTGGTTCGTCAAGCAATCCGTCAGCATGGGTGGGTTGCACCTCATTTTTCCCACCCAGTCAGAAACCGGGTGACCCGGCAAGGCAAGTGGATCCCGAGGGAGAGGTTCACCCCTAAAGTGGACTCCCAGGATTCGAACCTTGAACCTCCCAAAGAACGGCGTTGTTGTACCCCTCTCCTTCACCACTACGCCACCGCCGAAGCGGTTGTAACTAAGATAATGAAAACAATGAAATTGGTCAAAAATGTACATAGACATCATGAAAAGGTGAATTCATACTACCTAGTTAATTAATTTTTTCATCATTTTATCTATTATTTTTAATTTAATTTCCTTATCATTTTTATCTAATACTTATTTAGTTTTTTTCACAGATCTTTTGGGAAGTCATATTTTCATAGTTCATTTATTTTAGAAGATTTATGTCCATCTTTCATATCTTTCATCACCAAAACTTCCACAGACTTCAGCTCCCTCAAAACCTTTTCACCCTTATAGTGTTGTCATTTATCACTTTCCTTCAATTTCCCTCCAATACCTTTGTAGGAAGAGTAACAGTGCTTCCTCTACTCAATCACAAAGGTAATCTTGATGTTTTCACAATAAAATCATTTTTTGTAGAATTAATTTATTGTTTCATATTTATTTTTAATTTATTTCTTTTTAGTATTACTCATATAATAATTATTTTCTTATACATGTGGATTCTTTTGTTTGAATTGGGGTGGTTTGTTTGAAGCTTCTCAAGCTCATGAGAGATTGGACTTTAAGACTACAACTGAGATAATGAAAATAAGGAAATAGGTTAAGAATGTATATAACCATCATGAAAATGTTAATTCTAGCTACTTATTTAATTAATTTTTTCATCATTTTATCTACTGTTTGTAAGTTAATTTCCTTATTATTTTTATCTAGTACTTATTTGGTTTTTTCATATATTTTTTGGGAAGTCAAATTTTGCTTTCAACTATCTGCAACAAGACACAAAGATATAACATGTTCCTTTCTATCAATGTTAACACACTTTCTATTTCCTTTCTTTTTCGAAACTGTCAACACTCCATATTGAGTTGATGTTCTTAACCAAAAAATATTTTTCGGCTTAGAACGTCGACTCAATATGCAGTGTTGGTAGTTCGACAAAGAAAGCCAATGGAAAGTGTGGTAGCATTGGTAGTTGGAATTTTTTTTGAGACTTTGGGACAAGTAGGAATCAGTCGCACCTCAATCTGACACATGGCGTGACTAGCATGACTCCAAGTGTTTATTTTTTTAAAATTGACATTAAACTTAGTAAAAAGGGAAAATGGCATACTAAAAACCAAGAAAAAACATTTGGATTGTTTTGATACATTAGTAAAATGATCCATAAGTCATTTGTAATATGTAGGAATAATTTGCACCTCAATCTGATACACGATGTGATCCGTGTGACTCAAAGTGTCTGTTATTAGTTTAAAATTGACATTTTAATTCAAAAAGTGTCACTCACTGAAAACCAAGAAAATGTGCTCGGATTGTCTTGATAATTTAGGGAAATGATTCATAAGTCATTTTTGACATGTAGGAATCAATCTCACATCAAACTGATACATGATCTGATTGGTATGACTCAAAATGTGTGTTCTTGTTTTAAAATGAAATTTTAGTAAAAAAGACAAGTGGTGTACTAAAAATAGAGAAAACACAATCATATTGTTTTGATACTTTATTAAAATGATTCATAAATCATTTGGGACATGTAGGAATCATTTTCACCTCAATCTAACCGACGGTGTGACTGATATGACTCCAAGTGCGTCATTTTATTTAAAATTAAAAATTAATTTTAGTAAAAAAGACAACTAACATACTCAAAAATGAAAAAAAAAACATATTCATATTGTATTTATTGTAACGACCCAAAGTTTCATTAATGGAAAATCCCTCTTGATCAAGTTAAATGTCTCTTTATAAAAAAATGTTTTTATAAGATGTCAACTTCTTTGGTTTTATGATAAGAGTTGTGACCGTTACTTTTATAGCCATTGAACAGTGATCACATGATTGGTATAAATATAAGGCTTTAACGAACCCAATTTTACTCAGACAAAGGAAGCGATGGCCTCATCCAGTAGAATTGCCCCATACGAAGCCCATTTGTCAGAGCTCGAAAAAGAGGTGGCATCCTTGCGCTTCGCCCTTGACCAAGCCCAAGCTGAGCTTCACCATGTCAAGCTCGAACGGGACCATCTACGGGAAAAGTGGAAGTTGATAGAGATTACCACTCGAGCGATGTTATCTGAGCCACCCCAAGAGTATGTCATCATCGCTCACCTTACCCTTAGGTCTTATGCGGCTATTTTAAGGGGTTATGTAACAAACAAGTGGTACTATGTTCATGTACATTATTTTTTTTTGTATATAATAATGAATATAATTTCTAGTCATTTTTGATACATTGTAAATAGTTTTTAAAGTACAAATGGTGTTTTTAGTTATTATTTAATTAAGAAATCTATTTTATTAAATTAAGGGATTTTTGAATTAAATAATATTTTAATAATATAATATTATTATTATTATTAAATTAATTTTTATTAAATATAAATGATCTTATAATTTTATGAATGCAATTAAAAATTTTATCAAAACCCGTGAATTTTCGATAAATGTCGGTTTTTATTTTAAAAGTGAAAATTCACATTTTTAGAAAATTATTTAGATAAAATAAATGTTATTTTTGGAATCAGGACGTCGAAATTATCCAACAGTGAATTTTTCATAATTTTCTGAGGCAGTCAAATTTTTTGGTAAAAATTAAATATCTTTTAAATATATAATGTGTTTTATGACATCATAATGACCCAATGGTGATGTAATAAAGTACCATAATCCTTAAGTTTGGCCAATATATGTTTTATCATTAAAATAATGAGGTTTTGGGTTTCTTTGACTTACTTTTCAAAGCATTAATGAACCCCTCAAGACTTATTCAACACTTTTCCTTTTTAAATTAATTTCCATGGGAGTGTGACTCACCTCCACATAAGCAACCCTAATATTTTAATAAGTTCGGACTTGGGCCTTATAAAATATTATTTTAATCTTTCCTTTTCTAGAAACCATGGGCAAAAACCATGGGATGGTTTGTGGTTTGGATTAGTTTAATATAAGGGTTCCCAAACCTAAATAATAAAGAATTCTCTCACCTTTCCTATATAAACCCACCCAAGCTCCCACTTCCTCCTCACTAAAATACTTTGGAGTTCGTCCAACCTCTACCCTACTCTCTCTAGAATCCTCTCAAGGTGCCCCAAGCTCCCAAGAAGCCTCTCACAAGCCTCTCTCTAGCCTTTGGAAGCACACTTCGAAGTAAGGGTTTTTTCTTCCTTTCTCATTTTTGTCAATTTTCTTTAAGTTGTATTGCCCTTTTAATTTCAATTATGAATGTTGGGGTATGGTTTCACACCTCCCCCATACTTCCCTCTTATTGTTTGAATTATGGGAGACCCATTTCTCTCTCATTAAATGCCTCTCATGTACACCCGTTACTATGCCGAAATTCCGAAAGGAACTTCTCTCTCTTCTTTTACATTCAAGCAATACTTTTGTATCATGAATCTAAATTCCTTTTCAATTGTTGGGACATGTATCTATATAACCTCCTTACTTTCCATTACATGTAAATATTATGAGGAACCCCTTTCTCCCTCATCAACCATTTTTATGAATTCTTATGTCACGCCATTACGCTGCCGAAATCGCACCGATTTTCTAAGCCAATGTCATTGTGTAGTGAATATCATGCCCATTTCTCCATCAAGGGTATTCACCTTTATGCACATTTACTTATTGATTGTAAAGATTCATGTATGAATTCCACATTCCTTTATCGTGGAATAAATGATTATGTTTTATGAATCCATGTTTTATGATCCATGTGGCACACTTATGCATGAAATGAAATGTTTAAGAAGGGTGCGCTCTTATAGCGCTCCAATGCATTGGGTAAAGTATAGTATCATGATATGTCATGTGCAATGAGTTTTTACTCATGCTAATTCAAGTGAAACGAGGTTTTACTCGTGCTTCATGTGCAATGAGGGTTTACTAATGCTCCATGTGTAATTAGCCTTGGCTCATGCTAATTCAATGTTAAGTGTTGTTGTCACATTTCCATGTTATGAATATCATGCTTTATCATGCCTTTATGTTCATGTTTCTTTTATGCTCTATTGATATGCCTATTGTCTAACATGTATTGTACTCCTCATGTTATTTCATGTGTACTCCCTTACTGGGCTTTATAGCTCACCCTTTTCTTATGCATGTCCTCAGGTTATCCCATGCAATGCTAAGTACGAGGGAATGTAGTGGTCATGTAAAGGAATTTTTCAATAAAGATGTTGTATTTCATGTTTTAAGTTTTTATGTAATGATCCTAAGCCCCAAAGACACTAAACCTCTCGATCTTCTTTGTTGTATCAAGTGAAGCTTTATGTAATAAATCATGTTTAAGTTGTAATAAAAAGAAGGGTTGTCATAGTTGGTATCAGAGGATAGGTTTAGTTATTTTTGGGATTAGGAAACCCTAATAAAGCCTTAGATACAAGACTAAGTATAATAAAAACATCCCTAAGTTTTGGTAAGTTCTGAGTAAGTGGTTTATCAAACAAATACATCCCTGTCTGGATACGAGCATGTAGAGGCGGCTCTGGCAGAGATGTATCCTAGGGGCAAAACCTGAAAACACCGCTTTGAGCTAGACTCGAACGGGAACTGGTGCACGACAACGGGCCTTGCTGCACTCTTGGTTACGACACTCCCGAGGGATATGTTTTGATAAATTCACAATCTTGGTATGAACCCTTATTAAGGGAAAAATGACCCTAAGAATATATGTTAGAAAGTAGATCATGAAAAGCCTAGATTGAAGCCTATAGACTCGTGAGTTAAGGAAATAAAAGTTTATTTTTGAGTCATCAACTTTTGTCTTTGGATTACCCTTTATGTGTTACCCCTAACTTTCCTTTTATTCCATCCAATGGCCGGTAATAGGAGGACTGAGGCTAACAACCGTTGTGAAGATTAGTGTGATGACTGTACTAATGAGATGCCCAATCCAATGGGAGCGGGAATCGTGAACTTTGTCACGCTTCTCTCACAGCTAACTCAAGTTTTGAATAGAAACACGGGTCAAGAGGAACGTCCAAACCCCCCTAAGAAGGAACAAGTCGCTATCGAGAGCTTCATGAGGCAAAGGCCTCCTACTTTTAGTGGATCATCCAATCCCATGATCGCTGAACAATGGATCAACTCCATTGAAAATATCTTCTCCATCCTTTAATGTTCTGAACAAGAGAAGGTTCTCCTGGATGCTTATCATATAGAGGGTGAAGCTGATCAATGGTGGACGTTGATCAAAAATACGAAGCCTGAGGTGGAGATCGAGGCTTTGGAATGGAAGGAATTCCGGAAGATGTTTTTCGATAAATATTTTCCTCGCACCCTTCAGCTTAAGATGGAAAGGGACTTCCTTTCCCTCAAGCAAAAAGATGAGGAATCTGTTGGAGCGTACGAGGCAAACTTCACAAGGCTTGCATGATACGCTTCCGGCTTTGTCGTTACCCCCGAATGCAAGGTTGACCGCTTCTTTGGTGGGATGAATCCTAGCTTACGGAAAGCATTAGCGATCCGTGGCTTCGATAGCTATGAGGAAATTGTCCGATGTGCCCTCAAGGTTGAAATGGAGATTGGGGAATCACAGGGGTATCATGGGGACAAGAAGCGTAAGGTGGACTTCAATGCTGGTGGGCCGATGGATAAATCCAACGGTTCTAAGAAGTTCTAGCACCCCACTTGCCAAAAGTGTGGGAAGAAGCACCCTGGAAATTGCCTTAAGGGGACGAGAAAATGCTTCAGGTGTGGAAGAGAAGGGTACCTAGCTATTAACTGTCGACAAGAAGGACCCACGGCTGCGACAGAGGAGGGGAATGCTCCGTTCGAACCTCAACGCGTTGTTCAATGCTATAAATGCAAAGAACCAGGTCATTTTTCAAATCAGTGCCCTAATCCAAGGGTTATCAGAGGCAATCAACAACCTCCAAGACAGCAAGGAAGAGCTTTTGCCATCACTTCTACCGAAGTAAACCCCGACAATGAAGTGGTGATAGGTACGCTAGTTATTCATTCAAGAATAGCGAACGTACTTTTTGATTCAGGTTCTACGCATTCTTTTATATCTCAAAAGTTTAGTAGAACAATCCCAGCACCACCACAAATCATGGAAGTAAAGATGTCGGTGAGTATGGCAAATGGTGCAATCATTGCATCCCATGAATATAAGTCCTCCCCTGTTATAATCTGTGGATTGAATTTCCCGGCGAACCTCATCATACTCCCTCTGGTAGAATTTGATGCAATTCTTGGCATGGATTGGCTTTCCTTATATAGAGCCAACATAAATTGTCGGGAGAGGGAAATCACACTCCATATGAAGAATCGACCCCCGATTCTTTACAAGTGTCAGGAGGAAGATGAATCTCCTTTAGCTCCATCATCTCAAGCATGGATATTACTACCCTATGAGCACGTGTATCTGGCTCAGATGATTGATTCCAAGGAAGAAACCATCCTTGAAGAAATGCCTATTGTGAGGGAATTCGCGGAAGTGTTTCCCGAGGAGCTGTCTGGTCTTCCTCCTAGAAGAGATGTTGAGTTCTCAATTGAACTTATACATGGGGCGTTACCAATATCCAAGACTCCATATAGAATGGTTGTTGTTGAGCTTGAAGAGCTGAAGAAACAACTACAGGAGAATCTGGATAAAGGGTTTATACGCCCAAGTGCTTCACCATGGGGTGCACCCGTCCTCTTCGTCAAGAAGAAGGATGGGTCAATGCGGCTTTGCATCGATTATCGTGAACTTAACAAAATCACGATAAAGAACAAGTATCATCTCCCAAGAATCGATGACTTGTTTGATCAGCTATGTGGAGCACAATACTTCTCCAAGGTGGATTTGCGGTCGGGATATTATCAAGTAAGGGTGAAGAAAGAAGATGTCCCCAAGACTGCTTTTCGTACAAGGTACGGGCACTATGAATTCATAGTAAGGCCTTTCGGACTCACCAATTCTCCAGAAATATTCATGGACTTGATGAATAGAGTCTTTAGAGATTACCTTGACAAATTTTTGGTAGTCTTTATAGATGATATTCTAATATACTTCAAAACCAAGGAGGATCATGAGGAGCATTTAAGAACTGTACTAGAGACTTTGCGCAAGGAGAAGCTCTATGAAAAGTACAACAAGTGTGAGTTCTGGTTAAAGGAGGTATCATTCTTGGGCCATATCATCATAAGCAATGGGATATCTGTGGATCCCTCCAAAACAGATGCAATTGAGGGATGGCCGAGGCCAACATCGGTAACCGATATCCGTAGCTTCTTGGGGTTAGCTGGATATTATCGACGATTTGTGAGAAATTCTCACGATTGTCCAACCCTCTTACCAAGCTAACTCGAAAGGGAGTAAAGTTTTCTTGGAGTGATGAATGCAAATAAAGCTTCAAGGAGTTGAAAAGGAGGCTTATCACTGCACCTGTGCTCACTTTACCCACAAGTGGGGAGCTTTTTGTGGTATTCAGTGATGCTTCAAAGAAGGGCTTAGGATGTGTGCTGATGCAGAATGATAAAGTGATATCTTATGCCTCAAGGCAGTTGAAAATCCATGAGCGAAACTATCCAACACATGATCTGGAGTTGGCGGCTGTGATATTTGCCTTGAAAATCTGGCGGCATTATCTCTATGGAGAGAAATGTGAGATATATACTGACCACAAGATTCTTAAATATATATTCACACAGAAAGAGCTTAATATGCACCAGAGAAGATGGATAGATCTCATCAAGGATTATGACTGTTCAATACATTACCACCCTGGGAAAGCGAACAAGGTGGAAGATGCCCTAAGTAGAAAGGATCCAGCGATTCTATCAATGATGAGAATTGAGAAGGATCCAATCTTCTTAGACTTGATGAAGATGAACGTGTGAATCATAAAGAAGGGAACATCATCAATCCTTTCACAAATGATTGCTCAACCATCTATTTTGGAAAGGTTAAAGGATGCTCAAAAGAATGATGTGGGAATTCAAGGAAAAGTGGAAGCTATAAAAAAGGGAAAATCCTCGGAGTTTAATGTTAATGAGGAAGGAATTGTGCGGTTTGGGAAAAGACTATGTGTTCCATAAAGTCTGGAGCTGAAGAAGGAACTTTTGGATGATGCGCATAGTTCAAATTTCTCTATTCACTCAGGGAGCACAAAGATGTATCGAGATCTCCGAGAAAACTTTTGGTGGGATAATATGAAGAAGGATATCACCGAATATAAATCAAAGTGCTTGGTATGTCAGCAAGTGAAGGCAGAGAGGCAGAAGTCTAAGGGGATGATGCAACCATTGCCCATACCAGAATGGAAATGGGAAAACATCACCATGGACTTTGTCACCGGACTTCCAAGGACATCCAAAGGCAATAATGAAATCTGGGTTATTGTGGATCGTCTTACAAAGACTGCACACTTCATTGCTATTTGGGAGGATTTCTCTTTGGATCAACTGGCACGGATATATATCAGGGAAGTGGTAAGGTTTCATGGAGTACCACTACCTATTCTGTTTGACCAAGATCTAAGATTCACCTCTAAGTTTTGGAAGAGTCTTCAACATGCTCTGAATACTGAACTGAACTTTAGTACGGCCTATCATCCTCAAACTGATGGCCAATCAGAGAGGACTATCCAAACACTTGAGGATATGTTGAGAGCGTGCTCAATGGACTTTAGAGGATGGGATCAACATCTTCCTCTGGTTGTGTTATCTTATAATAACAATTTCCACTCGAGCATCCAAATGGCACCATATGAAGCCCTTTATGGGAAAAGGTGCAGAACACCGGCATGTTGGGATGAGGTCGGTGAACGTAAGCTGCTTGGACCAGAAATGGTCGAAGAAATGGTGGAGAAGGTGAAAACCATTCAGCAGCATATCAAGGCAGCCCAGAGTCGACAGAAGAGTTATGCAGATAATCGTCGACGAGACCTTGAGTTTAAAGTTGGAGACATGATGTTTTTACGCATATCTCTGTGGAAGAAGGTCATGAGGTTTGGAAAGAAAGGGAAGTTAAGTCCAAGGTACATCGACCCCTTCGAGATTCTTGATCGTGTTGGGGCTGTGGCCTATCGACTAGCACTTCCACCTACTATGGCCAAGGTGCATGATGTCTTTCATGTATCCCTCTTAAGGAAGTACATACCGGACCCTTCACATGTACTCTCTTCTGAGGTGGTACAATTGGAAGATGATCTTTCTTATGAGGAGCAACCAGTGAAGATCTTATATCGTAGAGAAAAAGTTCTACGAAATAAGATAATGCCCCTTGTCAAGGTGTTGTGGAGAAACCACAAGTTTGAAGAAGCAACTTGGGAATTGGAGGATATGATGAAGCTGAGTTACCCACATCTGTTTTAGTGTGGGAAAAGGAAAATTTCGAGGGCGAAATTTCTTAAGGGGGGAATATTGTAACGACCCAAAGTTTCATTAATGGAAAATCCCTCTTGATCAAGTTAAATGCCTCTTTATAAAAAAATGTTTTTATAAGATGTCAACTTCTTTGGTTTTATGATAAGAGTTGTGACTGTTACTTTTATAGCCGTTGAACAGTGATCACATGATTGATATAAATATAAGGCTTTAACGAACCCAATTTTACTCAGACAAAGGAAGTGATGGCCTCATCCAGTAGAATTGCCCCATATGAAGCCCATTTGTCGGAGCTCGGAAAAGAGGTGGCATCCTTGGGCTTCGCCCTTGACCAAGCCCAAGCTGATCTTCACCATGTCAAGCTCAAACGGGACCGTCTACGGGAAAAGTGGAAGTTGATAGAGATTACCACTCGAGCGATGTTATCTGAGCCACCCCAAGAGTCTGTCACCGTCGCTCACCTTACCCTTAGGTCTTATGCGGCTGTTTTAAGGGGTTATATAACAAACAAGTAGTACTATGTTTATGTACATTATTTTTTTTTTGTATATAATAATGAATATAATTTCTAGTCATTTTTGATACATTGTAAATAGTTTTTAAAGTACAAATGGTGTTTTTAGTTATTATTTAATTAAGAAATCTATTTTATTAAATTAAGGGATTTTTGAATTAAATAATATTTTAATAATATAATATTATTATTATTATTAAATTAATTTTTATTAAATATAAATGATCTTATAATTTTATGAATGCAATTAAAATTTTTATCAAAACCCGTGAATTTTCGATAAATGTCGGTTTTTATTTTAAAAGTGAAAATTCACATTTTTAGAAAATTATTTAGATAAAATAAATGTTATTTTTGGAATCAGGACATCGAAATTATCCAATGGTGAATTTTTCATAATTTTCTGAGACAGTCAAATTTTTGGGTAAAAATTAAATACCTTTTAAATATATAATGTGTTTTATGACATCATAATGACCCAATGGTGATGTAATAAAGTACCATAATCCTAAAGTTCGTCCAATATATGTTTTATCATTAAAATAATGAGGTTTTGGGTTTGTTTGACTTACTTTTCAAATCATTAATGAACCCCTTAAGACTTATTCAACACTTTGCCTTTTTAAATTAATTTTCATGGGAGTGTGACTCACCTCCACATAAGCAACCCTAATATTTTAATAAGTTCAGACTTGGGCCTTATAAAATATTATTTTCCTCTTTCCTTTTCCAGAAACCATGGGAAAAAACCATGGGATGGTTTGTGGTTTGGATTAGTTTAATATAAGGGTTCCCAAACCTAAATAATAAAGAATTCTCTCACCTTTCCTATATAAACCCACCCAAGCTCCCACTTCCTCCTCACTAAAATCCTTTGGAGTTCGTCCAAACTCTTCCCTACACTCTCTAGAATCCTCCCAAGGTTTCCCAAGCTCCCAAGAAGCCTCTCACAAGTCTCTCTCTAGCCTTTGGAAGCACACTTCCAAGTAAAGGTTTTTTTTCCTTTCTTATTTTTGTCAATTTTCTTTAAGTTGTATTGCCCTTTTAATTTCAATTATGAATGTTGGGGTATGGTTTCGAACCTCCCCCATACTGCCCTCTTATTGTTTGAATGATAGGAGACCTCTTTCTCTCTCATTTAATGTCTCCCATGTACACCTGTTACTATGCCGAAATTCCGAAAGGAACTTCTCTCTCTTCTTTTACATTCAAGTAATACTTTTGTATCATGAATCTAAATTCCTTTTCAATTGTTGGGAAATGTATCTATATGACCTCCTTACTTTCCATTACATGTAAATATTATGAGGAACCCCTTTCTCTCTCATCAACCATTTTTATGAATTCTTATGTCACGCCATTACGCTGCCGAAATCGCATCGATTTTCTAAGCCAATGTCATTGTGTAGTGAATACCATGCTCATTTCTCCATCAATGGTATTAACCTTTATGCACATTTACTTATTGATTGTAAAGATTCATGTATGAATTCCACATTCCTTTATCATGGAATAAATGATTATGTTTTATGAATCCATGTTTTATGATCCATGTGGCACACTTATGCATGAAATGGAATGTTTAAGAAGGGTGCGCCCTTATAGCGCTCCAATGCATTGGGTAAAGTATAGTATCATGATACGTCATGTGCAATGAGTGTTGACTCATGCTAATTCAAGTGCAACGATGGTTTACTCGTGCTTCATGTGTAATGAGGGTTTACTCATGCTCCATGTGCAATGAGTCTTGGCTCATGCTAATTCAATGTTAAGTGTTGTTGTCACATTTCCATGTTATGAATATCATGCTTTATCATGCCTTTATGTTCATGTTTCTTTTATGCTCTATTGATATGCCTATTGTCTAACATGTATGGTACTCCTCATGTTATTCCATGTGTACTCCCTTACTGGGCTTTATAGCTCACCCTTTTCTTATGTATGTCCTCAGGTTATCCCATGCAATGCTAAGTACGAGGGAATGTAGTGGTCATGTAAAGGAGGTTTTCAATAAAGATGTTGTATTTCATGTTTTAAGTTTTTATGTAATGATCCTAAGCCCCAAAGACACTAAACCTCTCGATCTTCTTTGTTGTATCAAGTGAAGCTTTATGTAATAAATCATGTTTAAGTTGTAATAAAAAGTAGGGTTGTCATATTTATATTTTAGGAAAATGATTCATAAGTCATTTTTGACTTGTAGGAATCATTCACACCTCAATCTAATACGTGATGTGCTCGGTATGACTCAAAGTATTCGTTATGAGTTTAAAATTGACATTTTAGTTCAAAAAGTTTCACTCACTGAAAACTGAGCAAACACAATCAGATTGTCTTGATAATTTATGACTACGATTCATAATTCATTTTTGATGCGTAGAAATTAGTCACACATCAAACTGACACACGATGTGGCTGTTATGACTCAAAGTGTGTGTTTCTAGTTTAAAATGACATTTTAGTAAAATAGAAAAGTGACATACTCAAAACTGAGAAAATGCATTCAGATTGTTTTGATACTTTAGTAAAATGATTCATAATTCATTTTTTGATGTGTAAGAATCAACCTCACATCAATCCGACGCGCGGTATGACCGGTATACTCCAAGTGCATCTTTTTATTTAAAATTGACATTAATTTTAGTAAAAAAGATAACTAATGTACTCAAAACCAATCAAATGGATTCGGATTGTTTTGATGCTTTAGAAAAACAATCCATAAGTCATTTTTTATGTGTAGGAATCGGTTTCACCTCAATTTGATACACGATGTATCCAGTATGACTCAAAGTGTTCGATATCAGTTTAAAATTGACATTTTAGTTCAAAAAATATCACTTACTAAAAACCCAGAAAACGTTCTCAGATTGTCTTGGTAATTTATAAAAACAATTCACAAGTCATTTGTGACATGTATGAAACATTCTCACGTCAAACCGACACATAATGTGACCAGTATGACTCAAAGTGTGTGTTTCTGATTTAAAATGATATTTTAGTAAAAAAGAAAAGTAGCGTACTCAAAATTGAGAAAACACAATCGGATTGTTTTGATACTTTAAGAAAATGATCCATAGGTCATTTGGAATGTGTAGGAATCAACCTCACATCAATCTGATGCACAATGTGACCAGTATGACTTCAAGTGCATCTTTTTATTTAAAATTGACATTAATTTTAGTAAAAAAGACAATCGACATACTCAAAACTGAGAAAACACATTCGAATTGTTTTGATACTTCACTAAAACGATACATAAGTCATTTGTGATGTGTAGGAATCAACCGCGTCTCAATCTGATACATGATGTGTCCGGTATGACTCAAAGTGCCCGTTATCAGTTTAAAATTAGCATTTTAGTTCAAAAGGTGTCACTCGCTAAAAACTGAGAAAACATGCTCAGATTGTCTTGAAAATTTAGAATAATGATTCATAAGTTATTTCTAACATGTAGGAATCAGTCTCATGTCTAACCGACACACGATGTGGCCGGTATGACTCAAAGTGTGTGCTTCCAGTTTAAAATGACATTTTCGTAAAAAATAAAAGTGACATACTCAAAACTGAGAAAACACATTCATATTGTTTTTATACTTCAGAAAAACGATCCATAAGTCATTTGGGATATGTAGGAATTAGCTGCAGCTCAATCCAATCCACGGTGTGATCGGAATGTATCCAAGTGCGTCTTTTTATTTAAAATTGACATTAATTTTAGTAAAAAAGACAACTGACGTACTGAAACCCAAGAAAACACATTCAGATTGTTTTGATACTTTAGGAAAACAATCCATAAATCATTTGTGATGTGTAAGAATCAGTCGAACCTCAATCTGACACACGATGTGCCCAATATGACTCAAAGTGTCTGTTATCGGTTTAAAATTGACATTTTAGTTCAAAAAGTGTCACTTACTGAAAATCAAGCAAACGTGCCCGGATTATCTTGATAATTTAGAAAAACGATTCATAAGTCATTTGTGACATATAGGAATCAGTCTCGCGTCAATCCGACGCATGATGTGATCTGTATGACTCAAAGTGTGTGTTTCCAGTTTAAAATAACATTTTAGTAAAAAAAGCAAGTGACGTACTCAAAACCGAGAAAACATATTCGGATTGTTTTGATACTTTAGGACAACAATTCATAATTCATCTGAGACATGTAGAAATCAGTCGCACCTCAATCTGATGCATGGTGTGACCGGTATGACTCCAAGTGCGCCTTTTTATTTAAAATTGACATTAATTTTAGTAAAAAAGACAATTGGTATACTCAAAATTGAGAAAATGTGTTCGGATTGTTTTTTATACTTTAGGAAAACGATCCACAAGTCATTTGTGACGTGTAGGAATTATCTGCATCTCAATCTGACACATGATGTGTCTGGTATAACTCAAAATATTCGTTATTAGTTTAAAATCGACATTTTAGTTCAAAAAGTGTCGCTCATTGAAGACTGAGAAAATGCGTTCGGATTGTCTTGATAGTTTAGGACAACGATTCATAAGTCATTTGTGACGTGTAGGAATCAGTCTCGTATCAAACCAACACATGATGTGTCTGGTATAACTCAAAGTGTGTATTTTTAGTTTATAATGACATTTTTGTAAAAAAGACAAGTGACATTATTCAAAATCGAGCAAACACATTCAGATTATTTTGATACTTTAGGACAACAATCCATAAGTCATTTGGGACGTGTAGGAACCAGCCACATCTCAATTCGATGTATAGTGTGACCGATATGACTCCAAGTGTGTATTTACAAATATATACGTGTCATTTTAGTTTAAAACGCGCGTCACATCGCCAAAACCGAGCAACCGAGCCTACATTGTTTTCTCATCATTCTATATGTTATTACTTAATTAATTTCATTACCATTTTTATCTTATACTTAATTAATTAATTTTCACATAGATAATGTTTGAAGGTGAACAAGAAATTGTGTGGCGTTCATGAATTAACCGCAACTCAATCTGATACACAATGTTTCTGATATGATTTAAAGTTTAGTTTAAAATTAATATTTTCTGTTAATTTATTTCTTTATATTATTACTAACATAAGTATTGTTTTCTTATACAGGTGCGTTCTTTTGTTCGAGTATGATCGGTTTGTTCGACAATAAAATGAGTCGGGGTCAAGATCAAAAGATAAAGGAGCATTGATGTTTTTTGAATGTATGTAATAATTAGTACTTATGTAATTGTATAAAACAATGTTTGAAATGTCTATAATATAGTGTGTTTCTTTTATTTGTGTTGTAAATTTTATTTCATTTAAATTATCTATTGGCATTTGATTTTGATGATTGCTGGTGGTGTTTCTGTGGTGCAGTGTGCTATTACAGAACAGTGCAATATGCCCCTTTATCAGCACTTTTAGAAGCACTGATAAAAGAGTCTTTTATGTGCGAGTTTTACAAGCATTGATAAAATCATATGGTTTTTAATCTCGGTTCGATAGTTAGCGCTTCGTTAGCTCTAATAAAGGCTATTTTCCGCACCGTTAAAGTCCTATTTTGTAGTGGTGATTATGTGCTCCTTATTTACATCATGGTCCTGAATTATTAAGGGAAATGTATCTCGTGTGTGTGTATTTTATACACTAACCTATTGAAGATGGACTTGGTATGTTGCATCTAATCTTGTTAGTCAAGAAGGGGGTGGTGATAACACAAGGTCACGGCACATGTTTTGTTTGGCCATCCAAACGCTTTATATATACACATAATGCAAATAACATATTAATAAAGTGCACAAAATGCACATAATATATATACAAACATACAAACACGTATGTGCACAATCCATAAACAGATTAATAGTTTTAAGTTTAAATTTGTTTACATTTTATAAAAATATTTGAATTAGTTTTTTGGCACAAAACCTGTTAATTAATGATTATACATTTTTAGTAATATTCTTTATTTGTTTTAAAACCACACAATACATGTTTTGTGGATTTATCTTTTATTAGTTTTTAAATAACTTCACGTTTATATTCATTTCTTTAAAAGGGGTTTAAATATTTAGTTTTTTCACCGCATAAATAGTTTTGTACTTTTAAGTAGTGATTTTTACCTTTTGAAACATTTTAAAACCACATAACATTACTATTCTTTTTTTTTCTTTATTGATTTTTTCAATAAGTTTATTTGAACACTAGATTTTTTTTTGAAAAAAATAAAAAATTAGAAATTTTAAACACACAACATTTTTTTATACTTGCATTAATTTTATTTTATTTGATTATCTGGTTTCTTTAACCGGTTAGGAGGGGATGTGGTGCATTATTTGAAGCCTAAATTTGCAGGAAAATAGAGAGATTGGGTTTTGAAAAAAAGTGAGATGGATGGGGAAAGCAAAGGAGTTGTTGGTGGTGGGGGCCGGGCGAGGGGGCAAAGACAAAGGGCAAGCCACCATCTTTTCTCCAATCTTATCGGTATAATAAATAATCTCCCCACCTGTAATTTTTCTATTTTATAATAATAATTCCTTCCAAATTTCTTCCGCCCTTTGTTTTTTCTCGACTCACTCAATCATTACTTCTTCAGTCGCTTTCATTATTTAATTTATTCATAAAATTCAATCCAAATGTAATGAATAAATTCGAAACTTTCAAAATAGTTAAATGCAAATAACATTTAACTATTTTCGAAACACTTCCCTCTATTTTATGTGTGTGTTTGCAGCCAATGAGGTTATTCTGCTAATCAAATTATAATGAAAAAAAATGAAAAATATAACTGTGAATTTATAAAATTTACCAATCCTGAATGCCTAATCAATTCGACAATTTATTTTTTGCCCCCTGCATTAAGTTAGGTTGAGGTTTGGGATGTGGTCATTTCTCTGTAGCGTTGTATACCGCACTTGCAGTTATACCAAATTTTTTAATACAACTATTTCTTTGGGAATATTGCATGTCATTCTCCGCTAAAGGCGTAGTTGAAGATGAAATTGTATTGGGACAACTTGAAACAGTAACAAAAAAAAAAAAAAACATACAAGGTATGTGATGAAGTGCGCCCAATGTTTAAGGGTGGAATGACTTTGATGCGGTCCGTGTCCTCTATGTAGTAGGAGTCGGACGAGTCCTCCCGGATCGACGGTCGGACATATTTCAACACCTTTCCCTCGCCCACTCAAGTTCATTACCAACCCTGTTTCTCACATCTGATTGATCGAGTTGACTGCTCACATCTGATCTCGCTTCCAATTCGATGATCGGAAAACGAAGATGTTCTATGCCTCGTCCACTCCATGAGGCTGCCCAGACTACATAATGGGGTGGCCCGATTGCAACCTCATGGTACTAAGCCCGAGCCTTGACCGATCCGATTAGCGGAAATATCAGTGCCGAAAGGATTCTAATCATAGTCGTTCAACGCGTCAAGTAGACACTATAACTGTCTTATATTGTCGACATTCCTACATAAAAATATCAAGAAAACAAGTAATTCAATTAGACCTGCATTTCAATAACAAATCATTACATTTATATTTAGTCAATTAAACTGAAAAAAGAGACCTCATATTTAATGTTATAAGAAATTCAATATGCAAATCATATTCCATTTATACAAATACAACATATGATAGATACAAGTAATTACATATATATTTATGGAATTCAAGCTTAAAGAAACACTGGATCTTACAATCATTTTCTTCTTAGCTGACCATATTGTTATCACCTTCCATCGTCAACATTACTTCTTCTTTTTCTTCTTACCCTCCCATGCAAGACCATCATTTTCAATATCATCATGCAGAAACAATTCAATGTGTTGTTATTGATGGGGTTCCCTTTCACAAATTACCCCCCCTTCATCACCCATATCAACACATGTACCTCAGTTTCATGTGGATAGCAACACTCCACCCATCCTCAACTATATCATCAACACAGTATATCATTTTTTCTTGGATAGTCAAAATATATGGATAGTGTTCTTCACTCTCACCAATATCAATAATCCAGAAGAAGGCAATGAAAGTAAATTGCAATAAATCATTCCTTACACCACTGTTAATATTGACCCAATTTCATTTGGATTACAAAACTAAAAAATTTCCATGACAATTTAATTCAATAATATCAACCAACTTTTCATAGTAATCCTGATCTACAACTATAAATATACCATTCTTTTGTGTTTTCGGATCTTCATGATCGACAATATGAAACATGAAATCGCTAATATTGCAAGCATATAATCTCGTAGCATGCTTCAAAGAAACTCAAGCTAAATACTTCAAATCTTATGATAGTAGAATTCGATAATTAGGATTTATTACATATACAGATTTATATAAAAAGATTTTTAATTACACTAAATAATTATCAACATATTCAAAATACGTATTAGAATAAGAACTTACACAACATGAAAACCCTTAAATAATTTATTTGTTAATAACTTTTATTAGCTTTGCTTCTGTCACAAATCCTCCCTCCAAAGGTGCCTCTTCTAGGCCATAAATGAAGAAAGACAGATAGTGACCCCCTATTCCCATCACGAGTAGGCCTCAGGTTGGCGACTAACATTGATAATATAAAAAGTCACACACATGAGAGGCATTACCCTCAACATAAAGAAAAGTAGAAAGAAAAGTAGGACCGGGGGAGAGAATATCAACCACTAAACAACTCCATAACATAATAAAAAGTAAAGTCCTTAATATTCCACAATGCATGTAATGCCATAGGAATACAATGAAAGTCTCAAAGTAAAACATCAAAGACAATCCTACGACAACAACTCGACAACACCTTCAATGCCCAAGCAAGTAATATCTAGCTCATTCCTCAAACACCTCCAGGAAACCTGAAACTCAATTTATATATACGTAGGGTGAGCATAAAATGTATACTCAATAGGATCATACCTAATGACTCTCAAGAAAATGTGAGAAGAGAATACTAATTCCCCAGTGAACAAACAACAAAATCGACAAGCACCTATCAGGTCAACTAGTTCCCAACCTCACTAAGCTCTACTACAGATATTCCCTTCAACATTGTGCAAAAACATCTTTAAAACACTAAAAAAGCGCAGTTCTCCTTAGCACAGTTAAAGGGGGTCCCCTTTATCAGCGCTAAAAAACGCTGATAAAGGCGCTCCTTTATCAGTGCTTTCATTAGCGCTGATAAAGGGTGTGCTATTTGTATAACAATACACTACAACAACTAGTATAACTTCTATAAAAAATATATAATTTAATTGAAATGAATTTTACATCGCGAATACAAAAAAATACTACTATATACATTTCAAATAATGTTTTGTATAATTACATTTACAATTACTATCCATAAACATTTAAAAACATTAATGTTTCATCGTCTTTGACACCCGTGATCCCCTCTAAAAAAAATATTCCCATGGTATCAGTTGCCGAACAAATCACTTCAACCCGAGCAAAAGAATCCACTTATAGCAACCCTAGTATTTTACACATAACATTACATGATTTTAAGCATAATAAAACATCATATTACAAGCCAAGGATCATAAAGTCTAGTGTCTTGAAATACTAGGTATATAAAACCTAAAACATGGGACTAAATATAACATTTCTTTATTTAGCCTTCATAAAGAGCTCCAAACTTCTATTGTACTCATACATCTTTATAGGATAACCTGGGGATAACATGAACAAAGGGATTAGCTAAAAAACCCAGCAAGAGAATAAACATGAGAAATAAAGGTTTAGTACATGAGTTAGAAGACATAACATAATGATATAAAAAGTCACAGAACATATGAAATCATAAATTATAAACATGGGGTCTTATAAACATGAATTCATAGTAATATGGCAACAACATAAAACATGACTTTAACACGAGTCAAGGCTCGTTGCATATAGAGGAGCACAAGTTAAGGTTAACCACCAAGATCGTTGCACATGGTAGTATGAGTCAAGGCTAACTGCCAAGAGAATTGCACATAACGTCTCACGAGACTCAACTTTACCCAATGCATTGAAGCGCTATCTGGGCGCACCCATATTAACATGTTCATAAATATGTTTGGCACATAATGAATCACACATAATCAATCATACATAAACATAAGGGTACCCATGGAAAGAAATGAGTATCATAATCATATCATAAAGCATAATGAATGTGCATATCATACAAGTGTCCATGAAAGAAAGGAATTAAAACATACATGAACATTCATAATGGAAAATAATAATATATCATGGTAAGTGATGTCAAACAGAAGTGACAACAAGTAAGAAGAGTAATTAAGAAATTTTAGCATTAAAACATTTTAGTGTGGTTTTAAAGAAAATACTAAAGAGCATTTAAAATAGAAAATAGAATAATCTTTTATATAAAACCAGAATTAAACCAATAAGGTTTTCATAATAAAAATACCGATATTATAAAAACAATGACGACCTAAAATAGACGATATAGCGCACTTGAAATTGGGTAAGAATTCAGGAAGTTCCCTTAAATGGGATTGCGTATCAGGAAGTATTGAGGAGGGAACCACTTAAAAACATGTATATCCCTTAAATTTAAAGATGAATGGACCTTGATATATGAGTTTGGAGCATATACACAGATTTTATAAGAGGTACATAAAAAAATAACTTCATTTGGGTAAAAATAATGATAGAGCAACCTAAAGGAATAAAAGAGATTCGGGTAGAATCCCTCACCTTAAGTACGAAGGTGTTCTCCACTTGATATTAATGACCTGGATAATCAAATTAGGTTCATTAATTAATAATTCTAGAACCTCTTTTACGTATAATTGATTTAGTATAACCTTTTTAAGTTCATTCATGGCCTTTCTGAAGGGTTAAGAGGTTCAATTTCATTGTTCGGGTCCGTTTGTTTCATGATCAGTTTACTTATATACATGAATGGATAATCATGTAAAATGAAGATAGTTGTCTAGAATTGGAGTTATATTTTATTATTTAACATCCATAAGGTTACAAGGTGTTGAGTCAAAAGTTTTCCTTTGACTTCTATATCATGTTTTGGAAATCACAAATGTCTTTTATCTAGTATCGTACCGACTCTTTCAATCGTATCGTACTGACTCTGTCAATCGTATCGTACTGACTATGTCAATCGTATCGTATTGACTCTGTCAATTGTATCGTACTGACTCTGTCAATTGCATCATACTGACTCTGTCAATCGCATCGTACTAACTCTGTCAATCGTACTCACTTTTGTGTATCTTACTTTGTATCATATCAATACATTACATTTAGTAATACTTATAATACTCTTACTTTCATTACTTGCTTGTTTTTGTACTTAGTCAAAAAACACATGTTTCATATTAATCATACTCTTGTTTATCATCTTCATATATCTTGTTTTAACCAATACGATGTCGTTGAGTTAGTTACAAACTAATCAAAACGATGTCGTGCTTTCTGTTTCAATATGACCGTTATAATGCCAGGTGTCCAAGTCCCTCCATGTTTTTCGGAGAAATATGACCGTTGGAGGAAATGTGACCATCGGAACCTGAGGCCTATAAATAAGAGGTTATTTGAAGCCGAGAAAGAACGACTGTGATATAACTGTGATACTTTGCTTCTATCAAGTTCTAGAGAGAGACGTTGTGACTTCTCTCATGCTTTGTGCTTTGTGCGTCCGATCATTGTATCGAGGGCTTTCAAGTAATTGAAAGACAGAGGTACCGATTACCTACAAAATCGAGGGCTGCCAGGGATAAGCAGATAGACGAACCGATCATCGTATCGAGGGCTTACCAAGGTGGTGGTAAGACAGACCTCTTATCCTAGGTGAAAGGATAACCCTTCTCTTTGGGTTAAAAGAATTGTAATACTTTTACATTTCTGCTGCTGATTGTATTAGAAAGGAAATTGTATTGTTTCCTTTCATCATTACACTTTCAATTGTGATTGTCTCAATTACAATTATTCTATTACATTTTGTATCAATAGATTCTATACGCTTTAAGGTAGAATCTATCACACTTGTATTACTCTGATTATTGTATTCATCTTGAATACAATTACTTTACTTTTCTAATAGTATTACATTACTTCATACCTTTATATTCAATACAATTATGGTTGTTTGAATTGTATTAGTTTAAGATCTTTTAAACTAATCTCTAAGTGTTTAAACTCAAAGTTTTTAAACCTACAATTCACCCCCCTCTTGTATTGTTCCATCTAATATACATATACATCTACATATTCAATCCAACACAAGGTTGTAAATTTAATTTGGTTACTTGGATTGAATTTGAATCATTATATAAAACTTTAGTGATATCCTTTTGGGTTAATTGGCGGTTTTTGATCACAACAAACATATTTTGTTTTATAAATCAAAACCATGTGTACAAGAAGATTACAAAACCATAAATGAGAAATAATAAAAATATTATAGTCTGGTTCAACCATAAAAAATGGTTTCATGACTAGAATTGAAGATGGTAAAAGAAATTGAAAACCCGTCGTCCTTGAATAAGATGAATTAACACATCTCGGATGATGTTTTCATTTCTAGTATAAAAGAAGGATAAATGAGAGACAATAAAAACTTATTCCATTTTCATAACAACATTCCATTACATGTAAGGTATTGGAGTTTTCATAATATTTGGATGAAGAGAGGTAAGGATAGAAAAGAAAACAAAGGAACTTGAAAAAAAAGTAAAAGAATTGAAAAGAGGAATTTACCTCTTGAATTAATCTTCATTGAGGGCCTCTTAAGGGGAGAGGATTTGGTCTTTTGAGGAGACCAAGGGATGATAGATGTGGGGGAGTATCTTGGGGAGAGATTTGATCAGAATTTAGGCAAGGCACAAGGCTTGAGGGGAGTGAAGGGAAGAGGGAAGTGTGAGTGTTTTTTATAGTGGAGGGGAGGAGAGTTTTTTCTCAATATTTTAATCATTAGTTTATTATTTTTTCATAAGATAAGAAATAGTGATGATTCAATGAAAAAAAACAGTAATATGTGCATGTGAGTTCAAACCAAGGGTTCTTACCTCATCGATGATGTTAGAAATAGTGCATTTAACTTATAATGTATATATACGATAAATTACCATATTTTACTATTCATAAAAAATTCAAGTATTTTAGAAAAATACAAAAAATTCACCCTAACCATTTTTTGACGTGTAGAATCAAAAAATGAAATCCATTTTTCAAAAATAAATTTCTAAGTATGATTAATTTAATTTTTAGTTGAAATCATAATTTACTTGAAAAATACAGATTTTAAAACTATAACTGATTTTATAATATTTTCAAAAATTACATAAGGTCTTATAAAATTATCTTAAAACCAGAAGAAATAAAATTGTTAATTTATGAACACCTTTTAGGAAAATACATTTTATTTTTAAATTAATTAATTAATTATAATTAATTATTTATGGCTTACAAAAATATCAATACTTTTACTATGGTCATATTATCACTTATAAGATGCCTAAATTTTATTTATACAATCAAGGGTGAGGTTACTATTCTTTTAGACAATTTACTATTCATAAGAGTCAGATTAATATTCACAAAGGTAGGTTACTATTCATAAGGGTAGGTTACTATTCACCAAAAATTAAGTTTGTTCCATCAGACCCCAAAAATCACACTGAACGCAGCCGTGTATGTCATATTTTCAAAATTCAAGACACAGAAGTGGAAAAACTTTGTTTAATGGCCACACAGTATTTATTATCATGATATTGCATTGTGTTTCTTAATGTGATTATACTATAAGGCGTAATTATAGGAATGGAATTCCATTGATAAAACTTTGGGTCGTTACATTCTTTCCCCTTTATGAAAATTCACCCTCAAAATTTCATTTTACATTCTAAGCCATAAACAGGTGCAGGTACATTTCCTTCATTGCTTCCTCCAATTCTCATGCTGCCTCTTCATACTTATGGTTCGTCCATAGTAACTTGACCAGGTGAGTAGTCTTGTTGCGTAATAATTTATCTCTATGATCCAAGATCTTCATTGGCTGCTCCTCGTAAAAAAGATCACCCTCCAACTGTACCACCTCTGAAGAAAGCACATGTGAAGGATATGATATTTAGTTCCTTAAGAGGGATACGTGGAAGACATCATGTACTTTAGACATGGTAGGTGAAAGTGATAATCGATAGACCAGAACTCTAATATGATCAAGAATCTCAAAGGGGCCAATGTACTTGGGACTTAACTTTCCTTTCTCCCCAAATCTCATAACCTTCTTTCATGGAAATATGCGGAGAAATACCATGCCTCCAACTTTTAACTCAATGTCTCGTCGATGATTGTCTGCATAACTCTTTTATCAACTTTGGGATTCCATGATGTGCTACTGAATGGTTTTCACCTTCTCCACCATTTCTTTTACCATTTCATATCCTAGCAGCTTATGCTCATTGACTTCATCCCAACATGCCGGTGTTCTACACCTTTTCCCATACAGGGATTTATATGGTTCCATTCAGATGCTAGAGTAGAAACTATTATTGTAAGAGAATTCGACCAGTGAAATATGTTCATCCCACCCTCCTTCATAGTCCATAGAACACACTCTCAACATTTCTTCCAATGTCTGAATAGTTCACTCAGATTGACCATCAGTTTGAGGATGATAGGCCGTAATAAAGTTCAGTTCAATGCTTAGAGCATGGTGGAGACTTTTCCAAAACATCGAGGTGAATCCTAGATCTCTATCAGATACAATATATAATGGTACTCTATACAACCTTACCACCTCTTTGATATATATCTGTGCAAGTTGATTCAATGAGAAGTCCTCTCGAATTGTGATAAAGTGGGATGTTTTTATAAGATGATCCATAATGACCCATATAGTATTGTTTCCTCTGGATATCCTTGGAAGTCCAGTAAAAAAGTCCATGGTGATGTTCTCCCACTTCAATGTTGGTATAGGTACTAGTTGCATTATCCCCTTAAACTTCTATCTTTCAGCCTTCACTTGTTGAAATACTAGACACTTTGATGTATATTTAGCAATCTCTTTCTTCATATTGTCCCACCAAAAGTTTTCTCGGTGATCTCGATACATCTTTGTGCTCCCTGGGTGAATAGAGAAGGTTAAGCTATGTGCATCATTCAAAAGCTCCTTCTTTATCTATGGATTAGATGGTACACATAATTGTGACCCAAATCTTAAAACTCATTCCTTATTAATCTTGAACTCAGAGGATTTTCTATTTCTAATAGCTTCCACCCTTTTCATAAATTCCACATCTTTTCTTTGAGCATCCTTTATTTTCTCCACGAGGGATGGTTGAGAAATCATTTGAGAAAGGATTGATGATGTTCCTCCCTTAATGATTCTCATGTTCATCATATGTAAATCTAAGAAGATTGGATCCTTTTTAATTCTCATTATTGATAAATATGCATGATCCTTTCTACTTAGAGCATTTGCCACCTTATTTTTCATACCAGGGTGGCAGTGGATTAAGAAATCATAATCCTTGATGAGCTCTAACCATATTCGTTGGTGCATATTAATCTCTTTCTGTGCGAATATATATTTTAGACTCTTGTGATCAGTATATATATCACACTTCTCTCCATAGAGATAATGCCGCCATATTTTCAATGTAAAGATCACAACTACAAACTCCAGATCATGCATAGGATAGTTTTTCTCATGGATTTTCAACTACCTTGAGGCGTAGGCTATCACTTTATCATTTTTAATCATCACACAACCTAAGAACTTCTTTGAAGCATCACTATACACCATAAATAATTCTCCACTTATTGGGAGTGTGAGTACTAACATAGTGATAAGCCTCTTTTTCAACTCCTTAAAACAGTCTTCATATTCTTCAGTCCAGAAAAACTTTACTTCCTTCTGTTTTAGCTTGGTCATTGGGTTTGAAAATCATTAAAAGTTCTTCACAAATCTTCGATAATACCTAGCTAGACCCAGAAAGCTACGGATCTTCATTACAGATGTTGTATTGGGCCACTCTTTAATTGCCTTTGTCTTGGAAGGGTCTGCAGATATTCATTTACTAGTGATAACATGCCCCAAGAATGATACTTCCTCTATCCAGAACTCACATTTACTATACTTTTCATACAAATTATCCCTTCACAAAGTCTTTATCACAGTATTCAAATGCTCCTCATGTTCCTCCTTGCTCTTGGAGTATATCAAAATATCATTGATAAATATTACCACAAATTTTTGCCGCTTCAGCGGTGGTGTAGTGGTGCAGGGTCGAGGGCCAAAGCAACAGTGTTCGGTGAGGTTGGGGGTTCGATCCACACTTTAGAAGGAATTTCCACCTCCCATGTACCACTCGTCTTGCCGGGTCATCCAGTGTCTCACCGAGTGGGCAGAATGAGCGCACTTCACCTGGTTGACGGCTTGCTATGACGAACCGTCGCTGATCGAGGTGTCACCCGTGGGACGCAATGTCATCTCGGCTAACAACGAATCATCCCCGGCTGGGGCATCCCCGGATGACCTCTTCATGGGGAGGGGGATTCTTGAGTGTGGAGGGTTTGAAAAGGCCACTCTCAGGAATTCCCTTTTTTCAAAAATTAGATATTACCACAAATTTTTCAAGGTAATCTCTAAAGACTCTATTCATTAAATCCATGAATATTGCCGGAGTATTAGTGAGTCTCAAAGGCATCACTATGAACTCATAGTGTCCATACCTCATTTGAAAGGTAGTCTTGGGAATATCTTCCTTCCTTACCTTTAATTGGTGATATCCTGAATGAAGGTCCACCTTAGATAAATAACTAGCCCCATGAAGCTGATCAAACAAGTCATCTATCAGAGGTAAAGGATACTTGTTATTTATTTTGATTTTATTGAGCTCATGATAATCAATGAATAGGTGCATTGATCCATCCTTATTCTTGACAAAGAGGACTGGAGCACCCCATTGTGAAGCACTCAGGCTTATAAAACCCTTCTACAGATTCTCCTGTTACTGCTTCTTCAGCTCTTCCATATCAATGGTGGTCATTCTATAATGTGTCTTTGATATAGGTAGGGATATAGGAATAAGTTCAATTGAGAACTCAACCTATCGATCAAGAGGAAAATCAGACAATTCTTCAGAGAATACATCAGTGCAATCCCTCATGATGGGCATATCTTCGAGAAGTATCATCTCCTTTGTCTCAATCATTTGAGATAAACATGCTTGCTCATAAGGAAGTAATATCCACACTTGATGCAATGATTCTAAAGGATATTTTTCTACCTCCATACACTTGTAAATAATTAGAGGATTCTTCGGGTTGTGAAGAGTGATCTCCCTTTCCTGACAGTTGATGTTGTCTTTGTATAAAGATAGCCAATCCATGCCCCAGATAACATCGAACTCCACTAAAGGAAGTATGAAAATATTTTCTGGGAGGTTTAGTCTACAAAAATTTACTGGGGAGGAGTTATAAACCTTGGACACAATAATTTCCCCATTCCCTGTTCTCAGATATAACTTATCCTCCAAATATTGAGGTGGTGTTTGAATAGTTTTACTAAACTTGCAAGATATGAAAGAATTCATAGAACCAAAATCAAATAATACATTTTCTATTCTTGAATGAATAACTAGCGTACCTATCACCACATTATTTTCTGGATCCACCACAACAGTATTGATAGCATAAGCCCTTCATTGTTTCCTTGGAGGTTATTATTGATTTTCTTAGACAACCTTTAGCTTAGGGAAATTGCTCGCATAATTCCCATGCTCCTTGCAGTTGTAACACTGTACTAACAGCTGAGCATTGATCCGAACCTTCATTTCTTCTTCCACATTAGTGGGATTCTTCATATCTATTTGGCAGTTCTTTACTAGATGTCTCATCTTTACACATTTGAAGCAATTCTCGGTTCCCTTTAGACAGTTCCTAGGATGATTCTTCCCACAATTTTGACATGTGGGATGTTCGATCTTCTTTCCATCATGAGATTTATTTTCTAAACCACCCATATTAGACTCCATCTTACGATTTTTTTCACTGGGCCCATGAGGCCACTAAGAGTCTCCGATCTATATTTCAACCTTTAGGGTACAATAGAAAATCTACTCATAACTGTCAAAGTCCCTAATCACTAATTATTTTCGTAGACTCAGCTTTAGTCCTATAAAGAAAATATCCACCTTGATTTTAGTGTTCATGACAATGCCAAAGGCGTATCTTGAAAGTCTTGTAAATTTTGCTTTATACGCCCCGATGGACTCATCTTCCTTCTGCTTGAGTTTGAGGAACTCCCTTTCCATATTAATATGGAGAGTTAGGGGGAAATATTTATTGATAAATATTCTCTTTAATTCATCCCAATCCATGGAATCAATTTCCTCCTTGGACTTTATAATTTTGATTAGTGTCCACCATTGATTAGCTTCCCCATCAAAATGATAGAATTCCAGTACAACTTTCTCTTCTTCTGAGTACTAGAGGAAAAATAATATCTTTTCAATGGAGTTAATCCACTATTTTGCAAGGAAGGGATCTGAAGATCTACTAAACATAGGAGTCCTTTTCCATATGAAGGATTCAACGACAACTTTCTATTTCCTTGGAGGAGGAGGGTGTTCCACACGATTCAAGTTATTATTCATAACGTGAGCTAGCCAAGTAAGTATTGTCATGAAGTTTTGAGCATCCGTTCCCATCATATTTGGCATATAATTGGGGAAATATTCACATTCCCTGCCACACTGATTGTTAGCACATGTTCTTTTATTTCCCACCATTAACTAAGAAAAAGAACGTACAATTAGGGGGCTTGAATTCTTAGCTAATAAGTATAAAAAGGAAACTTTAAAAATAAAAGGATAAACTCTTAAAGTAAAAGTATATCCTAACTTGTGATTAACTAGGTTTAAATCTAGGTTATCCTTGATTTGTTTCTTAACTTATATTCTCATGGGATCTTGTTTTATTCCCTTAATAATGGTTTGTAATGAGCTTATGAATTTACCAAATCATATCCCATGGGAGTGTCAAACTAAGAGTGTAGCAAGACTCGTTGTCATGCACCAGTTCTCGTTCGAGTCTAGATCAAGTTGTGTTTTTGGGTTTTACCCCTAGATACATCTGTTCCAGAGCCACCTTTACTTGTTTGTATCCAAGCAGGGATGTATTTTCTTGATAAAACACTTACTATATACTTACCAAAATTTAGGGATGTTTTCTTATACTTAGTATTATCCCTAAGGTTTTCAATAAAGTGATCTATTCCTAATCTCCAAAAACAACTAGACCATCCTATGATACTAACTATAACAACCCTATCCTTTTACACATAACATTACATGATTTTAAGCATAATATAAAATCATATTACAAGCTAAGGATCGTAAAGTCTAGTGTCTTGTAAGACTAGGTACATAAAACTTAAAACATGGGACTAAATATAATATTTCTTTATTTAGTCTTCATAAAGAGATCCTAACTTCCATTGTGCTCATACATCTTCATAGGATAACCTAGGGATAACATGAACAAAGCAATGAGCTAAAAATACCAACAAGGGAATAAACATGAGAAATAAAGCTTTAGCACATGGGTTATAAGGCATAACATAATGATATAAAAAGTCATAGAACATATGGAATCATAACATATAAACATGGGGTCATATAAGAATGAATTCATAGTAATGTGGAAGTAACATAAAACATGACTTTATCATGAGTCAAGGCTCATTACACATATTGGAGTTTAAATCAAGGTTAACCACCAAGACCGTTGCACATGGTAGCATGAGTCAAGGCTAACCACCAAGACCATTGCACATAACGTCTCATGAGACTCAAATTTACCCAATGAATTGGAGTACTATCTGGGTTCAACTATATTAACATGTTCATGAATATGTTTTCCACATAATGAATCATACATAATCAATCATACATAAACATAAGGGCACCCATGGAAAGAAATGGGTATCATAACCATGTCATAAAGCATAATGAACGAGCACAAAATACACTTTTCCATGAAATAAAGAAATTAAAACATACATGTATATTTATAAGGGAAAATAAGAATATATCATGGTAAGTTATGTCAAACAAAAGTTACAACACGTAATAAGAGTATTTATGAAATTTTAGCATTAAAACATTTTAGTACGATTTTAAGGAAAATACTAAAGAGAATTTAAAATAGAAAAGAGAATAATCTTTTATATAAAACCAGAAGTGAACCAATAAGGTTTTTATAATAAAAATAATTATTTTATAAAAATAATGGTGTCTTAAAATAGATTATATAGTGCACTTGAAATTGGGTAAGAATTTGGGAAGTTCCCTTAAATGGGTTTTCTTATCGAGAAGTATTGAGGAGGGAACCACTTAAAAATATGTATATCCCTGAAAGTAAAAGATTAATGTAACTTTATACATGATTTTGGATCATATAAATAGAATTTAGAATAGGTTAATAAAAAAATAACTTCGTTTGGGTAAAAAGAATGATAGAGCAACCCGAAGGAATAAAGGAGGTTCAGGTAGAATCCCTTACCTTAAGTCCAAAGGTGTTCTCCACTTGATATTAATGGCATGGATAATAAAATTAGGTTCATTAATTAATAAGTATAGAACATATTTTACATCTAATTTATTTATTATAACATTTTTAAGTTCATTCATGGCCTTTTTGATGGTTTAAGAGGTTCAATTTCTTTGTTTGGGTCCGTTTGTTTCATGAATGGTTTACTTATATACATGAATGGATAATCATGTAAAATGAGGACGATTGTCCAGAATTGGAGTTATATTTTATTATTGATCATCCAGAAAGTTGGAATTTTTTAAATTTAATTTGGTTACTTGGAGTGAAGTTGAATCATTATATAAAACTTTAGTGATAACTTTTTGGGTTAATTGGTGGGTTTTGATCACAATGAACACATTTTGTTTTATAAATAAAAACCATGTGTAAAAAAATATTCCAGAACCATAGATGAGACATAATAAATATATTATAGTCTGGTTCAACCATAAAAATGGTTTCATGACTAGAATTGAAGACGATAAAAGAAATTGAAAACCCATCGTCCTTGAATGTGATGAATTAACATATCTCAGATGGTGTTTTCATTTCTAGTATAAAAGAAGGGTAAAGGAGAGATAACATCAACATGTAAAAAATAAATTTTCCACATGAGTAGTCAAACATTTAATTTAGATTATATTAATGCAGTAGAGAACAAATAATATTATGAGGAAAAACATAGTATATTAAAAAACATTTTTACCTTCTCATTGAAATCTCAATTGCAGTCTCAAGGTCCAATCTCTCATGAGCATGAGCAGTTTTGAACAAACCATCCTAACTCAAATAAAGGAATCCACCTATATAAGAAATAAATTCTTATGTGAGTAATACTAAAAAGAAATAAATTAAACATAAATATGAAACAATCCATTAATTATATGGAAGTCACATCTTCATGTTATATGTGTACATTATGCTATCAGGTATGATGCCCATTCATTTCTAAGAAAATATCTATCGTCTTGTGAATATAAGTTTTTTTTGATAGTTATAGTACTACTAAAAAAATATAAATACACAAAGTATTAATAAATATTTTAAATGAAATAGTAATTATCTTCAAAAATACCTCTTTGGAGATTCTAGTTTATTTATGTAATATGATCTCTCTCATAAATTTACAAACATAATAACCGCAATAATTTCCATTTGTTTATTTCAGACACTGCATAAACATCGATAAAAATAATTAATTTATTTTGATATGTGTTGGATAGTGAAATCTTATTATGTTAGGTCCATCAGGTTAGATACCCGAAGAGGGGGGGGGGGAGTGAATTAGGGTATGACAGATTAAAACAAATGCCCCTATTGATCTTGTTTCGCTGTTAAGAAAAACTCTCTTCTCTCTCTATCCGGAAACAAAGTATAAAAAGAAATTAAATCATGCATAGGACATAACAATTTTTACTTGGTTCATCCTCACTGGACTACGTACAAGGAGCATACACCAGTAATGTGATGATGTACCAAATTAACTAAAAGCACACTATTGTTTACAAGATCGAAGTTGACTCACTGTCCCTTCTGGTTTACAACCATTCACAATTTGAGAACTCACTACTCTCTCAACTGAAGTGAGATCACTACTTCTTCAAAATATCCACTCACAGTTTATAGGCCTGTAGGTCCCTTCTGCTCTTTTTTGTACCACCTCCAAATCATTCATTCCTTTTTTGAGGTTCTTATGTCAAACATGGATAGCCAACAACATCTCTTGAACCCAAAAAATCACCATGAAAACCTCCTTTTTCAACAAATTGGACATCGTGGTCTGCTTTTTCAACAAACAAAACATGGAGGCCCGCTTTGTCAACAAACACAATCACCTCAAAAATGCTTCAATGATACCTTAAGGGATTTTTCCCAACATATTATATATAATCTGATAATTTTCCACTTGTATAACTTTTTTGTCTCCTTGTGCACATGGCCTTTCCTCATTCCATGAATTTCATGATATTTAAACACCACCCTATCATAACAAAATTCTCAATAAAACACAATATAAATTTTTTAACTTGAAATTTAGTTCTAAAATATTGGATGTAGTGTATTAAAAATTGAAAAATTCCATCATGTGCGGTCGGTTTGTTTGGTATCCATGAAATGAATCGTAGAAATAAATCTTTGGAGTATCCAAATTGACCGTAATAAGTACCCAATGTTTCCTAAAATAACCAAAAGGAATAAGTAATAAAAGAAATGGAAATATATTTTTAATTATTAAATTGTATATTTTTATCCCTAAATCATTGGTATTAAGAAGAGTGTATCATCCGTAAGTTTTATTTCAAACGATTTGGCAAGTTTTTCCACTATTTAATCCATTTTTTGATTATATTTTTTTGTTCTATAGAAGTGATGTGAGGACTAATGAGTCTAAATTTATATTCATGGGGGTAATACCTTCAATTGGTATTCATATATATGCCTAAAAAAATATGAAATGTATTTAGTCATAATTAAAATAGTATATCCGCTATTGGAAAAACAAATCATGAAAAAAGGCCTCATGTATACATTTACAACTGATACTCCTAGCCATTCATACTCGTTGATTTAATTTAAATTCTCGAGAGAAATTTAGTCTGTAACAACCTCTCTGTACATTTTTTCTTCAAAATCAACAATGTGATTACTACCATTTTTGTAACTTTTTATCTTCCCAAACCTTTAATCTTAGTAAATGCGGATATTGAATGAGCGGGGTAAAAGTACTTTTATAATATCTTTTTGATCAGTTGGTTGATCCTTTAAATGGTTTTGAGTAGACCTTTCATTTCACCCCTTCCCTTTCTCAGTTTGTAATAACATTCATCATTTTAGAACTTTTTTCATTAATTGTTAAAGGTTAAGCATGAAAAATAAATTAGAAATGAATATATCCTTATCGACATGTTTTTTTACAAGATCTGATGGCCATGCAAAAAATTTTCCAACAGCTTGGTTGAATGTATGAATATTAGCATCATTGAGTGGAACATGTAGATTTTCACTCGACTCATGAGCTATGGTAAGTACCACCCTTACATAACCTATTGGAAGTGGTTAATTGTGTAGAATATCTTTTTGGATATCGAACATGGAAGCCCTCACAACAAGACGATGAATGGGTGTTCATAGATATAAATCACAATCATTTTAATCCTATAGAATATTAGTACATGAAATGTATCAATATATTTCTGATTCAAATTTCATAGAAACAATTATTAGAATATTTATTACCTCATCTAAGACAACTCTTTTAGGGGAATGGATCGCCTCAAAGTTGGTGGGGTGGGATCTTTAGGAAATGATTGTTCTTAAGTTATTTCTTATCATTTCTTCCCCCCATAACATTTTCTAGGAACTCAGTCTGCCAATGAAATTTTTCTTCAAGGGAATCTAATATTTCTTTCATCTCTTACATTTCTTTATCTTTATCGTCATATTGTTTTTTTAAAATATGTTTGGGGTGTCACTGCAAAACCTATACCTCTGATGTGACCATACTATTCTGGACACTTCAAGGCCACCGGTAGTAGGTGTTCATTTGATATAGGTGTTGATGATTTCTATGTTTAAGTCAGATAGAAAATATAGGTAAATAAATCATCATTGTTATGTGATAGAGATTTAAAGAAAAACAAATTTTTATTATGTCATACTTACACATGTTTCCCACATTTTTTTGTGTTTTCATTTATTAGTATCCCATGTTTATTTATACGCAACTCCTTCCATAACACATGATGTGGGATGAAAGTGGATTTGGATTCATCAATCTATATATAAACAGAAGATCATACTTATGTTGTTGTTTCATGTCATATAATAGTATTATGGTATATTTAAAATATGCACCATTTTTTTTCAAGTGAAGCATACCCCATCCTTGATTTATGGTAGGGGTATGTTGGTTTTGCTTCCCATTCCTTATTTTCAGTACTTAGTTGATATTTCATAAATAAAAAATTCTCAATCAAAGTGATGAATACACATATTTTTAAACAATGTATTAAAAACCAAAATGTACCTGAAAAGAAATCTCTGCATGACAGTTAGTAAACACACACTATAAGAAAATCTCCATTGTACGGCGTTTTAAGTTTCCACTAAAGGTTTCTACGACGGTTTTAAAAAAACACTACTAAAGTTGGTGTCAGGATCCAACCTGTGGTGGTTCATTCCATTTAGTGGTGGTTTCTGGTAAGCGTCATAGAATGTATATTTAGTAGTAGTTTTCTTTATTTTAGCGGTGCTTTTCCGGACATAAAAATGATGAGGATTTAATGGTGGTTAAAACCACCGCTAAATACTAAAGATTTGTTTACCACAAATCTACCACTAAAATGAAGAAAATCACTACTAAATATTAGCATAACATATTTAGTGGTGGTTTTAACCACCACAAAAAAACATCATCATATAGCGGTGGTTTAAACCACTGTGAAAAAATCACATATTTAATGATGGTTTAAACTGCCATCATATGGTGATTTACAAAAAAAAAAGCCAGCTGTAGAATCTGCAGTCCCATGGAAACCTTGAAAAAAATGCACTGAACATTCCATACAAAGGAATATATAATATTTACACCTCCCCATTTTACACAAAACTAGAACATTCCACCATACAGTTATACCAAAATGTACATATCTTATAATCAGAGTACACATAAATCAATAACATAATTCCACAACAAATGAAACAAAACATAAAGACACATGGTTATACAAAACATACATAGGTTACTCGCTATCCCAATCCCATCTAAAATATAAGAAAAAGATAAAAAATACACACATTAGACCTACTGAAATCCCTGTGCCACATCATAATGCATCCAACTACCTATCAAGATGCTCTATTCTAATTCACTACACATTCTATGATATGAAAATAAAATAAAAATAAGGAATGTATACACACCAGGGTGCCTGTGGAGGGAGTGAGGGAACATCTAAGTAGGGTCTCAAAAAGTTTCCCTAGTACACACCATCATATACATGTATGCATAAGGTAAAAATAAACATATCACATAAGATCCTAAATGGAATTTTCTAACTTGGATAACATGACTATTTTCATTAGGTCATTTTGTGCTAACTGGGATACTATTATAACTTATCATACCTATATTTATTTCACGCAAAAATATCATCATCGCCTCACCTCATTCCATCATACTCATAAATTAGTAAATACCTGAAGACTCGGGGTGGGAATCATCTAAGTATTTGACTCACTACCTAAAAATCATGCTAAAATCTTATATCTGAATCCCAAACCACTACCTGATCAATCAAGGTAGTTTCCATTATCCATGAATCTCCTTATACTATGACCCAACCCTCTCACTTGGTATGGTCCACTATCACAACCAAATCTTACTCAAGGAAAGTTCCAATATCCCAATGAAAGACTACTTAAGGAAAGGTACTACATCTTGAACATAAGGAATCCATATCACCCCTGGTAGTTTAGGTAGATCCATATCACTCATAGCGAGGCTAGGCCTTAGGATATCTCCCCCACTAGGTCTATTTCCTATCATAAGCACACAAAATCACACACATGAAATAAAAAATATGGCATGAATCCAATCACATAGATCACCAACAAATCCCATGGTGCTAGTCGCTTGAGACCCAACCCCTCATCTCAAAGCATGTCTTTTCTATTAGGGCACTGACTAGATCCCCCAGACCCATCACGATCTAAGATCATTGATATGATATCATACCTATCACCTATCAGTCACACCACTGTCCACAATCTCCCCTGACCAAACCTCAGGCCCTAGTCCAACTATAAAAAATCCCTTATTTATCCTATTCCCGCTCCCCAGGTATCAAGTAACCCCTTGGAAACATGATTCCATGTATTGAACAACTCCCATGACCTGTACTTGGGTTTCATTTTCCATATCTTAAGGAAGATATTTAAGCCTTCCACCTAGATAAAACCCTTCTCTATCACACATAATCTCATCCCAAAGGACTCATCCCACTCATAGTGCTCATTGAGCCTTAACCCTCACTTATGAGGGTGTTTCTCATGAATCTCGATCCATATGGTTGTCTCATCCATTTTTTAAATGGTCTTAATCATCTCATACATATCAAACTAGGATTAGGGAAACCAACCAAGGATAACCACATCAAGTCTCATATCTAGATACCACCCAACATCTCTTTTCAACTTACACAGTACCCTCTAACCATGGTGACATGGTTACCGAACAATTTTAATTACCTATAGTGTTAAAGAGAACTTATTCCGAGCTTAAGAGGACCAAAACAATCCTATAAATTTCTCTATAGTTTTATTAGAACATATTAATCTACACAGTCCCTTGAAACAAAAATAAAGGAATGTAATCATATATAAACAAGTATATTAATTTACACAAACCATAACATTCCACCATACAGTTATACCAAAAGACATGATATAAATGGTTTCAACCTCTTCAAACATGGGAAATCATGAAAATGTCATCCAAATACTCCATGCCACAAATGATACATGAACAAACCCTATCTTTCCATATTAGTATAAGATATCAAAGAGACCACTAATCTCTACCCAATGATGAACTCTGGTCGTCACCCTCTCCATATCCATCTCTACTTCCTACTACCGGCACCTATAAGAAAAATCTATTAAAAACTAAATAGTGTTGTATATTTATATTTAAACTTAAAACCAATAAAAATTTGTGAACTAAATGATTTTTAAGTTGTGTGATTTACCCTCTCACCACCAGTCATCGATGAAATATCACCGGGGATAGATCTAGTGGTCTTATGATATAAATCAACCAACATTTTCTGTAAAGTGGATATCTAATCCCACTGTTCCTGAATTGTGATTTTTATAGAAACAAAATATCTCCGATCATCTTAGGGTAGGGAGTGACTACAAATAGGAGTAGATGTAGGTGAAATCCCCAATGGAATGCTAAAGACCTGAGATGATAATGGTCCCAAACCCATACCGCACACTCGACCAAGATTATCCTTCCCAAGGACTTTACCAACTAGGTCATCTTGGGAGATTGATAAGGACTACGTGGGATTGACATCCCATAGTTCTTTTAATTTTTACCTATAAATCAAATATAATTCATATTTCAAGTAATATATATTAACATAGTAAAAACTAATAATAAGTTATTATAATGAAAAATGAATTCATACCCCAACTCCTTTTCCAAAATCATTAACACAACTCTCATCAGATTTTTTATGAACATCCAACCATAGTTCTGTTCGGGAGACTTGGTGCCATAAGTTTTTTGACTGAATTAAACAAAGATAAATAAAAAATTTAATATATGGAATAGATAATATTGTCTTATAAATATTTAAACTAATGAAAATATTACAAGAGTCAATTGATTTCTGAAAAAAAATCTTTGAGCCACTAGTGTGAGAGATGATTTGCTTATCTCAAACCGATGAATTATTCCTTGAAACATCCTGAAATAAATAACATGTAATTTAATAATAATTTATGAAATGTAATCTATTTTTCATATGAATTTATAAATATAAAATGAAATTAATATAATAATATATATTTAAATACCACATGCTCCTCATGACGATGGAAATCAATAAAAAATTTTCATTGCTCTCTAGGTACCTCATTGGGTACCTTATCACATAGTTACTAGGTTCTCAATAAAGTATCAGTGAATTTTTTCTATAATATATATTTAAAATTCTTCTATTTCTTACCCAAAATTTTCAATTTCCACTTTCATGCTATATAATCACCAATGAGAAAGTGAAAAAACATCTGTAAAAAGAGATTAATTTTAAAAATATTAGAATTTAACAACATAATGACATTTAATTACACCATAATGTATTAAAATTACCTTTACATGTGAATAAAAAAAAATTCATTTTTCCAAGATGAAAGCATATTCCTCCAAACATTATATGTAATCAGAAGGGTAATCGACTCTACCGCTAGCTGGCCTAGAATATGGCCAAATAATCCTGCGGAGTCATCCGTAGGGACCCCATAACAGTCAAATGGGACAACTATATTTAGTATGTTTAGATTATAGGCATCTTAAATTTTCATATTTCTCACCGTAGTAGTATTGTTTCCATATTTTATGAAAAAATATCTAGTAGTATAAAAAAGTGCAATAACTTTATTCATATTAAAATTTGTACCTATAATTGTCACTCTCCAATATCCCTGTGAAGAACTAGGAGTGGTGACTTGCTCCCTCACTGCTGATGCTACTGAATGGGGAAGCGTTGTCTGAGCTACTGATGGGATGCCGATGGAGGGTGTGAGAGACGATGTAGGGGAAAATGGAGGGTGTCTCCGATGCTGTAGGAAGGGATACTGATGGATCATCATCTATTGGTATGGTCGAGGGAACATTGAATGAGAGTCGAATGACATCAATATAATGCTTCCTCCTTGGCATTCCTATCATTTAATTAAATAAAATTAACTTTAGAACATATATTTCAAAAAATTCATGCAAAAAAAATAGAAATGATAACAAATGCACAATACTAAAAAAAAATATATAGCTATGATAATGGATGACAACTCAAATAACTTAAGTGGTTGATAAATAAATGGATAACTGCACATACAATCATTTTCTCCTTCAATAATGTCATTTTCCTACTCCATCATTACTTCATCTACTTTATACACACTTACAAGACTAATATTTTCAATATCATGATGGAAAAATAAGTTCACTTCTTGCGGTTGATGGGATTCAATGTTAGAGGTCAAATATTTCACTTCATCACCCATATCATACAAGTCTCTTTGTTTTACGTGATCAAATACACTCTACCCTTCATCCATGATATCTTCCACATAATATACCATTTCTCTTACGATGATAAGACATACAAATCATGTAATTCATGGTCATCGACACCATTAAATGAGAGAAGTTCACATAAGTAAATTGTAAGGAATCTCTTTTAACACCCCTAATAATATCCAGCCAATTTCATTTGAATAAAACAACTGAAAAATGCCCGTGGTAGTTTAATTTGAAAATATTAGTCAACTTTCCATAGTATCCAACTTCAGGAAATGTAAATATACCACTATTCTATGTCTTCAAACCCCATTCCCAATCAAATGTATGAAATTTAAATCTATTCACATTTTAAGCGTCATAATTTCTAGCCTATTTAAGAGGACCTCGAGTAAGAAAATTCAAATATTATGAAAACTCATCTCGAGTATCAGTATTCATGATCTAAAAAAAGTAATATACATTATTATATTTAAAAAATAAATATGTCAACCTAATATCCATATTGATTGAAATATTTATGAACTTACACATCATGTAAACTATTCTACAAGAGATTTATTAATATATTTTTTATATCCTTCTCATTTTATGTTCAACCTTTCATTAATCTCTTTGTTTGTATCCTCAACTCTTCAATAAATGGATATGCAATTTCACTATTCAGAAGCACATATCTATGTGCTTGTAATAATTACATTTATATCAGTGTAACATTTGAGAACCTCCCAATAGATCAGCTAATATCAGGAATGATTTTTGATTTCCCATGTGGTTGAGATTGAGTTTATGTGTGATGCGAACCATGTTGAAGGCACCGAGTCGATTACCTGAGTAGAGGAGTTGGATTTTCATGGCCCGATGATGCGTGGGAGATAAAAGAGGTTGAATGCAACAATGGGTGCCCATCTCACTTAATTAAAGGCCCAATGGATATTTCCTTACATGGATGGAGAAAATGGAACTATTATATCACTTATTCAAGCCCAAACATGATTTTTAAAGCTTGACCCACATGGTTTCATGAATTTGGAAGCCTTTCCCACATGAAGGATTCTAGAAATGGCATCTTTGGACACCAAAGTAAAATCCGGTGGGCTATGCACTCAAATTCAAATTTGGTGGGCTATAGTTGGAAATTTGTGTTCCACATTTCCAAAAAGTCTTTGGTAGACTTTATCTTTTTTAATTTAAGGAAAAAAAGTAGTTTAGCCTTTATGAATTTAGGGTATTAGACCCTTGACTATTGTACCACCCCCTTGTCTATAAATAGCCACCCCCATGGCACTTGTATGGAATTCAATATTGTAATAGAGAGCTTATTCTTTGTTTATCTCTGTTGTGTGGGGATTGTCCTGGTTTTCCCCTTTCTCTTGTGTATTCTTTCCTTTTAAATCTATAGGTTAGATTGGTGACCGAAGATCACAAAGCCCCTAATTCTGTGCCTCAACCCAAGTACGTTGTTGTGTAGATTGGCTATCACATCCCTCCCTTTAGTGTGTTTTCTAAGTAGTAGTCCATGCTCCTCATAGTGTTGATCGACCACTTACATCCTCTATTAATACCCATCATTCACCACTTATCCCCAAACCACATCCTTCATCCGCCACCCTACGTCATGAAGATTGGACCACTCCGTGTGTCTCACATCAGTTGGTATCAGAGCTCCAGTTGACATGGTAGGCATCTATCCCTTCATTTACATTACTTTTACCCCTTACCCTCAATATCCTTACATATTACTCACCCATTCAAAAAAGTACCTTTTCCTAAAAGCCTCATGAATTGTCCTAGTTTGTGCAATCTTGGATTATTATAAATTGATCCGATTTTTCATTCATCTTCTTTGTGCATTTGATTCACTATATGTGATTTATATCCGGCAAAAAAAAAAAAATCAAAAAAAAAAAAATCAAATTCTCTCAAATCATTATTTTGTGTTTTTCAAAATTAAGAACATCCTTTATTCGAGAGATTTCAATTTTGTTTCTTACTCTCCATTAAATCATCTTGTGCTTTAAAACTCTAAGAAAAACACTTTTTGGGGATATTTGACAAAAAAAAAATGGATATAATTACTTCTTTTTGCTTTATATTATTAGCACTTTGAATTTCCATACATCACTTTCTACATCATTTTACTTCACCCCCATATTATATTTGGATCATATTGTTATTAATTTTTCTTATCTTGCACAATTGGGAAAAACCCAAATACCATCTTTCTACCCCCTTTTCCACCCACCCTTTATCCATTTTCTACCCTCACTTTTCCCTTTATCCATTACCACTCAAACAGGTTGTGTTAAATCATCCCCCAACACAATCTTGGTTTGGGAAGGATTTGTGGAACGTGATATCCCTAAACAAGGTATTATATTTTATAAGATCTTGGGATTTAGTGTGAGATTTAAGAGATTTTTTTTAAAAAACTTTCTTGTGTGTGTGAGTTTGAGTGTGTGCATCTCATGTGTGCGTGTGTGTACATCTTGTGTGTGTGAGTGTGAGTGTGCCCATCTCGTGTGCGTGTGTGTGTACATCTTGTGTGTGTGATTGTATTTGCATGTGTGTTCATCTTTGTGTGTGTGAGTGTGTGTATCATTGTGTGTGTTTCTCCCCGTGTGTGTTTTTGTTTGTGTAATATATCATGGATGAAGATCGTGGTAAGAAAATTGTCCATGCTGGTGATAAAGGAATTCGAAGTAGGTCTCATACACCAGAAGCTTCGCAACTCCAAATGCAAGATTTGGTGATCCATTTTGAGAAGCTTCTTGATAGGAATATGGAGGAGCTACATGATAAGAATAAAAACTTGGAGAATCAACCAAGCCTAAGGATGATCCACAGTAACCCATGACGTGCTCCAGCACCACGTCGCCCCCACATCATGGAAGAGGAGATGGAGAACCTTGATGAAGATTTTGAGGATGTCCCACAAATGAGGAGGTTTTTCCAACAGCCTAGAGAAGGCAATATAAGACTGCATGATGATGACATCCTTAGAGGTATCAAGGTGAAGGTCACTTTGTTTCAAGGTAAAAGTGATCTGGAAGCATACTTGGAGTGAGAGATGTGGACCGAGCAGGTATTTTCATGTCATACCTATTCTGAGGAAAAAAAGGTAAAAATTTCAGCCCTTGAATTCATTGATTATGAATTAATATGGTTGGATCAAGTTCGAAAGGAGAGAGCCCGATATAGAGGATGTCCTATTCAAACTTGGGAAGACATGAAGTTTTCCATGCGGAAGCGGTTTGTTCCCTCACACTACCATAGAGATCTCCACAACAAGCTTCAATGCCTCACCCAAGGGAGTAAGAGTGTAGAATATTACTATAAATAGATGAAAATTTCCATGATTTGAGTAAACATTGAGGGGGATCTGGAGGCAACCATGGCATGGTTTTTACACGTGCTCAATCAGGAGATTTCCGATCAAGTAGAGATGTACCATCATGTAGAGATACAAGATATGATTCACCAAGCCACCAAGATCAAGAAACAAATCAAAAGGAGGAGAAACATGAGGAAACCCACTACCCCTTTCACGCCATGGAGAAATCTGAGGAAGGAGATTGGAGAATCATCAAATCCAAAATATGTGGTCCATCATAAAAGTGGAAAGGTAATTTTTCCACCTAAGAAAAAAACTTTTGAGGCTAACCAAACAAGGAATCAAGATATTTTTTGTTATAAATGTCAAGGAAGGGGACACACTGCTAGTGAATGCCCAAACCGCTTCACCATGACCATTAAAAAGTATGTAGAATGGGAGACTGATGGAGAGAGCTCAGAAGAGGAGGATGAATCTATAGAAATTGATAATGGAGAATTTGTGGAAGACATTGAGATTCTTGTCAATAAGAGAGTTATAAGTGAAAAAATTACCATTGAAGAGAAGAAGTAGTGAAAGAAATTTTTCCATACACGATGAAATATCAATGAGAAGGTATGTAGTGTTATTATTTATGGGGGAAGTTGTAGTAATGTGGTGAACACCAAGTTGGTGGAGAATTTGGGACTCAGGACTTTGAGGCACCAACATCCGTACCAACTTCAGTAGTTGAATGATTGTAGGGAGCTAAAGGTAACCAAGAAAGTGACTATGTTTTTCACCATCGGTAAGTACAAAGATGAGGTTTTGTGCAACGTTGTTCCCATGAAGGCTTTCCATTTATTGTTGGGTCGACTGTGGCAGTACGATTGACATGTTACTCATGATGGGTTCTTGAATCAACACTCCTTTGTACTCTGAGGGGAACCTATAACCCTCAACCCCATGTCCCCAAGAAAATTTTGAAAGATCACATTTTTAAAGAAAAGAAAAAAATGAGTGATGAGGAAAAAAAGATAGAAAATGAAAAAGGAGAGAATGAGGAAAAAATAGAAGATGAGAGAAGAAAATAAATTGAGAGAAAAGAAAAATCAAGAGGGGAAAAAGATTTGAGAGGAGAGAAAAGTGTGATGTTAAGGAAGTGTTGATTTCTCGGCAAAATCTCTTAGTACTTATGTACAAATAGGTGATGTTGAACATAAACAACTTAACATCTCCTTTACCACATGTTGTTGAGTCTTTGTTACAAGAATTTGAAGATGTGTTTCCCAAAGAGGTGCCACCTATTTTTCCACCCATTAGAGGTATTGAGCATCAAATTTACCTCATACCTGGAGTATCACCACCAAACCTCCCTGCATATCACACCAACCCGGAAGAGACAAAAGAAATTCAAAGGCAAGTTCAAGAGCTGTTGGATGTGGGATATATCAGAGAGAGCCTTATTCCTTATTTCGTACCGGTGCTTCTAGTACCAAAGAAGGATAGAACATGGAGAATGTGCATTGAATGCAGATCCATCAATAACATCATAGTCAGGTATCATTATCCTATCCCTAGGTTAGATGATATGCTAGATGAATTAAATGGTTTAACTATTTTCTCAAAAATTGATTTAAGAAGTGTCTACCTTCAAATTAGGATGAAAGAAGGAGATGAGTGGAAAACTGTATTTAAGACAAAACATGGACTTTATGAATGGTTAATCATGCCCTTTGGTCTCACCAATTCACCTAGCACGTTTATGAGATTAATGAATCATGTATTACATACATATATTGTAAAACTTGTGGTAGTTTAATCTGATGACATTTTGTTTTATAGTAGGACCTTTCTTGAACTTGTAGATAACTTAAGAAAAGTACTAGAGGTGTTAAGGAAAGATTTTTTTTGGAAACATAAATAAGTGTGAATTTTGTCTCAATAAGATTTATTTCCTTGGATTCATTGTGAGTAGTAATAGAGTTAAAGTCGACACTGATAAGATCAAAGAAATACAAGAATGGCCAACTCCAACCTATGTTGGACAGGTAAGAAGTTTTCATGGTCTTGCTAGTTTTTATAGAAGATTTGTGAATGAATTAATCACATTAGCATCACTGTTGAATGAGTTGACAAAGAATAATGTTTATTTCAAATGTGGGATAAATCAAGAGAAGGCATTCCATGAACTTAAGGAGAGAATGACCCAAGCCCCTCTACTTTCACTTTCAGAATTTGGTAAGACCTTTAAAATTGAATGTGATGTAAGAAGAATTGGCATATGAGGAGTACTCATGCAGAAGGTAAGCCCATTTCTTTCTTTAGTAAGAAGTTAAATGTCCCAACCCTAAACTATGATACAAATGATAAAGAGTTATATACATTGTTTAGAGTTCTATAAACATGGAAACATTATCTTTGGCCTAAAGAATTTGTGATCCATTCTGATCATGAGGCTCTTAAATACCTTAGGAGCCAACATAAACTAAATAGGAGACATTCTAGATGGATGGAATTCATTGAATCATTTTCATATGTCATCAAGCATAAAAAGGGTAAAGAAAATACTATGGATGATGTACTTTCACATATATATTCTCTTTTATCCTTGTTGGATTCAAAACTCCTTGGTTTTGAATGCATTAAGGATTTATATTCCACTTATAGTGATTTTATATAACCTTATAAACATTATAAACATGGAGTTAGTTGGGAAAAGTTCTATTTACATGATGGATTCTTATTCCGAATTGATAAGCCTTGCATTCCCAATTTCTCTATCTGTTTACTTTTACTGAAGGGGTCACATTTGGGTGGGTTAATGGGGAATTTTGGTGATGAAAAAACTCTAAGTGTTCTTGGTGAGCATTTTTATTGGCCTAGGATATCTAGAGATGTTGAGAAATTTGTGGGAAAGTGCATTGTATTCCATAAAGCCAAATCGAAACTAAACCCACATAGACTATATCTTCCTATCCCAATCCCTAACACCCCTTGGGAGGATATATCAATGGACTTTATTATGGGGTTACCATAGACCAAGAGGGGGAGGGATTCCATTTTTGTTGTGGTGGATCAGTTTTAGAAAACGGAACATTTTATTACTTATCACAAAATAGATTATTCCACTAACATTGTAACACTTTTATTTCAGGAATTAGTCAAACTCTATAGAATTGTAACACCCCAAGCTTCTATGGTATTTTTACCTTTGAATAATGAAATAGCTTGCATTTTATGCAACTTTGAGATTCTAACACACCGCGACCAATCAAACTAGCCATTATGAATAGTAATACCCAATTTTTAAAATTTTTAAAATTTTATTTTTCAAAATGGACTTCATTTTTGAAATCGGAATATCGAAATTATCTTAGGGTGAATTTTTGGGATTTTTCTAAAAACTTTCAATTTTTGATGAATAGTGAAAAATACTATGTTATTGGTTAAAACTGAATTTTCATTTAAATAATTATTTATTTTATTTAAATTTATTTTAGGTAAAAATAGATACATAATATCTATATAAGTTCAATTCAATTCATTGGAGTCATTTTATAATAATTTTAGATATATAAAAATTTTATTGAACTTTTACCGTCTTTTACCCACCTCCTAGGAGCATTTGCAAATTTGTATAAAACTTAATTTTACCACTTCTGTGAGTTGAATTTCAAAAATTGGAGAGGAACGGTTAATATTAGTAAGTAAAATGTGGTTCAATAAGATGAAAATATTTTTTTTGTAAATAGTAACTTTTGACTTTTATTTACCACGGTTAAAAGTAAATAGGGTAATTAAGGGTAAAAATGATATCATAATTATCCTAACACATATCCTAATTCTATTGGATAAGTGTAATTCGACCAAAAAAAACCTTAGGAATAAAATATGATCCTTTAGGTCCACTTGGATTAGATTAGGACATTTATTATTATTTTATTTAAAGAAGAGTTAAAATAGTTAAAATCAAAGTTTAATAACTAAACCATTTTTAATATAGGGTCATACATAAGATAAATTTGACTATAAATATTAATTATAAATATAAAAATATTTCCTACATAATGGTATTTTATTTATAATTTTTATACATTAAATAATTTAAATTATTTATGACACAATGATGATGCAGTAATTACCTTATTAATGAAATATTAAAATAATTGATATTATAAATACCCAAATAAATATAAATTTAGACTTTTTATGAAATAAAATAATTTTATAGGTTAATATAACATGTTAGGATTTATTAAATGAATTTATTTCGAATTAATAAAGTTGTTAGAACTTTAACAAAAATCAATTACTAAATAGTGTCAAAATTGACATAAAAGAGTTTTTAAAACAAATATTATATTATTAATTGATATTATATTCCTAAAAATATAAGGTTTGGATAAATAACTTAGATAAGGTTATATATATCAATAATTAACCACTTGGGGTTCTCTTTGATGTTTATAGTAATTTTATTAACCATATAATATAAAAATACAAAGAGACATGGTAAATATCAAACTATTTAACTAAGAGTTAAATCTAAAAGATAAGGTTAATATGATGACCTAAACCTCTATAAAACATATTGGTTGAGAGGTATTATAACCATACCCACCTTATCCTTTAAATAATTCATTTTTAGTCATTAGAAACTGAAAATGATTTTATTATAAAATAATATTTCAAGCTTTTCCTAAAGTGACCCTCACCTCTCTTATAAAAGGGAACTTCCACTTCTCTTAATTTCACACCTCCAAATCCTTTTGGATCAGGCAAAAACTGCCCAAATATCCTCCCAACTTTCCTCCCTTCATCCTATAGGCCTTCCTTTCGTTAGAAAGCCAATCTAAGGATCCCTTTGATCAAATCAAAAGGAAGAGCCCAAAGAAGAGGTAAATATTTCATCACCTCTTTCAAGTTCTTTTCTTCTTCCACTTCCTCTTTATTTGTTTTTTACATTATAAAATAATAACCCCAGTATATTCTATATACTGTGATGTTATTATAAAAATGGTACAACCATATTCATTAATCTATCCATCATATGAATGACAAAGTCACCATACGTGCGTACGTACGACTTACCGTCTCCACGTCGTGGTGTAGTTGTTATTCAATACATTATTTTTGGATGGGTATAATAATGATGTATAATTGATTTAAATAATAAATATAACATGTTAATTATTCTTTATATATGATATACCATCTATTTACATACTATTTTAATATCAAAAGAATGATATTGTCGCTCGTGCGTACGTACGGATCACCATCTCCACGAACATGATGAGATTCATTCCCCATCGTAACCATTCAAGACTAATTTTCATTTGATTATTAAAAATAATTTCTAAAGACTTGATATAATTCTGGGTGTGAATAAGATACATCCCATCCATAACAAACACGAATCACGTAATAAATAATATAAAGGAAAACGAATTAGTTAACACCCGAAACGACGATAATACTAAAATATTATTAAAAAAGAATTATTAGAAGATCATATCAAAATTATGTATATGGTTATTTTATAATTTAATAACAATGATTTAGCTATTATAAAGGAGTTTAACGTACCCTCGACTAAGGAAAAGTACAAGTTAAGGGTTAATTTCACAATCTCTTTACTTATCTGAGGTTTTTTTACATAAGTATCTACTGTGACCTCGTTATCATCCACATCCGTGTTTTCTTAAAAATGTATTTTAATTTTTTTACTATTTACTAGACTATGAATTAAATTCATTTATACCCTTATTTTACCTTATATGTTTTTAAAGGAATCTTTTCGTCGTTTTCCAAACAAGTTACTTTACGACATTTTCGACAAAATTAAGGTAAGAATGCCCTTTTTAACTTATACGGTGAGTGCGGTTATTTTCTGCCATTATAGCATTGTTGAAGCTTCCCTTAAAATATTATAAGAATATTTTCAAAATAAATGTTTTCTTTTATAATTATGTGACTTTAAATGATTTCAAAAAAAAATAAAGAGATATTTATCTCAAATAGTTTTGATTTCATCTATGTCAACATCATTTGATGGATTTTATACTTGCTTGAAGTCAATTCATTATGATACAAATATTCCATATTATATTGAAGGTTTTTTGATATGTTTGACTGTGGATGTGTTATTTTTATACCTTTCATGGTTTATGGTTAAAGTATTGACATTTCGTATTCTAGTTTTAATTAGAATGTTTATGTTATATTTCAACCTTTTCATATGAGGAATGTATTGGACTTAATAAGTGACGGGTGGAGGCCGATATAGCTCCTAGATGAATCAGTAGGTCTCATGAGACAATTAGATGTGGAATTAGCCGAGGCCTATCCCAATTTGATATATGGTTTTGGCCGAGGCCTAAATCATTTTTAGACGTCTTGGCTGAGGCCTTGAAAAAATGTTTCAGAATGTCCGGCATTATACATTCCCTCATTATGAAAATAATATTGATGGTTCATGTGGTTATTCGACTAGTATAATACCAATGACTATGTTTTATTATGGAATTATTTACTCATCTCATATTCCCATCATAAAGTGTTCATGTTGATCATTTGTAAAGGCATGTGTTTTCAATTATTCACCATGCCTAATGTTTATGTTATATTCCGCTATATTGCTTACCCTTATTGAGCGTTTGAGATCACCCATTTCTTATGTTTCATTTTCCCAAGATATGAAAAAGTTAGTTATGAGTGACTTGTAGGCATAATCTAGGAGGCTTGGATGTTTCTAATGGAATAAATTAGTGTTGTATTTCTTTTCAAGTTGTAAAGTTGAACTTATATATGAATCTTGTTTCCAATAATACTAAACTGATCGGTATTTTGGGATTTGATCCCTTTTGATCATTCCAATGCTATGTAATAATGCACCGACTCTAGGTAACTGGGGTCAGGGTGTTACAGTTGGTATCAGAGGAAGTTTGGTACAAACCTTGGAAACTAGATTTAGAAAAACTCTAATTAGAGAACATTACCCTAAGATTGACTTTGAGGATTAGTATAGAATAATTTATGAGAATTTTAGTAATGTAGATATTTTGTGTATTTTCCAAAAAATACATCCCTGTCTGGATACGAGCAGGTAGAGGCAGCTCTGGCACAGATGTACCTAGGGGTAAAACCCAAAAACACTGCTTTGAGCTAGACTCGAACGGGAACTGGTGCATGATAATGGGCCTTGCTGCACTCTTGGTTACAACACTCCCGGGGGATATTCTTAGGATAATTCACATTTTCTTTACAAACCTTTATGAAGGATTTATGATTATATACCTCCTCAAAGAAAATATTTTTATGATTATGGATTATATCCATAAACTGTTCAATTTATGTTAAGTGTTTTACTAGTATGGAATTATGTATTTCGATTCATAAACTAATCTAGTTTATGACATTGTTTAGAAATGACGCCTAGTGGAAGGAATGGAAACCGTATCAATTCCCATAATCCATGTAGGGATTTCCATCCTACTCAATATAATTATAGCGGAACTAGTGATGTAACTGGTGCTGATCAGCTTATCACCACACTAGGACAACTCACATAGGTTACGAATAATAACCTTACCCCTATAGAGAACCCTGATCCAAAATGCGGAGGATCAATGTTAGACCGCTTTATGAGGCAAAAACCACCAACATTCAATGGGTATAAAAATCCATTTGTAGCTGAACAATGGATAATTTCCTTAGAGAAAATATTTCATGCTTTGGGGAGTAGCGAAAGGGAAAAAGTTTTCATGGAAGTTTATCGCCTCACTGGAGATGCAGATCAATGGTGGTCATTAATTCAAAACACAAAGGAGGATGAAGAAGTATCAAGTATGGAATGGAGGGAGTTTAAAGAACTTTTCTTAGAAAAATACTTTCCTCGTGACCATCGAGTGGATATGGAAATGCAATTTCTGAGTCTGAGGAAAAAAGAGGATGAGAATGTCACAAAGTATAAAGCTACTTTACAAGGTTAGCAAGGCATGCTGAAGATTATATATGTAACCCAAGAAGTAATATTGAACATTTATTTTATGCGTTGAAACCATTTCTTCATCGAGCATTAGTATCGCAATCCTTCTCATCGTACGAAGAAATTTTCTCAGGTGCTATCAAGATTGAAAAGGAATTCTCTAAGTCTTTAGACTTTAAAGAAAAGCAAGAGAAGAAGAGATCTTCTGAACACTCTGGGAAAGGAAATAAGGAAATAGGGAAGAAGGGAAGAGTTGAATTTCCACCCCGTGATAATTGTGGAAGGAATCACCCTGGTGTCTGTTTAAAAGAAAAAAGAGTATGCTACAAATGTGGACAGAAAGGCCATCTTGTTGGTGATTTTAAGGGAAAGAAAGAAGCTACCAATGTTCAATGCTTAAATTTTAGGTATATGAGACATTATGAAATTTAATGTCCTAAGCATCAGGGAAAATTACCTCAAAAAAGGGCTAGGGATCAAGGCCAAGCTTATGCGATCACTACTGCTGAGGTTGAATCTTCGAAAGATGTGGTGGCTGGTAATTTAATGGTTTCCTCAAGTTTAGAAAATGATTTATTCAATTCTGGATCATCTCATTGTTTCATATATTCCCAGTTTTCTTAGAAATTTAGATATTTATAATTTGATTTAACAAGGGAGTTGTCAGTAAAAACTCATAAGGGAAGTATCATTGCAACAAAGTTTTGTGAATCAGTCCCCATTAAGGCATATAAAAATTATTTATCTGCTGATCTCATCATCATACCCATGATTGAATTTGATATAATCCTCGGTATGGATTGGATTTCAGAGCATGATGCAAAAATTTATTGTAAGAATAAGGAGGTTACAATTTTAGATGATGATAAAGAGTACCTTATCTTTAGAGTAGAAATGTCACCATATGATTCTTATCTAGATCCACCCCCAGTAGCTCAACTAGATTCAATTATTGGGGAGGAATAGAATGAAATAACTATGGGTGAGGAAAGTAATGTTCAAATAGAGTATGTACCTATTGTGCAAGAATTTGTTGATGTGTTTCTAGAGGATTTACCTGGACATCCTCTAGAATGAGAAATTGAGTTTTCCATTGACTTAATTCCTGGTTCAAGGCCCATATCAAAGACCCCTTATAGAATGACCACTATAGAATTAGTGAAACTAAAGAAACAACTAGAGGAATTGAGTAATAAGGGATTTATTCACCCTATTGTTTCTCCATGGGGAGCCCCTATCCTTTTTGTTAAAAAGAAAGACTGATCTATGAGGTTGTGCATTGAATACAGGGAGATCAATGATATAACAATAAAGAAAAAGTATCCCCTACATCGCATTGATGATTTATTCGAACAACTTCATGGAGCTCAATATTTTTCAAATATTGACCTTCGATCTGGATATCATCAGTTGTGTGTGAAGAAGGAAGAAATTCCAAAAACAACATTTCGAACCAGGTACGGGCATTATGAGTTTACAGTAATGCCTTTTGGATTGACTAATGCACCCTCTGTTTTCATGGATCTAATGAATAGAGTTTTCAAGGAATATCTTGATGAATTTTTAGTGATATTTATTGATGATATCCTGGTATACTCCAAAAGATATGAAGATAATGAAAATTATTTGCGCACCATTCTGAAAACCCTCAGAAGAAATGAATTATACGAGAATTTTAGCAAGTGTGAATTCTGGCTTCAGGAGATTTCTTTTCTTGGCCATATTGTCTCTAAGGATGGAATATCTATTGATCCTTCAAAGACCAAGGCAATACAAGAATGGGAAGAACCGACGAGTATAAATAAGGTACATATGTTTATTGGTTTAGTAGGTTATTATCGGCATTTCGTCCATAATTTTTCCCGATTGGCTAACCCATTAACCAAGATCACACGTAAATGGGTTAAATTTGTTTGGACAAAAGAGTGTGAAGAATGTTTTGAAGAACTGAAGAGAATATTAGTCAATGATCCTATATTGACTCTACCATTGGGGAATTATGGGTTTGTTATTTATAGTGATGCATCAAAGAAAGGACTTGGTTGTGTCCTTATGCAAAATGATAGAGTTATTGTATATGCATCATGATAGCTAAAAATTCATGAAAAAAACTATCCTACTCATGATCTTGAGTTAGCAGCTGTAATATTTGCTTTGAAAATATGGAGACACTATCTCTATAGAAAAAAATGTGAGATTTATACTGATCAAAATATTTTGAAGTATATTTTCTCACAAAAACAACTCAACATGAGGCAAATCCAATGGCTTGAACTACTCAAGGATTATGACTACACTATACACAATTACCCGGGGAAAGAAAATAAGGTGGACGATGCTTTGAGCAGAAAGGATCATGGAATTCTGAACAAGATGAGAGTTGAAAAGGATCCTATATACATGGATCTAGTAAATATGGATATGGGAATAACCATGGAAGGTGAAACATCAATGCCTTTTAAAATGGTTTCCAAACCATCTTTACTAGATATGATAAAAAGTTCTTAGACTGATGATGATGAATTTCAAAATAATATTAAATCTATGAACAATGGAAGATTGATCAACTTCGTATATGAAGATGGAATTTTGAAATTTGGGAAGAGACTTTGTGGTACTAACATACCTGATCTAAAAAGAGAATTATTGGATGATGCTCATAGCTACAATTTCTCTATACACCCTGGGAGAACCAAGATGTATAGAGATTTGAAGGAATATTTTTGGTGGGACAACATGAAGAGGGAGATTGCTGATTTTGTGTCAAGATGTATGGTTTGTCAATAAGTGAAAGATGGAAGGCAAAATCCTGGAGGAGTCATGCAACCTCTTCCCATACCTGAGTGGAAATGAGATAATATTATGATGGACTTTTTCATGGGGATACCAAAGAATCATAGAAGGAATGATGCAATATGGGTAATTGTTGATCGTCTTACCAAGTCAACACATTTTCTTGCTATAAGAGAAGATTTACCACTTGAACGTTTAGCAAGATTGTATATTAATGAAGTTGTAAGACTTCATGGAGTACCCCTATCGATTATTTCTGACCGTGATCCCCATTTTACATCAAGATTATGGAAAAGTCTTTAGAAAGCCCTGGATACTGAACATCGTTTGAGCATTGCCTACCACCCTCAAACTGATGGATGATTAGAACGGACTATTCAAACCTTAGAAGACATGTTGAGATATTACTCACTTGACTTTCAAGGTATGTGGGATCAATATTTACCTTTGGTAGAATTTTCCTACAAGAATAACTTTCATTCAAGTATTCAGATGACACCATATGAAGTGTTATACGGAAAGAGATGCCGCACACCAACCTGTTGGGATGATGTTGGTGAAAGAAAACTCGTAGTCCTAGAACTTGTTGAGGAAATGATGAAAAATGTGAAGGTAATCCAAACCCACATCAAAGCAGCTCAAAGTAGGCAGAAGAGCTATGGCGATAACCTAAGAAAAGAATTTGGAATTTCAGGTAGGAGATCATGTTTTCTTGAAGGTATCTCCATGGAAGGGAATTATACAATTCAGTAAGAGGGGTAAATTGAGTCCTAGGTACATCGGACCTTTCGAAATTCTAGAACGAATTGGGGTTGTAGATTACCATTTGGCAATGCCACCAAGTCTCTCCAAAGTTCACGATGTGTTCCACGTATCACTGTTGAGAAAATACATGCCTGACCCAAAGCATGTACTCACCTATAATGAAATTGAATTGGAACCTGACTTGTCTTATTATGAGGATCCTGTCAAGATTCTTGATACCAGAGAACAAGTGTTGAGAAACCGGACAACTCGTCTGGTAAAAGTTCTATGGAGAAACCATAAGATTGAAGATGCAACGTGGGAACCCAAGGAACTTATGATGAAGAACCACCCGAATCTTTTTATGAAGTAGTATTCTAGAAATTTAGAGGATAAAATTATTTGAAGGAGGGGAGAATGTAACACCCCAATCTTCCATGGTATGTTTCCCTTTGAATAATTCAATAGCTTGCATTGTATGCAACTTCGAGATTCTAACACATCGCGACCAATCAAACTAGCCGTTATGAATAGTAATACCCACTTTTTAAAATTTTTAAAATTTTATTTTTTAAAATGGACTTCATTTTTTAAATCTTAATATCAAAATTATCTTAGGGTGAATTTTTGGTATTTTTCTGAAAACTTTCAAATTTTGATGAATAGTGAAAACACTACGTTATTGGTTAAAACCGACCTTTCATTTAAGTAATTATTTATTTTATTTAAATTTATTTTAGGTCAAAATAGATACATAATATCTATATAAGTTCAATGTAATTCATTGAAGTCATTTTATAATAATTTTAGATATATAAAAATTTTATTCAACTTTTACCGTCTTTTACCCACCTCCTAAGAGTATTTGCAAATTTGTATAAAACATAATTTTACCGCTTCTGTGAGTTGAATTTCAAAAATCCGAGAAACACGGTTAATATTAGTAAGTAAAATGTGGTTCAATAAGATGAAAATAATATTTTGGTGAATGGTAACTTTTGACTTTTATTTACCACGGTTAAAAGTAAATAAGGTAATTGAGGGTAAAAATGATATCATAATTACCTTAACACATGTCTTAATTTTATTGGATAAGTTTAATTAGACCAAAAAAAACATTAGGAATAAAATATGATCCTTTAGGTCCACTTGGATTAGATTAGGACATTTATTATTATTTTATTTAAAGAAGAGTTAAAAGAGTTAAAATTAAAGTTTAATAACTAAAACATTTTTAATATAGGGTTATAGATAAGATAAATTTGACTATAAATATTCATTATAAATATAAAAATATTTCCTACATAATGGTATTTTATTTATAATTTTTAGACATTAAATAAGTTAATTTATTTATGATACAATGATGATGCAGTAATTATCTTATTAATGAAATATTAAAATAATTGATATTATAAATACCCAAATAAATGTTAATTGAGAATTTTGATGAAATACACAAATTTTAAAGGTTAATATGACATGTTAGGATTGATTAAATGAATTTATTTTAAATTAATAAAGTTGTTAGGACTTTAAAGAAAATAAATTACTAAATAGTGTCAAAATTGACATGCAAGAGTTTTTAAAACAAATATTATATTATTAATTGATATTATTTTCCTAAAAATCTAATGTTCATACAAAGGACTTATATAAGGTTATATATATCAATAATTAACCACTTGGGGTTCTCTTGGAATTTTATAGTAAGTTTATTAACCATATAATATAAAAATACAAAGATACATGGTAAATGTCAAACTATTTAACTAAGAGTTAAATCTAAAAGATAAGGTTAATATGATGAACTAATCCACTCTAAAACCTATTTGTTGAGAGGTTTTATACTCATCCCCACCTTATCCTTTAAATAATTTATTTTTGAGCCATTATAAACCGAAAATGATTTTATTATAAAATAATATTTCAAGCTTTTCCTAAAGTGACCAACACCTCTCTTATAAAAGGGCACTTCCCCTTCTTTTAATTTTACACCTCCAAATCCTTTTGGATCAGCCAAACCCTACCCAAATATCCTCCAAAATATCCTCACTTCATCTTAAAGGCATTCATTTGGTCATAAATCCAACCTAAGGAGCTCTTTTGATCAAATCAAAAGATAGAACCTGAAGAAGAGGTAAATATTTCATCACCTCTTTCAAGTTCTTTTCTTCTTACACTTCCTCTTTCTTTGTTGTTTCCATTCTAAAATAATAACGACAGTATATTATATATACTGTGATGTTATTATAAAAATGGTACAACCATATTCATTATTCTATCCATCATATGAATGACAAAGTCACCATACGTGCGTACGTACGACTTACCGTCTCCACGTCGTGGTATAGTTGTTATTCAATACATTATTTTTGGACGTGTATAATAATGATGTATAATTGATGTAAATAATAAATATAACATGTTAATTATTCTTTATATATGATATACCATCTATTTACATACTATTTTAATATCAAAATAATGATATTGTCGCTCGTGTGTACGTACGGATCACTGTTTCCACGAACGCGATGAGATTCATTCCCCATCGTAACCATTCAATACTAATTTTCATTTGATGATTAAAAATAATATTTAAAGACTTCATATAATTATAGATATGAATAATATACATCCCATCCATAACAAACATTACTCACATAACAAATAATATAAAGGAAAACGAATCAGTTAACACCTAAAACGACGATAATACTAAAATATTATTAATAAAGCATTATTAGCAGATAATATATGATATAATAATTATGTATATTATTTTTTTATAATTTAATATAAATTATTTAACAATTATACAGGAGGTTAACATACCCTTGGCCAAGGAAAATTACAAGGCAAGGGTTAATTTCACAATCTCTTTACTTATCCGAGGTTGATTTTATGTAAGTATCTACTGGGACCTCTTATCATCCACATCCGTGTTTTATTAAAAATTTATTTTAATTTTTTTTAATATTTACTAGACTATGGGTTAAAGTAATTTATACCCTTATTTGACCTTATATGTTTTTAAAGTAATCTTTCCATCATTTTCCAAACAAGGTACTTTACGACCTTTTCGACAAAATTAAGGTAAGAATGTCTTTTTTAACTTATACCGCGGGTACGGTTATTCTCTGCCGTTATAACATCGTTGAAGCTTCCCTTACAATCTTATAATATTATTTTCAAAATAAATGTTTTCTTTTATAATTATTTGACTTTAAATTATTTCAAAAAAAGAAAAATATATTTCTCTCAAATAGTTTTGATTTCATCTATGTCAACATCCTTTGATGGATTTTATACTTGTTTAAAGTCGATTCATTAAGATACAAATCTTCCATATTGTATTGAAGGTTTTTTGATATGTTTGACCATGGATGTGTTATTTTTATACCATTCATGGTTTATGGTTAAATTATTGACATTTCATATGCTAGTTTTAATAAGAATGTTTAAGTTATATTTCAACCTTTTCATATGAGGAATGTACTAGACTTAATAAGTGACAGGTGGAGCCCGCTATAGCTCTTCGATGCATCGATAGGTATGAGGAGACAATTAGACATGGAATTGCCCGAGGTCTTTCCCAATTTTATATATGGTGTTGGCCGATACCTAAATCATTTATATACGTCTTGGTCGAGGCCTTGACAAAATGTTTCAGAATGTCTGACATTATACATTCCCTCATTATGAAAATAATATTGATGGTTCATGTGGTTATTCAACTAGTAGAATACCCATTACAATTTTTTTATTGAATTATTTACTCAGATCAAATTCCCTCCATAAAGTGTGCATGTTGATCATTTGTAAAGGCATGTGTTTTCAATTATTCACCATGCCTAATTTTTATGTTATCTTCCACTATATTGCTTACCCTTACTGAGCGTTTGAGCTCACCCATTTCTTATGTTTAATTTTACCAGGATATGAAGAAGTTAGTTATGAGTGACTTGCAGGCATAATCTATGAGGCTTGGATGTTTTCAATGGAATAAATTAGTGTTGTATTTCTTTTCAAGTTGTAAAGTTGAACTTATGTATGAATCATGTTTCCAATAATACTAAACTGATCGGTATTTCAGGATTTGATCCCTTGTGATCATGCCAATGCTATGTAATAATGCACCGACTCTAGGTAACTGGAATCAGGGCATTACATGAATTTTAATGATGATTGTGTCGGATCGAGACACAAATTTCCTCAGTTACTTTTGGAAGAAATTGTTGATCAAACTAGTAATGAAGTTACTATTTTCCACTACTTGTTATCAGCAAACCGATAGAAAAACAGAAGCGGTGAATCGAACACTGTTATCCCTTCTACTAAAAATTTTCAATAAGAACATTAAGAATTTGGAGGAGTGTCTTCTACATGTATAATTCACACATAACAGGGCCAAACATTCCACAACTCAATTTTATTCATTTTCAATTGTTTATGGCTTAAACCCCCTTTCTTATATTTGTCTAGTTCCTTTTCCTTTATAGGAAGAAACTAATATGGATGTGAAAGGTCATGAAAAATTCATCAAAAAAATCCATGAAAAGGAAAGGATAAATATAGAGTGGATGACCCAAAAATATGTTGATCATGCAAACAATGGTCACAATAAAATATTGTTTAAGCCTGATGACTTAGTCTGGGTTCATATGCAGAAGGAATGATTTCTTGAAAAGGGTAAATCAAAACTCATGCCTTGAGGATAAAAGCATTTTTGAGTGCTCAAGAAGATCAATAACAATGATTACAAGATAGCTCCGCCATGTGAGTATGGTGTAATTGAAACTTTCAATGTTTCCGATCTTTCTTCTTTTTTGGGTGTATAGGATGAAGAGTCTAGGATGACTCTTTTTCAAGAGGGGGAGTATGATGCGAACCATGTTGAAGGCACCGAGTCAATTACCTGAGTGGAGGAGTTGGATTTGAAAGTCCTGAATACGCATGTGAGATTAAAGAGGTTGAATGCAACAATGAGCACTCATCTCGCTTCATTAAAGACCCAATGGATCTTTCCTTACATGGGTAGAGAAAATGTGCCTATTATCTCACTTATTTAAGCCCAAAAATGATGTTTAAATATTGTCCCACATGGTTGCATGAATTTGGAAGCCTTTCCCACATAGAGGATTCTAGAAATGGAATCTTTGGACACCAAAGTTAAATCTGATGGGCTATGCACTCAAAGTCAAATTTGGTGGTCTAGAGTTGGAAAGTTGTGTTCCACTTTTCCAAAAAGTATTTGTTAGACATTATATTTTTGAATTTAAGGGAAAAGAGTAGTTTATACTTTATGACTTTAGGGTATTAGACCCTTGACTATAATAGCACCCCCTTGGCTATAAATAGACACCCCCATGGCACTTGTATGGAATTTAAGATTTTAATAGAGAGATTATGCTTTGTTTCTCTCTATTGTGTGAGGATTTTCCTGATTTTTCCCCTTGCTCTTATGCATTCTTTCCTTGTCAATATATATGTTAGATTGGTGATCCAAGTTCACAAAGCCCCTAATTCCGTGACTCAACCCAAGTGCATTGTTGCGTGGATTAACTATCACTTCCCTTCCTTGAGTGTGTTGTATAAATAGTAGTTTGTGTTATTTATAGCGTTGAATGACTACTTGCATCCACTATTCATACACATCATACACCACTTATTCCCAAACCGCATCCTTTATCCACCACCCTACGATATGAAGATCAGGACACCCTGTGCATCTCATTTTTTGGAATCCATGTTTCCAAGGTACATGGAACCAATACCATCAAGACCTTTCAGAGGACGATTTAAAACATACTAGTAACTAAAAAATTTGTATTGTGAAACCATAAATTTACTATCAAATACTTTCATAAGATAGTTTATATAATACTAGTTACAATCATGAAGGGTTTTTCCAACCTAATTTCATCCCATGAAACTACCTATTCATTGTGGGGATTTCATTAACTGGTCCCCAACCCATAGGGCTTTACTTAAATGTTTTCCAACCTATGTCTTACCTGTCTAAAGAATCCCTAAAATAGAATAATCGATTTAATTAATAAAAAAATGTTATTTATAATATATTTATATTGAATAAATAATAATGATTTATTAATAATACCTTAGATCAGGGTAGGTAAAAACAAGGGTAGTTGATATTAAAACACTTTTGAGGAAAAATAATCTTTAAACATTCCAAAGTGTGCCATAACACTTTGAAACATTTAAATAATAATTCCACATAAATTAAATGAAAGTAAGAATATCATGAGATTAATGAGATTCATGATATAAAATTTCAAAGTTCAGTACATACAGAATATAAATGTTTATTGTTTCATAACAAAAATAAGTCTCAATGGAAAGTAAATTGAGACGAAATCCCTTACCTTAACCTTCCTTTTGTTGTATGTTTTTTATCCTACAGTAGAGTAGTTTGAAATATTTTTCTATCTTGTAATAGAACAAGAATCATTTTTTTAATATAATATATTAACTTATTATAATATTTTATTAACCATTTGTTAACACTCTCTAATTATTTTAACTATTTTGGGTGTTAATTGCCTTGTTTTCTCAAGTATGTTTTGACTTGTTACTTGCTGTTCCTATTACTTAGATCGTGATTTTTTTACCCAAATAATGTAAAAAAGACTTAATTATCTTATATATTCAGTACAGATGTATTTATAATAGTCCATAATATTTCGAGATATGAAATGAAGTGCACCGTTCGTAGAGATGGTAGGTCGTACTTACGCATGAATGCTACTTTCATTTATTTATTGTATTTAAAATAATTAAAAGTAAATGATACATATATTATAATTACATAATCATATCTATGTTATATACATTACATATGTTTATTTATATCATACTTAATATGTTCCAGGTATAATGTCAATGATTCACTTCGCATTGAGGGGGTCATAGTTCACACTTCCACAAGCGATGTTATCGTATTTATGAAAAAGGGGATGTATAAGGGTATGTGTTATAAAATAATTAAAGAAGAATAAATACATAATAAATATCATATATAACATATATAAAAAAATTTCCATCATAATTTTCACTATGAGAGGTGGTAAAGGAAATATGAAATTTTTTTTTTCGTGAGGCATTAGATCATCGTATACAGAAACATTATGCTCACTACCCATTAGATTGAAGTGTGTGTAACTGTAGGTAGAAATATTATTATAAAAAAAACTCAGTATATTTAGGATACTACTGTTATTATATTAACATGGAAGAAGAATATTTGAGTTGGTGGAAAAATAAATGATGAAAACAAATCATTGGAAATCATTATCTAAAAAATCAGTTAACTCATTTTGGTTTATACCAAAGGGCTTACTTGGAAGAATTTATTCCCAAATAGAGGGTTAAAGGTCTATGTTAGTAATTTTCATAATCTATTTGGGATGATATTGGATGAACATAAGTGGTTTCAAAGGCATGAGTAATGGGGAGAAGTTGTGGCCTTTTATAGTGCAGGAGGAGTGACACTCTTGTAAATATCAAAAGGTATTCAATAATTGGAGGTCTAACATACCTATGATGCCTCAAAAATATATAAACAATGTATTAAAAGGTAATAATGTTCTATTTAAACCTTAAAAACACAAAAATATGTGCATTATAATAATTTGGTTTATTAACTTCTAAGTTTCCCCAATTTTATCATTTTAGTTTTTATTAAAGCATATAGTTTTCCAACCAATGCAATTTAACCATTAAGAATAAAATAAGGTAAGATTTATTAGAAAATATAGATTAACTTAATTATTAATATAATATATAATTTATAAAATAAAAATACCATGTTTCTTGGAAATTAATTTTAAAATAATCACAAGTGACGCGTTAAAACACTGCTTAAACACAGACCATGTTAACAACATTTTTACAAAATACGGGCCAATATAATCTTTATAAAAGATCAATTGGTCCATTAATTGAAAATATTTAATATTTATTAACACTTAATAATCAATTGGAAGGATATAATATTTTTATCAAATGCAAATAATTTCATAAAATATCATTTATTGTAAAATAACAATAATGTCAATTTTGACATTATTTATTTAATTTTAATTTTAAAATATAAAAACAATATTAGAATTTAAATATATTAATTTTAGAGTTTTTTAACATGATATATTAATCTAAAAAATAAATAAAGTCTATAATTAAATCAATTCACTTCACTTTTAATATTTACTGTATCATTTATTTTAGATAGTTATTAACTAAATAATCACTACATTGACGTTTCTTAAGAATTTTAAGTAACTAAAACATATCTAAAAATTATTTATAAATTATTATGATAACAATAACCCTTTTATATTTCAACATGATTTTTAAAACCGAAAATATTATGTTTTTACATATCTCAATATTTTATAAATGTTAAAGGTAAGGAAATATCCCTTTCTATCTTTTTCCATACTTAAACTTATATATCGAGAACTTTCATTTAATAATATCCCAAAACCCATAAAATTAGATACAAGTCTTGATATTGTAGAATTATTGGAATCTAATGTCTTTTGGGAAATTTTCCAGGTCATTTTGGTCCATAAGATTAATGTTTAGTCCCTTATTATGCTTAATCTTTCCTTAATCACCGTTATTAATTTTAATCACTTTCACTATTAATTTTGGTCAAAAATTAAGTTGATATTATTAGAAAAAAATATTATAATTATTACAACTGTGTATGTCCATTGTTTAAAATTCAAATGATAGAAGTGGGGAAATTAAGACTAACGCTAATCTCGCAGACGTCGTAAGAAAGTGGGTTTTTAAAGTAAAAACATTCAAATGTTTAATAAATGTATATCTAATTTCAATATAAAAAGGATTCAAATGACCAACATTGGATTGATATATATATATATATATATATATAATTGATATATTTTTTACTTTAATAACCAATTTAAAATATAATTTAACACTAATAATTATTTAAATTAAAATAATTTTTTTTAATTAAATCATAGTATTTTTACTATTCATCAAAAAATGAAACTTCTAAGAAAAATAATAAAAATTCACCCAAAGATAATTTGAACATTCAAAATTCAAAAATGGTGTTTTTTTGAAAAAAACTAAAAATAATAAAATTTAGTTTTAAAATAGGTGCTCCATTAAAAGAATGTAAAACATAGTCTTGTCTGTAACACAAGCTAACTCAGTGTGGTTTGTAGCATAAGATTAACATGATATTGTGTATAAAGAGAAAAAAATAATATTTATTCTAACATGAAAATATTTTAATTTTTTGGGGTGTCACATTCTCCCCTCCTTAATTAAATTTTGTCCTCTCAATTTAAACAAAATCTTGGTAATCAAGGGATTGATATTTGAAAATAATATTGTTGAAAGATCTACATCGTAAATTGGCCCAATAACACATATTTTTAATAAGATTTAAAAGAAATTAAAATAGTCATGTAACTATGTTTCCTAGGAGGACAAAATATGTGGTAAATAGAAACATGGATAGAGAGGAAAAATATAACAATCTTGATCTGATAAAGAGTTCTAGAGAACATGGTTAGGAGAATGTCAACAATCAAAAGCCCAAAATCTATCATGATCTAAGAGAAAATTTTATTAATAAAAAATGAAGGTTTTAGGATAATATTTTTGGTTTCAATATCAATTTTCATGTATTTTAAGAATTGTTTCACTCTCTAAAAATATAAGTAAAAATACTTAATTGGTACGTTTCTATAAGAACAATATTATCCTTTAGTCATGCCTTGAACTATTTATACTTCTTCTCTTAGGACATGATTCATTATATAATTATGTAATATATCAATTTTGAAAACCACATCCAATGTTCAATATAAACTATTTCATAAATTGTTATCCTTTCCAAAATATTATGATCCAACACTTTAGAAATACGTTCACTGAATTTTCTAAATGAACTTATCATTATCCTTTAATTAATATGAAGAAAATAAAAATTTTCACATTCCAAACATGTGAATAACATCATCATCTATCCTCTTAAAATATATTAATAAATCAAATCCCCATAAAACCTTATTGAAATCATGCATTCTTTATTACTCCTTATGTAGGGCACATGTTATTGGATATATTCCATAAATCCAAAAGTGTTGTATAGACCACTTGTCAACAAGTCATTAATCAGTTCCAAGGTAGTCAATAATTATCTAAATAAATCATTTCATTATAAATATATCAACATCAGGAACATGTTAAGGGTTGTGTTTCAATCAATCATTTGTTTTCCAAAAAGTTTAACTTTCTACTGAATAACTTTTCTCGGTAACATTAAGCATCTGATTCTCAAATACTTAATGAGAAATTATTATAGTAAAATACTTACATATTTCATAATTCTTATAATTAGTATATCACAGATAAAACACTTTTACAACATTACTAAATGATCCAAATACAAAGGAAAACTAATCATTCCACATGAGTTGTATCAATAACATAAGCATGACCTTGATCCCTTGGAGTATTCTTAGGTATTTTACGTTGATGTTTGTGGAATTAATTTACCTAGTGACCAATATCCTTATATTTGAAGCATTTCACATTGTAATTTTGATTTTTTCCCCTTGAAATCATGAACTTTGTGGCCTTTTTCTTCACACTTATAATGAACTCCTATTCCCTTTAAGCATGTATTGGGGTGTTTCATTCAAAAATTGTCACATGCCGAAAAATATGTCATTATCTTCTTTGTATTATCCATTTTTTTGATCCACCATTGTCTTCTTCTCTGGCTTCCCTTCGAATCCATAGTACTTAAAGAATTATTCCTCAATCTAGATAGCACATAAAATAATTTCATCATATGAATAAAAGGTTTGAGAAACCAGTTCCCTTCGATGATTTGTCTTAATACCATTAAGGAAGTGATCAATATTTTACTCCCTATTGTCTATATAATCTATAGAATACCTAGATACCCTTTTAAATTTACATTCATAATCTGTAACACTTTATTATCCCTTATTATTTATGCAAAGGAAATTCCTCTTCATCTCGGTTGTTGATCATGTGGGAATTATTTATCAAAGAATGTCTCCTTAAAAGTCCTATAATCGATGAGTTAAATTTATTTACCCTCCCTAATATTCTGGATCAATGACCACTATTGATAGGCATCGTCTTTCAGATAGTACAGTTAAAGTGTAACCTTTTACTTTTCATTACATTTCAAGGGTATAAATATCTTCTCCAGATACTTAATCCATTGCTCATATATAATTGGATTAGTAGTCCCGCTAAAGGATAGGGGATTCTACTGCATAAAGTGATCCAGTATCAGAGATTCTCTCTATGGATTGTGATTCTACATTCAGGTAAGATTTTTTTCATAACGTGATTATGTTTCCCAAATATTTTCATGGTATTATCCATTCCAATATCTGTTATATTAGTTTCCTCAATAGGAAAATCTCTAAATATTCTACGAGTATTGAGACCATTCACCCTTACAGGTTCCTTTTTTAAACAATTACATATACTAGATTTGCTCCTAAAATTATGAACTTTTTATAATTCTAAATACGGTATAGCACATAAACAAAAATTTATGAATCGTAAATCCTAGAATCATAAACTTTATTAACTTCAGGGAAAAAATAACTTTTAAATCCTTCATAATGGTAGGTAAAAAAATGTGAACTATCCTAAGCATATCCCCCATGAGTGTCAAACTAGGTGTGCAGTAAGGATCATTTTCTTGTATCAGGATACCTTGAGTATGGTCCAAAACACCTTGTTAGAGTTATTACTCAAAGGTAAATTTATTCAATAACCACATCCACTTGTAGTATCCTTACATGGATGTATTTCTAGGAATATCCACATAATCTATACCTTTCCAAAAATCTAGGAAATTATTATATAATTAACCTCAATGTCTTTCTTAGGGTTATGTTCCCTAATATATGTTTTTTAAATCTAGTTTTCATAGTTGTTTATAAACTTCCTTTGATGCCAATTGTAACACCCAGAACTTAGTAGCTTGAATCTGGTGTATTATTTTATTACATTGGCAGCATTATAAATAATTAAATCCTGAATGAATGATCAGTTTAGTAGTATTGGAAACATATATTAAATGCATGATACCATTAATAAATTGGTAAATATAAAATAAAACAAGATACATAATAATATTTAATAAACCATGTCCATGAAACCTTATTCAATGTTTTCTTATTCTTAAACCAGGGAAAAAGAAACATAATAAGGGTGATCTCAAATGATTAGTAAGGGTATGAAATTTATAATCAATAATGAATCAATGATAATAAATTAAAATTTCAAAGTAAATAAATGCTAACATATTCCATTAAAATAACCAGATAAGACAATATCAATATCAAAAGGCAAGAATCTGAAACACATTACATTAATAAATAAATTGAGAAATAAGTGAATCCATAGACATTTTGATGAAAAATATCATGCATAAATAATTATAATAACGAAATTCTCAGTAATGGAATTTCTTATTTGTTGGACTTTGTGTTTGTTTGGTATATAGAACCATTACCATCAATACCCTTTACAAGACGGTTTAAAACATAATGGTTTCAAACCAATTTGGTCTCTCTAACCTTAAATCTATTATAAAGACCATTAAAAATATAGTTTATATCATACTGGTTTTAAATAAAAAGGATTTTTCAAAATTAACTTCATCAGATGAGACTACAAATGCATTGAGGGGTTTTCATTAACCGGTCCCCAAACCATAGGGATTACCGTAAACGATCCCCAACCCATGTCTTGATTGTCCAAAGCATTATTTGAATAAAATAATTGATTATATTAATATAAAATGTCCCTTATCATATATACATATTGAATTATGAATATGGATTTATCAATAATATCTCATATGAGGATAAGTAACAACAATGTTTGTTGACATTAAAATATTATTGAGGAAAAATAATCTTTAAACATTTCAAAGTATCCCATACTACCTTGAAAAATTTAAATAATAATTTACCATGAATTAAATGAAACATATAATATCATTAGAACAAGTAGATTCATGAATTAACATGTCAAATGGTAGTACATACAACATATAAAAGTGAATTGGTGAATGAAAAAAAGCCTTAATAGAATGTAAATTGAGATGAAATCCATTACCTTAACCTTTCATTTGTTGGGCGGTCTTTATTCTCATGTATATTGGTTTAAAATATGTTAATATATTATACCAAAACCATAAACATGTTCATAATATCATATATGAACTTCTTACTATATTTTGTTACACGTTTGATAACACTCTTTCATTATTTTTACTATTTCGGGTGTTAATTGCTTAGTTTTCTCAAAGATGTTTTGAATTGTTAATTTTAGTTCATATTAGTTAGATAATGATTAAATAATATACAGAATTTAAACCATGAATTAATTATCTTATATATTCAGTATATATGTTTTTATATCATTCAATAATATTAGGATATAAGAAATGAAGTGCATCGTTTATGGATATGATAGGTCGTACATACACATGAACACTACTTTCATTTCTTTGTTGTATTTAAAAGAAATAATAGTAAATGATACATATATTACAATTATAGTTTCATATATATGTTATATATGTTAAATATTTTTATTAATTTCATCCTTGATACATTCCATGTATAATGTGAATGATTCACATCGCATTGAGGGCGCGGTAGACCACACTTCCACAAGCGATGTTATCGTATTTACACAAAAGGGTACGTGTTAAAAAATTATTAGAGAAGAAAAATGACATCATAAATATCATATATAACATATATAATCATATTTTCCATCAGAATGGACACCATGAGAGGTAGTAAAGGAAAAATGAACAATCATTGTTTCGTGATGAAATAGTTTTCCGTACATGGAAACAATATGTTCGTTACCAATCAGATGGAAGTGTGTGTAATTATAGGTAAAAACATAAATATAAAAACATATTAGTATATTTAGGATAACATTTTTTTATATTAACATGGAATAATAATATTTTAGGTGGTGGAAAATTAAAGGAAAGAAAAGAGATCATTGGAAAGCGTTACCTTAAAAATCAAGTAACTTATTTTTGATTTATACCAAATGAATTCATTGGAAGAATTTATGCCAAATTGAAGAATCAAGGTTTAGGGGAGGTATGTTGGGAATATATTTGGGAAGATCATGTCCGATCCTAAGTGGTTTTGGGGGTGTGAGTAATGGGGACAATTGGTGGCCTTTATAGTGGAGGAGAAGTGGCACCCTTGTAAATACCAAAAGAAATTCATTAGTGGGAGGTCTACCTTACCTGAAGTGCATAAAAAAAAAGTCCAATAATGGATTAAATTTTAGTAATGGTTTATTAAAACCTCCATCACACAAAAATATATTCATTTTAATAATTTGGTTCATTAACTTTTATGATTCCCCAATTTTATCATTTTCGTTTTTATTAAAGCATCTAGTTTTCCAACCTAAGTAATTTAAAAATTAGAACTAAATTAAAGGGAGATTTATTAGATAATATATATAAAATTAATTACTAATATTATATTTAATTTATAAAATAAAAATACCATTTTTTTGGAAATTAATTTTAAAACAAGTGCATGTACCGCACTAAGACACTGCTTAAACCCAGACATTGTTAACAACATTTTTAAAAAATAGGGGTTAATACGTTAATTATAAATTATCACTTAGTTCCTTAATAGACCATATTTAATATTTATTAACACTTAAAAATTATTTTTCAGAATATAGGTTTTTTATAAATTTTAAATCATTTAATAAAATATCATTTATTGTAAAATAACAATAATATCAATTTTAAAATTATTTTTCAAATTTTAAATTTAAAATATTAACACAACATTATAATTAAAAAATAATAAATTAGATGTTTTTTAAAATTTTATATTCATCTAAAAAAATAAATTACGACAATAATTCAATCAATTCACTTCACTTTTTATATTTATTGTATCATTTATTTTAGTTAGTTATTAACTAAATAATCACTATGTTTGCATTTATTAATAATTTTAAGTAAGTAAACCATATATAAAAATTATTGATAAATTATTATGATAAAAATAACCCATTCTATATTTCAAAAGGATATTTATAACAAAAAATATGATTTTTGGACATATCTAAATGTTTTATAAATGGTAAAGGTAAGGAAAGATCCCTTTTTTTCGAATTCTTTACTTCACCATTTATATAAAGAAATTCCATTTAATAATATCCCAATAACCCATAAAATTGAAACTAGGTAGGGATATGGTTGAATTATTGGAAGAAAATATCTTTTGGATAAGTTTCTAGGTCATTTGTTTCCTTAAGATTACGGTTTAGTCTCCAATTAAGCTTAATCATACCTTAATCACTGTAATTTATTTTATTCAATTTTACTAATATTTTTGGTCCAAAATTAATTTTATATTATTAGATCACAAATATTTTATTGATTAAAAGTGTGTATGTATATTTTTAAAAATTTAAATCACATAAGTTGGAAAAATAAGATTAACGGTAATCCTCCATATGGGGTGAGGAAGATGGTTTTTAAAGTAAAAATGTTCAAAAGTTCAGTATGTGTTTATATCTAATTTCTATATAAAAATGATTCCAATGACCTAAATTTTATTAATATATTTATAATTTATCTATTGTGACTTTAGGAACCAAATTAAATTTTTTTTCACTATTAATTATTTTAAAAAAATCCTATTTTTAATTAAAATGAAGTATTTTACAATTCATCAAAAACAAACTACTCAGAAAAATTCCAAAAATTATCTATAATATAATTTTTACATTCTAAATTCAAAAAGTATATTTTTACAAATAAAATTTATTAAATTACCAAAATTTTGTTTTAAAATAGGTGCGCCATTAAAAGGCGGTAAAACCCCATCTTTTATGTAACACAATCTAACTCAGTGTGGTGTATAGCATAAGCTTAACATAGTGTTGTGTATAAAGAGAGAAAAAATAATATTTATTCTAACATGAAAATATTTTAAAGTGTTGGGTTGTTATAGACCCGACCTTAAATAATACATATTATCATTTTTTGAAAGCTAGAAATCACTTTCATTCCCCAAATATATTTTAGGTTTATAGTTTTATTGAATTATGAAAAACCCATACATTAAAAGTGGATACTTATTATCCATATCCTTTTTTCCACAAAATGAAATCCTTTTAAATTAAAACATTTGTTCTTTTTATTTCATATCTTCAAAATTTTAGTCTAGTCCTCATCCTCATCCCTACTCATCATTTACCCTTGGAAAAACATTTGAAAACATGGTATGACTAAAAAATCTTCATAAGTGACATAAAAAATAAAGAAAACCATTATTCCATTGAAAAAAAAATTCATATAATGTTTACCATCACCTTTAATGTTCATTGAGTGTATGAAATAAACCATTTTCACACAAATGACACTTACATGTTTTTCTCAAAGAAACCCTAAAAAAATCACAGTAGGAAATTTAAAAACAATTTTTTGGTAACCTAGATCATCAAATACATAAATATATTTAAAAAACATTTTAATTAGAATAACCACCTGTCTAAATTACAATATAATCATTATCCAATGTATTAGAGAGCTATAATGGGGATCACCCTTTGTATAATCTATATTAGGCACACCTGTAAGATATAATGGGCCTCAACCATTTGTATAAGGTATATCAGGCTCATACTTGAGCTATAATGTGGATAAACCATTCATATAATCTATATCGGTCTCACCCATGAGCTATAATGGGTATTAACCCTTAATATAAGCTATATCAGGCTCATCTATTTAACGTAATGTTCAAGTACTATATCATGAATTAAACCTTTCAAAGATCTTTTAAAACCTTGTTCAAAACACTTTTAAATATCAAAATTCCCATTTCTTATAAAAATAAATTTTAAAATCTAAAAACCACACCCATAATAAAAATGGAAGAAAGTCAAATTTTAAAAGTGGATTTCAAAATAAGTAACTTTATATAAAAACATAAAAAATTCCCTTTTAAAAAATTTCAGAGAATTTATAAGATTCAATTTTTAAAAAATTAATGTACCTATAATTACATTTACAAAAATAATTTTATAAAAATGTACATGAATCAGAATGATTTAGAACATAAATATTTTAAAAATTTTAAATAAAGTTTATCTTGTAAAAGAGTCCCTTACCTTGGGTCTGACTCATCATGTACATTATTTATATTCCTAAATAATAAAAACATAGTTTAGTTTTTATTAGATTCATGAGATATTTATTTTTTATTATTCCTTTTGTATCACTTATTATAATGTTATAACAATTACTTAATTATTTATGTTCATGTCATATGTTTTGACGATATTCAGTACATGAGTCCAAAATGGAATTGGTATGATGTCTATAGTCAAAGTGGTCATTAGTACATAAAATACCAAATAATAATCATGTCATAATTATCATTTTTCCACATCAATTATAATCTCAAATCCATATATTAAATATGCATATGAAAAACAAACTATGTTATAATCATGGAGACGGTAGGCCGTACGTACGCAAGAGTAACATTTTCCTTTTTCAATAATCATTATGGGAATAAGGTAAGTATCAAATTATATTTCTAGAATGAATATAATTTCATGAATATGTTATTAATTATGTAAGTATACATATATATATCATTAATATAATTTGGTGATTAAAAATGAATCACATCGCTTCGTGGAGGTGATAATTCAATCGTACACACGAATGACGTTATCATTTTTATGTTCATGGAAAAGAAATAATTAAAATGGTATATTATATTTTTATAATGATTAATATGTCATTAATATCATCTATAAAATCTAATTCCATCATTATAACCATTCTTGATATATAAATATGGAAAACGAATTACATCAGTTCGTGAGGCGGTAGTCTTCCGTACACATAGATGATGAATTATTTTCCCATTTGATGGGTGTAGGGATGGATATATGTCATGATAGTGACATAATAACATTTAATTATATGGAGGATATTGGATTTATTATTTTACCATGGCCAAAAATTATTTTAACGATGTGGAAGAAGAAATAAAACCAAAACACATGATTAAAAACGACACATCTTCTTTAGAAGTCCTCCATTACTTAACATCTGAAGAACAAAAAGGGTCCTATTAGTCCTAATAAAATACCTATAGAATGTTTTTAGGTATTATAGTAAAAATTTTGGTCATGTATTTTCCACAAAAATAGTTTTTTAAGTGTGACTAAAAGAGAAGAATTTGTTCTCTTTGTTAAGAGATAGGAGGGGTACTCTTGGAATTTCTTGAAATAATAAATTAATATAAATTAATTTTCAATTCAAAATGGATTCAAACTTATTAATTTAAAATATATTATTATTTTGGGTGTGAATAAAATCATTAAATATATATATATATATATTGACTAAATTTCTACACTTATCTTTTGGTTTTAACCATTATTTAACCCCTTTAACTCCTACTATGTCAAGATGGATTTTTTACTTTTTGAGGGCTAATATGATTCTTATGAAATGTAAAAAAGACAAATTAATGGGTAAAGGATGAAATTTAAAATCCTATAACAATAATTTGGGTGAATTTAATATTTTTGTGAATTTTATATCAATTAATAAAATATTATTTATTTTAATATATCGTTAATGTCAAATTTGATACTATTCATTACATTTACTTTTAAAAAACTTATAATAAAAAAAGAACAAGTATAAGTCATATATAAATTCATTTAACATTTTAATTTCATAAAAATTAATTTATTTTAATATTTTTAATAACATTTATTTCCTACTTCCATTAATAAAATAATCAATACATCAGTGTTGTGTAAAAATTTAAGTTATTTATTTCTACACTAAAAATTAAAAATAAATTACCATGATGAAGATAAATATTTTATATTTCAAATAAATATCTATATTCATAGATACATTCTTAATAAACCTATATTATAAATGCTATGAAAACTAAAAATATTATTATGACATCTTTGGATTTTCTTTAAATAAGATATTACATATGTCATAATCTCATCCAAGTGGCTCCAGAAGGTTATAATTTTGATCCATGTATTATGTTTTTTGAACCTAACTCATCCAAAAAATTGGGGCATGTTTTTTGAAAATTTTATAGTCCTTATCATTTTATTATTACCCTCAATTGTTTGATTTAGCCTTTGTAATGATAACAAAAACTACTAAAGTTACTATTCATATTGGAAAAAAGGGACCTAAATACTAAATTTGAAATGAAAAATTACAAATATGGAATCCATTTTTAAAAATTCAAATCAGAAATGTTTCAAAATTAATTTTAAAATTTAAATGGAAAATCCCAACAAATTTTTTCCCAAAAAATTCCATTTTAAAACATAAATTGTTTTTCGAATAAATTCAAGTTTAAAATCAATTTAAAAATAAATAGTGAGATTATTTTAAATTAAATTGATCTAAATGATATTTAAAACTAATCTAAAACATAATTTCAACATGTAAATTCATGAAAAATATAATTTAGGATAAAAATTGATAATTTTCACTATTCATTAAAAAAATCAAGCTCTTTAGAAAAATATCAAAAATTTATCATAGGAAGTTTTTGATAATATGATTTAAATAAAGTTTATTTTATCAAATAAATTTTCTAAAATCTCTATTAATTAATTATATTATTTTTACATAAAATGAAATAGAAATCATTTTTGAAGAAAATATGTTTTTGATGAATAAAAAGACTTTACTAAAAATAAATTACTTATTTACAAAGAATTAATTAATACATTATCAATGAGTATGAACATTATATATTTCATAATTCCATTAATACTACTCATTTCTACTAATATAACGACTAATTTATAATGGTCACATTTCAATAGTAAGATTTTGTTTTTCCTTCACGCTCGATATTGCATATATTTATGGTATCAAACATTGTATTAAAAAAAACATGTTATGTTACACATTTGACGTATACAAACTAACTATGCTTCTATATAATATATTGAATTTTTTTTTAAATAGGTCCTTCAAATTATACTCAAATAATATCATATCCTGTAAAGTTATCTAAACCCTTCCTTAATATCAACTATAAGGACTGTGCATAAAACATTACATATTCAAGGGACCTTAAACTTGAATTCACTTTATTATATTCCTACTTATCAGTTAGGTTTATATTTTTATATATTTAATTCATAAATATTACATAAATGCTTATATATGAAAAAGTGTACACTTATATTCAGTATCAATTTTTCAAATAAACCAGACTTTTATGACATAACAAGTTTTCTTTTCCTGACACATCTTCATAACTCTAATCATGGCCCCACACATGTCCCTAATAATCTTTAATCCCTATTAAAAAAATTTAAAATGCTGTATGAGCACAAAAATATTATTAAGGGGCATAAAAAATAAAATTAACCATTAGCCCATAAATAATTATAAAAATTTTCCATTTTCAAATAAAAAATTGAGCTAAGATAAAAATTTTATTAACCAATAAATTACCTAAAATACCCAAATATTATCATAAAAGTATTATTAATAAATATTATAGAAAAAATAATAATTGTATAGTTTTCTTTGGAATCATGAAAAAATCATAAAAACATTTTCACAATGTTATGTATTTTACCCTTAATAGGTTGCATATAATTTCCTATAAACATAAGATGATTATATTACCTTGAAAAATCATTAAACTCCCAAAAAAACCCAAAGAAATCATAGATAAAAAATTGATTTTACTTGGGAGATCATTTACAAATCAATCTTATAATCAATATTATAATTTGAATAACCATACGACTGACTTCCTTTCCCAATGAAATGGAGGGTTATCATGGATGCACCCATCCTTGGTTTATCAAAGAAACACACATCATTGGTTAATAATGTTACCACCCATAATTAGTTTATAGAATAACCTAAAATCATCATCATAATTACCAAGAAATAAATAAACATGAAATATTTAATTTTCATCATTACACTAATAATTAATCTTGAGAAAAATAACCATTCAATTTTAAAATTAATTATTTTTTTTAAAAATTAAATTAAATAGTAAAAAATTATCATTTAAAATAAACATGTAAAATTGTTAAATAATCTTAATTCAATTGAGTATTTATGATGGTAGGAAATTCCTTTCATTCTATATAATTTACGAAAAATTACTTTAGTAATTTTTTCATAAAATTCAAAAAATACCTCATTTGAAAAATAGAAAAAATTCCTTTCAGATAATGTTGAAAAAAGATAAACATGGGTAAAACTACCTTCTTTCACTAATGAGTCTTGAGAGATTGTGATGGAAAATTAATTACATCGGTTCGCAAGGTTGTAGACTGGAATACACACGATCAATGAATTCTTATCCAATATAATGGAGGTTTGAGAAAGATATAGGTAATTACATTAACATAATATTATCTCATTATACGGAGGGTGAATGTGTTATTATTTTATAATGTTTAAAAAATATTTTAATGGGTAGAGGAAAAAATAAAACTAAAATATATGGTTTAAAAAATATACCACTTCTTTGTAATGTATCCTTGGATTAGATTTAGTATCCCTCTATGGATGGTATTTTTTAACAACCCACAATCCATCACCCGTGGATCTGATGAATTTTTTATTACAATGGAACATAATAGCCATAGAAAACCAGATACATAACAAAGTTTTACATTAATTTTAAAAGAAATACATCCTTGAAAACATGAAAACAACTTCATTATTATACTTGAAAATCCATTTATCATATGTTTTACACCTCTATATTTCTTTAGGAAAATGAAATAAATATAAAGGGGTGACCTCAATGCTTAGTAAGGGTGTAACATACAACAGAATCATTTATAAGTAAAACATTGTGGAATAAAAAAATACACAGAGTTATTCCATATTAAATAAAACTATAAAAATAAATTTTTTCATGGATAACCTAAAAATAAATTAAAGCTTTGGTAACACTAATTGAACATAGATTAATGATAATTCATAAGTTTGATCATTTTAACCATACCTTCAAGGACTCATGCCAAGACATCATTCATTAATGGTAAGGAATCTCTCATTACCCAATATTAATTGTCTCATGAGACCTTCCAGTGCACTAAGAGGCTATATAATTCAAGGCCACACCCATAAAAAATCCAATGTAGTTCACCATATGTAAAATATTTAATGGAATAATGTTTAATGATATGAAAAAAATATATAGAATCAATTTCTTAGTGAGGATTATCTTACATGGTCTTCTCATATGGAAGAATGAATTATATGGTATGAATTTATTCCCCCCACTCTAAGAATCTAATAATGATTTATTATTTTTATAAAGGTTGGACACCAATGTAACAAAAGATAAATACTTTAATTTTTTTATATCTAGTATATAGATCATAAAATCATATCCGATAGAAGTGTTAAAACAAGTATGTAGAAAGATCTATTGTTGTGCACCGATTCCTGATCGAGTCTAGCTCAATGCATTATTTTATGGTTTTACCTATATTCACATATTTACTAGAGCCACATCCAATTTTATATATCAATAAAAGGATTTATATTATTGAAAAACCAAAAACACATTTCTTTACAAAATTTATGATGGTTTTATAGTCACATGAACGTATGCTCACTATAACAACATATAAAGGTAGTAAAATGAGAGGGAATAATGACCTCTCAATAATAAAACATGATATCCACAATAATAGGGTTATTTAAAATCACTTTAAAATATAATAAATTGATAATACCTGTATTATAAAAAATATTAACTTTAATGGTTGAAGTGGAGAAAAAATAAAATCCATCATATTGAAGAGTAACTTTTTAAATGTAAGAGAGGAAAACCTTCAGATCATCAAAACTCTTCAATATTATAGGGATATTAATGGAAGATAGTACCTACATGGTACCTGATGATGAAACATAAAATTTGGTGTGGGATAATGGGAATACGTGTGGTTATTTATACTTCAGGAGGGGTGATGTTAATGGTTTTAAAAAAATTAATATTTTTCAATTTAGACCAATAAATATTGGGTCAAACTAATTCAATGTTTTTTTGTTAACATTTAATATTTTCAAAGATTGTTTATGTCGTATAATAACTATATGACCCATTTAATTTAATTTTAATAATTAAATACATTTTGTTCAAGAATAATGATAAATTTGAAAATTGCTTGGGGATTCTAATTTTTCGACTTCAATTTCACATCATTATTTTTTTTCTTTTAAAAATTTATTTAAGACAAATTAATTTATTTATGATTAAATAATAAAATATTTATATTTTTCATTTAGATAATGAAAACCGGATCCACATTTTTATCAAAGATAAGTGGTCATGAAGTCAATGATGATGTGGATCCAACTACATGGGTCCCACCACAATAATTCGGTCGTAACATTTTACCCATACATGTATTGATATGAAATTTGGGAATATGTTCTAAGACATTTAATTTGGATCATTTTATCCAAATGTAGGGACATATAGTTCAAAAATTATTTTGGTAGAAATGCATGTGTGATGTCAATGCGTCTAGGTGAAATGAATCTGCTAGAATTGAAGCATTTTTATCAATTATATAATTATAACATCTAAAAAAATAGTTTTAAAGCTTGAACATTTAATTTTAGAAGAAAAATACATAGTGGATAAATTGAAAAGAAGTCTATATTCCAATATTATTTCATTAAGATATTCATAAATATTTTTACATTCAGTAAATTGAACATGGATAGTTTGACGTGATAGAATTATTTATTATAATTATTTGACCATAACTTATTCGATGCTTAGAGAAACAAGGTACACTTTTACTGGTGGTCACGCATGACATAAGAAAGAAAGTCCAATGAATTTTTTATTCCAATATTCTTACATTTATATATTAAAAACATGTGGACATTTGGTATATTGATCTGGATAGTTTGATAGGATAAAATTAATTTTTATAATTATTTTTCAATAAAATACTTAATACATGACCTGATATACTGAAATTTTGAGTGGCTACATAGAAGACATGTAAGAACAAATTTACTGAATACAACTTATCTAGATTCATCATTTTTATATCTACAAATATGTTTACTTTTTTAGGAAATAAATGATTATAATTTTTATTAATGGAAAATAATATTTTCATTAATGTAATACTCATATGTTCCTAATAAATTACTTCGAAAACAATTAATTTATATGATCATCTAGATTATTTATATTTTATTTTACAATATTTCTATTAATAATAAAAGAACTAAAAAATAACACACACACATATAACATTTTAAATGTTTATATAACACTCACACACACACACATATATATATATTCAAACATAAATTATCATTATAATTAAAATATTAATTTTTAGTAAAACATTATAAAATACAATCTTATATATAGTAATTTGTTTCAAATAAATTATATTGAAAAACAAAATTAGGTCATTACATTCTTCCTAAATTATGAATTTTCACCCCCATGATTTATATTTGTATCATATGTCGGAAAATAGGGGGAACTACTATAACATTTCTTTTTCAGAACCCATGTTGCATCTTCTATCTTTTGATTTCTCTATAAAACCTTCAAAAGGTGTGTCATTTTGTTTCTCAATATCTTCTCTCCAATTTCATGAATTTTGATAGGGACCTCATTATATGATAATTATTTTTCTAGCTCTATCACATATGTGGGGAGTACATGAGTTGTGTCTGGAAAGTATTTTCATAACAATGAGATGTGGAAGACAACATGAACTTTAGAGAGGTTGGGTGGAAGGGATAGATGATAATTTATAGATCTAATTTTATCTTGGATTTCAAAAGGATACCTTGTATGTAACTTCCCATTATTCCTAAACCATATAACCCCTTTGCACCGTGACACTTCCAAGAATGTGTGATCACAACTTGGAATTCCATGTCCATCCTACAGTTATCAGCATAGCCTTTCTTTCTATTTTTATATTGCATGATATGATTTTGAATTTATCTTAACTTTTTAGTTCTATCTCCAAAATGTTATGAATAAAGTAGCTTAACCTCCCCAACCTCATCCCATAAGGATGGATTATGACACATTTCAACATACAAGACCTCATATAGTTCCATTGTATGCGATAACATAAACTATTCTTATATAAAAATTCCACCAACAGTAACTATTGGTCTAACATTCCTAGTAAGTCATGTGAACATGGAATCAACATTTCCTCTATGTTTTGGATAGTCCTTTCTGACTTCCATCGGTTTTAGGATGATAAGAATTGCTCAAATGTACCTCAGTGTTCAATTCTTTTTGAAGAAACTTCCAAAATTTGGATATGAAACAAGGATCATCATCTAAAAAATTGATAAAGGTGCACCATGAAGTATCCAATTTCATTTATATAAATCTATGAAATTCAAAAAATGGGTATATCCTCCAATATTTTTGGAAAATTAGTAGAATTGGTAAGACAATCAATAATGGACCATATTACATCATTCTTCATCAATATTTTAGGTAGTCGAGTGAAAAATACCATTTTAATATATTCCCACTTCTAGATTGGTATATATAGAGGCTTTACGAAATGTTTTGGATATTTCCTCTCAGCCATAACTTTTTGTAAATTCAAGCATCTAAATATATGTTAACTAATTTCATGATTCGTGTCACCCCATCAAAAGTTCTCTTTTTGATCTTTATACATCTTGTTACTAACATGGAGTATATATAAGTTTGATATATGTGCTTAATCTAGTAATATGGTCTTAAACTCAATTATTGATAGAAAAGATAATATCCATAAAAATTTCAACACAAAATCTTCATAGATAAATTATATCAATTTCCCATATTCTATAGCTTTGACCTTTTCCGAATTCTCATATCATCTTGTTGAGAAAATTTAATCTTCTCCATTAAAGATGGTTTAAAAATTACTTGGAAATGAAATGATGTTCCCCCTTGCCTAATAATTTCAATATAAAACTTTACCATATCCTTGAAAATAGGATATTTCTCCATACTTATCTTAGAGGGGATGAAATGATCCCATATAATCAAAGGATATGCAACCATGTTTTCCATAAAATGGTGGTAGTGTATTTCATAATCTTAGTATTTGAGTAATTCCACCCATATAATTTACCTAAGGTTAATATATTTATATATGAATATATACATTAGACTTTTCTGATTAGAATATATATAACATTTTTTAACATAGAGACAATGTGTCAATATTTTTAAAGAAAAGATCACATTGGATAACTCAATTTCATAAGTTCTAAAGTTCTTCTCATGGGTTTCCAATTTTCTTCATTTATAAGAAATAAATCCATCATTTTTTATAAGGATATACCATATCTATTTTTTATGCATCACTAAATATAATAAATCCTCCTTTTTATAATGGTAAAGTCAACACATGTGTATTTACCAGTCTTTTCTTTAGTTCCTTGATTCTTTCCCCACATTCCTTAGACCATGAAAATTTTACCCCTTTATAATTAACATGGTTAACAGATAACCAGTTTAAGTGAAATTTTAAAGGAATCGCTGATAGTAACTAAATAAGACAAAAAAGTACGTATTTTGGTTATATTCGTTACATTGGGACACTCAGTAACTGATTTTGTCTTAGTTGGGTCAACTGTCTTAATATAGTCATGATTTTTTATGATCCAACATAGGTATCATTGAATTTATCTAGTGGGTAGTCCCAACATTGAGTTTGGGTGTTGACAAGGTTGTTCCTTTTGTTAGGATACATATCTATAAAATGGTAAATTATTAATTAGATCATAAGAAATAGTATGATATGAATTTCTAAAAACATTTCTTGAATATCCTAAGTGTTTCTTGTAGGGTTCAGGTTTTATAACTATGTTCTTATAAATATAGTTCCTTAGTTTTTCATTAAACTTTTTTTATACAAGCTTTAGTATCCCCAAATCCAGTACCCCAAATTTGATGGTTGTTTCATTAAAATATTATTTAGATGAAAAATATAGAGGATACAACAGTTTAATGGCATAAAGAAACCAAATATATAATAATGTTTTAAAATACATTGGAAAGAAATAAATCATTAAAAACATGAAAAGAAACATCATTATTCTCTGAAAAAATCCATTTGACATAAATTGTACTCTTTTGGGTTTCTGATGGAAAATAAAAAAAATATAAAAGGGTGATATTAGATGATCAGTAAGGATATAATAAAAATCTAAGACATTTTTAAATAAAACATCATTGAATAAATAGATATACCATGTAATTTCATATTAAATAAAACTATGAATATAAATATACCCATGGCTACAATAAAAATATTTAAAATCATGGATAACAATAATTGAACATATAATGATAAAAATGAATAATTTCAGGAATTTTAACCATACTACCAAGGCTTTCTACCAAAACATCTTTCATAAAAGGTATAGGTGCTCCAATTACCATGTCTTAGTTATCTCATGAGACCTACTAGTGCACTGAGGGGCTATATAATTCTGTTTCCTATATGTTACATAAAATTCCAATGCATTTCATCATATATCAAAGATTCCATGGAATAATGTTCAAAGTCATGAACAAGATAAATACTTAGAAAAGAATTCTAACTGAGGAATATCTTACACAATCATTTTATATAGAACAAAGAATTATATGGTATGAAATTATTTCCTCCATTTTCATGAATCAAATAAATAATTTTTTTTAAAAAAATATTAGAGACTGATGTAATGAAAGAAAAATCTTTTGAAATGGTTTGTAAGTTTTATGTATATCATCCTAGAATATCCCTAGGGAGTGTCAAACTACGTGTGAGGCAAGACCCATTTTCATGCACCAATTCCTGAATCGATTCTAGGTCAATGCGATGTTTTTAGGAGTTAACGTTATATAAAATTATTCTAGATACATATCCACTTGTTTTTATCTATACAAATATGTATTTTCTTGAAAAAATACATGAAATTTTATTCAAAAAAAATTGGGTGGTTTTATGGTTACGGGAAAGTTTGAGCATTATAATGGCATATAAAAGTCATAAAATGAGAGGGAATAATGATCCATGATTTTCAATACATCATATTCACAGTATTAGGTTTATTTAAAATCATTTGACAACTTAATAAATTGATAATAAAAGAATTATATAAAAGTATTCCATTAATTGAAATTATTAGAGGATAAAATATAATCCATTACCCTAAAGAGTAACTTTCTAAATAATGGAGATTACAACCTTTGGATCAATAGAAATATTCAATATTTTAGAGTTATCAATGAAATATACTATATGGATATTATACAAGTATTCCATAAAATTAGGCATGGGTGAGTGGGAAGAGATGATGAGTATTTATACTTAAGGAGGGGTGATGTTAGGGGATTAAAATAATAATATTTTTTCAATTAATTCCAATCAATTTTTGGTGGAATTATTTACATTTTTAACAATTAATTTTGTCTATGATATTTAAGGTCCTATAATAAATCAATCACCCATTTAATTTTATGTTATTTTCTAATTATACATTGATTAAGAATAAAGATATATTTTAAAAATTATATGGAGATTCAAGTTTTTCCTTTTCAGTTGCACAATTGTATTTTTTAAACTAAAAATTTATTCTGTCTATATTTTATTTTCTATAGAGATTATATACCAAAATGTCTATATTACACATTTAGATAATGAAAAATGGATTCACATTTTGATGGGAGATAATCGGTCATGATGTCAACATAGATGTGATCCCACTGGATGGGTCCCACCATATAATTTCGGTCATATATTTTTTCACATACATGGATTGACATGAAATTTTAAGATATGTTAGATGACAAAATTTTCATAATTTTAACTAACTCAAGGGACAAATTGTTCGAAATTTATCATGGTTAAAATCACATGTGAAGTCAATACATCTTGGTTCAATGAATCTGCATGGTTGAAAATATTTTCATCAATGATTCAACCTAAAATTTACTAAACAACATTTTAGAGGCTGAAAATTTAATGTTATATGAAAAATACATAGGGAAGAATGTCAATAGAAGACCATATTCCAATATTTTTTCATTATGATATTAAAAAATGTATGGAAATTTTGTGTGTTGAATCCAGAGAGTTTAACTGAAAAAAATTATTTCTTGAAATTATTAAGCAATAACATATACTATTAATGAAAAAATATGGTGAAATTTTAGTGGGTTATTCTCAATACACAAGGGATAATGTCTAAATAAAACTGTATTCCAATATTCTATCATTACGATATTCAAAAACATGTGGACATTCAGTACATTGAACTTTTACATTTTATTTGGAAAAAAATTATGTTTTATAATGGTTTGTCTATAAAATCATCAATACAGGACCAAGAATGCTGAAAGTTATAGGTATAAAATAGAAGAAGTGTGAGGAAATGATAATAAGTGGTATTTTTTTATAAGATATGGGATGGGTGCTCTGTGAATTTATCAAAATATTATATTAGTATAATTTAATATTCAATTAAATGTGGATCCCAACTAATTTATTTAGAATATGGGATGTGTATGGGTCTAAATACTCTAAAAAATACATGTTTTAACCACATTTTTACACTTATCTTTTTTAACCTCTCATTAACTCCTTTCACACTTACCTTGAAAATAATGATTTTTATTCTTTGCTAGTCAATATTGTTACTATAAATGGAAAAAAAGGTATGTAAATGGACAATGGTTGATATCATAAGTCATATCCCAATAACTAGGTAGAATCTATAACTTTTATAAACTTTATATCATTTAATAAATATTATTTATTATACGGTATCATTAATGTCATTTTCTACACTATTCATTACTTTTATTTTAATAAAATCATTAAAATAATTAAAATTATATCCAATTTTTAATGTAAAAATAACATATTATTTTCATCTATAATTGTTTTGGATCATAATATTTATATAAATTATATTAATTTTAATATTTCTAATATCATTTATTATACATTTTCAATAATTGAAGAATTACTACATCAACATTATATAAAATTTTAAGGTAATTTTTTCTTCACTAAAAATTAAAAATAAATTTAATTAATGAATGTAAATCCTTTATGTTTCATAAAAATAATTATAACCTAACTTAGCCTTTGTTTATAATAAGTTTAAATATATTTTTTTAATAGAAATAGTATTGTGAAATTGTTTTACATTTCTTTAAATAAAATATTATCAAAGTAAATGTCATTAAAAATTTCAAAAAAAATCCATAAAATAGAATATCAGATGAGAAGGGATGAAATGGAATCATATAATAAAATTCATTCTTGTATTAGGGTCATTTTATAATCCTTTCCATTTTATTTTTGAGTTTAATTATTTCATTTTCCTTTTACCATGGTAACAAAAATTTAAGTGATGTTTCTAATATTATGGAACAAAATAAAAGGGACATATATACTAATTTTTAACCCATTGACTCTAAATATTAAATCCTTTTTAAAAAATTAACAACATATCATTATCACAATTTCATTTAAATTTAAACTTGAAAACGTGACAAAAAAAGGTTTTTTTAAAAAGCTTCCTATTATAATTTTTTTATAGGAAATTAAATTTTAAAATCAATTTAAAAATATAATATGATTATTTTAAATAAAAAATAACATATTAAACTTTAAAACATACCAAAAATAGAATTTTACTTTGAAAATACTTTAAAATAATATATAATTTTCAATTAAAAATTCGTATTTTTAATATTCATTGAAAAATCAATGTTTTCTAAAAAATATCAAAAATTTATCCTAAGATAATACTTAACTTATAAATTCAAATTTTAAATTCATTTTTTCAAATTCATTTTAAAAAACTTCCAAAAATTATTAGGACTATTCACTCATAAAAAGAAAGGAAACCCATATTGATGAAAATGTATTTTTGAAGAATAAATTGAATATACCAAAAAATAAGGTTCTTATTTTATAATAATTAATTAATAAATTAGAAATGAGTTGGGCCATTATATATTATGTAATTTAGTTAATTCTATTAATTTTCCTCCAATTTAAAGGCTAGTTTTTAATTATAACATTTAAATAATAATAATTCATCATTTTTTTTGGAACGATGTTGTGTATGTCGTATGCTTTAGAACACAATATTTGGTTTTTAAAAATCTCCTGATATTATAGTTTTTTCTACATTTCCATGTTTATTATCATGTTATTATGTATTTTTAGGATACATTTTATTTCTTGGAGATTCCTTTTTTTATGGCTATGTAATATTTTTAATGTATTCTGTACTTTTATATCACGATCAAATGTTTTATGATTATTGATATGTGTTCTGAGCCAGTTCATATATTTTTGATAATGAACTTTTTTTGATCTTATGTTTTCCCTTATATTTTATGATCAACATTCATGGTATTATGACCCTTTATTAGGATACCTATGTCTACCTCAAGTTCTCATTCACATTTGTGATCTAATACGTTATGTTATGTTTTTCCATATTGAGTGTCTGACATCATCCCTTTCTTATGATTGAAAAACCATGGTTATAAATATGATTTTATCATATGGTATAACAAGAAAGATTCTATATGATCACTATTATAGGTAAATGCTTTCAAGTGTTCTGAAATGATTTATTTATGTTTCTAGTATCTAAGACGCTATATCATTAAATCTAAGGGGTTTAAAACTAATTTTGAGATGTATTATTGAAATAATCAGAATAATTTTTTTATTTAGGGCACTTTTATCTTGTATATATATATTTGGTATCATTGAAAGGTTTTGATATTTTTTTATATTATTTTATTGAACTCTATTAAAACCCCTTCAAAAAAGTGTTTGGGATGAGTCTATATACATGACAAATTTTTTGAATTTTTTGTAGAGATTATATAGTTCACCTAAAATTAAATCCCTATTTAGATAATAATAGTGTATATAGGATCTGGTATAGATGTACCTAGGAATAATAAAAATTAAATGGTGAGTTTCATATTACCCTAGTCAAAACTTTGTGCACCAAAAAGAGGCCTAAATACACACTTGGTCTGATACTCCCTAGAGATATTAATTGGCTAATCACATTCTCTTTAAATCCATTATGTAGGATTTATAATGTTAAAAAATTATTTTAAAGAATATGATATAACCCATCATAAAGAAACAAAGATTGATCCAACAGTTATTTAAGTTCAACTTAAAGATAAAATCATGGTTCCAAATAATAAGGAATTTTTATGTTCAGTTTATTATAATTCCCTTATGATGTAAATATTATTTATTCATGATTAACTTTTTTGGTTTTTGAAATGGTTGGATCAACATGAAATCAAGTTAATAATCAACATGATGGAAAATATAGTATTGGGAAACCAAGTGTGATATAATATGGAATTGAAAACCTCATAGTTATTATCAACCAACTATCATGAGTATGATTAATAATTTGAGTCTCTAAAAAATCCCAACTCAATAATTAAGAGATTTGCGATGTTTCCAAGAAGATCACTTTTAAGAGATGATAAGGGAATGAAGATTCAACCTCATATATTTCAAAAAATTTAAAAGAAATACCCAAATGAATATATCAGAGGAAAAATAATGTGTTTCCATTTTGGAAATATTTTCCACAAAACTTATGATTGTAGATTTAAGATAATAAAACTAATCAATGAAATAGAGGTTCATTGTTTCCAATGCCTCATATGTCTGATTTTTGGGAATTATAAAAAAATATTCCCCACCCCAATATCTAAAGATGATAAAAAATATAAAAAAACATCCCATACCACATAAATAAGCTAAATCCTATGGTATACCTACTACAAAAAGTAGTTCATGAGAAATAAGGGTGAACCTTATGATTGCCTTCCACTCTAGATTTGTTTATATCCATTTTGAATCTTGTTCTATGAACCCCAATAGGCCTAGGATGTTTTCAAAGAACATAAAATCAACACCCTAAAGATTTAATATTATATTTATTATCATATCCTGATTTTAGGATTAGGGAATATGCTTCATGAAATACATTTTTTAAAGGTTGGGGATGAAACATCATTTATTATTTAAATAAAAGACCTCTTTATAACTGGGTAGAGAGAGAACCATTATATAGCCCAAAGGCCCAAGACCAGCTAGTCTGAATGCAAGGCCTAAAATCCCATTTTTTGGCCCAAAGGGCCCTTCGGTGAATATTACTGCTACAGTACACGGGCTGCTACAGTACCGTCTACAGTACCCCCTATAGTACCTGCTACAATACCTGATAAAGAATGACTATAATCTCTCTTAGAAAACTAATACCATTATAAGATATATGATATGTAATCATGATAAATATTTATCTTAAATTATTGAAACAAATCTCAACATTTGGATTGGCATATTCTATTGGAAAATGATATAATTTCTATGTTTGATGATAACACTCTAGAAATTACATAATGAGTTGAGTCTATCTCTTTGATTCCATTAGTTAAATTCACTAGTAAATGATAATTAAAATCACAAGGAAGAAAATAATTTAGGGGGATATTTTAAGGACATGAAATTTCAATATATATTTCCCTTAAATAAAAATATTTTTCATGGATTTCTCCATAAGCAATTTTGAACTTAATATAAAATAGTTATACATTTAGATAAAAATATAAGTATTAAATATAACCATTAAAAAATAGGCATTTAATTAGTAGGTATAAATAATATTAAAGGAATTATAAAATATGATTATAATTAAAATAAATTCAACCTTTTTTAACTAATGAAATTCAATTAATATAGCTAAATCAACTAAGGAAAACATTTTATTCCTAAGACAATATTTTACTTAAATTGGTGTTTTATCTCATGTAATAATGTATATTATGTTAAAATATTACTGAAATGTATTTATATTAATTATATATACCAAATATATTAATTATTAAATGATAGTAAATAAATAATAAATTATATGATACATTTAAAAAACTATATTCCAATATGATCAGTTTTCCCCTATTTTTTGGTATTTTATTTAAATAATGAACAGTAAAATTTTAAAATTCATTTTTAAAAATGAAAAAAATGATTAATTACAATAGTATTATCATAAGAGTATTTTTTGGGATTTTTTTCGAATACATTTGATTATTAATTGAATAGTGAATTATAATGTTTTTTCTAATAGTATGGATTTTATTCCATTATTAATATATAGGTATGAATTATAAAAATATAAAAGTTTTTCTAAAACCAAATGTATATTTTATAGTAGAACTTATAAGATTAAAAAATATTGGTTTTAATTTACAAACCCACATTTTCAATTTTATAATTTAGGTTATATATTTAAAAAAATTATTTACAACACATTAAACAATTAGTGTTTTAAAATTTATTATTATGATATTTAAAAATTGAATATAAAAAATGGATTATACATTTGTACATATTAAGATAATATTATATAATATTTATTTTTTTATTTTTTTACATGAATGATAAATTACATTGGTAAAACTAGTTACTGTTTTGAAAATGAAAATGGGTAAAATGAGTAACCTTAGAGGTAAATGACCCAACATATTTAACTAATGTTTTTAATTTAGCGTTGTATGTTTGGATATTCCATATATAATGTTTAGTCCATTATTTATAAATTTTTAATAAGCTTTCCAAGATATTGACTTCCCATTATTAAAAGGTTTGCGATATTTGTAAGAATGCCACTCCTTTTCAATTATAAAAGGTACTCTCATATCCTCTCTTCACCTTGAATGAAGAAGACTTCATTTGAACCCAAACCCTTTCTGACCTTATAAATACTCGTATACTCCTTAATGAAGTTCTTTTTTCCCCCTCAAAATTTCATCCCTCAAATGTTTAATCCCCTTCACAAAACAGAGAATCCAAGAAGTGGGGTTTAAGTTCCTAACCTCTTTATCTTTTAATAATTTATTTACATGATTATCTTATTATAAAAATTTATTTTTACTATATTATAATGATAAATTCAGTATCATTTTTATATTTTTTTTATTTTTATAATTTTGGTACAATTATTAATCATCCTCCCCATTTCTATTAAGAAAAATGAAAACATGAATCATGCATTATCATTTTTACAACCCCGAGGAAAAAATGTTTTTCATTTTCCTTTTCCACATTAAAAATATAGTCAAAATATAGAATTTTCTACATAGTTAATATATTCATGAAATGTTTTAGATACTTAAATGATTATTTATTTTATTTATTTCCCCTATTCTACCGAAAATGAATTCATCATCCACACATACATGTGGACAAACACCTCCATAGAATGATTGATTAAACTTTATCATTTAATCCCTTCCATAAATGCATCATCATGAGAATGGTATTAATTGAAAAATATTATTTTAATGATATCCATATAGTCATGGTATTGGAGAACCTATTAATTATTTGATCAATAAAGAATGGTTGAAAATTTAATCTCTTAAAACAAGTGTACTAAGAGGAAAATCACTAAATCAAATTATGTAATACTTAAATATCCATTACCTATTTGTATAATTCACTAATTATTTTGATTTATTAGAATAATAAAAACTAAATTATATCATTATAATAATGGTTTAATAACATTATCACCAAATCACCCCATAATCGTCAATATCATTGATATGTTCATATTTCTGTTTGATTGACAAAATACATAAATAATTTGATAAAGTTATATCAGGGATGAAGTTTAAAACATAATTAATAGGATACTATGGTATAAATATGTAAATAATTATTATTTTTGTTTCTTAAAGGATACATGATTATATGACTTCTTAATTAAGAAAGCACCGTTCAAAATTTAAAAATCACTAAAAAATATTTTATGTCAATTTCACCTTCTATGATAATGAATAATGTACCCAATAAAAGAAAGAGAACCTTTATTATTCATTATAATAAATACTTTAGAGTAAAATTAATTAAACGGGAATCAATAACATTAAATTAATAATTAATAACAATACTGCTGATATGAATCGATCACAAACGGTCAAAATTGTAAACACGTGTTATGGAAAAATAGAAAAAACATATACATGTAGATAGTGATAGTATATGAAAATTAAAAATTTTGATAGGGAAGAATAATATTTATAAATTAGATATTAATATATTTAAGTTTTTTATAAATTAACTTATAGTGTATCTAACTAAATCAATAAACTTGGTAAGCATTTCTCTCCCTCACATTTGATTCTCTTGATACATGTTTAATCTATACACCAATTTTCCTTTTAAATGGTGAAAATAACACGACAAGATAATTTTCTATCATGATCCACTTATATATCGTGATATTAAATTTTCTATTTAAATTTGTACAACTCATGGGGTTTTGATTCAAAATTTACAAATGATGTAATGTAATTTTGTGACTCAAATTTATTCCTTGGAATATAATAAATTTTATTTCACAATTATGTTTATTGAATGATATATTTTAACTTATGATAATTTAATTTACTATTTAAACTTTTTTCATAGAGATATAATGATTCATACTAATGTATTGTTCATTGATGATTCTTTTATTTCATGAAAATTAATTTTTGTGAAGAATAATTCTAGTTTATTTTAATGGATTTTTCTTTTAAACAAATGTTTTTACTACCTAACAATTATATTATTTACCTTATGTAAAATAAATTATATTATCTCCAATTATCCTATAATGTGACTTTGTAAATTTTAAAACAATGTTTCCATAATAGTTTCAGTGATTTGGGTTTTCTATAAGGTTATCTGAAAATGTTCAAATAGATTTTCCTTTCATTCAAAATAAAATGTTTTATCATCCACCAAAGTTTTTAAAAAAAAAATTATGTATTTAAAGAGATATTTTATTTATAACTCTATAAAATAAGTTTTTAAATATTCATTTATTTCCCTTCACAAATTTAGCTTTAAAAGGTTTTGTGAAAAATTTAATACCTTCACTTATTTTTACCTTACATGGTTTATCTTTCATGAAGTAATGTTTCAATCACCCCCTATATGTTATTATTATTTTAATTATTCTGGAAAGCTGGAGTTTTCATATATTATGATTTTTTAATTTCATATAATATAATGTTTTTGAATGTTTTTAGAAAATCGTTCCTTTTCACAGGGAACATTAAGATATATATGTATATATGATTGATTTCTAAATGGGACACATATGTATGGATGATGATGGGTGTGGTCTTATATGATGCATGAGATGATTAAATTTTGTAGGAATGAGTTGTTTGAATCTGGGTACAAATTTCTATTGTGTAAATGACATATGAATTGTGTTTTTCACATGTTTATTACGTGAATAAATCTCATAAATCTTTATTAAGAAGTTTTTGATTGAAAATTATATAGAAATATTTATTCACAAGACTCTCTATGATTATCTATTCACCACATTTCCATATAGATTATCAATTTATTCCAAAATTTCAATATGCATTTAAATTCCTTAAAATGTTCTATTTTCATAATTTTTCATTATTTTTAATGTATTCTACACTTTTATATTGTCCTAACATGTCTTATGATAATTGATTTTTGTTTTGAGCCTAGTAATATATTTTATTATAGAGATGTTTTTATGATCCTGTATTTATCCAACATGTATTATGATTTCCACAGATGGTCTTATGATCTCTTAATACGATATTTATTTATTCCACATTTCCTCTTCATGTTTAGGATAAAATAATTTATGATATTTTTTCTTATAATAAACATCTAATCTCACCCCTTTCTTATATTCCAAATACCTAGGTTATCAATATGATTTTATCATGTGAGATGTCCAGAATGAGTCTAGATGATCACCATTATAGATAAATTTTTTAAATTATTGAATTATTTTACTTATAAAACTACTATAGAAGACAATAAAACTTTTGTTCCTTCTGTTATATAACTATTTGTGAGATTTATTTTCAAAATAATGACATTATTATACTATTTAAGTCATGTTTAGATTGTTTATATATAAATAATGTATATGGGGATAGGGGTTCCCTTCAAATTTAATTGAGATGAGGAATGGTGTTAGTCTGATTTTTCCAACCATTAATCTTCACACTATCCAATTCCCTTTCATATATTTAAGGAAAATAATTCAAATAACCCATTAATCTATTTTTATTATTTAACATCCTCAAGGGTGATATTTATCTACTTTATTATCATGAGTATTATTTGTGTATTGATTCATATACATATTTAACATTTGAGATGACAATTTTCCTTTATTTTTTTGGGCTTCTCTATTCTTGTCTTGGGCCTCTCCATTATTGTAATACTAATCCAGATTTTAATTATTTCATATTTTTAGTTATAAAATTTTATTCCAATATCATGATTCTTCAAACATTATAGGGAACATTCAACAACTTTCAATTAATTCCATATAGTATCCATGAAACCACACTAGCATGATTCTTCCTTAATAGCCATGATAGGAACCTCATAATTCCTTTCCTCATTAATTATCATACTTGGTGAAACAAATTTTTTTTATACCAAAAATGTTTTATTATGTTAAACAATGGTTATTGTTAGTGAAATTCTTATTTTTTATTTATATTCCCTTCTTTGAGATAAAATTTTACCTCCAAAATAGTAAAAAAAAATTCCAACACAAAGGGATTCTCAATATGATAAACCATCTCCTTGTATATTGCATGTGTAGAGGTTCTCCTTATAGCTTCTTCAGTTCTCATTCTACTGAAATATATTTCCATGTGATAAAAATTGGAATATATAAAACATATACCTTTAAAATTATACCTTTTTTGGGCATCACATAGTTGGGATGTTATCACAACATAATTCATTTTAATATAGGCCTTTAGGCTTCAAAACACATGTAAATAATTTTCCCAAAACATATATAGTAATAGAATTTATGAAAAACATTCATTTTTGTTCCTTTCATTCCTTATTTTACAATAAACATTTGTTTACCTCAAAATTTCATATATATATTTCTTCCTCCTATCCTTATTGCAGATTCCATAGAAGGAATTATCAGCTTCCCCCTTCCGTTTGCTGAACATAGCCTTTTCCCAATATCCTTGATCATTTCTTCATTTTCAATTAAATTGGAATACTTTTCATTAATTATAGAAGAATATTTCATAACATATTTAATTCAATAGACAACTTTTTTACTAAGAAACAAAACATTATCATTTAACTCTTTCTCAAGGGATATTTTTTTCTTATTTCTCATTAAATTTCCACATGAAAATAAAATTTATTATTGTTTTTTTATCCAACCATAAACTTCAAGGCCATATCCTCTCTTTATATCCCTTTTTACTAATATAAAATATTTTATAAAGGAATTGTGAACTTCATACATGAAATCCTACTTATCAATACATTCATGTCGAACTTGGACCCCACCAAGGGTTATACAAGTGAATTATTCATATTTATAAGATATTTCCGTTATAACATTTATAATTTGTTGGGAAAATTATTATTTTTATATATAGTTAGATTCCAAACACAAGATAGAATCATATATAGAGATATATATAGAGTGACTAACCTTACATAGAGAGTTTATTTTTTCCACAAACTTTATTTGGTTTCTCCTTTTATTCATTACTTTATTCATGGGGAATTATTCATCAGCTTCATTTATCGGTGTCACCTGACTAGTTTTTAATTCTCTGATAAAACCATATTCATTTCTATATATATATTCTAGAATAATACACATATGACTAAAAAAACCATATATTAAAATCTCTCATGAAAATTGTTTCTATTAAATCACAAATTAAATCCTATGTTGGAGAACAATCAATCTACATATTTCATAAATATATCCCAAAAGTCATTCCATATAAACTCAATAAAATAATTCCTTTATGAACAACTTCATGAGGTAATTCAACAAATATATCCATGTATTTTATTAAATAATTATTGTATTTGGAATTTTGTAGCACTTAAGAACGATGGCTCCAAAAGTTGACTTCATTGGAGAAATAAATCCAAAAAATACGCTGTAAGTTGATTGTAAAGGCATAACCTCTAAAATTTGATTCCAATAATAGTTTCTTAATGCATACTGAGAACGAGAGTGAATTATGGTGAACTTTATTTAAACCAGTTTTCATCCCTTTACAAATTTATATATTTAACACAAATATTAATAGGACATGATTATTTTACTTGGTTCAACCACACTATTATATAACCAAGTATAATGTGATAAGTAGTGTCTCGATGTACCTAAATACACCACTTCACTATTTTGAGGGAAAAAATGTCATTGTAACACCACAACAAGGATAACTTATTTTATAATGTTTTGGGCTGGCTCACTTTGACCCAATGCTTATAGTCATTCTTCCCAAATCTCACACTACTCTAGGGAAGAAATCAAAATATTTTCAAACCTATAGTTCAATCAATGATCAGTAATAATTTTACAGTGGTTTTTATTAAAAGGTCAAGATTAATGTTTTCATTACCATCTATTGTTTCTAGAATAATTATAAAGCCTTAGTAGATTACCAATTCAACTTATATATTCTATTTTCCTTTATAATATACAAAAACTTTCTCCTTGGACTTACAATTGTGTTAGAGAACCCATTATTCCATCATTTCTTCCCCTTAGCATGAATTCCTATTATGTTTGTAAATCATATATTCATGTTAATTTACATTCCTGACTCCTTCTCCTTTGATTCTTGGATATTTTAATGAATAAATATCTTAGCATAAATCCTTCATTTTCTTCATATATTTTTTCTTATAAAGATTCAAATACCCTTATTTTGATCTTAATTTATCTCACTCCAAACATTATATATATCTTTCCATATTATAATAAGGAAACCACAAGAAATAATTACATTGTTAAAGGATTCATTAACCTCCCATAATATCCAAATTCTTTATAATTCTAATAGCTTCAAGGACAAGTCTCGTGTGACACTTTAATATTAATGAATATAATTTTTTCATGGAACATATCTCTTCATTAAAGTGGGATATCAATCTTTTATTTAAAAAATGACTATAAATTTACATTAAATAATATTGACTCATGGATTTAATTTGATCTCCCATGAAATTAAAAACATTTAACACTAATACCCACATCATTTTATATATCATGACTTCTCTATTTACTAACACAACATAACCAATGCATCTCTATCAATACTAGGACATGTCTAGTACCTTTATAGAAAAAAACCATTGAAATGATTATAACCATGATCACTTGGTTATTTTGAATACCACATAATAAAATTGATGTTAACAATACGTTATACCATGCAATAGGGGTTCCTCTTTTTTCCATTGACCCCATTACTTAAACAAGTTCACTACATCCACCATGACACTTGTAGTGGGATTCTCATTTATTACATGTGACATAGAAATTCCCAAAGGGGTCATGATGGTGTTGCCTATTTTTTATATAACATGATTTTAGAATATATTTCTCTTCAAAAAAATTTAATATCATTGATAGATTGTGTTCTATGAAACACTATGTTTAAATGTACCGTGATATAATATTTAAATATTATTATTTAAGCATGGTCGTTATAACATAGCTATTAAAATTGGTGGTATGAATTTGAATAACCACATTATAAAAAATATATATAATCATTTTATATTATGAAAATACATTGATTAATTCATAATACAAAATTACTCAATTTTTAGTAAAGTCATATTATTCTTTAAATATATATTTTCATGAAAAACGGTTTTTGTGAGAGAATATTATAATCAATTTTGAATATTATAAATTTATTTTCTAGAAAAAAGGAAATAATTTTATATATCGCCATATCAAAATTAATTTTGGCTGATATTTGGGATTTTTCTAAAAAGATTGATTTTTCAGTGAATAGTGAAAATACCGACTTTTAAAAAATACCATCTATTTTCAATGAAAAAGCCCCATAACAATTTTAATTTGATTATAAAATAGAATATATATCATTTAGTTATAAATAATATGACTAATTACAATGTAACCAATATAATTTTTTCTATAAGTTTATTTTTAGGCTTAAATTTTATTTTTCTAAAAACTGTATACAACTACAAGATGTTTTTCCATTTAAATTAATAAAAAATAATACCTAATGAGGAATTATTTAAAATAAATTAATAGTTTATTTATATATATATACGATTTAATTTTTATATAATGGTGTATACTATTAACAAAGTTATTGTAAGATCATATTTTTCTTGAAAAACACATTTTCTAGAAACACATTTGTCATCATGTTTTGAGGGTTTAATTTTAAATTATATACTAAAAATTAATTAAACTAAATATTAAAAAATTCAATCTAAAAATATAATTAGGTGAATAAATTTTTTAAATATGTCCCTTTTATTTTTTTTCATAATTTATAGTTAACTATATAAATATTTATCACCTTAGTAAGGGTAAAACCGATGAAACAGGGTTAAAACATTTTGATAAGGCATTACAATTTCTCAAATCATTGAAATTATATTTTTTTATTAATGTATTTATTCCATATCCATCCATGTTTATAAAATATGGATTCATGGTACCATTTCTCTTTATTTTTTCCTTTATAATATTTAGGTCAAAGATAAAGTCAGAAATGTCACTTTTTTGCTTTTAATATCTATGGTATTTTTTGAAATATATAAAAATGTATTTTATTCAGTTATAAAATTTTATTTGAAATAAGAATGATTTTTTTTATTTTATTTTTTTTATTTTTATTAATGAAATAAATACCTTAAATTATTACGCAATGCTGACACAGTGCTTATGTAAGCTATAGAAAAATCCACTAAATGATTTTTAAAAACCTAATAGTAATTTTTTAGTGAGTTATTATGTCCTAAAAATTTTAAAGATATAAATAGAATATTATGGTTGTTTAAAAGGTTTATATTTCAATTCCTATATCGGAAGATGTTTTTAATTCAAATTAAATTAATAGGTATAAAAAATATATTAATGATATTTTATTAAAAATATAATTTTATTGCATAATTTAAAGTTCATAAAAAAATTATATTAGGAAAATGTAAAGGGATTTGGTTTAAAATATCTATAATGGTCAATTTATGAGTCTTTTTTCCTTTAATAGTAACATTCATTACCCTAAAATAGTAGATTTTTTTTATATCACGATATTTGGGAAAAGGGTTAACGCGAGTTAAAACTAAGATATAAGGGTGAAAACATAACTAAAACTAGTAAAAATATTGTAAGATGAGATTTTTTACAATAATAATCATAAAATATTATAGATATACCAAATTTGAGTCACTTAATAAAAAAAATTATTTTATATTAATTTAATTCCTTAAGTAATTCCAAGAGTGCCCCTCCCCTCACATATAAAAGGGAACCTCTTCTTCTCACTTACTCACATATTTTTAGAATTTTATATCATCCTATACCTTCCAAAATACCTTTATATATTTATTATATAGAATATAGATCAACTTTTATTTCCAAAATAATATTCATTCAAGGATAAAGGTGTAATCCAAAATAGGTTTCTCAACAAAGAGGTATAACGCTTAACCAAGAGTTTTAAATTTTATTTCTTTTTATACCTTCTACCAAATACATAGTATCCATAATAAAATAATTAATTTGGTATATTTAATATACCTAACTATTTTTATTGTGATATGAAAACCATTTTAAATCTCTTCTTCATCCTGTATAAAAAGAAAACATTTCTTGTGCGATCGTACGACTTATCATCTCCACGTAGCGATGTAATTCATTTTCATCTCCAATTTAATTGAGAATTTATATATATAATACTAATAAATATATTTTATATTTGTAAAATAATTTTGGTTCCTTAAATGTAATATAACATTTACCTTATTACAACTCCATGCATTGGAAATTGATAATATTGTTTGTGCGTACCAATAAACTACCAATTCCATGGAGCGATGTGATTTGTTTTCATTTATATTTCACAAGGATGGTAATAAGAATAAATTTAATGGATATATATATAAATATGTTATATATGGTTTAATAATGTCTCTATAAAGTTGAATTATTATTTATTATTCTTTTATTCCATTCATTGAAAAGTGAAAATAATATTCATATGTACGTACGACCTATCGTCTCCATGAACCATGAAATTTATTTTTCTACCTATTCCACTCAAGGAAGATTATAAAAATGTATATAATTAATATAAATTAAATTTTAATTAGGATCAAAATTCTGAAAATTATGTAACCATGATTAAGGTGTAATGACAGAGTCTACTGAACCAAAATTTATAAGGAAAATGAAATAATTAACACTAACAAATAGAAATTTTAATTAAGAATAATGAATAAATGTTTTTTGAATTTTTATAAGAAGATAATATATAATTGTATAAGTATGTATATGGATCTAGTATAGAGTTATAATAAATTTCAATTTATTATATAGTATGATAAAATAACGTAAGTACATATCTAGATCAAAGGTAAGGGGTTTCTCATCATACTTTTTTTGTGAGACATATGCCATATTCACCACTTGTTTATTTCATGTGATGTATATAATATCCCTTTGATATTTTATATCATTAATATCTTTATATTCAATTTATTTAATGTTTCATTTGATGCTATTTCTTTCATAAGGGTTAGTGATCAAAATATACCAAAGCAGTAAGTGATTTCATTTGTAATCACATTATGACTTTGAGATTTTTTATATTTGAATTTACATTTAGGGAAATTATTATATACTTAGTTTTGAATATTTTTGATCCATTTCCATGTTTCCTCATAATATTTTCAAGAATTTTTTCAATATTACCCTATGTTATTTAAAGTAATTTTTACCAATGATTGAATTTTTATAAATTCATTTCAAATACATCTTGATAAAAAATTTCAAATGAGGTAATTCCATATTTTTACTAAGAATGTAAAGGAAATATTTGTTTTTACATACAAAAAATGACTGAAATTTTCCTCCTTCATGACTGATAGATGAATTTAAACTAAAATTACCCATTTAAAGAGTTATTTTATAATAAATTATTTTCAAAAATATTTAGTAAATTCATTAATTTTGATTATTGATTTCAATGTGAAAAGGGAATTTTCTAAAATAAACTTTCTAGTGATATTTTAGAGACATTTTCAACTATGAAAATACATATTATTTTTACTAGGGATACAAAAAATGATGACATATAAATTATTTACATAGAAGGTTTATTATTTTGTTGCATCGTTACTTATTATTCTAGATTCAATACTAATAATGTTGTCATATAATGAATTTTGATAATTATTTTTGTTGACAATTCTAAATATGAGGAATGAATTGGACATGTTAGTGATGGGTGGGTTAAGGTAATTGATAAAAACTTTATGAATATATAATTTTTATGAGAAACAATATATCAACAAGATGTATAGGATGATTCTATAATATCAGGTTATACAAGTTAGATATTTTGTATATGTCATCCCATATATTGATAATGTAATAATTCCAACTCTAGTTACCCATAACCGATGTATATTTATTACTTTTAAATGTATAAAAAAATATCTAATCTTAAAATATCAACCAAATTTTTATTCTTAATGGACCATATACATACTTGATTTTGATATTACATTGGAAATAAAATATACAACATAACAAAATAAAATTTTCAGAATCCTTAAAACTCATTCAATTGATTCATATTAATATATAATGAATGGAAAAAATATAAGGGTCAACTCAAATTATTATTAATGGTTAAGTATAGTATAAAATATAATGATTAAATAAGGAATAATTAATATATCAAGGTAAATAATTGAAAACATGCTATTTAATCAATAACTTGAGCACAAAATGCATTGATGTATAATATCAATGAAATAAAAAAATAGATAATAATAAATGAATTATCGAAGAAGGAAATGAATAATATTATACTTCATGAACTCATAGATAATTATATCTCCACCATCAATACCATACACCAATACATTTTAAACCATGGGTAGGCATACACTAAAAACCAATTTAAATAAATTTTCCCACTGATTTGTCTCATTATACTTGTCAATGAAATGAAGGGATATCTATATCTACAACCCACCTATCAATATAGTTCCAATAAATTCCAAATGTATGGAATGGTTAATTTAATTCATAATAATATGAATTATCAACAAATATCAGTATTGACTAAAGAATAAAAACTATCTATCTTTCCCCAACACACGAAATAACATTCAAAGCAATTTACCATATATAGAAATGTTATAAAGTTTATGTTATAATCATATACATGACATATGGAATATTTATATTTAATAAAAATGAAATTTTTGATGATCATAAAGAAATTACATGTCTCAAGACAATGTTATTGATCACCAAATTAACAAAGAAAACAAATTTCAATACATTACATGTTTAAACTGGTCATAAACCATCTAGAAAAGGAATTAGTATGGAATCATTACAATATATACTTAGTGTAGTATAATTAAAATAATGGTATTTTAATTGATGAATAAAAATACCATGAAAATACCCTTAAAAATAATCATGAGGAAGATACCATCTCCACCTTGAAATACACATTTAAAAGATAAAAATTTCTTAAAAATTTTGAAAAATATTTTCATTGAAAAGATATTTGTATAATTTTAAAATAATATTCCATTATTTGAGTGGTCATGATGGTTTAAAATTTATTTATTTCTATATAGTTTAAATAAAACATTCCTTTCACAATTTTGTCAAAATGTCAAAAGACATCATATTAGGAAACTGAAAAGAAGAATCATTTTAATCCATTTTGTAAAAAGTTCAAAAATTTGTAAAAATTTCTCTAATAAAATATTAGAGAATATAAAATATATTATTTAAGTAATTTTATGGAAAATATGTACATAAAATTAAAATATTCCCCACCAATTTGAAAAAATACGGGTTTTCATAAAAAAATAAATATTATTGAGTAGATAAAGATAGTAAATTGAAATTAAAACATGAAATTTCAAAAAATTACCATATTAGAATTAATTATATTGGTTTTATTATTTAAATGTAAAATATTTTAATTCTTTGTTACTTAATCATAAATAATCTCTAACAACTAAGAGATTGTGAAATAAACCACCAGTGCTTTGGTAATTTTTGAAGTGTAGGCCCGATGGTAGAATAAATTCATGTGAAACATTAAATATCATGAAACTAATTAGATTCATGATATAACATGTAAAAATACTAGTATAGACACATTATAAACCTAAATTAGTGTGTAACATCAAATATGTCTTAGTGAAACAAAATTGAGAGGACTAACACTTACAAAGATCATATCAGTGATGTTTGAATTAATTATGAGATTATGCTTACAAAATTTAAATCCACACAAAAGAAGTGTAAGTAAAACATAATATAACTATTGGATATTTTACAAATAATCATGGATTAAAAAATTCAATAATGTATAATTAGAACCAAATAAATGTAAATTAAGTTAAGAAACCACTGGCATCAGATTTCCCCATAGATGAACATGCTTTATCATGTGATATAATGATTTTAAACATTATTTTAATTTATAATAGAACCATATAAATTTATAAAATATCATATATTATCCTACTATAGCATATTATCACCTGCTCATCAATTTTATTTTCATTAGTGTCATTATTTTGGGCATTAACTACTTTATATTCTCATGCATGTTTTTTTTGTGAGAGTTACTATCATGATACAAGGATTATGGTTCCATGATCTGAAATTTTTTAATCATGATAGAAAGGTCATATATATCCATTAAATGTATCCTTATTCCTTTCCATGTAATGAAAAAAGTAAAAACAGATCACATCGCTTCGTGGAGTTGGTAGTTAACTCGTACGCACTAGTAACATTATCATTTTCCAATGCATTGAAAATTTTCAAGGTATATAGTGTTAAAATTATAGAAGTATATTTATAATATAAATATAATACATACTTATTGGTTTTAACTTGATAAAAATATATGTAAATTGGTGATGAAAAACAATTCAAAATGCCATATAGAGGTGGTAAGTCATATGAATGAACAAGCAATGTTTTTCTCTTAATAGGATGGAAAAGATATGAAATATGGTTGTTCCATAAAAAGATAACATCTCATTATATTTATGATACTTTATTTTTTTATGGATGGGTACAAAATATTTACATGAAGTTGAAGGAGTAATAAACTAGAAAGATTTGGTATAGATGATTACCTCTTCTTGGGTGGACATCTGTTAAATAACCCCTAAAGGGAATGTGGGATTTCTATTATGAAAAAACCTCCATAACCTATCTAAGGATGTTGAGAAGATTATTTGTTAAGGGATAGTTGAAATATACAGATAAAATTTACTAAAATTTGAGAAGAGAGGAGATTATTTTTATAGTTAATAAAAGGATAGAAATGAAATTAATAAAAAGATTAATTTTTTTAAAAATTCACTTTCACGAGAAAATGAAAATTTTTTGTTGTAATTGAAATTTTATGATATTATATGGTTGAAATAATGTTAAGTAATAAATTTTTTAGTTGGTTTAAGAGGTATTTTTAACTATATCCTTTGTATTAACCAATTTGTTATAAAATTTTAACCATAAACATAATAACACATTTTTCAGTTATAAAGGGTTATAATATTACATATTAGCTAATAATTTTTTAATAACTAGAAAATGGATAAAATTTTCAACCATTTATGATACCACAAGTCCAATTGTATGATTTTTGAGATTTTTATAAAATCTAATAAAATATTATTTTTCATAAAATATCAATAATGTCAATTTTGGAACTATTCAATTCATTTGACTTTAAAGAAATTATGAAATATATGTAATTTTAATATAAATTTAAAACATATCTTTAATATTTAAAAATTGACTATAAAATTCGTGGTTGTCCATAACTGAGCTACTAAATTTCACTTTTCAAGTGTTTAAAATATCTTTTTTATTCTATTATTTGAATACATATTATGTCATCGTTACATAAAAATTTTGTGTATTTATTTCATCACTAATGATTAATATATAATTACCATGATGAAAATAAAAAAAATGTTAAAAATAATATTTTTCATTAATTAATAACATATTATTATCCTTTTATTAATATATAAAATAAATTAAAATCAAGATAGAGATATTTTGAAATTTTCAATACTTAAAATAATATAAATGTCACTAACAATGTAAACTGTCAACAAAATGAAATATATTCAAATTTAGGATGGATATGGATGAATTAATACAATCCAATTAAATAAATTCATTTGTGGATTGACATTTAATATCTTATCACATTATTTTTAACCTTAAATACTTGATTTACCCTTTCCACGATTATAGTTATTTATTATGGTTACTATTTATATTAAAAAAAATAAAAGGATCCTATTTAATAAATTTTTATCTCCTGATTAAAAATATATTATGAATTTTCCATGATTAAATTCCTTGAATATGTAGGAATTAATTTAATACTAAAACAAAAAATGAAAAGAAAAATAGTTTTTTAGAAAAATTCATTTTAAGTATAAAATTTTTTTTATACCAAATTAAACCAAAAAATTAATTCCAATGAAATTAATTGGATTATTGATAATATAAGAGAACTATTTTTATTTTGAAACCATTTTAAAAAAAATGAGTTGTTCTGAATGCTTGAAACAAAAATACTATATTGGATGAAAATTAGTATTTTCAATATTCACTGAAAAATTTATCTTTTCTAGTAAATTTCAAAAATTTACTCTAATATAATTTTTACATGATAACATAAAAAATAATGTTAGTTTATTCAAATAAATTTTACTATATTAGTGATAATTAATTATATTATTTTCAAATAAAAATAAATAATAACCATATTAAAGGAAAAAATTATTTTAATTCTTTTAATGAAATAATAAAATATTTTTTGAAATGTGGTCATTCATATTTATACTTACAAATTAAATCCTAGGATATAACAGTTATGTTATATAGTAAACTTGTAAGAGTATATCTATCTTCGCATAAAGCTTGGTTTACGTGATGTATACGATATGAAATATATTTATCTTTTTAAAATATCAAGGATTGAGAAATAATGTATTGGTTGAGAGGTATCGATTGAATGATAGGGTATTGGTTGATAAGCCTTGAGATATTGATAATTTCATTGTTTATATAACTTTAATGTAACATTCAAGATTACCTTGTTGAGAGGCCTTGATCATGAATGTCCAAAATAATGAATTTCCTTTATTAAAAATTTAGTTTTCAATATCCATGTATTTTCTAGGTAGATATTATCCATAGAATCAAATTCAATTCATGTTATAAATTGAATGGAATTTGTTTTCGTTGTCCACTATTCTAAGTGAATTGTTCCTTATTTACTCATGATAGCTTCCATTATACATAACCCTTACTGAGAATCTAAACTCACACTTCATTTGTTTTCCCTTTCCCAGTATATAAAGAAGAATATTATGATTGATACCAATGAAAAAATATTTTTTCCAATGATTTTTTATATTTATAATTTAATATGGAAAACATGTATGAATATAGCATTCTATGACTACTAAAGTTTTTATACCTTTGCGATGTGATTTATTGTATCACTACCAATGTAATAAATTATCAAATGACTTTTGGATAATAGGGATGGGGACTTTATTTATGTTATTAGATGATGTTTATAAAAAACCTTGGGAACTATATTTTAAATTAATAGAGTTAATATTGTAATTATAATAATACATTATAGTAATTAAAAATAATTACCAAATATAGATCTTTAATTTGTGGCTCAATATTCATGATGATTAAGAGATGAATTACTATCTATCATTATATAGTGTTATAAACTAATTTAATAAATGGAATCAGAACCCTTAGTCAATTTAAGTAATATCACGCCAAGAAAGGAAATTTATATGGTGTAGGAACTAACTCTATCATTGGAATATTAGGCAATCTAACATAGGTTATGATAAATAATGTTACCCATATAGAATAACCATTTTCCCAAAAATTATTCACCTATGTTCTGTCTCTTCATGAGATTGAGGACCCAATAATTTAATGGATATTCTAGTCCATTGGTAACTAAACAATGTATTCTGTCCCTTTAAATGATATTCCTAGATTTGGGAAATAGTGAAAGTGAAATGGTTATTCTGGTAGTTTTTTATTTGGAAGGAGTTATTAATAAAAAATGGTATTTTATATACAAAACTATAGAGGATAATGGAAAATAAATCATGTATTGGAGAACTTATAAACTGTTATTCTTCAAGAAATACTTTCCTCATGAGAAATCATCTCATATAGAATGTAAATTACTCCATCTGTGATAGAAGGAGGATGAAATGGTTGTAGAGTAAATGGTAAGCATTAAATTATTATCAATATATTCTATGAACTATAAATGACATCTATAAACAAATATTGACCATTTATTTTATGGGACTATTCTACGCCTCTGAAGGGAACTAATCATTTAAATGTTTTCATTATATGATTATATGGTATCATATTCTAGCAGATCAGAGATATAATTATCCAATTTATATATTTTAAACTAAAATAAAGAGAAGAAGAAGAAAACTAAGAGATATTAAATATGGAATGAGGTGATGGAAAAAGAATAGAATGAGGAAATTTCCCATATGTGATAATCGTGGAAAGAAAAAATCACGTACATGCTCAATGGGAACCTAAGTTTGCATACAGTGTAGAGAAAGGGGTCATAAGGATCTTGAATTTAAGGAAACGTTATAAATAACTAATATCCAATGTTTTATCTATAAAGAGATCATATATTATTAAAAAAAATGTCTCGAGTGTCAAGGGAAGCTACCAAAAAATTATGCATGGGAGAAGGCTAAGAATATCCAATTACTACAACTGTAGTTGAAATACTTTAATTTGTGAAAATATGTATCATAACATAATGATTTATTTGATTAATTAGCTACACACTCTTTTCATGGATATTTTTATATCCCTTAACAACTTGAGAAAATAATTTTCAATCAAGATATCATGATTGAATTGGTTTATCAAGATATTTATATTAAGGGGAACAATTATTCCCTAGTTGGAAATATTGTTGTTATACTTATGTTTGAAAGTGAAATAATAATGTTTTTTGGGGTTTATTTTATCTTGATGAATTATTAATTATGATAAGATTAATAATATAATATAGGATAAAGAAATTGCAATAAAAATTTTAGTCTTTTACCTTCATTTCTAATAAATTTATATTCTTTTAACCCCTTACAAATTTATGGTTTTTTAGTCATTAACTTTCTCATTTCGATTTTCTCTATCACACCCTATTAGTCCATGTAAATTAGTTTCCTCCCCAATTTATATATTCTAATTTTAAACCAAATTTATCCTTATATGGGAACCTGAATAAGTTATATTTTTGGTAAAAATTATATTTCCCACTCCCCCTTTTAAAAATTTGCATTATTTTTCTATTGTAAGAGATGTTTGTTCAAAAAAGAAATGTTTTAAAATGTTGAACCAATATTGAATCAGATTAAATTTTGAGGGTGAAATTTATTTAAGATTAGTATAATGTAGTACCCCTGATATTTTAGAATATATTTATCTTCAAATAAATTTTATTTCTTTAATAGCCTGTGTTAGACTCAACACTTAGTTTAAAAATATGCAATATACTATTATAATAATATTATTTGAATTTGACCCATATAGAATAGTTGTTAGAATTGGCCTTATGAATAAAAATACCTAAATTATAAAAAATCTATATAAATGTTTTATAAAATTCCAATGCATTTATTAATTCATAATAATTGGGTACTCAATTTTCTATAAATTCATTTTATGCTTCAAAAATACATTTTCTTCAAAAATGATTTTGTGAGAGAATATTATGAATATTTTATACCAGTTTTATAAATTTTATTTTATAAAATTGATATCATTATTAAATTCAAAATATTCCAAAAATCTACATTATATTTTTGGGATTTTTCTAAAAAGATTATTTTTTCAGTGAATATTGAAAAAAACTAATATTTTTTAAAACTGTCATTTCTTTTCATTGAAAAAAAATCCCTATAATGAATTTAATTTAAGAATAAATTAAAATATTTACTAATTAGTTATAAATAATATAATTAATTATATAAGAAACAACATTATTTTTAATTTTGGAATAAGTTTATTTTTATACTTAAAAACACATTTCTCTAAAAACAATTTTTAAGTAAATGATGTTTTCCCATTTTTATTAATTTACAAACCCCTAACGAGGAATTAGTTAAATTAAATATATAGGTTATATATCTATCTAAAAAAAATTTAAATTCAGGTAATGCATATTAATAGTAATATAGTTATTATAAGATCATATTTTTCTGCTAAAATACATTTTCCTAAAAAATAGTTTTTTCGTAGAATTTCATGGGTTTAATTTTAAATTATAATCTGGCGCTCCTATGATTTGTGTCTTGAAAATTTTATTAAATAATTTTAATTTGTAGAATAATTTTTTTAAATAGTTCCCTTTTATTTTTTGTTATTATAAATTATAAAATTAGTAAATATATGTCACCAAAGTGTGGGAAAAAAATGGGAAAACATTGTTAAAAAAATGATAATGATTTTAAATTTCTATAAAACATACCTCTAAATTATTGTATGTATTTATTTCATCTATTTCCATCCTTTTTTCTAATATATGGAATCTTGGTTCCATATTTATTTAATTTAATCCACTGAAATATTTAAGTAAATGATAATGTCACAAATGTAACTTTATTATATATATATATGATATTTTTTAAAAGAGAAAAAAACTGATTATGATTAGTTATAAAAGTTTATTTGAAATATTAATAATTTTTTTGTCTTGTTAATTAATTTTACATTTATATTGATGATATAATCACATTAAATTCTTACAAAACTCTCACACTGGGCCTCTGTAAGAAGAATAAACATCAAGTAAATTATTTCAAAAACACTAAAAGTAATTTTCTTAGAGTGAGTTATAGTGTCAAAAAAATTAAAAGATAAACATAACATATTATTAATGTGTTAAAGTTTCATGTTCTATTTTTTTTTCTATTGTGTTTTTTAATGTCAAATAAAATGTGTTGTTTAAAAAATTACATAAGTGATTTTTTATATTAAATAATATTTTGTTAATTGATTTAAATTTTTAAAAACATCACCTTCATCCAAGTGAATGGAAAATTGTTCAAAATATAAACCAATATCAATTTATGAGTTTATTTTCCTTTTATTGTAAAATTGTTCACCCTTAAATGGTATAAAATCTTCATATACTTATAATTTTCAAAATGGTTAATGAGGGTTAAAACTAAGAGATAATGGTAAATAAATTATCAAAAATTATAAAAATTTTATTGTATTAGATAATTTAGAATATTCTAATAATATATTATAAATATATAAATTTTAAGACACTTTATTATAAAAATTAATTTATATTATTTTAATTTTTTATGTAATTCTATGAGTGCCCATCCCCTCACTTATAAAAGTGCACATCTTATTCTCTCTTCCTAACACATTTTGGTATTTAAATATTATAAAATTACTATTATAATACCTACCTATATTACCTTACCACAAACTTGAGTTTTTTTCTTTTCATAGGAGCATCCCATCATGTCTTAAGGGGTAAGAAAAAAGAGATTTCTCAATAAAGAGGTGTGACTCTAAACTGATCATTTTAAATTTTATTTCTTCATCCAGTCTAAATAAATTCATTAAATCCACTATAAAATTATCAATTAAATATATTAAATATACTTTATTATTGTTAGGATAATGTTAAAATCATTTTATATCTATTTTAAATCCTATGGAAAGTGAAAACATCGCCCATGTTTAAGTATGACATACCGTCTCCACATAGTGGTGTAATCTTTTTTTCATCACCATCTGACTTGGGTGATTATAAATATGGAAATATTAACTATATATAATAATTTTCACCTAAATATTTTTATTTAAATATAATATATCATTTACCTTGTTACCCTTCGATCCGTACGAAAATGATAACATTGCCCATGTAAACATGTGTACTGCAAACTCCAGGAAACGATGTGATTTGTTTTTCATTTATTCATTACATGCACGATAATATAGATAAATTTAATGAATATATATGATATATTAATGAATATATAATTATGAATTATTATTTATGTGACTTTAATTCTATATGTGAAAAAGTTAAAACAACATACATGGTTACATATAACATACTTCAACACCCCAAGATTCCACAGTACATTTCCCTTTGAATAATGCAGTAGCTTGCGTTGTACACAACTTAGAGTTTTAACACACTACGACCAATCGAATTAGCCGTTATGAATATTAATACCCACTTTTTGAAATTTTATGAATTTTATTTTTCAATATGGACTTCATTTTTTAATTCATAATATCAATATTATCTTAGGGTGAATTTTGGGTATTTTTCTGAAAACTTTCAATTTTTGATGAATAGTGAAAAACACTGGGTTATTGTTTAAAACCAACTTTTTATTTAAGTAATTAGTTATTTTATTTTTATTTATTTTAGTTCAAAATAGATACATAATATATATGTATGTTCAATGTAATTCATTGGAGACATTTTATAATAGGTTTAGATATATAAAATTTTATTGAACTTTTTACCGTCTTTTACCCATCTTCTAGGAGCATTTACAGATTTGCATAAAACTTAATTTTACTGCTTCTATGAGTTGAATTTAAAAAATCCAAGAGACATGGTTGACATAAGTAAGTAAAATGTGGTTAAATAAGATGAAAATAATTTTTGGTGAATAGTAACTTTTGACTTTTATTTACCATGGTTAAAAGTAAATAGGGCAATTAACGGTAAAAATGATATTATAATTACCCTAACACATGTCCTAATTATATTTTATAAGTGTAATTAGACAAAAAAACCTTATAAATAAAATATGATCCTTTTGGTCTACTTGGATTAGATTAGGACATTTATTATTATTTTATTTAAAGAAGAGTTAAAAGAGTTAAATTCAAAGTTTAATAACTAAACTATTTTTAATATAGGGTTATACACAATATAAATTAGACGATAATTTTTCATTAGAAATCTAAAAATATTTCCTACATAATAGTATTTTATTTATAATTTTTAGACCTTAAATAATTTAATTTATTTATGATACAATGATGATGCAGTAATTACCTTATTAATGAAATATTAAAATAATTGATATTATAATTATCCAAATAAATTTAAATTGAGACTTATGATGAATTAAAATAATTTTATAGGTTAATATGACATGTTAGGGTTGATTAAATAAATTTTATTCAAAGTGATAAAGTTTTTATGGATTTTAAAAAAATCAAATACTGAAGTCTCAAAATTGACATAATTGAGTTTTTAAAATAAATACTATATTATTAATTGATATAATATTCCTAAAAATCTAAGGTTCATCCAAAGGACTTATATAAAGTTATATATATCAATAATTAACCACTTGGGGTTCTCTTGTCAGTTTATAGTAAGTTTATTAACCATATAATATAAAAATAAAAAGAGACATGGTAAATGTAAAATATTTAACTAAGAGTTAAATCTAAAAGAAAAGGTTAATATGGTAGCTTAAACCTGTATAAAAACTATTGGTTGAGATATTTTGGACCCATCCCCACCTTATCCTCTAAATAAATCATTTTGGAGCCATTATTAATAGAAAATGATTTTATTATAAAATAATATTTCAAGATTTTCTTAAAGTGACCCTCACCTCTCTTATAAAAGGGTACTTACCCTTCTCTTAATTTCACACCTCAAAATACATTTGGATTGGCCAATACCCACCCAAATACCTTCCCAACTTCCCTCACTTCAACCTAGAGTCATTACTTTGATCAGAAATCCAACCTATGGAGCCCTTTTGATCAACTCAAAAGGAAACACCTAAAGAGGAGGTAATAATTTCACCACCCTCTTTCAAGTTCTTTTCTTCTTCCACTTCCCCTTTATTTGTTTTTTCCATACCAAAATAATAACTCCCATACCTTATACAAACTAATATGTTATTATAAATATGGTACAACCATGTTTGTTATTCTATCCATCCTATAAATGACAAATTCACCATATGTGTGTACGTATGACTTACCGTCTCCACGTCGTGGTGTAGTTTTTTATTCAAACACTTCATTATTTGGATGAGTATAACAATGAATATAACTAATATAAATAATAAATATAACATTTTAATTATTATGTATATATGATATACCATCCAATTACATATGATTTCACCACCAATATAATGATATTGTCGCTCGTGCGTACGTACGGATTACCGTCTCCACGAACGCGATGAGATTCATTTCCCATCGTAATTATTCAAGAATAATTTTCATTTTATGATTAAAAATAATGTTTATGAACATAATATCATTATTTATATGAATAAAATACATCCTATCCATGACAAACATGGCTTACTTAACCAATCATATAAAGGAAAACGAATCAGTTAACACCCGAAACGATGATACTACTGAAATATTATTAACAAAGAAATATTATAGGACCATATATGATATCAAATTTATTTATATAGTTATTGTATAATTTAATAAAAATGTTTTAACTATTATAAATGAGTTTAACATACCATCAAATAAGGAAATGTACAAGGTAATGGTTAATTCTATAATCTCTTTACGTATCTGAGGTTGTTAATACATAAGTATCTACTGAGACCTCTTTATCATCCTCATTTGTGTTTTCTTAAAAATGTAATTAATTTTTTTTACTATTTACTAGACTACGAGTTAAATTAATTTATACCCTTATTTTACCATATATGTTTTGAAAGGAATCTTTCTGTCATTTTCCAAATAGGGTACTTTATGACCTTTTCGACCAAATTAAGGTAAGAATGCATTTTTTAACTTATACGACGAGTGCGACTATTTTCTTCCATTATAACATCATAGAAGCTTTCCATACAAGCTTATAATAATATTTTCATACTAAATGTTTTTTTTATAATTATATGAATTTTAAATGATTTAAAACTAGAAAGATATATTTCTCTAAAAAAGTTTTTATTTCATCTATGTCAACATACTTTGATGGATTTTAAGCTTGTTTAATGTTGATTTATTATGATACAAATCTTCCATATTGTATTGAAGGTTATGTGATATTTTTGACTACGGATGTGTTATTTTTACACCATTCATGGTTTATGGATAAAGTATTGACATTTCGTATTCTAGTTTTAATATGAATGTTTATGTTATGTTTAAACCTTTTCATATGAGGAATTCATTGGACTTAGTAAGTGACGGGTGGAGCCCTCTATATCTCCTCGATGCCTCATTAGGTCTCACGAGACAAACTAGTGTCTTGGCACAAAGCCTTGAAAAAATCTTATTTTTAGTCTTGGAACAAGGCCTTGACTATGTGGTTATGAATTCTAGCATTATGAATTCCATCATTATGAAATTGGCTATTGATATTGCATGTGATTATTTGACTAGTAGACTATCCATGTGAATAAGTAAATGGCATTATTTGATTTATATTTGCTATATTTTGTTTAATTTCAAGTTTAAAATGATTATGTTTTATTCTTATACATTGCCTTAAATGTTTATTCTTATTTATGAAAGTTTCTGCTATATTTTTATCCTTAATGAGCATCTGAGATCACCCCTTTCTATGTTTTATTTTTCCCAGGATTCAAAGAAGTATATTATGTTTGACCCGTAGGGATATTCTAAGGGATATGAATGTGGTCAATGTAGATAATGTTGTTCTTGTTTTTAATTTTATAATGTAATGTATAACTTATGAATGTATCCAGTACTTCCAAGGCTACTAAACTGATCGGTATTTCAGGATTTGATCCCTTGCGATCATGCCAATGTTATATAATAATGCACCGACTCTGGGTAACTGGGATCGGGATGTTACAGTTAGTATTAGAGGAAGTTTAGTATAAACCTTGGAAACTAGATTTAGATAAACTATAATTAGAGCACATTACCCTATGATAGAACTTGAGGATTAATATAGAATAACTTCCTATAATTTTGGTAATGTAGATATTTTTTGTTTTTTTTAAGCAATACATCCCTTTCTAGATATGAGCTGGTAGAGGTGGCTTTGACACAGATATACCTAGGAGTGAAAACTCCGACAAGGAGTTTCTGGCTTGACCCGGGGTATCCTGGTACATGACAAGAGGCCTTGCTGCACTCTTGGTTACGACACTCCTAGGGATATGCTTAAGATAATTAACATTTTCTTTACAAACCATTATGAAGGATTTATTAATATATACCTCCTCAAAGAAAACATTTTTTATTATTATGGATTATATCCAAAAACTGATCAATTTATGTTAACTGTTTTACGAGTTTGAAATTATGTATTGCGATTCATAAACTAATATACTGTATGCCATTGATTAGAAATTATTCCTAGTGAATTGAATGCAAATCGTATCAATGCACGTAATCCATGTAGGGACTTCCCTCATACTCAAGATAATTATATTGGAGGTGGTGATGCAACTGGTGCTGATCATCTTATCAACATACTGGGACAAATCCCTCAGGTTATGAATAATTACCTTACCCATATGAAGCACCCTGATCCACAATAAGGAGGATCAATGTTATACCACTTCATGAGGAAACAAATACCAACATTCAATGGGATTACAAATCCATTGGTAGCTATGTAATGGATAATTTCCCTAGAGAAAATATTTTATGCTTTGGGGAGTAGCAAAAGGGAAAAAGTTTTCATGGAAGTTTTCCACCTCACGGGAGATGTAGATCAATGGTGGTCATTAATAAAAAACACAAAGGAAGATAAATAAGTATCAAACATGGAATATAGGGAGTTTAAAGATATTTTCTTTGAATAATACTTTCCTCGTGACCATCGAACGGATATGGAAAGAAAATTTTTGAGTCTGAGATAAAAGGAGGATGAGAATGTCGCAAAGTATGAGTCTAACTTTACAAGGTGAGAAAGGCATGTAGAAAATTATATACATAACCCAAGGAGTAATATTGATCAATTATTTGATGGGTTAGAACCATTTCTCCATCGAGAATTAGTCTCACAATCCTTATCATCGTACGAAGATATTGTCTCTTGTGCTATCAAGACAGAAAAGGAATTATCTAAGTCTTACGAATTTAAAGAAAAACAAGAGAATAAGATATCTACCGAAAACTTTGGAAATGGAAATAATGGGAATAAGGGAAAAGTTGAATATCCATCCTGCAGTAAATGTGCGAAGAAACACCACGGTACTTGCCTGAAGAGAATGAGAGTCTGTTATAAGTGTGGTGAAAAAGGCCACCAAACTCGTGATTGTAAGGGAAAGAAAGAGACTGTCAATGTTAAATGCTACAATTGTATAGAAAAGAGGCATTATGAAAATGAATTTCTTAAGTGCCAATGAAATTTACCTCAAAAAAGGCCACAGAAATAAGTCCAAGATTATACAATCACTACTGCTGAGGTTGAAGCTCCAAAAGATGTGGTGGCAGGAAATTTAACGGTTTTCTCAAGTTTATCCAATGCTTTATTTGATTCTAGATCATCACATTGTTTCATATCTTCCCAGTTTTCTAAGAAAATTAGATATTTTCAATTTAACTTAACAAGGGAGTTTTCAGTCAAAATTCCTAAGGGAAGTATCATCGTAACAACGTTTTGTAAATCAGTTTTCATTAGGGCATATAAATGTTCTTTATCTACTAATCTCATCACCATACCCATGATTGAATTTGATATAATACTCAGAATGGATTGGCTTTCAGACCATGATGTGAAAATATATTGTAATAAGAAGGAGGTTACAATTTTCGATGATGATAAGGAGTACCTTATCTTTAGGGAAGAAATGTCACCACCTTATTCTTATCTATATCCACCCCTTGTAGCTCTACTAAATTCAATTATTGGGGAGGATGATAATGAAATAATTACGGGTTAGGAAAAGAATGTTCGAATAGAGTACGTACCTATTGTGCAAGAATATGTTGATTTGTTTGCAGAGGATTTACCTAGACATCCTCTAGAATGAGAAATTGAGTTTTCTATTGATTTAATTCTTAGTTCAAGGCCCATACCGAATACCCCTTATAGAATAACCACTGTGGAATTAGTGGAACTAAAGAAACAACTAGAAGAATTGAGTAATAAGGGATTTATTCGCCCTAGTGTTTCTCCATGGGGATCCCCTTTCCTTTTTGTTAAGAAAAAAGACAGATCTATGAGGTTGTGTATTGACTACATGAAGATCAATGATATAACAATAAAGAACAAGCATACCCTACCTAACATTGATGATTTATTCGACCAAATTCATGGATCTCAATATTTTTCAAATATTGAACTTCGATCTGGATATCGTCAGTTGTGTGTGAAGAAGACATTCTGAAAACAACATTTCGAACCAGGTACATGCATTATGAGTTTACAGTAATGCCTTTTGGATTGACTAATTCACCCTTTGTCTTCATGGATCTAATGAATAGAGTTTTCAAGGAATATCTTGATGACTTTGTAGTGGTATTTATTGATGATATCTTGGTATACTCAAAAATATACGAAGATCATGAAAATTACTTTCGCACTATTCTGAAAACCCTCAGAATAAATGAATTATATGGGAATTTTAGCAAGTGTGAATTCTGGATTCAAGAGATTTATTTTACAGGACATATTGTCTCTAAGGATGGAATCTATGTTGATCCTTCAAAGACCAAGACAATCCAAGAATGGCCAACACTGACGAGTATAATTGAGGTACACTGTTTTATTGGTTTAGCAGGTTATTATCGATGTTTTGTCCAAAATTTTTCCCAGTTGGATAACCCATTAACCAAGCTCACACGTAAAGGAGTTAATTTTTTTTGTAAAAAATAATGTGAAGAATGTTTTGAAGAACTGAAGAGAAGATTATTCAACACTCATATCTTGACTCTACCATCAGGGAATGATGGTTTTTCTATTTATAGTGATGCTTCAAAGAAAGGACTTGGTTATGACCTTATGCAGAATGATAGAGTTATTTCCTATGCATCACGAAAGCTAAAAATTTATGAGAAAAACTGTCCCACTCATGATCTTGAGTTAGAAGATATAATATTTTCTCTGAAGATATGGAGACACTATCTCTATGGTAAAAAATGTGATATTTATACTGATCATAAGAGTTTGAAGTATATTTTCTCACAAAATGAACTCGAAATGAGGAAAAGAAGATGGCTTGAACTATTCAAGGATTATGATTTCACAATACACTACCACCTAGGGAAGGCAAATAAGGTGACAGATGATTTAATTAGAAAGGATCATGGAGTTTTGAACAAGATAAGAGTTGAAAGGGATCCTATTTTCATGGATCTAGTAAAGATAGATATGGGAATAACCATGGAAGGGGAAAATCACTAATTTTTCAAATGGTTTCCAAACCCTCTTTACTAAAAAGGATAAAAAGTTCTAATACTGATGACGAGGAGTTTAAAAAGAAGATTAAAGCTATAACTGATGGGAGATGGAGTGACTTCATATATGAAGATGTAATTTTGAAATTTGGGAAGAGACTTTGTGTTCCTGATATACCTGATCTAAAAAGGGAATTGTTGGATGATGCTCATAGCTCGAATTTCTCTATACACCCTGGGAGAACCAAGATGCATAGATATTTGAAGGAACATTTTTGGCGGGACAACATAAAGAGGGAGATTGCTGATTTTGTGTCAAGATGCAAGGTTTTTCAACATGTAAAAGCTAGAAAGAAACAACCTGGAGGAGTCATAAAACCTCTTCCCATACCTGAGTGGAAATGGGAAAATATTACGATAGAATTTGTTATTAGGATACCAAACACTCCTTTAAGGAATGATGAAATATGGGTCATTGTTGATCCTCTTAACAAGTCAGCAAATTTTCTTGCTATAAGAGAAGATTTACCACTTGAACGTCTTGCAAGACTATATGTTAACAAAGTTGTAAGACTCCATGGTGTACCCCTATCGATTGTTTTTTATCGCGATCCCCATTTTACATCAAGATTATGGAAAAGTCTTCATAAGACCCGGGATACTGAATATAGTTTGAGCACTGCCTACCACCCTCAAACTGATGGAAAATTAGAACGGACTATTCAAACCTTAAAAGACATGTTGAGATCTTACTCACTTGACTTTCAAGGTATGCGGGATCAATATTTAACTCTGGTAGAATTTTATTATAACAATATCTTTCATTCAAGTATTTAGATGGCACTATATGAAGCATTATATGGAAAGAGATGTCGCAAAACAACTTGTTAGGATGATGTTGGTGAAAAAAACTGGTAGGCCCAGAACTTGTTGAGGAAACAATGGAAAAGGTAAAGATTATCCAAACACACATCAAAGCAGCCCAAAGTAGGCAAAAGATTTATGCCGCTAACCAAAGGAAGGAATTGAAATTTCAAGTAGGAGACCATGTTTTCTTGAAGGTATCTCCATGGAAGGGTGTTATACATTTTGGTAAGAAGGGTAAACTGAGTCCTAGGTACATCGGACCTTTCAAAATTCTAGAATGAATTGGAGTGTAGCTTATCATTCGGCAATTCCTCCAAGTCTCTCCAAAGTTCATGATGTGTTCCATATATCATTGTTGAGAAAATACATGCCTGACCTTACGCATGTACTCACCTATGAAGAATTAGAACTAGAACCCAATTTGTCTTATTGTGAAGAGCCTATCAGAATTCTTGATACCAGAGAACAAGTGTTGAGAAACTGAATGACTCGTCTGGTGAACGTTCTATGGAGAAATCATAAGATGGAAGAGGAAACTTGGGAACATGAGGAAGTTATGATGAATAACCATTAAAATATTTTTATGCAGTAATATTCTAGAAATTTTGAGGATGAAATTATTTTAATGAGGGGAGGATGTAACACCCCAAGCTTTCACGATACGTTTCCCTTTGAATAATGTAGTAGCTTGCATTGTATGCAACTTAAAGTTTTAACACACCACGACCAATAAAACTAGTCGTTATGAATAGTAATACCCACTTTTTTAAAATTTTATAAATTTTATTTTTCAATATGGACTTCATTTTTGAATTCGGAATATCAAAATTAGCTTAGGGTGAATTTTTGGTATTTTTTAAAAACTTTCAATTTTTGATGAATAGTGAAAAACACCGCGTTATTATTTAAAACCAACTTCTTATTTAAGTAATTAGTTATTTTATTTTAATTTATTTTAGGTCAAAATAGATATATAATACCTATATATGTTCAAAGTAATTCGTTGGAGTCATTTTATAATAATATTAGATATATAAAATTTTATTAAACTTTTTACCGTCTTTTACCCACCTTCTAGGAGCATTTACAAATTTGCATAAAACTTAATTTTATTGCTTTTGTGAGTTGAATTTTGAAAATCTGAGAGACACAGTTTACATCAGTAAGTAAAATTTGGTTCAATAAGATGAAAATAATTTTTTTTGAATAGTAACTTTTGACTTTTATTTACCACGGTTAAAAGTAAATGGGGTAATTAAGGGTAAAAATGATTTTATAATTACCATAACACATGTCCTAATTCTATTGGATAATTTTAATTAGACAAAAAACAACATTAGATATAAAATATGATCCTTTTTTTCCACTAAGATTAGATTAGGACATTTGTTATTATTTTATTTAAAGAAGAGTTAAAAGAGTTAAATTCAAAGTTTAAAAACTAAACCATTATTAATATAGGGTTATACATAATATAAATTCGACTATAAATATTTATTAGAAAGATAAAAATATTTCCTACAAAATGGTATTTTATTTATAATTTTTAGACATTAAATAATTTAATTTATTTATGACACAATGATGATGCACTAATTACCTTATTAATGAAATATTAAAATATTTGATATTATAAATATCCAAATAAATGTAAATTGAGACTTATAATGAATTAAATTAACTTTATAGGTTAATATGACATGTTAGGGTTGATTAAATAAACTTTATTTGAGGTGATAAAGTTTTTATGGCTTTCAAAAAAATGAAATACTAAATAGTGCAAAATTGACATAATTGAGTTTTTAAAACAAATACTATATTATTAATTGATATAATATTCCTAAAAATCTAAGGTTCAGAAAAAAGACTTATATAAGGTCATATATATAAATAATTAACCACTTGGGGTTCTATTGTCAGTTTATATTAAGTTTATTAACCATATAATATAAAAATACAAAGAGACATGGTAAATGTCAAACTATTTAACTAAGAGTTAAATAAAAAAGAAAAGGTTAATATTGTGACCTATGATCTGTCTAAAACCTATTGGTTGAGAGTTTTTCGACCCATACCCACCTTAGACTTGAAAAAAATAATTTTTGGGCCATTAGAAATAGAAAATGATTTTATTATACAATAATAATTCAAACTTTTCCTAAAGTGACCCTCACCTCTCTTATAAAGGGGTACTTCCCCTTCTCTTAATTGCACACCTCCAAAGCCATTTTTATTGGCCAAAACCTGCCCAAATACCTTCCTAACTTACCTCAATTCAACCTAGTGTCTTTAATTTTATCATAAATCCATCTGAAGGAGCCCTTTTGATCAACTCAAAAGGAAACACCCGAAGAAGAGGTAATAATTTCCCAACCTCTTTCAACTTCTTTTCTTCTTCCACTTCCTCTTTATTTGTTGTTTCCATACCAAAATAATAAATCCAATACCTTATACATTCTGTGATGTTATTATAAATATGGTACAACCATATTTGTTATTCTATCCATCCTATAAATGACAAAGTCACAATACGTGCGTACGTACGACATACCGTCTCCACGTCGTGGTGTAGTTTGTTATTCAAACACTTCGTTATTTGGGTGGGTATAATAATGAGTATAACTAATGTAAATAATAAATATTACATGTTAATGATTATTTATATATTATATACCATCTATTTACATACTATTTTAATATAAAAAAAAATGATATTGTCACTCGTGCGTATGTACGGATTACCATCTCCATGAACGTGATGAGATTCATTCCCCATCCTAACGATTCAAGACTAATTTTCATTTGATGATTACAAATAATGTTTATGAACGTAATATAATTATTTATTTGAATCAAATACATCCTATCCATAACAAACATGTCTTACGTAACCAATCATATAAAGGAAAACGAATCAGTTAACACCGAAAACGATGATACTACTAAAATATTATTAACAAAGAAATATTAGAGGATCATATATGATATAATATTTATGTATATAGTTCTTGTATAATTTGATAACAATGTTTTAACTATTATAGAGGAGTTTAACATACCATCGACTAAGGAAAAGTACAAGGTAATGGTTAATTCTACAATCTCTTTACTTATTCGAGGTTGTTAATATGTAAGCATCTACTGGGACCTCTTTATTATCCACATCTATGTTTTCTTAAAAATGTAATTCAAAACATTTTTACTATTTACTAGAATATGGGTTAAAGTCATTTATACCTATATTTGACCATATATTTTTTGATAGTAATCTTTTCGTCATTTTCCAAACAAGGTACTTTATGACTTTTTTGTAACACCCCAAGCTTCCATGGTACGTTTTCCTTTGAATAATGCAATAGCTTGCATTGTACGCAACTTCGAGATTCTAACACACCGCGACCAATCAAACTCGCGGTTATGAATAGTAATACCCAATTTTTAAAATTTTTAAAATTTTATTTTCCAAAATGGACTTCATTTTTCGAATCAGAATATCGAAATTAGCTTAGGGTGATTTTTTTGGTATTTTTCTAAAAACTTTCAATTTTTGACGAATAGTGAAAAACACTACGTTATTGGTTCAAAATGAATTTTCATTTAAATAATTATTTATTTTATTTAAATTTATTTTAAGTTAAAATAGATACATAATACATATATAAGTTCAATGTAATTCATTGGATTCATTTTATAATAAGTTTTGATATATAAAAATGTTATTGAACTTTTACCGCCTTTTACCCACCTCCCAGGAGAATTTGCAAATTTATGTAAAACTTAATTTTACCGCTTCTGTGAGTTGAATTTCAAAAATCCAAGAGACACGGTTAATATCAGTAAGTAAAATGTGGTTCAATAAGATGAAAACAATTTTTTTGGTGAATAGTAACTTTTGACTTTTATTTACCACGGTTAAAAGTAAATAGAGTAATTAAGGGTAAAAATGATATCATAATTGTCCTAACACATGTAATAATTCTATTGGATAAGTGTAATTAGACCAAAAAAAACCTTAGGAATAAAATATGATCCTTTAGGTCCACTTGAATTATATTAGGACATTTATTATTATTTTATTTAAAGAAGAGTTAAAAGAGTTAAAATCAAAGTTTAATAACCAAACCATTTTTAATATAGGGTTATACAAAAGATAAATTAAACTATAAATATTAATTATAAATATAAAAATATTTCCTACATAATGGTATTTTATTTATAATTTTTAGACATTAAATAATTTAATTTATTTATGAAACAATGATGATGCAGTAATTACCTTATTAATGAAATATTAAAATAATTGATATTATAAATACCCAAATAAATGTAAATTGAGTCTTTTGAGGAAATAAAAGAATTTTATAGGTTAATATGATATTTTAGGATTGATTAAATGAATTTATTTAGAATTAATAAAGTTTTTAGTAGTTTAACAGAAATCAATTACTAAATACTGTCAAAATTGACATAAAAGAGTTTTTTTAAAACAAATATTACATTATTAATTTATATCATATTCCTAAAAATCTAAGTTTCGTCCAAATGACTTATATAAGGTTATATATATCAATAATGAACCACTTGGGGTTCTATTAAAAGTTTATAGTAATTTTATTAACCATATAATATAAAAATACAAAGAGACATGGTAAATGTCAAACTATTTAACGAAGAGTTAAATCTAAAAGATAAGGTTAATATGGTGACCTAAACCTGTCTAAAACCTATTGGTTGAGATTATTTAGACCCATACCCACCTTATCCTCGAAATATATCATTTTGGAGACATTATAAACCGAATATGAATTTATTATAAAATAATATTTCAATCTTTCCCTAAGGTGCCCCTCACCCCTCTTATAAAAGGGCACTTTCCATTATCTCAATATCACACCACCAAATCCATTAGTCTCATAGAACCCCTACCAAAATATACTCCCAACTATCATCCCTTCATCATAGAGTCCTTCCTTTGGTTATAAAGACAACCTAAGGAGACCTTTTGATTAAATCAAATGGAAGAACTCGAAGAAGAGGTAAATATTTCATCACCTCTTTCAAGTTCTTTTCTTCTTCCACTTCCTCTTTATTTGTTGTTTCCATTATAAAATAATAACTCAAGTATATTATATATACTGTGATGTTATCATAAAAATGTTACAACCATATTCATTATTCTATCCATCATATGAATGAAAAAGTCACCATATGTGCGTACGTACGGCTTACCGTCTCCACGTCGCGGTGTAGTTGTTATTCAATGCATTATTTTTGGATGGGTATAATAATAATGTATAATTGATGTAAATAATAAATATAACATGCTAATTATTCTTTATATATGATATACCATCTATTTATATACTATTTTAATATCAAAATAATGATATTGTCACTTGTGCATACGTACGGATTACCGTATCCACGAACGTGATGAGATTCATTCCCCATCGTAACCATTAAAGAATAATTTTCATTTGATGATTAAAAATAATGTTCAAAGACTTTATATAATTATGTATATGAATAAGATACATACCATACATAACAAACATGACTCATGTAACAAATAATATAAAGGAAAACGAATCAGTTAACACCCGAAAAGACGATAATACTAAAATATTATTAACAAAGAATTATTAGAAGATCATATATGATAACATAATTATATATATGGTTCTTGTATAATTTAATAACAGTGATTTAGCTATTATAAAGGAGGTTAACTTACCCTCGACCAAGGAAAAGTACAAGGTATGGGTTAATTTCACAATCTTTTTACTTATCCGAGGTTGTTTTTACATAAGTATCTAATGGGACTTCTTTATCATCCACATCTGTGTTTTCTTAAAAATGTATTTAAGAAAAAAATTTACTATTTACTAGACTATGGGTTAAATTCATTTATACCCTTATTTTACCTTATATGTTTTGAAAGGAATCTTTCTGTTGTTTTCCAAACAAGGTACTTTATGACTGTTTCAATGAAATTAAGGTAAGAATGTCTTTTTTAACTTATATGGCAGGTACGGTTATTCTCCGCCGTTATAACATCATCAAATCTTCTCTTACAAGATTATAAGAATATTTCCAAAATAAATGTTTTCTTTTATAATTATGTGACTTTAAATGATTTCAAAAAAAGAAAGAGATATTTTTCTCAAATAGTTTTGATATCATCTATGTCAACATCCTTTGATGGATTTCACACTTGTTTGAAGTCGATTCATTAAGATAAAAATCATCCATATTGTATTGAAGGTTTTGTGATATGTTTGACCATGGATGTGTTATTTTTATACCATTCATGGTTTATGGTTAAAGTATTGACATTTCGTATGCTTGTTTTAATAAGAATGTTTATGTTATCTTTCAACCTTTTCGTATGTGGAATTTACTGGACTTAACAAGTGATGGGTGGAGCCTGCTATAGCTCCTTGATGCATCAGTAGGTCTCAGGAGACAATTAGACATGGAATTTCTTGAGGTCTTTCCCAATTTGATATATGGTTTTGGCCGAGACCTAAATCATTTTTAGACGTCTTGGTCGAGGCCTTGACAAAATGTTTCAGAATGTCTGACATTATACATTTACTCAGTATGAAAATAATATTGATGGTTCATGTGGTTATTCGACTTGTAGAATACCCATGCCTCTATTTTATTATGGAATTATTTACTCATCTCATATTCCTGCTATAAAGTTTTTATGGTGATCATTTGTAAAGGCATGTGTTTTCAATTATTCACCATGCCTAATTTTTATGTTATCTTCCCCTATATTGCTTACCCTTAATGAGCATTTGAGCTTACCCCTTTATTATGTTTCATTTTAACAGGATATGAAGAATTTGGTTATGAGTGACTTTCAGGCATAATCTAGGATTCTTGGATGTTTCTAATGGAATAAATTAGTTTTGTATTTCTTTTCAAGTTGTAAAGTTTAACTTATGTATGAATCTTGTTTCCAATAACACTAAATTGATAGGTCTTTCGGGATTTGTTACCTTGTGATCATGACAATGCTATATAATAATGCACCGACTTTAGGTAATTGGGGTGAGGATGTTATAGTTGGTATTAGAGGAGGTTCGGTAAAAATCTTAGAAACTAGATTTAGAAAAACTTTGATTAGAGAACATTACCCTAAGATAGACTTTGAAGATTAGTATAGAAGAATTTCCTAGAATTTTGGTAATGTAGAGATTTTGTGTATTTTACAAGAAATACATCAATATCTAGATATGAGTAGGTAGAGGTGGCTCTGGCACAGATGTACCTAGGGGTAAAACCTAAAAACACGGCTTTGAGCTAGACTTGAACGGGAACTGGTGCACGACAATGGCCCTTGCTGCACGCTTGGTTACAACACTCCTGGGGGATATTCTTAGGATAATTCAAATTTTATTTAAAAACCATTATGAAGGATTTATGAGTATATAACTCCTCAACAAAAATATTTTTATGATTATGGATTATATCCATAAACTGTTCAATTTATGTTTAGTGTTTTACTAGTATGGAATTATGTATTTCGATTCATAAACTAATCTAGTTTATGCCATTGCTTAGAAATGGTGCCTAGTAGAAGGAATGGAAACCGTATAAATGCAGGTAATCCATGTAGGGATTTCCCTCCTACTCAAGATAGTTTTAGTGGAGTTGGTGATGCAACTAGTACTGAGAAGCTTATCACCATACTGGGATAACTCACACAGGTTATGAATAATAACCTTACCCATATGGAGCACCCTGATCCACAACGTGTAGGATCAATGTTATACCGCTTCATGAGGAAACAACAACCAACATTAAATGGGTCTATAAGTCCATTTATAGCTGAACAATGGATAATTTACTTAGAGAAAATATTTCACGCTTTGGGGAGTAGCGAAAGGGAAAAAGTTGTCATGGCAGTTTATCGTCTCGCCGGAGATGCAGATCAATGGTGGTCATTAGTTCAAAACTGAAAGGAGGATGAAGAAGTATCAATTATGGAATGGAGGGAGTTTAAATAAATATTCTTAGAAAAATACTTTCCTCATGACCATTGAGAAGATATGGAAAGGCAATTTTTGAGTTTTAGAAAAAAAGAGGATGAGAATGTCACAAAGTATGAAGCTAATTTTACAAGGTTAGAAAGACATGCTGTAGATTATATACGTATCCCAAGAAGTAATATTGACCATTTCTATGATGGTTTAAAACCATTTCTTCATCGAGTATTAGTATCACAATCCTTCTCATCATACGAAGATATTGTCTCATGTGCTATCAAGACAGAAAAGGAATTCTCTAAGTCTTACGACTTTAAAGAAAAGCAAGAGAAGAAGAGATCTACTGAAAACTCTTAGAAAGGAAATAAAAAAACTGGGAAGAAGGGAAGAGTTGAATTTCCACCCTGTAATAATTGTGGAAAGAAGCACCCTGGTTCCTGTCTAAAAGGAAAAGGAGTATGCTATAAATGTGGACAAAAATTCCATCTTTCTGGTGATTGTAAGGGAAAGAAAGAAGCTACCAATATTCAATTCTTCAATTGTAGGGATATGGGAAATTATTCAAATGAATTTCCCAAGTGTTAGGGAAAGTTACCTCAAAAAAGGGAAAGGGATCAGGGCTAAGCTTATGTGATCACTACTACTGAGGTTGAAGCTCCGAAAGATTTCGTGGTAGGTAATTTAATGGTTTCATCAAGTTTAGCCAATGATTTATTTTATTCTATATCATCGCATTTTTTCATATCTCCCCATTTTTCTAAGAAAATTAGATATTTACGATTTGATTTAACAAGGGAGTTATTAGTCAAAACTCCTAAGGGAAGTATCATTGCAACAGTGTTTTGTGAATCGGTCCCCATTAAGGAATATAAACGTTATTTATCTGCTAATATCATCATCATACCCATGAATGAATTTGATATAATCCTTGGCATGGATTGGATTTCGGACCATGATATGAAAATTTATTGTAAGAAGAAAGAGGTTCCAATTTTCGACAATGATAAGGAGTACCTTATATTTTGAGAAGAAATGTCGTCATCTGATTCGTATCTAGATCCACCCCCATTAGCTCAACTAAATTCAATTATTGAGGAGGAAGAAAATGAAATAACTATGGGTGAGTAAAGGAATGTTCAAATATAGGACGTTCCTATTGTGCAAGGATATGTTGATGTGTTTCCCGAGGATTTACCTGGACATCCTCCAGAACGAGAAATTATGTTTTCCATTGACTTAATTCTTGTGTCAAGGCCCATATCAAAGACCCCTTATAGAATGGCCACTGTGAAATTAGTGGAACTAAAGAAACAACTAGAGGAATTGAGTAATAAGATATTTATTCTCCCTAGTGTTTCTCCATGGGGAGACCCTATCTTTTTTGTTAAAAATAAAGACAGATCTATGAGGTTGTGCATTGACTACAGGGAGATCAATGCTATAATAATAAAGAAAAAGTATCCCCTACCTCTCATTGATGATTTATTCGACCAAATTCATGGAGCTCAATATTTTTCAAAGACTGAGCTTTGATCTGGATATCATCAGTTGCGTGTGAAGAGGGAAGACATTCCAAAAATAGCATTTTGAACCAGGTACGGGCATTATGTGTTTACAGTAATACCTTTTGGATTGACTAATGCACCCTCTGTTTTCATGTATCTATTGAGAATATTTTTTAAGGAATATCTTGATAAATTTGTAGTGGTATTTATTGATGATATCCTGGTATACTCTAAAAGATATGAATATCATGAAAATCACTTGCGCACAATTCTAAAAACCCTCAGAAGAAATGAATTATACGGGAAGTTTAGCAAGTGTGAATTTTGGCTTTAGGAGATTTCTTTTCTTGGACATATTGTCTTTAAGGATGGAATCTCTGTTGATCATTCAAAGACCAAGGAAATTCAAGAATGGCCAGCACCGACGAGTATAAATGAGGTATGCGGTTTTATTGGTTTAGCAGGTTATTATTGGCATTTCCTCTAATTTTTTTTCCAATTGGATAACCCATTGACCAAGCTCACACGTAAAGGGGTTAAATTTGTTTGGAAAAAAGAGTGTGAAGAATGTTTTGAAGAACTGAAGAGAAGATTAGTCAATGCTTCTATATTGACTCTACCATCCGGGAATGATGGGTTTGTTATTTATAGTGATGCATCAAAGAAAGGACTTGGTTCTGTCCTTATACAAAATGATAGAGTTATTACCTATGCATCACGACAGCTAAAAATTCATGAACAAAACTATCCTACTCATGATATTGAGTTAGAAGCTATAATATTTGATTTGAAAATATGGAGAAACTATCTCTATGGTCAGAAAATGTGAGATTTATATTGATCACAAGATTTTGAAGTATATTTTCTCACAAAAAGAACTCAACATGAGGCAAAGGCGATGGATTGAACTACTCAAGGATTATGACTACACTATACACTACCACCCAGGGAAGAAAAATAAGGTAGAAGATGCTTTGAGCAGAAAGAATCAAGGAGTTTTGAACAAGATGACAGTTGGAAAGGATCCTATATACATGGATCTAGTAAAGATGGATATGGGAATAACCATGGAAGGTGAATCATCAATGTTTTTTCAAATGGTTTACAAATCATATTTGCTAGAAAGGATAAAAAGTTCTCAAACTGATGATGAGGAATTTCAAAAGAAGATTAAATATGTGAATGATGGGAGATTGACAGACTTAGTATATGAAGATGGGATTTTGAAATTTGGGAAGAGACTTTGTGTTCCTAACATACCTGATCTAAAAAGGGAATTGTTGGATGATTCTCATAACTCCAATTTCTCTATACACCATGGGACCACAAAGATGTATAGAGATTTGAAGGAAAATTTTTGGTGGGACAACATGAAGAGGGAGATTACTGATTTTGTATCCAGATGTATGGTTTGTCAACAAGTGAAAGCTGGAATGCAACAGCCTGGAGGAGTATTGAAACCTCTTCCCATACTTAAGTGGAAATCGGATAATATTATGATGAACTTTGTCATGGGGTTACCAAAGACTTGTATAAGGAATGATGAAATATGGGTCATTGTTGATCATTTTACCAATTCAGCACATTTTCTTGCTATAAGAGAAGATTTACCACTTGAAAATTTAATAAGAATGTATATTAATGAAGTTGTAAGACTTCATGGAGTATCCCTATCGATTGTTTCTGACCATGATCCCCATTTTACATCAAGATTCTGAAAAAGTCTTCAGAAAGCCCTAGATACTGAACTTCGTTTGAGCACTGCCTACCACCCTCAAACTGATGGAAAATCAGAACAGACTATTCAAACCTTAGAAGACATGTTGAGATCTTTCTCACTTGACTTTCAAGGTATGGGGGATCAATATTTACCTTTGGTATAATTTTCCTATAACAATAGCCTCCATTCAAGTATTTAGATGGCACTATATGAAGCGATATATGAAAAGAGATGTCGCACACCAACCTATTGGGATGATGTTGGTGAAAGAAAACTCATAGGTCCAGAACTTGTTGAGGAAACTATGGAAATGGTGAAGGTAATCCAAACCCACATTAAAGAAGATCAAATTTAGCAGAAGATCTATGCCGATAACCAAAATAAGGATTTGGAATTTCAGGTAGAAGATCATGTTTTCTTGAAGGTATCTCCATGGAAGGGAATTATACGATTCAGTAAGAAGGGTAAATTGAGTCCCAGGTACATCGGACCTTTCAAAATTCTAGAATGAATTAGGGCTGTAGCTTACCATTTGAAAATGCCGCCAAGTCTCTCCAAGGTTCACGATGTGTTCCACGTATCACTGTTGAGAAAATACATGCCTGAACCAAAGCATGTAATCACCTATGAGGAAATTGAATTAGAAACTGACTTGTCTTATTATAAGGAGCCTTTCAAGATTCTTGATACTAGAGAACAAGTGTTGAGAAATCGGACAACTCGTCTGGTAAAATTTTTATGGAGAAACCATAAGATGGAAGAGGCAACGTGGAAACTTGAGGAACTAATGATGAAGAACCACCTGAATCTTTTTATGCAGTAGTATTTTAGAAATTTTGAGGACGAAATTATTTTAAGTAGGGGATAATGTAACACTCCAAGATTTCATGGTACGTTTTCCTTTGAATAATGCAATAGCTTGCATTGTACGCAACTTCGAGATTCTAACACACGACGACCAATCAAACCAGCCGTTATGAATATTAATACCCACTTTTTAAGATTTTATAAATTTTATTTTTTAAAATGGAATTCATTTTTGAAATCAGAATATCAAAATTAGCTTAGGGTGAATTTTTGGTATTTTTCTGAAAACTTTCAATTTTTGATGAATAGTGAAAAACACTGCGTTATTGGTTAAAACTGACTTTTCATTTAAATAATTATATATTTTATTTAAATTTATTTTAGGTCAAAATAGATACATAATATCTATATAAGTTCAATTTAATTCATTGGAGTTATTTTATAATATGTTTAGATATATAAAATTTTTATTGAACTTTTACCGTCTTTTACCCACCTCCTAGGAGCATTTGCAAATTTGTATAAAACTTAATTTTACTGCTTCTGTGAGTTGAATTTCAAAAATCTGAAAAACAAGATTAGTATCAATAAGTAAAATGTGATTCAATAAGATGAAAATAATTTTTTGGTAAATAGTAACTTTTGACTTTTATTTACCACAGTTAAAAGTAAATAGGGTAATTAAGGGTAAAAATGGTATCATAATTACCCTAACACATGTCCTAATTCTATTGAATAAGCGTAATTATACCAAAAACAACCTTAAGAATAAAATATTATCCTTTAGTTCCACTTGGATTAGATTAGGACATTTATTATTATTTTATTTAAAGAAGAGTTAAAAGAGTTAAAATCAAAGTTTAATAACTAAACCATTTTTAATATAGGTTTATACATAAGATAAATTCTACTATAAATATTCATTATAAAGATAAAAATATTTCTACATAATGTTATTTTATTTATAAATTTTAAAAATAAAATAATTTAATTTATTTATGACACAATGATGATGCAGTAATTACCTTATTATTGAAATTTTAAAATAATTGATATTATAAATACCCAAATAAATGTAAATTGAGACATTTTATGAAATAAAAAATTCTACAGGTTAATATGAAATGTTAGGATTTATTAAATAAATTTATTTCAAATTAATAAATTTTTTAGGACTTTAACAAAAATCAATTACTAAATAGTGTCAAAATTGACATAAAAGAGTTTTTAAAACAAATATAATATTATTAATTGATATTCTATTCTTAAAAATATAAGGTTCAGAAAAAGGACTTATATAAGGTTATATATATCAATAATTAACCACTTGGAGTTCTCTTAGAAGTTTATAGTAAGTTTATTAATCATATAATATAAAAATACAAAGAGACATGGTAAATGTCAAACTATTTAACTAAGAGTTAAATCTAAAACATAAGGTTAATATGGTGACATAAACCTGTATAAAACCTATTGGTTGAGAGTATTTAGACCCATCCCCACCTTATCCTAGAAATAAATCATTTTGGATACATTATAAACCGACTATGAATTTATTATAAAATAATATTTCAATCTTTTCCTAAGGTGACCCTCACCCCTCTTATAAAATGGAACTTCCCCTTCTATCAATATCACACCTCCAAAGCCATTTTTCTCGGCCAAACCCTACCTAAATATCCTCCCAACTATCCTACATTCATTATAGAGGCATTAATTTGGACAGAAAGACAATCTAAGGAGTTCTTTTGATCAAATCAAATGGAAGAACCGAAAGAAGAGGTAAATATTTCATCACCTCTTTCAAGTTCCTTTCTTCTTCCACTTCCTCTTTCTTTGTAGGTTAAATTATAAAATAATAACTCTAGTATATTATATATGTTGTGATGTTATTATAAAAATGGTACAACCATATTCATTATTCTATCCATAATATTAATGACAAAGTCACAATACGTGCGTACGTACGGCTTACCGTGTCCACGTCGTAGTGTAGTTGTTATTCAATACATTATTTTTGGATGGGTATAATAATGATGTATAATTAATTTACATAACAAATATAACATGTTAATTATTATATATATATATGATATAACGTTTATTTTCATTATATTTTAATATCAAAAAATGATATTGTCGCTCGTGTGTACGTACAGATTACCGTCTCCACGAACGCGATGAGATTCATTCACCATCGTAACCATTAAAGACTAATTTTCATTTGATTATTAAAAATAATGTTTAAAGACTTGATATCATTATGGATATGAATAATATACATCCCATCCATAACAAACATGACTCACATAAAAAATAATATAAAGGAAAAAGAATCAGTTAACACCCGAAACAACGATAATACTAAAATATTTTTAACAAAGCATTATTAGAAGATCATACATGATATCATAATTATGTAAATGATTCTTGTATAATTTAATAATAATGATTTAACTATTATACAGGATGTTCATGTACCCTCAAACAAGGAAAAGTATAAGGTAAGGGTTAATTTCACAATCTCTTTACTTATCCGAGGTTATTTTTACGTAAGTATTTACTGAGACCTCTTTATCATCCACATCCCTGTTTTCTTAAAAATGTATTTTAAGAAAAAATTACTATTTATTAGACTATGGGTTAAATTAATTTATACCCTTATTTAACCTTATATGTTTTGAAAGGAATCTTTCTGTCGTTTTCCAAACAAGGTACTTTATGACCTTTTCGACAAAATTAAGGCAAGAATGTCTTTTTTAACTTATACGATGGGTGTGGTTATTCTCCGCCATTATAACATCATCAGAGATTACCTTACAAGATTATATGAATATTTTCAAAATAAATGTTTTCTTTTATAATTATGTGACTTTAAATTATTTCAAAAAAAAAGAAAGAGACATTTCTTTCAAATAGTTTTGATTTCATCTATGTCAACATCCTTTGATGGATTTTAAACTTGTTTGAAGTCGATTCATTATGATACAAATCTTCCATATTGTATTAAAGGTTTTGTGATATGTTTGACTGTGGATGTGTTATTTTTATACCATTCATGGTTTATGGTTAAAGTATTTACATTTTTTATGCTAGTTTTAATACGAATGTTTATGTTATATTTTAACCTTTTCATATGAGGAATGTATTGGACTTAATAAGTGACGTGTGAAACCTGATATAGCTCCTCAATGCATCAGTTGGTATCATGAGACAATTAGACATGGAATTGGATGAGGCCTTTCCCAATTTGATATATGGTTTTGGACAAGTCCTAAATCATTTTTAGACGTCTTAGCTGAGGCCGTGACAAAATGTTTCAGAATGTCCAACATTATACATTCCCTTATTATGAAAATAATATTAATGGTTCATGTGGTTATTAGACTAGTATAATACTCATGACTATGTTTTATTATGGAATTATTTACTCAGCTCATTTTCCTTCCATAAAGTTTTCATGTTGATCATTTATAAAGGCATGTGTTTTTAATTATTCACCATGCCTAATGTTTATGTTATCTTTCTCTATATTTCTTACACTTACTGAGCGTTTGAGATCACCTATTTCTTATGTTTCATTTTCTCAGGATATGAAGAAGTTATTTATGAGTGACTTGCAGGCATAATCTAGGAGGCTTAGATGTTTCTAATGGAATAAATTAGTCTTGTATTTCTTTTCAAGTTGTAAAGTTGAACTTATGTATGATTCTTGTTTCCAATAATACTAAAATGATCATTCTTTCGGGATTTGATCCCTTGTGATCATGCCAATTCTATGTAATAATGCACCGACTCTAGGTAACTGGGGTCACAACATTACACTTTTTGACAAAATTAAGGTAAGAATGTCTTTTTTTAACTTATACGAAGGGTGTGGCTATTTTCCGCCGTTATAACATCGTAGAAGCTTCCCATACAAGCTTATAAGAATATTTTCAAAATAAATGTTTTCTTTTATAATTATATGACTTTTAAATGATTTCAAAATATAAAGAGATATTTCTCTAAAAAAGTTTTTATTTCATCTATGTCAACATCCTTTGATAGATTTTTATCTTGTTTGAAGTTGATTTATTATGATACAAATCTTCCATATTGTATTGAAGGTTTTGTGATATGTTTGACGGTGGATGTGTTATTTTTACACCATTTATATTTTATAGATAAATTATTGACATTTTGTATGCTAGTTTTAATACGAATGTTTATGTTATGTTTAAACATTTTCATATGAGGAATGCATTGGACTTAGTAAGTGATGGGTCAAGCCCACTATAGCTCCTCAATGCACCAGTAGGTCTCATGAGACAAACTAGTGTCTTGGCACAAGGCCTTGAAAAAATTTTATTTGTAGTATTGGCACAAGGAATTGACTATGTGGTTATGAAGTCTGGAAATATGCATTCCATTATTATGAAATTGTCTATTGATATTACTTGTGATTATTCGACTAGTAGAATATCCATGTGAATAAGTAAATAGAATTATTTGATTTATATTTTCCATATTATGCTGAAGTTTAAGTTTAAAAGGCTTATGTTTTAGTCTTATACATTGCCTTAAATGTTTATGCTTATTTATGAAAGTTTCTGCTATAATGTTATCCTTACTGAGCATCTAAGCTCACCCCTTTATATGTTTTATTTTTCCCAGGATGAAAAGATGTATATTATGACTGACCTAGAGGAATAGTGTAAGGGAAATGAATGTTGTCAATGGAGACAATGTTGTTGTTGTTTTTCATTTTATAATGTAATTTAAAACTTATGAATGTATCTAGTACTTCCAAGGATACTAAACAGATCAGTCTTTTGGGATTTGATCCCTTATGATCATGCCAATGTTATGTAACAATGCACTGACTCTGGGTAACTGGGTTTGGGGTGTTACACATACTCTCTCCATGAACGGTGCAATTCTTTTTTCTCTATCTACCATATAGGGACTATTATATTAATTTATATAATAAATAAATATTTTATTTATATCATGATTAAAATTATGATAATTATCTAACCGTGATCATGGTGAAAAGATAAAAAATTCCTAAATGAAACTTACATGAAATATGAAATAGTTAACACTCAAAAATAACGATTTGAGTAATGAATTATTAATAAAATATTGTTGAGAGTTCATAATTGGATCATATATGATATTATAAGTATTTATATTTCTATGATATAGAAATATAATAAATATAAATTTATTATACATGATGCTAAAGTCACTTACAAAAGAAATAAAGACTCGAGGTAAAGGTTTTCTCATCATATTTTTGTTTCTGTGGGAAATATACCATATTCCCCATTTTTTTGTTTCATGTGGTGTATATATTATCTCTTTTACATGGAATATCATGAATATATATATATATATATATATTCATGTTATTTAATGTTTGATTCAAATTTATTTATTTTATAGGTGTTATGATTCAACAGATATCCATGAGGTAAGAGATTTCTTTTACAATCTTATTTTATTCAAAGATTATTTATTATTGAATTTTCATTGAGAGGAATTCTATGACATTTAAATTATGGGAAACAATTAATTCTATTCTACTCTATTTATTTGTTTATTTTTTAATTAATAGTTCTATTTTTCTCTATTGGTACCAAAAAATATGTGGATTTTTTTTTGAAAAGTTAACTTTTTCTTCTCTTTAAGACGGAATTTATTCCTTCCATATGAATATTTAATAATAATGTCTTAAATAATATATTTTTAACTTCCCTAATATTTCTTGAAGTAATTTGTAACCATGATTTAATTTTGAAAAAACATTTTAAAATGAATCCTATTTTATTTTTCTAAATGAGGTAGTTTTGAATTTTTACTAAAAATTGTAAAAGGAATATTTTTTTAGCTTACACAGCATGAAAAGAATTATCCACTATAATGACTATTCAATGTTTTGAAGTTTATTTTAAATTTTTATAAATTCTTTTTCAAAGAAATTTTTTCCTTATTTTTTGGTAAATTTATATAATTTAGTATGTTATTTTAACATGAAAATGGTATTTTCCTCAACAAATATTCCTATTATCTTTTAAAGGTTTTTTAAACAATAACAAAATAATTGATGTTATAAGGGTTATGATCCAATTATACAATATTTATTCCTTCTATAAAAGGTTTATGATGGTAATGTATTGTTTTTTTATATTCTTAATTCAATATAGATATTTTTTTTACTTATAATGGATTTTGAGAATGAATTTAATTGATGAATCTAAATTTAAGGATTTAATTCGACATGTAAGTGAAAGGTGGCTCCTAGCTATAAATAACGCCTTGATACATCGAGAAGTCTCACAAGAAAAAATGGTTGGAATGATGTGTAGTCTAAGGACATAACATCATGTTATAATAGTTTGTTATTTGCGGCATACCAACCCATAAAATGATAAAATATTTTGAGAGGCTTTTAAATAATGAAAATGTCTTTGCTAAGAGGCATTAAAAGAATAGTAATGTCATGGTTGAGAGGCTTTGATGGTAAGATACATGATTACCTAGTTGAGAGGCCTTGATTATGAATTTCCAAAGTAATGGATTCCATTTATTATGAATTTATTTTCATTCTCCCTATGTTTTCTATGTTCATATTATCCATAAACTAGTATAAAAAGAACTATTAATGTTAGTGTTCTATAATTTACATCATCCATCTATTCGATGCAAATTGTTACTATGCTATTGGTGTTATTTTATATGTTAGTTAAATAAATCGACATTAAAAAATTTATTTTCATGTCCTTTGATAGATTTTACTCTGATAATCAGTGTTTAAAGTTAGACATTCAAATTTAAGTATTGATTTTTTAGATAAGAAACATTGAATTTACATTCCACATTGATAATTTTTATAACAGGTGTGGAATGTTTATTTTTTATTTTTTAATATCGATGTTGAATACTCACTTGCAAGAAGAAAATAGAAATATGAATTAAAAATATTTATTAGAGAAAGGGAATTACCCTGTGTGGCCTTTTTGAACCCTCCACATAGAGAAACCCCCCTCCCCCACGAAGAGGTAGCGCCCAGAGGCAACTCCCCAGCCGGGGAAGGAGCCGTTGCCAGCCGAGATGGCAGAGCGGCCCGAGGGCAACAGCCCGGAAGCGATGGTCCGGCACAACGAAAAATTTTAGTCAGAATAAAAATATGAATTAAAAATATGAATTAAAAATTTTAGTCAGAAAATGAAAAAAATAAATATAAATATTAAACATAATTTGAATTCCTATGGTGATTTCCCTCAAATTTATATGTTGTTTGTTGATGTTTCTATACTTTTTAAGAATGAACTTGTGCTGTAACCCCAATGGTGGTTGATAATGAATTTAAAACATTAGCTAGTGAACCTCATCTGGGGTATTTTTTTCATAAATATATTGGATTAAATATAATTCATCATAAATAAATAAATTATAAAAACATTTATATATAAATAAAAAGAAAAATAAAGAAACTAAATGATGAGAATAAATACCAAGTTGCAATCATAAAATGAATATGCGATGAAATTTATTATGATTAATAAGTACAAGGTCAAAAATATTGAAAAAATAGGGTATTATAAGTTTTATAATTTATGTGAATGTATGTTTCACAAAAATGTATTAAATTTTAGGTGTGATTTAAAAAAATTAAACTAAATTGTGAAAACTTGAAATTTTGATTATATACTTTTGAAATATTACTGTTAACATTAGTTATATTTATATCCAAAGTAAAAATTTCTTTCCACGTCTGTATTTAGTGGTTGGTTTTCTTAAAACGAACATCAAAACAATATTTTTGACATTATTTTAATACAAAAATTATGTGAAACTCTTCCATGGCGGGTTTCCATATAAGTATATTTTAATTATGGTTTTAAGAAAATTGATATTAAAACACCATTACGAATTATATTTTTTCCAATAGAGATGAATGCTCATTGTAATCAAGTTTTGGTTGGAATGGGATGTGTTTTAAAGATCCACTCTTCCATGTTAATAGTTATTTTTTTATCATGATAACATCAACTATACAAAACCCTTATGGATCATTTGAGCTCACCCATTATTTATTCTAATTCTTGTGGATATGAAGAAGGATATTTTGAATCATATCTAGGAAGAAATATTGTTTCTTATTATATTTTTATAAATTTCTTATCAAATATGGGAATAATTTTTATATATGGATTTCCAATAACTGTTTGGTCTATTACAATGTTATCACTTTTATATAGATCTAGTGTAATAATGTAATCACTAAATCTTGGATACTAGGTTTAGGGACCTTACACTATTCCACACAATTGTTTTAGTAAACCTGAATATGTCTTGAGAAAATCTCTCACAAAATAAAAATTCCCACTATTCCTATATTGAGCTTCATCAATTTTTATTGGTGAAAACCTAGTACAAAAAGATAAAGTACAGGATGGAGTAAAAATACTTTTTCAACTTTATGTCCACATTCTTCCAAAGTTCCACCAACATTCATCTATAATGAAAAGTTCCCAAGTGATATTTTATCACATTGTAAATCCCTTCAGGATGGCATTGCATCTTTACCCTAGATAAAAAATAGTTTTCTAGAATAATCCCTTAGATACCATCCTATATCAGTGGGTTGTTATACAACATCACATGATGTTTTTTTCTTTCCTTCACACAATCTAGTGATAAACCACATGAGTACTAACCCAAATTTCTGGACACGTGGTTAGATTCTTTGACTATCTGTACAATTGAGGTTTCTTGGGTTCTAGCCTTGAGGGGATTGTACCCCATTATTACATCATTATTTTAAAGTTTCTAGAACTCCAATCTTTTATTTTTTCCTATTAAAAAACACCACACTTGCATAAATCCAATGCTTTTTTTTCCACATTTGTATTTCCAATATTAAATTCAATAAAAAACACCCACTATATCTTCATTATAGTCATTTCCAGATAAAAAATTGCATAAATAGAGTCACCACAACTTAGTCTATGTCAAGTGGATGGTATAATTTCCCAAACCACTTTCATTCATCTTATAATAACTCCTACAATCATTTATAATAATAATAATATGGATATATCAATGAAATATTGAAATTTTCTATAATGAAAGAATATTATTCCAATCACATTTTATTTCCAAAAAATAACCCCATCATCTGGATCACTTACAGACTTCTTCCCATTTGATCCAATTGATCCAAGCACCAAAACACACCCTATGTGGACAAAAAAACCCAACACAACAACCTTCAACAATTTATGGAAACAAATAAACTCTATCCAACTAGCTCTACTTTTCAACATCTTCAGCTAGGCCTTGAAATACATTATCAACTCATCACATCAATTTGTTTAACGACTACATTATCATGCATGGAATCCATTAACATATATCTGGCCAGAAATTATCCTATATTATTAAAAAATACTATATTAACCCATAGGGTTCAAACATTGAAAATGAGCGATGATTACAAGCAAAAAAATTATTATATATCATTTTTAATAAACCATAATTTTTTTTATAATATATGAATTATAAATATTTAATTATCGATAAAAGTGATAAAAAATAATCTTAGTGAACAATTTTTTTTATCAAAGAATAAATGCATCAAAATTTGTATCAAAGAATAAATGCATCAAAATTTTGTGTATATGAGGCAATAGTTCATTCAAGGAACTTGAGACTTGAGGTAAAGGGAACATTCTCAATTTTATTACATTAATTTGAGTTTTCTATTTCCTAGCTGCATGATTTTATATCTTTTAAGTATAATAATATGAATTTATCATATCATAATTTAAAATCTTTTTATTATTATTTCGATTCATTTTTTACATTCCACATGTTGATTAATTCTTATTATGTGCATCATAAATTTTTTAAAGGTATCAAAATTGAACACACTTATCAATTCCTCCTCAATTATCATTTTCTATTTTCTAATGATTTTATACTATATTTTAATCCCAATATGATACATATTTTACATAAAATATATCAACCCCTTTCCCTTTTTATGAGTTAATATTAGTTTTCATTAATGTTTCATAATTTTTATAAACAATATATCACGATGTATGATATTTTTTATGAAAACCATTTCTATTTTTAATTGGTTATTCATGTTTAGATTAAAATTGATTTATGATTTTACTACCAAATTTTTTATGTCTAACACATTATTTTTCACATATAACTTTGTAATAGGTGGAACTTATTCGATAAAACCTATTAATACATTCCTAATTAATAATATATAATTATAGTTTATTTATGGGACATAGTAAATATCCTAGTTCAAATGCATAATGATGTTATAACATTGATCATTGACTTCTATTTTATAAGAATAATTATTATATTTATGAATAATTTTTATGATATGATACATGTGTTACATGTGTATATGTTTTGATAATAAGACATATCATCTCATATTGCTTCTTATTGATTCAACTCTTTATTTTTATAACAACTTCCCCCCTAAAATTCTATTATATAACCTTTTTATTTTGATGTATCTCAATAAGGGATCTCAAATATTAATAATAAAGTAATTTATTTATTGATTTTTAAAGGGGAAGTATTTAATAAATTCACATTTTCTTATATATGATAATGATAGAGAATTTATTCCCTTCTCAAGATGCAAAATCATTTTATTTTAGGATTTTTAACAATATTCGACTTATTATATATTTTTATATAGAAATAATCTATCATTATTTATTTGGTTCAAGTTTAATTATATAAAAATCAATTATTATTAACTTTTGAGTGAAAGTTTACACATGGATAAGGGGATACAATAGAATGAGTTGATTATAGGGGTAAAGTTAGGATAATTCATAAAAAATATAAGAAATATATTTTCCAAAAAAACAATTTAGTGGAATTATTGGATGTAATAAATTAAATTTTTATTACCATATATCTACATATTAAGGGGGTACCAAGTAAAACTCAAGGTCTGATGGTATGTTCTTCTAGACCCACTAAAACATAAAAATTATGGTGGTTCTTATTCTAATAGTGTAAAATTAAATAACTGTTATTTTTGAGTATGTAGTTATAAACAGATAGTCACCTAACCAAAATTTATGTTTTAGGTTATGATAATATCAAACATAATCACTAAATTTTCATTAAGATCCATAACTTAGAAAGATAATCGTATCACGAATAAAATTTAAATTTAGTATCTTAATTTGAACTATGTTCTTGATTATGATGTCAATCCTTATATTCTATAGATACTCACACCATATCAACTATTTAATTTATTATTCACATTTGGGAAATACAATTTCATTAGAACCATACGTAAAAATCATGTTATATAAGAGATATTTTGATAACCACTAAGTTTTATAAGTATTATATATTTTAAGATATCAAGAAAGTAATCAATATTACTTGATAAGATAAGAAGTAAGAAATAAATAATTATCAACAATAATTTTATGTTATAAAAATTAATCATTATTATCAATATTCATGGGTTTTACCTATCATAAGTTTTAAAATAATTTATTCTAGCTTCTTGAAAATGGATAAAGGAGACTGATTTTGGGAGATATAGACTATGTGTGGTAAATAGGGTTATAGTTTTCTCATTTTCCCTACAAATATTATATCTAAAACTTTTCAATATATAAGATCTATTGTTAGATATTTTTTTTATTTTTTTCATATGTATATAGGATTTTCATTTTTTCCATTTTTACATTTTTTGAAAATAGTGTTTTCATTCATGTTTGAGAGTTGGTGTTACTCTCCATACCTTCCAAAAAAATTTATGAGATTATTAATATTATAAATGTTTTACATATTCAATGAAATAATATAATATAATATATATTATATAAAATAATATTCTCATGGTTAAATATTCATACACCATTTACCATTGGTATAGTCATATTTTCCATATAAATAAGAAATTTATCCCAAGATATCATAATATTATATTAATGTAATGATTTTATTTTAATTAATTAGATATATGTGGGTTTTATTTATTATAAATATAGTAATATATAATTTCTAGATTTAATGATAATGTTATAGTGATATATTAACTATAATACATGAATATATAAGTGTACCAATAAAAAATGAGAATGTTGTAGTTATTATTACATTATAAAGTTTACAATGGTAATGTATTTCTATAGAGACATAATTTTTATGAGTTTTTTATGATCTTGGTTTTCATAAAACTATTGAACATTAATTTTGGTAAATGAATTAATTTAAATCATTCATATCAAGGTGTGTAACACCTAATCTTTGATTTTACAAGTCATATAAATTTTTTTTATAATATAATAACTCACACCACTAGAAATAAATAAACATAATAGCTCATCATAAATTATTATTCAATATTCTTTAGATATGGTTTCATATATTATAATTCCCTGAGATCATTATATTATTTTTATTTTTATAATATAAATATTACTACTTCACATTGAATTTTATAATGTCAAAGGATACTAAAAATAACCCAAACAATACTTAAAATAGTAACAAAACATATTACTTTTTTTATATGGATTTTATAATTTATTTAATATGTGAAATAAATTATCTCAGATAATAATCGAAAAATAGTTATCATTGCAAATTTACTTGTAATCTAAAGGAAATAAATGAATATTACTTTAATCTTACAACTGAGAGCTATTTTTTATCGACCATATAAAAATATTTAATTAAATTGAATATTTTTCCAAATTAACTAGTGGGATAAACCTAAATTTAGTCATGATTAATTCCACAAGTATTAAGATATTCATAGAAAGTAATATGTGCTAGTTTGAAAAGTATTTATGAAAAGTATACCAAAATAGGATTTAAAATAACCTCAAATTTTGGTATGGCCATCTTGATATAGGGTGATATTGATTTTTTATGTCCAATGATGACGATTTAACATTAATATATCCTGGATTTTCTTATTATTAATAAGTCATTAAGAGTTTTGAATATGTGAAATACCTAGAGAAAATGATATCTAATATGGATTTCATGTATAATAATCATGCATTCTGATTTAATTAACACACATGGAAGTGTCAAAACCATAGGGTAAAAATGTCTTTTAATATAGAAAGAATACATTAAAGGTAGAGAGTTTACCTATAAATCCCATCAATTATAAATGTTCAAAAAATATATTAAAGATAATTACCATTAACAAACATATTGATCTATAGTTGTGACTATATATATTATTTAGGAATTGTATGATATTTTTATTATAATATCTATTATATATATTTTAAAATTATCTTTATCAATGATATATTATTCTAGTACATTTGAATTGAATATAAAAACTTTATAAAAATCCAAATGTTACTTTTAATGTCTTCAATTAATGAAAAATTATGTATGGAAGAAAACCTCTCATAGTTAAAACTATTATTTCCATTATATAGTTAAAAAAACTTATTTCATTGAAATTTAATATGAATCATAGATATAAAAGAGGTGCAGAGATGGTGTTATCAAAATTATATAGTTATTTTGGATGAAAAACACCTCATAAGAAATAAAATTAAAAAAATATCATTCTTTAATAGATTGGTTTGGAAAATTATTTTTGATGAAAGACAAGGGATTTATGTATTTTAAAAAAAGTCTATGAAAATATAGAGATATTGATCAAACATATATCATGGTTTGTGCCAAAACATATAATTCAGTAAAATTATAACATGTTTTATCATGAATAATTTAAATAAGGTATCATTATTAGTATTTTTGGGGAAGGAAACTATGTATACCTCATTGATCGGCAATAAATCTAGAGATGGGGAACTGGGAAAATTTTCCTTTCAAATTTAAAATATTGTATATTAAAAAATGAATTTATTTTAAAAATGGATAGGTTTATAATGGTGGAAAATTTTGAATCTAATAGATGGTGTAATATTCCAATAAAAATAATTAGGTGAAAATTTCAATGTTTGTAAGATAATATTTTAATGTTTGAATAGAAGTACTAAAGAAGTTAACTTAACTATAGTAAAATTGATAAAGTTAAAAATTTTATTTATGTAATCAAATAAAAAAATTAATCTATTATAAGAAAATTACATATTTAAAACATAGATGATAATAGGATTCAGGATAATAAATCCACAAACACATATAAAAGAATTATCTACCCAAATTACTTGTTCATTCATATCAAGGAATAGTGGAATTTAATATTAAAAATATATGTTTTATATCCTAACACAAAGTATGAAGAAATATTACTAAAAAAAATGGTTTTTAGTGTTCAATACTTCATAAAATGGTGGGTGACAATAAAGGTGGGTGATATAAAATTTTATGCACTATTTTAAGGGGAGTTTTAAAAGATCATCGAGAGGAATAAATTTTGTAGAATAATTTAGATTTATATTTTTTAAAATCTATTCTTAATTAGATTATTTATTTTATTTCTGTATGATTAGATAAAAAGATGGATGAAAGTATAAGGGGGTAATAAATTGGAAAAAATTAAAAATTAAAAAGAATGATGAAATTACATAATAACACTAGTTATTTTTATAGTAGTTTAGATCATAAAGATCACATGTCAACTATTTTCACCCCTATACTCCTCAACATATATAGTATATGCTAAGAAAAACTGAATTTTTATGGGGATTCACATACCAATCATAACTAGCCTCTTCTTGTTGAAGCACAACCAAAACGTTGCCATCATTTTATCATGGAGGTGCATGAAATTATAATAACATTCCTTTTATATTGGTATAACAAATACATAACTTTTTTGTGTGAGGAAAATCTTAAAAAAATTATAATTATAGAATAATGAAACAAATGATGAAGATTCAATGAAATAATAGAAATGAAAACATGGTTCGATAAATATTTAATAAATGTAGTAGATTGATCACACTTTTAATGAGTCCTAATTTGATAAATCTATCACAATAATTTTAAAATAAATACTGTTGTGACAATATTGTTTAAAAAGTCTCTATTCTTGTACAAGTTTCATCTTATTCTCTATTTATAAATATATTTTCCAATAATGATCCTGTTTAAATCTTCCTAACATCAGGAAAATTTACTTCCCAAAATACCAGTCATTGACCACATTTATAATCACCCAAAATTTTTATACAAAGATATTACATCTCGTTAGATTTGTATCTATTACATATCATAACTATGCATGCTATAATCATATAGGTATTGTATATTTAGAAACTTGGAAACATAAAATACTAATAAATAAGAGTATCCCATTATGTTCTTCATAACTAGAAACCCACTTATATATTTCATTCTAAAAACCATTATTCATAACCTTGGGAATAAAAACATAATAAAGGGTGAGATCAAATGATCTATAAGGGTAAACAAGTTCAATATGAACAATAAAAAATATGTAGTATGATAATAGTTTTATGAGAGAATAAGATTATTATTTTAAATCAATACCCTGAAAATGATATATAATAATTTTAATTTATGGAATAAATCATAACATTTCATAGGACTTGAATATTTAAATAATCAAAGAACATGAACTATAAGAGTATAACATAGGCATAAGACTTATGTTTGGGTTATACACATAATCATAAAAAATAACTTCCTTAGTATCCAAGGTTCAATACCAAGACTATAATAATGGACTGGGTTCACTCTCCAACCCATCATAGTATACAAATTTCACTCCCCATACAATCATAGTGGGTTGGTTTCACTCTATAAACCATCAAATTAGTCAAATATCAATCACAATAATATTATAGTGGATAGATGCCCATAATAAAATTTTAATTTTCTATATTTTTTCTATGTATTATTTTTAAATATTATATGGGATTAATTTGAGACCAAGCACTGAGACGACATGCAATTCTGAGGCCTGGTGTTCCCACAATAAATGTTTGAAATATATTAAATATATTAAATAGCGTGTACTAGCGATTTTCCTAAAAAAATGGAATAACTTCTAAATGGGTGACTGGATCAGAAATATGATAACACCAATTCATTTAGAGAAGAAACTTTACTGTAGGTGAGGTCTAACATCGACACTCACAGGTCTCCCGTGAAAGTTAGTTTTTGGACGTATTGGTAATAAAATATTTAATAAAAATATTTTATTTTAATGCAGTGACTCTTTTATTTTAATTGGCCTTTTAAGTAGGGATCCAGGGTTAATTTAATAACCCTGTAACTTTCTAGAGGCTCTGGAGAAAACCTGTAAAATTCTGTTGATGACAAACAATGACATAAGTTGGATCAAAGATTGACATGAGCCGTTCTTGATGAATCTATCCAATAGTGACAACGCAATGATCAAAGATATTCATTGAATGATCCAAACTTGAGGTAGGTAAAGTTGTTTCAATTCCTTATTTTCCTCATTATTTTATTTAATGATGAACTTGGATCAACCCATGAACTTGTTCTCACTCAGTTTGATCATTCTTGCAGGAGGGTTTTGATTATGGGTATTTTTTGGGGATGATTAGAATTATGATTATTATTTTTTGTTATCTTGATCATTATAATTGAATGGACCGAGTATAGAATGAACAATGATAGAGGTTTGTTCCTTGGGTTGTTAAATTGTGCCTTTCTCCCTTATATTCTTCATATTCTTCATGAGATATGAACAAATGATCATTGCGCCTCCATTTCTTGGCGCAACGATCTGAAATCGGAGATCCAACCTCGTGATAACCTAGTGGAGGTGCGAATATAATAGTGGTGTACAAATCAATTTATTTTGGGATATACCTTTCTTTGAGAGAATTTTGTTTGGATGATAAAAACTGGTTTTCAGAGCCGATCGGAGGCACAAAACCCACCGATTCTGTGTCTCCATGGCAAGAGGACACCATATATTTAGTTTTGAGGAAAATAGATTATCAGATCAAACATTGGATAAGAAAACGAGATGCACAGTGGAAGAACCATTGTTCTTGAAAACCCAATGAACATAATGTGTATTTTGGAATACACGGTGTGTGGGACCCACTAAATAGAGGCTAGAGTTTCAGGAGGCAGTAAAGTGTCACACAGTGTGTGACCCCTGTCACACAACTTGTGGGCCCATACCTAAGGTTAAACATTTATCTTGGGAGTTACATGGACACAGGGTGGAGTATACTACTTTTGTACATAGAGTGTACCCCACCACATGGCTAGACCCAGACCGGATACACGGGTAACCCCGTATAATGGTACACGGATAAACGAACATGAGTTGACACTATGTACTGGAACCCAGATAATGAACATTGGTGGACTCTAGATAGTAGGAAAAGGTGTTCGAACCTTTCTACACACTGTTTATACCACTTCAACATGACATGTTCTAATGACACGAGTAGTTTAACATAGGCATTACCCAAGGTCAATGGACACGACGTGTGACCATACTACATGTTGTGTACCCCTTTCTACAAGTCTTGAATCTCTTGCCCATCGTATCTCAGATAGGTTTTGTTAGGGTTGGTGCCTTTACTCATTCCTCTGATGGTTATTTGGTATCATTTTTTATTCACAAGAGTATGGTCCCTTTAGCAGGATTTTAGAGAATATAGTCAAAAATCCCCTTTGAGAGGACCAGTTCAGGATCCTATATCCATTCTTGTGACCTAAGTAGAGTCTTGGTATCAACACGACCAATCCTACCAGGCGTCGATCCTCTACTTAGTGAAAAAATCCAAATGAGTCATGGAATCTCTCCCTGGACTTGGCATTAATCCTCATCTGTGTATCGTGATCTTTCCCACTCATGGTGTGAGTAATCCCTAAGAAGAGTATAGTATCTCTCTTCATATTGATCAATTTATCTCTCTCACAATGGTTCCCGATGAAGAGTACATCTTGAGAGGACTTCATCAGTTCTATTAGACTCAGGAGTGTGTTCTCCTGGATGAGTTTCTTTGTGGAATCTTTAGAATGAATCTCTAGTGATGATATATGGTATTTTTGACTTACCTTTAGCCTACAGGTCTTGGTTTGAGTATATCTAGATATGTTCTTGTTATATGTACTGTATACAGATACTGTGTATATCTGATTGTGCCTTAACTTTTTTTATTGTTTTTCAGTTTTGAGGGTTCCCTACTGAGTATTGTTATACTCACCCCTGCAAGGGATTTTCCCACACGTGATGTGTATTGTGTAGACAAGCGACATTTTGATAGAGTCCAGGGCGGACTAGGAAGAGACAGAGCTTTGTGAGTTCAGACAGTTCGTGGTGTCCCTATTAATTTGAGTAACAGTCCCAGTACCTTTTTGTTTACAGGTTGGACTTTATAGTTTTTAGAATATTTCTTTTTGTGGGTTTGTATTCTGGTCCATTTTACTTTTCTGAACTTTACCTTCCTGTCATACTCTATTGGTTGTGTTTAGTGGTATGCATTCATTTTGTAACTTAGTGGGTTTTAAATTTCAACATTTGTGGGTTGGAGACGTGTTCATGGGTATATGTACTTAGGAAATGCCTCCCATGTTAGTTATATGCCAACTCGGTTTGTCTTACCAGCCCTTTCTTATTGGTGGCGAACTTGGGGAGTCGTGACATAGGCCCCACTGGGATGGGTCGTGATAGAATGGTATCAGAGGTGGTTGGTTCTACCTTATGTCCAAGAGTTTGTGAGATTGGTTTGGGGAAATAATGTTAAGCATTTCGAGTTTGGAATCCAGGATAGGGACTCCAGTGTTGCTATAGACGACCGACGTATCCATACACGAGGACTCTGATCACCTGCTTTTTTGACTGGTACATGAGAACACTGCCTGTAGGGAAAATAATTGTGCAAGCATCATATAGGAATGGGTTGTGTTTCCATGTCCTTCTTGAGTTAGCTTTCTATATATAGACATTGACCGTGGTGCATCTTTTTTTTCTTACAGGATTCCTCCAAGACCCATACAATTTTGGATTTAGCAGCTCGATCATGATGATGACCCCCTCAGTGATGAGGCTTCGGTATAGGGACCAGTTTCCCAGATGTTTCCTCCAGGTGGTATACCAGGTACACCAACGCTAGTGGAGTAGCATGTTGTACCTACAGTACCAGCAGACGAGGAGCACATGTTGAGCATGCTGCATGAGTTTTAAATAAATAGACCCATAAAGTTCCAAGATAGACTGACCCTTATGTGGCTGAGTACTGGCTTGAGGTGGTGACTAGAGATTTATATCTATTGAGGACACCAGTAGGCCAGATGGTGATCCTAGCAGCGAGCCTTCTTAAGGGTTCGACAGGATGATGGTTGTAACACCTGGGATTTTTATGAGAAATATTTTGTTTTTATTTTATATACATCATCAAAGGAATCTTTTACTACACACAACACTAGCTTGGCTTGCTTTACACACAGTCTCTACCTTCCATGATAGCGTGTGTTGTACGCAATACCGAGTTTCACTAAACAACGATATGTTATTAAAATATTATTAAAACTAGCTATTATGAATAGTAATACCCAATTTTTGAAATTTTATAAATTTTATCTTTCAAAATGGACTTCATTTTTGGATTCGGAATATCGAAATTAGCCTAGGGTGAAATTTTGATATTTTTCTGAAAAATTTCAATTTTTGATGAATAGTGAAAACACTGGGTTACTATTTAAAAACCGACTTTTTATTTAAATAATTATTTATTTTATTGAAATTTATTTTAGGTCAAAATTGATACATAATACCTATATAAGTTAAAATTAGTTCATTGGAGTCATTTTATAATAATTTTAGATATATAAAAATTTTATTGAACTTTTCACCGTCTTTTACCCACCTCCTAGGAGAGTTTGAAAATTTACATAAAACTTAATTTTAACGCGTCTGTGAGTGGAATTTCAAAAATCCTAGAGACACAGTTAATATCAAGGACTAAAATTTGGTTCAATGAGATGAAAATAATTTATGGTGAATATTAACTTTTTACTTTTATTTACCACGGTTAAAAGTAAATAGGGTAATTAAGGGTAAAAATGATATGATTATTACCCTAACACATGTCCTAATTCTATTGGATAAGTTTAATTCGACAAAAAACAAGCTTAAGAATAAAATATGACCATTTATTTCCACTTGTATTAGATTAGGACATTTATTATTAATTTATTTAAAGAAGGGTTAAAATAGTTAAAATCAAAGTTTAATAACTAAATCATTTTTAATATAGGGTTATACATAATATAAATTTGACTATAAATATTCATTAGAAATATAAAAAGATTTAATACATAATGGAATTTTATTTATAATTTTTAGACATTAAATAATTTAATTTATTTATGACACAATGATGATGCAGTAATTATCTTATTAATGAAATATTAACATAATTGATGTTATAAATACCCAAATAAATGTAATTTGAGACTTTTTATGAATTAAAATAATTTTATAGGTTAATATGACATGTTAGTATAGATTTAATTAACTTTTTTTGAACTAATCATGCTGTTAATATTTTCAAAAAAATCAATTACCAAATAGTGTCAAAATTGACATAAAATAGTTTTTAAAACAAATATTTTATTATTAATTGTTATTTTATTCCTAAAAATATAAGGTTAGGCCAAATTACTTATATAAGGTTATATATATTAATAATAAACAACTTGGGGTTCGTTTGGCTTGTTATAGTAAGTTTAATAACCATATAGTGTAAGAAAACAAGAAGACATAGTAAAAGTTAAATTATTTAACTTAGAGTGAAATCTAAATGATAAGGTTAAAATAGTAACCTAAACTTGTCTAAAATGTATTTTATGAGAGGATTTTGACCCATACCCACCTTAACTTCAAAATAAATCAATTTGGATCTATTAAAAACCGAATATGACTTTATAATAAAATAACATTTTAAGTTTTTCCTAAGGTTCCCCTCTCCTCCCTTATAAAAAGGCACTTCCTCCCTCTCCTCCTCACACCACTTTGAACCTTCATGCTCAGACAAACTCTACCAATTTCTCCTCTCCCCTTCACTAGTAATATACTAGAGGTCCTGGTTTTCTTCAAAGACCAATTTTAGTTCCTAAGAGGAGGTTAAGAAGAGGCGCTTCAAAGAAGAGGTAATGTTCGTTACCGATTATTTCAACTTTATTTCTTCTTCTACTTATTCTTCTTTAGTTGTTTCATTATGAGTAATAAAATCAGTATCACTCATATAATGATATGTTATTATAAATATGAAACAAACCTATTTCACCTTCTATCCATCCTACGGAAAACGAAATCACCACGCGTGCGTACGTACGGAATACCGTCTCCACACCGTGGTGTAATTTGTTTTCCACCACCACCATAATTGGATGGGTATAATGGTGTACAGAATAACTATATATGATTATTTTAAAGTTATATTGATTTTTAAATAGTATACACACACTTCAATAAAATTCCATCATCATGGGAACGATATCATTGCTCGTGCATACATACGGCCTACCGTCTCCACGATGTAATGCGACTCGTTCTACATGATCTTCATTACATAATGATTATAAAAATGAATTGAATGAATTGAATGAATAAATATGATATATATTACACTAATTCCATTCTGTAAATGAGTTATCTATAACCTAAAAGAAGAATACGAATTTATTCGACAAAACACGCATAAGAACAAAAAGCAATAAACACCCGAATAACAAGTAACAATGAAATATTACTAATAAGAAGCTAAGAATATGACCATATATGATATCATAACAATGAGTAAGATTCTGGAATAAGTCAATAACATTATTTAAATCATTATACAGGAGTTTTGGACACATACGAAGCAAATCGGAGCTAAGGTAAGGAAAATAGCACAATCTCATTTTTATTCAAGATTGTTTATACATTGGTATTTACTAGGGTATATTTATCATCCAAATACATGTTTCCTCAATATTAAATATTATTTCCATCCACCTAAATTTTTTTAAATCCAATTTTACCCTTCTGTGAGTTTTTAGTAAAATATATGAAAGGAATCTTTTGTTGTTTTTCATACAAGGTACTTTTTGAATTTTCTGACAAAAATACGAGAAGAATGTTTTTTTAACTTATACGGAATAAATGGATTTTTAGAACATTATTTCCATGAAGCTTCCTTTACATGTTTTCAAGTTTATTTTTAATCAACTTGTTTTAGTTTAATATTATATTACATTTTAAGAAAGGAAAATGTTTTTAAAGTAGAAAGGATATTTTCCTCAAGAATGGAGTTCAAGCATTTTATCAAAATTATTTTCCATCTAAGATAATATAGGGTTATATTTCTATCCCTATTTTTACATTGATTTGATTATGTTATGATGGAATTATTTTTATAATATCCTTTTATCTTATTTGGATTATGTTACGATGGCATGATTTTTAAGAATCCCATTTTTAACACATGGGTTATGCTATGATGTATGATTTATGATCTTGTGTAACACATAATAATGGTATCATTATGAGATGGGTGGGACCTATATCTCCCTCCAATGCATTGGGTAAAGATTTATATCTCATGAGATAGCCTTGGCTGGAATGGAAGGTTAATCCGGTTCAGTGAAACAAGACTGAAATGAGGAGTGAACTCAGTTAAGAAATGGAATTTGTCCGCTAAGATAGTCTTGGAAATGAGTCTTGACTACTAAGAAATGATTCTCTATTATTATGTGTGTATTCCACAAAGTTTCATGTTTTATGTTAGGATTATTGGGATTACATTTCACTATTATGATTTATCCCGTGTTATGATAATATGATCTCTTTTGCAGGTTAATATTTTCAAAATGTTATGTTCTTATGAATATGATATGAATGATATTTCTTTTGTTTACCCTTAATGAGAATTTGAGCTCACCCTTTTGTATGTTTTCTTTTCCCCAGGTCAGGAAGAAGTATATTAAGTAAGGTATTCTAAAAGGGACTCTAGATATGATAAAATAAAAGGGAGACAATGTAGATGATTTATAAACCAGTTTTTTAGGTTTCCCAGTTTCCAATGACACTATACCTATACGATCCTTTCATGGTTTTGTTATATGTTGTAATAAGTGTGCTTTAATTTTTAAGTAATAGAAATGTATGTAAAGTATGGTTCTTTATAGTTGGTATCAGAGGAAAGGTATAGTCAACCTTTGGAAACTAGGATGTGAATTCCTTAATAAGAACCCTAAGGATAAGTCTAAGAATAGAACACAATCTTAGTGTTTTAAAAATGGCCATGAACAACCTATGATAAGACCTTAAGTGTGAAATTTTATTCTTGATTATGTGGTTTTCCTATTATAATTAGTATTGCTCACGCTATTCTTCTTGGTTTTAGTCAATGGCTGGAACCCGAAGGAACCGTGTTAATGCGGAATGTGATGGGAAATGCAATGAATGTACCCCTAAGATACCAAATGTTATGGGAGCTGGAATGAAAAATCTTGTAGCCATGCCCACACAACTTTATCAAGATATGAATCATGCAGGACTTCCAAACGAGCAAAGGAAGGAGCAACATTCTGTTGAATCCTTTATGAGGCAGCGTCCACCCTCATTCAGCGGGTCTACTAATCCATTAGTGGCTGAACAATGGATCAATACCACTGAAAAGATATTTTCAGTTATTCAATTTTCTAAACATGATAAAGTCATCTTAGCAGTTTATCGTTTGGAAGGTGAATCTGATCAATGATGGAATCTTATCAAGAATATAAGGCCAAGAGATGTAATTGAGTCCATGGAATGGGACGAGTTCAAGAACTTATTTTTCAATAAGTACTTCCCTCGTATTATTTGAACAAAGATGGAGAAGGAGTTTCTTGAACTAAAGCAAAAGGATGATGAATCTGTTGGTACCTACGAAGAAAATTTTACAAGACTTTCAAGGTACTCTTCTGGTATTATTATCCAACCTGAGAGTAAGATCGATCGATTCTTTAGTGGCTTAAAACCAAGTCTTAGAAGGGAGTTGGCCATAAGGGACTTCAATAGCTATGAGGAAATCGTTCGATGTGATCTCAAGGTTGAGATGGAGATTGGAGTAACCCATCAGTCATATGAATTTGATAAGAAGAGGAAAATGGAATTCAAAGGAAAATCTAAAGAGCACACTGAAAAGAAGATGAGTTTCCCTTATGCTCAAAGTGTGGAAAGAAACATGGAGGGAGTTATCCTAAAGGGACAAGTAAATGTTTCAAATGTGGAAAGGAAGGTCATCGGGCATTTGAATGCCGCAATGATGGGAAGAAGACTTCTAGTGATGCGAACAATGAAAAGGCTACATAGAGTGCACCTCCTACACTTCAATGTTACAAGTGCAAGGAAATGGGGCATTATGCTAATCAATGCCCTAATCCAAGGGTTGTTGATGATGATCGACGTCAACAAACTCTTAAGGCTAAAGACAAAGGAAAGTCACATGCAATTTCTATCAGTGATGTGAAGTACGATAATGAAGTGGTGAAAGGTACACTTACCATCCACTCTAAAGTAGAAAATGTTTTATTTGATTCTGGATCCACCCACTCTTTTATTTCTGAAGAATTTTCTATGGGTATCTCCGTATTACCTCAACAATTAGATGTTGAGTTAGCTGTGACAACCCCTAATGTCACAACAGTCGCATCAAAAGTTTACAATTCTTCTCCGATTGAAGTTTGTGGGAAAGTGCTTCCTGAAAATCTTGTGATCCTTCCTATAATGGAATTTGATGTGATTCTTGTCATGGATTTGCTTACTTTATATGGATCTCATATCAATTTCCAAAGAAGGGAAGTTACATTTCATATTCCAGATCAATCTATGATCGTCTATCGATGTAAGGATGAACATAACCTTCCAGTGGAAATTTCTTCCATCTTATGGGTATTGATTCCACTAAATAAAGGTTATTTATCTCAAATGGTTGGTGAGAAACTCACGATTAAGAATATTCCCATTGTACGGGAGTTTGATGATGTCTTTCCGGAGGAATTGCCGGGTCTTCCACCAAATCGTGAAGTTGAGTTTTCAATAGAACTTGTACCGGGTGCTTTTCCTATTTCAAAGACACCTTATAGAATGGCCCCAATTGAGTTGCAGGAATTGAAGAAGCAACTCCAAGAGAATCTTGATAAGGGATTCATACTCCCTAGTGCGTCATCTTGGGGAGCACCTGTTCTGTTTTTTAAGAAGAAACACGGATCAATGAGACTCTGCATTGATTATCGAGAACTTAACAAGATCACTATCAAGAAAAAATATCCTCTCCTGCGCATTGATGACTTATTTGACTTACTATGTGGAGCTCAATACTTTTCCAAGATTGATCTTCATTCAGGGTATCATCAATTAAGGGTCAAAAAGGAGGATATAACAAAGACGGCTTTCCATACAAGGTATGGACACTATGAATTTATAGTGATGCCATTTGGTCTTACTAATGCCCCTTCTATCTTCATGGATCTGATGAATAGAGTCTTTAGAGACTATCTTGATCAGTTTGTTGTTGTCTTTATAGACAATATTCTTTTCTATTCAAAGATCAAGTAAGAACATGAAGATCACTTGATAATTGTATTGAAGACCCTGAGAAAGGAGAAGCTTTATAAAAAATTACCAAGTGTGAATTTTGGCTTCAAAAAGTTTCATTTTTGGGTCACATAATCTCAAAAGATGGGATATCTGTGGATCCAGCAAAAACAAAGGTTATCGAAAGATGGTAGAGACCAACAATTGTAACTGAGATCCGAAGTTTTCTTGGTTTGGCTGGATATTATCGACGTTTTGTGAAATATTTTTCACGATTATCTAATCCACTCACCAGGTTGACTTGAAAAGGAGTAAAGTTCGTGTGGACGGAGGAATGTGAAGAGAATTTCAAGGAGTTAAAAAGAAGGTTATCCAGTGCACTTGTGCTCACACTGCCTTGGAGTGGAGAAAGGTTTGTGATCTACAGTGATTCATCCAAGAAGGGGGTAGGGTGTGTTCTCATGCAAAACGATATGGTGATAGCTTATGCCTCACGGCAGTTGAAAATCCATGAGAAAAATTACCCAACTCGTGATTTGGAGTTAGCTGCGGTAATCTTTTCATTAAAGATTTGGAGGCATTATCTTTATGGTGAAAGGTGTGATATTTATACTGATCATAAAAGTTTAAAGTATATTTTCACACAAAAGGAGATGAATATGCGCCAAAGAAGATGGTTGGAGCTGATTAAGGATTACGACTGCTCAATTCATTATCACCCTGAGAAAGCAAACAAGGTGGCATACGCATTAAGTCGACAAGACCATGCTATTTTATCCATGATGAGGATCACCGAAGATCCAATATTTATGGATTTACAAAGTATGGATCTTGGAATTATAATGGAAGGGGAAAGATCTTATCTTTATCAAATGAATGTTCAACCATCTATACATGTGAAGATTAAAGAGTCACATAAAGAAGATATAGAGTTACAAAAGAAGGTGAGAAATGTTCCTGAATTCAACCTCGATTGTGAAGGGATAATAAAGTTCAGGAATCGGGTTTGTGTTCCTCCCATCCCCGAATTAAAGAAGGAGCTGCTGGATAAGGCTCATAGTTCTTCATTCTCTATTCATCCTGGAAGCATGAAGATGTATAGGGACCTGAAAGAGTACTTATGGTGGGATGGCATGAAAATAGATGTTGCTGAATATGTATCTCGATGCTTGGTTTGTCACCAACTTAAAGTTGAGAGACATAAGTCTAAGGGGATGTTACAACCATTACCCATACCCAAATGGAAATGAAAAAACATCACTATGGACTTTGTCACTGGACTTCTTAAAACATCCAAAGGTAATATTGTTATCTGGGTCATAGTTGATCGTCTTACAAAGTCGGCACACTTCATTGCTATTAGAGAGGATTTCTCTCTGGATCAGCTTTCCAGGATATATGTAAAGGAAGTGGTAAGATTGCATGGAGTACCACTTTCCATTATATCTGATCGGGATCCGAGGTTTACCTCAAAGTTCTGGCGAAGTCTTCAACACACTCTGGATATAGAGTTGAGTTTTAGAACTGCTTATCATCCTCAGACAGATGGTCAGTCTGAGAGAACAATTCAAACTCTAGAAGATATGTTAAGAGCTTGCTCTATGGATTTAAAAGGTTGTTGGGATCAACACCTACCTTTGGTGGAATTTTCTTATAATAATAGCTTTCACTCCAGTATTCAGATGGCTTCTTATGAAGCTCTCTATGGAAAGAAATGCAAAACTCCAACTTGCTGGGATGAAGTTGGGGAACGAAAGATATTAGGACCTGATCTTGTTGATGAGATGGCAGAAAAGGTCAGATCTATTCAAAAACACATAATATCAGCTCAGAGTTGACAAAAAAGTTATGCCGATAACCGAAGAAAAGACCTAGAGTTTTAAGTGGGTGATAAAGTGTTCTTACGAATATATCCTTGGAAGAGAGTAATGAGATTTGGATAGAAGGGAAAGCTGAGCCCTAGGTATATCAGTCCTTTCGAAATACTGGATCGTGTTGGGAACATAGCTTACCGATTGGTGCTTCCACCAAATCTCTCTCAAGTTCATGATGTGTTCCATGTCTCACTCCTGAGAAAGTACATACCCGATCTTTCACATGTACTCAGCTCAGAAGTTGTACCGCTGGAGCAAGATTTTTCTTATGAAGAACAACCGATAGAGATTCTGGATCATAGCGAAAAAGTCCTACGGAACAAGACCACTCGCTTCATGAAAGTTTTATGGAGGAACCACTAATTATAAGAAGCTACATGGGAGCTTGAGGATATTATGAGGGAGAGGTATCCTCATCTGTTTGTTACAAAGTGACGAATTTCGAGGGCGAAATTCATTTTAAGGGGGGTAGAATGTAACACCCGAGATTTTTATGAGAAATATTTTGTTTTTATGTTATATACATCATAAAAGGAATCTTTCACTACACACAACACTATCTTGGCTTGCTTTACATGCAATCACGACCTTCCACGATAGCGTGTGTTGTACGCAATACCGAGTTTCACTAAACAACGATATGCTATTAAAATATTATTAAAACTAGCCGTTATGAATAGTAATACCCACTTTTTGAAATTTTTTAAATTTTATCTTTCAAAATGTACTTCATTTTTGGATTCGGAATAACGAAATTAGCCTAGGGTGAAATTTTGGTATTTTTCTGAAAACTTTCAATTTTTGATAAATAGTGAAAACACTGGGTTACTATTTAAAAACTGACTTTTTATTTAAATAATTATTTATTTTATTGAAATTTATTTTAGGTCAAAATTGATACATAATACCTATATAAGTTCAAAGTAATTCATTGGAGTCATTTTATAATAATTTTAGATATATAAAAAATTTATTGAACTTTTCACCGTCTTTTACCCAACTCTAAGGAGAGTTTGAAAATTTACATAAAACTTAATTTTACCACTTATGTGAGTAGAATTTTAAAAATCTGAGCGACACGGTTAATATCAAGGACTAAAATGTGGTTCAATGAGATGAAAATAATTTTTGGTGAATAGTATCTTTTTACTTTTATTTACCACGGTTAAAATTAAATAGGGTAATTAAGGGTAAAAATGATATTATTATTACCCTAACGCATGTCCTAATTCTATTGGATAAGTGTAATTCGACCAAAAATAACTTAGGAATAAAATATGACCATTTAGGTCCACTTGGATTAGATTAGGACATTTATTATTAATTTATTTAAAGAAGGGTTAAAATAGTTAAAATCAAAGTTTAATAACTAAATCATTTTTAATATAGGGTTATACATAAGATAAATTCGATTATAAATATTCATTAAAAAGATAAAAATATTTCCTACATAATGGTATTTTATTTATAATTTTTATACATTAAATAATTTAATTTATTTATGACACAATGATGATGCAGTAATTATCTTGTTAATGAAATATTAACATAATTGATGTCATAAATACCCAAATAAATGTAATTTGAGACTTTTTATGAATTAAAATAATTTTCTAGGTTAATATGACATGTTAGTATTTATTTAATTACATTTTTTCGAACTAATCCTGCTGTTATGTTTTTTGAAAAAATCAATTACCATATAGTGTCAAAATTGACATAAACTAGTTTTTAAAACAAATATTATATTATTAATTGTTATTTTATTCCTAAAAATCTAAGGTTAGGCCAAATGAATTATATAAGGTTATATATATTAATAATAAACAACTTGGGGTTCGTTTGGCTTTTTATAGTAAGTTTATTAACCATATAGTGTAAGAAAACAGGAAGACACGGTAAAAGTTAAATTATTTAACTTAGAGTTAAATCTAAATGATAATGTTAAAATAGTAACCTAAACTTGTCTAAAATCTATTGGATGAGATTATTTCGACCCATACCCACCTTATCTTTGAAATAAATCAATTTTTAGCTATTAAAAACCGAATATGACTTTATAATAAAATAATATTTTAAGTTTTTCCTAAGGTGCCCCTATCCTCCCTTATAAAAAGGCACCTCCTCCATCTCCTCCTCACACCACTTTGAGCCTTCAATATCGGCCAACCCCTACCAATTTCTCCTCTACACTTCCCTAGTAATCTCCTAGAGGTCCTGGTCTTCTTCAAAGACCAATTTTAGTTCCCTAAGAGGAGGTTAAGAAGAGACGCTTCAAAGAAGAGGTAATGTCCGTTACCGATTCTTTCAACTTTATTTCTTCTTCTACTTATTCTTATTTAGTTGTTTAATTATGAAGTAATAGAAACTGTATCACTCATATACTGATATTTTATTATAAATATTAAACAACCCTATTTCACCTTCTATCCATCCTATGGAAAACGAAATCACCGCGCGTGCGTATGTACGGAATACCGTCTCCACGCCGTGGTGTAATCTGTTTTCCACCACCACCATACTTGGATGGGTATAATGGTGTATAGAATAAATATATATGATTATTATAAAGTTATTTTTATTCTGAAATAGTATACATACACTTCAATAAAATTCCACAATCATGGGAACAGTATCATCGCTCGTGCGTACGTACGGCCTATCATCTCCACGATGTGATGCGACTCGTTCTACATGATATTCATTACATAATGATTATAAAAATAAATTAAATAAATAAATATGATATATATTACACTAATAACATTCTGGAAATTAGGTATCTATAACCTAAAATAATAATAAGAATTTATTCGATAAAACACGCATAAGAACAAAAAACAATAAACACCCGAATAACAAGTAACAATGAAATATTAGTAATAAGAAGTTAAGAATATGACAATATATGATATCATAACAATGAGTACGATTATGGAATAAGTAAATATAATTATTTAAATCATTATACAGGATGTTTGGTCACGTATAAAGTAAATCAGACCTAAGGTATGAAAATATCACAATCTCATTTTTATCCAAGATTGTTTATACTTTGGTATTTACTGGGGTATATTTATCATCCACATCCATGTTTCCTCAATATGTAATATTATTTCCATCCACCTACAATTTTTTAAATCCAATTTTACCCTTCGATGAGTTTTTAGTAAAAGATATGAAAGGAATCTTTTGTCGTTTTTCGTACGAGGTATGTTTTGACTTTTTCAGCAAAAATACGAGAAGAATGTTTTTTTAACTTATACAGCATAAATCGAATTTTAGAACATTCTTTACATGAAGCTTCCTTTACATGTTTTCAAGTTTATTTTTAATCAAATTCTTTTAGTTTAATATTATATGACATTTTAAGAAAGGAAAATGTTTTTAAAGTAGAAAGGGTATTTTCCTCAAGAATGGAGTTCAAGCGTTTTATCAAAATTATTTTCCATCTAAGATAATATAGGGTTTTATTTCTATCCCTATTTTTACATTGATTTGATTATGTTATGATGGAATTATTTTTATAATGTACTTTTATCTTATATGGATTATGTTATGATGTCATGATGTTTCAGAATCCCCTTTTTATGACATGGGTTATGCTATGATGTATGATTTATGATCTTGTGGCACACATAAGAATGGTATCATTATGAGATGGGTGGGACCTATATCTCCCTCCAATGCATTGGGTAATGATTTATATCTCATGAGATAGACATGGATGGAACACGGGTTAATCTGGTTCAGTGAAACAGGACTGAAACGAGGAGTGAACTCGGTTCAGAAATGGACTTTTTTCGCTAAGATAGTCTTGGCAATGATTCTTGACTACTAAGAAATGATTGTCTATGATTATGTATGTATGCCACAAAGTTTCATGTTTTAAGTTATGATTATTGGGATTACATTTCACTATTATGATTTATCCCGTGTTATGATAATATGATCTCTTTTGCAGGTTAATATTTTCAAAATGTTTTGTTCTTATGAATATGATATGAATGATATTTCTTTTTTTTCCCTTACTGAGCATTTGAGCTCACCCTTTTGTATGTTTTCTTTTCCCCAGGTCAGGAAGAAGGATATTAAGTAAGATTTTCCAAACGGGACTCTAGATATGATAAAATAAAAGGGAGACAATATAGATGATTTATGAACCAGTTGTTTATGTTTCCCAGTTTCCAAATACACTATACCTATATGGTCCTTTCATGGTTTTGTTATATGTTGTAATAAGTGTGATTTAATTTTGAAGTAATAGCAATGTGTGTAAAGTATGGGTCATTATAATGGTGGAGTTTTACCATGAAGACTCACGATGAGGAGAATATTTCATGGATGGAGTTTGAAAGTATATTTAGATCGGAATTATCTTTGGTTACGTTGAGAAAAGTGCATATATAGAAGCTTATTCAGCTCTAGCAGGGTATCTTACTGGTGGATGACTATTCATCGAGGTTCACCGAACTCTCTTGGTAATCGATGGATATGTTCAGGGATTAGTTATTCATGGGTTGGACTTTTGAGCGGGGTGTACGTTGGTACATCTAATATAGAATTATACCTATATTAATTCTGAATTGTGTTGGAGTGATCAAGTTATATTTTGTGGTCGATAGAATCTTGGATGAGAATTTGTAGCTAGTGACAATTAACAGCTTCCAGATATGTGCAGAGACCTCGGCAGTGGAGAGCCTATATTAAACATGAGGATATGGATGTGGGATATGTTACAAGAGGTCCCAGGATAGGGGATCTAAGGTTTAGGACTCTCAAGAATGATCCAGTCAGCCTAGGAAGAGGTGATGCTACACATGATATGGTTGGGGAAATCTCATTAGAGATTGGCCAAACCATTGAGCTATTGAATGGCAGATGATGGATGGACCACCGAGGTAGATGCAATGAGTATAGAAGCCCGACCTTCCAAGAATTGGATTTGGAAAAAGAGTTTGGAGATCTGCAGAAGGTGGATGATATTTTGACAAACTACCAACACCACCCTAGGAGGTCCATGCTAGGCTCAGAGAGTTAGAGGACGGGACGGGGGGGGGGGTAGCTACATGCGGTTGAGGTGTATAACCCAAGGAGTATATGGATGATCCAAGGTACGATCTATATATTTTCAACCTTAGATGGCATACTTATAGCCACAGGTTCCAGTCATTCATTTCTCACCATGTTCCTTGTACGATACCTTGGGATTCTGGTTGAGCCGTTAACTCGACCCTTATTCTTGGAGACACTTAAAGGAAGAGACTCGATGATCACAAACTTATTTGAATAGTGTTATCTAACCATTGGAGATGAGAGTTTCGGTTAGAACCACTTGGTGGAAGCATCAAGGCCTTTTGAATTCATTATCTATATTGATTGGATATATTTTTTCCATGCCTAGATTGACTGTTTTAGGCAAAAGGTGTGGTGTGTATGCAGTGATGAGATGAGGTTTTCCTTTGTTGGTGAAAGGGAAACCCAATCATGGAATATTTTGAGGACATATTTACAGAAGATGTTCCAAGGTTTCCTCCCCATTGAGAGATCAACATATGCCTCAACTTAAAAGCCGATACGACACCAATATACTCACCAGAATATCAGATGGCTCCCACAGAGCATCACTAGATGCGGGTGAAATTTGATGACTTTCATTGGAAGGGATTTTTGAGGCCCAGTGTTTCACCCTATGCATCTCCAGTTATGTTTTCCAAGGAGGAATATGAGAGATTTTGGTTGTGTGTGGTTTACCAACACTTAAACTAGGGGACCGTGAAGAATAATTATCCACTACCGACGATCGATGGCCTCTTAGATATGTTAAGTGGTTAATGATGGTTCTCAAAGGTTGACCTTCGACCAGGATGTCACCAACTCCGAGTATGGGATGTGAATATATATAAGATGTCTTTCGGATTCCTCTATGGTCATTATAAGTACTTGGTGATTCCCTATGTCTTAAAGAACACCCCAAAAATGTTCGTGGGACTCATGAACTGGATTATTCAACCTTTATTAAACTGGTTCATGGTAGTCTTCATCGAAGATATGCTTGCGTACTCAGAATCCAAGGAGGATCACACGAGACACCTACAGATCGTTTTGAACATACTATGAGAGGACCTAAATTTTGGGAAACTCTTGAAGTTCAAGTTATGGATCCAGTAGGTCCACTTTGTTGGAAACGTTATCTTAGTTGATGGAGTTTCAGTGGCCTCAGACAAGGTGGAGGTAGTGATAGCATGGGATACACCTAGGAGATGGCTAGAGTTCCTCTAAGACTATGAATTTGAGATTTTCTATACTCATGGGAAGGGGAACATGGTAAAGATTCTCCCATCACGATACCTAGTTTATAGTTTTAGAGTGAGGCATTGGAGCAGTTGGCCTTATAACAATTGGCCTTGGATGGAGATGGAACAAGTTACCTTCAGTCGATGATTGTCACCCCTCCACTCTTACAGTGAGTTAAGGAGGTGAAACTTGAGGATAATGACTATGAGACCCTACATGATCAGATGACCATAGGGCATATGCCTGATGGACATTCACAAGGTGGAGAGCATGTATTATTTTTCATAGGATGCACAGTTATAACAGTGGAATTAAGGGAGGAGGTTCTAAGGGAGTTTCATACATCCAATTTAGTGGTACAACCTGGTTTGAAGAATATGTACCAGGACCTTTGACTTTATTTTTGGTGAAAAAGGATGAAGAAGGAAGTGGCATAGTTTTCTTCTCAATGCCTTACATGCCACCAGGTGATGGCTAAGTACCAGGTTCTAGCAGGATTGAATCAACCCCTTGAGGTTCCATAATAGATGTGGGATGGTATATCACTGAACATTGTGATGGTTTTACCATTTACATCTAGGTGAACATGATACCATATGGGTGATCATTGATCGAGTCACCAATTCGTCCCACTTCCTACTTATCCGAGTGGAGAGTTTAGTGGAGAGCATGAGATGAATCTACATTCTGAAGATATTTTAACTCCATGGAGTCCCACCAATAAAAGTTTCTGATCATGATGGTCGTATCACATATCACCTATGAAAGGGATTAAAAGGGGCGTTTGGGACTCAGTTATACTTGAGAACAATGTTTCATCCCCATAAGGATGGAAACATAGAGAGGAAAATTTATGTTCTAGAGGACATTATACTGGCTTGCATCTTGGACTACAGTCGTAGTTGGGAGTACCACCCACCATAGGTAGAGTTTGCGTACAACAATAGATATCACTCCACCATTGGTATGGAACCATTTGAGGCCATGTACAAGTGACCTTGTAGGACACCACTCCGCTGGACTGACCCATGAGAGTTAGCACTCATGGGCCCAGATTTGGTGTGAGCTACAACCAAAAAATGTGGATCATCTAGGGGAAGATGAAGACTGCACAGAGCTATCATAAATCTTGTGATTATAGGTGGCAGAGACCTTTGTAGTTTGAGGAAGGAGACCATGTCTTCCTTCGGGTCTTAATTCGACGAGGGTTAAAGAGATTTGGTCGGGGCAACAAGTTATCTCTGAGGTTTATCATCCCTTTATAGATACTATATAGAGTTGGATAGGTGATGTATCACCTAGATTTACCACCGTAGTTGGACGGGGTACATGATTTCTTCTACCTATCACAACTGAGGAGGTATGTGCATGAACCATCGTACATAATTGATTGGGGAAATATAGAAAATAAAGATTGAGTGACTTTTTCTAAGTACCCAATAGAGATCGAGGATCAGAAGGATGGGATCCTTTGTGGGTGAGAGATTTCATTAGTGCATGTACAGTGGAAACATAGGAATCTATAGGATAACATATGGGAGTGAGATACTCAGATTCATGAATAGTACCCACATCTTATTTAATATCCTTTTTTTTCTTTTCGGAGACTTAAATACCCAAGGTGGGGAGAATGTAATCTCCCATATTTTTTCCTTGTATCATTTTTAAATATGATATTTGATTAATTTGAGACCATAAGCCGAGACTGTATAGGATTCCGAGGCCCTTTGTTCCTAGAATAAATGTTTGAAATATATTAAATATATTAAATATTTCCCACGAGTGGTTTTACTAAAAAATTGGAATAAATTATAAATGGGTGCACAGATTAAAAATTTGAGGGAACCATTGCATTCAGAGAAGAAACTTTGCCCTAGGAGACCCCTAACATTGATTGGTGAAGGTCAGCTGTGAAAGTTAGTTTTTGGACATATCCATGATAAAAAATTTAATAAATATATTTTATTTAGATGTAGAGACTCATTTATTTTAATTATCCTTTTATGTTGGGATCCATGGTTAGGCTCATAACCCTAGAAGTTCTTGGAGGATCTTGAGAGAACCTAGAGAGTTATCTCGATGAAAAACAATGATGGAAGTTGGATCGAAGATCGATAGGAGCCATTCTTGATGAGTCTCACCTACGATGACAATGCGACAATCAAACCTCTTCAACAAAAAATCAAACCCCAAGGTAGGACATGTTTTTAAATTCTTTCTTATCCATGTTCTTGGATTTAATGATGAATACAGATCAACCCATGAACAAGTTGACCCGTGGTTTGATCATTCTTGTGGGAAGGTTTTGATTGCGATTATTGTTTGGGGATTATTATGATTATGATTATTTTGTTGTTTTGTTATCTTGATCCTTCTAATGAAATAGATTAAGGCTGGAATTAACAATATACAAGGTTCATTACTTGGGTCATTAAATTGTGCCTTTATCCCCTACGTTCTTTTTGTTCTTCACCTTCTTCATGGGATATGAACAGATGATCATTACGCCTCTGTTTCTTGGTAAACGATCCAAAATCGGAGATCCAACCTCATGATAAACTATAGGATGTGCGAATATGGAAATGAAAAATGGTTCAATGTATTTATAGAGATACCTTTCTTCGAGTGACTTTCAAGCCGACGCTCAAAACCGGTTTTCGGAGCTGATTGGAGGCATGAAGCCCACTGATTCAATGTTTCAATGGAGAGACAACCATATATCTTTAGATTTGAGGTGAACAGATCATTTTATTGAACACCAAAGGATCAAATATGGTGTGCTGATAAAGAACCATCATTTTGGAAAATCTTGATGAACACGACATATATTTTGGAATACACTGCATGTGGGATCCACTGAGTAGTGGCTACATTTTCTGGCGGCAGTAAAGTGTCACACAACATGTGACCGCTATCACACGGTGTTTGGGCCCTTCCCCGAGGCTCGACATATATCATTGGATTTACAATGGAACGAGGTGTAGTAAATGGCTTATCTACAAGGTGCTTATCCCACCACTTGGATAGAAACAGACCAGATACAAGGGTTACCTCATGTACTGCTACATGGGTAGGAAATAACGGGTTGACACTGTGCGTTGGAACCCATCCATAGTACACAAGTGGACCTCGGATTATAGGGCATGGTGTGTGAGCCTTTCTACACTCCATGTAAACATCTTCTACCCGACATGTTTTGATGACACAGGCCATTAAACATGGGTAGTACCCATGGTCAAGGGACATGGTGTGTGACCATACAACACATCCCATACCCCTTTATATATGGATTGAATCTATTTCCACCGTATCTCAGACAAGTTTCATTAGTTTTGGTTCCCTTTATCATTCCTACGAACTTTAGTTAGTATCATTTCTTATTCATAGGACTATGGTCCCTTCAACATGATTTTATAGGATATAGTCAGGAATCCCCTACGAGAGGCCCAAAATACGATCCTATATCCATTCTTATTCCCTAAGTAGAGTCTTGGTATCAGTATGAACAATCTCACTAGATGTCAATCCTCTACATAGAAGGCGAATCTTTATGATTCATGGTATCACCAAATGGCCCTAGCAGTGATCCTCATGTGGGTATCGTGATCTTCCCCATACTTGGATTGGTAAATACCAAAGAGAGTGTATTGTTTCTCTCTTCAAATTGATCAGTATATCAATCTCATGACAGTTCTCAAAAAATAGTACTTCTAGAGAAGACATCATGAGTGCTATCAAAATCAGGATTGTGTGCTCCCAGATGAGTTGCTTTGTGGAATCGTTATATTGAATCTCTAGTGTTAATATGCGGTAGTGGTGAATTACCATTAGACTATGGGTCAGGGTTAGAGTATATCTGGATATGATCTTGTTATATGTACTATAGAAATATACATTTTATATCTTACTTTACCTTTACTTTTTTATTTCCTTGTGGTTTCAGAGTTTTCTAATTATTATTATTATACTCACCCATGAAAGGGATTTTCCCACACGTGACGTGTCTTGTGAATATGAGTAACCTTTTTATGGAGTCTAGGATAGACCAGGACCATACATATCTTTGTGATTTCAGATAGGCTGAGGTGTCCCTATGTCTTTGAGATACAGTCCTAGTACCTTTTTGTTTATAGGTTAGACTTTGTATTTTTCAGAATTTTCTTTTAGTGGGATTGTATTCTGGCCCAATTTACTTTTATTCACTTTAATTTATTATCCTACTCTTTTGGCTGGGTTTAGTGGTAGGCATGCATTTTGTTCCTTAATGGTTTTTACATTTTAGCACTTGTGGTTTGGAGACGTTTGTGTGTGTACAAGCACTTATGAAAAGACTCCCATGTTAATGATATGCCTACTCAAAGATATTCACTATCCCCTGGCCTATTGGAGTCCACCTTGGGGAGTCACAGTATGGGCCCCACTAGGAAGGTTCGTGAAAAAATTGGTTCACTCATAATTCCAATCCAAGTATTCTCAAGAGGTATCTATATGTAACCAATGATTTGGATGAATATATAATTCTAATCCCACACATCACATAATGAAAACTATACATATGTGTTCCATAAGATCATAAAACATTCATTATATGAGAACCCATGAAAAGAAATTATTTTCATTAGCATTTCATCATAAAATAACCCATGGAAAAGAAATGGGCTTCATAAACATCATTTCATCAGAAACATAAACCAACCAGAGAAAGAATAATGATGATTTCCTTCGATCATATCCCCAGTAAAGAATAAATTAAATCAAGGTTTGATAACATTGATAAATATAAATACCATTACATTATCATTAATTTTTTTTGAGTAAAATAACCTTTTCACTTTGGAAGTATATTTTTAAAAACTATATATTTATTAAATATTATGAAAATAATTTTATTTTATAATAGACTTGGAAGTGTACAATAGAATATTTAAAATATTGAGTGGTCATGATGGAAGTAAATTCCATACATTCTGTATAATATAAATTAATAAATTCCTACCACATTTTGTAAAAATTTAAAAAGTACCTCATTTGGAAAATGAAAATAATATTAATTTTAAAAGAAATGTAAAAAATTAAAAATGTGAAAAATGACTTTAAAAAATCATCTTAGAATAGTAAAAACATTCATGAAATCATTTTTAGGGAACACGAACATGGAATAGTAAGGATTTTAGATTGAAGATATAAATTAACTATTTTTTCCTTAAAAAAGTCTATATTGAATTTTGATATTTAAAATTCCAATAATGTTGAAAAATTTTTCATTAGAAAACCATTTTTTCAAGCATCGTTGGGATTAATATTGAATGAATTTCTTACACATCTGTGATTTTATTTTAATAAAATAGATACTATATTTTGAATCATCAAAATTTATATTACATAAAAATCTCAAATTAAAATTTGGTTCATAAATATAAATAAATAAATCAAAAATTAATTATTTCCATTAAGGTTAAAATGGTGTTTTGTATATCACTTGCACTTATATTAAAATTAAATTATCAAAAGACATAAATTTTTTGATCAATAAATTAGAATTAGTATTTATAATTAGTGAGTTAAAAAATATAGTAATACTCAATTTAATTTTATTATTAATAGATAAATTACCTAGATAAATAAAAAGATACAAGGTATAGTGGTGAAAACTAAAATGGTAAAATTAAGTAAACATAAAGGATAATGAATAACATGTTTAAAGCATGTGATTATTTCTATTTTTGAAGTTCTAAATGTATCTATAATCGCTAAAATGCATAATTTATCATTTTTTTGTCACTTGGGTGATGTTGACATTTAATTATTGAATAGTTTTGGGTATTTAAATAAATTGCACTCATCATCTATAAAAGGGAGCTTCCCCCCCCACATATTCACACATCTTAATCTAATTGGATCCAAAAAATCCTACCAAAATCTTGCCCAAAAATATGTGTACATCTAATATAGATACTTTAATTACCAAAATACCAAACGAAGGGTCCTTAATAAGAGATCTATAAGAGGATGTTCTAAGAGAAGGTAATTGTATTCAATAATATATTTCTTTCTTACTTCTTCTATAACCAATTACATTCAAGTACTAATAATTATAGTATTAAAAAAACAGTATCTAATATATATCGGGTAGTTATTATGCTGATTTAATAACCTATCTCTATTTCCTATTCCATCTAATGGGAAATGAAACTCTTAATCATGTGTACGGAAGACTACCACCTCACGAGCCAATATAAATCGTTTCCCATCACCACCTCTAACAAATAAATATAATGATGAATTTAAAATATTTATATTTAATTTATGAAATTATAAGTCATATTTAATTATGATGTCACGTAAAACTTAATACTTTCCATTCTATGGTAATATGATAATGTCACTTGTTTGTATGGGAGACAACCATCTCATGATGCGATGTGTTTAATTTTTCACTTTTTATATACAAGAATGGTAATATGTACAAATCTAATGAATATATGTTATATATATAAAATCATAATGACTATTTAAAGTTTATATATTATTTACCTTCCTTTTATTTTATCCATTTAGAAAATGGAAACGATGTCCATGCCTATGTACGACCTACCAACTCAATGAATTGTGCAATTAATTTTCTATCTCCATGTTTTTTGGATTACTATAAATAAATATATAATGAAAATATATGATGTTTATTTAATGTTTAAAATTATTCATATGATGTAACCATGAACAAAATAAAATAAAATAAAATACCAAACCAAAACATACACTTACAATGAAGCAGTTATTACCAGAAGCGTGATTTTAATAAGGAATTGTTAATAAACAGGTAATAAAATGTTTTAATTAAATCATATGTTTCTTAAAATATATGAATATGGTTCTGAAATATATTTATAATATATAAATATTTATTTTACAGGAATTTAAAATGATTATAAAGGAATTTGAGACTTAAAGTAATGTATTTCTTTCATCATACTTTTATTTTTGTGGGCAGATTCCATATTCCACACATGTTTATTTTTTGTGGTGTAGATACCACCCATTAATGTATTTTATGATTATTATAATTATAATAATGGGATATATTTAACCATCTAATGTTATTTTTTTAGGGGGATTATGACTCAAAATTTATCAAAGCAGTAAAATTTTCATTTTATAATCTCATTTTTTATCAGGATTGTTTATGATTATAATTCAGATGATGAGATATTATGATTTACCTCTAAAGAAGATTAAGAGTTTTCTTATACATTGTTTATTTCATGAAAATACAAGTTTTCCTATCATTTTACACATGTTATGTACTATAGAGTTCAAAATAGTGTTTTTAAATAAAATAAAATTTATTTTTCTCTATGATCAAAAATATTATTGCGTCCATACCCATGTTTTGTAAATAAATTGATTAAATATATTAAAATTTTACAATGATAGTTAAAATTAAATTTTACCAAAGTTTTAATTATTAAAAAAAATATTTTAAAAGAATATTATTTTCATTTTTTAAACAGGTCTCTTATAACTTTATATAAAAAATGTGATACCAATATTCATTTTAACATGTATAGAATGAATGATATTTTTCACTGGAATGAATGATCAATGATTTAGATCTTATTTTAGAAGTTTATACATATATTTTAAAATATATTTTTTAATTTATGTTTGGGAAGTTTTCATACTTTAATTAAATGTTTTCATGATGAACATGTTATTTTCCTAATGAAATGTTTCATGTGATATTTCAAAATCATTTTTTCATTTAAGATGAAATCCTTTGATGTTACTCATGCTTAACTAGGTATATGATCCAAGGATACCATTATTATTTTTTATCTGAATGTTTTATGTTTTTGTTTGAAATGATTTTTATGAACTTATATCATTTTTTTAATATTTTATGTTATGATTAAATGATGAAATTTTTATGAAACAAGTTTCTTTTATATATGTAATTATAGGATAAAATTTTTATGAAACCCATTTCACTCAATGGGTTTGGATATGATGAATGTTTTTAATTTTTTTAAAACATGAGTTTTATTTTTATTATTTAATTGGTTGGATCAATATATCCCACCAAATCACTGGGTAAAGATTGATATCCCAGGATATAAATAGGACTAGAATGGGGAGTGAGCCTAGTTCATTAAGGGACATTGTGAACTATTATTTTCATGGGAGTGAACGATACATTCTAAAATGGTTTTGCGGGTGAGTTAAAACCACTATGATTGTATTGGAAGAAATATATGACTACTAATATGGTTTCAGGAGTAAACCCAAACCACTGTGGTAGTCTTGTAAATGAGTCTTGACTACTAAGTAAATTATTCTCTATGAATATGTGTATACCATAATTATATGTATTATTATAATGTTATAATTCCATAGATTATATTATTTTATTCCATTATGATTTTTATCGTATCAGAATACATTATATATTCCATGACTCATGTTTATAATCTATGATATATGTAGGGTATGGTTTCAAAATTTTATTCTCCTATTCACATACCCTTATACTCATGATATATTCATATATCCCCTGTTTACCCTTACATAGCATCTGATCTCACCATATATTATGTTTTCTTTCCCCGATTTATGAAGAGATTTATTATGTTTTATATGTCTAAGGAGGTTTCTTGTTATGAATAAGTTAATGGAAGATGATGATTTTCACTTATGAACTAGTCGTTTATGTATCCATGTTTCCATAAGAACTTCACCTAAATGATTTCGGGTGAGGGGTATTATGTTATGTAATAAATATTCATTTATTAACACATAACACATATATACATATTGATATATTAAAAACATGTGATTCTATAGTTTGAATTTGATAAATGATTACTTAACCTTTGTAAATGAGAATGAGAAAACATTAGTGATAACCCTTAGGAAAATCCTAAGAATTGAAGAATTTCCAAATTCATTATAAATAATGGAATTTATTCCTATAAAAACCTGATTTTATGGATGAAAAAATTGGATGGTGCTTTATCACAGATATAAGTAGGGGTAATAACTTTGAAAAATTCACCTTTGGAATGACTTGAGCATTACTTGGTACACGAAAATGGGCCTTACTGCAGATCAGTTTTGACACTCCCTAGGGATATACTTAGGTTAATTAACATTTAATTTATGAACTATTATGAATGATTTGAATAGATGATGACCATGAATGGACTTTGTTAAACCTAAAGGATCATAGATTAAAAATAATCTGATAATATATTTAAATCCTTTGAATTATTTTTCATGAATAACCACACTGATTAACAATGTTTTATAGTCATGCTAAACATTTTTTAACAAGGTATTGATTAGAAAAAAATTAAGTTGAGATGGTAATAGGTATGATCAAATATTTAAGTACCATATTTGATATTATTTATAAGAACTCAAACATTACAAGAAATTACTCTTGGACTATTATTTTCTATCCTCAATTATTAGATATTGAATTAATAGTAAAAACCCATAATGGAACAATGATCACATTTCATGTCTACAATTTTCACACAATTGAAGTTTATGGGAGTGTAATTCCTATAAATGTTGTTATTCTACCTATTGTTAAAATTTATATTATCTTATTAATTTATTGGATTTCAGTACACAAATCCCACATCAATTTTTATTGAAGTGAAGTCACATTTGATATTCCAAAACAACATATGATTGTCTGTAAGTGTAAATATAAACATGAGAATACAATAGAAACCACATCCATTATAGGAGACTTGATTCCCATTCCAGTTGGATGTTTATCTCACATTGTTGGGGAGAAACTAAACATCAATACTATTCCTTTTTATAGGAATTTGTTGATTTCATTTTGGAAGAGTTACATAGTCTAAAACCAAATCGAAAAATTGAGTTCTTAATATAACTCATACCTGGTTCCACACTTATTTCAGAGACTCCATATAGAATTCCCCAGACTAATTTCCAACAATTAAAGATGAAACTACTATAGAATATTAAAATGGTATTTATTTAACAATGTATCACATCTTCAGTACGAATGATCTATTTATCAAGAATAATTTTGGATTGATGCAACTATGTATTGATTACTATGAACTAACCCAGATCACAATAATGAACTAGTATCCTTTTCCATATATTGATGACTTGTTTACTAAAATGTGCACATCTTAACACTTTCCCAATATTGACCATCATTGTGGATATAATCAATTGTGGGTCAAGACAGAGGATATACCCAAGAAACCATTCAATACAAGGTATTGAGACTACGAATATATAGTGATGCCATTTGGTGTTACTAATTCCCCCTCTATCTTTATGGTTTCAATGAATAGTTTCTTTATATATTACCTTAATTAGTTTTTATTAGTATTTATAGATGATATTATTATTTATTAAAAGAGGAAATAAGATCATGAAGGTCACTTAAGAATTGTATTGATAACCCTAATGAAGGAGAAACATTATGAAAAGCTTATAATGTGTGAATTTTCGTTAAAAAGGTTTAATTTTTGGTTCATATAGTATCAAGATAGATTATGTAAGTAGATTCATCAATGATGAAGGCTATTTAACTTTTTCTTAGCCAAACCCTATTCAACTGATCTATAGTTTTCTTAGGTTGGATGTATATTACCAAAGGATTATAGATAATTTATCATGATTGTGTAATACACTCACCAAGATAACTTGGAAGTGATCTAAGTTCCTATGGGTAGATTAATGTGAGGAAAATTTTGAAGGAACTAAAGAGATAATTATTAAATGAACCTATACTTTCAGTACCCTATTGTGGATAAGGGTTTTTCATCTATAATGATGACTCTAATAAGGTACTAGGATGTGTTATCATGAAGAATGAAATGGTTATATCATATGCCTTGTGAAAATTGAAGGTTGATGGAAAAAATTACCCAACTAATGATTTGTAAATAGATGTGTTAATTTTTTCATTAAAGATATGGATGAATTATATTTATATAAAAAGGTGATATATATATATATATTTATAATAATCCCAAAATTTAATTGTATATATTCACACAAAAGTATTTGAACATGAATCATAGAAGATGGTTATAGACGGTCAAATATTATGAATGTTCAATACATTTCCTCCCTTGGAAAGAGAACAACATGGAAGATTCATTGATTTGAAAGGATTAGGATACCAGATCCATGATGAGGATAAAAAAGGATCCAATATTTTGGGATCTCTAATGTATGAATGTAGAAATCCTAAGGGAAGGGGATAGATATTTTCTTTATCAAATGAATGGTTAACCATATATTCATGTTAAGATAAAAGTGGAATTGAAGGATAATTTGGACCTGCAGAAGAAGGTGATAAATGTTCCTAATTTCAACCTTAATTTGATGGGATGGTACTGTTTAAGAACTATGTAGGTACCATAAAAAACTGATTTTTTGAAATAACCATTAAAATAGGATTATATATTTTTAATATCTATTATTATCGGAAGTAAAAATATATTTAAAGGCATGAAAGAGTATTTCTTATGGGATGTAATTAATAGAGATATATTCGATTTTATATATCATTCCTTGGTATCACATAAAGTTATGGATGATATAAAAAAGTCTAAGGGGATGTTACAACCATTACCCATACTATAATAGAAATGTGAAAACATCCCTATAGATTTGGTCATTAGACTCCACAAAACATATAAAGGGAAAAATGCTATATGGGTTATAGTCAACCACCTTACAATGTAAGAACACATAATTACTATTAGAAATTATTTGTCTTTGGATAATAAAATCAAGATATATATTAAGGAAGTAGAAAGGTTTTAGGGAGTATCAAATTCCATTGTATATGATCATGATATGAGGTTTACCATGAAGTTCTAGATAATTCTTCAGCATTCCCTTAATATGGAATTGAGTTTTAGCATTACATAAAATCCTCAAACAAATGGTCAAATAGAGATAATAATTAAGACCCTAGATGTAATTTATAGATCATGTTCTATGGATTTCAATGCTGGTTTTGATCAACACCTTCATCTGGTTGATATTTAATACAACAATGTTTACCACTTATTAATTCATATGGATCCTTTTCAATCCTTCTATGGAAAGAAATGTGGAACTCTAACATACTGGCATAAATTTTGAAAAAAGATATTGTTACCAGATCTAGCTTATGAAATGAAAAATAAGGTTATAACCACTCAACAACACATTTGTTCATCCTAAATTTAATAAAAAAAACTATATTGATAATTGTTGGAGTGATCCAGAATTAAAATTAGATGAAAATATATTTCTCTTAATTTATCCATGGAAAAAGGTTATGGAATTTTAAAATAATGGAAAACTAAGTCCAAGGTATATCAGAACCTCTAAAATTCATGATCCTATCTAAATGATAGATTATTGATTGGGACATCCATTGAATCTTTCTTAGGTTTACAAAGTGTTCCTCCTATCTCCCCTCATGAAGTACATACACGAACATTCACTTATACTAAACTTAGTGGTTATAAAATTAGAGAATGATATTTAATATGAGGATCAATCGGTGTAGATACTAGATTATAGATAGAAAGTTCTATGAAATAATACCACTCACCTAGTCAATGTTTTATGGTTGAACCATTTATTTGAGGAAGATACATGGGAGCATGAGGATGTAATGTTGTAGAACTAACCTCATTTTTTTTTACCAAAGTGATGGTATTTTGAGGGAAAATTCATTTTAAGGGTGGTGGAATGTAACAATATTAAAATTTTATGAAATTTTTTCTTATTAAATTTAATTTCATTGATATCTTGTGTTACACGCAACACAGAGTTTAAATGAAGCATGATATACAATTAATATTATTTTATAAACATGACCTTAATAAAAAAACTATTAAACATAGTGGTATGAATAAGAATAAGAAAATTTTAAGTATTAATTATAATTTTTTCATATAACTAAAACATCTTGATATCAAAAAATTACTTAATTTTCTCTAAAATCTATATATGTTTTGAAAATACTATTTTCTCAAAAAATATTTTTGTTTTTCTGAAAAAATAATTAAAATATGTTTTCCAATTTCAGAACATTTATTTCAAAATATAAACATAATTTTTAGTTATAAATTTCTAAATTAACTTTGATTGAATTTTTTAGAATTTTTTGAAAATATTAATTGTTGATAAATTGTAAAAAAATGACAGAATTTTATTAAAAATTTTATTTTCATTTAAAGAATATACAAATTCAATTTTATTTTAATATTTTTTTACAATTAAAATTATGTGAATTATATTATTATTAATATAATTGATGTCATTTGAATAAATTCCATATTTATTTTTGTTATTAAAACTATCTATCAGTTTGAACATTTTCTCCTTGGAAAACTACTTTTCATCACGTCTGCGGGATTAATGTGATATTAAATTATTTAATTTATATTATTTGAGTTTTATAAAATGTGTAACATCCTACCCTATCTCATTGGCTTAAGAGGGTGAAGGAATGAAACTTATCCTTAATCGATGTTCCCATGATGCCAAAGGCTGGCAATAAATTCTGAGGGTTTCAAGAATAGTTAGGGAATGATTTTCCCTTTTGAAAAAGAACAACCAACCAAACCAGTCATTACCAATGATACCATATGATGCATTTTGACATAGAATCCCAACCATACATTACAAAAAATACAACCAATTTATTCCAAAATACAACCCAAAAACCAATAAAACCAAACACAATATCAGAGTACTTTGTGGAAGACTAAACAAGAGACCCAAAATAAGCCAAGACACACTCCAAAGATCCACACCAAGCTCCATGCTCCAAGAACAAACACATCTTTCAAGCATCACCAGGAACCAATAGCAATGAGATTCTTTACCTTTACCTGTGTCCCAGAATATGACATATATAAAAGCACGAAAGTGACAAAGAAGGGGGTGAGTACTAATTCTTAGTAGATTTTCCCCAAATGACTTCCCTACACACACCAAACTTTAGCACATTATATAAATAATTTTATATAAAACATTAAATAGTGCAACCATTACCCCAAGACAAACATACCCTTATCAAGCTATGTCACACAAGGGAAATCCACAACCATGCCATAATCCATATCCCAATCATAAATTATCATGACAAATTCCATATTTTCAAAGCCACACACAACAAAGCAACTATTATGGTGGGACTTCTGCCCATCCCGTTCACCCCATTCAAAACTAGTGGTACTTTACGCCCACTTATCCGTTGATGGTGGACCTTACTTCCACTATCCATCCCCCTATTATAGTGGTACTTCCTGCCCACTTCCCCAAAATTCCACACAAGCCATAATGCTTAATTAACCAAAAATCACTAAACACCAAGGCCACACAAAAGAACACCATCATTCCCATCACATGCTAATTCACTTCAATAAAGCACCCATTTATTGAAATCACCATTTAAAAGTTTTCCATTCCAAACAACTTTTCAATAAAATAAAATATTTATTGAAAAACACTTTCATCAACCATTTTCACAAATCAATCCCAGAAACCCATTTTAAAATCTCCATTTTAAAATCCACAACAAGAGCATTTCACCACAAAGACCCATTTTTCCTAAAAATCCCCAAAACATCACCAAGGGATTTCCAACCAATTTCACACATCAAAAACACAATTAATTTTAAGAAAAACAAATTAATTGTAACCAAGCTTAAATTTCTAGAAAAGTGGAGTCGAGAGAGAAGCCACATACCGTTAGGGTTTTGGAAAATTTGACCCAGAAGCAACCGTTCCCCAATTCGGGAAAATGCACCACCGAAACTGCTCTAGACCCCCTTCCCTGACATCCACAAGACTTGAAAACAACATCCAAAGCAACCATAACCCTAGATATACATGTAATGGATGTAGATATAGAAAAAAAAGAAAGTAATAAGAGTAGATCTATAGGAAACCAAAGAGAAACCTAGAGAAGAGACTTACCCGGGAGAACCCACCTTCAAACTGCCTTGAAACCTCTTTGAATCACTTACAAAATGAGTGTAAAAGCCCCTAAAATCCATAAGAAATGAAAATACCAAGTGAGGAACGAGTGAGAGAGTGTTTGGAGTGAAATAGGTCATGCCTGAGGGAGCCCGGATTTGGAACCCATCTTTTTAAGTGGTCGCACAGTTAGCTCACATGGTTTGGAAAACCGTGCACTAAACATGTGCATGCCACCGTCTTGAGAGAATGGGTCTGAAATTTTTTAAAAAATGTGCACAGGCTATTCAAAACCTACTATCTCCCCTTTCATGATTTCCTGGATAACCTACACGGTTTTCTCTAATCGTGCTCAAACCGTGCACCCTTAGAAAATCCTCCAAACTTATTCAAAACCATTCCAAAATCTCCCAACCTCTTCCCAACTCATCCCAATAACTTTAAACACATAAAAAGGCATAAAAAATGGCTACATAACTCAAAACATGGGTGATATATTCTCCCCACCATTGGACTTTCCGTCGTTGGAAAGTAGGGAACCATCTCTTTGCCGAAAGTGCTCGGGCCATTACTTGGCCATCTCTTTATCCCGCTCCCAAGGCTCCACTTAAATCTGACCATGAGCCACAAAAAATGTAATAAATAGATTATTTTACCATAAAATACATTCTATTGCCTATCCACAATTTGCACTGGCACATGCACCTGGAAGCATCCAATTCTATCTCAACATGATCCCAAAAAATCACATGGTCATGATTCAGATGATACTTTTTCAACCGAGACCCATGAAACACATTGTGAACCACACTAAATCATGGTGGAAAAGAAAAATGATAAGCCACCTCTCCAATCCGCTCAAGTATCTAAAAAGGCCCAATATACCTCAGAGATAACTTAACCTGCTTCCCAAACTGACGATGTCCCAACCTAGGAGAGATTATTAAAAACACACGATCAACCATCTCAAACGACAGTGGTCATCGATGATGGTCCGCATATGATTTCTGATGACATTTATCTATCTACATACTCTTCCTTATCAACTTGATTTTCTCCATAGTCTCTTGGAAAAGGCTCGGTCTGATCACCGAAGTCTCACCCATTTCCACCCAATATAGTGGATAACGATAAGGACACCCATACAAAGCCTCAAAAAAAGACATATGTATTGTATTATGATAACTGTTATTATAGGAGAAATCCACCAATGGTAAGTGCTCCTCCCATGAAACAGAAAAATCCTTCACACAAGCCCTTAACATATCCTCCATGGTTTGTATCTTCCTATCAGATTGGACATCCGTCTGAGGATGATATGCTGTGCTCATCGTCAATTGTGTCCCAAGGGCTTTCTGTAAGGATCTACAAAAATGAGATATAAAACTCAGATATCTATCTGATACAGTCAAAATTGGAATGCATGCCTCTTTACCACCTCCTAGGTATAGATTTTGGATAGATCCTCCACCGTATGAGATTCATGAATCCGGATGAAATGGGCCGACTTTGTGAGCCGATCCACAATCACCCTTATGGCATCGTTTTTCTTAACCGTTCTTGGTAGACCCGTCACAAAATCCATTTCTACTTACTCCCATTTCCACACTGGGATAAGTAAAGAGTGCAACATGACTGCTGGCTACTGATGCTCTTCCTTGACTTTCTAACAAGTCAAGCATCTTGAAAAAAACCCAGCCAAATCCCTTTTCATACCATCCCACCAAAACTGTTCTTGTAATGCCTTATACATTTTATGAATTCCATGATGAACAACCAACCTGGAATGATGATAAAACATGAGAAGTTCCTCCCAACAAGCCATTGGTACCACCATTCGAATTTAAAGACACAATATTGAATTTCCATTCAATTCCTAGACCTTAATGATCTCCCCGCCATTGAGTTTCAAACTCATTTCCATACACTCGGAATCAGATTCTTGTGCCTATTTAACCAAACCAACCAAGCCAAGAACACATGAGACTAGAAAGAAGACCTCTCTATCACCCCAACCCTCACATTTCAACCACATGTCAGCTATGAATGACATAAACTTCCACTGATTCGATACCTGTTTCCCCACTTTAGCATATGATTTCCTACTTAATGCATCCGCCATGAAAATTCCCCTACCCGGTGTGCACACTAAGTTGAAATCAAACATCTAGAGATATTCCATCCATCTCCTTCGCATCAAGTTCAAATCTATTTGTGAGAAGATATGTTTTAAGATCTTATGGTCAGTGAACACTGTAAATTTCTCACTAAAGAGATAATGACACCACATTTTTAAAGAATGAACCACTTCTGCCAATTCCAAATCATGCGTTGGGTAGTTCTTATCATTCAAACTCAAATGATGTGAGCTATATGCAACCACATGACCCCCCTTCATGAGGACACACCCCAAACCTGATCATGATACATCACAATACACCATGTACCCTTTCCCTGGTTATGTAAAAACCAAGATTTGTGCTGATGCAAGGTGACCATTTATCTCTTCAAATCATTTTTGACACTGCTCATCCCATTGAAATGGAACATTCTTCCTTGTCAAAGCTGTCATCGTTGAATCCAATCGTGAGAAATCATGAACAAAACATCGATGATACCCAGCTATACTGAGGAAGCTCCATATCTCAAAAACATTCTTTGGAAGTTTCCCTAAGATAACAACCTCTATTTTTCCGGATCAACTATAACAAACCTCTCAGAAATAACATGTCCAAGAAAAAAAACCTTCTTTATCCAAAAGTCACACTTTGAAAATTTGGCATACAACTGATGATCCCCCAAGATCCCCAACACTATCACCAAGTGCTGCTCATGATCCACCCTTGTAATCGAATACACTAGTTTATCATCCAAAAATACCACCTCAAACGTATCTAGATATCTATTTAATATCCGATTCATCAATTCCATAAACACTTCTTGTGCATTTGTTAGACCAAATGGAATAACCATAAACTCATAATGGCCATATCTACTTCTGAAATATGCTTTAGAAATATCCTCCTTCCTCACCCACAATTGGCGATATCCTAACATCAAGTCAATCTTGGGGAACCACTAATCTCCCATAAACTCATCAAACAAATCATCAATTCGTGGAAGTGGATATCGGTTCTTTATCATAACCTAATTAAGTCTATGATAATAAATAAAGAGATGTAAGGTTCCATCTTCCTTTTTCACAAACAAAACTGGCACTTCCCACATAGACGTTCTAGACCGGATGAAACCTTTGTTTTCTAACTCTTCCAACTGTACCTTTAATTCTTGAAATTCTTCTGGGGCCATTTAGTATGATGGAAGTGTGATAGGACTAGTCCCTGGAAAGAGATCAATCATAAAATCAACTTCTCCCACGGGTGGAAACCCTAAGAATTCTTTGGGAAAGACATCCATAAACTGATCCATAACTGTTGGAAGAACAATCTTCTCAATAACTTCCCTCGATGCCAATGACAATGCATCTGACTATATGAGATCATGCCAATAGTTGGTGAGAACAAATCTGTTGCGCCCAACTTTTCATTCTTCTCCCCTCTAAAGAGATGTTCAACCCCATCCTCTGTTGTGAAAATAATTGTTCGCACATAACAATCGATGTGGTCTTTAAACATCACCAACCAATCCATTCCTAGGATTATATCATAAGCTTCCATATCAAGCACTGAGAAATCCCACATCAATTCAATGCCATCCACAACTAAGAAACACACTCTAAAGAGGAAATCTTGGCACACTCTTTGACCCATAAGAGTTTGTAGTATCAAAACAGAAGGCATCATTTCCACGTGAAAACCCAACAAATCAATGAGGTGATAAGAAATAAAAGAATCCGAATAACCCATATCAAATAAATATTGCATCAACGTTGAATTTAAAAGAATCGTACCTCGCACCATGGATGGTCCCGATTGATCATCCATCACCTTCTGCTCAGCTCCAAACAACTGCCTACTTGACACAATCTTCTCCTTATTACCCTGCTAAGGAATCAATTTATTCTGAGAATCACCATGACCCATTTTACTTAGTTTTCAATGGGTATGTTTCTAACCTCATCCCATCGAGGCATAAGACCCCTGTGACCCCTAAAGAGTTTCACAGACACCCGACCTCGGATCATTCTGACAATAACGTTTCAGATGCCCCATCTACTTACAATCATGACATGATCGAGGTTGTTCCATACAATCCCACTTTATGTGGCTTGTAGAACAACATTGAAAACATCCTAGCTTAGTCTAAGTCTCTAGAGGAAGATTTACCGATCCTTCCATCATATTTTGAGCCGTACTCCCACCCTGGAAATAAGTGTCTCTCTTACGCTTGAACCCAGAGTTTGAGTTCCCACTATTTCCCATGGGTACCCACATACTTCCCCCGTATATATCCCCCACAAGATCCTACTCATCCACCATATCTCAGTTCACCGTTTCTGTGTAATCATCTATACACAACACCGCTATCTTGGAATGAATTTCCTGGTACGACAAAGCTTCAAAAATTCGTGCCTTCAACGATGTACTACCTTCCACCTTGGGTGAAAACTTCACTAAGTTCAAGAAATTATCTGCATATTCCTTCACATACATATTCCCTTGCTTCAAAATGAAGAAATCTTTTGTACATAAAATCTTGATCATATGAGGGTAGAATTTTTTTATTAAACAATTCCTCAAACCCCTCCCATGACACACTTTGGTTCATCCCATCTTGGACCGCCAGCTCCCACCACTGAAGGGAAAGGTCTTCTAATATATATGTGGATAGTTTTACATTCAACTCTATGAGTGTTTCAAAGCATTCAAATATCCAATTTATTCTATTTAGCCACACTTCGGCCCTCTCGGGCTCTGAATCAATCCTAAATATGGGTCGAATATGCCTTTGAAACTGAACTGCATGATCCACATGCCTTGGTTCATCCACCTTATTCACACTTCCCACTACTTGGAAAGCTTTCACTATACTTTTCACTAACTGCTGGTTTACCTGAGGCTCAGGTGCAACCACATTTTCAGCAGATTCCTGTGGTCGGTCTCAACGATGCCTACCCAGTTCCATTTCAATCAATACAAAAACAACTATAAGTCCTTGTATTTTAGAAACACATGATTCAAAAATTTAATTTCAAATGCACTTCAACTATCACAACCAGGATTTCCACAAGTTCATATTTCCTATGTTGTACTATTTTGAAAAGAAAATCCTCCATGTTTTGAAAATCAACCCATTTTCAAAATACTATAGTTTTCTATGTTTCAAATCCTTCCATTTTGAAACCCAATACAATTTTTTAAAATCAACACATTCATATCACACCATAGATCATTATACCCCAATGAAATATGCATCCTAATGAGAAGTAATTTCTACCATGCAGAACATGTTCAACTCATTGGCTATACCCATGACAATGATATTTCTAATACTTATAAGTGTCTCCAAAACACTTATATACCCAACTCCCTAGTAACATGAAGTTTAGCATAAAAGGGTTAACTACGTCCTTTTATGCTATACATTACAAGTTTTGAAAATCCTACACCTTGCTACCATCCCGACTCAAGGAATAGGCCAAGTACGAATGTCAACACCAAGACTAATGATCAAGACCATGGATCAAACAACTACTCTCACTTGAAAGATACAGATTGAAAAAAATGATACCACTTGTAACATCCCGCCCCATCTCATTGGATTGAGAGGGAATAAATATGATTCTTGGCCTTAAGAGACGCTCCCAAGATGCCAAAGGCTAGAAATAAATGTCTAGGGCTTCAAGAATAGTTGGGGGATGATTTTCCCTTTTGAAAAAGAACCACCATCCAAACCAGTCATTACTAATGATACCATATGATGCATGTCGACATAGCAACCCAACCAAGTATTAACAAAAAGACAAGCAAGTTTTTCTACAATACAACCCAAAAACCAATACAACCAAACACAATATCAGATTACTATGCATAAGAGTAAACAAGAGACCTAAAATAAACCAAGACACACTCCACAACTCCACACCAAGCTCCATGCTCCAATCACCACCACATCTCCCAAGAATCACCATGAACCACTAGCAATGAGATTCTTTACCTTTACCTGTCCCATAATACGACATCTGAAAAAGCACCAAAGTGCCAAACAGGAGGTGAGTACTAAAACTCAGTAGGTTTTCCCTGAATGAATTACCTATACACACCATTAGGATGAAACTATTAGCACATTATATAAAACAATTTATATTAAACATTAAATAGTGAAACCATTAACACAAGCCAAAAACACCCTTATCAAGCCATGTCACGCAAGGGAAAGCCACAACCATGCCATAAGCCATATCCCCATCACACATTAGAATGAAACATTCCACCATTTAAAATCCACACAAAATAAAGAAACCATTGTAGTGGGACTTCCGTCCACCCCGTTCACCCCATTCACAAATAGTGGTACTTCATGCCCACTTATCCTTTGATGGTGGCCCTTCCTTTCACTATATATCCCCCTATTATAGTGGTACTTCCTTCCCACTTACACACAATTCCACACAATCCATAACTATTAATAAACCAACAATCACGAAACACCAAGGCCCCACAAAATCACACCATCATTCCCATCACATGCCAATTCATTTCAATAAATCAACCATTTATTGAAATTGCCATTTAATCATTTTTCATAACAAAAATAATTTCAATAAAACAATATCTTTATTGAAAAAAAATTTCATCAACCATTTTTACAAATCAATCCCAAAACCCATTTTAAAATCTTTATTTTAAAATCCACAACAAGAGCATTTCACCAAAAAGCCCCCCTTTTCCCAAAAATACCCAAAACATCACCAAGGTATTTCCAACCAATTTTTCACATAAAAAACACAATTAATTTTAAGCAAAACAAATTAATTTTAACCAAGCTTCAAGTTCTAGCAAAGTGGATTCAAGAGAGAAGCCACCTACCTTTAGTGTTCTGGTGAATTCGATCCACAAGCAACCACACACCAATCCGAGCATACGAATTGCCGAAACCACTCTAGATCCCCTTACCTAACATCCACAAGCCTTGAAATCAACACCCATGGAAACAAAAACCCTATATCTACATGCAATAGATGTAGATCTATAAAACCAAGAAAGGGATAAGAGTAGATCTAGAGGAAACCAAAGAAAAACAAAGATAAGAGACTTACTTGGAAGAAAACACCTTTAAACCACCTTGAATCCTCTTTGAATCACTTCCAAAATGAGTGGAAGAACCCCTCAAACCCCTTATAACCAAAAATAATAAATGAGGCTCAAGTGGGAGAGAGTTTGGAGTGACATAGGTCAAGACCAAGGGAGTATGAATTTAGAAACCCTATTTTTAAGTGGTCACACGGTTAGCCTACACGGTTTGGAAAACCATGCACTAACCGTGTGCATGCCACTATCTTGAGAGAATGGTTCTACATGGCTTCCTTGCATGGTTTCAAAAACCATTCACAGGCCGTGCGAAACCTACTATCTCTCCTTTTACGATTTCTTGGAGGACCCACACGGTTTTATCTAATATTTCTCTAACTGTGCGCCCTTAGAAAAGCCTCCAAATTTATTCAAAACCATTCCAAACTCTCGCAACCTCTTCCCAACTCATCCCAAGTACATTAAACACATAAAAGGGCATAAAACATGGATACATACCTCAAATCGGGGGTGATAAAAAATGGATTATTTATTTGGTATAAGACTAATTTATTTTATTTAATATAGTAAAATTAATTTATAGGTCTTAAATATTAATAAATACAATAAAAATTAATTACCATGATTAAGGTTAAAATGTGGGTTTTCACTTTTTATGCGCTTGTGTTAAAATTAATTTTCAACACACAAAGAAATTTAATTTAATAGGTTGGATTTCATATTTAGAATCTGTGGTTATAAATTATCTAATAAGTCTCATATTAATTTAATTCATAAAATATAAATTACCTAGGTTAATAAAAATATAGATGTTTTTGTGGGAAAAAATTGTATAATTAAGTAAACTTAAACGCTAAGAAATAAAATTTAAAAAACAAGTGATTTTTATGTTATAAGTATCTATCAACCATACCATCCCTAAGATAAATTATTTCTTAATTTTTTTGGTACATGGGGTGAGAGTGAAATCTCATTATTTTTTAATTTTTAGTATTAAAAAAAAAGAACTCCTAAATTATAAAAGAGAACATCATCCCCACACTTATTCACACCTATTAATACATTTAGATCATAAAAACATCCATAATCTCTCCCAAAGTATATACCATATACTGATTTTTTTTAATTAATTTCATACCCTATATACATCTTCTTTTCCATCACATGGTAAACGAATCTATAGATAATTTTTAAAGAAGATAACAACCTCACGAACCGATGCATTCCATTTTCCATTACTGCCTCTCATGGTTAGATAAAATGATGGATTTAACATATTAGTATGATATTTATGGAATAATTATAATTTTATAATAATAATTTCAAATATTCCATATTACTTTTTATTTCTTGTGTTTACAATAACGTAGCTCGTTTGAACGGTAGACTATCACCTCGTGAAGCGATGTGTTTTTTTTCACCTATGGTTTATATGAAACATAATAAGGGTAAATTTAATGAATATATATGATATATATAACATAATAATTAATAAATAATGTGTATATATCATTAAACATCACCTTTTTCATCTTTTCAGAAAATGGAAACATTGTTCATTCATACGTACTGCCTATCGTCTCTATGAGCGGTGTTGTTTATTTTCTATCTCAAAAATTTACCAATTAATATAAATACATATATAATGAATATATATGATATTTATATCAGGAATAAAATTATGGAGACTCTTTTTGTAATTCCCCGACCCCAGTTACCCAGAGTCGGTGCATTATTTTAATACATTGACATGATTACAAGGAATCAAGTCCTGAAAGACCGATCAGTTTAGCAGTCTTGGAAAATAGATTACATACATGAACATTACATTACACATTAGAAAATAAAACACAACATAAATGATCCTTTGATAACACCATTAATCCCCTAGCTTAACCCTGCTTGTCAATCATAACACACTTCTTGGAATCCTGGGAAAATTAAAACACAGAAAGGGGTGAGCTCAGATGCTCAGTAAGGATAACAATATAGCGGAAACTTTCATAAATAAGCATAAACATTTAAGGCAATTTATAAGACTAAAACAAAAGCCTTTTAAACTTAAATTTTAGCATAATATGGAAAATATACAATAAAATAATGTTATTTAATTATTCGCATGGATATTCTACTAGTCGAATAATCACATGCAATATCAATAGCCACTTTTATAATGATGGAATGCATAATGCAAGACTTCATAACCACATAGTCAAGGACTTGTTCCAAGAATACAAATAATATTTTGTCAAGGACTTGTGCCAAGACACTAGTTTGTCTCATGAGATCTACCGATGCATCGAGGAGCTATAGCGGGCTCCACCCATCACTTACTAAGTCCAATGCATTCCTCATATGAAAAGGTTTAATCATAACATAAACATTCATTTTAAAACTAGCACATGAAATGTCAATAATTTATTCATAAACCATGAATGGTATAAAAATAACACATCCACAGTAAAATATATCACAAAAACATCAATACAATATTGAATATTTGTATCATAATAAATCAACTTCAAACAAGTTTAAAATCCATCAAAGGATGTTTACATAGATGAAAATGATTTGTAAAACTCTTTGAGAGAAATATCCCTTTTTCATGATAATATTTAAAGTCACATAATTTAGAAAGGAATATATTTAATGAAATTATTGAATAAAAGTTTCCCATACCACTTTTAAACTTTTTAAAGGAATTAAAAATTTAAAAACATTTATGTCCATATAAATAAATCCTTAAAAACCATTTTGAAAACATGGATATTAATGAGAATGATTTAGACGAATAAATATTTAAAACATTTAAAATGATGTTTTAGTAAAAAAGTCCATTAAAATAATTCCTTTCAAAACTATTTTATGAAACATGGACATGGATAATAAATATTTCCCAGTAGATACTTATGTAAAAACAACCTCAGATAATAAAGAGATTGTGAAATTACCCCTTACCTTGTACTTCCTTTAGTTGAGGGTACGTTTAAACTTATGTATAAAGACATTAGTATGTTATTAAATTATTAAAGAACAATATTAATATTTATGATATCATACATGATTCATTTATAACTTTATACTACCCATTTAATAATAATTTCCATGTTAAATTAACATTTCTAGTAATAATCGTTTTCTTTATCGTACAAATTTTAACTTGTTACTCTTGATTGTATTACTTTGATCATGATTTAAATAATTCAAAAATATAAAACATTATTTATATATTATATATATATTTATAATATAAATATGTATAACACACCTATATATGAAATGGAAAACACCGTTTATGGAGACGGTAGGCCGTACGTATGCATAAATGCAGTTTCCGTTTTCATATCGTATTGAACGGAACTAAGTGAATAAGATACATATAAGTGAATATATATATATATATGCAGTAGAATTATAATGTCATATAATACATACTTATTAATGATATATATATTTTTAGAATCATCATTGAATGACGAACGTGGAAATGAATATCGTCGTGTTGTGGAGACGGTAATCCGTACGTACGCACGAGCGACAATATCATTATATTAATGAAAAAATAGTATGTAATTGGATGGTATATCAAATATAGAGAATCATTAAAATTTTATATTTATTATTTTCATCATTTATACTCATTATTATACCCATCCAAATAATGAAGTGTTTGAATAACAAACTACACCACGACGTGGAGATGGTAATCCGTGCGTACACACGTGTAGTGACTTTATCATTTATAGGATGAATAGAATAATGAATATGGTTGTAAAATTTTTATAATAACATCAAAGTATATATAATATGTTGGATTTATTATTTTAGAATGGAAACAACAAAGAAAGAGAAAGTGGAAGAAGAAAATAACTTGAAAGAGGTGATGAAATATTTACCTCTTCTTTAGGTTATTCCTTTTGATTTGATCAAAATGGCTCCTTAGATTGGATTTATGACCAAAGTAAGGCCTCTAGGATGAAGGTAGGAAAGTTTGGAGGATATTTGGGAAGGGTTTGGCCTATCCAAAAGGCTTTGGAGGTGTGAAATTAAGATAATGGGAAGTGCCCTTTTATAAGAGAGGTGAGGGTCACTTTAGGAAAAGCTTGAAATATTATTTTATAATAAATCATTTTCAATTTATAATGGATCCAAAATGAATTATTTAAAGGTTAAGGTGATTATGATTCAAAAAAATATCAACCAATAGGTTTTAGACAGGTTTAGGGCATCATATTAATCTTATCTTTTAGATTTAACTCTTAATTAAATAGTTTGACATTTACCATGTCTCTTTGTATTTTTATATTATTTGGTTAATAAAATTACTATAAAATTACAATAGAACCCCAAGTGGTTAATTAATGTCATATATATTATTATATAAGTATTTTGGATGAACCTTAGATTTTTTAGGACTATTATATCAATTAATAATATAATATTTGTTTTAAAAAGTCAATGAGGTCAATTTTGACACTATTTAGTATTTGATTTTTTTTGAAAGCCATAAAAACTTTATCACTTCGAATAATTTTTTTAAACAACCCTAAAATGTAATATTAACTTATAAAATTAGTTTAATTTATCATAAGTCTCAATTTATATTTATTTGGATATTTATAATATCAATTATTTTAATATTTTATTAATAAGGTAATTACTGCATCCTCATTGTGTCATAAATAAATTAAATTATTTATTGTCTAAAAATTATAAATAAAAAATAATTATGTATGAAATATTTTTATATTTTTAATGAATATTTATATTCAAATTTATATTTTGCGTAACCCCATATTAAAAATGGTTTAGTTATTAAACTTTGAATTTAACTCTTTTAAGTATTCTTTAAATAAAATAACAATAAATGTCCTAATCTAATCCAAGTGGACCAAAGGGGATCATATTTTATTCCAAAGGTTGTTTTGGGTTGAATTACAATTATCCAATAGAATTAGTACATGTGTTAGGGTAATTATGATATCATTTTTACCCTTAATAAAAATTGATAAGTCGTTGTCCTTGAATGTGCTAAATTAGCACATCTCAAACGGTGCTTTCATTTACTTCAAATAAGTTGTGGGGAAAAGGAGAGAAGATAATTAAATATAACATTAGAATGAAAACATTCCAGTACATGTATGTTTCTAGATTTATCATACTATTATGATGAGTAAATAAACAAAAAAAAGAACTTAAAAGAATTGAATGAATTGGAAAGAGGAATTTACCTCTTGAGACTTCTTCCTTTGAGAACCTCTTAAGGGGGGAGGTTTGGGTATTTTGAAGAGTCTGGGAGATTTTGGGTGTGGGGGAGGATCTTGGGGAGAGACTTGGGCAGAATATTGGCAAGGCACAAGGCTTGAGTGGTGTGAGAGGAAGAGGGGGTGAGGGGTGCTTTTTATAGTGGAGGGGAGATGAGTTTTCTTAATATTATAATCATTAATTTGTTATTCCCTATCAATACAACCAATAGTGAGTATTACATGATCAATAATAGTAATATATATATGTTACTTCGAACCAATTGGGATTTAATCAGCATATCATCATCAATGACTCAATTAATCCAATATTTAGCATTTATTGTGAATTATCGGATTTTACTATTCATAAAAAATTCAAGTATTTCAAAAAAACTCAAAAAATTCACCCTAACCATTTTTTTCGATATGTAGAACCATAAAATGAAGTCCATTTTTTAAAAATAGTTTTCTAAATATGATTAATTAAATATTTAATTAAAATAATTATTTAATCAAAAAATATAAACACTTAAAATATTCATCTTCATTTTTAAGGTGCGTAAATTCATTTATACATTCAAGGGCACCAATACCATTCATAAGAGTCATATCACTATTCATAAGGGTATGTTACTATTCATAAGGGTAGGTTAATATTCATAAGGGTAGGTTCTTATTCACCGAAAATTAAGTTAATTCTATCAGACTCTAATTATCATCTTGATCACAACCGTGTATGTTAGATTTTTAAAATTCAAATCATAGAGCTGCCAAATTTAAATTTTATGGCTAGGTTATGGATATCTCCTAAAGTAACCTTGTTTTTTTCCATAGAGGCTCAATTATTCTTGAAATATAGGCTATAACTAAATGTATTTAAGAGAAACATACCATAAAATGTTTGGGGTTCTACTTTATTCCCTCCTTCAGAAATTCCGTCCTCAAAATTTTATGTATGAAACTCACAAAAAATATGTGGGTGGTTATTTTTCATGAAATCATCTGGTTCCCATGTTGCTTACTTTATATTATAGTTCCTCCAAAGAACCTTTACAAGACGAGTTGTATGATTTCTCAATACTTGTTCCCTTGTGTCAAGAATCCCAATAGGATTTTCACAGTATGACAAATCAGGTTCCAGTTCAATTTCTTCATATGTGAGTTCATGCGTTTTTTCTGGAATGTATTTCTTTAACAATGACACGTGGAACACATCATGAAATATGGATAGATTTGGCGGCATTCCTAAACGGTAAGCTACAACTCTGATTCTTTCTAGAATTTCAAATGGTCCGATGTACCTGGGGCTCAGATTCCCTTTCTTACTGAACCTTAAGACACCCTTCCATGGAGATACTTTCAGAAATACATGATCTCCCACTTGGAAGTCCAAGTCCTTTCTCCGATTGTCAGCATAACTCTTCTGCCTACTTTTTACTGCTTTAATATGGGCTTGTATTGTCTTCACATTTTCTGTGGTTTCTTCAATAAGTTCTGGGCCTATAAGTTTCCTCTCACCAACTTCGTCCCAACAAGTTGGATTTTGACATATCTTTCTATATAATGCTTCATATGGAGCCATTTGAATACTAGAATGGAAACTATTGTTGTATGAAAATTCTCCCAAAGGCAAGTATTGATCCCACATACCTTGGAAGTCAAGAGAGCATGAACTCAGTATGTCTTCTTGAGTTTGAAAAGTCCTTTCAGACTGTCCATCGGTTTGAGGGTGATAAACAGTACTCATATGAATCTCAGTATTCAAATCCTCCTGGAGACTTTTCCAAAATTTTGATATAAACCAGGGATATCAATCAGACACAATCGATAGAGGTGCACCATGAAGTCTTACAAATTCATTAATATAAAGACTTTCCAAGGGCTCAAGTGTAAAAACCTCTCTTATAGGAATAAAATGTTCTGATTTTGTGAGCCGATTAACAATTACTCATATTGCATCATTCCTTCTATGTGTCCTTGGTAGTCCGGTTACAAAATCCATTGTAATGTTATCCCACTTCTACATAGGAATAGGTAGAGGTTGCATCACTCCTTTGGGATGTTGTCTCTATGCCTTCACTTGTTGACAAACTAGACATCTTGACACGTACTCATAAATTTCCCACTTCATATTATCCCACCAAAAATATTCCTTTAGATCTCTATACATCTTAGTGCTACCTGGGTGTATAAGGAAATTTGAGCTATGAGAATCGCCTAATAGTTCCCTTTTTAGCTTAGGTACTGATGGAATGCATAACCTCTTCCCAAATTTCAGAACTCCTTCTTCGTACATGAAATCAACCAGTCTCCCATCCTTGACAGCATTAATTTTCTTATGTAGGTTCTCATCATCAGATTGAGAGTTTTTTATTTTCTCTAATAAAGATGGTTTAGCAATCATTTGAAAGAGGAAATATGTTTCCCTTTCCTTAACAATTCCCATATCCATATTTTGTAGATAAAAAAATATAGGATCTCTCTCAATCCCCATTTGAGTCAGAAGTCCATGATCTTTCCTACTTAATGCATCTGCCACCTTATTCGCCTTTTCCGGGTGGTAGTGTATTGAACAATCATAATCTTTGAGTAAATCAAGCCATCTCTTCTACCTCATGTTGATTTCTTTTTGTGTGAAAATGTATTTCAAACTCTTGTGGTCTTTATAAATCTCACATCTATCTCCATAGAGATAATTCCTCCATATTTTCAGAGCAAAGATTACGGCTGCTAACTCAAGATCATGAGTTGGAAAATTTTTCTCATGAGTCTTCAACTGTCTAGACGCATAAGCAATAAATTTATCATTTTTCATAAGGATGCAACCCAGTCTATTCTTTGATGCATCGTTGTATATTACAAATCCACCACTTAGAGATTAAAGGGTCAAAATTGGAGCATTAACCAATCTTCTTTTCAATTCTTCGAAGACAACTATACATTCTTTTGTCCACACAAACTTAACCCCTTTATGTGTGAGCTTGGTTAGCGGGTTATCTATTCAGGAAAAATTCTGAATGAAACGCCGATAGTAACCTCATAAGCCAATAAAACTACGTACCTCGGTTATGTTTGTTGGTGTAGACCATCCTTGGATTGCCTTTGTCTTTGTAGGACCAACTAGGATTCCATCCTTAGAGACAATATGGCCTAGAAAAGAAACTGATTGAATCCAGAATTCGCACTTGCTAAACTTATAATATATTTTATTTCTTCTAAGAGTTCTCAGAATAATCCTCAACTGATTCTCATGGTCTTCATATATTTTTGAGTATATGAGGATATCATCGATGAATACCACAAAAAATTTATCAAGATATTCCTTGAAAAAACTATTCATTAAATCCATGAAAACAGAGGGTGCATTTGTCAGTCCAAAACGCATTACTGTAAACTCGTAATGCCCATACCTGGTCCTAAATGCTATCTTAGGAATATATTCATTCCTTATATGCAACTAATGATATCTAGATCATAGGTAAATCTTCGAAAAGTATTGAGCTACCTGAAGTTGATCAAATAAATCATCAATATGGGGCAGAGGATACTTATTCTTTATTTTAATAGCATTGATTTCCCTGTAATCAATGCAAAACCTCATAGATTCATCCTTCTTATTGACAAAGAGGACAAGGGCTCCCCATGGAGAAACACTAGGTTGAATAAATCATTTTTCACTCAAATCCTCTAGTTGTTTCTTCAGCTCTACTAATTCCACAGTAGCCATTCTATAGGGATTATTTGATATAGGTCTTTTATTGGTAATTAAATCAATAGAGAACTCAACTTCTTACTCTAGATGATGTCCAGGTAAATCCTCTGGAAATAAATCAATGTACTCTTTCACTATGTGCACATCTTCAATTTTAAAATTTCTTTCCTCGCCCATAGATATTGGTTTATCTTCCTCTCCAAGTATTTCATTTATTAGAGCTATTAGGGGTGGTTCCAGATAAGAATCAGGTGGTGAAGTTTTTTCCCTAATGAAATGGGATTCTACTCCATTTTCATAAATTGTAACTTCCTTCTTCTTACAATAAATCTTTGCATCATAATTTGACAGCCAATCTATACCGAGAATTATATCAAATTTAGTCATTGTTATGATGATAAGGTTAGAAACTAAAGCACATTTTAGTGTCTGGAGGGGGACTATTCGACATGAATTTGTTTCAATGATACATCCCTTGGGAGTTTTGACTGACAACTCCTTTATTAAATCAAATTTTACATATCTAATTTACTTGGTAAACTGGGAAGATATAGATGAATGTGATGATTCAGAATCAAATAAAGTGTTTTCTAAGTTTGAGGAAACAATTAAAGTACCTTCCACCACGTCATTAGGAACTTCAACCTCAGCAGTTGTAATCACATAGGCTCTCCCTAGTTATCTTGGATTTTTTCTGAGGCATGTTTCCTTGGAGCTTAGGACACTCATTTTCATAGTGTCCCATATCTCTGCAATTGTAGCATTGAATATCATTGAATTGTTTCTTCACCTTGCATTCATCGGATCGATGACCCTTTTATCCGCAGTTATAGCAGACTCCCATGCCTTTCAAGAATTTCCCAAGATGATTCTTTCCATAGTTCTCACATAATGGGAATAGCTTTGTTCCCTTTCTCTTCTTTGGTGCTTCTCATTTTACTTTGTTATCAGAGTACCGCTTCTTATCTTGGTCTCCTTTGAAAATATTTGATCTATAAAATTTCCTCTCTGTTTTGATGGCACTTCAAACAATTTCATCATATGATGAAAATTATTGAGAATCCAGTTCCCTTCAAAGACTTGGCTTAATACATTCAAAGAAATGATCAATCTTGCTTGATGAGTCACGTGCGTAATCTATGACATACATGGCTAGCCTTGTGAAAGTAGCCTCATACTCTGCAACACTGTCTTCTTCCTTTTGTTTTAAGCTAAGGAATTTCTTCTTCATTTCATTTCGTTGCTCACGAGGGAAATATTTTTATAAGAATATTTCCTTTAAAGTCCTCCATTCCATATCTTCTATTTCTTCTTCCTCTGTGGTATTCTGAATCAAGGACCACCATTGATCGTCATCACCCTTGAGACAATATACTTCCCATGCTACCTTTTTATTTTCGTTGAATCTTAATTCCATGAATATATTTTCAAGGGACTTGATCCATTACTCAGCAACCACTGGGTTAGTAGTCCCACTAAAATATGGGGGATTCTGCCGTATGAAACGATCCAACACAGGTGTGGAATGGTTATTCATTACAACCTGAGTAATTTGTCCCAATATAATCATGATCTGATCTGCTCCAACATTAACTGTGTTGAATTGCTCAGTAGGGAGATCCCTACCTTACCCACGAGTATTGATTACCCTTCTTCCGTTAGATTCCATTTATAAATAATGGGATACACTAGATTAGTTGATGAATCCCAAATAGAAAATCACTCAACATAGATTGAAATTCTATGCATATCTAATCTTATAAACATGATTTCTCTGAGGAAAAATGTACATTAAACTCCTTCATAATGGCTTGTAAAGAAAATGTAAATTATCCTAAGCATATCCCCCAGGAGTGTCGTAACCAAGAGTGAAGCAAGACCCGTTTTCGTGCACCAGTTCCCGTTCGGGTCTTACTCAAAGCGATGTTTGCAGGTTTTACCCCTAGATACATCTGTGCCAGAGCCGCCTCTACCTGCTCATATCCAGACAGGGACGTATTGCTTAAAATATACACATAATCTATTCCTTACCAAAATAATAGGACGTTCTTGTATGTTTATCCTCAAATACTACCTTAGGGCTTCATTTTCTACTATACATTTTCTACTCTAGTTTACATGTTTTCTACTAAACTTCCTTTGATACCAACTATAACACCCCAACCCCTCTAGACTGGATCCAATTAATTACTTGTGATATTGGAATGGTTAGAAGGAATGAAAAATCCCAAAGGAACGATCAGTTTAGTAGTCTTGAATAAACTAGATACATAGATGTAACACAAATTACATTGAAAAAGGTTACAAGATACAATACATAACAAAACTAAAAGCTACAACCACATGAACTCAATAAATGACCTTCTCTTCATCACCTGTTGAAGGTAAACAATGAAAGGGGTGAGATCAAATGCTCAATAAGTGCTAAAAATAGCGGAATCATGAGTACAATAATAAGTGAATCACAATCTATCAGATATAATCAATATGGCATAGTGAATAAATGAAAAACTAATTCCATTAATAAACTGAGAATGAAACTACATCCATAGATTTTGTCATAGTGAAAACCTCATGGACAATAATAATAACTGATAATGAATAAAGATAATGCTTATTAATTGGATGTCATGTATCTGGTACATGAAACCATAATACCATAAAAAGCGGTTTAGTTCTATGGGTAAAAACCCGACTGATTTTTGAAAACAAACTCAAAGGGTTTATCGCCAACTGATTTGTATCATGAGACCTACCGATGCATCAAGGGGATATAGCGGGCCCCACCTACCACTACATGTCCAAATAATTCTTTATACATTGATTCAAAACAATAGAAATATACCTTTTCAATATCCGTATAGAGTAGATTATACAGATTCATCTATATTTCCATAATTAAAATAACTTTCCAAATAAACACTGTATGTAAAATGGTATACGGTTTAGACAAAAAACATATACATGACATGAGAATATGGATATTTATCAATAAATATAATTTTCAAATGAAAAGGTATCTCAAATGGGCAGTAGGTACACCACATAAGGATTATTAGGTGCACAATACAAAGTTAGTCACCACAAAATAATAGTTTAGACAAAGTCTCTTACCACAATGTAATCAGTCAAATCATATGACAAGAATTTAATAAATCTCAAATAAATTAGTTAATAACATGAATATAAATCGAATCATGTTAATATATATCAAATGGTAGTAAAAATATACCACATACAAGAAATAAGTGGCGAACAATGAAAATCTCACATAAAAGAAAGTGAGATGTGAAACCCCTTACAAACATTTCGGCATGGTAACGAGTGTTATTGTGAGGGATTAATGAGAGGTAAAGGGGTATTAAATTATTTATATGTCTAAAGGGTAGTATGGGGGATGTGGAAAAACATACCCCATCATTTTGAATTAAAAATAAAATGGCACAACATAGGGGAGATTCTTGAACAAAAGTGAGAGAGATGATCCCTTACGTTATGCTTGAAGGTGTTCTTGACTTGTTATTTAAGACCAGAATAAAAAAATAGGCTTATTAATTAATAAGTCCAGAACCTCTTCTATATGTAAATGATTTATTATAACCCTTTTTAGTTCATTCAAGGCCTTTTTGATTAGTTATAAGGCTCAATTTCATTGTTCAGGCTCGTTTGTTTACTTGGTTTTAAATGATCGGTTCACTTATATTCAAGTTCAGATAAATATATAAGATGGATGTGGTTGTCTGGAAATGAAGTTATATTCTATTAGTGAACATACAAAATATTACATGGTTTTAAATTTAATTTGGTTACTTAGAGTGAAGTCGAATTATTATATATATAACCCTAGTGACAACCGTTTTGGCTAAACGGTGGGTTTCATTACAATGAACATGTTTTGCTTTATAACATAATACCATTTGTATAAAAGGATTACGGAAATAAAAATAGGATATATTACATATATAATAATCTGGTTCAATCATAACAAAAATTGTTTTATGACCATAATTAAATATTATAATAAAAATTGATAAGCCATTGTCCTTGAATGTGCTAAATTAGCAAATCTCAAACAGTTCTTTCATTTCTTTCACATAAGTGGTGGGGAAAAGAAGAGAAGGTAATGAAATATAAAATTAGCATGAAAAAATTCCAATAAATGTATGTTACTGGATTTATCATACTATTATGATGAGGAAAGAAACAAAAAGGAAAAAACTTAAAAGAATTGAAGGAATTGGAAAGAGGAATTTACCTCTTGAGACTTCCTCCTTTGAGAACCTTTTAAGGGGAGAGGTTTTGGTATTTTGAATAGGATAGGATATTTTAGACGTGGGGGATATTGGGGAGAGACTTGGGAAGAATATTGTCAAGGCACAAGGCTTGAGTGGTGTGAGAGGAAGAGAGGGTGAGGGGTGCTTTATATAGTGGAGGGGAGAGGAGTTTTCTTAATATTATAATCATTAATTTATTATTTCCTCTCAAGAAAACCAATAGTGAGTATTCCATGACCAAGAACAGTAATATATGCATGTGACTTCGAAACAATTTGGCTTACATCAGCAGATCATCATCAATGACTCAATTAATCCATTATTTAGCATTTATTGCAAATTATCAGATTTTACTATTCATAAAAATTCAAGTATTTCATAAAAATCCCAAAAATTCTCCCTAACCATTTTTTTACATGTAGAATCCAAAATTGAAGTCCATTTTTCAAAAATAATTTTCAAAATATGATTAATTAAATATTTAATTAAAATAATTATTTAATCAAAAAATATAAACACTTAAAATATTCATCTTCATTTTTAAGGTGCCTAAATTCCTTTATACATTCAAGGGCACAAATACCATTCATAAGAGTCATATTACTATTCATAAGGGTAAGTTACTATTCATAAGGGTAGGTTACTATTCATAAGGGTAGGTTCCTATTCATTGAAAATTAAGTTAATTCTATCAGACTCTAATTATCATCTTGATCACAACCGTGTATGTTAGATTTTTAAACTTCAAATCACAGATCTGACAAATTTACGTTTTATGGCTAGGTTATGGCTATCTACTATAAGTAACCATGTTTTGTTCCATAGAGGCTCAGTGATTCTTGAAATACAGGCTATAACTAAATGTATTTAATAGAAACATAACATAAAATGTTTTGGGTGCTACACAAGAATCCCTGGGGTGTCAGTTTTCCTAACTGATGAGGTGGAGTAGCATATAGAAACAAAAAATGTATAACATATAATATATCTCACAACCACACTATGGGAATAACCTAGTCTTAGACTCAACTTCTTCTAAAGTCTCTCAGACTCCCGACTACAACGACTAAGACTAGGTATCCTATAAGCACACAACAATTTAAAGAGATTTATATATTACTTCATTCCCATTTTTATCAGTTGCACTTTAAATTAATTAATTCTTTAAACATTAATTAACCATTATCAATTCCACATTACATTTCATTAGCATTCCAACCAAGATCCACAGTTCCTTTAAATTTAATCCTTTGCATTGCGTCCTAGAAAGATCCAACCCAGTGGGTTAACATAATTTATCCAAACAATTATTAATAGCATTATTAATTTCCCATATTCCCAAGCATTTTAGAAAAACCATCTAAGCTACCAAGCATAAGAGGCTCAACACGGTGAGTGGGTGAACTACCCATAGAGTTTTTTCCACATATAGAAAGAGTGAAGACCCATCCATCCTCGAGAATCTAAACACATAAAGAACGTGGGATACCCCGTGTGTCTTCGCCTTTTTTTGGAAGGAGGGTAAGAAAGACCAGATATCTTGAGAAATGGGGAAAGTAAAGAAGATAAACATCCAACAAGATTCATCAAACATACAAACATTCACATCCAACCCATTTCATCATCTCTGGTGTCTTCCCCGACACCCACACGCATAAACTGATGCATCTCGCCACTCTAGGCATCAAATGATGACACAAAAAATGGGCATCTCTACCCCCACATTTCACAACTGCCATCGAAGCTCACATCACAGCAGAAGTAGAAGGAAATAAACATCATATCAACTGGGATCTTGGCCCTTAAAAAAGGCATCCAACCTTTAATCATAATGAGTACTCATGGATCTAAAGAACAAGGCACTCGGACTTACAAGTAAGAGGGTAACTCAAAACCCTTTCAAGAGTTATCTTTTTATCAAACATCTAGTTCTTTAATCCACCTAAAATTAAGGAATTTATTATTTATAGGTGTCAAAAATGGGTAACCTAAATAGGAAGCTATCATAGCCATCACAGATCAATTAAACAAGCTTACTGGATGTATTTGATTAACATAAAATTACAACAACAACGACCAGATTCATTTAAATGCCTCTTTATCTTTGAAAAATAATTACAATTACTCCCAGTTTACATTCTTTTCCAATTTTTATCAAGAAGGACAAGAAAAACATGGAAATCATAGATATCACACTATCTAGAAAAATAAGAGGCAATAACGTACGATTGATACCAAATTATTTATTTGGTTTAAATATTCATTACATTAATTCCATTGTGATCCAGTGGTCTAAAACACACTAACTCTATAGTTTCACGTAAAAGAATAGATAAGCAATGAATACCCTACCTCAAAAGGTTCTTGATATTCTTTACACAAGAATGATCCACACAATTGATCATGATCACCTCCCCTTGTGACAATTGCATCCACCCGAGGAAGCCGTAACACTACCGAACCAACTGACACCCAAGGAAACTCTATTAGGAACATGTAGAACACATTCCATAACATGGATAGAATAAGGATCCAAGAAAAGAAAAGAATAGAGGTAGATCATACCTTTTATTGATGATGGATCAACACTTGCTTCTTGAACCAAAACAGGGGTGCGCATGTAGAAGGAAGAAACATCAAAGGGAAATGATCCAAGGATTAAGTTTATATCACACCACTCCTATGGGAAGAAAGAATGGTTTGAGTATCTTGCACCAGGGAATAAGAAGGTAGAACAAGGGAGGAAGATATCTCGTCCCATTAGAATATTTAACAGAGCAGCAGTTTAAGATACACTGGATTTTCTATTAAAAGAAGATCACATTAAACTGTGCGGTTTGACCAGGTAAAGGCATCCTAAGCCTTAGGAAAATTATTATAGGAGTTATGGGAGTTGAATCGGCCTTAAATACCACAAAAAGGCCTTGAATGAATTTTTTATCAAAGAAAACTCTAAGGGGGAAAACAGTAGGAAGCTATAAACATTGTACACCTACCGATGCTAGAAACACTGTTCACAAATGACTCACAAACACTAATGGCGCTGTTTACAAAAAGACTCACTAACACCGATGGAATTGTTCATAAAATGACTTAGCAACACCAATGGCATAGTTCACAATATGAATCACCAACACCAATGGAATTTTTTACAAAATGAATCACCGATGACACTATTAAAAAAATGACTCACCAACACTGATGGAACTGTTCAAAAAATGACTCACCGACACTGATTGCATTGTTCATAAAATGACTCACCAACAATGATGTAACTATTCAAAAAATGACTCACCGATGACAGTGTTCACAGCTGTCTCACCAATGACATTGTTCATAATACTGGAAACATTGTTCACAGAAATAGAAATTTGGAAAAGTGTTGGGGATAAGTCACCTTGACCTCCCAGAACACCTCAGACACTAGATTTTAGCAAAGGAATGGACTAGAGAGGTTCGATCCATTACATCAGATACCTCTCAAAACATTCTCTTCGTTGATAATTCAAAACCAACCTAAAAGGAAATAGAAAATGGGTCTAAACAACCACCCATTGAGATAACTCTAAAAAGATAAGAATCCACATGAAGCAACAAAATAAATCCATATCATAAACACAAAAGGTCAAAAAACACAAAGCGAACATCTTTACTTGAAAAGAGTTAAACATCAAATAACTCTGGGTACTGAGAAAGTATATGCGACTCAAATTCCCAAGTACTCTCCTCTATGCCACCGTGTCACTACAAGACACGAACCAAAAGGATAGAATTCCCACACAACACCTTATATTTATGATCATGGATCTCTACAGGACACTCCTCAAAGGTCGCATCATCATCAACATTGATCTCTCCCCAATTGATGATGTGAGAGTCATCATGAAGATAATGACGGAGCTGTGACACATGAAAAATATTGTGTATCTGGATCATCTATGGGGGAAGTGCTACTCGATATTCCACAACTCCAACACCATCCAACACCTTGAAAGGCCCAACAAACTAGGGAGAAAACTTACTCCCATGACCAAAACCCCACTTCCATGGATGGGGAGTCACCTTCAGAAACATATGATCCCAAAAATAAAACTCTAAAGGTATCCTCCTTTGATCATTATATGATTTTTGATGTTCATGTTCTGCCTTCATCCTCTCACGAATCACCTGAACCATCTCTGTCATATTATGCACTAGTTCCAGTCCAAGAATTTCTAACTCTATAACCCAAATCCAGCACAATAGAGAATGGTAAGTTTGTCCATAAATGGTTAGAAATGGTGTCATACCAAAGGTAGAGTGAAAAATAGTTTTGTAAGAAAACTCCACCAAGGGTAAGTTCCTCATCCAAAAACCTCCAAAATCAAGGACACAAGTGCACAACATGTCTTTAAGAGTCTAGATAGTCAGCTCTATCTAACCGTCCTTCTATGAATGAAAAGCATTGATAAGGAATAGTTGAGAACCAAAAGAATACTGAAGACCTCTCCAAACCCTAGAGGTAAAACGAGAATCTTGGTCATAAATGATCATCCTTAGGACTCTGTCGAGTCTAACAACCTCTTCCAGACGATTCCTCGATAAAATTTTATTGAGATCGACTCCTTGATCACTATAAAGTGGGTTGATTTCATTAAACAATCCACTACCACCCAAATAGAGTCATGTCCTCTCTAAGATCTAAGTAAACCAGTAACAAAGTCCATTTAGATGTTCTCCCACTTCCAATGAGAAATATCTAACAGATGGAGAAAACCACTGAGGAAATGGTGCTCGACCTTCTCCTTTTAGAAGAACAAACATCAAGACACAAACTCCGAAACTTCACGCTTCAGCCCAGGCCAGCAAAACTGACTCCTCAAGGCTTAGTACATCTTTATCATGCCAGGATGTACCCCTAAAGGAGAACTATGGAACTCTCTGAGAAATTTCTCACACATCACCATAGGAAAGAAAATCCTTCCCTAATACAACACTTGATGTTGTTTATCCCCATCCCAACCATCAGGGGCCTTGACACAAAAAACTCAGTCTCTCAAAACCTCCACCTATAGACCCCCCAACATGGACTCTTCCACCTACTACACCAGAGATGATTGCACCATCATATGAAAAAGACAACCGTTACCCCCAACTTCTCCCATATCGAGATGTAATGCTGAAAGTTCTTCCATCACTCTCTTGGAATCACGCAATTCATGCACTGCATCACTACGTGACTTCCTTTTCAGTGCATCAGCTACAAAATTCCCCTTTCTAGGGGTATATGAGATTTCAAAGTCATATTACTGTAAGAACTCCATCCACTTACATTGCCATAAATTCAAGTCATGGTGGGAGAAAACATACCTCTGGCTATTATGATCAGTGAAAACTACAAAGCGCTCGCTAATGAGGTAATGTATTCATAACATTAGAAAAAGCACCACATCCGACAACTCAAAATCATGGGTGGCATAGTTACTTTAATGGGGAAGAAACTGTCGAGACTCATAAGAAACAACTGATATCTACAACATCACAACACAACCTAACTTTATATGTGAAGCATCATAGAAAACATCAAACTGAACTCCCTCTGCTAGAAGACAATGAACTGGAGCACTTACCAAATTCTCCTTCAGATACTTGAAAGCTTCCTAACACTGATCTGTCCACATGAATTCTTGCTCCTTCTTGTTCAAAGCTATCAGAGGAGTCTCAACACAACAGAAATCAGCTACGAACCTCCTGTAGTAGCATGTAAGACCAAGTAAACTATACACATTTTCCACTATCTTGGGGTATTCCCAAGACACAACAACTTCTATCTTTGATAGACCCACAGCTACTCCCTACTGGGACACCACAAGCCCCAAGAAATGAATTTTTCGATCACAAAAGTCACACTTAAACAACTTCCCAAATAGTTGATATTCGTAAAAAACTCCTAAAACAACATGTAGATGCTCTGTATGATCCTTCTTAGATGCGAAGTACAAAAGTATTTCATTGATGAAAACCACCATGAACATATCCAAGAACTCATAGAACACAGTGTTAATCAACCCTATGAACATAGCTAGAGCATTCATCACACCAAACGACATTACAATTAACTCTTAATTCCCATGATGACAATAAAAAGTAGCCTTAGAGATATCCTCATCCTTCACATGCATCTAATGATATCCTGACCACAAGTTGATCTTTAAGAGCCAACTTTCACCCTTTAGTTGACTGAATAAATAATCAATCTTTATAGGAGGATAGAGATTATTCAATTTCACTTTGATTAAGTGACGATAATTGATAGACAACTGCAAACTTCCCTCATCCTTCACCATGAACAAAAATGGTGTACCCCACAGTGACACACTTGGATGAACAAAACCACACTGTAACAAACCATAAAGCTATGTATGTAGCTCTTATAACTCAGAAGGGGCCATTCTCTATAGATAGATAGAGATAAGAGACACTTATAGTTGTATCTCAATCCCAAACTCAATCTCTCATCGAGGGGGTAATGCTACAACCTCTTCTTGAAATATATCAGGGTAATCTTCTATGACCCTAGAAAACACCAACTGCTAAACCTCTGAATAACTCAACATCAGCTCAACCATCAAGGATGACAATGACAGAACATGCCTCTGACCCATATGAGGGTCTTTCTCACCCACAATCACTGTTGGCTCTCCATCATCATCAAAGAACACCACATGCCTCCTGAAAAAATCCATGATATCCTACATAGAATATAAATAATCTATTATAAGGATGAAAGAATATGGTTATACCTGTAAACATAGGAAATATCCCCAAGGGTGGTTCTTCCCCACACTATCTCACTATCTCTACATACTTTAAACAAGTCAACTCGACCTTCAACTGGTGTAGTCTATGCCAGGGGTATTGGAAGACTCTCTACCTCAAGTCCCAAAGCACAGAAAGGGGTAAGTGATATGAAGGAGTGTGTTTATCTTGAATCAAAGAAGGTATACACCCAAGAAGAAAATAATAAAAGGGTACCTTCAATGATGTCTGGTTCTCCTGGTGATAGAAATGCTAAAGCATGAAGCATGAAGGGTACCACCATGACCACACTATTCTCTCTGAGGATGGGGAGCATCACAGGGCTATCCTCTGCCTACACCAGTAGCCCTCTACTGACCCAAAGCAGGTAAAACCTTCTGCTTATACCTCAGCCGAAACTACCTCAACGTAGGAACATGGAGCAGAACACTTGGTGCACGATGACTACTCCGAATGGTCGGTCTCTCTCTATGTTGATGAACTCGGACTCCATAAGAAAAATAAGAGCATGATCCCTTGGAATAGTCCTGAGATCCACCACCCCTAGAGAAATTAGATGATGAGGGATATGACCTACCCCTTGACGAACATAAACTATTTTTCCCTGAAAAATGGGAATCTCGGACCACATCTCTACTTCATGATGAATCATGACGACTCCCCTCTCATGAAAATCCAGTTCTGGCCATTGTTCTCTCGATGACCTCTGCCCTCACCAAAACCTCAAGATATGTCATCAGTATAAATGTGGTGATGTGGTGCTGGATCTGTGTATTAAAAGCCTCCTCTAAATGCTTCACCCTGGCCTCCTCCTATGGAAACAGGTATGAAGCATATCTTAAAGGTTCCAGAAATGGATTCCAAACACTCGCACACTAGATCTCCCCTATCGAACCCTAATAAGTTCTTGGAGACTTGATGAATTCATAGTGAAAGAAAGAAACTAGACTATGAACTTGTATCGAAACTCCTCCCATGAGATTTCCAACTCCTCATGATCCTCAAGGAATAAGAAATACCACTGCCTCGCTTCCCCATGCCGCATCATCACAACCAAAGACACCCAATGCTCTTTCCAAGAATGGATCGAACTGAAGGCTATCTCAACCTCCTCCAACAAGTCTTCCATGACTGCATATGAAACTGAGCTCTCATACTTTTGTAGGCTATGGTGTTGAAAATCTTAGAGTGTCCTCTTCCACTTTTCTTCGTCATCAACCTTTACCCTGTGGCGATCTGCTAGTGCAACTTGCTGAAAATCTTCTACACGAACCTAACGAGGACGTCGACATGGAGCCATACCTGTAAAATAAAAAATAGTTAGTGAACCAAAACCTGTAATATGGAAGACTCAACATTAATTAATTAATTATTTTCTTTTATTAATTTTAGGTTAACCTATCCCATGTTCTACCTATTCAAAAACAGACACAAAAAAGAATGATACATGATCCTTTCCTAGGTCTCTACCCTGCAACCAGTATCACCTCATTTAGTAGCCATAATAAACTTAATGTTTCATACATCAAATAATAGGGTGCCCTAAACACCTATTTATCATCCGGTCTCCAGTGGTTACATCACTTGCTAATCTTAACTGTCACTATTTCCCTACCAACCCATGAAACCTTAACTGTGCCTAACATCAAACTCCATCCTATTCGTCAACTAGACCTCTGATACTGCTCTGTCACAACCCCCTCCCCATAATGTGTACCCCTCCTGGGCTGGCATTGTGATAAGGGAGATTGTGACCCCTAAGTCCCACCTCAAGTAGGCCCCGGGTTGGTGACTAGCACCGAGGGTATAATAAACACACAAATGGGAGGCATTACCCTCTATGAGAACACATACGAAAGAGAGATATAAGATAGAAACCAACCAACTCCAACTCAGACTAAAAAATAAAATAAATCCCAAGTACAAATATGTAATGTCATGCAAGAACCACTACAAAAGAAAGAAACAAATGCATGTAGCAAAGAAATGTAAAAAAATAGCAGCAACCATGAATCTTGAACAGCTCCAGCAACCCCAAGCTAGTAGTAACAAGCCTGTTCTCCAACCTTCTCTAAGTGACCTAAAAAATAGTTTATATATACATAGGGTGAGTATTATAGTATACTCAGTAGGATCCTACCTAGTGCCTCTAGTTCAAAATTAAATAAAGCATGTTAAAGCACACTGAACAATACATGAAACTAACTCATCACCAAAGTAGGTATACTAAGTTCCCATCCTCACCATGGATACTCTCATTGAGTATCACATACAAGAGTATATAATGTAATAAATAATATCAAGGACACCCTGATACTACTTCCTCATAGGTTTTCCGCTTTTCCCGAACGTCGCATGTCCTAAGAATATTTCTCCAAAAGGCTTTCCCACAATCACCTGGGCGAAGCACCAAAAAATGCACCTTTTGCAGCACAACCACCACATCCACGTAACCAAATTAACCAAGTCGTTTCTAGGAGCCACCATAGATCACATACCATTTATCATACGTCAGGTATTAAACCTCAAGCTATTGTATCCCATACACTGAGTAAGGATCCTCAAGCCATAACAGCCTATACATGTTACACCTATAGTATTCCATAGGAAACTATATCCAGAATATGTGTTTCTGAATAACCACAAGCCATTACTGAACTCTAAACACATATATAGGGAAAACTAACCATCGTTCTAACCAGAACATGTAACTACTAAGAAAAGAGAGTGGGGCCAAAGGGGGTAGTCATCCATCCATCCTCCCACTAAAATGTGAGGGAAAACACCCCCAGAACTCAGAATCCCTAGGGTATCAGTTTCCATAACTGATAGGGTGGAGTAGCATATAGAAACACAAAAAGTACAAAATATTATATATCTCACAACCACACTATGGGCATAACCTAGTCTTATAATCCAATACAGCTAATATCTCTCGGACTCCCGACTGCCACTGCTAAGACTAGGTATCCTATAAGAACACACCCATTTAAAAAGATTTATATATTACTCCATTACATTTTCTATGATTTTCACTTTAAATTAATTAATTATTTAAACATTAATTAACCATTATCAATTACACATTACATTTCATTATCATTCCAACCAAGATCCATGATTCCTTTAAATTGAAACCTCAACATTGCATATTTCCAAGCTCCAACCACATAGGTTAACATCATTTATTAAATCATTTATTAATTTCATTATTATTTTCATTATTATTTTCTCATATTACCATGAATTATTGGAAAAAATTCTATGCTACCAAACACAAGGGCCTCAACACGGTGACTAGGTGAACTAACCATCGAGTCTTTTCCATATATAGAAAGAGCGAAGACCCATCCATACTTGAGAAGCTAAACACGGAAATCACATGGAATACCCTACATGTCTTCATCTCTTTTTGGAATGAGGGTAAGCAAGACGAGCTGAATTGAGAAGTGGGGGAAAGTTAAGTAGATAAATACCCAACAAGATTCATAAAACACCCAAACATTCACATCCAACCCGTTTCATCATCTCTGGTGTCCTTCTGACACCAACATGAATAAACTGATGAATCTCACCACTCTAGGTGTCAACTGCTGCCACAATCAATGGAACTTCGTGCCCCCACATATCACAAAATCCATACAGTCTCACATCATAGCACAAGAAGCAGGAAATACACATAAAATCAACTAAGGTCTTGGCCCTTAAACAAGGCATCCAAGATTCAAACATAATGAGTACTCATGGCTCCAAAGCACAAGGAACTAAACCTTACAAGAAAAAGGGTAACTAAGAACCCCATCATTAACTATATTTTTTTAAAAAAATTGGATCTTTAATCCATCTGGAATTAACCGATTTATTATTTTTAGGTTCCAACTATGGGTAACCTAAACAAAAAGCTTCCATAGCTATCACAAATCAATTAAAAATTCCTACTGCATCAATTTTATTAACATAGAATTACAAAAAAATGACCATATTCATTTACATGACTCATTATCTTTGAAAAATAATTACAATTACTCCCAGTTTATATTATTTATCAATTTCCTTCAATATTGAAATGCTAAACAAGGCAAACATAGATATCACACTGTCTAGAAAAATAATAGGCAACAACATACGATCGATACCAAATTATTTATTTGGTTTAAATATTCATTACGTTAATTCCATTGTGATCCAGTGGGCCAAAACATACTAACTCTACAGTTTCACATAAAATAATAGAGAATCAACGGATCCCCTTACTCTAAAGGTTCTTAATGTTCATTACATGAGAACAATCCACGCAACTGATCACGAACATCTCCTCCGTGGCAACTACATCCACCTGAGGATGCCACGACACGACCGCACCAACTGACACCCAATAAAACTCCATTAGGAACATGGAGACCACATTCCATAACACGGAAAGGAGGAAAGGGAGAAGAAGGATCGAATAAAACACATGAATGGAGGTAGATCATACTATCTATCGATGATGAATCGACACCTCCTGCTTGCTCCAAAATAGGGGGTGCACATGTAGAATGAAGAAACATCAAGGGAAAAAAATCCAATGATTAAATTTCAATCACAACCCTCCTATGGGAAGAAGAAAAGGTTTGAGTGTCTCACACCATGGACGAAGAAGGTAGAATAAGGGAGGAAGATATCTCATCCCATTATAAGATTTAACAGATGAGCGGTTTAAGATACGATGTATTTTCCATTAAAAGCATATCGCATTAAACCGTGCGGTTTGAAAAAGTAAAGGCATCCCAAGCCTTAGGAAAATTAATATAGGATTTATGGGATTTGAATCAGCTTTAAATCCCATAAAATAAGGCCTTGAATTCATTTTTTTTGTCAAAGAAAACACTAAAGGGGAGAAACTGTAGGAAGCTGGAAACACTGTATACCTACCGATGCTGGGAACACTATTTACAAATGACTCACAAAAACCAATGGCACTATTCAAAAAAATACTCATTGACACCGATGACACTATTCAAAAAATGACTCACTGACACTGATGGAACTTTTCACAAAATGACTCACCGACACTGATGAAAATGTTCACAAAATGACTCACTGATGACACTATTCACACAAGACACACCACCACCAATGGAACTATTCACAAAATGACTCAACAACAATGATGAAACTATACACAAAATGACTCATCGACACCGATGGCACTGTTCACAAAATGACTCACCGACACCAATGCCACTGTTCACAAAATGATTCACCGAAACTGATGGCACTATTCACAAAATGAATTACTGACACTGATGGAACTGTTCAAAAAATGAATTTCTGACACCGATGGAACTGTTTACAAAATCACTCACCATTGACACTCTTCACATTTGTCTCATTGATGACACTATTCACAAAACTGGAAAAACTGTTCACAAAACTAAAAATTTGGGAAAGTGTTATGAATAAGTCACCTTGAACTCCCAGAACACCTCAAACACTAGATTTCAGAAAAGGAATAGACCAGAGAGGTTCGGGCCATTACAGATAAGATTTTCAAGGTGAGTAACTATTCTATCCATTTTCTAAATGAATTTCTCCAAGTTGATTTTTCATTAGTTGAAAGCCCCGTCTAGGATTCAGTATTGCCTGTAGACCCACACTTCTTTCTCCTCTGTGGCATCAATATGCAACATTATTTCATATATTCTTTTAATATACTCATTTGATCTGTTGACCCAGACAATTTTTTCATTAATTTCTTACTTGGAGTGATTTATGAGCTTCAAACACTCCCCTTATTCTTCTTCCATTACTTCTATTTCCCTGATTGGTTCTCCACTTTCCCCATTCTCTAGAGCTTTTCTTTCCTTGTTTTCACCCTTCTTAGCCAACCAATTTTACATCGGTTTAGGAAAGTGATAATAATCTTTTCATGCATTTGGTTTTTTCTCTTTGACCACAATACATTTCTCTAAGTCGTTATTTCCTTTTTTCCTTCCTTCCTTGTTGGTCTATGAGGGCGTTTCCATTGAATTCGATCCAATCTGTCCACGGAGGGTTGTCTATGACCGTCAACCCTAAATAATCCTCCTCACGAGTCAATGTTAGTTCTTAAACCTCCATATCTTAAAAATGGTTTTTCATCTTAGACATCGGTCTTTCTTTGACGGGGCCTCTACCTACACAGATACTTCACCTTGCCTTCTTTAAACTTTAGGGTAGTCTTCTTCCCCTCACTCCCAGCCTTCATGGTAGTCCACAATTCCTAAAATGAAATTATCGTATTTAAAAATCTGGGAAAGCATAAAGGTATGTTGTACATAAAAATTACATAAAAATGGATAATATACATATAATATATATAATATATAAATAGAGTTCCATCATAATGGCCACCATTAGATGTGGTAGAAGAAAATTGAGCAATCATCGTTTCGTGAGGAAGTATGTCACCATACATAGAAACAGTATATTCGTATCCATTAGATGGAGGTGTGTGTAATTATAGTTTGATTACTTATCATATAAAAATCCTAGTATATTTAGGATATTGTTTTCGTTATGTAAACAAATAATAATAAGATCATAGAGAGTGGGGTAGGAAAATAAATGAAAGGAACTTGAGAGAAGATATTACCTCTAAATCGGGTAACTTCTTTGGATTTGAGCCAAAAGGCTTTATTGAATTTCCTTCTTCCCAAGTTACAGCTTCTAAGAGGAATGGAGGAATGTTGGGAGATTATTTGAGCAGAATTTTCATAATCCAAAGGGCTTGAGTAGTCTGAGTAAGTGGGTAGAGGTGGTGTCCTTTTATAAGAGGGAGGAGGGGTACTTTCAGAAAGTCTTGAAATATAATTTTATTATAAAATTATTTTCAAATTATAAAAGTTAAAAAGTTATATATTTTGAGGTAATATGATATTGGGTAGAAATACTCTCAACCAATAAGTTTTAGACATGTTTAGGTCATAAAATTAACCTTATCTTTTAGGTTTAACCCTTAGTTAAAAACATTAACTCTTTCCATGTATTCTTGTATTTTCATAATATATTGTTACTATAGTAACCATAAAATGGAAAGAGAAACAAAAGTAGATCATTAATGACATTTTTAACATTATATAAGCTTGTTGGATGAATATTAGATATTTAGTACTGTAATATATTTTAATAAAATAGGTTTTGTTTTAAAAACTCATTTATGTCAAATTAGACACTATTTAGTAATTAAATTTTATTACAGTCAAAGAAAATTGATACCTTATAACCAAAGTAATTAACTCATCCCACATATTTGAATGTCATCCAAAAAATTTGTGGATAGAATAAAAATATTTAAATTACATTTATTTTAATTTTTATAATATCATTTAGCTGAATCTTTCATTAATAATGTAATCACTACATCATCATTGTGTCATAAATAAATTTATTTATTTAATCTATAAAAATTATAAATAAAATAACATTATGTAGGAAATATTTCTATATTTCAAATTACTTTTTTATATTTAAAGATATCAGTTATATAACCCTATATTAATTTTTTTTGTAAAAAGATACATGTTTATATTGTATTTCTCTTTACTTTAAATTAATTATTATAACATGTCATTTTCACACCCAAGTGGCTCCCAAATGCCAAGAGTTCAGAATAATAATTCTCATGGTTGAAAAAAATCTCTTACAATATAATTAGGATATTTTTAGGGAAGTATTATATTATTATATTATTATTTTTACCCATACTTACCATTATTTACCATTTAACCATGATAAATAAAAATAATTACTGAAGTTTCTATTCATAATGTCCAAAAATAAAAGGTACATGTTTACACAATTTGGACCTTAGAATTACAAATATGGAATCCATTTTTCCAAATTCAAAAAAAAAATAAATTTTAGTAATTAATTTAAAATTAATTCCTATTGTCAAAACCAGGAAGCTGGTTTTTAAAAAGTAAAAAACTATAAAAAGATTAACATGTGTTTATGTCCATTTTCAGTGTGAAATTAATTACAATGACCAAAATTGAATTAAATGATAAAATAATAACACAATTACACTTTAAAACCAATAAAAAGGACAATATAACCATATAAATAAATTAGAATAAAATACAGTTTTGAATTAAAATGCAGTATTTTTTACTATTCATTAAAATATGGATTTTATCAGAAAAATATGAAAATTTGAACCAAAGTAAATTTTGATGTCCTGATTCAAAATAAAAAGTTTATTTTTTAAATAGAACATATAAAAGTGACAAATACTAGATTTAAAAATGGTTCACCATCAAAAGGTGGTAAAATGAGATTTTAAAAATATTAGGGTATTTTATGCTTAAAATTGGATTCATTCTTATTTTAAGTCTCTAAAATTTATTAGATAAATTTAAAAACATTTAAAAACATTTATAATCATATCTTAGTTAGTTATATTCATTCTCTCCAATACAATGACTTGGGATTAACAACCATTTAAAATAATAGTATTGTTATTGTATTATTTTTCAGTATAACTCAACGTTGTGTGCAACGTAAGATTTTAAAGAAACCCATTGTTTCATGTTGAGTATGCTATTGGGAAATTTATCCCATTTAAATATTAATACATATAAAAATTTATTATTCTATAAATACATGGGATGTTACATGTTATGCCTTATCTAAGAGGGAGAAAAATAGATTTCTTCAATGTCTTCAGGATATCAAAGTTTCACATGGTTATTCTTTAAATGTACAAAATTTTGGGCCTTTAGAGGATTTGATGTTAACAGGTATGAAATATTAGGAATATCACATTATGATATGATAAATCCTACTTGTTTCATTTCATGGAATATTTCCCACTCATGTGAGAATGATAATCTTGAAGGTGTGTTATTATTTCAATTCAATTTTTAATAAGGTGATTGATTCAAATGCTTTGAACACTTTGGATAATGAAGTAGTTTATATACCTTTTCAATTGGAAATGTAGTTTCCTTCTTCTTTTTTGATATCGTGGTGCATTTAATGGTTCTTTTGGTGGAAGAAATAAATATTTATGGACCAATATATCTTTGTTGGATGTATCATTTTGAATGTTATATGAAGATATTGAAGGGTTATGTTAAGAACCCATATCGACCTGATGCATCCATTATTTGGAAGTATATTTCTAATGTGGTTTTAAAGTTTTATACAAGATATTTTTCTTTAATGGGGCACATTGGTTTACCTATATCTCACTATAGGCGGCTTATGGGGGAAAGGTGATATGTGGCTTGAAAGTTAAATTTTTGACAGGTGAAAAGATAATTAAGGTACGTTTAAACTTCTTGTATAACATAGATGATGCTCAACTATATGTAAAATTTCTTATTAATGTGTTGAAACAACGTTATCCAAAGACGACAGATATGTGGATTTTTAATGAGCATAAAAAACTTTTTTTTCATGGTTTGGAGAGTCTGTGCTTGGTATTCCATATGCATAAGAAACATTGATATGGTTAGTGGGAACTCTAAGTTTAAATTTGATAACATGTTCAAGGTATTAAATTAATGGATATAATTTTCATATGAATGATCAAGACAATATAAGTATAGTTCATAATATTGGTGTTTTGGTGTTCGCAAAAGAATGAATTTTTCCAGTGCCAAAGAAAAAACCCAATATTTGTATCAACTGCTATCATAGAGTCATTGAAGAAATATTGGAGGTTAATTAAATTAAATTTCCAATTTTGGTATTTAATTATAAATAGATTATCAGTCACAATAGTTTCTGACATGATGAATTTGGAATGACACCAATTAATCTGAATAAATTGTAATACACAACTGGTCATGTTATTATCGAAACACATGCAAAAAAAAAATTATGTTCTTGATCAATATGATACGCAGTGTTCTATTTTTTTACAGGGAAAATAGTATGTTAGTGATGATAAAATTAACAAAGATAAAGATTTATGTTGGATCTTTATATCTATGGAATGATTAATGAATAATATTGATGGCCACATAATAGACGTGGTTTGTGTCATATAGAACGATCATGATGAAGGGATTCGGTAAAACAATCCTTTAGTAAATTTCAAATATTATAGGCAACATATGTTAAATTATGGTTTACTTTTTTGAATTTCATATGTTAAATATTTTAATTTTATTTTCTTTATTAAAAAACTTATTATTATTAGTAAGTTAATTTTTTTATTTATATTAGTTTAGTTTTGTCTATTTTTACATACTTAACCATACATAACTTATATATTAATCGATTTTTTTGAAAACCAATTATTTTTAATTTTACTCTCCAATGGCCCGAAGGCCTTCATTTTTTATTTATTTTTGATAATCCACCTTTCAAGGGGTGAGGTGGAACCCTTACAAATCCCATAGGCATAAGTATTATATGGCCTGTAGGCCTTAAAGGAATTCATTTCCCGTAGGATTCAAAAATTAAATACAACCCAGACTAACTGCTTGGAACTGCTCCTCTAAAGCATCTTCAATGTGAAATCAGCTCTCTACCTTCGCATGGCTGTTCGAATAGGCTTTCTCATGCATGCACATGCTTATCCCGATGGCAAGTGCCATACCCTCTCATTCTTGCAATCCATTTATCTTATTCTATGGTGAAAGATACTTGCTCATCCTCCTTTTGAATCTTGTTCCTTGTAGGTTGTCTGGTTTGCATCTAAACTTAAGGTGGCCCGGAGGCCTTGAGGTGCCCCGAAGGCCTTACTGACCCAAAGGCCTGGGTGGCCCGAAGGCCTTAAAGGACTTGGGGACCAAATTAATGGCCCGAAGGTACAAATGGGGGAATATTCTCGGCTACTACAATGCTAAACAGTGCATGCTACAGTTCCTATTGATGATCCTCCTCATCCTTCTTTACATAAGACATCTACTTCCATAGGGGAAAAATAGTTTGATGGATGGTAAATTTGGAACCACACATTTACCAAAATTATCAATTGGTTATAGCCATGAATAGAGTATACCAATAGACTTTGATGGTAATGATATTCCAAGAGGTCCAAATTCAAAACAACAAGTCCTTTGTATCAGTACAGGCTAAAATCAAAGTTAGTATTTTATTTGATGACTGGATAACTATTGACAAAGTGACATTATCACAATTATGGTATACCGTTTTGGTAATATTTTTATTATTATTTTACTTATCTTTAAATATTTATAGTAATATATTTTTCCCCTTATAATCAGATGAAATATGATATACCTGATACTGGAAGAGTCATGAGGAATTTTTTATTATTGGACACTATAAGATGGGGGGATTTTAAATCATCCCTCACATCATATTTCATTTTTTGGGGGATAGACAACATCAAAATCCATGTGATATATATCCATTTATATATAAAGATACATGGAAGTAATTTGTTGAAAGTAGACGATGAGAAGAGTTTTTTGTATGTGAAATGTTAACTTTTTGAAACTTTTTTTATATTAATGAACATGTTATTTATTTATTTATTCTTTATTCTTAATTTATATAAATAAATGAGATCTTATCTGTAGATTCAAGCTAAAAAAATATACCCATAAATAATATCTCATAGAGGGTATACATTTTTGGAACAACTGATGTTAGAAGAAAAACATCAAAATCTAAGAGCTGAGTCTGTAGTGTCTATAGAGATCCCCCCGCTAGCCATGAAAAAATGGAAGAGGGATCAGATGATAAAACAAGGAAAATATCTAATATAAGTGTTAAGAGTTGAAGATGAAAAGCTTGTATGACATTTAATTTATTAATTTATTTATGTTAAATAAACTCTTTATATATTGTGATTCATTATTGATTTTTTCAAATATTCCATATAGGATTCTCAGGTGGAGTAGACAACATAGGGGGTCTTTATTGCTGAGGGTAGAAAAGAAATTTTAGCTACAAAAATGGGAAATCCGGATTATCTGGGTCACGTACGAGGATACCCGGAGTGTGTATCCATAGGAAAAGTGTTTCCTTGTTCAGAAGCTTCTTCAATCATACATATTTATAAAAGATAGAATCTTTTGAAGCCAAAGTTCAGGATATTCAAGTGATGATGGAGGAAAATATTAGAACTTTGGTATAGTCGATGTTGTAGACATGCAAGAAAATGTTCATCCTGTAAATCCAACTCCACCATGTCCACTAGAAGATCCCACACCACATTATTATCCTACTAATATATCTCTTCATCTACACCCAACTCCTTATCCTACCCCTACGCCTTTCCTCTATATCCTCAAACATATTGTGAGTTCTATGTTGATTATCCTCATCATATCATTACATATGGGATGATATATTATATCAACAATACCATTCATCATCAGCATATTGATATAGAGAATCAAAGGGTCATTGTATATGATATTATAGATAGATCATAAAAAATACCATGTCCTATAAATGAAGTGAATATAGTTGAACAAAGTATAGGTCATTTTTTAGTTTTTCCATCTACATGACTTTTCCATATTACCATAAAAGTATGTATATATGTTATCTTTTATTTAATTTTCTTATTAAATTTTTATACTCATTTTAAATTTAATATATTTATCAAATTTATTATAGGAATAATTTAAAGGTAAATAAATGCAGTATAGATAAAATAAATCATAGTGTCATTACATCAGATATAGATTCTACTAGTCTTGATAGATTGTTAGCATACTCAACTTTCTTATTGGAATTATATGAGATTCCAATTGATGATTCTATTTGTGGGTGTGTAATGACTATGAATATTTTGAAAAAATTTATCATGGTTCTTGTAGTTGGATATAAATTGGGCATTAAAAATATACAAATTTTTCCATGTAAGTAGATTAATAAAAATAATTATGCATTTAATTTATTAAAAATTTATAATTATATCTGTTTTGTATAAGGTATCTATATAAAATTTGAATAGAGAATGAAAAGACATATGTATATGGATTTACGGTCCCATAGTTTATTTCTCCAACAGCTTTGACAATGAGCTATACAAAAAGAACCGTTTATATTTCTAGATGATTTTAGAAGAATGTCATTATTCAGTGTTGGATGTTTACATATCTTCAAAAGTATGAAACTATTTTCCCACAAATTATTATATATCACTAACCATATTAAAAACCCATAAATTTTTTTCTTATATATCAATTTTGGTTAGATTTTATGAGTTTTTTTCAAGAGAGAGGGCAATATACTAGTTATGCTCTATCCCTGGTAAAGTGAGAATAAATTTTCATAATGTGCAGAACACATAAGTTTGATTACTTTAATAATTATTTATATTATAATGAATAAAATTTATTTTATTCATATTATTTTCAAATAGGGAATGAAATTTCTTTAGAGATATGACATGAAAGCAGAGCTCCAAGATCAATTTTTTATAAGCTAATGTGAATTTTCATTTAAAATTTCTAAATTTTGGATATATTACTTAAAAATGTTGTTTTAATTAAAATCCCTTTAAAATGGTTTCATAAACAAGAACATGTAAAATAATATGGATATTATGTTTTAAGGTTTATTAATGAAATAATTTCAACTAGGATAGTTACAAAGTTTAAGAAGGTTAGATTTCTTTATAAAACATTCCTTAATATTTCAAATGTATTATTGAAAATTTATGTTAAATTATTTATTTATAATTTTTTATCTTTTTTATGACCTACATCCATACAGTGAAAAGTATTTTAGACATTTAAAATTTTAATGGGCTAATAATTTTATAGGTTTCGTTGGTTTTTATTTTATTTTTAATATACATTGAAAATTTGAAAGTTCAATTGTAAGTGTATTTTTTTAATTTTTACCACTTTTTCTATTTTTTGGGTTCTTTTTTATTATTCTATGGTGTATAATGAACTAATGTTCAATTTTAAAAAAATAATTTTTTTGTCTATTATTAGATAACTGATATGAAAAAATGGGTAATTTTTTTTCACATCAGATATTGAATAAATGAAGTTAAAGCCCGATGAAAATATAAATTTACAATGTCATTTTAGTCAACTGGTGTTAAAAATTTATTTACAACATCACCACCAACATGGAATCTTAATAACTAACGTGAAAAGGCAAGAAAACTGACATGAAAAACTATTTATGCACTTGTTGAGGTTTTTGTTTCTATGACTAAATCTTCTTATAGGTTATGATGTGTTGCTAAATACCACTATTTTTCTATGGTTATGACTCAATGAAATAATGATAATGTCATATATGTTTATACACGAATCATATCCAAAATATTTACTAACTAAAATGAATTAGACTTTAGGATATGGAAGGCCCAATAGTAGGGGATAAGTATTTTCTAAATTTAAATTATCATAATGCATTGAGTAATTTAAAAATTATTTGAGTTTAAAATAATTATAATTTAATTTACAAACTCACTATATTCACAAGTTATATAGGGAATATAAAAAAATAAAATGAATATTTAATATTTCATATTCAAGGTTCATTATATATTTATGGATGAATCGAGTAGAGTTAATGATTGAGAATTTATCACATGGTAATATTTTGATGTTACAAGTAAGTGATAAATTATTTATGACATTTTTCATATATTATCTAGGATATAAGAAATATTTTGGGACTATTTGAAAGTTTGACAAATTATAGGGATAAAATGAAATTTTTAAGAAGACTGTCCTACCATTTTAATAAAAAATATACCCCAATTTAAGGGACTATTCAGTCCCTTAGATTTGTGAACTTCTCACCCCTATAAGGTTATAGATAAGGAAACTGAAGTTTGAAGCACCCTAATCCAAGAAAAACTTCCTAGATAGAAGAAATGGTGATTGTGTGATTGTTTTTACGTCAAAGGATTGTTGATTACCAATACTAACACCCAATAATTGATGATCGGTTATACTAGAGACTTTAAAGATGTGTTTGGATTATCTAGAGGGTTCTTCCATTAGTATCATGACGAAATAATCACTTGTGATGAGAAGAACAATTTTTTGATAAAAATTGAATGATTTCACATTCAAATTTAATTCTTTCTGCTTAATTAAATCATAAGAGTTCATCACATTACTCCATGTTTGGGTTACACTTGTGAACCAGGAGTCCTATGATGGAAAAATAAATAAAACATTTGTGCATACATAATAACTTCATATCTCTAGAACATATTCTTAGTATTCCAATGTAATAATACTCGAGTGAAAATGATTCATCCTATAAATAGAACTAATATTCAGTTATAAGTTTCTTTTTTTACTACGATGGGTAATAAGGGTAATTTTTTCTCATCCCTAATTAATTTCTAAAACTCAATATACCATAGGTTAACAATTATATCATCATGAATATTTTTATCATTATGAATATCACTTATAATATCCTTTTCTTTCTCTTAATGGTAATGTTATCAATCTATAACTATTATCTGATTTGATATAAACGTTTTAGAATAATTTATATCCATGATTTATATATCAAATTGATTTATCAAGGGAACAAAAGAAATTTTTCTTGATTTATCATAATTATTTTTTATCAAGTACTTAAACATGATTTAATATATATATCATCATCACCACCACCATCATCATTTATTTATGAATAAAATTTTAATTACAGGAAACTAATGAGTCTTGAAATAGTGAAGTCCAAGAGTATCCCCTCTTATTATACTCTCCCCCTCAGGTCTCAATAAGTTCTCTATATTAATTTTTTAGTTACATTTTCTATACTTTTTCTTCTATAATATTAATTTTGGAAATTTTATTATCCCAAAACCCTAGTTTTATATGATTGTCCTTAATTTTATAAAATTTCTTGAAAAAAATTAATGTAATGTAAGATTTAGAGTATTTAATTTTCTTTTTTTATATTTTAATATAGTTCAATTTCACTCCACTAGCCTAAATAAGTTTGAATTTGTAAGAATATAAATAATAAAGACCACATCACTCTTTCTAGTGAAACAAAATGTTAAAATATATATGTTATATCGTATAATCATAATTTAAGATGAAATGGATGACCAAATGTTCAAGGTAATGTTCATAGAACATCTTAAAAAATGATCACGGTTAGTTTCACTATTGGGTTTCCGGAATTTTTGAGTAATTTGAAATTAAACAATAAAATGGGAAACTATACCCCCAAAATATAACTAAAATAACCATGGCTAATATTTTTACTAAACTTATGACCATTTCATATCATTATTATAAACTTACATAATTTTAATATTGATGGTTTTATGGTTTTCAAAAGAGTAAGAAATGTATAATTATTTAATTTTAAATAACATTTCACCTTTCATATTCAATTATAAATATATTTGTAAAATAAAGAGAGAAGTTTCATAAATTGTTTTTCATTTCATTTTTAGAAGATAGGAATATGAATTTATTTGATCAATGGGTTTTTCTTAAGTGTTGATCTTATATCATTTGTTTGGAAATTAAAGGAGAAGAGATACTATGATAAAAATGGTGTGGTTATCTCACCAAATCGTTCAATATTAATAATTATGTATTGAATATTTTTTTTAATTGAAATACATACTATTATAAACTATTATTTACTTTCACTAGTTTAGAGATATTTTTATTGAGAGTTATAGCCCTAGATCTCAGAACTTATTATTTGAATTTATTGAATATGATCCAATGTTTTTATTAATAGTTTTTTTTTCTATATTTAAAATTAAGAAAATTTATATTTTTTTTTGTGATTTAAAAATCATTAAATAATTATTTTTAATCAATCATGTATGATTAAACATTTATAAGGGAAGAAAATTAATTGTATAAGGATTTATATTAAAAAATTTAGTTAAAATAAATTATTAATTAAGTGGATTTCAAAGTATTATATTATGAATCATAAATCTATCTTATTTATTATTGGAATTCAGACCAATACATTCGGAAAAGAGAGGAAATTGTCTTCCCAACTGAATATGTTTTATTAAAGAAAATGAAATTTATAGTGAATATGAGGTGCAATAATCATGCACTGTATATTATTTTAGTTTTCTTTCTATATAAAATAATTGACCATAATTAACGATATATAAATTTAACTCCATTAATCATTAGAGAATGGTTATTGAAGGTAGTTTTGGTGGAAATTAATCATATAGATGATAATTACTTTCTTACTCAAGAAACTATTTTATTTAAGGGATTGAGTATGTGTATTATGTTTATTTATTTATAAAAACAATCAACATAAATTAATACACTAAAGTAGTTTATAAATATTTCATAATTAAATTAGTGGTTATTTTGGGATTTTAAATTAAATTATTAACCTTGAATTGATTAATCTATCAATTGGTGGAAAAATTGGATCAAGGATTGTAGAGTTCCATGTGGGTTTAACACTATGTAATTATTGTATTATGCCTTGGTAGTATTCTATATAATTTTCTTGTGCATTATACAATTTTATAGAACTTCATTTTGTAATGGAACTAAAAATTTAAAAAATTATTTGGCAATCAATGTTGAAGAATGGTTAAATTAAAATTGATCAACTATTAGTTTATTAGACTATCACTTTCCTTATCACATATTTTCATTATTTTTAACTTTTTAAATATATTATGTTGTTATACATTTTAGGTTCATTGGTAGATGATAAAAACCCTCATCACATAATCAAATATTAAATTATACAAATAATCATTAGTTTAAAATATAGATATTGAGAGGTTTTGTTATTTGTGGACAAGAAATAATGGAAGAAACACAATGTACATGGTGTAAAAAACATTGATCAGGTTGTAAAATTCTTGATATCAACCCCATATTCCATTATAGGATTGTATACTAGTAAATACATATTCAATAGTTTACCATCCACTATAGAATAATTTCCATGCACAATAAACCTACTTGTATAAGATAATGACATTAAGATTAATTCAATCATCTTGGAAATGTATCACAACTAAAGATAGTCATTTTAGATGAAATGTGAAGATCTAAACCCTACATTGTTTATTTTTTGGACATATCTGGTATATTTGAGTATAAAATTGTATCCAATAATTCAATTAGATCGACACCATTCCAAATATCTCTTCAGGATCAAGCAAAGTATGGGTTGAAAAATTTCCCATTGGGTTTTCTTTAAACATGTTAAATACTAGAAATAATATTCTTGTGTTATAATTTCCCTATATATAAAATATTAAAAATTATTAGTGATAATTAAAACATTATGCATTAGAATCTATAATTTTTATATGAATATTATTAATGTTTCAAGTAATTTCTTTGTAATTTCAAAAATCCTGGAACATATTTATAACTTAAACCATAATATATATATATATATATTAATTAATAGATTAAAATTCACAATTAGTTATCATCAAATTTACTGATGGGTGTGTTATTTAAAATATCTCTTATTTTTCTCAATAAATATTGGATAAATGCTCAAAAAACTGCTTTTGGAAGGCAATATGAGGCCCAAATAGAATTGGAGTCCATCAGTTGGATAAAATAAAAAAAATGTGTTATCATGTGTAGTTATTTACTAATAAGTTGGAATCCTTTCAAGTACCTAATCATCATATCCTTACACCTTCATAGTAGCCACCATTAGATGGGATGTGTACACAAACACAATATTTTCATGATAGCTAAATTCGGTACAAAGTTGAAGAAACCTTATTTTTTGAAAATATAAATAACATAAAAATAATTTTTATATTTGTAATAAAAAATTTAAGGCTGAGTATGAAAACTTTTATTTGGAATCAAATGAAATTTGAAAATTTCAACATCAAAACCAAGAGCCACTAGGCTTCTAGTTATCATCAAATGGACTGAGACTTTTAAAATAGTTATACCAGCATCTGATAATAAAATATAACTGATCAAAATAGATTTTTTAAAACCAAATAGAATAAAAATTCTATTGTACATATTATTAACGAATTATATCACTCAAAAAAATAAATCAATTCCAAACCATGATATTTGTTTGAGAAATCAAGATCCTTGCATTCATATTACTAGAAAACATATTGATTACATCATAAAAACTAGAAAAAAATTATTTTGGTACACTTTAAAGTAATATAGGGAAGAATCTATGGGAATAGTACAAGTTTAATACCCTTATAATTTAAAATAATTTAGATAATGAAGTTTAAAGTATAATATGAGCTACAAAAGAATTTAATTTACAAAATTAGAATGCATTTTTAATAAAAGAATTTAGAAAAAAATTTAATAAAATGTGTAAAGAATTAAAAATTAAAATTCAATCAAAAAAAGAGAATATGTCAGAAGTTAAACCTTATAAACCTTGTATCTCATTCTAGATAATTATGTGGTGTGAAATAATAGAGGCCCCAAGAAATAAATTCATTTAAATTTTTAGGAAAATTCATATCAACTACATGAAGTAAATATAATAAATACTATCATATAAAATAAATACACATCCAATTCCCTAAGAACTTGTAATTTTTTTTCTAACTAGAAAAATTGGAACATTAAATTTGGGAATGTACTCTGTGAATTTTGGTAAAGATTTACACTGAATAATCTTAGTGTTTTTATAAATATGTATCTTTAATTGAATAAAAAGGCTTCCACTATAACTCATTAATCACTCAATTAATTATAACCAATGAATTTTTTATGTCACATTCTTTAAGGTTTGGGAGTTTATACTCACCAGTAACTCTCCGAAATTGGAGAAAATAAAAGAATGGGATGTTCCAAATTATCCTTGGGAATACCTTTCCATCTACAAGAAAATAATTAATACGGTTTGAAAAATGGATTTGATTTTTTATTTTTTAGAATAAAATATAACATTTTATCATAGGAATTTTATGAATTATGGATTTGAATTAATATATTTCAGTTCCATTCATACCTTCAATTATTTATAAGATTTTATTAATATGAAATAAGATAAAGAATGAGGAAATATAGTGTTAATAGGTGAAATGGTTGAATATAGACCTTATGATAGATTATTTAGATAATAAATAGAGTAAATTTAAATAAAATGGATAAAAAATTTATCCATGGACTATTATTCAGATATAGAATTCTCTATTTTAAAATCAAAAAAAATTGGAGTCAAATAGATCCCATAAACACTAGTATGCTATGTCATGGGAGATAATGAATCAATTTTGGATATCCTTAATGCTTATTTTATGGTATATTAGGAATAATTACTCTTCATGGTGTGTAGATAAAGGAAGAGGTGTTAATTTTGATGATAGTGTTGATACTTTTCACCCACTATTTACATGGTAATGCTCTTATATTATTTATTGTATCTTAAAGTTGTGTTTGTTCTGACTATAATGAGAACCATGAGATACTATAACAGTAATCTTAAAACATATTTCATAGGTTCTAGAAACATCATCCAAATGGGACTGAGATGTTGTTTAACTATTAGATGTTGGTGGATCATAAGTGTTGAGACATCTTCTCATTAGATTTTTAATAAGTTATTTTAAATATATGAAATCATGAGAATTGGTCTGCCAATAAAATCACTACATGTTTCAATTGTTATTAGAGGTTCTTATCAACAAAAATATGTACTAGTATCTCAATTTGTGATAATTATCAATATATATAATTTGATCACATACTGTGATGTAAGATGAAAATGATGACATTTATATTTTTAGCAAGGTAGCCTATATCGGGTGTGTCATTGGAGATATGGTATTTATTTAATGATAGTGAAAGGATTTACTACTTTTGAAAAAAAAGATATATCAGGCCCTATTGACTTGGATGGTTGTACCATTATTAAATGTATTTTCATGGTATAAGAAGGTAATTCTATCTAGAATGGTCATTAAAATAATAAATAAATAATTTAAGGATGATGACACAAATTGTGCATCCTTATTTATGAAACATCATGAAATTATAAAGAGATTATTTTACATTGTTCATGTTTATAGAATGTAGTCCAAGTTATGACTTATCCTTATCTTCTTATGGGCTACGATGTGTTGCCAGATTCAACTCTTTCACTATGATTATGACTCACTACTATCAAGATAAGGACCTAGATGGTCACACACAAAGTGTATCCACATGTTCTATCAATTCGGATGAATATGAGTTTAGGATTAAGTGGACCCCATCTGTGGGGAATAATGAATTCCCAAGTGTGAATGAACACAAGTAAAATAATTCAACTATATTATTTTAGTTAATAAAAATAATAATTGAATTCATTTATTAAGTTATTCATGAGTAATTTATTTATAAAATTGAATATGATAAAATATTATTTTTCAAATTAATTCTACCCATTCAAGGTTTATTAAGTAATTACAGAAGGAATTATCCCAGTTAATGGGTTTTATTTTTTCACGTGAAATGTCAAATTGTTGTAAGTGAGTGAAAAAATATTTATGATGTTTATAAAAATTTTAACTATGTAATATTAGTATGTAATTTTCAAAAATGAAGGTTATAACTTTCCAGGGAATAAAGAATAATTTTGGAAAGTATAAACTATTCATATAAAAGAATATTGAAATAATTAATATGAATATTAACTACCTTAAAAAATTTATATAGGGTTACTATCCTCTCCTCCCTAATCTCAGGTTATATAGAGACCAATAGAAGAATAAGGTTGGGTCCATCCCCCTTCCTATGATTTATTTCACATTCTTAATGTGATCAAAAGAACAGTGCAAAGAACATAAATTTAACATGATTTCACCACATAATCAAAGAATGATTATCCAAGAGACTTGGTGCACATTTGGATGAACTATAAGATTCCCCTCTTGGAACCTTTACTATAACATGCTAATGAAGATCTTATCATATTGGTGTTGATGAATGAACAATGTGCCTTTTTTAGTCTCATTCAATTTTTTTCTCTTTATGCTTAAATTATCTTTAATGCGATCCATGGAAGATTTTGGGGACCAATATATAGGATTCAATGTTATTACACTAATTCGGTTGATTGTTTTAAAAAATATGAGTATTTCATGATTATGTAGTTCTCAAGTTCCTATAATTTCTATCAAATTGAATATGTAATTAATTAAGTCAAAAAATTTGGTTTAATTTTTATAAACCCAAAAAAAGGGATTTGATATGAACCTTGTGCCACTAACAATACATCAATCCATGTTCGAAAGGCTAGTAAATGGAATTATAAAGATTGAAAGGTTTTCTAAAATTTAAAACAAAGTTTTATATATATACATATATATTTATATATATAAGAAAAGTAGAAGAGTTTTCCCAACATGTTTAGGTCGTCGGAAGATCGTTGGTGCGTCTCACTATCAAGGTGGCAGTTTCAAGTGTTGTGCGGCTAGATAAGATTATAAAAACATTTTATGGGGAAGGGTTTCCACATGTACATGAATAAGTTATAAAATAATAAAAAATGTTATATGGAGGGTGGCCTTAGCGACACATATTAAAAATATATCCCCCTCCATGCTAATTGATTATGAAGAAACTTCGATTGGTAGAAAACCTTTGGCACTACCCAATATAAAAATAATATTTTTTTTTCTATATGTGGAAACCTGAGATGGGAACCCTTCCTTATCTACACACACCCAACTATATCATGTGACCCAATCTAAACCCAGTATCTATCCAAGTCTCCCCAACCGAGGATGGATTGGGTTGGGTTAGACCTAACCAGCTGAGAATGTTTGACCTTCCCCAAGCTCTATTGAACCTTTGAGGACATATTATTGTACACATGGACCCAAAAAAATTAAAATATATATAATAAATTATATTCAATCATCTATAATTTATTAAAATTATTCTAGGTGTCATGGGAAGTATCAATAATTTATTAAAATTATTTTCATACTTTATTAGTGTATTAAATATTCTCTCATGTTAAATTTTATCAATTTTAATATTTATAATATAATTTAATTTCATGTTGATTGATAATAAGTTGATATTGACCCATGAATTTTTAGATTTTATTTGTTTATTTCTTAGTTATTTAAATGGTATTTTATTGTAAAAAATAATAATTAAATATAATTTCTTGACAATCTACAAATTGTCCCTTCATCTTTAAATGTATAAGTGTCTATCTATCTTCATTATGAGTTATAAAAAAAGTATTCCCTCTTTGTGAATACCTTATCACCAATGTGTGATGATACGTTGTAACTTTTGGAGGTGTTCTCAATCATGTGGCTTGATTCAATAGATTATTTGAATAAAAAAATGTGAAATGTATATGCCTTTGATGTGTGTTACTACATGAGTTGGGAATGACTCGAGGAAAACCCCTATGGTCTTGGATGATCAATCATTTAGTTGACCAATCAACCATTGGAAAGGACAATATACACAAAATATGCTTGTTTATTTATTTATACGTGTTTTATTATTTTTATCATTGAACATCATAGATACGATTAGATAAAATAATAAACAGGAATTCATAGATAAAAAAATATTCATAAGGAATATTTTAAATTAAATATTGGATAATTTTTTACCATGATCAAAGAGAGAAATCTTGATAAATATAAATAGATTCATTCACTGAGAAAAAATAAAATCCCTAAAATTAAATATTAAATCATGAAATTCCTTTTATGGCTTCAGTTTGGAAAAATACATATTTTTTTGTTCCTCTTCAACCCTAACCATAGATACATCTTATTACTATGCTGTTCTTCTGAAAGTAGTGGGTTTATTTAACTAAATTTGTCACAAAAGAAGGATCCATAGAAATCTTGTTACAAATTTAGAGAAAAAGTTTTAAGTAAACCAATGTTATGATTTATAGGATATGTTACTCTAATAAACTGGTTAATGAGTCATGATTTAATGCAATTGTCCAGCCAAAAGTCTTCCTTGGAACTCTTTGATTATTTTTATAACCATATCTTGGACTACAAAGATAATCTTTAATTATCATTTCTATAAAATCACTATAATAAATTTTGGGAAAATAACCCTTCCTTACCAACATTAATTTCTAAAGTGAGGAATAGGAACTTGTGCATAGTGCTATGATATGTAATGAACTTTTGTAAGCTATGGTCCCCAATACATGATGTGAGAACTCAGGAAGTGAAGGTGAAAAGGAAGCTTATAGAATACTCATAGATAAAATGTTTTATTTTTACATCATAATGTTATAATAAATGTCTATTGAATAATGAAATAAAAATTAGGACATAGATGGTTTTATCATGTTCTCTCATCCATGAGAAATTTTCAAGGAGAAAATGAAGCAAGAAATTAATGAGGTAATGATTACACTGAACAATTGTAAATTGAAAGATGGATCAAGATATTTCAACACATCTCATTATTTCATCCTTGTCAGTCAGTTACTCTAGTTTTGTAAATAAATATAAAATTAAAAGTATGGAGGTAACACTTTAATATTATTTAGGCAACGTTCATAAGAAGAAAACAACATACTAAAATATAAATATTTAGTTCATATGGTGAATAAGAATAAAACAACGTGAAAGGTCTACTAAAAAGTGAACAACCAATGGAACCTTTACATAATACCTCTAATATACAAAAGATAAAGATTAAAAACATCAAATAAGAGTCTATTTTATTTTAATGAAGAAAAATGGTTCAATGTAAGAGAAAGTTAAATGTATTGAACTATAAGTTAATAGAGTTTTTCACTTCATCTATATTCATCATTGTATGTCATGTTTCTTTTCTAACTTTATGGGTTTTATATATAATATGTGTGTCACATGTTTGTTTCCAAACATAATAACTAAGTAAGTTCATAAACAAGATAATATGTTATTTGAATTATCCATGTAGATAAGGAAGGGTGATTTATATATCATTGGGGAGAAGAACAGAACATCTATTTTTTAAAGTTGATTAACTATAGTTGGAAAATTATGTAGTGCTTTGTTTTACAAAAATATTTATCTCATGTTTTAATTGGACAAAATGGTACATTATTTCATTGTTGAATTAATATTTCTTTGTGGTGTATCATAATCAATTAATAGTTCTGAAATACTTGAACCATTACTAATAAATTATGAACATTAAATATACTACTCAATAGTTTCCATTTGTAGTGATTTGATTTTTGGTCAAGTAAATCCTATAAAAAATGTCAAATAAATACCAAGATGTTTTTTAGACTCTTCATGATAGAAAAACCTTTATTATCAGACATTATTACTTATTATATTAAAAATTGACTGAGGAACCTTCTCACATTAAACATGATAATGTTTTAAATCATCAACAACTAGTTCAGAAAGTTACAAGTAAACTATTTCAAATAGAAGTGAAATGAAATTTCATATACTTCCTTATATTAATTTTAAAAAATTAAGGACTAAAGAACAATGTAATACAATTTTTAAAATAAATTAGTTTATATTAGAGGTCGTATTGGAATAAAAAATAACCATGTATCTTTCAATAAATAAATTTTTTGAGTATATTTATTTATAAACTCATAGTTCAATATAAACACCAAATAAATGTTGTTAGTACAAGGATAATGGATGATGAGTCATACATACATACATTTATCATTAAATTATAAAGTGGATTTATTCCTAAACTGTCTTTTCCTTATAAAAATAATAATTATGACATTAGTTTAAGGAGGATCAATGATGTGAATAATAAGTCATAAAAAGTTTTCCATTAAATTTTATATACATGTTTAACAAATAGCATAATTAACCCATAACCATATGCAAACTATAATGACTAATGGATATCATATGAGTTATAATATGAATGAAATCCATTATGTAACAAATCATGTGCTTAGATTCAATGATCATGTAATGAATAAGTCAATACACAAACTTGTATCAAGAAAAAACAATGTGCATTATTTTTAATTATCCTAAATTTTATATAAGATATTATATAAATCCATAAGATATTAAAAAAATAATCAAGTGATAGATTGTATTTTATAAAATGATGAAAATATTTATTTCAGATAGTGGTTACATGATTTAATTTGACAAAGTCAAAACTAGAAATGAAAAAATAGTTGGCATGTTAACAAGTTCCATAGGAGCTTGTGGAAAAAGAAATTTTTAAAAGAAACATGCTTCTTAAGAAATTATAGAACCCAAAATTTGGTTTTATATTCACTGAATGGGTGGTATATTATTTGTTAAGAATAATGAATAACCAAAAGGTCCATGAGGTAGGATAACCTCCTCTTATAAAATTATATTAAAAAATTAAAGTACAAGAAAAAACATTTCAATGAGGATTTAAAAATATGGGTATGCCAATCTCCACGGTGACCCATCTCAACTAAACCAAAGAAAAATTCGGGTAAAATACAACAACAAAATGAACTCACCTCCATAATGACCTTTTTGATAAAGCATAAATGACCTGATTTGCCTCTATGTAAACATGTGTAACATCAAGAGATAAAGATTCAACAAGACAAAGGTAGTCAATCCTGGGTAGCAACATTCTCTATGGTCCATTCCTGGAACGACTCTTAAGAATTTTCATAGCCACAGAAGAATCAGATTCCAACCATAATAAACGCCATCCAAAGTGGACAACATAGTGAATTTCCTTAGTCATCGCCGACAATTCAGCCTAAATTTCAAGTTCATTGCCAAGAAAATGAAAGAAGAAACCTTTAACGAGACCCTGATGAGTTTGAAAAATACCAACACAACCCAAAGGACCTTGTGCACCAGACGCCACCTCATCAACATTAAATTTTTACCATCCTGAGATTGGGGGTATCCAACGAATAAATTTGGAAACAAGGGGATTCCTCTCCATGCCACTAATACCAAGAGACTTCAAAATTACCAAATCATTGAAATAGTTGTCCATTGCTCCAGTCTGATTGTTGGATGCAAGAATAATTCCTCTATGAAGAGAGGATGAACCCTCATAGAATGAGGGAATATGATTATTGAAAATAAAACCATTCTGGTACCTCCATGTAAAATAAATCAATGTGGCAGTAGCAGCTAAACATAAAAAATGAATCTATTTTCTACATTTCATGCGGAATATGGGTGACAACAACCTTTCCAGATTCTAAAAATCAAAACAACATTGAAAAATATCTTGCGCATACCTCCAAATAATTTGAGTAATACAGAAACACCAAAATAGATGAAGGATGGATTCCTCATCTTGCAGACATAAAACGAAAATAGAGGCAAGATGAATGCCTTTATTCTATAGAATATTTTGAGTGGGAAGACTATTTTTCTAAAATTTCTAGATAAGAAGAAAATCCATCGATGGAATTAAGGGCTTCCTGAAGAAAGAGACCCATGAAGGAAACACTGTAGAGCCCCTACATATATATATCTATAGAAATCTCTAGTGATAAAACTCTCATCCAAGGTAGGAATCTATATCAAAGTATCATAATCAGCATAAACATACCTAGAAAATTCATCAAAAAGTTGAGAAGGCAGCATATCACGCTAGCCGCTGTCAACCTGCAACTCAAAAATCATTGCGTTCTCCCAAGAAGCAGGAATAACAACCTCATAAATAATGGGATTTTAAAGACAAGGAATACACGAACAATTTAATTGTGATTGTTTGAAAAAAATCCATTTTGAACATCTCATAAGTTCATCATAAATCTTCTTGACAGCTGGCCAGACTAATGAAGAAAGATACATGACATGCCCATTGTGAAGTTTTCTAAAAAACTTGGACATGATAAAATCCAAGGATGGATCAATGCCGGAAATAAGTCTCCATGTGAAGTTTTTAAGCAAGTTATCATTGAAGATCCTGAGATCCATAAGTCTCAGACCCCCTAAGTTCATAGGCTTCACACATTCCTACCTAGAAATAGTAACAAGCTTCCTCTCATGGACCGAGCCAGTCCAAATAAAATTACAAACCATGCCTTGTAATTCCATAATAAGTCCTCACAGCCATCTATAAACCGAGAAATCATACATGAACATTGATGTAATTTCATAATTAACCAATCAAATTCTACCTTCTAAGACATAGATTTATTCTTCCAAGTGTATCTGATTAACAATTTTTTAGGAAATACTCTCCATATAACATTTTTTCACCTTTCCCCAAAGAAGTGGAACCCCAAGATAAGTGAAAGGAAAGGAACATCTCCTCACACCAAGGCAATGAGCCACCCTATTCTGCTTATAAATAATCACTCCTTCACAAAAAATGACATATGACTTCTTCTAGATGATAAACTTCCCAACAACCTTCTCAAAGAGCCCAAATATTCCTTTGATATGACATATAGTACTTCTATCAGACTTCCCAAAAAGAATAATGTCATTTACATAAAGCAAATGTGATGGAGAAAAATAGCCCTTATAACTTTCATTCGGTGATGGAGGCCAATATTAGTAAGATCAGTGATGCGACGACTCATATAATATTCATCTATGGCAAAGTAAATCCCAAATAGAGGGTCCCCTTGCCTAACCCCCATAGAACAACAAAATAAACCCTTAGTGACCTATTAACAAGGATGGATAAATTATAACTCTTGAGAATAGAGAAAATCAGATTAATAAATTGCTAATAAAAACATTAATTTTAAGAATAGAAAAGATGAAATCCCATTTCATAGTATCAAAGACAATGGAGATGTCAATCTGCTAGGCTATATTCCCACCCTTCACCCTTTTTCTCTTGATATTAAGAATAATTAATAATATAAGGAAGCAACATAAGACAACATTATTTGATTAAAAAGTTCATATAAATTTAGAAAATTATATTTCACCTACCAAAATGAAGTCTGAATTTTGGTAGTTTCTCCAATTGATGAAAATACATTGGTGGGAATTCAAGAGAAACTATACATGTGTGGTAAAAAATGTCGTACCATAAATCCTTGATTGGTTATACCAAATCATTATACTTAAATCATTTAGAGTTACACTTGTCATAGTTACTTTCTATGATAATAATATTTGGAATTGAATGTTAAATCCACCTTCCTTTAGGGAAAAAATTTCATAAAAGTCTATGCGATGCAACTAGAATAGGTTAGTAACACTATATAACTCCAAAAAGGATGTTTTACAGATCCAATTTTTGATTAATTCAAGCATCTTGATCATAGAATATTCATTTTGAATGAAATTTTTATATATTCAAACAAAATTTTAGGGTAAGCACTATCATTTTCCAATCTAAATATATAGAAATCATATAGAAAATATTTATTAGTCATACTAACATGTAAGCCTATTTTGAAAGGAACGCAACAAAGATTGAATTACTGTGGAGGCCTAAGTTCTAGGAAAAATGGTCTATTAAGGTAGATACAATAGTTTCATAGACCAAGTGAAAAACACAAACTAAAAAATTATTGGAAATTACAACTTAGAACAATTTAAGAGACAATTATTCCTAATATCACATGGAATAATCTATCCAAGAATATTTTTATAAGTCATAGGATGATATTAAAATGAGGAGTAGATCTCCATAAAATTCAATAATGGATATATCACATATAATATACTATGTACTATATATGATATTTTCAACATATATTATATAATGGGAAAATATAAAATAAATACAATATAACTGAACAAGAAGAAGTCAGATCTATCCAATAGTACTTGGAAAGTATATGGAATATGTACTTGGTATGTGGAGAGGAATAAATACTAGTAGAAAAGTGGAAATAATCTAGTATTATTATGAATCATATGATCTAATATCATATCCAGGCTAGGGTAATGAACAAGAGTATCTCATTAAATCCATTGATTTTCATATATACAAGCACCGAGTATTTTAAAATTTTTTGCATAGATAAATAAGAATTATAAAATATGTAATAATTTGTTTTAATTCTTTGAATTGTATTAAATATACTAGCTAATATGTCATGATTTTATATAATACAAATATGATATCATATTTTGAGAATATTTACCCAAGGATACGAAGTTAAAAATTACAAATTATCCATGTTGGAATATGTGTAAATCCTAATGACTATGTCCATAACTCAGTAGAAGCATGATCTTATCATGTGAGAGTTAACATGTTGATTGCTATCAAGTTTACTCTAGTAAAAGTGGTAGTGTTGTGAATGGGGATTCACAAGACCCAACTATAGAATAATTTTTTTAACCATATCTTGTATATAAAAATTCATTCATAATGTATTCATACCATAATAGTGTTGATACTTATGGATCTACAATTTACATGGTAATTTCCCTAGATTATTTATCATATCTGAAGGTTATAGCAATTCTCATCTATAAATAGAACCTTGGGATACCATATCAATAATCATAAAATATATGTCTAATGATCTAGGGAGATCAATACCATGGTACACATATGATGTATGACTATTAGTTTTTGGGGGATCATAACCATTGAGACTTATTCTCTTGAATTTATCACTTAGAGATCGCAAGTAGAACAAATCATGAAGATTTAAATGCTAATATGAGCATGATATGTTTTGAGGGTTGTTAAACATTCATATCTAGGAACATGTGTATTGTTTTCTCAAATTGAGATCATTATCAGTTTGAATAATTTGATCACATAATTTTATAAAATATGATAACCATGGAATTTATATTATTAGAGAAGTCGTTTGCATCAAGTGCGACATTGGTGGTATGACATGGATTGAATGATCAATATATTATTTGTCTCTTTCAAAGGAAGTGATATCTTAGTACCATATATTAGAACCTTTATTAAATCCTTGTCCATGTTAGAAAAAGGAAATCCTATCTGGAATGATCACTAAAAGAATAAATATGGCATGTAATAAATACAAACCAATGTGCATATTTTCCTTTATAAGATATCGGGAATTTACAAATATATTATATTATACGACATGTGTTCATAAGAGGTAGTCATAGATATGACTTATCATCATCCCCTTAGGGGCTATTATGTGTTTCTAGATACCACTATACGACTATGAGTATGACTCACTGCTATCAAGATATGGGACTAGAGGGTCAAATAGAAAGTGTATCCACAAGTTACGCCTATTTAGATAAATATGAGTTTAGATCATAGTGGGACCTATATGTGGGGGTCTATGAACATTAAATTGTGAGATATTATAATTAAAATAATTAAATTAAATTATTTTAATTTAATTTAAAATGATAATATTTGAATTCAATTTTTAACTTATTCACTAAGAATTTGTTATAAAAGTGAATATGATAAAATATTATTTTTCTAATGAACGTTATACATTCAATGTTTGTTAAGTTATTATGGGGGGAAATAGCTAAGTTAGTTGTTCATATTTTAAAAAAATACATGTCTAATTGTTACAGGTGATTGATAAAATTTTTATAACTGTTATGAAAATTTTTATTAAGTCATAATTATGTTGAACAATCTAAAATGAAGGTTATAATTTTCTAGAGACTAAAGATCAATTTTATAAAGTATAACCTTAGTATATAAACAAAGGATTCATCAGTTTTTATCTTTGATCTATGGTATGCTAAAGATGACCGAGTCCTATCGACGTTCACGAAATAAAAATGTCATGTTTTCAGTTTCATTCAAATTTTGTTCTTAATGATTAAATTAAATTTTACATGGTCTATGGGAGAATTTGATTACTATTTTACCATATTATATGTTTCATATAACATATTGGTGATTTCTATGTAGAGTCTTCTAATATATCTAATAATATTTTCGAGACCAGGCGTTGAGACGACGCGGGACTCTTAGGCCTGGTGATCCAAGAATTAATATTTGAAATATATTAAATATATTAATTACGCGGGCATGTTTTTTTTGAAATGTTCAAAAAAATTTATATGGGGGCTCAAAACTAAAATTTGAGGCCATCATTGACTTCAGAGCATGGTCTTTACCCAAGGTAAGACATAATCTTTATCCGTGTCAGACAACTGCTTAAAATCTGTCATGGCTGTAAATAGTAAAATTAAATTATTTAATTGTTTATTTTATTATTAGGAGGAAGTGACCTATTTTTCCTCTATAAATATGTTATTTTTAGGAGATATCAAGGTTTCATGCTTAACTCCGTAGATCAATAGGACAATTGGAGGAGCGTATTCTCAATGGATGACATCGGATTGGATTGAGATCAAGAATCATTGTGCCATCATAGTTTGAGGATCATCGAAACAACAATGAATTAGATTAGTTCTTCATGAGTTACCAATACACATCTCAGTAAGATGTTTGATTAATGTAATTCCATCTGGTTATTTTATCTGGGTCAAACACAAATCAATTCCATTAACAATAATTTATACATGCTGTAATAGTAAATTTTTTTGTGCTAGATTTTTTTGTTCATTGTTCCTCTTCATTGGTCTAATTATTCAATTATGGATTGAGGTAGAAACTAAAAATGGATAAGGTTAATTATTCTCATTTTATGTTTTGTTGATTTATCCTTCATTTCTTCACATGATCATCATGGGAAATATCTTTTTCCTGTGGTTTAAGGAATAACCACTATTCGACCACTGTGTGACTGTTCTTCGATGGTAAGAATCAATACTACACGTGATGTTATTAATTGATAATGAAATCAAGGATTGATTAGAATGGAGGAAAATAAAAGTTTAAATGGATGGATCAATAGATTCCTTTATTCCTTGATATGACATGTGGTAGTGACAAATGGATTGACAGTGATGTTTTCAAAGAAGATCTAAACCAGGATCCCAGAAAAAGGTGACAGTAGGGATCAGCTAACCCTAGATCCTTGATTTATAGTGATAATAGTGGAGACGGTGATTTGGAGGAATAAACAATGGAGAACCGGTGGGATCTAAAAAATCTCATGTTACATAACATGTAATTTGAAATTAAATGTTGTGTGGCACCCCCTGTGTGGTGTTAGTGTTTCCATGGAGAATAAAAATATCACACACCATGTGATGTATATCACATATTCTATGACTTGTGCATGTGGATCAGTGTGTATCTTGGAAGATACACAGTCATGGGAATTCTAGTATATATGGACACAACCAATGAACACGGACAAAGCCGTGTACACAGACATGGCAAGGTGTACATGGGCATGACCATGTGTACATGAGTTGGTACCCAAGAATGGAAAACAGTACATTGGAACATAAATACAGTAAAGGAAGGGTTATGGGAAACCTTTATAAACCATGCATGCTTACTTACCCATTGTGTATTTAATGGTTTACATGTCATGTGGGGTAGATACACATGGAAAGATTAGAGGTTGGATGGAAATGTTGTGTACTTCCTACTACATTCCATATACCCACATTGAGGGTTTTTAGATCCCTTTGTTTCTTTAGTTTGGACCAGTATCAGCTGATTATGTTCCCTTGGTCCATCCTTTTGAGTGAAAAGTGCATAATTTTTCCACATCTCGGTATTATGACCCCCTCTAGACGATGTGTCCCAGAAAGAGTTTGTGGTGTCCCACTAAGAGACTAGAGAGTGATCCACTATCATTTCATCCTATATCCTAGATGGTGTTTCTGGAATCGGTATAACCTCCATACACGGGGACTTCATCCTTTATCTATCAGTCTATTTCATTAGGATTTGTTGTATCGTTAGTATATTATCCCCTACATTGCAGGTTGATCCATATTGGATTTTTAGTGTCCCCCATTCGTCCTATGTGTGCTCACCTATCTGAGTATATGTGTCTTCAGATACTGGTGAGGTTTTTTTGGGTAGGGAATAATTATCATGACCTCTTGTATGAGTGTCTTTGATATTAGAATAGCTCATGAAGTGGGTTCTCCTTGAATGAGAATTGCCTATAATCTTATGTGGATGGTAGTTTGGTTGTCACCTCTTAGAGGCATGGTTTCCTTCCTGTGTATATTTTGGGATTTTTATACATTGATTTTTATGTAATTGTTCTGAGATAATTATTATTCATGTTTTATATTTATTATTTTTTTTCTTTCCCTACTAGGTATTGTTATACTTACCCCTGTATGGGATTTTCATGAGGGTATCATGTATTATGCAGTGAATGACCGTTTGATAGAGCCCTAAAAGGACTAGGACCAGATAGAGCTTAGTGACATAGATAGACCAAGGTGTGATCTAGTGGTTTCATTCATAGAAGTCCTCTCCTATTATACAGGTTGTTTTTTGTATTTAGTTTCTTTTGGTGGGATTTTATTTGGCCCATTCTTTCATTACCCTATTATTGTACTCTAATTTCAGGATTATAGATGTACGCACACATGGTTATCAATTTTTTTACATTTTATCATTGTATGGGATTGGAGATGTGTGTGTGTTTCTGTGTGTGCATGTACATTAGGCTAAAGCATTCTCTATTTATGATATGGATACTCAACACTATTCACCATCCCCAGGCCTATTGGAGGAGGGCTTAGGGAAGTCATGGCTTGGGTCCTGTTAGGACAGGTTAAGATAAAGTGGGGTTAAAAAACTCATTTCTACCTTAGGATCAGAGTGTGTGAGATTGTTTTGGGTTTAATGGTAATAATTTTAGTTGTTTCGAGGTAGAATTTCATGTCAGGTACTCTAGTGTTAGTGCAATGGACAATTTATCCATTCACCAGGACACTCAAAACTTTTTTGTTGACTCAGTGCATGTAAAATTAATTTTAGGGAAAAAATTGATACATGCATCATATTGTAATGGTATTTTTTTTGATGACCTTCTTAATTCAGCTCCCAATATGTACACTTTAAATGTGGTATATCTTGTTTATTTAATCATGAATCAATGAATATATATATCTATGATTATAATATGTGACTGTGGGGATGTTTTATCAACTGACGAGGCTTCAGTGTAGGGGACTATACAAGAGATTGTTCCTCTATGTGCTTTATCACCTATACCACCACCCATTGAGTAGTAGTTAGCATCGGTATTGCTAGATGAGGATTCATGCAGAATGATTATGATACATGAGTTCCATGTGCAATAACCTCCCAAGTTTTGGGGAAATCTAGACCCCTAGATAGATGAATAATGCCTCAAGGCAGCCACACAAGTTTTCCTCCTAGTGATGAAATATTCAGATAAAATGGAGGTCCTCATGGAAAAACTAATTTTGGATTCAATTGAGCGATGGGGGAGTCTTGTGACTCAGTAATGTGATGATACACCTTTCTCTAGGTTAGAATTCAAGTGTCTCTTTATATATGAGTTTTATCTAGTCACATTATGATTAGTGTGCATCCTAGAACTTCTACATCTATAGTAGGGAAATATTACCATATAAAAGTATTTTGTGATGTTTTATAATATCTCATGATAATTTTTAGATATTGTGTGAGGTATTTTCTTTAGGATAAGTTCCTTTGATCCAGGATTATACAATTATATCTGGTCTTCCATTAAATCTATTTACATTCCCACTAATGATGGATTTTTGGAGCGAGGCTTAGCGGCAGAGAGCTTCCTGGAAGAGTAGGCACTGATAGTGGGTGTTGGTAGTGGGCACCGAGGAGTTGAGACCTTGGAAGAAATTAGTTGATGATAGTCTTTATCATCTTTTAATGTCAAAATCTTCAAGAGATAATCCAAGGATAGAGGATCCGAGGTTTAGGTCTCTCAGTATGGTTTGAGTCAGCTGAGGGATAAGTGGTGTTTCTCCAGCGATGATTTGGTATATCATGCATGATATTGTCTGACTCATTGTACACTCGATTGGGAGGAAGTCGAGGGACTGTTGAGGTAGAGATAGAGGAAGTAAAAGGGTTCTCTGAAGGGTAAAAAACATGGAAGAGGGGATGGTAGATTAGAAGGAGGTGGTGGGAGGTTTGACCCATTACCACCCTCACCCTAGGTATTTCATACCATGCTCAGGAATCTTGTGGTTATGGATGAGCATAGATACATGATATGGATTCCTATGACACCAAGGATCCAAAGATGATACAATGTACGATCTGTGTATTTTCTACCTTAGATGCAGAATTGATGGTAATGGGTCTGATTTACTCCTTTCATATCACTTCTCAGGATTGGGAAATAGAGATTTCTATTGAGCCTTAGGCTTGACCCCTATGCTTGGAGACTCTGATAGGAGGTGACTCGGTGATTTTACACTTCTGTCGACAGTTTGGTCTAATTCTTCAAGGCAAGATAATTTTATGGGATATCTTTACAAAAGTGAGGATTTCTTATGAAAACATATTAGTATGGACTAGCTATCCATAGTTCATGTCCATATTGATTATTTTAGGAAACGGATGTGGTGTGTCTATAGTTGTGGGATGATGTCTTCTTTTTTGGGTGAAAAGGAAAAGTTATTATAGTATGAAAAGATCAGTTATATGAGAGTGTAGATTATTAATCACTTGTTGGCTAGAATGACTCTTGGAGTTAAGGATTCTATGAGCTACCAGTTCCTTATAGTGGAGGAAAAGTATAAGGGCATTTCTTTAGCATGTATTAGGGTTACCTATCATTTGAGAGCTAGACTTATGTAATGACTTACATCTCTAGATATCCCCAATATATTCACCAACATATTAGATGTATCCCATATAGCTTTGTGATATGAGGATGAAATTATAGAAATTTAAGTATAAGGGCATTGTGAGACCTAGTGTTTTCCCTAGGAATCCATAAGGTTGTTAGACTAGAATGCGTATAGGAGCTTGAGGTTATGTGTGGATTACTGGCTCTTGAACCAGGTGACCAATAAAAATAAGTATCCACTATCAAGGATTTTGACCTATTCGATTAGTTGAGATAGTTGCGATGGTACTCAAAGACTGAACTTAGATCAGGCTATCACCACCTGTGAGTACAAGATGAGGATTTACCAAAGACGATATTTCTATGTCGCTAAGGTCATTTTGGGTACTTGGTGATTCCATTAGGCATGATGAACACTCCATCAATGTTCATGGGACTGATTCACACTCATATTTACCCAAAAGAAGAAGGTAGGACGGTCCTTGTAGTCTATCTTGGGTTATCAAATCCTCAGATACCTAAGAAGAAACCTATAGACACGTACATTATATGGACTATTTTTGGCTATGAAGTGGCCAACTTGGGTTGATTTTATATGAGTTTAAAGTATAACTAATATATTTAAGTGAATTCAATTTAAAAGAATGAGTTGATCCTAGGTTATCGCTCATGGTGGATTGGACGTATTTCCTTTTCAATGATTTTAATTTATTATATTTGAGATGAGTTCATTTAAGGAGATAAAACAACACCATCACTTACTGGTTTAATACCTAAACACTTTAATACTAATAACCTATACACTTGAAGGATCAAAGTTTTGAGCACTTCAAGGTAAAGGTTCGTATTAGCACTTGAAGTGTGTGGCCTTAAATTCAATAAGGACGAAAGAGTTTAAAAATTATCAAATAAAAATATCAATTAAAAGAAGTGATTAGACATTAATGGGGTGATAAATAATATCAAATACAGGCCCTTTCTACTCTCTTGGATCAACCCATAAGTGGGTTATCCCTCCATTGATTCTATGGTTTCAATGGAAGCGGAAACTAGACTCATGAGGGAGGAATTGGAGAGAAAAAAAAACAATGAAAAGAAAATGATCACTCCACCATTGTGTGAATAATTTCACAAGGTTTAGTGGGAATAAATTCACAACTTGAACCAAAAGTATCAAATTGATATGAAGAAAAAAATAATAAGAAGAAAAGAAGAGATTTTATTAATAAACTAAAGTGAATTGAACAACTTACATGTGAAAGACAATCTTGAGACAACAAAATCGCAGCATAACATTACAATTGAACAAAGCATCCAAGATCCTAAAACTCCTTCACCACCACTGCCTTAAATAGTCATTTTGGGAGCCTTGGGTCGAGAATCCAATAGTAAAAAAGATCCCACTTGAGTATGGTAGGCCTAGGGTGGTGGAAAGTAAGGGAGAGGAGTCTTTTCCACCCTTGACCCGAGGTGGCAGCAAGCTTGCTTCCACCGAATAGACGCGCTTGTAAGTCCTTCTAGATGGACTAATCAGACTGGTAAATAGAAGAATAAAATGGATCCCCGAATGTATCCTAGCCGTCTGTAAAAGTTGGGCCCATATGGAGTTGTGGATTCAGAGATATGATTAGATTAGTGGTTTGTTTTTCTCGGCCGCAGATTATGGCCCAGATTTTATCTCCAACATGGTCCGCCTAAATGGACACCATGGAGGCCGAATTATAATTGTATCCTGCAGAGTGATTTGTTAATCTACATGTATTCATGAATCCCACGAAATTTGGGATTCATGTGGCCTGTATGTTGGGCCCCACAGTCTCATCAGTGGGATGGTGTTCAATCTGACTTCTCCAGAATTGTTTCCTTTCATCACAAAATATCCCCATCTTCTTACATGAATTCTCCATTGATCCCTCAATCAAACATGTTCATATTTAAGTGTAGGTAAATTTACAAAAATATCAAATTAAAATATGTATAATTAGATTCCTTAAAATTAGATGAATCATTGGGTACTTCAAATGATGTTCAAAAATGTACCACATAATAGTGCATTTTAAGAAGGTATTACAATCATAATGTGAAATGATGTTCGAAGTGTAAAATGCACTAAAATGGTGTTTATGAATAATAAATAACATGAATATTATATATATTAACAATGAATATTAGCCTCATTTAGTGGAAAATCACACCCCCCAACTTGAGTTTTGCTAGTCCCGAGCAAAATATATCTCAACAATATGAAATTCGAATTCCCTTTTACAAAAACATTTTAATATACAACGATCACCAGAAACCCTTATACCAAACAATCATGAAACCCATCAAAATATTTTAATACAAGATAGTTTCATAAGAAGATCCTAATCTCATTCCCATTCCTTTGTTCAAATTCATTTCCATATTTCATCCAATATCAATTAAGTATGAGGATGTGTTGTGCATCACAATAGACATGGGGGGTTCATCTTTATTCAAGGGGGAAATGACGGAAGCGCTAGGTGGAATAAAATTTCAATATTAATATTAGTATAAAAAAATTATTGTATTTGTTATTGTATTTTGTTTTGTTTTTTTTTTGCAATTTTTCCATGGTAATTGAAGTTGCACTCAAAAGAGTCAACCCCTATAGCGAGACTTTGCCGATGACTCCCTGGCTCAAATACCTTAGGGAACCAAGTGAAGCCCATATACTGGGGCATCATCTCGAGTTAAATCAGTCAAAAACAAATTCAAATTACCAAATATAGAGATAAAATTACTAACTATGGGCCAGGAAACTATGGAGTCACGATCCCCAAGTGTCGAAAGCCATGCATTAGATCATTTCATTCCACTACGCTTAATTTTTTTTGAATACTCAAATTAAACTAAAATGATCACCAAACCTATGCTATTTATTTGGGATACCCCATTAACTCAAACTAATACCCCACTATCCAAAAGATGTGCATTGTGATATTTTTTATTTGGATGAAAATATAAACGATGAAATATCACATTGGACAACCACACTTTCCAAAATCTATGCTCATGAAATTATACAAGGATTAAAATCAGAATCAAGGCATGCTAAATTATTTGATATTCAGTTTCAAAGTGTGCAATGTGTATTACCATGTTCGATGTTAAAGGAATTTTTCCTTCCATTTACACATTTTTTTTCAAACCATTCATTTTTTTGACACAAAAGCATTTTTTTTATTTTTTTCTCCCCCCCAACTTCAAACAACACTGTCCACAGTGTTTAATGAAAATAAAATTTAGAAGGGGGTAGAGGTAGAGAATGAAAGTTCAAAAAGGAAATTGAAAGTGAGGATCATGGAATGAAGTCACCTAGTTGTTGAAGTTGAAATTATTGCTAATCCAATTTAGTCCTTTGATATCCATGTCGCTTGTAGAGTTCCCTAGTGGAAAAAGGAAAACAGAAAAACAAAACAAAACAGTATATATATATATATATATATATAAGTAAAATATAAGTATATATATAGAATAGAATAAAATGATGATACATTGTCTTATTTTTAAATTTCTGGGTAAGATATTACTCAAGGATCACACCACGTGACATGAATGAATATGGTTCTCCCCTTTCGTACCCATCCATACTCATAATAGAAGAACCGATCAAAATTATATTTATTATTATTATTACTATTATTTTATTTTTTTAAATATAAAAATGATTAATTAATCTTATTTGAAAAATTAATATGATTCAAAAAGATTAGAAACATGAAAACCACGAGTTTCCTCCTATGTAGCACTTTGTTTAATGTCGTTAGCCTGACATGGACCCATAATTGATTAATTATTTTCATTATATAAGGTAGGTTCACACAATTCTTCATCAAATTCATGTTTTTGGAATGGTTCTATGAATGGTTTGACTCTATGACAATTAACTTTAAATGTTTGACCATTGGTGGGATCTTGAATTTCAACAGCCCCATGGGGGTACACCTTATGCACTATGTATGGACCTGACCATCTAGACCTCAACTTTCCCGGGTGTAAATAAAGTTTTGAACTATACAAGAGCACAAGTTTTCCCGGTTCAAATTTTTTGACCTTGATATTCCTAGATTGGTAGAATTGAACTCTAGAATTATTGATCCTTGAATTTTCATAAGCCTCCATCCTTAGTTCCTCCAGTTCATTGAGATCTAATTTCCTTTTTTTTTTTCAGACCAATGAGAGGTCATAATCCATTTTCTTAATTTCCCAAAAGGCCTTATGCTCAATTTCAACAGGTAAATGGCATGATTTTCCATAAACCAACCTATATGGTGACATTCCTAGAATGGTTTCATATGCGGTTCGATATGCCCAAAGAGCATCCAAGAGTTTCTCGGACCAATCTTTCATATAAGAATTGATAGTTTTATCAAGAATTTGTTTGATTTCACGATTGGCTAACTCATCTTGACCATTGGTCTGTGGGTGGTAAGCAGTGGACACTTTGTGAGAAATTCCATATTTTTCCATGAGTGATGAGAATGGGCGGTTGCAGAAATGGGTTCCTCGATCACTGATTATAGCCATAGGAATTCCAAATCGAGGAAATATGTTCTCTTTCAGAAATCGAATCACAAATTGATGATCATTGGACTTAGTGGGAATGGACTCAACCCATTTTGAGACATAATCAACAACTAAGAGTATGTAGAGGTATCCCCTAGAGTTTGGGAAGGGACCCATGAAATCAATTCCCCAACAGTCAAATATTTCAACCAATAAGATGGGAGTGAGTGGCATTTGATTCCTTTTTGTGATGGACCCTACTTGATGACACCTAGGAAAACTTTGACAAAATGTGTAAGAGTCCCTTGAGAGGGTAGAGACCACACTGAAGAATATTAGAAGTTTTTTAGATGAAAAATGACCTCTACATGCCTCACTATGACAGAATTTAAGGATGGACTCTTGTTCAGATTCTGGGACACACCTCCCAATGACTTGGTCAGGGCAGAACTTATAGAGGTATGGATCATCAAACACATAGTACCTAACATCAGAAAGGAATTTCCTTATAGCTTGAGTCCCTAAGAATTTTGGAATTACTCCTGTAACTAAGAAGTAGGCTATGTCAGCATACCAAGGGCAGTCACTCATAGAGTATAGGTGTTCATCAGGAAATGAATCAGACATAGAAAGGTGCTTTGAGTTTTCTTTTAATTCCATCACAGAGAGGTGATCAGCCACAAAATTTTCAACACCCTTTTTATCCTTGGTTGTGAGGTCAAATTCTTGTAAGAGAAGGACCCACCTAATCAGTCTAGCCTTAGCATCTTGTTTTTGGAAGAGGTATTTTAGTGCAGAATGGTAAGTGAACACAGTGATGGGGGATCCTAAGACGTAGGACCTAAACTTCTCTAAAGAAAAAACAATAACAAGTAACTCCTTTTCAGTAGTGTTGTAGTTTATTTGGGAATTATTTAAGGTTTTACTTTCATAAGCAATGACATAAGGAGTTTTATCACAACGTTGTCCTAACACAGCTCCTACAGCAAAGTCACTGGCATCACACATAAGTTTGAAAGAAAGGTTCCAATTTGGAGATTTCATAATGGGAGGAGAGGTGAGAGAGAATTTGAGGGTTGAGAATGAACCCTCACAGCTTTCTGTCCAAACAAATGGAGCATCCTTTACTAGGAGAGCACAAAGGGGACGGAAGATTGAACTAAAGTCCTTGGTGAATATTTTATAGAAACTAGCATGTCCTAAGAAAGACCTCACTTCCTTGATAGTTTTGGGTGATGGAAGGTGACGATGATGTCAACCTTGGCTTTATCAACTTCAATCCCCCTACTTGAGACCAGATGGCCTAGAACTGGTCCCTCTTTAACCATGAAATGACATTTTTCCCAGTTTAGGACCAGATTCTTTTCTTCACATCTTGACAAGACTCTATCCACATTCTGTATACATCCCTCAAATTTATCCCCAAACACAAAGAAGTCATCCATGAAGACCTCTAGAAAATCCCCTACCATGTCTGAGAATATTCCCATCATGCATCGCTGGAAGGTTCAAGGGGCATTGCATAAACCAAAGGGAATGCATTTGAAGGCAAAGGTTCCAAATGGACATGTGAATGTAGTCTTTCCTTGATCCTGTAGGGAGACCTAAATTTTATTATACCCTGAGTACCCATCTAAGAAACAGTAGAAGGCATGACCTGCCACTCTCTCAAGGACTTGGTCAATGAATGTTAAGGGGAAATGGTCCTTCTTGGTGAATGAGTTTAGCTTCCTATAGTCAATGTAGACCCTCCATCACTGTGATTCCATCCTTTTTTTGGAACCACTTGTATTGGGCTCACCCATTCACTCTCAGCTACAGGATATATGATACCATCTTTTAGCAATTTCAGAAGTTCTTTTCTTACTACCTCCATGAGATTAGGATTGAGTCGCCGTTGAGGTTGACGACATGGCTTTGAATCAGATTCCAGAACAATCATATGAGTCCCAACAAGTGGGATAATCCCGAGAATATCAAACAGGGTCCAACCAATGGCTTTCTTATGTTTCCTAAGGACATCTAGAAGTGTCCTCTCATGACTGGCTTCAAGAGAAGAAGAAATGACAATAGGATGTGTTTGATTGTCCCCTAGGAAGGCATACTTTAGTGCAGCAAGAAGCTCCTTCAATTCAAGATCTGGTTGGTTCAGAATTTCACCAGAAGATTGGGACATTAGATCAAGATCAATTTTATTTCCTAAAGTTTTAGATAGGATTGATTCCCCACATGTAGAAGTTCCAGCTACTAGATTGTCCTGATTAGATTTAGGGAAGGAATTTGGAGTGGTCTCCATGAAAGTGGTTTCCTGAAAGGTTTCACTGATTTTTGGACCTAAGACTTCATCATAAGAGAAATTTGAAAATGATTTAAGCCAAGGAGATAAACTTCCTTCATGTGAACAAAGGAAATCAATCTCATCCTGACTTAAACATTCATCAAATATTCCTTGATGTTCTATGGATTCATTATCAATTCTTCCTATCATGTTTACTTCATGAATTTCCTTGTCATACCCTATTTGTGAGATTGCATTATAGATGTTCAAGCCTAGAATAATGTTTCCAAAGGTGATGGTCATGTTCCCATTTCGGACTCGAATAATAGATTTGAGTTTTGGAAGGAAAGGAATACCAAGGATGATTGGGGTTTGTTCCTTATTTCCTAAGTTTGGATGGTTTTCAAGGACAATGAAATCAGCAGGGTAGATGAAGTTTTCAACCTTTACCAGAACGTCCTTTAAAATCCCCTTTGGAATCCTAATGCTACGATCAGCAAGTTGAAGTGTGACAGATGTGGGTTGGAGCTCTTCTAGGCCTAACTAGCAGTACACAGTATATGGGATGAGATTTACACTAGAACATAGTTCAAACAAGGCCTTGACAACTTTGCTCTCTCATAGTTCAACATTGATGTAAGTGAAACCAGGGTCTTACAACTTAGGAGGAATGGTCCCTTGAATGATGGTACTAACATTAGCAGCCAAAAGTACTTGGTTTTTATGTGAAAATTTTCTTTTAAAAGGTATGGTTTGGATTGCATCGACAAGGGGAATGTTCAACTTGACTTGTGAGAATATTTCCCTCAATGTTTCACTCATTTCAGGCTTCAGTTTCCCCCTCATACGTTGAAGAAATGGTTCAGGCTGTGGGGTTGTTGGTTGAAGAGTTGTTTCTTTCACATTGTTATCAGTTTCCTCAGTTTTATCTTGTGGTTCATTTGAATTTTCATCCAAGTTTGAATATTTAGGTGGGTTCTGAATTAGTTGTTCAGGTTTCTCAATTGATTTCCCACTTCTTAAAATATTCACAGCCTTTATTTGTTCATGAGTTGTTTGAGCATAACTTGAATCTCCCCTTGAATTTGATGATGGCACCACCTGAGTAGGCATGGGTGCCTTTCTAGTTTTGATGGTTTTAAGTTCTTGTTTTAGGGAAGAGACTTCTGAGTTCATCATCTCCATTTGTTTTCACAGTTGTTCTAGTAGGCTTTGTGGAACAATTTGAGTTGGTGCTTGAGAAGATTGGTTTATCCCAGGGGGATATTTTGGAGGTGGGATGGTTTGTTGAAAATGGACCGGTGGCTATTGGTATTAGATAGGTTGGGTTTGGAACTGGTTATGGGTTTGGTAGTTCTGATGGGGATAAGTATTTTTTCCTTGTGGTTGGCTAGGTTGTTGGTTATATTTCCAGCGGAAGCCTGGGTGGTCATTATACCTTGGGTTGAAGTTGTTTTGGTATTGAGTCTTTTTAAAGTTTAAAGAATTTACTTCTGCTGGGGTTCCTCCTAAAAAATATTCTTTATGGATGGAATAGTTGGGTAGTTTTCTGTATTATGGTCATGTTTGTCACAAATTGTGCAAACAGGGTCAACAGTTTGGATTTGATGGACTTTCCTAAGGTCTCTCTCTTCAACCTTCCTACAGAGTGCTGCGAGTTTAGCCCTAAGGATTTCCTCTTCACTAAGTGTATGAATTCCAGTAGTTATTTATGGTTTTTTAGAATAAGGTGAAGTTCCCCATGTTTGGTTTTGTTCAGAAAGGATTTCTAAATACTCGTAAGCATCATTTGGGGCTTTGTTTTTAAAGGTTCAATTACACATCATATCAATGAATTGTTTGTTCCCCGGTCCCAACCCTTCATAGAAAATTCTCACTTGTTCAGGAATAGAAAAACCATGGTATGGAACCATGTTTATAGTGTATTTGAACCTCTCCCATGTTTCATAGAGTGAGTCTCCCTCTTTTTCAAAAAAGTTTTGGATACTCTTTTTAAGTGCAATTTTTTTTTGTGGTGGGGAAATATTTTTTGTAGAATTATCTTTGTAGTTGGTACTGAGAGTTTATGGCTGATGGTCTCAAATTTTTTAGCCAATTTTTAGCTCGATACTTTAAAGAAAAAGGAAATATCCTCATCTTAGATGATTCTAGTTGATGTGGGGGACACATGGTTTCTACAATGTTATTTTTATTACTTAATGTGAAGGTAGGGCATCTCGGACTCCATTCCATGGAATGTGGGAAGGTGGTTTAGGACCTGGGGTTTAAATATGTAGTTGGAATCTCCTAGGGAATTATGTCTAATACATGAGGGGGTGTTGGTCTAGGAAGGATTGAGGTAGTCATTCATGGTTTGATCAACTGTATTCCCCAAGTTTGGGGCTACCTCATTTGGGTTTCCATTTGGGTTTCTACCCGGGTTTATGAGTTGGTTTCTTTGAAGAACATCCATTGAAATTGGATCAATTTTGGACTCTAGAGTATTAGGAATATTATTATCTAATGGAAAGAGTTCCCTTGGTGTACTTGACTCCCCAACCCCAGGACTATCCACCCTAACTAGACGGTTTCATTGATCACAGGTGTAGGCAGACATGCGCCAAAAGAAAAAAAAACGAGAAAGGGACAAGATAAGAGAATTTGGATGAGAAAAGAAGAAATGGGGGAGAATATAATGGGTGTTTATATGAATTACTTGGGTCCCCGAAAACGGTGCCAAAATTTTATTCACGCTAAAATTTTCCCAAAAGAATAAGGTAGGATGGTCCTTGTAGTCTAGCTTGGGTTATCGAATCCTCAGAGACCTAAGAAGAAACCTATAGACACGTACATTCTATGTACTATTTTTTGGATATGAAGTGGCCAAATTGGGTTTATTTTAGATGGGTTTAAAGGATAACTAATAGATTTAAGTGAATTCAATTTAAAATAATGAGTTGATCCTAGGTTATCGCTTAGGGTGGATTGGACGTATTTCCTTTTTAATGATTTCAATTTCTTATATTTGAGATGGGTTCATTTAAAGAGATAAAACAACATCATCCCTTACTGGTTTAATACCTACAAAATTTAATAATAATCACCTATACACTTGAATGATCAAAGTTTTGAGCACTTCAAGGTAAAGGTTCGTATTAGCACTTGAAGTGTGTGGCCTTAAATTCAACAAGGACGATAGAGTTTAAAAATCATCAAATAAAAATCTCAATTAAAAGAAGTGATTAGAAATTAATGGGGTGATAAATAACATCCAATACATCCCCTTGATAATTCCTTGGATCAACCCATAAGTGGGTTCTCCCTCCATTGATTCTATGGTTTCAATGGAAGTGGAAAGTAGACTCATGAGGGAGGAATTGGAGAAGAAAAAAAAACAATGAAAAGAAAATGATCACTCCAGCGTTGTGTGAATAATTTCACAATGTTTAGTGTGAATAAATTCACACCTTAAACCAAAAGTATCAAAGTGATATGAAGAAAAACAGAATAAGAAGAAAATAAAAGATTTTATTAAGAAACTAAATTGAATTGAACAACTTACATGTGAAAGACAATCTTGAGACAACAAAATCGCAGCATAACATTACAATTGAACAAAGCATCAAAGATCCTAAAACTACTTCACCAACACTACCTTAAATAGGAATTTTCGGATCCTTGGTTCGAGCCTCCAATAGTACAAAAGATCCCACTTGAGTATGGTAGGCCTAGGGTGGTGGAAAGTAAGGGAGAGGAGACTTTTCCACCCTTGACCCGAGGTGGCATCCAGCTTGCTTCTACCGAACAGACGCGCTTGTAAGTCCTTCTAGATGGCCGAATCAGAGTGGGAAATAGCATAATAAAATGGAACCCCAGATGTCTCCTAATAGTATGTAAAAGTTTGGCCCATTTGGAGTTGTGGATTCGTAGATATTATTAGATTAGTGGTCTGTTTTTCTGGGACACAGATTCTGGCCTAGATTTTATCTCCAACTTGGGCCGCCTAAATGGACACCCTAGAGGCCGAATTAGCATTGGATTCTGAAGAGTGATTTGTTCCTATACATGTCTTCTATAATCAAAAGAAACTTGAGATTAATTGGGCCTGTATGTGGGGCCCAATAGGCTCATAAGTGAGATGGTGTCCAATATGGATTCTCCATAATTGTTTCCTTTCATCACAAAATATCCCCATCTTCTTCCATGAATTCTCCATTGATCCCTGAATCAAACATGTTCATATTGAAGTGTAGGTAAATTTACAAAAATATCAAATTAAAATATGTATAATTAGATTCCTTAAAATCAGATGAATCATTGGGTACTTCAAATGATGTTCAAAAATGTACCACATAATAGTGCATTTTAAGAAGGTATTACAATCATAATGTGAAATGATGTTCAAAGTGTAAAATGTACTAAGATGGTGTTTATTAATAATAAAGAAAATGAATATTATATATATTAACAATGAATATTAACCTCATTTAGTGTCTAATCAGGGACTCATGAATCATATATTTTAGACTTTCTTAGACAATTTTGTGGTGTTTTACATTAATGATATCCTACTATACTCTACATCCAAGGATGATCCTGAAAGACACTTGAGGATCGTCCTTGACACGCTCAGAGAGCACCAGATTTTTACGAAGCTCTCAAAGTATTATTTTTGGATTTGAGAGGTCCAATTCTTAGGATACATAATCTCAAAGATAGGATTGGCAGTGGACCTGTTAAAGGTTGAGGTAGTGATTTCTTGGGAGACACCTAAAAGTGTTACTGAGGTATAGAGATTCCTTGGGTTGGAATGGTAGTATCAGATGTTTGTACCAAATTTCTCCAAATTTAAAGAACCCTTGACATCTTTGACCTGAATAGGGTACCCATTCTTGTGGATAGAAAGGTGCCAATTGTGTTTTCATGAGTTCTGGTAGAGGTTTATGAGCACCCACATCTTGGGATTTCCAGAGGATATTATTGAGTACATGTTGTACTGTGATGTCTTTAGCACTATAATTGGTTGCGTTCTAATACGGAGGAAGGTAGTGATTTATATGGGTTTTTGAAGTTGAGACTATATGAGCAAAACTATGTGACCCATGATCTTGAGCTAGTAGTGGTATTATTCACCCTAAATACGAGGTTACACTACCATATGGTCAAGTGGTTTATCGACTACTATGATAAAAAAAATCTCAATTATATTTTATCTTGTATAGATATTAAATTGAGATCGAGTCATATAAATAGTTCTTCCAGGATAATGAATTTGAGATTTTCTATACTCTTGGGAAGGGGAACGTAGTAGAATATTCTCTTAGTAAAAGATCTTGTTCTTAGTTATTATCCAAGGAATCGGATTAATTATCCTCCTTGAAGTTTCCCTTAGAAAACAAGCATGGTGCTTCATATCTTCAGTCGATGGTTGTCATCCCACTGATTTTAAATCATTTTATGGAATCATAGTGGGGAGACATAGACTATGAGATCTTATATGCTCAGATATCCATTGGATGTTCTTCTAATGGATTTTTTGAAGGTGGGGAGCATATTATTCTTTTCAGAGTATGGATGATGACACCATTGAAGTTTTAGAAGGAGTTGATGACGTAGTTTCACAAATCCCCTTTGGCATCACATCTAGTAGTGAAAAATATGTACCAGGATATCCAATATCAATTTTCAGGGCCAATAATGAAGAGTTGTGTTGTATATTTTTCCTCTTGGTGCCTCAATTTTCAGAAATTTATGTTTGATCACTAGGTTCTGGAAGTTTTAGCTCAACCCCTTGAGGTTCCATAGTGGGAGTGGGATGGGATATCTAGCGAATTTGTGAGGAGGTTACCATGCATGGTCATGGGAAACAAATACATTTGGGTGATTGTAGACCGATTCACCTTGGCGTCCCACTTTCTATCCATTCGAGATAAGAGTTAAACAAAGATAATGGGACTCTTGTACATGAAGGAGATATCCATACTACATGGAGTTCCTTCAGATATTGTTTTAGATCATAATTCTAGATTCATGTCCTGATTATAGAGAGAATTGATGGAGGCCTTTGGGATTCAGTTTCATTTTAGAGTGGCATTTCATCCCTAGAATAACATCCAAACCAAGGAGACCATTTAGGCCATGGGGCATGTGCTATAGGCTTTTATGATGAATTTTGGCCATAGATTGGAGGATCACAAAACCTTGGTAGAGTTTGGGTACAAAAGAATCTACCATTCCACCATCGTCATGGAACCATTTGAAGCCTTATATGAGAGACCCTGTACGTCCCCACTTCTTTGGAATAATTTAGGCAAGTTAGTACACATCGGCCCATAGTTGGTGAGATCTATTATAGAAAAGGTTAAGATCATTTGGAGTGGTTGAAGACTGCAAATATCCATCAAAAGTCCAATGAGAATAGACAATGGAGGACTATAGAGATCGAGGAGGGAGACCATGTGTTCTCCAGGGTCTCACCGCAATGTGGATTACAGAGATTTGGTCTGGGTGTCAAGGAATATTTGAGGTTCATTTTCCATTTACAAACACTAAATAGGGTTGGTGAGGTGGAATACCACTTAGCTCTATAACCACAACTACAGTAGGTCCATAACATCTTCCATGGGTTGCAGAAAAGGATGTACATGAATGACCCTTCACATGATATTGAAAGGGGTGATCTAAAAATCGAGAATGGAGCTACCTTTGTTGATTATTGGGTAGAGATCAATGATCGTTAGGATAGGATCCTTCTTGGGTGATAAATTCACCTAGTGCATCTCCATTGTTAATACAAGAATATTTAGGAGAGAACATAGGAGCGGGTGACCCATATGTGTTCCCAGAACCCATATATATTAATGTAGCCTTTTCTTCTAATATGTAAATCCATAAGGTGGAGTGAATGTTACAACATGATTATTTCCATGTAAAGTCTTCAAATATATATTATAATAATTTTAAGACTAGGAAATGATATGGAACGTGATTCTAAGGCACAGTGAAGCTATAATTAATTTTTTAAATATATTAAATATATTAATTGCATGTGGGAATAGTTTTCATAAAAAAAGTGAAATACAATTTAAACACAAGATCATATATAAAATATTCTTCCACCCTTGATTTCAGACTATGGGGTTTACCATAGGAATGACATAATCTTTTTTAGCACTAGAAATTTTCATAAAAGTCTTTGAGTTAATAAATAGTAAAATGAATTAATTTATTAATTTATTTTATTATATGGATGAAGCGTCTTATTTTTAATCTATAAATATATGGTTATTATGATTATTTAGTGTTGGAAAATTAACCTTATAGATCCAGAGGACTATTAGAGGAGGTCATTCTTGGTCGAAAACACCGGATCAGATCATCATCGAGGATCGTTAGGCAATCAGAAATTAAATATCTCTCCAACAACCATGATGTGGATTCATCATTTATCATCGATCAATACATCTTCAAGTAGGATGGTTTCTTTTTGTAATTTGAACCCATTTTTTCCATGGTTGAACGCAAATAATTTCCATAAATAAGAATTGATTTACACATCAATGGTAGATTTTTTTGTGGTGAATTTATTTTTCTACTATTTATTTTTATCTTTGTTTGTCAAATTATTTGAAATTTGATCATGTACAAAATGAAAAATGGTTAGGGTTCATTCCTTGAATTTTATGGATTATGGATTTCTCCCCCATTTCTTTGTATGATCATCCTGGGCACTTTTTTATCCTGTGGTTCGAGGAATACCCAGTAATTGATCATTGAACAACTATTATTTGGTGCAATAGATCAATAGCATAGGTGAGGTTCGTGATCAAGGGTGTGATTATGGTGTGATGATAGAAGAGGATGAACAGAGGTAGAATAGATAGATCAATGGATTCCTTTCTTCCATTTTTAGATGTGTGGTGGTGAAAAATGGCTCGACGATTAAATTTTCCAAGAAGATATGAACCCATATACTAATGAGTGTTGGCGACAAGGGTCTATAGGCCCCTGATTATTTATTTTCTACAACAATGGTGGTGGTGGTGACAAGGACAAATATTTAGGGGAGAACTAGTGAGATCTATAAAAAATGAGGTTACACTGTGTGTAATCTAGAGTTACATGTTGTGTGGGACCCCATATGTGGAACTAGGGTTTCCACAGAGTAGAAAAAGATCACACACCATGTTATTACTATCACATTCTATGTGACCCATGTTGGAAGATAATCATTTATCATGGATGATACATGGGAATGGGAAGATTGGGATACATGCACAAGGCCAGAGTACAAGGGCAGATCAGTGTACTCAGGAACGACTATGTGTACACGGGAATGGTCAATTTATACATGGGTTAGTACATGATCATGGTAAGTAGTACATGGTCTTGGATAAATAGATGGTTAGGGATTCTTGAAACATATACATTCCATGTACGCTTACTTATATGCCATTTATTTTAAGTATTACAAGCCCTATGAGGTAGAGACACACAAGAATATTAGGGGTTGGATGGATAAGTCATGTACTTCCTAGTACACACTATGTACCACCATTGAGGGTGTCTAGAGCACTTTGTTTCATTAGTTTGGACTAGTATCAGTTGAGTGTATTCCCTTGGTCCTTCCCCTCGAGGGTACAGTGTGTCATTATGTCCACATCTATGGATTCTGATCCTCTCTGAATAATGAGTCCCAGATAGAGTTTTTGTTGTCCCTCCCTAAGACCATAGTTTGATCCTCTATCATTTCATCTTAAACCCAAGGTGGGGTTTGTGGAATCATCATGATATTCATTCATGGGGCATTGATTCTCCCACTTGTAGGCTATCTCATTAGGGTTCATGATATTATTCATATATGATCCCCTATATTGTGGGTTGGTCCATATTGGGTTTGTGGTGTCCCCTAGCGGTCTTAGGTGTCATCCCCTATTTGAGTATCAGGTTCTTTAGGGACCAGTGTGCTTTCCTGAGTAGGGACCAATGGTCGGGACCTATTGGATGAGTTTCATTAATTATAACATCACATGTGGAGTGGGTTCTCCCAGAAAACGCATTTATTATAAGCTTATAGCATAATCATGTGTCTATAAATTTTGTTGTGACTTCCTAGAGGTGTGTTTTCCATCTTCATTATATATAAGATTTTTTTATGCATTGAAAGGTATATAATTTTTTGAGGAGACTATACTTGATGTTATATGTTTATTGATTTCTGGGTGTCCTACTGGGGACTGTTATAGTCACCCTTTTATGGGATCTTTCCACATTTATCGTATCTTATATAGAAAACTAACCATTTGACGGAGTCCTAGAGGGACCAGAAATTGGAAGGTCTTAGTGACGCAGAATGAGTGAGGTATGTTTCAATGGTTTCATTGAAATTAATCATATCCTACTTTATAGGTTGGGCTTGCCTTCGATTTCTTTTGGGGGGATTTTAATTTTCACTTTATTCTAGTATCTTGTTTCCATACTCTAGTTTCCTAATTATAGATATATGCATGCATGGTTTTCAATTGTTTTACATTTTAGAATTGTATGGGCTTGAAGATATGTGTGTGAGTATAGGTATATTAGGATAATTACACCCATGTATGTGATATTCCTACTAAGTGCTATTTGCTAGCCCCTGTCCTATTAGAGGTGGGCTCGGGGTAGTTGCTTACCAAGCCCTGTTAGGCTGGTTAATGACATTACAACACTAATCTTGTTCAAATTTTTTTTTTAAAACACCAATATTTTACCCTTTTACAATGTGTGAGTTTCTATAATTTTTATCAAAGTTAATGTGAATATATTTAGGTTGATAATTTCAAATGAATTTGATGGAATTCATAAATAGTTCTTTGATATTGCACTAACAGTATATCAATCTAATATTAAATGGATAAGAAATGGATAATCTAAGATAGAATGGATTTTGGAAATACAAACATAGGTTTATATATATAAATATATATACTATGTGGGTAGAATCATTTTTCTCTTGTGGTGTAAGTCTTTGGAAGTCAGTCGGTGTGTCTCATTGGAGAGGGGTGGTTTCATGTGCTGTATAGCCAGATAAGATTCTATAAATAATGATTATGGGTAGGATCTTCCTTGGGTATGTGGATAAGTAAATTTATATCAAAAAATGGTTATATGGACAATTATCTTAGCCACAATCGTTGAAAATATAACCTATCTAATTTATTGCGGGTAATTTGAGAGATTACAAGACCCATACACTCTGATCTAGTGTAAAAAACATATTATTTACGTACTGGTTTTGAAACCAAATAAAGTAAACCCATTTTAGCCATATGTATTTAAAATACTAATATGTAACATTTAGTCCCTTATATACTCAATACCTTTAAATTTTTGAGTTCTAGATAATTAGGAAAAACCTTGTACACAACAAAACCCATTTCTTTCTCATTAAATGAGAATTTTCCTATTATTCAAAGATTTTATTATTCAATAAGAGGACTTAAATATATCCTAAAAAATTCTCCACACATGATTCCCTTCTATACATATCTTATATATATAATTCTTTATAACTGGGGGAAATGGAAACATAAAAAACGAGTGAGCTCAAATTATTAGTAAGGGTAAACATGGTAGAAATAAAATCAATGATAATAAGTGAACATAAGATGTTCATAAGGGTATGAGAATATAACTTTGGTACATAAATTCCATACTCAAGGACACAATTATCAATTCATGACTCATGGGATAAATATTTCCATCAAAAAAGACATAAGTAATAACAAATTGAACAAAAAAGAGTCAAAATCCATGAGATAATAACTTAGGCATAAGAATATGGACAAACAATGTGACATAAGAATAAGAACAGAAAATATATATCAAGACTAACCACCAATAAATTAATCACATAATAGATTTGGTCTGACCACTCATGTATAAAATCATATTTCAATACTACCTACAATGACATTCAACACAAAATAGGTTTTGTCTAACCTCCTATGTACCATCTTGGGATTGGGATAAATACATTCATACCCAATAGAGATTCAAGAAAAATACCCATTGAACCTTGAACTCATGAGTTATAAAACATTACCTAATTTGTTAAAGGGATATATAATTCTATTCCCACACATCACATAATTAAAACTATATATAACTATTCCATAACATTATAAAATTAATTCATCATTTTATCACAACATAATACATAGAAAGGAAATGAGTTTCATAAAACAATCTTAAAACATTATCGTAATAAGACTAATAAAGAAAGAAATTGGATGCTATTATAATATTATATCACTATTAAATATTTACATTCCATAAATAATATTGACATATATGAAAATAACTTTTATAAAATCATTTAAAATCAGTTTTGAAAATCAATAGAAACGCCCCTTTTCATTTGGTAAAATTTTATAACTAAAATTACAAAATAATATGGGAGTATGATTATATTTTTTAAATATTTTACAATTTTAAAGGAATAGTAATTGTCATGAAATGGAATAAAGGTTGGAAATCTCATTCAACCCATATTTATTAAAAATAAAAAATTTAATTCACACTTTTGTAAAACATTTATTGTTAGTCGATTAGGAATTTTTTTAAAGATTAATTTTATTCATTTTTAAATAAATTAATAAGTTTTTAAGATATATATATCAAAAAAATAAGTATAAATAATTTTTTTATTAAACCATTTTAAGAACATCAGCACTGAAGAGAAATATTCTCAACTGAAATAGAATAAATAAGATTAGATTCTCTTGAAAATATTATAGCATTCCTTTGAAGTATCAAAAAGTTGAAAATGAAGATAAAAATAAAACCCCATAAATAACTATATGGGAAGTGAATTTATGGGATTTAAAATATAAGGATCGTATATTTTCCATTATAAATTTAGAATATAAAATCCTAAAAATAAATCAGGTTGAAACATAATCCATACAACATTGGTGACCTTTGAATTAATACCTTATAAAAGAGACAAACTTAGATATATTTTTAAATCAGTATAATTTTCAGTAAAATAAAAATAATATTAATTCATGGGTAGTATATACACTTCACAACATAAAACAAGTGGTTAATATGTAATACTTCTCAATATAAGAAAAGTGAGATGATATACATGAACCTCAAGTCATTGATTTCATCGTACACAACCTTAGCCTCATTTAAAACAAATTTGAATTATTATAAATAAATAAAAATCATATCTGTACATATAATTCCATATATGATTCAATTATAACATCTTATCACCCATTTATTAATATTTATTCATTAAAATCATTATTTCTAGTGTTAAATGTTACGTTTTTCATGAATGTTTGGGTTCAAAGGTTATAATACTTGCACCATGACCATATTTATTCATATGAATAACATTAATATTTTCATAGATGTAACATTTATTAAATATATAAATTTTTAAAACCATTCATATAATTTTGTGATGACAGATGAATTACATTACTTCATGAAGACGGTAGTCTGTAAATACGCACAAGTGATGTTTTCATTTTCCAACGAATAGAAAGATGTAATGGTAAACAAAAAAAATATATTTATAGAATCAAACTAATATCATAAATTTAAAATACATTGATTAAATATATTCATATGAAAGTAATACAAAAATGGAAATAAAAAATCACATCGCTCTATATAGGTGGTAGTCTACACGTATGCATGAGCGACGTTATCAATTTCCAATGAATTTAAGGGTAAGAGGGTAAATGATAAATTATATTGATAGAGTCATAATTAGGTCATAAAAATAATATATATCCATTATATCTTTCTATATTTACATTAATTATATGTGGTGATGAAAATTAAAATACATCGCTTCATGGATACGATAGTTTGTGTATCCGCATCAGTAATGTTTTCATTTTTCATTAAATGGAAAGGAGGGAGAAAATGGTTGTATCAATAACAAAATAAAATTTCATTATGGTAAAGATAATTATTTTATTATGTTAATATAGTTATATATGATTTATATAAGGTTTATCAATAATGAAAGTTGAAGTAGATCAGTAAACACAATCACCTCTTGTTCAAGTATCCCCCTTTAAGATAGAACATACGACCTTTAGAGAAAAGATATTTGATTACAAAAATAGATTAGTAAAATGGTATGTGAAGTTTTAAAAGGCACTTTTTCATAATTTTGAGATAAAACAAAACCTTATTCGGTTTTTTAAATGGTTGAAGTGAGTACCTTTTTATAAGAAAAACATCGATGGCAATTTAACAAATTTTCAAGCATTATGAGCAATGATTGTAATTTTAAAAATTATTGATGTAACATTCATAAACCAAGAATAATATGATAAAACCTTTCCCATAAACTCGTGTAATGAAAATATTTTTTATGAATTTATTATAATTTTTAAAAATAAACATTAAGTATCATTTAATGTCATTTTCATTACTACTCAAATATTCTGAATTTAATGGCATCAATATAATAATATAATTTGAATATAAACCCTTTAAAAATAATTAATAATTTATAAATATCCATTAAATTAATTTAAAACCATAATTATCCCAAAAAATATTACTTTTAATTTTTTTAAAACCATTTTCTTTATTTTTCTACTCCTTGCCCAAATGTTGTGTCAGCATTGCATAAGCGTTCAGGGTAATTTTACCGTTACTAAAAATAAAAATTACTAAGTATCATAAAAATATAATCATATTATGAATAACCATTTATTACTATTTTTAAAAAAAATTTATCGTTATGAAAACATATTAGAGATACTAATAGAAATATAGTGATATTTTGTATTCATTATTTACTTAAAATAATATAAAGGTCATAATAAAGGGAAAGTGAAACAAATTTCCCATATTTTTTATTATAGGATGATTATTGTAAAATTTAATTGTAAAAAACAAAATAAAGTGTTTTTGAGATTTTTATACATTATTACACTATTTTAACCCCGTTTGACCCATTTTACCTTTTTACTATGGTGATAAACTTTTCTAATAGGTACTATTAATTATAACAAAACATAAATTTTCCATTATGACCAAATTATAAAATGATGTGTCCATATATAGAATCTATTTTTCATTATTAAAATCCTAGAATCATTGAAAATTGGTTCTAATATGAGGGAATGAAACATAAAAAATCCACTTTTAGATAAAAAATCAATGCATTAATTTATTATTATTTATTTCTTAGTAAAAATAATTAGATGATTTTTAATTTATTTTATTGAATATATTATCAATAAATTAAATAAAACATTAATAAATAATTTTTAATGTAATTTACTAAGATAAAAATACATTTCACACGTAAAAAATATTTTCTGAAAAATATCTCTTTTTACCATCAAATCATTATATCTTAATTTCTAAAAAATTGATAATCAATACATGAATTATTATTAATTATTTAAAAATTATAAAAAATTCCATTTTAATAAATTTAAAACTCTATAAATAGAAGTTTATCTTTCAAAATAGACATATAAAATATAATGAAAACTACAACTACTTTGTTTTTATTGTATAAGACATTGAAATATTTGAAAAAACAATTTTGAAGCAAGGTGCTGAGTCAGAACTACATTCTAGGGCCTGTAAAGCCCCAGTGAAGATATATTAAAAATATTAAGTAATTTATATTAGGTATTTATATTTTTTTCATATATAATGGAAATCTCTCGAATGGTGTTCTGGATACGAAATATGATACCTCCATTAAAACTGAAATTTAGGTTTTAACCTAGGTGTGAAATAATATTTATTGGTGTCAGGAGATTTTATAGAGTGTAGCCATAGTTAGATAAAATGAATTAAAATAATTTAATAATTTAATTGTAATTATTTTCCAAACCCTAAATGACACCTCTATATAAACCTTGTTATAAAAAATTCTCTAGGGTTATCCACATAACCCTAGAGGGGAATGGGAGGATGGAGTTCTCAAGGTGAGTGTGCTAGATTATGGTTGTGGGATCATGGATTTATGATCAGAGTACCATGAGGGTCATTTTGAATAATGAAGTTTTTGGATCACACTAATGACAATAATGAAAAAAAATTCTTATTTATCGATTGATCCAAACCAAAGGTAGGGAATTTGTGTTTCAGTTGTATCCCCATTTAATTTTTTAGATGAATGAGAAGTAATAATTTCTTAAATATATTCATGGATTGATCTTTTTTGGTTATCAAAAAACTAATTTCTCACTAAAGTTCTTGGAATTTGATATTTTTTTCTCATTGATTATTACTTCTTGATAATCCCTGATATTTTCATTCTAAAGATGGTGGACAAATGAACACAGGTGTATATCTAGACTTAATTTGGGATATGTGTCTTTATCTATCCATCATTATAATTATTTATTGGTAATTATTTTTCTGGTGATTCAAAAATATAAAAAAGAACCAATCATTATGTGTTCATTATTTGGAAAAATAGATCATGGTCACATTTCTTTATTTGGATTTTGGAGATACAATGGTAGAAAAGAAGTTACATCAAGAAGCCAATGATGGATCAAGTAACGAAGGATTTGAATGCTATATTGAGTATATTAATTTGAAGGAGTAAAAATAGGTGATCCAATGAAATATGTGCCCAAAATCTATCCATCGGTGATAATAGAATCTGATGATAGTGTGGACGGTAGGTTTCCCATGACCTGGGACATTTGGGTGCTTTAACACGCAATAGTGGATGTTTTTATGGTAAATAAAAGTATGAATCCAACTTCTATCCATCTATCAAGGGTGTTCAACACATATTTGGATATTGTGACCTGATTACCAATAGAATAAATGGCATTATAATATGAGTGGGAATGGTTTCTTGAAGAAATGTTGGTTTCTATGATATCCATACTTACACGGTGTGTACTACGGAGAACACATTCCATGTAGTCCCCTGACCACATCATCTACAATATCGAGTGATAAAAATATTATAGGCTGTCTAGATGGAACCACACATCCTATGAACATACTTAGTCTACCAATCCATGTTCCAAAGGTTCATGCCAATGACCCTAATTTCTTAGACACATCATATACCCTAGGGGAAAATTGAGAATTTGTACACTATTAGATGAGGTGTGTTCCTTGGGTAAATTCCCATTGCACTCGAACCAGTGTTGTTGTACACTTTCATGGGATAGAGTACCTAAGAATACCCTTGGTAAGGAAAGGCACATCGTGTACCACATATACATTCCATCTTGTTTCACATATACTTCTGGGCTATGTCCAAGAGACGACACGCCCATGTGTCCAGGAGAGGTCAAACACCATGTTACCCTTTGTACACACCATGTAATTTTCTAAGGGATTTCTTCCTTTCCTATATCCCTCTTAGAAACTCATATTAAATCCCCTGATTATCTTATCCTAAATCATTTTCTTTATATAATGTGATATTATCCTTTATTTTCATAGTAAAGACATGATGTGAGGTGATGCTAGTGGGATTATTCTCTTAGTGATGTTTAGCCAATAGCAGTGATCGAGTGTGATTATTGGAGTGTTACCTGGGTTGGAAACCACACAATCTCACTAGGTCATGGGTCCCCCATAAACTATACATAGGCAGGGTTGGATATCCCCATAACATATTTGTTTTGGGTCCTCTATCAATAGGGTCCCCCACCACTTCTTTGAGCTCCATCAGGGAGCAGGTCCTCCATTAGAGATTGTACCCCATGGCTGTGGAGCATAGTGGTGTGGTGTGGAACCTTCACATTGATTATGGAAAGGTTACACGAGGTTATAGTTTAAGAGATAGTAACCAATTGGCTTTATCATATAATGGGGAGTATACGACCCTCCAATCTAGATCTTATGTGGTTACATGGGTTATTCGACATCATCGATGGGACCTTTGGAGCTTCTAGGAGACTCTTCGTTCCTAGTCAGATTTGGAGATGAAGGTCCCCTTTCTCTCCTTATTTGGGATTCTAGTTCAGTAAATTAGGATTTTATTAAATTTTATATCTCATGTTATTATTGGAATTCCTTTATGGTGATGAGTCGAAAACTCTCTCTTTGATGGTTTATTTTGGTAAATTCACTAGGTATGTATATACTCACCCCTATATGGGATCTTCCCTTACAAGTTGTGTCTTCTGTAGAAAAATGGACATTCATTGGAGTCCTAGGTGAACCAGGATTGGGTGGATCTTAGTCAGATATAAGTTATGATAGAAGAACCTCATATCAATCCAAGAGTTTATTTTTGGTATTTTTCCCCACATTATCATCGGGTTGGGATATTCTCCAGTTTTTAGTGGGCTTATATTTGGCAATTTCTACTTTTTTTGTAGTTGTTTTTGTACTCTGATGTGGGATAGTTGTTGTGAATTCATCTATACTATCTTTTTTCACCTTCATTCATTATATTGGCGTATGAATACGCATGTGTCTGTATAGGTACTTCAGGATAAGTCCTATGATGTGTGTGATATGTCTACTCAGTGTTAGTCACCATCCCATTGCCCAGTAGTCGAAGGCTTGGGTTGTCATTATCAATTTATCATTGTCCATCAAGGCCTAAATGGTTCAAATCATGATATATTGTTATTATATTAGGTCATATAAGGACTTGAAATTGGATATTTTATAGCTCTATGGTTTTACGTTTGGAACTTGGGAAATAGTGTTAAAGTTTCTTGAGATTAACTCTTGGGCCAGGGAACGTATTGTTGGTGGGGCATCCAACATATCCATTCAATTTTACCCTAATAACCTATTTTTGAATCAAATTATGTAGAAACTATTTATAGAGAAAACATTGGAACATGCATCATATAAGAATAGGTTGCGGTTTCCATATCCTTCTTGAGTCATCTCCCCATATATTCTCTTTGACCATAGAAAATCTTGATAATTTTCAAGATGCCTCTATAGTTATATCCAACTTGAATTTTGAGTAAGTGTGGTGATGATGAAAATTTAAGAAATGAGGCCTCATTTTAGGGACCCATTGGTGAGGTATTTCCTCCTAGAAGGAACCAAGAAGTGATTTCACCTATTAAGCAGTGCATGGAACCACCTATAGCAGTCCAGGTGGGTGATCAGCCACATGTTAAGAAAATAATGTCACCATAAGGTTACGATGATGGTGCATTCATGATAAGTTTGTTGTGATATTTCAAGGGAGAGAGACCACTCAGGTTTTATAGTGAAATATACACACATGCTTTGGAGGATTGTCTCTACGTATTGTTTGATGTTTTACAGCCTTTGTGAACCCCGACTGATCGTATAGTTTTTTTCATAAATAAAATTCTTTTGGTATCCTACGGTGGTTCTTATGATATTACAATATGAAACACCTATGTTGACTGTGCATCCCAATTATCAAAGATTTTTATCACCCAAGTGTGGTTTTGAACCAGACCCCCTTCTCAGGTGGTAGGGGCTAGCACGAGACTATGGTGTCAATGTTATGCTTGGATAGGACCCCTCTTGATGGTTGTTCTAGTGGTGATATTTTTCCAGGGTGATATAGGGAACCGGTATAGCCCTATGTTAGTAATGTTTGACATTGATTTGGACATACATGGAAGAGGGGAATTTCCACCACCAAGATCCAGTCTTATGATGTGATTTAGTACTTTATGAGAAATTAAATGGTTCCCAAATAATATACTGTTATGTTGTAGTGGATTAGTTAATTTTAATTGTATTTATGATGACTTTTCATCATGACGAGGTTTTGGAGCAAGTTTTTTTTGTGGAAAACATTTAAACAAAGAGAAAATAGCTTTAAGTTGTAGGGGATTATGAACCAGAGGCTTCAAGTTTGGTATGAGGAACTCTATGTATCATATATACACCATATATAGTTTTAGAACATCGTATAAAACCTTATCCTTGAATTGAACCCTTTTTCAATATCTATTAGGGACAATGGATCATTTTTTTCTTAACCCCTGTGTTTAGGCTCTTACTAAGGAAGTTCAGTGATCACATGTTTCTATCCTTAGTTTGACCTAAAATATGGAAGAGATGGAGCTTAATTTGAAATATTTAGATGGTGGTGATGAGGTCCTATAATGTTTATAGGCCTAAGAGGTGTCGTTATTTCTCTATGAGGTTAATAAAAATTTCAAAAAATAAAAATTCAATAAATGTAGAAAAAATAATTAAAATATAGTATGCAGAAAGATAGATGTCAACCTATAACAAAATGTAACTACATTATTTATTTTTTTAAAGAAAATATTTTTATTTAATTAAATTTAGTAAATGGTTAAGAATTAGATTTGGGTTTTGAAGAATCAGATTTGTGTTTTAATAAAAATTGATTCATTTATATAAAAATGTGTGCATGAAATAGATGTATCATATGTTTTCTTAAGTATTGAATTCTTATCAAAAATACATGCTCAATTGACTATTACTAGTTGGGGATACAATGTACCAGAGTTAGTGGGACTAAATTTTCTGTTTACGATGGTAGGAATCTTAGGAAGTGTTGGATGAGCTCATGTGTAGGAGTATACAATCGATTCTGTATCAATTGGATAGTATGACTCTTTGAGTGGTGGGTGCTATAAGATTACAATTTTCTGTATGTTTTTCTGTAAGGCTATTCCATTATTATCTACCAAATTATATTTATTTTAATATATGGTCATAAACCCATGGATGGACTGATATTTATGCTATAATATCAAATGATCAAGTGTAGGTGTGAGAGTTGAAGGTCCCGTTGGAGAAAACTACAGAGAAAGGGCTGGTCAGACCCATTTTTTCCCTAGGATACATTGGGTTTTTTACCTGGAGGAAGATTATAGATTTAGGAAGGTTTATAATAACATAAAATAAACATGGTGACTATCTGGAAAGAGTGTACACCCCCAATAATCGATGACTTCTTCGACCCGTGGTTAGGTGTGAAGTGGTTCTTGATTTTGGCCTCAAGATGGGTTATCACTAACTCCATGTTCGAGATAAGATTATATCAATAGTGTATTTTTATATATTTTATGGTTTCTTTGATTTCATGGTGATACCCTTCGGTGTGTTCAATGCCCCTATAGTTCTTGGGGGTCGTATGGGTTGGATCCTTCAATCCTTCTTAGATCAGTTCCTCGTAGACTCCTTCTATGTCACTATCATGTAATTAGCAACAGAAGTAGAGCACAAAATACACTTGAGGATGGTTTGGTACATGATCCAAGGATATTGGAATTATGGGAAGCTATCATAGAGTCAGTTCATGATCCAGGAGTTCCACTTCTTGTGAAATTTCTTCTCAGATACGGGAGTGATTATGGACCCAAATTTTTTTAAAGTAGCATTATATTTTGATCCACACAAGGGAGTGGTCATAGTAGTAAATTCTCATAGTGATGTTTTTCATTCAATTATATTAAGGGAGTTTATATATTAGTTATAATCCTTGTAGTTAACACCTAAATATGAGGATGGTGTAGTGTCTCTAAATTTTATGGTTGTTTCCCCTCTACTTCTTCAGCGTGTTAGGGGGACAAAACATGGCGATAATTATTATGAGATCTCAAGTGACCATATATCCACTATGCATGTTAATGAGGTATTTTAGGAATGTGGGGATCATTTCATATTTTTTTGAGGATGGATGGAAAAACTAATTATAATGAAATATTAGGTACTATGGAGGTTTCATGTTTTCCCTTATCAATACATTTAGGAGCGGTGTGGATGTACCAAGATCCTTTGGCATCAAATTCGTCTACCAAGTATGTGGTATTTTTCGACCAAGTTTAACTCTAAATGAATCACCTATTATTAGGAAAAGTCTAAGGTAATTAGATACAAGTTGAAATGGGATAAAATATTTTTGGATTTCGTAAAGGTGATTCAATGTTCAGTGAGTGGTCATGATGCTCTCTGAGTGATCATAGAGTATCTCAAAATGTTAGTCCACTTTCTAAAAATATAAGGGTAGATCTTGGTAGATATTTTAGGATGCATGTGTATGTTATAGGTAGTCCAAATTCATGGATTACACTTGTAATTGTTTCAGATCATGATTATAATATCACATCACAATTATAGAGAGTATGTAGGAGGCCATCAAGAATCCATTGTGTTTGATAATAGGTTTTATACCCCAACAAGATGGCCATGTAAGTATACCACTGAGGTTCTAAAGAACATATTTGGGTTTTTTATGTTAGTTTTGGTCAGATTTGGTAGGATCAACAACCATTGGTGGAGCTCTCATATCATATCAATTACCATTCCATTATCCATGTATCAACATCCAGGTCCATGTACAGAAGACCATATTGGTCACCACTATATTGGCATAATCTAGTGGGGGATAGCATTTATGGACCTAGTGTTTTTGCGAGCGATTACTATAAAAAGGCTCAGTTCATCTAGGGATGGGTGAGGAATCCCTAGAGATAATAGGGGTCTTTTGATGAACAACAATATAGGCATTTGTAGTTTGATGATGAGACTATGTGTTTCAATAGATCTCACCTAGACATGGATTATTAATATTTTTATATAGTGACAGGATATCTCCAAGATTCGTAGGCCCTTTTTCTACATACATTGGGGGGTTAGCATGGTGGAATACCATGTGACACTATGACCACTATCATATCAAATGTGTAATTTAATTCATTTTCCGCAAGTGAGGAGATATTTTCACAACTCATTGCATAATGTCGACTGGGTTGAGTTTGACATTGAGGGTGGAATTACCCTTTTGAAGTTCTCAATAGCATTTGAGAACTAGTGGTAGATGACTATTCATGTGAAATTTCTTTCCTTGAGTGCATGATTTTTTGAAACATGGGAACCTCTAGGAGATCTCATGGGAGTGGGAGATCCTGGTATGAGATCATTATCATAACCTATATAAGTATGTTTTTGATTTTCAAGATAAAAATCCTTAAAAGTGGGGAGAGTGTAATGATTATTTTTTTACGTGTAATCTTATAGAATATTTTTAAGGAATATTTTCTATTCTAGGTGTTGCGTTATTACAATATTTCTGGTCTGAAACAACGTCAATGCATATATATTAAAAATATTAAATACATTATATCACTTGAATATATTTTTCAAAAATTATGGAATATCTACAGAATTTTGTTTTGTATGGGAAATATGATACCACTATTAAATTAAAAATGTGTGTTATACCATAGGAGAAACAAAATATTTATTGATTTTGGTCACTTTGATTGAGTGCGGTCATGGGTAGATTAAATGATTTAAATGAATTTATTAATTTAATTATCATTATTTTTAAAACCTTGAACATCGCCTCTATATAAAACCATTTATGCATAATTCTCTAGGGTAAGGCATATAACCCTAGAGGGGAATCATAGTATGGATCTCGAGAAGATATTGTGTTGATGGATGGTCATGGGATCATGGATAAAATATTAGTGTACCATGAGGATCATCGGCATCGATGGAGTTCTTAGATCATGCCAGTGAAAAGGGTATATAAAAACTCTTTTTCAGGGAATGATAAAAAAACTAAGATTGGGAATCTTTTTGTAGTATTATCCCTTTTTAAATATCATATGATCACAAATTAATCCTTTCCCGAATTAATTTTCAGATCGACATTCGTTGGTTTTCATCATCATATTTCTCTTCCTAGATTGGGGAATTTGAGATTTTTTTCTCATTGTTTATTTATTATTGATAATCTCTAACCCTTTAATTTAGATTATGATAGAAAAACAAAATTGGACATAAATCAATAATTATTTTTCGATAAATTTTTTTCCTTAAATTATTTATGTCTGTCAATGGTAATTTTTTGGCTGGCAATTCGATGTTACTCGTAAAGACTAACTTTTTTATGTTCCTTCTTTGTCTTAATGGATTATGGTAACATTATTATATTTGGGTGTTTGAGATGTTATAGAGGAATAATAGTGACATATGGAATATAATGATTGATCGAGTAATGATGGGTTTTCAATCCGTATTGATTTGATCAATATGAATGAGCAATGATGGGTGATCCCAAGAAATGGATGAATAGAATCCAACTACTAGAAATTATGGTGTCTAGTGATGGGGTCAATGGTAGTTTTCCCATCACCTTTAATGTGTGTGTTATTTTTAAGGTGATGATGGAAATTTTTTCTTTGAATAATTATCAAAATCTGAATTTCATCCATCCATAGAGGGAGGTTAACCCAGATCCAAGCATTATGTTAAGATTTCCAGTTTAATCAATGAAATTGGAGGAGGAATGGGTTAATCCACATGAAGAAACTTCAGTTTCTAGAAAATCCTAACATTCAAAACATGTATTATAGTGAAAACATACCGTGTAATACCCTATCCATGGCGGGTTGGGTTTTAGGTGAGAAAAATATCACAAGTCTTGTGGATGGACCCACACACCATGTAAACCTATTCAACTTTCAAGGCTGTGTGCTGAAGGAACATACCCAGGACCCCATGTGGTTACACATTCCATGTATCCTTGGGGAAGCATTATGTGTATATATATGGATTGATGACACATGTACCTTGGGTACATATCCAGTGGACTCAGGCATGGGATAGAGTACACATGCATGGATAGAGTACATGGAGAAACCTACAGGAAGGAAAGACACACCTTGTACCCCTTGTACTAGACATGTAGTTTCACATGGACTTCTAAGACATGTTCAAGCCAGTACATGACCAGGTGTCCAGGTGTTGTCACATTCCACGTGACCCTATGTACACACCATGTACTTTTCTATGAGAATTATACCTTACATATATCTCACTTCTAAACTCATATCTTGGCATGGGAGTGGCCTATCCTGAGTTTTTTTCTATGTAGAATGAAATAGTGGACTTCATTTAGGTATTAAAGATATTACAAGTGGTGATACTAATGGTACACTTATCTTAGAGATGATTAACATGTATAAGTGATCAGGTGTGATCATCAAGGTGTTATCTGGGTTAGAAACCCCCTATCACACTAGGTCATGGGGATCCCATACTATTTATATAGGTATAGTTGGAAACCCCACATACAAAATTTTGTGAATTTCCTTCATATATGCTTTGGAACCCCTCCCCCCCTTCTGGATACGGTGGGGAGTAGGTCCTCATCTAGATATTATTCCCCCTCTGATGAGGAGTGTGGTAGAGAGGCTTTGGCCCCCCACATAGATTTTGGTGAGGTTATATGAGGTGATGGGATAGAAGATATTTCCCTCTCAATTGAATCACAAAGATTTAAGGATCGGGTCATCCACTCTGGATATTATTTCATTATGTAGGTTGTTTGGCATCAGTGAAGGGGACATTGGATATGTGGGGAAACTAATCATTCTTAGTTGGATGTGGAGCTAGATATAAATTTTATCTCTTCATTTGGGATTATTTTTTTTAGAAAATCATGGTTATTTTTATGATTTCTATCTCATATTTTTATTGACATGCATTCATGGTGATGAGATTACTACTCTCACCTTGATGATTTCTAGTTGGTGATTTCAGGGAATCCTACTAGGTATGTATATACTCTCCCCTTATTTTTCTCTACCCACAAATTTCATGTCTTATGAAGATCGAATAAATTTTTTTCCTATGTGGTCTGGGAGAAAGAAATTCTTAATTTATACTTAGTTATTCTATAAGAACCTCAAATGGATCCAAGAGTTTATTTTGGGTAGATATCCACATGTTGTCAGTGAGTTGGTACATTTTATAGTGTTTTAGGTGCTTTTATTTGTCCCTTTACTCCTTTGTTTTAATTATGTTATACTCTGATGTGGGTTATTTTTTATGCATCCATATGTAGTATCAGTTGTTTACCTCCCTATATTATACTGGTGTATAGAGATGTCTGTGTGTGTGTAGGTATATTAGGTTCAGTCCTCCCTTGTTTTTGATATTCCTATTAGGTGTTATATTCCATCCCCTAGACTATTGGAGGTGGTATTGGGGTGTATTTATTTGATTATCATTAGCCATGTAGCCACTAGTTGGCCAGGTTAGGACAAAATCCTACTTTCATAGAAAAAAAACTCTTTTAAACATCAATTATTATTAACTTTATAAGATTTAATTATTATCATTGAGTACTTAATACCATGGCATTAATCAATAAATGTGTATAAGGAAAAATTTTCTACATATATTTCATAATTCGATTAATTTTATTCATACCCACCAAACCAACAACTCAGCCTGAACAATCCTATTTAAAAATAATAATATTATTGTAGTTTATAGTTTGTTTAAGCTTAGTGTCACACATGGTACACGCTACCGAACATAGTATATATTTAATAATAATAATATCTAAAATAAAATATATCCAGAAATCTTAAGTGTTTTACATTTTACCTCTTTATGGAAATTATGTACTCGCAATTTTATATCATGTCCAATAAAAATGGTTTTCAATATTTTTAGAATCAATTATAAGGAGTTGAATATAAATATTTATAAGTATAAAAAGTACATTTTAATCCATATTGATTACATTTCCTTTTGAAAAGGACATTAATGACTTTGTTATGAAAATGAAACTTATTATTTCTTAATTATTTCTTAAACCAATCATTTACCGTTGTGGGACTCATACCTTTGAAATAATTTGGAAAACAATACCTTGATATCTTATCGATATTTTCCATATAAGACTTGATATATTATCTAACGCTTACTTGAGTTAAGGAATTATTTTACCATCAAGATACTAAATATTGGATAATGTAATTACTAAAATTCTTCCAAAAATTTCATCATTTGATTATATTTTGATAACTTTTCCACCTCTTCTTAATGTCCTAATGTAAATATCCATGATGAATTTTTCATTTCAAAAGCACTAAAATTATCTTTTTATGGATCATACGATCAAAAAACAGAATATAATTTATTAAAATTGTATTATAAATATACCAAAACTAAAACAGTGATCATATGTTAATATAATATCCCATATGAGTAAATATTTTGGCATGAATCTCCAAAACCTCAAAAATAACACTTAAAGTTCAACTTAAATCACCGCCTAAACTATTTTCCTCACATCAATCCGTGAATTTATTTACGAACACTATTAACCTCCAATAAAATAAATTTTATTTTTATTATAATTATATAAAATAACTATATTAATAATTATAATTCCATATATGATTCACTTATAACATCTGATCACCCATTTATTAATAGTTATTCACTAAAATCATTGTTCTGGGTGTTACCTATTTCGTTTTTCATGCATGTTTTATTTTAGAGGTCCCTTTCCATACACCATGTTAATATTACATCATCTATATAATATTAATTATTTCCTAAATATCATATTTATTCATTATATAATCTTTTATAACCATTTATATAAGGTTTTTATGAAAAATTAATTACATCACTTCTTGGAGGTTGTAGTCCACACGCACACACACGGGATGCTATCATCTTCCAACGGATGGGAGGGTATGAAAGTTGATAATATCCAATATTTTCAAAATAATAATTATTTCACAAATATAATGTATAATAATTAAATATATATATTTGTAACACCCCAAGATTTCAGAGTACATTATCTCTTTAAAGTAATTCAATAACTTGTGCTACGCGCAACATCGAGTTCGAGTGCACCATGACTTACCGAACTATACTTTCAAAAAGTAGGTATGAATAATATTAACTGAATTTGGATTACTCCATATAATTTTGACATCCATATTATGTTTTTATTAGACATAATATAAGAACATTTTCAATTTTTCAGATAAAATAAGTATTTAAAAAAATGCAATTTTACCGCCTTTTAATAGAGAACCCTTTTTAAATAAAATATTTGATAGTTTTATATATAAAATTTTAAAAAATAAACTTCTTCTTTAGAATAAGGACATAAAAATTTAGTTTGGATACATTTTTGGGGTTTTTCTAATAACTTTCATATTTTGATGAATAATGAAAGATACTAAATTTTAATTGATTTTTTTTAATCAAAATAATGTATATTGTTAAATTATATATTTGAATGATTTTAAAGTATAATTATATTATTTTCCTATCATTTAATCTAATTTTAGTAATTTTAAGTAATTTCACATTTAAATTGGACATAGACACATACCAATATTTTGATAGTTTTTACTTCCCAAAAACCCACTTTCTGGTTTTGACAACAAAAATTAATTTTAAATTAATTTATAAAACTTTTATGTTTTGAATTTGGTAAAATAGTCAATTTTTTTGAATTTTTAATGTCAAAATTATCTTTGGGTTAATTTTTGGTATTTTTCTGAAAACATTCAATTTTTGATGAATAGTGAGAAACACTACGTTGTAGATAAAACCTCTCTTTTCATTTAAATAATTATTTATATTTAAAATTTATCTTAAAGTAAAAATAGATACATAATACATATATTAATCCAATTTAATTCATTTGAATCATTTTATAATAATATTAGATATATAAAATTTTATTGAACTTTTTAACGTCTTTTACCGATCTTTTAGGTTCATTTGCAAATTTGCATAAAACGTAATTTTACTGCTTTTGTGAATTTAATTTCAAAAATTCGAGAGACATGGTTGACATCAATAAGTAAAAATTGGTTCAATAGGATGAAAATATTCTTTGGTGAATAGTAACTTTTGAATTTTATTTACCACTGTTAAAAGTAAATAAGTTAATTAAAGGTAAAAATAATATTAAAATTACCCCAACACATGTCCTAATTCTATTGGAGAAGTGTATATCGACTAAAATAAACATTAGGACAAAAATAAGATCCTTTTTATCCATTTGGGTTAGATTAAGACATTTATTGTATTTTATGTAAAGAAGAGTTAAAAGTGTTAAATTCAAAGTTTAATAACTAAACTATTTTTAATATAGGGTTACACATAAGATAAATTCAACTATAAATATTCATTAGAAATCTAAAATGATTTCCTACATCATTTTATTTTATTTAAAAAATTTAGACATTAAATAATTAAATTTATTTATGACACAATGATGATGCAATAATTACCTTATTAATGAAAGATTAAAATAATTGATGTTATAAATATTAAAATGTAAATTGGAACTTTTGATGCCATACAAGAATTTTATGGGTGAATATGGAATGTTAGGGTTGATTCAATGTATTTTTTTAATTAATCAAGATGTTATGACTTTCAAAGAAAAACAAATACTCAATAGTGTTAAAATTGACATAAATGAGTTTAAAAAAAATACCATATTATTAAATGATATAATTTTCAAAAAAATATAATATTCATCCAATGGACTTATATAATGTGAGATATGTCATTAATGAATCATTTTATATTCTCTTTTCATTTTATTGTAACTATATTAACCATGTAATATAAAAAAAAGAAGACATGGTAAAAGTTAAATTATTTAACTAAGAGTTAAATCTAAAAGATTAGGTTAATATGGTGACCTAAACTTGTCTAAAACCTATTGGATGAGAGGATTTTGATTCACACCCACCTAACCCTCAAAATAAATCCATTTGGAGGCATTAGAAACTGAAAATGAGATTCATTTCCACATTCACCATTCAACGATGATTATAAAAATATATATTATTAATAACTATGTAACATATGACAGAATAATTCTACTAGAAATATATATATATATATATATACACATATATATCATTCATTTACTTCTGTTCAATACAATATGAAAATAGAAACGGCGTTTATGCATACGTACGGTCTACCGTCTTCATAAATGGTGTTTTCCGTTTTATATATCTTTTTATTATACATATTTATATTCTGAATATACATGATACATAGATAATTTTTCATATTTTGGATGCAATTATATCATGATATAACATAGAAATTATTATTAAATGGGTAATATAAAGCCATAAATGAATCAATTATGATATGATAAATATTAATATGGTTTTGGTATATTTTAATAACATACTATGGTCATTATAAAAAAGGATAAACGTACCCTCAACCAAACGAAAGTACAAGGTAAGGGTTAATTCCTCAATCTCATTATTATCCATGATTGTTTATGTGTAAGTATTTAATGGAAAATATTTATCATCCATGTCCATGTTTCATAAAAATGTTTTTCAAAAGGAATATTTTATGTTTTCTGGAAGAGACCCTTTAGAAAGATCATAATTTTAAATGTTTTCATGATTTTTTTCTAAATATTTTTAATTAATTCACATGTTTTCAAAATGATTTAAATATTTATTTATATGGACATGATTGTTTTAAAATGTTAATTCCTTTAAAAAGTTTCAAAGTGGTATGGGACACTTTGATTCAAAAATCTATTTTAAATGGATTCCTTTATAAATGTGTGAATTTTAAATGATTTCACGAAAAAGGGATATTTCTCTCAAAGAGTTTTACTGATAATTTCAACTATGTCAACATCCTTTACTAGATATTATTATTAATTGAGGTTGATTTATTATAATATAAACATCCATATAATATTGAATTAGTTATGATATGTTTGACTATGGATGTGCTATTGTTATACCATTCATAGATTATAGTTAAAGTATTGACATTTTGTATGCTAGTTTTAATATGAATATTTATGTTATGTTTCAAAATTTTCATACGAGGAAGGCATTGGACTTAGTTTGTGATAGGTGGGGCCCGCTATAGCCCCTCGATGCATCAGTAGGTCTCATGAGGCAAATTAGTGTGTTGGCATAAGGCCTTGACAAAAAAAATTTGTAGTCTTGGCATGAGGCCTTGACTATGTGGTTATGATGTCCGGCATTATCCATTCCCTCGTTATGTAATTATTTATTACATGTGATTATTCAACTAGTATAATATCCATGTTCATGTTTATATGGTCATGTTTCAGTTATTTTTGTCATATTATGTTCATGCTTATGTTTAAAAAGGATTTTTTTTATTACACATCTTTCCTTAAAATTTAATAGCTTCCTATAATTTATTTACCCTTACTGAGAATCTGATCTCACCCCTTTATTATGTTTTGTTTTCCTAAGATTCCAAGAAGTGTATTAATATTGATATGCAGGGTTAAGCTAGGGGAATAATGGCATTATCAAAGGATTATTTATGTTGTGTTTTATTTTGGAATGTCTAAGGTAATGTTCATATATGTATTTAATTTTCCAAGACTCCTACATTGATCAGTTCTTTAGGACATAATTCCTTATAATCATGCCACTGTATTAAAATAATGCATCAGCTCTGGGTAACTGGGTTCGGGGCGTTACATTTGGTATCAGAGGAAGTTTAGAAATAACCTTGGAATCTAGATTTATAAAAACTCTTTTTAGAGAACATTACCCTGAGATAGACTTTGAGGATTAGTATAGAAGAACATAAAAAAATTTGGTAATGTAAATATTATGTGGGTTTTCCAAGAAATACATCACTATCTCGATACTAAAAGTGGAAGTGGTTCTAGCACATATTTACCTAGGAGTGAAAACTATGATAAGGAGTTTCGGGCTTCACTCAGGGTATCCGGGTACAAGACAACGGGCCTTACAATGCACCTGGTTTGACACACCTGAGGGATATGCTTAGGATAATTCACATTTTCTTTACAAACCATTATGAAGGACTTATGAGTAAATATGTCACCAAAGAAAGCATTTTTGTTATTATGATACTAGATTTGTGAAAAAAATCAATTAGTGTTGAGAATTTCTCTAGTTTTGGGATTATATATTATGATATGATCTAACTTACTATTTGTCATCATTTAGAAATGGTGTCTAGTAGAAGGAATGTGAACTCCAGTAATACAGATGATCCAAATAGTAAGAAAGATCATATATTTCATGGTATTAAGCCAAAATTTATAAGGAAAATAGTCTCCCATATATCTAAATCATAGGAAAAAATATTATCTTGTGTTAATAATATAAGTAAACAATTCTCCGATTCTTGTGGATTTGAAGGGAAGCAAGAAAAGAAGAGTATGGAAAAGTGAAAGATGGGTAAAGGGAGGAAGGGAAATAAGGATTTTACCACATGTGATAAATGTGGAAAGAATAACCTTGGTAAATTCTTTAAGGGAATGGGATTATGTTATAAGTGTGGGGAAAAATGACACCACATTCGTGATTGTGAGGGTAAGGAAAATGTTTCCAATGTACAATGCTTCATCTGCAAGGATTTGGGACATTATGAAAATCAATTTCCAAATCATCAGAGTATTCCCCAAATAATTCTATTGAATAATAATCAAGTTATGATACTACCTCATATAAAGAGGAATGACTAGTGTTCTTATGTTATTATTAAATAATTATGTAATTTGAGTGTTGTATCAATGATTTACTGGTTATATAAATTATGTAAATAAATAAGGATTGTATTTCAGTACTATTTCATTAAGGATTTGAGATTATATGGTTCTAAAAAAAGTTACTCAATAGAAAATTAATCTTTTTTGAAAATATATGGTTGAAGGAAAGATAAACCTTAATATGGTTCTGTTACTGAGTTAGTGATTTTGGAATAAGATATGATTGATTTGGATAAATTATATTGGATATTCTTGGTTACCTTGAAACTAATTAATGATTTGTATATTCCATCATTGTTGGAGATTACAACATTTTTGGATTTAAGAAGTATATCCCATATTCTATGTTTTATAGAAGGAATAAGGATGTACATACCTATTCAAATAAGGTTTTATGGTAATTCAGGTTCTAGACATGGTTTTATAGAATACATGATGAAGTTATTCACATGTTTTTATGTGATAAAAGAGATCTTCATTATGTTATGTTAACCTTCCTTATAAATTTTTGGACTGTGAGTTTGGAGACAAGTATTTTGGATAAGTATAAAGGTTGGATTGAAGTAAGTTGAACACTTGATATTTTGTTTGAGGTTAAAGTATGATTTATTGAATACTTTGACGTAACATTCTAGTTTTCAGAAAACATTTAAAGGATTAAGGTAATACATGTGGACCTTATGATTGATCAAATGTGCTTCAGGTGTAAAAAAATCATTTCTTAACATTCATCTCCTAGTGTAAGGGATGAATTGAAAATAGATCGAAGAACTACCAAATGATGAGAATATTATTATTGTAGGTAATATATTAAATATGTTTTCTTGAGTTCTTATCTAGATAGTAAATTAATCTACCCACTTAAAAAAAGTGTATCTAAAAAATGTGTTATCCTAATACCTTATGTTTTGTTGATCCGATGATGCTTTAATTCATCATAGAGTGATGGCTTTGAGTGTAACACCCCGAGATTTTATGAAAAATAATCTTTTTAATTTCATTAATTTCTTGTGTTGTACGCTACACTAAAAGGAGCTTGCATGACACGCAACCCTGACTTGGCTTGCATTACACACAATCGTGACCTTCCTCGATAGCGTGTGTTGTACGCAATACCGGGTGTTTCTAAACAACGATATATTATTATAATATTATTATGAACTAGCCGTTATGAATATTATTAACTAAAATTTGAATTTTATAACATTATTATTCATCTTACACATTTTCTAGAACATGGTATAAGAACAAAATAAAATTTTTGGGTAAAATAAGTATTTTTTAAAAAAATGCAGTTTTGCCGCCTTTTGATGGCGCACCAACTTTAAATATATTCTTTTACATGTTTATAAGTTCAATTTTACAAAATAAAATTATTCTTTGGAATAAGGATATAAAATTTTACCTTGGATAAAATTTTCATGTTATTCTGATAACTTTCATATTTTAATGAATAGTAAAAACACGCTATATTTTAAAAAAAACAACTTTTTTCATCATAATAACTTATGTGGTTAAATTATAATATTGAATGGTTTTAAAGTATAAATATAATATATTTTTACCATTTCATATAATTTATGTCATTAGCATTGATTTTACTTTGAATTCGTAGGTTAAATCAATTCAATCTTTTGCAATGTTTTAAACAAAAACCCGTTTTCTTTCGACAATGGGATTAATTTTAATTTAATTTCTGAAAATTTTGTGTATTGAATTTGGAAAAATGGATTCCATATTTGGAATCAGTGGGTACAAATTATGTTAATAAGCTACTTTTTATTTTTGGGCATTATGAATAGTAACTACGGTAAATTTTTTTTACCATAGTTAAAGGTAAATCGGGTAATTAAGGGTAAATATAAGATTATAAAATTAACCTAACACCTGCCAAAATCATATTGGATGACTTAAAGTCAACCCATATCACCTAAGGGTAGGATTAAAATTATTTAATGGACTTTTTTCCATGAAAATAATTTAATTATTATTAAAACCAAAGAAAGTGACAACATGTCACTCTCTTAAATCTTATAAGTATAATAATTTTAATTTAGTGATAAACTTCATGAAACTTCGAACATGAGTAGTCTCCATAAAGGTAATAAAATTATCTACATCATATGAATTTATTTATAATTTTTAGGTATTAAATAATTATCATTAATTATGACACAATAGTGATGCAGAAATTGTTTATCTAGTGAAAAATCAAGAATATAGTTTTTATTAAACTAATAGTGAGCATAAAATGCACAAAAACCTAACCAAAACATATTGGTAATGTAATTTTAAGCCATAATCATCAAATGGTCGAATATGTGACTATTTGGAGCCTTATAAAAGAGATTATGACACTTATATTATTTTATATTAAATGATGTCAAAGTTGTCACCTTCATAATTTAATAAATATAACAATTTAAATATTGTGATTTTAAGATGATAAATTCGAGTAAAAGTATTATTGTGAAAGGTAATATATTTATATTAATCATAGGAGTTTATTTTTAATTTTTATGCAACAAATAAATATATTAAATAATTATACAAAAATGTTGTAGTATTTATTTTATTAAGAGATAAAACAGATAAATGGTTTTAAAAATAATAAAATAAATATTATATAAACTATTTAATGTGCTAAACTAATTTTATAGATACATATTACATTTTATGAATCTATTAAAGCTTTTAGTTCGAACATATCTTCTGTATATATTTTATTTAAATTCAAATAAATGAATAGTTTCAAAATTGACACTATTGTTATTTTATAAAAATAACATATTATAAAATTGTTTAAAAATCACAAATATTTTTAAAAATTATTAATTTAGATTTATATGATCTAAAATGTTATTAAGTATCCAATTATTTAAAATTAAAAACAAATAAGTAATTATTTGTTATAATTTAAAATTTAGAATGTTATTACCACAAATAAAATAAAATTGATTAAATAAGGATAAATCAAGTTGATAATGTTTAAAATAAATTCCTAACATGTCTAAATTTTATTTGTTGATGAGATTACAACCCTATCTCATCTAAGGTCCGTATATGAGTCATTTTGGAAGTTTTTATGTGGGGTTGGTTTTTAATATAAACTAATATTTCTTATATTTCCAAAGGTTCCATCTCCTCCCTTATAAAAGTGCACCTCCTCCCTCTCATCCTCACAACAATTTGAGCCTTCAAGATCATCCAAACCCTTCCAATTTCACTTCCCCACTTCCATAGAAACAACCTATAGGTCCTGGTATTCTTCAAAGATCAATTTTAGTGCCATAAGAGGAGGTCTCAAAGAGGCGCTTCAAAGAAGATGTAATATCCGTTACCGATTCTTTCAACTTTATTTCTTCTTCCACTTCTTCTTATTAGGTTGTTTCATTATGAAGTAATAACATCAGTATAAATAATATAATGATATGTTATTATAAGTATGAAACAACCCTATTTCACCATCTATCCATCCTACGGAAAACAAAATCACCGCGCGTGCGTACATACGGAATACCGTCTCCACGCCGTGGTGTAATCTGTTTTTCCACCAACAACATACATGGATGGGTATAATGGTGTAAAGAATAACTATATATGGTTATTATAACATCATAATGATTCTGATATGTTATACCATCCACTCCAATTCTATAATTATGGGAACGATATCATCGCTCGTGCGTACGTACGGACTACCGTCTCCACGACGCGATGAGATTCATTCTCCATGTTAACCATACATGAATGATCATAAAGTTTATATAATGAATAATAATGAAATATATGAAATAATAATGCCACTGGATTTATGTATATATATATGTATGTCATCTATTTAGTTTCATTCAATTCAATAAGGAAATGAAAACAACGTTCATGCGTACGTACGACCTACCGTCTCCATGAACGGTGTGTTTCATTCATTTTATCGATCTATAATATATATATGTATATGATGAATATATATTATATATAAATCATGTTTTACATTATGGAATTATTTAAATCAGGATATAAGTAATAATATAAAGAACGACAAGTCGAAACACATACGATAAATGAAATGACTTTACCCAAAACGCTGCTTTAACACGGAATTTACAAAAGAACGGGTAATATAAAGTCATAAGTGAAACATATATGATATAATAACAATGAATTCGATTATGTAATAAGTCAATGAAATTATTTAAATCATTATACAAGAGGTTCGGATACGTACGAAGCATATCGGACCTAAGGTAAGGGATAATTTTTCAAATCTCAATTTTATCCGAGAATTCTTATTCATAAGTATTTACTGGGGTTATTTCTATCATCCATGTCCATGTTTTATAAAATTATTTTCATGTATGTTTATGGTCGTTTTTACCCATTCATGACTTTTACTACATGGTATGTAAGAAATTTATATTTTGTTTACGCTACGAGGTACTTTTCCGGCAAAAGTACGAGAATAATGTTTTTTTAACATATACGACACGAATGGATTTTTACGGTTTTATAAAGCTTGATTTTCATGAATCTTCCTCAAAAATATTTCATGACTATTTTCTAGAAAAATACTATTCTTTTAAAAATCCATGAAATTTTATGAAAAGAAAATGATTTTAAAGAAGAAAGGATATTTTCCTCAAGAATTCATTTCAAGTGTTTTATCAAAACCATTTTCCATCTAAAATGAAATTATTTCATATGTGGATGTTTTAAGTATAATATCTCTATGATTTATATGGTTTTACTTTTCATGTTATGAAATGATATCCATTTCTTTTATATGGAATATGTTATGACGGTATAATGTTTCTGAAACCCATTTTATTCATTGGGTTATTATGAATGATGTATGTTTAATTTGTGGCACAAGTAAGAATTATTTCATTATGAGATGTGTGGGACCTATATCTCCCTCCAATGCATTGGGTAAAGATTTATATCTCATGAGATAGACATGGCTGGAACGGTAAGTTAATCCAGTTCAGTATTACAGGACTAGAACGAGGAGTGAACTTGATTTCAGAAAGGGAATTTGTCCACTAAGATGGTCTTGGCAGCAATGCCTTGGCTACTATGGAAATAAATACATGTGCTTAATGGATGCCACAATTACATGTTTTATTCCCATGCTATTTTATCATGATTTATGTTCCATTATGATCTATGCCTTATGTACTTCCATGTTTTATGTCGTTGCTCAAGATTTTTAATGTTCATGTTTTTTTTAATTTCAAATGTATATGGTATGTTTTATTTTATCCATGCTTACCCTTACTGAGCATTTGAGCTCACCCTTTTTATGTTTTCTTTTCCCCCAGAATTAAAAGAAAGATTTTAGTTAAGGAAACAAAAAGTGGAAGATCTTTATGGGAGATGTTGAAGATCTTTCACCATGATTAGAAGATTACGTTCCAAGTTTCCAAAGACACTATACTATTACGGTCCTTGTGTGTATGTTTTTGTTATGTATTAAGTATTCTTCAAAAGTAATGTAATCTCTATGTACATAAAGCTTCGGGTCTCTACATTGAGGCCCTCAATTTTACATTTATTGTTCACTTGTTTGTGATTGATAACCTCAATCACTCCCTATAAATATTTATGTTTTTTCATCAATTATGTGTCTATAATTTCCACTAATGTTCTCCTATTTGAAACCCTAATTTGGTGGTGACTTTTTCATTTCACTTTCCCTCTAATTAAGAATAAATTTTAGTAACCCAATTTCCAATAAGGGTTTTCCACAAAAGTATTTTCTATTTTCAACATTTTATTTTCAAAGAAAATTTTCAAATAGCGAGGATGAAATTTATTGAAGCAAGGGATAATTTAACACCCAAATATTTCATAGTACAATATCTCTTAAATGTAAGTCAATAACTTGCACTACACGCAACACCAAGTTCAAGCGCACCAAAACTTACCAAACTAGACATTCAAAAGGCAGTTACAAATAGTATTAACTACATTTTTAATAATCCATATAATTTTAACATCCATATTATGTGTTTCTTAGATATAATATAAGAACAAATTCAATTTTCAGATAAAAGAATTATTTTTCAAAAAAAGAAATTTTACCACCTTTTAATGGCGTACGCTTTTTAAGTCAAATATTTGAAACTTTTATATATTAAATTTGATAAAATAAACTTCTTCTCTAGAAGTGGGACATAAAAATTTAGTTTGGATAATTTTTTGGTGTTTTTATGATAACTTTAATATTTTGATGAATAGTTAAAGATACTAAATTTTAATTGAATGCAACTTTTTTAATCAAAATAATTTATAGTGTTAAATTATAAATTTGAATGGTTTTGAAGTATAATTTGATTATATTTTTATCATTTAATCCAATTTTTTTCGTTTTAGGTAATTTCACATTTAAATTGGACGTAGAAACATATCAATCTTTTGATAGTTTTTTCTTCTCAAAAAACAGCTTTCTGGTTTTGACAATGAGAATTAATTTTAACTTAATTAATGAAACTTATATGTTTTGAATTTGGTAAAATAGACATCATTTTTGAATTTTTAATATCAAAATTAGCTTTGGGTGAATTTTTGGTATTTTTCTAAAAACATTCATTTTTTGATGAATAGTGAAAAACATTGCGCTGTAGATAAAAACCCACTTTTTTATTTAAATAATTTTTTTTAATTAAAATTTATCTTAAAGTCAAAACAGATACATAATACTTATATTAGTCCAATGTAAGTCATTTGAGTAATTTTATAATAAGATTAGATATATAAAATTTTATTGAACTTTTTAACGTCTTTTACCCACCTTCTAGGCACATTTACAAATTTGCATAAAACATAATTTTACTTCTTTTGTGAATTGAATTTCAAAAAAATGAGAGACACAGTTGACATCAGTAAGTAAAATTTGGTTCAATAGAATGAAAATAATTTTTGATGAATAGTAACTTTTGAATTTTATTTACAACGGTTAAAAGTAAATAAGATAATTAAAGATAAAAATAATATTAAAATTACCCCAACACATATCCTAATTCTATTGGATAAGTGTATTTCAACCAAAATCAACCTTAGTACCAAAATAATATCCTTTTGATCCATTTGGGTTAGATTAAAACATTTTTCATAATTTATTTAAAAAAGAGTTAAAAGTGTTAAATTCAACGTTTAATAACTAAACCATTTTTAATATAGGGTTACACATAAGTTAAATTTGATAATAATTATTCTTTAGAAAGATAAAAATATTTTCTACATCATGGTATTTTTTTATAATTTTTATACATTAAATAATTAAATTTATTTATGACACAAAGCTGATGTAGTAATTACCATATTAATGAAAGATTAAAATAATTGATGTTATAAATATTAAAATGTAAATTGAAAATTTTGATTCCATCCACTAATTTTATATGTGAATATGACATGTTAGGGTTGATTAAATGTATTTTTTAAGTAATCAAGTTGTTACGACTTTCACAAATGCCAAATACTGATTAGTGTTAAAATTGACCAAATTGCCCGAATGCCTTCATTTTTTATTATTTTTGATAATCCACCTTTCAAGGGGTGAGGTGGAACCCTTAGAAGGCATGAAGGCCCAAAGACAGTTACATGACCCTTACATCTTAGAGGGAATCACCCCAACAAGACAACTTGAAACTTCTCCTCCCCATCATATGTCATGATGATCAGCACTCCACCATCACAAGGCTGGTTGGCTAGCTGTCTTATGCAATGCGGCACATGCCCGGTACCGATAGAAAAGCCATACCTTCTTATTGTTCCTATTCTGGTTAGCTCTGCTCTAGTGAATGTGCCTGCCTGAATCCTCATCTGGTGCCTTGTCCCTTGTAGTCTGATTGGTATGTCTTCATAATCACGTGGCCCAAAGGCCTTGGGTGGCCCAAATGCCTTGCAGGACCCGAGGACCAAACCCACCTTAGCATAAAAATAAAAAAATTTGGATCCATTAGAAACCAAAAATTATTTTATAATAAAATAATATTTCAAGCTTTTCTTAAAGTGCACCTCACATCTCCGATAAAAGGGTACTTCCCCTTCTCTTAAATTCACACCTCCAAATCCATTTGTCTCAGCCAAACCCTGCTCAAATCTTCCCCCTACTACACTCACTTCAACCTAGAGGCCTTACTTTGATCAGAAAACCTTCACAAAGAGCCCGTTTGATCAAATAAAATCGAAGAACCAGAAGAATAGGTAATTACTTCATCACCTCTTTCAAAGTTCTTTTCTTATTCCACTTCATATTTCTTGGTTGTTTTTATACCAAAATAATAAATCCATTACCTTTTACATAGTGAGATGTTATTATAAATATGGTACAACCATATTCATTATTCAATCCATATTATGAATGATAAAGTCACCATACGTGCGTATTTACGACTTATCGTCTCCACATCATGGTGTAGTTTGTTATTCAATGCTTCATTATTTGGATTTGTATAATAATGAGTATAATTAATGTAAATAATAAATATAACAATGTAATGACTCTTTATATATATTATACCATCCAATTACATACAATTTTAGCATCAATATATTATTTTCATCGCTCGTGCATACGTACGGCTTACCGTCTCCACGACGTGATGAGATTTATTTCCACGCTAACCAATCAACGATGATTATAAAAATATATATTATTAATAAGTATGTAATATATGACAAAAAAATGAAACTAGAAATATATATATATATATGTATGTATGTATGTATGTATGTATGTATTTACATATATCTCATTCACTTACTTCCATTCAAAATGATTTGAAAATGGAAACGATGTTTATGCGTACCTACGACCTACCGTCTCCATAAACAAAATTTTCTATTTCATATTACTATCCATTATACATATTTATATTCTGATTATATATGATACATAAATATTATTTTATATTTTGGAAGTAATTAAATCATGATAAAAGTGATTCGATCAAGAAAAACAAGTTAAAATACGTAGGATAAAGAAAGCGATTATTACCTGAAATGTTATTTAAAAATAAAAATTATTATTAAATGGGTAATATAAATCCATAAATGAATCAAGTATGATATCTTAAATATTAATATGGTTCTTGTATAATTTAATAACATACTATGGTCATTATATAAGAGGTTAAATGTACCCTCGACCAAAGGAATGTAAAAGGTAAAGATTAATTCCTCAATCTCATTATTATCCGAGATTGTTTATGTGTAACTATTTACTGGGAAATATTTATCATCCAAGTCCATGTTTAATAAAAAAAAATTCAAAAGAAATATTTTATGTTTTTCTGTAAGGTACTTTTTATAAAGATCACCATTTTAAATGTTTTAATGATTTATTTTTCTAAATATTTTAAATCAATGTCCATGTTTTCAAAATTATTTTAACGATTTGTTTATATGGACATGATTGTTTTAAAATGTAAATTCATTTAAAAAGTTTGAAAGTGGTATGTGACAATTTAATTCAAAAAACTCCATAAAATGAATTCCTTTATAAATGTATGAATTTTAAATGATTTCACAAAAAAGGGATATTTATCTCATAGAGTTTTACTGATCATTTTCAACTATGTCCACATCCTTTACTGGATATTATTATTTATTTAGGTTTATTTATTATAATATAAACATCCATATTTTATTAAATGAATTATGATATGTTTGAATGTATATGTTTTATTTTTATACCATTCATGGTTTATGGTAAAATTATTGACATTTTGTATGCTAGTTTTAATACAAATGTTTATGTTATGTTTCAACATTTTCATATGAGGAATGAATTAGACTTAGTAAGTGGCGATTGGGGCCTGCTAAAGCTCCTCGATGCATCAGTAGGTCTCATTAGACAAATTAGTGTCTTGGCATAATGCCCTGACAAAATGTTTATTTGTAGTCTTGGTACGGGACCTTGACTATGTGGTTATGATGTCCGGCATTATGCATTAACTTGTTATGAAATTAGTAATAACATGTGATTATTCGACTAGTAGAATATCAATGTGCATGTTTATATGCTAATGTTTTATTTATTTGTTCCATATTATGTTCAAGTTTATGTTCAAAAAGGCTTTTGTTTTTATTACACTTCTTGCCTTTAATGTTTATAGCTTCTGCTGAATTATTTACCCTTACTGAGCATCTGAGATCACCCCTTTTTTATGTTTTGTTTTCCCAGGATTCCAAGAAGTGTATTATGATTGATATGTAGGGATAATATAAGGTAATAATGGCGTTATCAAAGGATTTTTAATGTTGTGTTTTATGTTTGAATGTGTAATGTAACGTTCATGCATGTAATATTTATTCCAAGACTGGTACATTGATCGGTCCTTCGGGACTTGATTTCTTGTCATCGTGACAATTTATTAAAATAATGAAACAGCTCTAGGTAACTAGGGTTGGGGTGTTACACTATATATCTATCCTTTAGTGTTGGTTATGAAAAACGAAATGCATCACTTCAAGGGGACAATAGTTTGTACGTACACATGAGTGAAGTTTTCATTTTCCATTAGATGGAAAGGAGAAAGAAAATCATTGTTTAATTTACATAAAAGATTTAATTATTGTAATTATACTTACGTTATTATGTTAATAAAGTTATAGGATGTTTAGAGAAGGTTTAATATGAAAGAAACTTGAAGTGGATAGGTAAAGACGTTTACCTATTCTTCTGGTATCCTCCTTTCAATTGAAAATAAGGCCTTTGGAGGTGAGAATTTATTTTAGTAAAGGGGATTAATAATTTGGTATGGGAAGTTTGTATAAGTATTTGTCCACATTTTTTATTGAAAAATGGACTCGAGTTGTGTTTTGAAATGGTTGATGTGAGTCCCTTTTATATGAAAAACTCGATGGAATTTTCTAAAATTTTAAATCTTTAAGGGTTAGAAATGTAGTTTTAAAAATGAAAAGTAGAAAATAAATGAATAATTCATGATAATATAAAAAATTACCATTAAAATTGATAAAATATAGGATTATTTTATGAATTTATAACTATTTAAAAACAATTTTTATACATTAAGTATCATTTAAAGTCATTTTCAATAATATTATTGTATTTAGACATTAATAGAATCAAGAAAACAAACAAAATTAGAAAATAAAATATTTAAACATCATTGATAATATATAAATATCCTTTAAATACATGTTACACTGTAATTATTCAAAAAAAATAATACTTTTAGTGTTTTTTAAATCATTTAATGGTTTTTTCTACTGATTATGTGAGCACTGCATCGGTGTTGTGTAAGTGTTTGAGGTAATTTTACCATCACTAAAAATAAAAATAAAAATATATAACTAAAATAATTCATTTATATTAAAAAAATTATATCTTTTGATAAATTCTTTTTATCCCTATAAAACATATTAGATATGTTAAAAAAATTATGACATTTTTAATTATTCATTATTTAAAATAATATGAAGGTTGTAATCAAATTAATGTGGCCAAAATTTGAAATATTTTATAAGATAAGATGATTATGGGAAAAATAAACTCATCTAATAATATAATTTAAAGTGTTTGAGATGTTTTTAGACCTTATCCCATATTTTTAACCCAGTTTAGCCCATTTTACCCTTTACCATGGGGATAATTTTTTTGCATGATTAATTTTCATTATGAATAAAAATAAAATTGAAAAAATAACCAAATTTAATATTTATGATTCCATTTTTTAATCTATTTTTCAAAATTCAATTCTTAGAGGTGGTAGAAATTAATTCTAATATAATCACACAAAATGTTTATAAACCATTCTTGAAAAAGAATGTATTTTTGAAGCATGAAATTATGTTCATTACTTTTCTACTAACAATAATTAGACTATTTAAGGTTTATTTTATCAAATATATTATAAATAAATTTCATCAAAATTATTAATAAATTATTATATATTTAATTTATTTAGATAAAAATAAATTGCACATTTAAAAACAGTTAAAAAAAAAATCAATTTTTACCATCAAATGATTTTATCTTCATTCATAACAAATTGATGACCAAAGTATGAATATTAATTAGTTTCCTTATATAATTAATAATTTTTTAATAAATTTATCACTCTAAAAATATATATTCATCTTTTGAAAGAAATATATAAAATAAAAAGATAACTGACTTTTATAAAAAAATAAATTCTTTTTTAGATATTAACTCTAACTGACCTTATATGATTTCATTTTTACCATTGAGTAGTTATTTTATAATAATTAATCAATAAAATTGTTTTAGTAAATCATTTATATATATATATATAATTAATAATTTAGTAAATTTTATTCATATCCTAGAAACCAATATCTTGGTTATAATAGTTTTATTTAATTAATAATATATCTATAGTATATCATGGTTTATTTGAGAAAGATTTAGTGTTTAGTACACAATATCAGGCATAGTATTTATTTAAAAGAAAATATATTAATTTTTTTTTTAATTTTACACAATTTTATTGCGATTGCCTTTGCAAATGTCCAATATTAAAACTAATATTTTGTGTCTATATGTGCCAACCCAACAGTTGTGCCCCTCCTTATCTATGCATGCCCAACAGAGGAGTGTGACCCATTCTTGACTTGGAATCCAGCTTGGTAACCTCGATCCATACCGGATTGGGTTAGCTTATACCCAACCCACCCAATCTATTAACCCACCCCATGCCCATTTATCTTTTTCTGGCACTCTTTGGGTCCAAATTGACATGAATTTTTTTTTCTAAAAACATAGAAATTAAAATCAAATGTATGTAATTTATTAGAATTAATTTTTTTTCACGAAAAGTATCTACAATTCATCTTAATTACTTTAATTCTATATTAATTCATTAAATATAACCTCAATTTGAATTTTAAAAGTTTTAATTTTTATTCTAAAATTTAATTTCATATTCACGGATCATGATCTATCACTAATTTGTGCATGTTTAGTTTTTGTTTATTTAATTTTTAATATTTACAAGGAAATTTTATTAGCAATAATTATTTATTAAATAATATGTATTCGTGGTATAGATATCATTGTACCATCTATAAATGTATAAGGGCACGTGTATCCACATTTTTAGTTATAGAAATGCATTCCTGAATCTTCAGAAACCCCTCACCGATGTGAGAATTCAAATTATAAACATAAAATACATTCCCAATTATTTAGTTTGAGTCAAGATTCAATGTGAATGTAAACAATTTAAATTTATGGAGTTTGATGGGTTACATAATATGATTCAAAAATGACTCAAGATAAACCCCCTGGGTCACATTTTATCCATCATTCACTCGATTGATTAACCATTAGAAAGTAAAATTATCACATCATATATATATATTTTTTTATTTATATATGTTTTACTATTTTTAGTATTTCATTTTATTGACATGTTCACATAAAATAATAAAAAAACATGCATATATAAAACAAAAATGTGTTTTGAAAGTTTTTTATTTATGAATGGATACGTTATTAGTTTGATCAATAAATAAAGTGTGATAATTATAAATGGTTTTCCTTCTCCATGAAAACACAAAATCAATCAAAGTAAATATCAATTCATTAAAATCCTTTCATCCCTAGAGTTTGAAAAAACCCAAATGTTCAATGTTCCAGTCAATCCTAGTTGATGAGGCCTCTTACTATTAGGGTGTTCTTATGACAGCGGTAGTTCAAATTAAATAAATTTGGAAGAAAATAAGTATCTGTAGCTATCTTGTTTCAACTTTAGAGGAAAATCATCAAGTAAATAAATTTTATACTTAAAAATAGATGGGACACCACTCAAAATATCATAGAGTTGTGAGTTAATGTAGTTTTTTATCCAATAACTTAACTTGAAACTCTTAAAGTAGTATCATAGACATATATTACACTATAAGTGAAGGTTTAAAGTATCCTTTCCACTAGAATACTCAAGATAATTAGTATTATGAATCTAGTAGTTAAAGCCTAAAACAATTTGATAAAATAGTTAGTGATATATTTGATTATTAAATCAATAATTTCTTATAATTGGTAATCAAGATAAAAGTACTTATCTCTTAATTTTTTTGATTTTTAGAAAAATGGAAAGTAATACCATAAATTTTCAGTGATAAATTTGGAAAAAAAACATATCCTTACAAACAATAATTTAAAAAGATTCATATAGGCACTTGAAGATAGTATTGTGAGATGAAAGGAATTTTTTTGTGGTAGATTCCCTACTACCTGATGAGGCACCTCAGAAATGAAAGTTGAAAATGAAACTTGTAAGAGACTTCTGAAAGACACATTTGATATTTATACTGTAATTCTATAATCAATTTATAGTGATCTATGAAAAAATATTATGATATATATGGTTATTCCATGTTTTCTCACCACTGAGAAGTTTGAAAGGATAAAGTGAAGTAATAAATTAATGATATTATAATAGAACATGTGTCAATTGAATGATGAATCCTGATCTTTCAGTACATCTCATACTTCTATCCTTTTCACATAGTTAACCTGGTGTCATTGAGCATTATTATAAGAACCTGTTTATTTCTTGAGGTGTGGAATCTTTTTTATTTCCATAAATTATCATTTTAAATGCCTAATTACGACTCAATTTGAATGTATTTTGAGGTCGTGTGGTCATCAGGCGTGTATGGGGATATTCAGAGTTTTGAACCCAACTTTTGGGGAGAAATAGCTCTGCTTCACAGTTAGTATAAACTCTCAGGGGTTGGACGCATGGTTACTTAAAAATGTAAAAGGTTAGTCAGAGATCATAGGGATCCCACATAGTTTGAAAAACCATGCAATTTGAGGCACATTCCCATACAGAACCCTCTGTAATTTTGATATTGTTATGAGACATGGTTTGCACAAAGTTAGTTAAACCCTGTGTAAAACCATGTGAGGTGCCCCTTCAAATAGTAGGGGGTGTACAGTTGGTGAATGGTTTGGAAAACTATGTAGCCAATCCATATGGGCCAGTATTTTTGGATGAATTTAAGAAAACTTCCTTAATTAATCTTCTAACTCAAACCTATTTTTATCTTCTACCTCGATAGACAGTAACTTGATTTTGGGAGAGATTTTTGAATGCTATTAATGGATTTAACACCAAATCTCCTTCTAAACTCAAAATCAAGAGTTGTTCATCTTGTTGGATCCATGCTGAGAAGTACTCAATTCCTTTTGGGTTATTCTTTGTTTGTCTTGGTATCACCTACGATCTTTTGGTATGAGATAATTTTCCCTATTTTTAGTATTCCCATCATTTCTTTATTTTTCTCTTGATCTAAGTGAAATTAGGAGCTGATACTGGATGAGGACTCTACTATGGACCTATATTAGGTGGTATCATTATTTTTCCTTAAATTCATAGTATTTAAATATATATTTTTGTGTCGCACACCCATTTTCTAGAGAAACACCCTTGAAATATAATTTAATCCTTTATTTAAATGGATATGTATTACCTGTATAATTAATGATACCCTTCATTGAATGATTAAGGGTTTTTAACCTTGAATTGGAACCACCCCTTGGGTGTGTTCTTTAATTAAATAGACCACAATGGACAGAATATTGAATGATCACTTTTAATTGTGTTGTTTACCCCTTATGATGGTATGTTAAATGATGAATTGATTTTTAATTTGAATTGTAAACTAAATGGATTAAAGTAAAGGGAGTGGAATGGTTTTGAACCCAGACTCTGAAAATGTAATTTATTATTAATAACGAGTTTCTTCCAATATTAAAATACCAACATGTGATAATTAAGAGGCTAATCCTTATAAGAATAACCATGCCTTGAGGCACCTTCTGAGGAAAAGTTTAAAAGAAACGATCATGGTAATTAGTTTGGAACAGTTAAATGATATTGATTGAACACGTGTTTGTTATATTCCTTGGGTCACACATGGGTTCATATAAGAACTTCATGGATGGAATCATTTGACTACTACATTACTTATGCTTGAGTGACACTTGGACTCCCTAGTAGACTTCCAAGGACAGACTCATGGTGGTTGGATATTATACACCTGAGTGATACTTGGATTCCATATATAAACTTCCAAGGATGGAATCAGAGTTAAGATGATCATATATGACTTGTGTGACACTTGGGCATACTTAGAGGGCTGCCAATGATGGAATTAGTGAGTAGTGATGTTATACCACACCTAGAGCGATTCAAAGATTTCCATGAGGAATTCCTAGGACAATTTGAAGTAGGTAGTAGAGGATGGGTGTCCATGGGAACCCATACCATTATGGGTTTTTTATATATGACACTACTTGACATGTTCTATTAAATCTTGCACACTTTTATTATAATATATTCACTAAATGGATGGGATTAGACCTTTGGGTGATAGCCTACTGGTATTGTATCTCATACATTATTCCATCTATCATTGGGTACCTGAAAAGATTATATTACTACATGTATGGACAATAGAAATCCCCCTGCCTTAGGTTTTTGATTCCTATTTAAGAGAATATGAGCACATAATAAAGATGAGGCTCGTGATGCTAGCTAGGATACTTCTGGAATTTTTGGTATTTTGTCATAAGTATTGTATAGTTTTATGGATACATATTTTGGTTGTATTTTAGACACATAACATGACATATATGTTGGTAATTTTGTATATGAGATCACTTAATGTATTATTTATGTATTCTTATCTTGTTTAACTATAATTATATGATTGATTTGCTACTTATGTTACTTATTTTTTATCATATATACACTATTTTACACTCTAGTTATGAGGGAATAGTCTCCCCATATACACATCCTAGGCCCTTGCTACTATTAGGAAGCACATGGAATTTGGGGAGATGTGATTGAGGTCATGTGGAAAACCAAGCTCATGGAACCTTTATGTTACATCCAGGTCTAGGAAATTACAAAAATTTTTTAGAGGGAATTCGTTTTTAATTTTATAATTTGGTGATAATATATAGGGATCCAAATGGATTCAAATTTGGTACTGAGTTGTTCCTAGGCATAGCTAACCCACGTACAGAAAAAAAATCCAAATTTCCTTGAATAATTTTTTTTGTATTTGGGATATTATAGTTCATTTTATTCTATTATTGGATGTTGCAATTGAATTTTGATTTTATTATTGATATTATTATGGTTTTTATTTCATTGAAACCCTTAGATATGAGGGTATTCCATCTCATTCATCATTTTAGTTACCTACTAGAATTCACATTCCATTATTTCATGCCTTCTAGGGTGCATTGTTTGATTGCCTGTTGTTGGGATAGTTATGCCTACTTTTTGATAGTGGATATGTGCAGTGGTTTGAGAAACATGGTTGGTACCCAGAGTTCCTTCCATAACCTAAGAAGGGTTTTATTTATCAGTCCATAGTGGAAACACTAAGCATCCAATCATTCTCATTGAGTTTAGGAAGAGGGGTGTGATTATTATATGGGAATCCTTGTACCTATCCTATTTAAATGTATGCACTTTTAGTGGTTTTTTAATAATGATTTGTGGAAATATCGTGGAATTTGCAGAGGTATTCTAATGTGTCATCCCCCAGTTTCATGCCATGAGGGTAGAAGAAATCATGATATGGAGGTGCTGGGCCATGGGATACTAGTAGATACTCTAGTAGTTCTAGTTGAGCCACCAGTGATTGTACCAAAAATAGGTGATGTGGAATAGTTTAATGAAGGATTTATGTGCTTCATGCATACCGTTCAGGGAGCACTAAGTCCAACCCCGACTATGGAAGAGTTGACGCGTGAGTTCTAGCAGCAAAATCTGCCCATATTTTTGGGGTATGGTATACCAAAATTTGTAGATTAATGGATAGAGTTCAGGTTATCTATCTTCGAGCATCTAGAGACGCCTATTGAAATGAGGGTAAGGATCACTACGTATATGTTATGTGATTGCTCCAAGAAATAGTGGAATTTCATTACTTAGGCAGATCATCATCGGGATATGAACTAGAGAGATTTTCATACGAACTTCTAGGATTAATTATATCCTCAGATGTAGAGGGCCGATAGAGCCTGATAGTTCATGCACTTGGAGTAGGCCTCATTATCAGTTATGGATTATTTCTCCTGTTTTATAGAGCTCCAGTGCTTCACACTTATTCTTATCGATGGAGAGTTATCTAAAGACAGGTGATTTGAGTATGGCGTAAAGTATGACACCCAATCTCAAGATAAAGTCTTTTAGGTGACTACCTTTTCTAGAACAGTGAATCAATCACTTTTCAAATATATAACTTGAGAGAGAAGAGGGGTGTGAGCCATTGTGTTTCGACGCATAGATCTAGTACTACATTAATCGATAGTAGGAAGCATCATTTTTATCTTCCTTGTAGTGATATTAGTATCCATAACACATACTCAGGTATCTAAGTGTGGTGCCACCAGTGTGGTATACTGAGAAAAACAAGACCTTAGTCCATGAGAGACTTAATCGAGTGTCGATCATGCGGCTATATGGACCATCTAAATCACTTTTATAGAAATTTTACTTCAGTAGAAAGTGAGAGAGGGTCTCCACTAACTCAATGTATAGAAGAATGTTCTATAGCTTCTTAAAAGGAACGAATCTGGAGTACATCTAGCCATTTTGGAAAAGGTGGTGGTTGTGGTCATGGTAGTCAGACCCCATATTTCCAATGACAGTAGAGAAGATATGCTATGGGTGGCCAAGATATATCACTATGCCACAGATCAGGCCAAATATTTGCAGTGCAACCAACACCTAAGGGAAAAAATATCGAACCTTCTACCATGACATGTACTTCCCTAATAGCCTGTACTTGAGAAAATACTCTATTCAATATAGAGGATTCACATAGATTTATATATATACTACCATTATTGAGATCCTTGGGCTCACTGTTCAGTGTTTTCATGGTTTTATGCCGCTTTATACTCTATTGGGGACTATAATAGAGGATGTAAGTTAGTTCAGGGAGTTCTCCCTTTATATTGGAAAGTTCACTTCATATGGGGCTTCTTTTTCCTCGAGATGATAGGTTTTGAAATCATTATTGGGATGGACCGGTTGGTTACCGTTCATTATTTAATTGATTTCTATCACTAAAGGGAGACCTACACATCACTAAAGGGAATATAATTTAATCACAAGGGTTAATGGGATGTCCAAGCGATTTGAGCTTGACTTAAGAATCATGGGATGGGTGGGATGACAACCCAAATTGTGAGTTTATATCTAGATGGTTTGGGAAAATGTTAGGTATATTTACCTCCAGTGGTTGATCATTTCAGAGATGTTTTCTCTGATAAAATTTTAGGATTACCTCTAGTGAGAGATCCAGAGTTCTTTATCACATTATTTCTAGGAGCTACACCAGTATCCATTTCTCCTTACCAGAGGGATACTACTGATATGAAGGATCTCAAGAGGTAGATATAGGATTTAGAGGCAAAAGGTTTTATCTGACCCAATACTTCTCTATAGGGTTCACTGGTCCTTTTGTGCAGAAGTAGGATGAAAATATTAGGCTATGTGTGGATTATCAAAATTTGAACAAGTTGAAGGTTAAGAACCGGTATCCTCTTTCTTACATAGGTTTCCTTTTTTATCCGCTCCGAGGAGATCATGTACTATATAAAATTGATTTGAGATCTGGTTATCATCAATTGTGTGTTAGACCAACATACATACCTCGCATTGCATTTCATAGCAGGTATGGTCTATATGAGTATTTTCTTATGTTGTTTGGTATCAACATTATGATAGTAGATTTCATAGAACCAATCAACCGAGGTTTACATCCTTATATGGTTTCATTTGTGGTAGTTTTCACAAATTATATATTGGTGTATTTTTACACTCGACATGACCATGCCAAACATATTGATAAAGTATTGGATATACTGAGAGAGAATCATTTATATTCTATTATCACAAATTCACACACCTGGATAGATCAAATTGACTTCTTGGGTCACATTATCTCAGAGATAGTAATATTAGTTGACGCGGAAAAGGTGAGAGTTGTAGTTTCCTAGGATCACCCGAAGAATGTATTTGAGATACGTAGTTTCTTGGGGGTGGTTGGATATTATTGATGTTTCATACATGACTTCTCACACCTAGTAGTTTCATTTATAGGCTTGAATAAGAAGGGTCTGAATTTTGTACGGTCATGTTCATGTAAATCAACCTTTCAAGAGATGAAAGGGAGATTGACTTCAGCGTCGATACATATTTATCCTAAGATAAGGAGTTACAATTTTTACTGTGATGTATCAGGTATCATGATAGGATCGGTTATTATGTAGGGAGATATATTCATGGTGTACGGGTCTCAGAAGATGAGGATACATGAGAGGAAATACCCAACATAGGATATCTAGCTAGATACAACTGTTCATTATTTGTATTGTTGGATAAATTTCTAACTTGGAGAGATTTTTGTGATATAAATGTACCGAAAAAGCCTCAAGTACATGTTTACATTGTGTGATATTAATACAAGACATCAAAGGTGGCTTAAATACCTATATTGTTTCTACAAAGATCTTTCCTACATTCCTGGTGAATGAAATACAACAGCCAATGCACTAAGAAGGAAGATTCCGATATAGGCAGTCCAGTAATCCAGTAGCGAGTAGTGGATTATGGATATGTTCTATAAGATGAACATGGTGGTGCAGGATAGTCAAGGGTAGACTTTTATTTCATCTTTAGTTATGACCTCCACCCTTCTGGATAAAGTGAGGATGAGGTAGCTATCAGATTTTGAGGGCCTAGTCCAATGGGAGTGTGTGGTAGGTGAGGACCCTCCTCCGAGTTTGACTAAACGTGAGGAAGAAATTCTGAATTTACATGGTCACATATTGGTTTTAGAAGTCATGTGTGAGGAGTAGATGCAGGAATTTAATGCATCATTTTGGGTAGTTCACCCTGGAATCATCAAGGTGTATCTATATTTACATCGTCAATACTGATGGTTGAGTATGAAAAGAGATGTAACGGGTTTTCTCTTGAGTTATTCCACCTATTGATAGGTGAAGGTAGAACACCAGTGACCATTTTTACTTTTATAGTATCTACCCATTCCTGAGTTGAAATGGGATGACGTTACGATATGCTTCAAGACAGGTTTATCGATGTCGTCTCAATTTAATGAAGTTGTTTGGGTTGTTTTTGATATGCTCACCAAGTTTTATCATTTTTTACCTATGAAGGATATCTTTTTAGAAGATGATCTTGGGAGTTTGTAAATACACAAGAGTAAAACTTCACATGGTCCCCCGTTCTATTGTTTCTGATAGGGACGCCTGGTTTACTTGATGATTTTCGAAAGGATTGCAGAGGTAGTTGGGTATATAGGTGATTATGAATACAAAAGACCACCCTCAGACTGATGTCCAGTCAGAGTGCACAATACAAGTGTTTAAGGACATATTGTACTCGTGCATCCTATATTTTGGGGTATCCTTGTAGATTCATATACCCATGATTGAATTCCCCTACAATAATAGCTATCAGGCCCGTATATAGATGGTGCCTTGTGAGGCTTTTAAATGTAGTCAATGTAGATCACCATTGTGCTAGTTAGGGGTAGGAGAGGCATCTATGCATGTACCATGTCTTATATAGTATACTATAGAGAAAGTTCAATTTATTTTGAAGTGTATGACTACTACACAGTTTTTATAGAAATATTACACTTATCCTCATAGATGACCTTTCGAGTCTGAAGTCATGGATCGGGTCTTTTAAAAGTTTCATCGAGGTAGGGACATATGATGATTAGGAGATATGGTAAATTTTCACCATGATATGTCAGGCTGTTCATGATTCTAGAAAGAGTCGGGATAATATCCTATTATTTACAGTTACCTTAGAGGTATCAGGCCATGCACTATGCCTTCTATGTATATTCTCAGCGTCACTATCATTCAGACCCATCTCATGCCTTTCAGCCCGAGGTGGTTGAGTTACAGATAGATGCATCATTTGAGGATAATCCTATTTGTTCTATGTATTGTAACACCCCAAGCTTCTATGGTACGTTTCCCTTCGAATAATGCGATAGCGTGTGTTGTACGCAACCTCGAGTTCTAACACACACCACAACTAATTAAACTAGCCGTTGTGAATAGTAATACCTACTTTTTGAAATCATATATATTTTATATTTCAAAATGGACTTCATTTTTAGATTCGGAATATCAAAATTAGCCTAGGGTGAAATTTTGGTACTTTTCGGATAACTTTTATATTTTGATGAATAGTGAAAATTACTAAATTTTAATTAAAAACAACTTTTTTAATCAAAATAATTAATAGTGATAAATTGTGAATTTGAGTGGTTTTAAAGTATATTTAGAATATATTTTTACCATTTAATATAATGTTGGTCATTGGACATAATTTTACAATTAAACCGAACATAAACAAGTGTCAATCTTTTGATAGTTATTACCTCTTAAAAACACGCTTTTTGTTTTGACAGCGGGAATTAATTTTAAATTAATTTCTGCCACTTCTGTGTTTTGAATTTAGGAAAATGGATTCCATATTTGGAATCAGGATGTTCAAATTGTGTAAATAGGTAACTTTTATTTTTAGACATTTTGAATAGTTACTGTGGTAAATATTTTATTTACCATGGTTAAAGGGTAAATCCGGTAAATAAGGGTTAAAAAATAATATTATAATAATACAAAATTACCCTAAAACGTGTCCGAACCTTATTGGTGGACACATACCCGACCATGGGCATCCTTGGGTCAATTTAGGGACCCCTTGGATCCACTTGTATGTGGTAGGGACACATTATATTAATAAAGTTAAAATAAAAATAAAAATGGCATAAGCTTACATCTTTTAGAAGGACAATTTTTACATAGGGTTATACATGTTGAATTTTCGATTATAAATATTCATTAGAAATCTAAAAAGATTTCCTACATAATTATATTTTATTTATAATTTTTAGACATCAAATAATATAAATTATTAATGACACAATAATGATGCAATGTTTACCTCATTAATAAATCATTTAAATAAATAAGATTATAATGATTAAAATATTATCTAAAACCTGTCCAATTCTTATTGGTTGATGTTATTTAGAATATGAGTCATCTTATCTTCGACCTCAATGATTTTTGGACCATTATAAACAGAATATAATTATATTATAAAGTAATACTTTCACTCTTTCCTAAAGAGCCCCTCCTCCCCCTTATAAAAGGAGACCACTTCTACTCATTCCTCACACCTCTCAAGCCACTTGGATCGTCCAAACTCTGCCCAACTAAGCTCCCCACATCCCTCTCCTCCTCCTTGAAGCTTCTCCTTAGGCAGAAAGCATTTCAACAAGTCCTTTGGTTCCAACCAAAGTGAGTTACCTAAATTAAAGGTAACGATTTCTCTTAAATTATTTTCATTTATTTTGCTTCTTCAACCCCCAAACTCTTTTTATTTCCTTTCTTTTGTAACAACACCAGTATCCTCAATATACTAGGATGTTGTTATAAGAAGGATTCAAACTACACATACACACAACTCCATCTAATGGATGATGAACATAATGTTTCTGTGGATGGCAAACTAACGCCTCACGAAACGATGATTGTTCAAATACATCTTACCGCCTCTCATGGTGGCCATTATGATGGCACTGTAATTAAATATGATGTTAATGATATATATTTTATATATAAGCTTTTGTAATTCCATTTTATTTCATACCATTATTCGTTTCATGTTGTATATACATACGATAATTTCATTTGAGGAAGTGCGGACTACCGCCCCCTTAAAATGATATGACTCGTTCATACCACACATGGAAAGTATAAAGGATGGTGTTAATGAACTTAAGTAACATATATAAAATATTATATTATACTGTAATAGTAATATACCTATGTATCATTTGTATTCAATTCTTTTAAAATAAAAATTAAATGGAAGTAGCGTTCGTGCGTACGTACGGACTACCGTCTCCACGAACGTGATGAGATTCATTTTCCATCGTATCCATTCAAGTATAATTATCATTTGATGATTTAAAAATGATGTTTAAGGACTTGATACCATTCTGGATTTGAATAATATACAACTTATCCTTTACAAACATGTCTTACGTAACAAAACATACAAAAGCAAACAAGTAAGTTCACACCCGAAACAGCGATAATACTAAGATATTATTATCAAATCAATATTAAAAGATCATATATGATATCATATTAATGTATATGATTCTTGTATAATTTAGTAACAATTATTTCACCATTATACAGGAGGTTAACCTACCCCAACCAAGGAAAAGTACAAGGTAAGGGTTATTTCACAATCTCTTCATTATCCGAGGTTGTTTATACGTAATAATCTACTGGGATCTCTTTATCATCCACATACATGTTTCTTAAAAATGTATTTCAAAACATTTTTACTATTTACAAGAATATGGGTTTAAGTCATTTATACCCTTGTTTGACTTTTTATAAGAGGTTTATAAAGGAATCTTTCCGTCGTTTTCAAAACAAGGTCCTTTTTAACCTTTTCGACAGAATTGAGGTAAGAATGTTTTTTTTAACTTATACGGCGGGTGCGGTTATTTTCCGCCGTTATAAAATCGTCGAAGCTTTCCATACAAGCTTATAAGAATATTTTCAAATAAAATGTTTTATTTTATATGGATCTTAAATGATTTCAAAATAAAAGGAGATACTTCTTTAAAAATAATTTTGATTTCATCTATGTCAACATCCTTTGATGGATTTTAAGATTATTTGAAGTTGATTTATTATGATACAAAACTTCTATATTGTATTGAAGGTTTTGTGATATGTTTGACTGTGGATGTGCTATTTTTATACCATTCATAGTTTATGGTGAAATTATTGACATTTCGTATGCTAGTTTTAATACGAATGTTTATGTTATGTTTAAACCTTTTCATATGGGAATGCATTGGACTTAATAAGTGACGGGTGGAGCCCGCTATAGCTCCTCGATGCATCGGTAGGTCTCATGAGACAAACTAGTGTCTTGGCACAAGGCCTTGACAAAATCTTATTTGTAGTCTTGGCACGAGGCCTTGGCTATGTGGTTATGATAGTCTGGCATTATGCATTCCAACATTATGAAAGTGGTTATTGATTTTTGCATGTGATTATTCGATTAGTAGAATATCCATGTGAATAATTAAATGGCATTATTTCATTTTATTTATGCCATACCATGTTGAAAGTTCATATTTAAAAGGCTTTTGTTTTAGTTATACATTGCCTTAAATGTTTATTCTTTCCGCTATATTGTTATCCTTACTGGGCATTTGAGCTCACCCCTTTTCTATGTTTTATTTTTCCCAGGAAGTGAAGGAGTAAATTATGAATGACCTGCAGGGATTTTATGAGGGGATAATAGTGTGGTCTATTGAGACATTATGTTGTTGTAGTAGTTTTTCATTTTATAATGTAATGTAAAACTTATGAATATATCTGGAATTTTCCAAGGCTACTAAACCAATCGGTCTTTTGAGATTTGATCTTTCTTATGATCATGCCAATGTTATGTAATAATGCACCGACTCTGGGTAGCTGGGGTCGGGGCGTTACAGTTGGTATCAGAGTAAGTTTAGTACAAACCTTGGAAGCTAGATTTAGATAAACTCTGATTAGAGCACGTAGACCTAAGATGAACTTTGAGGATTAGTATAGAAGAACTTCCTAGAATTTTGGTATTGTAGAGACTTTGTGAGTTTTCCGAGCAATACATCCCTGTCTGGATACGAGCAGGTAGAGGCGGCTCTGGCACAGATGTACCTAGGGGTAAAACCCGAAAACACCGCTTTGAGCTAGACTCGAACGGGAACTGGTGCACGACAACGGGCCTTGCTGCACTCTTGGTTACGACACTCCCGGGGGATATGCTTAGGATAACTCTCACTTTCTTTACAAATCATTATGAAGGGTTTATGAGTATATACTTCCTCAAAGAAAACATATTTATGATTATGGATTATATCCATAGATAGTTCAATTTATGTTTAGTGTTTTATAAGTATGGGATTATGTATTTTGATTCATAAACTGATCTAGTTTATGCCACTGTTTAGAAATGGCGCCTAGTGGAAGAAATGGAAACTGTATCAATGCACGCACTCCATGTAGGGATTGCCCTCCTGCTCAAGATAATTATAGTGGGGCTGGTGATGCAACTGGTGCTGATCAGCTAATCACCGTACTGGGACAACTTACTCAGGTTATGAATAATAACCTTACCCGTATGGAGCACCCTGATCCGCAGCGTGGAGGATCAATGTTAGATCGATTCATGAGACAACAACCACCAACGTTCAATGGGAGTACAAATCCCTTAGTAGCTGAGCAATGGATATTTTCCCTAGAGAAAATATTTCAGGCTTTGGGGAGTAGTGAAAGGGAAAAAGTTACCATGGCAGTTTACCGCCTCACTGGAGATGCTGATCAATGGTGGTCATTGATTCAAAACATGAAGGAAGATGATGAAGTATCAAACATGGAATGGAGGGAGTTCAAAGATCTGTTTTTAGAAAAATACTTTCCTCGCGACCATCGAGCAGATATGGAAAGGCAATTTCTGAGTCTGAGACAAAAGGAGGATGATAATGTCACAAAGTATGAGGCTAACTTTACAAGGTTGGCGAGGTATGCTGGAGATTATATTCGCAACCCAAGAAGTAAGATTGATCGTTTCTTTGATGGGTTAAAACCATTTCTCCGTCGAGCATTAGTCTCACAATCCTTTTCGTCGTACGAAGACATTGTCTCATGTGCTATCAAGACCGAAAAAGAATTCTCTAAGTCTTATGACTTTAAAGCAAAGCAAGAGAAGAAGAGACCTGCTGATCAATCTGGGAATGGAAATAAGGGGAAGAAGGGAAAGGTTGAATATCCATCTTGTGGTAAATGCGGGAAGAAACATCCTGGTACTTTATTGAAGGGAATGGGAGTCTGTTACAAGTGTGGTGAAAAAGGCCACCAAGCTCATGATTGCAAGGGGAAGAAGGAAGCTACCAACGTTCAGTGCTACAATTGCAGGGAGATGGGGCATTATGCAAATGCATGCCCTAAGCGTCAGGAGAACTTACCTCAGAAAAGGCCAAGGGATCAAGGCCAGGCTTATGCTATCACTACTGCTGAGGTAGAAGCTCCGAAAGACGTGGTGGCAGGTAATTTAATGGTTTCCTCAAGTTTAGCAAATGCATTATTTGATTCTGGATCATCGCATTGTTTCATATCTTCCCAGTTTGCTAAGAAAATTAGATATTTCCAATTTGATTTAATAAGGGAGTTGTCAGTTAAAACTCCTAAGGGAAGTATCGTTGCAACAAAGTTTTGTGAATCAGTCCCCATTAGAGCACATAAATTTTCTTTATCTGCTGATTTCATCGTCATACCTATGATTGAGTTTGATATAATCCTCGTTATGGACTGGCTTTCGGACTATGATGCGAAGATTTATTGTAAGAAGAAAGAGGTTACGATTCTTGATGATAATGATAAGGAGCACCTTATTTTTAGAGCAGAATCGTCACCACCTAATTCTTATTTAGATCCACCCCCAACAGCTCAACTTAATTCAATTATTGGGGAGGAAGAGAATGAAATAACTGTCGGTGAGGAAAGGAATGTTCAAATAGAGGATGTACCTGTTGTGAAAGAATTTGTAGATGTATTTCCGGAAGATTTACCTGGACATCCTCCAGAACGAGAAGTTGAGTTTTCTATTGATTTGATTCCTGGATCAAGGCCTATATCGAAGACCCCTTATAGAATGGCCACTGTAGAGTTAGTCGAACTAAAGAAACAACTAGAGGAATTGAGTAATAAGGGATTTATTCGCCCTAGTGTTTCTCCATGGGGAGCCCCTGTTCTTTTTGTTAAAAAGAAAGATGGATCTATGAGGTTATGTATCGACTACAGGGAGATCAATGCTATAACAATAAAAAACAAGTATCCCCTACCTCGTATTGATGATTTATTTGACCAACTGCATGGAGCTCAATACTTTTCAAAGATTGACCTTCGATCTGGATACCATCAGTTGTGTGTGAAGAAGGAAGACATTCCGAAGACAGCATTTCGAACCAGGTACGGGCATTACGAGTTTACTGTAATGCCGTTTGGATTGACTAATGCACCCTCTGTGTTCATGGATCTGATGAATAGAGTTTTCAAGGAGTATCTCGATGAATTTGTGGTGGTATTTATTGATGATATCTTGGTATACTCCAAAACCTACGAAGATCATGAAAATCACTTGCGCATTATCTTGAAGACTCTGAGGAGGCATGAATTATATGGGAAGTTTAGCAAGTGCGAATTCTGGCTTCAGGAGATTTCTTTTCTTGGCCATATTGTCTCTAAAGATGGAATCTCTGTTGATCCTTCTAAGACCAAAGCAATCCAAAAATGGCCAGCACCTACGAGTATAACTGAGGTACGCAGTTTTATTGGTTTGGCAGGTTATTATCGACGTTTCGTCCAGAATTTTGCCCGATTGGCTAACCCATTAACGAAGCTCACACGTAAAGGGGTTAAATTTGTTTGGACAAAAGAGTGTGAAGAATGTTTCGAAGAACTGAAGAGAAGATTAGTCAATGCTCCTATATTGACTCTACCATCGGGGAATGATGGGTTCGTTATTTATAGTGATGCATCAAAGAAAGGACTTGGTTGTGTCCTTATGCAGAATGATAGAGTTATTGACTATGCATCACGACAGTTGAAAATTCATGAACAAAACTATCCTACTCATGATCTTGAGTTAGCAGCTGTGATCTTTGCTTTGAAGATATGGAGGCACTACCTCTATGGTGAAAAATGTGATATTTATACTGATCACAAGAGTTTGAAGTATATTTTCTCACAAAAAGAACTCAACATGAGGCAAAGGAGATGGCTTGAATTACTCAAGGATTATGATTGTACGATACACTACCACCCAGGGAAGGCAAACAAGGTGGCAGATGCTTTGAGTAGAAAAGACCATGGAGTTTTGAACAATATGAGAATTGAAAGGGATCCAATTTTCATGGATCTAGTGAAGATGGACATGGGAATAACCAGGGAAGGTGAAACATCAATGCTTTTTCAAATGGTTGCCAAACCATCTTTACTAGAAAGGATTAAGAGTTCTCAGACCGATGATGAAGAATTCCAAAAGAAGATTAAAGCTGTGAATGATGGGAGATTGAGAGACTTTGTGTATGAAGATGGAATTTTGAAATTCGGGAAGAGACTTTGTGTTCCCAATATACCTGATCTAAAAAGGGAATTGCTGGATGATGCTCATAGTTCCAATTTCTCTATACACCCTGGGAGCACCAAAATGTATAGAGATTTGGAGGAACATTTTTGGTGGGACAACATGAAGAGGGAGATTGCTGATTTTGTGTCAAGATGTATGGTTTGTCAACAAGTGAAAGCTGGAAGGCAACAGCCTGGAGGAGTCATGCAACCTCTTCCTATACCGGAGTGGAAATGGGACAATATTACGATGGACTTTTTCATGGGGATACCAAAGACTCCTAGAAGGAACGATGCAATATGGGTTATTGTTGATCGTCTTACCAAGTCAGCACATTTTCTTGCTATAAGAGAAGATCTACCCCTGGAACGTTTAGCAAGACTATATATTAATGAAGTTGTGAGACTTAATGGAGTACCCCTATCGATTGTTTCTGATCGTGACCCCCGTTTTACTTCAAGATTTTGGAAAAGTCTTCATAAATCCCTGGATACTGAACTTCATTTGAGCACTGCTTACCACCCTCAGACAGACGGACAATCAGAACGGACTATTCAAACCTTAGAAGACATGTTGAGATCTTGCTCACTTGACTTTCAGGGTATGTGGGATCAATATTTACCTCTGGTAGAATTTTCCTATAACAATAGCTTCCATTCGAGTATTCAGTTGGCACCATATGAAGCGTTATACGGAAAGAGATGTCGTACACCAACCTGTTGGGATGACGTTGGTGAAAGAAAACTTGTAGGCCCAGAACTGGTGGAGGAAACGGTGGAAAAGGTGAAAGTAATCCAAAATCACATCAAAGCAGCTCAAAGTAGGCAGAAGAGCTATGCCGATAATCGAAGGAAGGATTTGGAATTTCAAGTCGGTGATCATGTTTTCCTAAAGGTATCTCCGTGGAAGGGAGTCATACGTTTTGGTAAGAAAGGTAAATTGAGTCCGAGTTACATCGGACCTTTCGAAATTCTAGAACGAATTGGGGTTGTAGCTTACCGATTGGCAATGCCGCCAAGTCTCTCCAAAGTTCACGATGTGTTCCACGTATCTCTGTTGAGAAAATACATGCCTGACCCAACGCATGTACTCACCTATGAGGAATTAGAACTGGAACCCGATCTGTCTTATTGCGAAGAGCCCGTCAAGATTCTTGATACGAGAGAACAAGTACTGAGAAACCGGACGACGCGTCTGGTAAAAGTTTTGTGGAGAAATCATAAGATGGAAGAGGCAACGTGGGAACCCGAGGAACTTATGATGAAGAACCACCCGAGTCTTTTTATGCAGTAATACCCTAGAAATTGCGAGGACGCAATTATTTGAAGGAGGGGAGAATGTAACACCCCAAGCTTCTATGGTACGTTTCCCTTTGAATAATGCGATAGCGTGTGTTGTACGCAACCTCGAGTTCTAACACACACCACAACTAATTAAACTAGCCGTTGTGAATAGTAATACCTACTTTTTGAAATCATATATATTTTATATTTCAAAATGGACTTCATTTTTAGATTCGGAATATCAAAATTAGCCTAGGGTGAAATTTTGGTACTTTTCGGATAACTTTTATATTTTGATGAATAGTGAAAATTACTAAATTTTAATTAAAAACAACTTTTTTAATCAAAATAATTAATAGTGATAAATTGTGAATTTGAGTGGTTTTAAAGTATATTTAGAATATATTTTTACCATTTAATATAATGTTGGTCATTGGACATAATTTTACAATTAAACCGAACATAAACAAGTGTCAATCTTTTGATAGTTATTACCTCTTAAAAACACGCTTTTTGTTTTGACAGCGGGAATTAATTTTAAATTAATTTCTGCCACTTCTGTGTTTTGAATTTAGGAAAATGGATTCCATATTTGGAATCAGGATGTTCAAATTGTGTAAATAGGTAACTTTTATTTTTAGACATTTTGAATAGTTACTGTGGTAAATATTTTATTTACCATGGTTAAAGGGTAAATCCGGTAAATAAGGGTTAAAAAATAATATTATAATAATACAAAATTACCCTAAAACGTGTCCTAACCTTATTGGTGGACACATACCCGACCATGGGCATCCTTGGGTCAATTTGGGGACCCCTTGGATCCACTTGTATGTGGTAGGGACACATTATATTAATAAAGTTAAAATAAAAATAAAAATGGCATAAGCTTACATCTTTTAGAAGAACAATTTTTAAATAGGGTTATACATGTTTAATTTTCGATTATAAATATTCATTAGAAAGCTAAAAATATTTCCTACATAATGATATTTTATTTATAATTTTTAGACATCAAATAATTTAAATTATTAATGACACAATAATGATGCAATGTTTACCTCATTAATAAATCATTTAAATAAATAAGATTATAATGATTAAAATATTATCTAAAACCTGTCCAATTCTTATTGGTTGATTTTATCTAGAATATGAGTCATCTTATATTCTACCTCAATGATTTTTGGACCATTATAAACCGAATATAATTATATTATAAAGTAATACTTTCACTCTTTCCTAAAGAGCCCCTCCTCCCCCTTATAAAAGGAGACCACTTCTACTCATTCCTCACACCTCTCAAGCCACTTGGCTCGTCCAAACTCTGCCCAACTAAGATCCCCACATCCCTCTCCTCCTCCTTGAAGCTTCCCCTTAGGCAGAAAGCATTTCAACAAGTCCTTTGGTTCCAACCAAAGTGAGTTACCTAAATTAAAGGTAACGATTTCTCTTAAATTATTTTCATTTATTTTGCTTCTTCAACCCCCAAACTCTTTTTATTTCCTTTCTTTTGTAACAACACCAGTATCCTCAATATACTAGGATGTTGTTATAAGAAGGATTAAAACTACACATACACACAACTCCATCTAATGGATGATGAACATAATGTTTCTGTGGATGGCAAACTAACGCCTCACGAAACGATGATTGTTCAAATACATCTTACCGCCTCTCATGGTGGCCATTATGATGGCACTGTAATTAAATATGATTTTAATGATATATATTTTATATATAAGCTTCTGTAATTCCATTTTATTTCATACCATTATTCGTTTCATGTTGTATATACATACGATAATTTCATTTGAGGAAGTGCGGACTACCGCCCCCTTAAAATGATATGACTCGTTCATACCACACATGGAACGTATAAAGGATGGTGTTAATGAACTTAAGTAACATATATAAAATATTATATTATACTGGAATAGTAATATACCTATGTATCATTTGTATTCGATTCTTTTAAAATAAAAATTAAATGGAAGTAGCGTTCGTGCGTACGTACGGACTACCGTCTCCACGAACGCGATGAGATTCATTTTCCATCGTATCCATTCAAGTATAATTATCATTTGATGATTTAAAAATGATGTTTAAGGACTTGATACCATTCTGGATTTGAATAATATACAACTTATCCTTTACAAACATGTCTTACGTAACAAAACATACAAAAGCAAACAAGTAAGTTCACACCCGAAACAGCGATAATACTAAGATATTATTATCAAATCAATATTAAAAGATCATATATGATATCATATTAATGTATATGATTCTTGTATAATTTAGTAACAATTATTTCACCATTATACAGGAGGTTAACCTACCCCAACCAAGGAAAAATACAAGGTAAGGGTTATTTCACAATCTCTTCATTATCCGAGGTTGTTTATACGTAATAATCTACTGGGATCTCTTTATCATCCACATCCATGTTTCTTAAAAATGTATTTCAAAACATTTTTACTATTTACAAGAATATGGGTTTAAGTCATTTATACCCTTGTTTGACTTTTTATAAGAGGTTTATAAAGGAATCTTTCCGTCGTTTTCAAAACAAGGTCCTTTTTAACCTTTTCGACAGAATTGAGGTAAGAATGTTTTTTTTAACTTATACGGTGGGTGCGGTTATTTTCCGCCGTTATAAAATCGTCGAAGCTTTCCATACAAGCTTATAAGAATATTTTCAAAGAAAATGTTTTAGTTTATATGGATCTTAAATGATTTCAAAATAAAAGGAGATACTTCTTTAAAAATAATTTTGATTTCATCTATGTCAACATCCTTTGATGGATTTTAAGATTATTTGAAGTTGATTTATTATGATACAAAACTTCTATATTGTATTGAAGGTTTTGTGATATGTTTGACTGTGGATGTGCTATTTTTATACCATTCATAGTTTATGGTGAAATTATTGACATTTTGTATGCTAGTTTTAATACGAATGTTTATGTTATGTTTAAACCTTTTCATATGGGAATGCATTGGACTTAATAAGTGACGGGTGGAGCCCGCTATAGCTCCTCGATGCATCGGTAGGTCTCATGAGACAAACTAGTGTCTTGGCACAAGGCCTTGACAAAATCTTATTTGTAGTCTTGGCACGAGGCCTTGGCTATGTGGTTATGATAGTCTGGCATTATGCATTCCAACATTATGAAAGTGGTTATTGATTTTTGCATGTGATTATTCGATTAGTAGAATATCCATGTGAATAATTAAATGGCATTATTTCATTTTATTTATGCCATACCATGTTGAAAGTTCATATTTAAAAGGCTTTTGTTTTAGTTATACATTGCCTTAAATGTTTATTCTTTCCGCTATATTGTTATCCTTACTGGGCATTTGAGCTCACCCCTTTTCTATGTTTTATTTTTCCCAGGAAGTGAAGGAGTAAATTATGAATGACCTGCAGGGATTTTATGAGGGGATAATAGTGTGGTCTATTGAGACATTATGTTTTTGTAGTAGTTTTTCATTTTATAATGTAATGTAAAACTTATGAATATATCTGGAATTTTCCAAGGCTACTAAACCAATCGGTCTTTCGAGATTTGATCTTTCTTATAATCATGCCAATGTTATGTAATAATGCACCGACTCTGGGTAGCTGGGGTCGGGGCGTTACATGGATCATATCATGAAGGATCTATGAGGCTGGTCAGTTCTTATAGAATGAGTGCTACGGTATAACAGCCGTGTGCAGAATGAGATCTGGGAGTGAGAGGCTGATATACGCGTAACGGCCCAAACATTTATCACTGGAATTTGTCCTATCTTATAATTATGTAACACAATATAAATCACATAAAATTCCATATATTCCCAAATAGAAAACTTTATAAATGAATAATGAATGAAATAAGAGGCTTTTCCGAAATTAAGGAAACTATGCTGATGGAATAGTAACTTGACCCTTGGAATAGTAACATGACACTTAGGAATATTAATTAATCCAATAGAATTGTAAATTCACCTTTGAAAGTATAAATTAAATTTGGGTATCTTATTAATGAAAAAAATAATATATCTATATCAAGAAATAAGTAAATAAATATTTTAAAAATGATAAATTAAGTATTCGTATTTTTGTAAGTAATAAATATAAAATTACAATTTTATCATTAATATAATGATTTAAAAGAAATAAAATTCCTAATATTTATTCATAAATTAATATTTAGTTATCTTATTTTTATATGATAATTTTATCAGAACTTAATTAATTTTTCAAAGTGTCGTAAAATTAGTTATAATTTTAAAATTGGTATTTTTCGAATAAATAATGATTTTAATTAAAAATTAAATTTATCATATTTATAAAATTATTTTCAAAAATTTGAGTTCATTTTTTATTTTTAGATGTTTAAACAATTTTAGGGTGATTTTTTTGGGATTTTTCTAAATTAGTTTAATTTTTTTAAATAGTAAAATATTGTAATTTACAGTACATATACATTATAAGTTAGATACATTATTCCTTAAGTCATCACTGACGTAATAACTATAATAGATAACTCCCCTAAATTTTTTTATTATATTTAGAGATACTTCAAATACTATTCATAGTTTTGAACCAAAATAAAAATATAATGAATAAAATAATGGGAAAACACCCCTCCCCTCCACTATAAATACCACCCCTCACCACCTCTTATCCTCACACCTTACAAGCTTTGAAATGTGCCCAAATTATTCCTAAACATCTTACCAAACCCCTTCCCCATGTTATTGAGGTTCTTGTCTCAACAAAAGACTAAACCTTGGTTCCTTAAAGAGATTATCAAAGAGCAGAATTCACGATGTAAAATTTTCTTTATATTTCTTTTAATTTCTCTTAATTTTCCTTAATTTCTTTTTTTTCCTTATTATCTCCTCAAATACTCTATAAAATTTTTCTTAATAACTCCATTTTATTTTATATACTCTAATTTTATCTTGTTAATGTAAGATCTATCATCAAACTTCTTTTTCTCTCTCCTTTATTCTAAAAATGAAAACATCACGCGTGATATATCAATTTACAAACATCAGGGATGATGCATTTTTATTTTATTTTCACACCTTAATGGATGTTCATAAAATCACTATAATAGTTTTTAAATAATTTAAAATTTATATAATAACCCTTTTGATGTTCTAGAACTGACTTATATACACAATACTAAAAAAATGGAACAAAACTTGTTTGTGATGTTTGAAAAAACACCCAAAAAATCTAAATTATTATCACAAAACTTTTACCTAATTATTCATATTAATACCATTTAAACAATTTATATATATAAACATTTTAACCTATGTATGTTCATTAATAACATATAATTTCAAATTTGGATAATTATACACATTCTACATAAACTTTCATACTCATATTCAAGTGAACCAATCATTAAAACCAAGAAAATAAACACTCTTAAATGATGGAATTGTACTCTATGACTTATTTAAAAGGACATAAATTAACATAATAAAATTATAAAAAACTGAATAAATTAATAATAGGTTATTTATATAGTAATTAATGAATCTAATTTTATTATACAGGATATGAAGTAAAGAGATCTTTTAGACATAATGTAAGGGGATTCTCAAACCCAACTCAATTCCCTTCGGTTTTACCTATTTCACTCTATTTTCAGAATGAATATTCATTTAATGTTTCTTAATTATAATTACTTTATCCTTAACTTAATTTTTTTGTATATACATGCCTCCAATATGATTTTATGAAAAATAAAAATGTTTTTCTAAAATAAATCTTCCCTAAAAAGCACAACTTTAACTTCTCTTGAGATGGTTTATTATTCACCCAAGATTAATGACTCCTACATCAAGTATGTTATTACCTATTTATTTTAAGAACTCCAATGTTTATTCATGAATGTATTATTTATTAAATGAATCTCATTTCTTTCCATGGGTTATTTTATGTCCAAGATTGATATACATTCTATGTGGAATGCATGATTTTGTAAATGTTATGATGTGATGTGTGCGCTAGAGATTATATAGTGCATAAAAATGTTATGATGTGATGGGTTCACCTGGAATTATATAGTACTCTAATTAATTGGGAAATGTGATGAATATAATGAGATAAAGTGAAATATGTGTGAACATTATGCTATCTTTGTTCATGATTATGTGTTGTGTTCACTACTAAGACATGATATTTGACACATTCCATGCCTTTATCTAATGATTCCTCTCATGATTATGACGATGATCCCATGCTTATGTTATGTTGATGATGATTATGATCACCCCATGTTATATTGATTTATGTTCTTATCTATACTCTTAATGGCCTTTTAGCTCACCCCTTTCATTGATATATATCCTCAGGTAACTACCTATACTAAGGAGAATACAAGGGACACTAAAAAGATAGAGAATAAGGAATTAAAATAAATGTTTATGTTTTGATGTTTAAATGTTATGAATAGTCCTAATTTACCCAATACACTAAACCTTTGGATCCCAATTGTGTAACGATTTTATGTTTTTTATCTTTAAAATGATGTAAAAGTCAAGTAAGAAAAATTAGGGTTTCTATAGTTGGTGTTAGAGCATAGTTTAGTTAATTTTTGAATTAGGATTAACAAACCTTAGTGAAAACCCATAGTATGAGACTAAGTATAAGTAAGAACCCAAGAATATTGTTTTAGAAAAATGATAAACATATGGATCCCACAAGATATGCCTTTAGAATTAATTTCATAAACTAATAAATTATATATTCATTACTTGTTGACTAATGTTCCAATATTTTTTAGAAAATGGTGAAAACCCGGAGAAACCAGGCCAACAACCAATGTGAGGGAAAATGCAGTGATTTCCTGAATGAAATACCAAATGCCTTGGTAGGTGGAGATCAAAATTTCATGGTGATTCTTTCTATTTTATCTTAGGATATAAACAATAAGAATTTTTTTTTGGAACACCCCCTTTTCCTAAGAGGGAGAAACTCTCTAGCGGGTCCTTTATGTTGTAACAACCACTAAAATTCAGTGGATCTTATTATCCAAAAGTTGTATAATAGTGGGTCAACTCAATGGAAATTATCTTTTCTATGATTCATTGTTCTGATATAGAGAAAGTGACTTTGGTCATTTATCATATAGAGGGAGAAGTCTTCCAATTGTGGGAATTGATTGAGAACACCAAGTTGAAGGAAGAAATTGGAGAGATTGAGTGGGAAGACTTTAAGATAATCTTTCTTAACAAGTATTTCCTTTGAAATATTAGTACAAAGATAAATAGAGAATTCATATATCTGAAGAAAAAGGAATGTGAATCTGTCATGACCTATGAAGTAAACTTCACAAGTCTTTCAAGGTATTCTTTGGGTTTTTTTATCAACAATAATATAAAAATTGATAGATTATTTATTGTATGAAAATCACACCTTCTAATTTCTCTAGAAATACAAGACATTTGGAGTTATTAATATGTTTATCGATATTCTATCAAGGAAAATATATAGTTTAGAGAATGTTACCATGACTATTTTGATAAGTAGTGAAATATGGATTTTCAAGTTGGGGGATCAAATGAGAAAGGTGGAAGGAAATATAAACCACTCACATGTCAAATATGTGGGAATAAGAATCACGGGAACTACCTAAAAGGGATGAGGAAATGATATATGCTTGGGAGAGAAGGCCACCAAGCTCATGAATTTTGAAGATACATAAAGAAGACAACTGATAAAATGGAAGAAATGAGAGAACCAATCACAGTCCAATACTACAATTGTAGGGAGAAGGGGAATTATACAAGACAATTCACTAAACCTTGAGTCATCAAGGTTAATTAGCATCAACAGATACCAAATCAAAAGGATCAAGGGAAGTTTTATGCCATCACTACTTCTGAAGTGGAGAAATAGAATGAATTCGTACAAGGTATACTTTTTATTCACTCAATAATTGCAAAAGTATTATTTGATTCTAGTTATATGCATTCCTTTATATAATTAAAGTTTTCTATAACAATTGATTTGAATCCCCGAAACATTGAAGTAGAGATATCTATAAAAATAACTAGTGTTGAAATAATTGAAACCCTTGTGTTGGACTCTTCTCTTGTTACCATATGTGGGAATATTCTTCTAGAGAATCATGTGACACTTCCCTTGGTGGAATTCATCACTATAATGGGAATGGATTTTTTCTTTTTATATAGAACACATATCAACTATCAATAAAAGGAAATATCTTTTCATATTCCAAACCATCCCATGATCATATATAAATTCAAGGAATACCAAGAATCTGCTTTGGAAGATCTCTCAATGGTGTGGTTGTTGATTCACTGTGAAGGGGCATACCTTTCTCAAATGGTTGAGTCAAGGGATGGTATCAACCTAGAATAGATTCCCATTGTAAGGGAATACAATGATGTATTTCCTAAAGAGTTACTCCAAATTCACCTAGATCATGAGGTAGAGTTATCAATATAGCTCATACCCGGAGCTACTCCAATATCAAAATGACCCTATAGGAGAAACCCTATCGAACTAGATGAGTTAAAGAAGAAATTTCAAGAGTATTTAGACAATGGGTCTATACACCCCAATGCATTAACTTAGGTCATTCTAGTTCTCTTTGTCAGGAATAAGGATGGATCAATGCGGTTGTGTATCTATTATCGGGAACTCAAAAATATCACCATAAATAACAAGTATCTTATTCCAAGGATTGATAACTTGTACAATCATCTATGAAGAGATTATTACATCTCAAAGGTGGATCATTATTGTGGATATCATAGATAGAGGTGAAGAAAAAATATATTTAGAAGTATGACTTCCATAAAAGGTTTGGGCACTATGAGTTTCTAGTGATGCCCTTAGGAATTAATAATTCCCCTACAATCTTAATGGGTTTTTTTAGAAGAATCTTTAGAAACTACCTTGAGAAATTTTGGGCAGTAGTTATCAATGATATTCTCATCTACTCAAAGAGAAAGGAGGACCATCAAAAACATATAAGGATTGTTCTAGTGAAATTAAGGAAGGAAAAATTGTATTCTAAGTTTAAAACATTTGATTTTTGTATATATAAAGTCACATTCTTTGTACATATAATCAAAAGTGAGTTAATTTTTATTCATTCTCAAATTTACCCAAGAGATGAAGGTAGAACGGTCCTTGTAGTCTAGCTTGTTTTGTCGAATCCATTGAAACCTAAGAAGATACCTAAGATACACAACCTATGAGATGGATTTTTGGCTATTAATTGGACAACTTGGTTTTGATTTTAGATGGTTTTAAATAACACTAAAAAAACTAAGTGAATTAAATTCAATTAAAATGGGTTGATCTTATGATTATGCATGTGGTGTATTGAATAAATTTTACTTCTTTAGGCAATTTCAGTTTTATTAATTCTTAATGAATCCATTCTTCAAAATAACACTACCTTCATCATTTTCTAGTTTGATGATAACTAAACTCAATTAATAATCCCCTACACACATATATAACCAAATTCATTATCTCTCAAAGTTATATGTTCATTTTAGTACTTTGGTTTATCTTCCTCAAACATAGTGAAGATGAAGAGTGGAAATAACTGAAGAATAGAAGTCTTAAATTAGTTATCCAATAAAGAACAATTCATTTATAAAATAAAATTCAATCAAGTCTTTTCATCTTCATATGATCAATCCATTAAATGTTTAGCCTTCCACTGATGGTATACTCTCAATGGTGGGTGGAATATAGCTTACAAGAATTGGATTGAAAAATTAAAACCGCGGAAATAACTAGCACTCCTTTGTGTGTGTGAAAAACATTCACACCTATGTGTGAAATAATTCACCAGAACACAGAGATGTCACTGTGATTTTTGATTATATAGTTTTAATTAAGGAAATGGGAAGAATAGAAGATAATTTTTTTGATTAAGAACATAAAAATACAAAAAAGAAACTTACATGGCAATTGAAAACATTACAAATGAACTTTGGTATAACAAAATTACATCAAAAAAAGCAAGAGATGTATTCCCCCACGCCACCACCACCTTAAATAGGCAATTGGGAAGCCTTAGGACGAACCTCAATCAATTTTTTCCCAATTATTAAATTAATTTAGGCCTTAGGGTGGTGGAAAGTAGTGGAGAAATTGATTCCCTTATTGACTTTTTATCCTACTTGTCTCCCCTGGAAATATCGTCATGTATGGGAAAGAATATCACTAAATCATGGTAGTCCATAGAATATTCTTTTGTATCCTAGGATGTCTTCTTGATTTTTGTAAAATATGGGCCTATTTAGAGTTGTGGGTCAGGAGTTATGGCCGATTTATTGGGATAACATTCTGGGCGGCAGATTCTAGCCCAAATTTTGATATTCTATTTGGGCCACCTTAATAACCACCATAGAGGTCAAATTAGCACTGAATCTTGAAGGATTATTTGTTCCTCCCTATTTCTTATAGAATAAAAAAAATTTGGACATTATTGGGCCTATATTGGGGGCCCCACATTCTCATCAGTGGTCTGGTTTCCAATTTACCTTCTCTAGAATTGTTTCCTTTCATCGCCAAATATCCCCATCATACTTTATGAATCCTCCATTTATTGCTGATTAAAAAATGTTCATATTTAAGTTTAGATCCATTTTTAAAAATATCAAACTAAAATATGGATAATTACATTCCTTAAAATCAGATGAATCATTCGTCCTAAATTGGTGTACAATGGGCATGAAGTGCACAAATGATGAGAATGGATGTTCAAAATTAAAATCCACTAACTCAGACCCATAAGATCAAAAATGAACATTTTATACCATTAAAATGTAATTAATATATGTTTTTTTATTGGCTAATCACACCCCAACTTGATATTTTCTAATCCCGAGCAAAATGTATTTCAATAGTATGAAATTCGAATTCCTTTTTCCAAAAATATTTTAATACACAATGATCACCAAAAACCCTTTTACCAAACAATCATGAAACCGATAAAAATAATTTAATACAAGATAGTTTCAAAATTATATCCCAATCCCAAGCCCATTCCTTTGTTTAAATTCATCCCCATATTTCATCCAATATCAATTAAGAGTGATGATGTGTTGTGCATCACAATAGACATGGGGGGTTAATCTTTATTCAAGGGGGAAATGATGGAAGCGCTAGGTGGAATCACATTTCAATATTAAGATGATTATTCAAAAAAATTATTGTATTTTTTTGTTTTTTTTGAAATTTTTCCCTGGTAATTGAAATTCCACTCAAAAGAGTCAACCCTTGTAGTGAGACTTTTCTGATGACTCCCAAGCTCAAAGACCTTAGGGCACCAAGTGAATCTCACATACTCAGGCATCATCTCGAGTTAACTCAGTAAAAAACAAAGTCAAATTACCATAAAAAGAGATAAAATTACTAACTATGGGCCAAACAACTATAGATTCACCATCCCCAAGTGATGAAATCCACACATTAGTTCATTTCATTTATCTACGCACACATTTATTGTTTTTTTAAATAGTAATATTAAAAATAAAATGATCACCAAACCTATGATATTTATTTGGGGGACCCCATGAACACAAACTAATACCCTAATATCCAAAGGACATTCCTTGTGATCCTTTTTTTATTTGGATGAAAATATAAATAATGAAATATAACATTAGACAGCCACACTTTCCAAATCTATGCTCACGAAATATAAATGGATTAAAATCATAATCTAGGCATGCTAAATAATTTGATATTTAGTTTCCAAGTATACAATGGCTATTATCATGTTCAAGGTTAAAGATATTTTTCCTTCCATTAAGGCACACTTTTTTTTTCAAATCATTCATTTTTTTGAAGCCACCTGGTGGTTGAAGTTGAAATTCTTGCACCTCCCTTTTAATCCCTTGATCTGCATCCCACTCTTAGAATTACCTAGTGGAAGAAAAAACAAACAAACAAAACAAAACTATATATATATATATATATTTATTCATGTAATAAAAAAAGTAAAATATAAGTATATATACAAAAATTATAGAATAAGGAAGTACTATAAACCGTAGGTCAGTGGTAAGCGCGCGCCCCTATCTCCCTTCAGTCTCGGGTTCAAGTCCACATGGCTTCACCAGTTGTGACAAGGTTTGCCCCAAGACCTATGATTTGGCCTTTTAATTTTATTATTATTATTATATATTTTTTATTTTAACCTACAAACACATAATAATAAAATGAACTGATGATACAAAATATTATTTTAAAATTTCTGGGTAAGGTATTACTCGAGGACCACACCACGTGACATGAATGAATATGACGCTACCTTTCATAGCCATCCATACTCATAATAGGAGAACAGGACAACAATCTATTTTTTTTATTTTTAAATATCTAAATGATTCATTAATCCTATTTAAAAAAAAAAGATAATTCACAAAGAAGAAAACCACGGGTTTCCTCCCATGTAGCACTTTGGTTTAATGTCACTAGCTCGAACTAGACCATTAATTATTTAAGTATTTTCCTCATATAAGGTTGGTTCACACAAGTTTTCATTAAGTTAATTTTTTTGGAATGGTTCAATGCATGGTTTGAATCTATGCGTATTAACTTTAATGGTTTGACCATTGGTGGGATCTTGAATTTCTACAGTCCCATGGGGGTACACCTTATGAACTATGTATGGACATGACCATCTAGACCTCAACTTTCCCAGGTGTAAATGAAGTTTAGAACTATACAAAAGAATACATTTGCCCAGTACAATGTTTTTGGTTTTAAGATTTTGAGATTGGTAGGATTTTACTTTAACTTTATTGATCCTTGAATTTTCATAAGCCTCCATCCTAAGTTCCTCAAGTTCATTGAGAACTAATTTCCTTTTTTTTTTGCCAATGAGAGGTCATAATTCATTTTCTTAATTTCCAAAAAGGCCTTATGTTAAATCTCCACTAGAAAATGTCATGCTTTACCATAAACCAACCTATATGGGGACATTCGTAAAATGGTTTTATATACAGTTCGATAGGCCCAAAGGGCATCTAAGAGTTTTCTCAACGAATATCTCCTAGATGGATTAACAATTTTCTCAAGAATTTGTTTGATTTCTCGATTGGCTAACTTAGCTTGACCACTGGTCTGTGGGTGGTAAGAAGTGGACACTTTGTGAGAAATTATATACTTTTCCATGAGTGCTGAGAATGGACGATTGCAAAAATGAGTTCCATGATCACTAATGATAGCCATAGGAATTCCAAATCTTGAGAGGATGTTTTCCTTGAGAAGTCAAATCATAGTTTTAATTTATTGGAATTTTTTGGAATGGAATCAACCCATTTATATACATAATCAACCGCTAGAAGGATGTACATATATCCCCTAGAGTTTGGGAAGGGACCCATGAAATCGATTCCCCAGCAATCAAAGATTTCAACCACTAAGATCGGAGTGAGTGGCAGTTGATTTCTTTTTGGGATGGACCCTACTTTTTGACACTTAGGACAACTTTGAAAAAATGTTTAGGAGTCCCTTGAAAGGGTGGTCCAGAAGATACCACACTGAAGAATCTTAGAAGATGTTTTCTTAGAGGAAAAGTGACCCCCACATGCCTCACTATGACATAATTTAAGGATGGACTCTTGTTCATATTATAGGACACACCTCCTAATGACTAGGTCAGGATAGAACTTATAGAGGTATGGATCATCAAACACATAGTGCTTGATATGAGAAAGGAATTTCATTCGATCTTGAGTCCCAAAGAATTTTGGAATGACTCCTGTAACTAAGAAGTTGGCTATGTCGGCATATCAGGGGCAACCACTCACTAAATAGAGGTGCTCATTGGAAAATGAATCAGACACAGAAATGTGATTTTAGTTGTATTTGAATTCCATCCTAGAGAGATTTTCAGCAACAACATTTTCAACACCCTTTTTATCCTTTATTTTGATGTCAAATTCTTGTAATAGAAGAACACACCTAATCAGTCTGGCCTTAACATCTTGTTCTTGTAAGAGGTATTTTAGTAGAGAATGGCCAATGAACACAGTGATGGGGGATCCTAATAGGTAGGACCTAAACTTTTCTAAGGAAAACACAACAACAAGTAACTCCTTCTTAGTGGTGGTGTATTTGATTTGTGCATCATTTAAAGATTTTCTTGCATAAGCAATGACACATTGATTTTTCTCACACTGTTTTCCTAAGACTACTCCTACATCGATGTCACTTGCATCACACATGAGCTCAAAAAGATATTTCTAATTTGGAGACTGTATGATAGGAGGAGAGATAAGAGCTAACTTGAGTGTAGAGAATGATTCCTCACAGCTTTATATCCATAAAAATAGAGTATCTTTCACTAATTGAGCATAATGTGTTCGAGAAATGGAGCTGAAATTTCTATTGAACCTTTTATAGAAACCAGCATGTCCTAAGAAATACCTCACTTCCTTAATAGTTTTTTGCTGCTGGAAGGTGATGAATGATGTCAACCATGTATTTATCATCTTCAACCCGCCTACTTGAGATTATATGGCCAAGTATTAGTCCCTCTTTAACCATGAAATGGAATTTTCCCATTTTAGGACTAGATTATTATCTTTACATCTTGAAAATACTCTCTCCACATTCCTCAGACATCCCTCAAATGTATCTGCAAACACAAATAAGTCATCCATGAAGTCCTATTGAAAATTTCCTACATTGTCTAAGAATATTCCCATTATTCACCCCTGGAAGGTTCTAGGGGAATTGCATAACCTGAAGGATATGCATTTGAAATCAAAGTTACCGAATAGACATGTGAATGTATTCTTCCCTTAATCCTCTAGGGAGACCTCAATTTGATTATACCCCAAGTACCCATCTAAGAAATAGTATAAGGAGTGACCTACGACTCTCTCAAGGACTTGGTCAATGAATGGTAAGGGGAAATGGTTCTTCTTAGTAAATGAGTTTAGCTTCCTATAGTCGATGCAGACCCTCCAACCACTAATCACCCTTTTTGGAAGAATCTATCCATCTTTATTGGTTATCACTGTGATTCCATCATTTTTTGGAACCACTTGGATTGGGATGACCCACTCACTCTCAGCTATGGGATATATGATACTAGCTTTTAACAATTTCATAAGTTATTTTCTCACTACTTCTATAAGATTAGGATTGAGTCGCCGTTGAGGTTGATGACATGGCTTTGATTCAGATTCCAGAACAATCCTATGAGTCCTGATAAGTGGGATAATCCTAGTAATATCAAACAGGGTCCATCCAATGGATTTCTTGTGTTTCCTAAGGACATCTAGAAGCATCCTCTCATGATCATCTTGAAGATAAGAAGAAATGACAATAGGATGTGTTCCATATTCTCCTAGGAAGGAATACTTAAGTGAAGAAGGAAGTTCTTTCAATTCAAGATCAGGTTGGATCAAAATTTCATCAGAATATTGCTACATTGTCTCAAGATCAATTTATTATTTTAGAGTTTCAGATAGGATTTATTCCCCACATATAAATGTTTTAGCTACAAGATTGGCTTGATCAGACCTAGGGAAGGAAGTTGGAGTGGTCTCTTTGAATGTGGCTTCCTGAAATATTTCACTGATTGTTGGTCTTAAGATTTCATCATAGGAGTAATCTGAAAGTGATTCTAGCCAAGGAGATAAGCTTCCTTTAGGAGAACAAAATAAATTAATCTCATCCTGACTTAAACATTCCTCAAATATTCCTTGATGTTCTATGGATTCATTATCAATGCTTCCTATCATGTTTACTTCATTAATTACCACATCATTTCCTATTTGTAAGCTTTAATTATATATGTTCAAGTATAGACACATGTTTCCAAAGGTGATGGTCATGTTCCCATTTTGGACTCAGATAATAGAGTTGATTGATGCAAGGAAGGGACGACAAATAATTTTTGGTGTTTTTTCCTTGTTCCCTATGTTTGGATTGCTATCAAAGACAATGAAGTCAGCAAGGTAGATGATGTTTTCTACTTTTACTAGAACATACATTAAAAAACCCTTTGGAACCCTAATGTTGCGATCAACAAGTTGAAGTGTGATAGATGTGGATCCATGCTCTTCTAGGACTAACTGGAAGTACAAAGCATAGAGAATGAGATTGACACTGGCACCTAGGTCACACAAGACTTTGAAAACTTTATTCTCTTCTATTTCAACATTGATGTAAGGACATCCTGGGTCTTTCATATTTGGTGGAAGGGTTCCTTGGATTTTTGTTCTAACATTTTCTTCTATAAGGACTTGGTTCTTATGTGATAATTTCTTTTTAAATGTGTATAGGTCCTTAATGAATTTTGAGTATGCAGGAATGGTTTGAATAGCATCAAGGAGTGGAATGTTCAACTTGAATTGTGAGAATATCTCCTTCAAAGTTTCATTCAATTCAGGCTGGGTTTTCCCCCTCATGCATTGAGGAAATAGTGTAGGTTGTGGGTTTGTTTGTTGAAGAGTTGTTTTATTCACATTGTTATCAGTTTTCTCTATTTGATCATGTGGTTCATTTTAATTTTCATTAGAGTTTGAAGCTTCACATGGTTTATGAATTATTCTTTTAGGTTTCTCAATTTATTTTCCACTTCTTAAAACAGTCACAACCTTTAGTTGTTCATGAGTTTTTTGAGTTAAAATTGACTCTCCCCATAAATTTGAGGACTATACCCCCTGATTAGGCATGAGTGCCTTTCCAGTTTTTATGGTTTTAAGTTCTTTATTAAGGGAAGAGAATTATGAGTTCATTTTTTTTGATTTTTTTACACAACTGTTCAAGCATTGGAAGAGGGATAGATTGAGTGGGGGCTTGTGTTGGTTGGTTTATCCCCGGAGGATACTTTGGTTGTTGGATGGGTTGTTGGTATTAGACAAGAGGATGTTGGTATTAGACTATTTGTGGTTGTAATTGGTTATGGCTTTGTAAATTTTTTGTAGGTTAGGGGTTTGGTCCTTGTGGTTGGATAGGTTGTTGGTTATCTTTCCAATGGAAGCCTGGGTGGTAATTATTCCTTGGATTGAATGTGTTTTGGTATTGGGGATTTTGAAATTTTAGAGTGTTGACCCCCACTGGTGGTCCTCCTATAAGAAAATATTTAATGGAAGGGATGGTTAGGCGGTTGTCAGTCTTTTGGTCATGTTTCTCACAAATTGTGCAAACAGGGTCAACAGTTTGAATTTCATGGACCTTCCTAAGATCGATCTCCTCAACCACCGTAGTGAGTGCAGCATGTTTCACCCCAACGGTTTCCTCCTCTCTAAGTGTGTGAATTAAACCAGATTTGGGTGGCTTCTCATAGTAAGATTATGTCCCCCATGTTTAGTTTTGTTCAGCAAGGCTTTCTAGATACTCATAAGCATCATTTAAGGCTTTGTTTTTAAAGGTTCTATTACACGTCATGTCAATGAATTGTTTGTTCCCCGGGCCCAACCCTTCATAAAAAATTCAAATTTGTTCAGAAATAGAAAAAAAATGGTGGGGAACCATGTTTATGATGTCTTTGAACCTTTCCCATATTTCATATAATGACTCTCCCTCTTTTTCAAAAATGTTTTGGATGCTTTTTTTAAGTGCAAATTTTTTTTGGTTGGGAAAATATTTTTTGTAGAATTCTATTTGTAATTGGTCCCAGGAGTGGATTGATGTAGGTCTCAGATTATTTAACCAATTCTTTTCTCTATCCTTTAGTGAAAAAGGAAAGAGCCTCATCTTAGCTGACTCAATTTGATGTGGTGGGCCCATGGATTCAATACTATTGTTGAACTCTTTGACATAAAGGTATGGCATCTCAGACTCCATCCCATTAAAGGTTGGTAGGTGGTTTAGGAAATGGTTTTTAAATATGTAATTGGTATCTCCTAGGGAATTTTTTCTAATGCATGGGGGGCATTGGTCCAAGCTGGAGTGAGGTATTCATTCATGGTTTGATCGACTACATTCTCTAGGTTTGGATCTTCTTGATTTTGGTTTCCCATTTGATTTCCCCAAGGATTTACAATTTTATTTCTTGGAAAAGCCTCCATTAGAATTCATTAAATTTTTCATTCTAGAGTATCAAGAAGATTAGGATCTAATAGAAAAAATCCCCTAGGTTCACTTGACTCCCCTATCCTAGGACTTTCCACCCTAACTAGTCTTTTTGAATTATCGTGGGTGTATGCAGACATGTGCTAAAAAGAAAAAAAATGAGAAAGAGAAAAGATAAGAGATCATGGGCGAGAATAGAAGAATGTGGGTGAGGAAAGAAGGTTTTGGTCTAAGGTACTTACGTGGTCCCTGTAAATGGTGCCAAAATTTGATTCATACTCAAATTTACCCAAGAGATGAAGGTAGAATGGTCCTTGTAGTCTAGCTTGGGTTGTCGAACCACTAAGACTAAGAAGATACCTAAGATACACAACCTATGAGATGAATTTTTGTCTATGAAGTGGCCAACCTAGTTTTGATTTTATATGGTTTAAAGAAAACTAATAAACCTAATTGAATTCAATTCAATAAAAATGGGTTGATCTTAGGATTATGCTCGGGGTGGATTGAATGAATTTTACTTCTTTAGGGAATTTTGGTCTTATTAATTCTTGATGAATACATTTTTTAAAATAACTCTACCTTCATCATTTTCTAGTTTGATGCTAAATAAACTCAATTACTAATCCCTTACACATTTACAGAACCAATTTCATGATCTCTCCAAGGTATATGGTCATTTTAGTACTTGGATTTAGCTTCCTCAAACATAGTGAAGATGAAGAGTATAAATAACTGAAGAATGGAAGTCTTAAATTAGTTATCAAATTAACAACAATTATTTCATAAATTAACATTAAATCCAGAATTTGTATCTTTCTAGGATCAACCCATTAAATAGTTATCCCTCCATTGATGGTATACTCTCAATGGTGGGTGGAAAATGGATTACAAGAATTGGATTGAAGAAATTAAAACCACAGAAATAACGAGCACTCCTCCATGTGTGTGAATGAAATTCACCCCTATGTGTGAAATAATTGACCAAAACATATAGATATCATTGTTATTTGTGATTATATTGTTTTCATGAAATAAATGGGAAGCATTTAACAGAAAGATGTTGATTAAGAACATAGAAATACAAAAAAGAAACTTACATGGAAATTGAAAACATTACAAAGGATCTTTTGCATAATAACATTACATCACAAAAAAAAGAGATGTCTTCCCCCTCACCACCAATACCTTAAATAGGAAATTTGGAATCCTTATGCCGAGTCTCAATCAATATATGCCCAATTAATAAATTAATTTAGGCCTTAGGGTGGTGGAAAGTAGTGGAGAAATTGATTCCCTCCTTGACTTTTTTATCCTCCTTGTCTTCCCTGGAAATATCATCCTGTATGGGCTTGCATTTCGCCTAATATATGTGGGCCATAGAATAGTTTTTTCCCCTGATGTATTCTAGACTTATGTAACATTTGGGCCTATTTAGAGTTTTGTATCAGGAGTTATGGCTGATTTATTAGGCTAACATTCTGGGCCGCAGATTTTGTCCCAGATTTTGATATTCTATTTTAGACTCCTTAATAACCACCATAGAGGCCTAATTAGCACTATATCAGGAATAATTATTTGTTCCTATATATTTATTCTAGCATCACAAAAAATTTGGTTTTTATTTGGTCTGTATTGTGGGCCCCACATTCTCATCAGTTGGATGGTTTCCAATTTACCTTCTCCAGAATTGTTTCCTTTCATCGCCAAATATCTCCATCATACTTTATGAATAATCCATTGATCCCTGAATTAAAAATTTTCATATTTAAGTGTAGATACATTTATCAAAATATCAAATTAAAATATGGATAACTAAATTCCTTAAAATTAGATGAATCATTATGCCCAAATTGGTGTACATTATGCATGAAGTGCACAAATGATGTGAATGAATGTTCAAAATTAAAATCCACTAACTCAGGACCATATGAGTAAAAATGAAAATTTAATACCATTAAAATGTTATTAAAATATTTTTTTTATTTTCTAATAAAATTCCTATGGACCACTCAAAAAAAAAGGCAATTGACAAATTTCTTAGACCCACTAGTGTAATGGAAATCTGTAGTTCTCTTGGATTATCAAGGTGTAATCGATGTTTTGTGAGACATTTCTCATGATTTAATGAACCTATAACTAAATTAACAAGGAAAGAGGTAAAATATGTATGGAAGGAATAATGTGAGAAAATATTCAAGGATCTAAATAAGAGTCTGATCACTACACTCATACTCACATTACCGACAAGTGGAAAATGTTTTTGATATACAGTGATTCTTCAAATAAAGTCTTCGGATGTGTGCTCATTTATAATGATAAAGTGATAGTATAAGCCTCATGATAGTTGAATATCCATGAGCATAACTAACAGATGCATGATCTGGAGCTAGCATATATGATCTTTTTCTTTGAAAATCTAGCATCACTACTTCTATGGTGAGAACTACGACATATAGACCAATCACAAGAGCCTGATGTATGTATTCACACGAAAGGATCTCAACATGAATGAAAGGAGATGGTTAGAGTTAATAAAGGACTAAAACTTCTCTATAAACTATCATCCTAGTAAGGCAAACAAGGTATATAATGCTCTTAGTAAAAAAGAACATTCTACTCTATCCATGTTACAGATTGATAAAGACCCTATCTTCTTAGATATTGAAAGGAATTATTTGGAAATCATAATTAGTTGGAATACATCCTACCTTTACCAAATGACTTCACAACCATCAATCTAAGAGAAGATTAAGGAGGCAAAAAGGGATGATCTAGAGTTTCAAAAGAAGGTTAATTCATTAATGGAAGGTAAGATGTAGGAGTTTCATATCGATGATGACAGTGTTATTCAATTTGGAACGAGGATTTGTGTGCCTTCCTCACTTTGGATGAAGATGGATCTATTGAATAATTCACATAGCTCAACATTCTCAATCAATCCTAGGAGTACCAAGATGTACTGTGTGCTTTGAGGAAATTTATTGTGGTATAACATGAAGAAGGAGATTGTGGAGTATATCTTCAAGTGCTTGATATGTTTTCAAGTTAAATGATAAATATATAAGTCCAAAGAGATGATGCAAGATTTTCCTATACCTCTTTGGAAATGGGAGAATGTCACTATGGAATTTGTCACTCGTCTCTCAAAAACCACCAAACGGAATAATACGATATTGGTTGCGGGGAAATGACTCACCAAGACTACCCACTTTATCTATATTCAAGAAGATCAATTCCTTGAAAAACTTAATAATATATATGTGAAGGAAGTGGTGAGACTGGATGGGGTACCACTCTCTATTGTCTCTGATCATGATCCAAGGATCACTTCTAAATTTTGGAGGAGTCTTAAACATTCTTTGAGTACTGAATTGAAATTTTTCATGGCCTATCACCCCCAAACTAATATCCAATCTAAAAGGAAAATTCATACAGTCGGGGAAATTCTATGAGCCTACTCAATGGAATTAAAAGGTGGATGGGATCAGAATCTCTCATTCGTTGAGTTCTCATATAATCATGTCTTTCAATAAAGTATTCTGATGGTTCCATATGAATATCTATATGGAAAGTGATGTAGAACTCCAACCAGTTGGGATGAAGTTTTCAAATGAAAGCTACTTTGACATGATCCTGTAAAAGAGATGATGGGGAAGGTTCAAGCCATCCTGCGACATATCTAATCTATTATGAGCCATAAAAATAGCTATGCTGAAAACTATTGAAGGGACTTGGATCTCTTCATTGGAGATAAAGTCTTCCTTTAAATTTTTCCATAAAATAGAGCCATGTGGTTTGGAAAAATATAGAATCTTAGCCCAAGGTACATTGGATCCTTTGAGATCCTTGATCACATAGGAGCAGTGGATTATCAGCTTTCACTTCCACCAAGTATGGATCAAATTTATGATTTGTTCGATGTATCTCTCCTAAGAAATTACATACCAGATCCCTCACATGTACTAAACTTAGAGGTGGTAAAATTGGAAGATGAACTCTCTTATGAGGAGCATCTAGTAAAGTCTTTAGAATAGATATATAAGGTTCTAAACAATAAGACAAAGAACTTTCCAAAGTGTTTTGGAGGAACCATAAGTATGAAGAAGAGACTTGGGAACTATATGAGGTGATGAAGGAGAAGTACCTTCACCTCTTTATGTAAATCAAAATTTTGAGGGTGAAAATTCAAAAGGGGGAAGAATGTAATGAAGAAAACTTTTATCAATTGAATTTCTCCTTTATTATAATTATGTCACATAGTATAAATCACATAAAATCACCTATAGAAGACAATAAAAACCTTATAAATTAAGAATGAATGAAATTAGAAGCATTTATATAATATAAGTAACCTATACTGTTGGAATAGTGACAGAACCATTGGAATAGTAACAAGACCTTTTAGAATAGTAATCCATTCAATAGATTAGTAACTTCAACCTTGTAAGTGTAAATAAAATTTGGGTATCTTATGAATGAAAATATAATATATTTTTATCATGAAATAAGTAAATAAATATTTTAAAATTGATAAATTAAGTATAGATATTGTTGTAAGTAAAAAAATTTGAATTACAATTTTATAATTAATAAATTGATTTAAAATAATATTTATTATCATAAAATGTATTCATGAATTAATTTCTTTTTATTATAACATAATTTTATGAGACCTTAATTAATTTTTCAAAGTTTCATAAAATCAGTTATAATTTTAAAATTGTTATTTTTCGAATAATTGATGATTTTAATTAAAAATTAAATTTATCATATTTAGAAAATTATTTTCATAAAATAGAGTTTATTTTGGAATTCTACGCATCAAAAAATGGTTATGGTTAATTTTTGGAATTTTTCTAAAATAGTTTAATTTTTGTGATTTGTAAAATATGGCAATTTACAGTATATATAAATTATAAGTTAAATACACAATTACATGAGTCATATTTGATGTGAGAACCATAATATCAAACTATCATTCAATATTCTAATATATGTATTTATAGTTATCAAACTATTCATAGTCTTGAACCAAAATAGAAAACTAATGATTAAAATAATGGGAAAACACCCCCTCGCTACCCCTATAAATACCACCTTTTCTCCTCACATCTTCCAAGTTTTGAGCCTTGTCAAAATTCATCCAAAACCTCTTCCCAAGACCCTTCCCCATGTATATGAGGTTATGTTATCAACAAAATACTAAACATAGGTTCCTTATGAAGTTTCTCAAAGAATATAATTCAAGAGATAAAATCCTCTTTCTTTTTCTTTTAATTTTTTTTAATTTTTTTTAATTTATTTTAATTTATGTTTATTTTGTTATTATCTCCTCACCTCCTCTATAAAAATGTTAATGATAAGTCCAGTAACTTTTATATAGTATACTTCAATAATGTTAATGTGATATCTATGATCAAACTCCTTTTTCTCACTCTTTTATTCGAAAAATGAAATCATCGCCTATGATGTGCCAATTTAACAACATCATGGATGATTTTATTTAATTTTCCATTAAGGCCTTCAAGTATGTTCATAAAAACACTGTAATTTTTGTTACATAATTTAATATTTATTTAATAACCCATTTTTGGTTCTGGAACTAATTTATATACATAATAATAAATAATGAAACAAAACTTGTTTGTGATGTCTGAAAAAAATGTCAAAAATCTAAATTATTATCACTAACCCTTTATCTAATGATTCATCTTCATACCATTTTATTAAATGATATATATAACCATTTTAACTTATTTATGTTCATTAATGACATATAATTTCAATTCTATATAATTATACTCATTCTAAATAAACATTCATACTAATATTCTAGTGAACCGATCATAAACACCAAGAAAATAAACACTCCCAAATGATAGAAAAGAACTCTATAACAAATCAAAAAGGATATAAATGAATTTAATAAAAGAATAAAAAACCAAATACATATATGATAGGTGATATATATATTAATTAATTTAATTTAATTTTATTATACATTATATAAACGTGAAGAGGGATTTCAGACATATGGTAGGGGGATTATCAAACCCAACTCTATTTCCTTTGGTTTTCCCTATTTCACTCCATTTTCTGTATGGATATTCCTTTAATGTTTACTAAATATAATTAATTTATTCTTACCTAATATTTTATTGGATATAAATTCTTCCAAACTGGTTTTATGAAAAATTAAAATGTTCTTGAAAAATAATTTTTTTTCAAAAAACACAACTTTTACTTATCTTGAGATTGACTCTTCTTCACTCAAGATTAATTATTCTTATAACAAGTATGTTATTCCCTCTTTATTTTGGGAACCCAAAAGTTTATTCATGATTTTATTCATTATGAAATTAAACCCATTTCTTTCCATGGGTTATTTTATGCCCATGATGGATATAGGTTCTATATGGCATGGATGATTACGTAAATGTTATAATGTGACAGGTGCACCTAGAATTATATAGTGTCCCAATTTATTGGGTAATGTGTTGAATCTCATGATATAATGTGAAATATTCATGAATATTATGTTATATTTTTTCACAATTATATTGTGGGTTGACCACTAAGACATGATGTTTCATTTTTATGAATTTCTACATACTATGCCTTTATCTAATGCTTCTTCTCGTGATTATGATGATGATACCGTGCTTATTATATGATAATGATGAGTATTATAAACCCATGTTATATTTTTTCATGTTATTATCAATCCTCTTACTAGGTTTTTATCTCACCCCTTTATTTGATGTATATCCTCAGGTGAATACTTATACTAAGGAGAATGAAAGGGACACTTAAAAGATAGATAAGAAGGAATTAAAATAAATGTGTAGGTTATAATTTTTAAAAGTTATGTATGGTCCTAATTTTCACAAGATAATAAACATTTAAATCCTAGTTGTTTAATGTTTTTATGTTTTTAACCTTTAAAATGATGTAATAACTACGTAAGAAATTTTAGGGTCAATATAGTATGATCACAATGGCAGGAGTTACTAACATATTATGATTCCCCACCCTTAGAAGGGAATTTTGGGGATGAATTGCTTTAAGAGGGGATGTTTTTAAGAACCCATTTTTTCTTGAGGTATGAAATAATTTTATTTCCAAAAACATTAAGTTTAGTTTCCTAATTATGGAGAAAGTTGAATTCCATTTGAGGTTGTGGAGGTATCAGGGGTGTATAGAAATTTTTCAAAGCCAAGAACCCAACTTTTTTAGAGAAACAATCTTATCTCATGGTTACTAGAAACTATGCAAGGAATGATTCATGGTTACTACAAACCATGTAAGACTGGCCATAGAGAAGGGGGATCCTGTACATCTTAGAAAAATGTGATATTTGAGGCACATGCCAGTGTGGAACCCTCTGTAGTTTTTGATAGTGGGATGGGACATGGTTTTCACATGGTAAGTAAAATATTTCATACAAACCATATAGGGTGCTACTTCTTAGATTAGTGGGCAAACATATGGTGTACAATTTGGCCAACCGTGCATCCAAAATATGGGGTCTAGTATTTTGGGTGAATTAACGAAACCACCCTTAATTAATCTTATTACTCGAACATATTTTTGACTTCAATACTGGTGGACATCATCTTATAATTGGGAGAGATTTTTGAATCATATTCTAGGATTTTCCACTGAACCTTCATCAGATATCAGAATCTTGAGTTGTTCATATCATTGTATCCATGGTAGTGATTACTCACACCCTTTTGTGTTGTGATTCGTTTGTCTTTGTATCAGGTGTTCTATTTAGGAGGAATCTAATTTTCCCTATTTTTAGGGTTCTCATCCATTCTTCATTTTTTATCATGATCTAAGAAAAATCAGAAATTAATACTAGATGATCACTCTAAAATGGACGTGTGGTATGATATCTCTTAATTTTTCCTTAAATTCAGAGTGTTTATATGTATTTCATTGTTTCAAGAACTCATATTTCTTATCGACGAACTTGAAATGGAATTTAATCCCTGGTTTAAATGGATAGGTATAAACTTTGTATTTAATGAGACACATATTTGAATTATTAAAGGCTACGAACCTTGAATTAGAACAACCATTTGGGTGTGGTGTGTAATTAAATGGACCACTATGGGTGGCATATTGAAATGAATCATTTGTAATTGTTTCATTTACACCTTTCTATAGGGTGTTAAATGATTATTTTATTTGTAATTTGAATTGTAAATTGAATTAATTAAATTAAAGGGAATGGAATGACCATAAACCAAGGAATGATCCTTATAATTGATTTTTAATCATGAATTTATTCCTATATTGAAATTACCACAAGATACAATTAAGGGGCTAAGCCTTCTAATCTTATCCCATGCCTTGACCCACCTTTTGATGTGAGGTTTAAATGAAATGATCAAGGTAATGAACTTGACATAATTATAGGATATTGATTGAATGAATGTTCGTTATTTGCCTTGGGTGACACATGGGTTCATATAAGAATTCCATGGATAGACTCATTTGTCTACTACATTTATTACACCTGAGTTACACTTAGGCTCCTTAGTATACTACCAAGGACATACTCATTGGGGATAACTGTTATACACCCGAGTGATACTAGGATTATTTATATAGACTACCAAGGATTGAATCAATAGGAAGATGAGTATATATGACATGAGTGATACTTGGTCTCTGTCACACCCCGATATTTAATTTATTTTTTTCATTTTATTAATTCTTGGCTCTGGGTTCTCGCGCCAAGGTCCGAGCTAGGTCCCGGAGAAAATTATTTGTCATTTAATATTTTTACTGGATTTCAGGACCGTGTGCGGTCACCGTATGGTGGGTGGTAGTCGTGTGATCACCCCAGGTGCTTGTGCAAATGCCCAAGTGGTCTGAGTTGAGGTGCGCAACTTGCGCGAGGTTTATTAAGTCATGCGACGAGCGTGCGGTGATCCGGTTTTTATATTATGTTAGATAAATGGATTAAAATTTAAAATTAAAAAAAAACAATGTTCGATAAAAATGATAATAATAATTTTACGCTGTTATTTATATTATTATTAATATTATTACTATGAGTATTAATATTACTAATATTATTAATATTATTATTATTATTATTATTCTTATTATTATAACTTTTATTAGTTTTATGTTTATTATTGTTATTAATATGACTATCAATATTTAGTACTTTATTGTTATTAATTTTTATTATTATTTCACTTATTATGGTTATTTTATTATTTTTATTTATGGTTTTATTATTATTATTATTATTATTATTATTATGAAATATATATATATATATATATATATATATATATATATATATATATATATATATATATATATATATATATATATATATATATATACGAAACCCTAACCTAATTCCATGACACCCCTTCCCCCCCTCTTTATTCCTGTTCGCAAACAAAGTCCAGAGAGAGACCTCTCTTGCCTCCTCCGCTACCCCCCCCCCCCACCTCGCTCCAGCCTTGGCGTGACCAATCCCTTGCCCTCCGCTGCAATTTCCACTCGCCCCAGCCGCCCTGAGCCATGCCCAACCCCTTCCGCTCTGTTATCTCACCATCACGACCCCCCCAACACCCGACCTACTCCCTCCAGAACCTTCCGCGGGCCTCACCCTCCGGATCCCAGCTAACGCATGCGCCAACCCCTCCCCGGCCACATGCTATGCCCAGCACCTCCCCTGTCCACAAGCCGCCTTCCAGGCCACCCCACGACCATGCTCCACTCTCCCCTCACTAGCGCTCCCCAGCCATACCTCCCCCGTCAGACGACCTCCCTAGTGCACTGCACCCTCTGTCCACCCCATGGACCTGCTGTCCGCACGTCATTTGGCCGCCGAACCACCTCCCGGCCGGACCCAGGTCCGGTGACCCCATTGCTAGGTCTTACCACTCTTCCTTCTAGTGACCAGCTCTGGTGTGGCCCCCTCCGATCGACCCTACAACCAGACTTGCCCTGCCGGCGGCAGCCCTTTCCCCTTATCGTCCTCTCTTCTAGTTGAAAATTCCCCTTTAGGTAAGTATTTTTCTCTCCCTCTCCATTTGATGGTTTTCTTCTGCTAAGGTTTCATTTTTTAGGGTGTATTCCAAAGTTTTGTGTTTAATCTTACAACCTAGGGTCGTTGATAACATCCTTGCGGTGTGAATGACGTGCATTTAATATTTCGCACCATAATTCCCAAAATTTACTTTTTCTTGAGGTTGGATTCCATTGATTATGCCTTTTTAAATTAAGTATACTTTGTTTACTTGATGTTCACATCTCTTAGGTAGCTGGTTATGTGTTTTTGTTGTTAAATTAATTATATTATGTTGAAATTGTTGGTTCTCGTTTGTTTGGATAATTCTTTCACCCATTTAATTCAGTTGACATGTTTCGTGGTTGATTACCTTGGTGTAGATTTATTTATTTTTAAATAATTTAGTTTGTTTAACTAGATTGGTGCGTCTCTAGTTTCTAAAAATAATTGAGGTTGTTTTTTATACGGTGTTTCATGTATATTTTAAATAGGATGTGTTTTGCTGGAAAACTAGTTTTTGTGATGTCTAATATATTTTCATGGGAATGTGTATTTAGTTTGTGTCTATGAATGTCATGCGTTTTCTATTTTAGTATGTTGGGGTGTGAATTTGATCAAAAATGTTTTCTTCGGATGAGTTTTGGGTGTGTGGGCTGTGGGTTACTCTTTAGAAATCATTTTATAAATTTTAAAGTGTTTTAGAAAATAATGTAAATGGTGTGACATATGTTTCAAAAACATGTCGAGGTGGTTTTTACACCGTTTTTTCATTTGTATTGTCTTAAGCCAGTGGTTATGGGTTTTTATTTGTTGTGCGTTTGTTGGAGCACTTGTTAGTGAGGAAAACCCGGGATACTACGGTCATCGACTGGCGTGTGTTTGTGCTTCGGTGCGAGGTGTGACGCGCCATTGTGTTTGGACAGCGAGATGAGGTAGGTCCCCCGCTGCACTCGCCTTTAAATTTAAAATTTATTGATTGCTTGATATTTTGTTAATTTTAATAAATGAGAAATAATTTAAGATAATTAATTTTTAAATGATTATTCGGTGTAAAAAGAGCCGTTTATTTTATACATGGAACTTGAAATATTTTCTTGATGAACGGACACCCAGTAGTGAAAGAATGCCCATTAGGACTTTAAACATAATTCATATAATTTCAAATGTAGTTCCGGTTTATTGATAAATGATTTATTTTGAAGTGTGAACAAGTGTTTTGGTTCTCTTGAGAAATGAAGATTTCCTTTAGAATTGGTGAAGGCCCATTTGGAACTTTAATAAAATAAATTATTTTGGAAAACTCTCTTTGGGGTGACTCAGGGGTGATATTTGGTGTATCTTGACTACATGAGTTGTGTGTGATGTTTGTGCTACTTGATTGAATTTGTTAACTCACCCCTTTCCTGTTTATTATAGGTGTTGACATGGGAACCTGACGAAGTAAGTGAATCTTCTGAGAAAAATTGTTGCATTAGTTTAGATTATGCACTGGCTAGTGGCCCTTAGTACGGATTACACTATGCTAGGGGATTGGGCCCCTCGATTTGGCCATGTAGGGAAGCACCGGGCGTTAGGACATTATGATGTCATCGAGAGTAGGCATGCCTTCAGGATGAGTCAGATGTATAGTACGTTCTAAATTATTTACAAGCTCCTAGGTTCGACCCATGTTCTATTTAGTGTTTATTTTTATGTGGTGGATAATTGAGAGGTCTAGTTCGGTTTCTGGCCCCTGTGTGCCATTTTTTTTAGTTTCCTTAGTCTGTGTTGTGTGTGGTTTTCCATTTGACCAACAAAAGATATTTAAATTTATAAATCGTTCGTAGAAATGTTTTAAAATGAAATGCACCTGTTCCTTTCAAACATTAAACTTGTTTTTAAATTTAAAAAGGTAAATGGATAGTTACTTGTCTTATAAATGGAAGGGTGTGTGTGGAAACCCATATTTTTCATAATTTAGTTCAAATCTGGAATTAGTATATTTCTTTATTTAAAGGTAGTGCATTGGGAATAGTTTTTTGGGAACGCCTACTGAGTTTTAATACTCAAGCCTATAGTGTTTTTATTTTTTTAGTTTTGTTGCACGTTTGACTTGAGATTTCTTGCTATGGGGGAGAGTTTTTTGTGGACCGGTGAGCAACTCTCGGAGTCACGAGGAGTTTTGGTCATGGTCAGTTTAGTTTGCGGTTTTTGGTTGTTCCTTTTTTTTCGTGTCATTTATTTTCCTTGCATTATTCTACTTTTTCTACTACTTTAATCGTCTTTCATTTATGGGCCAAATCGTTCCCAATTGTCATCTATTGACGCCCTGGTGCTTTTCACCATTCCGGGAGGATCGAGAACGCCTCTCGGGCCATGTCGCAGATCGGATTGAGTGATCGGTTCAGGGTCGACCTGAGTTGGTTCGTGACCAAATGACATCAGAGGAGGCCCTTATTATTTGGGTTGTCCAATAGATGGAGATTAGGATTGTTGGGTCTTGAGAGATAGGTATGGGAAGGACGTCATGAACCCTCACCCATTCAGAACCTTGAGTCTCGAGGGGTAGTCCAGGAATTTCGTCCTTGTCTCATTCTGGTTCGTTTTAGATTGATGGAAGACAACGGAGGAAAGATGAAGTTACATCGTGATTTCTCATGGAGTTTTGACCCATGTGGAGTTTGAGTACATGATTTATGTTCCTCCAAGTTATTGACGCTTACTCGGGGCATTTCCCACTACCATGTCGCTAGGTTAAGCATAACTACTAGTCCTTCAGTCTGGTAGTTTGATGAAAGTTGTGTATCGTCTTGGTTCAGACTGGTGTAAGTGTGCTTTTGAAAATGAAAAAAAGGGTTTTTGAAATGAGAATGATTTCTTTTAAATGCCTTTAAATTCGTGAAATGGGTTTTAAAACTGAAATCTCTTGCTCAAAAAAAATTCGGTGTTTGCTTGGAACTGGTAGAGATATGGTTTGGGTGCAACCTCGGGTACTCTTTATGAACGTTTTCACATGTGAGGGAATGCATGGTAAGTGCGTGTTGGTGCATATGGATGAAATCAGATGAAGACATGTACAATGATACATGGGATTATTGGTGTGTGCACTTGGAAGTTAAGGCTTGACCTTGTTTTTCTAAAGTAATTTTAATAAAGGGAAAATGATTTTTGGAAATTGAAATTGGTTTGAAAAGTGGGTTTGGTATTTGGAAAGTGGCCTTGAAGGAAGGTGGTTTTGAAATCAAAAATGGAATGGGTATTTTGGAAGAGGTATTTTTGAGTTGTGTTTGTATTTTCTTGTTTATTTTGAGCTAGTTGTTTTGGATGAAGGCGTTTTATTATATGTTTCTTTGGCTTGATATCAGTTTTGGCTCTATGTTTTATATATTGTTCAAAAAATTATGCCTAGAAAGGTCCCTAGAGTTTCTGATAAGTCATGCCCAATTTTTTTTCCTTCTCACACATTCTCTGTACTTAACGGTGATCGGGGTTCGTTAAAGGTAGTTATGTGGTTTGAAGAGGTCGAGTGAGCTTTTAGGATGTTGGGAACTCCTGAAGGAATCAGAGTGCGTGTTGTTTTGGGACTGTGTAAAGGTCCATCTCTGGATGTATGAGAGTTTCTCACCACACCGTGAATTTAAGTTGGGATGACGTGGGATGTCTTTAAATTTGTCTTCGTCTGATGGTTTATACCTGAATAAGTGAAGACGAAGAAAAGGGAAGAGCTTGTACGAATTCAACAAGGCCAATGGATGGTGAAGGCATATATTGACCATTTCAAGGAACTTGTGTCCTTTTATCTGGAGGTAGTATCATAGGATTTGATGAAGACTTCTCTCTTCATCGGGGGTCTTCATCCAGAGATCAAGGAGCAGGTCCTCCCTTTGAAGGGCCATTGTTTCGAGAAACTGGTGGATGGGGGGTTCTTAGCTGAGTGGGTCTTCAATGTGCAGATTGTCAGAAATCCAGCGTATCTGGTCACTTGCAAAGGTTCCCATTTGGTGATCAGGGTGTGCCGGAGGAACCCGTTGCTAAAGAGTCCTCTTCAGTGGTTCTAGATTCCAGTTTTTGGGACCATTCAGTGGTGTTCCACTAGTGTGACTATTTTGGGCACGTGTAGCCGCCATGTCGCACCCCTCCGAAGACGTGCTATCGTTACGGATGTCTAGGCAATCAAGGGAAGTTCTGCCGGAAGCATCGCCTAAAGAAGACGTTTTGACTGAAGGATTCTAGTGTTTCACTGTGAGGTAGGAGATTCTTCAGCCATTAGAGCCCAAGCCACAGGTCTTGGGGTGAAGCTCGCGCACATTCAGGAGTTGACAGGGTGTGAATCCTTGGTACATGTTTAGTGTTTCATGTTGGCAGTGGAACATTTACAGTCTTTTCATTCTTTCCTTTTCAACTATTAATGTTTTTTCGCCATTGTAAGTTCATTTCTTCGTCTTGGAGTTATAATAGACATGTTCTGTTATAATCCAACAGTTTTGTTTGTCAGATTATAGTTTTCTGGATCTTGTGTTTCTCATAAAAGTGTGTTTGTCCCTAGTGTGGGTTAATCTCGGTTTCCCTATGTTTGTTTGGAGATGTAAGTGTCTGAGGATGAATTTATCTTTCTGGTTGTGCTCAGATTCACTGTTTAGGTTAAACTTTTCTCAGAAGTTTTTCTATAGTGTTGGGGGTTTTTTATTTGAGTAGAGAGTTTCAATTTTCAATGGATGTGTTGTTTGCTCGTGCTATAAAAGTTAGTTTGGATTGGTGGGGAGTTCCCACGTCGACCCCCCACCTCCCGGGGTGGTATGTTTAGGTGTTAAATTTCCATGCTAGTTGAATTCTTATGGTGGGGAGAACCCTCTCGTGTTCTCCCATCCTCTTGTGGTGTGGTTCCTTTCAGTTCCAATCGGGAATGGATTATTGCTTTGTCCATTGTTCAGCTGGGCGACTTTTACGGGGTAGAAAGTGTCCGTGGTGGGGAAAATTGTTACACCCCTATATTTAGTTTATTTTTCTTATTTTATTAATTCTTGTCTTTGGGTTCTTTCTCCAAGGTTTGAGCTGGGTCTCGGACAAAAATCTTTGTCGTTTAATATTTTTACTGGATTTTGGGCCCGTGCGCGGTCACCGCATGGTGGGAGTTAGCAGTGCGATCACCCCATGTGCTTATGCAAATGCCCACGTGGTTTGAGTTGAGGCATGCAACTTGCGTGCAATTTATTAAGTCATGCGACGAGCGCTCGGTGATCCAGTTTTTAGAGTATGTTAAATAAACGAATTAAAATTTAAAATTTAAAACAAGAATGTTCGATAATAATGATAATAATAATTTTACGCTGTTATTTTTATTATTATTAAGATTATTATTACGAGTATTAATATGAATAATACTATTAACATTATTAATATTATTAATATTTTTATTATTCTTATTATTATAACTTTTATTATTTTTATGTTTATTATTGTTATTAATATCACTATCAATATTTATTATTTTATTGTTATTAATTTTTATTATTATTTCACTTATTATGGTTATTTTATTATTTTTTATTTATGGTTTTATTATTATTGTTAGTATTATAATTATCAAATGAAAAAAATGAAACCCTAACCTAATCCCACGGCACCCCTTCCCCCCCCATATTCATTCTTGTTCGTGCACTAATTCCAGCAAGCCGCCTCTCTTGCCTACTCAACTGCCCCTCACCTCGCGCTAGCCTCAGCATGCAGAGTCCCTTTCCCTCCACTACAATAACCACTCGCCCTAGCCGCCATACGCCATGCCCATCCCCTGCCGCTATGTGCTCTCGCCGTCACGACCCGCCAACACCCGACCTCCTCCCTCCGAAACCTCCAACAGGCCTCGCCCTCCAGATCCCATCCACCGCATGTGCCAGCCCATCCCCGATCTCTGCATCCCCTCACCGACGCCCCCTCAACACACCTGGTCAGCCACACGCAATGCCCATCACCTCCCATGTCCGCAAGCCGCCCTCCAGGCCTCCCCTCGGCCTTGTTCCACTCCCTCCTTACCAGAGCACCCCATCCGCACCTCCCCTGTCATACGACCTCCTTAGTGCACTACACCCTCTAGCGGCCCCGTGCACCCATTTTCTGCACGTCGTTTGGCCGCCGCAGCACCTCCTGGCCGGACCTAGGTCCGGTGACCCCATTAATAGGTCCCACTCCTCTTCCTACCAATGACCAGCTCTGGCGTGGCCCCCTCTGACTGAACCTATATCCAACCTTGCCCTACCAGTGGCGTCTCTTTCCCCTTTCCCCCCTCTCTTCTTAGGGTGAATTCCCCTTTGGGTAATTATTTTTCTCTCCCTATCCATTTGATGATTTTCTACTGCTAAGGTTTCATTTTTTAGGCTATATTCCTATGTTTTGTGTTTAATATTACTTCCTATGGTAGTTGTTAACATACTTAGGGTGAGAATTACGTGCGTTTAAAGTTTCTCACCAGAATTCCAAAATTTTATTTTTTCTTGAGGTTGGATTCCATTGCGTATGCCTCTTTAAATTAAGTTTACTTTGTTTACTTGATGTTCACATATCTTAGGTAGCTGATTATGTGTTTTTGTTGTTAAATTAATTATATTATGTAGAAATTGTTGGTTCTCCTTTGTTTGGATAATTGTTTCACCCGTTTAATTCAGTTGATGAATTTCGTGGTTGATTAGCTTGGTGAAGATTTAGTTTTTTAAAAATAATTTAGTTTGTTTAACTATATTGGTGCATCTCTAGTTTCTAAAAATAATTGAGGTTTTTTTGATAAATTGTGTCATGTATATGTGAAATAGGGTGTGTTTTTATGGAAAACTAGTTTTTGTGATGTTTAATATCTTTTCACATGAATGTGTATTTAGTTTTTTTCTATGCATGTCACGCATTTTTTATTTTAGTATGTTGGGGTGTGTGTTTGATCAAAAATGTTTTCTTCGGATGCGTTTTGGGTGTGTGGGCTGTGGGTTACTCTTTGGAAATCGTTTTATAAATTTTAAAGTGTTTTAGTAAATAATGTAAATGGTGTGACGTATGTTTTGAAAACATGTCGAGGTGGTTTTTACACCATTTGTTCATTTGGATTGTTTTGGGTGTTTGGACAACGATCCGAGGTAGGTCCCCCACTGCACTTGCCTTTAAATTTATAATTTATTGATTTCTTGAAATTTTTTTAATTATAATAAATGTGAAATAATTTAAAATAATTAATTTTTAAATGATTATTTGATGTAAAAAGAGTCATTTATTTTATACACGACGCTTGAAATATTTTCTTGATGAACGGACACAGTGTAGTGAAAGAATGCCCATTTGGCCTTTAAACATAATTCACGGAATTTCAAATGTAGTTCTGGTTTATTGATAAATGATTTATTTTGAAGCTTGAACAAGTGTTTTGGTTCTCTTGTGAAATGAATATTTCCTTTAAAATTGGTGAAGGCTTGTGGGGCACAATAATAAAATAATTTATTTCGGAAAACTCTATTTGGGGTGACTCAGGGGTGATATTTGGTGTATGTTGACTGCATGAGTTGTGTGTGATGTTTGTACTACTTGATTGACTTTGTTGACTTATCCCTATTCTCTTTATTATACGTGTCGACATGGGAACCTGGCATAGTAAGTGAATCTTCTAAGAATGATTGCTGCACTAGTTTAGATTACGCACTGGGTAGTGGCCCTTAATATGGATTACACACTGCTGGGGGATTGGGCCCCTCGGTTAGGCCATGTAAGGAAACATCGGGCCGTAGGGTGTTATGACGTCATCGAGAGTAGGCATGCCTTCAGGATGAGTCAGATATATAGTACGTTCTGGATTGTTCTCAAGCTCCTAGTTTCAAACCATGTTCTCTTTAGTGTTTATTTTTATGTGGCGGAAGATCGAGAGGTCTAGTTTGGTTAGTGGCCCATGTGTGCCATTTTTTTTCATTTCCCTTAGTGTGTGTTTTGTGTTATGTGTGGTTTTCCATTTGAATAACAACTTAGATTTGAATTTCTAAATCATTGTAGAAATGTTTTAAAATGCAATGCACCTGTTCCTTTCAAACATCAAACTTGTTTTTAAATTAAAAAGGGAAATGGACTGTTACTTGTCTTAGAAATGGAAGTGTGTGTGAGGAAACCCATATTTTGCATAATTTAGTTCAAATCTGGAATTAGAAAATTTCTTTATTTAAAGGTACTGCATTGGGAATAGTTTTTTGGGAATTCCTATTGAGTTTTAATAATCACGCCTGTAGTTTTTTTTTCTGTTTTTAGTTTTGATGCAGGTTTGACATGAGCTTTCTTTCTGTGGGAGAGAGTTGGTTATGGACTGGTGAGTGACTCTTGAAGTCGCGAGGAGTTTTGGTCGTGGTCAGGTTAGTTTTTTGTTGTTGGTTGTTCCTTTTCTTTCATGTCATTTATTTGCCTTGCATTATTCTACTTTTTCTGCTGCTTTACTTGTCTTTCATTTATAGGCCAAATCATTCCCAATTGTCCCCAATTGACGCCCTGACGCTTATCGCCAGCCCAGAAGGATCGGGAACGCCTCTCGGGCCATGTCACGGATCAGCTCAGGTGATCGGTTTAGGTTCAACCCAGGTTGGTTCGTGACAGTCTCCCTTAGTGGATCACCAAGAATGGAATCAGTGAGTGGTGATGTTATACCACACATAGAGTGATACCAGGATTACTATGAGGAATTACTAGGACGGGCTTGTAGGGAGTTTTGTTCATGATATGCCTGAAGTGATACCTGGATTCTAAATAAGGAATTCTAAGGATGGGATAAGGTTTTTAATTAAATAATAAATGAACATATTTATATGATGCATATTCTCAGCCAAAGCACAAGCTTGGATTCAGTCAGAGACATATACTATAATAATGTCTTTGTTATAAATCTCTAGATGACATATCATTACCGGGGACACTGGGATACATCCCAAGTATTGAGAGTTATTAATTAAATTAATTTAATTATAAATTGATAATGGACTAACTGTTTATAAATAGAAATTCTGGATAAGGCCGAAGTAGGTTTTAGAGGATGGGTTTCCAGGGGAACCCAAACCATTATTAGTTTTTTACATATGGAACTAATTTAATTATTCAATTATTATCTGTACACTTTTATTATTATATATTCACTGACTAGATGGAATTATACATTTGGGTGGTATCCTACTCGTATTTCATCTCAAACCATTTTTGCTCCACTGTTGTGTACCTGAATAGATTATATAACTACATGTATGATCAAGGGAAATAACCTTGTTTTCAGGTTTTTGATTGCTGCTTAGGAACAAATGAGTAGAGTAATGAGCTGAGGCTGATGATGGTAGCTGAGATACTTTTTGTCCTTTTTGCTATTTTTTCACATGTATTGTATAGTTTTATAGATACCAGTTTTGGATTCTTTGTAGACACATGACATGACATTTGTGATCATCATTTTTTAAATGATATTACTTCTCACATTATTTATATATTTTTGTATTCTTTACCTACCACTGTATGATTGTTTTACTACTTCCTCTACTTATATTTTATTATGTATCTATTTTTCTACACTTTGGGGATGAGGGCATATCTCCCCACATATACTCCCTAGGTCCTCGTTGCTAGTCGGCTGCCTCTGGTGTTTGGGGAGATGCACTTGAAAGAATATAGACAATCGGGATTCGGGCACATTTTAGGGGAATTTGGGTCCGGAAAATTACAATTATAAAATAAATATTATATATAAACCTCTTCAATAAATTTTTTTTAAGGTACTCTAATTTGATAAGAACTGAAATAATGATAAATATTTAGTTCATATGGTAAAAAAATAAAGGTGAGGAGAAAAGGGTAATAAAAAGTACACCGCCAATGAAAGATTTAAAAATCCCTTAAAAGAAACCAAATATAAATAAGGATAGTAGAAAATATTCTTCTATTTGCTTCACAAGTGTCAATACAATTCATTAAAAGAAAAACTACACTGTATTGAATTTGAAGCAAGAAGTGGCTTTGACTTCATTTATATTCATCATTTCATGTGAGGTTTCTGTTTTATATCTTGGGTATTGAATATTTTTTATGTGTCACAAATTTTTATCAAAATACAATATCCAAGAATGTTTAGAAAAGTTGAAATAAGTGAGGATAATTATATATGTTTCTGATGAAGGTTTATTTCTATATTAGTAGGGTGATGAATGAAACTTCATTTTTTTAAAGTTAATTAATTTTGTTTGAACTATGATTTAATGTTGAGTATTACAAATACATTTATCTAATGTTTCCATTAGACACAATGAGATATTATTTAATTTTTTAATGAATTTTATTTGTGGTGTCGTATACTAAACTAATATATTTCTAATACATGAATAAATGGTAATAAATGAAAAATATTAAATATAAGACTCAATAATACCCAATGATAGTAATCTCATACTTGGTCAAGTAAATCCATAAACAAATCACAATCCAATTACAAGATGGGTGTCTAGACTCTTCAAGAGCTAAAATGATTTGGTATTTGAAAATATTTCTTATGAGGGTAAAATTGACCAAGGAACCTTTAGACACTAAATTGGAAAAATTGAAAAGATTATATAATTAATTCAGAAAGTTACATGTGAACTATTTCAAGTAGAGAGTATAGGTATATTCATATAATTTATGATTTTTCTTTAATAATTTTTTTTTCAATTCTAAGTGAAGAATTAGATACATTTGAAAAATACATTATTTTTTCAGGGAAGGAATTTCAGAGTATATCTCTACCATGTATTCACTGATAATGAAAAATGTAAAGTGGATTTATTCCTAAAATTACATTTCATTTTAAACATCAAAACTAGGATGTAAGTAAAAGTAGGATCAATGAAAATTCTTATATGAATACATTAATCATTAAAATTTCTTCACTGGACATTTCCCAAATAAAATCATTATACTTTAACCATATTCCAACTATAATTACTTATGGATTCCATATGAGTTATAATTTTAATGAAATCCATTATGTCACAAAATATCTATTTAGATACAAATATTGTGTTACAAACTTGCATCAGGATGAACATAAAGTGAATTTTTGAAATTATACTAAAATTTTATAGGGTATTACATAAATCCCTTAGATGGAAAATTATTAGTAATATAATAGACTGTATATTATAAAAGGATTCAAATCTATAATTGAGATAGTGTGAGAAATATTTACTTGGAAAAATTGAAAGATAAAAATGAAAAAATATTTGTAATATGAACAAATTCCACAAGATCTCATAGAAAAGAAATATTCTAAAGGCACGAATTGTGTAGGATAGTATAGAACTGAAAGGTCAATTTTATATTCAAAGTGGTAAGTGATATATTATTCTCTATGAATAATCAATAATATAGGAAAGAAATATAATATAACATTATATGAATTAAGAGTTCATATGTACTCAAAAAATAAATTAAATGTGTTAAAATCAAGTCTCCATTTTGGTAGATTCCCCAATTAATGGAAATATGATAGTGGGTATTAAAGAGAAAATATAAATTGGTGGTAAAAGTGTGTTGATAATAAGAATTTGTTAGTTATATCGAATAATCATGCTTAAATCCACTATAATTATACATGTCAATACAACTTTCTATAATTTTTATATTGGTAATTGGATGTTAATAGAACCTTCCTTAAATGAAACCATGTGAGAGATGTATATATTACACAACCATAAATAGTTGGTGAAACTATAAAAATTCTAATAAGGAATAAAAGTTATTGAGTTCCATTTAGGGAATTCGATCATCGTAATCATAGAATATTCTTTTGGAATGAAATTCTTCATATGTCTACAAAGAGTTTACTAAAAGTATTATTGTTTTTGGAGTTAAATATGTTCAAAACATATATAAAATAGTTATTAGTCTTAAATTAAGTTTATAATACATTGAATGAAACTCTCAAAATATTTATTTAAAGTAGAAACATAAACTCTAGATATCAATATCTACTAAGGTAGATTAAAGGGTAATTATGACCAAGTCAAACTATATGTACTAATGAGATATATCAAAATAAAGGTTGGAAACATTTAAGGGAGAATTGTTTTCAATGTCACATGGAATAAATCTCTCCAAGAATTCATGTATAAGACATATGAGGAGATTATAATTATGATAAGAAATCCATACACTTAAGTGATGGATCTATCACACATTTCATGCTATATACTATATATGATATTTCCAACACATATATTATAGAAGGAAATGTCCAATGAATCTAGGAGAACTACAAAAGAAGTATCCAGATCTATTTTATGTTACTACAGAAAGTACAAGGGATATGTATCTAGTATGTGGAGAGTATGTAAAACTAGTGATAAAGAATACAGAATCATGTCTCACCATGGGTCATTTGATCTAATATCGTAGTTAAGATTATATAATGAACAATAGTAGCTCATTAAATCTTTTGGTTTCCATATCTAAAAATACCGATTATTTTTCAGATTTTAATGTATCCAAATAATAAGTATAAAATATATATAGATTTATTCTTATTCTAGGAATCATTCTAAATATATTATCCACGATTTAAAGATTTAACAGATAAAAAATGGATATACTTGGGGATAAAATTTCTTGGCAAGTTTTAATTAATGATTTGAAGTTAGATATAGTAGAGTATCCATGTAGGAAAAAATTATAAGACCAATGACTAAAGAAGTAACTCAGTAGAAGAATGATATTATTAGGTGAGAGAAAATAGGTAGATTATTAACAAGTTGTCTCTAGTGCAAGTGGGAGTGGTGTGAAACTGGGTGTCGTAGACTCGAATTGTTCAATACTTTTAATTATAATATAATGTATAGAGAGGGTTATAAATGATATATTCTTACCATAATATTTTTGACACTTACAAGTCTACTATTTACATGGTAATTTCCATATATTATTTATTATATTAAAAGGTTAGAGCAGTTATTGACTATAATGACAACCTCAAGATACAATTACAGTAATATTAAAATATATGAATTATGTTCTAGATAAATCAACTTAATGGGACATTTATGACTCTTAGAAAATATGTTTTAATGGCTCATAACAATTAAGACATCTTCTTATATATTTTTTACTTGGTGATCTTGAGTAGAAGAGATCATAATGACTGACACACTTATAGAAACACCATATTTTTTTGGTGTCGTTGGATATTCTTATCTATTAATATATTTGTTTTTCTCTTTAATTGAGATAATTATCATTTTTACCATTTTATCAAATACACTTATGCAAGATAAAAAACAGAGCATTTATGTTTTCAGGGAGATATCTTTTTTTGGGTGTGTCATTGGTGATATGGAATTGATTAAATGATCAATGTAGGATTTTTTATCTTCTAAGAGAAGACATATTGCAGCCTTAGCTTACCAAGATAGTAGCCCCTTTATCAAATCCATAGGCATGGTAGAAGAAGGGAATTCTATTTTTAATGATTATTAAGAGAATAAATATATCATGTAAGTTTGGTGATGAAAAGTGTGCATCCCTCTTCATGACATATCATGAATTTAAAAAGTGATTATATTACATCGTCTGTGTTAGTAAGAGGTAGTTGTAGCTATGACCAGTACATATCTCTTTAGGATCCATTATTTGTTTCTAGATACTACTCTTGGAATTTGGGTATTACCCACTAATTTTTAGGTAATTTCTTAATTTTCCAAAAACAAATTGTTCTCAAAATTTCTAAATATTCAGTTGAATAAAAGTTTAAAATGAAGTGGGACCCGCATGTTAGGGTTAGTGAACATCCATGTTTGAATTATCAAAAGTAAAATAATTTAATTATATTATTTTAGTTTAGAATAATAGTAATTTAATTCATTTATCAAGGTATTAACTAGTCATTTAATTATAAAAGTGAATAAGAGAAAATATTATTTTTTGAATGAATGTTACGCGTTTAAGGATCGTTATGTAATTATGTGAATAATTGAGTTTAGTTAATGGTTTTAATTCTATAACATGACTTGTTGAATTTTTTACATGTGATTAATAAAATATTGATGACATTTATAACAATTTTAACTAAGTCATAAGTGTATAAAAGATCCTAAAAGGAAGGTTATACATTTACTGGGATCAAGCACAATTTTAGAAAGTATATAAAAAGTGTATAAATAAATTTTAGACTCATAAGTAGTATAATGAAATATTTATATTTATTTAGAGATATATATTCTCATCTAATCCCATTTCTAATGTTTTGAGAGAGATACAGAGAGAATAATAAGACTGGATATATCTGGCTTCATCTGATTGAGTCTTCATTATTCACATGATTGAAAAGACCTCTTAAAACACATTTATTGCCTACTATAACACCCATGAATCAAAGAACGAAAATACAAGAACCTTGGTTCATGTTTGGATGATCTTGATCATAACTTTCTTGGAATATTTGAGCAAAAACACACAGGAAATGAGTGAATCATATCACTATTAACAAACAAACATGTTATCAATTACAGTTTCATTCAATTATTGTTCTTCATAATTAGATTAAATTTCAGGCAATCCATGAGGGGATCTATGAAATAGTATTAAATATTATATGTTATAACACTAATTTAATAATAATTTTATAAAAATACTAGTATTTCATGCTTCTATAGCACCCGAGTTTCTACACACTCACTCGATGCTCATAAATTGATGGTGTAACATGCTGGCCTAACTCACTATGAACAGTTACCAAAGTGGTGGTTATATATAACCACAGGTGCTCTTACTTATTTCCCAAAGTCTTATAAATTATAAATGAGGTATATAGTGGTGCGGCTAACAGATTATACCAATGTATTAGAGTGCACAAAAATAAATAAAAAAACTAATTAGCATCAATAAAAAATATTAATTAGAGTATGAAAGGTAAATAAATATACCAATGAATAATAAAATATTGTGGAAATATACATACCATTATATAGATTACAATCTCCCACTTGGACTAAATATATAAAATGTATAAAAGGATTGATAAAATGAAATAAAAATAGACTATACTCCTAACTCCAATCTTCACCTCCTCCAAATATTCACACTCTGATTTATCATGTAAAATCATAAAAAACACGGTCCCCATCCTAGTCTATAATTACAACTAATTGAGAGTCTGATCAAGTATCCAAGTGAAGTGGCAGTCTGAATTGGGTCTGAGAATAAAACATAGTAGTAAACCAATAAAGTTGTCCTAATCTAAGGGTTCTCCATGTCGCTTGGAAACTTTATCAATCTACGGTTCTCTATTTTCAGTTAAAAAATTCCTTACATTTTTAATTAATAATTTATTTAATTAAATAGTTCAATGCACTCCATTTTGAGACCACACATCTCATTAACTATTAAAAATTCATAAATACTAGATAGTAAGTACGTGAACAAACTACCTTTAAAGAAGTTTATTCCCTTTAATTTCTTGCTTGAAATCTAATTCATAAGATCCTCTAAATTCAATGAACCAAGAAATAATTTTCTATGATCCTATATCAGTACAAGGAATTGTAATAAATTAATTTAAGCAATTAATATTAATTAAAAAATTAATAAAAATATTTCATGATGCCTATTAACTCATAGGGCATCCAATAGTAAAAATAACTTTGAGAAACTGGGTTCTAGACATCCAAAGAATACCATCAAACCCAAACCTATCTAAACCAAAACCTATTCCACCAATTTCACCTTGAAATTAATTTAATTCTTAAGGATAACCAAGGAAAATTCATGACAAGATGTACCTTAACAAAAGTTAAAATTCACCGCATGCAGATGGTGTTACAAATCACCACAATCATAAGCAGAGTGGAAGACCCAAAAAATCATATGGGTTCCACCATTTTCTAGTGTAATTGTCACTCAAATACCTAACTAAAGAAGAAGAAATTATGGGCAAAAGAGAGGATGGAGAAATGGAAGTGTATGGAGGAAAATACATAACTTGAATCACCAAATTATGATAAGAAATCCACCCAAAATTGAAGGGGATAAAGGGGAAGATGGAGGGCCAGCCTCTTACCCATTCACACCATTAAGGGACGAGTAGGGTTGTCCCCTAAAAACTCAATGGGTTATAATTGAAAATCTTCACCCAAAAAGGAAAATTTTCTAGCCAGTAATAGGCAACCCATCTTTCCTCTTGTGATCTATCACTACTAATGAGTTATAAAAACACAGGTAATTCTGGAAATAAATAATTCTTATGATTTATAATTATTAATTTTATGGATTTATATTCATCATTTTTTATAAATATTTTTATAAAAGTTTTCATTTGAAAAAGAAATAGTTTTCTATGACTAAATTATTTTTCTAATAATTACATGGTTTTATTTAAAATATAAATTTCATGATTTTATAAATTCAATTTTACAAAAGGGATTCATTCTTTAATCAAAATATCAAATATAACATAAGATGAATTTTTGGGATTTTTATGAAAAAATGTATTTTTGACTGAATAGTTTAAAATGTGAATTTTATCAAAACTGGAATTTCTTTTAAATAAATAAAGTAATTTAAAGTATCATTACGATTTTTTTGTATTAAATTAATATAAGAATCATTTGATTAAAAATAATCTAAATAATTCAATAGTAATCAACATTATATTTTATTGTAGATATAAGTTCATTATTCTTCTTAAAACACAATTTATTTTAAAAAAAAATCCACTGTATTCTGTTCACTTATATTAAAATTAATTCTTTCACTTACATAAATTTTGTAACACTGCAAAATTCTAGAGTAAGAACCTTATATTAGATGTCGTGCATGACATGCATTACCAAGCGCCTAATGGAATATAATATCCTGAGACTCTAATATATCTTTACTATTTTAAATATTTTCAATACATTATATATCATGTAATGAATGAAACACTGATTTAACTTGCATTGCACGCAAGAGAGACCTTCCTTGATATCTTGCATTACACGGAAGACCGACTTTCACCAAATAATAATATATTATTGAAACATTATTATTTAATATAATATTATATGTCTTAGCCATTATGTTAGTGGTTATAAATAGTATTAACTAAATTATAAAAATATATGGTAAATAGAAATATAAAATAAATTCGGTGGTTAATAACTAATGAAAAACGAATATAAGAACGAATTGGATATAAAAGAAATATGATAATTTATATACTTCCAAAGAAGTTTTGACTTAATAAACACAGTTAATTACAACTATTGAATGATTTTAAAGACATTTATATGTTATATATTTAATAAAATATTTTTAATATTCATCCATTATGTTAGATATGCCTAAAATAAGAACCAACTCAATTTTACTAGTAAAAAAACTGTATTTTTATAAAGGTAGTTTTATCAAATTTTACTGGAGAATCCATTTTAAATACGAATTTTGAAACATTAATTTAATTAATATATTAAAATAACATAATATTTTAAATATAAACATAATAATTATGTTATGGTGAATTTATGATGTTTTTCATAAACATATCATTTTTAATAAATAGTTAAAAATATTACATTTTAGTTCAAAACTAATTTTTGATATGATTTATTTATAAGGTTAAATTAGGTTTTATATTGGTTTTAAAGTTTAATTAAATAATAATTTTACCAATTAATCCAATGTAGTTTATTATAACCAATTCCACATAGAAATTGACTATAAAATCCTAATAAAAGTTTAGACATTTTTACTTTAAAAACTCACATTGTCGTCCCACTTATAGGCTGAATTTTAAATTACTTTATGTCACTTTTGTGATAAAAATTTGGAAAATTTGATTCCATATATTTAATAATCATAATTTATAATTTATAATATGGTATATTTAGCATTTGACCAAAAATATTATTGAATGTAATTAAAATTAATTACAATTATTAAGAAAAAATTAAGCTAAAAAGGACTAAACATTTAATTTAAGGGACCACATGAGCTATCCCCTTGTCCAATACCCATTTTCTAGACATATCTCATATTTAACCCCTTAAACTATTTGTTTTGGTTGTTTTCTATGACTTTTATTAGGTAATAACATGTGTACACCTAACTTGTTTCCAAAAATTCCAAGTGAGTCATTTTCCTTCCCTATAAAGGGCCACCACCTCTCCCACTTCTTTAGACCTATCAACCCTCTTATGTTAGGCCATTATATACCAAAATATCTTCCCAAAATCCCTAAACTTGACATTTAATCTCCCATTTGGTCATAAATACTTCCAATTAAGTCTTTTTCTATAAACAAAAAGAAGTTACTCGATTAAGAGGTAACGTCTTCTCTCAATTGTTTTAGTTTCATTTCCATTACAACTCTCTATAGCATTATTATTCTATAATTAAATAATAATACCAGTATAATAAATATAATAGTATGTAGTTATGTTAATATTTACACCTACACTAACACACACCTCTATATAATGGGCAACGAACATATTGTTTCTGTGTACGACGAACTACTGCCTCGAAAACGATGATTGGTCATCTTTCCCTTACTACCTATCATGGTGGACATTATGAAGGATAATATATTTATATATTATATTTATGGTATTTATAATGTCTTTATTCTTATTTAATTTATATTTATAACATTACTTTATGCTTTATATCTTTTGTAAATACAATAATTTCGCTTGAGGAAGTGTGGACTACCTCCCCCTCCAAGTGATATTATTTGTTCATACCATATATGGAACGTATAAAGGATAATTTTAATAAACATATGTAACATATATAACATAGATAAGATTCTGAAATTTTAATATACATATATATCATTTAGTTTTCATACTTTTAACACAAAAATGAAATGGAAGTAGTGTTCAAGCGTACGTATGACCTACCATCTCCATGAACAGTGCCCTTCATTTCTAATCTCAAAATATAATAGACTACTATAAATACATATATACCAATTATATATGATAATTAATCCATTTTTTACATTATTTAGATGATAAAACAATGATATAATTATTGATAACAACAAATAACAAGTTAAAACTTACTCGAGAAAACTAGGTAATTAACACCTGAAATAAGGAAATAAATGAAAGAGTGTTCACAAAAAGGTAATAAAATATTCATAGAAGTTAATATATGATATTATAAACTTAATTATGGTTATTATATTAGTTATTGACATATTTTAAACCACTTTATATGAGTTTAAATACCACACAACAAAAAAGAATGATAAGGTAAGGGAATTTTGTCTCTAATTACATTCCGTTGTGACTTATTTATTATTATTCACCAATTCACTTTTATTTAGTGGATGACTACCTTGTGATGTTATATCATGAATAACATTATTATTATGATATTATAATTTTCATTTAAATTCATCCATTCTGGATATTATTATTCAAATGTTTCAAAGTGGTATGGGACACTTTGGAATGTTTAAAGATTATTTTCTTCAAGAATGTTCTTAATGTTAATCCTTGAAATCACACATCATTATGTAATCATTTTCATTGTAAATTTACATTAATATCCATATTTTTATATGATATATATTATTTTTTCCTAAAATTTATATCATTTCACATACAGTGTTTATTTTAACAGTTATTTGATTAATTGGGGAATTATTGATAAATATGTATGTTTTATTCAATACAGATACTTGGTAAGGAATTTTTTTATTAATTAAATAAATTACTATATGTTAAGAATTATTTTTACATGAAATTATGGGTGGTTATCAAAATTTATATAGCTCCGTGATGAATCAACTGGTTCTCATGAGACGATTAAGTTGGACAAATTAAATAGGTTTCTACCTGTACTTTTAAATTGCCCAGAGGATAGACCTTGACATTATAGGTCCTCATGTTCCTAATATATAATATCCAATAATTAAGAATTTCCATGATATATTTCAGTTATTATTCTTCCATGATATTTTTCATTGACATATCTATGGATACATTTTATTTCTGTTTATTGAATAAATGGAACGTGTATCAGTTTCTTACCTTTCCATATTGAATTTTCCTTGTCTAGTTATTTGAATGGAATGTGTTATAATTTATTTTCCTTGGAATGTTAATTTATTCATATTGATTCATTATTTCATACACTTTACTTAACCTTACTGAGTATTTAAGCTCACCCTTATTATGTTTATTTCCTTGCGTTACGAAGAAGATAACTTTGAATAAGCTTAGAAGGATGTAGTTTATTTTAGTTTATTGTGTAGGATATTTTATATTTTTTCCGAAATATATTATGGTTATCATGTATGTAATATGGATTTACATGAATACTAAAATTTTTAGTCCTTCAGGATGTGATTCCATTTAATCATGCCAATATAATAAAATAATACACTGGCTCTGGGCTTCTAGGTTCGGGGCACTACAGTTGGTATAAATAGAAGTTTAACAGCAACCTTGGAAATCAGATTTAGAAAAAATAGATTAGGGAGCACAACTCTAAGATAAAAATTGAGTATAAGTATACAATACCATACTATAATGTTGGTAAGGTTGTGATAATGTGGGTATTCCAAACAATACACCCTTATCTAGATTGTACAAGTGGTTGTGGTTCTGGAACAGATGTACTAAGAGTAATAACTCTACCAAGGTGTTCTAGGCCTAACTCAAGGTAACCCGGTACATGAAAACAGGCCTTACTATGCACCTGGTTTGACACTCCTATGGGATACTCCTAGGATATTTAACATTTTCTTTACCTACTATTATGAATGATTTGAAATTAAATATTACCCTAAATCAACCAAAGATTATGATTCTAGGATTCATGATGCATAAATTTATGTTATGTGATATACCATATTTACAATAATACAATGTTCACAACATAATGAGATAATCCAATGTATACCATTTTTTAGAAATGGAACCAAGAAGAAATAATGGTATCAATACTTCAGTAAAATGAAGAGATTTCCCTACTGAGGAAACAAATATAGTTGGTATTGGATTTGAAAAAGTTATGGATATATTAGGGAATCTTAGTTAGGTTATAAAAAATAACCTTCCATGAATGTAGCAACCTATTACATGGAGATAATATCCTATTTTGGATCACATTATGTGGTATAATCCCCCATCATTTAGTGGGACTACTAATCCAATTTTATATAAGCAATGGAATAAATCTCTTGATAAGATATTTACAGACTAGGAATATAGAAAAAAGTAAATTTTTATATTTGTGTTCTATTATCACTAAATTGACACAGACTAGTGGTGTTCTCTGATCAAGAATACAAGGCAGGAAGAAAAAATTGAACTCATGGAATGAAGAATTTTTAAGGATACATTATTTAATAAATAGTTTCCTCATGATCCAAAAATTGAGATGAAGAGGAAGTTACCTAGCATAAAGTGAAATGAAGAAGAGAGTCTTGTAAAATATGAATCAACCTTTTCTAGGTTAGCCATGTATGATATGGATTATATACACAATAAAGAGTATAATATCAGCCAATCTACTTAAGATAACTCTCTGAAGGTAACTAGTGTCTCAAAACATTTCTTCATAAAATGAAATAGTTTTATGTTCTATCAAGACAGAGAAAAAATTTTCCACATCCTATGTCTTTAAGGGAAAAAAATAGAAGAAGTGGTCCTATGGACACCATGAAAAGGGGAATGAGTTGAAGAAGATGAAGGGAAAGAAGGATTTTTCAACTTGTGATAATTGTGGAAAGAATCGCCCTAGTAAACGCTTGAAAGGATTGGGAAATTTTTATAAGTGTAGTTAAAATTTTCACAAGGAAAAATAATGCAAAATATAGAAGGAAAATACTGTTATTCAATGTTACAACTTCAAGGAGATGGGGAACTATAAAAATAAAGGCACCAAGAATCAAGAGAATATACCTCAAAAAAAGATAATGGGTTAAGGTCAAGCGTATGTTATTGATACAACTGAAGTGGACTATTTAATTTTATCTAATAAATATGTGGTAATGATATTTTGTTTCATCATATGATTTATTAAATATGTAATGATTGTAATATAGTATTTCTTCAAAAATGATTTGTGATAATTTATTAAATGGTACCAAGAAAGTTTATTCGATAAAAAATTAATTTTTTTTTGAAAATACAAGATTCAGGGAATAAAAACAATTAATATGTTTCTGAAGTTAGTATAATGGATAAGATATGATTGATTGGGACAAGTTTTGACTACCTTGAAACTAATTAATGAATTGTATAAAAGTGGTCTATTCCATCACTTGGTCTTTAAAACATGTTTTGATTTGAGGAGTATATCCAATAAAAGGTTTCTTACTTAAGGAAAAAGTTTTAATTCATGTTTCCATTAAGTTTATATTGTGATTCGATTTATTACCATATATTAATTAGATACATGATGAAGTTATTCACTTGTTTAGAATGTGAAAATTTAGAGCAACGTCATATTGATTAAAGTTTAATGAAAAATAAATTTTTTAAATTTAGTGAATCTCTTTTAGAAGTGATTGTATCATAATATTTTGGAAAAGTTAATAGTTTATAAAATGGTTTATGAAGATCATTTGATGATATTTTAGATGTTAATGTATTACTTCCCCATATGATGCACCATTTTCAAAGAGATGAATTAGAAATAGTTTAAGGAAATATAAAAGTAAAATATTATGCTAATAGAAATGTACTTTTACTTATATTTGTATAGAGTGAAAGAATTCCATAAGTATATAAAAACAATGCATTTGAGAAAAAATGTTTTCCTATTATAATCAGTTTTTATGATATCATTGACCTTTATTCACACCTTTTATTTATGGTTTTGTGGTCAAAAAATTTCATCTGAACATGTTCTCTATCACTATCTATTAGAAATTTATTTTTTGATCTTTTATTCCATATCCATGTTTCCATTTCTCACCTATGTTCTCCTACTAGGGAACCAATTTATGTGACAGTTGTACTTTCATTTGTCTCTTATTAAAAATATGTGATATTAACTCTTTTTATGATGTAGTTACATCAACAATATTTTATTTTCAATCCCTTTATCACTAAGATCAAGCTTAAATTGAGTGGACACAATTTAATTAATGTGGGGAGAATTTAACACCCTGAAATTCTAGAGTAAGAACCATATATTCGATAGTGTACATGACATGCATCACCAAGCGTGTTAGAGAATATAATATCATGAGACTACAATATATATTTACTAATTTAAATATATTCAATACATGATATATCTTTTATTGAATGAAACACCGAGTTAGCTTATGTTGCACACAAGAGTTACCTTCCTTGGTAGCTTGTGTTCCACGAAGACCGAGTTTCTCCAAATAACAATGCATTATTAAACATTATTATTTAAGATAATATGATATATACTATCTGTTATGTAAGAGTTTATGAATCATATTATCTGAATTATGGAAATATATGGTTTATATAAATATAAAATGAATTCATTAGTTAACAACTAATGAGAAACAAAAATAAGAACAAATTGGATATAAAAAGAAATCTTATTATTTATATACTTTCAAACGAGTTTTATCTTAATAAAAATAGTTAATTACGATTAGAGAATTATTTTAATGAAATAAATATTTTTTATTTTCAATCAAATATTTTTTAAATTCATCCATTATGTTTTATTTTCATAAGATAATAATAAACCCTATTTTATATATAAAACCTATATTTTTATAAAGGCAATTTTACCACCTTTTAATGGAAACCCCATTTTAAAAACTAATTTGGACACTTTAATTGATTTAATATGTTAAAATAAACATCATATTTTAAATATAAACATAATAATTTGGGTTTGGTGATTTTTTGATATTTTTAAAAAACATATCATTTTTAATGAATAGTTAGAAATACTACATTTTACTTCAAAAACTGATTTTTTCCTTTGATTTATTTATAAGGTTAAATTATGTTTTACATTGATTTTAAAGTTTAATTGGATAATATTTTTATCAATTAATCCAATTTAGGTTATTATACTCAATTATTCTTTGAAATTGACTATAAAAACATAGAAAATTGTTGGATATTTTCACTTAAAAACCCCCCATTGTCGTCCCGCATACGTGATGAATTTTAAATTAATTTTGGTCATATATATGATTTAATTTATAAAAATGGATTAAATATTTAGAATAATAATAATATATAATTTATAATAAGTTCATATTAGTTTTTTGACCAAAAATATTAGTGAATGTATTTAAAATTAATTACAAATATTAAGGCAAAAATAAGCTTAATAAAGGACTAAGCCTTTAATTTAATGGCCCAAATGACCTAGAAACTTTACAAACACCCATTTTATGGAAATAAATCAGCCATAAACCTTTGATTATTGAGTTTTGTTGGTTTTTTATGACATTTTTGAGGTAATAACATCTGTATACCTAACTTCTTTCTAAGAAATCCAAGTGAGTCCTTTTCCTTCCCTATAAAAGGCCACCACATCTCCCACTTCTTCACACCTATCAACCCTATTAGATTTTGAAATGATCTTCCCAATTAGATTCCCTAATTCCCTAACCTATACCTTGAATCCCCCATTTGGTCATAAATCCTTACAAGTAAGTCTTTTGGTATAACCTAAAAGAAATTACATGATTAAGATCTAACATCTTCTCTCAATATTTTTAGTTTCATTTCCATTATAAACTCTCTATACACTTATTATTCTATGATTAAATAAATAAACCAATATCCTTAATATACTAGGAAGTTTTTATGTTAAGATTTATACATAAACTTACACACACCTCCATCTAATTGGTAACAAACATATTGTTTCCGTGTACGGAAAACTACTATCTCATGAAACGATGATTTTTCATTTTTACCGTCCCAAAAATCATGGTGGAAATTATGATGGAAAATATGTATATATATGAAATATATGATATTTATAATGTCTTTATGCTTCTGTAATTTTTATTTAGAAAATTAATTTATTCTTTCCATCTTGTGTAAATACGATAATTTCATTTGAGGAAGTGTAGACTACAACCCCCACAAAGCCATATGACTTGTTCATACCATACATGGAACATATAAAGGATGGTTATAATAAATATATATGAATTATATTGCATATATATTATTATGGAATTATAATATTAATATATATCATTTATTTTTCACTTTTTAATAACACAATGAAATGTAAGTAGTGTTCATGCGTATGTACGACCTACTGTCTCCATTAATGGTACACTTCATTTCTAATATCCAAATATAATGGAGTACTATAAATAAATAAATATATATATATACTGATTATAAATAATAATTAATCCATTTTTTAAATTCTAGATATGATGAAACCATGATCTAATTAATTATAAAAAATATAACAAGTTAAAACTTAGTCAAGCAAACTAGGCAATTAACACCTAAAATAGTGTAATAAATGAAAGGGTCTTCACAAACGAGTAATAAAATATTGTAATAAGTTAATATATTATTTAATAAACATTATTATGGTTATGATATTGGTTAGTAATATATTTTAAACCACAATATAGGATGCTAAAGACCACACAAAAAATGAAAGATTAGGTAAGGGAATTTCATCTCAAATTACATTTCGTTATACTTATTTGTTATTATGCACCAACTAACTTTTATTTGGTGCATATACTAACTTGTAATGTTATATAATGAATAAAATTATTCCAATGATATTATAAGTTTCATTTAAGGTCATAAATTTTGAATATTATGATTCAAATTTTTCAAAGTGGTTTGAGACACTTTGGAATGTTTAAAGATTATTCTCCTCAAGAATGATATTAATGATAATATTTGCAATATCACTTCATTTTATAATAATTTTTCATTGTAAATTTACATGAATATCCATATTTTTATATGATGAATATTATTATTTCATAAATTTTATATCATTTCACATACAATGTTTACTTTTTGAGTGATTTGATTAGCTGGGGAATTATTGATAGATCTATATATTTTATTGAATATGGATATTTGATAAGGAATTTTGTTTATTAATTAAATTTATAACAGATATGAATAATTATTTGGTTAATAAATAATGGTTAGAGTTTGGAATTTATATATCTCCTCAAGGCATCAATATTTTCTCATGAGATGATTAAGTTGGCCAGATTAAAAAGTTTTCTACTTGTAGTTTTAAACTGTCCGAAGGATGGATCTTGACAGTATAGGTCCTCGTGTTCCAAAGAAATGACATCCAATAATTAATCATTTACTTCATAGATATTTCAGTCATTATTAATCCATGATATTTTTCATCGACATATCTATGGATAAATTTCATTTCTAGTTATTTGGATGGAATGTGTTGTCATTTATTTTCATTTACATGTTAAATTATTCATATTGATTCATTATTTCTTCCAATTTACTAACCCTTATTGTGTGTTTTATCTCACCCTTATTATGTCTATTTCCCCTAGTTATGAATAAGATACCTTTTTAATAAGCTTTCAGGGATGATGTTTATTTTAGTTTCTTATGTAGCATGTTTTATTCTTCTCTCACAATTTATTATGGGTATCATGTTTGTAAGATGGATTTCCAAGACTGCTAAACTAATCCATCCTTCAAGACTCTATTCCTAGTAATCATGGAAATGAAATAAAATAATGCACCGAGTTTGGTATTGAGGGGGTTAGGGCACAAAAATTTAATGTTGAATAATTTATTCCATATCTGTAATTAGGAGGTTAAAATTATTTAATGAGTTTAATTAAACTTTTGTTGATTATTATTAATCAAAATTGTAAAAGTATGTCACCTTTATAAAGGTTAAATCAGTTAATTAAGGTAAAAACTATGTTATAGGTCCAAAAAAATTATCTTAATTATTATTTAATTATATTATTTAAGAAATTATCACCCTAAATTATAAATTTGATATATTTGAAACCATTTTCCCTTAATAAATACCTTATAATATTTAAAAATCATCAAAAATTACAAGTACGTCACACCCCTCCGAAAACGGAACCCACTATCCTCCCTTTATCACACCATTTGAGCACTCTATTTAAGAATATACCTTCCCAAACCTCTCCCAAAAATCACTACCTATATATTATAGCTTTTTCATTCTCATAATAAAAGTCCTAATCCAAAGGGAGATATCTAAGGAGAAGGTATAAGTCCTAACCCACCAATTTCAAATTTATTTGTTCTTCTACCTTCTTCTGATATTATTCAATCAGGAATAAATAAAAACAATAGTATCTTACATATACTTAAAGGTCATACTAATTATGTTACAACCCTTTTTCATCACATTTTCAATCTTATGAGAAATAAAAATACCACTTGTGTGTACATGTGAACTACCACCTTCACGAAGCGATACGTTTCATTTTTCATCACCTGATTATATGGATGGTTAAAATATTTTAATAAATGAAAATATATTATATTTATGAGAGAATTATGATTCTCTAAAAATAATATTTTACTTTCCTTCTTACCTTTTCCTTCCAATGTAAATTGATAATGTTATATGTGTGTATGTGTGTAATACCATATCCATGAAGTGATGTGATTCATTTCCCATTTTCAACTTATAAGGATGTTCATAAAAATATAATTAATGAATAAATATTAATATTATAACATATTTATGATTATATAAGAGTATAATATCATTGAATTTATTTTTTTCACTGATTTGAAATATGAAAACATCATTCATATGTACATATAAACTACCATCTCCAAGAAATGTTGGTGTTCATTTTTTAGGAAGCCTTATATAGTTGGTTTGAAAATTATAAATAATGTAAAAATATGATAAAAATAAAATGTTTAAGATTTTTTAAAGAATATGACCATATTCCCATTGACATTGGCCATCTAACCAATGTGGTTTTTATGTTTTTAACCGAACGACCCCAACACATCTAATGTTTACTTGACCAATTTGGTAACTAAGTTAAACAAGGTAATAAATGAAATAAAAGAAATATATATTATTTAATGATATTGAAAAGGTGATTAAAATATTTATCCTCCATATCCATGTTATCCAAAATGATCCCTTAATTTCATTATTTATAAATAAAATATTTTTAAAAGTCATTTTCTACCAATTTTTTAGTTTAATGTCTTAAAAATTAATATTTTAAACATTTTATGTATGGTTCATTTTTGATGTTTTTTTACCGAAGTGAAAAAAGGATAATTTTTTAACATATCTAACTTGAATACTTTTTACCACCTTCAATGTAATTATTCATTATCAATTTTCATTTAAATGTTTCTATATTTATTTTAAAATAAATTATTCCTCTTAATATTTTGAGAATTTTTAGTTTTAATATTATTTATAAGGAAATAAAAACATTTTCTCATATTTATGAGACAACTGAAATTGTTATTGCTTATGGGATTGAATTCCAATTCAAATGGATTTTATGATTAATGTGAAAGAAAAAAATTATTAATTATTTCATTATTATAAATTGTATATGAATTATGGGTGATATAGAAACCAAAGCTTAACATACAAGGATATTACATCATTTTAGATAAATATTCATCACATTACATGTAAAGGCCCAAAATAAATTTCTGTACTTTATTTTTGGGTATCTTCAATAAACACAATAGTGGCATTTTGTAACTTTTGAACTGGTACTTGGAATTGAAATCTGAGGACACCATTGAACTCACAACACCCGTATTCTCTTATGGAGACTTTCACCTCGACCGTATTTGGTCAAGGGTGAGAGTTAGTTTTTGTGTTTTTCATAGAAATTAAATAAAATAAATACCAACTTTTTATTTTATTTTTAACCACCCAATTCAATGCTTGGATGTGGGGACCACCTGAACTAGAAGTGGGGATGGCCTGACCCCCTTAAACTCCCTCTTTTATGAGGGAGGTGACTCTTAGTTTCCTCATAAATGATTGTGCCAACCTAACTTAATTAATGTACAAATTTAATTACATTAAACTATAAGCTTTTAAATTGGCACCACACCTCTCGCGGGGAAAAAGTTTGGGAAAAGGAGAGAAGAGATTTCAGAGAACACTCTCCAATGAAGAACTTGCTCCAATGAAGAACGTGGAACCGACCCCAAGCCCGGATCAAAAGTGCCTTGCAGAAGCAACGAACGCTGACGTTCTTCATGACTTCGTTTTCTTCCTCGCACCTCCTCCTTCAGAACCTTCAAGGGAGGGAATGTTATTTTGAATACCTTTATAGCGTTCTTGACATCCTTCTTGAATTAAGAATGTCAACGCCGCTTGCTACCGTTGTAACGCGAATGGTGCGGGCCAAATGAACATGGCCCGACCACTATGAATATTTTTGTGGTTTTTTTTTTGCATTATTCGCGATTGAGAAAGATGGAAACCGGTGCTGGCGATTTTCACTGGTGGGGCTCGAGAGTGTCGGCTAGCCCCACGGCCGGCCACGAAGACGGCGGCGGCGCAACCGCGCTACCGGAGAAGATTCGCGTCCCGTCGGCCGCAGCGGGGCAAGGGTGGCGTCCGGGGGTGGCCGACCGTGCGAAAGGGTGGAAACATGCATCCATACCGCCTGGCGGAGGAGAGCCGTGATTTTATGCTGCGGCGGCAAGGGAAGGGTGGTTGACTCGCTGTCGGCCGTTGGAGATGGCGTGGCACGAGACCGCACTGCGCGGGGGAGGCTGGCGAACCAACCAACCAATGGGCCGAGCGGGCCACACTACAGGCCACACCGGTAGGCCGCGCCATGCCAGCGGGCCAAGTCAGACCCAGGTCCGGACCCAGGTCAGGCCGGGTTGGTCTGACTGGTTCGTTCCAGACCCAAACCTACTTCAACCCTTTTCACTATTTTCGGTCATACCTTGAGATACATGCATCCGTTTAAAGAACCGTCTGCGGTGCCAGAAACCTAGGATTGAGGAGGTACTTTTTCTATACCCCACTTAGGATTTTAATAAAGTTGGTGTATGTCCAGTTTGGATCGAACACGAATCCCACAGGGCCCTCGGGACTAAAAGTCCAATAATTACAGACCGGGATTCCGATTGATGCACTTTCTGTTGTGTTGAGACCCCTTTTACATGGCGTTCCTTTGGGATAATTATTCATGGGAATTTGTGGAAGTTAGAGTATCGACCTATGGCTTGATGAGAAAAACCTCCCAAAATCAAGTGAGCTTAGTGCGGGAACCCTGTAGCTGGATGTAACATGAGAAAAGAATCCTATGTGGGTATGTGCTTTGGGATCCTATGTGGGTCTGTACTTTGGGATTCTATGTGGGTCCATGTTCGAGAGTTCTACATGGATCTGCTCTAGGAATCCATGTGGGACTACTCTAGTATCCTACATGGGTTTGTTTTAATAGGATCCTACGTGGGTCTACTGTACTAGGATCCTACATGGGTCTCACGATTTAGGATCCTACGTGGGTCTATTTTAATAAGATCCTACATGGGTCTGTTGTACAAAGATCATACGTGGGTCTGACGATTTTGGATCCTACATGGGTGTGCCTTTTAACAGTGTAAGATGATTTAGTAGTTACATCTAATCATCTTTAGTACCATAGCTATGTTATACCTGGTGTGAGATGAGTCTTTACCTTTGTTGTACTCTCCTGTGTGGCATACCTATGTGGTACTTAACTTCATGGTGATACCTTTGTGGTATTCTTCTGTGTGGAATTACCTAAGTAGTACTTAAATTTGTGGTGTTACCTTTGTGTTACTTATCTTTGTGTTGTTACCTTTGTTGTACTTAACTTTGCGGTGTTACCTTCGTGGTAATATTTCATTCATGGAATAGTTGTACTTTGGCTAAGGATTTGAGCCTTGAGTTTCTTCATGAATGAGATGGTTATACTTGATAAATTAGGTATATGTATAATCATATACCTAAGTAAGGTTGACAGCTGTTTACATTCTTGTGGTTTATCCTTTGTGGATTTTGTGAGACATTTGAGGGTCTCGGGGTCCCTATTGAGTATCGTTATACTCCCCCTGCACGGGCTACGCCATCGCCTTGTTGTGTTTGGTGGAGATGACGGACAACGAAGACTGAGGATGAGGGTACCTAGACTAGAGGTAGCTTGAAGGTGGACCATAGAAGAGGCATACTGAAGAGACGACTGTTCAGGAGCTGTACCTACCCTTTAGGTAGGAACCTTGGTGGGTGTGCACAGGAGCTGTTCAGTTTACTTTTACTTTCCAGTTTTCTTGTACTTTCCAGTTGGCCTTGTATTCTGGCCCCTTTTACTTACTGTACACACTTCTTTTACAATACAGTTTATTGGTGTTCATATCTTGTTGTGTGCTTGGTTGCGTGAGTTTATAGGATATAAGGGAAATGCCTTCCCGGCTTTAGGGAATACGCCTTCAGTGCTAGTCGCCAGCCCCTAGCCTATGGAAGGCAGACTTAGGGTAGTCACGACACGGGCCCTCAGAGATGGGTCATGACATTACAAAAATACATGTCTGGGGACCATTTTAGTTTAGTGTCTTTGGAAAATAGGAAACATAATATTCTAACATGGTGAAATATCATCAAATAGCACTTAAATATCTTTTCCATTAGTAATCCTACTTAAAGCCTTTCTTTCTTACATGGGGAAAGGAAACATAATAAATTTGTGATTTCTGATGATTAATAACGGTAAAAATACGAGATAAGTAAGCATAATAAGAGAATAAGGGTTTGATATCATGATACTAAAATTATAAGATCATACTCTGCATATCAATGATTATAATAAAGTGTTCTGACACAAATAGGGGTAGTTCAAAAGACATGAATCATTCGTGAATCAAGGGAATAATCCATGAGAGGATAATGTAGGAATAAGAAATATAAATTTTGTTCTACACATAATCATTGAAAATATTATATCAAGGATACCTACTAACACCATTATAAAATTCTACGCTTGGGTTAATAACTTATATACCTTCTTTGGTCTTATGCTAACAACCTGTGTACCTTCTTATTTTTAAGATTGCACTATAACCCATGTACCCTCTTATTTTTTGAGCCTGAAATACCACCTGTGTACACTCTTGTTTTCAAAATTGATATACAACTCATGTACCGTCATATATTTTGTCTTGCGTCACAAACCGCGGTATAGGTCCCACCTGTCACATAGTGAAATCATGCATACATGTGAATAAGATAATAAAACATTCATCATATCATGACCTTTAAAAAAATATTGGTTTCATAAACATCATATCATAACCCATGAAATGAAATGGGTATCATAAAAATTTCATCATATCATATCTTATTTAAAAGATATAGGTTTCATAATCAGTTCATACTAGATTAACTTATGAAAGGAAGTGAGATTCATAATCATTTTATCATTGTATTACCTATTGAAGAGAAAAACGTTTCATAAGAAACTTTTCATCATAAACATTAACCATTCAAATAAAGGATAAAAATGGTGTCCTTAGATCATATCACCAATAAAGAATAAACTATATCAAAGGATGTCATCATAGAAGGAGGAGGATATATAAAGACCACTTAGAATAGTTCTGAAGGAAAATAACCATTATTTGGATACTATATAACATATACAAAATCATTTTCTCTGATAACTACATTGAAAAATTATGATGTAATATTTAAAAATAATTCAAAACATTTCCTGAGAAAATATCCTTTCCACATTAAAAAATGATTTTAAAATAAAAAAACATTTTTAAAACGATTTTCTTTGAAAATAACCTTGAAAAACTATAAAGGAAGCTTTTAAAACCATTTTAAACACTTTAAAACAAAAAAAAATATTTTAAATACTTTTCCTTGAAAATAATATTAATATATCATTTAAAAAATTAAAACATTTTTAAAAAACATGGTTTGTGACTAAAATTGATTTTTGGCCAAAGTAAGAAATAAATTCAGATTTTACTAAAACCATTTTCTTAATCATCTTAATTACCAGAGTGAAAAAATAGTACCATTATATTTGGATATCAAGAATAATAAGAGAAGACTAAATTTTAGTCAAGTTATTGAGTGATGGATCATAAGATTTCAAAAATGGAATCGTAATCATAAACAATATCGATTAAAGATGAGATTGTAGAAATAAAATGTTACCACTTTGGTAGCATTGAATCATAATCCTCATAAAATAATAACATTTCATAAAGCATAAAATATTTTGAAAAGAAATATATTATTGATATAACATTTAAAAAGGTATTATACATACCTCATAGAATAATATGGGTTCATAACATGTCATGTGTCTTAAAGAATACAAATTGGGACAAAATTACTTTACTGATTTGGTAACTTTTGAACCATGAACCCCATAAAAGAGATATCATAAAATGAATATTTAAATACCCATAAATATAAGGATAATAATCATATAATACATTCATGTGAAATATATACACCACACCACATGAATGAATAATATAAATTATAATTAAATAAAGACAATTAATGATATAAAACTTCATAGGAAAGTATATACACTACACAACAAGAATAAGTTATTATTAAAGCATACATCCGACATAAATAAATGTGAGTTGAGAAAAACCCTTATCTTAAGTCTTGAATTTATCTATACATGTTAAAACCTACCGTATATTAATTATAATTTTATTATAAATATCCCAATAAACCATATTATCATATATCATACTATATTTACTTTTGTTATTACTTTATACTACCCATTTTATTAAAAATTTCATGTTAATGTTACATTTCGGTTAATATCCTCTTTGTTTTTAACATATATTTTGACTTGTTATTCTTGATCCTCTTACATATATAATAGTTTATATATTTAAAAAATGTAAAAAATTATTCTAATATTATATTTTTTATGTATATAAAATTTATAATAATATATAAAATATAGAAATATTAAATGAAATATATCATTCTTATAGAACGATGATCATATGTACACAAGTACGTTTTATCCTTTTTATTATAGTATTGGAAAAAAAAGAAAAAGAAAATATGTATAAATATATATTATAATTCCCTTAGAATTAATAATTCATAAATATAATATAATTTAAATGAACCCATCCATAATACATATCATATTAAGTGTGAATTAATCACATTGATTAGATGAGGTGGTAGTCCACACATCCACAAACCAAATTATCGTATTTACACAAAATGGAAACCATGAAGTAGTATTTTTTTATAATTATAGAGGTATAAAAACATCATAAATATCATATATATCATATAAAAAATTATATCTATCATAATTCCCAACCATGAGAGGTTTTAAAGGAAAAAAATGACATCGTTTCATGAGGCAATAATCCACCGTACACACGAACGGTACATTGGTTACGCATTTGATGGTAGTGTGTGTAGGTGTAGGTTTAAACCTTAGAATTAATACATATAATTTTTTTTTAGGATACATTTTTTGTTATATAATTAGGTAATACGAATAATTTAGTGGGTGGAGAATAAAAATAAATCAAAATATCTTATAGAAGTATGCTACCTCTTTTTTGGGTAATTCATTTTGGTTTTCACCAAAGTACTAACAAGGTTTACTTTTTTCACAAAGTGAGTCTTAAATGATGATAGGAGGAATGTTTTGAAATAATTTGGGTAGTTTTTTTATCCTAAATTTTTCTTGAGAGGTGTAACTAAGTGAGGGGTGTGAGTTCCCTTTTATAGTGAAGGATGAGTATCATTCTTGTATATATAAAAATGGTAAACTCTATTGAGAGGTCTTTCTTACATCATGTGCATTACATAATTTTAAATTTTAGATAAAATATGTTAATTATTGGAAATATTTCTATACAATGGATTTTGTAAATTTTAAATATTATTTGTTCCCTTAAATTAAATTTTAACCACTAAGTAATCTTGTTTTTTCCTTAATCGTTGTAAATAATTTTTATTAATTTCACTAATATTTTCTGTAATAAAATAATTTGACCTTGTTAAACATTATAAATTATGATTATTAAAAATATTTAATTTATTTTTCCAAATTAAAATTACAGAAGTGTCAAAAATTAATTTAAAATTAATCTCGAAGATGGGACGAAACAACGTGTTTTAAAGGTGAAAATGTTCAATAGTTTAAATTGTTTTTATAACGAATTTCAATGTGAAATTGATTCTAATTACATAAATTGGATTTATTGATTTAAAATTTTTATCAATTAAATTTTAAACTAATGAAAAATATAATTTAACTATATTATTAAAATTAGATGAAAAATAATTTTTCTATTAAAATTCTATATTTTTCACTATTCATGAAAAAAAGAAAGTTCTCATAAAAATACCAAAACATTCACCCAAAGTATATTTTGATATTTAAATTTTAAAAATGAATTTTATTTTTCAAATTAAAATTATAAAATTTTCAAAAATATAACTTAAAATTAGTTCGATATTAAATGGAATTAATTACCTTTTTGAAAAATATATCATTTTACTACTAAAATTGTATTTATTCTTATCTTATGCCTATAAAATGAATTAAGTTAGTGTCAAAAAATTATTTAATATATAATATATAAATTTTTTTAAAAACATTCATCAATAGTTGTTTGTTCAATTTATTGAGATAAAATGGAATTTGTACATAAAAAAATAGTTTTCTTAGAAAAGGAATTTATTTATCCTCAAATAGTTATTACATTCATTTATAAATAATCTACAAACAAAGGATTAATTTTATATACATGTGTAAACCATAGTTTCAAAATTCAATAAATATCATTCATATCTTCTATTCTAATGGCTATGTGGTAACTATAATAATATTTTAATAACAATATTAACAGTATATTGTAGTTCTGAAAAACTCGGACTTGTGTGTAATGCAAGACATTGAAGGAACTGGGAATTGTGTGTAACACAAGACAAAGATAGTTATTCACATACCAAAAGTTAATATAAGTGTTTCATGTAGTAGAATATTAAATTTTTGTTGCATATAATGAAAATCAAAATTAGTGCTTTTATATTACAAAATAAATATTCACTATTGTTTGAAATGAAAAATATAAAAAAGAATAAATTAATTTGAAAAAAAAAATCAAAAAATCATAGGGTGTTACATTCTACCATCCTCAAAATGAATTTATCTCTCAAAATTCATCTTGTTTATCAAAGGTTTAATACTTGAAAGTTCCTTTCTTAGAATCCCACATCCTAAAAATGAATACTAAAAAATTCCTTTAAAAATGGAAAGTTTTAACTGTAATTATTGCAACACTACTCTTTGTTATACATTAATGCATGATTTGTTGAAAACCTCCTTAAAATTATTTCACTTAAAACTACATGGGATAACTTGGGGAAATACATAAGAAATAGGTGATATATAAATCCCATAAAGGGAATAAACCTGTAAAAAGGTGATACATGTTGGAAAATAGGCTTATCAATAGGTAATAAAAATATTAGGAATCATAAATAAGAATAATGAAACATGATATAGCATAATAATCATAAAGGAAGCATGGAAAATGTGGAAAAAACTTAAAAAACTACATCATACACATAGGTTAAGGATAAACCATGAAGACATAATGGTGAAAAAAGTACCATAAATGAATCAGATTCACACCCTTTCCTAAAATGACGTCTCATGAGACTAAACATTACCCAATGCACTAGAGCACTGTATAATTCTAGCTACACCCATCACTTTAATTTTACTCTAATGCTTATGTTTTCTACGTAGATCATAGAACATGAATTCATTTATTTTATTAATTTATTCAAAAAATAAGAAATGTGGAATAAATATATGTAAGTATCAATTCAAAGAGTTATTACTGTATAAATGTGAATACCCTTAATAGAAAATGGGTATCATATTCACTATACAATTGTTATATCATTGAAAATCATGGTGAAATTTCATCAGCATAACGAAATCTCTTTTTTTTGACAAATAATGAAATCTCTTAAAAACTCATAAAAATTGGTTGATGAGAGTGAAAGGGGTCCCTCAAAATTTGGACATAGAATCATGTGTACATAAAGGTTCACGGGAGGGGTTAATGAGATAGAGATGGGTCTGTAATTATTTATAAATAAAATGGATAGTAATGGGTTGTAGGAAAACATACCCAAACAACTGAAAATTGAAACTAAGAATCATAACATAAAAGAGGTGCTTAAATGGTATGGGTTTTAATTATTTTAAAATTCCATGGGATTAAGTTAATAAAACAATACCCTTGATGATGTGGAAGTGAATCATATTCTAAAAGAAATTATTTTAAAAACTTAAAATATATTGATGGTTTTGGAGGATTCATAAAGGATATATCAAATTAAAACAATTAAATTAAAATTACATTATTTTAAAGGGAAAACTTGTATTTGTTGATGGATATATTTTATAGTTCCTATTACATCACTATTGGGTCACTATGAGGTCATAATACACACCATAGATTTATACGGTATTTAATTTATACTTAAAAATTCCATTATATCAAAAAATTATTAAAAATACACTATTGTAGAATTTCGATGTTATTATTCTAAAAATAATTCTAGTTTTATCAAAATAATATTCTTAATATTTTTGTTTTCACTTTTAAAATAAGAATCGACATTTATTGAGAAATGGGAGGTTTTTTGACAATAATAATTTAGGAACCCTTATAAAAATTAAATTTGACTTCATAGAAATTATATTCTCAATTACATTTACCAATAATAATTTGATAATAGTATTTTATTAAAACATATTTTTTAGAAAAAATATATTAATTGATGAAAATAAATGTATTAATTGAAATTTCATATTACATAAAAATATAATTTTTTTTATCATATCAAAATATAATTTTTTTCTAACTGATTACGTAATAATTCATAAAGTAAGAAACAATAAGGAATAAATAAAATAATTATTTCAATGAAAAGAAAATAAAAATATTAACATTATTAGGGTTACTTTGTTTCAAGGAAAATGTGATTTTACTTTAACTCTATAACTAGTAATATTAATTATATGGATTTAAATTCATAAATATAGAAATATAATCTAAACATATAATTTAAATCAATTCTCGTTTTTTGTTATTTTAATTATTTAAAATTGAGAAACATTATTCATTTCAAAATCATTTTCAGAAAAATGTGTTTTTAATCCTAAAAATAAACTTGGATTAAAATCCAGTATAAAGTTGATTTAAATGTTATTAATTGAATTAAATATATTAAATAATACTCATGTTATGATGAAATAAAATTTAAATATTAACTATACTTTAAAATTAATTAATTTATCAAAATAAATAACATTTTCTTAAAAAACCGAATTTTTTACTAATCACTAAAAAATCAATATTTTCATAAAAATCCAAAAATTACAATATAAGTTAATTATTGTATTAGGATATGAAAAATTAACCTCATTTAATATAATACATTTTTTAATTTCTCTATAAAATAATTATAATATTTTTTCAAAAAAATAAATACAAATCATTTTAAAAGAAAACATATTTTGAAGAATAAAAATACGTTAGAAAAATATTGAGTGAATATTTACTTATCATTTATAAACAAATTTATGTTTATTAAAAAATATATATAATTTTAGAAAATTATTTAATAATATTCATAACTGAAAAAATAATTTCTATGTTATAACGGTCTTGTTTAAATAATTATGGGTTTTTTGTTTTTAGTGTTTTGTATCACATATGAAATCAAGCATAGTTTTCCCTTTCAAAAATTTGGGTTGTTACATTATTCCCACTTTTAATTAATTGTGTTCACAAAATGTAAACTTGAACTTGAATCTTCCTATTTCCAGTCATTGACTAGAAGGAAAATTATGGATGATTAATTTAAAACTATTAAACACATTAATGGGAATTCAAAAACATTAATCGGATAACTTATAAATGAAACGTCTTTCCTTAACTTAAGAATTTCTAGTCTTCAATGTAATTTATCAATTATCTATTCTTGAACATATACTATTATATAAATTATTATTCCCGTAATAATAGTTTTCAATGAGATTTTGAACTTACTAAATAATATCCCCAAGGAGTGTCAGAACAAGTACGCCGTAAGACCCATTGTCATGTAACAGGTTACACCAAGACATGCCTGACACACCATTTTGGAGTTTTTACCTTTAGGTTCATCTATGACAAAACCAAATCTACTTGTAGTACCCAAACATGGATGTATTTTCTTGATAAACAACCTACTATATACTTACTAAAATTTAGGGATGTTTTCTTATATTTAATCTTATCCCTAAGGCTTTCTCTATATTTTTTCTAATCCTAATACCAAAAATAACAAAACTTTTCCTTTTATTTCAACTATAAAAACCCAATTCTTTGTTACACGTTAATACATAAATTATTACATAATGGTAAACTTAATATAAACTAGAAGATGGATATTTCTACTTTATTATGGAATTAGGTACATTATATAACAATTTAAAATAGGAAAATAATCATATTTATTGAAAACTTCCTTTGCATGCTTTCACTTAAAACTGCATGGGATGACCTGGGGGAATGCATAAGAAAGGGGTGATCTATAAAGGTCAGTAAGGGAATAAATATTAAATAATTTGATATATTTTATAAAACATGAACATTAATGGTGCATAAAAATAGTATGAATCATAAACTTGAACAATGAGATGTGATATAGAAAGATAGTCAGAAAGGAATCATGAGAAATGTGGCAACAACTTAAAACTCTACATCACAAACATATGTCAAGGGTAAAGCACCAAAACATCCTGGTGTACATATTCCCATAAAATAATCTAGTATTCGCCCTATCCCAACATGACATCTCGTGAAACGAAACATTACCCAATGCATTGGAGTGCTATATAATTATGGATGCACCCATCACTTTGACTTCATTATCATGCTTAAGTGATCCACATAGACCATAAAACTTGAATTTATTCATCTTCATAATTTATTCCATGATCAAGGAGTTTGGAATAAACACATGTTTTCCCAAGTAAAATAAGTATAAGTTTATAAATGTGAATATCCTTGATAAGAAATGGGTATGGTATTCACTACACAATTGTTTTGGTATAGAATATTGTGGTGATATTTGGGCACCATAATGGTGTCACTTAAAAATTTATAAAAATTGGTTGATGAGATAAAAGGTTTATATCATAATTTTTACATCAATGGAAAGTAATGGGTATAAGTAATAGCATATCCCATCATAATTAAATGAAGATAAAAGATATAAGGTAAAGAAGATACTAGAATAAATAGGAGAAAGTAAATGATCTATTACGAAATTTTGGCATGGGAACAGGTGTACCTAAAGGTTGATATGGTTCTCTAATTATTTATAAATTAAATGTAAAGTAATTGGGTTATATTAAAACATTACCAAAAAACCAAAAAATGAAACTAAGAATCCTAACATAAAAGAGGTGCTTGAATGGAAATGAGAAGGGATAAATCTCTTACTTGAGTGTGTGACTTCAAATGCTTAGGAGGGGATACATGATAGTTGGGAGATTCTTGGGAGGACTCTAGATATTTTATTAAAGAGTATGTACATTCCCAAGAAGTTTTAGTGAATATAAATGGGGCTTTGGGTGGGTTTATAGAGGAAAAGGGGGTGAGTTTATTATTTAGGTTTTGGACTCTACATATTAAAATAATCAAAACCAATAACCTACCAATGTTTTTTCCCATGATCTCTACCAAATGGGTTTAGAATTAAGTATTTATAAGGAAAGGGTATAACATAATAAAATAATTACCTTCCTTATGTGGAAGTGAGTCGTAATTTTAAAGAAATGATTTTAAAACCATGAAATATATTAATGGTTTTAAGGGATTCCTAAAAGATTTGTTAAATTGAACAAATAAAGGTAAAATAAAATTATTTTCAATTGAAAACATATATTTGGTCTTGGATACCATTTATATTATTTATTACATAACTTTTGGGTCATTTTTTTGTCATAATACACACCTTATATTTATACGGTATTTAATTTATACATAAAAATTCGACTATTTCATAAAATTATGAAAAATACATTGTTGGATAATTTTAACATTATGGTTACAAGAATAAAATTAATTTTATAAAAAAATTATTCTAAATTTTTTTATTTTTACTTTTAAAATAATAATCAACATTTATTGATAAATTTCAGGTTTTTTTTATAATAACAGTTTTTGAATCCTTATAAAAATTACATTTGACTTCATAAAAATTATATTATCAATTAAATTAACCAATAACACTTTAATAATAATATTTTATTAAAATATAATTTATTTATAAATTCTATTAATTCATCAAAAGTAATATCTTAATTCAAATTTCATATTACTTAAAAAATACAATTTTTGTTTTATTGTAAAAAAATAATTTTTTTATCAAACTGGGTACATAATAATTTATAAATTAAAAACAATAAGTAATTAATCAAATAATTATTTAAATGAAAATGAAATAAAAATATTCACATTATTAGGGTTACTTTGTTTCTAGTCTTTGGTAAATTATTTTTTAACCTTAATTAAATAATTTTCCTTTAAGTGTGGTGATAAATATTTAATACATTTACTGTTCATATACTTCAACAACTAAGTTAAACATATTAAATAATATTACTTATTATAATTAAATGTATGGAATTCATATTATCAAAATAAATTTGGATAGGTGGAATAATTTAATTTAATATAAAACCCTCAAGCATGATTTAAAGCAGTTTTCCAAAAAAATCATTTGTTAAATAAAATGTGATTTTACTTTAACTCGATAACTAGTAATATTAATTATATGGATTTAAATTAATAAATATGGATATATGATCTAAAATTTTAATTTAAATAAATTATCATTTGGGTTTATTTTAATTAATTAAAAAGGAAAAAAAATTATGCACTTTAAAAAGATTTTAGATAAAGGTGTTTTTAATATTAATGATAAACTTGTATTAAAATTTAGAATAAATATGATTTAAATGTAATTAATTTAATTAAATATACTAAATAATACTCATGTTACCTTCAAATCAAATTTAAAGATTAATTGGACTTTTAAATTAATTAATTTATCAAAATAAATGACAATTCTATATAAAAAGTTATTTTTAACTATTCATTAAAAAATATATTTTTTCCTAAAAATAAAAAATAATCCCCTCAAATTTTATTATGATATTCTGATATCAAAAATGAACTTCATTTTATATAATACACTTTCTAAATGTTCTATAAAATAATTATAATATTTTTTCTAAAAAAATACATGCAATTCATTTTAAAAGAAAACATATTTTTAAGAACAAAGAGACATTACCAAAATATTGAGTTAATATTTACTTAGAATTTATAAATACATTTACATTTATTTGTGAATACATATATATTTTTTATAATTTATTTAATTATATTCATACCTGAAAAAATAATTTCTACGTCATAATGGTCTTATTTAAATAATTATGGTTTGTTTATTATTTGGGTTGCATATCACATATGCAATCAAACATAGTTTTCTCTTTTAAAATATTAGGGAGATATAGTAATGGTTACCCATAGTTACTCATAACTAGGATTCCACATAGGAGAACATCAGTTGGGAGTGAAGACTGGGAATAGAGGAACAGTGTAAAATATTATAGAGAGTGATAGGATCATTGATCGCCAGTAAGTGAATGATAAATTGAAAGTTAAGAGCCTCAAAAATATAAATATGGATTATTTATAATACCATCAGTTCAAAAAAATGAAGGTATTGTGATAATACTTTTTCAATATTCTTTTCCTCAAGTTGAGAAATTCGTTTACCATCTAAGAATGTATAAAAATATACTTACTTGATTTTACTCCTTTTTATATGCATAATCCCACCCTTTGGTAGTGCTTTTCTTGATTTCCACTTAACCTATTAGAGAGATGATACATTAATATCTAAAACCTCATATGAAGTTTAACTTAAACCATTCTATAAATGGTCAACCTTTTAATACTTCCAAAATATTAAAATCTAGAACTTCAAAAAGATGTTCACTAAATTTCTCAAAAATAGTTTAGCATTGATCCCCCATATATCATAAAGGAACTCTTACTTGTCAAAAACCAAACATGTGAATACCTTTATCATGTTTTCTTTTGAAACATGGTAATAATTAAAATTATCATAAATCCATCTTTAAATCTTGCATGTTTCCTTATACCAATGTTTATTGGATATACATCATCAATCCAAATTTGTAAACATCATCAATAATATTCTAAACCACTTTGTCAACATATCCTTAATTAGTTACAAGGTAACCAGTACCGTTTAATATACTTATTCATATCCAACGTATCTTTATCCAAACATCATTATCTCAAAAAAAGGAACACGTTAAGGGTTACTTTACCTTAATCAAAATATCACCTTTCCATTAAATCACTTTTCTAAGTCATCGTCACCATTCAACATATCCTTTTAAATCCTTAATGAAAAACTTATACTAAAAATAATTTTATATTTAATGATTTTTATAAAATAATCATTGAATTCAAAAATATATACACTTCAATGGTCCAAATTATTCCTCAACCATTACTCAGGTTTCATCATCTTATTCCTTAGTACCACTTTCCTAGAATATGGAATACGAATCATGTCTTAAGGTTCCTCAACCAAAATCTAATATTTCTTCTTAAATCTAATGTAAATAATAATATTATAATGTCCCATAACTTTCACATGTATTTGGTGGTCTCTTTGTATTCATCGGTATAACCAATATTTATACCACCTTCCGGATTCTATTCAAGAGATTTCCATAGAGGAAATCAATTTGCATAATTCCCATTTTTTCCACATTTGAAATATTCAATTTTAATCTAGTTTTTTTGAGTTCCCTTTATTTACTAAAATTATAAATCATAGGGTGAGAAACACTTATCATATCATAAGACCACATAATTATAAAAAATTACTTATAGGATTTCAAAATCATGACTCCAACTTTTAAAATTTATGGCCCCTAAGGCTTATCCTCAGAGACATTCCTTGACATATCCTTACAAATATCCCTAGGAACCTCACTAAATTTTTGTCATCCTAGTTTCAAAATTTTGACTAAACCTTTTATTTGATTCCAACTATATATACCCTTGCAAAATATACATGGAAATTAAATCATTTTAGATCAATATTCATCACATTAGAAAATAAAATCTTGAGGAACATAGTAGTATAGTTTATTTTAAAACATGGAAACATAATCTTATAACTTGATAAAAGATATTGAATATATCTCTTAGAGACCTTCTCCTTCAGTACTCATACTTAAAACCTTTCTTCATAACCTAGGTAAAGGAAACATAAGAAATGGGTGAGCTCAGATGCTCATTAGGGGAAAACAATAGAGATATATAATCATATAATGAGCATAAGTGTATGAAAAAATGATATAAACAGTAGAAGATCATACATAGAATATCAAATATCATAATCCATTAACATGGTATAAATATTGTAATCTCATAACACATTAATCATAAAGGAATCAAGATAATGAGTAATGAGAGGATAACATAGGAATAAGAAATAGAATTTTTGACAAACACATAATAATAGAAAATATTATGTCACAACTACCTACCAAGACCTTCATAACATGTTATGATTGAGATAATCACCTATGTACCTACTTTGGGCTTGGGCTAATAACCCACACACCCTTTTATTATCAGGCATAAACTACAACATGTGTACCCTCTTGTTTTTGTTTTGGGACTATGACTTGTTTAATCTCTTATTATTAGTCTAGGGCTACAACCCATTTACCCTATTATATTTTGTCTTGAGCCACAATCTGTGTACCCTCTTGTTTTTAGGATTTTTCTATAACCCACATACACTCTTGTTTTTAGTATTGGGATACAAACCATGTGCCCTTTTTTTGGATTTTCATAAAACCCATGTACCCTTTGATCTCATATACCATTTATCATTACCCAATGCATTAGAGGAAGATATAGGTCCCACTCGTCATATAATAAAATCATACATACATGTTTCATTAGATAGTAAAACATTCATCACATCATGACCCATAAAAAATAAAGTATTCATGAGAATCATATCATATCCAATGGAATGAAATGGCTATCAAAGAAAATTAATCATATCATAACCTATGTAAAAGAGATAGGTCTCATAATCATTTAATCCAAGACTAACCCTTGAAATGAAGTGAGTTTCATAAGTATTTTATCATAGTATAACCCATGAAATAGAAATGGTTTTCATAAGAATATTTTCATCATAAAAACAAACCATTCAAATAAAGTGTAATAATGTTTTCCTTGGATCATATCCTAAAAAAAGTGTAAAATATATAAAATTATTTCATCTTAGATTGAGGATTATTTTGAATGACCACTTAGAACAATTATGAAGGAAACTAACCATTATTTGGAAATCATATAAAATTTTACAAATCCTTTTCTTTGAAAATAACATTAAAAACATATGATGTAACTATAAAAATAACTTAAAACATTTCATGGGAAAAATATCCTTTCAACCTTGAAAAAAACTTTTTAAAACATAAAACCGTTTGAAAACCATTTTCTTTTATAATAACCATGAAAACATATAAAGGATTATTTAGAAGCAATTGTAAACACATTAAAACATAAAACATATTTAAAATATTTTTCCTTGAAAATGATTTTAAGTTATCATTTAAAAACATCTATAGAAAATATGGTTTTTGAATAAAATATATTTTCGACCAAAGAGATAAATAAAGTCAGATATTCGTAAAAACATATTCTTAATAAAATTAAGTGACATAGAGTAGAAATTGGTACCTTTATATGGAGATATAATTAATAAATATATGATAATAAATTTAATGATATTTATTGTTAGATGGATTATAATATTTAATCAATGGAAGCATAATCATAAACAATCCTAATAAATAATGAGATTGTAGCAATAAAATGTTACATCTTTGGTAACATTGAATCATAATACCCATAAAATAATAAAATTAAATAAAGGAGAAAATATCATTAAAGGAAATATATTCATCATATAACATGTCAAATGGTAGGATATACACATTATAGAAGAACATGGGGGCATAACCTGGCACGTGTCTCAAAGAAGGAACATTGAGACAAAAATTACTTTCAAAATTTGGTAACTTTTAAACCAAAAAACCCATGAAATATATATCATAAAATTGATATATAAATAAAAATAAATTTAAGTACAATAAAAATATAATACATCAATGGGAATTATATACATCACAAAAAAGAAACGAGTGGTGACTAAGCATAAGTCTTGCAGAAATAAATGTGATACTAGAAATCCCCTTACCACTTGAGTAACTTTTGAATTGTGATGCATATGAATTAATAATATCAAGTGAATATTTTAATATCATTAAATAACATAAATTCATGAAAAAAATGTCATACAAAATTATATACACCACACAACATGAAGAAGTGATGAATGTAGCATACATCTCACAGAAATAAAACTGATAGGAGAAAAACCAATACAATTAGTTTTGAATTTATTTTTAGATGTTCAAAACTTCTATAAAATAAGTATAATTTTATTGTAAATACTAAAAAAAATATTATCATATATCATACAAAATATTATTTTATTATTACTTTACATTACATATTTAATTATCAATTTCATGTTAATGTTACGTTCTGGGTAATGTCTGCTTTGTTTTTCGTATATGTTTTGACTTGTTATTCTTGATCGTCTTACATAGATAATTATTTAATTATTTAAATAATGTAAAAAATTATTTAAATATCTTATATATTCATTATATAAATATTTATAATATTATATAAGATATATAAATATGAAGAGGAATACTTTTTTCATGGAGATGGTAGGTCGTACGTATGCATGGACGTTGTCTTCAATTTTATTATAGTATTGAAAGGAAATAAGTAAATAAAATATGTGTATATATATTATAATTATAGTAGAATTATTATTTCATATATATCATATAGTACTATTAAACTCGTTCTTAATACATTCCATTTAATGTGAGAATGAATCACATCGCTTTGAGGAGGCGGTATTCCACACATCCACAAAAGAAGTTATCATATTTACAGAGAATAGAAATCCTGATGGTATGTTTTATGTAATAATTAAACAGAAATAAAAAACATCATAAATATCATATATATCATAGAAAAAAATTATTTACATCATAATTCCCAACATTGAAAGGTGGTAATGGAAAAAGGAATGACATCATTTTGTGAGGTGATAGTTCGTTGTACGCATGAACGTTAAGTCCGTTACCCATTTAATGGAAGTGGGTGTAGGTGTAGGTAGAGACCATATAAAAATAAAATTTAATTATATTTAATATAAAAATTTATTATATCATCATTAATTAATAATAATTGAGGGTGTTTATAATGAAATTAAAAAAATTGAGCTTGTAGAAAGATGTTACCTATTATTTGATTAATTCCTTTTGGTCTGCACCAAATAACTAACTTGTTCTTCTTTCTACCAAAATTTTGGCTTATAGGTTTAAAATAAGAAATATTGTAGATTATTTGGGAAGGTTTTGGATGAGCTAAAGTGGATTTAGAGTTTTGAGAAAGTTAGGGGGATGAGTTCCCATTTAAAGTGGGGGAGAAGTGGCATTCTTGTAAATATAAAAAGGTAAACACTGTTGAGATGTATCCCTTACATAATGTGCCTCCAATAATTGTTAATTTTAGATAAAATAGGTTTATTGGTTGAATTATTTCAACTAAATGTATTTGGGACATGTTTCTAGGTTATTTGTTCCGTTAAATTAATGTGTAACCACTATGTAATCTTCTTTTCACCATAATCACTGTCATTAATTTTCATTACTTTTACTAATAATTTTGGTCAAAAAATATGTTGAAATTATCCAATATTATAAATTAATATTATTCAAATATATAATCAACCTTTCCAAATTCTTCTCAAATAAGTGGAAGAAGGTAATTTAAAAGTAATCCTATGGACGGGACGGAACAAAAGGTTTTAAAAGTGAAAATATTCATAAGTATGAATTGTTTTAATATCCAATTTCAACATGAAAATGATTCCAAGGAGATAAATTAGATTAATTGAGATAAATTTTATCTAAACTATATTTAAACCCAATTAAAAATATAATTAAACTATATAATTAAATTAGTTGGAAAATCAGTTTTCAATTAAAATTTAGTGTTTTTCACTATTAATCAAAAATTGTAACTTCTCATAAAAATATCAAAAATTCACCCAACGAAAATTTAGATATTAGTATTTAAAAAATAAATTTTATTTTTTAAAATAGAAATTATAAAATTTTTAAAATATATATATAAAATGGTTTTTCCATTAAAAGGTGGTAAAATTACATTTTAAAAAATAAATATTTTTATTCATAAATTTGATTTATAATTATCTTATGTCAATAAAATCTATTTGATGAGTGTAAAAAACGATTTAATATATAATATATAAATTTTATTACAAACATTCATCAAAACTGCTTTGTTCAATTTATTGAGATAAAATGGTATTTGTATATAGAAGAATAATTTTCATAAAAAATGAATTTATTTTTTCTTAAATAGATTTTACTTTCATTTATAAATAATTTATAAAAAAAGGATTAATTTTATATACATATGTAAACCATATATTTATAATTCATTAAATTTCATTCATATCGTCCATTCTAATGGCTAGGTGGTAACCATAATAATATTTTAATAATATTATTAATAGTATATTGTAGTTCAGTAAAACATGCTCTTGTGCATAACGTGATCTATTGAATGAACTCGGCATTGTGTGTTTCATAATAAAACATTATGTTTCATGTAATGAAATTTAATCTAACTTTTCATGTAGTATAAGCTTAAGTTGGTGTTGCGTACAATGCAAGCCAAGATTAGTTCATTCATATACCTGAATGGCTTGAAGGCCTTCTTTTAATTAATTTTTGATAACCCCACTTTAAAGGGATGAGGAGGAAACCTTAAAAGGCATGTAGGATTACAAATAACATTGCCTATAGGCTTTGGAGACATTACAGGACCCGTATATCTTAAGGAAATCATATAGACTATGACTACTTGAAACCGCCCCTCCCCAGCATCTGCATCATGATCAGCTCTCCACCTTTTCCTGGTTGTTCGGCTAGCTATCATGTGTAAATATGCACAGGCCATGTACCAATGGAAATTCTATAACCTCTCATTCTTCCAAATCTCTTTGACCCTTCTCTTTTGAAGGTCCCTACTCTTGAATCCTCCTCTGGATATGGTTCCTTGTAGAATTTGTCTGGGCATCTGCATATCAGGTGGCCCTGAAGACCTTTGAGGTGGCCTGAAGGACTTGATGTGGCCCGAAGTCCTTAAAGGTGGCCAATAAGCCTTACTAATCTGAAGGCCTAGGTTTCCTGAAGGCATTAAGGACTCCAATCCCAAACCATTACCCCAAGGTAAAAAGTTCCAGCTACTACAATTCCTAACAGTAACTGCTATAGCGACTACTATAATTTCTACTACATTAACCTAGAATTATGCCTCTGCCTGTTTTCGAACATAGGTCTTGTGGATGAACATAGAAAGGCCTCACCAATTGCGTTGCGGCTCATGTGCTTTTGTGCTTTCATATAACAAAATTTATATTCAGAGTTTTGTGAATTGAAGAATATCAAGAAGACTAAATTAATTCCGAAAATATATATTTCACAAAAAATCAGGGTGTTTTAGGCAATCCTAAAATCGCTCAAGTGATGGGTGATCCTGATATAGATCTTAAATTCATTGGGTAAAGTGACAGAGTTTGATGATGATAACTTACTCCTAAGAGATATGGGAATTATGCAGTTAGTTAATTCTATTATAAATATTCTTGTAAGGGTAAATATAAGGATAATATCACAAGGTACTAAAATGATATTATTAAAATAGTTTATAAATTATATTTTTTGAATTTAAAGGGTAATATAATATGATTATATTTTTAAATAACTTTTATAACCTTTTTCTACAGAAATGTGAGAGGATTGTTTTAAATATAATGGAATTCATTAGTTGTTTATATTTTTTGATAAACCCTTAAGATTATGATTTTTTCTTTTATGATTGAATATGAAATGATTTATAAAATATATTATGAAATTTGTATCTTTCCATTTAAAAGTAAATAGATATTTTTAGTCAAATCTTCATTTAAAAAAGTAAAACTTTCTTATGAATATTTTTAGGTTTACAAATGGAATACTATTTTATTTTATTTTATGTATCTTAATGAGATCTATTTTTTGGATCCCATGTTTTCAAATGATTTTTCATAGGCCTTAAGGATTTTTAAAAAAATTAATATATTCATATTTCTATATATGGTGGTTTCTTTGAATGAACAAAGTGTGTATTTATAAAGAAATTGTCTTATGGGAAAACATGATACTATTGGAAAATTTCCACTTTTTGACATCTAATCCATGTCAGTTTGGATTGTTCTCTCATAGAGGAAGAAAGTAAAATGAGATAGAAAGACATCAAGAGGATAATAACTCTCTGAATTAACAACCTATAATAGTCAGAACATAGTATTTTATAGAAGTGTCAACTCAGGTAATGCATGACATAAATAGTGGCACTCATTGATTGAATTCTCTACATAGGGAAATGTCTATATTGGATCATTTCATGAGATAGAACCCCCCAATATTTGGTTGGTCTTCATACCCATATAAATATTAAAGAATAATTAATGCTCTACAAAACATATTTGATGTTATAGGATGTTTGAAAAATAAAAATGCAACCCTTTATATTTATCATTATGAAGGTGAAATTGATCAATTGTGGTATTTTATTAAGAAAAAAAAGGAAAATTAAATATTCAATGACATGGAATGTATAGTATTTAAATATATATTCCTTTAAAAATATTTTCCTAATGTTATTCAATATATAATGGAATCTAAATTCATAGAGTCAAATAAAAATGGTATGAATCGGTTGCCACCTATAAAGCTAATTTTACTAGATTGGCTAGGAATAAACCAAATTTCATTCTGGAACAAGATAGTAAACTTGATCAATAAAATTAGGATAATTCCAATTTTACAAATGGATTTAGTTACTAATGAGTATGGAAGTTATGAGAAAATTGTGTGGTGTTATGATAAAGGAAAGATAAATTTTATGCAGTTTGAAAACAATAATGATAAATAGTGGTCTATATTGAAAGAAATATGGAAGCATTCATTGATTAAACTTATCAGGGAGAAAATTCAATTACCCTCTAGTGATACATGTCAAAAGAAGCATTTTAGAGAATTTATTATGAAATATGGGAATTATTTCCAATTTAGAGATCTAAGACACATAGGTTATGACCTAAAAGAAAAGTTAAATGGAAATAGTCATATTGGTTGTTAAAAGAATGTATTGAAATGTATAAAATGAAAAGAGATGGAAAATTAGGATAACACATGCCCAAAGTAAGTTACTCAAAGTGGGAATCATCAATATTAGAAATATAAAGGTACATCAAAGTCTATTTCTACTACTATAGAAGATGTATGACACTCAAAATAATTGGTGAGTAATAAATTAGACTTTTATTTAGACTATTCCAATTTATAGTTTCATTTAGGATCCACATATTATATTATATCTATAAAATTAAAAGTAAAATGTGAATGTCATCTTAAAAAATGAAACCCGAGATTTTGGTAAAAACACTTAAGGGTTGTATAAAGATAATAATAATTTATATAAATATCTATGTTACTCTCTATATATTGGGTTTTTCAACAAACCAAATCGTCATTCCCATTTTTGATTTTGATTTTAAACAAGGTATGGATTGGATTTCATTTTCTCACTCTAAGATATATTTCAGAGATAAATATGTCATGTTTAATTTTTAGTGTATGTTCCAATTTGTATATATTAATGATTTAAAACGTTTGATAATATATCATGAAGATGAGAAACTGAAAAAAAATTTAGTAAAATTTAACTTATATATGTTTTTAAAAAGTAAGTTATTGTTCAAATTAGTTGTGTTCTAGTAGTAAATGAATATCAAGATTTTTCAGAATGAATTTTTCTAGTGTTATTATAGATCAAGTGGTTGAGTTTACAACTAACTTAGTTCTGAATGTTAAACCAATTTCAAAACCAATTTATTGAATGGATTCAATTGAGATGTTATAATTGAAAAACCAGTTACAGGAGTCTCTTGATAAGGGTTTCATCTTACCTATTACTTCAACATGGTGTGATCTCATTCTATAGGTTAAAAATAATTATGGTTCCATGAGAATTTTCAATGATTATAGAGAACTCAATAATATCTCTTTATGAAAAATATATATATTTACTCATATCGATGACTTGTTTGATTAGCTCAATGGTGTAAAGTTTTTTTTTAAGATTGATATTTGGTCTGCATGTCACCATCTGAAGGTATGGGGGGAAGACATTTTGAGGATGACATTCCATATTATGTGTTAGAATTTTTAGTTTATGATCATGTCATTCCAATTAACAAACAAACCAATTGTACATATATATCTAATTAATATATTGTTCCATGAGTATTTTGATAAATTTGCGGTGGTTTTAATTAATGGAATTCTATTTTATCCAAAATGTTATGTAGAACGTGAAAAACAATTAAGGATTGTTTTACACACTTTAAAAGAAAAGAAGTTATATAAAAAATTCATTAAATATATATTTTGAATACAATATATTAATTTTCTGGGGAATATTGTTTCAAAATATGGCCAATTGTTTATCCTACTAAGAGTGGCCAATTCCAAAAAATGTCACTGAGATTTGAATTTTCTTGAATTACTGGGTTACTACTGATGGTTTATTTAAAAATTGTCTTGGTTATCTTTCCCACTGAATAAGTTAAATCAAAAATCAGTTAAATTCATCTGGGAAAAGAAATGTGATGAATGATTTTAGGAATTGAAATAAATTTTGGTTAATACTCTAATGTTGTACTTCCTAATAAGAAGTGGTGATTTTTTATTTATAGTGGTTCTTCTCTGAATGGACTTTGTTATGACTTAATGTAGAATGATTGGGTTATTGTGTATGAATTCTGTCAATTGTAACCAAAAGAGAAACATTATCCTACACAAGACCTTGAACTAATTGTTGTTGTTTTTTTATGAAACTAGAGGCATAATTTATTTGGGAAATATTATGAAATATATACAACTCATAAAATTTTAATGTGTAGATTCGCTCAAAAAGATTAGAACATGAGGTAGAGAAGATGGTTATATATTAAAGATTCTGATTTTAGAATCCACTATCATCCAGGTAAAGGAAAATGGTATCTGGTTCCTTGAGACAAAAATATTGTGAATCATTCACTATTTTTAGAGTATAACATGATTCTCTAGTTAATTATTTAATGAATGTTGTCCAGGAAATTATATATGAAGAGACTTGTTCAGTTTTGGAAAAGGTTTTAGTGTTATAATATCTATTAGAAAGAATCAATAAGGATCGAAAGGAAGATAAAGGTTTGTAAGAAATAGTATAATCAGTCAAGAATGGTAAGGTACCTAAGTTTAATGTTGATAAAGAAGGTGTTATAAGATTTTGAAGGAGGTTGTGTGTGTAAAGTGATTCCCAGTTAAAGAAGGAATTGTTAATTGAAGGTCACACCACTTCATTTTCTTTTCATCCCAGTAACACCAAAATGTATATATATTTTTGGTAATATTATTGGTGTAAAGGAATGAAGAAATATATGGCTGAATTTACCAAAAAAATATTTGAGTTTTCAATAGATTAAAGATGAGAAACAAATATAAATGGGATGATTCAATATTTTCCAATGTATAAATGGAAATGGGAGAATATATCCACTGATTTCAGGGTGACCTTAGAAAACACATCTCAAGTTAATAATTTCTTTTTTTTATTTTTGATGATTTCACCAAATCTACTCAATTATAACTATAATAGATATTATGTCGTTGGATCATCTTTAAAGACTATATCTTAAAGAGAGAGTTAGTTTGTATGGAGTTCCCCTCTCCATTATATATGATCTTGATCCTTGGTTTACATAAAAAAAATTAAAATACTTCAAACATTTTTGGCTACTGAATTAAATTTCATTATATCATTTTAACATAAATCTCATGGAAATTCAAAACATAAAATTCATAATTTAGAGGTTATTCTTTGATATTACTCACTAAATTATCAAGGTGGATAAAATCAAAAGATTTATTTAGTTGAACTTTTTTATGATAATATTTTTCATTCAAGTATATAAATGGTGACTTTTGAGGCATTATATTGAAAGCGGCGTCGAAATCCATCATACTGGGATGAAGTTTGGGAAAGGAAGTTTTTGGGACCAAAACTAGATGAACAAATTCTATAAAAAAATTAATATTATTTAGTATCACATGAGGATATCATAGAGTAGAAAAAAATAGTAATGTAGGTCATAGGAGGAAAGGTAACTCATTTGAGATAGGTGCTCATGTTTTTCTTAAAGGATCTCTATAGAAAAGTGTTACATATATTTGAAGAAAGGTAAAGTTCAGTATGTGGTTTATTGGTCCATATAAAATTCTAAAAAAGGTATTTTATGTTTCTCATAGATTATCTTTAACTCTAATTTTATGTTAGCAATACGATGCGTTGCATGTTTCTGTGCTAAGTAAGTACATACCCAATGCATATCATGTTTTGATCCCCAAAGTGGTATAGTTAGAAGAGAATCTATCTTACGAATAACATAACTTTCAAATTTTGGTTTATAGAAAATTCGTACTATGAAATAATTTGATTAATTAGGAAAAGGTTTTATGGAAAAATCATATGACAGGAGAATAAATATGGGAATTTGAAAATACTATGAGGGGAAATACATTCACTTTTTAAGTAATGAATAAAATTGAATGGATGCAATTTAAAAAGGATAAAGAATGTAAAAACCAGGTAATATTGAAAATAATTCAACATTCTTATTTTTAAGTACTTATTTTAATGATTAGTTTTCATTATAGTTCTATAAATTAGTTTTAAAAAATCAGTAAAAAAAGAATATTTTTATTTAACTAAATTGTTTTTTCTTGAAATATATGGTTTAATTAAACAATAAATTCATTGATTTTAGAAATTGAATTTTATAAAAAAGTATCAATTTTTTAATCTAAAACCATGAAATTTCATGGGATTTTTTTTTTGTATTTTTCTAAAAAGATTGATTTTTTGAGTGAAAAGTAAAAAATATCGATTTTTCCATAATTGTAATTACATTTTTTTAAATAAACAATATAAAACTACAATTGAATTTTTTATTTGACTTTATAGTAACATAAGATCAATTTTATATAAAATAATCTTAATAATTTCACAAGAAACAATATTATATTTTATTATCGTATAAGTCCATTTTTTTCTTAAAAAATAATCTTATAAAAAAATACTTTTTGTTGTGTTTTTATCACTTATATTAAAATTAATTTCTTAAAATTATCAAAATTTAATCTTGAAAATGTATTTAATATTTGAATTAGGAGGTTAAATTTTATTTATGAGATCAATTTTATTTTTTTTTCTTTTTGAATTGTAACTAAGGAAACCATGTGTCACCATAATAAAGGGTAAATCATGTAAATTGAGTAAAAAAATAAGTGATAAGGCTAAATAATCATATCTTAATTATTATTGGAAGATATGATGCCAAAACTTATCACCTTAACTTTTAAATTGAATAGTTCTAGAGATAATTTCCCATTACTAATAATATAAAGTATTTAAAAGTTTAGAAAATTACAAGTGTGTCACTCCCCTTACTTAAAAAATGGTCCCTCCACTCCTACCATCCTCACACCATTTAAGCAGTCTATTTTAGTTAATACCTAACAAAAACTCTCCCCAACGTCACTTCCACCATCTTATATGTATTTTTATTATCAAAATATTAATTCTATAATTCTTACGGTTTAAACCAAAGGTAGATACTTAAGTAGAAGTTTTAAGTCTAGACCGATATATTTAAATTTTTTTATTCTTCTACCTCCTTAAATATTCTTTAACCTTGACTAAATAATAGAATCATTATATTAAATATATGTGTAACATCCCGGTTCTGGAATCCACCCTGAGCTGCCCCATACTCGGTTGGTCACATGGCCTCAAGTGAATTTCCCCAAATGCCAGAGGCTGCTGACTAGAAGTGAGAGTCATGGATGTGATAGTGGGGAAACTATGCCCTCATTGGAAGAGTAACATAGTGGAAATAGATAGATATACAGTAGCTGAAGGAGTAAATATACAATACAATAGTAAACAGTGGAAGACTGAAAATGAGAAACAACTGGAGCACATATATAAATGATGCATGATACATATGTCTAGGAAAACATCCAAGCACATCACAATGCTATAATATAGTACTAAACCCAAGTACAAAAGAAAACAGTTAAACTCCTCAGCATCGTAAGAGTCAGTTTGGTCTCATGCTCTCTAACTCCAAAATAGTCAAGTACCTGAAGTAGAAGGGCACTTGCCCTTATCTATACATGTAGCAATATAATCTTTTTGGGCCCAAAATCATTACCCAAACAGGGTGTGAGACTAAATCCAAGAAGGAAACCACCATAAGATCTGTGTCTAATAGTCAGTGAATATACAAGGTAGGTACAAAACAAAAGAAGCGGAAAACAAGGAAGTAATCAAAAGCAAACATTCCTACAGTTTCAAATAATTCAATTTCATATATCAAGAAGAAGTTAATCAATGCAGGTAACACTCTGGGAGTTCTCACAACCTAACCCCTCTAGTTCAAACAAACAAGAACAAGAAACCCTCTGGGAAGTACACACCATCTCACCCCTCTGGTTCAGCTTAATCATAGACTCTCTAAGGAAACATTCGCCTTTAATTCCCCCAATAGTCTTGTATTGGTAACTAAAAGGTGCTCTGGGGAAGCACTTATGTAACATTCTCCATGTCGCCCATGTCAAGGAACTACAAACACTCTAAGGAAGCCCTTACATCAATTTCCCCTATGGTCTCACATCGTAATAGTAAAACCAGACACTCTGGAAAAGCCCTTATGCCCATTCTCTCTATTGTCTACTACACCAGGTTCTCACAGCCCTGTGTAAGCAAATCAAGTACAAAAAAGTGTATTGGACAATGTAAACCTCAAGAACTACTTGGCTAACAGTCTACAACATATCATCATGTCAAAAATACAAACACTCCATCCTACAACACTAGGTATGGGAAACAGGCAAGGTGGCCTAATAGGATAAGAAGGACCAAATAGTCATAAACAGAATATGCATGGGAAAACACTTCCAAAGTATAGCAATTATCCCTATTCACATTCAATTTACCTCTACTCAAGAATACAAGCACATCGGGAAAATAACTGGGCTAAAATAGTAACCATGGAATACTCTATTCATGGGTATTGGGCGATTTTTCACATATAACTCAAAATACGTTCTATGGAAAGGCACAAACCACCTACCTCGGCATTGAGAGATCGATATACGTTAAACTCAAGCCTTTAATCGTCCAAGAACAGCATATATCTACAAAAATGATCAAAATTATCAACTGAGGATAACTTGGAAAAGATAAAGAATCAGGAAACGAAGCTCTAGAAGAAGGAAGAGCTTACCGAGGAAATCCCAACACAATCAAAGACGATCGAATAGAAGAACAGATGCTCGATCGGGGGCTTGGGGAAAGATTGGTGTCGTATGGACACTCTTGGTCGAAGAAGGTGAAGAAGAAGACACTTCTATCAATTAGACGTGACCCCAACCTCTTTAATGAAAAAAAGAAAGTTCATGGTGTATAATTTATAAGTACATGGTGTGTACTTTCCTTAACCAGCCCCCACATTAGGTAGTCTATAGGTCACCACACACGATTATTTGTACGTCCGTTACACAGCCAGCCCATGGCTACCTGCGGTATCCGAGTACACGGCATATACTCATAAAGTAAACAACATGTACTGAAGAAATTTCCAGAAATTCCTATTTTTCTTAAAAACACTAGGAAAGGGAAAACATACTTGAAAAGGAATTTCTGAGTTCTTAAAATATTTAAATTATATTTTTATTATTTTACATCCTTTTTTAATCTCCCTTTCTGTCTTATGAGAGATGAAAATATCACTTATGCGTGTGTGTGGACTACAACCTCTATGAAGTAATAAGTTTAATTTTTCATCACCTGGTCATATGGATAGTTAAAATGATGGAAATGGGGAATTAATTTGATATTTATGCTATAATGAGGATTCTAGAAAATTATAATATTATATACCTTTTAACCCTGTCTATCTCTTGGAAGTTAATATGGTGTTCAAGGGTGCATGTGGAATACCAGAACCACGAAGTGATGTGATTCATTTTTCATTTTCATCTTATAAGGATGTTCATAAATACATAAATACTGAATAAATTAAAAATCTATAAAAAATAATTATTTTTAAAAATTGAAATATTATTTTATTTATATATTTTTTAACCATTAATAAAATAAAAACATCATTCATGCGTATATATAGACTACCATCTCCATGAAATGATGTCGTTAATTTCTCATGACTGCAATACATGGATAGTTTTAAGAGTGTATCCATTACATAAATATGATATATATATATATATTATAACATGGTTACTATTATAGTGATAATGCAACCATAAAATCTTTGAACTGGTGAAAGCACTGGTGTGGTTTTGAGGTTATAAACTGAACGACCCAAATTGTCCAATGTGAACTTAACCATTAAAGTGACTAAATAAAACATGATAAAAAAATAATGATAATGGAATAAAAGTTAAAAAGTTTATTAGAAACTCAAAATCAAATATAATTTTATTATTCAGAAGTTAGTGAACTTATGATGCTATATAGGACTTAAGGTAATGGATTTTACTTTAAATCCTTATTTTAAAGTATTCATTTCAATTATATTTCCTCCATTTCATTGTTCTTAAAAATGTTGCAAGAATATTTTTATTTATAAACCGAATATTTATAAAATTCGTTTTCAACTAATTTTGGTTTTGTTTATAGAGTTTTAATAATTCATTTTTAAAATATTTATCATACAGTTCTTTTTAATGTTTTTTATACCAAGTAAAAAAAAGAATGTTTTTTTAACATATAAAACATGACCAATTTTTACCATGGTTATAGTCATTATTCATTATCAATATTCCTTTACAATTTGCCTTTTTTATTTTCAAATAAAGGATTTCTCTTAATATTTTGGAAATTTTGAGTTTTTAAAATTTATTTTAAATAAAGAGAACATTTTTATCATCATAGTGATTCAAATGAAAGTGTTATTTCTTATCATCTTGAATACTATTTAAAATGGGTTTTATAATTAATGTGGAATTTATATTTCTTTTATTAATTTTATGGTTCTTAGATTATATATATATATGATAGGCGAGCCTAAAATTTCTCTGGTGATGGGTAAGCCAGATATAGCTCTCCAATGCACTTGGTAAAGTGGTGGAGTTTACTAGTGATAAGTTAATCTTGAGAGATATATGAATTTTTTGATTATGTGATTATATTTGATTGGTTCTTGTAAGGGTTAATGTAAGTAAAATTTCCGAAGGTACCTACATAATATTATTTAAATGTTTTCAAAAAATATTTTGATTTCAAATTTTTATAATATGATCTTATATTTTTAAATAATGTTTATGAAATTTTTCAAAAAAAAGGTGAAAGGGTTGTTTTTATAGAAGTTTATTCAGGAATATTTATGTTTTTCAATAAAACCTTATAATTAAGAATTTACCTTTGTGATTTAATATAAAAAAATTTATGAGATCAATTAATCAATTATTATTTTTTCTTGAAAAAATAAATTAATACTTCAGGTCAAATTTTCATTGTGGGAAACGAAAACATTCTTTTGGATTTTTTTAGGTTTAAAAATTGACTAATGGGTTTATTTTTTTATTCCCCTTACTGAGAATTGTTTACTAATACCATTATTTCAAATAATTTTGTATAGGTATTTAGTATGAGTGTGAAATTTAATAATGATAGAGTTTAAAATATGGGAGTTACCTTGAATGAATCAAATATATCTTTATAAGTAAATTGTTTTGTAGAAAAAATGGATACTACTTGGAAATGTAAACTTTTTTATATATTGTTTTACCTAATTCTATAAAACTCTGAAATTAAAATACCCTATAAATGTAAAAAAGTGAAAGAATTATTATAAATCATGAAATTATTAGTTGGTTAAGGTATTGGGTGTTATACAGGGGCCCTCTAAATCTCATCCAGAGTCCAAAAATCCTCTTTCTAGAGGTTTCAACCATTAAATATCCATTCCAAACATCGGTTTAAAATATGACACCCACACTAAATAAAAACTCAAATTTCCATTTAATTTCAAACACTTGAATAAACATTGGGTTTTAAAGATGGGGAAGGATAACTTCCCCCATACTCATCTCAACTAACCTGGAGGATTTAAAGAATATAAATTCCCTCACAAAGCCTACTAAGATAAATAACTCCAATTCATCACTAAACCCTACCGAGGGGGTTTAAGGGAATATAACTAGATTCTCTTTGTTCGAATAATTCATTTAATTATATTTTCATCCCTCTAGGGAATTAATGACTCAAGAATCATGTTTATGCACAAGGTCTCAACCATCAGTAAATGAGGCACTAAACTAGTGTTCAATGGCACGTTATGGACTTTGACTCCCTATCAATTCCATTCATTTGAGTTCAAAATTTAATTAAACAATTTATATAATTTAAATAAATAATTCACCCTCAGTGGTAATACCTCATATCACATTTCTTATAATAAAATGTGTAAACCATTGTGTGATGAATTGGGAACTCTTACCTTATTTTGAGTCATTTCCTTTATATAAAGCTTGATAGATTCCACCTAATCTTTTCCAACTCCAAATGATCATAATTAATATAAAAAAGGACCTAAAACAAGCCAAAACATTAAAATTAATTAATTATAATCATTTATAATTAATTTAAACATTTAAAATAATTTTAAAAATTAATTGAATCAGGAATAATTCCCTGATAACTCACCAGGAATCCTCGTCACATTTAAATGTTGACCAACAAATGAAATAAGGTATATGGTATGCTCAAGGAACTATACTGGTAAAAATAACTAACACACAACGTCGACCCAATAGCTAAACTAATTTAAATTATGCCAAAAATCCCTAAAAAGTCACTATACAACATACCTTCATCGAAACAGTGTGAGACATCACGCATTCATCATCTTAAGACATCCTCAAGAAACACTGATCAAAATAATCATCATTCAAAATTATTCCACCAAGTTCTAGTGGAATCACCACTAATGAACCTAAGTTGGAGAAACTAAAAATCTATGAGAAAGAAGATAAAGAGACAAGGAGGAATGAAGAGGAGGAAACTCACTTTGAATCACCAAAGAAAGCCTCTAAAATCACCCAAAACAAGGGGAAAATAAACGTGAAATGAGGGGGAGACCTTCCTAGTCTACACACATAATAAAAAAGAATAATGTGGGTATGGGGTTAAATATTTACAGGTCACATAGGCTTTTACCATTTTAAATTAAAATAGACAAGCTGCACGATTTCTAAAACACTGTTATATGATTTATGGATTTTGAAATCTATTTCATGGTGGGGAAACTTAGATGATAGAACATTTTAAGGATAATGGAATTATTTTTATTCAAAAAAAATATTTTTTCACGTTAAATAAAATTTCTATAAAAATAAACTAGTGTCCAGTAGTTTGGCGATGATTCCACAATTCTCTATAGGTTTCGTTAAGGGATGGGACACCGATTGATCTTGAAAATGAACGAGGGTGAGGGATGGAGGTGGTGGTTGAAAGATATAAGTGAAATTATATGGTCATTAGGATGAGTTTTGAATCTAGTGACAAAGTTGGGGAGGGATAGAATAATAGGTTAGGGTTTAGGATACATATAACTTTATAAATGTTTTGTTTATGAAGATTATAATGAGCATTCTGGAATTAGATTAGTGGTGGATCATCATGGTGAAAGTGGTTAAGTGAAAGAGAGAATGAGATGGGAGTAATTCTAAGTAAATTAAGAGGGAGAAAGGGTATTATAACAATGGTAGTGATGGAGAGGGAGGTTAAGGATTCTAGGTTTAGAGAAAAGATACTCATGTGAAGAATAAAGTAGGAATATTGTGAATGTGAGTTGGGGAAATGTGACTCGTGCGGGTTGGGTAAAGTAAAAAAAGAAATTATCCTCTCTATTCCATGGAGCATAAAAAACACCATTTACAGGTTAGTATCCACTGGAAATTTTTCTCCAGTGGAACTTGTTAGCCTAGTTCCACTTGAAAAACAAATGTTCTAGTGGAACCTATCCTTGAGAAATGTACTGGACCCACCATGGCATAGAGAGGATTCTAGTCCTATAAAGGGTACCCTAGGATATTGTGTACTAAGGGGTGAGATGGATATATTAGATAAATATATATATTATTATTAATTCACTATATATACACATAGGTGAAAATAGAGAAAAATATATATAATAAATAGATAAAAATATGATGTTTCATTAAAGTTTCTGAATCTGATAAGTAAATAGATGTATTTTCTTACTTTTATTATATATATTGTGATGGAAATATTTTTTACCCTAAAAAAATTAATTAGATGGTTTTTTGAAATTTTCAATTATTTTGTAGTTCATTTTACAGAGTCCCAATCGGGGAAAATTATAATGGCACTCTTTGACTCTTATTTATGTGTATATCAAAAACATCACCCTCCATTGAGTGATTTTGAGATCATAAGATAAATAATTTTCTAAAACATGTTCTTGACATGATGTGTACCTGGTATGATGAAAACTTTCATGGTTTTTTATACATGAAGAGGAATCTGATGGAACCCACAATCATGAGTATAATCATGATGACTTGTACTGATTAGGGGTTCTATAAAACATAATGGTTTGATGGCTTTTTTCAAAATAGTGAGAATTGATGAACCATTGGTCGATATTTTTATCAAGAAATGGTCCTAAAGGTATATAGTTTTTATAATACTGTTTCTATAAATAATTGATAGTTTGATACTTTTATTCCCCTAAAATTGAAAATATAAACTTTTTGAGGATATGAATTAAACTTGAAGTAGTGATGGGTTAAACATTTAAATGTTAATAATGTATGATTATAGTAAGATGTTGTCCAAGGTATAACATATACTTTTTTGATGTATTGAAATGATATTTCAAATATTTTGATGATCTTGTCCCTTACTTCTATAATTACTAAATATTAATGTTCAAATAACATTCCATATTGATAGGTAGGGAATCATTCCATGATTTTCAATGTAATTTTGTTGGGGTGATTGAAATGTGGACAGAACTGGTTTAATGTGTCGGTTAATAACCTAATTTACTATAAAGGATTGACTAAGAGATTTTTACTCCTTGAGACATCAATGTGAAGATGATATAGAATTTTTTTGATTATTACTTGTATATTATTCTCCTTAGAGGTGTCTACCTAGTAGATATTACTTTATTGATTACTGACATGAGTATAGTGACCTTATTATAGCTACATGTTAGAAGGATACTATGATATAATATTGTGCTAATGATAGTGATGGAATGGATAGAAAAATTATTCCATTTGTTAGTAGATTAATTATAGGTATAGGGTTTTGTGGTTATTCCTTATAGTATTATTGATGTTATATCAATTATGGAGTCATTATTTACTATGTATTCCACCACCTAGAAAGATATTCTCAAGGGACACCCAAAATATGGTTTAGCGCTTTTCTTACCCTCACTCTCATTGTTTTGACTTTTAGAGGTTTATACTAGTTCAATGGTGTTAGTCTATAGGTATAAAATAAAATAACTAGTGGGACTTTTCTTATAGGTTCTTTCAATACTTTTCTAACATTCCAATAACATTAAAAAACTAGATGGCTAACTTAGAGGTTTTCTTTCCCTTATCCCCACTGCTTGAATATTTGAAGGCTTGATTTGGTGTTAGAGCATTAGTCATTAGGGAATATAGAACTAATTGGTGAAAGTTGGTTTTCTAGGATCATTTTATATTTTTATTGAATAAATTAGACTATTATACATACTTTATCAATTGGAGAGTGATGCATGTAGTGAACTTAGGGATGGAATAATCTAATGAGATAAACATGTGTTTACTACCCTCTAAGGTATTAAGGTTAGTACTGTTCAATATAATTTTTGAATAATAATATCATAACCCAGCCCCACCAGGACCCCTCCTAAGTTATTGGTGAGCTTAGGATGATGTTTTTAGATGTAGTGGTAGTTCTGATGGGTCTGATGACCAACTCAACTTTTGTCGGATTCAGTGGATCAACCAAAATGTGCATGACGTGAACACCGTGACCAATGAATGTTTTCCAAAGAATATTGAAAATTATTATTTTTAGAACTGATAGATATGATATTTTTACATTAATTTTTATATAATTTATTTTTTTAAGAGAAACCTCGATATTGGGTTTCTTCTTCGATATAGGTGACAATAATATAAAGGTTTTTTGGTTGTATTATAATTGTGTTGATGATAAACCCAAGTAAATCCCTTATAGTCGTGGTACACATATTCTTTTTTAACCAGGTAATATCACCAATGGCACTCTGAATGTGAGCACAAAAGAATGGATTGTCTTTTATCACTCCCTTGATTACAACCATGATCACTTCCATATGGAAAAGATCATCCATTGATCTATTTAACTTGATAGAAATAGAGGAAGTGATAATCTCTTGAGCTTGAGGGAAAATCGTAGATATGTTATTCATTGAGAGATAATTTTCTAGGGAGGATAATATTGTGCATTTTTGGTAATAGAATCACAAGTATCAAAATAGTCTATTTATAGACCCAGGGTTTGGGTTTCTTGTTAATTAATTACACAGAATAACCTTATAATATTATAAAAACAAAAATAAATTTATATCTTGTAAAATAATAATAATATTTTATTTCATGGTGTGTTCTAATCCGCACAATGATAAATATTATTTTTAGTCGAGTAAACAATTATTTATCAACGAACCAATAATTGGGTCTACACATCCTCTTTGACATTTATTGAATTTTAAAATAATTATCATAAATAAATATTATATTCAAAATCTAGAGAATAAAATATTTATTTTAATATTCTCATAATTAAATAAACTATTTATTAATAAATATTTATTTATAAACTTCCACATATAAAGAGATAAATGTTTTAAATTTGATAAATAAATAAACATTATATTCACAATTTGCAGAATGAAATATTTATCTTTATATTTTAATAATTAAATAATTTATTTGTTAATTAATAAATAATTATTTATTACCATGTGAATAAAAAGAGATAAATAAATATTATATATTCATTTAATTAAACAACTACTTAATTAATAAATATTTATTTAATATTTATGAACATTTCATAAATCCTAAATGAATATTACTACTCTATCTCAAGAATAATATTAATTTAAACTATTAAATACAAATAATGTTTAATTAAGATCAAAGGAAAGACTTTGTGTGTAAGCCTCTAGGCCTCTTCCTTAGTGGAATTAGGAATGGTTGCTTAAAGTCCAAGATTACTATCTAGAAATTGGTTAAATAATTGACAGAGGAATAAGATATGTTACAATGAAAACAACAACATAACAACACTCATTATGAATTAGAATATTTTACATTGTATCTCATAAAGTGGGTAGCACACCCATATTATCAACCTACAATATAGATGCATCTTTCTTTGACTGTCTGAAATAAACTCATCAATACACCATAACCAAGGAATTTTAATGTGATGGTTTAATTTAAATAAAAGGTTTAAGATATAAATTTCCATAAATATGGAAGGGAAAATTCTTCCTAGACATATTCATTCATCATTCATCATTCATGATGCACCAGAAATACACGACTTATCCATAAACTATCTCATCGTGGTTTATGATAATATATCTTAGTTTATGATTCATGACATACATTAATAATTATCTTAAATCCTAAGAAAAATTACACACGCTCACAGATATAAATATCCAATGACACATAAACATGTATAATTACTATAGGTAGGTATGTTCTAATGATCTCACATCTTAGATATTACCATGTGCGAGCTTCATGAGCTACAGTCTCATCTTCTTGAGATAACTCAAACCTGACAGTCAACATAGTATGTATTGCTTCATATAATGTTATTTCACTATAAAATAATATTTAAGAATGTTGTCATGGAAGTTCAAGGTCTTCATCATAACAGGGAACTTCAATTCCCTTTTCAATGTGATGTATATCTTGGAAATTATCACATTAATGTTATGCAGAATAAAAATCAACATGTTATAAGGAATTACTTTCAAATCCAAGAATATGAAGGCAATATAAATTGTAAAGTAGTTGGTTCTAGGGAACCAAGCCCGACAAAATTGAAATTAAAATAGATCCAAATTTTGAATACTAGTTAGTTCTGACATGTTAAACAAGTTTTCTCTGAGTATATCAAAAGCTAATGGGACTACCACAATTCTATGATAAGGATTTTTAAAGACACGTGTCTATGTGATGAATCTTCTTATTATGAACACACTACCTTGTGAAAATCTCTAAATAGTGATATTATCGAGGATCCACCTCCTATTTTATTATTATAATCGTAACATATAGATTAAGTATATAATCAAATATTACCATAGTAATGATAAAAAAAATTATTTTTTATATCACCCAAAATAGAAATAGGATGTTTCTAAACCACTTCTTAAGATGAATCAAGATCCATAATATACCCAAATCTTGTACATATGATATCCACTTATTGTAATAAGTATTCCTTGAATATTACCTTAGACTTACTATGATAGAAGATCAAATTGAACTAAATAAAGAAAAATGTTTAATTAGCTTGATAAATAGTATTCCAACTTCTCAAAAAACTATGAAATCATCATGTTCTATTTTTTGAAGTACTATCAAATAGTTCTAAGTGTAATTTGGTGTAGTTATGTTGTATTTATTTGATATTAACATACTATTCATCATGCATTGATAATATCAAACATCAATACATATCATGGAATATGAGATAAATTCCTTGTACTTAAGCTTCTGAAATTATTTTATTATCCTTAATCTATTCTAATGCACATGCATATTCTAATACAAAGATAATATACCAACAAAAATTTTTTATAAAATTGTTTCAACTTTTATTTTTCAATAATTTATTCATATATTTACTTTTTATAGATTCTAAAATCCCATTGACCTATTTTTTTTAGAACTTATTCTTTACAAAATGATTTTTACTCTAATTAATTCTTAGAGAAATTAATTCCTTAGTCTTAAAAAACTAGTAAAAAATAAAATTTTTACTTTATGTTATAAATAAACCACTATGGAAAATTTATAGTTCTCCCACAAACTTGTTAGAGACACATGTCAGTCATTCATTTCCAAACAAATATTCTATGATCACTATGCATGATTTATTCATAAATGAAATTATATAATATTTATATCATATCGGAATTTTTTGATGTCACCAACCCTTTCTAGTTATTCCTTATAAACATATACCAAAAGGTTTCCATTTGTCATGTCATATAGATATCTTCCATATGGTGTCCTCTAAATGATGTGGTCTTAAAAATCAAGATCCTAGTATGATAATCATAGATGTATACTTTGACATGTAAAATTTAAAATTATTTTATTCATGATGATTGGTGTATAGTTTTTTAATAAAATAAACCTATCAATAATAAATCATGATTTATTAGTACCATATTATACCATCCATGTCTAGTGTATCATGAATACTCACCATCAATATCAATTCCTAGAAACATTCACAATAAAGTGTCCTCGAATTTTGATATAGGGAGTCCATAACTTCAACTTATACATATTTTCAAGCTTATCTTGTTGAAATCTACAGCTTCTTTATAGGATTTTAATTCTGAAAGAATAATATATTTATCACTCATCATGGGGTAAATAAACCACCGCTTTGGTTATGACTTCCTACGTAGTATGTGTCTCTAGAACTACTCCTCCCACTGTGCTCAGTAGAGTCTGGCATTCCTATACCAACTCTTGTGCAACTAGTGATTTAACCCATATAAGTTAATACAACTCCCACTATCCTTAAATATATAGGATTCCATTATGGAAACATATTCCAACATTACTAGATTTTAATATCTTTAATGGATATAGGATTATTGATTGATATTTACTAAGTGTTTCATGGTTTTTAATAGATAAATTAATATTTTAGAAAATTATTTTCAACAAAAACGTGTGGTTATTTCCAAATATATTATTATTATAAATAAATTTATATGATATACATTAGTAAATATAGTTCCAAAATGGTTAGTTTTTTCACTCTTATTTACAAAGTATTTCCAGGAATAAATTATGAATGATTTTCCATATATATAAGACTGATCATTGATATTCCTTTTATTACCATAATAAGATAAATGTGAATAAAGAAATATGAGATTGTGAATGACTTTAATCTATATACATGATCAATGGTGACTTGCATAAGATGTTCTCTAACAATCCATATTAAAGGTTCATATATCTATACCAAGTGCACTCATTTACATCACTGGTCATTTCTAAAAAATTAAAAGTAATGACATGAAGTATATAAATTCACCTATAGCTTTATAATAGTTCTTGTGGATTTGTAGAACTAAATATAAAATCATTGTGTAATACATTTATTTCTAAATTATTATCTAGCTAAAACATTATAAGTAGTTTCTTAGTATTCCTATTAAGATAGATTTATAGAGGCTAAAACACTTGTTGGGTATAAACAAGTTAACTAGTTTTTATTTTATTCGAAAAATTAATTATCATGACTCAATCAGGTATGATTATTATATTTTATTTTCATCATTCATTACAATTGATATAAATGATTAAATTTTTATTAAAGAATTAGTTTAGTACAAAGTACCATAACAACATTTATTCCAAATATGAAAAAATGTTTTTTTGTTTAAAGTTAGACATCGATATAAATGTTCTAGTATCTCTAATTATAAACCTGAATTAACAAATTTTTGGAAAATTAAAAGTTTTTTCTTATCACTACTACTATAGGAATCATCCATTCTTATCCCCCGGTAGAATTCACCATACTTCTTATAATATTTTTAAACATTTTTAATTCTAGAATTTTAATATTTATAAAAAAATATTTTATTTAATTATCGATAATTCCAATGGAAATATTATATTTGATTATGAATTTTCTAGAATTTTTTAATTACTTATTCATTAATTTAATTCATTTCTTATAATAACCATTTTTTTCCACATGAAAATTAAATATTATCTTGTTCATTGTCCTACCTCTAATTTTTTTGCCTCTTTAGAATACGTTGAAGGAAAATACTCTCTTTAAAGTCATATAGTGTTTTAAACGTTATCTATTATTATTTATACCATAATAAGTGGGGAAATAATTTTTCACCAAACCATCTTTTTTGGGTGAAGTGGAGAAAAAAATGGTATTATGATTGGTTTCTCTATACTATTTACTCATACTTGGATGAATTAGAAGAAACTTAGAGGTAAGGATTATAATATGAGATTCATGGAAAAGTTTTTATCAAAATGAAATATTAAAATTAAATAATATACTTCAAAACATGAAGACATGATTAAAAGTTAAACTCCCCCTTTCTAGTTTACACTCAAATAATGAGGGCAGAATCTCATTTATTTTTAAGCCCCTCTTTCTTCTTTTAGAGAGATATAAGATAGGATATAATGGAGTAATTAACCTCCATATTTATTTTGTATACATACTTTTTCAAATATTCTTGGTGGGAATATAAAGGTATCGGTAATTCCCACTCATAATAAAAATTCCCTAATAGTAATACAGTTTTAAACATATATACCACTCTGAAAGGATTTGGGCATATAAAAAAATTACCTAGGTTAAGGAAGGATCCTAGAGTTTTCATGGTTTCACTATCAATTATTAAAATAATTAAAATAGTTATAATAGTACTTTAATTTATTATAAATTATGTGAGACATAATAATTTTATTTATTTTATTAAGTCTCTAACAATTTTATCAAGTCTTTACAGCCCACACCATTGAACTTTAAATTCCCCGTCACCTTATACATTCTTGTGGTAAGGATCCATATTTACATTATTATAATCCATATAAATTCCATTAAAATTATATGTCAGTTTTAATATTGGTAGTCTTACCAATAGTGTATTTTCAACTCCTTGTTCCATTAAGTGAACTCCCCAATCCCAAAATCCTCACTCAGATTTCCTCAACACTTAGATCCAAAATTTGTATTGAATAGAAAAGGGATGTGAAATAAAATATATTTTTGGTTAATTAGAACCACTATCTCTATTTATATTTCAAAACAATTAAAAGTTTCCTTGATAGAGACTTGAACTGACACTTTAATTATGGGTTCATCTTAACCCAGATAATGGAAATCATAATGATTTAATATTAACTTGAGGGATTTTGTTTTTGATGAGTAAATTTTATTATTTTATCTTTTAGATATCATGTGAATATTGTGTGGATTTTAAATAATTGAATAACCATATAACAATAAAATTTTATACATAAACCTTTTCTTTTACCTCAATATTTTCATATTAATCCCTTTATTTATTTGATCGCAATATTTTATCCATAAAATCGATCATGCATTAGATAAAATAAAATAAATAAATCATGGCATGATCCTGAAGTTTAACAGAAGATTAATTTATTAAGGGGACCATAAATAAAAAATTTCCCCTAGGGGAACTCCCTGTGTAACTAGCAGATATTTTAAGAGAATAACATCAAGTTTGATATCGTATACGACACACAACACCAAACTTAAACAAACCAAAAAATATTATTATTTATATATGACTGTTATAATATATCCATTAAATTAGTTGGTATGAATAAGAATAAAAAAATTATTAAATATATAATAAGTACTTACTCAATAGAAATGTTTTGATTAATTCTTATGAAATAAGCTTTCAATTTTTTGTAAAGTCGTATTGTGCTTCAAAAATACATTTCCTTCAGACGTGATTTTTATTGCATTTTGTGAAAAAATATTATATTTAATTATTGAAACTCTTATTAAATTTATTTCATATAATGAAATTAATTTTTTAAATATACATAATAAAATTATCTAGGAGTTAATTGTTTAGAAGCTTCTAAAAAGATTGATTTGCTTATGAACAGTGAAGAATATTGATTATTATTTAAAACCTCATTTTTATTTCAAGTATTTACAGAGAAACATTTTTTTTAAGTTGTTTCAAACTAAAATTAAATATATTATATTCTTAATAATATAAATAATTTCATTGAAATCAATTTTATAACTTAATTTGGTATAAAAACATTTTTATACTTAAAAAGAAATTTTTCATAAAAAACTTTTTTCTGTTAGGTTTTTCATTTTCATATCATACTAATTAATTCCACTTATAGGAATTTAATATTGAAAAATATATCCCATACTTGAAATCATTATTTTCAAATTTGATATATAGGTAACTTCTATTTTTTATTATTATGAATAGTAACCATGTTTAAATTTATAACCTTGGTAAAGGGTAATTCAGGTTATCCTGTGTTAAAAATAAATGTTAAGAATTATATAATTACCTTAAATTCTTATGCAACATCGACACAATATTTATTCAATAAATAAAAAATAAAAATATAAGTTTTTTAAATTAAAAGTAATATAATTTGATTGATTTATAGTTTTACATTAATTTTATAGATAAATATAATATATTAGTATTGTTTTAAAATATTTTATTCAAATTTCAACAATGTATTTGTGTCTTTCATGTTAAATTTAATAAATAGTGTCAAAAATAGAATTAATGATATTTTATGAAAATAACATTTTATTAACTTATGTAAAAATCACTAAAAACATGAATTTGGAAAAGGATGATATTATATGGTTTAAAATATAATCCCATATCCATTTATATTCTGATTTCACCTTATAAATAAAATCATATCCCTTTAAGAGAGAAAAGTATGTTATCATGGTCAAGATTAAAAGAGGTTACCTAATATGTTAAACCAAAATATAAGGTTTAAAACACCAATAAAACCTATCTAAAATTAATTTTTTATAGTATTTTAACCACTTACTATATTAGATTCTAATTTCTGTCCATTTGGAGACATTTGGATAGATAATGACTTAATTATATTTTAATCTTCTTATAAATTCCAAGAGCATCCCTTCTCCCACTTATAAAAGGGCACCTCTAATTTCTCCTCTTTACACCAATTTTATCCATATATATTGACCAATCCCTGAAAAATTATCTTCAAAAAATCCTTATACACATTTTATAGGTTCTAATATTCTAAAAAAACCGACCATAAGTCCCTTAATATGAAATCTAAAAAAATCTATCGAAGAAGTGGTAATCGCCTATACCGAATCCTTGAAATTTCATTCTTCTTATACTTCCAATAAATATCTTGAAACCATAATAAAATAATAAATCTAGTGTAATAAGTATACAAATATTTTATTATGATTATTTTATAACCAAATTACATCTCTTTTCCATCCTATAAAAATCGAAAACATGGCTCATGTGTCCATATGCCTCACCGCCACCACATAGCGGTGTAACTTGTTTTCGATTACCATTTTACTTGGATAGATATAAATATGTAACAAACTAATCTATATTATATTTATAACATAATTATTCTTATTAAATTATAATATCACATCTACCTTCTTACCTTTTAATACATTATATAATAATAACATTGCTCGTGCGTTTGTATGAACTACCACTTCCACAAAATGATGTTATTTGCTTTTCTATTATGCATTACATGGATAAAAATAAGGATATATCTAATGTATATATTATATATATATATATATATGATAAAAAATTATTCTGGAATGATTTATTATTTATTTTCCTTTCGTTCCATCCGTCAAAAAGTTAAAAAAAAGTGTTCATGCGTACGTACGACCTATCATCTCCGTGGACTTTCTAATTCATTTTTATATCTCTATATTTTATAGATGAATCTATATATATGTATTGTCTTTATATGATATATATATATATATCATGTAAAATTTTAAATATGATGGAACCATGATGAAATTATAATGAATGAAACAAACAAATCAAAACATACATGAAAGATGAAGCAATTATCACCCAGAATAGTGATTTTAATGAAGAAATATTAATAAAATGGTGACAAAAGGTTATAAGTAAATTATAAATGGAATAATATATATTATTTATCCTATTAATATATGTAGAATATATATTTTTTATACATTAGGTTCGAACACATATGAATGAATATTGACCTGAGGTGAGGGTTTATTTCACAAAGTCATCATTATTTGGGATAGTTTATGTTTAAGACTCCGTTAAGGGAATATTTTATCTTTATATCTCAAAAATAATATACTTTATTATTCTATATTTATTTCTATAAATTAAAATATTTCCTTTCACTTTCCTCTTTTTAAGTACTGAAGATATAGAACTAAAGGTTTTAATAAAAACCAAATTTTTTTCAACTTTGTTGGGAATATTTTTTATCCATGAATTCTTTTTCATTAAAATTATTTAAAGAATATTTTTACTATTATAAAATAATTAATTAAATAAATTTTTAATCATGTTGGAATTTTTATAATTTTTTTTAAAAGGAATCGTCTTATCATTTATGAATAATTTACATTTTACTTTTAATGGAAAATGTAAAAGGAATCTTTATTTTAACATACACATCATCAATAGAATTTCCTACCATTATGACCATGAAAGTTTTTGAGTTATACATTAATAGATTACATGTTTCACTTTAAAAAAAAGTAACTTTAATAATATTCTATAAATTTTTAGTTTTTAAAAGTAAATTTCAAATATAGAAAGGTATTTTCCTCGAGAATGTTTTAAATTATATTTTTATGGTATTTCTATTAATTAATGAAAAAAAATATTTTATTTTATTTATTATCCACTGTACATATGTTGTAAAGAAATCATACTTATTATTCCTATGTATATTTTATGATCAGTTTGAATGGGGAATGTATTGACCTTATGTACTATAGTTCTTCATATATGAACAACTTTTTATTATTAAGACATGTTGATTAAGTTTTATTGTTTATTCATATGAAAAATTCATTGCACTTATAAATTTGTGGTTGGGATTTAAAATTACATATCCTTTTCCATAAATCAGTTGGAATCATGAGAAAACCCAGTTGGATGGCCTATTTAAATTGATTTTTTCATGTATGCCAACCCATACTATAAATTTTTTTGTCATAAGGCATCGATGGTGAGATTTGGATGACCAATATTATGAATTACCTTATTATGAAATTAGTTTCTGATTTCTATATGATTACTTTAATTTTTATGATATGTGTGGATATGCTTCAATCTAATGTGGTTATTTATATGGCTTTATTTAATCATCATTTATTCCTTAAATATCACTCTTGTGTGCAATTTATTGAATATATGTAATGTATTTTCATTTATTTACCTTTTCATATTTATTATCTTTTATATTTTATATGTTATACTCCATTGAACACATACCCTTACTAATAATTTTAGCTCAATATTTATTTTTTTCACTTCCCCAGGATTCCAGGAAGTGTTCTAAAAACGAATTTAAATTATATACTTTAGAGAATAATGATGTTCTCAAATAAAATACTTTGTTGTATTTTATGTTTTCATTTTTAATGAGATTCCGGTATGTTTATAGTAACAAAGACTAATAAAATATTAAATCCTATGATATTGAATTGATTATAGAACCAATTTAAAAAATCAAACCTTGCTCATTGCTACTAGAGTCAGGGTCTTTGTAGTTGTTATCAATGGGAAAGAGATGAGATAAAAGTGGAACTGATCGAAGAGAAAACAAAGGATGGAATTGTTCATATAAAATGGAAATAAATAAATTAAGTATATTATCTTTTGTAATTTATATAGATATTAAAATAATAACTCAAGTTTAGGAAAAGTACCATGAAATAAAAAAGTGATCTTTTTACTCTCATTTCCAATGAATCAAGGATGTTTTAACCCAAGATAGATTTATGGTTTTGAGGTGATTAACTTTATCATGACCATGTATTTTATCACTCTTTGTTAATACTTTGACCTTATTTATCTCTTTTGAATCCATATTTTCACTTCCTAATAATGTTATTCTATTTGGAAAACAAGTTTTTAATTTAATATGACCTTCATCTATCCCTTTCTCTCTTTTTAAGAAGAGGTTTTATTAACCCATTTTACAATGTGGGTTTTCAAAACTGAATTATCAAATAAAAAACCCAAGATTACTGATCACAGCTTTAAATATGGATAATTAAATTTATTATATGTGGAAAATGTAACACCCCAATTTTTTAAAATAATAATATTATATTTGATAACGTATAAGAAAAGAAACATTGAGCTTAAACGAACTAAATATATTATTATTTAAATATGACAGTTATAACCTAGCCATTGAGTTAGTGGGTATCAATAGTAGTTACCACATTATAAAATATACATAAAGGATCTACTCAATAAAAATTTGTTGACTAACACTTAGGAATTAAGGATTTAATTTTTTGGTAAAGTCATATTTTTCATCAAAAATACGTTTCTTTCAAACATTATTTTTATTTATTTTGAAGATAAAATATTATATTTAATTTTTGAAACTATTAGAAATTTTATCTAAAAAAATGATATTAATTTTTAAAATAAATATGTAAAAATTATATTAAAGATAATTTTAATAATTTTTTGAGAAGATTGATTTTTCAAGGAATAGTAAAAAATACGGATTATTATTTAAACTTTTATTTTTGTTTCAAGAAATTAAAAGGTTATATTTTTTCAAAAATGTTTTCAAATTAAAATTAATTATATTCTATTATTAAAAATCTAATTAATTTCAATTAAATAAAATAAATAGTTTTATTTGATATAAATACATTTTTATACTTAAAATGGAATTTTTCTAGAAAAACACTATTTTTCATTATGTTTTAAGGTCTCATATTAAATTAGTTTATACCACTTAAAGAAATAAAATATTTAAAAATGTATCCTATATTTGTTATAATGAGGTTAAAATTTGTTAAATAGGTCCCTTTTATTTTTTATCATTGTGAATTGTAATCGTGGTAAAGTTTTTCACCTTAGTAAAAGGAAAATAAGGTTATCCTTAGTTAAAATTAAATGTTAAGGTCACATTTTCAAATTAATTATTATTGGACTAAGTTAATTTATACATTATCACCTTATTATTTAAATTTAATTAATTAATGGACACCATATTATTAAAATGACCTGTATTATATTTAAAGTAAATAAAAATACAAAATGTCACTCTCTTACTTTTATATATATTTTATTTTAACACATAGGGGGAAAAGAAATATTTTAAGGAATTTTAATGGTTTTCTTGAGAACAATAAAAATATTTTAATGATGGTAATTTATTTATAATTTTTATCAATTATATAATTACCTTAAATTCATACACAACATCAACCTAATATTTCTTCAATTAATATAAAAATCAAATAATAAATATTATAATTATTATAAGTATTATAGTTTGAGTGATTTATAGTATTAGATGAATTATATATATAAATATAACAAGTTATTGTAATGTTAAAGGGTTATTTTTAAATTCCAAACTTTCTTGGTGTCTTTAGTTTCAAATTAAATGAATAGTATCAAAAATGACATTAAAGATATATTATTAAATTATTTAAAAAACATAAAAAACTTGAAAGAGTCTATTGTGGATAATATATGGTCCAAAATATCATCCCTTTTCAATTTATAATCCAATTTTTACCTTATTATTAAAATTATAACCCTTTAATAATGAAATGGATGTTAGCGCAGTTAAGGTTAAAATAGGTTAACTAAGGGGTTAAACCAAAAGATATGGTTTAAAATGATACATAAACCTATTAAATTTTATTTTTTGAATGTATTTCAACCAAATAATATATTATCTTTTAATACTTATCCATTTTAAATTATTTTTTCAGAGAATGACTGAATTATATTTTAATATTTTAATAAATTCTAGGAATACCCCTCCCGCACTTATAAAAGGGAACCCCTACTTTCTATTCTTTACATCACATTGAGACAACTAGATCGACCAAACCCTAAAAAGTATCTTATAACATATTTAAATTCATTTTTGAGGTTCTATTTTTACCAAAACACTGACCCTAAGTTCTTAAATAGGAGATCTAAAGGAATTCCACCAAAGAAGAGGTAATTGTATTTGTTAACTCCTCCAAATTTCTTTCTTCTTATAATACATCAAAATATATTGCAACTATCATAAGATAAAAACAATTATCGCAAATATAATAATATTTTATTATGATTATGTTTTAATCAAATTCCTTTTCTTTTCCATCCAATAAAAATCATAAACATCGCTCGTGTGTATATATGGATTACCATCTCCACGTAGAGGTGTAATTAGTTTTTCATTACAATTTTACTTGGATATATATAAATATGGAACTAAATAAAATATATTATATTTATTAAATAATTATTATACTTAATTATAATATTATATCTACCTTCTTACCTTACAATCAATTGGAAAACGAAAATGTCTCTTAGGCATATGTGTAGACCACCCCCTCCAAAAAGAGACGTGACCTATTTTCCCATTACACTTTACATGGATGGTAATAATGATATATTTATTGATAATATATGATATATATATATATATGATATAAAAATTATTCAATAAAGTTTAATTATTATTTACCTGTCTTTCATTCCATCCGTCAAAAATTGAAAACATCGTTCAAGCATAAGTACATCCTACTATCTCCATGAACAGTGTCATTCATTTTTCTATCATTGCGTTATATAGGTGACTCTAAATATATTATATGTATATATTGAATATATATTATATTTATATCATGAATAAAACTATGGATATTATGGAACCATGATCAAACTAAAAGAAAAAAAACAATTGAATCGAAGCATACGTGAAATAAAAAGCAGTTATCACCCAAAACAATGATTTTTATATAGAATTATAAATAAACAAGTGACAAAATGTTATAAGTAAAAAATATATGGTATGATATATATGATTATGGTTATAGTATATATTTATTTTATTGGATATTTGAACACATATGACGGAAGTCGAACTAGAGGTTTGGGTTTATTTCACAATCTCATCATTATTATTGATTATATATGTTTTAGTCACCATTAAGAAAAATATTTGATATTTATATATTAATAAAATTATATTTTATTATACTTTAGTTATTTATAGAAAATAGAATTTTTCTTTCAATTTTCTCTTTTTAAATACATAAGATATAGAACTAATGCTTTTTCAAGGGATATCGTATTTTTTTCTACTCAGTTGGGAATATTTTTCTTCAATGTCCATATTTTCCTTAAAATGATTTAGTTAATTTTTTAATATTATACAATTATTTAGTAAATACTTTTCCACCAATGTTTAATATTTAAAAAATGTTTTATAAAGAACTTTCTTGTTATTTTTTTAATAAAGTAAATTTTACTTTTTATCAAAAATGTAAAAGGAATATTTATTTTAACATAAAAGGAATCAATGGGATTTTCCACCACCTTGAACACCTAATGATTTAAATATTTCTTTAAAATTTTCCATGAATATTTTTAAAGGTTCTATTTTTATTAATATTATGTGAACATTTAGTTTTTTAAAGTGAATTTCCAAGTGGAAAAGTCATTTTCCTCAAGAATAGTTTTAATCATCTTCTTAAGGTATTTTTATCCATTAATGAAAAAACTATTTTATTTTACTAATTCTCCAATGGGGATATGTTGTAAATATAGAACTATTATTATTTATTTATATGTTTTATGATCTATTTGATTGGGGAAATTATTGACATTTTATATTCCATTCCATATTATACGGATAGTTTTTGATTGTTAATTCATGTTGATTAGGTTTTATTATTTATTTTTATAATGAATGAAATTGACTTATTAAGTGATATGTGAAAACCATAATTACATATCTGCTTGATGCATCAGTAGGTCTCATGAGACAACCCAATTGGAGAGCATTATCAAATTCATTGTTGGTGTATTCTTACTTGTAGTTTAAATTGTCTTAGCACAAGGCCTCGATGGTATGTTTCAGATGTTTGACTGTATGCATTAAATCATTATGAAATAAGTTATTAATTCATATGTTATTATTTTAATAGTTATGATATACATAGATAAGTTTCAAGATCCTGTGGTTATTTATATTTCATTATTTTTTCATTATTTTTTCATGCCATATTACACTTCCCCACAAGTTATTGATTAAATGGAATGTGTTTCCAATTATATTCATTGTCATATTTGTTATTACTTATTTATTACATGTTAGATTACATTGTATTCATAATCTTAATTAGAACTTGAGCTCACCCTTTTTTTCTCATCCCTAAGATGATAGGAACTGTATTATCATTGATATGAAAGGAAATTCTAGAGGGAATAATGATGTTCTCAAAAAAAATTGTATTTTATGTTTTAAAATGTATGTGAGATTCAAGTATGTTTCTCGTTTTCCAATTCAAATAAACTATTAAATCATATGTTATGTGATCACATGTATCTTGTATCGATCTAATAATGTCACCACCAGCTCTATGCTACTAGATTCGTGGTCATTACACCTCGAGCTGGTCTGGGCTCAAGTTTATAGCATTCTACCTTGGTTATGTATATCTCCTTCATTTAGTTTCACCTCATATCTATCATGATCTAAATCCACTCACACGGGATCCCCATCCCTAAAATATTTTTTCTTCACACACAGTTTAAGGGAACCATAAAAGGGGTATTTTATAAAAGAAACTATGAGAACACAGGCTCGTACATAATAAAAAAGGAGGTATGACTCTCTAGACATCAATTAAATTTTATAAAGTAATTATAAAAACCCTTACAATAAATAAATTAAAATAGGTACTATATATACATAGGTTTATCTGATATCATTGTTACCCACATATGTAATGAATACGTTTTTAAAATAACTAAATAAAAATCATTTTTGATTCATTCTTTTATTAAGATAAAACACATGTGAATTAATCGAGTTAATTATCTGATTCATCAATTAATTAATTTTTTCTTAATCTCCATCCAATATAACAGGTATATTTTCATGCAATGTGATTTTAAAAAAATTAAATTAATAAATTTTATTTATAATTTATTTAAGTACCCATCTTTAACATTCAGGATGCAAGGAATATACCCCCACATAGCTACCCAACATGGTCTTTATTGTATACAGTACACTTATATTACATATCACATACATGGAATGTGACATAATTTTATTACATGTTCTATCAATAAATGACACATGATACACATGAAAATTAAGTTGTGTGTACCAATTAAATACGTGTTGAGTATATATGTCGTATAGACCATTGATGAATTGTAGTCCTAAATTTTTTTGAAGAAATTTATTAAGTATTATAATATTCTATAAAAGATATAATATAGAATGTAGGAGTAAAAAAATGACACACGGAACAAATAATGTTATGTTTTATAAATTAATAAATTAATATTTAATTTTTCACATAAATTAATAATTGGGGTGTACATCCAGGCATGGTATATATTCTCCATAAAAAATTAAGAACTAATTATACCATGTGGATTTAATTACACTACATGTGAATTAATTTTGTGGTGTGTAAATTAATTACATCCTATATAAATTAATTAGATCATGTTTTTATTAATCACACCATATGTGTGTTAATAATCTGCAATGTGAATTAATTACATGGAATTTGAATTAATTATACCATGTACGAAGAAATTACACTTCATGTGAAGTCATTATGTATCATTCGAATTAAATAAAAAAATATATGAATAAATTAAACCACATGTGAATTAATTACACAACATGTGAATTCATTATGTGGCATGTGAACTAAATACACAATATATGAATTAATTACACCACATGTGAATTAATTACATAACATGTGAATTAATTACACTACAAGTAAATTAATTATCTAGTGTGTGTATTAATTGAACTATATGCGTATTAAATTCACTACAAGTAAGCTAGTTATTTCATATGTGATTAAATTAATTAATTTATGTTTGATTACTAGATGACCACCACATCATGTAGTGTCACATGACATGTTGTAAAGTTACATTCTTTGTAACCATACAATCTGTGTGCCACCATTGGATGGTTATTCAAGTATTATTCATATATTATTATCCAATTTAGGTTATATTGGTGAGAAACTAACAGTTTAAGAATATACCTTGACAATTATATTAAAATAATGACTCTCTCAAACCAAAGATTAACTTTTTAATATGTAAAATATCAAAAATTAATAAATAATAATAAATTGAATGGAACATATATGATAACACTTTTTGGTTTTTTACATAGTGGTAACTCCTGGTGTTCCTACATCCAACTCATGTTTTTTTGGATTTAATGAATCATCTATAATTTACAAGACATAAATTTCATGACCAAAAAAAATTTCAGAATAATGTTGATAATTATTTTTTCTAAAACCAAGAGAGAAGATTATTTCATGTTAATTTATAATTAATTTAATGTAATGAATTAACACATTGATCTTGATTTATTTATTTTATGTAGGTGTTCATCATCTAAATATTTTTTTGGTTATATTTTTTTCTTTAGTGAGGACTCATTGTGAAGACCCTCTAGTGGTGATCCATATGTGATCCTTTTATCTCAGAACGTCATCAATGGTACTGTGAATTTTAGAATGGTGGTACAAATCATCCTTTATCACTCCCTTTATCAAATCTGTGATCCCTTCGGTATAGAAAGAATCATCTCTTGATCTCTTTGACTTGAGAGAATTGGAGGAATAAATAATCACTTGATCTTAAGAGAAAAACCTCGAGACGTTCTTTATGGAGAGAGAATTATCTAGGGATTAGAAAGTTATGCACGATGACCATACAGTCACAATTCTCATAATAATTTATTAATAGACCTAGGGTAAGGGTTTCATATTAATTAATTTCACAAAACCCCTTACTAATATGATTAAACCAAAAAACCACATTCCGTGTAAAATAATAATATTATAATTTTCTTTCATGGTGTTCACTAATCTTGTGACTTCCCAAAAAATTATAATCTTATTTATATTTTTATTAATATTTTATTAATTTGATAATTTATAGTTAAAACAAACTGATAATATGAGTTTTAATATAATAATTATTTACTAATAGCTTGTATTAAGCATTAATTCAAGATAAACAATAATATTAAGAACAACTCATAAATGCAAAAATTATTTTTTATTTTATTAATTTGAGTCATAAATATCCTAATTTTACCATATAAATGATTTTTTTTGTATAACAAAAATTTCAATGATTTTTTAAAAGTAAAATAACTATGAAATGATATTTATATTTAATTATCAGAATTATAATTTTACACTTAAAATTGAATTATAATATATAAATACTTTCATTAATTTTAATAACAAAATTCATATTAATTTGTAACTAAATATAATGTTATAAATTATATTTTTTTATTAAAGGTAACAATTTGTAAAAATAATAATACATTAAAAGGGTAAGACATGTGATTATATGAAACTATAAAATTAATAAGATTACGATAAATAAATATATTAATATAGGAATTATAATGAAATATATGAAATTATAAAATATGAATTTACATTTTAAATTTAATGTTTTCAGTTATAAAAAAGCGAAAATTTTAAAAAAACTAAAATATGTAGTTTATTTTATTAATATCTATATACTGAAAGGATTTATAATAATTAAAATCATATAAATTAATTAATATTTAAGATTATGAATTAAGGACAACATATTATAAAAATATGCCTTATAAATTTCTATTTATAAAAAATGATATTGTGATACTGAATAATTTTTTTTAAAAAAGAAGAAGAATTGAGAAATTGGGGATTTGAATCATAAGGCTTCATTCATTTAAAATGTTTCAAGTGAGGGTGTCACATTGGGTGGAGTTGAAGTCGGTCATGGATGAAGAGTTTAAGATCAAATGGGGAAATTTCCGAGTAGGGAGAAATCAAGAAAAGATATGAGGGTCTTCCATGAGAAAAGTTGAACTCATACAAAATGGATATCAAGTCTGAAGGACATCACCGAATGGGGAATAACCTTGCTCAGAAGAACAAAGGTCTTCAGATCGAGTCGAGATCGAATGATGATGAGCATAAAATTCCAGATCTCAACAGTGAAGAGTTTCAAGAACCAATGAGGGTTTTGGGCACAGATATTATTCAATGAATCAAGGTAGGAATTTATTTTAGGTATCCAAACATCAAATCAATTTAAGTTTATCAAATGCCTCCTCATCATTATCAAAATTTGAAAAAGGGTATTTAATTTCAATTGTATCTAGTTTTAATTCTTTATTTTCATCTTCTTGATGATCACAATGTTTACATTAAATAAATTTTTTATTTGCCTCTAATTTTATTTTTTTTCATTCACATCCCCGAATTGTTAATATAGATCTTCTTACATAGAGTGTAATCATCGGTATTATTCAATGTAGGCTATTTTTATTATCTTTACATTTATTTCATAAAATACATGAAATGGTTTCCTTTTTCCATGAAAACCTTGAATATCCTATGTCCAACTCTTTTATTTATGAATGATTAATTGGTAATTGATAGGTTTCAAAAACTCATAAATCTATCTCCTTTTGTGGAAAATTCAATAAATTTGAAATTTGTTTGCACATATTTTTTTAAGTATGTATATATATAAGTACTGAGGGGTTTTTGGTTGAGAATATAGTTGGGTGAGGTAGAGGAGTAATATCCATATTTTTTCACTTTTCTATTTTTACCAATTAAAGTATAGAGATATAAAATTAAAGTGAAGGTTTGATGATTGAGAATGAAAATAAAAAAAATTATATTCAATTTTTTTGCATCCTACTCAACACTCCCTTGGTACAAGTTATCTTTGGTAGTAGGCTGCTGCCTTTGTTCAATTTGAGGTAATTAAAATGTATTAATTTAAAATTATATATGTATATAAAGTTCTACATTAGAAATTAATTTTTAAGGATTAATTTCAAAAATAATAATGTATATAATTTTATGTTTCAAGTTTATATATAATCAAATTAATTTTTATAGAAAAATTGTTAGCCCAATTAGGTTAAATACCCTAAATGGGGGGTGAATCAGTGTACAAAGAATTAAAACAACATCCCCTTTGGATATTGTTTAGTCATTAAATAGAACACTCTTTTCTCTTCTTCCAGTAGAAATATATTAACAGAAATGAGATCATGCATGAGACACATCGATTTTTACTTGGTTCACCCTCACTGGGATACATCCAAGAAGCATAAAAAAACAATGTGTCGATGTGAAAAATCTAATAAGTATCACTTCCAAATTACAAGGTTAGGATTTGGTCACTTCTATGCCCAGGCTCACTGTCTCTACAAGATTTAGGGTTTGCTCACTACATTCTCAAGGGTCACTCCCTATTTCTCTTTATCTGGCTTACTACCGGTGGAAATAATCATTATCTTCCTCTTCCTTTGATCAGTACTCTTAGAAGGGATCTACTCACTATTTATGGAATTATGGGTCCCTAATATTCTCATGAAAACATGTATCTGAAACTTTAGATATATTATCTATTGAAGTTCATTTTTCACCTATTTATGAAATCCACTTTTCCATGTAATAGTAGTTAGTGGAAATTGCTTTTGTGAAATGTTAAAGTCCCTTTGCAAACAATCTCATTCTTCCACAAGTTTTTCTATACCGCGTAGTGCGTATGATTTTTAGACCACCTTTCTTATGTAGACTGTCTATCCACTTTGGAACACTCCTCCTCTGTGGACCACTTCTCTTCTTCGGACTATCCATACTTTGCCAACGGATTCTCCTCCACATACCACCTATACTTTCGCTGACCGTTTCTTCTCTATAGACTACCTTTGCTTCCAGGGATAATTTCACCTAATGGATCCTTTTACTTTGGGATATGTAGAGCCCTGAAAATTCATTTCATGGACTATTCTAGAAAACAAATTCACCTGTCATAGAATCCTTCCCTACAAACTATTATCCTTTGTGGACTTCTTGATGAACTTGTTTCAGACTTATTCGAATTATTCTGAGAACAATAATTTTTTCTAATTAAAATATCTCTACATAATGATGGGATTCTCCACCCTCAGTGTGAGAAACAAGATTATGATGAAATGTCCATTAATTAATCAATTCACTTCATTCAAAACCCACTCTCATGATGTCATCACAAAACTCAGTTGTTGTGGTATGTATCCTTTAATTGATTAGTTCTAGCATCATCAGATTTAATACTTACCATACTTATATATTCCCCCTAACAGATTAAACTCACCTTATCTCATTTACCCACTTAAAATATTCTCCCTATGTCATGATTAAGACAATTTATCCCATTTAATAGCCACAAATTCTCCCCCTTTATCAACAAAACCAAAGGTCACTTGTTCATGGTTTGCAACAGGGTAATGAACATAGATTAGCACATTAGGGAAAAACAAACCATACCTCGGGGAGAGGGTCTCCCATATCCATTGTTTTTCATGTGAAGAGAGTCAATTGAACTCCAAGATCCATTCGATTTTGTTCAAACACTTATTTGGGTAAGACCTTTGTCAGAATGTCCACAACTTGTTGTTTTGTTGACACATACTCCAACTTCACAGAACCTTGCACCACCTTATCCTTAAAAAATGATACATTATTTCAATATGATTTGTACTTGAGTGGTGGAAAGTATTTTTCTAAGATTTATATCACTTGAATTATAATAATGGATTCTGATCAGAGACTTGACTTCAACTCCCATATCATCATGTTTCAGCTCCATCCACAATAGATGTGTGCAATCTTCAATAGCTTCAATGTATTTAGCTTCTACGGGGCTCAAAGAAATGAAATCATGTTTCTTTCTTAACAAAGAAATAAACAATCTGCTAAGATAGAATGCACCACCTAACATTAATTTCCTATCATCTGATGATCATGCCAAATCTTCCTCTATATAACCCAATAGCACTTGCTGAGATTTATTATTGTAAAGAAAAATGAAATCTAACATGCCTTAGATATACCCTTGTATTATATTCACTACAATTAATTGGATTTCCTTGGGATTAATTTGATATATTTCTGCTTGGAATGTGGAAAAAAAATTAGTTCTTGTCATTGTTAAGTACAACAGACTGCCAATGATTTACCAATATTCATTGACATTAACCGCTTTTTCCTTTATTATCCCTTGACAATTTCATCTGATTAGCCACTGGGGTCATCATCTCCTTGGAATTATCCATTCCAAATCTTCTCAAAACCTCTTTGGAATATTTATATTGGGAAATAAATGTTCCATTATTTCCTCATGTTATCTGTAGACCAAGGAAAAATGTTACTTCCCCAGTTATTGACATTTCGAACTCATTTTTGTTGAATTTATAAAAACATCTATATTGTGTTTCATTTGATCCACTGTACATGTAATTCCCTAACCCCATTTTCCCAAAGTTATTTAATTATTTTATTATATTTCCATGATCACAAGAAATTAAATCCTTAAGGACCTATCAGTTTAGTAGACATGGAAAAAGTAAAAACAAATATAAGTTTTGCATTACATCATGAAATGAAATACAACTTAGTATATCTTTTGAAAACACTCATATTTCATAGACTATCCCTATAGGTTATTTATTATATATTTATTTTCATCCTAGGAAAAAATAAAACATAAGAAATGGGTGAGCTTAGATGCTCAGTAAGAATAAAAAATATAGCAGAAGCTATCACAAACAAGCATAAACTTTTATGGCATGGTATAAAACTAAAACACAAGCCTTTTAAACATAATATTCATTATAATATGGCAAGAATAAATCAAATAATTTTATTTAAACATTCACATACATATTCTACTAGACTAATAATCACATGCAATATCAATAACAAATCTTTTAATGAGGAAATGCATAATGCCGGACATCATAACCATACCGTCAAGGCCTCGTGCCAAGACCATAATTAACTATACCATCAAGGCCTCATGCCAAGACATTGGTTTGTCTCATGAGAACTAACGATGCATCGAGGTGCTATAGTGGGCCCCACCCATCACTTACTAATTCTAATGCACTCCTCTTATTGAAGGGGTAAAACATAACATAAACATTCATATTAAAACTAGCATATGAAATGTTAAAACTTTAACTATAAAGCATGAATGGTATAAAATGAGAACATCTAGAGACAAATATATCATAAAACATTGAATATAATATGGAATATTTTATCATAATAAATCAACCTCAATTAATCATAAAATCTTAGAAAGTATTTTGACGTATATGAAAATAACATAGTTAAATCAATAAAACTCTTTGAGATAAATACCCCTTTTTTACTTTGAAATCATTTAAAAGTCATGCAATTATAAAAGAAAAATTTTATTTTAGAAATAACCTTGTTTTCTTGTAAGGTAAGATTCAAAATGTTAAGGCATTGTAATGGAAGAAAATATTCTCTTGTACTATATAATTTAAAAAACATTCTTTCCTTAATTTCTCAAATGGGTCATAAAGTACCTTTTTTGTAAGATGATAGAAATATTCCTTTAAAAAGATTTTATAAAAATTCAAAAATAAGTAAAAATTACTTTAAACAATTTTTGATAATATTTTGAAATACATTTTTAAGAAACATGGACATAGATGATAAATATGTCCCAGTAGATACTTACGTATCAACAACCTTAGATAATAATGAGGTTGTGAAATTAACACTTGAATTGTACTTTCCTTTTGTCGAGGGTGTGATAACCTCTTATACAATGGTTAAAACATGTTATTAAATTATACCATATTTATAACCATATTTATGATATCATATATTTCCCTCTCGTATCATTTTTTTAACAATATTTCAGTATTACTATTGTTTTGAGTATTAATTATTTCATTTTCCAATACATATTTTATTGTGTAAGTCATGTTTGTTATGCATAGTATGTATTTTATTTATTTTAATAATGATATAAATTTAATAATACTTATTTTTACTCATCATATAAATTTTATAATCATTCTTGAATAATTAATGTGGATAATGAATCTTGTCACGTCTTGGAGTCGGTAGGTCGTACGTATACACGACCGACGATATCATTCCCTTGATGGTTAAACGCTATGGAATTGGATTATATATTAATTATACAGAATCGTTATCATGTAATATTTATTATTTATATCTATTATAATCATTATTATACTCATCCAAATAAAATAGTTTTTAATAACAAATTACACCCCGGCGTAGAGAGGTGAGTCGTACGTATTCACACATTGTGATATTGTTAGTCATAGGATTGATAAATGGAATAATATGGTTGTTACATAATTATAATAAGATATCATCATGTAAATGATACTGAATTTATTACTTTGGTATAGAAACAACATAGGAATATTAAGTAGAAGAATAAAATAAATTGAATGAAATTCGTAAAACAATTACATATTATTTGAGTATCTTCTTTTGATTTGCAGAAACTGACTTCTTAATATGGATTTATTACCAAATTATGACCTCTAGGATGAGTTTAGGAAAGGTTTTAGGATAATTGGGAAGGTTTTGTCCAATACAAATGGATTTAGAGGTGTTAATAAAAGAGAAGGAGTCGTCTTCTTTTATAAGATAGGGGAGGGGCACTTTTGGAAACTCCCAAACTATTAAATTATTTTAAATTAATTTTTTGTTTAAAATGGATCCAAAGTGAGTTATATCAAGGAAAAGATGATTATTAATATAAATACTCTAATAAAATTATTTTTAGATAAGTTTAGGTCACAAAATTAACCATATATTTTGGACTTGACCCTTAGTTAAACAGTTTAACTATTACCATCTTTACCTGTCCTTTTATAATATAGGGTTAATGTAGTTACTATAAAATACCATAAAACCCCAACTGGGTCATTTATGAAATATTTAATACTATACTCATAAGTTTTATGAACCTTATATTTTTATGACTTTTATATCATTTATTAAAATATTATTCATTTTAAAGCATCATTTATTTCAATTTTGATACTATTCAATATCTTCATTTTTAAAAATATCAGAACAAAATGATAAATTTTAAAAAATACTTCCAATATGTAACTAACTTATCTGAGTTTAATATAAAATTCTTGTATGTCATTAATTAAGTAAAATTTTATTTATTTCAATATTTTTAATACCATTTATTTGATATATCTATTAATAAAATAATATATTCTTCACTATTATGTCATCATTAATGGTAATTATATAATCTATAAGAATTATAAACCAATTAAAATAATGTATATAATTATTTTATACTTTTAAATTTTATTTATATTCAGTTGTATCATTTATATAAACTCTTATTAAAAATGATATGGTTATTAAAATTTGAATATGACATTTTTAACTTTTCTTTAAATAAAATATAACAAATATCTTAATCTGGAAAAAGTGCCTTAAAAAGTATAAAATTTTCCACCTAAGGTTGATTTTTTCTAAATATAGTTATCCAGTGAGATTAGGGGATGTTTTAGGGTAATTTTATATTATTATAATATTATTTTTACCATTAATTACCCTATTAACCTTTAACCGTGGTAAATAAAATTCAAGTTACTATTCAACAAAAAATATTTTTATCCTATTCAACCAAATTTTTCATACTTATTACAACCATGTATGTCCATTTTTTTAAATTCAATTCATAAAATTTGACAAATTATGTTTAAAGCTAATCCGTAGATGTGGTTAAAAGGCGGGTAAAAGAGATGTTCAAAAGTTCAATAAATTTTTTTATATCCAAATCTATTATAAAAATGATTCTAATGAATTAAATTTGAAAAATGTATGTATCATGTATCTATTGTGACATTTAAATAAATTAAAATTAAAATAATTATTTAAATGAAAAAGTCAGTTTTATCTACAATGTAGTATTTTCACTATTCATCAAAAAATGAACCTTTTCATAAAATTAACCATATTTTACCTGAAGATAATTTTGATATTATTAATTCAAAATCTAATTTTATTTTAAAAAAAATTATAAATTTCCTAATTTTGTAAATATTATTCATTACCACTTTTTAAACGGTTAGTTTGATAGGTCATGGTTCGATCGAAGTCATTGTTGCATATAGTGAAAGCTATTTAAAAAAAGAGCATATCATGGAATTTTGGGGTGTTACATTATTCCCTCCTTAAAATAATTTAATCCTCAAAATTTCTTGAATATTACTTCATAAAGAGATTTGGGTTTTTCTTCATCATAAGTTCCTCAGGTTCCCACGTCCCCTTTTCTATTTTTTGGTATCTCCAAAGAACTTTTACCAGAAAATTCGTACGATTTCTCAACAGTTGTTCTATAGTAACAACAATATTGATAGGCACTTCATTGTAAGACATATTGGGATCCAGTTATATTAATTCAAAGGTGAGTACATGTGTTGGGTGTATCATGTGTTTCCATAACAGTGATATGTGGAACACATCATGAACTTTGGTGAGACTTAGCGGAATTTCTAAATGGTAAGGAACAGCTCCAATTAATTCAAGAATTTCAAAAGGTTCGATGTACCTAGGATATAATTTACCCTTCTTACCAAATCATATGACACCCTTCCATTGATATATCTTCAAGAAAACATGATCTCCCACTGAAAATTATAAATCCTTCATTTGTTTATCGGTATGGTTCTTTTTCCTACTTTGATATATTTTGATACGGGTGTAAATAGTCTTTATCTATTCCATTGTTTCCTCAACAAGTTCTAGGCCTATAATTTTTCTTTCACCAACATCATCCCAGCAATTTCATGTATGAAATCTCTTTTTGTATACCTATTCATATGGTGTCATTTGAATACTTGAATGGAAGCTATTGTTATAGGAGAATCCTTTTGGAGGTAAATACTGATCTCATGTACCTTGAAAGTCATGTGAGAAATATATTAACATGTCCAATAAAGTTTTAATAGTCCTTACTGATTGTCCAAAATTTTGAGGGGGGTAGGAAGTTCTCAAATGAAGGACATTATCTAGGGCCTTCTGAAGACAATTCCTTAATTATGATGTAAAATGGGGATCATCATCAGAAACAATCGATAAGGGTACACCATGATGTCTTAAAAATTTATTAATATATTTTCTTGTTAAATGTTCAAGTGGTAAATATTCTCTTATAAAAATAAATGTAATGATTTTGTAAGACGATCAGCAATATTTAATATCACATAATTTATTCTAGGAGTCTTTGGTAGACCCATGACAATGTCCATCATAATATCATCCAATTTCTACATAGGTATAGGAAGAGGTTGCATGAATCCTCTAGGATGTTGTCTTCCATCCTTCGCCTATTGACAAACCAAACATCTCAACAAATAATCAAAAATCTCCCTCTTCATGTTGTCCCACAAAAAATGATCCTTCAAATATTTTTACATCTTAGTGCCACTCAAGTGTATAGAGAAATTGGAGCTATGATCATGATCAAATAATTCTCTTTTTAGATTAGTTATAGCTGGAACACAAAGACTCTCCCCAAATTTCAAAATACCATCTTTAAATACGAAGTCAATCAGTCTCCCATCATTCACAGCATTAATTTTCTTTTGAAACACCTCATCCTCAGACTGACAACTTTTTTCCTTTACAGTAAATATGGTTTGGAAACCATTTGAAACTTAGTGGTGTTTCACCATACATGATAATTCCCATATCCATCTTTACTAGATCCAAGAACATAGGATCCATTTCAACTTTCATTTCATCTAGAATTCCTTGGTCATTTCTACTCAAAGCATCTTCCACATTCTTTTCCTTCCACGGGTGGTAGTGTATTGTGAAATCAAGATCCTTGAGTAGCTCAAGCCATCTCCTTTGTCTCATGTTGAGTTCTCTCTATGAAAAAATATATTTAAAACTCTTGTGATAAGTATATATCTCATATCTTTCAACGTAGAGATACTTTCTCTTTATCTTTAGGGAAAACATTACCACTGATAACTCAAGATCATGAGTTAGATATTTATTTAATGAATTTTTAATTTCCTAGATGCTTAAGCAACAACCCTGTTATTTTTCATAAGGACACAACCAAGTACTTTTCTTGAGGAATCACTATAAATCATAAATCGATCATTCCCTTATGGTAAATTTAGGATAGGATCACTGAATAATCTTCTCTTCAATTATCCAAAACATTCTTCACAATCTTTTTTTCCAACAGATTTAAACCCTTTACATGTGATTTTGGTTATCATATTTTCTAATCGGGCAAGATTCTAGATGAAATTCCAAAAGTATCCTGCTAAACCAATAAAATTCCATACCTCGTTTATTCTCCTCAGTGCTTCCCATTCTTTGATTGCCTTTACATTTCAAGGATCAACGTGTATTCCATCCTTTGAGACAAAATGGATAATAAAATAAATTTTCTAAAGCTAGAATTCACACTTTATAAACCTCCCATATAGTTCATTTCTTCTAAGAGTCTTCATAACAATCTTAAAATGGTTCTCATGGTATTTGTAGCTTTTTTATTATACCAATATGTCATTAACAAATACTACAAAAAATCATCAAGGTATTCTTTGAACACTCTTTTCATTATATCCAAGAAAACATAGGGTGCATTAGTCAATCAAAATGTAATTACTATAAATTCTTAATGACCATAACTCATTTAGAATGATATTTTTGGAAATCTTTTATTTTTGAAAAAAAATTGAAGATATCCAAATTAAAGGTCAATCATTAAAAAATATTGAGCACCAAGAATTTGACAAAGTAAATCATCAATGCAGGTTAGAGGAAACTTCTTCCCTATTATAATAGCATTAATTTCTCTATAGTCAGTGCACAACCAAATTAATCCATATTTCTTCTTGAAAAAAAAGATTGGGGATCACCATAGAGAAACACTAGGGGGGGAAATCTCTTACTACTCAAATACACTAGTTATTTCTTCAGAACTACTAATTCCATAGTGGCTATTCTTAGAGAATTTTTTATATTGTCCTTGAATCAGGGATTATACCAGTAGTAGTATCAACTTCCCACTATATAGTATACCCAAGTAAATCCTCTGAAAATACATAAAAATATTCCCATAAAATAGGTATATCATCAGTATTAATATTTATTTCCTCATCCCAAGACATTATTTCCTCTCCCTCCCCAAGAATCTCATTGAGTAAAGCTACTGGGGTGGGTTTTGAAAAGAATTAGATGATGAAGTTTTTGCTCTAAAGATAATGGATTCTAAATTTTCTCCACAACTTCTAACTTCCTTCTTCTTATAATAAATATTCGCATCAAATTTTGATATTCAGTCTATACCGGGGATTATATAAAGATGAACATAGAAATGATGATAATGTTAGCAGATAAATCATCTTTAAAGTCCATAATGGGAACTGCCTGACACATCTTTGTTGCAATGAGACTTACTTTATGGGATATGATTGAAAACTACCTTGTTAATGTGAATTGGAAATATATAATTTTTAAATAAAATTGGGAAGATATAAAGGAATGTTAGGATTCAGAATCAAATAGTGTTTAGGATAAATTTGAAGAAATTACTTAGGTGCCTACCACCACATCATTAAGAACTTCAACCTCAACAGTTGCGATTGCAAACTCTTGGCCTTGCTACCCTGGACTTTTCTTGTGAAAGTTCCATTGATGCTTAAGACAAGTATTTTCATAATTTCCAAACTATTTAAAATTGTATCATTCAACATTAGTAGCCTCTTTCTTTCTCGTTCAATCGTGAGCTTCGTATACTTTTTCTCAACACTTTTAACTGACTCCCATCCCCTTTAGGCAAGTGATAGGGTGTTTCTTCTTACAGTTACTGTAGGGTGGAATGTCATATTTTCCCTTCTTCCCCTTACATCCTTTTTTAGAGTGTTCAATGTCCCTCTTCTTCTCTTGCTTTATTTTAAATTCATAGGACTTAGATAATTCTTTCTCCATCTTGACAGAACATGAGACTATATCTTCATATGATGAGAAATATTTTGAGACAAATTCCCATCGGAGGAATGGTTTTAACCCATAAAATAATCAATAAATATTACTTCTTGGGTTATGTATTTAGTATGCAACAAGAATTTTTAACCTTGTGATGTTAGCTACATACTTTGCAACATTCTCATCATCCTTCTACCTCAGAATCATAAATTTCTTCTCCATATCCACTCATAGATCATGAGGAATGTAATTTTATAGGAATATTTCTTTAAATTCACTCTATTAAATATTTTCTACCACTTAATCCCCCATCATGTTTTTAATTAATGACCACCATTGATATATATCTTCTGATAGACGATAGACTGCAATAACAACTTTTTCACTTGTGTTACTCCCCAAAGTAAAAAATAATTTCTCTATGGAACTTATCCACTAATAAGCTACAAAAGGTTTTCTAGTCCCATTGAATTTTGGGGGATGTCAACTCATGAAGTTTTCTAACATTGATCCTCCGTGTTTTAGATCGGGCTACTCCATACAAGTAAGGTTATTATTTATAACTTGAGTCAGTTATCCCAGTATAGTTATAAGTTATTCAGAATCATATGTATCACCAACTCCACTGTCATTATCTTTTATAAGAGGAAAATTCCTACATGGATTACGTGTGTTGATACGGTTTCCATTCCTTTCACTAAGCACTATTTTTAAACAATGAAATTCACGAGATTAGGTTTTGAATCATATTGCGTAATTTTAAAATATGTGACATAAATTGAGAAAATTATGCATATCTAATCACATAATCATTGACATGGTTTCTTTGGGGACATATTTACTTTTAAATCATTTACTATGGTTTGTAAAAAAAATATGAATTATCCTAAGCATATTCCTTGGGAGTGTCAAACCAGGTGCACAGTAAGGCATGTTTTCATGTACCAGGTTACCCCGAGTCAAGCCCAGAATACCTTGTTAAAGTTATTACTCCTAGGTACATATGTTCCAGAACCACATCCACTTATAGTATCCAAAAAGGGATGTATTTTCTATAAATACCCACATAATCTCTATATTACCAAAATTCTAGGATGTTCTTCTATACTATTCCTCAAAGTTTATATTAGGGTAGTGTTCGCAAATCAATGTTTTCCGAAATCTAGTTTCTATGTTTTGTACTAAATTTACTTTGATACAAAATATAATTCCATGAACCAAATTTCCTAAAGTCGGAGAATAATTTTACTAGATTGTCATGAGCACAAGAAATCAAATCCCAAAGGTCCAATCTGTTTAGTAGTCTTGAAAAAACTAGATACAAACATAAGTTTTATATTACATCATTAAATGAACAAAAACATAGTATATCCTGTGAAAACACTCATATTCCTTAGAATATCCATATAGGCCAGTCATAATATACTTATTCATATCCTGGGGAAAAATGAAACATAATAAATGGGTGTGCTCAAATGCTCAGTAAGGATAAACAATATAGCGGAAGCAATCATAAATAAGAATATACTTTTAAGTCATGGTACAAAAGTGAAACACAAGCTTTTAAAACATAATAATTAGCAGAATAGAAAACGAATAAATCAAATAATTTGATTTATAAATTCACAGGGATATTCTATTAGTCAAATAATCACATGAAATATCAATAACTAATCTCATAATGAGGTAATGGATAATGTTGGACATCATAACCATACCATCAAGGCCTCGTGCCAAGACTATAAATAATCATACCATCATGGCCACGTGCCAAGACACTAGTTTTTTTTATGAGACCTACTATTGTATCGAGGGGCTATAGAGGGCCCCAATAATCACTTACTAAGTCCAATGTATTCCTCTTATAAAAGGGTAAAAACATAACATAATCATTCATATTAAAACTATCATACGAAATATAACTACATTAACCATAAACAATGAATGGTTTAAAAATAGCACATCCATAGTCAAATATGTCATAAACCCTTCAATATAATATGGAAGATTGTATCATAATAAATCAACCTCAATTAATCATAAAATCCAATAACTTATTTTGACATTCATGAAAATAATATAATTAAATCATTAAAACTCATTGAGAGAAATATTCCTTTTTTACGTTGAAATTGTTTAAAAGTCATGGAATTATAAATTAAAACATTTCATTTGAAAATATTCTTCTATGCTTGTAAGAGAATCTTCAAAATGGTAAGGCGTCATAACAGCGGAAAATATCGTATCACACCGTATAAGTTAAATAACATTCTTTCCTAAATTTTTCGAAAATGGTCATAAAGTAAATCATATGGAAAAAGATGGAAAGATTCTGTTCAAAACATTTTATAAAAATTAAAACATGGGTAAAAATGAATTTAAAAATTTGTCGATAATATTCTGAAATAATTTTTTAAGAAGTATGGACATGGATGATACATGTGGCCTAGTAGATACTTACCTATCAATAACTTCATATAATAATGAGGTTTTGAAAGTGACCCTAACCTTATACTTTCCTTTAATAGAGGGTATTTTAACCTCCTGTATAATGGTTAAAACATGTTATTTAATTATAATAGAACCATATCCATATTTATGATATTATATATGATCCTCTCATATCATTTTGTTAATAATATTTCGATATTACCATTTTTTCAACTGTTTATTGCGTCCTTTTCCTATGAATGTTTTGTTGTGTAAGTCATATTTTTTATGCATAGGATGTATTTTATTCATATCTATAATGATATAAAGTTGTTAATAATTATTTTTATTCATCATATAAATTTTATAATCATTCTATATTGGTTAACGTGGGGAATAAATCTCACCGCATCATGGAGATGGTAGGTCGTACGTATGCACGAGCGACAACATCATTATCTTGATGGTTAAATGGTATATAATTGGATGTTATATTAAATATAAAAAATAATTATAATGTAATATTAATTATTTATATCCATTATACTCATCATTATACCCATCTAAATAAATTAGTGTTGAATAACAAATTATGCCACGATGTAGAGATGGTAAGTCGTACGTACGCACGCAAGGTGATATTGTTATTCATAAGATAGATAAATATAAGAATATGGTTGTTATTGAAAGAACCTAGATCTTATTTTCAAGTATGTGTTTGTTTTTTGGTTTCTTTTGAGAAAAAAGAGGAGTTTTTGGGAATTTTAGGAGTACACATCGTGTACTTATAAGTACGCGTCGTGTACTCGTTTTCCGCGGGTGACCGTGTACTGGCAATGTAACGGCCGAGTACATGGATGTGTAGGGTGACCTGGAGACCGCCTAAAGTGAAGGTCGACTAAGGTAAGAACAAGACGTGTACTTTTAAAGAACGTTCCGGGTATTTTATTTTATTTCATTAAATGGAACAGGGTCACGTCTAATGGACAGAACCATATTATTCTCAACCTATCTCATCCAAGAGAATCCATAGCCAACAATTCTCCTCCAAGACCCTGACTCACCATCTGTTCTCTGAATCTAACTCTGTCAGATGTGTTGGAATCACATCGGTGATTTCTTACTTCTTCAGGATCTTCATCTCTTGATTTCTCCTCTTTCATGAGATATCCTCGGATGAATGTTTGTAGAGTTTTTGTACATCTATGGCATTCTATAAAGATTCAAGGCATGGGGTTCACGTATATCATCCATACAACATTGAGGTAGGTGGTTTGTGCCTTTTGAAGTTATTATTTTAGTTATATGTGCAAAAGTTCCCAATACCCTTGTTCAGGGTATTGCGTGTTTATGGTTCTTAGCCCTGTTATTTCCTACTATGCATTGTGTGCATGAGTAGAGTGTTTATGATTGTAAATAAGGTTATTTACCTTTCTATGGATTTTTCTCTCATGTTTGCTTGATATTGACCATTTGGTCCTGATTTTTCTGACAGGCTGCTTTTTTTCCATGCCCAGTGTGGTTAGGATGGAGTGACTTTTATCTGACTTGTTATGATATGTTGTATAATGTTTCTCCAAGTAGTTCTTGAGGTTTACTTTGGATTCCATATATCATTTGTGCACTATTGATTTACACAGGGCTATGGGTATAAGGCCTCAGCCTTAAACATTACTTAATATTGAATTAATTGAATAATTCACATTGAGGATATTTTCAGGTTTAGAGTTTTAGAGAATTAGGACATAACTGTTACATCTCAAAATATTACAAAGCAGACACTTCTACTAAGTTCCCATAGAATAAAAAAACCCTTAAAAAGAAACATGTCCAGTTCCATGTTTTATATAGCATGACTTTCCCTTGATCCCATCCTTGACCCTATTCCACATTAATTCCTGTGAAAAACATTTCAAAAAAAACTTGGGGTGAGCATAAAAAGCTCAGTAAGGGATACACAAATAATAAAAACTGTTAGTTTTTCAAACATCAAGTAAACCATGTATACTTTATCAAAGTAATACCTTCACCTTCATGAAGTAGTAAAAACTCTTTACTGAATAAAGTATCATTACTTACCTTTTTGTAACCAAAGGATTACCATAAAACCCATATAAAGAACACATAACATATAAAGGTAACTTGGGACATAAACATACTTAAGTGGAATAACCATACGGTCGACTTCCACACATATCACTTAATGGAATAGCCATACGGCCAACTTCTATACATACTTAATGGAATATCCATACGGCCGACTTCCATACCCAATGCATTGGAGGTTATAACGTAACCACCTGTCCTGGTATTCCCAGCCCCACCTGTCATATGGTTTATCACGTAACCACCCGTCAAATGTCCAAGTACCATTATAAAAAACATAATACATAAAACAAATATAATGTAAAGAAAACATTTCCACACTTTGATCACAATATATAACTTAAATATATTGACATAACAAATCCATTATAAAAACCAATTTCAATACCAAAATACATAAAACAGTATATGGTATTTATTTCATTTTAAAAAAACATTACGTCTTGTTCAGGAAGCCAAAGACCAAAATAATACTCGCGGCGGCAGAATTAAAGAGATGGTAAGTCGTACGTACGCATGAACGCTACTTTCATTTCTATGTCATATTAATGGAATTAAAACTAAATAATAGGTAAGTATATTTTAATTCCAGAATTATATTCATCATTTATATGTAACATAAATTATATATATCCATTAAAAATATGTACTTATAATAGTACATTACATTTGGGAATAAGAAATGAAATGCACTGTTCATGGAGACGGTAAGCTGTACGTACGCATGAACGCTACTTTCATTTATATCTCATAAATTAATGGAAAGAAATAATAATTATATAGAGTTATATTATAATTCCAGTATAACATCATATATAATAACTTTAAATCCATCCTTTATACGTCCCATATATGTCATTAACGAATCACATCACTTTGAGGGGGCGGTAGTCCGCATTTCCTAAAATGAAATTATCGTGTTTACCCACAATGGAAACCATAAAGGTAAACCACAAATGAAAAATAAAGAAGCGTAAGGAAAACATAAACATAAAATATATCATATATAAATAGAGTGACGTCTTAATGGCCACCATTAAAGGTGTTTAAAAGAAGATTGAACAATCATCGTTTCGTGAGGCAGAAATTCGCCAACCACAGAAACAGAAAGCCAGTCCATGCTCAAAATAACATCAAACTCTACTAGAGGCAAAACAATAAGGTTTGCTGGTATATTCTTTCCACACACAAGGATAGGAAGGTTCTTATAATTCCTTTTTGTCTCAACGTTCCCTCCGGGTGTTTTTACCATAAGTCCAGGGTTCATATCTTGAGATGGAATTTCTAATTTACTAGAAAACTTCTCAGAAATGAAAGAATGTGTAGACCCTGAATCAAACAAAACACTGACATAATCTGAACAAACAAACAGTGTACCTGATACTACTTCATTTGACAGCCCAACATCTGCTGAAGTTGTTGCAAAGGATTTCACCACCCCTTTCTGCTTGTAGTCTGGCTGCTTTCCCCCAGTTTGGGTTCTTCGTTAGACACTCATTTGCATAATGACCCATTTCATTACACGTAAAACATCTTAGCGCTGTCTTTTCATTGCCTGCTTGATCATCTTCCTTACAGTTACGAGCAATATGACCGGACTTACCACACAAAAAGCACTTACCAGACTTGGATAAACATTCTCCAGGATGCATTTTACCACACTTATCACAGGATGGATATTTGGTTTTCTTACCTCCTTGCTTCTTTGATGAATTCTTCCCCTTTGCCTGCCAACTGGACCTCTTATTCTGTTGTTTTTCATAGAACACCTGATCATCGGAAAACTCCATTTCCACCTTCTCCGCACATCGAAGAAGTTTTTCATAACTTTTAAACTCAGGAGAAGCTAAAGCCCTTCAATACTTTGGCTTTAACCCTGAGTAAAAACAGTTTATTTTACTATCAAGATCTCGTATGAAGTTTGGAGCATACCTTTCCAATCGAGTGAACTTTGCTTCATAAGCAGCCACAGAATCATCCTCCTGCCTCATTTCTAAGAACTGTTTTTCCATCCTAAGACGAACCACCTTAGGAAAATATTTCTCAAGAAACATACCTTTAAATTCATCCCAGTGAAGATCATCAATCTTATCACTATCCCTGATATTTTTCACCATCGACCACCACTGATCAGATTCACCTTCAAAACGGTAAACAGAAAGACTAACCTTTTGATGTTCTGAACACCCCATGACCTCAAAAATCTTCTCTAGTGATTTAATCCACCCTTCAGCTTGTACGGGGTCAGATGATCCTCTGAATGATGGGGGATGTTTCCTCATGAAATGTTCCACCACTGACATGTTCCTCTGCGGTTTATCTGGCTGATCTTGTCCATGGATACCACCACCATTTATAGCCTGAGTCAACTATGTCATCACTACAACAAACTGTTCAGTTCCGATTCCGACCATCTCAGGTTGCTGATTTGGAAGGTTGTCTTCCTCCTGATGTCGTCCCAACATAGCTGCTTTGTTTCCTCTGCGGAAAACTATTCTGAACACAGAAATATCTTAGGCGAAGCAACATGGTAATCTTTAAAAGCTATATCATTTCAGTAATACCGTAAATTAACTTATGATTTAACAATTTTCTAACTCCTAAAGTTGTCTAAACCGACCTCTGATGCCAACTATAAGGCCCCAGCCTTAAACATTACTTAATATTTAATTAAATGAATAATTCACATTGAGGATATTTTCAGGTTTATAGTTTGAGAGAATTAGGACATAACTGTTACATCTCAAAAGATTACAAAGCAGACACTTCTACTAAGTTTCCATAGAATAAAAAAAACCCTTAAAAAGAAACATGTCCAGTTCCATGTTTTATATAGCATGACTTTCCCTTGATCCCATCCTTGACCCTATTCCAAATTAAGTCCTGTGAAAAACATTTCAAAAAAAACTTGGGGTGAGCATAAAAAGCTCAGTAAGGGATACACAAAGAATGAAAACTGTTAGTTTTTCAAACATCAAGTAAACCATGTATACTTTATCAAAGTAATACCTTCACCTTCATGAAGTTGTAAAAACCCTTTACTGAATAATGTATCATTACTTACCTTTTTGTAACCAAAGGATTACCATAAAACCCATATAAAGAACACATAATATATAAAGGTAACTTGGGACATAAACATACTTAAGTGGAATAACCATACGGTCGACTTCCACACATATCACTTAATGGAATATCCATACGTCCAACTTCCATACATACTTAATGGAATAGCCATACGGCCGACTTCCATACCCAATGCATTGGAGGTTATAACGTAAACACCCATCCTGGTATTCACGGCACCACCCATCATATGGATTATCACGTAACCACCCGTCAAATGTCCAAGTACCATTATAAAAATAATAACACATAAAACAAATATAATGGAAAGAAAACATTTCCACACTTTGATCACAATATATCACTTAAATATATTGACATAACAAATCCATTATAAAAACCATTTTCAATACCAAAATACATAAAACAGTATATGGTATTTATTTCATTTTAAAAAAAACATTACAGCTTGTTCAAGAAGCCAAAGACCAAAATAATACTCGCGGCGGCAGAAAAGGTCGTTGTCACCGCGTACGTTAAAAGAAGCATTCCTTTTTGTCGTTTTGTAAAACGCTTTGTAGAAAAATATTAATTTTGTATAAAATTAAATGTCGAATGGGTTTATACACCGTATAAAATAAAGTTTTGTATAAAACGAAATATGCCTCAATGACAGGAGATTGAGACGAAGTCCCTTACCTCGGGTCCGACTTGACTCGATCGTTCTTTAACGTCCTGAATAATAAACTTGAGTTAATTTATACTTGATTAAGAACCTTTTTTAAGTTCATTATTCCTTTTATATCACTTATTACCATATTATGAACATTATGTAGTCATTTAAGTTGATAACGGTCGTTTGTCGATATTTGGTACTTGAATCATAAATGAACTTCTTACAATTACATGTTGTCCGTGTGGTCAAAGGTTCATTTTATCCAGAATGATATTCATGATTTGGATATAATATATATATATTATATATCCATCATATAAATGTATTTATAATATTACATAATCATTTAGAGGTAATAAATGAAATGCACCGTTCATGGAGACGGTAAGCCGTACGTACGCACGAACGCTACTTTCATTTCTATGTCATATTAATGGAATTAGAACTAAATGAGAGGTATGTATATTTTAATTCCAGAATTATATTCATCATTTATATGTAACATACATTATATATATTCATTAAAAATATGTACTTATAATAGTACATTACATTTGGGAATAAGAAATGAAATGCACCGTTCATAGAGACGGTAAGTCGTACGTACGCATGAACGCTACTTTCATTTCTATATCATACATTAATGGAAAGAAATAATAATGATATAGAGGTATATAATAATTCTAGTATAACATCATATATAATAACTTTAAATCCAACCTTTATACGTCCCACATATGGCATTAACGAATCAAATCACTTTGAGGGGGCGGTAGTCCGCACTTCCTAAAATGAAATTATCATGTTTACCCACAATGGAAACCATAAAGGTAAACCACAAATGAAAAATAAAGAAGCATAAGGAAAACATAAATATAAAATATATAAATATATAAATATAGTTACCTCTTAATGGCCACCATTAAAGGTGTTTAAAAGAAGATTGAACAATCATCGTTTCGTGAGGCAGAAATTCGCCAACCACAAGAAACAATATGTTCTTTAACCATTATATGTAGATGTGTGTAAGTGTAGATCGAAATATTCTTATAACAACATCCTAGTATATTGAAGATACTGGATTTGTTACAAAAGAAATGAATAAAAAGATTTTAGGGGGTTGGAGAAGCAAAATAAAACAAAAGAACACAAGTGAAGACATCACCTTAAAATCGGGTAACTCTCTTAGATTTGAGCTCAAAGGATTCCTTGGGAAGACTTCTGCCCAATGTGAGGCTTCAAGGAGTAAGAGAGGTATGTGGAGACACAAAATGGGCAGGGTTTTTCTGAGCCAAAGGCTTTGGAAGTGTGGGTATGGAGGTAGAGGTGGGGGCCTTTTATAAGAGGAGAGGAGGGGCACTCTTGGAAGGTAAAGAAAAGTCACTTTATTTTAAAATGGTATTCGGATTTAAGAGGTCCCACATTGATATAATTCGAGTATAAGGTGATAAGGGTTCAAAATACACCCATCCAATAGGTTTTGGACATGTATAGGTCATAGATTTTACATTATCATTTCATTTTATTTAAATCCTTTATTAATGAGGTAATCGCTGCATCATCATGATGTCATAAATAATTTAATTTATTTAATGTCTAAAAATTATAAAAAAAATATCATGATGTAGGAAATCTTTTTATCTTTCTAATGAATATTTATAGTCAAAAATATGACTAGTATAACCCCATGTAAAAATTATTTTAGTAAAACAACTCATGTTTGTGTCATTTTTATTTTAACATTAAATAAAAAGTTATTTATGTCATTTCCCAACCAAAGTGGCCCCATGGGGTCCCCAAGTTGACCCATGGTTTGTCTTGGTCTGACATGACACATCCAATAAGGGTAGGACATGTTTCTAGGTATTTTCATTTTATTATAATATCATTTTTGCCTTAAATTGCACTAATTACCTCTAATCGCGATTAAAAACTTAATAAGTTACTATTCACCAAAAAATTATTTTAATCTCATTGAACCATATTTTAATTCTTAATGACAAACATGTATGTTGGATTTTTGAAATTCAAAACACAGAGGTTGTAAGATTTCATTTTAACGAAAAATCAATTTTTTAAGTACCACTTAGTGGTTTCACTATTCATCAAAAATTGAAGTTTTTCAGAAAAATACCAAAACTTCACCCTAAGATATATTTGATATTCCGAATTAAAAAATGATGTCCATTTTACAAAATTCAAAACATATAAGTTTCATTAATTAATTTATCAATTAATTCCCGCTGTCAGAGTAAATAGCATGTTTTTATGAAACAATAAGTATCAAAAGATTGGCACTAGTTTAAGTCCGATTTTAAAGTGAAATTAATTCCAACGACCACTATTGGATTTAATGGTAAAAATATATTCTAATTTCACTTTAAAACCAATTCAAAAGATAATCTAATCATATAAATAAATTAGATTAAAAAGAGGTTTTGAATTAAAATACAACATTTTACACTATTCATTAAAAATGAACTTTATCGGAAAAATGCCAAAAATTTACACAAAGTAAATTTTGATGTCCCGATTCTAAAGAAGAGTTATATTTGGTCCAATAGAATTTATAAGAGTGATCAAAACTATATTTAATGACGGTTCTCCATCAAAAGGTGATAAGTGAACCTTTAGTGAAAATTAGGGTATAAATGCCTAAAATTGAATTCTTTCCATATTTTAAGCCTTTATCTTTTATTGGATAAATGTAAAAACATTTAAAAAAACATATATAATCATATTTTAGTTATTTCTATCCATTCCCACCAACACAACGGCTACATGTTAACTACCATTTAAAATAATATTATTATATTACTAGTGTGCAACGTAAGTTTTCAAAGGAACTCATCGTTGCGTATCGGGTACGCTATCGAACATAGCAACCCCTTTAAAGTAAAATTAATATTTAATTCGTAAATATTAATAAATATGAAAATTATTTGTTCTTTATTTACCTGGGATGTTACATCCTTCCCCCCTTTTGGGAATTGCGTCCTCACAATTTTATTCACTTATCAAAATAAGTAGGGGTATTTATCCCTCGTAGCATTTTCAGATTCCCACGTTGCCTCTTCAACCATATGGTTTTTTCACAAAACCTTTACCTGGTGAATTACCTTATTTCGCAACACTTGCTCTCTTCGGTCAAGAATCTGGACTGGTTGTTCTTCATAAGAGAGATTCTCTTCCAACTGAACTACCTCTGGGCTCAAAACATGAGATGAATCTGGCATATACTTCCTCAATATCGAAACATGAAAAACATTGTGTACCTGAGATAAACTCAGAGGTAAAGCCACTCAGTAAGAAACTGATCCAACTCTCTCCAGAATTTCATATTGTCCAATGAACCTTGGACTCAGCTTTCGTTTCTTACCAAATCTCATCACACTTTTCCATGGAGAAACCTTGAGAAAAACATGATCACCTACCTCGAAAGATAGATCCTTCCTCCGGTTATCCATGTAACTCTTCTGCCTACTTTGAGCTGTTCTCATGTGTTTCTGAATCAACTAAACTTTTTATGCCATCTCTCCTAACAATTCTGGTCCCATCAGCTTCCTTTCACCCACTTTATCCCAAAATTCTAGAGTTCGACACCGCTTCCCATATAATGCCTCAAATGGTGCCATCTGTATACTGGAATGAAAACTGTTATTATAAGAAAACTCAACCAAAGAAAGATGTTGGTCCTAACTTCCCTGATAATCCATCGAACAAGCTCGTAGCATATCCTCCAAGGTCTGAATTGTTCGTTCTGACTTCCCATCTGATTGTGGATGAAAAGTTGTACTAAAATTTAATTCTGTACCCAACGACTTCTGAAGGCCTTTCCAAAAGTTAGAAGTAAACCTGGGATCACGATCGGACACAATAGAGAGAGGAACTCCATGTAACCTGACTATCTCTTTAAGATACAAACAGAAAATTTGATCTAGGGAAAAAGTATCTCGTATAGCAAGGAAATGAGCAGATTTAGTCAAGAGATCAACAATAACCTAGATTTCATTATTACCTCTAGATGTCTTCGGTAATCCCACGACAAAATCAATGGATATATTTTCCCATTTCCACTCTGGAACTGGTAAAGGCTGAAGCATCCCTTTCGGTAACTGTCACTCTGCTTTAACCTGCTGACAAGTCAAACACTTCATAGTAAAATCAGCAATATCCCTTTTCATTCCATCCCACCAGTAATACACCCGCAGATCTCTGTACATCTTAGTACTGCCAGGATGAACTGAAAACGGGGAACTATGAGCCTCACATAAAAACTCATTCTTCAACTGTGAATCACAAGGCACAAATAATATCTTCCCAAACCTCAAAACACAATCATTACCAATGTTGAATTCAGGCAGCTTACCCTTCTGAACCAGCTCTACCTTTTTCTTCAACTCACTGTCTCGCTTCTGTTCTTGCTTGATTTTGTCTGATAGGGAAGATGTCACTGATACCTAAAACAAAACAGAATGACTTCCTACACAAACAACTTCCATGACAAATTTCATCAAATCAAAAACCAAAGGATCTCGTTCCAAACACAAAATTGTTAATGAAGCATTACTTTTTCGACTCAAAGAATCATCCACTTTATTTTCTTTTCCCGGATAGTAATGAATTGTACAATCATAATCATTGATTAATTCGAGCCATCTCCTCTGTATCATGTTCATTTATTTCTGAGTGAATATATACTTTAAACTTTTGTGATCAGTATATATTTCACACTTTACTCCATACAAATGATGCCTCCAAATTTTCAAATCAAAAACAACTACAGCTAATTCCAAATCATGTGTAGGGTAATTTACCTCATGAGTTTTCAACTGACGTGAAGCATAATCAATTACCTGATCATTATGCATAAGGACACAGCCAAGTCCCTTCAATGAAGCATCACTGTATATAACAAACTCACCATTCCTGGAAGGAAGTGCCAAAACTGGAGCATTCACCAATCTTCTTTTCAACTCCTGAAATCAATCATCACATTCTTTTGTCCAGATGAACTTAACACCCTTCCGAGTTAGCTTAGTAATTGGACTAGATAACTGTGAAAAATTTTCAAAAAACCTTCGGTAGTAACCTACCAAACCAAGAAAACTACGGATCTCGGTTACATTTGTTGGTCTTGGACATTCTTCAACAACTTTTGTTTTAGCAGGATCAACAGTTATGCCATCTTTTGAAACAATGTGACCCAGGAAAGAAATTTGTTGTAACCAAAACTCACACTTGCTGAATTTTCCATATAGTTTCTTTTCTTTTAAGGTTTGCAAGATAGCCCTTAAATGACTTTCATGCTCCTCTTTACTTTTAGAAAACACCAAAATGTCATCGATGAAAATAACCACAAACTTACCCAAGAACTCATGGAAAATTCTATTCATAAGGTCCATGAATACAGTAGGTGCATTAGTTAACCCAAAAGGCATAAATACAAATTCATAATGGCCATATCTAGTACAGAATGCAGTCTTCGAAACGTCTTCTTCTTTTACTTTCAACTGATGGTACCCCGACCTCAAGTCAATCTTTGAAAAATACTGAGCTCCCTGGAGCTGATCAAACAAATCATTGATATGAGGCAAAGGATACTTGTTCTTAACAGTAATATTATTCAAGGCTCTATAATCAATGAAAAGCCTCATTGAGCCATCTATCTTTTTAACAAACAAGACAGGAGCACCCCATGGTGATGTGCTAGGTCGAATGAAACCTTTATCTAATAACTCCTGCAATAGGTTCTTTAACTCTAAAAGTTAAACTTGAGACATTCGATAAGGGGGTTTTGAAATTGGATTAGAATCAGGAACTAAGTCAACAATAAATTCAACTTCCCGATCATGAATAATACCAGGCAACTCATCAGGAAAAACATCAAGATACTTATTTACCACTGGCATATCATTAATCTGAACAGTTCCTTTATTTTCTACAATATGTGCAAGGTAACATTCATTTCCATCTTTTACTAGTTTCTCAACTTTCTGATATGTTATCAAAAGCAAGGGTTCATTATTTTACACAAACTGAAAATCATTCTAAAAAGAAACCATTTTATCTCTGCAGTCAATCTTAGCATGATAAACAGAAAGCCAGTCCATGCTCAAAATAACATCAAACTCTACTAGAGGCAAAACAATAAAGTTTTCTGGTATATTATTTCCACACACAAGGATAAGAAGGTTCTTATAATTCCTTTTTGTCTCAACGTTCCCTCCGGGTGTTTTTACCATAAGTCCAGGGTTCATATATTGAGATGGAATTTCTAATTTACTAGAAAACTTCTCAGAAATGAAAGAATGTGTAGACCCTGAATCAAACAAAACACTGACATAATCTGAACAAACAAACAGTGTACCTGATACTACTTCATTCGACAGCCCAACATCTGCTGAAGTTGTTGCAAAGGATTTCACCACCCCTTTCTGCTTGTAGTCTGGCTGCTTTCCCCCAGTTGAGTTCTTCGTTAGACACTCATTTGCATAATGACCCATTTCATTACACGTAAAACATCTTACCGCTGGTTTTTCATTGCCTTCTTGATCATCTTCCTTACAGTTACGAGCAATATGACCGGACTTACCACACAAAAAGCACTTACCAGACATGGATAAACATTCTCCAGGATGCATTTTACCACACTTCTCATAGGATGGATATTTGGTTTTCTTACCTCCTTGCTTCTTTGATGAATTCTTCCCCTTTTCCTGGAAACTGGACCTCTTATTCTGTTGTTTTTCATAGAACACCTGATCATCGGCAAACTCCATTTCCACCTTCTCCGCACATCGAACAAGTTTTTCATAACTTTTAAACTCGGGAGAAGCTAAAGCCCTTCGATACTTTGGCTTTAACCCTGAGTAAAAATGGTTTATTTTACTATCAAGATCTCGTATAAAGTTTGGATCATACCTTTCCAATCGAGTGAACTTTGCTTCATAAGCAGCCACGGAATCATCCTTCTGCCTCATTTCTAAGAACTGTTTTTCCATCCTAAGATGAACCACCTTAGGAAAATATTTCTCAAGAAACATACCTTTGAATTCGTCCCAGTGAAGATCATCAATCTCATCACTATCCCTGATATTTTTCACCATCGACCACCACTGATCAGATTCACCTTCAAAACGGTAAACAGCAAGACTAACCTTTTGATGTTCTGAACACCCCATGACCTCAAAAATCTTCTCTAGTGATTTAATCCACCCTTCAGCTTGTACGGGGTCAGATGATCCTTTGAATGATGGGGGATGTTTCCTCATGAAATTTTCCACCACTGACATGTTCCTCTGCAGTTTATCTGGTTGATCTCGTGCATGGATACCACCACCATTTATAGCCTGAGTCAACTATGTCATCACTGCAACAAACTGTTCAGTTCCGATTCTGACCATCTCAGGTTGCTGATTTAGAAGGTTGTCTTCCTCCTGATGTCGTCCCAACATAGCTGCTTTGTTTCCTTTGCGGAAAACCATTCTGAACACAGAAATATCTTAGGTGAAGGAACATGGTAATCTTTAAATGCTATATCATTTCAGTAATACCGTAAATTAACTTATGATTTAAAAATTTTCTAACTCCTAAAGTTGTCTAAACCGACCTCTGATGACAACTGTAAGGCCCCAGCCTTAAACATTACTTAATATTGAATTAAATGAATAATTCACATTGAGGATCTTTTCAGGTTTATAGTTTTAGAGAATTAGGACATAACTGTTACATCTCAAAAGATTACAAAGCAGACACTTCTACTAAGTTTCTATAGAATAAAAAAACCCTTAAAAAGAAACATGTCCAGTTCCATGTTTTATATAGCATGACTTTCCCTTGATCCCATCCTTGACCCTATTCCACATTAAGTCATGTGAAAAACATTTCAAAAAAAACTTGGGGTGAGCATAAAAAGCTCAGTAAGGGATACACAAAGAATGAAAACTGTAAGTTTTTCAAACATCAAGTAAACCATGTATACTTTATCAAAGTAATACCTTCACTTTCATGAAGTTGTAAAAACTCTTTACTGAATAAAGTATCATTACTTACCTTTTTGTAACCAAAGGATTACCATAAAACCCATATAAAGAACACATAATATATAAAGGTAACTTGGGACATAAACATACTTAAGTGGAATAACCATACGGTCGACTTCCACACATATCACTTAATGGAATAGCCATACGTCCAACTTCCATACATACTTAATGGAATAGCCATACGGCCGACTTCCATACCCAATGCATTGGAGGTTATAATGTAAACACCTGTCCTGGTATTCACGGCACCACCCATCATATGGATTATCACGTAACCACCCGTCAAATGTCCAAGTACCATTATAAAAATAATAACACATAAAACAAATATAATGGAAAGAAAACATTTCCACACTTTGATCACAATATATCACTTAAATATATTGACATAAAAAATCCATTATAAAAACCATTTTCAATACCAAAATACATAAAACAGTATATGGTATTTATTTCATTTTAAAAAAAACATTACGGCTTGTTCAAGAAGCCAAAGACCAAAATAATACTCGCGGCGGCAGAAAAGGTCGTTGTCACCGCGTACGTTAAAAGAAGCATTCTTTTTTGTCGTTTTGTAAAACGCTTCGTAGAAAAATATTACTTTTGTATAAAATTAAATGTCCAATGGGTTTATACACCGTATAAAATAAAGTTGTGTATAAAACGAAATATGCCTTAATGAAAGAAGATTGAGACGAAGTCCCTTACCTCGGGTCCGACTTGACTCGATCGTTCTTTAACATCCTGAACAATAAACTTGAGTTAATTATACTTGATTAAGAACCTTTTTTAAGTTCATTATTCCTTTTATATCACTTATTACCATGTTATGAACATTATGTAGTCATTTACGTTGATAACGGTCATTTTTCGATATTTGGTACTTGAATCATAAATGAACTTCTTACAATTACATGTTGTCTGTGTGGTCAAAGGTTCATTTTATCCAGAATGATATTCATGATTTGGATATAATATATATATATTATATATCCAGCATATACATGTATTTATAATATTACATAATCATTTAAAGGTAATAAATGAAATGCACCGTTCATGGAGATGGTAAGCCGTACGTACGCATGAACGCTACTTTCATTTCTATGTCATATTAATGGAATTAAAACTAAATGAGAGGTATGTATATTTTAATTCCAGAATTATATTAATCATTTATATGTAACATACATTATATATATTCATTAAAAATATGTACTTATAATAGTACATTACATTTGGGAATAAGAAATGAAATGCACCGTTCATGGAGACGGTAAGTCGTACGTACCCATGAACGCTACGTTCATTTCTATATCATAAATTAATGGAAAGAAATAATAATTATATAGAGGTATATAATAATTCTAGTATAACATCATATATAATAACTTTAAATCCAACCTTTATACGTCCCACATATGGCATTAACGAATCAAATCACTTTGAGGGGGCGGTAGTCCGCACTTCCTAAAATGAAATTATCATGTTTACCCACAATGAAAACCATAAAGGTAAACCACAAATGAAAAATAAAGAAGCATAAGGAAAAAATAAATATATAATATATAATATATAAATATAGTGACCTCTTAATGGCCACCATAAAAGGTGTTTAAAAGAATATTGAACAATCATCGTTTCGTGAGGCAGAAATTCTCCAACCACAAGAAACAATATGTTCTTTAACCATTATATGTAGATGTGTGTAAGTGTAGCTCTAAATCTTCTTATAACAACATCCTAGTATATTTAATATACTTGAGTTGTTACAAAATAAATGAATAAAAAGAGTTTAGTGGGTTGGATAAGAAAAATAAAACAAAAGAACACAAGTGAAGACATCACCTTAAAATCAGGTAACTCTCTTAGATTTGAGCTCAAAGGATTCCTTGGGAAGACTTCTGCCCAATGTGAGCCTTCAAGGAGTAATATAGGGATGTGGAGACACAAAATGGGCAGGGTTTTTTCGAGCCAAAGGCTTTGGAAGTGTGGGTATGGAGGTAGAGGTGGGGGCCTTTTATAAAAGGAGAGGAGGGGCACTCTTGGAAGGTAAAGAAAAGTCACTTTATTTTAAAATGGTCTTCGGATTTAAGAGGTCCCACATTGATATAATTATAGAATAAGGTGATAATGGTTCTAAATCCACCCATACAATAGGTTTTGGAAATGTGTAGGTCATAGATTTTACATTATCATTTCATTTTATTTAAATCCTTTATTAATGAGGTAATCGCTGCATCATCATGATGTCATAAATAATTTACTTTATTTAATGTCTAAAAATTATAAAAAAAAACTATCATGATGTAGGAAAGATTTTTATATTTCTAATGAATATTTATAGTCAAAAATCTGACTAGTATAACCCCATGTAAAAATTATTTTAGTAAAACAACTCATGTTTGTGTCATATTTATTTTAACATTAAATAAAAAGTTATTTATGTCATTTCCCAACCAAAGTGGCTCCATGGTGTCCCCAAGTTAACCCATGGCTTTTATTGGTCGTCCATGACACATCCAATAAGGGTAGGACATGTTTCTAGGTATTTTCATTTTATTATAATATCATTTTTGCCTTAAATTGCACTAATTACATCTAATCGCGATTAAAAACTAAATAATTTACTATTCACCAAAAAATTATTTTAATCTCATTGAACCACATTTTACTTCTTAATGACAACCATGTATTTCAGATTTTTGAAATTCAAAACACAGAGGTGGTAAAATTTCATTTAAACGAAAAATCAGTTTTTTAAGTACCACTTAGTGGTTTCACTATTCATCAAAAATTGAAGTTTTTCAGAAAAATATCAAAACTTCACCCTAAGCTATATTTGATATTACGAATTCAAAAATGAAGTCCATTTTACAAAATTCAAAACATATAAGTTTCAATAATTAATTTAATAATTAATTCCCACTATCAGAACAAATAGCGTGTTTTTATGAAACAATAAGTATCAAAAGATTGACACTAGTTTAAGTCCGATTTCAAAGTGAAATTAATTCCAACGACCGCTATTGGATTTAATGGTAAAAATATATTCTAATTTAACTTTAAAACCAATTCAAAAGATAATCTAATCATATAAATAAATTATATTAAAAAGAGGTTTTGAATTAAAATACAACATTTTACACTATTCATTAAAAATGAACTTTATCGGAAAAATGCCAAAAATTTACACAAAGTAAATTTTGATGTCCCGATTCTAAAGAAGAGTTATATTTGGTCCAATAGAATGTATAAGAGTGATAAAAACTATATTTAATGACGGTTCTCCATCAAAAGGTGATAAGTGAACCTTTAGTGAAAATTAGGGTATAAATGCCTAAAATTGAATTCTTTCCGTATTTTAAGCCTTTATCTTTTATTGGATAAATGAGAAGACATTTAAAGAAACATATAGAATCATATTTTAGTTATTTCTATCCATTCCCTCCAATACAACGGCTACATGTTAACTACCATTTAAAATAATATTATTATATTACTAGTGTGCAACGTAAGTTTTCAAAGGAACTCATCGTTGTGTATCGGGTACGCTATCGAACATAGAAACCCCTTTAAAGTAAAATTAATATTTAATTCCTAAATATTAATAAATATGAAAATTATTTATTCTTTATTTACCTGGGATGTTACAATAGGAACCTGGTGTAGTAGACCGCAGGGATAATGGATGTTGAGGGCTTCTCCAGAGTGTCTGTTTACTTTTCTGTTGCGAGACCATAAGGGGGATGGACTTTGTTCTCCCTTAGAGTGTATATAGTTTCTTCATTACGAGACCATCGGGGGGATTGAACATTGAGTGCTTCCCCAGAGTGTCTATAGTTATCGATACGATACCACATGGGGAATTGACGGTGAGTGCTTCCTCAGAGAGTCTTTACTAAAGCTAAACCTGAGGGGATAGACTATAAGTACTTCCCAGAGAGTTGCTTGTGTTTGTTTTGATTCAACCAGAGAGGTTAGGTTGTGAGTACTTCCTAGAGGGTTACCTTTTTTTGATTTTCTGCTTACTTGATATGTCAAAAATGAATGAAATCAAAATTTTAGGGTTGTTTACTTTTGAGTACTTCCTTGTTAACTGCTTCTTTTTTCTTATTGTCTACCATATATATTCACTGAAAGTTAGGCATAGATATTTGGGTGGTTGTCTATTGGGATTCATCTCACACCCTGTTTGGGTAACGCTTTTGGTTCCAAATAGATTATATTGTTGCAAATCTAGATAAGGGCAAGTGCCCTTCTCCTATAGGTACTTCATTGCTGTGGAGCTTGAGAACATGGGACCAAGCTGAGGCTTTGGATGTTGTTAGAGTTTAATTTTTTTCTTTTTACTTTGGTTTAGTATTGTGTTCCAACATTGTGACTGATTTGGCTGCTTTCCTAGACATATGTATCATGCATCATTTGTATATGTGTTCTCTGGTTGTTTATTACTTTTGTTGTTTAATTATTTCATGTTTTAATGCTTCCAATATTATTAACTGTTTATTTCTGCTACGTTACTCTTCCAATTAGGGCATAGTTTTCTCACTATCACACCCAAGGCCCTCGCTGTTAGTCAGCAGCCTCTGGCATTTGGGGAAATGCGCTTGAGGCCATGTGACCAACCGGGTACGGGGCACCTCTCGGAGGCTCTCGGAACTGGGACATTATAGTTACATAATTATAATAACATCTTAGGATATATATGATACTAGATATATTACTTTGGTATGGAAACAACATAGGAAGAGGAAGTAGAAGAAGAAAATAAATTGAATGGAATTAGTGAAACAATTACCTCTTCTTTGAGTGTGTCCTTTTAATTTGCACAAAAAGACTCCATTGGATGGCTTTATGCCCAAATTATGGCCTATAAAATGAAGTTATAGAAGTTGGGAGGATAATTTGGTAGGTTTTTTCCAAGAAAAAGGTTATTAGAGGTGTGAATAAAGAGAAGGGTAGGTGCTCTTTTATAAGAGAAGAGAGGGCACGTTTGGAAACTCCAAAACTATTAAAATATTATAAATTTATTTTCAGTTTCAAATAGATCCAAAGTGTGTTATATAAGGGATAATATTAGGGTATGCCTAAATCATCCAATCCACAAATTTTTAGACAATTTTAGGTCACATAATTAACCTTATCTTTTGGATTTAACCCTTAGTTAACTAGTTTAACTCTTACCAGTTTTACTTGTGATTTTATAATATAGTGTTAATATAGTTACAATAAAATGCCAAAAAAACCCAATTTGATCATTTATAGAATATCTAACACTATATAGTTATTTTTAAAAACCTCGTATTTTTAGGACTTTTATATCATTTATTAAAATATTATTTATTCCAAAGTATCATTTATGTCAATTTTGATACTATTTGAATTTTTTATTTTTAAAAATATCAAACCAACATGATAAATTATAACCAATTATTAAAATACATCACGAACATATCTAAGTTATCTATAAAATTATTTTATGTCGCTAATTAAGTTAAATTATATTTATGTTAATATTTTTAATATAATTTATTTGATATATCTATTAATAAAATAATTTCTTTTTCACTATTGTGTCATCATTAATGGTAATTATTTAATCTATAAAAATTATAAATAAATTAATATGATATAGATAATTATTTTATATTTATAAATAATATTTATAGCTGACCATATCACTTATATAAACTCATATTAAAAATGATATAGTTATTAAAATTTGAATATGACAGTTTTAACTCTTCTTTAAATTAAATATAATAAAGGTCTTAATCTAACACAAGTGGCTTAAAAAGGATATTATTTTCGACCAAAATCAACCTTAGGTCGAAAACTCTTTTCTCATCTTAATGAATGAGAATACTATATGGTTTCTCAGTATACACTTTTTCTTCTTGAACCCCATTCAGAAATGCTAACTTCACCTCCATCTAGAAAACTTTGGACCTTATTTTCACTACTGTGACCAAGAATAATTTGATTGTTTCTAGCCTCGCAATAGGTAAAAATGTCTCTTCAACATCAATTCCCTCTATTAGGGAGTATTATTTTCACAACAGTTTTGATTTTTTTAATCACTGCATCATCTCCATTTATCTTATTGTGAAATACCTATTTAGTCCCGATGAAATTTTTATTTGTTAACCTCAAAACAATCTCCCATGTCAGATTCTTCTCAATTTGGTCAAGCTATTCATTCATAGCCTTAACCCAATTATAATCTCTAGCCACTTCAATAAAACATTTAGTATCTATCTATGATAAGTATGATTCTTTTCGTAGAGACTTCATCCTCTTTGTATGCACTAGATCTGTCTAATCACCAATTATGTTCTGACTATCAATTTTAGATATTTTCTTCGGTATTTGTGCCGATACTGAATTGTGATCATCCTCTTCATTATCTAAATATTCTTTCGAATCAGCCTTTAGAACTGGATCATCCCTTAATATTCTTATCTCTTCATCATTATCCTCTTAAGACTAATCACGTATTTGAAAAATATTCTACTCATTCCCCACTATAATTACGTCATGGATTTAAACTACCATTCCTAGTATCTTATTGAAGCATTTAGGTGATTTTATTTTCTTTAATTAGCCAAGAAATGTCCTTTCATCTCAACAGGATTCAAACTTCCTATGTTTCTCTTTATTAAGAATTAAATAGTTACTTATAAAGACTCAAAAGTACTTCAATGATGGCTAATTTCCATACCATAGCTCATATGGAGTTATCTCTTATTTTGTATATAAAAATGATCTATTTGATGTGTAGACTAATGTCATCACTGCTTATTTCCAAAAATTCTCTGGTAGTTATTTCTAAATGAACATTGTTCTAGCCATGTTATTGATAATTTTATTTATTTTCTCAACAACTCAATTCTTTTGTTGAGTTCTTACTGCTGAAACTTAGTGTCATATCCAATGTTTCTCGAGATATTCTCCACTTCTCTATTTCTGAACTATGTTCCATTATCTATTTGGATCTTTTGAATTGTTTAACCCAACATCTTCTCAACATCTCTTCGATAAAAAAAATTTCAACTTAAAACATCTTATTTTTTAGTGATGATGACACCCTTGAAATTATAATAAAATCCTCAATGAAGATAACATAATATCTCCTCCCATCAATAGCTCTTAGTGAATTGTTTCCACACACATCAATATAAACCAACTCAAGAAACATTGTTGACCTTTTCTCTTTTTCCTTATATGTTTTTCGAGTGATCTTTCCCTATTGACAAGCATCACACATATGGGTATGATCATGTGTTAATCTAGGGAGGTCATGAGAAGTATCATATTTCACTAGATCTTCCATGGATGTTCGGACCAAGTGGACACTATGTTTATTTCATTACTTTTTTTCTTCTTTCCTTTGATATAAATCACATATCATCTTATCCACTCACAAGATATTTATTTCTTTTCATACGCTTTACCAGTAGAACAATTGAACTGTCTTTTGCCTTGATGACACAAAATTTCATTTAAAATATTATAGAATGTCCTCAGTCTCACAATTTACTAACATTAAGAAATTTGTTATAGATACCTTCAACAACTAAGAAATCATCATGTATCATGTCTTTTCCACAAAATTTGGATTTTCCCCAGCCAAAAATCTTCACGCCTTCATCATTTCATAATCTTACGATACCCTCCATATCGTACCTAATTCTAGTCACCATATCTTTATAACCTATCATATGAGAGGTGCATCCACTATCAATAATCCATATTCCAGTGAAATCTGATGCTTTAAAAGTGATCTATGCAACCACTGATTGTTCAACTATCTTCTTCTTTTCTATCCATTTTTTTGACTTTATACCCAATATTGATTGATAAACTTGACCTTCCTATAAGTATAATTGACTAGATTCATCTTGAAATACTACAACATGATTTTTTTCGTTTTCATCTCATTATATGATACACTGAATTGCTTCTTATGGCCACATTCATTCAATTTCAGCACATTTCTATAAATTATTGGTGAACAATATCTTCCCATGTTCTCATATCATCCACACCTGAAATATTGGCCATCAAATGTTCATCTAAAAAATTGAGTTTTATGTGGATGCTTTTTTTTATCATGTTGTTTTCAGTACCTCTTGGTTATGAAACATACAATTTGTGACTGTCTCATATTTCTACAACAATAACATCTAATGTGGAGTGCATTCTCATGTGGAAATACTACAAAACCTTTTCTACCTTGGGTTCTCTGAAATTTCAGATTCTGATTCATTACCAAATCAATCTTCAATATCATAGTGTGATGTTGTAGTCTAACTTCAACCATTACTAATTTTTTTTATCATTCCCCACACTAGTTGTATCATTCTGATCATTCATTCTCTTTTCCTGACACTCCTTTGTCTACTTCACTGGAACTCTGAATTCTACTTTTACTTTTTATAGTCTCATGTGTGTCCTAATTTGATGGAATCTAGTATTTATCCATATATTTCACTTTTCTTATCATAGTGACAACTTCCTATTTGATCTCGTCAATAAATTTGATTTGATCTTTTCTAGTATTAGTCAAACTATCGATCTCCCTTTTTCTCAATTTTTATTTTGTACTCAATCACCTTTTCTGAGACTTCTGGCATTGAAGACTTTAGTTTTTCAATTTATCCATTAAACTAAGACTTCTCTACTTCCTAATACTACATATAAATATTGGAATCATGAACCATTTTGTTGGATTTATTTTTTTTGGGTTCTCCAAACATATATCTCTTCCAAAGAAACTTCTAATTCAACCTGAAGTTTAAATATTCATTCTATTTCTCCTTCATCATTGTCGCTTTCTTCCCCTATTTGGGTATTTACCACAACAGCCACCATAGCATATTCTTCGTGATCCTTCCAGTCTTCCAACACTTCTGCCTTTTATTTTTCTGAACTTTCAACTTCATTTGAAAGTAGTTTAATCTTTTTGAATAATTTTGTCTTAAAAATGTTCTCTCCTTTCATGTAGTTGAATAACTTTTAATGGGTATTTCGACTTCATCCTCTTCATCTTCTTGAAACTTATTTGGGAACCTTGCACATAGATGTCCATCCATTTCACACTGAAAGCATGCAAGTGGGAGTTTCTACTTTAACATTAATTTTCCTCTTTGTAGATTTGAGGAGGGGAATGACAACACATCATTTTCCTCTTCTTCTTCCTGACCATTTTCAATGGAATGATTCTTAATTTCCATAAAAGCCACTTCTTTGTACTTATCTTTTCCCATAGCATTGTTATCATCATTTGTCATTTAATATGCAACAAGAGTGTTGTGAAATTTATCCAATGTCAGCTCCTTCAGGTCATTATCTTCCAATATATAAACATTTGGTTTAAACTAGGGTCGAAGTTTTCTCAAGATGCGCTTGAAAATATTTATATCTTCAATAATTTCTGCGAGACAATGCATTTCTTCCACAACAACATTCACCTGGTCAAAGAATGTATCAACATACTCAGGATGGTGCATTTAGATATCCTCATACTCGTTTCATAGAACATGAATCTTTTCTTCTCTCACTTTTCAGTCACCCTCATAAATATTCAACAACTTTTCCCACACTTCAAGTGGTGATTTACATGAAATCACATTCAGAAATATGGAATTGGAGAGGCTAACCCTAAAGCATTGGTTCATTTAGTGTTTTCATCAAATTGTTCTCATAAAAGATCAAAATCCCTTTGTGACTGACAACCTCCATTTCCTAAAATGATAGAGAACCTATGACTTTTAACATTTCCCTCTGATACAAATTGTTAGCCCAATTAGGTTAAATACACAGATAGGGGGTGAATCGGGGTATGACAGACTAAAACAACTCCCCTTCGTATCCTATTTCATGGTTAAACAAACTCTCTTCTCCCTTATTCTCATAGAAATATATGAACAGAAATGAAATCATACAAGAGACACATTGATTTTTACTTGTTTAACCCTTACTGGGCTATATCCAAGGAGTTTACAATAGCATTGTGTAGATGTAGAAAATCCACTATGGATCAATGTAAAATTATAAAGTTTGGGTTAGATTACTTATATTCTTAGACTCACTCCCTTTACAAGATTTAGGGTCTTCTCACTGTATTCTCAAGGGTCACTCCCTATGTCTCTTTCTCTAGATCACTTATGTTAGAAAGAAACATAGTCCTCCTTTTCCTTCGCTCACTACACTTGGAAGGGATCCACTCATATCTTATGGACTTTTAGGTCCATTAATTTGTAGGAAAGAATGCATCCTCGGTTGTAGATAAATGATCTGTCGAAGTTACTTTTCCACCCATAGATGAAATAAACTTTTCTACGTAATTTTAATTAGTGGAAATTGTGTTCATGAATTGTTAATGTCCCTTCGTGAACAAAATACTTCCTCGGTGATCTGCACTGCACCAGATAGCGCATATGATTTTTGGACCACCTATCATCTGGGGAATATCTTTCCTCTACAGACCACTCCTCCACTGTGGACCACTTCTCCTCCATGAACCATCTATTCTTTGTAGATAGATTCTTCCATCGCGAACAGCCTACACTTTCGTGGACCATTTCTCCTCCACAGAATGGCTCCTCTTCTGCATACCATTTCACCTCAATGGATCCTTTTACTTTGTGATTTGTAGAGCCCCAAAAATCCTTTTGTAGACTGTTCTTGGGAACTACTTCACCCTTCATAGAAGCCTCCCTCGTGAACTCCTCTCCTTCATGTAGATCCTCATGAACTTCTTTCGGACTTAGTTAAATTATTCCTGGGGTAATGATATTTTCTAATGAAAATATCTCTCTTTAATTATGGGATTAGCGCTCCTTATATAGTCAAATAGATCTAAAAAATTTATTAATTTGTTTTACCCAAACATTTTACGTGGTACAACCATCACCGCTAACTACTTCTCTTGTGAACTGTTTTTTCCCACTATGGTCTGCATATTGCCTCTCTTCCTTTGCGGTGGTTGATCTCTTCCGTGAATGAAACCCGTCACGGATCCTTAAATCACTGCATAGTTTCTACAAACAACAATTCATCTCGCGTACCACAATCCTTATACGTACCGTTTTCCACAAAGCGCTACTATGTGAAACCCTTCCCTTTATTAATTTTTATCGTTGTTCTGCATACCTCCTATGCGGTTCTTGAACTGTCCTTCGCAGTCTTGAATAATCCTTCACGGTCTACAAACTGTGTACTCCTACACATAAAATTTAGCTTTTCCAAAATAAAATCTTGATTTTGAGGCCCAAAAATTTGGAAAACATTAAAAAATTGCGCCACCTTAAAAACATGTTTCAAAAAAAACAAACCACACTCATTTGTAGTAATCTCACTTTTTCAATAAATACAATCACACCAAAAAACACTAAGAGGATTCCTTGAGGTATTTTTTACCAAAAAAAATTATTCTATGATGGAAATAAATATTTCCAATTAATTAGTTATTAAATTATATTTCAGTGAGTTTATTAATTATATTCAATTAATTATTTCCACAAATTATATTTTTTTAAGTGTAATTATTATTATTATTATTATTATTATTTATTATTATTTAAATTACATTATAGAAAGGGATTTTTTCTTTTTATGTTACTAGTTTATATATAAGGAAAAAATTGTATTGTTTTTGAAAAGTTATATATTATTTAAAATAAATATTCTTATTTTCATTAGATTCATTTAAATAGTTAAATAATTCATATTCTAATAATTTCTTCTAATGACAGAAGTTATAATTTATGGATAAGTTTTATTTATAATGGAATTTTCATATAAAATTAAGTATATTTCATATTATCATTTTATATGAATGTTGTAATTTTATATAGACATAGAAATGAAACATGCATTATGCATAACATTCTATACATTTAATTAAACAAATTTCATTCAATTTAATTATGAGGTGTGTTTAAATTCAGACATTGAAATTATTAAATTCAGGGATTTCAAAAAAAATTAAAAAAATTATGAAAAGATAGTTTTTAAAAATAATCAAGGATTTAAAATAATTTTATACATTGAAAATAATTCTAGTATATTGTGAAAAGGTTTTTTATATTTTTTAATTAAGAAAATCGGACCTTCAAAATTATTTTTTCTTAAAAATTTGATTTGGTACTTGGGTATCAAGCACGAGAATGAGGTATGGGAGTGAACCCATGACCTCACAGTCCATTTATTACTGGTGATAATTCTCGTGGCCACATGGTTTTCATAGGATCCGCTAAATATCTGTTTAATCCATAAAGGTATTATTATTTTTAAAATGATTTTTAAGGAGAAATCAAAATTATTTTTCAAAGGATAAATTTTTAAATAATTTCAAAATTATAACTATTTTTAGTGGTTTTTAAAGTATTTAATATATCAATTAAATATACATATTTAATATATTATGTTTTAAAATATTTTTTCAATAAATATTCATTAAATTGTTTTTCATTGGTTTTAAAACCCATTACTGGCCAATTTATTACTCGTCCCATTTTTTAAAATATTTTCTCATGTATCTTATAAGTTCTTGGATAGAAAACATTACTTATGGAGTTATCTCACATAGAGATAATTAGTTATTATATTTTATTTGTTCAGCTCTGATAAAATGTAATGAATTTTTCTAATTCTCCAGAAAATTCACCAAAAATGGTTCTCGTTTGTATAAACCACTGTGTATTTTTTTAGTTACCTTTTATAATAAAAAAATAAACAATATAGTTTTTTTCTAGATCTGGATGGGTAGGTTCGAGGACTTCACATTTGTTATCAAAGGAATGATCTAGATAACTTTGAAGATTAGAAATTTCCTTTTAAGGAAAATAAAACATACACAAAATAATTTTCATTAGATAATTAATTTCTCCTAAAAATTATAATTTTTGATAATTTTGAAGATGGAAATTAAGAATTTTCTTGAGTCCAATGAATAGATTGAGAGGCCATAATTCATTTAAGGGGTGGAGAATTTAATTTTCTAAAAAAATATATGCTTATTTTTTTAGAAATATTTTATTAAATTGATTAATTTATAATTAAAATAAACTAATAACATAAGTCTTAATATAAGAATTATTTCTTAATAGCTTAAATTAAAAATTAATTCAGGATCAGCAGTGATAGTAATAATAATAAAAACTCATAAATGAAAATTTTATTTTATTTTTATAATTTGAAACCAAAATGTTCTAATTTAACTTTATAAATTATTATTTTTGAATAACAAAAAAATAAATGGTTTTTTTAAGTAAAATAATTATGAAATAAAATTAATATTTAATTTTCAGAATTATAATTTAACACTTAAAATTTATTTGTAACTTATAAATACTTAAATAAATTATAATAACAAATTTCATATTAATTTGAAACTAAATATAATGTTATAAATTATATATTTTTATTAAAGGTATAAATTTGTAAAAATAATAATATAATAAAAGAGTAAGACATATTATTATATGAAGATATAAAAAATAATTATATTATTATATGTAATTATATTAATAATGGAATTATAAAAAAATATAATAAATTATGAAATATCAATTTTCATTTTAAATTTATTTTTTCTTATAAAATTTTTCAAATTAAATAAAACTAAAATATGTAGATTATTTTTGTAAAAAATATATATTAAAATTATTTATTTTACTTAAAATCATATAAATTAATTTATTTTTATGATTATGTATTAAGGGTATCATATTGTAAAATAAAAATTACAAATTTCTATTTAAAAAAGATGATGATGTGATAATGAATAAGTTTTTTTAAAAAAAGAAGAATTGGGAAAAGGGGGATTTCAAGTAGAAGGATTTATTCATTTCAGATGCTACGAGCAAGGACCTCACATCAAGTGGAGTCAAAGTTGACTACAGATGAAGAATTTTATCTTGAATGGTGAAATTCCTGAGCAAGGAGGAATCGATCATAGATAGAAGGGTCTTCCTCGAGAGAAACTAAGCTCAGATGAAAGGGATATCGAGTCTAAGGGGAACCACCAAATAAGGAAGAACGTATCTTAGAAGAACTAAGGGATTCAGATTGAGTTGGGATTGAATGTTGACGAGCATCCAATGCGAGATCTAAACCTCATAGGAGTTCCGAGCACCAATGAGGATTTTGGACTCAGATATTCTTCAATAAAGAAAGGTAAGCATTTATTTTAGGTATCCAAACATCAAATCACTTTCAATTTATCAAATTCCTCAATATCATCGTCCTAATTTCAATAATGGTGTTTAATTTTAATTGTATGTGGTTTTAATTCCTTATTTCCATATTCTTTTTTATCATAATATTTTCATTAGATTTAATTTTTTGTGTGCCTCTAATGCTAATGTTTTTCTTTGGCAGTCCATGATTGTCGATCTAAATTTCCTTACATTGAGTGTAGTCATCTAAATCATTCAATGTAGGATACTTTTCTAATCTTTAAATTTATTACATAAAATCCATGGAATGGTTATGTTTTTTCATGAAAACCTTGAATCTTCTTTTTTCCATCTGTTTTATTGATGAATGATCAATTGGTTGTTGAGAAATTTGAGTAACTCATAACTCCATCTTCTTCAGTGGCCAATTCAATAAATTTAAAATATTTTCGTGCCTATTATTTTTTAAGGTATGTATATATATTATTATTGAGGTAATTTTGTTTTGGAAGATAGTTGGGTGAGACAGATGAGGTCATTTCCATATTTTTCATATTTTCTATGTTTACCAGTTCAATGAGAGAGATAGAAATTAAAGTGAATGTTCAATAATGGAGAATGAAAGTAAAAACTTTTATATTCAAAATTCCTCCATCTTACTCAGCATTGCCTTGAAACTAATTAGCTCAGTCAGTAGGATACTACCTTGGTTCAATTTTAGGTAAGGGAAAATTTAATACCTTCAAAATTAATTGTTATATGTATATAAAATTCTACATTAAAAATTATTTTTGAGGGATTACTTTCAAAAAAATAATGTATATAATCTTATGTTTCATGTTTATCTATAATCAATTTATTTTTGTAGAAAAGTTATTCTATGATTGAAATAATTATTTTCAATTAATTATTTACTAAATCATATTTTGGTAACATTATTAATTATATTCAAAAAATTATTTCCCCAAATTATATTTTAATAATTGTAATATTTTGTGATATTTTTTTTATTTATTTATTTAATTTACATTTTAAAGATAGATTATTTCTATGTTACAAATTTATATATAAGGAATAAATTATTATTATTTTGAAAGTTATACTTTTTTTTGAAAAAAAAATATTCTTATTTACATAAGATTCATTTAAATAGTTCTAATTATTCACTTTTAAATAATTATTCTAATGATAAAAGTTATAATTTATGGATAAGTATTATTTTTAAGGGAATTTAAATAGAAAATTAAGAAAATTTTGTATCAACATTTTATATGAATGTTTCAATTTCATGTTTACATGGAAATAAAACTTGCATTGCGCATAAAATTCCATATATATAATTAAAAAATTGTCTTTAATTTAATTGTGAGGTGTGTTTAATTTCAGATTTTGAAATTATTAAATTCATGAATTTATACAAATTTTTTAAAAATATATATAAATATATATTTTTGATAAATAATCAAGGATGTAAAATTATTTTATATATTAAATAGAATTCCAGTATATTTTGAAAAGTTTTGTAGTGTGTTGTAATTAAAAAAAAGAGGATCTAAAAAAATGTTTTTTTCTTAAAAATTTGATTCATCACTTAGGTATTAGCCACAAGAATGATGAATGAGAGTGAACCCATGACTTCACGGCACATTTTCCTACCAGAGATATTTCTCATAGACACATGTTTTTTATAGGATCTACTAAATATTAGTTTAATCCTTAAAGGTATTAGTATTTTACAATTATTTTTAAGGAAAAATCGAAAGTATTTTTCAAAGGATAAATTTTTAAATGATTTCAAATTATTAGCATCTTTAAAAGGTTTTGAAATTATTTTATATATCAAATATATATAAATATTTTATATAAGAGGTTTTAAAATAGTTTTTAAATAAATTTTTACAAAATTGTTTTTCAATGGTCTTAAATCCCCTTACTGTCCAATTTATTGCTCATCTCAAGTTTTAAAATATTTTCACATATATCGTAGAAGTTCTTACATAGACAACTTCTCTTATGAAGTTAGCACACATGAAGACAATTAGATATTTTATTTTATTTTTTCAACTCTGATAAATTATAAGGAATTTAATAATACTCCATAACATAGTCTGAAAGAGGTACATGGTTGTATAAACCACTGTGTATTATTCATTTAATTTTTATAATAAAAAAATACATAGCTTGCTTTTTTATTCGAATCCGGTTACATTTGGTATCTAATGAATGGTCGCGACAACTTTGGTGATTATGCATTTTATTTTGAGGAAAAAAATCTATGTGATATAGTTTTATTTTTATAATTAAGTTCCCCAAAAAATTCTAGTTTTTCTTAATTTTGAAGATATAAATTCAGAATTTTCTTGAGTCCACCGAACAAATTGTGAGGGCATAATTAATTCAGGGGGGGAGAATGTTACATTCTAAAAAATTACAAGATTATTTTTCATTTTATAAATATTTATTAAATTGATTAATTTATAATTAAAATAAACTAATAATATGAGTCTTAATATAAGAATTATTTCATAATAGTTTAAAATAAAAATTAACTCATAATCAGAAATAATAATAATAATAATATATCATAAATGAAAATTTTATTTTTTATTTATATAATTTGAACCATAAATGATCTAATTTAACTATATAAATGATTATTTTTGTATAAGAGAAATTTTGATGATTTTTGAAAAGTAAAATAATTTTAAAGTAATATTCCGATATAATTTTTGGAATTATAATTTAACACATAAAATTGATTTATAACTTATAAATATAGAAATTAATTATAATAACAAAATTCATATTAATTTGAAACTAAATATAATGTTATAAATTATATTTTTTTTATTAAAGTTAAAACTCTTTAAAAATCATAATATATTAAAAGATTAATACATATTATCTTATGAAATTATAAAATTAATTATATTATGATATATAAATATATTAATATAGAAATTATAATAAAATATAAGAAATTATGAAATTTCCATTTTCATTTTAAATTTAATATTTTTTCTTATAACAAATTGAAAATTTTTAAAAAACTGAAATATATAGATAATTTTATTAATATATATATATATATATATATTGAAGATGTAACATCCCAGGTAAATAAAGAATAAATAATTTTCATATTTATTAATATTTGCGAATTAAATATTAATTTTAATTTAAAGGGGTTCCTATGTTCGATAGCGTAACCGATACGCAACAATGAGTTTCCTTGAAATCTTACGTTGCACACTAGTAATATAATAATATTTTTTCTAAATGGTAGTTAACAAGTAGTCGTTGTATTGGCGGGAATGAATAAAAATAACTAAAATATGATTATATATGTTTTTTAAATGTTTTTACATTTGTCCAATAAAAGATAAAAGCTTAAAATAAGAAAAGAATTCAATTTTAGGCATAGATACTCTAATATTCACTAAAAAGTCGAACTATCGCCTTTTGATGGCGAACCTTCTTTAAATATAGTTTTGGTCACTCTTATACATTCTATTGGAAAAAATAAAACTTTTCTTTAGAATCAGGACATCAAAATTTACTTTGTGTAAATTTTTGGTATTTTTCCGATAAAGTTCATTTTTTTAATGAATAGTGAAAAATGTTGTATTTTAATTCAAAACCTCTTTTTAATATAATTTATTTATATGATTAGATTATATTTTTAATTGGTTTTAAAGTTCAATTAGAATATATTTTTACCATTTAATCCAATTTTGGTCATTTGAATTAATTTCACTTTGAAATTGGACGTAAACTATTGTCAATCTTTTCATACATATTGTTTCATAAAAACACGATATTTGTTTTGACAGCAGGAATTGATTATTAAATTATTTAATGCAACTTATATGGGTTGAATTTTGTAAAATAAGCATCATTTTTGAATTCGGAATATCAAATATATCTTAGGGTGAATTTTTCGTATTTTTCTGAAAAACTTCAATTTTTGATAAATAGTGAAACCACTAAGTGGCAGTTAAAAAAACTGATTTTTCGTTTAAATGAAACTTTACCACTTCTGTGATTTGATTTTCAAAATTTTTACATACATGGTTGTCATTAGGATGTAAAATGTGGTACAGTGGGATTAAAATAATTTTTTTTGGTGAATAGTAACTTTTAAGTTTTTAATCGCGATTAGAGGTAATTAGTGTAAATTAAGGTAAAAATAATGTTTTAATAATATGAAATGACCTAGACACATGTCCTACCCTTATTGTATGTGTCATGGCCGACCAATACAATCCATGGGTCAACTTGGGGACCCCATGGAGCCACTTTGGTAGGAAAATGACATTAATAACTTTTTATTTAATGTTAAAATAAAAATGTCACAAACAAGAGTTGTTTTACTAAAACAATTTTTAAATGGGGATATAAAAGTCATATTTTTGACTATAAATATTAATTATAAATCTAAAAATATTTCTTACATCATGATATTTTTTTATAATTTTTAGACATTAAATAAATTAAATTATTTATGACACCATGATGATGCAGCGATTACCTCATTGTTTAACGATTTAAATAAAATGAAAAGATAATGTACAATATAAGACCTACACTTGTCAAAAACCTATTGGATGAGTATATTTAGAACCCTTATCACCTTATCCTCGAAATATATAATTTTGGGACCTTTAAAATCCAAAAATCATTTTATAATAAAGTAACCTTTTATAACATTCCAAGAGTGCCCCTCCACAAAAAGGAATGTTTTTTTGTCGTACGTATGCGGCGACAACGACTTCTCCACCGTTGTGACCATTATTTGAGTTTTGGCTTCCTCTATAAGCCATAAATTTTTTAAAAATGAAAAATAAATACCATGTTTTACCTTTCTTTTATTTTGGTATTGAAAATGGTTTTATTATATCAATGTGTTGTAATGGATTTGTTATGTCAATATATTCAAGTGATATATTGTGATCGATATGTGGAAATGTTTTCTTTCCATTATATTTGTTTTATTTCTTATTATTTTATAATTTTACTTGGACATTTGACGGGTGGTTACATGATAAACCATACGTAGGGTGGTGTCGTGAATACGAGGACGGTTGGTTACGTTATAACCTCCAATGCATTGGGTATGGAAGTCGGCCGTATGGTTATTCCATTAAGTGATATGTGTGGAAGTTGACCTTATGGTTATTCCATTTAAGTATATTTATGTCCCAAGTTACCTTTATATGTTATGTTTTCTTTATATGGGTTTTATGGTAATCTTTTGGTTACAAAAGGGTAAGTAATGATCTTTTATTCAGTGAAGAGTTTTTACTACTTCATAAAGGTGAAAAGTATTACTTTGATAAAGTATACATGGTTTACTTGTTGTTTTGAAAAACTAACAGTTTTCATTCTTTGTGTTTCCCTTACTTAGCTTTTTATGTTCCCCCCAAGTTTTTTGAAATGTTTTTCACAGGACTTAATGTGGAATAGGGTCAAGGATGGGATCAAGGGAAAGTCATGCTATATAAAACATGGAACTAGACATGTTTCTTTTTAAGGATTTTTATTTTATGGAAACTTAGTAGAAGTTTCTACTTTTTAATATTTTGAGATGTAATAGTTATGTCCTAATTCTATAAAACTCTAAACCATGAAAAGATCCTCAATGTGAATTATTCATTTAATACAATATTAAGTAAGGTTTAAGGCTGGGGCCTTATAGAAAAGTTTTATAATACTTAAAATCAAATAAATTAATTTATATTTAATATTTTTAATTATTGGTAACATATTATAAAAATATGAGTTATAAATTTATCTTTATAAAAAATGATATTATGATAATGAAAAAAAAATAAAAAATAAATATGAAGAATCTAGAATAGGGGAATTTGAAGGAGAAGGCTCCATTCGTTTCATATGTTTCGATCGAGGGCCTCACATCAGGTGGAGTTGTGGAAAGTTGCAAGTGAAGGGTTCGAGCTCGATTGGGGAAATTGTTGAGTGAGGAGTAATCGAGCATATATAGGAGGGTCTTCCTTGAGAGAAATTGAGCTCGGATAAAAGGGAGATCGAGTCTGAAGGTTGTTGTCAATCGAGATGGAGGCCGAACAAGGATAAACTGAGCTCGAAATAACTGAGGGATTCATGTCGATTCAGGATCAAATGTTGATGTTTGTCAAATGCCAGAGCTAAACTGTGAAGGATTTTTGGGCTCTGATGAGAGTTTTGGACTTAGATCTTCTTCAATTAAGTGAGGTTGGATTTTATTTTAGGTATCCAAACATCAAATCACTTTCAATTTATGAAATGACTCTTCATCATCATCATAATTTCAATACTGGTGTTTATTGTCACATGTATCAAGATTTAATTCTTGAATGTTGTCTTCCTATTGATCACAGTGTTTGCAAAAAATTAAATTTGTTGTGTGCCTCTAATGGGGATATTTTTAGTTGGCGGTGCCTGATTATTGATCAAGATCTTATTACTTCAAGTGTAATCATCAATATTATTCAATGTTGTCCATTTTATTTGATGTACATTTATTTCATAAAATCCAAGGACTAGTTTCATTGTTTCCATGAAAACCTTGAATCGCCTTTGCCCACCTATTTTATTGATGAATGATCAATTGGATCCTGAGATGTTTGAGAAACTCATAACTCCGCTCTTTTAGTGTATGGTTCAATAAATTTAAAATATGATTCCTCCTATTATTTTTCTTAAGTACGTATACATATAAGTGTTGAAGGGTTTTTGGTTGGGAAGATATTTGTGAAAGTTGGAGGAGGTTATAGCCATATTTTCCCTCTTTTAAGTGTTTACCAATTTGAGGACAGAGATAGAAAATTAGAGTTAATTTTTTATGATAGAGAATGAAAATGAAAAACTTTTATATTCCAAATATATGCATCATGGTCAGTACTGCCTTAGTTAAAATTGACTTAAGTAGTAGGTTGATGCATTGGTTCAATTTGAGGTAAGGGAAAATGTATTACTTTCAAAATTAATAGGTATTTGTATATAAATTTTTTTATAAATTCTTTGTGAGGGATTAGTTTTAATGAAATTAAATGTATATAATCTTTTGTTTCATGTTTATGTGTAATAGAGTACTTTTTTTAAAAAATTTATTCTATGATTGAAATAATTATTTTCATTAAATTTTTTATTCAATTATATTTTTTTAATATGATTAAAAAAATTTAAATAATTATTTCCTTGAATTGTATTTTAGTAAGGAAAATAATATTAATTATTATTATTATTATTTATTTCTTCAAGTTAGTTTATACTGATATATTTATTATTTTCGTGTTACTAATTTATTTATTTTTAAGAAATTATTGTGTTTTAAAATGTTATATTATTTTTTAATTAAAATCTATTATTTCCATTAGATTCATTTAAATATTCCACATTATTCAATTTCTAATAATTTATTCTTATAGAAAAGTTATAATTTATAGATTATAATTATTTTAAAGAAATTTTCAAAGAAAATTAATCATATTTCATACTATCATTTTATATGAATGTTGCAATTTCATATAGGCATGACCCCGCAACATGCATTATGCGTAACATTCTAAACATTGAATTAAACAATTTTATATAATTTAATTTTTATGTGTGTTTAATTTCAAACGTTGAAATTATTAAATCCATGGACTTATCCAAATATTAAAAAAATATAAAAAGATAGTTTTTAAAAAGTGTTAAGGATTTAAAATTATTTTATTCATTGAAAATAATTCTAGTATATTTTAGAAAGGTTTTTAATGGGTTGTAATTGAGAAAGGTGGATCTTCAAAATGATTTTTTCTTAAAAGTTTAATTCAATGGTTGGGTATGAGGTGGGAGAATGAGGAATGGCAGTGAACCCCCAACCACACAGGGCATTTTCATACTAGAAATATTTCTCATGGCCACATGGTTTTCATAGGATCTTCCAAATATTAGTTTAATTTGTAATGGTGTTATTATTTTCAAATTACTGTTAAGGAGAAATCCAAATTATTTTTCAAAGGATAATTTTTCAAATGATTTTAAATTTAAATGTATTTTTAAAATCCTTTGAAATTATTTTATAAATCAAATATATATACATATTTGATATAAAATATTTTAAAATTGTTTAAATAAATATTTATTGAACCCATTTTTAACAGCTTTATAACATCTTACTGGGAAATTTAATGCTCATCCAAAGTTTTAAAATATTTCCACTGGTATCTTAGATGTTCTTAGATAAAAAACTTCACTTATACAGTTAGCATATTTGAATATAATATGTTATTTTATTTTATTTTTCCAACTTTGATAAATTGTAAGGTATTTGTCTAATTCTGGAAAACGTAGAATGGAAAAGGTGCTCGGTTGTATAAGGAACAGAGTATTTTTTTAGTTACTTTATATAAATAAATAACCACCATGTTTTTAGTGCTAAATCCAAAAGTAAGGGTTTGGGGTCTTTTCAAATCTGTACAATAATAAGTATTATATATACTCTGGTAGTTAAATATTTATTATCGGACCAATAATTACATTCACTCAACCTATTTGAAATATTATTTATTTTCTAAATAAATATTATATTCGTAGTATGATGAATAAAATTTGTATTCTAAGATTTACATAATTAAATAAATTATTTTTAATAAATAATTATTTATTACCTTTTAAATAATAAGAGATAAATATTATGAATCTAATAAATAAATGTTATATTCACGGACCATCGGATAAAATGTTAATTTTGATATTTTCCTAATTAAATAATTTATCTATTGATGAGTAAATAAAAATTTATTACCCTATGAATAAAAAAATAATAAATATCATATATCTACATAATTAAACAATTACCTTGTGAATAAGTATTTATTTAATATTTTTGATCATTTAATAAATCAAAAATAAATATTACTTCACAGTATAAATAATAATATTAATTCCAAAGGTTAAATAGTTTTTTTACTTAACCGAAATTAAAGGAAACACAATGTATGTGACCCACTAGTCTTATTCTACAATCTCAATAGGTAGGCTTTCCTAAAGTCCAAGATTAATGTCTAGAAATAATTCAAGGAATCTGTATAAGAAGATTATATGTCACAATGAAAAAAATACGTATGAATTATCGTTGTGTAATATAATTTCTTTTTCAGGATATCTCATCAAAGAGGTTCCACACATATGTTATAAACCTATAACCTCGATTCTTCTTTCTTAGACTATCAGAAATAAAATTATCATTATTCCATGGATAACAAATTTTAATGTGGTGGTCCCATTTAAATCAAAGGGACGAGATATTAGCTTCTATAATAATGGAAAGAAAAAAAATCCTTCATTGACTTATTCATTAATAACACATCATTCATGATGCACCCAATATACCCAACTACTCCCAGAACTCTCTAGTCATGGTTTATGGTAATACATTTAATTGAATGAGTAGTGAAACATGAAAATTATAATCTTAAAGTCTAAATATAATTACATACACTCGCAAATAGGAGTACCTGGTGACAAAAAAACATGTGGAATTCCTATAGGTGTTCTTGTTCTTATAATCTCCCATCTTGGAGACTACAAAGTACAAACTTTATGAGATAAATTTCCATCTTCTTACGAGTACTATCAACTGATAGTAAACATACTATTTGTACCTTCATAAAATGTTATTAGACTATAGAACAATATTTAATAATAACATCATGGTACTTCAAGGTTCTCACCATAGCGGGGAACTGTTATAACCTTTTAAATATGAAAAACATTCCAATAAATTTCCACATTAATTTTTTATAGAAGAAAATGTCAATATATGATAAGGTATTAATATTCAAATCCTTGAATATATAGTTAAAATAAAGTATAAAGTAGCTTGTTCTAGGGAACCAACTCTATCATAGGAGTGATGGAGGTATCCATCGAACTACCTCAATGATGACATGATAATAAGATTATTTTACAGTGGTGATCATAGAACCTCCCTTGATTTCAAGGGAGGCACGTAACATTCTTATATCCTTCCCTCTTCAATAAATGTTTACCCTAGATTTTTATTTCAATCCAGGTAAGGATGACAGTTAGTATATTAATTTATAGTGATATAGAAGTAGTTATTTTACTTATGTAATTCTTAAGGTATCATCCTTATTCTATTTCCTTCATATTTCACATTTAGGATACCTATGTACCTAATATATTGATTTTGATAGAAATTTATATTAGGATTATGGATTCTATCGGTCGTATATATTTGAAGTATATATTGATCCTATTAGCTGTTGAAGAATATTTTTATTTGGGTTGAGATATTAATATCCCTTCCAAACCTTATGGTTCATCGAATTTATATATAGATTTAATATATGTATATATATATATATAATGATATCTCCCCATATATTCTCTACGATCATACTCCACTAGTCTACCCATTCCCTTTGAAAGTCCATAAATTCTAAAGTTTATAGGAAATTTGTTAGGTCACTACCTCTATTTGGACTCTCATACTTAGACAATGAAGTATCTCATCATCACAAGAATCTATACAAAGTTGTATTATTTAAAATCCCCTCTTAAGTTCATCTAAGTGGAAATATCATAGTATTATCATTTAAAATAGCCTATAGTTTGTCAAAATGAATTTAATATTAAAATATGTGATATTATCAAGGTGAAAAAACAACTGAATGTAGTCAAAAAAAATTAAATATGAATTATGGTTTCATCTAATCCCAAAATTATTATTTAGTTGGGAAATTAAAGATTCCCATGATGATCTCAAGGTGAGTAGATTACTGAGGTGTTTTTTGGTCCCCAAGTGAAGTAGATTTGTGAGATTCCTTGGGATGAATAATGGGAATATTGTCATTATCATGAAAAATCCTAAATTAGAGGTTTGGTATGACAATACTAACATAATTATGGCTTCGGAAAAGGATATCACTAATGTTAAAGGTTTCTTTATAGTGAAGTAAAAGTTCTATACTTCTTTAAAATGGAAGGAAAATATCACTGTTTTTAAAAATTTGATATTAAATAAATAATGAGTGAGACCTTCATACTCAGTTTAGATCCAGATAAGAATGGTATAAAGAGAATATGTTTGAATGTGGGGCCCAAAGTAATAAATATGATCATCATGGAATAAATATATTGAATTTATGGGATCAAAATGCTCATTTTCAAATACTAATAGGTGTATTAATTATGATGATCCTCCATTCTCCTCTATGAAATCAGAGAAAATCATATAGAACTTGGTGCACATTCATTTGTAAACACTGTTCACGTTTTTTAAATAAAGGATGGTATTCCCACCCTTAGTGGTAGGAGGAAGGAAATTTTAGCTCTAAAAATACAGGGTCACAAAACTATTATGGATAATTCGCCCACAAAAATTTTTATCCAAGGAATTATAATATACTCAAAAATTATATAAATTATGGATGATATCTTCAATATAACTCCAATACCTTAAGATATATTCCATGTTATAAATTTACCTATCAATTACCTTAACCATTTCAACCACTTATAGAAAACATAATAGCATGATTAGTCTGGGGGTTTTTCTAGAATTTAAAATCCTAGAAGAATAAAAAGAGGACTGGGTGGGATGTCCCTGCCTTGAATTTTGAGGTTTTAAAAACAAATTCCACGTCTCACAATTTATATGAGGGTGCATATTTTTAAATTTCCTAGGGTGATAACTCCAAATTCAAAAAATAATAAATCAAACAGTTACTAAAGAGAACAAAAACTCCACTAAAATCCACTAACCACTAAGTCATGAGATAATAAGTTATGTCCTGATCTCCAATATCATCCTTCAAATATAAAAAGCATACATATAGATAAGGGTGATCATATGAATATACTTATTAGGTTCATACCTAAGAACTATTTTTCAATATGGAAGAAGCACACTAAATATCTAGTGAATAAATAGTGAAACATATATATGGTCTCATCCCAAGAAATATATAAACCCATATCACTAGAGTATTACTCTATAAATATATATATATATATATATATATATATATAGTAAGTATCATATAATACATGAAAATATATCTATAAAGGTACCCTACACACAGTTCCCAATAGAACTAGTGACCCTCACATTCTAATGGCGTTTTTACTTGCACTCTCATCACTTCTCATTCCACATACCACATTATACCACAACCAAAACATAATCATATTGAATCCATATCCAATCCATATGATACCATAACCATATAACCACATCCTCTACCACGACTACAACAATTTTCATATCTGGAAGGGAGTTAATTATAGGGGGATTATTTTTTCCATCAATATTTAAAATATCTTATATGTTAGGTGTTCAACCATTTCTAAATCCATATGGGAATTGATTAAGTTATCTGACTTTGGTGATAGTGCATAAAAATAATAAAACATATAATTAAATATAACATCACATAATACCATCCTAGGGTCCACATACCATTCAGGTTACCACAACAACTATCCCATAACACACATCATCTCGAACACACAATTACCACCTCTACCTCTAAACACAAGACAGATTTAAACACATAAAAAACATAATGAAATTAAGAAAATTACTCCATTAATTTTTACCTTTAATAATCATCCCCCGTTTACCACATCTTCCATTTACCATGTTATATAATTTCAAGTATGGTAGAATATCAATTAATTTTATTCTATATATATTCAATCCCATTCATTTTATTTAACACATGTAGTTTTTTTATTTATTCATGGAAATCTAACATCATCATTCTAAATATAATAGCCTTTCTACACTACCACCATAAATTTCACATTACCACATTGTCAAATCTGTTGAATGTTTTCTATAATCAAATAATTTAAAAAAATGAAAGTAATAACAAAGTAACATATATCACATGATCTTCACAACCCTCCAATATTTAAATTCATTTTATATAATTAATCAGTCTCAGAAATCTACACAAATAATTAAAAGATGATAAATCCACATCAATAATAAATAAAATATGTCTCTTCCATCATATACCTAAAATCGACATTTGAATCATCATGTAATTAAGAATTATCCTAATAACCAGACTCCCGTAAAATTATAATCCACCAGTATCATATCATTCCTACATCTTATAAATACATAAAAAAATTTCTGAAGGCCCTTGAGATATAAGAATAAAAAATGGAGAGAATTAATCAATAATAATAATACTTTGATCTTATCATTTAATTTCATAACTTAAGAAACTAAAAATTCACCAAACTGTACTCAAAGATCACCAAGGAGGTTCTATTTGTTATCTTGGGTATCTAAGAAAGGTAAAGGATCAAATGAGAGAAGATTGAAAATTTTCCATTTATAATCAAATGAAAGTAGATCGATCCACTACATATTTTTCTAAACTATGGTGTGGTTTGTATCATTAAATGATGTTCCAAAAACCATAGTGACTTAAATATTAATTGTATATAACCTCACCAACTTTTTCCTTCTTAATCCCATTTGTTTGACCAAAAAAATGACATAGAATAATCAACCATGACATGGTTTTCTCAAAACCATTTCATTCTATAATATAGAAATAAAATGTCTTGTATTAAGATCACGTCATTTCCTAAAACATGTCATGGTTTAATTCCATTTTGAGTAGTAACTCCACTAAAATAAATCTCTAAATCACTATATAAACTTCAATATTTTTAATATAACCTTATTATGGATACCAAAACCATGACATGGTTTCACACTCATGCATCCTATAGAAACATCAAAATATTATTCCTATACTATGATTTCAAACCATGATGAACCCTCAAACCATGATAAAACAATGAAACCATGTTGTTGTGAGGAAAAAACCTCGACATGGTCTCTTTTAGAATTTAGACAGCAATTTAATTCATAGATCATTATCAAGCTCACTTTTCCCTTCTCTAGGGCCTTCAAAACTTATAAAAATATAAAAGAAGGCAATTATTGAAAATAAGATCCTTCATATTACATTTCAATCAAGTGAGTATCATCTCCAAGAATCAAAATAAAAACATCAAATTTATAAAAAATAAATCTCTATAAAAGATACCTCTCAAGAATTACCATCACCATCAAAAAATAAATGATAACATGCAAGTTAAAAAGATAAATAACATTGATCACTTAATACTCGATTGAAATTAAACTCCACTAAAATGATCAAAACTCAAAACAAATACAGGTATTGAACCCACATCTATGACTCTTACTCCCACATACATTTCCTTAAACCATTGTTCCCATATAAAACACACAAAAATGGAATGACATAGTCTCCCAGAACCTTCTCTTGATATCATAGATCTGTACTAGTCATTAAAAAAATTTATATCATTCTCAATATCCAACACACCCTAATAAATGAAATGGAAGTTTTCATGATAATACTTGTTAAGATGTGATGCATGTAATAAATTATGAACTCATTAAAAATGTTATTTAATCACAACTTATTTACCACTATAAAAATTTGACCCAAAAAATCAAAAAGGTATGAAAACCATGAAGAAAGTTACTACCTTCACCAAACCCCCACAATTGAAGAAGTGGAGAGACCATCAAGAAAATTTTATCAATTATACTAAACTCCAAATACATCATCCTATCGTCCATATAATATTTCTATCAATTATATATTTCTTTTATCCAAACTTGTATCAATTGAACCTTCTTCATCATACCCAAAAAAAATCGGTCCTAGTGGTTATCATTTCATAAACCTCAATCCAATATAAGGGTGATCTACAAGGATTCTTATTCAATACATAAAATGGTGTCATTCTAATGGATAACCTAGATATTTTTATTAGTTAAATAAACTAAATTAAAATGATTCACTCAAAAACCTCCATAATCATGGACACATTCTCAAAAAATATCCTCCAATTCCTATATTTTCTTTTATATATTTTCATCCATCCTATAAAAATTATTTATGTTAAGAAACAAATAAGTTTCAAAAACATGTTACAAACCCTTACACACATAGAAAATGAAGTAAGGATCCTGATTTGAGATATTAATCCTCTTAATATTGTGAAGTCTCAATAATTCATCCACATAATACTTTAGTAATGCAACCACCGTACTCAACAAATTTATCTCAAAAAATGGGATAACTTTTTTCATCAAATATCGTATCTCTTACATCTTGAGTAAAACCTATCATGAAATCTATGGATATATCCCCCCAAATCTAAAGTATAACATTAATAGGTTGAAAACCCCAATTGAAACTCAACTACCAACATTAATCCATGGAAAAACAATGTATAAGTATATAATTGTTTCACTAACATCTCCATACCAAGCCACTAAATTTATTCCTTTAAATCATGATACATCATGGAAATGCTTGAATTCGCAACAAGAGATGATCTAGAAAACTAACATTGAAGAATATCTCATGTATCATATAGAAGAAACATCATACCTCAAAAAATACTCAAAATTCACCATCCTCTATCCATCTATTAAGAGAATATCTATACAGAAAGAGATATCTTCACATCTACATCTTGGAATCACCAAGATGAGAATATTTCATTTGCTAAAATAAATTTTAGTTCACCACTATCTAGTAAATATATACTCCAATTAAAGCCTTTAAATATCCTGATATAGGGATGAAATCTCTACCATCATCTTCATTTATCATCATTATCTCAATAAATAATTTTATGCATCTTCATTTTCAAAGAATCAACTAATAAAATACCTTTACTTAATGGATAATATATCTAAAAGACATAATCCAAAAATAAACTACCCATATTCATTAATGTAGATTTAGTTCTAACTAGGAAAATATAAAATGAAATATCTTATGATCTATAAAGATTAAAAATTATTCTCCAATGAGGTAATGCTACCACAATTTTATAAAAAAAACCACTCCTACAAGATCAAGGTCATGGGTGGTGTAGTAATTCTCATGAGGATATAGCTTCATGGACCAATAAGATATCATTACATACTCTTACAACAACATGCATCCAAGACCAATATGGGAAGCATCATAATGAATCTCAAAAACAACTCCCTCCTCATCGAATTAAGGGTTAAGGACACTAATCATTTTTTCCTTTAAATACTCAAAAATAATCTTACAATTATCCACTCATACAGAATCTTTATCCTTAAAATCATTCAATTGTTCAATAATCCAATAGAAATCAAACATGAACCAATTGTAATTATATACCAGGTTGAGAAAGCTATATATAATTATAACTTTATTTTGTACTCCCCAAGATATGATTTCCTAATTCTTCATGAGATCAACTACTACACCCCTCTAAGACACAACGTGTCTAAGGAAATAACCCTCATACATCTAGAACTTGTACATGTATACCTTTCTATATTAATCATGTCATATAAAGATATATAATAAAATATTTGAATAACTTTCATGTTCATCCTCTATTATTGAATATAATAGAATTTTTTCAATGAACACAAATGTGAATAGATCCAATAAGTCATGAAATATTGGTTTCATCATCACCATAAAGACTAATAGTGAATTCATGACTCTTAAGTACATTAACATAAATTTAAAATACACATAGCAATATATAAAAACATCACATGGTATATCCTCCTCCTTCATACACATACAATGATATCCTAACCCCAACTAAATTTTTTAGAACTAGTTATCTACCTTCATTTGATCAAAAAAATCATCAATACTCAAGAGTAGATAATGCTTCTTAACAATTACTTAGTTTAACTAACTATAATCTATAAAAAACAACTATAAATAATTCAATTTTATTTCTTATAACACTACAGCTCTCGAATGGGACTCATTATGTTGGATAAATCCATTATTTAATAGATTTTAAATATAAATGTGCAACCCCTACAACTCTATAAGAAATCTATACTTTTTAGGATTGATTGGGGTTTGACCAACACTGAGTGAGTGGTGAATAAGAATTAGTAAATAATTAACTAATTTTAAACTTTAGCCTTGTTTACCTATGAAATTTTAGAGTAAATATATATGACACTCTTTTTTATACTTACTTTTAGTTTTAATCATATGATAAAAACAAGTATGAATTAAACAATGAATTTCAGGGTTTGTTAATGAGGTTCACCTCTAATAAGGAGGACTATGGACTCGGTGTACGGTGTTTTTTATCCCAATCACACACAATTTATATTTTATTATGAACAAAATCAAGTGCGAGGGTATATCCTTATATCTTGGATCTTAGAAATAACTCAAAATTATGGTTATCCCAATCACACACAATTTATATTTTATTATGAACAAAATCAAGTGTGAGGGTATATCCTTATATCTTGGATCTTGGAAATAACTCAGAATTATGAAATCACTAGTTATAATTATGGCACCAAAATCTAACTTCTTTAAATAAAAGATTTTTCTTTTACCTCCTTGAATTACATGAGTAGGGACATCTTGTGTCACTCTTGGACAGTATGAACCTGATCTCCTTCCAAAATATCATAAATATCCAAGTCTGTATTTAACATAGAAATCAATAGGTTGTCTCACTCTCACATGAATTAACTTATTCCTTGTATCATATTCAGAATTTACAGTATCATGATATTGTAAAATTCCCTTCTCTATCATCTTTTTCATCATCCTGAATGATTCTCAACAAATGTCAAAATGGTCCCTCATATTTACTTTCCTTCTTCTTTAATAAATAATATAAATACTTCATGTAAGCCTTAGATCAAATTCTTTTATTTGACTCTAAGATTATTTAAGCTCGTTGCAGTGTCCGAACTTCTTCTCTATTCAATACACAACATAGAATACAAAATTAGTATCAGTTCTTCTTTTCTATTACAATGTAATTCTTTCTTTAGAGGACATTAGTCTCAAAATTCCCATAATCTTATTATTCCCTATATGTTTTTATATTATTCTCCTTGATTCAAATCTGTATCCTAATAAAATATTTCATTTAAAATTATATGATACGATAAATTTTGTTTTGAACTTTAATAAATTCCATGGTATTTTAATTCTATGTTGGCATGAATGTTTTCATGAAAAGAGACTCGTGTTCCAACACCATTCATCATGGTGTGAATGAAAATTCAATCTTATTCAAATAAAGTTAGTCATAGTGAAACTCCAAAACTCACTATGAAATTAGTTCCCAAATCGTAGAACCAACTTCATCCAATATTCATTTAAACCTAAACATCGTGAAATAGTATTATTCTTCCATTCTCGTCTTCTTGTTCTTCATCTAGAATCGTGGATTTATTCGAAGAATCATGATATTTAAGCAAAGAAGAATAGAATAGCATCACTTTATTTACATCTCTATAAGTTCCCACATATTTTCTAATTATTGGTTCTTTAATAAGAAGTATAACCTCTTTCATATGACAGTTTAAGATATTCAATATTTGGTATTTTATAAATTGGGGACCAATACATAATATGTTGTTCTTTTTACATATCAAGTATGATTTTTGACATTGTCTATTTTCAATGAGCTCTAAAAAAATATTCTAATCTATTATGTATGATTAAGGAGGATCTTAAATATCAAGTGCCTTTGAAATTTTCCACTTCTTATCTCATATTATTTTTCATAAGAGTAAATTACTCATATAAAATTTTCAATGACACTTAAAAACCATCAAAATTAAACTTATGTAAATCCATATTAATGTAATGAAATTATAATTAAATCTTAAAAATTTACAAATTACCCTTTTATAATTGAAAATAACTTTTAATAAATATCAAATGACTCTTATGGGATTCTAGGTTACCCTTATGAAATGAATTCCTTTATCATATTTTAATTTATTACACAGAAAGACTCTTATGAATTATTTATATGACCCTTATTCAATATGTACTAATTCAAATGTATTCCACTAACTTTGAATTATATATCCTTTCAAAAAATCACAACACTTATTCAATTCTCCACCGGTCATCTCCATCTACTCCAAATCAACTCTAAAAAATTATAAACACCTCAAAACACTTTGGATAATATTTAAATCATATTAAATTATTTCAAAATTATACTAAAAGTTTCATGAATCATATAAACACTCCTTATAGTATTTCAATGAATCTTTTCTTCCTTATCATAAATTCTTCATCAATTATCATCCAATATATTTCTTTAAGATGGATGTGCACAAGGACAGAAATTCTAGAGTGTCATACACAGCTCTTTTATAGAGGTAAATTTATCAATGTTTTTATAACTCCATGGAACTCTTCTCATATTCCACTTTTTGAGATATATATAAATAAATTATATATACAAAATATCAAGAATATTTCTCCAACCTGTTTCTTTTATATTTGAATGGGTATCTAAGAATATCCAATGACATCATCTTACATTCCTTATCATATAATTAATGAAATGAAACTAAAATATTCTTTTCTATTTATAGAAGAAACATAGATTATTCTTCAAAATCTAGTCTCTAATACATTCAAAAATATTCTCAATTCAATATATATAGACAACCTGGTTTGGGATCTTTAAGATTACTCTCAACATGCATGGGAACTCTAACTTCCTTCCATTTTGTTCTTCTTTACCACTTATTATCGTCATTCATATAGGCCTTATAACCATTGGTACTTATAGAAAACAAACACAAAACAACCAAATGTGGGTTAAAAATTATTCCCCTTTATATTTTTTGAAAATAACTACCATAAAAATGTATGTTAATATTCTATTCCATTTTCTTCTACCCCTATTGATAATGAATATAGATAACTTAAGTTTGGATGGTATAAATTCAATTAAATCAATGTTCCATTGATTATTCCAATACAATTATATATGAGTTATGATCTATGTAGACAACAAGAGAGACAAATATAGATAATAAAGTTATCCAAAAACAAATAGAATTTGATACTAACTAAAAAATTCTTTCCTTAGAAACTATTTTTATTTTTCTAGACTGATATCACGTGTTACAACTATTATCATGAAAAATAATTGACTTAAACTCATCTTAGAAAGTAGATTAAATTTATAAAAAATAATAAATAGGTTTCACTTAAAACATCACCCCTTGAATTTTCCTAAAAATTCTCATTTTTTATTATATTGACAAATTCAACATCACCCCTTAATAATTGATTCAATTCTCATAAAATGAGGATAAGAAATTTTTTATACATAGATTTTAAAATAAATATTTCACACAACTTCCAGAAACTCCATACTTTCATGAAATATTTAATTCTATAAGTTCTCAGATTTCTTAATTTTTCTCCACTTTAAGTAGACACTCTAACTCTAATTCATCAAGGTGGATCAAAAAATATTATTTGAGACACCAAAGGATAGATCATAACAAGTTAGTAAATTCTTAAATCTATTGTCTAATTTTGAAAGCATTTATATCAACTTAATTCTAAAAATGAACACATGCATCAATTTTAATTTCCCTCATGGAAAGTGAAAATACAACACAATGGATATGATAATAAGGTATAACTCGATGGATCCTTAGTAAGAGAAACAAAGATAATATTTTCATCTCATCCAAGGGAATATTTATATTTATATTCATATCTGGGTGAACTCTCCATGCTTATATTTTTTATTTTACAATTGGAATTTCAATTTGGTAGAATGGTTTCAATCATTATTTTGGATTCTTTATGGAGAAATTAATTCTTTTCTTCCAAAATAAAATAACATGTATTCCATGATTAAAGAATTATTTTATTGATTATATCCTCATTTAATGGTAGATTTTTTAGAAATCCCTTTGAGTTTTGTTTATCCATCCTTTATCTCCAACACAATGCTTCTGAAATTATTAGGATATCATTTATGGAAAAACTCTCATGAAATTAAAATTCTTTATATAGACTGAATTTTATTCCATTAACACTGTAACTTACTTGTGTTTCTTCCATTTTTCTTACTATTTACAACATGTTTGTCCATATAAGTATACATTCTTTTGAAATGTTCTCATCTTGTTTGGATCTTCTATATGGATTCTCAAGAATTATTTTTCACCAAAACATTCTTATTTTTCTTATGTTGGATCATTATTACACTAAAATATTACTTAATCCCATTAATACCAATACAAATTTCTTCCTTACAAAATTCCATGGTGTATTATATTCTTCCACAAAAGTAATAGGTATTCCTTTTTGGTGTGGAATTATTCTTAGAATTATTTTTCGACTTTAAGGAAATGTTTTTTAGCATGATTCTTTTTCTTCATTCACAAAGAAAGACCACTTTTCTTCAATTATAGTGGAATTATCTTCTCTATTGGTTTCTAAATAAGATTATAAAATTATTAGAAGAATTCATCTTTACAATGGTCACCCTCATTGCATCTTCCACATAATTTTATAATGTTCTTAGACCTGTTTAGTGTAAATATTTTTCTTCCTATTATATACTTCACATCATATAAGGTTTTCCCCCCACGATATAGGATTTATTTGTACTTAAAAATTAAAAAAAATTACAAAACTCTACATCCTTGTTACTGAATATTTCACATCACTAATAGTATCCAATAAATATATTTATCTCTTATTGAGCTATAATATATCGAGAAGTGAATATTTTTTGTTTCTGTGATGTTTTATTCTTAATTTGTGCTTCCTTTAGGGAATATATTCTTCCACAATTTATCACATTCACAAAAAATGTAGTTTTGTGTTCCTCATAATTTTAATTAATCCATTTTATAAAAAATTGTGTTTCAAATCTAGAATATTTTGTGACATCAAAATTAGTAAAAGAAAAACAAAATTGGGATAGATGGAATCTTTTTCATAGATCTCTCTAAATTCTGGTCATTATATAATCTCATACTCCATTTTACAATATATATTGGTATTTTAGTATAAGATTACTCATTTGGATTTTTTTTGTAAATATCTCTTCACATATATGTCAAAAAATACTTGGCATGAATAATTTTTAGATTTATAATTTTAATCTCTAATTCAAGACTCTTCAAATTGAGGATAATTTTTCCATTATCTGCTAACTATAATATATATTCACAATACTTTTTAATATTCAAAACATTTTCTTCATATAAAAAATTCTTTTCTAACAAAATATCAAGATTCATAAACCTATTGGACTTTATCCTCAGTTGAGAATCCTTGATAAAATTTACTTATTCTAATAAATTGGTCTCTGATTTATGCCTTAACATGGATTAATACTACTCATGTATTTTATTGAAACACCCATTATAAAATATATATTACCTATATTTGTTCTAAAAATTCATGGAATCTAGGTATCCAACTTATCTGAAGGTACTCACACTTATCATCACCCTTTGTTTATAGGATTTCTATAAACTCTATGACTCTTCCTTAAGTTAAGAAATATCTCCCTGATTAATTTTAAAAGTGAAAAAATGTTTATTTATTTGAGATACTTAAACATAATATCCTTTAAATTATTAATTGATTCATGTTTTTTATCTTCAAAATATTGATTTCTTCCACTTGTTATTAGTTATTCTGAAGGGAAGTTTTGATAAGATATTTTTATTACCTCTTCTCAATATTAAAGATTTGAATCATTTGAGGTAAAATGGTCATTCAAATACTTATTAGTGTATTCAATAACTAAATTTTCTTTTTAAATTCTAGATCAATCTTCATTATAATTATAGTATAGGGAAACTTCTTTTTTTCCTATTTTCAAAAGAGATATGCCTTTTAATCATAAGTTTATTAAATAGAAGGATTATCAATCGATATAACAGAATGAAATCTACTTTGATTAACTTTAATTATTATAGAATCATTGTTCTATTCTTTATTATATGAGGAATTTCTAAATTTATTTACATCACTTTCCTTTTTATTAATTTCATGGAAGACATGTGTTCCATGGTTTCTTTGAAAGGGAACTCACAAGATTATTTGAATTTATACTTCATAAAACCTTTGAAAGGAGAAACTCAAGACTTAAAATCATTATAATCTAAAGATGGTTGGAAATATAATTATATTTGGAACATGGACCTAAACCCACTTTTTAGGATAAGTTTGGGTATACCAACACTGAGAGAGGGGTCAAATAGTGTTGTTAACTTATTAACCAGTTTAAATATTTACCTCTTCACTTCTTACATGGATGGACCTCACTATCTTCTGTACACTTGATTTTTTGTTTATATGAATGTTATATAAAATAAAATAACCCAGAAAGGATATAGGATTTTTTTTAACAAGGTTCACCTCCAAGATAGATGACTATATCCCTAATGTACAGTTATTTTTATTCGAATCGCACATATATTAACTATGATTATCAATAAATATTATAAATTGGAATATCCTCAGACTCATAACCTAGAACCAACAAGTTAAAATAAAATTACTAACTTAAGGCTTCATCAAATATAAGATTTGGTTTACACCACCTTGAAAAATATTATAAGTGAATTATAGTTTCACTCCTAGATAGAATGAACCAGATCTATTTTCTCAAAATATAACAATCTCGAGGGATACCTAAAATGAAGTAATAAATGGGTTGTCTAACTTTCACAATAATAAAGTATTATCATTTATCTTATTCAAATTACAATATGAATATTTTATAATATGGTTTTATCATTCTTTTTCTTCTTTAGCCTAAATGATGATCAAAAAAATTCAAACCGTTCTCTCACCTTTCTTTTCCTTATTCTTCAACATAAAAGATCACACCTTCATAGTTCCAAAGGTCACATTTTTCTTTTTGACTCATAGATTATCAGAGAAAGGTTAATTATTTCAACTTCTTATATCATTGATACACATGAATATCAATAGAAGAAATATATATTGTTTTATTTTATTTCAATACAAGGGTTACTTAAGATAATAATTGTTCTATACTCCTCACAATATTATTTTTCCCATGTGTTTTTATATTGAGAGTCACATGAGGATATTTCATTAATTGAATATGGAAATCCTTCATAATCCATGAAATCATATCTCCTCTTTAATTGATATCTTAATCCATATCGTATATTTCATTTATATTTTCATGAAACTCGGGATTTTTCTTTATTTTTGTTTTCCATGAATTAAAAAATCATTTAATTCCACATTGGCATGCATGTTTTCATTAAAAGATCCTCACATTGCAACACCACTCATCATGTAAAATAGTAAACTTAATTATCCTTCAAATCATAGTATTCACAAAAAATAACCTCAAACTGTTATACAACTGGTTCCAAAAGGATAAAACTATATTGGTATGATATTATCTTTAAAATATACTTTTTTTTCATTTTCTTATATTACCATATCCTTAGTCTTCATTTAAAATCATGACTTCATTCAAAGCATCATGATATCTAAGAATTGGGGAATAGTATAGCATCGAATGTTTAAACCTATAAAAGTTGCCAAAATTTTTCTAACTGTTGGTTCTTATTTTAGATTTATAACATCATAGATATCATAATGTGAGTTCTTTCCTTTTCAACATTTCCTAAACTGATGATAAATACATAATATTTTTTTCTTCTTATATATCATCTATGATTTCTATCTTTATTGATTTTCAGTGATCCCCTCAAACAACGTATTATGTATGCACTGAACATATTTCGCATTATCTAATCCTATTACATATTATTATAGAGTATTTTATATATCCATGACCTTTATAAGTTTTCACTTCTTATTTTAGATAATATTTCATAAGATTAAATGACACAAATGGAATTCTAAATGACACTTCTAAACCATCCAAATGAATCTTAAAAAATTCTAGATTACTCTTATAGAATTCTATTTAACTATTGTATAATTTTAAATGACCCTTATGGAATTAAAAATGACTATTGTGATATATAAAATGAATTTTATAGAATTCTTGGTTGCCTTTACAAAATGCATGCCTTTTTAATATTTTGATCTATCTGTAATACTTGCTCTAACAATGCCTTCAGATAACCCTTATAGAATATGTACTTAGTAAAGATTCATCCTCATACTTAGAATTGTATATTCATTAAATAAACCAACGTTCTTATTAAATTATCATTCATTCATCTCCAACCACACCAAATCAACTTTAAAAAATTCTCAACAACTTAAATCACTTTGTAAAATCCTTAAATAACCATAAATAATAACTAGAGTACATTCCAATGTTCATGTAGTATATAAACACACGATAGAGTATTTCATTGAATATTCACTACCTTTTCAAAAATTCTTCATAAATCACCGTCCAAGTATATTTATTTAACCTTGATAATAACAAAGATGAAACTTTAGTGTTGTTATCCAAAGATCATTCACAGAGATAAACTAGTCAGAATTATTCCAGATCCATGGAACTATTATCCTATTACACTTATTCAAATATACTTAAATCAATTTAGTATATTAAATATAAAGTAGCTTTACCCAACCTTTTTATCTTCCATGTGAATGAATATAAAACAATATCTAATGGAAGTGCATTACAACATTCATCGTATGATTAATGAAAAAGAAACAAAGATCTTTCATGTTATTCATGGTATCACTTTAGTTTCTTCTCCCCACTCCTCAATATAATACATTAACCAATATTCAAAATCCAATGTATATAGAAAATATTGTTTGGGAACTTCAATATTCCTTTCAATATGATTGGGAACTCCATATTACTTCCAAGTTGTTCTTATTTATCATATATTGACCACATGCATAGAGACCTCAAGCTCATTGGCACTTTTTGAAAACAAATACAACACAACACAAAGTTTCTTCAATACTAATAAGGATACATAAAATGCAGAAACACCATGAACAATAAAAATCTCAAACTATATTTCACAAAGAGGTGGTAGTTCTATAAACAATTTTTGAAAAATAAACAAAAACTCTTCTAAAACTCGTGAAAAATATTCTTCCCACATCACCACGAAACTCAGCATCATCCTTACAATATGTAATGGGATATAAGAAAATTAAATCAATCTGATTATGTCTCTCATAAAGGAATATAACAAGCTCACCATCTATGTCAGATAATACTACTAGCCGCTATTAGAAATAAATGAAGGCTTACATAGTGTACAACTATTCTAGTAAAAGTATGCAATAATATGATTTTATATATCACAATAATAACTTTATCAATTGACTGGTACCTCACTATCATTGGATCACACCATCGACAGGCCTCTATTAATTTGAACCCTAATTGGTGTAGAAAATAGCTGATACTGGGAGAGTATATCTACCTTAATCCCCAATAATCTAAACCAAATAAAGTGAAATAAAGGAATGAAAATTTCTTATAATGATAAAAGTATAACTCAAGTTACAATGTAAGTAGATGTTACCTTGATGGATCTCTAATCCGATTAGTTAAGAAAACTCCACCATTTGTAATTTTCCACATATTTCACTTCCTCCCCATCACCCCTATTGTTGACTACCACCAATTTCATACTCAATCTAAGGTCTAGGAGGTGAGTAATAACCCTTGGTTATGTACTTCCTTTTCTATATTACATTTATGGTATAAATATAACATAGATTGACTAATATAGATAGGGTTGTGGAGGAAATTGCAATTGGGGTGGAATTTGAAACTATTGAGGTATATCCACCATCACATTGTCGTCTCCACACTAACCACTAAGGAATGTTAGAAACATATAATTTTTATGTTTTTATCTACCATAGAAATAACACACCACACGAGAGTTCCATGTAGACGTACATGAACTACCAAATAAATAGAATTGGGAAAATGAGAGGTATAGGTGACCCCTCTTATGTCATTGCATCTAATTTATAAAGAAGTGTAAGTTTCTATTTTCATCTCAACACCCCAAAAATTTTGATGACCCTCATATTAAATAAAATCCATCAACAACAGAATCTTTTTAATACTATTATATTTTATAATCACCTTAGAATAATTCAACATGATAAAGGGATTAATATAATATGAAATCAATATAAATAAATCTCTACAAACTTATTTTCCCTTTTAACCTTTTATAGAAAGAGTTAATGAAAATACTATTGATAGTTTGTGAATTTCACCATAAACTCCAATACTCTTGAACTCCCTAGTAAAATGAATAGAAGTTCCAGCTTCTACCCAAATTTTAGCATCAAATATGGAAACTATATTATTAACTAATTCCTAAGAAACTCACTTGAATCCTTTAAAGTTTTAGGATCACCAAGATAGAATATCTAAGAAATTTGACCCATACCTCATAAAAAATGAACTATCAATGTAATACAATGCCCTATTAATGGTTGAATTAGACTAAACACAATCTCAACCACCTCTAATCATTTATCTATCACCTGATCAAGGGTGGATATTTCATACCTTAGTAAATTCTACCAATAAAACTCAAGAATATTATTCCTTGGAAAATAATCATATTCCTAAACAATAAATAGAATAAGGACCTCAGCATCCAACTACACCACCCTCACCTAAACTATATGATTTCATCATTCAACATACATCAATAAAAGTTTCAAACAAAACTCATAATACTATTATATATAATTAATGTATGGTATTTTAATTTATACTTATTTAATTTCCCCCTAAAAATTCCTCACCGAAAATTTAAATTCATGTTAAATCAAGTATTATGCATGAATCGTACCAAAATTTATACCTCAGAATTATTAAATGTTTCATTTAATCTTGTTATACATAGTATCAAGGTCCTTAAGTCAGATCACAAAAGATTTTATCTATATAGTCAATATTTCTAAATTATATCACATTCTACCCTCAAATTATATTATTTCCCAACCTAAACAATGCAATTCTCACCAGTGCCAACTCTAAATTCCATTTTAAAAGAAAAAAATAATATTTAATACCAATTTTTCATAACTCGGCCACAAAAATACCAATTTTGAGTCGGTTTTAAGATTATGAGTACCCTCAAAATCCTTCTTCTAATATGTTATATGTTAGAGACTAGCATTGAGGGTATGTAAAATGAAATATAAGAGGCATCACCCAAATTAATCCTAGTATTGAAAACAAAGGAATTAATAAACACAAAAAACCATAGAAAAAATAAAAAAACATCCCATGAACACTATATAAAATGCATGTAATGTCACACAGACAAAATAAAACATAACAACCCAAAATTCAGTACCAATAAAGAAAACATAAACTATAGAATACAAAAACTCCTTTGAAATCCACTAACCACTAAGTCACAAGCACCTAAGGTCCAACTAGATTTCTAACACCATCTTGAAAATCTATAAAATTATATATGGAAGTGAGGGTGACCATAATAATTTGAACAATGTGTTCCTCCCCAATAACTATTATGTCAATGTGTAAGAATAATGTTAAATATTTTGTGAATAAATAGTGAAACTAACAAGTATTCCCATACTAGGTTATTTATAAACCCATATAACTAGAAACACACACTCTGTACCAATCTATAATGTAATTATAATATATATCATAAAAATATTGTAGTGATGGTACCTTACTCCTACTTCCCAAATCAAAAATTCACCATCACATCATAACGACATACATCCTACAATGACCCCAATAACAGTAGCCCGAAGTCGATATCTGATTTACTATATTTTCATAAGATACAAGGAATTGCATCCTGAAGGACCAGATAGTTTATTAGTCATGGTAAAAAAGATATATAAATGATTCCCATAAAACATTTGAAACCCCAAATTATGACATTGTTAGGTCCACTAGGCTAGATACCTTGAGAGGGGGGTGAATCAGGGTATGAATAATTTAAACAACTTCCCCTTTTGATCTTTTTTTTTGTTAGAAAAAACCTTCTTCTCTCCCTCCTTCCCATTGCAAAGTATGAATGAATCTTAAAGCATCCACAGGAAACAACAATTTTACTTGGTTCACCGTCACTAGGCTACGTCCAAAGAGCATACACTGGTAATGTATTGATGTACCAAATCCACCATAGGTGCACTACTATTTAAAAGTTCTAAGTGGAATCATTGTCCCTCCTGGTTTACAACCATTCACAATTTGAGAACACACTTCTCTCTCAACTGAAGTGAGCTCACTTCTTCTTCATAAAATCTACTCATAGTTTATAGACCTGTAGGTCTCCTCAATATCACAAATGAATGCATCCTCCACTGTATGTAGATGCTCTATTGAAGTCCAAAATTCATTCATAGATGAATACCCCTTTTCCTCTAATCACTAGGCAACAAGATTTGGAAATACCTTCGTAAAGCACCTTACTTTGCAAAGTTCCTAATTTTGAGAAGCTCAAATAAGCCTTTGCGAAGCTCCTACCTCTTCCCGAAGCACAATCCTACATAGAGCTCAGGCCTTCAAAAAGCATAGGTCATCGCAGAGCTCAAGTCATCGCAGAGCAACTTCCTTCACGAAGCTCACTAAGCCAACACGGAACACACCAATTTCACAGAGCTAAAATATCCATCACGAAGCTCCTTCTTTTGAGAAGCACACACTTTTATTGAATCACCTTCGCGAGTTGAGAGAAACAAAATTTTATTGGAAAACTCTCTAATTCTATCGAGGGGGTCGAGGTCTATTTATAGGCGATTCCACCGACCTTCGAACCTTCCGCACGAAATCAGCGCCATGTCATCTCAAATTGCGAAGCTTCAAAATTTCTGCTAAAATTATCTCTAAATCATAAAGCACCGCTATATATTTTAGATCGTGGAGCTCGTCCTAGTCATGGAACATTCCATCAATTCCTTCACGCCTTCACTGCGAAGCTCCACTCTCAATGCCCTTTGTCGTTGTAATGATCTTCAACACTTCTATTCGTGAATCTCATCATAATCGTGAAGAACACTGTCAAATTTCTTCATGTCTTCACGAAATCCACATCAAAAAGCACATATTTGCGAAACTCATGTCTTTGCCATATTTTGATGAAATCTTCAAGAAAATCCATATTTCAAGATACTCACCGAACTTTAAATCATTAATTCAACCTTGTATATGTTCTTTTATACTACCTCCATATCATCCATTCCATTATCATGGTTTTTTGTCAACATGGATTGTCAATAACATCTCTGGACCATGACAATTCACCATCAAAACCTGCTTTGTCAACAAACACAATCAACCCAAAAATGCTGCAATGTTACCTTGAGGGATGTTTTCCCAACAGACACAATATTTTTTTGATAATAACATTATTCCCTCTATAATATTTGTACACGTCAATCATAGTACACTTCATGGAGTCATGGGTAAAGGAAACAAAATAAGGGTGAGGTTAAAATCTTAGTAAGGTTTAAGTATAGTGGAATCTATCATTAATCCATAATAATAATAATAAATTCAAGGTAAATAACTAAACACACAATCCATTTAATCAATAAATTTTATATAATAATTAGATAAGGCATAATCCAAAAGGAAAAGTAAACAACTAAAAAGCATTCGATTTTATCAATAAACTAGGAATGAAATGCATCCAGAGAAAATATCAATGTGAAAATATCATGGATAATAATAATAATTGTATTATCAGTGAAGTAAATTCCTAATTATTATACTTCATGATCTTAGGAATCATGATACCTGTAACATTAAGATATTTCCTCAAGATAGTTTAAAACAAATGGGTAAAAACGCACCTGATTTGGACAAATAGTTTTTCTCATTAGACCTCTTGATGCATCAAGGGGAAATCTATAAATGGGCCCCATCCATATTTTTATATCCAAATCATTCCCCATATATCAAATAATTGATATAATTGATGAGCAATATTCCTTATTATCAAATATCCATATTGATTAAAGAATATTTATTTATCAATATTTTCAAAGAAAAAAATAACTTTCAATATAGAGAACCGTATATAGAAGTGATATATAGATTAAGAAATAAATATATCCATGATAAATAATATATATATTTAGGGGAAATTTAATGTACAATGATCACAGGTAACTGAATATTTTAGGTAAATTTTAATGATAGTATTAATCTAACATATATCTATATGAATTAAGGATTTTGGTCATTGATGAAATATAAATACCATAAAAAGGTTCTTCAAAAACATTATGGAGTAAAATATATGTTCTATTTTGTAAATAATTTATAAAAAAAAAGATAAATAAAAATTTTGAAAATAGTTTTATTTAAAAATAATATTTGAAAAACATAAAAATAACTTTTAAACTATTGAGTGGTCATGCCAGAAGTAAATTCCATACATTTTTAGTACATTAAAACAAATATTCATTTCACATTTTTTTGTAAAATCCATACATGAGTTGTTATGAAAATGACATAAATATTATTTTAAAAAAAAATTCAAAAATGGGGAAGATTAATTTAATAAATAATTTAAAAAGGGGTAAAAAAATTAATCTTTTTTATAAAACATGATTTTGGAAGAAAATTTATTTTTGATCAAAGAGAGATATGAATTCGTATTTTCTTCAAAACATTTTCTCAATTATTTGAAGTAATAAAGAGTGTTTAAATATTTATATTAATTGAAAAAGTCAATAATAACCATAGGAGAATAAAATAGAGGGGTTTTATTATCCAATGATCAAATATATTTTTTAATGTAAACTCAACCATAATGAATTCTGATTAAATTTATTTTGTAAAATATTCCCTTTCAAAGATTGTAATGTTAAAGTGAGAATTAAATAATGGATCTATTATGACTTCCAAATATAAATAAACATAAATTTAGTAGACATGAAATATAATATATTCAAAATTAAAAGCACACATAATCATAGAATATCAAATATAATGAAGAAGTAATATAACCCAATGAAAAAAAACTGAGTAACGAAATACTTTTCGACTTGGTAATTTTCAACTCAAATCCACCTTGATGAAATAATTAAAATAGAAACATAAAATAACATGAATTATTAATTAATTGTGATATTACATGTAAAATTGGAAGTATAAACACCATATAAAAGAAACTAGGTACATAACTTTACAATATACCTCAATGAGGGTAAATTGAGAAGAAGTCCATTACCTCACACTTCCTTTTGGTTGAACAAGATTTAACCTCATATATATTGGTTTTAAATATGTAATTAAATTATATTAGAAACATATTAATATTTATGATATCATATATTATCCTTATAGCTTCTTATCACACATTCGTTAATAATCATTTGTTGTTTTCATCGTTTTGAGTGCTAATTTCCTTGTTTTCTCATTCATGCTTTGTCATAAAAATTTTGGTTCTGGTGCATATTAAACAGTTTCATAATATCTAGAATAAATATAATTACATAATATCATATTTATATATAAATTATACTTTTAATACTAATCATGAAGTTTGTTTTTGAGAAATTAATTATGTTACAATTAGAGAGATGGTAGGTCATACGTACACATGAGAAACTTTCCATTTTTCAACGATCATTATAGAAAAAATATAAGTTATATTTTACCTTTAAATAATTATAATAATATCATAAATAACATATTATTTCTTTAAATATACTTATATATATCATCCATGCAGTTTGGTGATCAAAATAGAGTCACATGACTTCGTGAAGGCGATAGTCCACATGTACACGAACGATGTTATCATCTGCCAATGAGTGAAAAGGTAAGAAATAAAATGATATATTATCTTTTAAAAATTATAAATATTTCATTAATATCAATATTATTTCATTTATATAATATATATTTGTTAACATTATCCCAATTATCTTCCATGTAAAGTGTTAGTGAAAACAAATCACACCGCTACGTGAGGTAGAAGTTCACCGTACACACGAACATTGTTATTGTATATCATATAAAATGTAAGGTAAACATTTTTATATAATATAATTACCTCATTAGTATAATAATGTTATAAATATCATATATATATAATATAACCATCATCTTACCCAACTTTGAGAGGTGTTGATGGAAAAAAATGACACCGGTTCGCAAGGTGGTAGATTGTCGTACACACGAATGATGATTTCATAACCTGTTTTATAAAAGTGGGGATATTTTTAGATAATTAACTTAACTTAAAAACATATTAATATATTTAATATCATTATTTTATTATATAATCATGTCTTAATAATAATTTAAGTAGGTGGAGGAAGAAATGAAATAAAAATGCTCGTTAAATAATGTTACCTTTTTATTGGTTAACCTCGCCAATTTTACACCAAAATCCTTCAAATGTTGTATTAATTTAAAAAATAAAGAATATATGATGAGGATATAAATTTTCATAAGTTATTTTTTCCTGTATTGGCCGAACCAAAAGGATTTTATGGTATGAAGAAGAGAGGATAGTGGTGGCCTTTTATATGTGAGGTGAGTGCCACACTTGTAATTTTTTGAAAGAAAAAGTTGTACCCATGTTTTTTACAAGACACAAGGGTCCAAAATAGAGTATTATAAATAATTATACATGAAAAGTTATAAATATTTTTTAAAAAACTGTTTTATAAAGGTTTTCAGGTATTGTTAATCCATATCTTTTTAGTTCAACCCCTTGGTAAACCCATTTTTACCTTAAATGCAGTAAATGATTTTTACTTTTTTACTATTAATTATAATAAAATTTTAAATTGAATTTTTTAAATAATATAAATTATGTTTATTCCAAATATGTAATATATTTTTCTAAATTAAATTCACAAAAGTGGAAAATTTTAATTGAAAATTATTCCTGTTAATACGATGAGAAAGCGGGATTTCAAAGAGAAAATGTTCAAAAAGTTTATAATGTTTTTATATAAAAATTAAATTTTAATAGTGAGTGATAGAGATCATTGATCATATGAAAACGGGTGATCTAGAAAGATTTAATGATCAGAAAAACATAAATCTATTATGAGTTAAGGGACCATTTGATTCATCATATATGAAGGTGATAGGATAAAATTTTTGTATTAAGAAAAATTTTCTAAAGTTTAGGAATTATTTTACTATATAAGTATATGAGGAAATATACTTACTTGATATGTTTTTATTTCATATGCACAATTTAATCTTTTTATTGTGCTCTGATCAATTTACAATTCATTACTTACTCCAAGAAATGGATATCCAAAAATTAATTTCTTATTCCTAAATCACTAAAATTCAGATTTAATAGATCATAATATCTATAATATATTGATAATTCGTTCCTTATATCTCTATTTATTATTATAAAAAAAATTGTTAGTACATGTTATTCAATACGCATAAATATTCATATAGTGAGGTAATACCTTAATCTCTAAAACCTCATCCAAAGTTTAACTTAAACCATTTTATAGATGGTTAACCTTTTTACCCTTAAAAATATTAATATCAAAAACTTTATAAATAAGTTTACTAAATTTCTAAAGTTAACTTTTCATTAATCCCCCAAAATTTTTGTAGTATCTCTTAATCATCATGTACCAAATAGGTGAATACCTTCACCGTGTATTCTCTTGAAACATGGTAATAACATGAATTACCATAAAACCTTATTAAAAACATGAATGATTCCATATTTCTTAAATAAAAAAAATATTATTAAATACATTAAATAAATTAAAAAATGTTTTTAACTCCATCAATTATAGCATAAACCACTTTATCAACAAATCATTAATTATTTCCAAGGTAGTCAGTACTATCCGATTTACTTTACCAATATCAATCATCTCTTTATCCAACTATAATTATCTCATTATCAATAACATATTATGGGTTATGAATCCCTCAATAAAATGTTTTCTAAGAAGTTAAACTTGTTACTGAATCACTTTTCTTGGTCATTGGTATCGTTCAACAAACTCTTCCAAATCCTTAATTAAAATGTATTGCAGTACAATACTCATATATTTAATAATTCTTATAAATATGATATAATTCATAAAATACTCAAATTAAATAATTATTAAGTACAGACACAATAACATTAATCATTCCAGTTCACACGTTGTAGTAGAATAAGATTGACCATGATATATTATCTATTTTTCATCTATACTTATTTGAAGTTTGGGGGATTCATTTTTATAGTTCCCCATCTCCTTGTAGTTGAAGCATTAAATATTTAAAATCTTTTTTATTTCCCATGAAATCATGAGAACGATGGAATTTCTCTCCACACTTTTTGTAAAATCTCATTCCCTTTAAGACGTACTAGGTTGTTTCTTTCCACAATTATCACATGTGGAAAATTCCAAATTTCCCTTATTCTCTTTATCAGTCTTTCTCTCGGATGTCCTCTTCTTCTCTTACCTCCCTTTGAAGCCATAATAATTAGATAATTTATTCTGTATATTTTTAGAACAAGGTAATATTTCTTTATATGAAGATAATGTTTGGGAGACTAGTTTCCTTCGAAAGGTTATCTTAATCTCATTAAATAAATTATCATTTTTAGTCTTTGGATTACATGCATTGATTTGGTTCTAATTCCTTCTGTTAAATTCAATTTCTAAATGTTCTAATACACTAGATTAGATTATATCATTATGAAACATAATGTATAATCCCTAACCTATTGAAATACTTAATATAAATTGAAAATTTTATGTATAACTAATCTCATAATCATAATCATGGTTTCTTTGGGTATATATGTATTTTTAACTCTTGCATAATTGTTTGTAAAAAAATTTGATTTAACCAAAGAATATACTTTTGGAGTATAAAACCAAGTGTGTAGTAAAGACTATTTTCATGTACCAGGTGATGATTGTGTCAAGATGAATGCACCCTTTTCTAAGTTATTACCCCTATGTATATCTATTCTAGAACCATGTCCACTAGTAGTATTCAGATATGGATTTATTTTCTAGTAAAAACAACATAATATCTTCCTAACCAAAACAATAGGATATTCTTCAATACTTATCCTCAAATTCAATCATAAGGTTATATTCTCCAATCAATGTTTTCCTAAATCTAGTCTTCATGGTTTTGACTAAAATTTCTCTGATAGCACCTGTAGTGACCCTAACCCTAGTATCCTAGAGCCAGTATATACTTTATTAAATTGGTATAAGATACAAGGAATTAAATCCCAAAGCATCGGATATTTTAGTAGTCTTGATAAACTAGATACATACATAATTCCTATAAAACATTTCGAAAATCATATTACAACATAATTTTTTTAATAACATTATTTCCTCTAGAATATCATATCAAATCTATAACAATACACATCATGAAATCCTAGGGAAAGAAACAAAATAAGGTTGAGATCAAATGCTTTGTAAGGGTTAAGTATAATAGAAGCTATCATGGCTCAATAATCACAATCAATATACAAAGTTAAATAACTGAAGACACAATTTATTTAACCAATAACTTTGAAATCATAATTAGATAAGTCATAATATATATGGAAAGGTAAATAACTGAAAACACATTTCATTTAATAAATAAACTCATAATTAAATGCATCTAGAGATAATATCACTCTAAAAATATCATGGATAATAATAATAACTATATTCTCAATAAAGGAAATTATTAATTATTGTATGTCATGATCCCATGCATCACGATACCTATACCAACAAGATCTTTCCTCAAGATAGTTTAAAACTATTGGGTAAAAACTCATTTGATTTGGTCAAAAGTTTGGCCTCATGAGACACATTCACGCATCAAGGGGCTATCTATAATCGATCCCCACCCATATATTTATGACCAAATCATTCCCCGTATATCTAATAATCAATTTAATTCATGAACAATTCACCTTATTATTAAATATAAGTATTGAATAAAGAATACATATTTATCAATATTTCCCCATATTAAATATAATTTTCAATTTAGAACATTGTATGTATAACTGATATATGGTTTAAGAAATAAATAAATTCATGATAAATAATATTGATATTTATGAGAAATTTAATGTCCAACTATCATACGTAAGTGAATATGTCAAGTGAAATTTAAAGACTGTGAAAATAAATAAATAAAGTGAATTTAAATACTTCCCTTGGTCAAAATGGTCATAAATCATCGAGATAAATAATAATTATAGTATCAATACAATATATATCCATAATAATAAAGGGTTTTTTTCAAATATGAAATATAAATACCATGAAAAGATCATTAAAACATTCTTGAGGAAAACATCCTTTTCATTTTGAAAATAATTTTAAAACTCAAAGTTCAAAAAATATTTTGAAAATAATTTTATTTGAAAATAATCTTTTAAAATCATCAAATAATATTTAAAACATTCATTTTTCATGACAAAAGGAAATTGTTTACATTTGGATTATGTTAAAACAAATATTCCTTCCATATTTTCATTAAAATACTAATGTGCGTAGTTTCGGAAACTAAAAAATATTAATTTAAAAATATTTCTTAAAAATTAAAAATTAGTAAAATAATATTTAATCAATCATTTTGAAAATTTTAAAAAATAAAAACCTTTTTAGAAAACATGGTTTTAGTATAAAACGGATTTTGGACCAAAGAGAGAAATAAAGTCATATTTCCTTAAAAACATTTTCTCAATTATTTTAAGTAAAAAAGAGTGATAAAATAGTAATTTTGATTTAAAATATAATAAATAAGAAAAATATAATAATATTAAATGGTTTTATTATATAGTGATTAAATAATTTCCTTCAATATAAATTTAATCATAAACAATCCCGGTTAAAATGAGATTGTGAAATTAATCCTTGCAAAGATATTAACATTGAAGTGAGAATAAACCAATGAATCAATTATGTGTTTAAAATGAAAATAAAAAAGAAATAATTGGATATAAGACATAATATATTAAAATTTTAATACACACATAATCATAGAATATCAATGACTTGGAAGAATTAATATAACCCAATGAAAAGAAAATTGAATTATGAAATTCTTTACCACATGGTAATTTTTAACTTAAAACTCACTTGGATGAAATAATTAAAATTAAAACTTAAAATTTCATGAATTATTAAATAATAATGATATAACATGCCTAATGGGTAGTATATACACCATATAAAATAAATTAGGTTCATAATATTACAATATGCCTCAATGAAGGGGAATTGAGACAAAGTCCCCTTAATGAATATAACATTTTCATATATTTTATTCTATAATGCAATATTATTAATCCCACCATAATTATATTTAATAGTCAATTGTCACATATTTAGGTTTTAGAAGTATTTTGAGCTTAAATTAAAAAATGGCTTAATTCTGGAATTCTAACTGCATTTAATCACTTCTATATTTTAGACATAACTTTTACTAAACTTATAAAAATCGAATGATTTTTTTTTAAGATTCCTTTATTTATGGAATAAAACTTTGAATTCTATACCAATATCTGATTTGACCATTTATAATCCTAAAAAAATCAGTAAATTTAGAGAAATATTCTGGATGACATAGTGGACCCTACCTCATTTATTAGAGAATAACTCGGGATCCAAACCTCCAATTAAGGTGATTTCAAAACTATTTTAAATATATTTCAATGCTTCAATTTTACAATAAATATCACGGAGATATTATGTCATTAAGACATTATTTGGATGCTCTAAAGTTTGGGAAAAATTAGGAAAAAATCGGTCAGAATTAATGTTTTTGACTTAATGCACCATATATTTTTCTAAAAAAGGAGAATGAAGCAGAACTTTTTTTTTCAAACTCATTGGATAATTGTAACAAATTTTTAGAATACAACTCATGCATATTATTCCCTTAAAAGGGTCACATATATGCAAATATTTGTTGAAGAGATTCTAAAGACAAAACTTCACTCCTTTTGCCTATAAATATGTGCCCCCTCTCTATCTCAAGGGAAAGAAAAATTCTATTTGGTAATTTTATATATTTTTTTTACTGATATAATTTCTATAATTTAATTTTCTTTTAATATATTATTCTTCTTCTTCATACCTCTCTTCTTCCATTTTTATTTTTATGTATTCTCCTATAATGTTCCCTTCTCAACTCCATTAAAAATAGAGAAATAACCTTAGTTTCTATTCAAGGGAGGGAACAGTGTTTTTATTTAGTTTATTATTATTTGATTTCAAATTTTTTTATTCAATTCTAATAATTTAAGTGGTGGTTAAATTTATTACTATGGGTGGTCACCCAGTTTTCTCTACAACCAAGTTTTTCTTCTTGTTTATTAATCATCCTTCCCTTAAATATATAATTCATGCATATTGTGGAGTATATCTTGGGTAATGATGGTCAGAAAATATGTCTCCTAGCTGAATTAAGGAAGTACATTACCCCGTATGTAGATGTCTCAGTATGGGGTGATTACAATTCAAATGAGAAGGTGAGGTGTGATAGGTCTGGATCACCTCATTGAGTTGCATATTAAGATTAATTTCAAACAACGATATTAATCATTTAACCTCCCAATAAAAATATCCTTCATTTATTCTTCAAACAAAAATTGTGCTTTGCATTACATTTATATATATTATATTTATATTTTATGTACAATTTTAAACACCCCCATTTTTATTAGTATATAGGTTAGTTTTATATTAGTTAGTTTATAATAGTTCCAACAAAAAACTATTTTTTTGTAAGAATCCTCCTTGTGATAGACCCTAGGGTTTGACACTATGGTTCATTCTTAGGTAAATAAAAAATTTAATAGGGTAAAATGAGTAAAATACCTATCATCACCCATACCTCATACCTACTTTTGGTTGAGCATTATTAAACCTCATATATAGTGGTTTAAAAAATACTATTAACTTATATAAGAACCATACTAATATTTATAATATCATATATGATCCTTTATAACATCTCATTACTCGTTCATTAATAATATTTCATTATTTTCATTGTTTCGGGTGTTAAATGCCTTGTTTAATCGTTCGTGATTTGTCATAAAATTTTCAATTCTATTTCATATTACATAATTCCATAATATAAAAAATAATAAACATAAAATAATTATAATTTATTCATCACTTATAATTTTAATAGCAATCATGAAATATGGGTTTTGAGAAATTAAGTACATTACAATCATGGAGACGGCTTGTCATACGTACGCATGAGTATCATTTCCATTTTTCAATGATATTTATGGAAATGATGTACATAATACTTTATATTTATAGAATGATAATAATATCCTAAATAGAATATTTTTTCATTAAATATACTTTTATATATCATCCATGTGGTGTGGATATGAAAATAGAGTCACATCGCTTTGTGAAGTCGGTAGTCCAAATGTATATGAATGATGTTATCATCTTTAAGTGGATGAAAAGGTATGAAATAAAATGATATATTATATTTTAATAGTGATAAATATTACATTAATATCAAAATTATGCCATTTATTTCACATATATTAACTAATGGTATCCATATCACCTTCCATATAATGAGTTTTTCAAATACGAATAATATCGTTTCGTAAGGTGGTAGTCTGTCATACACAAAAGCGATGTTATTGTATCCCTAATGGAATGGAAATTTAAAAAGTTTTATATAAATTATTGAATATAGAGGTATAGATATACTAGAAATTTCATATATATACTTTAAATATATCTCCATACCCAACCATGATTGGTGGAAATGTAAAGATGAATGACATGGGTTTACGAGGTAGTAGTCCACTCTACACACAAATGAGGATTATGTGACCCGTTTAATGGAAGTGGGGATAGTCATAGGTCATGACCTTAACATAAATACATATAAGTATATTTAAGATACTTTGGTTATTATATCATCACGTTTTAATATCAATTTATGTTGTTGTGGGAAGATATAACATAAAAACACTCATTTGAGAACATTACCTCTTCTTCAGGTAACCTCTTTAGGTTTGCCCTAAAATTATTCCTAGGTTGGATTTAGGCCAAAAATAAGGATTATACTATGAGGGTATTGAAGTTATGAAGTTATTTATTCAGTTATTTGATTAAAAAATAGATTGATATGGTGCGCATAAGAGAGCATAGGGGTTGGGATTTTTTAAGTCAGGTGAGTGGGACACCTGTATGTTTTAGAAAGAAAAAGGTTTACCCACATTTTTAGGGTAAAAAGGGTCCAAATGGATTATTTTAGAGATTTAGACATAATAATTTCTAAATATGTCCATAAAATATAATTTAGATAAGTATTTAGGTTATTTTAACACTTATATTCTCATTTTAACCCCAATAAACCCATTTTGACCTCAACCGTGATAAATAGTTTTCACTATTTTTACAATTCATTATGGTCAAAAATTAATTTGACCTTATTAAATAATATAAATTATTATGATTACAAATATGGTATATATTTCTTCCAATTTCCATTAATATAAGTGGGAAATTCTAATTTAAAATTAATCTCACTAATGTGACGAGAAAGCGGGTTTTCAAAGAGAAAAGTTTCAAAAATTTACAAAGTTTATTTATTAAAATTTAAAAGAAAAATGATTAAAATGAAATAAATTTGATTAATTGATATATTATTGAGCTAATTTTACTTTAATCCCAATTTAAAATATAATTTTACTTTATAAATAACTTAAACGAAAAGGAAGTTTTCAAATAAAATTCAATATTTTTCACTATTCATTAAAATGAAAATTTAAGAAAAATATCAACAATTCATCATAAGATAATTTTGATATTATAATTTCAAAAATGAAGTTAATTTTATAAAATAAATTATCTAAAAGGGGTAAAAATTAATTTTAAATTATGTGTTTCATATGTTATTGAATAATATGTTATTATTTTATAACTTATGGTTGTTGCACATCCTAGAACTCATATCCCTTCCCATTCAACATACCACATACCACATCATACCAAAACTACAACCTCATTATACCACAGACCCATCCAGTTCACATCATACGAAAAACACAAAACCACAACCATTAGAATAACCAAAAACACATCCATAGTTAAAAGGGAGAGTAGGTCTACAAGATTAGTTGACTATCTGTATCTACCACATCCTAGAGATTCTGGGTTTACTCAATACCCAAATCAAAATGTTCATCAGTTATGTTATCTATCCAGGTTAATGGTGTATACAAATAAAAAAACATGAAATGATATATAATAGATCATGTTTACATACTAAGAAATAAATCACAATAATTTTTCAACTAAAACAATATCATCACTTGCATCATAATTGTCACACAATTATCACCTTTTCCTTTGTCCATATAATTTAAATCAATAAATCAACCATACAATTTCATTTAATGATTTACCATATTAATCATTCTATTTATTTATCAATTACCATTTACCAAATCATCCATTACTACATTAAAAAAATTAAATTCTATTATTATATCAATTTATCTCATTTTATAAACATTTTATACTATTTTCTTCTAAAATTTTTGTTCATTTATTCTATATCAAGAGAAATATTGCATTAGAATTCTCATTGTGCCAACTATAATACACTACTACATCAATAACACATTACAGCATGCTTAACTACATTAAATATATTCTATTATAATATATTTATAAACTATATGAATGTATTAATAAAGTTATATATATTGAAATATTGTTACAACCCTTTTATATTACAATTCATTTTATATAATTAATTAGTCTAATAAATTTTCATAATGAATATGAGTATTAATAATTATGTATAAAATATAAAGAAATGAGTTTTCTTAAACCACCTACCTCAAAATGATGATTTAATCGTCACCCAGTTGAAGAAAAATCATAACACCCAAACATCCGCAAACCTTTAATACACCAGCCTCATATAAATCAACCATCATATAAATACATTTACCATTGTTTCTAGACCCTATCTAGGGAATAATAAGTTATGGGGAGAAAGAATCAATATTAATAATACATTACCCATGTGGATTCAATCTCATGATATAATTAACTCAAAATCCACCAAATAGTACTCAAAGATCACTAAGAAAGTTATATCTACCATCTAAAACTACCAAGGAATGTTAAAAAATTAATGAGAGAAAAGAGATATGCATAAATTTATAATTATATGAAAATAAACCTAACCATGGTGTGTTTTTATAAACCATGATGCAGTTTCGTTCAGGCAAGGATTTAAAAAAACATAATGACACAAAATTTAATTTCCTATAATCTCTCTAATTGTTTCATTTTGAATACTAAACCATGATATAACCTGACTAAACATGAAATCGTTTTATTGATCTCATTCACATCTATGTGAAAAAACTAATATATTCTATACTTAGGAAATGGAATTTATTAAACCACGAAAATAAACCACAACATGGTTCAATCCTATTTTAGGTATCATTTCCAAAATAAATATATAAATAACAATATTAACCATACTTATTTTAAACTGATCACATCATTGAAACTAAAATGATTTTTTAGTTTCACTCTTTATTTAATATAGAATAAATATAAAAATATCTTCCTAAATAATAACTTTACACCATGATGAGCCCTCAAACCATGATGAAACAAAAAAAACCATGGCATAGTGAGAACCCAACTATGGCATGGATTCTTCCAAAAACTATATTTAATCTATTCTTACATAGCATATTCTTGATTTCACTTTTTCCTTCTCCAACACCTCCACCCCCCCCCCCAATCATAAAAAAGGGATCATGTTGAAAAAATTTTCCATTAAATATATTAATCATAGTTTATTATAGTTTCTGTTGATGCAGATAAATATTATGAATTTAATAATTTTATTATTAATAATTCATGATATTTATCTGGTTGGTCATCCTTAGTGTATGACCTACTTAGTATGTATATATACACAGCCCTATTGTTATATACAAGTTTATCGGATTTGTAGGTGGGTTTTTTTGGTGATGTTATCTTAATGATCCATGAGGATAACATATTCTAGGTTTATATACGGTTTCCATATACCCATTAGGTATGTGGTTTTTTTGGTTTCTATATTTTAGGTATCAGTGGTTTATTTATATCATTTGGAACAATCTTGAATTTTGGTAATGTTGATGGTATTCATGTAACATTTTTCATGATATTTGTTGATTATGCATTACATATTGTTCATTGTTGGGGTGATTTATATTTTATTTTATAATCTATCACTATATTATTTAGAAGATAATGCATCCAATTTGTGATCTTTAAACCCTATTTTATAGTTTACAACCTATGGAATAATAGATGTAGGGATAATAGACGTAAAACTTTGTGATAAGGATATGTCATCAGTCCTCATGGTTATTATGCAGGAGAAGCCTCATGTTATAATTCAAGAAAATAGCAATAGTAAAAGAACTATTGGAATAGAAAAGGACTCTAAAGAACCTATCCTCCACTCTGAAGAGAAGATGGTGGAGGAAGTTCTTTATATCAACATCTCACAGGAAGAGGCGGAGGTGATGAGAAGACTTATTCAAGTGGAGGTCAACAATGAGTAGGCACATTGGATCAACAAACAAGATATGATTCTAATGAGAGGCTTCAATAATGGAGAAATCAGCAAAGAATAGTATACTCAAACTTGAGACAAAATGAAATGTCGTTTTCAAGATATTATTGGCAATGACCCTACGGCTAAGGTATGGCTTATGAATTGGAATATTTATATAGAGGAAAGAACTAATAGGTTGAGGCTTTTCTTTGATAGATTTTCCTCCTCCTATCAGGATTCACCTCTGGATTTACTGGGACTGGTTTCTCACTTTTCCTAAATAGTGATTTTATAATAAAAATTTAATTTTCATCAATAATATGAAGAATTGTAATAAAAAATATTTTTAAAGAGTGGTGGAGGTGTTTTGGATGCTTGGAGAAGATCTAAATGGATCATTGTACATCCTAATTTATATGGTTTAAGATACCTATTTGGGTGATGTGAGTAACATATAAAAAAATCCCTTATTCTTTTTATAAATTATCTCCACCATATGGAATTTTTAACCTAATAAATTATAAGGCTTTCAAGGAGGGTCATTTTTTGTTCTATCTATTTGTAAAAAAAATCATTAGAGAATTATTTTAGATTTATATATTTTTTTATTTCAGTGGAATATTATTCTTTTTTAATTTATATTAAAATAGTGAATCATTTACATAGATGGTGTAGTATGTCAAGGGAGGAGGTTCTCAAAAAACATTGATGTTATCATGTGATAATGAGTTACTCTCCCTCCAACTAAGTGAAGGTATGGTGTAGGTTTTGTGTCAATATATTATTTTTTTTAATGGTTATAGAGAATATAGCTTTTAATAGAGGTGTTTTACTAGATACTTTTGGGAAACATCCCTCAAGGTATCATTGTAGTTTTTTTTGGGTTGATTTTATTTGTTTATAAAGTGCGTTTCTAAGGTTAGTTGTAGAATTCCATCATGGTTTTTGACTATAAATGTTGAAAAATATCCAATACAAAGGAATGGATCTTTGGAATTGGTATATAAAATTTCATATACAAGATGGAGTTTTTTTCCAATGTCTTCCAAATTTTTGGGCTCTAGATTTTAAAGCATGGTTCAATCATTGAAAAATATGTATTTTCATAAATTTATCATAAAAATATGGTGAAGTCATGAGTTTTGAGAACACTAGGTTCCGTGAAGGTGTGGATAATCAAGAACGCACATCATGAATTCCTTAATGGTTGATGGTATGTCTTCATGACTTCGAGAAGCTTTGTGAATGGGAAGTTTTTATGGTTCTTTATGAAAATATGGAGCTTCATTAATGAGATTTTAAATCTTCATGAAATGGTAGTGGAGAGCATGTAATATTCTAGAATTGATGAAAATGAAAATAAATAGCCCTCTACCACCCCCATCTGAGCAGATCAAGCCTTAATGAAAATCCAAAGTCTTTGATTTCTCCATGTTGATTCAGGAAGATTTTTCTTACGAAAAAATTCATAAATAAATGAAGTTATTGAAGGCTATAAAAGATGACCAAAATCTGTAAGCACCTCAAAATTATTTAAGATCATGTAGGATATAAAAAGACAACCGAAAGTCGTGATCTTTGTGGTGGCTAACTGAGATTCGTGAAAGAAGGGCTTCATGAAAGTTATTTTAGATTTGAGAAATAGGTGAGCTTCACAAAAATTATGGGGTTCACGAAATCAATATATAATTTTGAACAATTGGGTAGTTTTTATAAGGTTATCTCTACTTCGTGAATTCAGTGTTCATCTTGGAAGTGTTGAATAGGGATTTCCTAGTAAAATATGTGGTAAAGCGGTATTCATTAAGTGGGTGAAAGGGAAAGTTAATGATCCAATAAATGAGTTAAAAAAAATATTGATTCAATTGATCAAAACAGGATTCTTATGAAGGATTAGTGAGCACACTTCAGTTGATAGAGCAATGTGATTTTGAATTGTTATTTGTTGTAAACCAGGAGGGACAGTGAGTTCACTCCAAACCTTGTAGGGTAAGTGATCTTGGGAATAGAATTGATATATCCCAAACCGTATTTTTTAAGTGATTCTTAGTGGATTTGGTACATTAGCACATTGTCATTGTATGATCCTAGGGCGTAGCCCTATGAGGCTGAACCAAGTTAAATCATAGTGTCTCGGGCATCATTTCATTTCTAATCATCCATTTTAATAAGAAAGGGAGAGAAGAGTGTTTTTTTTAATTATAAAACAAGATATTAAGAAGTAGTATTTTTAATATGTCATACCCTAATTCCCCCTCCCTCTCATCATATTTATCCAAGTTGGGATAACATATAAGGTGATGATGTTTCCAAATTTTTTTAATAACTATTATATATAATATAAAGGGTTGAATGTATTTATTCTTAAGGATATGTATTAAAATTTTATAATTGATGGGGTGTACTTCTCATAATCTTGGTTTTGGGTACAAGTCCATCACTATCCAATGAAATTTCTATTTAAGGGTGATTCGGAGTTAATTGGTTTGTGGTTCTTTAAGCTACTATAAGAAGATATTTTATAGATGTATTTCATTATTGCAAGATATTTCTAAGGATTATAATTATGAACCCTTTAAATTTGGTTTTTTAATTTCACAATGGAGGGGAGGGGAATGGGATTCTTCAATTTCCTTTCCATATGAGATACTATCTTATTTTTCTTATGAGTGTGGTTGGATAGTTCATTCTAGGAATAGTTTTTATTTTTCAAATTCATCTGCCATAATTTTTTCTTTTTAATAAAGGGAATTTTTTTGGGTTTGTGTCTTATGTATTAATTTGTTGGAAGGTATATTATGTCAAGGGATTAAGCAATAGAGTAGGTAGTTACTTCCCCGTATCAATTTTTAAATGGGAAACTCAAGATTTATGGTTTGAAAGGTATTTTTCATCATAAATTGATATAATTTGATGATTCTAAGAGTGTTAATGGATGTTTTGGAAGAAATCGGGTTTTTAGGCTCTAATGCTACCCCCCCCCCCCCCCCAAGTATTGATGTGGAAACTATTAGTTTCAAGGGAAGAGATAGAGTTGTTCAATTTTAATGTATATAATTTATGGATGGTTGGTGTTGTTTTCCAAGTCATTTTATGGATTAAAGATTATGTCTAAATTAGTTTAATATTGGGTTTTTATTTTAGTTAATGGATGATCTAGTTTGTGTGAAAAATATAAAATATCTTTTAGGCAGTTTTTCAAATTGAAATGGATGGGAAGATGATTTACACGGAAGTTCATAAAAAAATCAGTAGTATTAAAATATATATTATTTGATCTCTATGTGGCTATATTGTGGGTAGTAAAACCTTAAAAAAAATTAAGTTTATAACTTTTAGTAAACATAATCTTATTTTTTCAATAGTTTTCAATGAGATTTTAGTACAGGGAAATTTGTTATTTTCTAGTTTGATAATTGATAATAATATTGTGGGTATTGTTTTTGAGTCATCCATGATGGTTGTTGAGTACCCTCTCCATGTGTACTAAAGATATTTTTTTTGAACTATTAGGGTATTTGAAACCCATGGTCATTTCATGTACATTGGATAAGAGTTAAAAATATTAAACTAGTTTTTATTTTTGAGACAAAGATTTTTCCCAATATGTTTATTGATTGAAATAAGTATTAATAATTTTGTTATATTTTTTCAATGTAATTTTTGATAGGAGGACATATACTATTATAAAAGGATGGTTTTGGTGTGATATTATAGTCATTTACCCAGTCATATATAAGGTCATAGGGGCGGATAGTGTAAATATACTAGTTTTTATGATAGTATCTTTGTTGGTAAGAGGTGGCGGTCCAAATATAACTATCTCAATTTGAGGGATTGCTCATATTTTATTTGTCTATAATTTTTTTATTTTAATTTTTTTGTTAGTTACATAAAGTAATTGAGTAATATAATGTGGTCAGGGATTCATGTGTCTTATTTCAAGGATTTTCTGTATTTTTTGGCCCCCAATATTTAAGTTATGTAGGTGGAATTTTACTTAGACTAATGTTTATAAAGTGGGGATAGAGTTATGGATAGACTTTATTGTTTTGTTTTTATATCCCACTGGTTAGAATTATTTTACAATTTAGTGGTTAGTTATATCTTATTCCCATGTTATATCATAAAAATATTTATATCAATGTTTTCCTAAATTCTCATTAACATAGATTACCTAATTCAATTTTGATAATTTTTTTATTATATTGTTTGATTATGAAGATATTATAAGGTATGCATGGAGTGTGTAGGAGGATTATAATGATATCATGGATTTTATTCTTAAATTTACAACACATATTGGGGATGATATAATGAAATAGAGAGTTATTAGGAAATTTTCATAGCCTGATTCTATAGAAAAGGAAGGTATTTAATTCTTCAAATCCATGGAGTGGTTCTATTGACAGGGATCAAGATGTGATATTGATTTTTTATGAATTAAATTATCCACATAGGTTATAATAAGAGATATATTTTCAGAGTTCCAAAATTAAATTTCTCAACAAATATGATGGTAATATGCTATTTTTTCATACCAAATCTTCAGAAAATAAAGTTAATGATTTTATTTGGTATTTAGAATGACTATTGTGATTAGGTAGTTAATGAGGATAAAATTATTATTATTTTTTTAATTATTATAATGTTTTTATTCCAAGTCATTTAGCTAATTTTTATATTTCTTTAAGATCTTTACAGTGTAAAGTGACTGATCATTTGAATACCAAGTTGTTAGATCCTTTCACATAAAAGAAAATTTGAGTGGATCTCTTTAAGATGAATTTATATAAATATTTAGGTGAGGATGTATTATCCCCCATTTTTCACAGAATATTTTGGAATATTGATTCATGCTCAAATTTACCCAAGAGATGAAGGTAGAACGGTCCTTGTATTCTAGATTGGGTTGTCGAATCCATTGAGACCTAAGAAGATACCTAAGATACAAAACCTATGAGTTTGATTTTTGGATATGAAGTGGCCAACTTGGTTTTCATTTTAGATGGTTTTAAAGAACACTAAGAAACCTAAGTGAATTCAATTTAATGAAAATGGGTTGATCTTAGGATTATTCTTGGGGTGGATTGAATTAATTTTACTTCTTTAGCAAATTTTGGTTTTATTAATTCTTGATGAATCCATTTTTCAAAATAACACTACCTTCATCATTTTCTGGTTTAATGATAACTAAACTCAATTAATAATCCCCTACACAATTAGAGAACCAAATTCATGATCTCTCCAAGGTATATGGTCATTTTAGTACTTGGATTTAGCTTCCTCAAACACAATGAAGATGAAGAGTGGAAATAAATGAAGAATGGAAGTCTTAAATTAGTTAGTCAATTAACAACAATTCAATCATAAAATAACATTCAATATATCCTTTTCATCTTCCTATGATAAACCCATTAAATGGTTATCCCTCCATTGATGGTATACTCTCAATGGTGGGAAAAAGATGACTTACAATAATTGGATTAAAGAAATTAAAATCGCGGAAATAACAAGCACTCCTCCATGTGTGTGAATGAAATTCACACCTATTTGTGAACTAATTCACCACAACAGAAGGATATAACTGTGATTTGTGATTATATAGTTTTAATGAAAGAAATGATAAGAATAAAAGAGAAATATATTGATTAAGAACATAGAAATACAAAATTTAACTTGCATGGAAATTGAAAACATTACAAAGGAACTTTGGCATAATAAAATTATATCAAAAAAACAACATATGTCTTACCCCTCACCCCCACTACCTTAAATAGGCATTTGGGAAGCCTTAGTTCGAGCCTCAATCAATTTATTCCCAATTATTAAATTAATTTAGGCCTTAGGGTGGTGGAAAGTAGTGGAGAAATTGATTATCTCCTTGAATTTTTATCCTCCTTATCTCCCATGGAAATATCATCTTGTATGGTCAAGAATATATAGGAATATCGGTAGTCCATAGAATATTCTTTTGTTTCCCCTGATTTCCTCTCGACGTCTGTAAAATATGGGCCTATTTGGAGTTGTGTATCTGGAGTTATGGCCAATTTAGTTGGATAACATTATGGGCCAAAGATTCTGGCCCAGATTTTGATATTCTATATGGTCCGCCTTAATAACCACCATAGAGGTTGAATTAGCACTGGAACCTGCATACTTATTTGTTCCCCTATATTTCTTCTAGAATACCACAAAATTTGAGCTATATTGGGAGTGTATTGTGGGCCCCACATTCCCATCAGTGGGCTGGTGTCCAATTTACCTTCTCCAGAATTGTTTCCTTTCATCACCAAATATCGCCATAATTATTTATGAATCCTCCACTGATACCTGAATGAAAAATGTTCTTATTGAATTGTATGTCAATTTCTCAAAATATCAAATTAAAATATGGATCATTACATTCCTTAAAATCAGATGAATCATTGGGCCTAAATTGGTGTACATTAGGCATAAAGTGTACAAATGATGAGAATGGATGTTCAAAATTAAAATCCACTAACTCAGGCCCATAAGATCAAAAATGAACATTTAATACCAATAAAATATAATTAACATATGTGTTTTTATTTTCTAATCACAACCCCAACTTGATATTTTTGAGTCCTGAGAAAAATGTATCTTAACAATATGAAATTTGAATTGCCTTTTCCAAAAACATTTTAATACACAATGATCACCAAAAACCCGTATACCAAACAATCATGAAACCCACCGAAATATTTTAATACAAGATAGTTTCATAAGAAGATCCTAATCCCAATCTCATTCCTTTGTTCAAATTCATCTCCATATTTTATCCAATGTCAATTAAGAGTGATGATGTGTTGTGCCTCACAATAGACATGGGGGTTCATCTTTATTTAAGGGGGAAATGATGGAAGGGCTAGATGGAATCACATTTCAATATTAAGATGAGTATTCAAAAAACATTATTGTTTTTTTTTGTTTTTGTTTTTGTTTTGTTTTTTTTTTTCAATTTTTCCATGGTAAATGAAATTGCACTCAAAAGAGTCAACCCCTATAGAGAGACTTTGTCGATGACTCCCATGCTCAAAGACCTTAGAGAACCAAGTGAATCCCACATACTCGGGCAACATCTCGAGTTAACTCAGTCAAAAAAGTAAAATTACCATAAATATAGATAAAATTACTAACTCTGGGCCAGAAAACTATGCAGTCACAATCCCCAAGTGCCGAAATTCATGTATTAGGTCATTTCATCGCTCTACGTGCACATTTATTGTTTTTTTTAATACTCATATTAAAACTAAAATGATCACCAAACCTATGCTATTTATTTGGGGGATCCCATGAACTCAAACTAATATCCCACTATCCAAAGGATGTGCGTTGTGATTCTTTTTTTATTTGGATGAAAATATAAACAATGAAATATAACATTAGATATCCACACTTTCCAAAATCTATACTCATGAAATATACATGGATTAAAATCAGAATCAGGGAATGCTAAATTATTTGATATTCAGTTTCAAAGAGCACAATGTCTATTATCATGTTCAAGGTTAAATAAATTTTTCCTTCTATTAAGGCACACTTTTGTTTTTCAAATCATTCATTTTTTTGACAAAAAAGCAATTTGTTTATCTCCCCCCCCCCACTTAAAATAACACTATCCACAGTGTTGAAAGAATAGAAAATTTATTAGGGGTAGAGGCAGAGAATGGGAGTTCAAAAATTAAATTGAAAATTAGGATCATGGAATGAGGTCACCCGGGGGTTAAAGTTGAAATTCTTACTACTCCCTTTTAATCCCTTGATCTTCATGTCACTCTGGGAATTCCCTATTGGAAGAAAAAAACAAACAAAACAAAACTATATATATATATATATATATTTATTCATGTAATAAAAAAAGTAAAATATAAGTATATATACAAAAATTATAGAATAAGGAAGCACTATAAGTCATGGGTCAGTGGTAAGCACGCGCCCTTGTATCCCTTTGGTCCCGGGTTCGAGTCCCCACGGCTTCGTCGGTTGTGACAGGGTTTTCCCCATGACCTACTATGTGGCCTTCTAATTTTTTTTATTAGTATTTTTTTTAACCTACAAACACATAAAAATAAAATGAACTGATGATACATTGTCTTCTTTCTAAATTTCTGGGTAAGGTATTACTCAAGCAACACACCACGTGACATGGATAAATACGGCGCTCCCCTTTGATACCCATCCATACTCATAATAGAAGAACAGGTCAACAGTATTTTTTTTATTTTTAAATATCAAAATGATTCATTAATCCAATTTAAGAAAAATATGATTCACAAAGATGAAAACCACGGGTTGTCTCCCCTGTAGCGCTTTGGTTTAATGTCACTAGCTTGACTTAGACCTTTAATTATTTAATTATTTTCCTCATCTAAGGTTGGTTCACACAAGTTTTCATCAACTTTGTTTTTTTGGAATGGTTCTATGAATTGTTTGACTCTATGATCATTAACTTTAAAGGTGTGACCATTGGTGGGATATTGAATTTCTACTGCCCCATGGGGGTACACCTTATGCACTATGTATGGACCTCACCATCTAGACCTCAACTTTCCCGAGTGTAAATGAAGTTTAGAACTATAAAAGAGAATATTTTTACCCGGTACAATGTGTTTGGTTTTAATATTTCGAGATTGGTTGGCTTGTACTTTAGCTTTATTGATCCTAGAATTTTATAAGCCTCCATAATAAGTTCCTCAAGTTCATTGAGATCTGATTTCATTTTGGTTTCGGCCAATGAGAGTTCATAATTCATTTTCTTAATTTCCCAAAAGGCCTTATGTTCAGTCTCCACTAGAAAATGGCATGCTTTACCATAAACAAACCTATATGGGGACATTCCTAAGATGGTTTTATATGCAGTTTGATAGGCCCAAAGAGAATCTAAGAGTTTTCTCGACCAATCTTTCCTAGATGTATTAACATTTTTCTCAAGAATTTGTTTGATTTATCGATTGGCTAACTTAGTTTGACCATTGGTCTGCGGGTGGTAAGCAGTTTACGCTTTGTGAGAAATTCCATACTTTTCCATGAGTGATGAGAATGGTGGATTGCAAAAATGATTTCCAAGATCACTAATGATATCCCTAGGAATTCTAAATCTAAAGAGGATTTTTTTCTTTGAGATATCTAATCATAGTTTGATGATCATTGGATTTTTTAGGAATTCCCTTAACCCATTTTTATACATAATCGATAGATAAAAGGATGTACAGATATCCCCTAGAGTTTGGGAAGGGACCCATGAAATCGATTCCCCAACAATCAAAGATTTCAACCACTAAAATGGGAGTGATTGGAATTTGATTCCTTTTGGTTATGGACCCTACGTATTTACACTTAGGATATCTCTGACAAAATGTGTAGGAGTACCTTGATAGGGTCGTCTAGAAAAGACCACACTAAAGAATCTTAGCAGAAATTTTCTTAGAGGAAAGGTGACCCACACATACCTCTCTATGACAGAATTTAAGGATAGACTCTTGTTCATATTCTGGGGCACACCTCTTGATGACTAGGTGGGGACAAAAATTATAAAGGTATGGATCATCAAACACATTTTTCTTGAAATCATAAAGAAATTTCCTTTGAGCTTGAGTCCCTAAGAATTTTGGAATGACTCTTGTAACTAATAAGTTGGCTATATCGGCATACCATGGGCAATAACTCACTGAATAGAGGTGCTCATCAGAAAATGAATCAGACATAGAAAGATGATTTGAGTTGTCTTTGAATTTCATCCTAGAGATATGATCAGCTGCAACATTTTCAACACCCTTTTTATACTTAATTGTGAGGTCAAATTACTGTAATAGAAGGACCAACCAAATCTTTCTAACCTTAGCATCTTGTTTCTAGAAGAGGTATTTTAGTACAGAATGGTCTGTGAATAGAGTGATGTGGTATCCTAAGTGGTAGGAACTAAAATTTTCTAATGCAAACACAACAACAAGTAACTTCTTCTCAGTGGTGGTATAGTTGATTTGTGCATAATTTAAATATTTTCTTGCATAAGAAATGACACATGGATTATTCTCACACTATTGTCCTAAGACTGGTCCTACAGCGAAGTTACTCTCATCACACATGAGCTCAAAAGGAAGTTTCCAATTTGGAGTCTTCATGATATGTACAGAGATAAGATCTTACTAGAGTGTAGAGAATGATCCCCCACAACTTTCAGTCCATAAAAATGGAGAATCTTTCACCAATAGAGCACAAAGTGGTCGAGAAATAGAGATTAAATTCCAAATGAACCTTCTATAGAAACTAGCATGTCCTAAGAAAGACCTCACTTCCTTGACAGTTTTGGGTGATGGAAGGTGGAGAATTATGTAAACCTTGGCTTTATCAACTTCAATCCCCCTACTTGAGGCTAGATGGACAAGGACTAGTACCTCTTTATCCATGAAATGGCATTTTTTACAATTTAGGACTAGATTCTTTTCATCACATCTTGACAAGACTCTCTCCACATTCCTCAGACAACCTTCAAATGTATCCCCAAACACATAGAATTCATCCATGAATACCTATAGAAAATCCCCTACCATGTTTTAGAATATTCCCATCATGCACTGCTGGAAGGTTCCAGGGTCATTGCATAACTCGAAGGGCATGTTTTTGAAAGAAAAGGTGTCAAATGGACATGTTAATATAGTCTTCCCTTGATCCACTAAGGAGACCTTAATTTGATTATTTCCCAAGTACCCCTCTAAGAAATAGTAGAAGGTGTGACCTGTGACTCTCTGAAGGACTTGGTTAATGAATGGTAAGGGGAAATGGTCCTTCTTGGAAATGATTTTAGCTTCCTATAGTCGATGCAGACTCTCCAGCCACTACTTACCCTTGTTAGAAGAATCTCTCCATACTTATTGGTTATCACTATGATTCCAGCCTTTTTGGAACCACTTAGATTGGGATGACCCACTCACTCTCAGCTATGGGATATATGATACCGGATTTTAACAATTTAATATGTTATTTTCTCACTACTTCCATGATATTAGGATTGAGTTGCTGTTGAGGTTGATGAAATGGCTTTGAATCAGATTCCAGAACAATCCTATGAGTCTTGGTAAGTGGTCTAATCCCAGAAATATCAGACAGGGTCCATCCAATGGCTTTCTTTTGTTTCCTAAGGACATCTAGAAGCGTCCTCTCATGATCGTATTTAAGAGAAGAAGAAATTATAATAAAAGTGTTCCATTTTATCCTAGGAAGGCATATATAAGTGTAGAAGGAAGTTATTTTAATTCAAGATCAGGTTGGTCAAAATTTCTGCAAAATATTGGGACATTGGCTCAAGATCAATTTCGTTTTTTAGAGTTTTAGATAGGATTGATTCCCCACGTGTATAAGTTTCAGCTACTAGATTGGATTTATTAGATTTATAGAAGGAAGTTGGAGTGGTCTCTATGAATGTGGTTTCCTGAAATATTTCACTGATTGTTGGTCTTAATATTTCATCATAGGAGTAATCTAAAAGTGATTCTATCCAAAGAGATAAACTTCTTTCATGTGAACAAAGTAAATTAATCTCATCCTGACTTAAACATTCCTCAAATATTCCTTGATGTTCTATGGATTCATTATCAACACTTTCTATCATGTTTACTTCATGAATTTCCTCATCATCCCCTATTTGTGAGCTTTCATTATATATGTTCAAGTATAGACTCATGTTTCAAAAGGTGATGGTCATATTCCCATTTCAGACTCAGATAACAGAGTTTATTATTGCAAGGGATGACCAAGGATGATTGGGGTTTGTTCCCTATGGCCTAAGTTAGGATTTTTGTCAAGGATAATGACGTTAGCAAGGTAGATGAAGTTTTCTACTTCTACTAGAACATCCTTTTAAACCCATTTTGTAACCCTAATGCTATGATTAGAAAGTTGAAGTGTGACAGATGTGGGTTGGATCTCTTCTAGGCCTAACTGGCAGTACACAGTATAGGGAATGAGATTGACACTAGCACTGAGGTCACACAAGGCTTTGACACCTTTTTTCTCTCCTAGTTCAACATTGATGTAATGACATCTTGGTTCATTCATCTTTGATGGAAGGGTTCCTTGGATTGTTTTTCTAACATTTGCTACTAGAAGGACTTGGTTCTTAAGTGATAATTTCCTTTTAAAATGTGTAGAGTTCCTTAAAGTATTTTAAGTATGCAAGAATGGTTTGAATATCATAGAGAATTGTAATGTTCAACTTGACTTGTGAGAATATTTTCCTCAAAGTTTCATTCAATTTAGGATTGGATTTCCCCCTCATGCATTCAGTAAATGGTGTAGGTTGTGGGTTTGTTTGTTGAAGGGTTGTCTATTTCACCTTGTTATTAGTTTCCTCAGTTCGATCATGTGGTTCATTTGAATTTTCATTAGATTTTGAAGCTTCACATGGTTTTTGACTTATTTTTTCAGGTTTCTAAATTGATTTCCCACTTTTTAAAACTATCACAGCCTTTAGTTTTTCATGAGTTGTTTGAGTGAAACTTGACTCGCCCCTAAAATCTGAGGATGGTACCGCCTGAGCAGGCATGGGTGCCTTTCCAGTTTTGATGGTTTGAAGTTCTGGTTTAAGGGAATATAATTCTAATTTTATTTTCTCCATTTTTTACACAACTGTTCAAGGATTGGAAGAGAGACAGATTGAGTGGGGGCTTGTGTTGGTTTGTTTATCCTAGGTGGATACTTTGGTTGTTGGATGTGTTGTTTTTATTGGACAAGAGGATGTTGGTATTGGACTGGTTGTGGTTGGAATTGGTTATGGTTTTCAAAATTTTGTGAAGGGTAGGGGTTTGGTCCCTATGGTTGGGTAGGTTGTTGGTTATCTTTCCAGTGGAAGCATGGGTGGTCATTATACCTTGGGTTGAATGTGTCTTGGTATAAGGGATTTTTTAAGTTTAGATCATTGAACTCTAATGGTCTTCCTCCTAGAAGAACATCTTTAATGGAAGGGATGGTTGGGCATTTGTCGGTCTTGTGGTCATGATTGTCACAAATTGTGCAAATAGGGTCAATAGTTTTAATTTAATGGACCTTCCTAAGATCGATCTCCTCAACCTTCCTAGTGAGTGCAGCAAGTTTCACCCTAAGGCTTTCCTCTTCCCTAAGTTTGTGAATTCCCCAAGATTTGGGTGGATTGTCAAAATTAGGTGATGGTCCCCCATGTTTGGTTTTTTTCAAAAAGACTTTCTAGATACTCGTAAGCATCATTTGGGGATTTATTTTTTAAAGGTTAATTTACACATCATGCCAATGAATTGTTTATTCCCCAGGCCCAACCCTTCAAAAAAATTTAAAATTGTTTAGGAATATAAATACCATGGTGTGGAACCACGTTTAGGGTGTCTTTGAACCTCTCCCATGTTTCACATAATGACTCTCCCTCTTTTTCAAAAAAAATGGATTCTTTTTTTAAGTGCAATTGTTCGTGATGGGGAAAGTATTTTTTATAGAATTCTCTTCATAATTGTCCCCATGAACGGATTGATGCAGGTCTCAGATTGTTTAACCAATTCTTTTCTTGATCCTTTATTGATAAAGTAAAGATCCTCATCTTAGATGACTCAAGTTGATGTGGTGGGCACATGGTTTCAACAATGTCGTTGAACTCTTTGACATGAAGTTATGGCATCTCAGACTCCATCCCATGAAAGGTTGGAAGGTGGTTTAGGACATGGGGTTTAAATATGTAATTGGTATCTCCTAGTGAATTTTTTCTAATGCATGAGGGTTCATTTTTCCAAGCTGGAGTGAGGTAGTCATTCATGGTTTGATCGACTACATTCCCTATGATTGGAACTTCTTGATTTTGGTTTCCCATTTCATTTCCCCCAGGATTTAGAATTTGATTTCCCAAAAGACCCTTCATTAGAATTGATTCAATTTTTGATTCTAGAGTATCAAGAAGATTAGGATCTAATGGAAACAATCCCCTTGGTTTACTTGACTCCCCTATCCTAGTATTTTCCACCCTAACTAGTCTTTTTAAATTATCGCGGGTTTAGGCGGACATGCGCCAAAAGGAAAAAAATGAGAAAGGGACAAGATAAGAGACCTTTGGTGAGAATAGAAGAATGGGGGTGAGGAAAGAAGGTTTTGGTCTAAGGTACTTACTTGGTCCCCAGAAATGGTGCCAAAATTTGATTCACACTCAAATTTACCCAAGAGATGAAGGTATAACGGTCCTTGTAGTCTAGCTTGGGTTGTCGAATCGACTGAGACCTAAGAAGATACCTAAAATACACAACCTATGAGATGGATTTTGGGCTATAAAAGTGGCAAAATTGGTCTTGATTTTAGATGGTTTTAAAAAAAACTAATAAATCATAGTGAATTCAATTCAATGAAAATGTTTTGATCTTAGTATTATGCTCGGGGTTGTTTGAATGAATTTTACTTCTTTAGGAAATTTTTGTTTTATTAATTCTTGATGAATCCATTCTTAAAAATAACACTACATTCATCATTTTATGATTTAATGCTAACTAAACTCTATTAATAACCCCCTAGAAACTTATAGAACCAAATTTAGGATCTCTCCAAGGAATATGGTCATTTTAGTACTTGGATTTAGCTTCATCAAACACAGTGAAGATGAAGAGTGGAAATAACTGAAGAATGGAAGTCTTAAATTAGTTATCCAATTAACAACAATACATTCATAAAATAACATTCAATACAGCCTTTACATCTTCCTACAATCAACCCCTTAAAGTATTATCCATCCATTTATGGTATACTTTCAATGGTGGGAGGAAGATGGCTTACAATAATTGGATTGAAGAAATTAAAACCGCGGAAATAACGAGCACTCCTCCGTGTGTGTGAACGAAATTCACACCTATGTGTGAAATAATTCACCACAACACAGATATATCAATATTATTTGGGATTATATAGTTTTAATGAAATAAATGGGAATAGTAGAAGAGAAATATATTGATAAGAACATACAAATACAAAAAAAACTTACATGGAAATTAAAAACATTACAAAGAAAATTTGGCATAATAACATTACATAAAAAAAAGATATGTCTTCCCCCTCACCACCACTACCTTAAATAGTAAGTTGAGAAGCATTAGTCCGAGCCTCAATCATTTTATGGTTAATTATTAAATTAATTTAGGCCTTAGGGTGGTGGAAAGTAGTCGAGAAATTTCTCATATCCTTGATTTTTTATTCTCTTTGTATCCCTTGTAAATATCATCCTGTATGAGAAAGCATATCTTAGAATATAGGTGGGACATTCAAGGGTCTTTTGTTTCCCCAGATATCTTCTAGAAGTCTATAAAATTTTGGCCTATTTGGAGTTGTGGAGCTGGAGGTATGTCCGATTTACTAGTCTAACATTATGGGCCGTAGATTTTGGACCAGATTTTAATATTCTATTTGGATCGCCTTAATAACCACAATGGAGGATGAATTAGCACTGTCTCGTGAAGAATGATTTGTTCCTATATATGTATTCTAGAATCCCACAAATATTGGTCTTTATTGGACCTATATTATGGGCCCCAAATTCTCACTTGTGGTCTGGTGTCCAATCTGCCTTCTCTATAATTGTTTCAGTTCATCACCAAATATCCCCGTCATCCTTTATGAATCCTCCATTGATCGCTGAATGAATAATGTTTATATTGAAGAGTAGGTCCAATTTTCAAAATATCAAATTAAAATATGTAAAATTACATTCCTTAAAATCATATGAATCGTTGGGACCAAATTAGTGTACATTAGGCATGAAGTGCACAAATTATGGGAGTGGATGTTCAAAATTAAAATCCACTAACTCAGACCCATAAGATAAAAAATGAAAATTTAATACCATTAAAATTTAATTAAAATATGTGTTTTTGTTATCTAATCAGATATTATTTTCCATGATGTTATTAATGGTCTTATTTCCATTTTAATTCAGTTATTATACATGAAGAGTTAATTTCAAAAATATAGTGTTATTTTTCAAAGTGAAGTCTCCCCCATTGTTTAGTGATGTTCATCAGATTTGTCATTGTAATGTCATTTATAAGACTAGGGGTAAGGTTTTTATCATCTAACTAAAGATGGTTTTGTCGCACATTATATGATGTAGATATGATATAAATCCTAATTTTTAAATGAATAATGTTAGACTATGTTGTAGTGTATAATATAGGGTATTTTCATGACACGTCCCAGAGAGGTCCATGATGTTACTCCCCAAGCCTACCTCCAATTGGTCAGGGGCTGGTGACTAGCACCGATAAGGCATATCACTAACATGGGAGGCATTTCCTATGTACCTATATGAATACACACATATCCAAACCAGAAAATGATGAAATGCAAAAACACTAAGTAAATCATGCATGGCTCTAAGATAATCACTAAGATTAATAGTAAAAAACTAAAAGAAAATTGGGCCCAGTATACAAGCCCAACAAAAGAAAAGTTGTAAATAAGAAATTACACAAGTTGCTGGAAACTCATTGGATGAAAACCCTACCTAAAGGTTATGTGAAGGGAAGTTACCTGAAGTCATAGGATTACGCCTCATATGACTGATATCACTAGTCACCACCTAGTCCTTTACCACCTATGTATCTATCAAACCGTTGGTCATCTGTACAAGACACAACACGTGCAGGAAAATCCTGTGTTGGGGTGAGTAAAAGAGTACTCAGTAGAATGCCCTGAAACCAAAAAGGAAATACTAGAAAGAAAATTAAACATGAATTATTATCACCTCACACAGGTATAAATATATGACACTAAAACAAATATTATTAGGAGTAGTCCACAAAAACACCCAATATCGATGAGACACTTAGTCCTGAGGATACACTTAGTCTTAGTGATACAATTAGTCCCGGTGAGACACCCAGTCCCGAATAGTCATGTAGCCTCAAGTTCACATAGTCTTCAAGTCAAATAGGCTTCAAGCGACATAGTCTTTGTGTCATAGCCAGCCATAGGATTCTGCTCTTAGCACGCATAATCCAGGAGAACCTACTCCTCAAGCCAATGGTCATAAGTCAATTTACAAAAAAAATGACTTAAAGTATCTCAAAAAGACTGTCTCATCGTGAGGGTCACAACACCACAAATGGATCATTAAATGAACATATGCATTGGAAGTTATTGACATTTTAGTAAAAATTGGTTGCTTTGGTCCAAGTATGATCCGACCCAGTCGGACCGACCTGCCATTGGGTCCGACCAGACCTGGGGTCCATCAGCCTGACCTGCCGGGTTTGACCTGACCTGCCAGCCCGGCCCAACCCGCCTTGTCTGAGTTGATCTCATTCTATCATCTCGCCAAATGTGGGTTGGTTCAGTCCACCCATACATAGTGGATGGTGCATCCCTACTCACAAACACGGCTGGCAGACGAGCCAGTCACTCCTCCCACACATGGTATTGGGATCTCCTACACCCAAAATGATGTGGCTCTATGCCGCATCACTGGACCGAATGCCTTGGCCCACCCTTGTCCCATCGTCATAGTCCCGTTGAACCATGGTCCACTCCCATTGTAGGATTACACACTGGTGTTCGTCCTCCTGGTCGGGTGGCACCGTCAGGCCGGTGCTGCTTCCTCCGCTAATTGCTCTGTCAGTGTCTTTCTCTCGCACTGAGCCTACCTTCGCACCTCAATGGCATTTTTTGGGAATATTATTCTCAGTTTCAGTTTTTTGTTCCACAAATCGAAGTTGAAACAACTTCCCTCTCTCAAGATCACAAATAACGCAAAGAACTAGGGAAAAAGGAGAAGCACAAGAACACCCAAAGAACGATCCAGGCCTTTTTTCGTGTTGGCATTAGTTCGTTCTTGTTAGCAGAACCATGAAGAAAGAAAATAATAATCACATATATCTAATTCCCATTTAATCCCTACAAGATAACTCCCATCCCACATGGACGATCGGCCCACGGATCAACCTATTAGTGGGTTAATACGCGTTCATTCTTTACAAAGAAAGAATGGGGAAAGAGAAATCACATAGAAATAAAACCCCTACCTCAAGGATTGGATCGATCACTGACAAATAGTGATTCTTGTGTTCGTCTTTCCTCAATATACCAATGCCTACTCTGAATCCAATAATCAATCCTCTGGCGTCCTTCGTCGCCTACCAAGGAGGGGTTTCACCAACAAATCCCCTCTTCACAGTCTTCTATTGAATTTTCTCCAAGTTTATAAATCTAAAACCCAATCCATGTTCATCCATTAAATATAGAAAACATGTTTCGTCATTTTAACATCACCACACTCTTTAATTTATGAAAGAGAATGTAATAAACCTTCATTGTGTCCCAACATCATTGTGTCACTGTGATACGTTCAGAAAGAAATAAAATAAACTTCCTTAAGTTTATTTTATTTTTCTTTAAGACTTCCAAAAATTATCATTTACCCCCAACATATGATAGTCAAGGTTAGGCCTTTACTAAGGTAATACCACTGTTATGAATGCAATAGTGCCCTCGGATTTTTGATTTGGGAACCCATTTAGAAGTTATTAAAGTTTTCATTTAGCCACCCAGGGATTTTTAATTAACAACTATAATTTATTCAAATATTTATTCTGACCACACCAGGTCTCAAAATCTCATTCCATCTCAAATCCTGGTCTCAGAATTTTCTCAATTAATTTAGATAAAAAAATTAGAGAAAAAATTGAGTCATTGTATTCTCCCCACCTTGGGGATTTACATCCCCAAAATCCAAAACAAGGGCTACTCAAAAAAAGGTGAGGGTACTGGGCATGAATTTGATCCTCCTACTCCCAAGTTCTCTCCTAGAGATTATCGTACTTCCATTGAACAAGCACCAGAGGAATCGACCGCCCATGAAGGATTTGCTTCTTTTGATCCTCTATCTCCACCGAGAACTCCACAAACGCCACTCCATCATCAATTTCCAGCTCACCCCATTCGATTAAGTGTGATAGATCATGCACATACCTCCTCAGCTACCACACATGAAAGAAATCATGGACCTGATACATCTGTGGGGGTAGAGCTAGGTGGTATGTCACCTCGCTAACTCTATTCAGAATCTGAAAAGGGCCAATGAATCTCAAAGATAACTTGTTGACCCTACCAAATCTCTACAAACCCCATTGAGTTGAGACCAGAATGAACACATGGTCTCCCTCCTAGAACCCCAAGGGCCTCCATCTTCTATTTTCTTAAGATTTATTCCTACTCTTTACAGTCCTCATCTGCTCTTGGATGATCTTCACCATCTTAGTGGTATCCCGTACCAACTCTATACCCATTAGTGATGAATCCCCTAGGTTAGTCCAACATTGCAGTGTCTTGCATGGTCTCCCATACAAGGCCTCGAACGATTCGACACCAATGGTATAGTGGTAGTTGTTGTTGTATGCAAACTCCACCAGAGGTAAGTGATACTCCCAATTGCGACCAAAGTTCATGATGTAAGCATGTAGCATGTCCTCTAGAAACTAGATGGTTCTATTTGTCTGGCCATCTGTATAGGGATGAAACATCGTGATCAAGCGCAAATGAGTCCCAAAAGCCTCCTAAGATCCCCTCCACAACAAGGATGTGAAGTGAGAATCACCATCTGAAATGATTATCTAACAGACCCTATGAAGCCCAAATATCTCCTGAATGTATAGGCATCCCAAGCCCTCTACTGAACCCTGCTCCTGAATGGGTTGAAGTGGTCTAACATGGTGAGTTAGTAAATGATCACTCAGATGGTATCGTGTCCCCTGGACGCACGTGGTAAACCTATCATGAAGTCCATCAACATTACATCCCACTTCCACTCCAGCACCTCAAGTGGCTGAGCCAATCCTGATGGAACATGATGCTTTGGCTTCGTATACTGACAAGTGATGCATCAAGAAACGAACTCTACCACTACTTTCTTCATCCTTATCCACCAGAACTGACATCAGCGGTCCTATTACATCTTTTCCACACCCGAATTTACCACCAAATGGGATGTGTGAAACTCCATCAACACATCCACTTATAATATCGTTATTACAATGGTGCACCCTCTGAAAATGATGATGTGCTCCCCAACTATCGAATTTCCATAAGGGGCTTGACCAGTGGATAAATAAGCATGTCGAGTCTCACAGTTTACATCCCCAATTTGTTCCACCTTAACTCACTGTAAGAGTAGAATAGTGACAATAATCGACTGGAGGTATGTTTCTCCATGACCATCCATGAAGGATATCTACATCGTGGCTAAATTCTCTTATGCCTCACTTAGTAATTGCAAGCTGGATCTTCTACTAAGTGTGTCTTCAACCACATTCTCCTTACCAGGAGTATAGACAATCTTGAAGTCATAATCTTGGAGGAACTCTATCCACTGACAATTTCTCAAGCTTAGGTCCTCCTAGGAGAAGATATAATTTATACTTTTTTGGTCAGATTAGATGGTAAACCACTCACCCATAAAGTAGTGTCACCACATTTTCAATGTGAACACCACTGCTTCTAGCTCAAAATCATGGATCATGTAGTTCTACTCAAGATTCCTCAACTACCATGAACCATAGGAAATCACCTCTTTCCCCATAATTAGGACACAACCCAATCCAGTACCTAATGTGTCATAGAACACTACATACCCAACACCCTCCTATGTTAGTCTCAAGATGGGGGAACTCATCAACCTCCACCTTAGATCCTAGAAACTCCGTTGGCACTTCTCTGTCCACATGAAGGGGTCTCCCTTTTGTGTCAAAGCCGATAAGGGTGCTTCTAACCTGGAAATGTTGGGAAAGAACCTCTAATAGAATCCAGCCAAACCCAAGAAACTTTTCACCTTGTTCACACTCTTGGGTGGATCTCAAGAAAGCACCACCTCTATCTTTGTCGGATCCACCGCAACTCCAGCCTCTAAAATGACATGTCAAAGAAACGGGACGTCCCGAATCCAGAACTCACACTTTAAGAGATTACCATAAAGCTGGTTCTCTCAGAGTGTATCCAGGACCATCCTCAGGTGTGTCGTGTGCTCCCCCTCGGACATCGAGTATGCCAGGATGTCATCAATGAAGGCCATAACTAACCAATCAAAGTAAGGCTCGAAGATCATTTTCATGAGTCCCATGAATACTGTGGGGGTGTATTTATGACAAAAGTAATCATGAAGTACTCGTAATAGACATACTAACATCTAAAGGATATATTTAGTATATCCTCATCCCATACATGAAGCCGATGATAGATAGAGCTAAGGTCTATCTATGAGAACCACCTCTCTCCCTTCAGCTAGTCGAAGAGGTCATCAATTATCAGCAGCAGATATTTGTTCTTCACGATCAACTGATTCAGGCTTTGGTAGTTTACACAAAGCCTCAATATCTCATCTTTCTTCTTGGAAAACAATACAGGTGCCTCCCATAGTGAAACATTGGGCCTCAAAAATCATTTCCTATATCATTCCTCTATATGTACAATCAACTCACAAAGCTCAACATGATCCATATAATATGTCGGTGTGGATATCAGTATCATCCCGGGGTATAGTTAAATGAATAATTCAACCTCCCTATGAGGATGGAATCCTGGAACATCCTCAGGGAAGATGTCCTCATACTCGTCCACCGCTGCAAGAAATTGAGGAATCCTATCTTCCACCGCATTGAGGGTAAGACTAGACAACCAGTTAGTAATTGGTTGCACCCTCCTCTGATAAGGGATATCATAGATTCCCTGATATCCCATCATAGAACCTGCTCAAAGTTTTGAGCCCTAAATAAATGGTCTCACACCATGTCTATGGATTAGCAAGATAAGTATGTGAATCTCGCTGAGTACACTTTTACCGTTTAGTTTCCCTGCTACAAGTGCAGGACCTCATATATATGTACTGAGCATGACATAGTTGGGAAGAAATCCTCTCTAAATAGTGACTCAAAGTCTTCCCAATAGAGGGTCATATCTTCATGTGTCTAGATCACTAAGCTCCACCACTGACACATGTGAATGTATCCATCCAATCCTTGGGTACCTAGGGATCAATCTCACCATTGAACCTGAGAGGTATCTTCCTCTAAAACTCATGTAATATACTGATCTTGCGTTCATAATCTATTGGTAGTGCCAGTATCAAATTTTGATCGATGGGTTTTGGTTTCAATGGTGCAGCACACGGTGGGGCTATCTCTGGTACAGTTCTCTGTACTGATGCCTCATTGCTAGGCATACCATCCTTATGGTCATGCAATGGAATCCTAGTTGGCTGTCTATGGGGAGGCATCTTGAAATAGATCAAGATGGACCACAGTCAATAGAATATACCTCGTGAGCTAACTCAAGAATGAAATAAGGACACAGTCAAAAATCCTATATGATGCATCTACCATTTATTTCCCTACAACCAATGTTTTCATCTACCGAGTTAGAAAGCATGTGTCCAGATTTCTGGTGTATGGATACATCAGTCATCACACCAACACTGGAGTCTCTGTCCTGAAATAAGAACTCAAAACTCTTAACATTATTTCCCCAAACCAATCTCACAAATTCTTGGTCCCAATGTGGAACCGAACCACTCTAATACCACTCTGTCATGACCCGTCCCAGAGGGGTCCATGATATGACTCCCAATGCCTGCCTCCAATAGGCCAGGGGCTAGTGACAAGAACTCAGAAGGCATATCACTAACCTGAGAGTCATTTCCTATGTACCTATACACATGCACACATATCCAATCCCACAAATGCTGAAATGTAAAACACTAAGTAAACCATGCATTCCATTAAGACAACCACTGAGATTAATAGTACAAAACTAAAAGAAAAGGGGTCCTAGTATATAAACCCAATAAAATAAAAGGTGTAAACCAGAATGTACACAAGTCACTAGAAAATCATTGGCAGAAGACCCTACCTAAAGTGTAGGTGAAGGGAAGTTGCCTGAAGTCATAGGAGACACCTCGTCTGTCTGATCTCACTGGGCACCACCAGGTTTTGGACCACCTATATGTCTCCTTCAAAACATCAGTTGTCTGCACAAGACACGACATAAGTGAGAAAAGCCCGTGTAGGGGTGAGTAAAAAAGTACTCAGTGTGACGCCCCAAAACCACAAAAGAAATACCACAAAGAAAATTACACATGAAGAATTGTCAGCTCAAACAGGTATAAATCTATGACACTAAAAGAAGGATTATCAGACGTACTACACAAAACACCCAGTATCAATGAAACACTTAGTCCCAATAAGACACTTAGTCATGATGATACACCCAGTCCTGAATAGTCATGAAACTTCAAGGTCACATAATCTTCAAGTCACATAGTCTTCAAGTCACATAGTCACCACATCACATCCAGCCACATGATTCTATTCTTATCACACTTAATCTGGTAGAACTGACTACTTAAGCCAATGGTCATAAGTCAATTTCAAAAAACCACTTAGAGTATCTCAAAAGGATCACCTCTTTGCGAGGGTCCCAATTTTGAAAACATCTCATCAAATGGACATACAGTTTGGAAGTTATTGTTATTTTAGTAAAAAAGGGATGGTTGGGTCTGAGTCCAGTCCGACCTAGTCAAACTGACCAGCCCCATCTTGGCTAGACCCATTCTGCCAAGACGGCCCGCCCGATGTAGGCCGATTAGGTCCACTCGGATGCGGTCGATTCCATGTCCTGCCTTGCCAACGTGGCCAGCCAACGAGCTAGTCGCTACACCCACACTCAGTCCAAGACACCGTGTGCTATCCAGTTGATGTGTCGCCCTGCCACATCATTGGTCTGTATTGTCAGGGCCTCCCTAGTCACAACTCCCATCTTCACCTGAGGCCACGCTACCACGGTCTCTTTCCACCATCGTATGTCGATCTGGCAGGCTCCGTCTCAGCCACCTATATCCCTATTGGACTGCGAGTCACCGTCGCTGCCAGCTTCCATGCTAGCGGTCGTCTGCCTGGCCCGGTCGAGCAGCCGGGGGGTGCCACTTCCACCACCGGTCACTTTGCTGGTAGCCTCGCCTCACGTCGTGCCTATCGTCACACCTATGTGGCATCATTTTTCCATCTAATTATCGGTTTTGGGTTGTTTCTCCATGAATCGAAGGAGCGAAAACCGCTCTCTCTCTCAAGATCGTGAGCAGGAAGTGCAAAGAATAGAGGGAAAAAGATAATCACAAAAACACATGAAGAATGATTCAATACTTTTTTCATGTCAGCCTTAGTTTGTTCCTATTATTAGGATGACAAAGAATGGAAATAATAATCACATTAATCAAATTCTCATTTAATCCGTGTAAGAAAACTCCCATCCCACTAGGACGACCGACCCAGAGATCAACCTATTAGTGGGTTGATCTGTGTTCGTCATTTAGAAAGAAAGAATGGGAAAGATAAATCATTTATAAATAAAACCCCTACCACAAGGATTGGAAAATCACTAACAAAACGTGGTTCATGTGTTCTTCATTCACCAATCTACCGATGCTTTCCCCAAATCCGTTCTTCTACCCTCCAACACTCATCGTCACTCTCCAATTAGGGGTTTTACCAATAAATTCCCTTTTCAAATTCTTCCATAGAATTTTCTCTTGGGTTATGAATCTAACCCCATATCCTTATTAATCCATTAAATGGAGAAAATGAGTTTCAGCATTTCAGCATCACTGTGCTCTTTCATTTATGAAAGAAAACGGGTTGACTCACCATTGTGTCACAGCATCGTTGCATCGCTGCAAGAAATTTAAAAATAAATAAAATAAACTTCTTTAAGTTTATTTTATTTTTCTTTAAAATTTTCAAAAAATAACTTTTTCCCCTGACCTGTGTCGGTCGAGGATAGTCCCCACCTAAGGTAAAGACACTCTTCTGAACGTAATGATGCCCTCATATTTTCAATCCAGGAACTCATTTAGATGTTTTGAAATTTTAATGTTAGCCGCATGATCATTTTTAATTAACAACTCTACATTATTCAAACATTTATTTTGTGCACACCAGGCCTAAGAATCTTGTGTCATCTCAACACCTGGTCTCAAAATTTTCTCAATTAGTTTATAAAAAAATTAATAGAAATATCTGAGTCATTACAGGTATCATCTAGTATGATATGAATTGAACGAAGGAAAATTGCATTCCTTGGATAGGCATATCATCAGGAATGATATATTGATTTCATATTATCTCTTCTATATAAAATCAAGGTATATGATAAATAAATTATCGATATTAATCATACACTATGATTAAACTTATTATTTATGATTGGTGAATGCTAGTCGAATGTTAAGTATAAATGGTCAAGAATCTTCTATATGAGGTTATCATAGACTATATATGTTTCATATGATGAAACATTTGGGAAATTGTGATCATTCAAAGATTAAAAGGTGTTTATAACTATAATACATTTACTCATACATTATGAATGTACAAGTAAATTCATAGTCTATAGGGGAGAAACCTTTAGACCTATATAAATAGGTTGATGGCCATGAAAATTTGTCTATACTTTTAGATGATTCTCCAAGATCAAATATTTCTTTTCACTCTTCCTTTGCTTCCCAAGATACAAGAATATCATAGAGGGAAGGAGAATAAAACCCAAACATTAGATGATTTGGTTCAACCTGCATATAAATCATAGAGGGGGGATATTTTTGGTTACTTCTTAGTGATCTTTATCAAAATTTTGTTTGAATATGGGAGATTCACAAAACATCAGTGTATGGTTCACACATTATTATTCATTTATATTATACATGCTTTCTGTTTCATAGAATTAAGAACTTATTATTTTGGTTTCTCAATGTTTTTTACTAATTTAATAAGTGTTATTAAGTCCATTGAAATCCATCTATGGTATCAGATCAAATGTTAAAGAGTTAACTGGTCACAGTTTGACCAGTCGGGGCTCAAGCCACAACTACCCCAAACCTGCCTCTAAAAGTTTAGCGTTTGGTGACCAAAAATAAGTAGTTATATACCACATATGGGAGTAATTAGACTAACTTAATTATACACATGCACACATATCCAAGCCCATACAATGCTGAAATAAAAAATAAATGAAACCAAAGCATGCATACATCTATAATCAAAAAATCAGAGTGTGATAATAAATTATTGATAGTGATAATCAAGCTAAATACAATCCCAACCAAAAACTGCATAGAATCCAACATACTCGTAGGGTGTGGACTACTTTCAAATGAAACCTCCTAGAAAACACCTCATCCTTTAAAACTCAATATATTCCCCACAATCTCCCTATCCTCCTAGGTCACTGCCAAAAGGCTCTTTGTCTATATAAGACAAGACATGTGTCGACAAAGCCTGTGTAGGGATGAGTATAACAATACCCTAGTAGCGCACCGCAAAAATAATAAACAAAAACCATCAAGAATGATCATATAATAACAAGAATATAACAATCAATGGAAATCCCCATATATACATAGGATAGACACCGTACCTCCAGGAAGTCTTAAACAAACTCGTAGCCCCAAGATTCTGCTTGAAGCTTCTAGGAAATTATTGTTCTGAGAGAACCCACTCCATGAGCCATGTAATAACCAGAGAAACTTGTCTAAGAGGCCATGATCATTGGGCCTCATACAATAAAACTCACTAGTCTCTGAATATCTTGATATCCATATAGGGGATCTCACTCAAGACTACTCGAGGACACAAAAAACCCAATATGGATCCAACCTTTATGAAGCGGATCATATTCCAATGATACCTTGACCCCAACTGAAATTGCCTTCTAGATGGAGGATCAAGTCCCCATATATATAGCTCATGTCAATTCCACAAACCCCACCTATGGTACAAGAAACAATGATATAGGATCACACTCTGGTCTCATAGAGGGATACCACAAACTCTATCTAAGACAAATCCTCCAATGGTGATCACAATCCAGAGTTGTGGACGTGATTCCACATCATACCCTCAAAGGGATGGACCAAATGAATACACTAAACAAACAATGGTATAAACTAAAGCAAAAATGGATTTAAACACCCTCAAATGTGTTATACAGCATGTACATGGGAGTACATAGCATGTCTATCCAACCCTAGATCTGCTCATGTGTCACTACCTCACACGACATATAAACCAAAAAATTAAAGGTGTTTAAGTAAGTATAAGTGTAATGTATAGGTATTTTGGAATCTTGTACATGTTGTATGTTCAATACTTTGTACTTTTTTCTATGCCCATGTATCAACCAGTGTACAAGTGGTCTTACTTGTGTACACCTAGCCATGTCTGTGTACATTGTTCTACAAATGTACTCTGGTCATGTCTGTGTACTCCGAACAGCCCGTGCCCCTATAACCTCTGAGTTACATGTTGGGCCAGCAGCACTGTTCACAAGGAATATAATAGATGTCATGGAGTGTGAGATGTTTTTCTCTTTGCGGATACCCTATCACAACATAGTGGGTCCAATATGGTGTGTATATCAGGATTACATGTTGTGTAACTCAAGGTTTTCCAGATCCCACAGTTTTTTCTCCATGCCACCTTTTTAACTTCCACTACATCAATTCTCATTGGAAATCACGTATCTGAGGTTGTTTGACCCTATAGTCATTAGAGATCCAAACACAGGCTTTAAATCTTCTTGTAAAATGCACTGTTGAGCCATGTTGTCCATCGTGCATCAATCCACAGTGAATGGGATCCTTAGATCTATTTTAATCTGTCTATGATTGTACTTTTTCATTATTTCACCTCTATCATACCATCAATTTCAAACCTAAACCACGATATTAATCTGTTGCACTGAACCGTGGTCACACTACAATCATATACGTGGTATTTTTTGAATCATGGTCCAAAGGAATTTACTATGATGAACCTACAATGAAATGGGGGAAAATCCATAAACCAAAAACCAAAGGAATGAACCTTTTAATTTTTAAATTTTGTCCTTGATCCATTATCAATGAATTAGATAAACAAATTATGGAATAACAACAAGAAAAAATAAATCAACCGTAAATAAATAAACCATTGATGCATGAATCAATTCTTGTTTGTGGTATTGATCCACATTAGATGGGGATAAAAGAAAAGCATGGAATCAGAAAAATCAAACATCCTACTTAGATTTTATATTGATCGCTGATGAAGAATGATCTTGTGTTTCCATCGTTGGTGAGATTCGTGAACAACGATGGTGCAATGATCCTAAATATGATCATGATCTAATGTCTTCTTTAAATGATCCTCCAATACCTCCTCTCTAATGACTCATTTAAATCCCTGGGTTATGTGACTAACCTTATGGATTAGTCATAGCCATGTTTAAATAGAGGATTCTAGGTCTCTTCATCAAAATAAAGAAATTAATTCATTTATTTTTTATTTTATTATTTTTCTTCTGAAACAACTTTACTAAAAAACCTAATGTCAACAAATATTATGTTTCACCAAGGGTAAATAACATGCTCTAAATTCAATGGTAGCCTCAAATTTATGATCTAATCCATAATTTGGGATTTATTTCACTCTTTTAGGAAAATTTCACATGCATGATATTAATATTTTCAATATTTTTAAAATATTAATTTTAGGCTCTTAGGGCCTCAGAATCTCACTTCCTCTCAACACCTAGCTTTGAAATTATTCCATAAAATATTCTAAATTAATACATTGAAAAAATAGAGTCATTAAATTCTCCCTACCTCAAGTTTTTTCATCCAGAAAAGAAAAAAACCACTCAAAAAGTTGTGGGTACTAAGCTCGCATCTAGGTATCCCATTCCCAGGTTCTCTCTTGAATATTCCCATGCTATAACTGGAAACACACTTGGGGAATCAACCGATCATTAAGGATACTCTTCTAAGATTCATTGATCCCCACTAAGTACTTATAAAAGTTAGTATTATCCTCATTATTCAGCTCTACCTTCTCGATAACATGCGATGGGTCATCCACATGACTTTTCAGCTACAAAATGTAGAAGACTACATGTACCTGGTCTAAAAGAGGTGGTAGTGATAATATATATTCCACCTCAATAACTCTATGAAATATCTATAAAGGGATAATTAATCTCATATATAGATTTCCACCATATAAAAATCTATGTAATCCATGTTGAGGTGAGACACTTAGGAACACATGGCCTCCCTCCTCGAACTCTATAGGCCTCCATCATTGGACCAAATAAAACTTATGGTTTCATCCACTCTTGGATTATCTAAACCTTCTTTTTCATAGATCTCCCCAACTCTATTCCCATGAATACTAACTCACCTAGATCAATCCAAAAAAGTTGTGACCTATAGGATCACCCATACAGGGCCTCAAATGGTTGTACAATGATGGTATAATGATAGTTATTATTGTATGAAAACTCCACCAAGGGTAGTTTATCCTCAAAACTATGGCCAAAATTCAACATGAAAACCTAAATTATGTCCTCCAAGACTGAAATTTCATGATCATCCTCACCACCAGTCTGAGGGTGTAATGTTTTTCTCAAACACAACAAATTCCAAAATCCCTCCTAAAATCCTCTTTGTAATCATGATTTTAAATGACCAACACAGTATTAAGTTATCTTTGAGGGAACACCATGGATTTTAACTATCTCTTACACATAAAAGAATCGCAATCTCTCTACTGAACTCTGCTCTCGAGTAGTTAGGAATTTGGCCAACTTGGTGAGTCGGTCTATGATCAACTAGATGGAATTGTGTCCCCTATACATTCATGGTAACACAATAATGAATTTCATGTATATACCATCCCACTTCCATCCTATAACATCAAAGGGTTGATATAAACCCGATGAAACATAGTGCTCAGCCTTCACTTTCTGACAAGTGTGGCATTAAGAGACAAATTCTGCAACACAACTCTTCATGCTTGGACACCAAAACTGACATCGAAGATCTTGGTACATCTTTTCCATACCTATATGTTGTACAAAAGGGGATGTATGAAACTCATTATTCCCCTCCTACCACAACATCACTACTACCATTTTGCATCCTCCAAAAATCAAAATGTTTACCTTCTGAAAATTCATCAGGATCACATCCAGTGGATATCTGAGTACATAAGATATCATAGTATGTATATCCAAACTAATCTTCCCTAACACAATGTAAAATTTGTGGGGTAACAACCATAAACTAAATATATGAAACGCCATCCATGTTCACTACCATAATGTGGCTAATTTCTCTGATGCCTTAATCAAAAACTGAGAGAAGGATCTCTTATTGAGAGAATCTTCCAACATCTTCCATTTCCTAGGTGTATAGACAAACTCAAAGTCATAGTGCTAGAGGAACTCTATCCATCGACTCTCTCTCAATTTAAGATCCTTCTAAGAGAATATATACTTGAGACTCATGTATTCAAAGTAGACGATAAGTTTCTCACCCATAAGTTAGTTTCACCACATCTCCATGGAGAAGACTACAATTTCTATCTCAAGATCATGGTTTGAATAGTTCTTCTCATTCTATCTAAACTACCAAGACCTATAGGAAATCATTTCCTACCTTTGCAGCATAATATGACTAAGTTTTTTCTGTGATTCATCAAAGAACATTGTGTACTCAACACCCTCCTCTAGAAATCTCAAGATGGGGGGTTCTCATCAACCTATACATCATCTCCTAAAAACACTACTAGACCTTTTTATACCACTTGAAAGAATTCCCCTTTAGATTAAAATATGTCAAGGGTGGTATATACCTAGATAAATCAAGTAAAAACCTCTAATATCACCATTACATCCCAAGAAAAATTGAAAACATCGTAACACTCTTGGGTGGCTCCAAAGCTAGCACAACCTTGACCATCATTGGATGTATTTCTACTCCTACCTCTAAGATGATGTGTACTAGGAATTAAAACTCTTGAGTCCAAAAAAAAGACATCATGAGTTTCCCATAAATATGGTTCTCTAAAAGTGTTACCATGATCATCCTTAGTTTTTCTCCCATACTTCTCATTATACGTTGAGTACACTAGGATATCATTGATGAAGACCACCAAAACTAGTATAGGAAAGGATAAAATATTTGGTTCATGAGTCCCATTAACACCTCTGGGGAATTAATCATGCTTAAATTCATAACCAAGTACTTATAGTGACTATAGTGATGTATGAACTTAACATTCATCATATAATCATTCCGTACTTGGATCAGGTGATAGTCTAATCTAAGGTTAATCTTCAAGAACCATCGAGCCCCTCTTAACTGAACAAAGAGGTTACTGATCCTCAGTAGTGGATAATTATTCTTCACAATCACCTATTTCAAGTTCTATTAATCCAAACAAAACCTCAATCTCTCATCTACATTCTTGGATAACAACATTGGGGATGCCCAGGGGTAAATTTGGGTCTCATCAAGCTCTTATTCTGTAAGTCCTCCAAGGGTAATCTCAACTCACAAAGCTCTATGGGAGCCATCTGATATGTAGTTCAAATTGTCATACTAGAAAACTATTGAGTAATTGGCTTCAACCTCCTATTTATAATCACATCTAGCCACATTAGTATTTCATTTTCACCCACAAAAGAAAATCTCATCTCAACACTATGTACACACTACATCCTCCACCTAAAACATTCAATATGGGAATGAAATATGGATAGCTGGTCCATACCTAAAATGATGTCATGAGGCATCATTACTGCTACAAAGAGATCACATATGAATCTATCACCTCCAAGAGTTAGATAAAATTGTCAAAAAAAATTGTGAAACCACTGAGTCACCTCCTATCAGAGACTCTAACCATAAGGCTCAATCCAAAGGCTTAATTGGAATCTCTAAGTCCTGAACTAGAGAAGTGGTAAGAAATGAATGACTCACACATGTGTATATTTGTACTGAATCTAAACTATAAAAGGAATACATCATACCTCATATCATCCCTAGAACCTTGGGTTCATTGGCCTCCAAACCATACAGATGTCCTCATCCCTGACAACCTACTCTCTGACCCTAAAGTGCACCACTAGGGGATGGTGGTTTCAATAGGTCAAACCTTTGACCACCTCCTCTTACTCAACCAGACACTCCACCACATCTATAAAAATTTAAACCACGTTTATCCATCCTATTCCTCTACCTCGGTGTCCCCATGAATGTATCTGGATTAACTATATGACAAGTTGAACAATCCAATGCAATATTTTTTCAACCCTCATAGGAGAGACATCACCTATACCCATGGATAATTTGAGCCCTCCTGAGAGCCCTGTACTATTGGTCCTTTATCATGCTATCATATCCCGAGGAATCTGACATACCTAGATCCCTATTACTATCATCAACTACCTACTTCAAAGGTCTCAGTTCTTAGATTCCCACTACATTTACCCACTATCAGTGTCTTCTCTTCTAGAAATCTCTCCACTACTAAGTCCCACTCAAGCACTCTAGAATTGGTGGGAATGACTAAATACCTAATATATCAGTGTAATAACAACTCAATGGTTCATGATATAAAAAACCGAAATTACACCATATCAATGAATTACCATTAGAGATCAATAAATCTCTATTAATGACCATGGTTATAATTCCCTACTATAGATGGAGAATATCCTTGATACACACTGATCACAATAGGTATGGATAAGGCTCCTACCTAAAGTGATGCTCAAATTATAACTATGAGAGAGCTATCTCATCATGTAATTGATTTAATTCACTACATCATCACCCAACAGAGCCCTCAATAAAACTCACTGTGAGGACCTCTATCAAATTGATAGGTGTCCTCACAAAGAGGAAAACTTGATTAAATTATTTTATCGAGTCCTCATCCACCTCGGGTCCATTCCACACTGAAACATGGGAGGTAACTTCATGTGGAACTCATACAATTCATTCACCCTCCGTGTATCCTCATCCAGTACTGTTGGTGCTAAATGCTACTCAACAGGTGGTGGTATAAATGGAAAACCACTCAAAGGTAATATCACCAGTATAGGCCCCTATACTAAAGCCTCATCACTTGGTGGATCATCCTCATGATCATGTAGTGGAATCCTAGCTAGATATCTTCACATATGCATCCTGAAATAAGAAATACTTTCCATGGGTAAAGTGTATATCTAGGGAGCTAACTCAAAAAGGAAATTGAAACCACAACCCATTCGTATATGATTCATGTACTAATATTTTCCCTACAACCAATATCTACATGTATCAAGTCAAAAGGTTGGTGATCAGAATCCTAGTGTCAAGATACATCGACCATCAAACCAAAACTTGAGTCACTAACCTTAAATCCAAATTCGAAACACTAAACACTATTCCCATAAAACTAAAACCAATCTAATAAACTCTAGTAAAAAGTTATAACTAAATCCTCAAATGCTACTCTCTCATGAAATGATCCATCAGGACCCGATCTTTGACTACCCCAACCCCTCCTCTAATATTCCAGGGGTTGGTGACCAGCACTGAGTAGGCATATCCCACACTTGGGCGGCATTATACTAATGTACCTATACACATGCATGAATATCCAAAAACATATAATTCTAAAATATAAAATAATTGAAAACAATTCATGTATACATATATAATCCTACAATTAGAGTACAATAAAAAAGTACTAAAAGCATTAAATGGGACAAATACAAGACCAACCAAAAAATTACAGAGTCTAAACTCTTCAAAATGTGGGGACTAATATTAAATGAAACCACTCAAGAAATACCCTGGACAATCTATATCAATATATGATCCACCAGATCCCTATCCTCCCAGGACACTATCAAGTGGGCCATCATCTTCAAAAGACATGACACATGAGGGAAGATCTCATGCAGGGGTGAGTATAACAATACATAGTAGGAAACGCCAGAAACACTAAACATAGAGCATCAAGAATAGTCATTTCATAACAAGGATAAAATAATAATAAGAAAAACCCAAAATATAATGAGGAAGGACATCGTGCCTCTAGGTAGTATCAACCAAACTACTAGCCATATTATTTTTATTGAATCTACTAGGAAATGATCATTTTAGGGGAACCCAATCCATGAGCTAATTGATGACACTTGTCCAAATGGTTATGATCATTAGGCGCACCCCAATAAAACTCACTGGTCTCTGAAGATCTCGATACGCAATTAAGGGATCACATCCAAGATTCCTGGTGGACACCACAAACCCAATATAGATCAACCCGCTATGTAGGGGATCGTATGCTAATGATATAGTGAACCCTACTAAAAAATCCTGCTATATGTAGTATCAACTCCTTATGCATAGAGGTCATGCGGATTCCAAAAACTCCACTTAGGATATAAGAAGGAATGATAGAGAATCACACTTCGATCTCATAGAGGGACACGAAAAACCATATCTAAGACTCATCCTTCAGAGGGGATTACAACATAGAGCTTCAGACATAATATAACATTTTAATCTCAATGCGATGGACCAAGGGAACTCACTCAATTGATATTGGTCCAAATTTAATAAACTTATGGCTCTAAACAATCTAAAATTGGGAACATGACGTGTATAACAGAGTACACAGCATTTCTAGCCAACCTCTGGTCTTCCAGTGTGTCACTAACTCACACAACATGTAAACCTTAAAATACACGGCATGTAAGGAACTATACATAGTGTGTAGAGGTATGAGGACACCCTTACAGTGCCATTTTTATGTGCTTGTGTACTTATGGTCATGACTATATACCATCCCATGTACACCTTATCATGCCCATATACACCTAGTCATATCCATGTACATGGATCTCCTTATGTACTTTGGTCATGTAAGTGTACCATGGTCTGCTTGTGCCCATATTCCCTCCGAGGTACACACTGATCCACCAGTACGGTTTACACGGTGTGGGATGGATATTACATAGTGTGAGATATTTTTCTCCCTGTGGAAACCCAAGTGTTGCATTGAGGGTCCCTCATGACATGTATCTCTGGATTACATGTCTTTTAACTCATGATTCTCAAGAACCCATGGGTTCTTCTCTGCACTACCATAAATGCTACCACCAATTTGATTCCAACAAGGAATCACATATCTAAGGTTATCTAACCCTCCAATCAATAGATATCCAGATCCAAGATTTGGATCTTCTCTGAAAAAGAACCATTGGGCCACGTTAGGTGTCATACATAAAACCATAAATAATAGGATCATTCGATCAATTTCAACCATCCTCTATCATCATTGCACCTCAATATTAGCCTCAATCATGGAACACATTTTCAGTATTAATATTTTGTGTATAATAACAATCTTGCAGGGATCATATACCTAGTATTCATCAAACCATGGTCCAAATAAATTTTCCACGATGAATGTGTGGAGAATTTGGGAAGAAATCCATAAAATAAAAACATAATGAATAAACCTCAACATTTTTTTCCTCATTCCATTTTCAAAAAAAATATATGAACAAAGAGGGAATAACAACATAAAAAAATAAATCAACAGCAAATAAATCAACCATCAATGCATGAATCAATTCTTGTTCATAGAATAGATTTGTTTTCAACAAAAATAAAATCATGGGATGGAATCCCACAAATAAAATATCCAAATTGTAGTTTGTATTGACCGCTAATGAAGAAAATTCTTTTTTTGACATCGTTATCAAGATCCATGAACAATAATGTCACAACGATCCTCAATCTGATCTCAATTTGAATTCATCTTCCAATGAACCTCCCATGGATACTCTCCAATGGCTCCTCTCAATACCTAGGGTATGTGATTAAGCCTAGGGATTAACTTTTAAATATTGGACTATAGTTAACTATGTTGAAATAAATAAATAAATTTATTTATTTAATTTGTTTTATTATTTGTTTCTATAATAGAACATTATCGAAGCACCCGACACCGACAAAGATTATTTCATTTCAAGTGTAAATCCCACACTCTAAAATTAATAGAAGCCTCGTATTTTTTATCTGAACCTCCATTTGGGAGACATTCCACTTTTTTAGGAATACTAAACATGCATGATATTGATATTTTTATTATTTTCAAAAAATTAATTCGGGTCTCACCGGGCCACAGAATCTCACACAATCTCAGCGAATTGCTCTAAAACTAACCCATATAATATTATGAAGTAATAAATGGAAAAATCAGAGTCATAAAATAACTTATTATTTAAAACTATCACACATAAATGTGTAACAAAGTTCTGATCTCCACATGGGATCTCCATTTCTAATCAAAATAGTTTCATTACCCATGCGTTAGGGAAATGGAGTTCTTTGATAAGTTCATATGAATTTCACATAGGATGTGTTCATATGAGGTAATATTTTTTACCATAAGTGGTATTATAACTTTACCATGATTCTTTATACTTCCAATAATGTTTATATTGAAGAAGAATTAGATAAATTAATAGATATAATAAGAAACTATAGAGATTTTCCTTTGAAAATTTGATATCATAATTTGTTTCATAAAATATGATAAAGAATTTAAATTATGTATTATATTAAAAACATAATATTATAAGATATAATTGGACCAAAAAATATGATATGTGAAATAATAATAGATAATATTTTTGGGATTTTAAGCGGTCTAACAACAATTGTTAGATGAAATGGAAGCAATTAAAAGAATCCAAACCAAGATCTTTGTACAAGAAATATAAATTCATGCTAAATTGGAAATGAAGAATAGTGTGATACCTTAAACAAAAGAGCCTCTAAAACATCCATCTTTACTCATTCACATGATGAGGATCATAGTAATTTCATAAATATACCTCATATGTGTTGTGTCATCATCTTACCTGAATCACATGTCATGCATGTGGGATTCGTCAAACCTTCACAGCATGACAGTGACTTTGGTGTAAATGAGGTACAAGAAGAGAACTATGAGATGGGGATATTTATTTGAGACTTTAGAAATAACCAACTACACTATATTATAATGTTATTAGGATTACAAAACTTCAAGTACTCTCTTCAATGGTTATCTCATTTAGTCACTCTTTATAACTCTTGAGTAAATGATTCACCTAACCCATGAAACACATAGACATATACATGAAAATCCCTAGAATTATATCTAATGTAATGAATACTTAATGATATAAAATTTAAAATACTAAAAAAATATAACCATATAATCAAATTCATTGGAATACACTTATCTAATTTTCTAAATGCAGTCATACTCTATGATTACATTGGTCATGAAATCATATTTCATTCCAATCATTGTATGCCTTTAAAATTTCCCCAATTATAAAATATAATTCAGAAGGTAGTGACGTGAAATATATAATGCTATTCCTTAATATATCCCTCCAATAATAAAATATATTTTTTCTTGTTATATTACATACAAATGGGGTTTAGGTAATATCATATTCTTTAATCTCCCACTTATACTAAATCCTAAAATACTTTGTGTCATTTTACCTTTTATTGTATCATATATAGTAAATTTTGAATTTATATCCAAAATACTTTTGGATATATTCTGAAGTTCATTTTCAAATAAAATATTAATTACACCTCATATCACATCTTATGTAATACCTTGAGAATACTCATCCAAAACATTTTTGTATTAACTCTATAATATTTTCAAAGTAACTCTCTAAGCCAAAATCAATCCTCATTGATTCAATCACAAAGTGTAAAACCATAATACATTCTATCATTGATAATAAATATGAATTTATAGATCCAAAAATGTAGTAAAATATAGGCCGCTATCAAAGCATTATTGCTACTTAAGATGCAAAGGGGTCTTGTGTGGTCTCTATCAAACATGTGTATCTCTATACCTATGTCCACCCGGCATATCACATGCTAGTGTACACTATACTATGTTCCAATTTTATAATACATTGATTCCCATGGGATAGGAATTATGTCAATCCCATAGATCCAACTCATGAATTATCGCCTCTTTGAGTATATCCAAACTTGGTCGATGAGTACATCACATTTCATTCATCTTGATGGATGTGCACATCGCATGCCCCTCATCCAAATATATAAGAACATCATATGTATTATATATGTGTGGTTTAAACTACCTATTATATCTCAATATAGGGATAAGATTTTATACTTATCATACAAGAGTACAAATCCCATATTGGTTGATCTCGAGCTGACGACATGATCAGCAACATACCCAACCACCCCCGATTATCTAAGCCCTAAGGATTGGGTAAAAAAGGTATGAAATTATAAGGCCTTTAAGGCTAGGTATATTTCCAACATCAAGTAATAGGGACTCTTATATGATCCATGAACCCATATTATAGAAAATATATAAAAACCCAAGGTAAACATATCTTGATTTTTACATCATTTCCATAATTTATAAATTACATCTCACGTAAAAAACTCACAATCCCAAGAACAAAAGGTTTAGTGTCTTTGAGGACCAGTTACTTAAGAAAATTATTCCATGATACTTATAAATATTTCTCCATAATTTATCTCTTCTAGACCCTCTTATATACTTATCATATGTTATACTTATCTTCGTAACCTTCTTGAATGAAGGCGCTTTGTACATCCACTTAACATCACCTCCCTAGTAAGTTCTCTATTAGGTAGCTTCTTAAAGATCATTAACTGGGTCTTTTGATGAGAAAAAGGCTTAAAAGAAATGGATATGGTGTGTATGATATACTAGAATATGGTTTTGGTTAATATAATTCTTTAGAATTCGAGGAGAAATGGGGAGGAGTTGGTCTCCTTTTATAAATGAAGAAAAAGGTAACCTTTGTAAAAAAACATTATTTCTCAATAATATCACTCCATTATTCAAGGTTAAAGGCTCTAAAAATTGAAACTAACGATTTTGGAGAAGATATAAGGTCAAGAATACCTCCACGATCAAATATTATACATATTTTTTACATGTTATAGCAACTTGCACAAGGCTTAAACCATTTTACCATATTTACCCCTATTGTGGTAACTCTAATTTTACCCTTGGTAACTAAAATTGAAATTTTTTACTAATTTAAAAATTTTGACTTCAAATATTAAAATAATTTTATAAAATAAAATTTCTAAGAGTTAGGGAAATTAATTTTAGTATTAACGCACATAACATGTAATAATTGTTTCTTATAAAAAGTTCATTTTAAGATTAAAATAGTGTGGGATGAGATTGTTAATTTTTATGAATTTAATTTTGTAAATTTTATTATAATAAAATAAATAAATATCATGTATCTTTAAAATCAATAAAAATACCAAATTTATAAAAATATTAATAATAGTTTCTTTATTATGATAAAAATATTACTTTTATTATAAGGTTAAACATTTGTTTTATAAATATAAATTAATATATTTAAAATTCATAAAATTATTCATTAAATAAATATTTGAATAACTAAAAGGTTTTATAAAATTATATGTCTCTCTTATATAAAAACAAAGTAATAAAATTCACCATTTTTCCCAAAATAGTATTTTTTTTTCTATTCATCTAAAAATAAATTATTTTAGAAGAATCCCAAAAATTAATCTCAAACTTATTTTCACATGATGAATAAACAGTGAAACTAATTTTATTATATTATACTTATATAAGTGATAAAAATTAATTTTAAATTTGTAAATGTATAATGTTTTAAAAACAATTTTTTAAAAAATATAACTTATGTTCTAAAATATCAAATATGGTTCTAAAATTAAAACCAGAATTTATAAAATCATAAAATCATTTATAAAATACATGTTTGGTTTTTGATTTTTTTTTAAATTTCTACGTCATACTTAGATACTAATAATGTCGTCAAAGTCTTGTTATTTATAATAATTATATTTTGGATTATTTTCCAAAAATCATTATTTTTTAGAAAAAAACCAATCAATTTATCATAAATTACTTTTGAAATTATAAATCCAAAAATAAATTTTATTATATAAAATTAAATTTCTATAATTTTTTATTTTTAACTTTTAATTAAAAATATAAAATCCAGAGAGAAACTCTTATTATAGGAAAATAAATTTTTAAAATACTTGTTGTTCTTATTCTTAATTTATATAAAAAAATAATAAATATATCATTAATCAATAAATATTATATGTAATGCCCCGGCCCTAGTTACCCAGAGTCGGTGCATTATTACATAACATTGGAATGATCACAAGAGATCATGTTTCGAAAGAATGATTAGTTTAGTAGCCATGGAATAATTTTTACATTACATCATGAAATAGAAAAACAACAACATTGTGTCCCATTTGAACACACTCATATACCTTATCCTATTCCTGCAAGTTAATCATAATATACTTCTTCACATGCTGGAAAAAATAAGACATAGAAAGGGGTGATCTCAGATGCTCAGTAAGGATAACAATATAGCAAAAACTCTCATAAATAAGCATAAACATTTAAGGCAGTGTATAAGACTAAAACACAAGCCTTTTAAACATAAACTTAAGAATAATATGGAAAAGATAAATCAAATAATTCCATTTACTTTTTCACATGGATATTCTACTAGTCGAATAATCACATGTAATATCAATAGCTAATTTCACAACGATCGAATGCATAATGCCGGACATTATAACCACATAGTCAAGGCCTCATGCCAATACTATAAATAATATTTTTTCAAGGCCTTGTTCCAAGACACTACTTTGTCTCATGAGACCAATCGATGCATTGAGGAGATATAGTGGGCTCCACCTGTCACTTACTAAGTCCAATGCATTCCACATATGGAAAGTTTGAAACATAACATAAACATTCGTATTAAAACCAGCATACGAAATGTTAATACTTTGACCATAACCCATGAATGGTATAAAAATAACACATCCAAAGTCAAACATATCAAAAACCTTCAATACAATATTAAATATTGTATCATAATAAATAAACTTCAAACAAGTGTAAAATCAATCAAAGGATGTTGACATAGATGAAATCAAAACTATTTGAGAGAAATATCTCCTTCTATTTTGAAATCATTTAAAAGTAGCATAATTATAAAAGAAAACATTTATTTTGAAAATATTCTCATAAAATTGTAAGGTAATATTTGAATATGTTATAATGGTGGAAAATATCCACACCTGCTGTATACGTTAAAAAAACATTCTTACATTAATTTGTCGAAAAGGTCATAAAGTACCATGTTCAGAAAAAAAAACTGAAATATTCCTTCCAAAACACTTTATAAAAAGTAAAAAAGGGTATAAATGACTTTAACCCATATTCTAGGAAATAGTAAAAAAATTTGAAATGCATTTTTAAGAAACACGAATGTGGATGATAAAGTGGTCCCAGTAGATACTCACGTATAAACAACCTCGGATAATAAAGAAATTGTAAAATTAACCCATAACTTGTACTTTTCCTTGGTCAAGGATACATTAAACTCCTTTATAATAGTTAAATCATTGTTATTAAATTATAAAATAACCATATACATAAATATGATATTATATATGATCTTATAATATTGTTTTTTTAATAATATTTCAGTAGTATCATTGTTTCGGGTGTTAAATGATTTGTTTTCTTTATATGTTTTGTTACATAAGTCATGTTTGTTATGGATAGGATTTATTTTATTCATATTCAAAATTATATTAAGTTATTAAACATTATTTTTAATCATAAAATTAAAATTATTCTTTAATGGTTACGATGGGGAATGAATCTCATCGCGTTCAGGGAGACGGTAATCTGTACCTACGCACGAGCGACAATACCATTCTACTATTGGTGAAATCGTATGTAATTATATGGTATATCATATATAAAGAATCATTAACATGTTATATTTATTATTTACATCAATTATACTCATTATTATACCCATACAAATAATGAAGTGTTGAATGACAAACTACACCACGATGTGGAGACGGTAAGCCGTACGTACGCACGTATGGTGACTTTTTCATTCATAGGATGGATAGAATAATTAATATGGATGTACCATATTTATAATAACATAACACTATGTATAAGGTGATAGATTTATTATTTTGGTATGGAAACAAAAAAATAAAGAGGAAGTGGAAGAAGAAAATAACATTGAAAGAGGTGGTGAAATTATTGCCTCTTCTTCTAGTGCTTCCTTTTATTTGATCAAAAGGGATCCTTAGGTGGGCTTTCTGATCAAAGTAAGGCCTCTAGGTTGAATTGAGGGTAGTTGGGAGGATATTTTAGCATGGTTTTTCTAATCCAAATGGATTTTTAGGTTTGATTTTGAGAGAAGGGGAAGTACCCTATTATTAGAGAGGTGAGGGTCACTTTAGGAAAAGCTTGAAATATTAATTTATTATACAGTTATATTCGGTTTATAATGGATCCAAATGGATTTATTTCGAGTACAAGGTGGGTATCGGTCGAAAATAACTCAACCAATAGATTTTAGATAGGTTTAGGTCACCATATTAACCTTATCTTGTAGATTTACCTCTTAGTTAAATAGTTTAACTTTTACCATGTATTCTTGTATTATTATAATAAATGATTAATAAACTTATTATAAAAATCCAAGAAAACCCCAAGTGTTTCATTATTGACATATATAACCTTATCTAAATCTTTTGTATGAACCTTATATTTTTAGGAATACTATATCATTTAATAATATAGTATTTTTTTTAAAAAATCATTTATGTCAATTTTGACACTATTTGCTATTTTGTTTTTGTAGAAGTCATAAAAACTTTATCACTTAGAAAATAATTTATTTAATCAACCCTAACATGTCATATTAACCTATAAAATTATTTTAATGCATCAAAAGTCTCAATTTAAATTTATTTGGATATTTATAAAGTCAATTATTTTAATCCTTCATTAATAAGGTAATTACTGCATCATCATTGTCTCATAAATAAATTTAATTATTTAATGTATAAAAATTATAAATAAAATCCTATTATGTATTAAATATTTTTATATTTCTAATAAATGTTTATAGACTATTTTTTTATGTATAACCCTATATAAAAAAAATTTAGTTATGAAAATTTGAATTTAACACTTTTAACTCTTCTTTAAATAAAATAATAATAAATGTCCTAATCTAATTCAAGTGGATAAAAGAGAATCATATTTTATTCCTAAGGTTGATTTGGGTCAAAAAATACATATCCTATAGAATTAGTACACGTGTTAGGGTAATTATAATATCATTTTTACCTTTAATTACCCTATTTAATTTTAACCGTGGTAAATAAAATTCAAAAGTTACTATTCAACGAAAATTATTTTCATTCTATTGAACCAAATTTTACTAACTGATGTCAACCATGACTCTTAGATTTTTGAAATTCAATTCACTGAAGCAGTAAAATTACGTATTATGAAAATTTGAAAATGTGCCTATAAGCTGGGTAAAAGACGTTAAAAAGTTCAATAAAATTTTATATATCTAAACTTATTATAAAATGACTAATAAATTAAATTGGAATAAAATAGGTATTATGTATATATTTTTGAATTTAAAATAAATTTAAATAAGAATAATAATTATTTAAATTAATGTTGGTTTTAAATAATAACGTAGCGTTTTTCACTATTCATCAAAAATTGAAAGTTTTCAGAAAAATTCCAAATATTCAACCTAAGCTAATTTTGATATTTAGAATCCAAAAATGAAGTCTATTTTAAAAAATAAAATTAATAAAATTTCAAAAAGTGGATATTACAATTCATAACGGCTAGTTTGGTCGTGGTGTGCTAGAACTTGAAGTTTCGTACCACGCTAACTATTGTATTATTCAAAGAGAAATGTATCGTAGAAGCTTGGGGTGTTCTGTTATATTTTATCAAAATCATAATTTAATGATAATTTATTTATTTATATTTAATAAAAACTAAAACCCATAAAAAGATAGATTCTTAAACACAATAATGAATTAAGTTAATTTTGTATAAAATAACTTTTATATGTATATATATGTATATATTAATATATTTCACAATTAAATTACTCCTATTAATACATACAAGTTAATAGGTAGGATTTTAATGATATAAACTTATCATAGTTTCTTTTTAGTTCAGTATTTCATGTGGAGAAATCCATCAAAAATATTTGACTTAATTATAGGAAAAACATATATTAAAATATCAATTCATTACCTTATACCCCAATAAATAAATTTAATCCTTACAATTTTAAACCTCTTTTGATGGAATTAATTCACATAGGGAGTTCCTAAATAACCCTACATAGGAAGATCATCATGGTTAAATTTAGGCTATAAAGTGATATTTCCATATAAGCAATTTGATATGAGCCCTTTGTAAAAAGAGATAGTTCATTCCAATTAAAATCATAATAAGTGATGAAGAGATAAATATATTGGGAATAACTTTAATCAAACCTTAAATAAGATTTATAAATCCGGGATATAATAATTACACCACCAAATTTTTGTATTTTTATCTCAATACTGAATATGTCAAGTCTTAGATGATACAAGGCATCGACAAATGTAGAGTAAAAAACCACAATCTATCTCAATAGCAGTAATTGCATAGGATTTTCCTTGTTCCCATAATCTAGGAGGTGGTTAGTATTATTAGTATCCTTTAACCCTTTTATTGGCACATTGGGTTAGATAGAACCCAAATTTCTCACATCTAAAACATTGAGTCGTTGGTGGATCCTTTGGAAGAACAATATTCCTTTATTTTATCCTTCTTTTTTCCTCGATAGCTTATTGCTCGATCCATCCTTCACCACAAGTAAATAATTTTCTAGTCCACTTGAGGTAATTACCATGGTGATTATTCCCACATTTTTTTGACATTTAGGATGTTGAATATCCTATCCCTCATCATGTTCATCACCCAAGTTCCCATGATACTCTATACTTTTATTAAGAGGGTTAAGGATTTCAACTATGCTCGCATGGTTAATCATATTTTATGATATTTGGTTTAAAATAACCACTAGATTAATCACATGATATTTCATTCTAATGAGTTTATTATTGAGGTAATCATCACATTGTCCCTCATACCAAAGGACAACTTGGTTCTTTATGGTTCCAACCATAACTATAATCAAAAGGGGGATAACATAAGTGATGAATAATTATCATCATAAGAGAAGTATCCTAGATAATCAGTGTAAATTAAACCTTAATATTTATTACTTTATAATACCATATTTTTAGCCTATAATTATTTTAGTTCAATCTATATCACTCTTTTTTTAACCAATATCATTCACAGTTTAACTTATATTATTTATAGATCAACTTATATCTTCCTTGGTTCAACCTATATCATTCGTGATTCATCCTAGTTTAACTTAATTTTGGTTCTCCTATAATTATCAACCTAGTATCTCAAAGTAACAAGGAAATATATCCTTCATAGTGGTTTGTAAGGTGAATATGACCAACCAAATCATATCCCTCAGGCGTTTCAAACCAGTTGTGTAGTTATGCATCTTTTTTACGCATTAGGTGATTATTTAGTTAATACCCAACACACCCTTTTAATACTACTACCCAATGGTACATCTATATCTAATCTTATATGCAATTTTATTATCCAGATAGAGATTTAATTACTAGGAAAACCACATAATCAAAACTTCACCATAACTTCGAGATGTTATCCTAGACTTATGTTTATCCCATAGGCTTATCCTTGGGGTTTTCACTAAATTTATCTTATCTAATTCACTAAAAATAACATAAATAATACTAAATAATAACTAATCCATTTTATGATATTATCTATAGAAATACAAGATAAAAACATTGCAATTTTTACATCATTTCAATAATTTAAACATTACAACACACATAAAAAATCACAATCCCAAGAATCGAAGGTTTAGTTTCATTGAGGACCAGTTACATAGGAAACTTATTTCATGTTACTTATGAAAATTTATCCATAATAAAACTATTTTATACCACCTTATATACTTATCATGTGTTATACTTATCTTCATAATGTTCATGCCTGAAAGTGCTCTACACATGCGCTTAACTTCCTCTCCCTAGGAAAGTATACTTTGGGTAGCTCCTTAAGCTTCCTTGTATTAGTATTTTGGTGAGACTAGGGATTCAAAAGAATGGAGAGGGTTTTTATGAGAGACTAGGATGTATTTTTTTTATCCAAATATTTGTAATTTTTATAGAAATTGGGATGATTTGGATTATTTTTATATGTAAAGATAATGGATCTTTTGTAAAAAATCATTATTTCTCAAAAATATCACTCTATTATTCAAAGATAAAGGCTCTAAATGGCCTATAATAGTGTGTAAAAATAGATAAGGTCGAAACTCAAAACCCTATCCAACATTATACATGTTTTTCACATGTTTAAGCCACTTGAACATGGTTTAAACCATTTTTCTCAAATTTACTCTTACTCTGATAACTCCGTTTTTACCCTTGGTAACTAATTTTAATGGGAAAAATTAAAATTAAAATTATTTAATAATTTTAATATGTTTATTTCAAATATAGAAATAATTTTATGAAATAAAATTTATAATAGGTATAGAAATTAATTTTAATATTTGCGCACAAAACTCATAAAAATCATTTCTTGGAAAAAAAAAGTTCATTTCAAGAATAAAATTTAAATGTGGGATGATATTATCATTGTTTATGATTTTTAAAACACAAATTAGTATATGAAAAAACAAACAAATTTTATTTGGATTTCAAACCAATCTAAAATCGAATTTACCAAAATATTAAAAACATTTTTTTACAGGATTAAAATATTACCTATGTTTATAAAGTTAAACATAGGGTTCATAAATTTCAAACAATATATTTAAAATGAATAAAATTATTAATTAAATAAATATTTGATCAATTAGAAGTTTTTATAAAATTATAATTCTCACTTATCTAATAATAAATTAATAAAATATATTGTTTTCACAAAAACTATATTTTTTACAATTCATCTAAAAATCAATTATTTTTGAAAACTCCAAAAAAATTAAGGACAAGATTTTTTTCACACGATGAATAAAAAAATGGAATTAATTTTATTATATTCAATTTATATAAGTGATAAAAATTAAATTGTAAATTGTAAATGTATAATGTATTAAAAAAATTAAAAAATATAAATTATGTTCAAAAATCTCAAATTTGATTTTTGAAATTAATAACATTACTAAATCATAAAGTAACTTATAAAATAAATATTTTTTCTTGGAAAAAGTTTCCATGAATTTATAACTCATACTTATATACTAAAAATTTCATAAAATTCATGTTATTTATAAAAATGGTATTTTTCATTATTTAGGAAAAAATCAAAAAATTTAGAAAAACCCCCAAAAAATAATCTTAAACTACTATTGAAATTATAAATCAAAAAATAATAATTTTATTATATAAAATTAATATTATAGAATTTTAAATTTTAATGTTTTTTTAAAATTATAAAATACAATGTGAAATTATTCTTACAAGAATATAACTTTTTAAAACACTGGTTGTTCTTGTTCTTAATTTCTATAAAACAATAATTAATCTATAATTAATCAATAAATATTAAATATTATTAAAATTATCATTTATCAATAATATTCTTATTATTATTTAATAAAAATTATAGTGCATAAAAGATAGAATCCTAAACAAAATAAGGAATTATGTAAACTTGTATAAAATAACATTTATATAAAAATATATATTAATGTATACCATAATTTAGATACTCTAATTCATGTCTACTTACTAAATGGTTAGGTTTTAAGGATCTAAAAATATCATGGTTTCTTTTTGGTTCGGTGTTCCATGTGGAGAAATCTATCGAACAAATTTGAATTAATGAGAAGAAAAACATGCATCAAAATCTCTATAGTAGGCACTATAGAAGTACTGTAGTAGGTACTATTCTGTACTATAGCAACCGGAACTATTCATCCATCTGGGCCTTCGGGACACCAGTTTGGTCCTCGGGTCCTACAAGGATTTCAGGCCACCCAAGGCCTTTGGACCAGTTGATTCTCAAGGCCTTCAGGCCACCTTAAAGCCTTAGGGCCACCCCAAGGCCTTTGAGCCATATGAATGTAGGACCCAGACACACTACAAAAAAGGAGCAGCCCCAGAAGAGGATTCAGAGTAGGTGCACTCACCAGAGTAGAGCCAAATGGATTGTCAGAATGAGAGGGTATGGTTATGCCATCGGTACCATCCTATTCTTGCACGGGAAGCCTAGCCAGACTGTCATACAAAGGTGGAGAGCTACTATCAGGATTCAGATGCTGGGGAGGGGCATTTCCTTGTAGATAGTCTGGTTGAATTCACTAAGACCTTTGGGTCATGTAATCTCCTTAGCATATGGGCCATGTAATCTCTGATCCTACGGGCCTTGTAAGGGTTCCCCATTATCCCTTGAAAAGGGGGGTTATCAAAAATCAGTAAAAATGAAGGCCTTCGGGCCATTCAGGTATCATACTCCATGATGGACATAGGTTAGGGATAACTCAATGTTGTACTTTGAGAGATCAATTATCATTGTATTTCAAAAAATGTTCATCTATATTTATACATATATGAAACCAAAATGAAATGATCATAAAATAGATATTTCATTTTATATGATATATTTTATATTCCTAAACACTTTTAAGAATACTTATAGAAACCCAACATAAGAACTTTCCTATCATATCATATATTATAGGCTTCTGAATCAGTCTTATGTTTTCTATAAATTTTGGGTATTTTTGACTCATTAAATATATTTATAATTTGTTCTGGATCTCTCTGTGAAAATCTAATAAAACCCTCCCACTTAACACTTTAGTTAGTAACATATATGAAGAAAGAAAGTTTGAATTATGGAAAGATTTAGGAATTATATTCCAAATTTTTTCCAACTCCTTGAATATATTCAAACATCTTTACATCACGACATAAAATGTTATGTTGTAAGCTTCTATTATCTAATTATAATTTTTCTAATTCTTCCACCTCTATTTTCCACATCTCCCTCTCCTTGGATGACCTAGGTGATGGACGCATCCCCCCTGCCTTGGCCCTGCTCGACAGGGGGGGAGTCCTCCGCCTCTTTCATCACCTTATCTCCCTTAATCCGTCATTCTATTCACGGTTCCCTATTTTCTTTCTAGAATCCCCTCCATTAAGGTTTTCCCTAAAGTAAAATCATGCATTTATCGAGTTCCTATGGTTCCAATTTCATCCATGGAGTTCACGAAGGCCTCCTCGATATTTAATCTTTCACTGGTAGCCTAATTTGGTATGAGACATCCTTCTATTAACATATTCAACATATTCATATATAAAAAGTTGAAGTTGCAAGACTATGAGACCATATGGATTCTGTATTAGATACATTTCTTGGTCCATTTATCATCGAAAGAAGACCTAATACTAGCTTAGGAGAATGCTCCATGCATTATCTCAAGTTCATGTTTTTTCATCTTTTGGTGGTCGTTTTATTTACACTTGAAGCGAGATCACCCCTTCACGATGATATGGATCTTTCTTCCTAGTCTCCCCTTATCCATTTCAGAACCTAGATTTTCTTTATTTGATTGGAAATTTGGTGGTTCACTTCCTCTACTCGGACTAGAAAAACCACGCAGTCTATCATTTGATCGCTCTGAGAATTTGTGTTGAATTTGATGTTTCTAATAAGTTAATGTACACTATCAGTGTTGATATTGAAGGAAATTTGCAGTGGTATCAATTTTTTTACTATGAATTGTGGGTCCAATTTTTCTCATCTTATTTCCATCTTGGACATGATTTCCTTAGTTTTAGGTAAGGAGCACTGGGGATTTCTCAGGAGGCCCTTCATTTGGATACCTTAGGAGAGGTCCATCCTCTCTAAGTCATGGGAGTGTGTAAAAAACCCTTAATCTACTACCACATAATGTAATAATATTAATTTGAATAATCTAGGAATCAGAAAGTTAAGAATTCCTCTTTCCATCCATAATGAAGTAAGATCCATGCTTTCAGAATCTAAGATAACTGATATTTATTATCATTTGAGACATTATTTGGGGGATGAAAATGTGTAAAGTAAGGGGTGTGGAACCTTTGATCAGGAACTCATTTCCCTCCCCATATTCATTGGTTTTTATTCCAAATGGTGGTCCTACTTAGATACAAGAGTCGTTTGAGGGTGGTGAAAATAATTGCAACCTGGAGCTGGCAGTGCAGGGAACATTCAAAGTCCAAGGGGTTGGGTTGAATCTAGTGAGTAGGTTGGGTTCAATAAGGACCAGGGACACTATTAAATTGGGGAACCAATTTTAAGGGAAGGAAGTCGAGGGTCAGACAGAAGATCAAGGGGGTCTAGAGAAGAAGAAGCATCTCAATGTGGAGAAAGAAGCATAGTGGGCAGAGTCAAATGAAGAGAGTGATAGATACTTATTAGGATATAGTAAATAGGGATGATACAAAAGATGAATTTATATCTTAAGAAGGAACAAAGGTCAAAAAGGTAAATGAGACACTGGAAGTTGTATATTAACTAAATGGAAGCAGTCAAAATAGAGGAAATACTACTGTTATTTGCCTAAACCGATGGAGACTAGGTTCGATTAGAAAGGACAACTCAAGGAAAGGGAGGGAGAAATAGATAAGAATGGAAGGGAATAATACCTAATCAAGCGCTCAGTGGTAAAATATTAGAGGCGGCCATACTAGTAAAGGCCCCCTAGAAGATGCATACAAAATAGTTGAGAGACCGTTACCAATGGATATCAATGATGAGTAGAGGGTGTGGTTTAATAATCAAGAACTCATTATAATCAGAGGTTTCAATGAAAGTAAAATAAATGTGGAAGAGTTTATTCATACATGGGACAAGTTAGTTGACTGCCTCAAAGACATCATTAAGGATGAACCAGGAACAAAGCTAAGTACACTTCACTAGAAATTATTTAGGGAAAAGGCTTCTGATAGATTAATTTTAGAATTTAATGCTTTTGTAATCTCTTATGGTATCCGAAACATGTGGAGAAGTTATATAGGACTTGTGATGGATTCATTTTGTGAGGGTTCCCAATATACTCTTAAAATTTCCCTTTTCAAAAATAAAATAAATATGAACGGTTTCTTTTCTATTTTTTCCATCATCATACTTCAAACCCTTTATATAAATATTTCCCCTAGAAATATTTTGGTAAATAATTTAACTATTTAAATTATTACTTATCGTAAAATCATAAACTCCTTTATGATTAAGTGACTTTCACTTTTGGAAACTAAATGTACCTCTTTATATTTTTAAAATCATACCCTGAAAATATTTTAGGATATTAAGTAAAAATAAATTTTTAATTAAAATTGGAATAATCATAATATTAAATAGTGAAACTGAATTCATCAATGTAATTAAATTTAACTCTTACATTTTTCTTTAATATCTCGTATCCTATAAACTTTAGAATATTAAGGAAAAACACCTTTTAAATTTGGTTGGAATAATATTTTATTTTTTAACTTTGAATTTCTAAAATTATAAGCATAGTCTCACATTCCACTTAGGCACTATAATCTCTTTGGAATATCATCCTAAGATACAAAAACTTCTTTGTATTAAGAAATAACTCTTACTTCTTATTAGTAAGAATATTTAACAAATAAACTATTTCTTCCATATCTTATTTGGATTTTTTTGTGTTTTGAGTATTTTTCTTTAAAAAATTAATTTATTTATAAAATTATACCATTTATGGGTTTTGGGAACACCTTCCCTTGTATTTTTACAAATATCTAGATAAACACTTTATCCTAGATAAAACATTTTTATCCCAGTCACATTTTCAAAACATGTTATATAATTTGATGAATCATAAACCATATGTATATAATTAATCATCTCATTTTTTATAATAAATCTTTCTAAATAACAAACTTCTCTTATCATATAATATAAATGATATAAATATAAACATACTCCTAAATGATCCATTTGATCTTGAAAACCTCACTTATCCTCAAATAATTTTTTTTAAACTCTTTGATTTATCAATTAAATGAAAATTACATGATTTATCAGTCACTATAGAACTGATACATGACATGGACATTCCACAAGTTTAAAAAAAGTAGGCGTCTCAAAAAATTACATCCTTGGGAATCATTTCACCAATATTATGATAAAACCATTAGGTTTTAATTAACTCAATTGGATACCTAAAGAAATATCATTGGACCTTCAAATTAATTTTTCCACCACTAGTTTGAAAGTTTTTTTCCACTTTTAATGTCTATACAGTACAAGAACCTAGACATAATATTCTCAATTCATGTTTTCTCAAAACTTTAAAATATCAGGTAAAGTTTTCTTAAAATCATTTATCTTTTTTGAACATTTCCAAATATGAAAACATAATGAATTACCAAACTAGAAAAATACTTAAGTAAAAAACTTGTCACACCAAGTCATTAGCATAATAAATCTTATAGATCATCATAAACAAACCAAATCATTTTTAGTATATGAGTAGAGAATAAAATTTATTTAGTTTTTTTGGATCAAATTAAATTGAATCCCCAAGAAAATCAATCAATTCATCTCATAAGAATTTAGATTCTCCTGTAGAACAACTGCAACACTTACTCACTCAAGAAGTTGTAGATATGACATATAGAATTTCTATTACATAAGAAATTTTCTTAAGTTACCATTTGTAGAAGTTTATTGCATTAATCTAATAGCAACCCCTGATTTTCATACATGGATATTACATCTTTTTATATGAATATTAAATACATTATACAAACATAGTCTTGAGGACTGTAATAGTTTAGTGTATTTGGGAACTACATACACAATATTCTAATTTCAAGAATAATATCCAACATATCCCATAAATATATTCTCTTTTAGTACCATTCACAAACAAACCCAACTTAAAACCTTCCTTTATAACCTCGGGAAAGAAAACATAAGAAAGGGTGATCTCAGATGCTCAGTAAGGAAAAATAATGGATATACATAAGCAAAACATGAACATAATGGTATGAGAACATGATCATAAAAATTAGAAACCATAACCTATATATCAAAGATCATAATATTGAGTCGTGGAATAAATATTGGTAGTGCATAACACATGAGTCATAAATAAATAAAGAAACATGAGAAAATAACATTGGCATAATATATAAATATTTGGAATGCACATAAGATTGTAAAATCATTTCCATAGTAGTCAAGGCTCACTTCCAAAGATATCATTGTGGAATGGGCTCACTCCCTAAACTATAATAGTATTCAAGGTTCACTCCCTTGACCATCATAGAATACAAGGTACCATATTGAACTAGTTTCACTCCTTATTATAGTACTATCTATCTCATGAGATTTAAATCCTTACATAATGCATTAAAGGGGGATATAGGTCCCACCCACCGCATAATGAAAATCATACATATGTATGCCACAAGATCATAAAAAAACATCATATCATAACCCATGAAATCGAAAGTGTTTCATAATAATTTCATCATATCATAATCTATGGAAAATATATGGATTTTAAAATCATTCCATCATAGCATGACCCATGAAAAGGAAGTGAGTTTATTAATTTTATCATGGTATAACCTATGGAAGATACATTGGTATCATAAATGTATTATGATCATAAAATTAAACTATTTAGAGAAATAATTAGAGTGGTATCATTAGATCATATCCTCAATAAAGAAAAATTAATATCAGAGTATGTTATCAAAATTATAAAATAATGTTTAAAAGACACATGGAACATTTCTTGAGAAAAAAAAAATTTATGTAAAAATCAATTTATAAAACAAAAAATTCATTAAAAAATTGGAAATAATTGTATTTGAAAATAACCTTGAAAACTTATAAAGGATTCTTAAAATAAAATAACGGATATGGTTATGGGAAGTTTTATTCATGTTGTATAGGTTAAAACAAATATTCCTTTTACATTTTTGGTAAAATCCAAATGAGAATTATTTAAAAAATAACATGAAGATTCCTTTAAAAAATTGAAAAAATTTAAACATGGGTAAAAATGTATTTTAAAAATTATAGAAAAATAGTAAAACATTTTTTTAAAAAATTTTATGAAAAAATGTTTAGGGAACTAAAAATAATTTCTTATCGAAAATAGAAATAAAGTCATGTTTTATAAAACAAAATTTATCAATTATTTTAAATAGAAAAGAGTGGGAAAATTTTAATATTACTTGAAAATATCATGAATAACTAGATGATAATAAAATACATGATAATTATTGAGATCTAGATCATAATATTTCAACATTAGAGACTTAATCATAAATAATCTCGATAAATGATAAGATTGTAACATAAAATCATTACCACTTTGGAAAGTTTAAAACATAAACACCATAAAAGAACATAATTAAATGAAACCTTAAATATAATTAGTATAAATAAATTCATGATATTACATATCAAATGGGATGTGTATACACATATTAAAGGAAGACATGTGCATAACATAACATATGTCTCAAAGAACGCAAATTGAGACACAAAACACTTATCGATTTGTTGGATTTTAAATTTTAAACGTCGTGAAATATATATCCCAAAATGGATATGAAAACAAAAAAAATTATTTATTATAATAATAATATAAATTTATTGTAAGTATATACAGAATATAAAATAAATAAGTGTTGAATATGTCATGTGTCTCACATAAGTAAAAAATTAGATGGAAATCCATTACTGTTTTATTAATGTTTTGAATCATAATCACCAATAAATAATAAAATAAAATTAAACATTAAATATCATGAAAATAAAAATATAAGTTATATAATATTTCAAAATCATCATTATATACACCATACAAAACAATCGAGTGGTGAATTTTCATATGTCTCCCAAAAATAAAAGAGAGACTAGAAATCCCTTACCATAAGTCTCGACTTCCATTGTATACATTCAAACCTCCCATATAATAAATATTATTTTATTATAAATATATTAAATAAAAATGATTATATATATCATTTCATATAAGATTTACTTTTTTCCTTTTATTATCTATTTGTAATAATTTCTTGTTAAAATCATGTTTTGGGTAATAAATACTTTGTTTTTCATGTATATTTTGATTTTTTTTCTCATATTACATTATTCATAGTTAAATAATCCCAAGAATAATAATAATTAAATATTTATAATATTTAAACATCATTTATAATTTTATGACCAACCATGAAAGTTGATTTTGATAAATGAAGTATGTTGTGATCATGGAGATGGTTCCCTGTACGTACGCATGAGTTGCATTTCCATTTTTCAACAATCAACATAGAAATGAGGTAAGTAATATTTTATCTTTAAATAAAAATAATAATATCATATATAAAATTTATTTTCATTAAATATACTTATCCATATCATTCATGTGGCATGGTGATGGAAAGAGAGATACACAGCACTTTGTGAAGGCTATAGTCCACACATAAATGAATGATGTTATAAACATTTAGTGAGTATTTTTAAAAAAAGATGGGGCCAAAGCCTCATTTTTATTATTAAAGCGTTAGGGAAAATGAATCACATCACTCTGTAAGCCATTAGATATTTTTACACACAAATGATGTTATCGTATCCCCTACAGAATGGAAGGTAAAAAAGTTATATATGATATAATGACTCCAAAGATATAATAATTTTAAAAATATAAAATATAAACTTTATATTTTTTAACATACCCAACTGTGATAGGTGGTAATGGAAAAATGAATGAAATTAGTTCATGAGGTTGTAGACTTTGGTACACACGAATGATGATTTAATAACCAATTTGATGAAAGAGGAGATAGTTGTAGGTCATTAAATTAACATAAAACTATATCAGTATAAGTAAGAAACTTAGATTATTTCAACATTGTGTTTTAAAAATAATTGAAGGAGTCATATAAAGAAAAAAAATAAAATCTCTTGTTGGAGAACATGACCTCTTTTTCGGGTAACCTCCTTAGGTATTAACCAAAAGCATTCCAAGGTTGGATTTTTTCCAAAAAATAAGGATTCTAGGAAGATAGGATGAATTTTAAGAAGTTATTTGATTAGTTATTGTTCAAACCAATAGGGTTTTAAGGTATTAATATGAGAGGAGAGGGGTGGCCTTTTATAAGTGAGGTTAGTGGAACACCTGTAATATTTTAAAAGAAAAATGTATACCGACATTTTTCACAGACAAAAGGATTTAAAATAGACCATTATTTATAATTATAAATTATAAGCTCTAAATATGGCCATAAAATTTATGTTTTTAAATTTTGGTTCTATTTTTACTCTTATATTTTTAGTTTTACCCTGGGTAAACTCATTTTTAAGTTAATCACGATAATTAATTATTACTATTTTCAGTATAAATTTCCATAAAAAAAATTAAATTAACCTTATTAAATAATATAAATTATTATTATTAACAATATTTAATAAATTTATCCAAATCCAATTCACATAATTAGAAAATTTTATTTTAACATTAATCCTGCATATGTGACAAGAAAGTAAGTTTTCAAAGAGAAAATGTTCAAAAGTATACAAATTTTGTAAATAAAATTTTCTTATATAATTGGTTAAAATAAACTAAATTGGATTAATATATATATATATATATATATATATATATATATATATATTTGAACTAATTTTTTTTAAAACCACTTTAAAATATAGTTTAACTTTATAAATAATTAAAAAAAATATGCAGTTATCAATTAAAATTTAGTATTTTTCACTATTCATCAAAAAATTAATCTTTTCAAAAGACTCTCAAAGATTGACTCAAATATAATTTTGAAATAATGATTTCAAAAATTATTTTTTTTTCAAATAAATTTTCAAAAAGTGGCAAATATTAAATTAAAAAAAAACTCACAAACGTGATGAAAAACTAGGTTTTCGATAAGTGTATTTTCTTCAAGCACAAGATGATTTTATTTTAATTATACATATAATCATAATTAATTTATGAATATAAATTAAAATTTATTCATATATAATATATAAATTTAATTTAAAACATTCTTCATTATTGATTACTTTAATTAATTAAAATGAAGAAACATTATGCATTGTAAAATTGTTTTCAGAAAAATCCTTTTTTAAACACAAAAATTAATTTATAATACAATGTAATATAAAGTTGATTAAAAATTAATTAAGTGGGTAAAATATTAATAAATAAAATTTATCTAGCTTTAAAACATAATTGGGAAATTAAATTACTTAATTTATTGAAAAGAAATGATAGTTTTATAAAAATAAGTATTTTCACTATTCACTAAAAAACCAATATTTTGTGATAAAAATCCCAACATTTAACCATAGATTACTTTTTATATGATGAATTGAAAATGAAATTAATTTAATAAAATAAATTTTCTAAATTTTCTATAATTTATTTATAATATTTTTTTATAAAAAACAATAAAAATCATTTTTTAGGAAACATATTTTTGATGATTATGGTTACTCTACTAAAAATGATTGATTATTTATAAAGAATTTATAAATAAATTTATTTTGAGTGGGAAATATAAATTTATATTTAATTTACTAGTTAATATCATTCATACCTACCTATTTAATGGCTAGTTTTTAATAATATGATCTCATGGTTCATTGAAGCTTGGTGTCACATGTCATGCATGTTATCGAAGTAACTCATTGATGCATGTAATTCAATCCATCTAAAAAATTTAATTAATTTAAAAATATATATTTCATAAAAATTTGGGATATTACATTCTATGCCCCTCAAAATTCATCTCGATCATTAAAGGTTTAACATTTTAAAATAACTTCATAGAACCCCACATCATAAAAACAAATTATAAAACTTCCCTCAAAAGGTAAAGTTTGATACATAATGGTTACCTAAAGTAACTCACAAATAAGTTTCAAAATATGAGAAAATAGGTGGGAAGTGAATATTTGGACATGGAAGAAAAACGTAAATAATTATAAATAGTGATATAGATCATTTATTATAAGAAATTCGGTGATCAAGAGAAGGTTAAAGACCAAAAAACTATACACCAAAAAGGTTAAAAAGGTCATTAATATCATTAAAAATGATATTTAAAGGACAAAATTTTATTTCAATGTCCTTTTTCTAATGTTGTGGAATTTCTTTTCCATTTATACTAAGAAAATATGAAAATACAATTACTAGATATTTTTTTATTTCATAGGTACAATTAAATCCATTGGTTATGCCTTGATCAATTTCCACTTCATATCTTACTCAAAGAGATGAATTTGTATTCATGTCTGAAGCACTTAATAAAATCCATAATGGAATGATAAGTCATTCCTTCTATCTATATTTAAAAAAAAATTTAGTACTAGTTATCCAATATGGATAAAACTTCATATGGTGAAGTAATACATTAGTCTCTAAAATCTTATCCAAAGTTCAACATAAACCATTTTATAAATGTTTAACTTTATGAACCTTCCAAAATTAAAAATTTATAATGAATTTCACTAAATTTCCCAAAACCAACATTAATCCTCCAAATATAATTAATCATATATTAATGGTCACATGCCAAATATTTGAATACCTTGGTCATATACTCTCCTAAATTTTGGTAATAACTTAAATTACCATAAAACCTTGATAAAAATATGCATTCTTCCTCATTACTTGAATAAAATCATAGATTATTGAATATATTCTATATATCCAATAATGTTGTAAAATCCATTGATGATAACATAAACCACTATGTAAATAAATCCTTTATTAGTTTTTTGTTCATCAATATTATCCTTGTGAATTATCTCTTTATCCAAACTAAAGACCATTTTCTCAACCTTATACGCATATTAATGGTCATCATCCCTAAATCATGTGTTTCCATAAAATATTATATTTCCATTAAATCACTTTTCTTGGTCATCAATACTATTCGCCATATTTTTGAAAAAATTTAACAAAAAACTTATACTGAACAATCTATATATATTTCAGGATTCATATAACATAATTCTTTAATTACAAAACATAAACACATTAACCATCTTACTTCCTTCTCAAACCACTAACTAGGATTAATCTTCTAATTCCTTAATATCCCCTTATTTTATATACCATTTGTAGTCTATTCATCGTCAAAAAGAAACCATTAGTGATACAACCTCTTGGATTACCTTCATGATCTTTCCCAATAGGACATCGATTTAAATAATTCACATAATTTCCACATTTGAAACATTTAAAAGTCATTGAAACCATAGATAGTCTGTAATTATCATCCATTGTGTTAACCAAATGTTTCATTTTTCCTTTATAATTACTTGATTTGTGTCCTTCTTTTCCACACCCAAAATATCATCTTATCCCTCTATGATATTCCCTTGAGTGCTTCTTCCCACATTTTTGACATATACAAAACTAAATATTCTTTCTTACATGGTCTCCACTACTCTAACTCTTATATAACTATGTCCTTTTATTCTTTAGTGAGTTTTAGAGTGGGTTAATGTTCATGTTGTCAATAATATTTCATGACAACTGATTACAAATAATCACAACATACATTAATCTAGTCATTATACCATTAGGATTCTTATAAGATAATTTTCTAGGAATTTCAATATTAACCTAGTTTCATCTGGTTTATTCCATTAACAAAAAAAATATAATATAGTGATCAACACTAATCATAATAGGAAAACAAATAATCATGAAAACTACTTATAAGTTTTCTAAACCATGACACCTTATTTTTAATCTATGAAACCTTATGCATATTATAGGTCATTCATATTCATAAAATATTTAAATCCTTTATGATGGTTCGTAAAGAGGTTGTGAATTTCCAATGAATATTCCTCAAAAGTGTCAAACCACGTGTGCATTTAGGCTCATACTTTTGCAACAGGTGACGATCAAGTCCAACTCAAAGCATCCTTTCCAGAGTTACTAACACTATGTACCTCTATGTCAAATCCAAAACCAATTGTAGTTACCACACAGAGATTTAATTTCTTGGAACCAGTCACTCTATAATTTACCAAAATTCTAGGACATTTTCCTATACACTAACTCATCATTATACTTATCTTTAGACATGTCCTTAGGGATCTCACTAAAATTTTACAATCCTAATTTCCAAAGGTTGACTAAACATTTCCTATGATAGAAACTATATAAACTCAAGATTTTCATAAATGGATATTACATATTTTTATATAAATATTCAGTACATTAAAAAAACACACACCTGTGGACCATGATAGTTTAGTGTCTTTGGAGACTTGATACGCAATCTTCTAATTTCATGGAAAATATTCAACCTAACCCATAAAGATATTCACCTTTATTAATCTTCACAAACATACCCAACTTGAAACCTTCCTTCATAACCTATGTAAATAAAACATAATAAAGGATGAGCTCATATGCTCAGTGAAGGTAAACAACGGAGATACATAAGCATAACATGAACATAAGGGTATAAGAAAGTGATCATAACAATTGAAAACCATACACTATATATCAAAGATCATAATCTTGAGTCAAGGAATAAATATAGGGAGTTAATAAGACATGAATTGTATGGAAATAAAATAACATGATACATGATATTATCACACTGGCATAAGACATAAAATTTGGTCATACACATAAAAATAGAAAATTATTACCATAGTAGACTAGGATCACTTCCAAGGCTATCATAGTGGAATGGGTTCACTACCCAAACCATCATAATAGTCAAGTTTAACTCCCAAAACCATCATAGTGGAAAAAATATCATATGTAATTGGTTCCACTCTCCATTCTAGTCCTTTCTATATCATTAGATATAAACTTTTACCTAATGCAGTGGAGGGAGATATAGGTCACACCCATCACATAAAGAAAATCATACAAATTTTCACCAGAAGAAAATAAAACATTCATCATATCATAAACCATGAAATGAAATGGGTTTCATAAACATTTAATCATATCATAAACTATGGAAAATATATAGGTTTCATAATCATTTCATCATACCATAACCCATGCAAAAAGAAGTGGGTTTCAAAAGAATTTAATCAGGGTATAGCCCATCGAAGATAAAAGGGTTTCATAAACATATTATCATCATAAAAAAACCATAAAGAGAAATAATAATAATGGTACCCTTGGGTAATATCCCCTATAATTAAAAACTAACATCAAAGGATGTTATCTAATATGGAAAATGATTTTTGAAAAGATTCTTGGATCATTTCTTAAGGAAAATTATTTTTCTTCAAAAATCACTTTTTAAAATTAAAATTCATAAAACATTTTGGAAATTATTTTATTTAAAAATAAAATTTAAATATTATAAATTAATATTCAAATAAAATAATTTTCATTATCATGGAAGTTATATTTATTCCATGCACATTAAAATAAATATTCCTTCAGCATTTTCGATAAAACCCAAATAACAATTGTTTTGAAAATGACATGATGACTACTTTTATAAAATTTTTTAAAAAGTAAAACATGGGTAAAAAGTATTTTTAAAAATAATAAGAGAATAGTAAAACATTTTTTAAAACATTATTAGGAAAACATAGTTTGGGAAGAAAACGGATTTTTCAACTAAAGAGAGAAACAAATTTAAATTTTATTAAAAAAATATTCTCAATTATTTTAAATTACAGAGATGAAAGATAGTAATATTACTTCAAAATATCGTGAATAACAAGTGGAGAATACAATTAATGAGAATTATTGATAGATAGATCATAATATTTCAATATTTAAGAGTTAATCATAAACAAACCTCATAAATGATGTGATTCTAATATAAAATCCTTACCATTTTGGAAACTTGGAAATGTAAGAACCATAAAGGAACATTATTAAATGAAACTTAAAATATAATCAGGATAAATAAATTTATTATATTACATTTCAAATGGGTTATATATACACCTAATAAAGGAATATAGGTTTATAACATAGCATATGTATCAAAGTAGGAAAATTGAGACCAAAATCCCTTACCGATTTGTTACCATTTTAACCATAAACCCAATGAAAGTGAGATCATAAAATGTATATGTAAAAACCAATGGTTTTATTGATAATAATAATACAATACATTCATGGTAATTATATACTCTATAAAATATAAATTGGTCGGGAATATAGCATGTGTCTCATATAAATAAATAGTGGGACAGAAATCCCTTATCACTTTACTAATATTTTGGATCAAAGCCCCAAAAATGGATAACAAAAAATTGAACATAGAATATCATGAAAATAATTATATTTATTATATAAAATTTAAAATGGGATATATATACACTACACAAAATAAATGAGTGGTGAATCTTCATATGTCTCCCAGAAATAAAAGAGAGACTAGAAATCTCTTACCTTAAGAATCGACTTCCCTCATACATGTTCGAACCTCTAATATAGTAAATATGAGTTTATTATAAATATATTAAATAAAAATAATTATATATATCACACCATATATGATTTAATTTTTTCCTTTTATTATCTGTTTAATAACAATTCATTATTAAAATCATGTTACGGTTAATAACTGCATTGTTTTTTGTGTATGTTTTGATTTGTTATTTATTTGGTCCTCTTACTTTGGTCATGGTTCTATAATACAAATAATAATAATCCTAACATAATTTTTATATATTTAAATAAATTATAATTTTAATTACAATCATAAAATATGTTTTTTGATAAATTAAGTACGTTATGTTCATGGAGATGGTATGATCTGGGACCCCGGTGGGACCCAATAGGGCACCTGGCCTAGGAACACCGCAGATACTGGGCCCACAGTCCCGCCACAGTGGAAATCCCCCAACCCATCTTTGCAACTTGGAACCACTTGGATATCTATCCTAGGAACCCCATATATACGATAGGTTGTTGTGAACAGCTCGTTTCAAACCCGGGTCGCCTTTAACACTGAGCCCATGGAACTCGATGCCAACCACGGAGCTGCAGCTTAGTGGTTGGCATCGAGTTCCACGTGCTCTCTATTAAAGGTGAGGCAAGTTCAAAACATTCTATTAAAAACAACATTCCGTATATATGGGGTTCATGGGGCAGGTGTCCTAGTGGATTCCAGTTGCGGAGACGGGTTGGGGGATTTCTGCTACAGCGGGGTTGTGGGCCCAGTATCGATGGGGTTCCAAGGTTAGTTTCCCTATTGGGTCCCACCGGATCCCACATCATAAAAGAGATCTCTTTTATGATGTGGGACCAGGTGGGACCCACTAGTGAACCTGGATGAGGAACCACAACGATACTGGGCCCACAGCCCCACTACAGCCGTAATCCCCCAACCTGTCTCCATAATCAAAACCCATTGGGACACGTGGCCTAGGAACCCCAAATATATGGTAGGATGTTGCGAACATCTGGTTTCGAACCTCGATTGCCTTTAACACCAAGCCCATGGAACATGATACCAACCACTGAGCTAATGTGACACGCATGGGGTGGCCTAATCTTCATGACATAGGGTGGGGGATAAAGGATGTGGTTTGGGGATAAGTGGCACATTATGGGTATGGATAGCGGATGCAAGTAGCCGATCAAAGTTATAAGGAGTGTGGCCTGCTACTTAGATAATACACTCAAGGGAGGGATGTGATAGCCAATCCACACAACAACACACTTGGATTGAGGTAAGGAATTGGGGTATTTGTTATCTTGGATCACCAATCTAACTTGTAGATTAACAAGAAAAGAATGCACAATAGCAAGGGGAAAAACCAGGACAATCCTCACACAACATAGAGAAAAAAAATCATAATCTCTCAATTAAATCTTTAATATCATACAAGTGCCATGGGGGTGGCTATTTATAGCTAAGGGGTGCTATAATAGTCAAGGGTACAGTACCCTGAAGTCATAAAGGATAAACTACTTTGTTCCATTAAATTAAAAAAGATGATGTCTACCAAATACTTTTTGGAAAAGTGGCACACGAATTTCCAACTATAGCCCGCTGAATTTGACTTTGATTGCATAGTCCACCAGATTTGACTTTGGTGTCCAAAGATATCATTTCTAAAAAACTCCAGGTGGGAAGGTCTTCAAAATTCGTTTAACCATGTGGGCCAAGCATTAAACATTATGTTTTTGCTTGAATAAGTGAGATAATAATCCCATTTTCACCATCCATGTAAGGAAGGATCCATTGGTCCTTTAATGAAGCTAGATGGGTTCCCATTTTTGCATTCAATTTCATTAATCTCCAAGGCATCATTGTGCCCTTCATATCCAACTCATCCACTCAGGTAATCGACTTGGTTCCTTCAACATAGTCTATATCATCCTACCCCTCTTGAAAATGAGTCATCCTAGACTCTTCATCCTCTACACCCAAAAAATGATAATGATCAAAAACATTGAAAGCAAAACTTACACTATACTCACCTGGCAGAGCTATCTTGTAAGAATTATTGTTAATCTTCTCGAGCACTCTGAAAGGTCTGTCTCCTTGAGGAAAGAGTTTTGATTTCCTCTTATCGGGAAATATTTCCTTCCGCATATGAACCCAGACTAAGTCACCAGGGTCAAACAATATTTTCTTGCGACACTTTTTTTCACAATCAACATATTTTTGGGTCATCCACTCGATACTTATCCTTTCCTTTTCATGGATTTTCTTGATAAATGCTGAATGGCCTTTCTCATCCATGTTAGTTACTTCCTATAAATGAAAAGGAACTAGATCTATAGGGTTAGGGGTTATAGCTGTAAACAATTTCAAATGGATAAAATTATGTTTTACAAAGCTTGGCCATGTTATATGCAAATTCCACAAGTGGCAGACATTCCTCACAATTCTTGATGTTCTTATTCAAAATTGTTTGTAGAAGGGATGATAGTGTCTGATTCACCACCTTTATTTGTCCATCGTTTTTCAGATGACAAGTAGTGTAAAATAGTAAATTTGTTCCTAGTTTTCTCCACAATGTCTTCCAAAAGTAACCAAGGAATTTTTTTTATTGATCTGATACAATCTTCCTTAGCATTCCATATTGTTTGACTACTTCCTATAAGAAAAGTGTTTCAATGTTATTGGCATCATCTGTTTTGTGACAAGGAATAAAGTGTACCATTTTTTAAAACCAATCCACCATAAAAAAATGGAATATATACCCCTCTTGGTCTATGGTAACCCCAAAATAATGTTCGTTTATATGTCATCCAAAGGGGTGTTGGGGGTTGGGAGATGAATATATAGTGCATGTGGGTTCAGTTTTGATTTGGCTTTATGGAAGACAATGAACTTTCCCACAAATTTCTCCACAACTTCATATATCCTAGGCCAATAAAAATGCACACTAAGAACACTTAGATTTTTTGCAACAACAAAATTCCCCATTAACCCACCTGAATGTGACTCCTTCAGTAAAAATAAATGGATATAGCAATTGGGAATGAAAAGCTTATCAATCCGGAATAAGAATCCATCCAGTAAATATTACTTTTACCAACATACTACAGGTTTACAATTTTAATAAGGTTCTCTAAAACCATTATCAGTGACATATAAATCCTTAATTCATTTAGAACCATTGAGTTTTGAATCCAACTAGGATAAAAGAGAATATCTACGTGAAAGTGCATTGGCCACAGTATTTTCTTGACCCTTTTTATGCATGATGGAATATGTAAATTAGTTAATGAATTCCATCCATCTAGAATGTATTCTATTTAGTTTATCTTGTATCCTAAGGTATTTAAGGTCCTCATGACCATAATGGATCAAAAATTATTTAGACTAAAGATAACGTTTCCAAGTTTCTATAACTCTAAACAATGCATAAAACTCTTCATCATAGATAGCATAGTCTAAGGTTGTGCCATTTAACTTCTCAATAAAGAAATCAATAGTCTTACCTTCTTTCATGAGTACTCCTCCTATGACAATTCCTCTTTCATCACATTCAATTTCAAAGGTCTTACCTAAGTCTAGAAGTGCACGTAGAGGGGCATGGGTGAGTCTCTCCATATGTTCATGGAAGGCCTTCTCTTGAGTTATCCCCATCTGAAAGGAACATTATTCTTTGTCAACTCAATAAACGGTGTTGATAATGTGCTCAATTACTTCAAAAATCTCCTATAAAAACTTGCAAGATCATAAAAACTTCTTAGTTATCCAAAGGAGGTTGGAGCTGGCCATTCTTATATTAATTTTATCTTCTCAGTTTCAACTTCAACTCTCTTATTAATCACAACAAATCCAAGGAAAAAAATCTTATCTAGGAAAAATTCCCATTTATTTATTTTTTAAAACAATTTTTCCTTCCTTAACACCTCTAGGACTTTTCTTAAGTGATCTACATGTTCAAGAAAGGTCCTACTATAAACTAAAATTTCATCAAAGTAAACTACCACAACTTTTTCAATATATGCACGTAAGACATGATTCATTAACCTTAGAAATGTGCTAGGTGAATTAATGAGACCAAAGGGATTGACTAACCATTCGTAAAGTCCATGTTTTTTCTTAAATGGAGTTTTCCACTCATATTCTTATTTCATCCTAATTTTATGGTAGCCACTTCTTAAATCAATTTTTGATAAAACAGTTGAACCATTTAATTCATCTAGAATATCATCTAGTCTAGGGATAGGATGAAGATATATTACTATGATGTTATTGATGGCTCTGCAGTCAATTAATATTCTCCATGTTCTATCCTTTTTTGGTAATAGAATCACTGGTACGGCACAAGGACTAAGGTTCTCTCTGACATATCCTACAACTAACAGCTCATGAACTTTCCTTTGAATTTATTTTGCCTATTCCAGGTCGGTGAAATATGAAGGGAGGTTCGGTAGTGATGCTCCAGGTATGAGATCAATTTGATGCTCAATACTTATAATGGGTGGCAAACCATATAGCACCTCATTGGGAAACACATCTTCAAATTCCTATAAAAAACACTCAACAACATGTGGAAAAAGAGATGTTAAGTAGTTAGTGTTCAACATCACCTCTTTGTACATAAGTACTAAGATATTTTTCTAAGAAATCAAAGATTTATTAACCTCGCTCTATTTTTCCAACATCACACGTTTCTCTCCTCTCAAATATTTTTCCCCTCTTGATTTTTCTTTGCACTCCATTTCTATTCTTCTCAAATTTTCTATTTTCCCCTCATTCTCGCGTTTTCCATTTTCTCCCTTTTTTTCCTCATCACTCTTTTTTTTCTTTTCTTTAAAAATGGTATCTTCTAAAATTTTCTTCGAGTACATGGGGTTGAGGATTATAGGTTCCCCTCGTAGTACAAAAGAGTGACGATTCAAGAAACTATCATGAGTAACACGCTGATCATACTGCTATGGTCATCCTAACAACAAATGTAAAGCCTTCATAGGAACAACATCATAAAAGGCCTAATCTTTATAATTACAAATAGTGAACAATGCCTTCACTTGTTTTGTGGCCTTCATCTCACTACAATCATTCATCCACTAAAGCAGATATGTATTTTGATGCCTCAAGGTTGGGAGTCTCAACTTCTCTACCAACTCAGTTTCCGCCACATTGCCACAACTTCCCCCATCAATAATAACTCTACATACCTTCCTATTGATATTGCATCATATATGGAAAAGAAACTATCATTGTTTCTATTCTCCAACAGTCATTTGTGAACTTAAAACTCTCCTAGTGACAATAATCTCACCATCTTCTGCAAATTATCTGTTATCTATTTCTAGAGATTCTTCCACCTCTTCTGATCTCTCTTCATCGGTCTCCCATTCTCCATACCTGTTGATGGTCATAGTGGTCCAGTTTGCGAACTCACTATCAATGTGGCCCCTTACTTGACATTTTTAACAATGAATACCCCGATTCCGTATTTGGTTACCTCAAAAGTAGGTTTCTTCGGTGGAAGAATTACCTTGTAATTTTTGTGATCAACCACCACTTTTTTCTTTATTGATTCTCCAATATCCTTACTCATATTTATTCATTACATGAAAGGTCTAGTGGGTTTCCTCATGTTTATCTCTTTTACATTTTTTTCTTGATCTCAGTGGCTTGGTGAATCATATCTTGTATATCAACATTATGGTACAACTCCACTTGATCGGTAATCTCCCAATTGAGCCCATGTAAAAACTATGCCACGGTTGCCTCCGGATCCTCCTCAATGTTTTCTCAAATCATTGAAATTTTCATCTCTTTATAGTAACCTTCTACACTCTTACTCCCTTGGGTGATGCATTTAAGATTTTTGTGTAGATCTCTATGTTAGTGTGAGGGAACAAACGGGTTCTGCATGGAAAACATCATGTCTTCCTAAGTTTGGATAGGACACCCTCCATATCTAGCTCTCTGCTTTTGAACTTGATCCCACCAAATTAATGCATAATAAATGAATTAAAGGGCTATAAGTTTTACCTTTTTCTCCTCAAAATAGGTATGACATGAAAACACCTTCTCAGTCGGCATCTCCCACTCCAAGTATGCTTCCAGGTCCCTTTCCCTTAAAAAGAAGGGACCTTCACCTTGATAGAACCAAGTAGGTCATCATCATGTGGTCGCCTTTGATCTCCTCTAGGTTGTTGGTACAACCTCCTCATTTCTGGGACAACCTCTAAATCAGAATCAAGTGTTTCTATCTCCTCCTAAATGATGAGGGGGCGACGTTGTGTCGGAGCTCATCATGGGTAATCATCGATCATCCTTGGGCTTGGATAATTCTCTAGGTTATAAATCCTATCATATAGCACCTACAACTTTCGATCAAGAAGCCTCTCGAAATAGATCACCAGATCTTGCATTTAGAGTGGTGTAGCTTCGAGTTCGGGGGGTCTACTTTGGGTTCCTTCATCGCTTGCATGAGCAATTCTGTTTCCCCGATCTTCTACCATGATAATTAACACAAACACAAATACATAAAAAGACACACACACACACGTAAGGATACACACTCACACACATGATATGTACACACACACACAAGATATAAACACTCACAAACACAAGGAAACACACTTATACACATGCACACACAAGATGTACACACTCACACTCACACACACAATATTTACACACTCACACACACAAGGATACAAACTCACACCCTCAAGATGTACTCTCACACAAACACAAGGATACAAAGTCAATAATGTTTTTTTTCTTATTTATCTCCACTCTCAAAACACAATTTAAATCACAAGATCTTACGAAATATAATACCATATTTGGGGTGATCACATGCCTCCAATCGTTCCCCAATCAAGATTGTCTTGGGGTATAGTTTAACACAACCCACTTGAGTGGTAAATGGTTTAAAATGGTAAAGGGTCAAAAGAGGATATAAAATATGGGTGAAAATGTGAAATAAGGGGAAGAAAGGTGGTATATGGGTTTTTCCTAATTGTGTAAGATAAGATAAATTAATAACAATATGAGTCCAAAATGATAGGATGATGAGGAAAAAATGATGGAAAAGTGATGTATGGAAACGTAAGGTGAAAATAATGTAAAGCACAATGATGGGGTAATTGTATCCACATTTGTTTCATAAAATATATCCAAAAAGTGTTGTTCTTAAAGCTTCAAAGCACAAGATGATGAATGGATAGTAAGAAATTTTTTAAAATCTCTCAAAGATAGGATGTTCTTAATTTTGAAAATCAAAAAATGATAAGTTGAGATAATTTTGTTTGCATAAAAATCACATATAGAAAATTAAAGGCAAAACAAAGATGGATGAATAATAGAATATATGTAAAAAAATCAATCTTGCACAACAAAGGCCAATTATAAACGTTTTCAAAGAAAATGGGTTTTTTTGAATGGGTGGATGATAAGGAAAGATTATAAGGTTAATGGACAAAAGTAAAGTAAATTAAGGAATAGATGACTACCATGTCAACTAGAGCTCTGATACCAACTGATGTGAGACACACGGGGTGGCCTGATCTCCACGGCGTAGGGCGGAGAATGGAGGATACGGTTCGGGGCCAAGTGGAAAATAATGGATATGGATATCAGATCTATGTAGTCAATCAACGCTATAAGGAGTGTGGACCACTACTTAGACAACACACTCAAGGGAGGAATGTGATAGCCAATCCACACAAAAATTCACTTGGGTTGAGGCATCGAATTTGGGGATTTGTGATCTTGGATCACCAATCTAACTTGTTGATTTACAAGGCAAGAATGCACAAGAGCAAGGGGAAAACTGGGACAATCCTCACACAATGGACAGAAACAAAACATAAGCTTTCAATTAAATCTTGAATTCCATACAAGTGCCATGGGGTGTCTATTTATAGCCAAGGGGGTGGTACAATATTTAAGGGTCTAATAACCTAAAGTCATAAAGTCTAAACTACATTGTTCCCTTAAATTCAAAAAGATAAAGTCTACCAAATACTTTTTTGGAAATGTGGCACCCAACTTTCCAACTATAGCTCACTAGATTTGACTTTGACTTCATAGCCCACCGGATTTGAATTTTGTGTCCAAGGATGCCTTTTCTACAACCCTCCATGTGGCCAAGGCTTCCAAATTCGTGAAACTGTGTGGGACAAGCTTTAAACATCATGTCTGGTCTTGAATAAGTGAGATAATAGGCCCATTTTCTCCATACATATAAAGAAAAATCCATTGGGCCTTTAATGAAGTGAGTTGGGTGCTCATTGAATTCAACCACTTTAATCTCCCACACAACATCAGGCCTTGAAAATCCAACTCCTCCACTTGGGTAATCGACTCAGTGCCTTCAACATTGTTTGTATCACAGTAGGTCGTACGTATGCATGAGTAATGTTTCCATTTTTCAACAATCATTATTTAAAAGAGGTAGGTGATATATTATATTTATAGAATGATAATACTATTATAAATAAAATATTACTTCTTTAAATATACATATAAATAAAATAATTTTGGTGTGGTTATGAAATGAGAGTGTTACATCGCTTCGTGAAGGCGTTTGTCCACACAAACAGGAATGATGTTATCATGTGAAAAGGTAAGAAATATAATTATATATTAACTTTTAAAAATGATAAATATGTAATTAACATAATAATTATTTAATTTATATCATATATATTTATTAACGTTGTCATCATTTTCTTCCATGTTAAATGTTGGTGAAAATGGATAACATTACTTCGTGTAGTGGTAGTCCACCATACACATGAACGACGTTATCATATCCACTACGAAATGGAAGGAAAAAAAGTTATATATGATATAATGACTAAATAGGTATAATAATGTTATAATTATCATATATACACTTTATATCCATCATTATACCCAACTGTGATAGGTGGTAAGGGAAAAACTAATGACATCACATCACGGGGTGGTAGTACATCATACACATAAAAAATGATTTCATAACCCAGTTAATTGAAGTGGATATCATGGTAGATCATGACCTTAACATAAAAAACATATCATTATATGGAATATACTTAGTTTATTATATCATCATTTTTTAATAATAATATAATTATGTGGAGGAACAAAAAATATAAAAGCGCTTGTTTGATAATGTAACATCTTCTTCAGGTAACCTCCTTAAGTTTTCACCAAAATCCTTACTAGTTTGGATTATTTTCCCAAAATAATGATTATAAGAAGATAGGAGGTATGTTGTTAATTTATTTAGTTAGGTATTTTATTAACCAAAAGGGTTTGAAGTTGTGAATATGAGATGATATAGGATGGCCTTTTATAAGTGAGGTTAGTGGAACACTTGTAATTTCCTGAAAGAAAAAGGTGTTCCCATGTTTCTCACATGCCATAAGGATCCAAAATAGACCATTATTGGGCATTATATATTATAAGTTGTTAATATTTCCATAAAATTTGTGTTGTAAAAGTTGTGTGTCATTTTTTATTTTTATATATTTAGGTTAACCCTTCGGTAAACCCGTTTTTACCTTAACTGCAATAATTAATATTTATTATTCTCACTATTCATTTTGGTGAAAAATTAATTGTAAATTATTAGATAAAATAAATTATTCTTATTAAATATATTGAATCCATTTTTATAAATTCAATTTACATAAGTGGAAAATTTTAATTTAAAATTAATCTTGCAGACGTGACGAGTAAACAGGTTTTCAAAGAGAAAATGATCAAAAATTTACAAAGTTTTTATATCCAATTTAAATATAAAATTGATTACAATGAACTAAAATAGAATAATAGATATATAATTGAACAAATTTTAATTTAAAATCAACATAAAATATAATTTAAATTTATAAATAATTTAAACGAAAATGTAGTTTTCAATTAAAATTCAATTTTTTCATTATTCATCAAAAAATTATTCTTTTCAGAAAATTATAAAAAATTATACCAAATATAATTTTGAAATTATGATTTCAAAAATTAATTTTACAATTTCAAAAAAAATTATAAAAGTTTAAAAAATAAAATTTCAAATAAAACCCCCAGAATCGTTGAAAAGGAGAGTTTTCAAGAAGTGTATTTTTTTCAAGTAAAAGGTGATTTTATATTAACTATATATATAATAATAATAAGTGTATAAATAAAAATTAAAATTGATTGATATATAATCCATACATTTCATTTAAGACATTCATCATTGGGGATTATTTTAATTAATTAATATGGAAAAACATGGTGCAATTTTGAACTATTTTCAAGAAAAAACAATTTTTAAACCTAAAAATAAACTTAAATAACAATAAAATATGAAGTTTATTCAAAATTAATTAAGTGGATTAAATGTTACCAAATTTTAGAATCCTGTGTTTTTTTACTTGGTGGTTTTCTAGGGGATTTGGAATTTTTGGATATTACTAGATGGGCCATTTTACAAAGCGGGATTCGGAATGAAATTTTAATAGTTGAAACACTTAAAAGTGATGTTTTTGGGATTGAGTAAAGGTGATAGAGGTTTCTTGGGTGGATCGAGGGGTTTTAGGAGCACCAGACCTTGAAAAGTTAGGTTTTAAATGGTATGTATTGGGTGAATAGTTTGTCTAAAACTGTACGGACCAAGTAGGAAATAGTGTGGCCTTGTGAAGGTGGAACAGTGGTGGTATGCATGGGATATGCACGATTTTCCAAACTATGAACCTAGCCTCTACGTTTTTCTTTTGGAGGTAGTAACCATGTACAGTTTATCGCACAGTTTATGCAGAGTTTGGAAAACCGTGTGGTATTTTCTCTTTTAAGAAATTTAAATAATTAAAATAAAATAAAAATAATTAAAACCTCTTCAAAACCCCTCCCTTTCCCTTACCTATGTTGGGCGACCCCCCTTGGCCGAACCCTCTTACGGAGCGATCTCTCTCTCCTCGTGGCCTCTTACAGTGCTCGATCTCAACTAGATTTTTATCTGATTTCTTATTCGAATCATCGAGGTAAGGTCTCTAGTTACGTATACTCTATATTTCAGTAAGATTTTAGGTCTTCACATCACCCTACTAGTTCATCTGAAACCCTAGGGTTGGGATAATAGAGGATTTGTGTGTTTCCTCCAGTTATATGGTATGTTGTGGCCCTCCCGGGACCCCTTCATGCGTATCTAAGAATCACTGCCAAGCGTGAAATAGATTGGCTTGATTTGACTTTCAATCATCGCTTCGAGTTAAGGTTTTCTTCTGCTATTGGTTTCGCCCAATTTATTTTGGTTCCTTTGGGGATTTAGGGACCCTATTAATTGTTTCTAGATAATCGATGATTTTTTGGAGGCTTTCATTCATATGCATAGGTATGTAAATGTATATATATATATATATGTCTATATATATATATATCTTATATGTATGTATTCCCTCATGGTGAGGGGAATATGTGCATTTGGTTAAGAGATATAAATATATATATATATATATATATATATATTTGAATTTATGTGTGTGCAAGTGAGGAGTAGTTTCGAGTGGTCATCGGTAAACCTGAAAAGTGCCAAAGTTTTTTTCTTGGGTTTGGTTCTTCTCTAGAGATAGGTTCTCAAAACCTTGATCTTTTATTTAATAATATATTAGTTTCCTACTTAATGCTTCTTGATAATTTGTGTTGAAATTATGGAATGAACTGCTTAGTTGTGATTAATGGTTTTTTTGTGGAACAAATCATGATTTTATAAAAAAACCCTCTAGTGGAGGTGTTCTATATTTTAAGCCAACAAGTATTTGTAGTTTCAAATTAAATTTTTTGTAATAATGTTTTGTTGTTTCACTATGCTTTATAAAATAGTGTGACGTAAGGAATGTTTTATACCTAGCCTCTAATGGATATTTCCCTTATGAACATTAATGGAACCTTTTCACATTCTATGTGTCACTTGGTCTCTTTAAATTTGAACTTCCCTTGCTTGAACCACCCAAGGGGTTTATTCCTATGCTTTCCTAGTTATAGGAAGCTTGTTTTGGACAAAAGTGAATTGCTTTACTTAGTTTGGATATGTTTTCCTCCATTTTCATGTGATTCCCTTGACTTAATAGTTTATATGAACATGAATTGTATAAATTTTTATTTAGAAAATGCAAACTTAGATGAATGGGTGGGTATACCCATGTGTTATAAATAAATGAAACTGGTAATAAATGGGTGGGTAAACCCATAGGTAATGTTTGAATGTAATTTAATATGAATTTTGGATAATTAATGGGTGTACTCATTAAATTCCCCGAATGGGTAACTAGTAATGAGTTGGTAAACACTTAGGATGTGTTTAAATTTGAACTGTCAACAATGAGAGGGTATTCTCATTGGTTGTCTTGAGATTTATTTGGTTATGAAGTGGGATTAATTTGTGGGTATACTCATTGTATGAATGGAATATAATTGGTTATATATGAGTGGGTAGACTCATATGGTGATGAACGCTAAATGATATGACATGGTTGAATGATTGTATAGATTCCATGGACAGATATCTAGGGATCTCAAACATGGTAGTGGATGCCTTGGGTTGAATATGCCACTTGGGTCTTGATTCCAGGGGATTCCTTAGGTCTTGCTAACCATTGGATCTAGATTTATTGGACTCATCACTACTAGAAAAATAGGTATTTGCGACGGGATCCTGTCGCAAATGGATTTTTGCGACGGGGGCCCGTCGCAAATGACCCGTTGCTGAAAACGGTGTCGCAACAACAATTTTTTGCGACGGGCCCGTCGCTAAAGCCTTTTTCCGTGACGGGGAGAATCCCCGTCGCAACTAGTACTCCGTATATTTGTAAAAAACTATTTGCGACGGGCCTGCCGCAAATAGTTTTTTGCGACGGGTCCCGTCGCAACAACTATTTTAAAAAAAATAAAAAAATAATAATACTATTTGCGACGGGAATAGTATCCCGTCGCAAATACTATAAAAAAAATAAAAGAAATAAATTATTAATAAATAATTTTAATTAATATAATAATAATCCAATTGTAATTCAAAAATTAAAAATAATAAAATATTAATAAATAATTTTAATTAATATAATAATAGAATTATAATTCACAAATAAAAATAATAAATTATTTTAATTAATATAATAATAATAGAATTATAATTCAAAAATAAAAAATAATAGAATATTAATAAATGATTTAATTAATATAATAATATTAAAATTATAATTCATAAATAAAAAAAATATTAATAAGTTATTTTAATTAATATAAAAATAATAGAATTATTTTACATTCAAATATTAAAATAATTCAAGTATTACAAAAAAATATAATTAAATTATAATATTATAAAATTTTAATATATATATAAAATTTAATATTATAAAATATAAATAATATTATTATTCATATTAATATTGTTATTTAAAAATATAATATTATTAATATTTTATAATGAGACAGAAACTACGAATAGAAAAAAAATCATATTTTGAATTCACAAATTTTATAACATAAATACAAACTCTAATCTGAAGGAGGGGGGGAGGGGGGATCTGTAGATGGTGGTGGAGGAAACTCCATCCCTAAAGCATGAGTGAGTCGACGCATGTACTCCATCTGCTCCTGATGCTCCTGCTGCCACCGACTCGTCTGCTCCTCGTACAGCTGCTGCTGGCGTCGACGCTCCTCCTCATGCTGCTGACGCATCTGCTCCTACTCCTGTCGGAGACTCTCTATCAGTGCAGTCTGAGATCACAACTGATCCACATACTGTGTAGAAGAAGAATATGCACGAGCTCCTCTCGAGCTGGATGCCGACATCGCAGCACTGCCATAATAATCTCCGGGAGTCAGTCGAGAGCCGATACCAACTACCCGGCCCTTCTCGAAGGCATACTGGGTGGCCTGAATCCATGACGCCTCATCAAACTGACGGCCAGTGGTCTGATCTGATGACTCGGCCTGACTCTCAGGCCGGGCCTGTGACGCTACGGCCTCATATGACTCCTGTAGTTGCAATTTAAAATTAAAATTGTGAATATATAATATGCAGTTAATTTTTAAACTTGAAAACAAATAATACTGACCACGATGTGATGCTGACAATCACCTCTGAGCTCCCCAGTAGCAGGATCACTATACATCCTCCGATATACGTCGTACTCCGTAATATCGGGGTGCTCGACAGCCTATAAGAATAAAAAATAAACTGTTAATATTTATAGTTATATAAAATATTTATAAATAATGTACGTACCAGATGCTGTCTATGAGTACCGAAAGAACGAATCCCAGCTCGATGAGTCACCTCCTGTCTCCCCCGATTCTACCTCCCCACCGATGATCTCCTCTGAAAGGCACCACTCAACCAGTGCGCACATAATCCATCCCATACATGGGATGAAATGTACTCTGGTCAGTGTGCTCTACATGACTCGTCAAAATCTGACACTCCTGCTTTCTTCATCGCAGCTTTTCTTAAATTGTGCAAAAACTGACGAAGGCGATCATGCATGGCCACCTCCCATGCCACGTGGATGGCGTCACGCATGGTATCCTCGATCGGATACCATAAACCCTACAAATAAATCAAAATATCAAGTTAGAAATGAAATAATTTTCAAAATAAAAATTATTTATTTACGTATGTACCAACCAATGGCTGAACATGGCCTGCTGCACATCAATGGGAATCTGCTCCCATGTGGTCCACGGCTGAGAGAAATAGTTGCTCAAAATAGTTCTTCCCTGTCCGACTGCTATATGCGGAAAACTGTAAAAATAATAAACATTTATTATGTGAATAGATTAATGAAATCTTAGTCAAATCCACAGGTTATCACACAGGTTATCACACCTCCGTGTGTGTGGATCAAACCCAAGACGTGGACGTCGCTCGGGGACGGGGTCAGGAATCATCAATCGTGAAAGACCGTGCCCCCTCCGTGTACTCCCTGGAGCGCCTGCAGGCTGAGGGTCATCTGTCAGTAACTCATCCGCATCGAAAGTAAGGTCAGCATCTGCAAACTCACGAAATGTGGCATCGTCCATCTGAAATAGAAAATTTTAATGTTGTTAGAAAATAATTGATAATTACTATTATATATACATATATACATATTATGATTGTATATAAATACCATGTAATTCTATCAGTGTTCATCTTCATCGTCATCTTCATATATGTCAATGTCATCTTCATATTCCTCCTCAACATCATCGATATCCATTCGAGTTACAGTTGCTTCATCTCTTACCATTTCAAATTCATCTGTGACATCATTAACATCATCGTCATCACCGACTCTTAAATGTGGGGTGTCGTCATCGATACTCATGTCTCTTTGTAAAAAAGATTGATTTTGAGTACTCTCTTGAAAAACTTCAATTCTGTGCACATCCTTGAAAGCACATTCACTTTGACTAAACTGATTGTCTTGAATTTTGATTTTTATTACACTCCACCAATCAGTCAAGTCTCTTGATGTAGCATAGTACTTTGTGTAATAAACTTGATATGCCTGTTGAGCCAATAAGAATGGTTCATTTACTGCGAGAACACTTTTACATTTAATATCAATGATTCCATGAGTCGGATGAACATGCACGCCTCTCTCTGTATCGAACCACCGACATTTGAACATGGTTATGTAATGTTGTCCAAGATAACAGAGTTCAATGATTTCATCAAGTATGCCATAAAAGTCAACTTCATTTTCTCTATGATGAGATCCTCTCAAGCTAACTCCACTGTTCATTATTTTTTTCGATTCCCCATATGCATGTGTGTGGAATCAAAATCCATTCACCACATATGCATTATATGTTTTAACAAGTTTGGAAGGTGGGTTACTCAATACACACAGCCGTTTGTCAATTTTATCAGCATGTCAAGACACCTGAAAATTTGTGAAATAATTATCAATATAGTAAACTATACATTGAATGAGTTTCTAAAAGATAAAGAATTTATGTTACCAGTTTTTGAAACCACTGCGAGAAATTTTTCAGTCGACGTTCTTCGAGAGCAGCTGCTGTAATTTGTGGAATTTGTTTCTTGATATGATTATCATACAACCTATAAAAACCAAAGTTATTTACTGTAACATAAATGATAGAATAAGTGATATAAACACTTACAGTACAACTGATGTCATCTCTTCACAATTGAGCAGAACATACGTATGAGCTCTATGATGTTCATCATCTGAAAGCCAACGTTCATAAACTCCACCAAAACCAAGCTCTGACTGGTTGAAAACAGATAATTGATTGTCGATTTCATCAATATTCCTCTCGTTCCGTCCCATTCGGTTATATTTTGAAGGATACTCAGATTCAAAATAATGGGAGCAGAAAAAAGATATTTCCTCTTGCAAATAAGCTTCTGCAATAGATCCTTCAACAGATGCTTTGTTACATACTTTTCTTTTCAATTTTTGCATGCATCTTTCAAATGGGTACATCCATCGAAACTGTACTGGACCTCCACATTTGGCTTCATATGGAAAATGTAACATCAAATGTTCCATTTAGTCGAAGAAAGACGGCGGAAATATTTTTTCCAGTTTACATATAATTACAACAACATCTTCTTCAAGTTTTCCTAGAGCATCATAATCTGTTGTAGCCGCACAAATTTCCCGAAAAAAATGAGACATGTCTGTTATGGAATCCCAAATCACAGAATTCAACAGACCTCTTAATCCAATGGGTAGAAGTCTTTCCATTATAACATGACAATCATGACTTTTTAATCCAGTAATATGACCATTCTTTACACATCTACCCAAATTGGAAGCACAGCCATCTGGAAGTCTCAAATCTGCAATCCATTGACAAAATAATAAACGGTTTTCTTTAGACAGTGTATAAGCTGCTTTTGGTTTCAGTAACATTTCTGTTATGACATTCTCAAACAGTTCCAGTTCTGGACGCCTGCAAATTTGGGAAAGATCTAAACATGCATTTACATTGTCTTTACTCTTTCCTGGCGTATCCAAAACTGTATGAAACAAATTATCAAAACAGTTCTTCTCAATGTGCATGACATCTAACATGTGTCAGACCAACAAATCAGAACAATATGGAAAATCCCAAAATATGCTACGTTTAATCCAATTGTGTTCTTTCCCAAAACCAGATATTTTCTGTTGGTTTATTGTGGGACCAAAAGTGATGGGAGGTAATGAAAATACAACTGATTTTAACTCCGAACCTGATAGCATTTTTGGAGGTCCATCCCTTTCAACTGTTCCTTTTCTGAAATGAGATCTGTTTCTGCGAAAAGGATGATCAGCTGGAAGAAATCTGCGATGACAGTCAAAATAACAAGGTTTCTTTCCATGAATGAGCATAAATGCTTTGTTCTCTCCCATAAAATAAGGACATGATTTCTGACCATGTGTACTCCAGCCAGATAACATCCCATAAGTCGGGAAGTCACTTATTGTCCACATCAATGCTGCTCTCAGTATGAAATTCTGTTTCGTTGCAACATCATATGTACTGACACCAATACTCCACAATAAATTTAATTCATCAATCAATGGTTTCAAATAAACATCAATATTTTTCTTCGGATGTCCTAGAATTAGTAAAGTCAAAAAGATATATGGCTCCTTCATCAACATCCATGGAGGTAAATTGTACGGAGTTAAAAAAACAGGCCAACATGAATATTGACTACCATAAGATCCAAATGGACAGAAACCATCAGTGGAAAGACCCAGTCGAACATTTCTAGCTTCTAAAGCAAAGGATGGATGCACTCTATCAAAATGTTTCCATGAATCACCATCGGCTGGATGATTCAAGCTTTTATCGGTTGAAATATTATCTTTATGCCATGACATCATTGTCGCTGTATTCTTAGACATGAATAAACACCAAATTCTGGATGTAAGCGGAAAATATCTCAACTGTTTTACAGGAATAAAACCAGACTTCCTGTGTTGTCCTTCTTTATATCTCAGTTGCCCACATGTGGGATAACTATCCAACGACTCATTTTCCCCAGAATATATAATGCAGTCATTTGAACATGCATGAATCTTCTGACAAGTAAGTACCAAATTTCGAACCAGCCTCTTACTCTCATAGTAATTTGCAGGTAAAACATTTCCTTCGGGTAACAGTGTTTTAAGCAAAGAAAATATCTGGTCAAAACAGGTGTTTGACATTCCGTTATCTGATTTGATAGCCATAAATTTTGCAACTGCTTCTAATTTGCTCATCTTGCAGCCAGGATATAATGCATCCTCAGCAGACTTCAACAACTCATAAAATTCAGACGGTGCCAACTCAGGATTTGAAGCTATATCAGCCGGAGTTTTTGTATGTTGAACAGATGAACCTGCAACATCATGTACTAAATCTTGAAATCGGGATGGATCCGGAATCAAGTTGGTATCACCTGCTCTGGAACTGCGTTCACCGTGTTGATACCAAAAAACATAATCTGGTTGAAAACCAAAATGCAAGAGATGTTCTCCCACTTTGTCAAACATGTCAAACGTTCTCAATGCACATTTTCTACAAGGGCATTTTATTTTGCCTTCTGAAACAAATTCTGGATTTGATGCCGCAAATGATAAAAAAGTCTCCACACCCTCTACATATACTGGATTTAAACCAGAACCGTTTGGATTTCTACGTTGATTTATCCATATGCGGTCACCTAATAATGATTGTTGACGACCTCGTTGTTCCATATTTCTCTATAAAATATAAAATCATTACTGGTTTTGAATAATTTGTTAGAAAAAACACTCAAGCTAGGATAATTATAGAGTTTAGATCATACACGACTGACGCAAATTATTAATTATTAATAATTATTACTAATTATTACTAATTATTACTAATTATTACCAATTATTGGTAATTATTACTAATTATTACCAATTATTGGTAATTATTATGAATTAATACTAATTATTGGTAATTATTAGTAATTATTGGTAATTATCGGTAATTATTGGTAATTATCGGTAATTATTACTAATTATTGGTAATTATTACTAATTTTTGGTAATTATTACTAATTATTGGTAATTATTACTAATTATTGGTAATTATTACTAATTATTGGTAATTATTACTAATTATTACTAATTATTACTAATTATTACTAATTATTACTAATTATTGGTAATTATTACTAATTATTACTAATTATTACTAATTATTACTAATTATTACTAATTATTGGTAATTATTACTAATTATTACTAATTATTGGTAATTATTGGTAATTATTGGTAATAATTACTAATTATTGGTAATTATTGGTAATAATTACTAATTATTGGTAATTATTACTAATTATTGGTAATTATTATTAATTATTACTAATTATTACTAATTATTGGTAATTATTACTAATTATTGGTAATTATTACTAATTATTACTAATTATTACTAATTATTACTAATTATTGGTAATTATTACTAATTATTACTAATTATTACTAATTATTGGTAATTATTGGTAATTATTACTAATTATTGGTAATTATTGGTAATTATGACTAATTATTGGTAATTATTACTAATTATTACTAATTATTACTAATTATTACTAATTATTGGTAATTATTACTAATTATTACTAATTGTTACTAATTATTACTAATTATTGGTAATTATTCCTAATTATTGGTAATTATTGGTAATTATGGGTAATTATTGGTAATTATGGGTAATTATTGGTAATTATTCCTAATTATTCCTAATTATTACTAATTATTACTAATTATTGGTAATTATTATTAATTATTACTAATTATTACTAATTATTGGTAATTATTACTAATTATTGGTAATTATTACTAATTATTACTAATTATTACTAATTATTACTAATTATTGGTAATTATTACTAATTATTACTAATTATTACTAATTATTGGTAATTATTGGTTATTATTACTAATTATTGGTAATTAATACTAATTATTGGTAATTATTGGTAATTATTACTAATTATTGGTAATTATTACTAATTATTGGTAATTATTTCTAATTATTACTAATTATTACTATTTACCGGTAATTATTGGTAATTATTGGTAATTATTGATAATTATTGGTAATTATTACTAATTCTTGGTAATTATTACTAATTATTGGTAATTATTACTAATTATTACTAATTATTACTAATTATTGATAATTATTACTAATTATTGGTAATTATTACTAATTATTACTAATTATTACTAATTATTACTAATTATTACTAATTATTACTAATTATTACTAATTATTACTAATTATTAATAATTATTGGTAATTATTGGTAATTATTGGTAATTATTCCTAATTATTACTAATTATTGGTAATTATTACTAATTATTACTAATTATTACTAATTATTACTAATTATTACTAATTATTACTAATTATTGGTTAGTATTCCTAATTATTCCTAATTATTACTAATTATTGGTAATTATTCCTAATTATTGGTAATTATTCCTAATTATTGGTAATTATTGGTAATTATGGGTAATTATTGGTAATTATGGGTAATTATTGGTAATTATTCCTAATTATTCCTAATTATTACTAATTATTACTAATTATTGGTAATTATTATTAATTATTACTAATTATTACTAATTATTGGTAATTATTACTAATTAGTGGTAATTATTACTAATTATTACTAATTATTACTAATTATTACTAATTATTACTAATTATTGGTAATTATTACTAATTATTACTAATTATTACTAATTATTGGTAATTATTGGTAATTATTACTAATTATTGGTAATTAATACTAATTATTGGTAATTATTGGTAATTATTACTAATTATTGGTAATTATTACTAATTATTGGTAATTATTATTAATTATTACTAATTATTAGTAATTATTGGTAATTATTACTAATTATTGGTAATTATTTCTAATTATTACTAATTATTACTATTTACCGGTAATTATTGATAATTATTGGTAATTATTACGAATTATTGGTAATTATTACGAATTATTGGTAATTATTACTAATTATTGGTAATTATTACTAATTATTACTAATTATTACTAATTATTACTAATTATTACTAATTATTGGTAATTATTACTAATTATTGGTAATTATTACTAATTATTACTAATTATTACCAATTATTACATATTATTACAAATTATTACTAATTATTACGAATTATTACTAATTATTATGAATTATTACTAATTATTACTAATTATTGGTAATTATTGGTAATTATTGGTAATTATTCCTAATTATTACTATTTAGTGGTAATTATTAGTAATTATTACTAATTATTACTAATTATTGATAATTATTAATAATTATTACTAATTATTGGTAATTATTACTAATTATTGGTAATTATTACTAATTATTGGTAAGTATTACTAATTATTGGTAAGTATTACTAATTATTGGTAATTATTACTAATTATTGGTAATTATTACTACTTATTGGTAATTATTACTAATTATTAATAATTATTCCTAATTATTGATAATTATTGGTAATTGTTCCTAATTATTAGTAATTAAATGAATAATTACCAATAATTAGGAATAATAACATTATTAGTATATTTTATTATTAATATTAAAATAATATAATTTTTTAATTTATATACAATTCTCCTTTCATCTGTGTGTTTTCTATCTCCACGTACAAATAATACATGTTGAGACAGCAAACACACAGATGAAAAGAGAATTGTGTATATATAAAAAATTATATTATTTTAATATTAATAATAAAATATACTAATAATGTAATAATGTTGTTATTCCTAATTATTGGTATTTATTACTAATTATTAATATTTATTCTTAATTATTAAAAAAATTACTAATTATTCCTAATTACCATTAACTATGAACAATACTAATAATTTAAATTTATTAAGTAATAAAACAATGTAAACATAATTAAATTACAACTAATTAAGAATAATTGAAACTAATAAAAAATTAAAAATAAATATTAAATTAAAATGAATATAAATACCTTGAAAATTGATCTGAGGTTGATCTCTGATCGTCCTTCAAAACTTCAATATCAACTCCGGAGAAAAAAATTAAACTTGAGAAAAACTGAACTTTAGAAATAAAATTTTGAGAGAAGAAGAAGATGGAGTTTGAGAATGATTTGAAAAAAACGGATGGGGTATTTATAGGTTAGATTATTTGCGACGGGATACCCGTCGCAAATACCTTTGCCATCATTTATTACGGTCAATGGTTAAATAGTTATTTGCGACGGGTCCCGTCGTAAATAACCACCTGCCGACATACTATTTGCGCCGGGGGAATATTCCCGTCGCAAATACCTTTTACCGCCGCCGGTTATTTGCGACGGGAATATTCCCCCGTCGCAAATACCTTTCCAGCGATTTGGCGCGCAAAGCGCGCCAGTCCTTTTGCGATGGGGAATGTTATCTCATCGCAAAAGGCTACTTTTTTGCGACGGGCAAATACCCCCGTCGCAAATAAGTTTTTAACAGGGCTATTTGTGACGGGAATAAATCCCGTCGCAAATACCCATTTTTCCCGTAGTGCATGTAGGATATTTCCGGTATGACATGCTCCTAGGACTCCAACCAATTCCTAACTGAGTTTACATCGAGATGCTCCTGGGACTCGATGAGGATGTATTGGTCATCAACACCTTGGATCTATCCCTTCATGGTCGGACTCTTGGACATATGGCACAACCTTGAGGTATATGATACACCAGAATATAAGTCTTACCTAGGGTAAATTATTCCATGTATAATTATATGGCTCAGTCATGAATGGTCTGACTCTCGTGGGATGAACAGAAAGGTCGTGATGGACATAGCATGTGGGGTATATGGAAAGGTCATGGTCATTTGAAATGTTTGGATAAATGACAAGGTCGTATTGTTTATTAGGAATTATTTGTAGCTTAATTGTTATAGGATCTTGACTATCTTGTCTATGTATCCTTGAGGGGATATTTTAGTATTATTGTGTTAATAGTTTACATGCCATGGGAATCTTAACTTTATTTTACGGCTTAACTGTTTTCCTTCACACAGCCTTATTTATATATTGCAAAAATTGGATTAGGCTTGACACCGTGGGTGCCCACCTACTGAGATGTTATATCACATCATTCTCAGGTACCATCGGTACCTAAGTAGACCTTCTTGTTTGCAGTTTTATGGACCTTTTCTTGTGTTGTTTTCTTATATCTGGGATTTAGGAGAAAAGGACTAAGTTGGAGCTCGAGATGCTCACGGAGATCTCTCATGGGGATTTTCTATCGTTTCTTTATTTTCTTAATGAAATTTAAAACATGTTTTTTTTACTCTTTTATCTTATGTATACCCATATATCATGCATACTTCTATAAACTGGAATTGGACACAATTTATATTCAGTTGAGATTACTTTTGTCTTCAGATTATTTATCATTGATTTAAATTGCACCTATTATTGCTTGTTATTTGCTATAGTTTTTCCACTGTGTACTCTGAGTATAAGGTTATAGTATCCCCAATGAACTATATTAACACATTCATTTCTATTACGAATCCTCTATAATATGGGGAGATACGCTTGAGGCCAGGCGGTGACCGGTCCATCTATTGGTTTAGTGGTTATTCGGGATGCGACATTACAAAGTGGTATCATATGAGAATTGTTTCCTTTGTCTTACTACTATGGGCTGGTATATAGTGAAGGTTCCGAGCGCAGCGGAAGCGCATGGCTGGATGTGCCCACTTGGATTTTTCTCATTATAAATAATCAATCCGGGATCAATACGACAATAAATTCCAGTCTCTACAGATCGAATCACAAAAAAAGACAAAGAATAAGGTTTGTCCCGGAACCACAAACAAGGATCATTACAGGTTGATTATAATTAATTTAATTAATTATAAAGAAATGCCTTTTGGGTGTTCTTTCTTCGTTGATGTTCTTGATCACGTTGTTAATGTGATCCATCTTTGTGTCGCAGAAGCCAAGTGTAGGCTCCCTCTAGCAGTGATCCACACGTGTACCTCGTATCTCTAAACATCGCCAGAGGATTCTCCGGGTGCTAGTGTGGAGAATCCTTTGCTTGCGTTGTCCTCCTTAGATCGTCTTGATCCAATGGAAGAGGATCTCTCTCTGTCTTGAGAGCGTTCTTGGAGGAAGAGGTTCTTTTGGCCTTGAAAGAATTCTCCAGAATTGTTGTGTGTGGATAGGAAAAGAGTTGAGGTTGTGAGGATATTTATAATCAGGTTTGAGGTTGTAGAGTTATGATAATAAATAAACGCGTTACGCGTTTTATTTATTTCATTGACTCTTATTTAAAACCTCATGTCGAATAATTAATTCCTTGACATGCGCCCACGCTGACTATAATAAATATCATTTAAAACAATATTATATCCTCAAAATCCTGACTGGAGAAACTACACGGCGTGTACTTGTTTTTTTATTGAAAACTACATGGTGTGTACATTCAATGTACACGGCGTGTATATCTTGTTTTCATTTATTCATTTCCTTTCCATAAAGAAAACTACGCAGCGTGTCATTATTAATACATAGTGTGTACTTGTTTTCCATGAAAAACTACATGGTGTGTAATCTTTAATACACGGCATGTATATCTTGTTTTTCATTTCCTTCTTCCTCCATAATTAAAACGATTTAGGCTTCCTTGAATAATTATTAAACCACATATGGGAATAATATTTATTCTACTTGAGATACTTGAATACACTTAGTGTGTGACCCTCTAGGCCTCTATCTCATTGGCATTAGGCAGGCTTGCTTAAAGTCCAAGATTACTGTCTACCAATGGGTTAAGGCACCCGAGAGAAAGAAGTTGATGCCGCATTGATCTATCACCTCATACGAATGCTTATTGTGTAATTTAATCCCTTTGTATTGATATCTCATCAAGAAGGTTTCATGGCAGTGTCATAAACCTATATGCTTGATCCTTCGTTCTTTGACTACCTGAAATAAAATCGTCGTTTACACCATGTCCATGGAATTTAATGTGACAATTCTATTTCAATCAAAGGTCTGAGATATCAACATCCATAAATGGAAGGGAAAATTCCTTCCTCGACTTATCCATTAACAACATGTCACTCATGACGCACTCAACGTACCCTACTTCCTGCCAACTGTCTGCATGACGGTTTTCGTCAGTAAATCTAATTATGCGAGTCATGACATGAGTTAATGATAATCTTCCAGTCTAAGGACCATTACACACGCTCGTAGATAGCAATGTCTGATGACACAAAGACATGCGGAATTGCTACAAGTGGATCTGTTCTCATAATCTCCCATCATAGAGATTACCATGTGCGAACTCCATGAGAGAGTCTCGTCATCTTACGAGTACTCGCACATGACGGTCTGTATACAATGTGTCCTATCATAGTATGTTATCCAACCGTAGAAATTTATTTAAGAATATTATTATAGCATTTCAAGGTTCTCATCATAGCGGGGATCTGCCATGACCTTATCAATGCAACAAATATTCTTGGACATTATTATATTATAGTCATGCAGAATAATGAACAATATATAATAAGAGAACATTCATGTAATCAAAGTATAAAACAGTTGGTTCTCAGGAATCCAACCCTTACAAACTCCCACTTGGACTAGAGCCAACTGCCTATGACTTTTAGTCTGCTAGACCTCACATGATGATCATGTTTCTGTTGATTCAAGGATTTAGCCAAGGGGTTTTCCACGTTGTATTTCGTAGAAATACTGCTCACTGCAACTTCACCTCTCTAAGAAAAATCCCTCAAGAGATGATACTTCCAAAGTATGTTCTTTGTCTGCTAATGTGACCTTGGCTCTTTTGCAAATGCCACCGCTACAGCATTATCACAATACAGTGTGATAGGATCTTTACTTCTCGGTACTACATCCAACTCTTGGATGAAGCTTCGCATCCATACTACTTCTTTAGCTACCTCAGAAGCTGCGATATACTCAGAATATGCTGTAGAATCTGCCACCACACTTTGCTTTTAGATCTTCTAGCTCACTGCACCTCCATTCAAACTAAAGATGTATCCAGTCTGCGACTTCATGTCATCTTGATCAGTCTGGAAACTAGCATCTACATGTTCTCTGATGACTAGTTCCTCATCTCCTCTATAAACCAGGAACATATCCTTAGTATGCCTCAGATACTTAAGGATAGTCTTGACTACCATCCAATGGCGGTCTCCTGGATCAGCTTGATATCTGCCAACCGCACTTAATGCGTAAGCAACATCTAGCCTCGTACATAGCATAGCATACATGATTGACCCAATCGCGGATGTTTAAGGGATCCTTTCCATTATATTTATTTCTTCATGTGTCTGAGGACACATTTTCTTAGAAGATGAATTCCATGTGACACTGGCAACAATCCCCTCTTGGACTGTTCCATACTGAATCTCTTCAGTATCTTGTCAATGTATTTACTTTGACTCAGGCCCAGCATTCTCTTGGATCTATCACAATGGATCTTGATCCCAAGAATATATGTTGCCTCGCCCAAGTATTTCATGGAGAAGAATTTATGCAACCATGACTTAACAAACTGTAAGACAAGTACTTCGTTTCCAATTAGTAATATGTCATCAACATATACTATTAGGAAAACAACTGCACTTCCACTAAACCTCTTGTAGACACAAGGCTCACATTCGTTCTTAACAAATCCAAATTCCATTATAGCTTCATCAAAACGAATGTTCCATGACCTTGATGCTTGCTTTAATCCATAAATGGATTTCTGAAACTTGCATACCTTATTGTCATCCTTTGGAGTCACAAACCCTTCAGGTTGTGTCATGTAGACATCTTCCTAGAGGTTCCCATTAAGGAAATCTATTTTGACATCCATTTTCCAAATTTCATAGTCATGGTAAGTGGCAATGGACAATAGGATTTAGATGGATTTCAGCATCGCAACCGGTGAAAAGGTTTCATCATAGTTAATTCTTTGACGTTGTCTAAAACCTTTTGCAACCAGTCGTTCCTTGTAGGTGCTGACTTGCCCCTCCATGTCCAGTTTTTTCTTGAATACCCATTGATTACCAATAGGATTTACATAAACTGGAGGATCGACCAAAATCTAGACTTGGTTTTGGTACATGGAATCCATTTTAGAATTCATGGCTTCTTGCAACTTGGCAACATCTGTGCCTTCAACTGTTTCCTTGTAGGTAAGAGGGTCATCATTGTCAACCAATAATTAGTCACCATCCTCAATAACAAGAAAACCATATCGTTCTAGTTCTCTCACCTCTCTCGTGCTCCTACGCAGTTCTTCTGTCTCTGGAACAGATTGTTCTTCCACGGGGCTTTGTGGATCTGTTCTTATACCAACTCCTGTGTAACTTGAGCCTCGACTTAATCTAAGTCTATCTCGCTCCCACTATCGCTTTTGGATATGTGCTCCCTCTTAAGGAATATGGAATGTCTTGCCACTGTAACCTTTTTTTCTGAGGGGTTGTATAGGTAATATCTTCTTGTTTCCTTGGGATATCCTATAAATATACACTTTGTGCCTCGGGGTGCAATTTTGTTACCTGAAGAGGCCTTAACAAATGCTTCGCTACCCCACACATGTAAATTTGATAACATGGCTTTGCGTCCACTCCATAACTCGTATGAAACACCATTTATAGATTTAGTTGGTACTCGGTTTATTATGTGTGCTGTTGTTTTTAATGGATATCCCAAAAAGGATAATGGAAGACTCACATGACTCATCATTGATCTCACCATGTCCAACAGGGTGTGGTTCCTCCTTTCGCTTACACCATTCCACTGTGGCGTGTAAGGAGGAGGAAGTTGAGATAGAATCCCAAACTCCCATAAGAAATCAATGAATTCCTGATTAAGATATTCTCCTCCTTTTTCTGAGTGGAGTTTCTTAATCTTCTTACCAAGCTGGTTCTCAACTTCATTCTTGTATTCTTTTAACCGATCAAAAGAATCTAACTTATACCTCATTAAGTAGATATATCCATATCTACTAAAATCATCAGAAAAAGTTATGAAGTATGAGAACCCGCACCTTGCCTAAACTGTAAATGGCACACACACATCTGTGTGAACTAATTCTAGAATCTCTTTAGCTCTTTCACCTTTCCCACTAAATGGGGCTTTGGTCATTTTTCCTTGTAGACACGCATGACATACACCAAGTGGTTTTAGTTCGAAAGAATCTAAATTCCCATCTTGATGTAATTTTGTCAAACATTTCTCATTGACATGACCTAGTTGGTGATTCCAAAGTTGGGTGTGGTGTGAGTCATGTGAATTTACATTGTCATCGATTGTCATTACTTGGTTTGTGTAGTCTAACACATAAAGTCCGTTATATAAATGTGCTCTACCAAAACAAATGCTATCTTTATAAAAGTTACAACATCCATTTCCAAAATTGAATATGAATCCATCAGTATCTAATATGGATACTGAAATAATGTTTTTAGTAACAGAAGGCACCTAATAACAACCTTTCAAAACCAAGATCATCCCAGTAGGAAATGTGAGGTGGTAGTCCCCAACAGCTACAGCAGCAAGTCTGGCTCCGTTGGCTGCTCGTAGATCTACCACCCCTCGATCAATCTTCCTGAATCTACTTGGTTCCTGTACTTGGATACATATGTGAGCACCACAAGCAGTATCTAATACCCAATTAGTAGAAACAGATAGATTTCATTCGATAACAAATGCACCTGAAGCTTCCCCTTGCTTCTTTGGCTGGGTGCAGTTTTTCTTCCAGTGGCCCTTTTTGCTACATGCGAAACAAACAACATTATATTCCTTTTCCTCCCCTTTGATCTTCCTTTTCTTGGAAGGCCTTAAAGAATCTTTGGGCTTAAAGCTCTTCTCCTTACCTTTCCTTTTAATCACCATGAGGACAGAAGGTTTTTCACGCTTCATGTCATTGTCCACTTGGATAATAAGGATAAAAAGATCAGACAGATACTTTTCAAAGTTGTTCATGTTGAAGTTCACAAAAAAGTTTGAGAAGCTCTGGGGGAGTGATGCGAGAATGAGATCGGTACCCATTTCTTCAGGGAGTTTAAACCACAGAACCTCCAAGTGCTCAATTTAGCCAATGATCTTGACTACATGAGGCCCAGTTGGGGAACCCTCTCCAAGATTTCTCTGAAATAGAGCCTTGGAGATCTCAAACCTTTCATGTCTTGCTCACTCCTGGTATAGACCGCGGAGGTGCTCGAGCATGTTGTAGGCATCCATGTCTTCATGAGACTTCATGAGCTCACTAGACATAGATGACAGCATCAAACATTGAACATCGAGAGTGTCGTTCAAATGTTGATCATAGACCAGGAAATCTTCATCACTCGCCCCTGGGGTAGGAGAATCAGGAAGCGAGAACTCCATCACGTAAAACTTTCGTTCATGGCGTAGGATAACCCGAAGGAACCTAAACCATTCCTGAAAGTTACTATCAGTGAGGATATTGTCTTTATCCATAATTGATCGTAGAGAAAAGGTGGTTGACGAGTTTTTCCTATCAATTATACAATTTAAAAGAGCAGATTTATCAGTACTTTCTTGATTATATTTTATGAAAAATAATAAATGAATTTATTAATTCTACCACTATTTTATCAAGTCCCAATGGCCCTCACCATTGAACTTGGAATGTCCAGTTGCTTTGACATTCTAGTGGAAAGGATCCATATTCCCCTTCTCATAACCCCAACAAGGGTTGGTCAAGCTATTTGAAGGTATTTAGGTAGGCAGGTCTTTGCCAACTATGATCTTAAAGTTCCTTGATCTGTTGAGTGGACTCCCCAATCCTGAAATCCTAACTTGGATTTCCTCAACTCTTGCCTCCAATATTACACCAAGTCTAGCAAGGGCTACTTCTCTTGATGTAATATGGTTAAGTTAACCCGAAACCTTTCCTAAGGGATTCCTTTATAAAAGTAAGTGTCCCAACAAGGGTTGGTCAAACACATAGTTTTATTGAGTCTTTCCCTTAATCACGTAACGGAAGGCTTAGTCTAACTTAATATGGTATTGAGGGATTTTAGTCTTTTATGCATAGTTTCTCATTATCACATGGTTGTTAATATTAAGTTATGCTTGCTTAAGTGATTAACCATGTTCTGATAATGTTTACGCATAGTCCGGTTTTATTTTATTCCATATTTTCATGCTTGTTCATTTTATTAACTATGTGATCGCGACAACACATACATAATAAATAAACCATGCAATGAGACAGAAATAAAATAAGATGGTATGATCATGAGCTTCTATTTGGTTAGCTTATCTAGAGGTTTTGATAATCTAACCCTGACCTAGGGAAAACACCTTGAACCTGATGGTTTGTGTTTTGCATCTCCCACATGTCCACCTTTGTATCTTCTTTTGTCGGTTTTGCCTCGGCTTCAGGATTTGAACCGTCTCCTCTGGCTTGGGGAGATCCTCCATTACATGGGTTTACATTAAAGAAACCATGGGCACTCAGGCCCTAAATTTTATTGGAAGAAGGCTCGCAGGCCAACAAATTTAAATTAAATAAATTTAAATGAAACCATACACATACAAAGGGTCTTTGGTCTAGCTCATGATCATCTATAGCATGCAACGACATTTATGCATATTTAGAATTCAAATTATTTTAATCGTTCTTTAATTTAAGATAAGTCGCGCTCGAATTCAATTAATTATGATCTTATAATTAATCAATTCTTTATCTTAAATTCCTTTATGAATTTCCTTGAGATTATTCTCATCCATATTCCTTGTACGGTTATTTGTACATTGGAGGAAACCTGATGAAATTCCATTTCTGGAAAGTACACGGCGTGTAGTTTATAATTACATGGTGTGTATTTCTTTTCACCCTTTATCCAAAGTACACGCCGGGGGCTTTGGCGTGTTTTCTGTACTTTGGAAATTTTGGATTACACGACATGTAGATGAATCATACACGACTTGTACTTCCTTGTTACATGGTAACCGGCCTGGCGATCCTGTGTACGCGGTACGCGGCTTATCGTTGTACATGGTTTCACCTGGGCCGGAACGGACTACATGGCATGTTGCTCCAACATACACGCCGTGTATTCTGGTTCCATGCACCGTTTAATTCTGGTCAACATAGAATGATTGATACTTAGGTATATTCAATTTACACGGCGTGGTTTGGTGGACCAGTGTCGGTTCATTAAACCTAAGTACACGACATGTAGTTTTAATTACACGTTGTGTAATCCCGTGTTGTAAAGACAGAAATAGAGGCTCCTCCGGATGAGTTCCTCGTTTTTATTTTAATCAAAAATTAAAATTAAAAGGTTGTTTCTATGATATGAATCGAGAAACGAAGGGGGAAGAATAGATCTCATTTATTCAGATTAATAGAACGATATATTTCGAATTGAATCAAATATAAATGCGTAAATTATCAAAGAAAATTAAATAACTATAATCAACGTTGCAACCTCGCTATGATACCATTTGAAGGTTCTGGGGGCAGCAGAAGCATGTGGGTGGATGTGCCCACTTGGCTTTTTTTCATTAGCAATGATCAATCTGAGATCAATATGATGATAAATGTCAGTCTCCACGGATCGAATCACAGAAAAAGACAATGAATAAGGTTTGTCCCGGAACCACAAATAAGGATCGTTACAGGTTGATTATAATTAATTTAATTAATTATAAAGAAATACCTTTTGGGTGTTCTTTCTTCATTGATTTTCTTGATCACGTTGTCGATGTGATCCGTCGTTGCGTCGCAGAAGCCAAGTGTAGGCCCCCTCTAGCAGTGATCCACACGTGTACCTTGTATCTCTGAACGTCGCCAAAGGATTCTCTGGGTGCTAGCGTGGAGAAGTCTTTGCTTTCATTTTCTGCCTTAGATCGTCTTGATCCGATGGAAGAGGATCTCTCTCTGTCTTGAGAGCGCTCTTGGAGGAAGAGGTTCTTTCGGCCTTGAAAGAATTCTCCAGAATTGTTGTGTGTGGGTAGGAAAAGAGTTGGGGTTGTGAGGATATTTATAATCAGCTTTGAGGTTATAGATTTATGACAATAAATAAATTTGTTACGAATTTTATTTATTTCATTGACTCTTATTTAAAACCCCATGTTGAATAATTAATTCCTTAACAAGCTCCCACACTGATTATAATAAATATTATTTAAAACAATATTATATCCTTAAAATCCCGACTAGAAAAACTACACGGCGTGTATTAATAAATACACAGTGTGTACTTGTTTTTTCATTGAAAACTACACGGCGTGTACATTAAATGTACACGGCTTGTATATCTTATTTTCATTTATTCATTTCCTTTTCATAAAGAAAACTACATGACGTGTAATTGTTAATACATAGCGTGTACTTGTTTTCCATGAAAAACTACACGGCGTGTAATCTTTAATACACGGCGTGTATATCTTGTTTTTCATTTCCTTCTTCCTCCATCATTAAAACGATTTAGGCTTCCTTGAATAATTATTAAACCACGTACGGGAATAATCTTTATTCTACTTGAGATACTTGAATACACTTAGTGTGTGACCCTCTATGCCTCTTTCTCGTTGGCATTAGGTGGGCTTGCCTAAAGTCCAAGATTACTGTCTAGCAACGGGTCAAGGCACCCAAGATAAAGAAGTTGATGTCGCATTGATGTATCACCTCATATGAATGGTTACTGTGTAATTTAATCCCTTTGTCTCAATATCACATCAAGTAGGTTTCATGGAAGTGTCATAAACCTATATGCTTGATCTGTTGTTCTTTGACTACCTGAAATAAACTCTTCGTTTACACCATGGAAATGGAATTTAATGCGACAGTTCTATTTCAATCAAAGGTCCAAGATATCAACTTCCATAAAAGGAAGGGACAAATCCTTCCTCAACTTATCCATTAACAACATGTCACTCGTGATGCACTCAACGTACCCTACTTCCCGCCAACTGTCTGCATGACGGTTTTCGTTAGTAAATCTAAGTGTGCGAGTCATGACATGAGTTAATGATAATCTTACAGTCTAAGGACCATTACACACACTCATAGATAGCAATGTCATATGACACCAAGACTTGCGGAATTGCTACAAGTGGGTCTGTTCTCATAATCTCTCATCTTAGAGATTACCAAGTGCAAACTCCATGAGAGAGAGTCTCATCATCTTACGAGTACTCTCACATGACGGTCTGTATACTATGTGTCCTATCATAGTATTTCATCCAACCGTAGAACATTATTTAAGAATATTGTTATAGAATTTCAAGGTTCTCATCATAGTAGGGATCTGCCATGACCTTATCAATGCAACAAATATTCTAGGACATTATTATATTATAGTCATGCAGATAATGAACAATATATAATAAGTGAACATTCATGTAATCATAGTAAAAAATAGTGGGTTCTGAGGACAACAACCCTTACATAAAGGAGACTATTAACGTGTCGAAACATGGTATATAGCCATGCTTAGGACTGATCACCCCACATAAGATAAATAGCCAAGTCTCAAGGGTAGGTAATTGTTGTTCATAGTGTTTTATATTACAGCTTATTATTATTTCACCTTGGGTGACTCGTGTTTTTTATGATAATTAATTTATTGGATTTATGGTATTTTTTCCCTTGGCCTAGTGTAGAAAGGATGGAGTATTACATGCATCATATTAGGCACTTAGTAATTCACATTCCATGCATATTTCGTGCCATGTAGTTTCATTAGTAGGTTTTCTACTAATTTCAGTTGTGTGCCTTAAGTGTAATGCCATACCTTTGATTTTTTTAGAATTCATGTTATATAACATTATTTGGTGTTTTTTTTAGAATGTTGACTCACTTACAAAAAATATTCCATTCTCCAATGTTATAGCACGCTTCACTATTTACTTCTTGTGATGACATGTTTTCTTTGTTTATATATGGGTTGTGCATGAGATAAATTTGTTGGTTTTAATTATGATGGGATCCAGTTTTCAATTGTAATGTGTATAGACACCTTATAATTGGGAAAATTTAACCCATGTATTCAAACAACTATAAAAGGATTCAAAAGTTAAAATGTTAAAGTGGATTAATTGTGATTCATGGGAGCCAATTTTTAGTTTACGAAGTGTATGGTCGCTTCATGAATTGGGAATTGTAAAGTTGTGTTAAATGTAAAGGTGTGATATGTTTTGAAATGGGGAAATGTCAGAGATACTTAATTTTTATCTAAAATCAATTGGATAACTACTAAATGAACAACATGACCCGAGTAAGTTAGTTGGGGCATGTTTTCCTAGGATAACCCTCTGAGGTTATTAACTGCCAAATTCCATGGGGGAGGCATTGAGGTTCAGTTTGAAATGGGATGGCCATTTAATATAGGAAGCTACAAGGTAAGTCTATCAGAGTGGCTCAACTTGTTAACCTTCATGATCGATGTGTGACATTGGTGATTAAACCATTTTAAAAAAATTCCTCCAGTTTAAGGTGAGTGTTGTTTCTGGTAAGTGATGTCTTTTGATGAAATCATATGTGGCTAGTTTTTTTGGTCAGATGAGATTTGAATTTTTCCTTTCAATGAGGTCTCTATTATGTCCTAGGATGTAATTGGGTTCGGCTTGATGAGGAAATAATGTGAGGAGCATCATTAGAGCACTAAGGGGCATGCTGTGTAAGGAAATTCCAACAGTGGAGAAGCTATGGTTTGGAATTAGCCATTAAAAACTAAGTCCCTTGGTAGAGAAAACCAATGGGATTTTGTTTAAAGAGGTGATGACAAGATCATGTCTCTATTTAAGTGGGCCCGGTTAAGTGTTGTTTTGTTATTTTGGTTGAAAATTGAGATTTGGAACAAGTTTTTATGGATTAAATGACTTAATCTTGTGAAATTATTTAAGTTTTTATTCTAATTTAGAAAGGAAACACAGTCGTTTAGATGACACTTAATTACCCTTGTAGGTGGGGTAATGTTTCTGTTGTTTCGGAAGGCTTCTTGGGGACAAGAAGTTCTAAGCTAGGGAGATTGTATAATCTTGTGCTTTTTGGATTGGGTGGTTTTCTGAGGGATTTTTAATTTTTGTCAATTACTGGATGGGCCATTTTACAAAATGGTCTTCATAATGAAATTCTAAAAGTTAGAAAACTTAAAAGTGATTTTTTTGATCTTGGGTAAGGCTTGAGAGGTTTCCTGGGTGGCTCAAGGAGTTTCTGGAGTGTCAGACAAGGAAAAGTCAGGTTTTAAAGGGTATTCACTAGGTGCATGGTTTGTATGAAAAAATTCGGCCTCATGCAGGTGAGACAAGGGTGGTATGCATGGGTTATAGGCATTTTTTCAAACTATGTTTCGAGCTTGCACGGTTTTCTATAGGAGGCAGTAACCTCACACTATTCACTGCACGGTTTGCACATGGTTTAGAAAACTATGTGGTACAAACCATGTGGTATATTATATTTTAAGAAATTAAAATAATTAAAATAAAATAAAAAATAATTAAAACCTATTATAAACACCTCCCATTGAATTACTTATGTCGCGCGACCCCCCTCGGACGAACCCTCCTATGGCGTGAGCTCCCACTCCTCACAACCTCCTCCAGTGCTCGATCTCAACCAAATTTCCATCCAATTTCTCTTTCTAATCGTTGAGGTAAGGTCTCTGGTTCCTTCTCCTCTATATTTACTGCCGATTTTAGGTCTTCCCATTACCCTATCAGTGTTTCTAAAACCCTAGGGTTGGGCTAATGCTTTATTTTTGTGCTTCTTATGGTTCTAGGGTATGTGGTTGCCCTCTCAGGACCCCTTGATGCATATCTCAGAATCCACTATCGAAGACAAAGCAGATTGACTCGATTTGAATTTTTGACATCACCTCATGTTAAGTTTTTCTTATTCTATTGTTTTCTACCAATTTATTTTGGGTCCTTTAGTGATTTAGGTACCATAGAAATTATTTTTAGAGCGTTGATGATTTCGTGGAGGATTGCATTCATATTCACAATTTTGTATGTATATATATTTTTATATCTTACATGTATGTATTCCATCATAGAGAGTGGAATATATGCATTGGGTTAAGGGATATATATATATATATATATAAATGTATGTTTGTGCAAGTGAGGAGCAATTTCGAGTGGTCGTCGTTAAACCTAACAAGTGCCAAAGTTTTTGGATTGGCTTTACTTATACTCTTGAGGTAGGGTCCCTAACCATTCCCTTTTATTTAAGAATATATTAGTTTCCTACATAATTCTTCTTTATAATTTGAGTTTCAATTCTAGAATGAACTGCTTAATTGCGATAAATGGTTTTTTGAGGAACAAAGTCATGATTTTATAATAAAACCCCTCCAACATAGGTGTGTTTTATTCTAATCCAAAAAGTATTGGTAGTTGTTAAATACATGCTTGGATTGATATTTTGTAGTTTCCCTATGATTGATAACAAATAATTATGTAAGGCATGTTTAGGACATGGCCTCTAATGGATATTTCCCTTATGAACATTAATTGAACCTTTGCACATTCTAAGTGTCACTTGGTCTCTTTAAATGTGAACTGTCCATGTTGAACCACCCAAGGGGTGTATTCCTATGCTTTCCTGGTTATAAGAATCTTTTTTAGGACTAAAGAGACTCGGTTTACTTGGTTCATATATTTTCCCTCCCTTAGCATGTGATTCCCTTGACTTAATAGTTTATATGAACTTGAATTATCTAAATGGTTATTTAGAAAATGTGGACTGAGATGAATGGGTGGGTATACCCATGTGTTATGAATAAATGAAATTGGTAATAAATGGGTGGGTATACACATAGGGCATGTTTTAATGTAATTTAATACGAATGATGGATAATGATTGGGTATGATCATTAAATTCCTTGAATGGGGAATTGGTAATGAGTTGGTAAACTTGTAGGATGTGTTTAAATGTGAAATGTCAATAATGAGAGGGTATGATCATTGGTTGTATTTATTTGTATTTGTTTGTGAAGTGGGATTAATGAGTGGGTATAATAATTGTATGAAAATAATTTAATTGGTTATATATGAGTGGGTAGAATCATATGGTGATGAACGTTAAATGATATGAAATCTTTGAACGATTGTATAGATTCCATGGATGGATCTCCATGGATATTGAACGTGGTAGTTGGTGACTTGGGTTGAGTAAGTCCCTTGGGTATTGATTCTATGGGATTCCTTAGGCCTTGTTAACCCCTGGATCCAGCTTTATTGGACTCATGTAGGACATTTCTGGTATAAAATGCTACTAGGACTCCAAACAGTGCCTAACCAATTTTCAATTGAGATTCTAATAAGACTAAATTAGGATTCCTTAGTCATCAACACCTTGGATATGGCCCTTCATGGTCTGACTCTTTGACATACGGACCGGTCATGAGGTATATGATACACTTGAATATACAACTTGGTTGTGGTAAATTCTAACATGTATAATTATATGGCTCATTTGTGAATGATCTAACTCTCATGGGATGAATGGAAAGGCTGTGATTGATATAGCACATGGGGTATACGGCAACGTCATGGTGGTTTGACATGTTTGGATGAATAGAAAGGCCCTATTATTTATTGTGCATTACTTGTAGCTTATTTGTTATAGGATCATGACTATCTTGTATAGGGAACCGTGGGGGGTTATTTTAGTATTATTGTGTTAGCAGATTACATTTAATGGGTATCTTCACATTCTTTTACTGCTTAACTGTTTACCTACACATTGCCTTATTTACATATTACACAAACTGGATTGGGCTTGAAAATATGTGTGTCGGCATACTGAGATATTATCTCACACCCTTCTTCGACACCATTTTTACCTGAGTATACCTTCTTGTTTGCAGGGCTATAGACTTTTTCTTGAGTTGTTTTCTTGTACTTGATATTAGGAGAAAAGGATCGAGCTAGAGCTTGAGGTTCTAATAGATATTGCCCTTTGGGATTTACTGTCATTTCTTTATTTTTGTAATAAAATGAAAATCAGGTTGTTTGTTACTCTTTAAGATTATGTATCCTTATCCAGCATGCATACTTGTATAAACTAGAATTGGCCAAAATTTATATTCAGTTGAAATTACTTTTGTTTTCTGCCACTTTAACATTACTTTAAATTGCATGTGTTTTTTCTTTCCATTTGTTATATTTTTACCAATGTGCACTCTGAGTATCAGGGTATAGTATCCCCACTAAACTACATTGACACCCTTGCTTCTAGTCGGCAGCCTTTGGTGTGCGGGAAGAGGCACTTTAGGCCATGTGTTGACTACTCTGGCTACCGATTTAGTGGCATGTCAGGTCAAGACATTACAAAAATAATAATTATGTTACTTTAATACATAATTGGGAATTTAAATTATGTAATTTATTGAAAATAAATGATATTTTTACAAAATATAGTATTTTTCACTCTTCACTGAAAAATAAATATTTTTTGAAAAAACCAAAAAATTTACCATAATTTAATATTGATATGATGATTTCAAAAATGAAGTAAATTTCATAAAATAAATTTTTTAAAATATATATTAATTAATTATACTATTTTTTTATAAAAAATATATTTCTTTAAGAAAACCTATTTTTGAAAAATATAATTACTTTACTAACAATAGATTGATTATTTACTTAGCATTTATAAATAAATTTATATTGAGTACGACATTTATATGTATATTTCACAAATTAGTTAATACTATTCATATCTTCCTACTTAATGGCTAGGTTATAGTAATATTATTTCATGGTTCACTAAATATCGGTGTCATGTGTCATGAATGCTATCAAAGAAACTCATTGTTTCACGTAAAGAAAGCTATCTAAAAATTTAAATTAATTGGAAAAAATATATTTCATAAAATCTCATAATATTACAAAGCTTATCCTTCTTAGGGAGTAACTTCAAGTTTTGTTTGATTTTGATGATGTTATTATCTATAATAAAATATTTTATTAAATGAGTATCATGTTTTATTACCATTTAATAAGGAATTTTATTAAAATAGATCCCACTAATATGATGAGTCATTTTAAATTCATCATATATTTTAGTATTCCATGATCCATATTTCACTAAGAAATAAGTATACTATGGAATTCCCCTCAAAACGTAACTATTTATGTAGGGAATCATCCTAATAATATCATATACGATCCTTGTAAAGTTGGGTGTAAAAATAATTTTCCAATTTATCATATGAATAAAACCAACTCTATTCCCCTTGGATCCTTTATATTAATGTCTCCAAGCTAATTGTTACCCAAACAAAACACCAAGAATTGGTTTACATAAGTCAATATTGGGGTACCCAACTATGAAATGACATTTCTAGTTGGATAATCTAGGGTCACCAATTACTATCTTTCCTTACACAAGATGATTCAGGGGAATCTAGTTATAGCATGAACAACTCGATTAAATGATCGGGACCTTGAAAATTGTCTATTTTGAAGTAATATAACACATTGTATTTTGAAGGGGGTTTAATATCACTGTCTTATCTCATGTTATTCACTTTATATATTCATTATCCTGATGATTTAGGTTTGGAGTCCCATTCCATCCACCAAATAAATAATTTCAAATCATATTAATGTGTAACTCTTTAAACATCTCATAGTTTATGTTACTCTCCCAAAAATAGATTCCAAAAATAATTACACATATCCAAATGTATCTCAGGAATAAGCTACAAAAACACTCCATGTAAAGGTTTAAAGATATTTGAGATTGATAATATCAACATGAGTATGCCTCGAGACACAGATAAATGACCCCGCCTTTCTACAACAAGGCATAAGCCTCCAAGATAGTGATAATTCTAACCTCAAGTCCTTATACTCGAAGATAATTTACTCAATAGATAATTTAATTCATTGTAACTTTAAAACCTTGTGTGAATAAACTATATTAGATGAATATATTTGAGTTAATGACACTAATTAAAAACTGAGATCAAGGTAGATGAAAGATAAATCTTATGTAATCATACATAGAATGTAGTTCAAGGTTTGAAAATTAATAATAAAAAAAAAACTTAAAAAAAGTATTCACTTATTCATAATACATAAAAAATTCATATCCATGAATAAAATCATGAAATAAAATTTAAATAAATGGAAGGTTTTCATATTTAAACATGAAATAACAATTTATAAACATTTCATAAATATATTTAATTATAAATACTTTATAATTATAGATATTCAATATAGAAATTCCATAATTATTAAATATAAAATCTTTATAAAAATTTCACAACATGAACTCCTTCATATTATTCATTATATGGAATTTTAATTTAAATATATGATATTTTTAATAAATTATAAACATTTATATTTAAATTTCTATTATGTAAACATTTTAAAAAATTTAAAAAACATATACCTAACATTATATAAACCTTGATCAAATCAATAATAAAAAACTCTTTTGATATATTTTAAAAAATATATCACATAAGAAACATAATTTGAAATATTCAACATCTTTAAATATAAATATTTTATATTTTTTCCATATTCTGTAATATATAAATACTTTATGAATTACCCCATATGATTTCTAAATAAACACTTTATTTATAATTCATAAGGTATGTATCAACCCTATCCCCAGTAATCTAGATTCAGTGTCTAATTTATTACATTAGCATAATATATAAAGAATTCAATCCTAAAGGAATAAATAGTTTAGTAGTATTGGTAAACTAGATACATACATGATTCTCATATTACATTTTAATAAATAAATTACAACATAATTTTTTTTGAGAATTTCATTATTTCCTCTAGAATAATTTTTCATTTCATTCTTAGTACACTTCTTAGATTCCTAGGAAAGGAAACAAAATAAGGGTGAGCTAAAATTCTCAATAAGAGTTATGTAAAGTGGAAGCTATCCTGGTTAAATAAATAATAATCAAAAAGTCATTGTAAATATAGAAAGGTAAATATCTAAACACGCATGTAAATTAATCAATAACTTGACTATAATGACAAGATTACGAATGATCAATATGTAAATTCAGATAAATGAACTCACATTCCATTTAAATAAACTCACTATCATAAATAGATACGGAATAATCAATATGGAAATTTAAATAACTAAAAACACATGTCATTTAATCGATAAAATGAGAATTAAAATTCATTGAGAGATAATTTCATTGAGAAAATATCATGTATAATAATAACTAAATTCATAATGAATGAGATTCCTAATTATTAGATTCCATGATCTCAAGAATCATGATACCTAAATTGGAATGAGCTTTCACAAGACAGTTTAAAACTGATGGGTAGGTACCCACCATAAACCCCTTTAACTAAGGTTATCCAACTGATTTTCCTCATGATATTATTGATTCGTAGAGGGGATATCTATAACCAGGCCCTACCTATATCAGTATTTTTTTAAAATTCCTCATATATCGAATCATTGATTTAATTCATGAACGAAAATTCTTTATCAACCAATTTTCAAATCGATTAAGGAATATGAATTAATATTAATGTCCCCAATCAATTATATAACTTTGAAATTAAAATACAATATGTATAAATGATATAAGTTTTAAGAAATAAGTATATCCATCATTAATAATAAGGTTATTTAGTGAAAAATTAATATCTAATGATAATAATAAAATGAATATTTTAAGGGAAATTTAATTATTACAATAATTAATCAAGAAAAAAAATGTCAATACTTCCCATATTCAAAATGATCATAAACCATCCATATAAATAATAAGTATTGTATCAATACAATATATCCTCAGTGTATCATAATAATTACAATAAAGGGTTGATGTCGTTGATGAATACAAATACCCTAAAATTTCTCTAAAACATTCTTAAGTAAAATAACCTTTTCACTTTGAACGTTTTAGTTTTTAAAATATAAGTTCACAAAATATTTTCAAAATAATTTTCCTTGAAAATAAACTTTGAAAATTATAAAGGAAACATTCAAACATTGAGTGGTCATGACATTGGGAAATTATATACATTCCATACACATTAAATCAAATATTATTTTCATATTTTTTAATAAAATCCAAATGGGCTATATTTGGAAAAAGACATGAATATTTCATTCAAAACATTTTCTAAAAATTCAAATATGAGTAAAAAATTATTTAATAAATCATTTTGAGAATGTTTAAAACATTTGTACAAATATTTTTGGAAAACATGGTTTTGGAAGAAAAATATTTTCAACCTAAGAGAGAAATAAAGTGAGATTTTCTTAAAAACATTTTCTCAACAATTTTAAGTACCAAAGAGAGGAAAATTGTAATATTTATTGAAAATTCAATGAATAAAAAATATGATAAAAACGAAATGGTTCTATTATAAAACGATAAAATTATTTCTTTCAATTGAAATTCAAGCATAAATATTCCCAATGGAAATGATATTTTAAAATAAAACCTTAAAAAATAATAATGTTTAAATGATAACTAATGAATGAATCAGTTATATGTATCAAATATAAATCCAAATCAAAAAAATGTTAATAAAATATAATATAATTAAAATTATTAACATGAATAATCTTAGAATTTCAAATACAATGAATAACTAAAATAACCAAATAAAAAATAAATTGAGTTATGAAATTCCTTACCACTTGATAATTCTCAATAAAAAAACCATTAGACAAAATAATTAAAATTAAACAATAAAATACCATTAATTATTAATTATTCATGATATTTCATGAAAAATGTGAAATATATAGACCATATAAAATAATATCAGTTCATAACATTACAATACGCCTTTATAAAGGGAATTTAGTTGAAGTCTCTTACCTCACGATTTCTTTTGGTCGAACATTCTTTAACCTACTCTATAATTGTTTTAAGTGTGATATTAATTTATAATAGAAACATATTAGTTTTTATAATATCATATATGATCCTTTTATAATATCTTATCACCTTTCATTAACAATCTTTCATTATTAATTTTGTTTCAAGTGATAACTCCCATATCTTCTCATTCGTGATTTAACGTGAAAGTTCCAATTCTTGATATTATTATATAGTTCCATCATCTATATAATGATATTAATGTTATAAATATGATTTTTTTCATTATATTCAATTTTATAATCATTATTAAAATTTGACCATGGAGAATGGATCACAACACTTTATGGAGATGGTAGGTCATACGTATGCCCGAACAACGTTTTCATTTCCTTACTGGGTAAAATTTTAAGGAATTAGGTGATATATTAATTATAAATAAAAAATATAATTTCATATATATCACATATATTCATTTAATATATCCATATTATATTCCATGTAAAGATCATGTGAAAAATGAATCATGTCATTTCGTGAGACGGTAGTCCACTATACACACGAGCGACGTCATCATAATTAAAACCACACGAAAAGTGAGAAGTTATATGAAGTATTATAAATAAATAAGTATAATAATATCATAAGTATTATATATATACATTAAATCCATAATTGTATACAATATTGAGATGCGTTTATTGAAAACGAGTTACATTGGTTCGTCAGTCAGTGGTCCTCCATACACACGATCAGTGAAATCGTTTCCCATTCAATGGAGGAGGAGATGGATAAAGATTCTTAAATCAACATAATAACATATAATTATATGATATATTGTTGTTTTATTATACTATCATGATTGAATAATATTTTGAGGATATGGAATAAGAAATAAAATAAAAATGATTGTTAATGAATGTTACCTCTTCTTTGGACGACCTCTTTAGGATTTCACAAAAATCCTTCCTATGATAGATTTATGATCAAAAAAGAGATATAGGATGTTGTTAGGGTATTAAGTAATTTATTTTTCAGATCATGGAAAAACTAAATGTATTTTTAAGTGTGAAGAGGGAAGGATAGGGGGAGGCCTTTTATAAGTAAGGGTGATGACACACATGGAATTTTTTAAAAGAATCAATTACACTCACATTGTTATAAAGTCAAAAGCCCAAAAATAGGTTATTAATAACTCTTTTAGGATATAAGATCTAAATATGGTTATAAAATGAGTTTTTTACAAGTTTTTAGGTCATTTTAACCCTTATATTTTTATTTTAACCCCCCGATAAATCAGTATTTACCTTAACCGTGGTAATTAATTTTTACTTATTTTAGTATTCATAATGGCCAAACAATAAGATAAACTTATTGGATTATATATTTTATGATAATTCAAAATATTTAATACATTTTTTAAAATTAAATTCATATAATATAAATGATCCAATTTAAAATTATACTCGTATACATAATTAAAAACCGAGTTTCAAAAGAGAAAATTATCTTAAGTGTAGAAGGTTATTATGTCCAAATTAAATATAAAATTGATTCCACCGACCTAAGTTTTATTTATTATAATTTAGTTTAATTAATTTTACTTAAAAAAATAAAATATAATTTAACTTGGTGAATAATTTAAATGAGGAGGCAGTTTTCAATAAAAAACTATATTTTTTACTATTCATCAAAATTGAAATATTTTAGAAAAATCCCAAAATTTTACCATAATATAGTTTTATATGAAGATTAAAAAAGATAATTTTTCTTTATCGAATATAGTTTCTAAAATTGGTAAAAAAATAATTTTAAATTATGTGTGAAAAGTGAAACTAAACTACCTTTTACAAAAATATATTACTTTAGAAAACATTTCTTTCACTTTTAAATGATTCTTATTTTTTTTTAATAAATATTTAACCATAATTTTCATGATTTATTTAATTATATTAATACCCTCCAATTTAACATCTAGATTATAATGGTATATTATATTATGGTTTATTTAGACTTATGGTTACATGTTCAATATGTTGTCAAAGATATTGAATTTATTTAAAGGGAAATATATCATAAAGTATTGAGGTGTTACACTCTATTATAATCTCAGTTTTTCCTATAATATATCTTATAATATTTAAATTTATTCTTTTAAAATATCATGTTATTGGAATCTATAACATATTGTTTGATAAAATGTATTTTAAATATTAACATTTAATATTGAGGAATATTTAATAATAAATATTTCATAAACATTTATTAATTAATTCTAAACTCTTAGTAATTAATTCATTTATAAAGTTTTTATAAATTAATAAATATCCCCAAAATACCATTTATAATTATCTATAAACAATTTAAAACTAATATAATTCAATTCATAATTGAAAATTAAGAAAAATAAATTTTTTAAAATAATTGTATATTACGACTGAGGTTGTATCATAATCTATGGTATGTCACACTATCTATATATTTTATGATAAATAAAATAAAAGTACAATATAATCCCTCTCCGCTTCGGTGGTGGCGTAGTGGTGAAGGAGCGGGATACAACAACGTCGTTCTTTAGGAGGTTCAAGGTTCAAATCCTGGGAGTCCACTTTCGGGGCGAACCTCTCCCTCGGGATCCACTCGCCTTGCCGGGTCACTTGTTTACTGACTGGGTGGTAAAAATGAAGGGCAACCCACCCTTGCTGATGGGTTGCTTGACGAACCATTGTCTCCCGAGTTGTCACCCTCTGGGATGCTCTTCCATCTCGGCTGGCAACAGCTCCTTCCCGGCTGGGGCTCTCTCCGGAGTGACCTCTTCGTGGGGAGGGGGGTTTCCTTGTGTGGAGGGTTTGAAAAGGCCACACATGGGAATTCCCTTTTATAAACAATATAATCCCTCAATTCCTATATATCATATTCAATGATATTCATCGTATCTTTTTTGCTATAAAATGACCTATTTTTGAAACACAAAGCAGCGTTATCACCTTATATGACATCCCCAATCATATGCTATGATATTTGAAAAACTGATGTATTTATATTATGTTGCAACCTATGATATACCATATCATAGGTTATAACTGTATCATGGATTATGATATCACATATCATATAATCACTCGTGGGATAAAATATAGTCGTACTTTACGACTATAATTATGATATGCAATATGACTGGCATTTCATCATTTTTCAGTATAATTTCATAAATATAATTACATCACGGTCTATGATACAACTAATATGATTCAATTGGATCCAATAACACTTTATAGATATAGTTAAAGTAATTAAAATAGTCTCAACCAAGATCACCATACAAAAAATAAGAAATCATGATAAACTGAAAATGAAAAGTGATGGTGTATTATACATCGTAGAGCCTCTAAAACATTCATCTTCACCCAGGCACTTTCTTAGGATCATAGTAATGGAGAAAACCCCTCTATAGTGTATCTTGGGGATAATATGAACCACATTTCGGACATGTGGGATCCTTCTTACCTATATGACATGCTAATTCCTTGTGCGTAAAGGGGGTTAAAGAAGAGAGTTTTGGGAGGGGGTATTTAGTTGAGACTTTATCAAGCACCACCCATAAAATAATTGAATGGAAATGGGATTATAAACCTTCGATGAAACTCTATAAAGGGCTATGACATTTACTCATGTGTTTTAATTCATGATTAAATGCTCTGGCTAACCCATACATCACATGCATGTATACATCAAACTCCAATGTGTTGCATCTCATGTAAAGGATCTTTAATGATACCCAATGCGGAATACTAATGCTCAAACACCCATATAATCACACATATTTCATACAATACATATATTCATACTCTACTATTGTATGGGAAATGAAACAATATTTCATGTTAATTATTTTATGCCTTTATGATTACCCCAATCATAGAAAACAATTTTTAAGGAAGTGACATGAAATTCATAATTTCATTCTTTATGATATCCCTCAAGTTATAAAATAAAATTGGCCTTATTGTACCACATAAAATTAGGATTTATGGAATATTATCTCCTTGATATCCAGTGTAATCCTTTAGTTTTTTGATATATCATAGAATATGATATAAGGAGTTATTTAAGGTAATAGCACCACATTACAATGTTTTCAAGTATAAAAAAAATAATCATATCATCAATATGATATAGGATATATCATAAGATATGAATCTCTAATGCTAAAGGGTGATATCACAAACTCTTGTTGTTAGTTTTGTCATATGTTTTGAACTATATCACAGATTGCAATATAAGATATAATAAATTAGGATAGATAGAAGCTATATTATTCACCCCAACCCATTAAGTATCATTTATAAACCATGATAGAGGTTCAATGTTTTTTTGTGTCTTACTACTTAGGCATATCAAAAAATATGATATATAGAAAAATATATTTTAAATTTTTAAATTATAATTTAAATTTTATAACTTTAAAACTGTTTATAAATTATGGAAAAAGGTATTTTTGGAATATTAATTTAATTCATAAAGTCTTTATAAAATAATTAATTATAAAGTATTTATAATTAATTATTAAATTTTTATGAAACATTTAATAAATAAATATCCCTAATATTAATTTTTATTAGTAAATACCTTTGAATTTATAAAAAGTAACTTATAATTTGGACATGAAATGATTATATATAAATTCTAAGTGTAATTCACAAAAAAATTATAATTTAAAAAAAATGGTAAAATATAAGGGGTTTACATTAAAATTATTAATAATTCATAATTTTTACCTTAAAATGATTAAATTAAAAGGAATTATTTTAAAAATAATACTTTGGACCACATAAAAATTAGTTTTGATATTTGATATGATTAAGTTTTAAATCATATTAAATATATAATATTTTGATTTTGTAAAATGTTTCTACAATAGATTTGGAAAATAAAGTTTTTATATTTTGTTTAATAACATATATTTAAATAAAATTCATATAATGGAGAACATAAAATACTTAAAATTATAAATAAATATAAAGTTTTTATTTATTTAAATATATAACTTCCATAATGCATGTTTAAATTATAAAGTGTTTATAATTTCTTTATTTGTGAATTTTTCATAAATTTTTGTCTCGTGTCCAAATTTATAAATTATTCAATTATTTAATTTATTCCCAACTTTTATGTGTGAATATAAACATTTTATATAATAAATGAATGTATTATTTATATTAAAGAGTTAAATTTCTTCTATAAATTATTATACATGCGTCTAAGGAGTTATATTCTAGGTATGATAATTAATTTAGAAAAATTATACCTTGAACTTGAATTGTACTAGGTTATGAGATATAACTACATGTTGGGTGTTATAAGTGTGAACAACTTGAGGACTATTTTGAGTAAACAGCCATGTGTTGAGGTACTTTGGGTTAGACCGTTCATGGTCTAGGATATCAGGCTCTGTCTAAAAATGTATAGTTTTATACCTGTCGCTCCATGTTTAATCTTAAGGGGATTATTAGTTTTATATAATTCTAAATCTTTAAATTAGAGAGTTTCATAATCCTTATGCATTTTATGCTTAATCTTCATCGATGTTACTCACTAAAGGGGTTTAGTGGGTGGTTTTTATCTCATAGTTGCATAGAGATGTGATAATAATTACATCGAGATGCAATATATTTAAGAAAACATAAAAGTGGATCTAACAAAAGGCTTATTTGGTGGTATATAATATAAGATATGATTATATAGGTGCTTATGTATGGTTTTTTTAGTATTCATAAAATTGTTTAAGAATTTAAAATGTATCATGTTATACAAATGGTGGTCTTCACTTTAGCATTCTTCTACATTATTTTCATATGTTATGTGAAGTGAAATGATAATTAACCTCTCAAAGTATGAATTTGAGTTATCATAAACCGATGTTCATCAAGGAGTATTATATATTGTGATGAAATGTTAAGGTTAGTGTGGATAGGATTTCATATATCAATATTTAATATACAAATGAGACACAAAATAACTTTTATGTACTGGATAAACCACCATGTATACCACATGGAGTGTTATGCACTATGTATTTTGTGTACTAGGGGTGAATGTTTCATATTGAATCACTATGCATAAATTTATCAAGATACCTAATGTCACGACCCAAACCTACCGGGGCTCGATCCGCAACTACCCCAAGCCCGCCTCCATAGGCCAGGTGCTGGCGACAAGCGTTGAAGGCTAAACAACTTGGGGAGGCCTTTGCCTGAGTACCTGTACACACACACGCAGCCCACTCAACGCATAAGTGCAGGGTAAAAAGAAAAGGTAAAGTACCAACTGCTATAAATAAACCACAAAAGTGCATTGACCTCTAAACAGTACAAAGTAAAAGATGAAGGTAAACTGAAAAGTAAAGGGGAAAAACACGCGCCCAACCAGAAAAGTGCTACAACCCAGCAACAGGTAAACAAGAGAAAAATAGATGGAAGGGTCCCCCGCCTGGAACCCGACTCTGGCCACCATACGCGGTCTAAGCTCCTGAGCTCCTAAGCTTTGCTAAGGTCATGATCCACTTGTACGCTATCTGCAAGGGCACACCAAGTGCGGGCAAATCCCAAGCAGGGGTGAGTATAAAAATACTCATTAGGATACCCTGAAGGCTCAAGGGAGCAACAATGGAGGTACCGAAGGGAGAGCAGAAGATCGAACAGTGAATATTAAATGAGTACAACAAGGAGTGCAGTAGAGTAACAGTAGGGATTCCAACTCAACCCAACAAGAGAAAGGAGGTAAACGCGTTCAGACACAAGGAGCTGGAAATGGTGAAAAGTTGAACTTCTTGTCAAATATTTGCTGCCTATAGCAGAAGTGTAGACTCATCCAACCACGATGAGATAGACACGGAAAGCACGTGGCATACCTTGTGCGTCTTCACCTCTCCTGGAGAGAGTGTAACCAAGCCCAAGAAGTGAGTAATGGAACAAGGTATATACATATATATATATGCTCAATCAAGAAGCCCAAACAAGATCGTAAGAGGATATCCACCCCGTAGCTCAGCCCAAGAAAGTGAGTAGCCAACAGTCCTAGAAGTAAACATCATCGATTACCAGCATCACACACGTCTACACAGAAATGCCAGTCAAGGGGCTCAAATCACCGCACCTTGACACTATCCCCTTTGGGCGGCACTGACTCGCCCACACAGTTTTAGGTCACATCACAAGGATGCGTCTCGGGGGGGAAAGTGACCCTCCTACTTGAGAGTTATGGGGGGACGTCAAACCACACCTTGTCACTACCCCTCAGTTGAGAGGTCTCCTCAAAGTCGACAGGCGACCCCCTGGCCAGCCCCGGTGGAGGGTAATCCCTGGAAGTCGATGGGTTCCCACTGGAGGGGGACCCAGCAAGAGTCGACGGGTGCCACACTGCCCAGTCTCATAAAAGGTTAATCCACTGGAGGGACACCTGGATAAAGTCGTCGACGAGTCCCAATGCCCAGTCCTGTAAAAGGGTAATCTACTGGAGGGAGGCTCGGAAACATCATCGGGGACCACTTCCCATCCCAACTGGAGGTAAACCCAGCATCAGAGACCACTTCCCAGCCCCGCTGGAGGTAAACCCAGAACTGCTTTGGCCATCCCTACTGGATGGTACTGCTCAGTGAACACAGTTGTATTGGCCATCCCTGCTGGATGGTAACCCACTGGTCATCCCTACTGGATGGTACAACTAGCCACCCCTGTTGGATGGTACTACTGGTCACCCTTGCTGGATATTACCCTACTGGTCATCCCTGTTGGATAGTACCTCACCGGCCATCCCTGCTGGAAACAACCTCCTGGGTAGAGGATCAGTGCCCATGTAATGTGTTGGTCACACCGAATCCACAAGAAATCTACCATGGAACACGAAGCAACTCTGCCGGCCCAAACCATTGAGAACAGAACCAGGGGAAAACCACTCAACCCTGCTGGTCGAAAACATCGTCAATAGGACCAGATGGGGAAACCCACTCAACCCTGGTGGTCAAACAAACGAGAACAGAACCAGGGGGAAACTCAACACTGCTGGTCAAGCAAACGAGAACAGAACCAGGGGGAAAATCAACCCTGATGGTCAAGAAAATGAGAACATAACCAGGGGGATACTCAACCCTGCTAGTCAAACAAACGGGAACATAGGGACCCTCTACGTTGCGAGAGATCAAGGGTACGCAAAGCATAACACGGCACGCACATGGGTCCCATACGACATGTGGCTTCAAGTCAACTACATCCAAGCGCACAAACGTTCTCAGGTACAAACAACCACATGTACCTCCAAGCGTTCCCGTATACTCCCAGAGTATACAACGTTTCCAGCCCAAAGGCTATCGTGCACACGGGACCCAACGTCAATGCGAAGGGTGTAAACATAACAACTCCAACTTGACACCTCATCAGACCAGGAATGGCCGACTACATCTCTTCAAGAATTTACTTCACTCACATTGGAGTGCATGCGATCACACTCCAAGGGTCCACTATAAACACAGTAGGACGAACCACCACCGGAACACCTTACTTGCTTCCTCATTTAATTGAGTTCTTGAAGGATTCTCCGTACATCCAAATGTATCGCACCGTTGTAATCCTTGTGGAAAAACTTGCGAGATAGACTACTTACTCGCCTCCAAAGGATATCTGACGTAAAAGTCATCTGACACCACATTACGCCTGTACGGCGTCCCGTGGTCCTGAGCCTCGGCCCCGAAAACAGTCAGGTGCATCACACTATTGCAATCCCCTCGGGAAAACACATCAAATTGACTACTCACTTGAGTGGAATGAATGCCCGGAGAAAAAGATGTGTTCCGACATACCGAACCGGAGCAGCACTACGAGGGACCCGCATCATGATCCTGAAATGCAACAAACGGATCGCACCATTGCGATCATCTCAGAAAAGTACACAATATTGAATATCCACTTGTCCGAAACGGACACCCAGTGATAAAGATATAAATCAAGGCCATCTCCTAAAATGGCCCTCATGGGGCCTGCACCACCATGCAGAATTAAAGCCGGCGGATTGCGCCATCGCAATGCCCTCGGAAAAACACCCAAAAACGACTGCTCGTACGCCCTGAACAGACGTCCGATGAAAAAGTTACAAAAACCTGCGTGCAGCTCAAAAGATGGCCCATGAGGCCCACATCTCAACTCTGGTTTCAATGCACGAAACCACACTGGAAATCTGCGCCTCAATGCCAGGGTCGCAACGCTACTTATGGCGCTCAATTCGGATATTGGATGTGTCTGCGCCGCCCAAAACAAGAATCTCTGAAAAAGTGCTAAACCACTTAACGTACGTGTCGCACCACCAAGCCCCACATCTCGAGAATTAAAAATCCCCAAGACCATCTCAAAATCTCCGTCTCAATTTAAGGGACGTGTCGCCGTAGACGGTGCCCGAATCGGATGCCCTGTAGATGATTTATGATATATAAATCATTTTTCATAATAATAATAATATTATTATTATTATTATTATCATTATTATTATAAACCTTTTTTTATTATTAATTTTTTTTCAAAGAAACCAGACCGACCACTCAGCCAGTCTTCATCTCCCAATAGGACCCGCAGTGTGTGGGTCCTTGTTTTCCAACTGACCGGCCATTCGACCGGTCCTCGTTGACACGCCTGCAGGACCTGCGCGGCGCGGGTCCGGGCTCCCTCGCATCCACGATCGTCGTTGTGACCCTCACAGGCAGAGTCTGTCGCCCCCAGCTTGCAGGTGCCCCCACCTTCGCTGAAGCCTGCTTGCCCAGCGCCTTCGCTCGACTGCGTCGTGCGCCCTGTCTCGCTCAGTCGCCATCTGGGAGCCCCGCTCGCCCAGCCGACGTCTGTTGCAGCCTCCCGCCTGACCACCGAGTCGCCGCCGCCGAAGCCCCGAACCGCCACCGCATCGGCCTAGGAACGACCAACTACATCTCTTCAAGCATTTACTTCACTCACATGGGAGTGCATGCAATCACACGCCAAGGGTCCACAACAAACACAGTATGACGAACCACCACCAGAACACCTTACTTGCTTCCACGTTTAAATGAGTTCTCGAAGGAGTCTCCTTACATCCAAACGGATCGCATCGTTGTAATCCTCGTGGAAAAACATGTGAGATCAACTACTTACTCGCCTCCAACTGATATCTGACGTAAAAGTCGTCTGACACCGCTTTACGCCCGAACGGCGTCCTGTGGTCCTGAGCCTCGGCCCTGAAAACAGTCAAGCACATCGCACCATTGCGATCCCCTTGGGAAAACACATCAAATTGACTGCTCACTTGAGTGGAATGGATGCCCGGAGAGAAAGATGCGTTCCGACATACCGAACCTGAGCGGTACAACATGGGACCCGCATCACGGTCCTGAAACGCAACAAACGGATCGCACTGTTGCGATCATCTCGGAAAATTACACAAGATTTACTATCCACTTGTCCGAAACGGACACCCGGTGATAAAGATAGAAATCACCGCCAACTCCCAAAATGGCCCTCGTGGGGCCCGCACCACAGTGCATAATTAAAGCGGGCGGATTACACCATCGCAATGCCCTCAAAAAACACCCAAAAATGACTGCTCGCACGCCCTGAATGGACGTCCAATGAAAAAGTTACAAAAAGCTGCATGTAGCTCAAAAGATGTCCCTTAAGGCCCACGTCTCAACTCCTCTTTCAATGCCCGAAACCACACTGGAAATCTCCGTCTCAATGCCAGGGTTGCAACGCCACTGACGGCGCTCAATTCGGATATCGGATGTGTCCGCGCCGCCCAAAACAAAAATCTCGGAAAAAGCGCTAAACCACTTAATGTACATGTCACGCCACCGAGACCATCTCAAAATCTCCGTCTCAATTTAAGGGACGTGTCACCGCAGATAGTGCCCGAATCGGACGCCCTGCGGATGATTTATAATATATAAATCATTTTTCATAATAACAATAATAATAATAATATTATTATTATTATAAACCTTTTTTATTGTTAATTTTTTTTTTTAAAAACCAGACCGTCCATTCGGCCAGTCCTCGTCCCCCAACAGGACCCGCAGCGTGTGGGTCCTTGTTTCCCAACAGACCATCCATTCGCCCGGTCCTCGTTGACACGCCCGGAAGACCCATGCGGCGCGGGTCCTGGCTCCCTCACGTTCAGGATCGCCGCTACGACCCTCACCGGCGGGGGCCGTCGCCCCCATCTTGCAGGCACACCCCCCTCCGTTGAAGCATGCTCGCCCAGCGCATCTGCTCGACTACGTCGCGCGCCCTCTCTCGCCCAGCCGCCATCCGGGAGCCCCGCTCGCCCAGCCGATGTCCGCTGTCGCCTCCAGCCTGACCACCGAGCCGCCACCGCCGAAGCCCCGAACCGCCACCTAGGATTTCACCGGACCGCCCTGGTTTACCGGAAAATGGAGGTCTTGGCCGGAAAAGCCCCCAAAACCCACATTCTTCTTCGGATGACCATGATTGCCTCGGAACTCGGATTTTAAATCCAAAAGATGCGTTTGAGATATCTGAAAAAGTACTTCACAAATATGGGTTTTTCTCGAAGATCAGACAGCATTTTGACACTATTATTCAACTTGAAATAAGGGTTTAGAAATTAAGATGCAAAAACGAAATTCATACCTGTAGGGGCGTAGCCCGACGCTTCGGGACGATCCTCAGACTGTCGCGCCTCACCGGAGAGGTGGAGGAGAGGATGGAGCCCCCCCCCCCCCTTTCATTGAAAGCTCCTTGTGCCATGGAAGAATAACAAGGGGGAGAGGGTGAGGGGGCTTAAGTTTAAATAAAAGAAAATTTAATTAAAATTTTAATTAATTTAAACTCCCAATTTAACCCGCATCCAAAACCTCTGGAGCGGTCAAGATTAAGCCTCCCCTAGGGTAAAAACCACATTCTGAGCACAACGGCGGTCTCAGAATATTAATCCGAGGCCCCGTTCAAAAGTTATAAAACTCAACGCCTGAGGCCGCCAAATTACGAAAACACCCCTGGTGGCATTTTTCACAGAAGGCCCGCGCCCGTGAATGTTACACCCCTAATAGAGAAAACGACATGTTTCGAACTCAACGGTGCCCTCGGTTTTCCAATCCGAGCCACCGTTTAAGAGATACTTGAGTTTATCCATTGAACGAATAAATTAATTAATTTAATTATCTGTTTAACGTTCTGTTAATGGGAGAGGGGTCCAAACGCCCCAATCCGACATGTTTTATGTCGTTACTAGGGTAAACACCCCATTTTGGACTCATTAGAACACTCATATTTCTGATACGGATCACCGTTTAGGAGTTATCCCATTTATTTGGCGTGCCCAGTGTGAACCCACCGAAAATATAATTTCGGCCACACCAGGGCTCGGAATCGCATGCCGTCTGAAGGCGCTGCTCTGGAATAACATCAAGAATATTCCAAAGTCCTTTATAGAAAAAAAACCAGGTTCTTACCTCACTCCCTCCTTCAAGATTTTCGTCCCTGAAAAGCAAAACCAGGGAACAACTCATGGTACTAAGCCCACACCTGGCTCTCCCGTACCCAGGAAAACTATTGCATAGTCCCACGTCACCGCACACAGACTAAAGGATTTAATTTGTTCACGTGAGACCTACCCTTGCTGATGATGTGCATATGAGCACGCACACATCTTCACAGTTAAGTCATGTGGGAGATGTCGTGCACCCAAACCAGCCTTTGGGGTTAGGGAAAGGTGGTAGGGAACCTCACCATCCCTTCACACGGTCTCAAACGGCCCGAAGGCTCTCGGTGGTAGCTCACCTCCCCGATCGAACCTCTACGTCGCACACCGTGACTTGAATCACCGCTCGTACCTGGAACAAGTACCGGTGATTCCCTCCTTCATAATATCCATATGGTGAAATACCCAAGGATATCGGGTCACGCAAGTTTTCATAGTCGATGTCTCATAACCAAGAATCTCTTACACGCTCAAAGAGCAAAGGATTCAACACCATCGACTAAAGAAAAAGGTCCCACACCTTTTACCTTACCAACACAGGGTTACAGTGACGCCCCGCGCCACCCTGGTAACAACTCAAGCAAGGAGCAGGGAGAGAGAGCATTCCACACATAAAGTCTAACAATTCTACTGAAAAAGTAGAAGAGCCATAGAACGTACACCTCATGCTCTACAGGATCATAGACATCCAAGGATCACGGTTGTCCGCGGTCCCAACTGTCAGCTCCTGGAGCCTGACGTAGACCGCCTAGTGGTGATGGAAAGACCTTCTGATGTCGTCCTCTACTCCCAGATCCTCTTGCTCCTCTGCTAGTACCACCTCTCTAGGTACTACTCTGATCATGGCGCTGCCTCCATCACGGTGGTGCACCAGCTGCCTGCCCGAAGTTCTCCGCATGCCTGGTCGGGAAGTCCCGTGCCAGGTGACCTCGCCCATCGCAAGCATAGCACCAACTCTCTCCGGGCTACACTAGTTCCCTCTGGCGCCACTGTGGTGTACGACCACGCCCTTGATTCCGGTTGTTAGAAATCCACCTACGTCAAGGTTCTGCTTGCCAACGCCCGCTAGTTGCGGCAAACATCTTGGATCCAACATGACAGGAAGCTCTCTATCACCAGTGCCTGCTCTATCACCTCGGCATATGTGTAAATTCCCAAGGGTACTATGACAGCATGAATCTCTCGGCGGAGACCCTGCTCAAAATTCCGCACTCAGAAGTTGCTGTCATGGACCAAGTCCGGGTAAAAGCGTGCATGGTCTATGAAACTAGCCACGTACTCGGCCACTGTCACCCCTCCCTACTGAAACTGCAGGAGCTTATGAATCTGAATGGAGCGTAAGTAGGAGGGTAAAAACTTCTCACGAAACAACAACTGAAAGTCACCCCACGAAAGTGATGACTCGTCAAGAAACTGAGCCACCAGACTCCACCAACTCTAAGCTGCTCCGCGGAAAAGGTTGGTGGCCAAAGCCACCATAATATCTTTCGGCGTTTGCACAAACCTGGAGAGGCGAAACACTATCTCTAGCCAAACCTCTGCTGCTTGAGGGTCTGGCTCACCATCGAACCTCAGCGGTCTCTGCCGCTGGAACTCACGGTGCACGCTCAACCTGTGATCAAGCCCCGTCTTCTCTGCTAAAGTTGTCTGTTGCTCAACAGGTGGGGGTGCTGCTACCAGCCCACCCGGAGAAAGGGTCTCGTATGATGGGTCCTAGACTTAGGCCTCATAGCTCATAGGGTCATCATCACGAACCAAAGCTGGTATCCTGGCTGGGTATCTTCGTGAAGACATCCTGAATATTATCAAGGAGTGCCGCGGTCAGATTAGCATATATGTATTTAACAGTCACAAAAATGGGGATCTGACTCAAGAAGGACAGTCAAAGACTCAATCCTATGTGATGAACAAACCAATTTTCCCTGCAACGAGTGTCTCAGCATGTCGAGTCGACAATAAGGTTATCAAGGTCCTGGTCAATGGATACGTCGGCCGCCGCACCATCACTGGACTCCCTGACCTGAGAGCCACTCTCGAGACACGTTAAAACTGTTGCCCTAAATCCCAACCAAGTCCTTTTTAGGGACGTCCGAACAACATCCCAAGGAACGAACCACCTTTGATACCACTTTGTCATGACCCGACCCTACCCGGGATCGAGCCGCAACTACCCCAAGCCCACCTCCATAGGCCAGGGGCTGGCGACAAGCGCTGAAGGATAAACAAATCAGGGAGGCCTTTTCCTGAGTACCTATACACACACACGAAGCCCACTCAATGCAGAAGTGCAGAGTAAAAAAGAAAAGGTAAAGTACCAACTGCTATAAATAAACCACAAAAGTGCATCGACCTCTAAACAGTATAAAGTAGAAGCTGAAGGTAAAATGAAAATTAATGGGTAAAAACACGCACCCAAGCAGAAAATTGCCACAACCCAACAATATGTAAACAAAATAAAAATAGCTAGAAGGGTCCCCCACCTGGAACCCGACTCCGACCACCATATGTGGTCTAAGCTCTCAATCTCCTAAGCTCTGTTGAGGTCACGATCCACCTGTCTGTCGTCTGCAAGGGCACACCAAGTGCGGGCAAAGCCCAAGCAGGGGTGAGTAAAAAAATACTCAGTAGGATACCCCGAAGGCTCGAGGGAGCAACAAAGGAGGTACCGAAGGGTGAGCGGTAGATCGAACAGGGAATAGTAAAGGAGTACAACAAGGAGTGTGGTAGAGTAATAGTAGAGAGTCTAGCTCCGCCCAACAAGATAAAGGAGGTAAACTCGTCCAGACACAAGGAGCTAGAAACAGTGAGAAGATGAACTTCTCGTCTAGTCTTCACTACCTATAGTAGGAGAGTAGACTCGTCCAACCATAAGAATCTAGACACGGAAAGCATGTGGAATACTTCGCGCATCTTCGCCTCTCCTGTAAGGAGAGTAACCAAGCCCAAGAAGTGGGTATTGGAACAAGGTATACACATATATATATATATGCTCAATCAAGAAGACCGAACAAGATCGTAAGGGGATCTCCACCCCGTAGCTCATCCCAAGAAAGTGAGTAGCCAACAGTCCCAGAAGTAAACACCATCGATGCCCAGCATCCCGCATGTCTGCCCCGAACTACCAATCAAAAGTCTCAAATCACCGCACCTTGACAATATCCACTTTTGGCAGCATTGACTCGCCCGCATGGTTTTAGGTCGCGTCACAAGGACGCGTCTCGGGGGGGAATGTGACCCTCGTACTTGATAATTATGGGGGAATATCAAACCACACCTCATCACTGCCCCACAGTCGAGAGGTCTCCTCAAAGTCGACAGGCAACCCCCTGCCCAGCCCCGCTGGAGGGTCATCCCTGTAAGTCGACGGGTTCCCACTGGAGGGAGACCCGGCAAGAGTCGATGGGTGCCACACTGACTAGTCCCGTAAAAGGGTAATCCACTGGAGGGAGACCCGGTTAAATTCGTCGATGAGTCCCAATGCCCAGTCCCGTAAAAGGGTACTCCACTAGAGGGAGGCTCGGAACTGTCATTGGGGACCACTTCCCAACCCAGATGGAGGTAAACCTGGCATCAGAGACCACTTCCCAGCCCCGCTGGAGGTAAACTCGGAACTGCTCTGGCCATCCGTGTTGGATGGTACTACTCAGTGAACACCGTTGTACTGGCCATCCCTGCTGGATGGTAACCCACTGGCCGTCCTTGCTGGATGGTACAACTGGCCACCCCTGCTGGATGGTACAACTGGCCACCCCTACTGGATTGTACCCCACTGGCCATCCCTGCTGGATGGTACCTTACTGGCCAGCCCTGCTGGAAACAACCTCCTGGGTAGAGGATCGGTGCCCGCGTAATGTTTTGGTCACACCGAATCCACAAGAACTCTTGCAGGGAACACGAAGCAACTCTGCTGGCCAAACCATCGAGAATAGAACCAGGGGAAAACCACTCAACCCTGCTTGTCAAAAACATCGTGAACAAGACCAGAGGGGGAAACCCACTCAACCCTGCTGGTCAAACAAACGAGAACAGAACCAGGGGGAAACTCAACACTGCTGGTCAAGAAAATGAGAACAGAACCAGGGGGAAAATCAACCTTGCTGGTCAAGAAAACGAGAAGAGAACCAGGGGAAACTCAACCATCCTGGTCAAACAAATGAGAACAGAGGGACCCTCTACGTTGCGAGAGGTCAAGGGTACGCAAAGAAGAACACGACACGCACATGGGTCCCACACAAAGTGTGGACCCAATTCAACTCCAATCAAGCACACAAACATTCTCAGGTACAAACAACCACATGTACCTCCAAGCGTTTCCATATACTCCCAGAGTATACCATGTTTCCAGCCCAAAGGCTATCGTGCACACGGCACCCAACGTCAACGCGAAGGGCGTAAACGTAACAACTCCAAATTTCCACCTCATTAGCCCAGGCACGGCCAACTACATCTCTTCAAGCATTTACTTCACTCACAAGGGAGTGCAAGTGATCACACGCCAAGGGTCTGCTACAAACATAGTAGGACGAACCACCACCAGAAAACGCCCCTAATAGCATTTTTCACAGAAGGCTTGCGCCCGCAAAAGCTACACCCCTCCTAGGGTAAACGACACGATCCGAACTCAACGGTGCCCTCATTTTTTCAATCCGAGCCACCGTTTAATAGATACTTGAGTTTATCCGTTAAATGAATAAATTAATTAATTTAATTATCCGTTTAACGTTCCGTTAACAGGAAAGGGGTCCAAACGCCCCGTGCCGACATGTTTTATGTCGTTCCTAGGGTAAACACCACATTTAGGACCCATCTGTACACTCAGATTTCTGATCTGGATCACCGTTTAGGAGTTATCCCATTTATTTGGCGTGCCCAGTGTGAACACACCGAAAATTTAATTCCGGTCACACCGGGGCTTGGAATTGCACGCCGTGTGAAAGCACTGCTCTGAAATAACATCAAGAATATTCCAAAGTCTTTTATAGAAAAAAAACCGAGTTCTTACACCTAAAAATTAAAACTTCATACTTTGATACATTTTTTATTCCATCCTTAGGGTAGAGCTAATAAAGTGTTGGTTGGGTGTGTTTCCTATCATGTCATTGATAATTGACTAACCATGATGGGATTTATCCTCTTGTATGATGTATAAGGAATATATTACATCGATTGTGATAGATTTAAGAGTGTATGGTTATAAGCATGTATGGTTCATGTGATTTGAATATATATTTGGACAACAGTAAGTTTATGTGATCATCCACTTGGATGAATGGTATGTGATATATTCACGAATTTTGTCTTTCTATACTTAGATAATCAAGAACATATGAGTAGGCTATATCAGATTGAAATAATTTATGACCCATGGTTAATCTATTCCTTACAAAAATGGATTATATGGTTATGAATTCTGAAATATGATACAATTTTTGGACATGTGTATAAAGATACATGTGTTTGATGGATATCATGCCAAATCCCATTATATCTTGAGTAGACCTAATGTTTTGTTAGAGGTTTCTCTTTTCTTAAATTTATGAACTTTTAAATCCATATTTGTTGTCAGAACAATAAAGGGATGTGGGTGCATACATTGTGGTTTATTTAATGAAGATTCATTTTTACAAAACCAAAATATATTCTCAAAAAGTGTTTTAGAGTTTATCCAAAATGGGATTTTGTTTAGATATTCAATAGGTATTGCATATGACTTAATGAAAGGTAAAGTTGGTGATAGCTTTCCAAAATTGTTTTTCAAGATACCCAAAATAAATTTTTGATATGATTTCATGAGGTATTGTATATGATACTATATAAGGTGAAATTTAGTGAAAATATGATATTAATTGAAATTTACCCTAAATTATAATGTGTATATGATTCATGTTTGTCTATATCAAATTATATGATATAGGGGTATCATATGGTATGATGTATATATATCCATATAAAATTGTATACCTTGAATAGGTATATTGTAAGGCATAATATAGAGATATCATATTTATTTTTTCACATATAATTATAGTATATGGTGTATAAGTATCATAAAACAATGATCAATGTTAAAATTACCTTATAATTAACATGGTTGTTTATCCTTGATGAATGGAATACAAATGTTAAGTGTAAATGTTCAATAATCTTCCACATAAGGTTATCATTTATTGTATGTTTTCATGTGATGAAAATTTTCAGATTGTAAGATTAGTTGAAGGTTACAAACTTTTTGTAACCATAATCCATTTACTTATACATTATGAGTGTAAAAATAAATTTATTGTGGTTTGGAGAGTTCCTTTGAGGCCTATCAAAATAGGAAAAAGTATATAAAAATGTATATAAAGTTCTAGATGATTCTCCTTTCTTGAGTCTCTCTTTATCCTTCTTTATTTTCCTTTAAAGATACTAGTTTATCATAGAGTGAAGGATAATCTGACTCAAATGTTATGTGATTCAAGTTAGTCCATGGATACATCATAGAGGAAAGATCATGTTGGTTTTTTCTATGTGGTCTCCATAAAACTCATGTTTGAATATAGGATATTCAACCAATATTTATGTAAGGTACACATTTTTCTTAATTTATATTATAAATGGTTTCACTTACATATCATATAGATTTTGGGTTTAGTGTTTCTTAATGTTTCTCTCTTCTTGAATAAGTGTTATTCGATCCTTATAAACCCATCATTATATGCCCTATAAAAAATTTTATTTATTCCTAGATGGTTAATTTTTAATAATATATTAGAGGGATTTTAATATATATAATTTATCAAGGATTAGAGGAAGTTTTTGGTGGGTCTTAAAGTTATTAAATTAAATATGATTAAAGAGTATGATCATGTTAAATTGGATATTTTAGTTATTTTATTGAGGAACCTTGGTTTTTCTATAGTGTTTATTAACTTTACTATACAATGTGTGTCCTCTATTTCATATGATTTTGTTATTAATGAAGAATAAATGGGTTTAGTTTATCCCTTTAGTAGTTTTTTAAGGGGTGATCTATTATCTAATTGTATTTTTTTCAATTCCATGAGGTTCTCGGATCTTTTTTAGATGGATACATTTGAGAGGAGTTATTTGGATTAAAATTTTATTTGGGTATCCCTTTCGTTTTAAATTTTTTCTATAAGAAGTAATATATTTTTCATTTATTACGGGTCTTAATGAGGTACACCTCTAAGTTTTGGATATCACTGTAAGAAAAAAATTTATGTGGTAATTTTTAAGAATTAGTTTTACAAAACCTCTATAAAAAATAGACTTGAGGTTTATGTTATGTTTGAAGTAGTGATTTAGAGAAATCTAACCTTTCAACTCCTCAAATATAGAATAATTAAATTCAGAAGATCTAAATACAAGATTCCATGGATTGGTGTATCCAAAATTGAGAATCGTAAGAACCTAGCCTATGCACCATCTAAAACTAAAAGGCACTCATAGAACATTACCCAAATGGAGAAAGTAATTTATAGGATTAAATTAATAAATGAATGAATATAGGAATTTATATAGTCTAGAAAAATTTATACACCAAGGGAAATAATAACTTCAATATAAGAGGAAACAAGATATAACAATATAATAATTACTCTAAAGAAAAATCTTATATAATATTAAATGTGATAATTTCAAGTATAATGAAAATTTTCCAACTCCATCAATTTAAAAATGAGTAATGAAACTACCTTATAGTCATGTTGGTTCCACTGCCATTTGATCAGTGCAGATGTCCCTCCACTTGATCACGACCACTTCCTAAGCACCACTAAGTCACCCAATCCATCTTTTGAATAGTGGAAGAATCAGAAAACACATCTAATTTACTTTTATATATCCCTATAATGAAAATAATATAGATAATTTGATAAAATTTCAGTTATTTTTATGTATTATCAAAGTTAAAATTACGAAAAGTATTTCTTCAACGCTTGCATCATCCAGAATCAGTCACCACCATTGTAGCTATATCTTGCTCTGGTATTTATGCTTTATTATGATATCTTACATATGGATTCATATGATGTTCTAGAAGTTTATCCTTTATAAAAATTAAAAAAAAAATTATCTATAAAATTGTGTCTCATAGATCTAATCCTAAGAATATCTCACTTAATAATTTTTTCGGGCTTCATCACAAAGTCCTCCAGGTCATCAACACAATGTTCTGAAACATCCCTCCATCATTTTTTCATTTCTACTGTATCAAATCTTTTGATATCTCAAAAACCTCCAAGTTATCCAAGCCCTAATAAAGTATAGAAAGACTCTAGACTTTTCAAATTAATAACTTTAGTCATCATATCATCGAAATTCCAACTCCTTTTAACCTTTACTCATTGTACAATTCCATATTCTATGAGATTCTTAATAAATTGGAACTTTTATTAAATTTTCTTCATCTAGGAGGGAAATTATATGTTCTTGGATAAGTGAATAAGACTTTGGTCGTCACAACATAACATGATAATTTCTTTCCTCCTTCTAGTCTCCTTTAATAGTCTCTAAAACTACACTTACTCCTTCCCTACTTATATAATTGAAATGTACTTGGGTTTCATGGTTGATGGTGTAATAATATGTTATAACCTAGACATATAACTCATGGAATTTCCTCTAAAGGTAAACATAAATTCAGTGGTGCTCTTCCATAATTCTCTATCTTCATAAATGTTAACATCCTCAAATCCTTACGGTGGATCGTCTGTTCCAAAATAGAGTTCTAGATCTACTATGTCTTTGATATATTGAAAATCCACTTAACTACATCCCAGTGATCCTTTCTAAAATTTTCTATAAACATGATAGCCACACTTATCACTAGAGAGATATCAAGCCTCCTGCAAACCATGACATACATTAGACTTTGTAAAACTGGTAAAAATAGAAACTTTTCCATGTATTTTCATCCTTTATACATTCTAGGTGACTTATCCTTTAAAATATTTAAGTTAAAATCCATGGGAGTACTCATATGCTTTGACTCACTCATTCTAAATATTTCCAACACTTTCTGAATGTACTCTAACTAATAAAAAAATAAAGTTCTGAATTTCATGTATTTTCTGATCTATATCCCCAATTTCTACTTTCCATAACCAAGATACTTCATTGGATTTCACACTTTAACTCTACTATGCTATCCATTACTAGTCTAACTAAGAGGAAGTTGTCCATATTAAGAAGAATAATGGTATACTTCCCACCATCATACACCTTTATGTAAAATAAATAATATATATTTCTCTAGGTAAAATTTCATTTCATCGTGAAGTTATAAAACATTTTATCCCACTACATAGATGCATACTTAAACCCATACATGATTATCTTGATCTTTAATATTATACCATCAGTTTATTTCAGTGTGAAACCTTCAAGTTTATCTATGTAGATTTATTCTTAAAAGTTTTTGTGAATGAAAACAGTATTCACATAAAGTTGTTCAATAAAAAAATATTCTATGGAAACCATATTGATTGCCACCTAAATCATTATAAAATTTAAAAAGGGTGAGAAATTTTACCCAAGGTACATTCCTTCCAATTATTAAAATCCCCTTATAAATCTTACATCTACTTCCTCTTTAAGATGATAAACCCAATTATTTTAAGGTTCCATATTTCCTTTTGGTAATTCTATTACCTCCCATGTATCAAAAATATATAAGGAATCAAAATCTAAATCTATTGGTAACTACCACTACAACAAGTGATTAAAATTTTTTGTTATTAAGTATTTAAATTTCCCAATCATCCATAAGTAGAAGTAGGTAAATTATATAATACAACCTCTACACTAGACTTATGACCCTAGTCATCCACCTCAATCCTTGAAGTCCATCTTCTTACATATCTCACACTTCTGAAACTCTACTTTGAGCTTCCAAAACTTGATCAGTGTACTCCCTTATGAAACTAGGTTGTACCTCCCAAACTTATTTTTTGGGCTCCCTAAACAACCCAACACCACCCGTCCTCTTCTCATCTCAACCTTGACTCACTCCTTTTTTTATTTTCTCCAAAAACAATCTTCTACATAGTTATGATCTTTCCATAATATCTTCTCATTAAAGAGAATTTTCTAGAATATGATAACCTTCCAATATTTATAATTCTAGAGTTTGGAAGCAATGTTTTCATCACCATATCCAATAAATAAACATGTACAAGACTTAGTTTCTAAATTATCCCTATCCATGGCATCTACATGGGAATATGTGGTGCTTTCAAAACATTCTGGTGAGTAAGATCCATGTTTTTTCTAGACAATAGTTCTTCTAGAAGTTGTTACACCCATTGGTCTGAAAAGACCCGGATTCATGAGATATTCTACATAGTTTTCCACTTCCACCCCAAAATAATTTTGGAAATCATAAGTTAACTGTATATTCTTGGATATATCATTCAATTTCTAATTTATTGGTTCTCATGTGCTATTTTTATTAGGAATCCAAAGAACAATCATCTACAACCACATTTTTTATATCCAATGCAATTTTTGGAACTCTCTCCCTATATACATACCATAATTATCATAATAAAATAATTTTACCATCATTATAATCATATTTTCCACCATGGATTTTATATAAAGAAAATTATGAAAAAGTAAGTCTTGTGTTTGAGGAAAAAACCTAAACTTTCTTTATAGAAATTTTTAAGAAGGTAACATAGTGAAAGGTTCCCTCTTGTGATCAAACTAGAATTTTTTCATATATATCTGTATGAACCAAATCATGTTTTTGATTCTTTATTTTCTTTACATCTATATAGAACAAGACCTTCCATTAATTTCCTTGTACACAACTCTCAAATCTTCCATACTCTATGTTATCAAGCTTCTAAAATCTTATAATAGCCAAGATCCATAACCCTTGCTCTCCAATGTGACCAATATGATCATTCCATAACTTTTCTATTCCAAAAGTTGTTACTCTAGCATGAATGATACATTTAGAAACCTTGATCATGTACAATTTTCTATCTTTCATGCCTCAGACCAACACCAAGGAACATAGCCTGATTTTCTAAACACCATTAACAAAGATAGTACAAAATAACACAACATCAAGATAAAAAATGGAAATAAAATTCTTATATAAACTTAGGATATTTAAAATTTCTTGAAAATGCAGCAAACAATATTTCTTCATTCAAATGCGGATAGCTCCATTGATAATAACCTCAAGAACCTCTCTATCTATAAGGTGAACCTTTCCAAGGATTTCACACATATAGTTATCCATGAATCATCTTTTGGAAGTTAAGTGAAAACATGCTCTATATTGAAGGATCTATAACTTCATATAAATAATTAAACTTTGGATCAAAGTTTCATCCTCCCCTTCAACTACGGAGTTTTTGGATGAAACAAAACCATTATTTCCTGAGTTAGCACACTTCTCCTAAAATTCCTTCTAAAAATGTACCTTCTTTCTAAAGTGTCAACATATAGAGTCACCATAACCATCATAATTCCAGTAGCTCCTATCTATTATAATTTCCTCTATATTTTTCTCACTTATTCTAGTGTAGCTTCTTTAATTTATCTAATAAAATAACTTTTAATGGAACTTAAAACCTCTTTATTCTTCATCTCCTCAATTACGATCAAATCATGGATTTCCATGAACACAAATTCATTTTTACAAGTGAATTTTTTCATGGTAGTAACCATAATATCCCATGATTATATAAGTTATGAAAAAATAATTGAGTCCCACATTCCTTCAGTGACCTCTCGCCAATAGAATTTATCTAGCTTTGAATCGTGTTGAACTCATTTAGATGATCAAACATCGACATTCGTTCTAAAAAACTCACATCAAAATGTCACTCCAATGTGAAAACTTTTTCTATTTTATAAGTATTATCATACATTTTCATAAGATTTACCATTAATTTAAAAGTTAACTTCATATCAAAAAAATTTAAGGTCGTGTTTTGGGATAACATCATCCAGACCACACTCAAATCCTTCTTATACATCCTTTCCCACTCCACCATTGACATTGCTTTCAACTTTATCCAAATAAATATAAGATCAATATCCTTATAGAGAAATTATTCCTTCATGATCAACTTTTAGAAACCAAATTACTATCCATAAAATGTTTCCATTATCTATTTAACTTTTTTTATACTATCTTCTAAAATTTAATTCTCCCACTAAATCAAAAAAGTGTAAAGGACATGTAACACATGTTCTATGAAAGTCACTATTTGAGTTGTCTTTTTGATCCCAGAACCAAGATATAATACCACTTGTTATTTTGAAAAAATAAATTCAAAACCACCCATACTTTGAACTCCTTAAATGCAAAATAAGGTAATTCAGAAGGTCTGAATTCACAAAACCATAGATAGATATATCCAAAGGTGATAAGTATAAGAACCCAAGACACACACCACATGAAACTCATATGTACTCACAAAAAAAAAACTCAATAAAAATAAAAAATATAAGTAACTATATAACTTGATGAAGGAACACATGAATTTATGTGGTTTGGAATAAATTTTTCTCCATGGGAAATAACAACTTCAATATAAGTTAAAATAAGAGATAGAAAAGGAAAAATTACTCCAAAGAATAAGTTAACATAATATTAAATGAATTATTTTCAAGCATAATTAAACTAACTCCACTTTTTATATTTATAGAAGAGTAATATAGTAATCTTCTGGTCCTATTGATTCCACTACCACTCAATATTTGAGGAAATCCCTCCACTTGATTATGGCCACTACATAAGCACCACTAAATAAACTAGTCTATTTATAAAAAAAATCAAGAATTATGAAACACGTATAATTTAATCTTATGTAGCCCTATAATAAAAACATGATGTAGTTTTTAATAACATTTAGTTTATTCTTATACAACATCCTTATGTATAATATTACTTCCACAATTCCATCACCAATAATTAGTCACCACCACTATCATTACATCTAGTTTTAGACTTTTGGTTTCAATATTCCACCTTGAATGTAGTTCTCTATATAGTTTTATAATTTTATCTTTATAAAATCTAAAAAACGTATCCAGAAAATTGATTCTCACACAAAAAATCCTATCAGTTTATATCAGTTTATGTAAAGACCCATAAATTACATGTAAATTTTTTTAAATTATATGGGAATTTTATGAGTCCGATGAAATTGATGGTGTGTTATTATGAGGCACGGTGTCCTAGAATGAATTTCTGAACTTTTTTTCGAGTACGTTTAGTAAATGCAATAGTGGTGTGTTTTAACTTTTTAACCAGTGCGCAGAATTGAAATTTGAGGACACCATTGAACTCGCAGCACCGATATTCTCTTAAGGATACCTTCACCACGACCGTAGTAGGTCAAGGGTGAAAGTTAGTTTTCATGTTTTTTGTGGATGAAGAAAAATAAAATATTTAACATTTTATATTTCTTTCGAAACCTCTCTTTTGAAATTATGGAGGTGGGGACCACCCGAGCTAGAAAACCCCTAATTTAAATTCTTGGTGATGGGGACCACCCGAATCCCTCTTAATTAGGGAAAACCTCTCCACTCACCAATTAATAAATTAATCCAACTACAATTAAATAAATGTGTCAAATTTAATTAATTGTTAGACTTATTTTTAATAATTTGGCACTTCATTTATTTTTTGGGTTGGAGTATTCCACTGGAAAATGAGCTTGGGAGAATTTTGGAGAAACATTCACTCCAATGAAGAACTTTTCCTCTCCAAAAAAGAACGATGAACTGACCCTGAGCCCGGATCGGAAGCACTTTTCAGAAGCAACAAACGCCAACGTTCTTCAATGACTTCATCTTCTACCTCTCGACTCCTACAACGAACGACATGGCAGGGATTGTTGTTTGTTTACCCCTTTCCCCATTCTTGACATTCATCTTGATTTAAGAACATTTATATTCCTCTTGATTCAAGATCAAATAAGTCGCTTTCTACCATTCTAATGCAGACCAGACCAGGACCAACTTCGACCCTTTTCATTGTTTCAGCCATATCGTGAGCTACGGGCATCCATTTGACAAACCATCTATAAGGATGAAACCTTGGATCGATATGGTCCTTTTGGTATACCACACTTGAGTTTTAGATAAAGTTAGGGTATGGCCGGGTTGGATTGGACATGAATTCAATTGGTCCCTCGAGACTAAAAGGACAATAACTTACAGACCGAGTGTCCGATTGACGCACCGTCTATTGCATTGAGACCCCTATCACATGGAGGTACTTTGGGATACTTCTTTCTATGACTTCATGGCAGTTAGATTATCGACCTGTGGCTTGATGAGAGGATTCTCCTGGAATCAAGCGAACTTAGTGCGGGAACCCTGTAGTTGGTTGTAACATGAGAAAGGGATCCTATGTGGGTTTGTGCTTTGGGATCCTATGTGGGTCTATGCCTTAGGATCCTACGTCGGTCTATGTTTTTGTGGATCCGCTCTAGGAATCCATGTGATACTACACTAGGATCCTATGTGGGTCTGCTGTACTAGGATCCTACGTGGGTCTGATGATTTAGGATCCTACGTGGGTCTGCCTCTTAACAGAGTAAGATGATTTGGTAGTCACATATAATAATCTTTACTGTCGTACCTATGTTATACCTGGTGTGAGCTGAGTCCTTACCTTCATGGTAATACCTTTGGGGTATTCTTCTCTGTGGCGTACCTTTGTGGTACTTACCTTCATGGTAATACCTTTGTGGTATTCTTCTGTGTGAGCTGAGTCCTTACCTTCATGGTAATACATTTGTGGTACTCTTCTGTGTGGAGTACCTTTGTGTTACTTACCTTTGTGGTAATACCTTTGTGGTATTCTTCTGTGTGATCTGAGTTCTTACCTTCGTGTTAATACCTTTGTGGTATTCTTCTATGTGGCGTACCTTTGTGGTACTTACCTTCGTGGTAATACATTTGTGGTATTCTACTGTGAGATGTACCATTGTGGTACTTACCTTCGTGGTGATACCTTTGTGGCATTCTTCTGTGTAGAATTACCTTTGTGGTACTTACCTTTGTGGTGTTACCTCCGTGGTATTCCTTCCTTTCTAGAACAGTTGAGCTTTGTGCTTTGGAGTTGGACCTTCTGTTTCCTCATGAATGAGTTGGGTATACTTGATAACTTAGGTATATGTATGGGCATATACCTAAGTAGGGTTTTTAGATATTTTCATGCTTTGTGTTTTATTCTTTGTGGGTTTTGTGAGACCTTAAAGGGTCTCGTGGTCCCTACCAAGTATCATTATACTCACCCCTACACGGGCTACGCCCACACCTTGTTGTGTTTGGTGTAGAAGACAAACAGCATTGACTGGGGATGAGAGTACCAGGACTGGAGGTAGCTCGGTGGTGGAAATTAGGCGAGGCATACTGCAGAGATGACCATTCAAGAGAAGTACCTACCCTTCAGGTAGGGTGTTTTTCAGGAGTTCACATGAGCTATTTCAGTTTACTTATACTTTTTAGTTTTCTTGTACTTTCCTGTTGGGCTTGTATTCTGGCCCCTTTTTCTTACTCTACACACTCTTTTTACTATATAGTTTACTTGTGCTTGTATAATGTTGTGTGCTTGGTTGCGTGTGTTTATAGGTTATAAAGGAATTGCCTTCCTGGTTTTTAGGGAATACACCTTTCAGTACTAGTCACTAGCCCCTGGCCTATGGAAGGGGGGCATGGGGTAGTCACAGCATGGGCCCCAGGGGACATGTCGTGAAATATTGGTATCAGAGGAATCGGTTCTATGATAGAACATTGGACTCTGATCTTTTGAACGGCAATAGTGTTAAGTGTAGTGAGTTTGGTTATTAGTTTAGGGAATCCAGTGTTGGTTTGGCGGCCGACGTATCCATATACCAGGACCCTAACTTCTGATTTTTGACTCAGTTCATGAAAACACTGATTGCGTGTGTGTTTTGAAAAGTTTTCCTTGTGAACTCTTTGATTTAGCTCACCAGGTATAACTTATTGACTATAGCTCACCTGTTTCTTTTCAGGATGTCTCTACGTAGATAGTCATCTAGGGTTTTAGGTATAGTATGCTAGGATAACCCACTGAGCGACGAGGCCTCGGTGCAGGGCCCTTTATCGATGGGGGCACCAGTAGAGCCACCAGCAGTACCATTACCCATTGGGACTCCGATGCCACTAGCCCCAATAGTAGAGGTTGTATGTTTCTTAAGTGTGTTGCACGAGTTCCAGTGCCAGAGGCCACAGAGGTTATGGGGTGAGATGGATCCACAGGCGGCTGAGAATTGGTTAGAGGCTATGGAGAGAGTCTTCTGACTGGTAGGGACATCAACTGATCTCGTGGTGATCCTTAATGCCATTCTTCTACAGGAATCAGCAGGCAGATGGTGGAGCTTGATACTCTAGGTTCATGACGTGGTGACACTTCTCTGGGAAGACTTTGAGAGCTTACTTCGAGCAGAGTTTGTCCCAGTGACCCTTCGCGCAGTGCGTATACAGGAGGTTCTTCATCTGCAACAGAGTAGCATGACTGTGGCTCAGTAGTCAGTGAGGTTCACCGACCTCTCGCGCTACTCCACTGACATGGTATGGGACCCATTCTTTAGTGCCTGGACCTTCGATCAGGGGCTCAGGCGGGAGATCAGGGCTTCGATGATTTCTCGCAGCATCCCGATGCAGGCAGGGGTGTTAGAGCGAGCCCTCTTAGTGGAGAGTTTTCTTTCTGAGCAATCACCAGCTGAGAGACCCACCACTGGGTGTCACGTAGCAGAGTCTTCTGTAGCTGGAAGTAGACAGATGTCACAGAAGTCCAAGAGGACAAGACCTATAGGTGGATGACCGTAGGATTCAGGGTCGGTTGTGCGGGGCATCAGAGACAGAGCTAGTCATGCGAGGATCAGGAAGTGTTACACATGCGGCGGGCAGAGTCACATGGCTTGTGACTGTTCAACCCACCATACGAATGATCAGCAGACGATCGAAGGACTACCCAACTAGAGATAGAGGTTTGACTGAGGAGGTCCTCAGGGAGCAGGCAGACGTGGCAGAGGAGCTGTTCATGCAGCTGGCAGTGGGGGACGATTAGAGATGTTACCACTACCACCACTAGGTGGTCCACCCTGACCACAGGGGGCTGGTGGAAAGGGGTGATCTCAACTCCAGGCAGATGAGGCCCATGATCACGGCACTCTGGAGATGATATGAGCTACGATCTATGTCTACTCCACCTTATATGCAGTACTTATAGACATAGGTTCTAGTCATTCTTTTATTTCCACTGCCGTCTTTCAGAGCTCGGATATTCCGATGGAGCCATTGGCTCGATCCTTACAGCTAGAGACTCCAACGGGAGAGGATTCAGCAATTACACATTTGTTTCTGCAGTGTGAGCTTACTCTAGGAGGCGGGATCTTTGGCTGGGATATCCTAGTAGTGGCATCGAGGCCTTACAAAGCCATCTTGGGTATGGACTGGTTATCTACAATCCATATGCAGATTGACTGTATTAGGCACAATGTGCGGTGTGTCTGCATGGATGGGACCAGATTTACCTTCACCGGTGAGAAGGGAGACTTTACAAAATAGGATGCACTTACCCGGAGGAGAGTGCAGCCGATCACTCATCAGTTGGCTTGCCTTACCCTCGGAGCGGTTGATGTAGAGTGTCTGAGATATCCTGTCGTGGGGGACCAGTACGTGGATGTCTTCCCTGATAATGTTCCGGGTCTACCTCCTCATAGAGAGGTAGACTTTTACATTGATTTATACCTCGGGATGACACCTATATCTACACCAGCGTATCGGATGGTCCCTCAGAGCTTCGTGAGCTACATGTACAACTGGAGGACTTACAGGGGAAGGGGCTCATTTGGTCCAGTGTTTCTCCTTGGGCAGCCCCAATTTTGTTCACCAAGAAGGGAGACTGGAGCTTGAGACTTTGTGTAGACTATTGGAGACTGAACCAAGTAACTGTGAAGAACAAGTACCCACTCCCAAGGATTGATGACCTCTTTGATCAATTGAAGGGTTCACGGTGGTTCTTGAAGATAGACCTCAGATTAGGCTATCACCAGCTCAGAATATGAGATGAGTATGTGCCAAAGATGGCTTTCAGATGTCGGCACTGCCACTACGAGTTCTTTGTTATACCATTCGGAGTGACCAATGCTCCAACAGTGTTCATGGGACTCGTGAATAAAATATTTCACCTATACCTTGATCTCTTTGTATTAGTCTTCATCGAGGACATTCTGATCTGCTCGGCTACTAAGGAGGAGCATACATATCATTTGCAGATACTTATGGACACACTCCGAGAGAACCATCTTTATGGTAAGCTCTTGAAGTGCCAGTTTTGGATCCGAGAGGTTCACATTCTGGGACATGTCATTTTGGAGGTTGTAGTTGTAGTGGATCCAGTGAAGATTGAGGCAGTACTTTCTTGGGATCCACCCAGGAGTGTGACGGAGGTATGGAGTTTCCTGGGTTTGGCCAGATACTATCGGAGATTTGTGCCATATTTCTCCAGAGTTGCAGCACCTTTATCAATGTTAATGAAGAAGGGGTAACCCTACGTATTGTTAAATAGATGTCAGCGGAGTTTTCAAGAGATGAGAAAGAGTCAGACTAGTGCCCCCATCTTGAGGCTTCCATAGGAGGGCGTTGGGTACGTAGTCTACTGCGACGCATCAGGGACCGGGCTCGGATGTTTCCTAATGCAGGAGAAATCAGTTATCACATATGGTTCTCGACAACTGAGGAAGCATGAGAAGAACTACGCTACCCATGACTTGGAGTTAGCAGTAGTAGTCTTCGCCTTGAAGATATGGTGAGATTACTTGATGGGGGGGCATTTTACAGTCTAATATGATCACAAGATTCTCAGGTATATCTTTTCTCAGAAGGACCTGAACCTGAGACAGCAACGTCGGCTTTAGTTCCTTCCAGACTATGACATCGAGATAGTCTATACTCCTGGTAAGGGGAACGTTGTAGCAGATGCACTCAGTATGATATCTGGTATACAGCTTCTAGGTGAGGCGATGGAGCAGCTGTCCACCTTACAGATATCATTTGTGGAATGAGATGGAGCATATTTTCTTCAGTCTCCTATAATCACTCCCCCACTTCTTCAGTAAGTCATGGAGGCGTAGTGTGGGGACACTAACTACGAGGCTCGTCGTGCTCAGATATCCACAGTACACGCACCTGATGGATTTTCTGAAGGTAGGGAGTATGTCATCTTTTTCAGAGGACGTACCATGATACCAGTGTCACTTCAGGAGGATGTGTTGTGGGAGTTCCACACATCCCCTTTAGCGGTACATTCAGGAGTGGCGAATATGTACCAGGATTTTCAATGACAACCCTGGTGGCTGGGAATAAAGAAAGAAGTAGTAGATTTTGTCTCTCAGTGCCTCACTTTTCAAAAAGTAAAGGCAGAGCATCAGGTACCAACAGGCTTAGTACATCCTTTAGAGCTCCTGGAGTGGAAGTGGGATGGGATATCCATGGACTTCGTGGTAGGACTTCCATGTACATCTAGGGGTCATGATTCGATCTGGGTGATCATTGACCGACTCACCAAGTCAGCCCACTTCCTACCAATCAGAGAACAGGATTCAGTAGAGAGCTTGGGACGCCTCTATGTGCAGGAGATTATGCGTCTACATGGAGTACCCTCAACAATTTTCTCCGATCGTGATTCACGTTTCACTTCCAGGCTATGTAAGGAATTGTAGGAGGCCTTCGAGACACAGTTTCGTTTGAGCACTGCCTTCCATCCTCAGACGGATGGCCAAACTGAGCAGACCATTCAGAACCTCGAGGACATGTTGCATGCTTGTGTCCTCGACTTCAGTCGCAGGTGGGAGGATCACTTTCCCTTGGTGAAGTTTTCATACAACAATATCTATCACTCCACCATTAGGATGGTTCCTTTCGAGGCTCTGTACGACCAACCTTGCAGATTGCCTTTGTGCTGGACTGGCCCAGGGGGGTCAGCACTTATAGAACCAGAGATGGTACAGGCTACCACAGAGAAGGTGCAGATCATCCAGGAGAGGATGAAGACTGCACAGAGTAGGCAGAAGTCTTATGCGGACAGGATATGGAGACCTCTGGAGTTTGAGGATGGAGACCACGTATTTCTACGGGTCTCACCGCGATGAGGTTTGTGGAGATTTGGCCGGGGTGGAAAGTTATCTCTGAGGTTCATCAAACCTTTTTAGGTCCCCAACATAGTTGGTGAGGTGGCTTACCACTTAGATCTTCCACCACAGTTGCATTGGGTGCACGATGTTTTCCACGTAGCCCAGCGGAGGAGAAATGTGCACGACCATATCACGTCATCGACCACGGCGAGCTGCGCATCGATGATGGGGTGACGTTTACGGAGGTTCCAGTGGAGATTGAGGACAGATAGAAGAGAGTCCTTCGTGGGTGATTGATACCTTTGGTGCGTGTATGTTGGAAGCATGGGAACCTCCAGGAGAGAACATGGGAGCGGGAGGCTCAGATTCGAGCTCGATACCCCCCCACTTGTTTTCTTAGTTTTTGTGATGTGGATTTTGTGGACGCAAATCCCTGAGGTGGGAAGAATGTAAAGACCCAGAAATTCCATGTAATTTTTTTAATTATATGATAATTTTACAAGTCCACGAAAATTGACGGCGCCTGATTCCGAGGCCCGATGTGCCCAGAATGAATTTCTGAACTTTTTTTCGAGTACGTTCATTAAAGGCAATAGAGGCATTTTGTAACTTTTGAACTGGTGCTCAGAATTGAAATCTGAGGACCCCGTTGAACTTGCAGTGCTGATATTATCTTAAGGAGACCTTCACCTCAACTATAGTAGGTTGATGATGAAAGTTAATTTTGTGTTTTTCGTGGATGAAGAAAAATAAAATATTTAACATTTTATTTTTCTTTTGAAACCTCTCTTTTGTAATTATGGAGGTGGGGACCACCCAATTTATAAAACCCCCAATTTAAATTCTCGGTGGAGGGGACCACCCGAACACCTCTTAATGGTGGAAAAACTCTCAAATCACTAATTAATAAATTCATCCAACTACAATTAATTAAATGTGTCAACTTTAATTAATTGTTAGACTTATTTTTAATAAGTTGGCTCTTCATTTATTTATTGGGTTGGAGGATTTCGTTGGAAAATGAGCTTGGTAGAATTGTGGAGAAACGTTCAATCCAATGAAGAACTTTTACTCTCCAACGAAGAACAAGGAACTGACCCCGAGCCCTGATCGGAAGCGCTTTGCAGAAGCAACAAATGTGGACATTCTTCAATGACTTCATCTTCTACCTCTCGACTCCTCCAACGAACGACAAGGTATGGATGTTTTTTTGTTTACCCCTTTCCCCATTCTTGAAATTTATCTTGATTTAAGAACATTTATATTTTTCTTGATTCAAGAACAAATAAGCCGCTTGCTACCGTTCTAATGTGGAGGGTGCGGGCCGAACGAACACGACCCGAACTCTCCGAAACTGTTGTGGGATTTTGATGGTCTTGAATCAATGGTGACATCCAGAGGTTAGTTCAAGAGTCTACGGAATGAAGAACGGGCCTCGGTCCATGCTTGGTGACCCGAGGAACATCACCGGAAGGCCTCGAGAGCGGCGGATGGCACCCCGGATGGCGGCGAAAACGGTGGCGTCGCGACCGCACCGCCAAAGAAGGGTTGCGGCTCGTCAGTTGCGGAAGATCAAGGGAGGCAGCCGGTGCATGGCCGACCGCATGAAGGGGAGGCAGTGACGTTTGTCCGCACTGCCGGACATGCATGAGCCACGACCGTTTGCAGTGGCGGTGAAGGGAGTGCGGCCATCTCGCTGCTGGTCGTAGGTGATGGCGCGGCGCATGAACGCGCCGCGCAGAGTAAGATAGCTGACCGGCCAGCTGCAAGCCCAAAGGGACTCCAGGTGGGCCACCTAGCACAGGCCGCCCCATGGGCCGGGTTGGACTTAGGGCCGGACCTAGGTCGGTCGGGGTCGGGCCGAGACGGTCCGACCGGACCCGGACCTACTTCGACCCTTTTCGTTCTTTCGGTCATATCTTGAGTTACGGGTGTCCATTTGAAAAACCGTCTATCGAGCTAGAAACCTTGGATCGAGACAGTCCTTTTGGTATATCCTAATTGAGTATTGGAAAAAGTTGGGGTATGGCTGGGTTGGATCGGACACGAATCCAACCAGGACCTCGAGACTAAAAGGACAATAACTTACAGACCGGGTGTCCGATTGACACAATGTCTATTGCGTTGAGACCCCTGTCACATGGAGTTCCTTTGGGATACTTATTTCTAGTACTTCTTGGTATTTTGAGTATCGACCTTTGGTATGAGGAGCGATTCTCTCAGAATCAAGTGAGCTTAGTGTGGGAACCCTGTAGTCGGCTGTAACATGAGAAAGGGATCCTATGTGGGTATGTGCTTTGGGATCCTATGTGGGTCTATGCTTTGTGATCCTATGTGGGATTCTGTTCGAGATTCTCACCTGAATCAACTTTAGGAATCCATGTGAGACTACTCTAGGATCCTACGTGGGTCTTCTTTACTCGGATCCTATGTGGGTCTTATGATTTAGGATTCTACGCGGGTCTGCCTCTTAACAGAATAAGATGATTCAGTAGTTACGTATAATCATATTTACTACCGTACTTATGTTATACCTAGTGTGAGATGATTCCTTACCTTCGCGATAATACCTTTGTGTTATTATTCTGTGTGGCGTACCTTTGTGGTACTTACCTTTGTGGTAATACCTTTATGGTATTCTTCTGTGTGAGCTGAGTCCTTACCTTCATGGTAATACCTTTGTGGTATTCTTTTGTGTGGTGTACCTTTGTGGTACTTACCTTGGTGGTGATACCTTTTTGGTATTCTTCTGTGTGAGCTGAGTCCTTACCTTCATGGTAATACATTGTGGTATTCTTCTGTGTGGCATACCTTTGTTGTACTTACCTTCATGGTAATACCTTTCTGGTATTCTTATGTGTGGCGTACCTTTGTGGAACTTACCTTTGTGGTGATACCTTTGTGGAATTGTTCTTCGTGGTGTTACCTTTGTGGTACTTACCATTTTGGTGTTACCTTCTTGGTATTCCTTCCTTTGTGGAATAGTTGAGCTTCGGGCTTTGGAGTTGTGATATGAAACCGGGAGATGACATTGACTTGATGTCATGTGCGACGTTGGATTTGCAAGGCCCAATGATGCAAGGAAGATTAGACAGACTACAGGTGGAAAAAGAATCCCAAATCATTGCATTAAAAGGGCCAAACCCAAGGTGAATGCATAGAAGTGGCAAATGGGCTTATTGTCAGTCTGATTTAATCCCAAAGGAGATGTGTAAAGCCCAAGACACATGTTTTCACGAATTTTGGAAGGCTTGCCCACATGGAGATTCTAGAATGGCATCTTTGGACACCAAAGTCAAATCCAGTGGGCTAGGTAATCAAAGTCAAATCCGGTGGGCTATGGGTGTAAAGACATGGGCTACTTTTCCAAAAGTCTTTATTGGGCTTTATCTTTTTGACTTTTAAGGGGACAAGGTAGGTTTAGCCTTTATGACTTTTGGGTATTAGACCCTTGACCATTGTATCACCTCCTTCGCTATAAATAGCCACCCCATGGCATTGTATTTTCATTCAAGATTTAATTGAGAGCTTATTCTTTGTTTCTCTCCGTTGTGTGAGGATTGTCCCGGATTTTCTCTAAGCTCTTATGCATTCTTGCCTTGTCAATCTACAAGTTAAATTGGTGATCCAAGATCACAAAGCCCCCAATTCCGTGCCTCAACCCAAGTGCATTGTTGTGTGGATTGGTCATCACATTCCTCCCTTGAGTGTGTTGTCTAAGTAGTAGGTCGCGCTCCATATAGCGTTGATTGACTACTTGCATCCACTATCCGTACCCATCATCCGCCACTTATCCCCAAACCGAATCTTTCATCCTCCGCCCTATGCCGTGAAGATCGGGCCACCCCGTGCGTCTCACATCAAGTTGGACCTTGTGTTTCTTCATGAATGAATTGGGTATACTTGATAACTTAGGTATATATGTGGGCATATACATAAGTAGGGTTGTAAGATGTTTTCATACTATGTGGTTTATCCTTTATGGGTTTTGTGAGACCTTCGAGGGTCTCAGGGTCCCTACTGAGTATCGTTATACTCACCCCTGCACGGGCTATGCCCGCACCTTGTTGTGTTTTGTGCAGACGACGAACAGTGCTGACTGGGGATGAGAGTACCAGGACTGGAGGTATCTCGGTGGTGGACATTAGACGATTTGTGCCGCAGAGACAACCATTCAGGAGCTGTACCTACCCTTCAAGTAGGGTCTTTGGCGAGAGTTCATAGGAGTTGTTTCAGTTTACTTATACTTTTCAGTTTTCTTGTACTTTCCAGTTGGGCTTTTATTCTGGCCCCTTTTTCTTACTATACACTCTTTTTGCTATACAGTTTACTTGTGCTTCTATCATGATGTGTGCTTGGTTGCATGTGTTTACTGGTTATAAAGGAAATTCCTTCCCGGTTTTTAGGGAATTCTCCTTTCGGTACTAGTCACCAGCCCCTGGCCTATGGAATGAGGGCTTGGGGTAGTCACGGCACGGGCCTCGGGGTACGGGTTGTGACAGTTTATGTCATCTTATTATCAACACTTAACTACCACTTAATTATTACTTATTATTTTTTATTTAAAACCACCACTAATTATTTTATAATAAGATTATTGGATACATTTTTCTCAAACCATGACAAATAAAAACTCAGTTTTACCACACATAACCCCCTTTCTTACTTCTCCTCCCCTGCTCATGTGACTCTATCTCTCTCTCTTTGAATCTTGGAGCCCCATAGATCGATGTCACCATAAGGAAATTCTATGATGTTTTCTCATAACCCAATTACTCCCTATTCATTCCTCTTAGTCAACTTCATCCCCTTACATTCATCTTATATACACATAGTTTCCCTCATCCCCTTAATTCAGTCTTTCTTTCCTATTAGAGTTCTTCCCCTTAGCAAAGACTACATGATTTCATAAATTTGATGATTGAAACTTAGAATCAGTAAAATTTTCTATAGTTTTTACTTAATTGTTTTATTTAGTTTATTATAGAATGTTCCTATGTGGAGTATGATTTGTAGTTATAATCATTGAGGCTACATCAAGTATCCTCATAACCAATAATATCATGTGAAAAAATAAGTTATTTTTATTCACACCAAACAATGAGGCATCCAGGTCACCATATTGAAAGGAATTAGTGTAATTTTTGTTAAGGATTATAAATTTTAATCATCTAAGATTTTTATGAAGATATTTGTTTCTTATTTTTGATGTATTATATATAAAATTAACATATATAGTGATTGGTTAATATTATATGGTTTGAATTATATCGATGGAATGACATGATCTCAATGTTCTCCACTCATTATTCCATCATTATATATTAAAGAAACCAAGTAAGGAACTATCCAAATCATCTAGAAATGTATTGAAGCTCTAGGTTTTTCACTATACAACCTTTTTATTCTATTTTGTGAGATTCTTAAGCTTCATGATTCACATATGATTTCCAGAATTGGATGAACATAATCCATGAAGAATGAATAAGATTGTTTTTTTCTCACTCTCTCTATATAACTTAATAGAATGTATGGGAAGATTAAAATTCATGAAAGGTATGAATTATTCTATTCTAGGGTATAAAATTTGTTTTATACCATGATTTTAAGTTTCCTTGTTACAATTTAGTCCCCTGAGAAACTTAAACCCTAAAATTCTCTTGTTTAGTTGCTAACGAATTAGTTAACTTATCGTAATTCCCACGAATATTTCATCAATCACATATAGCAATCTAGAATATCACATGATTAATTAAATACAACATAAATAGATTATTTCTCCTGAAAATGTTTATAAAACCTTGATTAAATAATATTTTTCTAAAAAACTAATTTTATCGTATTTACTTTTTAAAAATAAATAAATCATGAATTCCTTGAGAAATAAAATAAATTTATATTTTTATAAAACTAAATAACATATAATTGAATTTATGTATTCATTTATATTTGATCATTCACACTCTGAAGTTCACCAGCCCATGGACATGGGGACCACTTTATTCTAAATTCTAATTTATTTGAATTGATTAAACTTAAAGATTCACTTTGTGTGTGGCCCTCTAGGCCCTTTAACTCAATATTAGTGAGACATATTCAAAACCCAAGAGTGGTATAAATAAGAACATCATGGTAACTAAATATATGAGGATGATTCAAAACTATAAAAACCTCTTATGAACACTTACTATATAATATAATATCTCTATCAAGAAATGTCTCATAAAAGAGAATGCATGATTTATGTCATCATACTTTATTATTTTATTTATCCTCATTTGAGTTTATTGGAACATAAATCCTTTATATAAAATGTATATGGATTTATTCAAGGTACTAACACATAATAAAAGGGCCAAAGATATCTTTATCCTCTACTCAAAAGTGACAAATCCAATATTGATCATTAAATCAATATCATACCATCAATGATGAACCCTATAAATGCTACCTTTCCACAAAAATAAATTATCATGGTTTTCATCATGTATCAAAATAAATGATTTAATGATACACATTCATAATTATATAAAGTCAAGATAATGATAAACATGCTAGTGGATAATAATATCCATTGACACCCAAAATAAATAGTGGCCTTATTGGAGGGTTAGCCCTCATTATCTTTAAAAAAAATTGAACTCTATGCAATAAATTTATGTGAAGAAGTATAAATTATTACAAGACCTCAGAACCTAATATACATACATCAATTGTGTCTTGTTAGTATGATATATCTATAACATGGGACATATGTTTAATATTACTACAATTATATCTCAAGGTTCTCATTATATCTGGAAACTACTATAAACATTCGATATGATATGTAATATAAGGACATTACCATATATAAAACATGTATAATTTTTGATACTATCATGGTAAGTATAAATAATTAATATATCACTCTATATACATGATGTGGTAATAAAAAAGTATAAGTTTGAGTTGTTTCCAGTGAACCCACTCACAAAACACTCCCACTTTCATTAGATTCAACTATTAATTTTTCATAAGTTGTTAGGTATCAAATGAAATATCATGTTTCTACTAAGATATGGATTTTTTAATAGGGTATCCTATGTTTTCATCTTTTTCTACACTATTATTAATGACTTTACGTATTTGAGTAAAATTCATTAAGAGAGGATATCACTGGAAGTGTGTACCTTTAATATTTTTTCATAATCAATATTTATTTGATAGTAATACTAATATAATATTATCATAATATACATTGTGATAATCCTATAATTTCATAGTACAATTTCAATATTTCATATATAATTATGTATTTATATATCTTCCTTATCAACTCCAGAAGATACAACACACTTTGATATTATAGAATTGGATACTGTTGGATTTAATGATCTTTACTTATTGATATACTTCACTTGACTATGATAGTATCTCATATTGATCTATTCAAAGGATATAATTTATTTCCCCAAGATAAAAAACCCTCCTCCCTCTCCAAGTAATAGGAACGTATCCCTTGTACTTTCTCAAGTACTATTGGATTGTTTTGACTTTCTCCCTGTATAATTATCTGGGATTTTTTTGATATTTTCTCAAAAAAAATTATATATAATAAATGTAAAATATAGATATATCATGTAATATGTGAGAGATATGGACTTTAAATTATATGGTGTTATACACATTATCTTAATATCCTTCTATTTTATAAACACATCAACTTGGATAGATTTATACCATGTGACATATGTAACAATTATCTCTTTAATTTTTCCATTTAATATTATCAATACTTTGTGAATTTATTTAATTTGAATTATTCTAAGTAACCAATAAATATATTATATCTTATTCCCTATAAAATGGGTTGTTACATTAAGTAATTCTTGGATAAATATTTTTCAACTATGACTTAACTAACTATAAAACTAATATAAATTTTCTATATGTTATCAGTATATATCCCTTATAAAACTCAAAATAACCACTTCTAGAAACATGGAAAAATAATCATCCCATGATTTCATTCCTTTTATCCATAAATATATCCTTGAAATTTTCAATTAATAATCATAGTAATCTACCATACAATTCTAATTCAAATGAATTTCATCACCTCTATCGGTAAAAAGGTTTCATCATAATCGATATATTTACTTATATTAAACCTTTAACAAGTAATATTTATTTATAGTTAATATAGTTACCATCCATTTACATCTATTTATTGAATACCCATTGGGACATGATGTTTTTTACATTAGCTAGAATTATATAAAAATAAAATTTGATGTTGGTATATGTAATCTATTTTTAAATTCATATCCACTTACCATTTTTTATCTTGTTTCCACATAATGATTTCTTATAGGGTAAGTATTTTTTATTAATATTGAATAATATATAACCTAAAACAATTATTATGAATACAACTCTCTTTGTTTTTTTACTTTCCTAAATTGTATATACTAATGAAACTTTTTTTCACAAGATCTTGTTGAACTTGTTCCTATTCCAACTACCTATGCATCTATAGGCTTGAATTTTCTCACACTATCTTAAATTGAGATGTTATCCAAGTCATATAAATATATTCTTTCACTTTACTATCATTTTTATATTTTATAAATTAGGTAATATCCTTTATAACTTTAGGATAATCTACATAGATGCACTTTGTGTTTCGTAATGAAAATTTATTTCTAGAATTAGTATTAGAAAACACTTCACATCCTAATATATGAATTTGTGACATGTTAGATTCATATCATAGTATAAATCATAAGAAATAATATTTTTCATTTCATTTGTAAAATGGATAAGTGTTAATGTCAATATTTTCAAATCATGTTCTAAAAGGGATACTGGAAGGCATACAAGAATCATCATTATTCTTACCATGATAATCAAGGTCGAATTCCTCCTCATAATTAAATCATTAATTTAATGTGTATAAGGAAATTTAATCTTAGGAAAAATATATAAATATTCCAAATTTATTTTGATAAATTGTATTGTATTTTTTCAATATTTAAATGGGAAGTGAAGTCAATATGCACTGAAGTTGCATGATATTTAAAATCCTAATGAATGAATAGGTTTAATTTATGAGATATAAATAGAGTTATTATGAGATATATGTATTTATTTCTACCAGTTTATTTTGTAAATTCATTCATATATTGGAAAAGGAGAATGATTCTAAGATATTTCCATGATGAATCTTAGAAAATAATTTTTTTATTCCCCTTAGAATCTTAGAATGAATAGATTTAATGAAACTTACCAATATATATCATATTATTGAAGTCATAATATTTTAATAGATTCATAAAAATTTATAAAATGTTAGTGATTGAAGAACTTTATATTATACATTTATTTTAAGTTTGAAGGATATTAAAGCTATATAAAATTATGAGAAGAGTTTGGGGAATATATTGATATAATAATGAGTGAGGTTTCACAAATCTTAATATCTAATGATTAGTGAGATAAAATTCATATGAATCAATGACAAGTATTTTTAGAAGTTCATATAATTTTTGTCACATGTTCAAGATAAGATATATATGTTGGTTTTAATTGAAGATAATGAAATAAGATCGCAGCTTGTTTGAAGAGTAAGTAACCATCCAAGTATTATCAAGAATATAGGTTTCTAAATTAAATAAAAAATATATCTTGTATGGTGGTTGTAGAATTTTGATGTTGAATGTGGAATTGATTAGGCAATATAAATATAATTAAATACTCAAAATGGTAATCAACATGCTGTAATATTTTTTGGGAATTGTGATAAAGAGTTTTCAGAAGGTTTGATAAATTACTAAAGTTGTTTAAGATTTTTTTAGATGAATGGGATAAATGAAAATTTTCTGATAATGTTCGAAGAGGTTTTGAGCCAATTTGAAAAAGTTTTAGAATTATAAGTTGGAGGTGAAAATTTTGAAATTTTATATGAAATATTCCTAAAAACAAACTATAATAAAATTAATAGAGATTTCTATAATATATTACATTATATGGATAATTCATAAGTAAATTTGGGATTCAAACTACAATATGTAAAATATTTTATATGGTATATAAGGTTTTTCTAATGGAACATAGAACATTCTTACTAATACGGAATATATTTCAGTTTATATGAAATATATTTGGAGTATATGGAAGATATATGCTGAAATATGGTGAAGGAAAAACTATACGGTGATACGTAAGATATTTTGAGAATATTGAAGGTCTTACAAGTTTATATAGTATATAATATATGATACATAACATTTTGAAGATGGAACTTAAGATAATTGAAGATAAAAAATTGGAAAATTATTATACCTGCTATAATACCTAAGATATTATGGATAATACAGATAATATGAAAAGTCATGTTTAACATTTTTTTAGAATATATAAGATTATCATGAGCATACATAATATATTCTAGATCATGTATATGATATTGGAAATTTATAAAGTTTTATGTAAGATATTCAATTTCTTACGTAATGCTTTCGGTTTTAGAAAATAAAATAATTATGGAGATTAAAATTAAACGATGTTGAGATGTTCTTCATGGATTAAATAACATGATGATAGTGATTGAGATATCATTCAAGTTGAGTCAAAATAGATAATAAATGATAATAAATTGATAGCATCTTGGTGAAAACGTTCTGTGATTTCAAAAGAGAATATTTTAAATAAATTAAAATTTTCAGAAATGGAGCAATTATTAAAAGATTTCATTGGTTATTTTAAAAAGGAAATGGGTGTTTTTTGAATTTTAGTTGATACAAGTTGTTGGAAGATGAATAATATTCTGATATCATGAGGTACAGAATTAGAATATTGAGATAATAACAGTGCTAAAAATAATGAAATTTCCATGTTTAAAATATTAAAATAATAATCTTATGATTTTTTGGGAATATAAATATAATAAAAAAAGAAAAAAAGAATGTATAGTAGAATATAAGTGTGAGGTAGAAGAAAGTGAGATAGGTTTGATAAGAAATAGAAAAAAATCATACATAATTCTGTTGAGGATCTTATATATCAAGTAAAATCAAGAAGATTAGAAGAAGAAAGAGACTTATAAGGAATAGTGAAAATATCTTCTAGAATCATTGAAGTTGAATAATAAGAAGGATAAGTTGGAGAAAAGTCTTATCCTATGATACCCTTATATCATAGAATTCTAATAACTGAATAATAGAGTTAATAAAGGTTGTAACTGCTGCTATAGATATATATATATCTTATGTCTATACTCTTGAATAAGAATAATAAGATCATGTAGAGATAAATATATTGACATTCATGCTACTTTAGAAAATTATTTATTAGTTTCCAAATACTTTAATTGAGGAATAATATCTTTCCAATTTATAAATTGATATCCCATTACATGTTGAAGATCTTTTTTTGGCATGAGTTTTGAAGGATACATTATAAACTTGTGGGATAGAGTATAAAGAACCAATTAGGAGATTGAAAAATAGTTGGGAGACTACATAGGCTTTCTAAGATATATCCCAATGGTTAAGGATAATATCTTCCCCACTTATATTCACTTTGTTATTATATTGGATATCTATGTTTTGGACTCAACATAAAAACAATAAGGATTAGATACCCACCTTGGGATCAAACCTTGTAAAAATATGTCATGATACTGTCTTTGTTTCCTTAATCCTTTGCTTGTTGTGTTTTGTGTTAATAATTCAAAAGAAGAACCATTCATCTTAACTGATGTATAACTTTAAATATTGAGAGGGAAAATCAACCTTAGCATGACTGAACAGATCACTAGATGCCATAATTGGTATCAGAGATCATTGAGGTTTCCTATTATTAAATTTATTTTCTTTCCCAAATTCCTTTATTAGTCATATATAAATTATATATCTGAAAAATGTTTGAGTTTATTTATATGGAAAACTTCATTTCCATCCCTATAAAAGTATTTATATAGGTTTCAATTAAAATTTTGAATAACTAGAAGAAAATATAATCTAAGATGTTGAGAAATATCTAAAATTAGAAATTGGATTCACCGCTACTTGATGGTAATGAAATTATTAATTATTCAAATAAATATTTTGAGAATTATATTCATGATGAATAGGATTTAGATAGTAAAGAGTGTGAGTCTATAAAATCGGTTGAAGACCAATACAATGAAGTTAAGGATTACTTGAAGAGAAATTTACTAGTGAAGTTTTCATTTGTATATTTAAGTTTATTAAAGAACTACATTATGAGAAAAATGGTAGGAAATAGATGGAGAATATCTGTAAAAATAATTAATTAGGAAGTTTAAAGAGTGAAAATATATCACCCAACTTGTTTAATCCAAAGAACATTCTAAAATGCTTCATAAGGAAATATTATTCCCATGTGAACAATTTTTTCGATGTAAATTTAGTGAGAATGAAAAGTTAATAAAGATACATGATGAAGAGCTCCATTCATTGGAAGAAATATACAAATCCTCTATGAATGTAAAAACTGATCAGATAGAAATCAAGGTAGAAAAGGATAAAGGATCTTGAAGATTCATTATAAGATAAGAGTAATACGGATGAGGAACACAATTATAACTCGAAATTATAATGTTAAAAAAGATATATATCAGTTGAGGTTGTAAATAAACATTAAATGTATTGAAATGGAAGTTAAATTAAGAAATCTATAAATTAAATAAGCTGAGACTTACAAAACTCTTGAGAAGAGATGTAAAATAATACATTTTTGTGATAATATTATTGATTCTAAAATGTAAAATTCCCATGTAAATACAGGATTTATATCATATAATGAACCATTTACTACAATATCAAAAAAATAGGTCACCCTTGTTCTAGAAAAATAGGTTTCTGATAATACAATTTACATGGAAAGGGTAGGTTACAACTCAAAATCAAGACAAATATAGGTTCATAAAAATAATAATAAAATCTCTGCTACATCAACGGTGGATATAAGTATGTGAATAAATAGTGTATCTCCAATGTGTTCCCAAAATAAGGATTGTTTAGTCTAAAAATGAAAAGGAAAATTATGGAAATATTTCAAGTAAAGGCTAGAGAATAAATATGAGCAACTTCCAGAATATCATCCATGTTGTCCATACTAAGAAGAAAAGGAGGATCCACCTTATTCCTATATATTTTTCTTTATTCTTATATGTGTAGAATTAAAGGTTAGGGTGTAGGGAGGCTATAATGTTGTGAAATTCTTAATAATTAATTTTTTTCCACTATGGAATACATTAATTAACATCATGATTCATCCTCATAACACTTTATCTGATATCAAAATGATAGGCGTGAAGTTTATTTTTAAAGAAGACCATCCATGAAGAAGATTCATGGATCTTATACCTATAGGGGGGTTTGGTTGAGAAACTAATAGAATATTATTATTTCTTTCAAAAATTTGAAATTTTAGGCAAAACTGAGGTTAATTTATGATTATCACACTTTACCATCCTTTTTTTATTTAATAAAATCTAATTATTAAAGGGAGGAATTTTTTGAGATATTTATGAATAGAAATAATCAGAAATTGGGAGAAACCTTATTACACTAGAATATTTTTTATTTGTTTATTAAGATTAATGGAAAAAATAAAATTTTAAATATCCTTGAATAGCCCCTTGGAAGAGAAATTGGAGTTGGTATCACATATTTAATAATTTAATGGATAGTTTTAATGTTTGAGTTTCTCAATATTTTTTTCTAAATAGATCTATATCATGTGGTCTTAGAGTTAATTATTTTTTATCCTATTTCATAGAAAAATGTGATGTTGTTATTCTCTCAAGTGAATCAGGTTTTACTAAGGGGGAGAAGATGGATTTTTTATCAGGATTGAAATATGAGATGAGTAAGAATTTACCTTACTTTGGAACCTTTAAATTTATTATCAATAAATTGTATAATGATATTGTCTTTAAAATTGAAATGTGTATTAAAAAAATTAAAAGGGGGAGATTAAAGTTACCAAATGAAGAGTGATGAAGAGTGTTATTTCTAATATGTTAATGAGAAGTCATGTAAATATGTGAAGAAGTTGAGTGATGATAAATAATAAATAAAAGAAGCAATTGAAGGTGTGAGATATTTCTGAATTTATTATGATATATATATATATATTATAGTTTTATTTTGAAAATACATTCATATTTTGGAAAAAAAAAAGTAATGAGTCTAAGTTGCTTCCATGATGAAGATTATAAAAGAATCAATTGTTACTTATTAGATTCTTAGAATAAATATATTCAACTAAATAATCTTATATATATATATATATGATGATTATAGTGTTTATATTTTAATGTATTCATGAAAAGTACTAAAATTTTAGTAATTAAATCACTATCAAATATAAATTCGGTCTAATATTGAAGGATATTAAAGATGGCTAGAATTATGAGAAGAGTTTGAAGAAGATATTGGGATAAGAATGTATAAGTGTTCAAATATCTTAATATAAAATGATTATTAATATGGAATTTATGTGAATCAATTAAAAGTTTTATATAAAATTGAGATCATTGTGTACCACATGTTCTTGATGAGTAAGATTTGTTTTCTATGACTAAAGTTGATTGAAGAGGACCACAGCTAGATAGAATAGAAAGTATCCATCTGTGGGTATCAAGTATAAAGGTTTTTATGATAAAATGATAATATCTCTTGGATGATGGTTAGAGAATGTTGAGGCTAAATATGGAATATATGAGGTTGTATAAATACACTGAAACACTCAAGAAGAGTATCTATATGTGGTAAGATTATTTGAAAATAGTGTTTAATAGGTTTGAAAATGTTTTTTAAATTCCTAAATTAATTTAATATGTTTCCAGGTGAATTAATGAGATTTCATATGTCATGAAAATGTATAAAGATGTTCTGAGATGATTTGAAGAAGTTCTGTAATTCTGAGTGGGAGGAGATAATTTTAAAAGCAATCCAAAATATTCCTCAGAATATAATATAAGCAATGTACTAGTGCTCACTTTAATATGAAACATATATTTGATGATATATAAGAAAATTGAGCAGTCTCACTATGATACGTAACATTTTTCATATGGTACATAATGTTTTCAAGATAGAATATACGATATTCTTTCTAATAATAAATATATTCCAATTCAAATAAAATATATTTTGGAGCATACAGAAGATATATGTATAAGTTCATGTTAAAGTATGGAATAGTAAAAACCACACAATGATACATAATATATTTATATCATATGGAAGTTTTTTAGATTATATGTAATATATCATAGATGATATATAACATTTTGAATTTGGAACATCTAATAATTACATAGAAAAAATTGGAAATGTATCAAACCTACTATGATACCTATGATATTATTTTTTATATGTAAAATATGAAAGGGAATGTGTAACATTTTCTTAATAATATGTAACATTATCATAAGCATACAGAAGATATTATGTATTATGCATAAGATATTACATCTCCCTGAAGTTTTATATAAGATATTTTATTTATTATATATGGGGCTTCATTTTGAAGAGATGAAAGAATGTTGGAGAGTAAAATCAGATGATGTTGATCTATTCATCGTAGATTAGATATCATGATTTTGGTGATTGAGTCATGATTCATGTTGAGTCAAAAGGGAGGATAAATGAGAAATAATTAATAGGATATTGGTGTAGAAATTAAATAATTTAAAATGTAAATATTTGAAATAAATTATAAAGATAAAAGTAGGTGTAATTATTTGAATATTCACTTAACTAGTTTAAATGAAAAAATGGGTATTTTTTTAATATTAGTAGAGAGGAGTTATTATAAGGAGATAATTAGTCTCATATTATACTGAGAATACCCACATGATTATGTCAAGGGACTAAATTATAATATTGAGAATATCATCGTGTCAAATATCAAATAATTTACATATTAAAAATATGAAAATAATATTCATGTGATCTATTGAGAAGTTGAATATAAGAATTGTATAAAAAGAATAGAGTATGGTTGAATTTAAGTGAATGAAAGAAGATAATGAGAGAGGAATTAGAATAAATCGAAAAGAAACTGATACTCCATTCTGGTTAAGATCTTGTGTATCAAGGAAAAGGTAGAAGAAGAGAAGAATAAAGAGACTAGTGAGGTGACACTACAAAATATCTTATTATCATCTAAGCTGAAGAAGAAGGATAAGATGTATTGAAATCCAATCCCATTATACCCTTTTATCATAGAAGCAAAATAATTAAAGAATGTAATTGAACAAGGATAACTCTTCTATTTAATAGATATAATATTTTGTGTCAAAAATAATTAAGAATATGAATAAGATTAAGTTGAGATAAATATATCAACATGAATGATACTGTAGAGGATTATCTATTGGTTGAATATGAAACTAATTCAAGAAGAAGATCATACCATTTTATGCAGTGACTTCTCTAAGTAGATTGAAAATCTTTTTCAGGAGTGAGTTTTGGAGGACCCATTGAAAACTTGTGGGAGATAGTATAAAGAACCGAATAGGTGATTATAAAACAATGGATCGCTATATAGTATTTTCAGGAGATACCTTAGTGGATAAGGATGATACCTTATTTATCATTATTCACTTGGTTATAGTGTATATCTTTGTATCATGCTCCAACTGCAAAAAATAACGAGTAAATACCCACATTGAGATTAAATCTTCTAAAAATATAGTGTGCTTATTTCTTTGTTTATTGACTGGACACTCTATATGTGTTGTTGTGTATTAGGAATTCATAATAAAATCCATTCATCTTAACTAATAAATAGGTTTTTATATTAAGAGGGTAAATTAAAATATAAATTAATTTGATAAAATTGGTTCGCATTGATTCACCCCCTTCCCCCTCTCAGTGTGACTACACAAATCACTAAGCATGATAATTTTCACTCTACATTTAATTATTGATAAATTCTTAGTTAAGATATTCTATAGTTAAGTTTGGACAAATAATATTTTACCTTATTCTCAAGTTCATTCTCTACACTATTTTATATTTCTTAAATCTATTAGAGGATTAATATTTGTGATTTGTCGATTAGATATGTCTATATCTACTAATGATTTCATTGAAAGTAATTAAGTATGATAAATTACCTCTAAATTTTACTTGAAATAGTTAACATACATATCTTTAAACTAATTATAGAATATTTATGGCTTTAACACCAAAATGTGTCTTGGTCATTATACCTTATAAGAAAGTGTGACAAATTCCTAAGTTTTTTAGCTCAAAAAAGTTTAAACACCCTTATTGGTATATCTTCTAAATTTTCTTTTATGTCTATTTATTAAAATTATATATTTAAAAAACTCGGTATTATTTGAGAATTATGTTTTAAATTTTTCAATGATTACTGAATTGGGATGTCTCTAATTCAAGAATAATTAAACTACTATTCAATTATGATATACCATATAAATTTTATTTCTAAACATGAAATAAAATCTCATTTCATCTAAAATCAACACTTAGATAATGTTTTTGGTAATGTACAATAAATAATAATTTTATTCAAATATAAGGACCTCTCCACTAGGAAATGTGAAGTTATGTTCTTCTCTAGCTAATGTGAATGTTAAGCTTCATCAGAAACTTGAATATTACTTTCAACTCCTATAATATTTTTGAACTTCCTTGGTCCCTAAAGTAGAATATTGTGCTCTTATTATTCAATTCATGTAAATTCATCTTATAATAGTTTCTATTTCCACATGTGAAGAAAATATTCTTATGTTCGATTGTCTCTCACTTAATCTTTGGTTTCTTAAAATGATATTTTGAAGGTTCCTTTAGAATTATACATTCCATTAAAATTTTCTCCATGCCTTTCTTCTTATTTTACATAAGAACTGAATATTTTTCTCTCTTTATATTCTTATAAACTTCTAAAATATTATCTAAAAGATATTGAAGAAATTTCTCTAAACAGTTAATTTTATAATTTTAAATAAAACATCAAAAATTCGGTGATAAGGAATGAAGTATGAGACTATAAAAGTGAAAAGGGTCCCACATTAAAACTGAGAATTAACTAAGAGTGGGGTGACTCTGTAACACCCTAATAATTTAAAGTATGTCACTTATTAAATAAATTCAATTTTTTTGATAGCTTATAGTGCATAAAACACCGGGTTTAAACAAAACACTATGTAGTCACATTTTTTATAGTAAATTAAATTATAACACTTATTTTAAGAACCCGGGGTTTTTGGAACGGGTCAAAATCATGACCCTGTTTGAATTTTTGACTGGTTTCTGAGGAAACTGGAGAAAATGGGAAGTTTCTGGAAATTTCCAGACTACACGTCGTGTACTTTAAGTACACGCCGTGTATGTATAGGCGAGTGACCGGTCGTGTGCTCGCCAAGTACATGCCGTGTGGTGACCGTGTAGAATTTTCTTACTACACATCGTGTTGTTTTGAACATGCCATGTAGACCCCCGACCATGTGAGGCCATACATAGCGTGTAGGCCATTGGTCGGGTAAGAACTAGGGACACGATGTGTTCCCTTTAGACACACTGTGTAGTCTATCCATGTATGAGGGATATACATGGCATGTGGGTATGTTGGCGAGGAAGAGAAGAGGAACCAAGTACACGCCGTATACCCAGATGTACACGCCGTGTACTCATGTCGGAAGGTTCAGAAAGTAAGTCGGCAGAATCAGCCATATTTTGAATAGTTAAATGAAATATACATGGCGTGTAGTCCTAAAATACACACCGTGTAATTTATTTTTTTCGCTTAAATTGGGAAGTAGCCTCGTATTGAGGCAGAACATCATTCCTTCTACCCGGATACACAAACCAAGCCATCCGGACCTTCATTTGCTTCCCGGTTCTTCGTCCGAAGACCAATTCGATCGCTAATTAGTGCGTTGGAACCCCCTCGGTAAGGCCTCGATTCCTCTTTGGTCGTTTTGTCTGATTTTCGTTCTATAATGAGTTATAGCCCTTTGAACGGGTTTGAATCTTTTGTAGATTTACCGCGTTCTAAACCGAATTGGAGGTTATCACCAGAGGAGTAGAATTGTACGAGTATCCGGTAGGTGGTGCATACCTCATTTTGTGTTTTCGTGGTTGTTTGGGTGACACAGCTTGGGCTGGTTTTCGGTTATTTTTGAGCGGGACCCGTTTTATCTTCTTTTTCATACTGAATTGTTTATGGGACCTCTGGGATGCTTTTGGGTATGCCCGGTTACCAGTTTGCATGAGCAGGGATGGGTGAGGGGTCGTTGCTCATCAGGGAATTTTTTCCGGGGAACGCCAAAATGGTTTTAATTGAAATATGATTGTTATAAACGGTTTAGTTTAATTTGTTAAATCCTGTTATAAATTTTTATACGCATTTAAGACCTCTGTGCTGGTATGGGACAGCACCTGGTATAGTGCAATTTGACTATTTAGTTGGTTTTGCCTGGTTATGTTTTCTGTTTAACTATGTTATATATGTGATTGTTGAATTGCATCTGTTGGACCCTTTGGGTTGTGTTGGGCTTGGCCCGGTTATGCTTGAGTGATGCTGATCACAGGTTGGGGCTTTGCCCAGGTTACTTTGGGTGGTCTTGACCACGTGATTGGGCGTCATGGACGTCGTCTTGAGGCAGTACGACTGTCAGGTTGGGCATGGCCTGGGATACTAGGGTGGTGATGCCATCGGACTTGAGCGACATAGTCGTAGGGACACGAGGCACTACAACAAAACCGTTGTTTAGCGGCGGTTGTTTAGCGGCGTTTCTAGTAACCTCCACGAAACATTGTTTTTTTTTAACAGGCTGACCCTTCCCCGCACCCCGGCCCTCCTCACCCTAGTTCCCCCGGCCCCCCGCTTCCCCCGCAACCCCGGCCCCCCGCGACCCCGACGACCCCGCGACCTCGACCCCGGTGACCCCGACGACCCCGCGACCCCTGGCCCCCCGTGACCCCGGCCCCCCGCAACCCCCGGCGACCCCGACCCCCTCTTCTAGGTGATTTTGGGTGGTTTCACTCCTTCTGAATCATTTCATTCAAAATTTTATCTTTGGGTTAGTTGTGCAACTTCTCTCTTGGTGAGTGTTCCTTGTCTTCTATTAGTCTCATCTCCCTCATTTTAGAAATGGTGTTGTCTATGGTTTTTTTATTTGTTTATTGGGGGTTTATTCTTATTTGATCCTTAGATTTTTTGTGCAATATTCTCCCCAAGGGAGACCCTTGTTTTGTTTGTAGGGTGGTGTGCATGTTCCTTGAGGTATGTGTTGATCTATCCTCTCTAACATCTATTTCATTTATGGAATCAATTTTAATATGTGAGAATCACTGTTAGGTCCTCCATGGTTGTCTATGTGTTCCTTATGGTGTGTTTGGATTCTGTTGTGGGTAGTGTTCAACCTGAGTTTGAGGTGGGTGGTTCTATATGTAGCCTATGTTATGTGAACCATTTATTTCTCTTGCTTTATAATTTTTTTCCTAAATAACTGGCATGATATTGGATTGTTGTTTTGTGTGCATAAAAGGGTTTTTTTAAAAACATAGTTTTCTCCTTATTTTTTTAAAAGAAAAATTACATTTTCAAAGATTGTGAAATAGATTACAAAATGGATTTCAAAACTAGTTTTGATCCTTAACAACCATATGCACATATGTAGGAATCATGAAAATTTTGATATGGCTAAGTTCTAATATATTTTGGAACTATAGAGATTCTCGAATTTCCTTCCCCATTAGTGCCAATAGACTTTTGTTAACTATGTATGCTACATAGTTGACAACATCCACCCAAATTTCCTTGTACATTTCAAAGTGAAATATCATTTTCTATGCCTTTATCATCAACATATGGTTCATTCATTCAACCGCACCATTATTATTTAGAATCCGAGGTATATTATTCTCAAGTATTATCCCTCTATGCCCTTTTATGTTATGAAATATCCTTACACTATACTCACCACCATTTTCAAACCTTAATTATTTTATCTTGTCTCTAATATCATTCTAAACCATTTACTTCGACTATAAAAACACTTCAAACACTTCATATTTGTGTTTCATAAATTAAAACTATACTTTTGTTGTAGATTCATCAATCAATATCAAAAATTATTATGACCCTCCATGAGATAGGATAGGGTTAGGTCCCCAAAAACCCATGTGAACAATAAAAGGTATCATTCAATCACACCCTGCTCATCACACCCATTCATATTCATCACACACACTATCAATGAAAAACTCACACATATATTCAAACAATAAAAAATAAATCAAAGAAAAAAATGAACACTTTGATTTTATATGGTTCAGAAAATCAAGTCCTACATCAATAGGAGAACATTGCTTCCAATTTTATTACTATAAAAAAATTCAAACATTATAAAACACAATTAGGAATTATAACTGATACTAATTTAACTTTTTTTTTCACATCAATATTATGTATATAAAAGTTATCCCTACCCACCTAAATAGTACTTCTCAGTTAGTCATTTAGTTTCACCACCATCTGGAATTCATAGACATCCCACCATTAAACCTAGTGACCTTTGATTCCATATAGTTTCAACACCTAGCCATTTAATTTGGTGAACAAACTAAGTTATAATTATGTTCCTCAGGTAAACCATTTTATATAAACCTTTACCATAAAACATACTTGGACAAGGTGAATTCATGAACATCAAAAGACTCACAAAAAGATAATGTAACTCCCGTTCACCCTATCCAGTCCACTTCCAGTGAACATACTCATCATACAATATCATCATTTGATCAATCTGCCTTTGCTAAAGATACATCTTCCATTACAATGAAATATCAAGACCGATTTATTATCTAGATCTTCTCCTTCCATTATATTGAATCAAAACTTGAATCATACTTCACATTCCCAATAGGATTCCCCTTAATGATATTATAGGGGGAAATGATACTCCCATCATGGGGTAGTCTACAAAGAATATACAAGTGTGTTGTTCATAAGAAAAATTAAATAGGGGAGGGTGTATACCCTATCCACTTAAATGAGTTTAGAAAGGGATTCGACCACTCCATAGGGAAAAGACTACATATTATCTACGATCCCTATAAAAAAATAAATATCTATTGATTTTCATTATTTTGACAAGATAATTTTAATTTCTTATTTCATTTATTTCTATGATTTCTTTCCATTGTTGTGGATCTTCTTTTCCTCTAATATTTCAATGGTGGTAGTTATTTATATTTTCTCTTTAGTGTATCTCATGAAGTTCTTTGATCCTATCATTATGATATAATTTTAGGGTATATTTTATGTGGGTTCATAGTGTGTTTTATCTTTAGTGTAGGTGATATGTGTCTATGCGGCAGCGTCCTTCCAAAAGGATGATATTATGTTGACGGAAGTGTTGTGATGAAATACATAGGAAAAGTTTTATTCATCAACATTTATGTTTCTAGTGTGGTGGTTTTATTATCATTCTTATGATGTAGTTATTTTTGTTAGTGGTTTGTTATTGTCTGTTCCTTGGTGTTTGTTTTGTTTTGGGTGAATTTATAGTTTTAAATTTTTTTTGGTGGGTTTGAATATGGTTAGAATCTTTTAAGGGTTCCCACTAAACTATTTAAAATTGGTTTTGTCAAAATAAAAAATAGGTATTAGAGAGAGTTATTATTTCAAGGTTCCTATAACATCCTAGATAAAAATGTGTGCTCTATTTTGGTATTTAAGATCTTGTTATTTGGGTTCAACGGGTGTAACAGTTAGTTTAGGTGTTTCTAAAGTGGAGCTACTATTAAAACTGGTTGTAGAGAGAATTTACATAGTAAATACTTGATTTATTATATTAGTTCAACATTGGGCAGAAATTGTAAAATTGGGTCAAGGTGTAATTTTTTTTATCTTGTAAACACTTTTTACACTGTAAAATTGTCACATAGTATAAATTAACATGAGGTGATGTGTTTTTTTAGTATCTGTGAATAATTGGGAGTTTATACCATAAATATTTGATTTATGATGTAAACCCATTATTCCCAATATCTCTTATACACTAAAAATCCTAACACCCTCTTTATTTATGGTATAACCATATCCCTCTAACTCTACCTTCTCTCTTAGGAGATTTTGGGTGGTTCCGCTCCTTCTGAACTATTTCATTTAGAACTCGATCTCTAGATTGGTTGTGCTGATTCTATCTCAGTTATCATTCCTTATCTTCCATTGGTTTCATATCACTCATTTTAACTATGGTGTTGGATGTGGTTTTTGGATTTATTGATCAGGTGTTAATTATTGTCTGATCATTCTAGATCCATTGTGCAATCTTCTCTCGGAGGGTGACCCTTATGTTGGTTATAATTTTTCTGCATAATTTTTTTGAAATATATATTCTGAACTTAATTTTATTTGATTAAATGATAGGAATGCCAAGGAAGAAGCGGTAAATTATTTCATCCAGTTCTGTGACAGATGACTATCCATCTGGCTCCCTCCCCACGACATCTGAGGCACCAGCTGCCGACACCCCTGCACCATCTCTCACACCATCTGTGGATGTCCCGGTAGAGGTTGAGTCTTCGACTCCCCCTTCAGGAGCCTCAGCAGTGGGGCAGCGACGCGCCCCTTCCAGTTCATCCCGGACATACTGGAGTGTCACTATCATCGGTACAAATTTTAAATAAATAAATTTATTGCATTTTGTTTATACTAATTGTTTGCTCATTGAAGATGAAAAAAATGCAACCGTGGAGAAAAACATAAAAAGTTCAGATGTTTGGAATCTGAATGGAGAGAAAAAATTTGTGCCATTTGATTCTTACGAGGTCCCTACGGATGATTCTGCGAGGTTACTTGGCTAGATTCTAGGCCAGCTAGCAGCGGAGCCCATTTCCCTTTCCATTTCATATGACGATTGGAGACATATGCCTCCAAGATGGAAAAATGAAGTGTTTTATTCTCAAATCAAGGTAAATTTATTACATTATGGTTTAATTGAATGTCATGTTACTAATATGTTCAAAATGAATTTCTATATACAGATGTTCTTCCACTTTACCGTTGCTGATGTGATAGCATGGAAGTGGATGTTGAAAAATCTAGGTAAGAAGTGGAAAGATTTTAAATGGAGATTGTGTTGTGATATCAATGATTCTTTGTTGACCGCGCTACAAATGTATGAGAAGCTACCCAGTGGGGTACCGAAAGAGCAGTGGAAAGTGTTTTTTGACAGGCATCGGGATTAGAAGAGGATGGTATTAAAATATATATATTATTATATTATCCTCATTTTACATTTATACATGTATATGAAAAGGACATGACATTCAATACATCAGTATTAAATTGAATTTTATTTATTTCAGGATCTATCAAGACATAATGTGTTAAACTGAGCGAAGCAAGTCATCCCAAACACTGCAGGCTCAAAACAAATTTCAAGAAATCGAAGGACATTGGTAATATTTTAATTAGTTTAAATATTTATAAGACAATATTATCTATTTAATATATTGAATTGTTGATTTATCTTTGATTAATGCAATCACAGAGTTTAGGCCATGAAGCATCCAGAACTGAACTATGGTTGGATGTTCAAAAGAAATCAGATGGATGTTTTGTTAATTAGCCTGCTAAAGAAGTTGGGGTATGAAGTCAATTATTTGTCATAATAACTTATTATCAGTTTTTACTATGTTAATATATATTGATATTTGATTTATAGGTCAAAATTAAAGAACTATGGGATGCCAATCCTGGGCATTCCTACTCTGTCTCCCAGGATTACCCGGTTGCTAAAGTCCTTGGGAAGGAGCATCTTGGGAGAGTGCGCGGGATGGGTTTAGGACCCGTGCCATCTGAGGTTTTTAGCAGGCCACCGGGAATAGCTGCTGCATCTACTTCTGACTTTAGTCAGCCCATACCCATAGATGCTAAGAAAGAGATTTTTTCTTTATGAAACACAGTTCACCGGCAGGGGGATCATATATCTACATTGTAGAAAGAGTTGACTGAAATACTTCAGCAGATGAGCAGATATGCCCCTGGTGGGATTGCATTGATTGGTGGTATGCAGGTAAATCACAGAAAATCAAAATTATTTTGTTTTATAACTTTCATTGGTTTTAAGTTTTAATATAAATATGTAACCGTATTTAATTTTCAATATAATGTTCTTACAGGTGACAGCACACAAAGTGTAAATGAAGGTGGATAGGGTGACGATGCTTCATCAGACCCTGAGTAGTTGGATTGTTGATGTGTTGAACAAAAATGGAAACAGTTGGTTTGTATATGTAACATTTATGGCACATAGTTGCCACCACACATTTTCATGTCCTAAAATTTCCTTGATTTCTCATGTTTCTTTTTATGCATTTTATTGATTTATGATGTTTCTTTTTATGTCTTCATTTCTCTAGTGTGGTATACATCATTCCATTTAGGTATGTGTTTGAATTAGTAGTCGAGATTTTGGATGACTAGGAGTTAAACCCATTGTTGATGTGTTGAACAAATTGGGTCATTTCATAGTGATCAAGGGGATAGTGTTGTGGACACTTTGTTGAGGCCCATTGTTGATGTGTTGAACATGCTCCATCTCTTCTAAAATGTCATGAGAATGTTTCTTAAGTCATTTGTGACATCTAAGGTCAAACACTAAATTAAATTATTTAGGTAGATTCCTAGGTTATAAAACTCTTAAATACACTACATGTCTATGGAATGAGTGATTAATTAATTAACCATTTCGAGTGAGAACATTTTAATGAGGTTCATAAATTCATAAAACTAATTACTAGGATTAAGGATATGAAATTTATCTTCTATGGGCTACTGCTTGTATATGGGGCTAACACAGTTCATGCACACAGTCTGAGAAATCATGTGCACACCATGGATTTATCCTATGTTAAGAGGCCTTCAATAGTTCTACGGTAATGTGGTCTGGTGTGCATGGTTAGACCAAACCATGTGACACCCTTAGCCTCTCTGAACAAGATTCATAGTTTCTCCTAGTGGGTTGCATGGTTTTAGGAAAACTATACACCGCTTCTAGATTTTCCCAAAACTGATGTTTTGGAGCCATATGCTCCTAAAACTCAATAGAACACCTGAGTCACCTCTTGGTCCTTAAACCATGTCTGAAAACAAAAAAAATCAATGTTACAACTCTAGGAATTATGTTTTGACACTTAGTTTAAAAAAAGAATTTTCCACCAAATAGTAAAATCCAAATTCCCTTGGAAACTTTACATGTTTTAAAACACATGACATTATAGGCATATCCAAGAGGAGATGTGGGAGAAAAGGCCTAATATATAGACTTAGTGGGGATATTTATTCACCAATGAGTTATAGGGATGTTTGATAATTCAAATCAGGGATGAAAATCTATATGATGGTGAGGTTTTAAAACCCTAGACCTTATTGAGGTATGAATTCATTCAAATTTTTTCCAAACCATATGTTTTTACTTTGATCATAAATGGTTGAGTTATTATAGGGGGATCTAGATTTTTATCAGTAGTGTTTAGGATATTGCGACCTAAAATTATGAAAAATGTGAGTTATAGTCTTGGCATATGGTTAGAACACTATTGGTGTTAACCATTCCATAAAACCATATGATGGGGAGGAGGTTCTTTCAGTGTAGTTTTTATGATATCCACATGTTTCTTCAAACCATGTGGCCTTCTAGAAAAACATTTATCCCATTTTATTCAAAGGGCGGGTTGCATGATTTGTAACATGGGTACTAGAAACCATGTCTCACAACCATGAATGGTGTTGTGTTTCTTAAAACCCATTTTTCCTTATTTTCTTATACTTATTTGACCAAGGGTGTCTCAATCATATCTTTTTATTTCTTGTAATCTTTTTAGAGGGTTCTCTATTTATTCTTGGTTGGTTAATGTTTGGTTATTTCCAAGGGTGATCTAGAGGTAAGTATAACACTCTTCTTTAGTCCTTCAGTTTCTCTCATTGTTTAGGGGGAGTATTCCAATCATTTCCATTTATATTATATTTCATATATTTTTATAAAATTTCAATTTCTTCCCTTTGATTTTGAATCATCCAAACACATTCAATGAGTGTCCTTCTATAAGATTAAGGTATGTGGTATCTAAGTTATCCCTAAGTATACATCTATATTACTTGTGTGAGTGATGTGTGGTCATGTCAACTTAATAACACATGAAATAAAAAATAATAAAATTGTTTATGGTTCCTTTTCTTATGATAAAACTATTGTTTAAGTTATGAGTGGTCCACTAATAAATGGAGGGATAAGAAATTTTTCCTCCAAAAGTGGCATGTTCTAAACTTATGAAATAGAGATAATTCAGAGGAAACATGAGGGATTTTCTAAAAAAAATTGTGATTCCTTTAAAATTATGGATGAGGGTATGAAGTAGAAATTGAATCATTGTGTTATGTAATAGGTTTTGGGAAGTACTAGTTATAGAAAAATTGAATAATAATAAATGATTTTTCATAAAAATGAGAAAATGTACATTATGTGTTAAATGATGAATAATGAGAAATATTGGTTTGGGGTTTGATAGGGACCCCATTGATGACATTGATATGGTTATGGGGAAGTTAAGGCCCCTCTTGGGAAATATTATTATGGTTTAGGGGTAGGATAGGGTCCTTTTGGGTGATAATCATATAGTTCTGGGGTACGAAGGGGTCCCCCTATGCAATATTTATATAGTTCTGGGGTAGAAAAAGGCCCCTCTGGTTGATACTCCTATAATTTTTCAGGGCATTGGTGCAGCAGAAGCAAAGAATTATTTTATTTATTATGGACAGATTTTTGCGGCGGTTTTAACCGCCGCGAAATGTATATTGGCGGCGGTTTAAACTGCTGCTAAAGGTAAAATAAAATTTACATTTAGCGGCTGTTATAACCGCCGCTAAATATAATCATCGCGGATGCCTCATTCCATGGCAGTTCCAGTGAATTTAGCGATGGTTTTACGGCTGCTGGAATTTGAGTTTATTCGCGGCGGTTATAACCGCCGCGAATAAAGTGATATCCAGAGCTCGTAAAAGCGCCGCTAAATTCAGGAAAACCGCCGTGAAATGAGGCATCTACGACGCTTTCTTGAAACCGCCGCTAATAGATTGGTGACGCCCTATTAGGAGGAGGTTTCTGTAAACTGCTTCTAAACGGCGATTCTGTTGTAGTAAGGTGTCAGATGTGTTGGTGGATTAAGCCTATTTTGGTGATTACCGCTCACCGGGACTTTGAGTAGTGTGCACAGAGAGATACTCCGTGATGAGTTGGTTTTGACCACTCGTGTGGGTAGAGGCCCCCGTAGTTGCGGTTACGTATTTTGGTTGGGGGTGCTTGCCGTAGAAAGCCACGTGGGAGGTGAGGAGCCTTCAGGAAATGGGCGTGCCTTAAGGACGTCGGTACTTGAGACACGAGGTGTCAAGAGGCACATGGTGTCGGGTTACTATTTTGGGCGTGCCTTCGGGATGCCGATACTTGAGACACGAGGTGTCAGGAGGCACATGGTGCCGGGTTACTATTTTGGACGTGCCTTCGGGATGTTGTTACTTGAGGCACGAGATGTTAGGAGGCACATGGTGCCGGGTTACTATTTTGGGCGTGCCTTTGGGACGTCGGTACTTGAGACACAAGGTGTCAGGTGGCACATGGTGCCGAGTTATACGACAGAGATTCTGGCGATGGCCGAAGCAGGTGACACTCTATGGTGGCTGTTGAGCACCAGTGGAGTTTGTGTTTATTTTTTCATTGTACTGATTACTTCTTTCCTTGTAAATTCATGAATGCTTAAACACATATATTTGGTACGCACTGTTGGGTGGTATCCTACTGAGATTTGTCTCACACCCTACACGGGCCCTTCGGGACGTGTGCAGACTTTATGGATTTATGTGCAGGAAAGAGGCTAGCTTCAGGAGCAGGGATGTGTTAGTTGTTGCATGGAGATGGTATGGACCTTGAGGTCATACCTAGCTGGGGTTTACTTGTTGTGTTTACTTTTCTGTATCAGCATGCTTACTTGTTGTAGCTATTGTTGGTTAGCCATTGGCGCCCTGTTTATATTCATTTGTGTATGCCCTGTTCTGGATGCATGTTTTACTGTTCAGTAGTATTTACATGTTATCAGCATGTTGTTGTGTTTATTTATGATGTTGTTGTTGTATTTACTACTTCCGCTGTTTATCTATATTGATTATGCTTCCGCTCTGCGGGTCTGGTTTGAGTCTGCTGAGTCTTTCTTTATACTTCTTCTTTACTATTATACTCGGACCAGTACCCTTACTATGATCCTATGAGAGGGTATAGTATCCCCACTATACCTATTCAGACCCTCGTTACTAGTCGGCAGCCTTTGGCATTCATGGGAGGTGCGCCTAAGGTAGGGACGACCGACCCGTTCAGCACTGTTCTGGTGGCTGGTCGGGTATGGGATGTTACAAAGTGGTATCAAAGGAGTTCTTGACAAGGATTTAGTAGCAGTGTTTTTCTGGCTACTAATGAGATTGATACTTATCTTTTATTTCTACTGATTTTACTATTTGTGATATGGTAGACTGGAGATAGGTTGTTGTTGGAAATTGATTTTTGAACTTGTGCTTGGGTGCCTGCAGCCCCATGTACGAGGGATGGATTAAGTTTCCATGGGTGGGAATTGCTGTTTTCTTTTTCTCAGATTACGGTTTATATGATTTCCACCTTGGTGGATCACTTGGTGTATGATGTTCTTGATTGTGATATGTGACCCTTGACCCGGTGTGGTAAGGGAGAATTGGACCTTGGCCCGGTATGGCAAGGCTAGTTGTTGGCTTTTGATAGGCACATTTTTAGGGTATTTCAATTTCATAATTGCATGTATGCTTTGTGAATTGATAATTCCATGTGAATGAAAAATCAATTTTCATGCTTTACCTACTTAAAAATGTGAATTGGTGAAATTCATGATAGAATTGCTAGTTGTGCAAATGTATATTCCATGCTTTATATTTTGTAGAATTGCATGTTGCAGGATTTTGGGTCTGACTCTTATGAGAGAAGGAAGGTACTATGACTGAGGTAGTGTAACTGTCAGGATTGGGCGACTCGGTCATCGGTTTGAGACAACGTGAGTTGTCAGGACGGGCATGGACCGAGGTACTATCGATACTTGGATCTGTTGAGGGAGGGTAAGGAGGCCGTGAGGTTGGGATGTCGTGGGGCATGGGTTGCGGTGAGGGGGAGTAAGGGTAGTTGTTATGAACTGCCTTTTACTGCTTTCCTTATCTGCGTAGAATATATTTTTATATATATATATATGGGATGTCTGACCATTTATGGTATTTAGCGGATTACTCCTTCACGGCTCGATGGAGCGTCAGGTAGGAGAGGACATAGTGCCACAGGATTAGGGTCAGAATTCAGTATAGGTAGAGCACGAGCATCAGGTACAGGCTCAGGGATAGGATCAGGTTCAGGATCCAGTACAGACAGGACAGCTGCCGGGTTTGGCATCGTTCGGGCCGTGGCTCGACGAGCAGCTCCAAGTGATCCTGGCACGCGTCTTGCAGGGGATTGACAGGGGACTGTAGAATACAGAGCCTTCTATGGTTTATCTGACGTGGGAGTTCCAATCGCAGCACCTGCCACTTTTTCAGGGCGAGGGTGGTCCGCAGGCGGCTGAGAACTGGATAGAGAGCATGAAGATGATTTTCGAGCAGCTCGAGATGACTCTAGGGAGGAGGGTCAAGCTAGTAATGTATATGCTGAGGGGACTGGCAAAGCGTTGGTGGGACGTACAGGTTCAGGCTCGTAGGCACGAGGGACTGGCAAGGCAGGACTTCGAGGGCAGGTTCTTTGAGCACTTCTACCCGGAGACACTGAGAGCAGAGAGAGCTCAGGAGTTCTTGAGTCTTCAGTAGGGAGACATGTCCGTCATGGACTACGCAGCTACTTTCACAGATTTATCTCACTTTTCACCTAGTATGGTGAGCGATGATGCAGCCAGGGTGAGGCGCTTCGAGGATGGCTTACGACATGCCATTCGGGTCCAGGTGAACATTTTCAGGCTGGGATCTTTCTCTGAGGCAGTAAATCAGGCACTCATAGCCGAGGGAAATGAGAGAGAGAAATCTCGCTTGGGCAGGATGACAGCTTCAGGTGATGGTTCAGATAGCAGGAAGCGAGGACGGGATGAGTTCTAGCAGGGCAGTCAGGCCAGGGATTCAGCTAGACCACCTCGTGGGAGTTCTTCGGTTATTTTCTTCCAGTGTGGACTGTCGGGACATGTTCAGGCACAGTGCGACAGGCCTCCGAAGGAGTTCCGGGCATGTGGACAGGACGGGCATCTAGAGACGTTTTGCAGGCAGCCTTCTCAGATAGCCGGCAGGCAGGGACCGGGACAGACTACAGCGTCTGCAGTTGGTTCAGGTTCGATACCCAGAGAGGGTAGTTGAGGTTCAGCTGTGCGCAGAGGTTGTGATAGAGACAGTGGGACCCAGCCGAGGGGTTAGTGGATGGTGACTAGAGTAGCACCGCAGGGAGGTCAGGTGTCAGGCATCTGTGTTTCAGGCCAGGTGCACGTCGTGGAGCTGCCAGAGGCTGAGCAGGCCGGTGAGCTGATGATAGTTAGAGGTACACCGCGGTGTGACCGTGATCTCCATGTTTCCTTTTTAGCATGACCTGTAGAGGTATGCCTGTTTTGAGTGCATGAGGTGCACAGGATCTTTGTGGACTGACTAGATGCTAGTCAGTGGGTTGGCACCATCTCGGATGCGTGATATATATATGTATGTATGTATGTATGAGATGCCTGTCATCGGGGCATCGTGGATGCGGGTTACTTGAGGTACCGTGGGCATTGGGGCATCATGGATGCGGGTTAATTGAGGTGTCGTGGGCATCGGGGCATCGTGGATGCAGGTTACTTGAGGTGATAGGCACCACGACCTCGTGGAGGCGGACACCGATGCGGTGCGGGATACTTTGGGTGTTGGAAGTGACACAGGAGAACCAATGAGGTGCAGGGGTGACGATGCGTCACGGGAGGATTTTGCTTCCGGAAAATAGGTTATTAAACCTTGTTTTCTTTACGTTTTGTTGGGTTGAGACCGGTTAAGTTGATTCCTAAGGTGGGGAGCCCCCTTGAGGAATTTAGCCGGAACCTTTGAGACTGGGGTAGTCCGAGTTGTTTAACTAGGATAGGCGTGTTTGGTGACATCTCTTGGTTTCGTTTGGTAGCTCGGGGACGAGATACGTTAAGGTGGGGAGTTTTTAAGAACCCGGGGTTTTTGGAATGGGTCAAAATCCCGACCCTGTTTGAATTTTTGACTGGTTTATGAGGAAACTGGAGAAAATGGGAAGTTTCTGGAAATTTCCAGACTACACGCCGTGTATGTGTAGGTGAGTGACCGGTCATGTGCTCGCCGAGTACATGCCATGTGGTGACCGTGTAGAATTTTCTTACTACACAGTGTGTAGTTTTGAACACGCCGTGTAGACCCCCGACCGTGTGAGTCCATACATGGTGTGTAGGCCGTTGGTCGGGTAAGAACCAGGGACACGTCGTGTTCCCTTTGGACACACCGTGTAGTCTAGCCGTGTATGAGGTATATACATGGCGTGTGGGTATGTCGGCGAGGAAGAGAAGAGGAACCAGGTACACGCCGTGTACCCAGAGGTACACGACGTGTACTCATGTCAGCGGGTTCGGAAAGTAAGTCGGTAGAATCAGCCGTCTTTTGAACAGTTAAATGAAATATACACGGCGTGTAGTCCTAAAGTACACGCCGTGTACTTTCTTTTTTTTGCTTAAATCAGGCAGTAGCCTCGTATTGAGGCAGAACCACATGTATTTCACCCGGATACACGAACCAAGCCGGTCGGACCTTCATTTTCTTCCCGGTTCTTCATCCGAAGTCCGATTTGATCACTGATTAGTGCGTTGGAACCCCCTCGGTAAGGCCTCGATTCCTCTTTGGCCGTTTTTTTTATTTTAGTTCTAGAACGAGTTATAGCCCTTTGAGCGGGTTTGAATCTTTTGTAGATTTATCGCATTCTAGACCGAATTGGCGGTTGTAACCGGAGGAGTAGCATTGTACGAGTATCAGGTAGGTGGTGCATACCTCATTTTGTGTTTTAGTGGTTGTTTGGGTGACGCGGCTTGGGTGCGTTTTCAGGTATTTTTTAGCGGGACCCATTTTATCTGCTTTTTCATACTGAATTGTTTATGGGACCTCTGGGATGCTTTTTGGTATGCCTGGTTACCAGTTTGTGCGAGCAGGGCCGGGTGAGGGGTCGTTTCTCATCGGGGCATTTTGGTCGGGGAATGCCAGTGGAGTTTGTGTTTATTTGTGCATTGTACTGATTACTAATTTCCTTGTAAATGCATGACTGCTTAAACACATATATTTGGTACGCACCATTGGGTGGTATCCTACTGAGATTTGTCTCACACCCTGCATGGGCCCTTCGGGACGCGTGCAGACTTTATGGATTTACATGAAGGAAAGAGGTCAGCTTCAGGAGCTGGGCTACGTTAGTTGTTTCATGGAGATAGTATGGACCATGAGGTCATACCTAGCTGGGATTTACTTGTTGTGTTTACTTTTCTGTATCAGCATGTTTACTTGTTGTAGCTATTGTTGGTTAGCCATTGGCACCCTCTTTATATTCAGTTGTGTATGACCTGTTCTGGATGCATGTTTTACTGTTCAGTAGTAGTTACATATTATCAGCATGCTGTTGTGTTTATTTCCACTGCTGTTGTTGTATTTACTGCTTCCGCTATTTATCTATATTGATTATGCTTCCGCTCTGCGGGTCTGGTTCGAGTCTGCTGAGTCTTTCTTTCCACTTCTTCTTTACTGTTATACTCGGACCAGTACCCTTACTATGATCCTCCGAGAGGGTATAGCCTCCCCACTATACTTATTCAGACCCTCGCTGCAAGTCGGCAGCCTTTGGCGTTCAGGGGAGGTGCACCTAAGGTAGTGACGCCTGACCCGTTCAGCACTGTTCGGGTAGCTGGCCGGGTCTGGGACGTTACACTTATAGAGAACTTATATAGTGAATTTATATTTTATATATCCAGAAAATTATTTTTACACTCATCCAATATATTTTAACTTTTATAAATTCTATTTGAAAAAATGAACTTATTGTCTATAAGAGTAGTATAAAAGATTTAGTTTGGTTGAACTTTTGATATTTTTATGAGAACATTCATATTATAATGAATAGTAAAAAATATTGCATTTAAATTCAAAACTTATTGTTCATCTAATTTAGTTATAAAATTAGTTTATCCTTTTAATAATTTTTTAATAATAATTAAATAAATAATTTTTATAATTTAATCTAAATCCTTACTTTGGAATTATTTTAAAGTTGAAATTTTATATAAAAACTTTGTGAACTTTTGAACATTTTTACTTTAAAAACTCGTTTTCTCAATCCATTAACTAGATTAGTTTTAAATTAATTTTAGACACTTTTGTGTTTTTAATTTTGAAAAAGATAAATACAAATTTGTAATCCATAAGAAATTTATCATCTAATAGGATCAACATAATATTTGGAAATTATGAATAGTAACATTAGTAATTATTTTTTATTACCATGGTAATGGGTAAATCGGGTAATTAAAGAAAAAAATAATATTATAACTAATATAAAATAACCCTAAAACTTTTAATAATTTTATTTTATGATTTTTTTCAACCAAAATAATTATTGGGTTGAATTTATACTCTTTGGAATCCAATTGAGTGTGAGTAAGATATTTATAATATTATATTCAAAGAAAAGAAAAACTTTGTCACACTCTTGATTTTAACAAGTAAAGTATTTTTAATATGGGGTTATATAAAGAATATTTTCAGATATAAATAGTATTTATAAATTTAAAATGTTTATATACATTATGTAAATTTATTTATAATTTTTATAAAATAAATAATTAAGTTAAATGATGACATAATGATGATGCAATAATTGCTTCATTAATGGAAGAAACAAATAAATGATATTAAAAATGTTAAAATAAATATAATTTGATATAATTTAAGTCATAAAATAATTTTATGAATCACTTAGACATTTTAGGGATGTTTTAATGGAGTTTTTTTTTAATATTTCAAGTTACGATATTTTTAAAAATTCAAATATTGAATAGATTCAAAATTGACACTAATGATATTTTAAAATATAAAATATTTTAATAAATTATATAGAATTTATAAAAATATAATAATTAGAAAAAAAAATTGTGATACCTATTATAATTTCATATATGTCTCATTTATTGGTCATTTGTCTTGTCATTGTAATTATATTAACCCACAAAGAGAAAATTACATCATATCACGGTAAGAATTTATAAGGGTTAAAATAAAAAGGTAAGGATTAAAAAATAGTAAAAACTTATCTAATTTTTATTTTATGGAGTTTATTTGACCTAAAATAATCATATATTATAAATAAATTAGTTTGGATCCATTTTTAAAAGGAAATTAATTTATATTAATTTCATAGTTCTGGAGTTTTCAAAAGTACACCTCGCCTTCATTATAAAAGGACACTTACTCTATCACTTCCTCGCACCACTCAATCCACCTTGTATCAACCAATATCTACCCAAATAAGCTCCAAAATTCCCTTTAGTCATCATAAAATACTTTCTTTGGGAATAAAGTCATCCAAGTAATCCTTTTTGTATAAACCAAAAAGAGTTACCCAAAAACAAGATAACGTTTTTCAACGATTTTCATAGTTTTATTTATTTCCCCATTCCTTAATTTGTTATTATTTCATGATTATATAATATCATCATTATATTAAATATATTGAGTTAATTTTATATTAATTTTTAGAATGATACTTACAAACAATTCCATCAAATAAGTAACGAACATATCATTTCTGTGTACGGTGAACTACCGCTACAAAAAAGGATGATTATTCATTTTTCCTTTACCCACTTTCTTGGTTGGACATTATGATGGAAAATATATTTATATATGTTATATGTGATGTTTATTATTTTATTATTCTCATGTAATTATTTTATAACACATACCCTTATGCGTTTCATTTTTTATAAATACGAAAACATCGTTTGTGGAAGTGTGGACTCTCGCCTCCTCAGAGCGACGTGATTCATTAATGCTATACATGGAATGTATAAAGGATAATTTTAATAAAAAATGTCACATATAAGACATAAATATTATAATGAAAATATAATATACATATATATGATTTACTTTTAATTATTTTAATACGAAAAAGAAATGAAAGTAGTGTTCATGCATATGTACGGCCTACAATCTCCATGAATGGTGCATTTCATTTCCTATCTCCAAATTTTATGGATTATTATAATATATATATATATATATATATATATATATATTGAATATATATGATATTTAAAAAAAATTACATTTCTTAGATGATGAAATCATGATCTAAGTAATAGGAACAAGAAATAGCAAGTCAAAACATACTCAAGAAACTAGGAAATTAACACCTGAAATAGTTAAAATGATTAAAAAATGGGTGATAAAATAATATAATAAGATTATATATGATATCATAAATATTAATAAGGTTTTTATATAAGTCCATAACATGCTTAAAATCAATATACAGGAGGTTAAAGGACATTCACCCAAAATTATGTGTGAGGTAAGGGATTTTCATCTCGCTTTTTACATATGTTTGATATATGTAATATTCACCAACTAATTATTTTGTGTGGTGTATATACTAACCATTTTGATATATTATAGAATGAATCCTTTTATATTAATTCTATTTAATTTTTTCAAATTTTTATGGGACACTTTGATTTAGAAAATCACATTTTCAATCAATTATTATATATATGAGGAATACTTTGGATATTCCCTATAGGGGTTTGGGACTGCTTAATGCAAGCCCCTAGATGCATCGGTAGTCTCATGAGATGAATCAGTAATACAAATCAAAATAGCTTAAACTTTATTATTTAGATGATAAAGCTATCATGTTCCTGGGAAACATGAAGTCCAAAAATTAATCATTTTCTTTATTGAGAATTCATTTATTATTATTTTCCATGATATTTTTGCATCTACAAATCTTTGGATACATTTTATTCATAGTTTGTTGATTAAATGGAATGTTTTTCAGTCTCTTACTTTTCCTTATCAAGTATTCCTTATCTAGTTTATTTTAATAGCATGATTTATCAGTTATTTACCTTAACATGTTGAATTACTCTCATCAATTCATCATTTCAACTATCATACTTACCCTTACATAGCCTTTGAGCTCACCCTTATTTTGTTTCCTTTCCATAGGATATAAAGAAAAAAATATTTGAATGAGATTTCAAGGATACAATTTATTTCATTTTTGTTATGTATCATTTTTTATTTTATATTTTCCAATGTAATATGGGTATTATGTATGTAATCTATCTTTCCAAGACTGATAAACTAATAAGACCTTCGAGATTTGATTCCTTGTAGTTATTCCTATGTAATAAAGTAATGCACTAGATCTAGTCTTCTGGGGACGGGGCATTATTGTTGGTATCAGATAAATTTTTGCAGCAACCTTGGAAAATATATTTAGAAAACTTAGATTAGGTAACATTATCTTAAGATAGACATTTAGGATAAGTATAGAAGAACATCCTTGAATTTTGGTAACGTAAAGATTATGTGGGTATTCCAAGCAATACATCCCTATCTGGATACTACAAGTGGTCTTGGTTATAGTATAGATGTACCTAGGAATAACAAATCCAAAAAGGTGTGTCGGGCTTGACTCAGAATAACTTGGTACATGAAAAAAGGCCTTACTATGCACTTAGTTTGACACTCTTGGGGGATATTATTAGGATAATTCATATTTTATTTACAAACCATTATATATGATTTAAAAGTTATTATGTCCCTAAAGAAACCATGTTTATGATTATGAGATTAGTTATGCATAAATTTTTCAATTTTTATTAATTGTATTACAAGTTAGAAATTTTGAATTATGATTTATAACCAAATTTAGTGTATGAAATTATTTAGAAATGGCCCCTTGTGAAAGGAATAGAAACCTCACCAATGCATGTGATCTGAAGAATAAATATTATAACATATTTTATGAGCTTAAGAAAATATTTTGAAGAGAACTTGTCTCCCAGAAAATCTTGATATATAAGGAAATAATATCATATGATAACAAGGAAGAGAAATAATTTTCTAAGTATTATTAATTTGGAAAGAATCATGAGAATAAGATGATGGAGAGGAAAAAAGATTAATAAAGGTACGAAATATTTTCCCACATGTGATACTTGTGCAAGGAGACAACATGGTACATGATTAATATGAAAATGAGTTTTATTCAAGTGTTGAGAAAAAGGACACAATACTCAAGATTGTAAGGGAAGGAATGAATTTTCTCATCTCCAATGCTTCAACTGTAAAGATATGGGGCACTACACAATAATTTTCACCAATATTCAAAGGAATATGCCTCAAAATAAGCTAATGGATCATGGTAAATCTTATGATATTACCACAGATGAATAAAAATGATGCCTTGGTTAAGAGTGTAGTGCCTATCACTAGACTAAATGAATTCAAATGACTTTTTAAGTTAATATATCTAAAGGATAAAGGTTATTTTTATTTTTAGGAACATTTGTTTTGGAAAATGATTTTGTGATTAAGTAATTAATGTTATTTTGGAATACGTTCAGTATTTTTGGAATACAATAAGATTAGGGTAAATATAATATTTTTAGGAATAAAGGCTGAATTGTATTTTAGAGTCAAATATGATTTTATTATGGAATTATGGTGGCTCGGTTTATTTATGGAAATGGTTATCATATCTTGGAGATTATGAAATTTAGGTAATTAAATTTTTTATATAAGAAATTAAGAGTGATTGATGTTATTTTGAAGACTATATAATCAAATCCTTATTATTTTTGGGCTTCTATATTAGTAAATAATATTATTGAGTATGGATAGTTATTTCTTGAATGATCTATATTGAACTTTGGGGTTTTACATTTTAATTTGGGAGATTATTTTTTGGGAATTATCTTATCTTATACTAACCATTTTGGTTTTGGTTAATGTATACAGATAGGAGGAATATATAGTTATATATTTGTGGATTTTGTGATCTATAAAATTTCATTTTAAATCTTCAAGCATGAAAAAATCATCTTATCGTTTGGAGAAAAATATGAGATTGTGGTAGAAATTGATTAAAGGATGAAACTATACTTTTCAAGTAAGAATGTATTCTTATGCTCTTATTTTATGAAGTAAATGAATTCTTAAACTATAGGGAAAAGATCTTGAAACCAAAAAATTTAACCTAGTGCCATCTTTTCAAATGAATCAAATGGTCCCTTAGATCAACGTAGATTTATAGCTTTGTGATTGTTATATTTCTCCTGACCATGTACTCTATCACTCTCCATCAGAACATGATGGTTATATATATCTTCCATATACATGTTTTCCTACATGTAACCCTAGTATTTTTTATCTATGGTGACCTTTGTACATCCATTTATTTTAAAGTGGAGGTCTTATTAATCCTTTTTCTAATGTGGGATTTCAACGAATATATTTTGAAAATTCAAACCCTAAGATTTTGATCCCAATATAAAATTTTGAGGATGAAATTTATTATAGGATGGGAGAATATAACACCCAAATATTTTAAATTATGTCACTTCTTAAATAAATTCAATTTTTTATTGCTAACAATTCACACAACACAAGGTTCAACCAAACTCTATTTAGTCATGTTTCACATAGTCAATAAAATTCAAACACTTATAGATAATTAATATATTAAATTTATATTTTCTATATCCAATCAAATATTTTTACTTTCATCCAATAAATTTTATAGGCAAAATATAAGAACAAACCCAATATTACGCATAAAAATCTATATTTTTATAAAAGAAATTTTATCACCTTTTAATGGAGAATATATTTTAAATATATTTTTTGAAAGTTTTATAAGTTTTATTTTAAAAAAAACTTCTTCTTTAGAATCGGAGTATTAAAATTTACTTCGGTTGAATTTTTGGTATTTTTCTGAAAACCTTCATATTTTAATGAATAGTGACAAATAGTGTATTTTAATTCCAAACTGTTATTTTGTTCTGATTTATTTATATAGTAAGATTATCCTTTTAATTTTTTTTAAATATAATTAAACTAATTTTTATCTTTTAATACAATATAGTTCATTAGAATCATTTTCACATTGAAATAGGATATAGAAACACTGTGAATTTTTGAATGTTTTTACTTTAAAAATTCGTTTTCTCGATCCGTCAATGGGATTAATTTTAAATTAATTTTAGACAATTATTTTCTATGAATTTAAAAAAAATTAATATGTATTAAATTTATGATCTAATAAGATCAACAAAATTTTTTGAAATTATGAATAGTAACTTTAGTACTTTTTTTATTACCATGGTTAAGGGTAAATCGGGTAATTAAAAGTAAAAATAATTTTATAGCTAATATAAAATCACCTAGAAACTTGTACTAGTTTTATTTTATGATTTTTTTCAAAAAAATAATCCTTGGGTTGAAGTTATACCCTTTTGAAGCCACTATGGTGTGAGTAAAACATTTATAATATTATATTCAAAGAGAAGACAAATTTTGTCACACTCTTGTTTTTAACAAGAAAAATACATTTAATATGGGGTTATATAAAATATGTGTTCAACTATAAATATTATTTAGATATCTAAAATGTTTATCTATATCATTATGATTTACTAATAATTTTTAGGAAACAAATAATTTAGATAAATGGTGACTCAATGATGATGCGTTAATTGCTTCTGTAATGGAACAATCAAATAAATGATATTAAAAATGTTAAAATAAATATAATTTTATATAATTGATGTTATAAATGAATTTTATTTAAGAATTTAAAATTTTAGGGATGTTTTAATGGATTTATTTCTAACATATTAAGTTGTTATGATGTTTTTAAAAAGTCAAATATTAAATACTGTTAAAATTGACACTAATGATATTTTAAAATATAAAATATTTTAATAAATGATAGAGAATTTATAAAAAAATAATATTCAGAAAAATAGTTGGGTAACTCTTATAATATCATAAATTTTTCATTTATTGGTCTTTTTTAATGTTATATTAATTATATTAACCCTCAAAGTGTAAATTACAAGATATCACGGTAAGAATTTATAAGGGTTAAAAAAAAGATAGGGATTAAAAAATAGTCAACACCAATCTAATTATCATTGTATGAAAGTTATTCAATCCAAAATCTTTATATATTATAAATAAATCACTTTTTATCAATTTTAAATAGAAAATGAATTTATATTAATTTAATAGTTTTAGAGTTTCCAAAAGTACCTCTCACCTTCATTATAAAATGACACCTCCTCCATCACTTCCTCACACCTCTAAAACCACCTTGGACCGACCAAGATCTGCCAAAATGAGATCCCAACTTCTCTATATTAATCATATAATCCTCCATTTGGTCATAAATTCATCCAAATAATCCTTTTGATATAAACCAAAAAGAGTTACATGAAAATGAGGTAATGTTCTTCAACAATCGTCGTAGTTTTATTTCTTTCCCCACTCCTTCATTTATTATTATTTAATTATTATATAAAAAAATAAGTATCCTAAATATACTTAGATATTTTATATTAAGGTTTTTACCTATACTTACACATAATTCCATCTAATTAGTAATGAACATACCGTTTTGGTGTATCGCGAACTACCGCCTCACAAAATGATGATTGTTCGTTTTTCCTTTTCCATCATTCATGGTTGGAAATTAAGACGTAAACTCTAATTATATATGTTATATATTATATTTATTATATATTTGTTCTCATTTAATTATTTTATAACACATTCCCTTATTCTTTCCAGTTTTTATAAATAAGATTACATCGTTTGTGGAAGTGTGGACTACCACCTCCTCCAAGCGATGTGATTTGTTAACATTATACATAGAATGTATAAAGGATGGTTTAAATAATAAAATGTGGAGTATAGGAAATAAATATGATAATGAAATTATAACATAAATATATATCATTTAATTTTTATTATTTTAATACGAACAAGAAATGAAAATATCATTCATGCATACGTACGGCTTACCGTCTCCATGAACGGTGCATTTCATTTCCTATATCCAAATTGTATAGATTATTATAAATATATATATATTGAATATATATGATATTTAAATCATGTTTTACATTCTATATATTATCAAATCATTATATAAGTAATAGAAACAAGAAATAACAAGTCAAAACATAATCAAAAACTATGAAATTAACACCTGAAATAGTGAAAATGATTAACAAACAGGTGATAAAATAATATAAGAAGATAATATATGATATCATAAATATGAATAAAGTTATGATATAAGTTTATAAAATTCTTAAAATCATCATATATTAGTTTAAGTTATGTTCACCCAAAATTAAATTCAAGGTAAGGGGTTTTCATATCACTCTATACATATGTGAGATAAATTTCATATTCACCACTTACTTATTTTGTATGGTGTATATACTACCCCTTTTAATATATTATATCATAAATCCTTTTATATTCATGAAATAAAATTGTTTCAATGTGGTATGGGACAATTTTAATTAAATATAACTTTTTAAATCAACTATTCCATATATGATGAATGCTTTGGACATGCACTATACAGGCTGGAGACCTATTAATGCAAGCCCCTCGAAGCATCAGTAGTCTCATGAGACAAATCAGTTATCCAAATCAGAATCATTTAAATTGTCTTATTTAGATGGTAAAGGTATGGTGTTCTTGGGAAGCATTATTTCCAATAATTAATCATTTTATTTATTGAGAATTCATTTATGATTATTTTCCATGAGATTTTTTCGTTAACAAATATATGGATGCATTTCATTCACAATTTATTAATTAAATGGAAAGCATTTCAGTTTCTTAATTTTCTATATTGTGTATGCCTTGTATAATTTATTTGAATGGAATAGTTATCATTTATTTCCATCAGTATGTTGAATTTATCTCATCAATTCATTATTTCTTTCATTGTACTTTCCCTTACTGAGCATTTGATCACACCTTTATTTTGTTTCCTTTTCCCTAGGATATGAACAAGAAATTTTTTAAAAATATTTCAAGGATGAAGTTTATTTCATTTTGTTATGTATCATGTTTTATTTTCTATTTACCAATGTAATATGGATATTATGTATGTAATTTGGCTCTCTAAGACTGATAAACTGATCGGTCCTTCCAGATTTGATTTCTTATAATCATGACAATGTAATAAAGTGATGCATAGGCTCCAAGTTTCTGGAGTCAGGGCATTACAGAATCCATAAATTCACTACCTTTTAGGTTTCCCCATTAAAAAACTTTAAAAACATATTAAGATACAAAAAATATAATTATACACACACCAAATAAACTTTGAGGCACAAACACAGTATCCACATTCGATTTTTACATGGTTCACTACTCAAAATGAGCGGTTACACCCTTGGTATGATCCAATAACACCCATGATCATACCTTCCACTAGAATCACCATTTGTATTACAAATGATATATTAATATACTTGAAACTATGATACATAATGTCCCTTAGGGATTATATAATTTTATCCCACACAAAAAAAAGATATATAATCTAATATCATAACAATAAGATATTCTTCACCAAAAATTGAACTCCATCAAATTGTTGTTGTGCTTCTTCCTCTTCCAATGTTGCGTCTTTTTCTTATTTTTCTTACTCTCTTCTTCCTATTCTTGTTCCCATTTATTTTCTTAAAATTATTTTTTCTCTAATTAAAAAATATATTTATAATTACTTATACACTATATTTATCCAAATATAAATTCCCGCCACAATTTTAGGTGAAAACTTCCACTTTAACTATTCCCACTTCGTTTCTAGTCATCGAATCTATCCAATCCTTATGTCCATAAATTTATATGTTTGAGGATCTTATATTTTTAAGCTATAGAATCCCTTGAATCACTAAGTAGGATGCATTAGAAAAAAAATAAAATTATAAATTTTCCTTAAATCATGCCTTGACGCTTTCTATTGTGGCATGATTATCAATTTCATGGAACATTCAATAGTTTCAAGGCATGACCAACCAGTTTTCCTCAAACTAGTTGAAAAATTCCTTATATTATTTCAATCCCCACTATGGTATGATCATATTCTCCTTAAATTCTTTAGATATACCTAATTATCACACCCTAATAACAATAACGGGATTATAAAGAAGTTACTCTTACATATCCTAAGTATTACTCATAAAAAATACCTTTTATAACATGATCTCTTCCATTATAGTACAATATATATCTATCACTCTAGATCATTCTTATGTAATCTATGTCTACTCTTATACATGAATAGTTGTGACATGGTCACCTCCTTTACAATGCAGCATCCTTCAGCACATTCCACTTAAACTCCTCATCCTGGTGTATTTTGGCATTACCTAAACCTATGTGGCATGAATTATAAGAATTTATAATCTTTAATAGCATTGATTTATCATATTCTCCTCAATTTAATTTATTTTCCTTTATTTTAATACTATTTCAAAGCATCTTCATATTTAAACTTCAATCATGTCATGAACCCTTAAGTTATGGAATGTTTTACTCTTATGCTAAAAGATTTTAATCTAATACATTATGAATTTAATAATATGAATTATAAATTATAGTGTGACCTCCTACATTGGGGAATGATTTCATATACATCTCCAGAACTTCCTTAAAACTCTATATTCTCAAATTAAATATTCTTCCATGCTCAACATACAGACAAGATTCAGTACACATGAATCAACATGGTTCATTTAATTCAAATGTGATTAATTCATTGAACAATTGTGTTTATATATTAACAAAAAAAATATAACACTTATTACATACAAATCACCTTCTCTACACTTTAAAAAAATTACCCCTTTGAAAAACAGAACTTCAATATTTAGGGATTTATCTTCCTTAACTACAGAAAACTCCACTAACAATCATTTCTCAATAATCTCCTTCATAATTATCCCAAAAATATCCCTATTTTTATTTTTATATCAACCACCCATCTATATAATTCAATAAAATATCATTTCCAACCATTTAAAGTAAATCAACCATTCAAATTTTCTATGAATCCTCCTTTAATCATTCTTATCCTAGGTGAGTAAACTCAGTGTAGAAAACAATAACTATGAAAAAAATACTAAAGATGTACACTAGGGTACTTATATTCACTCAAAAAATATTCTTCTATAACTTTACTTATTATTTCATTAAAAATATTTAAAATTATTCTTGCATATCACAAACACAATCTTCTTACAAACATTATCAATAAAAATAATAGAACAATTCACACACTTCACCAACTCACACACACATAATGAGTTCATATCGTTCCCCCTTGTAAAAATTCCCATAAATTATATCTCTTGTTGAGGAAAAGATCTATTCTTTGAATGAATATTTTTCTACACCTCTTTTTATAAAAAAAATCCATAAAAATAATAGAGGGGATAGAATCGCCACAACTTATCCTTGAATGGATTGAGATTAAAATCCAATCATCAAACTCATTTTCTAAAATAAATCCTTTTCTAGTGGATTAGTGAACACATCCACTATTTTATATTTTGATGGAAAAAACTCTAAACTCAAATTTCCTTGATCCACCAACTCCTTAATGAACTGATGTTTTATATCAATATTATTTAATCATGAATGTTGAACTGTATTTATTAAAATATTTATCACACATTTATTATTACATACAATGAGAAGTGGGGTGAAAAAAATTGTAATTATAGAAATAAATCAATCTTATGATTTATAATTATTAATTTTATGGATTCAAAATCATCATCGTATTATAAATAATTTTTTAAAAAAATTGAAGTAAAAAAAATCATAGTTTTATTTAACTCAATTGTTTTTCCATGAACTACATGTTTTTATTTAAAATATGAATTTATAAGTTTTAGAAATTTAATTTAAAAAATGGAATTCATTTTTGATATAATTATATCAAAATTTTCTTAAGATTGTTTTTTAGTATTTCTTTCAAAAGATTAAATTTTTAGTGAATAATGAAAAATGCATATTTTTTCAAAATTGATTTTTTTCATTAATTCAGGTAAATTGAATGTAACAACTTGTTAGTTTTTTCAGGTACTCATTAAACGCTATTTTTTATCATGATTTTTTTGAGTTTTATTTATGGTTTCTTAAGGAGAAAAGTTGTAAATTTTGGAAAATTATGGGTTGTTCACGGTTGGTGAAAGGATTTCCCAAACCATGTGTTCACCCAGGGTAAACCGTGAAAACCCAAAAAATGGGGGTTTGTATGTTTTGGGAATGGTTTGAAAACCATGCACCCACCTAATATAAATTGTGCACCCCATCATAGGGGTGCATTGTTAGGGCCCATGGTTTGAAAAACCATGCATCCCTACCCATCAAACAATGCGAATGGTGTCTCTTATTTCCAAAAATTACTTTAAAAATTCATAAACCCCCCATATTAACCCCCACTTGACCCTAACTCTAGATTGGAAAAATTACTAGGTATTTGGAGCTCTCAAGAACCTTTTTTTTCTCCTATAATTCTCCTTCCAAGGGGATTGAAGCTAGGAAAACCTCATTTGACTCCTCTCTCGTAAGAGATCTTCTCTCATTATTTATATCCCACTCTATTTATCTTTCCTCTATAAGGTCTATTATATCATCTTGTTTTTTAGGGATATAAACTCATTCGTTTTGGATCTTGTATCCAGTTTTGATTCCTTGATCTCCCTTACCATTGTTCTTCATTGGCAATTCCCATTGCAGGTGTTGTGTTATGTGATTTCATGATAAAGGTAGGTGGTTATAATGATATTTTCCATGTTATAAACCCCTAATTTGGTTTATTTAAATTAAATTTATTTAAATTAAATTATGAAAAACCAACCCAACGAAATTTGGTAATTTAATTGATTTGGCATGAATTTTTGGGAAAACCCCCAATTCCAATTGAATTTGAAATTAGGGTGTGATTTGGAATTGATGGAATTTGTGAAATTTATTTTAAGGAGAATGGATTAAAATGGTTTGGTAGAAATCAAGGATTGGTTTTATCTTGAAAAATGAATTAATTGATTAAAAACATAGGTTTTTTTAATATTAAATTTGAATATTGAAACTGGAGATGGAGAAATTGTTTTTTAAACTCTTTTCAAATAATTTTCCCATTGTGTATTTATTGATTGATTTCATGTGAGTCTGGTTAGTTAGTGGGTCATTTGGGAAAAAAAATCTAGAATGGTAATTCCCTAGAAAAGGATTGATGCTTTACAACTCTAACAAAAACCTAGTTTGGAAGATCTTATCCCCAATGGGATATTGATGTGTCCCCTTTTTTCTAGTGTCTAAGGGATGTGTGTTCACATTTCTATGATTCCCGATATGAGATGTTTGAGGATCCTATATCTTGGAATTATCATACTATAGGGTAGATGATCATGTTTCTCGTTGTGATTACTTTGATGTATATGCCTTTGATTGTGAAACTACATTACTCATGCCTAGTGATTTATATAAACTATTTTATATAAAACTTTTACTTAATAATTTGTTTTAAATGATTCCATATTTTGAAATGAAAATCATGTTTTGTTTTAAATATGTTATTATAATTTCATACCTGATTTATTTGTAATTTAAAGCATGATTTTGCTTATTTGTTATGGTATCTTATATGGAACACTTGGTGTGACCCAACTGTGCTTTTATCTCACACCATACCTTTTCCTTCAAGCATTTTTAAATTTCCTTTTTACTGGTTTGAGAAAAGGTAAATCCCAACTTAGAGGTGGTGGTTTTTGTTATCGTTTAGGGCATGGAGGGTTGTGTCCATTGGGACTTGGATTTTCTATCTAGTTCTTATCGTACTTTTCTGATATATTGTTTGGGTTTTTTATACCTATTTTATTTTTGGTACTATCTCCTTTGGGAGTTTTCTTTTAGAACACTGATATATATATGATTCTTCTGCTGTTTATGTGGAAAAATCATTCCCAGTTTTATCTTGTATGATGTGAGGTGCTAATCACCAACCCGTGGGGATCAAGAATTCCCTTTAGGTTATGTTAGTGCTTGATTGAGTATCAAAGTACCAGGGTATCCATTTTATTTCATGAAAAATTTAAATCAAAGTTATAGTTTAAGAATCTTTCCTTGATGTTAGTATGCTGTTGAGAGATCTTTTTGGAATTTAGGAGCTAGTTACAAGTGAGTGACTGGCCGAATCTCATCATAATGATCCTTAAGTCACCATGGGTGGTTTGTTAAATCCATCTTGAGGATTACTTCTAGTATATTCCCTCTTTTTTATTTGGATAGTATGAAATCCAAATCTCATTTATCTATCTAATGTGATTAATTTCCCTATTTCTCATGTTTGAATGTTGATCTAAGTAATCTATGGTGTCTTCATTGTTTTTTTCAATGTAATGTTGCATCATGCCTCTAAGAATACATGAGAATAGGATCAAATAGGAAGATACTGATGAACCATAGTAGTAAAATCCTACCATGGACCAAATTCTGGTTGAGGTTATTGTGCATGTTTTCCAAGATCTAGGACTGGCACCTAATCCCATTCCTATTTAGGATCCAACTTTAGAACCACAAAGGTATTAACTTCATAGTCGTGCTTAAGAGTTACTTTTACATATTCCACAAGTGTTTTAAGACTCTAATAATCCTCAATAAAATGTGTATTTGTTTAGGGTAAATAATCTTTTGTTCGAGTTCTTGTAGACTCTTAATGAAATCAAGGTGAAATGTGACACCTCCAAGGTGGAAGGACCTAAAAGGAGATGGTGGGAAATTATGGTGATAGAGAAGAAGCATGGGGTCTTAGAGTGGAAGGATTTCAAAGTTATTTTCACTGACTAGTTCTATCCATATTCTATGGTGTTGTATAAGGATATAGAGTTTTTCAAACTCAAATAGGCTGACAAGAATTGTGACCAAATATGCAAACTGATTTGCTACGTTGATATAGTTTGCACCTAATATTGTATCTATTGAGAATATGAGGGTTCGATGGTTTGATATGGGACTTAGGTCTCAAATTAGTTCTTAGGTTTTCTTACAGAAACAATCTTCTTATTTTGAAGTTATGGAAAGAGCATTGATGGTCAAACTTGATCTAGCTGATGAGTCAAGGTTGATGGGAATTCCTTTTTATCCCAGAGGTAGTTATGTGAGTTCCTTAAGTTGGATTAGAAAGTGCGATGATTTTTATGGTGGTTATTGACAGTAGGATTCTTCTAGATATCATACAGTTTTGGGAAGAGTCCATTTAATTTTATTTAAGTGTGACAATCATGGGCACTCAAAATAGGTTTGAACTGAGGCACCCAAGATATGTGGTTTCTATATATGATCAGGTCACTTGCAGAATTTCTTTAAATTCTATTATAATCCAAATAGTGGAATGGGATCATCAGTATCAAAAATTACTAGGATACAATAAGATGCTTTACAAACTAAGGGGTTTCAACCATAGGCATCTAGAATGAAGCTTCTTCATACAATAGAAAAGTCTTTGGAGGAAGTAGATATTAGTTCAGTAACTGCGATAGGTACCATCACTATTGCCTCGTCTTTAGTGAATGCTTTATTTGATAATGATGCATCGCATTATTTTATTTCGACTCGTACTGTGAACATTCAAAATCTTTCTATGAAACATTCATCTTATGTGATGGATATTACTACACCCCTCATAACAAAGAGAGATAAAGGTCTCCATTTTCCTTCTTGTGTCGTCTCTTTATCATAGATTGATCTTACTTGGGATTTTCTCATTCTTAACATGAAACCTCTTTATATCATTTTTGGGATGGATTTTCTCGTTGGTAATAAATCTTGAATTGACTTCAATCTTTGATGGGACTCTTTTACTTCACCTGATGGGGTGTACCAAATCTTTCAAGGATAATGAGACCTAAATTTGAGTAAATTTGAACCTTCTTATCCAGATTTATAGAATGTAATATCAGCGTTTTATTTTTATCTAGAGAGATAATCCTTTAGTGATGACCTCCCTCTAGTTTTCATCAAGTTCTGCAATGGTTTTCCTTCTAACATCTCTGGTTTTCCACTAGTAAGGGAGGTATATTTTTTTATTGATTTAGTTCCTAGTAATCAACCATTTTCTATACCTTATTACCATATATAACTATATAAAATGAAATATTTGAAGACTCAATTGAAAGGAATTTTATATAAATTATTTATACACCTAAGTGTCTCACCTTAGTCAATACTAGTTCTCTTTACTAATAAAGCTGATGGGTCACTTCACCTTTGTGTTTATTATCAGAAACTCAATCAAGTTATAGTAAAGAACAAGTATTCATTTACATGTATTTATGATCTATTTAACTGTTTGAAAGGGGTAAAGTGGTTCTTGAAGATTGATCTTCAATCTAGTTATCACTAGTTGAGAATAAAATAATATGATATTCATAAAATTGTCTTCCTGAGTAGGTATGGCCATAATGAGTACATTTTAATTCCATTTGTACTAACCAATGATCTAGTAGTCTTTATGGATTTGATGAAAATTATCTTCCATGAGTATCCTGATACTTTCATTGTGGTATTTTTGAATGAAATCCTAATTTACTATAAGTATGAGGAGGATTATGTGTATCATTTGAGAGAATTTTTGGAATAGTTTGGAAATCACTGACTTTATGCTAAGCTATCGAAATGTGATTTCTGTATTTAAGAAGTGAAGTTCTTAGGACATTTCATGTCATAACATGGTTTAAATTGATCTGGAGAAGGTGAAAACTGTTATTACATGGGAGAAACCGAGAAATATTATCAAGATTTAGAGGATCTTAGGTTTAGCTAGATATTATCACTAGTTTTTAAAGGATTTATCAAAGTTGTATAATCAAATAACCAAACTAACTTATAAGGTAGTGAAGTTTACTTGGGATGATAAATGTCATATTTCTTTCATTAAGATGAAGAAACTTTTGACTTATGTGCCAGTGTTGAATCTTCCAAAGGACGAGCAGGGATATGTAGTCTTTTATGATGAATCAGGTTCAGGTTTGGGGTGTGTTCTCATGCAGGATTATAACATCATTACCTATATCTCTTGTTAGATTAGTCCACATAAGACTAATTACTCAACCCATGACCTTGAACTTGTAGCTCTGATGTGTGTGATTAAGAGTTACTGGAATTACCTTTTCATAGAAAGGTTTAATTTTTATTCTTTCCATAAGACCTTGATTTATATCATCTCTCAAAAATATTTGAATCTCCACTTGAGGTGTTGGGCGGAGTATCTGCAGTCCTTTGATTTTGAAATCACCTGTACCTCGGTGAAAGGGAATGTTGTCATTGATTCATTCATGAGGAAACATCCAAACTAGGCTATGAAAGAATCATCGTAAGAGTGGAAATTGATGTCTCTTTTTAATAGTTACATATTGGAGTTTGGGAAACATTGTCTGATCTTATCATGAATAGTGCTTAGTATACATCCACTCTTCTCAAGATAATTATTTAGGAATATAATATTGATGATAAATTCTATGGAATTAGGATCTCTCTTTATAGTGGGGAGACCACTGCTAAGTGTTGTTCATCCATAAAGGGTAATCTATGTTTTTGGGACCCTTAATGTGTACCTTTTCCCATGAGAAAATATGTGATGGGTTATTTTCATAGTTTCCAGTGGGTTGTGTGCCCAAGAACCACAAATATGTTCTACAATATGAGGTGACTATTCTGGTGGATAGATATGAGATGGAGAATTGCTGATTTCGTATCTCATTATTATATGTTCCAAAAGGTAAAGATCGAGCACCAAAGACCTTTGAGTTTTCTTTAGCCACTTTCAGTGTCAACTTGGAAGTGGGATGAGATTTCTATGGACTTTGTGATTGGGTTTCCGCATAACCAGTGAAAGTAAAATGTGATATGGGTTATGATCGATAGGCTGAAAATTTTGATCACTTTATACCCATTCATAACAAAATAAAAGTTTAGGAGAAGATAAATATCTATGTGAAAGATATTTTTCATTTTCATGTAGTTCTTTCTTCTATAGTCTCTGATATGGATCTCTGGTTCACTTATCTCTTTTGGAGAGGCATCTAGGTGGCACTAAGATCTCAGGTTCATTTGTGTATGGCATACCATCCATATAAGGATGTCTAAACAGAAATAGTTATACACATTCTTGAGAATATATTTCACACCTACATTCTTGACTTTGGTGGAGCTTTGGATGATCATTTGAGGATGGTTAATTTTACTTATAACAATAGTTACCTATCTATGATCAGAATGGATCCTTTTTAGGCCTTTTATTGTTAGCCTTGTAAATCTTCATTGTGTTGGTCTGACATTAGTGAAATTTACTTGGTTGGACCGAGCTTAGTTAAAGACAAGAAAACAATGATTTAGATGATTTATCAGAGGATGTTTATGGAATAGATCCAGTATAAATATTTTTTTGATTGTCACCATAGACCATTGAAATTTTTAGTTGGTGATCATGTTTTCTTTAAATTTTCACCTTGTTTGGGTCATAGATGGGTTGGGAGGTAAGGGGTGCTTGCACCTTGTTTTTTGAGACCTTATGAGGTTGTTAGGAAAATGGGTATAGTGTCTTACCATTTATAAATTATTCCATAGTTTAGGTTGATACATAACGTGTTCCATGTATCTCAGATGTGAAATTATCTCTCTGATCCATCTCATGTTTTAAGCTAGAGTAATCTTGATGTTGAGATTGATTTATTTGTGAATGAGCATCCAGTAAGTATATTGGATTATAAAACCAAGTTACTTCATGGGTGGATGACACCTTTGGTTTGAGTGTTATGTCATTATATTTATGATATGCATGAGTCTTGGTAGTGAGATCCACTGATGAGAGTGAAGTGGCCTTATATTTTTGACATGGAGACTTCCTGACAGGCTTTCTAGGGATATAAAGTTTCTATAATGGGGTGTTTTTAATAGTTTGTTACTAATTTCAAGTACTCATTAACCCCTATTTTTTATCGTTATTTAGTTGGGGTTCATTTTAGGTTGCTTCAGGAGAAAAGTTAAAAAAAATTGGAAAATTATGGGTTGTGCACGGTTTTTCCAAACAATGCACCGACCCAGGGTAAACTTTGCAAACCCATACAGTGGGGGTTTTCATTATTAGTGAATGGTTTTAAAAACACTTCACCCACATATTAAAAACCATGTACCCCGTTAAAGGGGTGAATTATTAGGGCACACCGTTTTACAAACCGTGCGGCCCTACCTAGCTAAACGTGTGACCGATGTTTTTTAATTTCGAAAATTAATTTAAAAATTCCAAAAAAAAACATATGAACCCCTTATCAGCCCTAAAATGGTATTGGATGAATTAAAAGGTATTTGGATCTCTCAAGAACCTTTTTTGTCTCCTTTAAACCCCCTTCCAAGGTTGATCAATTCTTGTAGAACCTCATTCAATTCCTCTCCAGTAAGAGATCGTCTCTCATTCTTTCTCTCCTGCTCTCTTTCTCTTTCCTCCATAGGGTTTGTTATATCATAATGTGTCTGATGGATCTAAACTATTTTTTTAGGCTGTGAATCTAGGTTTTATTCCTTGATCTCGGTTACCATCGTTCTTCACTGGCAATTCTTATTTCGGGTGTTGGGTTACATGATTTCATGATAAAGGTTGGTGGTTTCGTTGAGATTTTCCATGTTATTAACCCTTGATTTTATTGATTTAAATTAAATTGACTATAATTGAATTTTTTTAAAAAACAAATCAATGTGAATTGGGTATTTAATTGATTTGGCATCAATTTTGAGGAAAACCCCCCAATTCTAATAGAATTGAAAATTTGGGTGTGATTTAGAATTGATGGAATTTTTGAAATTGATTTGTGGAATTGATTTTTTAAAAAATTACTTAAAATTATTTGATAGAAACCTAGGATTCGTTTTATATTGAAAATAGAATGAATTTATTAAAAACCCATGTTTTTTAAAATTGAAATCGGCATATTCAAACTAGGAATGGGGCAATGGTATTTTTAACTATTTTGAAATAATTTTCCCATTACCAATTGATTGACTAAAAACATGTGAGCTTGATTATTTAGTGGGTTATTTGGAAAAAAAAACTAGGATAGGAATTCTCTAGAAATGGATTGATGCTTTACAACTCTAACAAAACCCTAGTTCAGTAGATCATATCCCCAGTGGAATATTGATATGACCTCTTTGGGCTGTGTCTGAGGGATGTGTTTGTACATTATCGTGATCACATATATGAGATGTGTGAGGATCCCATGGCTTGAGAATATGTAACATACCAAGTAAATAAAAAATAATACATTTTCATATTTATTAATTTTTTTTAATTAAATATTAATTTTACATTAAAGGGGTTTCTATGTTCGATAGCGTACCTAATACGCAACAACGAGTTTCTTTGAAATCTTATGTTGCACACTAGTAATATAATAATATTATTTTAAATGGTAGTTAACACGTAGCCGTTGTATTGGCGGGAATGAATAGAAATAACTAAAATATGATTATATATGTTTTTCAAATGTTTTTACATTTATCCAATAAAAGATAAAGGATTAAAATAAGAAAAGAATTCAATTTTAAGCATAAATACTCTAATATTCCCTAAAAGGTCAATTTATCGCCTTTTGGTGACGAACCCTCCTTAAAAATAGTTTTGTCCACTCTTATACATTCTATTGGACCAAATTAAATCCCTCTTTAGAATCGGGACATCAAAATTTACTTTGTGTATGTTTTTGTTATTTTTCCAATAAAGTTCATTTTTAATGAATAAGCGGAAAATGTTGTATTTTAATTCAAAACCTCTTTTTAATATAATGTATTTATATGATTAGATTATATTTTGAATTGGTTTTATAGTTCAATTAAAATATATTTTTACCATTTAATCCAATGGTGGTCATTGGAATTAATTTCACTTTGAAAATAGACTTAAACTAGTGGCAATCTTTTGATATATATTATTTCATAAAAACACGCTATTTGTTTTAATAACGGGAATTAATTATTAAATTAATTAATTCAACTTATATGTTTTGAATTTTGTAAAATAGATATCATTTTTGAATTCGGAATATCAAATATAGCTTAGGGTGAATTTTTGGAATTTTTCTGAAAAACTTCAAATTTTGATGAATAGTGAAACCACTAAGTGGTAGTTAAAAAAACTGATTTTTTGTTTCAATGAAACTTTACCACTTTTGTGAATTGAATTAAAAAAATCCAACATACATGGTTGTCATTAGGAAGTAAAATTTGGTTCAATGGGATGAAAATATTTTTTGGTGAATAGTAACTTTTAAGTTTTATTGATCGCGATTAGAGGTAATTAGTGTAATTTAAGGTAAAAATAATGTTTTCATAATATGAAATTACCTTGACACATGTACTACCCTTATTTGATGAGTCATGGCCGACCAATACATTCCATGGGTCAACTTGGGGACCCAATGGAGCCACTTGGGTAAGAAAATGACATCAATAACTTTTTATCTAAAGTTAAAAAAAATGTCACAAACATGTATTATTTTACTAAAATAATTTTTACATGGGGTTATACAAGTCATATTTTTTACTATAAATATTCATTAGAAAGATAAAAATATTTCCTAAATCATGATATTTTTTTATAATTTTTAGACATTAAATAAATTAAATTATTTATGACACCATGATGATGCAGCGATTACCTCATTATTTAACGATTTAAATAAAATGAAAAGATAATGTAAAATCTAAGACTTACACTTGTCAAAAAACTGTTGGATGGGTGGATTTTGAACTCTTATAACCTTATACTTGAAATATATAATTTTGGGACCTTTAAAATCTGAAACTCATTATATAATAAAGTAACATTTTATAACATTCCAAGAGTGCCCCTCCTCCCTCTTATAAAAGGCCCCCACCTCTACCCCCTTACCCACAGCTCTCAATCCATTGGATCAGACAATCACTACTCATTTTATCTCTCCACATCCCTCTCCTCATCCTAGAAGCCTTACCTTAGGCCTAAATCTCTTCAAGAAACCCTTTTGGTTCAAACCAAAGAGAGTTACCCGATTTAAAGATAATGTCTTCACTTGTGTTCTTTTGTACTATTTTGCTTCTCCAACCCCCTAAACTCTTTTTATTATTTTATTTTGTAACAACACCAATATATTCAATATACTAGGATGTTTTTATGAGAATTATTCGAGATTCACTTACACACACCGTTGTCTAATGGTTAAAGAACATACTGTTTCTGTGGATGATGAATTTCCACCTCACAAAACGATGATTGTTCAATATTCTTTTAACACCTTTCATGGTGGCCATTAAGATGTGGCTCTATTTATATATGATATATATTATGTTTATGTTTTCCTTATGATTCTGTATTTTTCAGTTATGGCATACCTTTATGGTTTCCATTATGGGTAAACGCGATAATTTCATTTTAGGAAGTGCGGACTACCGCCCCCTCAAAGTGATTTGATTCGTTAATGCCATATGTGGGACGTATAAAGGATGGAGTTAATGATATTATATATGATATTATACTGGAATTATAATATACCTTTATATCATTATGATTTCACTCCATCAAATATGAAATATAAATGAAATTAGCGTTCATGCGTACGTACGGCTTACCGTCTCCATGAACAGTGCATTTCATTTCTTACCTCTAAATGTTATATACTATTATAAATACATGTATATGATGGATATATATGATATATATGATATCCAAATCATGAATATAATTCTGGATATAATGAACCTTTGACCACATGAACAACATGTAATTGTAAGAAGTCCATTTCTGACTTAAGTACCAAATATCGACAAAACGAACATTATTAACTTAAATGATTACATAATGTTTATAACATGGAAATAAGTGATATAAAAGGAATAATACGCTTGAAAATTGTTCTTAATCAAGTAGAAATTAACACTAGTTTATTATTCATGAGATTAAAGAGCGATCGAGTCAATTCGGACACGAGGTAAGGGACTTCGTCTCAATCTCCTTTCATTGAGGCATACTTTGTTTTATACACAACTTTCTTTTATACGGTGTATAAAACCCTTTTAATTTTACATTTATTAAAAAGGAATATTTTTATATGAAGTGTTTTACTAAACAACAAAAAGGAATGTTTTTTTTTTCGTACGTATGTGGCGACAACGACTTCTCCACCGCCGTGACCATTATTTGAGTTTCGGCTTCCTCTACTTGCCATAACTTTTTTTTAAAATGAAAAATAAATACCATGTTTTACCTTTCTTTTATTTTAGTATTGAAAATGGTTTTATTATATCAATTTTTTGTAATGGATTTGTTATGTCAATATATTCAAGTGATATATTGTTATCGAAATGTGGAAATGTTTTCTTTCCATTATATTTGTTTTATGTCTTATGATTTTATAATGGTACTTGGACATTTGACGGGTGGTTACATGATAAACCATATGAAGGGTGGTGATGTGAATACCAGGATGGGTGGTTACGTTATAACCTCCAATGCATTGGTTATGGAAGTCGTCCGTATGGCTATTCCATTTAGTGATATGTGTAGAAGTCGACCGTATGGTCATTCCATTTAAGTATGTTTATGTCCCAAGTTACCTTTATATGTTATGTGTTCTTTATATGGTTTTTATGGTAATATTTTGGTTAAAAAAGGGTAAGTAGTGATCTTTTATTCAGTGAAGAGTATTTACTACTTCTTAAAGGTGAAAAGTGTTGCTTTGATAAAGTATTCATGGTTTCGTTGATGTTTTGAAACACTAACAGTTTTCCTTCTTGTGTATCCCTTACTGAGCTTTTTATGCTCACCCCAAGTTTTTTTTTAAATGTTTTTCACAGGACATAATGTGGAATAGGGTCAAGGATGGGATCAAGGAAAATTCATGTTGTCTTAAACATGGAACTAGATATGACTCTCTCTTTTTAAGAGTTCATGTTTTGTAAAAAAAGGAAACATTGTACAAGTGTCTACTATGTAATCTTTTGATATGTAATAGTTATGATCTAATTCTATAAAACTCTAAACCTGAAAAGATCCTCAATGTGAATTATTCATTTAATTCAATGTTAAGTAAGGTTTTAGGTCGGGGACTTATAGTTGGTATCAAAGGTCGGTTTAGATAACTTTAGGAGTTAGAAAATTGTTAAATTTATGTCCATAAATTAATCTATGGTATGATTGAAATGATATAGCATTTAAATATTACCATGTTGCTTCACCTAAGATATTTCTATGTTCAGAATGGTTTTCTGTAGAGGAAATCGGGCAGCTATGTTGGGACGGCATCAGGAGGAAGACAGCCTTCCAAATCAGCAACCTGAGATGGTCGGAATCAGAACTGAACAGTTTGTTTCAAGGATGGAACAATTGACTCAGGCTATAAATGGTGGTGGTATCCATGCATGAGATCAGCCAGATCAACCGCAGAGGAACATGTTAGTGGTGGAACATTTCATGAGGCAACATCCCCCATCATTCAGAGGATCATCTGACCTTGTGCTAGCAGAAGGGTGGATTAAATCACTGGAGAAGATTTTTGATTTCATGGGGTGTTCAGAACATCAAAAGGTTAGTCTTTTTGTTTACCGTTTTGAAGGTTAAGCTGATCAGTGGTGGTCGATTGTGAAAAATATCAGGGATAGTGATGAGATTGATGATTTTCACTGGGATTAATTCAAAGGTATGTTTCTTGAGAAATATTTTCCTAAGGTGGTTCGTCTTAGGATGGAAAAATAATTCCTATAATTGAGGTAGGAGGATGACTCAATGGATACTTATGAAGAAAATTTCACTCGACTGGCAAGGTATGCTCTAAATTTCATAAGAGATCTTGATAGTAAAATCAACCGTTTTTACTCAGGGTTAAATCCAAAGTATCGAAGGGATTTAGCTTCTCATGAGTTCAAAAGTTATGAAAAACTTGTTCGATGTGCGGAGAAGGTGGAAATGGATTTTGTCGATGATCAGGTGTTCTTTGAAAAACAACATAATATGAGGTCCAGTTGGTAAGAAAAGGGAAAGAATTCATCAAATAAGCCAGGAGGTAAGAAAACCAAATATCGATCATGTGAGAAGTGTGGTAAAATGCATCCTGGAGAATGTTTATCCAAGTCTGGAAAGTGATTTAGGTATGGTAAGTCTGGTCATATTTCTCGTAACTATAAAGAAGATGATCAAGCAGGAAATGAAAAGCCAGCAGTAAGATGTTTTAAGTGTAATGAAATGGGTCATTATGCAAATTAGTGTCTAACGAAGAACTCGACTGGGGGAAAGCATCCAGACTACAAGCAGAAAGGGGTGGTGAAATCCTTTGAAACTACTTCAGCAGATGTTGGGCCATCGAATGAAGTAGTATCAGGTACACTTTTTGTTTTTTCAGATTATGCCAATGTGTTTTTTGATTCAGGGTCTACAAATTCTTTTATTTCTGAGAAGTTTTCTAGTAAATTGGGAATTCCATCTTAAGATATAAATCCTGAACTTATGGTAAAAACACCCAGAGGGAACGTCGAGACAAAAAGAAAATATAAGAACCTTCTTATCCTTGTGTGTGGAAAGAATCTACCTGCAAAACTTATTTTTTTGCCTCTAGTAGAGTTTGATGTTATTTTGGGCATGGATTGGATTTCTATTTATCATGCTAAGATTGACTGCAGAGCTAATAAGGTTTCTTTTCAGAAAGATTTTCAGTTTGTGTTCAAGAATGAACTTTTGCTTTTGATAACATATCAGGAAGTTAAGAAACTAGTAAAAGATAGAAATGAATGTTACCTTGCACATATTGTTGAAAATAAAGGAACTGTTTAGATTAATGATGTTCCAGTGGTAAATGAGTATCTTGATGTTTTTCCTGATGAGTTTCCTGGTATTATTCATGATCGGGATGTTGAATTTACTATTGAATTAGTTCCTGATTCTAAGCCAATTTCAAAACCCCCTTATCGAATGGCTCAAGTTGAACTTTTAGAGTTAAAGAATCAATTGCAGGAGTTATTAGATAAAGGTTTCATTCGACCTAGCACATCACCATGGAGTGCTCCTGTCTTGTTTGTTAAAAAGAAAGATGGTTCAATGATACTTTGCATTGATTATAGAGCCTTGAATAATATCACTGTTAAGAACAAGTATCCTTTGCCTCATATCGATGATTTATTTGATCAGCTTCAGGGAGATCAGTATTTTTCGAAGATTGAATTGAGGTCAAGTTATCATCAGTTGAAAGTAAAAGAAGACGAAATTCTGAAGACTGTGTTTTGTACAAGATATGGCCATTATGAATTTGTAGTTATGCCTTTTGGGTTAACCAATGCACCTGCTGTATTCATGGACCTTATGAATAGAATTTTCCATGAGTTCTTGGATAAGTTTGTGGTTGTTTTGATTGATGATATTTTGGTGTTTTCTAAAAGTAAAGAGGAGCACGAAAGTCATTTAAGGGTTATCTTTCAAACCTTAAAAGAAAAGAAACTATATGGAAAATTCAGCAAGTGTGAGTTTTGGTTACAACAAATTTCTTTCCTTGGTCACATTGTTTCAAAAAATGGCACAATTGTTGATCCTACAAAAACAAAAGTTGTTGAAGAATGGCCAAGACCTACAAATATAACCGAGATCCGTAGTTTTCTTTGTTTGGAAGGTTATTACCAAAGGTTTGTTGAAAAATTTTCATGGTTATCTAGTCCAATGACTAAGTTAACTCGAAAAGGTGTTAAGTTCATCTGGACAAAATAATGTGATGATTGATTTCAGGAATTGAAAAGAAGATTGGTGAATGCTCCAGTTTTGGAACTTCCTTCCAAGAATGGTGAGTTTGTTATCTACAGTGATGCTTCATTGAAAGGACTTGGTTGTGTCCTAATGCAGAATGATCAGGTAATTGCTTATGTTTCACGTCAGTTGAAAACTGATGAGGTAAATTACCCTACGCATGATTTGGAATTAGCTGCTGTTTTTTTCGCTTTAAAATTTTGGAGGCATCATTTGTATGGTGTAAAGTGTGAAATATATACTGATCATAAAAGTTTAAAGTATATATTCACTCAGAAAAAATTGAACATGAGATAGAGGATATGGCTATAATTAATCAAGGATTATGATTTTACAATTCATTACCATCCGGGAAAAACAAATAAAGTGGATGATGCTTTGAGACGAAAAAGTAATGCTTCATTAACCATGCTACGTTTGGAATGATATCCTTTGGTTTTTGATTTGATGAACTTTGGAATAGAAGTTTTTGGTGTAGGAAGTTCTTATTTTTTGTTTCAGGTGTCAGTGAGATCATCTCTATCAGACAGAATTAAGTAAGCGTAGAAGAAAGATAGTGGGTTGCAGAAAAAGGTAGAGCTGGTTCAGAAGGGTAAGTTTCCTGAATTTAACATTGATAATGATTTTCTTTTGAGGTTTGGGAAGAGATCATGTGTGCCTTGTGATTCAGAGTTCAAGGATGAGTTGTTATGTGAGGCTCATAGTTCCCTGTTTTCATTTCATCCTGGAAGTACTAATATGTACATGGATCTACGGGAGTATTACTGGTAGGATGTAATGAAAAGAGATATTGCCAATTTTACTATGAAGTGTTTGAATTGTCAGCAGGTTAAAGCAGAGTGACAGTTACTGAAAGGGATGCTGCAGTCATTACCGGTGCCAGAGTGGAAATGGGAAAATATATCCATGGCCTTTATTGTGGGATTACCGAAGACATCTCGAGGTAATAATGCAATCTAGGTTATTGTTGATCGATTGACTAAATCTGCTCATTTCCTCCCTATTGAAGATACTTTGTCTCTAGATCAACTTGCTCGGTTGTATGTTAAAGAGATAGTCATGTTGCATGGAGTTACCCTCTCTATTGTATCTGATCGTGATCCCAAGTTCACTTCTAACTTTTGGAAAGGCCTTCAAAAGTTGTTGGGTACTGAATTAAATTTTAGTACAGCTTTTCATCCGCAATCAGATGGGCAGTCAGAATGAACAAATCAGACCTTAGAGGATATGCTACGTGCTTGATCGATGTATTATCAGGGAAGTTGGGACCAACATCTTTCTTTGATTGAATTTTTATATAATAACAGTTTTCATTCCAGTATACAGATGGCTCTGTTTGAAGAATTATATTGTAAATGGTGTCGAACTCCATCTTCTTGGGATGAAGTAGGGGAAAGGAAGCTGATGGGACCAGAATTGGTAGAAGAGATGGCAGAAAAAGTTCAGTTGATTCAGAAATATATGAGAACAGCTCAGAGCAGACAGAAAAGTTATGCGGATAACCGGAGGAAGGATCTATCTTTCGAGGTTGGTGATCATGTTTTTCTCAATGTTTCACCATGGAAAAGTGTGATGCAATTTGGTAAGAAAGGAAAGCTGAGTCCAAGGTTCATTGGACCATATGAAATTCTGGAGAGAATTGGATCAGTTGCTTACCGAGTGGCTTTACCTCCGAGTTTATCTCAGGTATACAATATTTTTCATGTTTCGAAGTTGAGAAAGTATATGCCAGATTCATCTCATGTTTTGAGCCCAGAGGTAGTTCAGTTGGAAGAGAATCTCTCTTATGAAGAACAACCAGTCCAGATTCTTGACCGTAGAGAGCAAGTGTTGTAAAATAAGTTAATTCACCAGGTAAATTTTTTGTGAAAAACTCATATGGTTGAAGAGGCAATGTTGGAATCTGAAAATGCTATGAGGGATAAATACCCCCGCCTATTTTGATAAGTGAATAAAATTGCGAGGACGCGATTCCCAAAAGGGGGGAAGTATATAACATCCCAGGTAAATAAAGAATAATACATTTTCATATTTATTAATATTTTTGAATTAAATATTAATTTTACATTAAATGGGTTGCTATGTTTGATAGCATACCCGATACGCAACAACGAGTTTCTTTGAAATCTTACGTTGCACACTAGTAATATAATAATATTATTTTAAATGGTAGTTAACATGTAGCCATTGTATTGGCGGGAATGAATAGAAATAAATAAAATATGATTATATATGTTTGTAAAATGTTTTTACATTTATCCAATAAAAGATAAAGTCTTAAAATAATAAAAGAATTCAATTTTAAGCATAAATACTCTAATATTCACTAAAAGATTGATTTATTGCCTTTTGATGGCGAACCCTCCTTAAAAATAGTTTTTTTCACTCTTATAAATTCTATTGGACCAAATTAAATCCCTCTTTAGAATCGGGACATAAAAATTTACTTTGTGTATGTTTTTGTTATTTTTCCGATAAAGTTCATTTTTAATGAATAAGTGGAAAATGTTGTATTTTAATTCAAAACATCTTTTTAATATAATGTATTTATATGATTATATTATATTTTTAATTGGTTTTAAAGTTCAATTAGAATATATTTTTACCATTTAATCCAATGGTGGTCATTGGAATTAATTTCACTTTGAAATTAGACTTAAACTAGTGGCAATCTTTTGATATATATTGTTTTATAAAAACACGCTATTTGTTTTAACAACAGGAATTAATTATTAAATTAATTAATGCAACTTATATGTTTTGAATTTTTTAAAATAGATATCATTTTTGAATTCGAAATATCAAATATAGTTTAGGGTGAATTTTTGGTATTTTTCTTAAATACTTCAAATTTTGATGAATAGTGAAACCACTAAGTGGTAGTTAAAAAACTGATTTTTCGTTTAAATGAAACTTTACCACTTTTGTGAATTGAATTACAAAAATCCGACATACATGGTTGTCATTAGGATATAAAATGTGGTTCAATGGGATGAAAATATTTTTTGGTGAATAGTAACTTTTAAGTTTTATTAATCGCGATTAGAGGTAATTAGTGTAATTTAAGGTAAAAATAATGTTTTAATAATATGAAATTACTTTGACACATGTCCTACCCTTATTGGATGATTCATGGCCAACCAAGACAATCCATGGGTCAACTTGGGGACCCCATGGAGCCACTTGGGTAAGAAAATGACATTAATAACCTTTTATTAAAAGTTAAAATAAAAATGTCGCAAACGTGTATTGTTTTACTAAAACAATTTTTACATGGGGTTATGAAAGTCGTATTTTTTACTATAAATATTCATTATAAATCTAAAAATATTTCCTAAATCATGATATTTTTTTTATAATTTTTAGACATTAAATAAATTAAATTATTTATAACACCATGATGATGCAGCGATTACCTCATTATTTAACGATTTAAATAAAATGAAAAGATAATGTAAAATATAAGACCTACACTTGTAAAAAACCTATTGTATGGGTGGATTTAGAACTATTATAACCTTATCCTTGAAATATATAATTGTGGGACCTTTAAAATCCGAAACTCATTATATAATAAAGTAACATTTTATAAAATTCCAAGAGTGCCCCTCCTCCCTCTCAGAAAAGGCCCCCACCTCTAACCCCTTAACCACACCTCTCAAGCCATTGGATCGGCCAATCTCTGCTAATTTTATCTCTCTAAATCCCTCTCCTCATCCTAGAAGCCTTACCTTAGGCATAAAGCTCTTCAAGAAACCCTTTTGGTTCAAACCAAAGGGGGTTACCTAATTTAAAGGTAATGTCTTCACTTGTGTTATTTTGTTTTATTTTGCTTCTCCAACCCCCTAAAATCTTTTTATTATTTTCTTTTGTAACAACACAAGTATCTTAAATATACTAGGATGTTTTTATGAGAAGGACTCAAGCTACACTTACACACACCTCCGTCTAATGGTTAAAGAACATACTGTTTCTGTGGATGGTGAATTTCTGCCTCACAAAACGATGATTGTTCAATCTTCTTTTAACACCTTTCATGGTAGCCATTAAGATGTAACTATATTTATATATGTTATATATTATGTTTTTGTTTTTCTTATGCTTCTGTATTTTTCATTTATGGCATACATTTATGGTTTCCATTATGGGTAAACGCGATAATTTCATATTAGGAAGTGCGGACTACCGCCCCCTCAAGGTGATTTGATTCGTTAATGCCATATGTGGGACGTATAAAGGATGGAGTTAATGATATTATATATGATATTATATTGGAATTATAATATAACTTAATATCATTATGATTTCACTCCATTAAATACGAAATAGAAATGAAAGTAGCATTCATGCGTACGTACAGCTTACCGTCTCCATGAACGGTGCATTTCATTTCTTACCTCTAAATGTTATATACTATTATAAATACATGTATATGATAGATATATATGATATATATGATATACAAATCATTAATATCATTCTATATATAATTAACCTTTGACCACATGAACAACATGTAATTGTAAGAAGTCCATTTTTGACTTAAGTACCAAATATCGACAAAATGAACATTATTAACTTAAATGATTACATAATGTTTATAACATGGAAATAAGTGATATAAAAGGAATAATAAGCTTTAAAAGGGTTCTTAAGAAATTATAAATTAATCCTAGTTTATTATTAAGGAGATTAAATAGCGATCGAGTCAAGTTGGACACGAGGTAAGGGACTTCGTCTCAATCTCCTTTCATTGAGGCATACTTTGTTTTATACACAAATTTATTTTATACGGTGTATAAACCCATTTTACTTTTATGGTTATTCGAAAGGAATATTTTTATATGAAGCATTTTACTAAACAACAAAAAGGAATGTTTTTTGTCGTACGTATGCGGCGACAACGACTTCTCTGCCGCCATGACCGTTATTTGAGTTTCAGCTTCCTCTACAAGCCATAACTTTTTTTTAAAATGAAAAATAAATACCATGTTTTACCTTTATTTTATTTTGGTATTGAAAATAGTTTTATTATATCAATGTGTTGTAATGTATTTTTTATGTCAATATATTTAAGTGATATATTGTGATCGAAATGTGTAAATGTTTTCTTTCCATTATATTTATTTTATGTCTTATGATTTTATAATGGTACTTGGACATTTGATGGGTGGTTACATGATAAACCATATGACGGGTGGTGCCGTGAATACCAGGATGGGTGGTTACGTTATAACCTCCAATTCATTGGGTATGGAATTCGGCTGTATGGCTATTCCATTTAGTGATATGTGTGGAAGTCGACCGTATGGTCATTCCATTTAAGTATGATTATGACCCAAGTTACCTTTATATGTTATGTGTTCTTTATATGGGTTTTATGGTACTCTTTTGGTTACAAAAGGGTACGTAATGATCTTTTATTCTGTGAAGAGTATTTACTACTTCTTAAAGGTGAAAAGTGTTGCTTTGATAAAGTATTCATGGTTTACTTGATATTTTGAAACACTAACAGTTTTCCTTCTTGTGTATCCCTTACTGAGCTTTTTATGCTCACCCCAAGTTTTTTTTTTAAATGTTTTTCACAGGACATAATGTGGAATAGGGTCAAGTATGGGATCAAGTAAAATTCATGATGTCTTAAACATGGAACTAGACATGACTCTCTTTTTTTAAGAGTTCATGTTTTGTAAAAAAAAGGAAAAATTGTAGAAGTGTCTACTATGTAATATTTTGAGATGTAATAGTTATGATATAATTCTCTAAAACTCTAAACCTGAAAAGATTCTCAATGTGAATTATTCATTTAATTCAATATTTAGTATGGTTTTAGGCCGGGGCCTTATAGAATATCATGCCACAAGGAAGATAACCATGTATATTGTTGTAATTAATGTGATATGCTTGCCTTTTATTATGAAACTTCTTTACTCATTACTAATAATTTATATAAATTGTTTTTTATAAAAAAATTACTTAAGACATTGTTTGAAATGTTTCGTTTTTTTAAATGAAGATAATGTTTTGTTTGAAATATGATATTGCAATGCCAAACCTATTTTATTTGAAATTTAAATCATGATTTGGTTTATTTATTATGGAATCTTATATGTAACACTTATTGAGACCCTACTGGGCTTTAATCTGATGCCCTACCTTTTCCTTCAGGCATTTGTAGATTCCTTTTTGCCATGTTTTAGAATAGGTAAATAGTCACTTAGAGGTGGTGGTTTTTGTTGATCATTTGGGGCTTGGAGTGATATATTCATTGGGCCTTGAAGTTATATGTGTATTGGGACTTGGTAATTTGGGACTTGGGTTGTTTATATTGTTCTTCTGGTACTTTGATGATGTGTTATTTGGGTTCTATTATACTTATTTGGATTTTAGCACTATATTCTTTGGGAGTGTTCTTGGAGCATACAGATATGTATAAATTTATTCTACTATTTATGTGTAAAAATTTTCCCAGTTTTATATTTTATGATGATAGATGCTAGTCTCCAACTTGTGGGGATTGGGAATGCCCTATGGGGCTATGTCAGTGTCAACTCATGTATTAGAGTACTAGGGTATTGAGGCCAGTTCATGAAATTAAAAGTATCATTATATTTTGGATTTGGATTTGAAGTAAAATAAGATCAATTTGATTAAATATAATACAAATAATTTCATATGAATTAATATAAAAAATTTCATATGAATTAATATAATATTTTATTTTGGTATAAGTTCATTTTCTATGTTTAAAAATTCAATTTTTAAAAAAAATGTTTTTCATTGCGTTTTGCATACTTATATTAAAATTATTTTATGGCACATATAAAAATTGAGTATTGAAAAATTTATTTCATATGTAGAATCATTTATTCCAAATTAATTAATTATTTAAATTTCATTTTTGGTAATTATTAATATTAACATTGGTAAAACGTTATCACTACGGTAATGGTAAAAAGGGTAAAACAGGATAATTAAAGTAAAAACTAAGTGATGAGGCTATAAAATCTTATCTAAATTCTTATTGGATGATTAAATTTATAATATTATCACTTTTTATTCTAAATTTTAAAGTTTTGGAGACACTTTCCCATGATTAGGACTTTATAATATTTAAAAGTTTAGAAAAATTACAAGTAGACCACTCCCCACACTTATAAAAGAGAACTTAATCTCTTCCCCTACTCATAAATGTTTAAAACTCTAGTTCAGACAAGACCTTAGCAAATTTCTCCATAACATCCCTCCCCACATCCTAAATGTCTTGGTCTTCTCAAAAGTATAATCCTAGAAGTCTTAAAGTGTAAGACAAAGGGAGATATCTAGGGATAATGTATAAGTCGTAATCAATCTATTTCAAGTTTATTTCTTCCTATACCTAATTAAAATATATTCTAACCACTATAACATAATTAAATCAATAACTTATCTATAGTTAAATGTTATTATTTTATTTAACAACTCTTTTCTATCTTTTTCCACCTTATGGTAAATGAAAACATTGCTCATGTGTATATGTAGTTCATCATCTCCATAAAGTGATATGTTTCTTTTTCCATCACCACATCACACCTATGGTTATAAAGATTAAATTAATGAATATAAAATATTTTTATGAAATTATTATGATTTTATAAATATAATATATTTCTTACCTTCTTACCCTTTCTGTCTGTCTTAAATTGATAACACCACTCATGCTTACATGTGGAATACCACCTCTATGAAGTTATATGATTCATTTTTTATTACCACCTCACATGGTTGGTCATAATTATGTATATTATGAATAAATATGTAATTTATAATATATTTATTAATATGAAAAATTAAAATATTATCTATATTATTTCTTTTTCAATCCATAGAAAAATGAAAGTTTCATTCATGCATGCATACGGACTACAATCTCTATGAAACAACATGATTCATTTTTCAATACCACATTAAATTTTTTTTTTTAAATTAATTTTAATGTATAACTATAATAATTATAAAAAATTTATATAATACATGTGTTTCAATTATAATAATCATTTCTTTCTATAAAAACAATAGCACAATCCGCGTAGCTTTATTTAAGAGTATGGTTTAAAACTAAATTCTCATTTTTATAAATTTCATTTTATGAAATTGATATAATTTTTGAAATAATTGTTTCAATATTATATTAGGGTTAGTTTTTTGGATTTTTTAGGGAAAAAATTATTTTTAAGTGAATGGTGAAAAATACCGATTTCTAAGAAAGTTGTCTTTTATTTTCAAGTATTTAAAAAGTATCATTTTTTTTGGTTAAAAAATTAAATTAGATTATTTTAATTATAAATAATTCAATTAATGTAATTAATATCAACATTATTCTTGAATTTGGTATAAAACACTTTTATACTTAAAATCCATTTTTCAGGAAAAAAATTCACCGTGGTTTCCAGGTTTTCTTTTAAATTAATTTTTGTTCATTATAGAAATTTAATTTGATGAAATATAATCAATATTCAGAATCATAATTTACCAATTTTATAATTATTCCACTTTCATTTTTGGTCATTTTGAATAATGACTTAGGTAAAAAAAAACTAGTTACTATAGTAAGAGTTAAAACGGGTTAAAAAGTTAAAACTAAAATGATATGTGTTAAGATAATGTAAAAAATTCCCTAAATACTATTTTATGATCATATTTAAACCTTATATAATATTAAAATTTAATATGAGACATTTTTGATCCATTTGGATTAAGTAATACATTAATATATTTTAATCTTTTGAAAATTTCCAAGTGTGTCCTCTCCCTCACTTATAAAAGAACACAACATCTCCTCTCTTATCCACACTTCAAGAGCCTTTTATATGATAAAATAAATACCCAAATACCTTCCTAAAATTCCTCCCCACTATTTATAGATTCTTATTTTATTTAAATTCCAACCTTATAATGATTAAAGTGTAAGCCAAAGGAGGTTGTCCAATGATGAGGTATAGCACTTAACCGAGTGTATTCATTTTATTTATTATTATAACTCCTTAAGTTGTATTCAAGAAAATATGATATTATAAAATTAGTATATATCATATTCTGAGATTTTATTATGTCTATGCATCAACCTTTATACATCTTATTCTCTGTCAATTGGGAAACAAAATCATCATTCATGCATACGTGCAGACTACCACCTCACGAAGCAATGTGTTTTTATTTTTCATCATTTGAATTCATGGATGGTTATTATGATGGATATAATATTTATATATGAAATTTATGATATAATTATTATTATTTAATTATAATATATCATTTAACTTCTTACCCCCTACTCATTAAAAATGATAACATCACTTTTGCGTACATATGGATTACCGCCTCTATGAAGTGATGTGATTAATTTTTCATGTCTGGAATTAAATAATGATTATAAATAATTATATAATGAATAAATATGATATTTATATCATTATTAAAATTCTTGAGATGATGAAACCATGATAAATATCCAAGGACCAAAACTACCAAACCAAAATTTACATGAACAAAATGAAAGATTCAACACTAAAAATGATTATTTTAATATATAATTATTAATAAAAGGTTGTTTAAATGTTATAATATGATATTATAGGATATTATAAGTATGTGTATGGTTTTTTTATTTAATTATAATAATTTTAAATTTATTATACATGAGGTTAAAATAAATTATGAAGCAAGTAGGACCTAAGGTAAGGGCTTATTTTACAATCTCATACTTATTTGGTATTATTTATGTTTAAGTTTATGTTTAGGAAATCATATGATATTTATATATTAAACCAAATATATTTTATTCTCCTATATTAATTTCTATAAATTATAATTTTTCCCTTCATTTCCCCTCGCTTAGTACACAAAATTATGAAAGAATGTTTTTATGGAAAACTGAATTTTTTTTCTATTCGGTCAGAAATTTTTTTCTTCCATGTCTATATTTTATTTAAAATTTTATCAATAATATTTTTAATATTCTACAATTATTTATTCAAGACATTTTTACCCATTTTTTACTTTCAATAAAATGGTTTAAAAGTAGTATTCTTTCCATTTTTTGAATGAGGAATTTTTTCCGAGGTTGTGAACAGAATCTTTGTTTAACATACACTACATGAATTGATTTCCCCACCATAATGAATACTCTTTTTATTTAAATATTCATTTAAAATATACCATGGTTATTTCCAAATAAACTATTTTTCATAATTCTTCTAAATTTTTTTATTTTAAATAAGTTATTTCAAAATGAAAAGGGTATTTTCCTCAAAAAATGTTCCAGTGATATTTTAAAATTATTTTTATCTATGTAAACATAATTTGAGAAATATTGAATGAGGATATACTATAATTATACCATAAACTAAATTTATATATATTGATTATGAAAATTATGACTGAGGAAATTATTGACATTCGGTGTGCTATTTCTTCCAGTACAGATAGTTATTGATTATTAAGGCATGCAGATTAATTTTTATTATTTATTAATATAATAAATGAATTGGAATTATTAAGTAATGGGTGGGACTAGAATTATATCTTCCCTAAACACATTGGTAGGTATTAGGAGACAAAAAAGGTTGGTTATTTTTCATCTTCCTTACCTATTGAAGTATGTTGTCTTTAAGATGTATGATATTATGCATTCTATCAATATGAAATCAGTTATTGATGTCCATGTGATTATTCAAATAGTTATGTTATCCATGTATAAGTTTAAAAATAATTTGATTATTTATATGTCACTATTTTATTATCATTTATTCCTTCCGTATTATCCACGCCTTATTTATTCTATGATAGCTTCTATTTTAGTCATTCCCTTGCTAAATATCTGAGCTCACACTTTTATATTGTTTCTTTTCCCCAGGATGCTAAGAATTGTATTTTTATTAATAAAAAGGTATATTATATAGGTAATAATAATTTTATCAATTAAAATAATTTGTTATATTTTATGTTTTCAAATCTAATGTGAGATTCAAGCATGTATCTAGTTTTCCAATACTACTAAACTCTTTGATCCCTCGGTAGGTGATCACTTGTATATAGTAACAATATAATAAAATAACCACTAGATCTAGGATGATAGGGTTGAATTTTTTAAATTTATGATTTTTTAGGTGATTTAACTATAAACCCTTTGACCATAATAAATGAACCAATGTTGTTTTTAGGTTTTAAACCAAATGAACCGGAAACATCCATCATAAACTTAACCATATTAGTAAATAAATAAGTTGTGGTAATTAATGAAATAAAAGGAATTATAATGATTAAATGAACATGAAAAATTTTATTAATAAAAAAAATCTAATGTAATTTTATTATTCCTAGGTTAGAGAACGTATAAAGCTAAAAGATACTTGAGGTGAGGGGATTTCTTTTAAAAAAATATTTTTTAATTCCTTCTTTTGAACTCCTTTTATTCCATGTCAAGTTTCTTCTAAATGTTTCAAAAGTTCTCTTAATTATTCTTAAAATGTTTATAAATATCGTTTTCAATTATTTTTTACTTTATTTAGAATTTATTAAAAATTAATCTTTTGAGCATTTTTTGTATGGGTTATTTTCAAGTTTTTAAAAAGGTTAAAAAAAGAATTTTTTTAACGTATATGGCTTGACCTCCCTTTACCATCATCATAGCCATTATTTTCTATCAACATTCCATTACAATTTTCCATAGTTATTATCAAATAAAATGTTTCTCTTATTATTCTATGTTTTCTTTAGTTTTAAAAATATTTTCTAAGGAAACAGAAAAAAAATTCATCTTTATATGATAATTGAAATTGTTATTGATTATCATATTGAATGCCAATTAAAATGGTTTTTATAATTAAATTGAAATATATAAGTGTTTTATTTATTTTATGGTTCTTGAAAATTTTATATGAAAGAAAGGTGATCATAAAATATCACAGATGATGGGTGAGCCTAATATAGATCTCCAATGAATTGGGTAAAGTGAAAAAGTTTACTATTGATTGGTTCCTCCTAAGAGATATGGTAATTACATAGTTAGGTGATTCCGTTATAATGGTTATTATAAGGATGAATTTAAGGATTATTTCTTAAGGTTCCTTCATGATATTCTTGTCATGATTTATAAATGAAATATTTTGATTTCAAAAGGTATGAATATGAGCTCATGTTTTTAAGGAAATTTTATGACTTTTTTAATGTGAAAGAATCATTTTTTAAGGAAATTTATTCAAGAGTTTCTATGTTTTACAGGAAATCCTTATGATTATGATTTTTCCTTATGATTTCATATAAATTGTTTTATGAATTATATTAATAAATTAAGTTGTTTCTATGGAAAATTAAATAGTTATTTGAGATAAAATATTATTATTAAAAAGAAAAACAATTATGGATTTTTCAAGTTTAAAAATATACTAAAGGGTTGTTTTATTTTATATCCCTTACTAAGATATTTTCTATCATCCTACATTTTCAAATGATTTTTCATAGGGCTTAAGGATAAGTATAAATGTTAATAAATTCAATGTTCCAGTTACAAGAGTTACCTTAAATAAATAAATTTTTCCTTTATAAATAACTTTTTTATGGGAAAATGGACACTATGTGTAAATATTTACTTTTTGTGTAATGTTTTTCCTAATTATCTAAAATTCTAAACCAAAAATATCCTGAAAATTTAAGAAGGTGTAGCACTTATTATAAATCATATAATCATGGGTTGAACAAGGTACGAGTCATTATAGTTGGTATCATAAGAAAGTTTTCGATAATATCAGTGGTTAGAAGAATGTTAAAATACACTTTTAAGCAACTCTAATTTATGGTTATATTATCATGAGATGTATTTTAAAAAAAACATTTTTATTCATCTAATCCATGTCTGTTTAGAATAGTTTTCCATAGAGAAAATAGGGAAGCTCGGGTTGAAGGGTATTAAGAGGATAATATCATTTCAAAAAAAAATACCTATAATGGTTGGAACATAGTTATTTTTGTAATTTACTTAACCCCAATATCCTAGATCTGGTGATTACTTCATTATATTTTCATAAGATACAAGGAATCACATCCTGAAAGACCAAATAGTTTAGTATACTTTTTAAACTAGATACGTACTTTAAATTCACATTATAGTTTAAAATATAATATACCCAAAGGATTTTCTTTGAGAATGTCACTATTCCCCTCAATATATCCCTATATATCAAACACGATACACTTCCTCCAATCTTGGAGAAAATAAAACATACGAAATAGGTGATATCAAATGCTCAATAAGGGTAAGCGTGTAAAGACCCCAACCCTAGTAGCTAGGAGCATGTGCCTTACTTAATTAAAAAGGTACTATGAATAAGATATCACATACCAAAGGTCCGAATAGTTTAGTAGATTTATAAAACCAAATAAAAACATAATTTTTACATTAAAACTTTGAAAGTAAAAAAAACATATATACTCCATTGGAAAACACCCATAAACTTCAAGATTATCCCTCAAGTCATTTAAAATATACATATTCACATCCTGGTAAAAAATAATACATAAGAAAGGGGTGATATCATATTCTTAGTAAGGATAAGAAATATAGTGGAAGCTATCATAAACATAAAAAATAAGGCAAGGTGAATAACTAAAAAAACACATGCCATTAAAACATAATTTTGAGCATAATATGGAAAGAATAAAAGCTGAATAAATAATGCCATATAAATAATCACATGATAATGAAACATAAACATAGATATTATATTTATAAAATAATCACATGGATTTTAAATTAATAATATAATAATTAGGGAATCCATAATTCCAGACCTCAAAAACATACCATCAAGGCTTCGGCCAAGACACCATAAAAAAATGGGTAAAACCCCGGTTTAGTTTGTCTCATGAGACTTACAGATGCATTGAGGGGATATAACAAGCCCCACCCATCACATAATAAGTCCAATTAATTTCTCATATAAAATGGGTGAAACATAATCAACATATACATTCATATTGAAACTAGCATATGAAATGTCAATAACTTTCCCCAAACAATAAACCTAACCATAAATCATCCAGAGTAATTTGGAGAATGGTACCAAGATAGTACATCCATGGTCAAAATAATCATAAAAGATTAAATAAAATAGGGTATATGGTAACATAATAGAGTTTAATATTCAATATAGGGTGTTGAAATAGATGAAAATACACTAATAAAATCATTGAAGAATTCTTGAGAGAAATACCCATTTTACTTTTGGAAAGAAGAGTTATTTTGAAAAATCATTTTATATTTGTCATAAAATGAGGTTATAAACATGTATATCCTAGAAAAGAAAAGGTAAGGACAATGAAATTAGGTATAAGGTATAAATTATGTCCAATGTAAGTGAAAAAAATGTTAGAGGAGTATTTAAGAAACTTTAGAAATGAGCCACTTTGGTGCGGTTTAAGGGAAAATATAAAAGAGTATTTAAGAAGGAAAAGGAAAAATTGTTTTCATAAAACCAAAAATGAAATAAGATATATATTTATGATGAAATTATTGATTTCAGAAAAATATTGTTTTCTTTGAATAGATTATGGAGTATACATGAAAATGGGTAAGAAATTGGAAAGTTCCCTTAAATCGAGCTTGCTTATCGGGAGGAATTAAAAAAGAACCTTATAAAAGATGTGTTTCCCTATCAAAGGAAGATAAAATGATCTGGATACATGAGTTTGTAAAATATAAATATAATTTAGTTGATTTATATAAAAAATAAAGAATAATTAAATTGGGGGAAATAGAGAGACAACGTAACCTGAATGAAGAAAGGAGATTTGGGGAGAATCTCTTACAACTTTGCTAACAGTCGAACCATATGCCTCATAAAATTAATGATCATAAAATGAAAAATTTAATACAATAAAGATAAATATATTCATGATATTATACATTAAATGGTATTATACATACACCAAACATAATAAATATCAGTTAATAAGACATGTCTCACAGAAATAAAGGTGATATGAGAAAATCCTTACCTTATGTCTAAAAGTGTTCTGCACTTTCACTTAATGTCCTGAATAATTTAATTATATTCATTAATAAATTAATTCATAACCTATTAAAAATTTATTTGATTTATTATAATTTTATTATGTTCATTTATGGACTTTTTAATGAGTTATACAAATCAATTTTGTCGTTCGGGAGTGTTCGTTTCCATAGATTTCATGATTGGTTCACTTGTATACAAGTATAGAAGATCATGTAAAATGGGAATAGCTATCCAAAATTGAAATTATATAATATTAATTAACTTCCATAATATTAAATTGTATTATATACCATTTTTTTAAATATGAGGATGATTCATTAGATAAAACGTTAAAGATAACCATTTAGATTATTTTGGCATTTCTTCGATCATCACGCACTAGTTTTGTTTTATTAATTAATATAATGTATGAATATTGGGTACGAAACACTAAATAAGTTGTAATATAAATTTTAAAATCTGGTTTAACAATAAAAATGGTTTTATGACCATCCTTTATGGTGGTATTATAAAACGAAAGAATTATCATCCAAGAAGGTGGTGAATCGACACCTCATAGATGGCGTTTTCATTTTTATAAAAAAAAGGGAAGAGAAAAGAATTGATGGTGGATATCTCCTTTTCATAATAAAATTAAATTATATATAATATACTAGAGATATCATGCAAGTTTTGGTAGAGTAGGTAAGTAAGTGATAAGAAAAGAAAATAAATTGAAAGAAAATTAAATGAATGAAAGGGGAGTTTAACTCTTGAATTCCTCTCCTTGAGAACATCCTTAAGGAAAATTGAAATGGTATTTTGGGTGAGATCAAAAAGACTAGAACATGTGGGAGAGGTTTTGGAGAGTTATTTTGTAGAAATTAGATGATCTTTAAAGGCTTTGTAGATGTGAGGAGAAGGGGTGGTGAGAGATGTTTTTTGATTATTTAATTCGTTTGTTTATTATTTTGGATCAGGACTATGAATAATGTTGGTTATTGTGAAAAACTATAGTAACTAGTGCATTTGAGTTCAAAAAAATGGGTGCTTACCTCATCCATACATCATACATGACTCAATAATTCATTTATTTACTTATAATGTTAAATACTGTAAATTACCGTATTTCATTATTCACAAACAATCAACTACTTTTAAAAAATCTCAAAAAACAATATTAACCATTTTTCTAAATGTATAATTCAAAAATGGACCCCATTTTATAAAAATAATCTTATATATATGAGAAATTTAATTTTTTACTCAAATAATCATTTATTCAAAAAATACTGATTTTAAAATTATAACAGATTTTATGACACTTTGAAAAATTAATTAAGGTCTCATAAAATTAACTTATAATAATAAGACAAAAAAAATATTGATTTATGAATCTATTTTATGAAAATAATTATTCTTTTAAATAATTATTTAAATTATAAAACTGTAAATAAACATTTATGTTTCACAAAAATACCAACACTTAATTTATCATTTTTAAAATATTTATTTACTTATTCCATCATATAAATATATCATATTTTCATTTATGAGATACCAAAATTTTATTTATAATTTCATAGATAAGGTTATTATTCTAATGTACACTTTACTATTCCCTACAGTCACATTATTATTCTAAAGGTCATGATAATATTTAATAGTATATTAGGGTTCATTTAAGTTATATGTTGTTAAATAAATTGAGTTGATTTAAAGAGATACATAATATAAAATATTGGGGTGTTACAGATTGTATATAATAATATATGAATAAATATGTCATAAACAATATAGAAAGTTAAATAACTGAAACTCATATCATGTATTTAATAACTTAAAAGTAATATGGCAGGAATAAAAGATGATCAAATAATTCCATATAAATAATAACATAATAATGAAACTTAAACATGGATATTATAATAATCAAATATTCAAATGGAATATCAATAAATGAATTCATAATTATGGAATACATAATGTGGTTCATCATAAACATACCATGAAGTCTTCATCCAAGACACCATACATAAACGAGTAATACATTTTCCAATAATCAAACTAGTTTGTCTCATGAGATCTACCAATACTTCGAGGGGCTATAGCAGGTCCCACCCATCACTTACTAAGTCCTGTGAATTCCTCATGTAAAGGGGATTAACCTCAACAACATGAAAATTTTTATTTAAAAACTAGCATATGAAATGTGAATATTTTTTCCCAATCAATAAACATAACTATAAACCACCAGAGTGTAAGGGTTGGTATCCTGAGAACCAAATGTTTTGTACTTTGATTACATGAATGCTCACTTATTATATATTGTTCATTGTTTTGCATGACTATAATATAATAATGTCCTGGAATATTTGTTGCATTGATAAGTTCATGACAGATCCCCGCTCTGATGAGAACCTTGAAATGCTATAACAATATTCTTAAATAAAGTTCTACGGTTGGATGACATACTATGATAGGACACATAGTATACAGACCGTCATGTGCGAGTACTCGTAAGAAGACGAGACTCTCTCTCATGGAGTTCGCACTTGGTAATCTCCAAGATGGGAGATTATGAGAACAGACCCGCCAATAGCAATTCTGGATGTCTTGGTGTCATCGTACATTTCTATCTACGAGCGTCTGTAATGGTCCTTAGACTGGAATATTATCATTAACTCATGTCATGACTCGCGCACTTAGATTTACTAACGAAAACCGTCACATAGACAGTTGGCGGGAAGTAGGGTATGTTGGGTGCGTCACGAGTGACATGTTGTTAATGGATAAGTCGAGGAAGGATTTTTCCCTTCCATTTATGGAAGTTGATATCTCGGCCCTTTGATTGAAATAGAACTGTCGCATTAAATTCCATGGCCATGGTGTAAACGACGAGTTTATTTCAGGTAGTCAAAGAACGAAAGATCAAGCATATAGGTTTATGACACTGCCATAAAACCTGCTTGATGAGATATTGAGACAAAGGGATTAAATTACACAGTAAGCGTTCGTATGAGGTGATATGTCAATGCGGCGTCAACTTCTTTCTCTTGGGTGCCTTGACCCGTTGCTAGACAGTAATCTTGGACTTTAGGCAAGTCCTCCTAATGCCAACGAGAAAGAGTCCTAGAGGGTCACACACTAAGGGTATTCAAGTATCTCAAGTAGAATAAAGATTATTCTTGTACATGGTTTAATAATTATTCAAGGAAGCCTAAATCGTTTTAATGTTGGAGGAAGAATAAAATAAAACAAGTACACGCCGTGTATCATTGATTACATGTCGTGTAGTTTTATTTTGAAAAAGTACATGCCGTGTATTATTAAATATACACGCCGTGTAGTTTTTCATTTTGGAAAGGAAATGAATAAATGAAAACAAGATATACACGCCCTGTACATTGAATATACATGTTGTGTAGTTTTAAAGTAAAAACAAGTACACGCCGTGTATTTATTAATACACATTGTGTAGTTTTTCCAGTCGGGATTTTGAAGAAATGTCGTTTTATTAAATGATATTTATTATAATCAGTGTGGGTGCATGTCAAGGAATTAAAGACTTGACATGGGGTTTTCAGAAGGGAGTTAATGAAATAAATAAAACACGTAACATGTTTATTTATTGTCATAACTCTACAACCTCAAACCCGATTATAAATATCCTCACAACCCCAACTCTTTTCTTACACAAGAGAATCCTTGTGCACAACAACTCTGGAGAATTCTTTCAAGGCCGAAAGAACCTCTTCCTCCAAGAACGCTCTCAAGACCGAGAGAGATCCTCTTCCATCGGATCAAGACGATCTAAGGCGGACAACGCAAGCAAAGGTTTCTCCATGCTAGCACCCGGAGACTCCTTTGGAGACGTCCCAAGATACGAGGTACACATGTGGATCACCGCTAGAGGAAGTCTACACTTGGCTTCTACGATGCAACGACGAATCACATCAGAACGTGATCTATAACATCAACGAAGAAAGAACACCCAAAAGGTATTTCTTTTAAATTTATTAAATTAATTATAATCAACCTATAACGATTCTACTTTGTGGTTCCGGGACATTTTTTTTCTTTGTCCATTTCTGTGATTCGATCCGTGGAGACTGGCGTTTATCATCATATTAATCCCGGATTGATCATTGTTAATGACAAGATTCCAAGTGGGCACATCCACCCACATGCTTCCTCTATGCCCGGAACCTTCAAATGGTATCAGAGAAAGGTTACAATGTTGATTATAGTTATTTAATTTTCATTGATAATTTACGCATTTATATTTGATTCAATTCTAAATAAATCGTTCTATAAATATGAATAAACTAGATCTATTCTTACTCTTTTGTTTATCAATTCATATCACATAAATGACCTTTTAATTTTAATTTTTGATTAAAATAAAAACGAGGAACTCATCCAGAGGAGCCGCTCTTTCTGTCTGTACAACACGGGATTACACGGCGTGTAATTAAAACTACACACCGTGTACTTGGGTTCCACGAACCGGAACTGGTCCGCCAAACCACGCCGTGTGAATTGAATATGACTAAGTATTAATCACTCCATGTTGACCATAATTGAACAGCACGTGGAAACCGGAACACACGGCGTGTATGTTAGAGCAACACGCCTTGTAGTCCGTTCTGGCCCAGGTGAAACCGTGTACAAGGATAAGTCGTGTACCGCGTACACGGGGTTGCCAGGATAGTTACCGCATAACAAGGAAGTACACACCGTGTATGATTTATTTACACGCCGTGTACTCCAAAATTTCCAAAGTACAAGAAAAACGCCAAATCCCCCGGCGTGTAATTTGGATAAAGGGTGAAAATAAATACATACCGTGTAATTATAAACTACACGCCGTGTACTTTCCAGAAATGGAATTTCACCAGGTTTTCTTCAATGTAAAAATACTTGTACAAGGAATATGGATGAGAAGAATCTCAAGGAAATTCAGAAAGGAATTTAAGATAAATAATTGATTAATTATAAGATCATAATTAATTGAATTCGAGCGCGACTTATCTTAAATGAAAGAACGATTAAAAGAATTTGAATTCTAAATATGCGTAATTGTCATTGTATGCTATGGATGGTCATCAGCTAGACCAAAGACCCTTTGTATGTGTATGGTTTCATCTAAATTTATTTAATTTAAAATTTTTTGGCCTACGAGCCTTCTTCCAATAAAATATAGGGCCTATGTGTCCGTGGTTTCTTTAATGTAAACCCATGTAATGGAGGATCTCCCAAGCCAGAGGAGACGGTTCAAATCCCAAATTCGAGGCGAAAGAGACGCAAGAAGATACAAATGTGGACAGGTGGGAGCTGCAAAACACAAACCACCGGGTTCAAGGTATTTTTCCCTAGGTCAGGGTTAGCTTATCAAAATCGCTAGATAAGCTAACCAATAGAAGCTCATGATCATGCCATATTATTTTATTTCTGTCTAAATTGCATGGTTTATTTATTATGTATGTGTTGTCGCAATCATATAGTTAATAAAATGAACAAACATGCAAAGATAGAATAAAATAAAAACCAAACTATGTGTAAACATTATCAGAACATGGTTAATCACTTAAGAAAGCATCACTTAATATTAACAAGCATGTGATAATGCGAAACTATGCATAAAATATTAAAATCCATCAATACCATATTAAGTCAGACCAAGCCTTCTGTTACTTGATTAAGGGAAAGACTCAATAAAACTATGTGTTTGACCAACCCTTGTTGGACACTTAATTTTATAAAGGAAGACCTTATAAAAGGTTTTGGGTTGACTTAACCATATTACATCAAGAGGAGTATCCCTTTCTAGACATGATGTAATATTGGAGGTAAGAGTTGAGGAAATCCAAGTCAGGATTTCAGGATTGGGGATTCCACTCAACAGATCAAGGAACTGTAAGCTCACAGTTGGCAAAGACCTGTCTACCTAAATACTTTCAAATAGCTTGACCAACCCTTTTTGGGGTTATGCGAAGGGGAATATGGATCCTTTCCACTAGAATGTCAAAGCAATTGGACATTCCGAGTTCATTGGTGAGGACCATTGGAACTTGATAAAATAGTGGTAGAATTAATAAATTCATTTATTATTTTTCAAAAAATGTAATCAAGAAAGTACTGATAAATTTTCTCTTTTAATTTGTAGAATTGAAATGACAAACTCTTCAAACACATTTTCTCTACGATTAATTCTGGATAAAGACAATATCCTCACCAGTAGTAACTTTCAGGAATGGTTTAGGCACCTTTGGGTTATCCTACGCCATGAACGAAAGTTTTATGTGCTGGAGTCCTCACTTCCTGATTCTGCTGACCCAGGGGTGAGTGATGAAGATTTTCTGATCTATGATCAACATTTGAACGACGCTCTCGATGTTTAATGTTTGATGATATCATCGATGTCTAGTGAGCTCATAAAGTATCATGAAGACATGGATGCCTATAGCATGCTCGATCACCTACGTGGTCTATACTAGGAGAGAGCAAGACATGAAAGGTTTGAGATCTCCAAGGCTCTATTTCAGACCAAGCTTGGATAGGGTGCCCCAGTTGTGCCTCATGTATTCAAGCTCATTGGCTACATTGATCACTTAGAGATTCTAGGGTTTAAACTCCCCGAAGAACTGGGCACCGATCTCATTCTTGCATCACTCCCCCAGAGCTTCTCAAACTTTGTTGTTAATTTCAACATGAACAACATTGAGAAGTCTATATTTGATCTTCTTATCCTTATTCACCAAGTAGATAATGACATGAAGTGTGAAAATCCTTTTGTCTTTATGGTGAATAAAAGGAAATAGAAGGTGAAGAGATTTAAGCCCAAAACTTCTTCAAGGCCTTCCAAGAAAAAGAAGATCAAAGGGGAGGCCAGAGAATAGGAGGCTGTTTGTTTCGCATGTGGCAAGAAGGGCCACTGGAAGAAAAACTGCACCCAGCCTAGGAAGCAAGGGGAAGCTTCAGGTGCGTTTGTCATCGAATGTAATCTATCTATTTCAACAAATTCGGTATTAGATACTGTTTTTGGTGCTCACATCTATATCCAAATACAGGAACCAAGTAGATTCAAGAAGATTGATCGAGGGCAGGTAGATCTACGAGCAACCAACGGAGCCAGAATTGCTATTGTAGTTGTCGGAGACTACCATCTCACATTGCCTATAGGGATGGTCTTGGTTTTATATACCCTCTGTAACCAAAAACATTATTTCAGTATCGATATTAGATACTGATGGATTCATCTTCAAGTTTGGAAGTGGATGTTGCTACTTTTATAAAGATAGCATTTGTTTTGGTAGGGCACATTTATATAACGGACTTTATGTGTTAGACTACACAAACCAAGTAATGGAAATCGATGACAAAGTTAATTCACATGACTCATACCACACCCAACTTTGGCATCACCAGCTAGGTCATGTCAATGAGAAACATTTGACAAAATTACATCAAGATGGGTATTTAGATTCTTTCGAACTAAAATCACTTGGTGTATGTCATGCGTGTCTACAAGGCAAAATGACCAAAGCCCCATTTAGTGGGAAAGGTGAAAGAGCTAAAGAGATTCTAGAATTAGTTCACACAGATGTGTGTGGGCCATTTCCAGTTGAGTCAAGGGGTGGGTTCTCATACTTCATAACTTTTACTGATGATTTTAGTAGATATGGATATATCTACTTAATGAGGTATAAGTCATATTCTTTTGATCGGTTCAAAGAATAAAAGAATGAAGTTGAGAACCAGATTGGTAAGAAGATTAAGAAACTCTGCTCAGACAGAGGAGGAGAATATCTTAATCCGGACTTCATTGATTTCTTACGAGAGTTTGGGATTCTATCTCAACTCACTCCTCCTTACATGCCACAGTGGAATGGTGTAAGCGAAAGGAGGAACCACACCCTGTTGGACATGGTGAGATCAATGATGAGTCATGCGAGTCTTCCATTATCCTTTTGGGGATATTCATTACAAACAGCAACACACATATTAAACCAAGTACCAACTAAATCGATAAATGGTATTCCATACGAGTTATGGAGTGGACGCAAATCCATGTTATCGAATTTACATGTGTGGGGTAGCGAAGCATTTTTTATGGCCTCTTCAGGTAACAAACTTGCACCCTGAGGCAAAAAGTGTATCTTTATAGGATATCCCAAGGAAACAAGGGGATATTACCTATACAACCCCTCAGACAAAAAGGTTACAATGGAAAGACATGCCATATTCCTTGAGAGGGAGCACATCTCCAAAAGTGATAGTGGGAGCGAGATAGACTTCGATGAAGTTGAGGCTCAAGATACACAAGAGTTGGTACAAGAACAGATTCCACAAATCCCCATGGAAGAATAATTTGTTCCAGAGACACAAGAACTGCGTAGGAGCAAGAGAGAGGTGAGAGAACCAGAACGATATGTTTTTCCTGTCACCTGGGATGGTGACTCATTATTGGTTGACAATGATGATCCTCTTACCTACAAGGAAGCAGTTGAAGGCACAGATGTTTCCAAGTGGCGAGAAGCCATGAATTCTGAAATGGATTCCATGTACCAAAAACAAGTCTGGATTTTTTTAGATCCTTCAGTTGATTTAAATCCTATTGGTAATAAATGGGTATTTAAGAAGAAACTGGACATGGAGGGGCAATTCAGCACCTATAAGGCATGACTGGTTGCAAAATGTTTTAGACAACGTTAAGGAATTGACTATGATGAAACCTTTTCACCAGTTTTGATGCTTAAATCCATCAGAATCCTATTGGCCATTGCCGCTTACCATGACTATGAAATTTGGAAAATGGATGTCAAAACAGCTTTCCTTAACAGGAACCTCCAGGAAGATGTCTACATGACACAACCTGAAGGGTTTGTGACTCCAAAGGATGCCAACAAGGTATGCAAGTTGCAGAAATCCATTTATGGATTAAAGCAAGCATCAAGGTCATGGAACATTCTTTTTGATGAAGCTGTAACAGAATTTGGATTTGTTAAGAATGAATGTGAGCCTTGTGTATAAAAGAGGTTTAGTGGGAGTGCAGTCATTTTCCTAATAGTATATGTTGATGACATATTACTAATTGGAAACAAATTACCTGTCTTACAGTCAGTTAAGGCATGGTTGCATAAATGTTTCTCTATGAAAGACTTGGGTGAGGCAGCATATATTCTAGGGATCAAGATCCATCGTGATAGATCCAAGAGAATGTTGGGCCTGAGTCAAAGTACATACATTGACAAGATACCGAAGAGATTAAGTATGGAATAGTCCAAGAGGGGATTGTTTCCAGTGTCACATGGCATTCATCTTTCCAAGAAAATGTGTCCTCAGACACATGAGGAAAGAAAGAGAATGGAAAGGATCTCTTACGCATCCGCAATTGGGTCAGTCATGTATGTTATGCTATGTATGAGGCTAGATGTTGCTTACGCATTAAGTGCGGTAGGCAGATATCAAGATGATCCAGGAGACCTCCATTGGATGGCAGTCAAGAGTATCCTTAAGTATCTGAGGCGTACTAAGGATATGTTCCTGGTTTATGGAGGAGATAAGGAACTTGTCATCAGAGGACATGTAGATGCTAGCTTCCAGACTGATCAAGATGACATGAAGTCGTAGACTGGATACATCTTCAGTTTGAATGGAGGTGCAGTGAGCTGGAAGATCTCAAAACAAAGTGTGGTGGCAGATTCTACAGCAGAGTCTGAGTATATCGTAGCTTCTGAGGCAGCTAAAGAAGCAGTATGGATGTGAAGCTTCGTCCAAGAGATGTATGTAGTACCAATAAGTAAAGATCCTATCACATTCTATTGTGATAATATTGCAGCGGTGGCACTTTCAAAAGATCCTAGGTCACATCAGCGGAAAAAGCACATACTTCGGAAGTACCATCTCTTGAGGAATTTTTCTCAAAGAGGTGAAGTTGCAGTGAGAAGTATTTCCACGGAAGACAACGTGGCGGACCCCTTGACTAAAGCCTTGACTCAGTAGAAACATGATCATCATATGAGGTCTAGAAGACTAAAAGTCGTAGGCAGTTGGCTCTAGTCCAAGTGGGAGTTTGTAAGGGTTGGTGTCCTGAGAACTAATTGTTTTGTACTTTGATTACATGAATGCTCACTTATTATATATTGTTCATTGTTCTGCATGACTATAATATAATAATGTCCTGGAATATTTGTTGCATTGATAAGGTCATGGAAGATCCCCGCTATGATGAGAACCTTGAAATGCTATAACAATATTCTTAAATAAAGGTCTATGGTTGGATTAAATACTATGATAGGACACATAGTATACAGACCGTCATGTGCGAGTACTCGTAAGAAGATGAGACTCTCTCTCATGGAGTTTGAACTTGGTAATCTCCAAGATGGGAGATTATGAGAACAGACCCGCCAATAGAAATTATGAATGTCTTTGTGTCATCGTACATTACTATCTATGAGCGTGTGTAATGGTCCTTAGACTAGAAGATTATCATTAACTCATGTCATGACTCACGCACTTAGATTTACTGACGAAAACCGTCACGCAGACAGTTGGCGGGAAGTAGGGTACGTTGGGTGCGTCACGAGTGACATGTTGTTAATGGATAAGTCAAGCAAGGATTTGTCCATTCCATTTATGGAAGTTGATATCTTGGCCCTTTGATTGAAATAGAATTGTCTCATTAAATTCCATGGCCATGGTGTAAACGACGAGTTTATTTCAGGTAGTCAAAGAACTAAAGATCAAACATATAGGTTTATGAAACTGCCATGAAACCTACTTGATGAGATATTGAGACAAAGGGATTAAATTACATAGTAAGTGTTCGTGTGAGGTGATACGTCAATGCAGCGTCAACTTATTTCTCTTGGGTGCCTTGACCCGTTGCTAGACAGTAATCTTGGACTTTAGGCAAGTCCGCCTAATGCCAACGAGAAAGAGGCCTAGAGGGTCACACACCTAGTGTATTCAAGTATCTCAAGTAGAATAAAGATTATTCCCGTACATAGTTTAATAATTGTTCAAGGAAGCCTAAATCGTTTTAATGTTGGAGGAAGAATAAAATAAAACAAGTACACGTTGTGTATCATTGATTACATGCCGTGTAGTTTTATTTTGAAAAAGTACCCTCCGTGTATTATTAAATATACATGCCGTGTAGTTTTTCATTTTGGAAAGGTAATTAATAAATGAAAACAAGATATACATGCCGTGTACATTGAATGTACACACCGTGTAGTTTTCAATGAAAAACAAGTACACGCCGTGTATTTATTAATACACGTCGTGTAGTTTTTCCAGTCAGTATTTTGAGGAAATATCGTTTTATTAAATGATATTTATTATAATTAGTGTGGGCGCGTGTCAAGGAATTAATGACTTGACATGGGGTTTTTGAAAGGGAGTTAATGAAATAAATAAAACACGTAACGCGTTTATTTATTGTCATAACTCTACAACCTCAAACCCGATTATAAATATCCTCACAACCCCAACTCTTTTCCTACACAAGAGAATCGTTGTGCACAATAACTCTGGAGAATTATTTCAAGGCCGAAAGAACCTCTTCCTCCAAGAACACTCTCAAGACCGAGAGAGATCCTCTTCCATCGGATCAAGATGATCTAAGGTGGACAACACAAGCAAAGGTTTCTCCATGCTAGCACCCAGAGACTCCTTTGGTGACGTCCTGAGATACGAGGTGCGCGTGTGGATCACTGCTAGAGGAATTCTACACTTGGATTCTCTAACAAAACAACAAATAACATCAGAATGTGATCGAGAACATCAAAGAAGAAAGAGCACCCAAAAGTTTTTTCTTTTAAATTTATTAAATTAATTATAATCAACCTGTAACGATCCTACTTTGTGGTTCCGGGACATTCCTTTTCTTTGTCCATTTCTGTGATTTGATCCGTGGAGACTGGAATTTATCGTCGTATTGATCCTGGATTGATCATTGTTAATGACAAAAGGCCAAGTGGGCACATCCACCCACGCGCTTTCGCTGCGCCCGGAACCTTCACAGAGTAATATGGGGAATGTTATTAAAATAGCACATCCATAGTCAAACTGATCATAAACCATCCAAATAAATAATAAGTTTGATATCAATATAATGTATCCCTAGTTTGTTGTAGGTATAATAAATGTTAAATGTCATTGATGAATATAAATACCATAAAAATATCCTTAAAAACCTTTTGATAAAAATATCCTTTTCATATTGAAAATAACCTTTTAAAACAAAGTGTTCATAAACAAATTTGAAAATAATTTCCTTTGAAAAAAATCTTGAAATAAATTTTACAATATTTAGTGGTAATGATTGTGGAACCTTTTTTCATGTAGAACACTTTAAAACAAAGATTCCTTTTATATTTTCAGCAACAGAGAAACAGGCATTGTTTTGAAGATTCCTTTAAAAAAAGTTTTTAAAAAGTAAAAATAGGTAAAAATATCTTTGATAAATCATTTTTAAAAGGTTTAAAACATTTTCAAAAAAAATTAAAAAACATAGGATTTGATGAAAATTGATTTCTGACCGAAAAGATAAATAAAGTCAAATTTCCTCAAAAACATTTTCTCAATTGTATTAAGTAACAAAGAGGGGAAGAATAGTCATATTAATTTAAAAAGTTCATGAATAACTATAAGATGATAAAATAGAATAATTTTAATATGGAAATATCAAATAATTCCACCAAAGGAGATATAAACATAAATAATCTTAAATGGTGATGATATTGTAAAATTATCTCTTTCCACTTTGTAATTAGTTTAATCATTTGACCCATAAAAGAATAAAATTTAAAAAAAATCATGATAATAAATAAATTTAGGATAAAAATTGATATATGGGTGATATATATGCACATCATAAGGGAATATAGGTGCATAACATCAAAATATTCCTCAATGAAAGAAAATTGAGATAAATTCCCTTAATAGATGTTTGAATTCCTTCCAAAGTGTTAAAAACTCTTGTATAATGGTTTTAAATGTGTTATTAATTTGTACCATAAAAAATGTTAATATTTATAACATCTTATATTGTTCTTTTATATTATCTTCCCACCTATTCATTAGTAATATTTCATTATTTTCACTGTTTTGGGTGTTTATTGTCATGTTTTCTCATGCTTGTTTTGTCTTGAAAATCCTATTTCTAGTGAATAAGATATATATATATATGTTTGTATAGTCACCATAATAATATTAATGTTATAAATATCATATTTAATCATTAAAAATATGTTTTAGAATCATTATTTAATTTTTAACATAAAAAATGAATTGTATCGCTTCGTGGAAATGGTTAGTCGTACGTATGCATAAGAGACGATATCATTTCTAAATGGTTAGAAGGGTAAGTAAGTGAATGGTATATTAATTTTACATAATACATATAATGAAATTATTATCATATATATCCATTATTTCCATCATTAAAACCATCCAAGTAAATTGGAGATGAAAAAAAATTATACTTCTATGTAGAGACGGTAAGTTGTAATGCGTGTTAGGTGCTTCCATTTTTCATAGGATGGATAAATGGTAGAATATGGTTGTATAATAATCATAATAACTTATTATTATATATATTAAATTGGAATTATTATTCTAGTATGTAAACAATATAATAATGGTAAGTATAATAAGACAATAAAATTAAAAGAGCTAGCAAAGATAATTACCTTCTCTCAAAGAATCATCCTTTGGATCTCCTCTTAGGGGAAATGGGGTTGGAATTTTTAGAATAATAGGACCTCCTTAACTTAGGTAACTATTTTGGGAAGATAAATGGGATTTTTTTGGTTGATATAGATGGTGTGGATAAGTGAGGAGGGAATGGGGTATTTATACTTGAGGAGGTGTTGTTTTAAGTGATTAAATAATGATTATTTTTTATTTAAAGCTCACCACTTTTGAATGGAATTAATTACAAAAAATATTTTCGATAATAAATTATTTTAAGTAAATTTTATGGTCATGAAATGAATCAAACACCGATTTAATATTTTATTTTTTATGTATTTTAAGCTTTTACCTTTTAACTTTTAACCCACTGCATTATTTTATCTATATTAAGGTAAATCATTTTTTACCATGGTATATTTTTTATGAATAAAAATTAAAATAAACAGACTAAATAATTTTTAATTCTTGATTAAAAATATAGAATAAATTTTATAAAATTAAAATCACATAAGCTAGAGAATTACATTTAAAATAAAACCAAAAAAATACAACAAAAAATAGTTTTTTGGGAAAAACCCATTTTTAAATCTAAAATGTTTATATACTAAATTAAAGTATAAAATCAAATTCAAAAACCTTAATTGTATAAATTTAAATCAAAATTAACTAATTAAAATTTAAAACTAATCCAAAACATAATTTTACCTTGTAAATAAAATATATTTTTCGATAAAACCCAGTATTTTTCACTATTCACTAAAAAAATATCTTTTTCAAAAAATTCCTAAAAATTCACCATAATATAATTTTAATATGATGATTTCAAAAATTAATTTCATTTTATCAAATAAATTTTCTAAAATTTTCAAAAATTAATTATATTTATTTTCTCATAGAAAGTAGTAAAAATGTTTTTTGAAGAAAACATAAATTTGAAGAATAAAATGACTTTACTAAAAATTACGTGTTTATTTCTTTAGGATAAATAAATTTGTATTGAACATTAAATTCATATATATTTCATAATGTAGTTAATCTTATTCACACCTTCCAATTTAAAAATTAGTTTATAACGGTTGTATTAAAATATTAATATTTTGGAGTTCGTTTAAGCTCAGTGTTCCGAACATCATAATCTATCGAAGAGATAAAATTTATTTGAAAAGATAAATACCATAAATTATTCAGGTATTATATTCTCCCCACATTCAATAAATTTCTTCTTCTCAATTGGAAATTTCACTTTGAAAATCAAAGGTTGATACTTGAAATTCCTTTGCGGGAAACCCACATCGTAAAAAGGGTTAATAAAACATCCTCTTAAAAAGAGGGAAAGGAAAAATGTGAAGGTCACCACAAAACTAGGATTATGAATAGTTGAAAAGTAGTGATGATTGAAAATATAGACATAAAAGAGAAATATAACTATCAAGTTCTGATGGAGAGTGATAGAGAACATGGTCATTAGAAAGTTTACCATCAAAAAATCATAAATATGTGATAGGATAAAAGGCCATTGATTTATTAGTAATAAAATTAAAAGAATAACATTTTTGTTCCAAAATCATTTTGCTAGAGATAAGGAATTATTTTTATTCCTAGAGTAAGAACATAAGTAAATATACTTACTTGATAGGTAGAGTTTCATACTTTAAATAATTTCCGCCACAAACTCTTATTTTTCTCCAAAATAAAATTCAACCATTAAGACTCAAATAAAATTCAAAAAAAACTATTTATCTTATCCATATTGGGTTCCCAAAATGAACTTATCCTTTATCTATCATACTATTTAAATAAATAAAAACTATGTTATATGAACCAAGACATCACGTAGGCCAACGGTAGGTGATACACCCTTGTCATCCTTCAATTATGGATTCAAGGCTCGCAGACTTTCCAGATGTGACGGGTTTCCCTTTATCTAAAAATATATTAATATAATCACTACAATATTCCCAAAAAAATAACCTTAATATATTCCACAATAAATAAATTTTTTAACATCAAAGGTTATCTCATATGTTTCATTTTTCATTCCAAAAAATATTATAACCCATATTACATCATTCTATTCAAGAGTCATTAGTAATCTGGTAACAAATACCATAGAAATGTCATCCCTTAATCCAAGAAATTAATATCCAAAAATGATTTTTTTATTCTTGAATCACAAAAATTCACTTTTAACAAATCGTAAGATCCATAAAGAGAGGAAATTTTTTCTGTCTATCTCAAACCATTTTCCAAAGCCAATATGGTTGGCACAAGTTATACAATATGAATAAATACATTAATCTCTAAAAACACATCAAAAGTTAAACTTAAACCATTTCATAAATGGTTAAATTTATAACCCTTCCAAAATATCAAGATACAAACATTAGAAATAAGGTCACTAGTTTTCCAAAATGAAGTTACCATTAATATTTCAAACAATATAAAGTAGATCATAATCATCACACACCAAACATGTGAATACCTTCATCATGTATTCTCTTAAAACATAGTAATAACCTAAATTACCATAAAAACTTATTTAAAACTTTCATACTTCCTCATTCCTTAAGTAAAACACATATTATTCGATATTTTCCTTAAATCCAAAAATGTTGTCAAATCCATCAATGTTAGCATAAACCACTTTTTCAAAAAATCATTGATCAGCTCCAAGGTAGTCAGTACTATCCAATTTAATTTATACATATAAATCATCTATTCATCCTAATATAATTATCTCAACATCAAGAATATATTAAGAGTTATCTTTCCTAAATCATGTGTTTTCCAAAAGATCAACTTGTGACAGAGTCACTTCTCTTGATTACCGGTATTATTCATTAAATGATTCCAAATAATTAAAAAATAATTATTGCAATACAATCCTTATATATCTCTTGATTCTTAAAACCATAATATCATTGATACTTTTACAACATAATTCTTGGATCCAAATACACAATGACTTAATCATTCAACTTCATTCTTAAACTATTTACTAAGATTCGTATTCTTATTCCTCCTTCTATTTATATGTCATTTGTAGTATCATCATCATTAATATAATATCACTCGTATAAACTTACTGATTCTCTTCCTGAGTTTTCCCCCTAAGACATAGATTTTCATAATTCTCATAATTTCAAATTTTAAAATATTCAATAATCGATAATACATTAGGGATACTATTATTCCAAAATTTTCATTTTTCCTCAGGTCACCTTTGGTACCTGAGTAGATTACTTGTCTGTAGGTATGGATAAGGGCAAGTTGAAGGTTCCGGCCGTAGCGAAAGCTCATGGGTGGATGTTCCCACTTGGATTTTTGTCATTAACAATGATCAATCCGGGATCAATACAATGATAAACTCCAGTCTCCATGGATCGAATCACATAAATAAACAAATAAAAGGAAAGTCCCAGAACCACAAAGTAGGATCGTTACAGGTTGATTATAATTAATTTAATCAAAAGAAGTACCTTTTTGTGTTCTTTATTCATTGATATTTTTGATCATTTTCCGATGTGATATGTCGTTGCGTCGCAGAAGCCAAGGGTATAATTCCTCTAGTGGTGATCCACACGTGTACCACGTATCTCTGGACATCACCAAAGGAATCTCTGGGTGCTATCATGGAGAATCCTTTGCTTGCGTTGTCTGCCTTAGATCGTCTTTGATCCGATGGAGGTGGATATCTCTCGGTCTTGAGAGTGTTCTTGGAGGATGGAGTTCTTTCGGTCTTGAGAGAATTCTCCAGAATTATTGTGCACAATGATTCTCTTAGGAAAGGAGTTGGGGTTGTGAGGATATTTCTAATCAGGTTTGAGGTTATAAAGTTATGACAATAAATAAATGTGTTACGTGTTTTATTTATTTCATTAACTCTTTTGAAAACCCCATGTCGAGTCATTAATTCCTTGACATGTGCCCACACTAATTATAATAAATATCATTTAATAAAATGATATTATTTCCTCAAAATCCCGACTAGAAAAACTACACGGCGTGTACTTGTTTTTCATTGAAAACTACACGGTGTGTACATTCAATGTACACGGCGTGTATATCATGTTTTCATTTATTCATTTCCTTTCCAAAACAAAAACTACATGGCGTGTACATTCAAAAATACACGGCATGTACTTGTTTTCAAAATAAAAACTACACGGCGTGTAATCATTAATACACGGCGTGTACTTGTTTTCATTTTATTCTTCCTCTAACATTAAAACAATTTGGGCTTGCTTGAATAATTATTAAACCATGTATGGGAATAATCTTTATTCTACTTGAGATACTTGAATACACTTAGTGTGTGACTCTCTAGGCCTCTTTCTCATTGGTATTAGGCGTTCTTGCCTAAAGTACAAGATTACTGTCTAGCAACGGGTCAAGGCACCCAAGAGAAAGAAGTTGACGCCTCATTAACGTGTCACCTCATACGAACACTTACCATATAATTTAATCACTTTGTCTCAATATCTCATCAAGTAAGTTTTATGGCAGTGTCATAATCCTATATGCTTGATCTGTCATTCTTTGACTTCCAGAAATAAACTCGTCGTTACACCATGGCCATAGAATTTGGGCGAAAGTTATATTTCAATCAAAGGGACCGAGATATCTACTTCCATAAATATGGAAGGTAAAATACTTCCTAGACTTGTCCTTTAACAATATTTCATTTGTGACGCACCCAATATACCCTACTTCCCGCCAACTATCTACATGAAGGTTTTTGTCAGTAAATCTAAGTGTGTGAGTCATGACATGAGTTAATGATAATATTCCAGTCTAAGGACCATTACACACACTCACAGATAGAAATATCCAATGACACCAAGATATGCAGAATTACTGCTGGTGGGTCTGTTCTCATAATCTCCTATCTTGGAGATTACCAAGTGTGACCTCCATGAGAGAGAGTCTCGTCTTCTTACGAGTACTCTCACATGAAGGTATGTATACTATGTGTCCTATCATAGTATTTCATCCAACCGTAGAACTTTATTTAAGAATATTGTTATAGAATTTCAAGGTTCTCATCATATCAGGGATCTGTCATGACCTTATTAATGCAACAAATATTCCAGGACATTAGTATATTATAGTCATGCAGAACAATGAAAAATATATAATAAGTGTACATTCATGTAATCAAAGTACAAACAGTTGGTTCTCAGGACACTAATTCTAACAAACTCTCACTTGGACTAGAGCCAACTACCTATGACTTTTAGTCCGCTAGACCTCACATGATGATCATGTTTCTTCTGAGTCAAGGCTTTTGTCAAGGGGTCTGCCACATTGTCTTCCGTGGAAATAATGCTCATTGTAACTTCACCTCTCTGAGAAAAATCCCTCATGAGATGATACTTCCTAAGTATGAGCTTTTTCCACTAATGTGACCTTGGCTCTTTTGCAAGTTCCACCGCTGCAGTATTATCACAATAGAGTGTGATAGGATCTTTACTGCTAGGTACTTCATACAGCTCTTAGATGAAGCTTTGCATCCATACTACTTATTTAGATGCCTCAGAAGTTGCGATATACTCGGACTTTGCTGTAGAATCTGCGACCACACTTTGGTTTGAGCTCTTCCAGCTCACTGCACCTCCATTCAAACTGAAGATGTATCCAGTCTGCAACTTCATGTCATCTTGATCTGTTTGGAAACTAGCATGTACATGTCCTCTGATGACTAGTTCCTCGTCTCCTCCATAAACCAGGAACATATCCTTAGTACACCTCAGATACTTAAGGATAGTCTTGACTACCATCCAATGGCGGTCTCCTGGATCAGCTTGATATCTTCCTACTGCACTTAATGCATAAGCACATCTAGCCTTATTCATAGCATTGCATACATAACTGACCCAATCGTGGATGCATAAGGGATCCTTTCCATTTTCTTTCTTTCCTAATGTGTTTGAGGATACATTTTCTTGGAAAGATGAATGTCATGTGACACTGGAAACAATCCCCTCTTGACTTGTTTTATACTAAATCTCTTCAGTATCTTGTTAATGTATGTACTTTGACTGAGGCCCAGCATTCTCTTGGATCTATCACGATGGATCTTGATCCCTAGAATATATGTTGCCTCACCCAATTCTTTCATGGAGAAGAATTTATCTAACCATGCCTTAATTGTCTGTAAGACGGGTACTTCGTTTCCAATTAGTAATATTTCATCAACATATACTATTAGGAAAACGACTGCACTTCCACTAAACCTTTTGTAGACACAAGGCTCACATTTGTTCTTAAAAAATACCAATTCAATTATGGCTTCATCAAAACGAATGTTCCATGACCTTGATGTTTACTTTAATCCATAAATGGATTTCTACAACTTGCATACCTTGTTGGAATCCTTTGGAGTCACAAACCCTTCAAGTTGTGTCATGTAGACATATTCCTGAAGGTTCCCATTAAGGAATGATGGTTTGACATCCATTTTTCAAATTTTATAGTCATGTTAAGCGACAATGGCCAATAGGATTCTGATGGATTTTAGCATCGCAACCGGTGAAAAGGTTTCATCATAGTCAATTCCTTGACGCTGTCTAAAACCTTTTGCAACTAGTCATGCTTTATAGGTACTAAATTGTCCCTCTATGTCCAGTTTCTTCTTGAATACCCATTTATTACCAATAGGATTTACATCAACTAGAGGATCTACCAAAATCCAGACTTGGTTTTGGTACATGGAATCCATTTCAGAATTCATGGCTTCTCGCCACTTGGCAACGTCTGTGCCTTCAAATGCTTCCTTGTAGGTAAGAGGATCATCATTGTCAACCAATAACGAGTCACCATCCTCAGTGACAAGAGAACTATATTGTTCTATTTCTCTTACCTCTCTCGTGCTCCTACGCGGTTCTTGTGTCTCTGGAACAGATTTTTCTTCCAAGGGGCTTTGTGGAATCTGTTCTTGTACCAACTCTTGTGTATCTTGAGCCTCAACTTCATCGAAGTCTATCTCGCTCCCACTATCTCTTTTGGAGATGTGCCCCCTCTCAAGGAATATGGAGTGTCTTGCCACTGTAACCTTTTTATCTGAGGGGTTTTATAGGTAATATCCCCTTATTTCCTTGGAATATCCTATAAAGATACACTTTGTGCCTCGGGGTGCAAGTTTGTTACCTGAAGAGGCCTTAACAAATGCTTCTCTACCCCACACATGTAAATTTGATAACATGGCTTTGCTTCCACTTCATAACTCTAATGGAATACCATTTATCGATTTAGTCGGTACTTGGTTTAGTATGTGTGCTGTTGTTTGTAATTCATATCCCCAAAAGGATAATGGAAGACTCACATGACTCATCATTGATCTCACCATGTCCAAAAGGGTGTGGTTCCTCCTTTCACTTACACCATTCCACTGTGGCGTGTAAGAAAAAGTGAGTTGAGATAGAATCCCAAACTCCCGTAAGAAATCAATAAAGTCCTCATTAAGATATTCTCCTCCTCTGTTTGAGCGGAGTTTCTTAATCTTCTTACTAATATGGTTCTCAACTTCATTCTTGTATTCTTTGAACCGATCAAAAGAATCTGACTTATACCTCATTAAGTAAATATATCCATATATACTAAAATCATCAGTAAAAGTTATGAAGTACAATAAACCACCCCTTGCTTCAACTGGAAATGGTCTACATACATCTGTGTGAACTAATTCTAGAAGCTCTTTAGCCCTTTCACCTTTCCCACTAAATGGGGCTTTGGTCATTTTTCCTTGTAGACACGCATGACATACACCAAGTGGTTTTAGTTCAAAATAATCTAAATACCCATCTTGATGTAATTTTTTCAAACGTTTCTCATTGACATGACCTAGCAGGTGATGCCAAAGTTGGTTGTGGTATGAGTCATGTGAATTAATTTTGTCATCGATTTCCATTACTTGGTTTGTGTATTCTAACACATAAAGGTCGTTATATAAATGTGTACTACCAAAACAAACGCTATCTTTATAAAAGTAGCAACATCCACTTCCAAACTTGAAGATGAATCCATCAGTATCTAATCTAGATATTGAAATAATGTTTTTGGTTATAGAGGGTACATAATAACATCCTTTCAAAACCAAGACCATCCCAGTAGGCAGTGTGAGGTGGTAGTCTCCGATAGCTACAGCAGCAAGTCTGGCTCCATTGGCTACTCATAAATCCACCTCATCTCGGTCAATCTTTCTAAATCTACTTGGTTCCTATATTTGGATACAGATGTGAGCACCGCAAGCAGTATCTAATACCCAATTGGTAGAAACAGATAGATTACATTCGATAACAAATGCACCTGAAGCTTCACCTTGCTTCCTTGGATGGGTGTAGTTCTTCTTCTAGTGGACCTTCTTGCCACATGCTAAACAAACAGCCTCCTATTCTCTTGTCTCCCCTTTGATCTTCCTTTTCTTGGAAGGCCTTAAAGAATATTTGGGATTAAAGCTCTTCGCATTCCCTTTCCTTTTACTCACCATGAGTACAGAAGGCTTTTCACGCTTCATGTCATTGTCCACTTGGAGAATGAGGACAAGAAGATCAGACAGCGACTTTTCAATGTTGTTCATGTTGAAGTTCACAACAAAGTTAGAGAAACTCTAGGGGAGTGATGCAAGAATGAGATCGGTACCCAGTTCTTCGGGGAGTTTAAACCCTAGAACCTCCAATCACTCAATGTAGCCAATGAGTTTGACTACATGAGGGCCAGCTGGGGCACCCTCTCCAATCTTTCTCTGAAATAGAGCCTTGGAGATCGCAAACCTTTCTTGTCTTGCTCTCTCCTGGTATAGACCACGGAGGTGCTCGAGCATGCTATAGGAATCCATGTCTTCATGAGACTTCATGAGCTCACTAGAAATTTATGATAGCATCAAACATTGAACGTCGAGTGCATCGCTCAACTGTTGATCATAGACCAGGAAATCTTCATCACTTTCCCCTTGGGCAGGTGAATTAGGAAGTGAGGACTCTAGCACGTAAAACTTTTATTCATGGCATAGGATAACCCGAAGGTGCCTAAACCATTCCTTAAAGTTACTGCTGGTGAGGATATTGTCTTTATCCAGAATTGATCGCAGAGAAAAGGTGGTTGATGAGTTTGTCATATTGATTCTACAAATTAAAAGAGTAGAATTATCAGTACTTTCTCGATTACATTTTATGAGAAATAATAAATTTTTATTAAGTCTCCCACTATTTTATCAAGTCCCAATGGCCCTCACCATTGAACTTGGAGTTTCCATTTTCTTTGACATTCTAGTGGAAAGGATCCATATTCCTCTTCACATAACCCCAACAAGGGTTGGTCAAGCTATTTGAAGGTATTTAGGTAGGCAGGTCTTTGCCAACTATGAGCTTATAGTTCCTTGATCTGTTGAGTGGACTCTCCAATCCTGAAATCCTGACTTGGATTTCCTCAACACTTGCCTCCATTTTACAACAAGTCTAGCAAGGGCTACTCCTCTTGATGTAAAATGTTTAAGTCAACCCGAAACTTTCATAAGATCTTCCTTTATAAAAGTAAGTGTCCCAACAAGGGTTGGTTAAACACATAGTTTTATTGATTCTTGCCCTTAATCAAGTAACAGAAGGCTTGGTATGACTTAATATGGTATTTGATGGATTTTATTCTTTATGCATAGTTTTGCATTATCACATGCTTGTTAATATTAAGTGATGTTTTCTTAAGTGATTAACCATGTTCTGATAGTGTTTACGCATAGTCTGGTTTTTATTTTATTCCATCTTTGCATGTTTGTTTATTTCATTAATTATGTGATCGCGACAATACATACATAATAAATAAACCATGCAACCAGAATAAAATAATATGGCATGATCATGAGCTTCTATTGGTTATCTTATCTAGCAGTTTTGATAAGCTAACCCTGACCTAGGGAAAAACACCTTGAACTAATGGTTCATGTTTTGCAGCTCCCACCTATCCACCTTCGTATCTTCTTGTGTTGGTTTCACCTCAGCTTCGGATTTTGAATCATCTCCTCTGGCTTGAGAGATCCTCCATTACATGGGGTTTACATTAAAGAAACCATGGGCACGCAGGCCCTACATTTTTTTGGAAGAAGGCTCACAGGACAACAAATTTAAATTAAATAAATTTAAATGAAACCATACACATACAAAGGGTCTTTGGTCTAGCTCATGGTCATCCATAGCATGCAACAACATTTACGCATATTTAGAATTCAAATTCTTTTAATCGTTCTTTTATTTAAGATAAGTCGCACTTGAATTCAATTAATTATGATATTGTAATTAATCAATTATTTATCTTAAATTCCTTTCTGAATTTCCTTGAGATTCTTATCATCCATATTCCTTGTACGGGTCTTTGTACTTTGGAGGAAACCTAGTGAAATTCCATTTTTGGAAAGTACACGGCGTGTAGTTTATATTTACATGGTGTGTATTTATTTTCACCCTTTATCCAAAGTACACATCGTGGGCTTTGGCGTATTTTTCTATACTTTGGAAATTTTGGAGTACACGGTGTGTAGATTAATCTAACACGGCGTGTACTTCCTTGTTACGCGATTACCATCCTAGAAATCCCGTGTACGCGGTACATGGCTTCCCCTTGTACACGGTTTCACCTGGGCCGGATCGGAGTACACGGCGCGTCGATTCAACATACACGTCGTGTATTCCGGTTTCCACCTGCCATTCAATTCTAGTCAATACGGTGTAATAAAACTTAGGTATACTCAATTCACACGGCGTGCACTACTGGAATGTGGGGTTTTCCCCACACTTACATACCAACGGTTTCATAGAACCGTTGGTAAAGGATGGTTTAGGGGAGTTTTTACCAACGGTTCTAGTAAACCGTTGGTATTGATGTGTTTAGGGGATTTTTACCAATGATTCTCATTGAACCGTTGGTAAAAATGTGGTTGGGGGAGGTTTTTCCCAACGGTTCTAAAGAACCGTTGGTATAGGTGTGGTTGGGGGAGGTTTTTACCAACGGTTCTAATGAACCGTTGGTATAGGTGTGCCCTGAAAGTATATACCAACAGTTTTTAAAAACCGTTGGCACAACTTTCCCCCAAATTGGCAGCAGCTCTTCCTCTCCCCCATTCGCGATATAGAACCCTAAACGGGAGCAACAGGCGGGCGATTTTGGAGCTCCTTCTGCCGGACCAGTTTGGATCTTCGAGCTCTTTCAGGTTCCTCTTCTTCCATCCTCTAAGGTGTTGAATCTACTTCCAAATCTCATAAGACCCATCCTAAATTAGGTATTTTATTAACCAGCACCTTATTTTTATTGAAATTTATCTAATATTTCTATTTTTAGATTTGATTTTGATGTTTTTATGTTTTTGTTTCTGTTTTGATTTAACCTATATGTTTTTTATTTAGACCCATCCTATATGTTTTTGTTTCTGTGTTTTTGATTTTGATGTGTTTTTTTTTTGTTTTTATTTTGATGTGTTTAAGGTATCTTATTAATTGGTACCTTATTTTTTATTGAAATTTATCTAATTATGTTTTTGATTTAGACCCATCCTATATGTTTTTGTTTCTGTTTTGATGTGTTTATGTGATGAGATTATATCATCATTAAGATGTGTCTAATGATTCTTTGATCATTGTTTTGTGGAGAATGAATGGTTTAGGACCAGCATTAGAAGTAGCTTCCAGTGAGACTATTTTAGTATAAGGGGAAACAAGATTATGATCTACAAGGGGGTGATTGAGTTGGTAGAGACCAAACATAGTTTGTTCCTTGTGTTCAAGAACCATAAATAGTGTTCCAATTAGGTGGTCATCAGTAAAGACATAGGTAAGATTTCCAGGTCCTGTTTCATGAAGTTAAATATGTGGCGCTATAGTGGTTTTGGATTGTTTGAGGTACTCTTAGTGTATTGTAAACCCTCATTTGTTCCATATTCATTTAAATTGATTTAATATCATTTTTTCCACACACACCATTATATACTCTCAAACTATATTTAGAGTGTATTTTTATTCTTATGGTGTTAAATAATTTAGTAAATGTCCATACTAGCTTCTTTTATGTGTTCTAGGGGTTTAGACTAATGACAGGGCTGCATGATTATTGTGGGGGTATTCTTTTCATATAAATATACCTATACTATGTTATCAAATGAATCAACCATGGACAGCCCAACCACCCCCTGTGGACAGCCCCCCCCCCCCACCCCCTGGAAATCCCCCCCACCCCCTTGACACCCTCGACCCCACTAGACAGCGTCGCCACCCCTGTGGACAGCCCGACCACCCCCCGTGGACAGCCCGCCCACCCCCCTGGATAGCCCCCCCCCCCTGGACAGCCCCGCCACCCACATGGGTTTCCCGCCCACCCCCTGGACACCCCGTACCCCCCATGGGTAGCCCGCCCACCCCCTGGACACCCTGTACCCCCCCCCCCCCCCCCGGACATCCCCACCCACCCCCTGGACACCCCGCTCACCTCCTTGGACAGCCCGCCCACCCCCCTGGACTCCCCCTACCCCATTGGACAGCCTGACCACCCCCGCAGACAGCCCGCCCACCTGGACACCCCGACCCCCTAGACACCCCCCGACCCCCTGGACACCTCCAACCCCTCGGACAGCCCCACCACCCCCTAGACACCCCGCACCCCCCCTGGACAGCCCGCACCCCCCTTGGACACCATGTACCGCCCTAGGACAGCCCGCTCACCTCCTTGGACAGCCCGCCCACCCCCGGACAGCCCGCTCACCTCCTTGGACAGCCCACCCCCTGGACACCCTGTACCCCCCCCCCCCCCCGGACAGCCCCACCCACCCCCTGGACACCCCGCTCACCTCCTTGGACTGCCCGTCCACCCCCCTGGACACCCCGCACCCCCCTTGGACACCCTGTACCCCCCCCCCCGGACAGCCCGCTCACCTCCTTGGACAGCCCACCCCCTGGACACCCTGAACACCCCCCCCCCTCGGACAGCCCCACCCACCCCCTGGACACCCCGCTCACCTCCTTGGACAGCCCGCCCACCCCCCTGGACACCCCGCACCCCCCTTGGACACCATGTACCCTCCCCCCCCCCCCCCCGGACAGCCCGCTCACCTCCTTGGACAGCCCACCCCCTGGACACCCTTTCCCCCCCCCCCCCCAGACAGCCCCACCCACCCCCTGGACACCCCACTCACCTCCTTGGACAGCCCGCCCACCCCCTGGACTCCTCCTACCCCATTGGACAGCCTGACCACCCCCGCGGACAGCCCGCCCACCTGGACACCCCGACCCCCTGGACACCTCCGACCCCCCGGACGGCCCCACCCCCCTAGACACCCCGCACCCCCCTGGACACCCCGCACCCCCCTTGGATAGTCCCGCCACTCCCCTGATCGTTATCATACTCCTCATCTTGATCTCCCTGAAGAATTTAAAGTATAAAACTCATGTACTCCCAACAAGATCCTTAATGATTATGTATTCCTTGATCCACTTCCAATATCTTACTGGGAAATCCTTGAATATAGGCATTAGAAATTATGTATCTTATTTTCTTATATACACTGTATTTTGTTGTATTTCTTAATATGATTCTCATATAGAGTAATGTGTCAGTTATGCTTTTATATAAAGTAAACAATTGTCATTTACCTAAATATTTTTTTGATTATACTTCAATATTATTGAATTGCTTTCAAATGAATTATTGCAGTTTTTTTACAAAATGGACAGAAGTTGGATGTAAGAAACTGATCGGATTTCAAATGATTTTCAAAATAATTTGAACGGATTTCTAGATTTTTCATTTGAAAAGGCTTCAGATAGTGGTCGTATACACTGCCCATGTTTTAATTGTGTTGGAAGACCTTGGTTGAGTCGTGACGCAGTTAGCTATCATATAACCAAATATGGTTTCCAAACAAACTATTATTTGTGGTATCACAATGGAGAGAAAATGGAATCTCAAAATGTTTATGATCCAAATGATAAGACTGAATTGGAGAGTTTGATATATGATCGGTTTCCATTTATTCGGTATCATGAGAAGGAAAGGATGTCCAGCCAACAAGATTTCGATACAAGCACACATGATGCGTCCAATGAAAATGATGATGTTGATAGGGTGAAAAAATTGAATGATGCTGCGACGACTCCAGTATATCAGCAATGTGGTAAAATGAAAAAGTTGGAATTTTTAATCCGATTGTTTCATGGGAAAACTATGTATGGGATTTCAAATACTGCAATTGATTACATTCTTACCTTCTCAAAGGACTTACTTCCAGATGATGCAGATATTCCCTCAAACCACTATATGGCATGGAAGTTAGTTGATGAACTTGGATTCTCAAAAAAAATCATTCTTGCTCGAATGATTGCAGCTTATTTTGGGAGGAAACTGCTGAAAGAAATGATTGTATCAAATCTGCAACCTCCCGATGGAAGCCAAAAGATGATGGATCACCATCTCGTGTGCCACAAAAAGTAATGTGGCACTTTCCATTGATACCCAGATTACAAAACCTTTTCATGTCTGATGAAATATCCTAAAAAATGCAATGGCATGACACCGAGAGAAAAAAGAATAATGAAGAGTTGGTTCACCCTACAGATGGATTTGCATGGCAGAGATTTCATGCTCGATATCCTGAATTTGCAGCCGAAGTGCGTAATATGAGACTGGGTCTTTCATGTGACGATTTTAATCCATTTGGGCAGATGCTTACTTCGCACAGCACATGGCCGGTTGTCATACACATTTATAAACTTCCCCCTTGGTTGTGTATGAAAAATCCTTACACTTTCTTGAGTATACTGATATCTGGCCCTTCTGATCCCGGCAATGATATAGATGTATACATGAAACCTTTAATAAAATAGTTGAAACTTATTTGGGATGTGGGTGTGCCCACATACGATGCATGTTTGAAAGACATATTTCAGATGCGTGATGCGCTTATGTGGACGATCAATGATTTTCCTTCTTATGCAATGATGTCTGGATGGAGCACTAAAGGAAAATTGTCATGTCCTGTTTGTATGAATAATACTCGATCGAGAAGACTGAAATATCATCATAGTTTTAGTTTTATGGGACATCGACGATTCTTTCCAATGAACCATCCATATAGAAACAATCGTCGAAGATTTGACAATACCATGGAGAATGACACTCCACCTCAGCGTATGTCTGGAACTGATGTGCTTAATGAATTGAAAGATTTCAGTTATTCATTTGGTAAGGGTGTAATGAAATATAGAAAGAGGAAAAATGTTTCCAATGATACCTGTTACAATTGGAAGAAGAAAAGTATATTATTTGAGTTGTCGTATTGGTCAACCAACTTGTTACGTCATTGCTTAGACGTAATGCACATTGAAAAGAATATATGTGAAATGTTTCTTTCGATTCTTCTAAATGTCAAGGGGAAGACAAAAGATTATTTACGATCTCGGCATGACTTGGTAGATTGGGGGATCAGACCAGAATTGCATCCTGTCTGTATCAGTGAAAATAAATGGAAAGTTCCATGTGCTTCTTATGTGATGACACCTGCTGAAAAAAATCAATTTCTGGAAGTGCTAGAGACTATTAAAGTTCCTGATGGCTATTCAAGCAATATATCAAAATGGGTCAACAGAAAAGAGTTGAAGCTGAAATCTTTGAAGACTCATGATTATCACGTCCTTTTGCATGAGTTGATTCCAATAGCAATCCGTCATCTCTTGTCCAATAATGTTAGAGTCTCAGTTATTCAGTTGTGCTATTTGTTTAGAGATCTTTGTGCTAAGAGGCTATCCAAATCCTTCTTGCAAAAACTATTGGCAGAGACACTATTAATTTTGTGCGAGTTAGAGAAAATATTCCCTCCATCATTTTTTACATGCATGTTGCATCTGACTGTCCATCTTCCGACAGAAATACTTCTTGGAGGACCAGTTGCTTTCCGTTGGATGTATCCAACTGAAAGAAACATGTGCACATTGAAATCATATGTTCGGAACAGGAATTATCCCGAAGGTTCTATTGTGAACGGTTACTTGGCTCAAGAATGTATGGATTTCTGCGCAATGTATTTGTCTGATCTTACTACGAGAGTAAACAGACCAATGAGAAATGAAGAAGAATAGTATGGGCAAATTGAACCCAGTTTTCCATCACTTCCTCAGACAGGAGGAATTCTGGGATCATATACCTTGACGACATTAAGCCTTGAAGAGCGAGAGATGGCATATCACACAGTGTTGTTCAATTGTGATTTGTTTGATGAGTATATCAAGTAAGTAAATTGTACATGTATCTCTTATCTTATCTCTTGTAATTTTAAATATTTGTTAAACTATTATTATTTTTATCTACAGGGAACATAAAGAATTGATATATAGAAATCATAGTTCTTTATCTTTGAGAAGGAAAGAGAATTTGCATAGCAAAGGGTTTTCTGCTTGGTTAAAATTGAAGGTAAAAATATTTCTGTAATAACTAAATAAAAATAATATTTAATTAACTTTACTATTTGTTTATATTTCAGGTATCGAGTTTTCCTACAGACTCTGTTTCTGAGGAAACAAGAGCTTTGGCTTTTGGTCCTAATACTATGGTTCGTGCTTGTAAATCACTTGTGATTAATGGATACAAATTTATTATCACTGAACGAGCAAGAAACATGAGAACACAACATAATGGTGTTATGCTAACTTCCACAACAGACTATTATGCCAGCTCATCGGATACTAGACCTAGTTCTGAAAATGTTTCTTATTATGGAGTCGTGGAGAAAATAATAATTTTGGATTATTACTCGCATGGTCGAGTCACGATGATGAAATGTCAATGGTTTGATTCAATGATGAGGCAAGGCACCTTTATTGATGATTGTGGATTTCGAGTTATTGACATGACTCGCACTCTTGCCACCGATGAACCATATGTATTAGCATCAATGGTGAAACAAGTTTTTTATGTCAAAGATCATCGCCATCCTAAATTCGGTGTAATTATTGAAGTAAAACCCAGACATGTTTTTGATGATGGTGATGATGAAGTTGACACTATCCCTACTGCAATTGGAAGCAATCCGTTTATTACTTATGATGACGCCAATAGATCAATTGTCAGAGTTGATTGTGAACCCGAAGTTGTGGTGGGAAATATATAGAATCATATAGTCGTGTTCTCACCTACATGTTTCACCTACATCATTCAGAGTGTGTATCCTAGTACTTACCTTCAAACCACTATAAATGTTCTTTTACTTTATGTTTTTTATCAGAATGGTTTTTCTATATATATTTTTGGGTTACACATTAGTTATCTGTTTTTAATTACTTCCATATTTGTTTTCATTGTAGGAAATGACACCCATTGAAGAGAGGCGACGGAAAAAGATGATAGATAATAATCATCACATGGTACAGATGGGTGGTCCTCCACTCATCCCTGTTGTGAGTATTTTATTTCAAATATAAATATTTCAATAACTTATAATATCATGTGTTTACTTATCTGTTAAACTTTTTTTCAGGATCGACCCCCTAGACGAGAGATATCTGACGAGGAGCCTGATATTGCTCCCAGTAGAGTGGCTGGTGGTAGGAGGGGGGTGGTGTCAGAGATGGACGATCATCTAGTGGGCCCGGTACTGAGGCCGGTGGTACGAGAGCTCATGGGGCGAGAGTTAGACGATCCACCGCCACAGACGTATCTTCTTCACCCCATTTTGATCATGGTGTGTCTCCAGGGACACACGGGATATTTAGACCTCTGATGTTTACACTACCAGTTGGCCAGACGTTTATTCCATCATCTTTTGCTTCTGGTTCATTATCTCCGAACTATTATATTCCACCTTATTCGACTCCTGATGTGACACAGTATGCGGCTGAGGAGTGTACACTGAGGGACACTCCACCTGTACAGGATATTCCTTCAGCTTCTGCACATCCAGTTACGCCCATTGATCTGACTACCATAGGTATATTTATCTGACTCTATCAAATTTTTATACCAAAATTTATTTTATCATAATTTGTACTGATATTATTTTTCTTTTATAATAGATTCATCTACAGATAGGAGGTGGGGGAGGGGGCGTACTCGCTTGCGTGTGGTATGGAACCGCCAGACACAGTTGATGGTTGAATATAATGTTGATAGACAAATGATTGAGAAATCTGGGCAGGAATGTCGGGGGTTTTTTGCGACGCTAGCCAAATACTCTGATATCATTCTGGTCAGCCCTCTCTCTTGGAGACAAATGCCACATGAAGTCAAAGATAATGCATGGGCACAAATATGGGTAAAAAATCTATTGGATTTAATATAGTATTTTTTTGTATTTATATGAACTAATCTATTGGGTTTCAGCTTCGGTTTAACTTCCCTTATGGCGAAGGTGCACGACCAGCGCATTTAAAAGAGTTGGGAGAGCTTTGGAGAGCTTATAAGCATGACCTATATATTGGCTGGTGTGATACGGTGGGCACGGATTTAGAGACATTACCTATCGTGGATGACTGCTCGATAGAGCAATATCGCCAAATGATTACCCATTGGGCGACTTCCAAATTTAAGGTATTAATCTCATTTGAGGTATTTAAATCAGAGTTTTCGTATTTTGCATTAATATAATCTTATTTATTATTAAACATTATTTAGGAATCTTCTGAAAAAACAAAAAAAACATTGATTCAAAGCAATAGCTCCACACTTTGGGGCGCACAACTATGTCAGATCATGAGAGGAAGCTGGTACGATATAGTTGTTTATAATTTTTCTTTAGGACTTTCCCTTTTTATTATTACCTACTTAAATTATGTGATTTATTGAATATTGAATATATGATTATACTTGCACTTTATATTGTTTCAATGTCATTATAGAAGCAAAAATTGAATATTGAAGGACGTATCCCTCGAGCAAAATTGTTTTGCTCGAGTAGAAGAAAAAAAGATGGAACTGCGGTAAATGAATCAACCCAAGAAAAGATTGTAAGTTTTAATTTGTTTATTTCAAAGTTTAATATCTATTTTAAAATTTATTGATCTATTAATACTTTTAACAGGCTACTTTAGAGGCTCTTGATGCCCAGGAGCCTGACAATTTTGGTCCACACAATCATTTATATCAGGTTTTGGGAGAGGAGCACTCTGGTCGAGTACGCTGCCGACCTGGTAAGAATATAGTCCCGACGAGGTATTGGTCCTCTCCAGGTATCCATTCTAGTACGAATGAGTTGGAACAGGTCAAGGAGCAAGCAAGAAAATCTGATAAAAGGGTCACAGAGTTGGAAGTACAAGTTCAAATAAGGGACAAAGAATTTATGAAACTGATGAAAGCTTTATCTTCATCACTTCCACCAGAGGCTAGCGCGGATTGTCAGACATTTATGTCATCAATGGGTGCATTATCCAATGCACCAGGCGATATCTCTAGTGTAAATCGAGATCATGACGTTCCTGGTGATGATGAGGATGCTGAAGAGGACGAGGGCGAGGATGAGGATGAGGACGAGGGTGAGGATGGGGTCGAGGGCGAGGATGGGGCCGAGGGTGAGGATGGGGATGAGGACGAGGATGAGGCTGACGATGAGCATGGGGACGATGAAGAGGATGACGACGAGGACAGAGATGGCGGCGAGGATGAGGCCGATGATGATAGTGGTGATGGTGATGGTGATCAGGGGCAGATTGATCCATTTCATTTTTGAATTCTGTATAACTCTTTATTTTTGAACCTGGTTTTCCACTCTGGGTTTTTCCTCTGATTCATAGGGATTTTGTTATTAGATATCTTTTTTGCACTTGATTCTTATTGTATGATTAGTCTACTACCTAGAACTTTAGTATTCCTTGGTACTGTGATTTCCTGTATGATATCTGGTTTGATAAGTTAATATAGTCATCTTAATATTCAAAAACAATCACTCGAAATTTGGGGTGTCCATGGGCCGGGTTGGGTCGGGTCGGGTCATGGGTGTTATAGGGCCTAAGGACATATGGTCATCCATAAGTAAGATTTCAGGCCTAAGGACATGACATGAAAAATTATGTGTTTTAGATCCATGGGTAATATTGGGGGTTCATTTTAAAAATAATAAAATGAGGGTTTTTGAGGTGGAAAATGATTTATTAGGTGATGAATTCCCTTGGTTAAAAAATAAAAATAAGTGTGTGTCTTTTTGATTTTGATAAATGGATTTTAATGATAATGAAATATTGGTTAATTTCTTTGGTTAAAAAATTTATTTTTAACATTTTTATTCTCTATTTTATATATTTTCATTAATTGGGAATATAATTTACAAAAAAAAAATATCCAATTACTTATAATATTTATATGTATTAAATTGAGTAATTTTGAGAAATTTTTATATTGTATTATGTGCAAATTTTTCATATATAATATGAAAAATATGAAGAGTTTATATTTCACCCTTAATATCAATTATTGACAGCACTTTTAGTTTATGGTTGGTGGCTTAGAGTGCACTAAAAATGGATTCAGATTCTACTGAAACTTTAGGAAAACGATCCATGGGTCATTTTTGTCATGTACGAGTCAACCCCGCCTCAATATGAGGCACGGTGTGGCCAGTACCACTCAAATTGTCTCACTTTTATTTGAAATGGACAGGATTTTAAGTGAAAACAACTACCGGCATATGGAAAACCGACCAAACGCATTCGGATTCTGTTAAAACTTTAGGAAAACGATCCATGGGTCATTTTTGACGTGTACGAGTCAACCCCGCCTCAATCCGAGGGCCGGTGTGGCCGGTACCACTAAAAGTGACTTTCTTTTGTTTAAAATGGATGCACTTTTAATTAAAATAAATGACATACTGAAAACCGACCAAACCCATTCAGATTGTAACACCCCAAGCTTCTACGGTACGCTTCTCTTTGAATAATGTGATAGCGTGTGTTGTACGCAACACCGAGTTCTAACACACCACAACTAATCAAACTAGCCGTTATGAATAGTAATACCTACTTTTTGAAATTATATATATTTTATATTTGAAAATGGACTTCATTTTTGGATTCGGAATATTGAAATTAGCCTAGGGTGAAATTTTGGTACATTTCGGATAACTTTCATATTTTGATGAATAGTGAAAATTACTAAGTTTTAATTAAAAACAACTTTTTTAATCAAAATAATTAATAGTGATAAATTATGAATTTGAGTGGTTTTAAATTATATTTAGAATATATTTTTACCATTTAATATAATTTTGTTCATTGGACATAATTTTACAATTAAACCGAACATAAACGAGTGTCAATCTTTTGATAGTTATTATCTCTTAAAAACACGCTTTTTGTTTTGACAGCGGGAATTAATTTTAAATTAATTTCTGCCACTTATGTGTTTTGAATTTAGGAAAATGGATTCCATATTTGGAATCAGGATGTTCAAATTGTGTAAATAGGTAACTTTTATTTTTAGACATTTTGAATAATTACTGCGGTAAATATTTTATTTACCATGGTTAAGGGTAAATCCGGTAAATAAGGGTTAAAAAATAATATTATAATAATACTAAATTACCCTAAAACGTGTCTTAACCCTATTGGTTGATACATGGTCGACCATGGGAATCTTTGGGTCTATTTTGGGACCCCATGGATCCACTTGTAAGTGATAATGACACTTTATTTTAATTAAGTTAAAATGAATACAAAAATGACACAAGCATATATCTTTTAGAAAAACAATTGTTACATAGGGTTATATATGTTGGATTTTAGATTATAAATATTCATTAGAAAGATAAAAAGATTTACTACATAATGATATTTTATTTATAATTTTTAGACATTAAATAATTTATTTTATTTATGACACAATGATGATGCAGTAATTACTATAATAGTGAAAAATTAAAATAATTGATATTATAAATACCCAAATAAATCTAATATGAAACTTTTAATGAATTAAACTAATTTTCTAGGATAATATGATATATTAGGATTGATTTAATTGACTTTTTTCGAAGTAATCAATCTGTTATGAGTTCCACAAAAATCAACTATTGAATAGTGTCAAAATTGACATAAAAGAGTTCTTAAAAAAAATATTATATTATTAATTGATATTAAATTCCTAAAAATCTAAGGTTCGGCCAAGAGACTTATATCATTATAGGTTCATCATTAATGTACCACTTGGGGGTCTCTTGGATGTATATAGTAAGTTTATTAACCATATTATATAAAAATACAAAGAGACATTGTAAAAGTGAAACTAATTAACTTAGAGTTAATACTTACAGATAAGGTTAATATAAGTACCCAAACCTGTCTAAATTATATTGGTTGAGTGGTTTTCGACCTATCCCCACCTTAACCTTTGAATAATAAGCTTTGGAGCCATTAGAAACCGAATATGAATTTATTATAAATTATTATTTCTAGCTTTTCCAAAGGTGCCCCTCACCCCTCTTATAAAAGGGCACTCCTCCTTCTCATTTCTTCACACCTTCAAAGCCTTTTGGTTCGGCAAAACTCTTCCCAAATACTCTCCCAACATCCCTCAATACAACCTAGAGGCCTTAGTTTGATCAGAAAGCCAACCTAAGGAGCCCTTTTGATCAAATCAAAAGGAAGAACCCGAAGAAGAGGTAATGATTTCACCACCCTTCTCCAAGTTCATTTCTTCTTCCACTTCTTCTTCCTTTGTTCTTACCATTCTAAAATAATAAATCCAGTATCTCACATATACTGTGATGTTATTATAAATATGGTACAATCATATTCAGTATTCTATCCACCCTTTGAATAACATGTCACCATACGTGCGTACGTACGGCTTACCGTCTCCACGTCGTGGTGTAATTGTTATTCAATATAATATTATTTGGATGGGTATAATAATGATGTGTAACTCATGTAAATAATAAATATAACATGTTAATGATTCTGTATATATGATATACCATCCATTTATATATTATTTTAATATCAAAAGAATGATATTGTCGCTCGTGCGTACGTACGGACTACCGTCTCCACGAACGCGATGAGATTCATTCTCCATCGTATCCATTCAAGTATAATTATCATTTGATGATTTAAAAATGATGTTTAAGGACTAGATATCATTCTGTATATGAATAAGATACAACAACCATGGCTTATGTAACAAAACATATAAAAGAAAATGAGTAAGTTAACTCCCGAAACGACGATAATTCTAAGATATTATTAACAAATCAATGTTAAAAGATCATATATGATATCATATTATTATATATGATTCTTGTATAATTTAATAACAACTATTTCACCATTATACAGGAGGTTAACCTACCCCAACCAAGGAAAAGTACAAGGTAAGGGTTTACTTTACAACCTCTTCATTATCCAAGGTTGTTTATACGTAATAATCTACTGGGATCTCTTTATCATCCACATCCATGTTTCTTAAAAATGCATTTCAAAACATTTTTACTATTTACTAGAATATGAGTTAAAGTCATTTATACCCTTTTTGACTTTTATAAGTTGTTTATAAAGGAATCTTTCGGTCGTTTTCAAAACAAGGTCTTTTTTAACCTTTTCGACAGAATTAAGGTAAGAATGTTTTTTTAACTTATACGGCGGGTGCGGCTATTTTCCACCGTTATAAAATCTTCAAAGCTTCCCTTACAAGATTATAAGAATATTTTCAAAGAAAATGTTTTATTTTATATGGATCTTAAATTATTTCAAAATAAAAGGAGATATTTTTTTAAAAAGAATTTTGATTTCATCTATGTCAACATCCTTTGATGGATTTTAAGATTATTTGAAGTTGATTTATTATGATACAAAACTTCTATATTTTATTGAAGGTTTTGTGATATGTTTGACTGTGGATGTGCTATTTTTATACCATTCATAGTTTATGGTGAAAGTATTGACATTTCATATGTTAGTTTTAATATGAATGTTTATGTTATGTTTAAACCTTTTCATATGGGAATGCATTGGACTTAATATGTGACGGGTGGAGCCCGCTATAGCTCCTCGATGCATCGGTAGGTCTCATGAGACAAACTAGTGTCTTGGCACAAGGCCTTGACAAAATCTTATTTGTAGTCTTGGCACGAGGCCTTGGCTATGTGGTTATGATAGTCTGGCATTATGCATTCCAACATTATGAAAGTGGTTATTGATTTTTGCATGTGATTATTCGATTAGTAGAATATCCATGTGAATAAGTAAATGGCATTATTTCATTTTATTTATGCCATACCATGTTGAAAGTTAATATTTAAAAGGCTTTTGTTTTAGTTATACATTGCCTTAAATGTTTATTCTTATTTATGAAAGTTTCCGCTATATTGTTATCCTTACTGGGCATTTGAGCTCACCCCTTTTCTATGTTTTATTTTTCCCAGGATGTGAAGAAGTAAGTTATGAATGACCTGTAGGGATTTTATGAGGGGTTAATAGTGTGGATTGTGGAAACATTATGTTGTTGTAGTAGTTTTTCATTTTATGATGTAATGTAAAACTTATGAATATATCTAGTGTTTCCAAGGCTACTAAACCAATCGGTCTTTCGAGATTTGATCTTTCTTGTGATCATGCCAATGTTATGTAATAATGCACCGACTCTGGGTAACTGGGGTCGGGGCGTTACAGTTGGTATCAGAGGAAGTTTAGTACAAACCTTGGAAGCTAGATTTAGATAAACTCTGATTAGAGCACGTAGACCTAAGATGAACTTTGAGGATTAGTATAGAAGAACTTCCTAGAATTTTGGTATTGTAGAGATTTTGTGAGTTTTCCAAGCAATACATCCCTGTCTGGATACGAGCAGGTAGAGGTGGCTCTGGCACAGATGTACCTAGGGGTAAAACCCGAAAACACCGCTTTGAGCTAGACTCGAACGGGAACTGGTGCACGACAACGAGCCTTGCTGCACTCTTGGTTACGACACTCCCGGGGGATATGCTTAGGATAACTCTCATTTTCTTTACAAATCATTTTGAAGGGATTATGAGTATATACTTCCTCAAAGAAAACATTATTATGATTATGGATTATATCCATAAATAGTTCAATTTATGTTAAGTGTTTTATAAGTATGGGATTATGTATTTTGATTCATAAACTGATCTAGTTTATGCCATTGTTTAGAAATGGCGCCTAGTAGAAGAAATGGAAACCATATCAATGCACGCACTCCATGTAGGGATTGCCCTCCTGCTCAAGATAATTATAGTGGGGCTGGTGATGCAACTGGTGCTGATCAGCTAATCACCATACTGGGACAACTTACTCAGGTTATGAATAATAACCTTACCCGTATGGAGCACCCTGATCCGCAGCGTGGAGGATCAATGTTAGATCGATTCATGAGGCAACAACCACCAACGTTCAATGGGAATACAAATCCCTTAGTAGCTGAGCAATGGATATTTTCCCTAGAGAAAATATTTCAGGCTTTGGGGAGCAATGAAAGGGAAAAAGTTATCATGGCAGTTTACCGCCTCACTGGAGATGCTGATCAATGGTGGTCATTGATTCAAAATACGAAGGAAGATGATGAAGTATCAAATATGGAATGGAGGGAGTTCAAAGATCTGTTTTTAGAAAAATACTTTCCTCGCGACCATCGAGCAGATATGGAAAGGCAATTTCTGAGTCTGAGACAAAAGGAGGATGATAATGTCACAAAGTATGAGGCTAACTTTTCAAGGTTAGCGAGGTATGCTGGAGATTATATTCGCAACCCAAGAAGTAAGATTGATCGTTTCTTTGATGGGTTAAAACCATTTCTCCGTCGAGCTTTAGTCTCAAAATCCTTTTCATCGTACGAAGACATTGTCTCATGTGCTATCAAGACCGAAAAGGAATTCTCTAAGTCTTATGACTTTAAAGCAAAGCAATAGAAGAAGAGACCTGCTGATCAATCTGGGAATGGAAATAAGGGGAAGAAAGGAAAGGTTGAATATCCATCATGTGGTAAATGTGGGAAGAAACACCCCGGTACTTGCTTGAAGGGAATGGGAGTCTGTTACAAGTGTGGTGAAAAAGGCCACCAAGCTCATGATTGCAAGGGGAAGAAGGAAGCTACCAACGTTCAGTGCTACAATTGCAGGGAGATGGGGCATTATGCAAATGCATGCCCTAAGCGTCAGGAGAACTTACCTCAGAAAAGGCCAAGGGATCAAGGCCAGGCTTATGTTATCACTACTGCTGAGGTAGAAGCTCCGAAAGACGTGGTGGCAGGTAATTTAATGGTTTCCTCAAGTTTAGAAAATGCATTATTTGATTCTGGATCATCACATTGTTTCATATCTTCCCAGTTTGCTAAGAAAATTAGATATTTCCAATTTGATTTAATAAGGGATTTGTCAGTTAAAACTCCTAAGGGAAGTATCGTTGCAACAAAGTTTTGTGAATCAGTCCCCATTAGAGCACATAAATTTTCTTTATCTGCTGATCTCATCGTCATACCTATGATTGAGTTTGATATAATCCTCGGTATGGACTGGCTTTCGGACTATGATGCGAAGATTTATTGTAAGAAGAAAGAGGTTACGATTCTTGATGATAATGATAAGGAACACCTTATTTTTTAAGCAGAATCGTCACCACCTAATTCTTATTTAGATCCACCCCCAGTAGCTCAACTTAATTCAATTATTGGGGAGGAAGAGAATGAAATAACTGTCGGTGAGGAAAGGAATGTTCAAATAGAGGATGTACCTGTTGTGAAAGAATTTGTAGATGTATTTCCGGAAGATTTACCTGGACATCCTCCAGAACGAGAAGTTGAGTTTTCTATTGATTTGATTCCTGGATCAAGGCCTATATCGAAGACCCCTTATAGAATGGCCACTGTAGAGTTAGTCGAACTAAAGAAACAACTAGAGGAATTGAGTAATAAGGGATTTATTCACCCTAGTGTTTCTCCATGGGGAGCCCCTGTTCTTTTTATTAAAAAGAAAGATGGATCTATGAGGTTATGTATCGACTACAGGGAGATCAATGCTATAACGATAAAGAACAAGTATCCCCTACCTCGTATTGATGATTTATTTGACCAACTGCATGGAGCTCAATACTTTTCAAAGATTGACCTTCGATCTGGATACCATCAGTTGTGTGTGAAGAAGGAAGACATTCCGAAAACAGCATTTCGAACCAGGTACGGGCATTACGAGTTTACTGTAATGCCATTTGGATTGACTAATGCACCCTCTGTATTCATGGATCTGATGAATAGAGTTTTCAAGGAGTATCTCGATGAATTTGTGGTGGTATTTATTGATGATATCTTGGTATACTCCAAAACCTACGAAGATCATGAAAATCACTTGCGCATTATCTTGAAGACTCTAAGGAGGCATGAATTATATGGGAAGTTTAGCAAGTGTGAATTCTGGCTTCAGGAGATTTCTTTTCTTGGCCATATTGTCTCTAAAGATGGAATCTCTGTTGATCCTTCTAAGACCAAGGCAATCCAAGAATGGCCAGCACCTACGAGTATAACTGAGGTACGTAGTTTTATTGGTTTGGCAGGTTATTATCGACGTTCTGTCCAGAATTTTGCCCGATTGGCTAACCCATTAACGAAGCTCACACGTAAAGGGGTTAAATTTGTTTGGAAAAAAGAGTGTGAAGAATGTTTCGAATAACTGAAGAGAAGATTAGTCAATGCTCCTATATTGACTCTACCATCGGGGAATGATGGGTTCGTTATTTATAGTGATGCATCGAAGAAAGGACTTGGCTGTGTCCTTATGCAGAATGATAGAGTTATTGCCTATGCATCACGACAGTTGAAAATTCATGAACAAAACTATCCTACTCATGATCTCGAGTTAGAAGCAGTGATCTTTGCTTTGAAGATATATAGGCACTACCTCTATGGTGAAAAATGTGAGATTTATACTGATCACAAGAGTTTGAAGTATATTTTCTCACAAAAAGAACTCAACATGAGGCAAAGGAGATGGCTTGAATTACTCAAGGATTATGATTGTACGATACACTACCACCTAGGGAAGGCAAACAAGGTGGCAGATGCTTTGAGTAGAAAAGACCATGGAGTTTTGAACAATATGAAAATTGAAAGGGATCCAATTTTCATGGATCTAGTGAAGATGGACATGGGAATAACCAGGGAAGGTGAAACATCAATGCTTTTTCAAATGGTTGCCAAACCATCTTTACTAGAAAGGATTAAGAGTTCTCAGACCGATGATGAAGAATTCCAAAAAAAATTAAAGCTGTGAATGATGGGAGATTGAGAGACTTTGTGTATGAAGATGGAATTTTGAAATTCGGGAAGAGACTTTGTGTTCCCAATATACCTGATCTAAAAAGGGAATTGCTGGATGATGCTCATAGTTCCAATTTCTCTATACACCCTGGGAGCACCAAAATGTATAGAGATTTGAAGGAACATTTTTGGTGGGACAACATGAAGAGGGAGATTGCTGATTTTGTGTCAAGATGTATGGTTTGTCAACAAGTGAAAGCTGGAAGGCAACAGCCTGGAGGAGTCATGCAACCTCTTCCCATACCGGAGTGGAAATGGGACAATGTTACGATGGACTTTGTCATGGGGCTACCGAAGACTCCTAGAAGGAACGATGCAATATGGGTTATTGTTGATCGTCTTACCAAGTAAGCACATTTTCTTGCTATAAGAGAAGATATACCCCTGGAACGTCTAGCAAGACTATATATTAATGAAGTTGTGAGACTTCATGGAGTACCCCTATCGATTGTTTCTGATTGTGATCCCCGTTTTACTTCAAGATTCTGGAAAAGTCTTCAGAAATCCCTGGATACTGAACTTCATTTGAGCACTGCTTACCACCCTCAGACAGACGGACAATCAGAACGGACTATTCAAACCTTAGAAGACATGTTGAGATCTTGCTCACTTGACTTTCAGGGTATGTGGGATCAATATTTACCTTTGGTAGAATTTTCCTATAACAATAGCTTCCATTCGAGTATTCAGATGGCACCATATGAAGCGTTATACGGAAAGAGATGTCGTACACCAACCTGTTGGGATGACGTTGGTGAAAGAAAACTTGTAGGCCCAGAACTGGTGGAGGAAATGGTGGAAAAGGTGAAAGTAATCCAAAATCACATCAAAGCAGCTCAAAGTAGGCAGAAGAGCTATGTCGATAATCGAAGGAAGGATTTGGAATTTCAAGTCGGTGATCATGTTTTTCTGAAGGTATCTCCGTGGAAGGGAGTCATACGTTTTGGTAAGAAAGGTAAATTGAGTCCCAGGTACATCGGACCTTTCGAAATTCTAGAACGAATTGGGGTTGTAGCTTACCGATTGGCAATGCCGCCAAGTCTCTCCAAAGTTCACGATGTGTTCCACGTATATCTATTGAGGAAATACATGCCTGATCCGACGCATGTACTCACCTGTGAGGAATTAGAACTGGAACCCGATCTGTCTTATTGCGAAGATCCCGTCAAGATTCTTGATACGAGAGAACAAGTGCTGAGAAACCGGACGACGCGTCTGGTAAAAGTTTTGTGGAGAAACTATAAGATGGAAGAGGCAACGTGGGAACCCGAGGAACTTATGATGAAGAACCACCCGAGTCTTTTTATGCAGTAATACCCTAGAAATTGCGAGGACACAATTATTTGAAGGAGGGGAGAATGTAACACCCCAAGCTTCTACGGTACGCTTCTCTTTGAATAATGTGATAGCGTGTGTTGTACGCAACACCGAGTTCTAACACACCACAACTAATCAAACTAGCCGTTATGAATAGTAATACCTACTTTTTGAAATTATATATATTTTATATTTGAAAATGGACTTCATTTTTGGATTCGGAATATTGAAATTAGCCTAGGGTGAAATTTTGGTACATTTCGGATAACTTTCATATTTTGATGAATAGTGAAAATTACTAAGTTTTAATTAAAAACAACTTTTTTAATCAAAATAATTAATAGTGATAAATTATGAATTTGAGTGGTTTTAAAGTATATTTAGAATATATTTTTACCATTTAATATAATGTTGGTCATTGGATATAATTTTACAATTAAACCGAACATAAACGAGTGTCAATCTTTTGATAGTTATTATCTCTTAAAAACACGCTTTTTGTTTTGACAGCGGGAATTAATTTTAAATTAATTTCTGCCACTTCTGTGTTTTGAATTTAGGAAAATGGATTCCATATTTGGAATCAGGATGTTCAAATTGTGTAAATAGGTAACTTTTATTTTTAGACATTTTGAATAATTACTGCGGTAAATATTTTATTTACCATGGTTAAGGGTAAATCCGGTAAATAAGGGTTAAAAAATAATATTATAATAATACTAAATTACCCTAAAACGTGTCTTAACCCTATTGGTTGATACATGGTCGACCATGGGAATCTTTGGGTCTATTTTGGGACCCCATGGATCCACTTGTAAGTGATAATGACACTTTATTTTAATTAAGTTAAAATGAATACAAAAATGACACAAGCATATATCTTTTAGAAAAACAATTGTTACATAGGGTTATATATGTTGGATTTTAGATTATAAATATTCATTAGAAAGATAAAAAGATTTCCTACATAATGATATTTTATTTATAATTTTTAGACATTAAATAATTTATTTTATTTATGACACAATGATGATGCAGTAATTACTATAATAGTGAAAAATTAAAATAATTGATATTATAAATACCCAAATAAATATAATATGAAACTTTTAATGAATTAAACTAATTTTCTAGTATAATATTATATATTAGGATTGATTTAATTGACTTTGTTAGAAGTAATCAATCTGTTATGAGTTTCACAAAAATCAACTATTGAATAGTGTCAAAATTGACATAAAAGAGTTCTTAAAACAAATATTATATTATTAATTGATATTAAATTCCTAAAAATCTAAGGTTCGGCCAAGAGACTTATATCATGATAGGTTCATCATTAATGTACCACTTGGGGGTCTCTTGGATGTATATAGTAAGTTTATTAACCATATTATATAAAAATCCAAAGAGACATTGTAAAAGTGAAACTAAATAACTTAGAGTTAATACTTAAAGATAAGGTTAATATAAGTACCCAAACCTGTCTAAATTCTATTGGTTGAGTGGTTTTCGACCTATCCCCACCTTAACCTTTGAATAATAAGCTTTGGAGCCATTAGAAACCGAATATGAATTTATTATAAATTATTATTTCTAGCTTTTCCAAAGGTGCCCCTCACCCCTCTTATAAAAGGGCACTCCTCCTTCTCATTTCTTCACACCTTCAAAGCCTTTTGGTTCGGCCAAACTCTGCCCAAATACTCTCCCAACATCCCTAACTACAACCTAGAGGCCTTAGTTTGATCAGAAAGCCAACCTAAGGAGCCCTTTTGATCAAATCAAAAGGAAGAACCCGAAGAAGAGGTAATGATTTCACCACCCTTCTCCAAGTTCATTTCTTCTTCCACTTCTTCTTCCTTTGTTCTTACCATTCTAAAATAATAACTCCAGTATCTCACATATACTGTGATGTTATTATAAATATGGTACAATCATATTCAGTATTCTATCCACCCTTTGAATAACATGTCACCATACGTGCGTACGTACGGCTTACCGTCTCCACGTCGTGGTGTAATTGTTATTCAATATAATATTATTTGGATGGGTATAATAATGATGTGTAACTCATGTAAATAATAAATATAACATGTTAATGATTCTGTATATATGATATACCATCCATTTATATATTATTTTAATATCAAAAGAATGATATTGTCGCTTGTGCGTACGTACGGACTACCGTCTCCACGAACGCGATGAGATTCATTCTCCATCGTATCCATTCAAGTATAATTATCATTTGATGATTTAAAAATGATGTTTAAGGACTAGATATCATTCTGGATATGAATAAGATACAACAACCATTGCTTATGTAACAAAACATATAAAAGAAAATGAGTAAGTTAACTCCCGAAACGACGATAATTCTAAGATATTATTAACAAATCAATGTTAAAAGATCATATATGATATCATATTATTATATATGATTCTTGTATAATTTAATAACAACTATTTCACCATTATACAGGAGGTTAACCTACCCCAACCAATGAAAAGTACAAGGTAAGGGTTTACTTTACAACCTCTTCATTATCCAAGGTTGTTTATACGTAATAATCTACTGGGATCTCTTTATCATCCACATCCATGTTTCTTAAAAATGCATTTCAAAACATTTTTACTATTTACTAGAATATGAGTTAAAGTCATTTATACCCTTTTTGACTTTTATAAGTGGTTTATAAAGGAATCTTTCGGTCGTTTTCAAAACAAGGTCCTTTTTAACCTTTTCGACAGAATTAAGGTAAGAATGTTTTTTTAACTTATACGGCGGGTGCGGCTATTTTCTGCCGTTATAAAATCTTCAAAGCTTCCCTTACAAGCTTATAAGAATATTTTCAAAGAAAATGTTTTATTTTATATGGATCTTAAATTATTTCAAAATAAAAGGAGATATTTTTTTAAAAAGAATTTTGATTTCATCTATGTCAACATCCTTTGATGGATTTTAAGATTATTTGAAGTTGATTTATTATGATACAAAACTTCTATATTGTATTGAAGGTTTTATGATATGTTTGACTGTGGATGTGCTATTTTTATACCATTCATAGTTTATGGTGAAAGTATTGACATTTCATATGTTAGTTTTAATATGAATGTTTATGTTATGTTTAAACCTTTTCATATGGGAATGCATTGGACTTAATATGTGACGGGTGGAGCCCGCTATAGCTCCTCGATGCATCGGTAGGTCTCATGAGACAAACTAGTGTCTTGGCACAAGGCCTTGACAAAATCTTATTTGTAGTCTTGGCACGAGGCCTTGGCTATGTGGTTATGATAGTCTGGCATTATGCATTCCAACATTATGAAAGTGGTTATTGATTTTTGCATGTGATTATTCGATTAGTAGAATATCCATGTGAATAAGTAAATGGCATTATTTCATTTTATTTATGCCATACCATGTTGAAAGTTCATATTTAAAAGGATTTTGTTTTATTTATACATTGCCTTAAATGTTTATTCTTATTTATGAAAGTTTCCGCTATATTGTTATCCTTACTGGGCATTTGAGCTCACCCCTTTTCTATGTTTTATTTTTCCCAGGATGTGAAGAAGTAAGTTATGAATGACCTGTAGGGATTTTATGAGGGGTTAATAGTGTGGATTGTGGAAACATTATGTTGTTGTAGTAGTTTTTCATTTTATGATGTAATGTAAAACTTATGAATATATCTAGTGTTTCCAAGGCTACTAAACCAATCGGTCTTTCGAGATTTGATCTTTCTTGTGATCATGCCAATGTTATGTAATAATGCACCGACTCTGGGTAACTGGGGTCGGGGCGTTACACGGATTGTGTTGATACTTTATGAAAACAATCCATGGGTCATTTTTTGACGTGTACGAGTCAACGCCGCCTCAATCCGAGGCACGGTGTGGCTGGCACCACTCAAAGTGTCTCACTTTTCTTTGAAATGGACAACAGTTTAAGTAAAAACAACAACTGACATACGGGAAACTGACCAAACACATTCGGATTCTGTTGCTAATTTAGGACAAGTATCCATGGGTCATTTTTGTCGTGTACGAGTCAACCCCGCCTCAATATGAGGCACGGTGTGGCCGGTAACACTCAAATTGTCTCACTTTTATTTGAAATGGACGGGATTTTAAGTGAAAACAACTACCGGCATGCGGAAAACCGACCAAACGCATTCGGATTCTATTGAAACTTTAGGAAAACGATCCATGGGTCATTTGTGACGTGTACTAGTCAACCCCACCTCAATCCGAGGTCCAGTGTGGCTGGTACCACTAAAAGTGTCTTTCTTTTGTTTAAAATGGATGCGCTTTTAATTAAAATAAACAACATACGGAAAACCAACCAAACTCATTCTGATTGTGTTGATACTTTATGAAAACGATCCATGGGTCATTTGTGATGTGTACGAGTCAACTCCGCCTCAATCTGAGGCGCGGTGTGACCGGCACCACTCAAAGTGTCTCACTTTTCTTTGAAATGGACAACAGTTTAAGTAAAAACAACAACTGACATACGGGAAATGGACCAAACGCATTCGGATTCTGTTGATACTTTAGTACAAGTATACATGGGTCATTTTTGTCATGTACTAGTCAACCTCACCTCAATATGAGGCACAGTGTGGCCGGTACCACTCAAATTGTCTCACTTTTATTTGAAAGAGACAGGATTTTAAGTGAAAACAACTATCGGCATACGGAAAACTGACCAAACGCATTCGGATATTGTTGAAACTTTAGGAAAATGATCCATGGGTCATTTTTGACATGTACGAGTCAACCCCGCCTCAATCCGAGGGCCGGTGTGGCCGGTACCACTAAAAGTGTCTTTCTTTTGTTTAAAATGGATGCGCTTTTAATTAAAATAAACGACATACGGTTTACCGACCAAAACCATTTGGATTGTGTTGATAATTTATGAAAACAATCCATGGGTCATTTGTGACGTGGAAGAGTCAACCCCGCCTCAATCCGAGGCGCGGTGTGGCCGGCACCACTCAAAGTGTCTCACTTTTTTTTTGAAATGGACAACAGATTAAGTAAAAACAACAACTGACATACGGGAAACAGACCAAACGCATTCAGATTATGTTGATACTTTAGTAAAAGTATCCATGGGTCATTTTTGTCGTGTACGAGTCAACCCCTCCTCAATCTGAGGCACGGTGTGGCCGGTACCACTCAAACTGTCTCACTTTTATTTGAAATGGACAGGATTTTAAGTGAAAACCACTACCGGCATGCGGAAAATCGACCAAACGCATTTGGATTCTGTTGAAACTTTAGGAAAAAGATCCATGGGTCATTTGTGACGTGTACGAGTCAACCCCGCCTCAATCTGAGGGACGGTGTGGCCGGTACCACTAAAAGTGTCTTTCTTCTGTTTAAAATGGATGCGCTTTTAATTAAAATAAACGACATACGGAAAACCGACCAAACGCATTCGGATTGTGTTGATACTTTAGGAAAACGATCCATGGGTCATTTGTGACGTGTATGAGTCAATCCCGCCTCAATCTGAGGCGCGGTGTGGCCGGCACCACTCAAAGTGTCTCACTTTTCTTTGAAATGGACAACAGTTTAAGTAAAAACAACAACTGACATACGGAAAACGGACCAAACGCATTCGGATTCTATTGATACTTTAGGAAAAGTATAAATGGGTCATCTGTGTCGTGTACGAGTCAACTCCGCCTCAATCTGAGGCACAGTGTGGCCGGTACCACTCAAACTGTCTCACTTTTATTTGAAATGGACAGGATTTTAAGTGAAAACAACTACCGGCATACGGAAAACCGACCAAACGCATTCGGATTATGTTGAAACTTTAGGAAAAAGATCCATGGGTCATTTTTGACGTGTAAGAGTTAACCCCACCTCAATCCGAGGGCCGGTGTGGCCGGTACCACTAAAAGTGTCTTTCTTGTGTTTGAAAAGGACATCATTTTAAGTGAATACAACTGAAATTTACACTTATCAACGATAGTCGCAAAATCTTTTTCATGAGTTGGGTAGTTTCACTCATGGGTTCATAAGTGACGAGACTCCTAAGAAAATACCTTTTCACCATATATTATAAACAATACAAGTTCAATGCAAAATTCATCACAAATCATTACATACCCAAATCTAGGATCATAAAAAAATGGGATATAAGCCAATTTCAAACTCTTATTCAACTCTAATAGGTATTTCTCATACTATTCTACCTATTAGAATTTGATGGGGAGGTGGGGGCTATGCTGTTTGGGGGGTTGTGCAGGGGTGAGGTGAATTACTACTGGATGATTGTTGTCTTATGAAGATTGAAATAGGGAATTGTTGTACATGACATGGTTGGAAGAGTTTGATGATTTTATATGTTTTTTTTTTGTTCTATTTTAGGTGTTTTTTATATTGTTTCAAGTCTGTATGTGTTTTTGTGATTTGATTTATATAGGTGTACAGTGGAGGGGCTACTGGAGGGAGGGGGGCTGCTGGGCTGCAGTTCTGGAAAAGCTCAATACCAACGGTTATAAACCGTTGGTATAAGGGTGCTGGAATTCTGGAAAAACACTATACCAACGGTTTAAAACCGTTGGTATAGGTGTTCTGGATTTCGGGGAAAACTTATACCGACAGTATTAAACCGTTGGTATAGGTGTCTGGATTTCTAGAAAACCAATACCAACGGTTTATAACCGTTGGTATAGGTGTTGTTGGAAAACCAATACCAACGGTTGTAAACCGTTGGTATAAGTTTTCTTGAAAATCACATTACCAACGGTTTAGAACCGTTGGCATAATACTTCCTAAAATGCATTACCAACGGTTTATAACCATTTTTATACATTGGGTTAAATTTATATAACCAATATACAAATGGTTTGGATCAAACCGTTGGTATAAGGCTTTCCTCACGGCTTACTAGCCAACGGTTTTCCAGCCTATACCAACGGTTTAAAACCGTTGGTATAACCTTCTTTTCTAGTAGTGGTGGTTTGGCGGACCAGTACAGGTTTGTTTAACCTAAGTACACGGCGTGTATTTTTCATTACACATTGTGTATTCCCGTGTTGTACGGACAGAAAGAGTGGCTCCTTTGGATGAGTTCCTTGTTTTTATTTTAATCAAAAATTTAAAATTAAAAGGTCATTTCTGTGATATGAATTGAGAAATGAAGGAGGAAGAACAGATCTCGTTTATTCAGATTAGAGAACGATTTATCTTGAATTGAATCAAATATAAATGCGTAAATTGTCAACGATAATTAAATAACTATAATAAGCATTGTAACCTCCCTCTGATACCATTTGAAGGTTCCGGTCGTAGGGGAAGCTCATCGGTGGATGTGCCCACTTGGCTTTTTTTCATTAACAATGATCAATTCGGGATCAATACGACGATAAACGCCAGTCCCCACGGATCAAATCACAGAAATAGACAAATAAAAGGAAAGTCTTGGAACCACAAAGTAGGATCATTACAGGTTGATTATAATTAATTTAATCAATTGAAAAGAAGTACCTTTTGGTGTTCTTTCTTCGTTGATATTTCTTATCACGTTCTGATGTGATATGTCGTTGCGTCGCAGAAGCCAAGGGTAGACTTCCTCTAGTAGTGATCCACACGTGTACCACGTATCTCTGGACGTCGCCAAAGGAATCTCCGGGTGCTAGCGTGGAGAAGCCTTTCCTTGCATTGTCTACCTTAGATCACCTTGATCCAATGGAGGTGGATCTCTCTCGGTCTTGAGAGTGTTCTTGGAGGATGGAGTTCTTTCAGTCTTGAGAGAATTCTACAGAATTCTTGTGCACAACGATTCTCTTAGGAAAGGATTTGGGTTTGTGAGGATATTTATAATCGGGTTTGAGGTTATAAAGTTATGACAATAAATAAATGTGTTATGCGTTTTTTTTATTTCATTAACTCTTTTGAAAACCCCATGTCGAGTCATTAATTCCTTGAAATGCTCCCACACTGATTATAATAAATATCATTTAATAAAATGATATTATTTCCTCAAAATCCCGACTGGAAAAACTACACGGTGTGTAATCATAAATACAAGGTGTGTACTTGTTTTCATTGAAAACTACACGGTGTGTACATTTAATGTACACGGCGTGTATATCTTGTTTTCATTTATTCATTTTCTTTCCAAAATAAAAACTACACGGCGTGTACATTCAATAATACATGGCGTGTACTTGTTTTCAAAATAAAAACTACACGACGTGTAATCATTAATACACAGTGTGTACTTGTTTTCATTTTATTCTTCCTCCAACATTAAAACGATTTAGGCTTCCTTGAATAATTATTAAACCATGTATGGTAATAATCTTTATTCTACTTGAGATACTTGAATACACTTAGTGTGTGACCCTCTAGGCCTCTTTCTCGTTGGCATTAGGCGGGCTTGCCTAAAGTCCAAGATTACTGTCTAGCAACGGGTCAAGGCACCCAAGAGAAAGAAGTTGATGCCACATTGACGTGTCACCTCATACGAACTCTTACCGTATAATTTAATCCCTTTGTCTCAATATCTCATCAAGCAGGTTTCATGGAAGTGTCATAATCCTATATGCTTGATCTGTCATTATTTGACTTCTAGAAATAAACTCGTTGTTACACCATGGCCATGGAATTTGGGTGACAGTTCTATTTCAATCAAAGGGCCCGAGATATCTACTTCCATAAATATTGAAGGGACAAATCCTTCCTCAAATTATCCATTAACAACATGTCATTCGTGACGCACCCAACGTACCCTACTCCCCACCAACTGTCTACGTGACGGTTTTCGTCAGCAAATCTAAGTGCGCGAGTCATGACATGAGTTAATGATAATCTTCCGGTCTAAGGACCATTACACATGCTCGCAGATAGAAATATCTGATGAACCAAGACATGCAGAATTATTATTGGCGGGTCTGTTCTCATAATCTCCTATCTTGGAGATTACCAAGTGCGAACTCCATGAGAGAGAGTCTCATCTTCTTACGAGTACTCACGCATGATAGTCTATATACTATGTGTCCTATCATAGTATGTCATCCAACCGTAGAACTGTATTTAAGAATATTGTTATAGCATTTCAAGGTTCTCATCATAGCGGGGATCTTCCATGACCTTATTAATGCAACAAATATTCCAGGACATTATTATATTATCTTCATGAAGAACAATGAACAATATATAATAAGTGTACATTCATGTAATCAAAGTACAAAAAGTTGGTTCTCAGGACACCAACTCTAACACAAGTGCCCTGCTATAGATTCTTGATATGCTTTACTTATAGTTAGATCATGGTAGAAGAGGACCAAGCATATTCTCAATATTCTAGTGGAGCAGTCCTTTGGTTTTTTTTGTATAGCATGTTGTATATGTCTGTCCCCTGTTCCCCTTTTTGTATATCAGCATGTCATAAAATCATCATGTATCTGAATCAGCATTTTTGGATTTTGATATTATTATTTATTTGCTTAGTTATTTACACTTCCATTGTTTTTTATTATATTTTTTATATTCTTCTTTTTCTATAGTGGGTTACTGGTCTAGTCATTATAGTGTATGTTAATATATGCTTCCATTGTTGTTTGTTTGTTTATTGTATCCATTGTGGCACTCTAATATAAGGTTATAGTCTCTCCACTTTACCACCTTTACACCCTCACTACTAGTCGGCATCCCTTGGTATACGGGGAGGCGTTCTTGGGGTCATGCAACTCACTGGCTCAAGGCACGAGTTAAGTGGATCCCAGGTCAGGACATTACACATCTGACCTCTGAATGATGAACTATTTATTCCATCGACACCATATCAAATTCTGCTAATTGAATTATAGTAAATTTATTTAAAATTCTCAACTTAAACTATGTACGACTGCTCTGATACCAATTATAAGAACTCAGGAGCAGCATAAGCATTTGCAAGTGGTATTTTCAAAAAAATCAACTAGATATGAAATATAACACTAGATGTAGAATACCATCCCCTTTATTTCATCAACGGATCTTCATATGATATAATTTAAGTATGAGGAAATTAGACAAATAATGAAAATTATACCATAGTGGAATGTCGTAATCCTAGCTTGTTTTGTATGTCACTGAATCATTTTAGCTCAAAGGAACCAAGAAAGAAACCCTCTAGATCATCCAAACATATACTAAATTTCTTGGTTCATCATTCTAAATCCTTCATGTGTTATCATGAGAGAGGTGAGCACAATTCCCATACAATCGTAAGAACATGATTAATGTAATCCGTGAAGAATGAATTAGATCGCCTGTGCTCTTTCTCTCGCTATAACTTGAGAGAAGATATGGAAGGAATGAAATTCATGTAAGGGATGACTTATACTACTCTAGGGTTTTGAAATTGGGTTTATACCTAGGTTTTAAGTTTCTTTATTACTCTTTAGTCACTTAAGAAACTTAAACCCTAAAATTGACCTATTAGCTACTAACAACTTAATTAACTTATCCTCACTCATATATTACACTCTAACATGTCAGATGATGAAATAAAAACTATTGAATTGGATCATTCATCACAGTGGAAGCATGTGATGGGTTGTGCCCAACTTTTCTTTTTGTCATGATAAATGATCGATCTGAGATTTATATAATGATAAACGCCATGATCAACGAAATTGAGTCAAAAAAATAGTCAATTGATAAAATGTCAGAACCGTAGGGAGGATCATCACATATTATTTATAATTAATTTAATCAATTAAATAATTACCTGGAATGAATTCTTTCTTCATTGATGGATCTGGAAATAGATTTGTTTTGTACTACCATTGTGTTATAGGAATCAAGAGAAGATTCCATCTAGCGGTGATCCACACGTGTTCAAAAAATCTCTAAACATCGTCGTAGGAATCTCTCGGTGCTAGCACGATAGATCATATCGCTTGCATCGTTCATCTTTGATCACTATGAGAATCGCTTCCAAAGCGTTCTCCTTGATCTCTCTAGACTCGAGAGTGGGAGGTGGAGGAAGATCGTTCTCCATTCTTGGGAGTGTTATTGAAGAGGGATCTTTATAGGGCTTGAGAGGATTCTCTCTGTCTGTCATTGTGCACAACACAAATGAATTGGCACTATTATAAAATAATATAATTGGATTTATATACCACTAGGGTTAAAATAAAATAATTAAAAAAGTGTCCTTTATTATTTATTTAATCCTTGTGGAACCCCATGTCAAATATTATTATTATTATTATTATTTCTTGATATGCACTCAACTTGAAAATTAAATTAAATATTATTTAATCAAATAATATTCAATATTTATTATTTCTCACCAGACCTAAAAACTCAATTCATAATTCCTCTACAATATTTATCAGGACTTGAATAATGACTATTTATTGAATAAATAAATATCACTACATTATTTACTAATAAATAAATAAATATTATATTCACTAAATAGAAAATAAATATTTATTAAATATTATGCTCACGTTATATTCTCTCGAATAACTAGTGACAGAATATATGTGATCAAGCAAACATGAATAATTATTAAACCGCATGTGAGGATAATATTTATTCAACTTTTTAAATAATAAATAATAATATATTATTTAATTGAGATTTTGGATACACTTAGTATGTGACCCTCTAGGCCTTTTTCTTAGTGGCATTAGGTGAAGCAACCTAAAGTCCAAGGTTAGCATCTAGAAATACGTCAAGGAACCCATAGAGAAAGAAGTTAATGTTATAATGATATAATAACTCATACGGATACTTACTGTGTAATATAATCCCTTTATCATGATATCTCTAATCAAGCAGGCGGCACGCTGGTGTCATCAGCCTATGTGCTCGATGTGTATTTCTTTGAATTTACAGAAATTAAACTTGCCTATAGAACACAATTGTCATGGATTTATTTAGGCTATATCATTTCTATCAAATGGGTCTGAGATATCAAATTCTATTAAATAATAGAAGGAAAAAATGTTTTCTCTCATTATTCATTAATGCAATATTACTTGTGACGCGGCCAACGTATCCTACCTTACTGCGAACATATGTCATCACTGTTTTGGTCAATACATCAAAGTATGTGACATATAATATTCATTAATAATAATCTTAAAGTATAGGTATCAATACATACACCTACTGATTGGAACATCAAATGACACATATAAATGTGGATTTCCTATTGATGGGTCTCGTTCTCATAATATCCTATATTGGATATTACCAAGGGTGTACGCCATGAGAAGGTGCCTCAAAGTCCTATGAGTCTCTACCTCTGATAGCCTGTATCATTTGTGTCCCTCAAATAATATCATCCGAATATAGAACATATATTTAATAATAGTTTCTTATCACTTTTGGGTTCTCATCATAGTGGGGAAGTGCTATGAACTTTTAGCGCAACAACTACTCTTAGGACATTATCACATACTATGTTATGCAGAAGAATAATCACGATGTGATAAGTAGTTTATTAATATTCAAAACTATGAATACAGGTTATCATAAAGTACGAAAAAGTTGGTTTTAGGGAACCAACTCCAATATAATCTCACTTATACTAGAGCCAACTGCTAACAACCTTCAGTCCACTAGCTTTTATATGATACTCATGCTTCTGTTGAGATAGGCCTTTAGTTAATGGGTTCACCACGTTCTCTTTCATGGGTACTCTGCCCATTACAACTTCACCCCTTTGATAAAAATCCCTCAATAGGTGATACATTCGGAGTACATGCTTTGTCTGTTGGTGTGACCTTAGCTCTTTTTCAAGATTCATCGTTACAGTATTATCACAATACAATGTGATAGGGTCTTTACTTCTAGGTACTAAATCAAGATCCTAGAAAAAATTACATATCCAAATGGCTTCCTTGACTGCATCAAAAGCCATTATATACTCAAACTCTGATGTAGAATCAGTGAAAACTAATTTCTTTGAACTCTTCCATCTCCCAGCTCCTCCGTTGATATAGAAAACATATCTTGACTGAAACCTCAGATCATTCTGATTTATCTAAAAACTAGAATTAGTATAACCCCTAATAACCAGCTCCTCGTCTCCTTCATACACCAAGAACATATCCTTAGTTCTTCTTAGATACTTAAGTATGGTCTTAATAGCATACCAATTTCATTCTCCTAGATCTACTTGATATCTTCCTATCATGCTCAATGCATAGGCAACATCAAGTCTAGTACATAACATGTCATACATAATTGATCCTATTGTTGAAGTGTGTGGGATCTTACTTATTCTTCATTTCTCCTGTTGTGTCTGAGGACATATTTTCTTAGAAATATATAAAGCATGTGACACTGTAACCAATCCTCTATTGGATTGTTTCATACTAAATCTCTTTAGTATCTGGCCAATGTATGCACTTTGACTTAGTCCAAGAATCCTCTTGGATATATCATGAATGATCTTCATCCCTATAATATAGATTGTTTCACCTAAGTCCTTCGTGGAGAAACACTTGTTTAATCAGTCTTTAACTGACTGTAAGACTGGTATGTCATTTCCAATAAGTAATATGTCATCGACATATACTACTAGGATAACAACCGCATTCCCACTAAACCTATTGTAAACACATGGATCACATTCATTCTTAATGAAACCAAGTTATTTTATAGCTTCATTGAATCAAATGTTTCATGACTCGGATGTTTGCTTCAATCCATAAATGGATCTATACAACTTGAGAATATTTTTGGAATCACCTGGAGTCACAATCCCTTCTGGTTGTGTCATGTAGACATCTTCTTGAAGGTTCCCATTAAGAAATGCAGTTTTGACATCCATCTTCCAAATCTAATAGTCGCGGTAAGCTGCTATAGTAAGTAGAATTTTGATGGATTTAAACATGGAAATTGGTTAAAATGTGTCATCATAGTCAGTTCTTTGATATTGTTTAAACCCTTTATCCATTAGCCTTTCTTTATAGGTATTTACTTTACCTTACATATCCAGTTTTCTCTTGCATACCCATTTTCACCCTATGGGCTTTACATCAACCAGCACATCAATCATAATCCAAACTTGGTTCTGATACATGGAATCCATTTCAGAATTCATGGCTTCTTGTTATCTTGCAGCTTTTGATCTCTCCGCTGCCTCTTTGTAGAAGAGGAGTTCATTATTGTCATCCAATAATGAGTCACCATCTTCAGTGACTAGAAAATCATCTCTCTGGTTCTATCACCTCTCTTGTGCTCCTATGTAGTATTTGTGTTTCAGGAACTATTTCTTTCACGGGGACCTGTGGAATATGTTCATATACCAAATCTTGTGTATCATGAGCATCAAATTCATCAAATTCAATCTTGCTCTCACTGTGTTACATGAGTTGTGTGAACATGATTCATTATATATTAACAATATTTGGTTTTCGTAATTTAATACATAAATACTGTTATTTAAATGTGTCATACCATAACATATATTGTTTTTATAAAAGAAACAACTTTTATTTCCAAACTTGAAAATAAACTCATATGCATCTAGGCATGATACAAAAATTATGTTCTTGGTAATTGTTGGTGCATAATAACAATCTTTTAAAACCAAAATCATTCCCGTTAACAATGAAAAGCGGTAGTCACCAATGGCTAGAGCAGCCAGGCTCGCACCACTGACAGCTCGCACATCCACCTCTCCTCTAGAAATCTTTCAGAATCTACTTGGTTCCTGCATTTGGATACAAATTTGAGCACCATAAGTGGTATATAATACCCAATGTGTAGATATTGAAAGATTACACTTGATAAAGAACGCACCTTTAACTTCTCCTTGCTTCTGGGTGCAGTTCATCTTCCAATGGTCTGGCTTGCCACATGCAAAACATACTGTCTCCTTTTCCTTGCCCTACTTATGAATATTTTTCTTCTTGGAAGGATGGTGCTCAAGAGCTTTAGACTTGTTATGAGTCTTGGACCCCTTCGCCATGTTATTACTTTTCTTATTCACCATAAGGACCACGGGTTTATCACACCCCATGTCCTTGAGGTTGTTGGAGCAAGGAGATTGAAAAATTCATCAATAGATTTTTTATGGTTATGTTAATAGGGTGTAAAGTTGTTTACACCGCTATTATGTAATATGATGCCATTATGGGGCGTTCCCAAGTGTTTTGATGTTGTTTTGATGATGTTTTTGTTCCTATGAAGCCTTGTTGTTGCTCCTTTTATTGATTGGAGGGGATGCGGTCAAGGAGTTGCTATGTTGATTTTTTTGTTATTTTGCATCTGAGTATTGCGGTGTTTGTTTTCTACTTATGTATGAAAAAAATGCATCTTTGGATATGACATATTATCGCTTCAGATAAAATTTAATTTTATATCTAATAGATGCATCTTATATAGATAAATTGTTATTATTATTACAATGGTTGGAGAAGTAGAGAAATACAAGAAAATCCCTACACTGCTAATAAGGAAGAACTCGGCGAGACTCGAATCCAAGATCTCGCCAAGACCCCGCAGGGCCGCTACCAACTGAACTGCACCTTGAGAGCATGAATTGTTATTGTTATATCACAGTTGATTAAATCAACAATCTTGGTTTACAGTTTGTATCTCACAATTTATCTTATCAAAACCTTTGGTGTTTGGATCCAATGGTTCTAGATAAATGACATGGATCATGCTTATTCCAAATTTGAAGTATTTGTTCAGACTCCAAGTTCCATTTGACCTATATCAAATTGATCTTTTTCAAAACCAATGAATACCAAAGAAATAGGAAGTGGAAGAAGAAAAGAACTTTAAAAGGGGTGATGAAATTATTACCTCTTCTTCAGGTGCTTCCTTTTGATTTGATCAAAAGGGCTCCTTAGGTTGGATTCTGATCATAGTAAGGCCTCTAGGTTGAAGTGAGGGTAGTTGGGAGGATATTTGAGCAAAAGTTGGCCAAGCCAAATGGCTTTGGCGGTGTGATTTTGAGAAAAGGAGAAGTACCCTTTTATAAGAGTGGTGATGGTCATTTTAGAAAAAGCTTGAAATATTATTTTATTATACAATCATATTCGGTTTATAATTGCTCCAAAAGGATTTATTTAGAGGCTAAGGTGGGGCTGGGTCGAAAACCTCTCAACCAATAGGTTTTAGACAGGTTTAGGTTACCATATTAATCTTATCTTTTAGATTTAACTCTTAGTTAAATAGTTTAACTTTTACCATGTATTCTTGTATTATTATAATAAATGGTTAATAAACTTGCTATAAAAAGCCAAGAGAACCCCAAGTGGTTCATTATTGATATATCTAACCTCATCTAAGTCCTTTGGCCAAACCTTAGATTTTTAAGAATATTATATCAATTAATAATATATTATTTGTTTTAAAAACTCATTTATGTCAATTTTGACACTATTTAGTATTTGGTTTTTGTGAAAGTCGTAACAACTTTATCACTTCAAACAAAATTTATTTAATCAACTCTAACATCTCATATTAACCTAGAAAATTTTCGGAATGCATCGAAAGTCTCAATTTACGATTATATTAATATTTATAATATCAATTATTTTAATCCTTCAATAATAAGGTAATTACTGCATCATTATTGTGTCATAAATAAATTTAATTATTTAATGTCTAAAAATTATAAGTAAAATACCATTATGTAGGAAATCTTTTTAGCTTTCTAATTAATATTTATAGTCGAATTTATCCTATGTATAACCAAATATTAAAAATGGTTTACTTATTAAACTTTGAATTTAACACTTCTAACTCTTCTTTAAATAAAATAATAATAAATGTCCTAATCTAATTTAAGTGGACCAAAAGGATCGTATTTTATTCCTAAGGTTTATTTTGGTCAAAATACACTCATCCAATAGAATTAGGACATGTGTTAGGGTAATTATAATATCATTTTTACCTCTAATTACCTTATTTACTTTTAACTGTGGTAAATAAAATTCAAAAATTATTATTCATCAAAAATTATTTTCATCCTATTGAACCACATTTTACTTACTGATGTCAACCGTGTCTCTCAGGTTTTTGAAATTTAATTCACAGAAGCGGTAAAATTATGTTTTATGCAAATTTGCAAATGTGTCTAGAAGGTGAGTAAAAGACGGTAAAAAGTTCAATAAAATTTTATATATCTAATCTTATTATAAAATGACTTCAATGAATTGCATTGGACTAATATAGGCATTATGTATCTATTTTGAATTTAAAATAAATTTAAATTAAAAATAACTATTTAAATAAAAAGTCGACTTTAAACAATAACGTAGTGATTTTCACTATTCATCAAAAATTGAATGTTTTTAGAAAAATACCAAAAAAACACTCAAAGCTAATTTTGATATTCCAAATTCAAAAATGATGTCTATTTTACCAAATTCAAAACATAGAAGTTGTATTAATTAATTTTAAAAAAATATTCTCATTGTCAAAACCATAAAGCGGGTTTTTGAGAAGTAAAAACTATCAAAAGATTGATATGTGTTTATATCCATTTTAAATGTAAAATTACTTCCAATGACCAACATTGGATTAAATGATAAAATATAATCTAATTATACTTCAAAACCATTCAAATGTATAATTTAACACTATAAATTATTTTGATTAAAAAAGTTGTTTTCAATTAAAATTTAGTATTTTTCATTGTTCATCAAAATATGAAAGTTATCAGAAAAGCACCGAAAATTTATCCAAACTAAATTTGTATGCCTCGCTTCTAAAGAAAAATTTTATTTTGTCAAATTGAATATATAAAAGTGTCAAATATTAGATTTAAAAAGGGTTCATCATTAAAAGGCGGTAAAATTGCATTTTTTGAAAAATAATTCTTTTATCTGAAAATTTGAATTTCTTCTTATATTATGTCTAAGAAACACATAATATGGATGTTAAAATTATATGAAGTATATAAAATTTAAAATTTGGTTATTACTATTCATAATCGCTTTTTAAACAGTTAGTTTGATAGGTCGTGGTGCGCTTGAACTCGGTGTTGTGTACTTCGCACGTTATCGTATTATTCAAAGAGAAACATATCGTGGAAGCTTGGGGTGTTACATATACAGACGAGCTACACAGTGTGAACATCTCTCACCGCTTATCCGAGGCACACACCTATGGACGCGACGTGTAAACCGTGCCTTAGAAAAATTGGAGTACACAACGTCTGGTCTCCAAGTTACATGATCATCAGTCATGTAGGTCGTGTATGGAAATACACGGCCCGTATGTGACTTAAAAGATTACACACCGTGTTCGTTGGGCACACGACGTGTACTCTGGCTGACCAGGCCCCTGATCAACATGCAATGTAAGAAATTAAATGCGATACGTGTATTCAATGCACACGGTTTGAATTAATTCCTAATTAATTCCTGGTGAATTGAACAGTAGTAGACGGCATGTAACTCCGGTTACACGATGTGTACTCTTGTGTTATCCGGCAAGAACCTTTGGCACTTTCGGATGAGATCTTCAATTTTATTTAGTTCATAAAATTAAGTGATTTGATTAGATCTACGAGAAACGAAAAAGGAAAAGGCAGATCTCGCAATTCGGTTTAAAGAACGATTAAACTTGAATTGAAAATTAAATTAAAAATGCGTAAATCAATCAACTATCTTTAAATAAATATAAATAATTATGTGGCCTCTATGATACCACTTATAGGTTCCAGACACAGTGGAAGCGTGCGATGGGTCGTGCTCAACTTTGTTTTTTGTCATGATCGATGATCAATCCGAGATCTATACAACAATAAACGTTGTAATCAACGAAATTGAATCAAAGGAATTAGACAATGGATAAAACGCCAGAACCATAGGGGGATCATCACATATTATTTATAATTAATTTAATCAATTAAAGAATTACCTTGCATGGATTCTTTTTTTGTTGATAGATTTGACAACAGATCTGCTTTGTTTCGTCATTGCGTTGTAAGAATCAAGAGCATGTTCCATCTAGTGGTGATCCACACGTGTTCCACAAATCTCTAAACGTCATTGTAGGAATCTTCGGGTGCTAGCACAATGGATCTTATCGCTTGCGTCATTCGCTTTTGATCGCCACAAGAATCACTTCCAAAGCGTTCTCTTTGATCTCTCTAGACTCGAGAGTGGGGGGTGGAGGAAGATCGTTCTCCGTTATTGGGAGCGTTCTTGGAGACGGAGCTTTCTAGGGCTTGAGAGAATTCTCCCCGTTTGTTGTTGTGCACAACACAAATGAATCGACTCTATTAGAAAATAATATAATTGAGTTTATATACCGCTAGAGTTAAAATAAAATAATTGCACAAGTGCCCTTTATTATTTATTTAATCCATGTGGAACCTCATGTAAGATAATAATAATATTGTTATTATTATTATTTATCAACATGAGCTTAACTTGTGAATTAAATTAAATATTATTTAATCAAATGATATTCGATATTTATTATTTATCATCGGACCTAAAAACCCGGTCTATCATTCTTACACAATATTTATCGGGTCTTGAATAATGACTATTTATTTAATAAATAAATATCACTATATTATTCGCCAATAAATAAATAAATATTATACTCACTAAATATCAAATAAATATTTATTAAATATTCCGCTCACATTATATTCTCTTGAATAACTGGTGATGAAATATATGTGATCAAATAAACAAAAATAATTATTAACCCACGAACGGAAATAATTTTATTCAACTTGTTAAATAATAAATAATAATATATTATTTAACTGAGATTCTGGATACACTTAGTGTGTGACCCTCTATGCTTTTTCTTAGTGACACTAAGCGAAACAACTTAAAGTAAAAAAATTAGCGCCTAACAATACACCAATATACCCATAGAAAAAGAACTTAATGTCGCAATGACATAATACTGCATACAAACGCTTATTGTGTAATATAATCTATTTATCACGATATCTCTAATCAAGTAAATTGTACGTTGGTGTCATCAACTTATGTGTTCGATGTCTCTTTTTTTAACTTCAGAAATCGAACTTGCCTATAGAACACCATAGTCATGAATTTATTTAGGTTATATCATTTCCATCAAAGGGTCTGAGATATCAACTTCCATTAAAGAACAGAAGGACAAATCTTTTCTCGCATTATTTATTAATGTAATATTATTCGTGACGCGCTCAACGTATCATACTTCACTACGAGCATATGTCATCACGATTTTCATCAATATATCAAAGTACATGACTTATAATATTCATTAATAGTAATCTTAAAGTTTAAAGATCAATACATACGCTCGCAGATAAGAACACCCAATGACACATATAAATGTGGATTTTCTACTAACGGGTCTCATTTTTTTTTTAAAGGTTGGGGCCGAAACCTCATTTATTATTAAAGCAAAACAAAAACCTCTTTAACTGGGTAGAGGGGAAACCAATTACATAGCCCGAAGGCCCAGTGGGCATTTAGCCCATTACATGGCTCGTAGGCCCATTTTTTGGCCCAAAGCTCATTCTGTGAATAGTACTGCTGCAGTACACACGCTGCTACAGTATTGCACAGTACCGCCTCTGCAACAATACTCTGCCGCCGCTACAGTGACCATCGTTGCTACAGTGTCGTCGCTGCTACAGTACAATACAGTACTGCTATAGTACCTGCGCCCAATGGGTTTTGAACCCCCATTTTTCATCAAAGTCTTATGAGTCTCCACTCCTGATAGCCTGTATCATTTGCATTCCTCAAATGGTATCATCTGACTATAGAACATATATTTAAGAATAGTGTCGTAGCAATTCCAGATTCTCATTATAACAGAGAATTGTGACAACCTTTTAGCGTGACAACTACTCTTATGACATTATCACATACTATGTTACGCAAAATAACAATCTGATATGATATGAAGTTTATTAATATTCAAAACTATGAATTCAAGTTATCATAAAATACACAAAAGTTGATTCTAGGGCACCAACTCCAACAAATGATATGGAATCGCTTTATGATTTTATTTTCCAACCATGGATAGTGATGGTTTTTAGGATTTGGTTTGTAATTCTTTTTCATTTTTGAGTGTGAAGTGGATGGTTTAGTTTCTTGTTATTTCATAGTACTTATGAAATGATCGAAATTATATAATATTTAAGTAAAATGACCAGGGTCCATTTTATACGATGGATGATACTTTTACATATATTGAGGAGTATTAGGTTGTGATTCTCATTGATTTTAAACAAGTTAGGAAACCTCGGTGTCCCTCTTTATAGGGTTTTATTAAATTAATTGTGGATGCTTCATTTTTTTTTTCAGGTAGAGATGTGAATACTGTTAGGAAGGTGTCGTGTGATGGTTTGGGTGGGCTGATTGTTGTTAGGGATGTAGTGTTTTATCACTACCACAAAAACGGATTTTCACACCGTTGTCCTTTAACGGTGCTAAAAAATACTGATAAAGGGGTTACCTTTATCAACACTAAAAAAACGCTGATAAAGGGTTACTTTAACAGCGCTAAAAAGCACTGTTAAAAGTACCCATTTATCATTGTTTTTTTAGTAGCTCTGATAAATGATATATTTGAATAAAAATATATCATTAAAAATAAAATATAAATATATTGATATTGATATAAATATAATATATATTTTTTAAAATATGCTTTAGATAAGTATAAATAGACATTTACACTTAATATATAAGATATGTCGTGAAAATGACTTATAAAATATTTTTTAAAAACATTATTAATTAATAATTTGCTTATTATCATTGGGTAATAGTCATTTAATAACAAAAAAAATCGAAAAATTAATACAAGTTCTAAAATAAGTTAAAAACATAACTCAAACTTCAAACGGTTGTAACTTTTGATCTGGTTGTCCATCTGACCTCTACAACATATCAAATTGAAGCTTGTGACGAGTTTTATACGTTAATGATATAAAAAATCTTCTATCGCATTTTTTTAGGCAAAAAAAACCCAAAAAACCTTCAAAACTGAGTTTTTAGTGAGGATACCCAAATTTTTTAACACTCGAAGAAATTTCAACCTCTTTTCAGAGGGTCTTTTTCCCTTTTTCAGTGGGGAATGAATTTATTTTGAGAGATTGCATTAATATTGATATTATGACTTTGAAATTTTATCGTTTTTCACAATGTACTGTTATTTATAATCAAATATATAACAATATATATATACATATTTTTATATATTCACACATAAAAAAATTAATTTTATAAATAAATAATTAAACTTATTTACATAGAAAATATATTTCTCAATATATAAGCATTATCTATATAAAAAACTAATATCCATTTTATTTAAAATACAAATATATGAATATTTATATACTTATATAATGTGTGCGTGTGTGTGTATTTGTGTGTCTGTATTAACAAACTGATATATATTAATATACGGATAAATATATGGATAAAAAAATATAACTTAATATATATAAATAGAGAGATATAAATATATATTGATATAAGAATAAATATATAGATATGTAAAGAATGTGTTCATTACCTCTTACCCTGTTTTGCAATATGTTTTACATCATGCTATATTTTTTCAAGTGTGGGTTTTTGTTGATTCCATGCGAGGAAAATTCAAAAATATATTTTTTGGCATGTAATAATGGGGGGGGGGGGTTCTCTCTTGGGATGCTGATTTTCTAGAGGGATTGCTTGAGGTTGTTGGAGCAAGAAGATTGGAAAATTCAACAATAGATTTTTTATGGTTACGTTAATAGGGTGTAAAGTTGTTAACACCGCTATTGTGTAATATGATGCCATTATGGGGCGTTCCCAAGTGTTTTGATGTTGTTTTGATGATATTTTTGTTCCTATGAAACGTTGTTGTTGCTCCTTTTATTGACTGGAGGGGATGCGGTGATGCCAAGGAGTTGCTATGTTGATTTTTTTTTTTTTTTTGCTATTTTGCGTTGGAGTATTGTGTTGTTTGTTTTCTACTTATGTATGAAAAAAAAAAAGGCATCTTTGGATATGACATATCATAGCTACAGATAAAATTTAATTTTTATTTCTAATAGATGCATCTTATATAGATGAATTGTTATTATTATTACAATGGTCGGAGAAGGAGGAGAAATACAAGAAATTCTCTGCACTACTAACAATAAAGAACTCAACGAGACTTGAAACCGAGATCTCGCCAAGACCTTGGAGGGCCGCTACCAACTGAACTGCATCCTGGAGGCATTAATTGTTATTGTTATATCATAGTTCATTGAATCAGCAATCTTGGTTTACGGTTCGTATATCGCAATTTATCATATCAAAACCTCATCTGTTTGGATCCAATGGCTCAAATTACATTGGTTCTAGATAAATGACATGGATCATTTATTCCAAATTTGAGGTATTTGTTCAGACTCCAAGTTCCATTTGACCTATATCAAATCGAGTTTTTTCAAAACCAATGAATACCAATTTTCATGTGTCACACCATATGTTATCCAATCAAAGTGGGATCAAACATTTTGATATACATGACAATCCTTGACACCATATCGTTTTGAATAGTGCTCTAAAAAGTTGTGTATTATTCAGGTAAACCGTGTTTGTTAATTCGCATGTGATCAATTTGATGATTTTGACTGCATACCTTTATTAATATCATTATGTTTCCAATCAGAAGTCAAAAAATGCTGACTTTAAGATCAAAGATCCATATTGAATTATCATATTGGAATATCAACATATATTTTGTGTTTTAAATGATGTTTAATTTTTAAAACCACGAAACATATGTTCTCTATTCATTTTTATTTTGTTGATTTCTTTTAATAATTTAGATGTGTGTAGATATATATATATACCCCCTAAACATTTTTCACAAAAAAGATCAGTGGACATTTATAGATATATAATAATTGTTCATAGAACATTTATAAAAAAAATGTATCAACTGAACAGTTTTATTTATATAAAAACTACCCACATAATATTTATATACAAATATTTTATATATAGTTTGCCCACAGATTGTTTTTTTATATATAAGCTATTCACATAACATATTTTTAAAAAAAAGTCCACATAATACACTCGTTCACACAACATTTTTACAAAATAATATACTATAACATTTATATTAAAAGCTCTCCATAAAACTTTTATATATAAAGATTTTACGCAACATTTCTATAAAAAAATTGTTCATATAACATTTAAAAAAAGTTATCCACGTCACATTTATAAAAAAAAAAACCTTTCCATGGTATATTTATATTTTTTCACATTATAAATATATAAAAAGAAGGTTTCCATGGAACATTTATATCAAAACGAAATCACGAAACGTTTATAAAAAGAATTTTTGACATAGCATTTATAATTTTTTTTCTACATGACATTCATTAAAAAAAACTATCAATAAAAATTTATAAAAAACGCCAAAACATTATATATATATATATACTGTCCATGTGATATTTATATATCATCAACATTTTACGTACAAATTATCCATATAAACACGGTCCATATAATAAACATATAACAAACACATAAAGATCAAAAAATATATAATTTTAAAAAAAAATGGATAGATCATAAAATATATATAATGTATTTATTAGCATATATATAAATAATGATATTAAACAAAAAATGGATAGGTCAATTGAACAAAAAATATTCAATTTTATATTTATTTGAACCTACAAATTGGAAAATTTTCAATTTTATATTTATTTTATTTGAACCTACAAATAAATAATTTCATTTTTTTTATTTATCGGTCAATATCGGATAAATTTACGAACAAATCATTAACCATTTGAAGGACTATGATGGTCTACCGTACAGGTACTTGAAAAAAAAAATGAAAACGATCCTTTTAGGTAATAATATATATACTAATTTATCTGTAGGGAATGGGTTATCAAATAAATTAATAGATATTGTAGTGAATAAAAATAAATATAAAATAAATTCCGGCCGTCGTCGTCGGACACGAGGACGACTTTAGGTTATTATTTATTGTCGTAGCCCACAGGGGTCGGTAAACCGCAATCCCCACCGCAAACGCCACCGCGTCTATCCCACGCGCGACGATTAATAATAATGACTCCTCGGTTATGGTTTATAATCATTAATTATTAAGAAATCGTTACCCGTTATTTATATTTTAGAATAATCCCCGGTAATTTGTATGAAAGGAGGAGAGGGTTTAGGTAGAGTTTGGTTTGGGCCGGTTGGGCCGGACCCGGGAGGGGCCCACCGATTCGCACCAATTCACTGTGCACGCGTCAACCCCAGCGAGGGTTTCACGCAAGTGACCAAATGTGAGGAAGATTCGGTGCAGCCAGGGTACGGTGGACCCCCACCCTACTGTCCAATCCACGCTTTTATTCGAGGCGTGTAATTCCACGAATGAGAGGGCCCCACGTGTTCGCAAGTCAAGGCTGCGGCCAATTGTGGGTGAGCTCGGTTTTTCGGCAACTACTTTTTTGCCTTTATTTCTCCCTTTGTTTATGCGCTTAAAAAACATTAAAAGGAAAAGGAAAAATCCCTCACCGGATAGCCCAACGTCGTTCTTCCCACGGAGCTGTCATTGTCGGCGGCATTGATCACACGTGTCACTCGCTGACTGCATCTCACGGCAAATGAAGCTCAAATAATTTTAGCTTCATTTCAATGTATTCAATTAATTAATAAATAAAAAGGTCTTGAATTTTTATGGTGACTTGATTATATAATATTTTTCATTATAATAATCACACGACTCCCCGGATTATATCTTTAAAAAAATTCACCGTTAGTTCCTTTACGAAAACCATTCTGTGGTAAATGTGGAACCCCCGAATTATTATGACACTTTATGCATTAAAGTCAAATTAAAAAAATCAATATGTTATTTTTGAAATTGAATGTTTCTTATCAATATGTTTATGTTGTATTTAATAATGGTATAAATTAAAACATCATACATTTTTCTTTGGAAGATTATACATTGAGAGATATGATCAACTAGACATATCAAAAAAAAAAAAAAGGCTAAACTATAAATTTGGTAGAAATCTAAATCTCCCATGAATTGTTTATATCTAGAGAAAAAATTGTATCATTTGTGAATCAAACAATGAAATTTAAAATATCATCCTGACGAGTTCACAAAACTTTTGACATAGTTGTCATGTCACCACACCCCTCCACTTATGGGGTGGCGGTGAAAATAAAGAGTGACCCCAAAACCAACTTTCAATAAGACTTTCACAACTCACACCAAATGTAACATACAGTGGGAGACATTACCCATATAAAAGAAGTTAAGGATCATAGATAAGATGAAAACCACTGATCAACACCATATCATATAAATATAAAAGATCATCTCACAATGCATGTCAAGCAATACAAATAAAACTGTACATAGGAAAAATCTCAAGTCATCAACTCCACAACAACTCCATATCAACTCCAACCTCTGGACCAGTAGTGCTCGGTATCTCACTCTCTTGGAATCATGAAAAACAATTTATATATACATATTGTGACCATAACATGTATACTCAGTAGGATCATACTCAAAGTCTCTCAATCAAATGTGAGAAAAGCATAATAATGCTCTAGTTAATGAGCAACATAACTAACATGCGCCTATACAGGTCAACTAATCAACCAAAACCTCACCAAACACCACTCATCAAATAATGCATGGAGAGTGGTAAGATTATATAAAAAAGAATATAATTCATGGCGCTCGCAACCGGTTCCCCACTAATCATATATCCACAACCTTATTGTTAACCATTAGTTTCATCCAAAGACAGTAGCCCATCATGAACATAAAGGGCATCAACATCATGTCATCCTCGTACCATGCATGACCCCCACCACAAATCACATTAATTACCGCCTCCAACCAAAATCCATCACCGCTAGGCATCACAACCAATCGAGCCTTTATCATTAGGCATCACCGCCAACTGAGCCATTATCACTAGACACTGCCCCCAACCGAGTGACCATCAATACTACCATAGATAGAGTGAGGAAAACACACGAAACACAAGACTTCTGTTGGGCGTCGACATGAAATGCTCAACTCAAATGGGATGCATTTAGAAATCACATGAAAATACCAATTAATAGCAGTTTCACACAATATCCACACTAAGGGTTCACATCAACAATACTAGCATAACCCATGATACTACCACATAACCCCACGACATCCGCCGCCAAATGTTGTCACCACTAAATGCAACTCACCACACAAATCCCATAATTCTCTTTTATTATTTATTGATTCAACCAATTTCTAGATTTTCTAAATTACAAACCATGTCCTATTTAATAACCATTCAATTCCATATTTAAAAACAAACCACTCTCCAGCACACCCTATGTTTAATTTCAGTCGATGCACATTTCATTCCAACCCATTTATTATCTTTCAAATCATTTATCAATCACCACAGGCTTGCCCATGCCCATTTAATATCCAACCCATGTCATTACCGTTTCATCATTATTAACCTCATCCCATACCTACAGGGCAACTACAACACATGCCACAACATAATATCCCAACCACCTTACAACAACAATGCCACACCTCTTATCAAGGTCCACACAACTACTCAACCATCGTGCATCGACAACCATCAACTGACCACTACAACCAGCCCTCACATATGCCACATCTGAACCGATCACCACAATCACCGCATAAACCCCCATAAGAATCACATAACCACAAGGAAAAACATAGCAAACATGATGACACTTATAACAGGAGATCCAACTTCCACAATTTACCACATTTTGATTTAAAGAGGGCTTCAACAACATTTCATCATCTCTTGCACATATATTTTTACACAATTTCCAGATTCACACACAACTACTTTGTTATCCATATGTAAGTGCTTAACCTTGTATGAAAGGTGAGTTTAAACAATCAATCATGGAAAGGGTTCATAATTCACAATATCCACAACATGCTCATCATAGCATAATTCAAGTACACAACAAGGAATATCAATAGCAATAGCAAGAAACTGGTAAACACATGTGAATACTTCCCTCCCCCTTCGATTTCATCAGTTTTGGTTGATTATATTCTTTACTTATTCTTTACAATCCACCCAAAGAGAAACAAAAGCATGCTAATTTCACAGATACAGAATATATGGAGAGAATAAGGATCCCTCACCTCAATCAGAAGTTTTTTGAATCACTGTGCAAGAATGAAGCAAAGGAACAACGATCACCAAGCCAAACTATGCAAGGAACACCTTGATCAACCTAGAATCACCGATATTTGATCCCCTGATGCCAAGGATCAAAGCCAACAAGAAGGAGTTGAAAGGCCTCCTAAAATTGTTTAGAAGCCACCCAAGGGCTAAGAGAAACAAGGGAATAATAATTAGAATCAGAGGGGCTATAAAATTTATACTAGGACTAGAGATCACCCATTAATGGCGTGACATACTGCTTCACACTGTGAATGACCAAAGGAGCCACTAATTCATGGTGTGACATGAATCTTCATGCCTTGAACATTTTGAGTCAAACCCCTGCCAAAATTCCCATCATAAATTCCTATTAAACTAGAAAGCATTCACACTGTGAACAAGGCCTCACGTCGTGAACCACCCTAAGACATAACCACTCAAAAACCATCTCGACGACTTCATGTAGTGAACCAAGGGTTCATGCTGTGAACTACACCCAATAAACCTCCTAAAATCCACCCTTAAGACTTCATATCATGAACCGCCTTCACGCCTTGAACCAATCCTCCAGATCCATCCAGGCCTCCTTCACACCTTGAACTGAACGTTCACACCGTGAACTATTCTCATAGTTGAAAATTTCAGCTCCAAGCCACCCATCCTTCCTCAAGCCTCCTTCAGGAACCTCCATCACCCAAACCACTCAAAGTAACGGGCCAAAAGATTTGGTCCATCACATTAGATACGTCTCAAATGATTTTAGTACTCGAGAATCAAAACCAAACCCAAAAAGGAATGGGGAGAAGGGAAGACCAGGTCAACCATCCCACAAGATATCTCCCAGGAACATCATTACAACCAAAACAAAACCACCAACCAAATAAAAATAGCAAGAGAAATAATCAAATTTCATAACCATCAACAACTCAGTCATTACAACACCAAGGAGAAAAAAAACAAGGTTCAAAACAACTAGGGGTACTCAGCCAACATCTGCATCTCATATTCCCTAGTACTCTATTCAAAACCACCATGCCTTTACAATACACGAACCAAGGGGATAACTCCCTCACACAAAACCTTCTCTTGATGATTCTAGATCTCAACTGACTACTCCACTAATGTCACATCGTCCTTAATATCCAACTCCCCTAGTCAATGACATGAGAGTCATCATGAAGATACCGACGAAGCTGAGACGCGTGAAAAATGATGTGAATCCTATCCAACAGTGGTGGAAGTGCCAATCGATACACTACCCTGCCAACATGCCCCAACACCTTAAAAGGCCTGAAAAACCAAGGAGATAGATTACTCTACCGACTAAACCTCCATTGCTCCTGAAGTGGGAAAAACCTCAAGAATACATGGTCTTTAGCCACAAACTCTAGATCTTTCCTCCTAAGATCATCATAAGCCTTCTAGCGGTCCTACTCCACTCTCATCCGCTCCTGAACCATCCAGATCTTCTCTATCGTACTTTGCACCATATACATACTAAGGACTACTAACACTTTGACCTTAGTCCAGCACAACTGTGATCAACACAACCACCCATCCAAGGCCTTGAATGGATCCATACTAATGGATGAGTGATATCTATATTTGTAGGAGAACTCTACCAAGGGTATGCACTTTACCCATGATCCTCCAACACCCAATACATAAGATCACAACATATCCTCCAACACCTGGATGATCCGCTTCGTCTCCCCGTTTTTCTGGGGATGAAAAATAGTTCCAAGGCATAGTTGGGAGCCAAAAGCATATTGTAATCCCCTCCAGGCTCACAAGGTGAATCATGGATCCCGATCATAGATAATGGTCCTCAGTACTCTATGGAGCCTCACCACTTCATCTGCATACCACCTCACCAGAATGTCCATGACACTCAAATCCTAAATTGTGAGAAAATGGGTCAACTTCACCAGTCGGTCCATGATCACCCAAACGACATCATATCCTCCCTAGGCTTGGGGTAACCCAGTGATGAAATCCATTAATACATTCTCCCACTTCCACCTGGGGACATCTAAAGGCTTCCACAACCCTCCAGGGACATGATGTTCTGCTTTCACCTACCGATAGACCAAACACCATGTTATGAACTCCGTTACTAATTGCTTCATTGTAGGCCACCGATGTTACCTCCTCAAGCCATGATATATCTTAGTCACACCAAGATGCATCGCTAAGGGGAAAATGTGAAACTCATGAAGAACTTCTTCATGTATGGCCAATGGGAAGAACAACCTTCCCTAAAACAACATCCAATACTAGCCATGCTTTGATCACCCATTTGGCGCATAACCACAATTGAAGTGGTCCTACATCACCTCCACCTCTGAGTCTCCCCACTAAGACTCCTCTAATTTTCACAATAAGAAAGATTCCACCGTTATCTAGCATAGAAATCCACTACCTTTGGTTTCCTTTACTCTAAGATGTGGAGATGCTAACTCCTACATTGTCCTCTAAGCATCCTCAGACTCTCGAACAACATATCCTCATGACTTCCTACTCAGCACGCCAACCACAACATCCCCCTTTCTTGAAGTGTAAGAAATATCAAAATCATAATTTTGAAGAAACCCCAACCACCTCCTCTTAATATATATTCATATCCCATTGAGTGAAAACATACCTTAGACTCTTATAGTATGTGAAGACCACAAAGCACTTGTCGATGAGGTAATGTCGCCACAACTTCAGGGTAAACACTACTGCCACCAACTCCAGGTTATGGGTGGCATAGTTATTCTCATGGAGACATAATTTCCTGGACCCATAAGAGATCACTTCTCTCTACCACATCAAGACATATCCCAAACGCAGATAAGAAGCATCATAAAATATCTTGAACATCACTCCCCCCTTCTGCAACCAAAACACTATGGCACTAATCAGCCTATCCTTCAGGTAGTCGAATGCTGTCTAACATTGATATGTTCAAATGAAGGTATGGTCCTTCTTGCTTAGAGATATTAATGAAGCTACTATATAGAAGAATTCATACACAAGCCTTCTATAATAGCATGTGGGACCAAGGAAGCCACGAACCCCTGCCACATTCTTAGGTGCTAACCAAGAAACAACTTCTTAAATATTTGATGTATCAACTGCCACACCCTAAATATATACCATATGTCCAAGGAAGTGAACCTCTCACATCTAAAGCTTTCACTTGGACTGCTTCTCGTAGAGCTAATGGTGTTGAAGAATTTACAGGATAGCTCTAAGTTCCATAAATTTATCCTCCATTGACTTCAAGTATATGAGGATATCATCGATGAAAATGACTATGAATTGGTCCAGGAACTCATTGAACATAGAGTTCATGATCCCCATAAACATAGTTGGTGCGCTTGTGACACCGAACAACATGAGTTCAAACTCGAAGTGTCCATACCTGCACTGAAATACAGTCTTCAAGATATCCTCCATTACCCTCATATGATAATATCTAGGCTGCAAATCGATCTTTGAAAACTAATTGGCTCCCTTCACCTGGTTGAACACATTGTATATCCTTAGAAGAGGGTAACAATTCTTGGTTGTCACCCGATTCAACCTCCTGTATGTTGGACTAGTGTAGTCTGATCTTTGGATGAAATTGGGTCAACTGTTTATGGACCATACTACCCACCAGGTTGTAACTCATGTAGTTCAACCTCTACGGTGAGGCCGCTGAGGGTTGTAAGGGGTAGCACGGGGGTCCGAGGGCCATAGGCCCCAACCCAAATATTGGGTACTATAGAAACTCTGATTGAACTATAGAAGAGCTGACTAGCGACACCGATAGGGAACTGTAGTAGTGAGGACTCTGACATTATTACTATAACATCTTGAATTTTGGGGACAAAGGTACTATAGATTCACAGACTTCTATCCACCAGTCACTATATCATAGTGGACTTACTATGCAGTTAGTGCCACAATTGCACCATCTTCTTTATGAGCTCATTTGAGTTAGGGTTTCTGGGGGTGTTATGCTATAGAATTTCCCTATAATTCTTTCCTCGAATTAGTGAAATTATTCTACCTCTCTATGGACATAGGGATCATTTCTCAAACCATGTAAATCTTTTTGTCTCATGGTATTCTTCTTATTATTTTGTTTTTCCCTTTTACTCTCTTTTTTGGAATCGTTTGTTTCTATTACTCCCAGCGTTTCCACAACACGGTAGTCCACACACAACCTCATACTATCATTTGCCTTCTTGGAAAACAATACTGGAGCAACCCAAGGAGATACACTGGGCTAGATGAATCCCATATTTAGTAGACCATTAATATGTATCCTTAACTCTTGTAGCTCTATGGGTGCAATATGATAGGGATCCCTCGAGACCAGAGATGCACCAAACTATAACTCTATTCAAAACTAAACATCACCTTGAGGGGGTAGTGTCACAAACCCATTTTGAAAGACATCTAGAAACTTCTTAACGACCCTAGGAGCCTTCACTACCTGAGCCTTCATTAAAAACTCTTCCAACTGATATAAAAGGGGCTCTACACGCCTGTCACCCATCCAATAACCTCGATCGCCAATGAACACCACTCGATGTCCCTCTACATAAAAAATGTGACTCTAATCCAGAAGTAATAAACAAATGAATACATGGAATACATCCAATCCATGACAAGGATGGCATCATATGGATATATTTGCAACATTAAGAAATTACCCATCGATAGATGCTACTCCATCATCATCTCACACCCCCAACACACATCAAACAACCTATTCTAACCTTCAACTAGTGTGGAAAACACTGAGGGCACTGAAATACTCTCCACCTCTAGTCATAATGTGTGGAATAGAGTAGGTGTAATGAAGGAGTGTAAAGATCCAAAATCAAACAAGGTATAAACTAAGGTAGATGATAAACCGATAGTACCATAGAGAACCTTCAGCCCCTTTAGTGCTGGCGCCTCTATACATTAATAGGGTTCATTCTGGTTTCATTATTTCATATTATGTTCCTTTGAATGAATTATAGAGTTTAAAAACATTGTTCGGGGATGTTCGTTTTTATGGTTTTCTTGTGCGGTCCACTTGTATTCTTAAATTGATGTTTGGGTAGATCATGGGTAAACATCCAGAACTGATATTACATGTTATTAATTATATTACAGAATCTTGAATGATTTTATAATGAGTTATATTATATCCATGTGGAAGAATCATTAGATAAGAATTAAATGAAGATTATTTGGGTTAATTTGAGCAGTTTTTGGATCACAACGAACTCGTTTTAACTTTTCACTTAGTAATATGGCCATAAGTTATTTACAGAACTTAAAATAGAACATAATACATATAAAATATTCTGTTTCAACCATAAAATGGTTTCATGACCAAATTGAAGGTAGAAATGGAAGAAGAGAACATGTCGTTTTTTGAAGGTGATAAATTTAACACCTCATGAACAACGTTCTCTTTAATAAAATAAAAGGAAGAGGGAAATGGTGTGGGGTGATATAATATAACATTAGAATCATAATATTACATTATATATATAATACTGGATTTACAAAACAATTTGGATGAAGATAAGTAGGGAGAGATCAAGAAAGGAACTTGAACTTGAAAGGAAAATTAAAGGAGAAGAGAGAGAGAAATTACCTTTAGAATTCTTCTCTTGAGATCCTCTTTAAGGAAGCTAGGCTTGGTATTTTGATGAGACCAGCAGGTTTTGGACGTGGGGGATGAGCTAGGGAAGGTGTTTGGGCAGAATTTAGAGAAGGCTTGGAGCTTGAGAGGTGTGAGGAAAAGAGGGAGTGAAGGGTGGCTTTTATAGTGGAGGGGAGAGGGGTTTCCTTAATATAAAATTGATTAGTTTATTAATTCCACCAAATACAAGGAATAGTGAGTCTTGGATGACCAATAATAGTAATTTTATAATGTAATCCCGAACCAAGTGGGCTTACATCAGAAGAACATCAACAATGACTCAATTAATACATCATTTAGCTTTTATTGTGAATTATCAGATTCCACTATTCATCAAAAATTCAAGTATCTCAGAAAAATCCCAAAAATTGACCCCAACAATTTTTCGACGTGTAGAATCCAAAAATGAAGTCCATTTTTCAAAAATAATTTTCTAAATATTATTAATTTGATATATAATTAAAATCATAATTTACTTAAAAAAACAGTTTTTAAAATTAAAACTGATTTTGCAGTTCTTTCAAAAATTACGTAGGGTCTTATAAAATTATCTAAAAACTATTAGACATTGATTCAATAATTTATGAATACATTACAGGAAAATAAATATTCTTTTAAATTAATTAATTAATTATAATTAATTATTTATGACTTATAAAATACCAAAAACGTTTACTAAGGTCAAATTATCACTTTCTATGATGTCTAAATTTTATTTTATTATTCATAGGTAATGTTACTCTTATTTACTATTCATAAGGGTCATATTACTATTCATAAGGGTAGGTCACTATTCATAAGGGTAGGTTACTATTCACCAAAAATTATTTTTGTTTCATTAGACACCAAAAACTATCTTGAGCACAACCGTGTATATCGAATTTTTTAAATTCCAAACATAGGGGTGAAAAAATTATGTTTAAAGGTCACTTATCACTTAGTAGTTCATTATTTTGTGTTTTTATGACATATATATAAGAAGGGAATTTTCTATTGAAATACTTTGGGTCGTTACATTCTTCCCCCCTTAAGAAATTTCGCCCCCGAAATTTTACTTTACACAAACAGGTGAGGGTACTTCTCCTTCATTGCCTCTTCCGGTTCCCAAGCTGCTTCCTCAAACTTCTGGTTCCTCCACAACACTTTGACAAGGCGGGTTGTCTTGTTGCGTAGAACCTTATCACTTCGATCCAAAATTTTTACCGACTGCTCCTCATAGGAGAGATCATCATCCAGCTGTACCACCTCTGAGTTTAGTACATGTGAGGGGTCTGGTATGTACTTCCTCAGTAGTGATACATGAAACACATCATTAACTTGAGCCATATTCGGTGGAAGTGCCAGACGATAGGCCACGGCTCCTATATGGTCAAGGATCTCAAAGGGGCCAATGTACCTTGGGCTTAGCCTCCCTTTCTTCCCAAATCTCATGACTCTCTTCCATGGAGATATTCAAAGGAAGACTTTATCTCCAACGTCAAACTCCAGTCCCTTCGACGATTGTCAGCATAGCTCTTTTGCCGACTTTGAGCAGCTTTGATGTGTTTCTGGATGACTTGAACCTTCTCGGTCATCTCCTGCACAAGATCGGGTCCAAGTAGCTTTCTTTCTCTAACTTCATCCCAACAGGTTGGAGTTCTACATCGCTTCCCATAAAGAGCTTCATACGGAGCCATCTGAATACTCTAGTGGAAGCTATTGTTGTATGAGAACTCAACCAATGGAAGGTGCTGATCCCATCCACCTTTGAATTCTAGAGAGCATGCTCTTAGCATATCTTCGAGCGTCTGAATAGTCCTTTCAGACTGGCCATCGGTTTGGGGGTGATAGGCCGTGCTGAAATTTAATTCAGTACTCAAAGCATGTTGAAGGCTCCTCCAGAATTTAGATGTGAACCTTGGATCACGGTCAGAGACAATCGAGAGTGGAACACCGTGCAATCTCACTACTTCCTTCACATATATCCTTGCAAGCTGTTCAAGTGAGAGGTCTTCCCGAAAAGCGATAAAATGGGCAGTCTTGGTGATTCGATCAACTACAACCCATATCACATTATTTCCTCTTGACGTTTTCGGGAGACCCATGACAAAGTCCATAGTGACATTTTCCCATTTCCACATGGGTATAGGCAATGGCTGCATCATACCTTTGGACTTTTTCCGCTCAACTTTAACTTGCTGACATACCAAGCACCTTGATATATATTCCGCAATCTTCTTCTTCATGTTATCCCACCATAAGTGTTCTCGGAGATCACGATACATCTTGGTACTTCCAGGATGAATAGAGAAAGTTGAGCTATGTGCATTATCCAATAGCTCCTTCTTTATTCCGGGTGATGAAGGCACACAAAGCCGCGTTCCAAACCGAATCACACCAACATCGTCGATATGGAACTCTTGCAGCTTCCCTTCCTTTACTGCATTCACCCTCTTTTGTATCTCCACATCATCCCTTTGTGCTTCCTTAATCTTCTGTTGGATGGATGGTTGCGCAATCATTTGGGAAAGGTAGGATGCATCACCTGCCCTTACGATTCCCAAATCCATCCTTTGCATATCCAAGAAGATAGGGTCTTTCTCAATCCTCAACATGGATAGAGTAGCAGGTTCTTTTCTACTTAGAGCATCAGCTACCTTGTTCGCCTTTCCAGGATGATAGTGAATAGAGAAATCGTAATCCTTGATTAGATCTAACCATCTCCTTTGACGCACGTTGAGCTCCTTTTGTGTGAATATATACTTTAGGCTCTTGTGGTCGGTGTATATGTCACACTTCTCACCATAAAGGTTATGCCGCCAGATTTTCAAGGCAAAAATCACGGCTGCCAGCTCTAGATCATGTGTCGGGTAGTTCTGCTCATGGATCTTCAACTGTCGTGAGGCGTAGGCTATCACATTATCATTTTGCATGAGTACACAACCCAAGCCTTTCTTTAAAGCATCGCTGTATATCACAAAAATTTCCCCACTTTTCGGTAGTGTGAGTACAGGTGCAGTGATCAGCCTTCTCTTTAGCTCCTTGAAGCTTCCCTCACATTCATCCGTCCAGACATACTTTACCCCTTTCCTTGTTAACTTAGTTAGCGGGCTTGACAATCGTGAGAAGTTTCTCACAAAACGTCGATAGTACCCAGCTAATCCAAGAAAACTACGGATTTCTGTGACACTAGAGGGCCTGGGCCATTCTTCAATCGCCTTTGTCTTTGAAGGGTCCACATAAATTCCCTCGCTTGTGATCACATGTCCCAAGAATGTGACTTGATTTATCCAAAAGTCACACTTGCTGAACTTGGCGTACAACTTCTCTTTTCTCAATGTCGCCAACACAAGTCTTAGATGTTCTTCATGTTCCTCCTTTCTCTTGGAGTAGATGAGAATATCATCGATAAACACTACCACAAATTTATCGAGGTAATGTCTAAAGACTCTATTCATCAAATCCATGAAGATTGCAGGGGCATTAGTAAGTCCGAAGGGCATCACCAAAAACTCATAGTGCCCATACCTTGTACGGAAGACAGTCTTCTGAATATCTTCCTTCTTCACCCTTACTTGATGATATCCAGAATGAAGATCCACCTTTGAGAAGTATTGAGCTCCTCTTAACTGATCGAACAATTCATCAATCCTTGGGAGAGGATACTTGTTCTTTATGGTGTTCTTGTTGAGTTCCCGATAATCGATACACAGCCGCATGGTTCCATCCTTCTTCTTTACAAAGAGCACTGGCGCACCCCAAGGTGATGCACTAGGGCATATGAACCCTTTGTCCAGATGCTCTTGAAACTGCTTCTTTAACTCCTCCAATTCGATAGGAGCCATCCTATAGGGGCACTTCGAGATTGGAGTAGCTCCGGGTATGAGTTCAATTGAGAACTCTACCTCACGATCTGGGGGAATTCCGGGTAACTCTTCGGGAAATACATCGCCGTATTCCCTTATGATGGGCATTTCCTCAAGGTTGGAACTTTCCTTCGACTCAACCATTTGGGAGAGGTATGCTTCTTCATAGGGAATCATCACCCACACCATTGAATGATTTTTCAAAGGATATTCATGATCTTCCTTGCATTTTTAGAGGAGCATGGGATGGTTCGGAATATGAAAATATATTTCCTTTTCCCGACAGTTGATATGTGCCCTATATAACGAGAGCCAATCCATTCCCATTATAGCGTCGAATTCCACCAAGGGAAGTATTACGAGATTTGCCGGAAGAATCTTTCCACATACGTAAACAGGAGAAGATTCAAACACTTGGGTTGCAATGATTGCACCACTTGGTGTTTTTACAGATATCTCTACTTCAAGGTTTCGGGGCTTCGATTCTATAGTTCTAGCAAACTTGCAAGATATAAAGGAATGCGTAGAACCAGAATCAAATAAGACTTTTTTCATTATTGAGTAAATAGGAAGTGTACCTTGTACGACTTCATTATCATGTTCCACCTCCGCAGTAGTGATAGCATAAGCCCTCCCTTGTTCCTTTGGATTTGGTGGTTGTTGGCGCTAATTACCCTCGAGAGCTCGAGGTTTAGTGCACTGGTTTGAATAGTGCCCTAGCTCCCTACAGTTGTAGCATTGAACCACGAGTGGTTCTTTCCTTTCATCGGCTACATTATCCTTCCTTTTTCATGTCTTTTCGACACTCGTGAGCTTGATGTCCTTCCTTCCCACACCTAAATCATTTCTCCGTACCTTTGAGGCAGTTCCCATGGTGCAACTTCCCACTTTTTTGGAATGTGGGTCCTCTCCTTAGTACATGTAGCCACCTGAGGATATACATCAAAAGGGGTGAGCTAGAAGCCCAGTAAGAGGATAGATAAGAACAATATATCATGGGGTGAGCATAATCATGACATAGGCAAAGAATCATGAACTTGAGAGGAGCATAAATAATAGACTTGAAATGTGGCAATGCATAAAAATGAAACATCATGTCTTAGTGGTTAACTACCACACATACTTTTGAACAAAGCTAGCATCATTTTCACATATCATTTCACATTTACTCATGAGATTCATCACTTTACCCAATGCATTGGAGCGCTATATAATTCCAGGCGCACCCGTCACATCATAACATTATCATTATCATGATTTCCACATAGAACACATATCAAACATGTACATAGATAACCCATGGAAAGTAATGGGTTCATCTCATAATAACACATTCATAAGCTTTGGGTTCCCAAAAGAAAGAGGGAACAACATACTTGATATAAGAACCATCAACCTTGAATGAGAGGTAAAAGGTGAGATCTTGAAAGAAGAGTTCTTTTGGAAAACATTTTGATGGACATAAAAACTAGTGAAAAACATGTATATCCCAGAAAAGTAAAGGAAATGATGAACAAAAGATCTTTGAGGAGTAACCATATCAAAAATGGAGTGAAAGAGGGAGAACCCGAAGGAAGAAAATTGGGTTCGAGATTTCCCCTTACCTTGTACTCGAATGCCTCCTTCTCTTTAATGTCCTGTATAATGACATTATATTCATTAATTAGAAATTCCAGAACCTTTTATACATTAATAGGGTTCATTCTGGTTTCATTATTTCATATTATGTTCCTTTGGATGACTTATAGAGATTAAAAACATTGTTCGGGGATGTTCGTTTTTATGGTTTTCTTGAGCGGTCCACTTGTATTCTTAAATTGATGTTTGGGTAGATCATGGGTAAACATCCAGAACTGATATTACATGTTATTAATGATATTACAGAAGCTTTAATGATTTTATAATGAGTTATATTAGATCCATGTGGACGAATCATTAGATAAGAATTAAATGAAGATTATTTGGGTTAATTTGAGCGGTTTTTGGATCACAACGAACTCGTTTTAACTTTTCACTTAGTAATATGGACATAGGTTATTTACAGAACTTAAAATAGAAAATAATACATATAAAATATTCTGGTTCAACCATAAAATGGTTTCATGACCAAATTGAAGGTAGAAATGGAAGAAGAGAACATGTCATTTTTTGAAGGTGATAAATTTAACACCTCATGAACAACGTTCTCTTTAATAAAATAAAAGGAAGAGGGAAAGGGTGTGGGGTGATATAATATAACATTAGAATAATAATATTACAGTATATATATAATAATGTATTTACAAAACAATTTGGATGAAGATAAGTAGGGAGAGATCATGAAAGGAACTTGAACTTGAAAGGAAAATTAAAGGAGAAGAGAGAGAGAAATTACCTTTAGAATCATTCTCTTGAGATCCTCTTTAAGGAATCTAGGCTTGGTATTTTGATGATACCAGTAGCTTTTGGACATGGGGGATGAGCTAGGGAAGGTGTTTGGGCAGAATTTAGAGAAGTCTTGGAGCTTGAGAGGTGTGAGGAAAAGAGGGAGTGAATGGTGGCTTTTATAGTGGAGGGGAGAGGGGTTTCCTTAATATAAAATTGATTAGTTTATTAATTCCACCAAAGACAAGGAATAGTGAGTATTGGATGACCAATAATAGTAATTTTATAATGTAATCCCGAACCAAGTGGGCTTACATCAGCATAACATCATCAATGACTCAATTAATACATCATTTAGCTTTTATTGTGAATTATCAGATTCCACTATTCATAAAAAATTCAAGTATCTCAGAAAAATCTCAAAAATTTACCCCAACCATTTTTCGACATGTAGAATCCAGAAATGAAGTCCATTTTTCAAAAATAATTTTCTAAATATTATTAATTTGATATATAATTAAAATCATAATTTACTTAAAAAAAAACAGTTTTTAAAATTAAAACTGATTTTGCAGTTCTTTCAAAAATTACGTAGGGTCTTATAAAATTATCTAAAAACTATTAGACATTGATTCAATAATTTATGAATACATTAAAGGAAAATAAATATTCTTTTAAATTAATTAATTAATTATAATTAATTATTTATGACTTATAAAATACCAAAAACGTTTACTAAGGTCAAATTATCACTTTCTATGATGTCTAAATTTTATTTTATTATTCATAGGTAATGTTACTCTTATTTACTATTCATAAGGGTCATATTACTATTCATAAGGGTAGGTTACTATTCATAAGGGTAGGTTACTATTCACCAAAAATTATTTTTGTTTCATTAGACACCAAAAACTATCTTGAGCACAACTGTGTATGTCAGATTTTTAAAATTCCAAACATAGGGGTGACAAAATTATGTTTAAAGGTCACTTATCACTTAGTAGTTCATTATTTTGTGTTTTTATGACATAGATATAAGAAGGGAATTTTCTATTGAAATACTTTGGGTCGTTACACACAATCTACTCAATTATGTTGTTATAATACTCAAATTCATCTCAAGTTAGTACTCGAGTAGCTCAAGCTCGAGCTCGACTCGAAAAAAACTGAGTCGAGTTCGAGTATCTTTTGAGTCGAGCCTGAGTAGCTCATGAGTACTCAAGATCATTTACAACCCTAGCGATGACTATCATAGAGATGAAATTTTCCAACTCTATCCCCTCTCGTTTTACTATAAACATGTTGACTTGGCTTCTAAATCTACACCGATAGTTCTTCCTATTGATACGAACTTGGGGGAACTTGCTGTTGTGGCCAAAAGGGGTCTGATTTCCCATACCACACTTAACTCCCTAGGAAGTTAGAAACTGAGACTAAAATTGACCCTGAACCCCGTAGACATTTCACGCAAACGTAAAACCTCTAATAGGAGATTGGTAACTACCATCTCTAAAGTAGTGTGAAATAGACTATTGAGGTTGGCTCACTACTGGTTTGAACTTTGAATTCCCTAACATCTGTGATCCCCCTACTGAAGCTCTACTTCTTAAAGAACTATTCTGGACTACCTCTTGAGGCACTCCCCATGCGAATACATCCTCTCAATCAATTCTTCCTTCTTATACACCTCCAAGTAGTTAGGAAGTGTAAATGCGGTGACTGCATATCAGATTTCTGGACTCATCACCTCCTCATGACACTAAACTTGAGACTCCTTATCTGAAAAAAGATCAAGAGTGAAGCATAGAAAGTCATTGAACCTAATATCAATATCTTGCATGATTAGGATCCCTCATTGAAGGGAGATAATCTTCTTCATATTTATCACCTTCATCATTAATAATAGGAACTCTAGATGAAACTCCTTATGGAAGTCATCCTAAGAAACACCACCTCTTTCTGCTCTCTAAGATAAAGAATCCACCACTAATATGTCACTCTTGTATCTGATAGATTTCCAATAGAACCCAATATTCATCTCGAGACCGAATCATACTAAAGAAAATCTCAAGCTCCTCCAGCCAACACTCCATCTTCAGATCAGAAATGCTCCTCTCATACTTTTCTAGACACTGACATTGGAAGGCACGCAATATCTATAGTACCCCTGGGATCCTCACTACCAGATCCGGTGTCAATAAATTATACACATAGAATTATATTCTAGATAAATCATACATAATACTTTATTTCATAACCTAGGGAAAATGGAAACATAAAAAAGGGGTGACCTCAAATGACCAGTAAGGGTAAACATAAGCGATAACACATCGAATATCATAAGTGAGCATATAGGTATAATCAAGATACATAATAAAATTTATACCTAACAAAGGATAGATAATAAATCACGGAATAAGGCTTGAAATAATATAATACATGAATCAAAAGAGTGTGGACAGATGAGTTAATAAACATGATCCATGAGATCATAACATAATCATGAGAATAAGCATAAAACTGTGATATCTTTCAACCATGGCACAAACATTAACATAGGGAAACATTAATTTCATGAGCCACACTGATTAGCCACTAAAATATGCTAATATTAATTGTTAATATTTATAATATTTATGTGATTTATTATTCATAAACACCATTTTAGTGCATTTTATACTTTGAACATTGATTCACATTATGTATGTAATTCCCTCTTAAAATGCACTATTACACGATACATTTTTGAACACCTCCTAAAATACAAAATGGTCTTGATTTTATTTTCAGATTTAATTTTAAGGTTTCTCATTACACTGGGAACAATTCATAATTTTTGAGTACTTGATGATTCATATTATAAGACCACCAAAGTTGGCCTTGAACAAACAACATTCTAGATGAAGTGAACTGGACAACAGCCCAATAAAACTATTGTAGCGGACATGATCTAAGACCAATAATTCTGAAAATTTAACTGAAGATAGATGACATCATGGGGAAAATTTCTTACAATAGTGACAAGAGCTAATTCTGATTGTTAAAGTTATTTCCATATGGCCTAAGTTGGAGATAAAATTATGATCCATATTCTACAACCCATAAAAACAGCCCACTGATTTAATCATATCTCGCAAAAAAAAAAAAATCCATTTGGGCTGAAATTTTATAGGAGGTTAGGAAACATCCGGTTATCCATTTTCTTCTTCTATAGACCACTCTAATTCGTCCATATAGAAGTCCATTTTGACACCTCTGTTCGGTGGATGCAAGCTGGCTTCCACTTCGGGTCAAGAGTGGAAAAGTCTAAGTTCCACAAGCTTTCCACCACCCTAATCCTACCATACTAAAGTGGGATGAATTTAAATATTAGAGGATCTACCCAAGGCTTTTAAAATTACTATTTAAGATAGTGGTGGTGAAGGAATTGAGCATCTTTGGTGCATTGTTTAATTGTTGTTATGCTGTGATTTTGTTGCCTTGAGTTTGTCTTTCTCATGTAAGTTGTTCAATTCATCTTAGTTTCTTAATAAAAGTTCTTCTTATCCTCTTATTCTATTCTTATTCACATCACGTTGATACCTTTGTCTCAAGGTGTGAATTTATTCACACCAAACCTTGTGAGATTATCACACAACGGTGGAGTGATCATTATTTCATTGTTTTTTTTACTTCTCAATTTCCTCCCTCACGAGTCTACTTCCCGCTTCCATTGAAACCATAGAATCAATGGAGGGATAACCCACTTATGGGTTGATCTAATGTAGTATAAAGGGTCTGTATTGGATGTTATTTCTTAATCCATTAATATATAACCACTTCTTTTAATTGAGAATTTTGTTTGATGATCTTTAAACTCCTTCGTCCTTGTTGAATTTAAGACCACACGCTTCAAGTGCTAATACGAACCTTTACCTTAGAGTGATCAAAACTTTGACCCTTAAAGTGTATAGGTGATTAGTATTAGGGTGTTTAGGAATTAAACCAGTAAGTGATGATGTTGTTTGATCTCCTTAAATAAACCTATCTCAAATATAAGAAATTTAAATAATTAAAAAGGGAATGCGTCCAATCCACCCCAAGTAATAACCTAGGATCAACTCATTCTCTTAATTTGAATTAACTTAGATATGTTAGTGTTCACTTAAAACCATATAAAATCATACCAAATTTTGCAACTTCATATCCAAAAACAATCCATAGAATGTACGTGTCTATAGGTTACTTCTTAGGTCTCTAAGGATTCGACATCCTAAGCTAAACTACAAGCAACCGCTTAAACCTAAAATCTTGGATAAATTTGGGCAAGACCACACACCATGAGAGTATTAGATAAGAATAAAAAACATATTTAAAATATTTAACATACATTAGTATAGTGAAAAATACTTTTATGATCCACACCATCAGTGCCCATGCTTATGAGCAACTAGAATGTACTCGCAAATACTTTTCTCATGAGATATAAACTTTTATCCAATGCATTGGAGGGAGATATAGGTCCCCAACCATTTTCATCCATACATATGAGTGCCACTTTAAATCAATCAATTATTATATCATAAATAACCTACATAAATAAAATGAGTTTCATATCCTTTTTAAAAACATTCACAATTCTATCAATAAACATAACATGATAAACCCATGGAAAATAAATCGGCATCCAAAGACATTTAGTAAATTTATAGGTAAATACCATTTAATTAAGAAGATGAATTATAATTTATCTACACTATATAAATAAAAGGTATATGATTTAGTTAATAATTTTCCCCAATTAATCGTCATATGACATCTAGGTGAACGCCCTTCAATAAAAGAAATAGAAAATATGGTATTCACAAAGCAAAGGCATTAAAATAAAGTTATGACTATTCACGGAGGATGGTCAGGAAAATAAAGGTAGTTATGGATCATTAATTTAATAGATAAAAAAATACATAATCCATCCCATTAATATAGATATAGAAAAAGGGAGGTTCCTGATAGAAAGGAAGAAACAAGGTCAGTTTCACTTATAAGGAACACTTTGGGTAAAATATGAGTCAAGGGGAAATGGAATTTTGAGGGAAAATGTAAAACCCCATGAACAACCATAAAAAATTATGAGGGGTTTTAGAAGTAATATAAATTACTGAGATGTATTATATTTTAAAAACAATCATGATTTAAAAATAAGATTAAAAATTAAACCCTTACAGTTTGAGTAACATTTTAATCAAAAACCTTAAAGGTGAAAGAGATTGAAATTAGGCTTCAAATACCATGAATAAAATATAATTCAATATATAATATGAAAAATAGGAAATATATACTCTATATAAAAGTAAATTAGTGCATAGCAAAAATCATGTCCCAAGAATTAGGCATTGAGACCAAGAAACCCTCATGAAAGCATAATATTTTAGGCAAGAGTCATTTGATAACGTGTTCATAAGGAAGTGTTGTAAAACCCTAGAAAGGAAGGGGGAAATATGTTATAAACTATTCATCAAGCATAATAAATCAAACTTGAATCAATAGAGTTCAATAAGAAAGCTTGTAACTCAATAGAAGGAAATTGAGTTATAAAAAACCCTTGTAACCTTGGCATCCTTTGAATCGGAGACCATTTAAAGAAAGAACAAAACATAGATCTTAAAACCCCATGAATTACATGAATATGATAAAATAAATTAATTATTCACTAATCAGACCATATAAAATATATCAAGGTGCACAAAATGAAACATGTTTCAAAAAATTAAATTTGAGATAAAGAACCCTTTTCAATCTTAGAAACTTTCAATTCAAAAGCCCTTAAAGGATATGGTTTCCAATAAAAAATTTAATACCATAAATAATGATAGAATCATGATTAAATATATTAAATGGGGAATAAATACACTCTTCTAAATAAAACATGGTGTATAATAAGAAATATGTCTCAAGGGGTGAAAATTTGAGATAAGAAACACTTATCTTGTTTTCCCACGTAGTTGAATTCACTCTGAGATCCTGTATAAAAAAAATCACTTAATCAATTATTTATAAAAATTATTTATAACTAAAACATTTTTAACCTTGATTTATAACTATTCACTACATGTATATTAGTTAGTTATTATTTATTTTCAATAGTGGGTGTGATTAATCTTGATCGTTTTGAACTAGTTTTGTAATAACGGTGTTGTTATTCATTATTTTCCCAATTTTCATCATTAAAAGATCTTACAATGTACTATAATTTATGATTTATAATCATTTATAATATTATAATTTCATCCTATGGTAGTTTTCATTATGATCCTTAAAGGTTAAATCGATGATGAGCATGTTTCAGTAATTTTTAATGAACGAGAATTTATACATTAATTAATGAGATTAATATTAATGTTACCAGTAAAGAACCAATTTTTTTTCATTTAATTCTTTATATCATATATTAATAGAAATTACATTCAAATAGCCGTCCATTATATAAATTCACAGCATTGTTTAAGTAGATGGTTAAACCAACCCAAACAAGAGCATACCCTAATTAATGGATGATTATAAAGTGGTTTAGTTGTAATATCATTATAATAGAAGCATAATAATATTACATAGAATCTATTAGTGTTATATATATATCATATTTTTGTATAATTATAATAATAATATATCCTATATAATTTTTTACATAATATAAAGAAATCAGTTTTTCCTCTTTGTAAGTTCTTTTTAGACGGTTGAATTTAAAACGGTTGTTTATTGCTCATATTGTTAACAAGTTTTACAATTTGAATTACCAAAACCTTAATAATTTCATAAAAACTTATTTATCCCTTAAAATAAATCTTAAAACTAGCCATGAAAGGTGGTAATGAAAGACATAATACACCGTTCCATGGAGGCGGTAGTCCGTACGTACACAAGGATGATTTTGTTTTCCATAGAGTGGGAAAAATGTATAATATGGAATATTATTTTAGAACCTAAATAATGTTATAAATATCATAATTATATATTAAATTCCCCACTAATTCCATCCTAGAAAGGTAGTGAAGGAAAACAAAACACGTTGCGTCGTGGAGGCGATAGTTTGCACATACACATGATTGGAGGTTTCTATTTTCTTAAAGGAAGAGGGAAAGGGTAGATAATGTATCTACCATAAACATAAAAACATTTAATTATATAGTTAATACTGATTTTATAATGTCATTATGTGTAATATAAGTTTAAAGAAAAAAGATAGATAAGGAGAAAGATTAGAGAGTGAGAAGTACTTACTTTGAGATTTTGAACTTTCTCTTGAAGTACTTCTTGGAAATGGAGGACTTTGGACAATGTATTGTGAATAGAAGATTAGGGGAGTGAAATATGATTTTAGGGGAATTAAATATGGAATATTTTAAATAGGAAACCTATTTTTGAGATTGGTCTTGAAGGGGTGATGAGAGACCCCTTTTATAAGTGGTGAGAATGACATTTTTGTAATTATAATCACTTGATATAAAGGAAGCACATGTTAAACATTCCAAGTGGATAAAAAAATGAACAATAATGGATTGGAGGATGAGATAAAGTCAATAATATATCAACCACTCAATTAGAAACATGTTTTAATCCCCCCCATAGATTTAATACTTTTACCATTTCATATTTTACTATGGTAACTAGTTTTTACCTAAGTAATTTATCCTTTGTGTATAAAAATAAAGAGATACTTATTACATAATAAATAAATTTTAATTAAAAATTTGAAATAAATTTTATTAGATTCAATTTATAAAATTTCTAAAAATTAATTTTAAAATAATAAATGTATAGTGTATTAAAAGTGATTTTAGAGAAAAAGTAAGATTCTAAAACATCAAATATAGGTTTGTGAACAAAAAAATATTTTTAAATTTATAATATCAATTATAAGATACATATTTGGTATATAATTTTTTTTATACATTTCAAATTCATACTTATATACTAATAATGTCCTAAAAATCATGGTATTTGTAAAAACAGTATTTTGTACTATTCACCTAAAAACCAAATGTTTGAGAAAAATCCCAAAAATCCACCATAAGCTAATTTTAAAATTCTAAATTCAAAAATTATGTTCATTTTATCTGATTTTAATTCTATAAATTATATATTTATCATATAATGCAAATACAAAATATAATTATTAACCAATTTTATTGAAAAATGGAATTTTTAAACATTATGTGTTCTTAGTATTATTTCATTTCAAATTATAATTTAAATAATGTTAATATAATAATATTGTAAAAGTGGTAAATTTAATTTGTTAGTATAAAATATAAAATACTTAATAAAATAATTCTTTAAAAAAATATCACTTTTATACTAAATACGCCTTAACAAATACTAATAAAATTAATTATTTATATTCTAAAATTTAATTTTACTAGTTCATTGATATTGGAATATTTATTTTAATTTTAAATCATATCATATTTTAATAATAATAATATGGATACTTACATGTAATTCATATATATATATATACTTTTATAATATTTTAATATCATATTTTTATTTCATTGAGAGTTATATTATTTTAAATATATTACTAAACAATACACGACTTCAGTTCACATACTAGATGTATAAGCAATGATCATATTCTCAATGATCATATTTCCAATTTTCATATTTATAATGCCCATATTTCATTCCTATATATAAATGTGCTAGAAACATGCATTCCATTCTCACTTCTTAAGCCGTAATTCTCATTTCCATAGTTTTCATTTTAGATCTTACATTATGCTATATCCTTTTATGATGTTACTCCACATTATTGGTTTTTTTATCTATTGGTGATCCTCAAGTTTGAAGATGATCCAAGGGATTTAAAGGTTTTGTTAGAGTCTAATAATGATTATCAGATGAAGCAGAAGTGATTTAATCCCTTGTTTGAGGACCTTCCTTGCATATAAATATAAAACTGTGCATAATAATGAAATGAAGAACACTATAAAATATACCGTACATCAATGAGAATCTGAAACCTTCGGGATTTATCTGGTATGCTTGATAAATATCACCATAATAGAAACCAAAATATATCCTCTCTCCAGGAGCATCCAAAGGTTGCGCCGAATCATATGATGTCCAGATGTGATTATTCTTTCATTCATGATGTGATAGCATCTCGTATGCATAGAAGGAATAAAGGAGATATTTTTGTTTTAGGGAGGTTCGTCCATGCATAAATCATGCACACTCACTACCATATAATGACAATAGTTTAAATAGGCTATAAAGGATGCTCCTCAACATCTTGTATTTATTCATGCATTGAAATGCATGAGTTAAATGCCATGGTTGGTTCATGTATCACATATATGAACATATATTCTCCTTACCATTTCATATCATGAAACATTTCATCAATGATAGCTTATGTGGATGGCTGTATTGAATGATAACTATTATTATTCGGTTGCATAAACATATTTATGCAACGATTCACCCAATTTTGCATGAAAATAATAATTTTCATGCAATAAAATTTAGTTAAAAAATATATCATATAAAAATATGTATTTAGGTAATATCTCCTTAAATCTCCCACTTACACTAAATCCTAAAAGACTTTTTTCTGTTTCACCTTATATTGTATTATATACAATAACTTGTGAAATCATATCCAAATTTCCTTTTGGATATCTTCCATTTTTTTAGAAATCTCTCATTAACTTCACCTTGTATCAAATCATATGAAATAAATTTTGAACACCCATCCAAAAAACTTTTGGATTAACTCTCAAACACTTTTAGAGTCCCTTTTTGAGTCAAACTTAGTCCCTATTCAGTTAACCATAGAGTGTGACCCCATGATCCTTTACAACATTGATAAAAAATAAAAATCCCTAGATCTATATATGTAAGAAAAGAGAGGCCTCTAGAAAATAGTCAATTATACTCAATATATAAAGGGATCTGGCATGATCTCCATCAAACACACGTATCTTTATACCTATGTCCACCAATCTGCATAATATTCAAATGTGCATTCTCATATTTTCCCTTTATCCAAGACATTGAGTGAACATGGGGCATGGAACATGTCAATACCATATAGCCAAATCATGTATTCTAAATTCTTAGAGTATGAATCAATCTGATCAATGAATACATCACATTTCATTCATCCTTATGGATAATAACAACACATTCCCCTTATCTGAAAAGATATACAATATCTAGGTGAAACCACACTCCCCCATAGTCTATCTCAACCGAGGGACCAGATGTAATACTTGTCATACGATAGGAAAAATCCCATCTCAGTTAAGTTCTAACTGACGTCATGATCAACAACATACCCAACCACCCCATATTAGATAAGTCAATATGTTGACTTGCATAAGTAGGGAATGAAAGTATGAAGGTTCTCAGGATAGGTATCTCACCAAACTAGATAACAGGGACTGAAAACATGATCCATGCAACCCTAGTATACCAAATAGATCTGTATGATACTCCATGTTGTATACTTAGTAGGTCATCTAGTTCACACAAAGAATATTATTCTTTGTTTTGTGCCTCATGAGAATATTCTATATCTTTATACAGGAATCATACCCACGCTAACCATAAAATTTCATCACAACCTAAAATACTCCATGATGAACATTGGTTAAGGATAACTCAAAGTCATACTTTGAGAGGTCAATTATCATTTTAATTCATGAAATGTATATCTATATAAATATTTATGTATCCAACATTAAAGAATGATAAAATAGATTTTGCCTCTAATATGATACATTTTAATATTCTTAAACTCTTTAAGAATATTTTAAAAAACCAACATAATCATGGATTTATCATATCATATATGATTAACTACCATATCATCATGTTTTCTACTCTTTATGGATTTTGTTAACTCTTTACATCACATGTAATTCATGTCATAGATCTATTTTTATAACAACCCCAAACCCTCACTCCCATATCCAGTACAAAAAACAAAATCTTTACATTTCTCATTTTGATACTGATAAATGTGACCCAATTTTAGCCATCCAAAACATATAACATCAATATAAAATATTGGATTACTTATATACCCAAGGACCTTTTAGGTTTAGTGTTTTATAAAAATAAGGCAAAATCTTATATAAAAATACCCATGTCTTCAAATGATTATTTTTCCCATTATACCCATCTTTTCTTATTTCACAATAAGTATTCAACATATCCCATAAAATTATATATACATGAAACCTTTCTAGAAAAAATCATTTAGCATCATTCTTCATAACCTGGGGAAAAGAAAAAATAAGAAGGGTGATCTCAAATGCTTAGTAAGGGTAAACATGAGCATTGAAAATTAAATGTCATCAGTGAGTATAAGATGATCATAAGGGTATGATTCTATAATCAAAGTGCATGAGCATAACATAAGATAATTCATACCCATTAATACCTGGATCATCAATCATGAAACATGGAATAAAGATTTACCAAAGTCAAGAGTCATAGAAATCAATAATCATGAGCCATCTTATGTCAATCTTAATCAAAGGAAAAATTTAAAACCCATAAAAATCATAAATAAAATCTATTGGTTTATTGAGACATTATCTTCATAACCTATATTCACTAATTTCAGAAATAATTGGATCCTAGTTAAATATATAGGAGAAAACTCTCCAGTTAACTCCCTCTTTCTTTCCTTTAAAGGTAAGGAACATTACCCAATGCATTGAAGATCTATATCGAGCTCACCCATTCATATAAGTTATATCGGGCTCACCCTATCGTATAATCTATATCGGGAACACTTGTTTGTTTAAGTTGTATCAAGATCAACCATTCGTATAATCTATATCATTCCCACCTATTATTATCAAAAAATTCCAAGTACCATACATGAATATAACACATGAAATATTTCATTTTCATAATAAAAATATTAATAATAGCTTGCATTCCTTTGTAGTTCGATTTACCAATGGAAAAGAAATAGTTTTCATGAAAATATATTTGAAACAACCATAATTCACCCATATAAAGAATAAATATGGCATCATTACAACATATCCTCAGTGGAGTATAAGTAAAATAAAAGGGTTTTTGTTGTTTATGAATATAAATACAATAAAAAGATCATTAAAAATATTCTTGGGGAAAATTCCCTTTCCACTTTGAAAATCAAAAACTAAAAATTTCCAGAATATTAGGGAAAAAATTTTCTTTGAAAAAAACCATGGAAAATTTTAAATTAAGATTAAAAAACATTGAGTGGTCATGATGGTGGGAAATTACATTCATGGTTTAATCATTAAAATAAATATTATATTCATGCCTTTAATAAAAATTACCTTGTTCAAAAAATGAAAAGAAAATTATTTTTAAATATCTTTGTAAAACTTTAAACATGGGTAAAAAAGACTTTAAAAAATCATTGAATAATATTCACTTTTTTTAAAACATTTTAGAAAATATGGATATGGAAGAAAATGGTTTTCCTACTAAAAGAGAAGAAAGAAGATCGTCTTTTCTTAAAAACATTTTATGAACCATTTTAAGAACCATGTAACACCCTGAGCTTCCTCGATACGCTTCTCATTCAATAATGCAATGGCTTGCATTGTACACAACTTCGAGTTCTAAAACACCGCGACTAATCAAAGTAGCTGTTATAAATAGTAATAACCACTTTTTAAAATTATAGAAATTTTATATTTCAAAATGGACTTCATTTTTGGATTCGGAATATCGAAATTAGCCTATGTTGAATTTTTGGTATTTTTCTGAGAACTTCTAATTTTTTATGAATAGTGAAAAATACTTAAAACAAATTTTTAATAAAAATAATTTATTGTGATAAATTATACTATTTAGTGGTTTTAAGGTATAATTAGAATATATTTTTACCATTTTATCCAATGGTGTTCATTAGAATTAATTTAACATTGAAATTGGACATAAACAATTGCCAATCTTTTGATATAAATTGTTTCTTAAAAACACGCTATTTGTCGTAACAGCGGGAATTAATTATAAAATTAATTAATGCAACTTATATGTTTGGAATTTTGTAAAATATACATCATTTTTGAATTCAGAATATCAATTATAGCTTAGGGTGAAATTTTGGCCTTGTTCTGAAAAACTTCAATTTTTGATGAATAGTGAAACCACTAAGTGGTAGTTAAATAACTGATTTTTCGTTTAAATGAAATATTACCACGTCTGTGATTTGATTTTCAAAAATCCGACATACATGGTTGTCATTAAGAAGTAAAATGTGGTTCAATGAGATTAAAATAATTTTTTTGTGAATAGTAACTTTTAAGTTCTTAATCGCGATTAGAGGTAATTAGTGTAGTTTAAGGTACAAATAATGTTTTAATAATATGAGATGAGCATGACACTTGTCCTACTCCTATTGGATGAGTCATGGCCGACCAAGACAACCCATGGGTCAACTTGGGGACCCCATGTAGCCACTTTAGTTGGAAAATGACATTAATATATATTTATTTAATGTTAAAATTAAATTGACACAAACATGAGTTATTTTACTAAAACAGTTTTTAAGTGGGGTTAAACAAGTCCAACTTTTGACTATAAATATTCATTAGAAATCTAAAAAGATTTCCTACATCATAGTATTTTTTTATAATTTTTAGACATTAAATAAATTAAATTATTTATGACATCATTATGATGCAGCGATGACCTCATTATTTAACGATTTTAATAAAATGAAAAGATAATGTAAAATCCAAGGCTTAAACTTGTACAAATACTATTGGATGGGTAGATTTCGAACCCTTATCACCTTATCCACGAATTATATAAGTGTGGGACCTTTAGAATCCGAAAAGAATTGTGTAATAATGTAACATTTCAATCTTTCCAAAAGAGCCCCTCCTCTCCACTTATAAAAGGCCCCCACCTCTCCCACCTTATTCACACCTTCAAGCCATTTGGATTAGCCAACCTCTGCCCAAATACTCTCCCAACTTCCCCCTCTTACTCCTAGAAGCCTCACTTTGGGCAGAAATCTTCTCAAGGAAGCCTTTGGCTCAAATCAAAAAGAGTTACCCGATTTTGAGGTAATGCCTTCTCTAATGTTGTTTTGTTTTATTTTTCTTCTCCAACCCCCTAAACTCTTTTTATTAATTTATTTTGTAACAAAACCAGTATCCTCAATATACTAGGATGTTGTTATAAGAAGTATTTGAGCTACACTTACACGCACCTACATCTAATGGTTAAAGAACATACGGTTTCTGTGGATGGCGAATTTCTGCCTCACGAAACGATGATTGTTCAAAACTCATATAACACCTTAAAATGTGGCCATTAAGATGTCACTATATTTATATATGATATATAATGTGTTTATGTTTTACTTATGCTTCTGTATTTCTCATTTATGGCATACTTTATGATTTCCATTATGGGTAAAACGCGATAATTTCATTTTAGGAAGTGCGGACTACCGCCCCCTCAAAGTAATTTGAATCGTTAATGCCATATGTGGGATGTATAAAGGATGGATTAAATGGTATTATACACTATATTATACTGTAATTATATTATAAATTTATATCATTATGATTCCGTTCCATTAAATACGAAATAGAAATGAAAGTAGCGTTCATGCGTACGTACGACTTACCGTCTCCATGAACGGTGCATTTCATTTCTTACCTCTAAATGTTACGTGACATTATGAATGAATGTATATACTGGATATATATCATATATATGATATATACATAATGAATATAATTCTGGATATAATGGATATTTCACCACATGAACAACTTGAAATTATAGGAAGTTTATTTTTGACTCAAGTACCAAAGATCGACAAAACGACCGTTATTAACTTAAATAATTACATAATGTTCATATCATTGTAATAAGTGATATAAAAAGGATAATTAAATTGAAAATGGTTCTTAATAAGTTATATATTAACTCTAGTTTATTATTCAGGAGGTTAAAGAACGGTTGAGTCAAGTCAGACACGAGGTAAGGGAACTTCGTAACCCAATTTCTATTCTTTGGGTTAATCTCCTACTTTGAAATTATGTCATGATATTATTATGTCCTATCTTGTAATTGTAATTTATTTATGTGTAATTATAGTGAATACACATAATATATCTACTTTATTTTAAAAAAAGATCTTTGTAAGGGAACTTCTTAACCCAATTTCTATTCTTTGGGTTAATCTCCTACTTTCAAATTATGTCATGATATTATTATGTCCTATCTTGTATTTATGTGTACATATAGTGAATATACATAATAGATATATTTTATTTAAAAACAATCTTTTTAAGGGACTTCGTCTCAATCTCCATTCATTGAGGCATATTTTGTTTTATACACAAATTTCTTTTATACAGTGTATAAACCCCTTTGACTTTTACATTTATTCAAAAGGTTTTCTTTTATAATTATGTGATTTTTAAATGATTTCAAAAAAGAGATATTTCTCTCAAATATATGAAAATCCAGTGAAAATGTATACGTATTTAACACAAGCTTAAAAATGTTTTCAGAAAACCCGACTCTCGAGTGTTGTAGACAGGAAGGGATTGGGCGTGGACCCATCATGGCCTGTAATTAGTCGAGAAGTCTCAGAATTAGTTATTTTGTTTTCAGAAGCTTGCATAATGTTTTCAGAAAAACACTGGAGTATATTTGAGCAATTTAAACGTAATTATATTCTAAAAAAATGCATCGGTAGGTCTCATGAGACAACTAGACGTGGAATTGGCCGAGGCCCTTTCCCAATTTTATTTATGGTTTTGGCCGAGGCCTTAATCATTTTAGACGTCTTGACCGAGGCCTTGACAAAATGTTTCAGAATGTCTGGAATTATGCATTCCATCATTATGAAAGTGGTTATTGATATTGCATGTGATTATTCGACCAGTAGAATATCCATGTCAAGAATTGAATGGAATTATCTCATTTTACTTTTGCCATATTATGTTGAAGTTCAAGTTTAAAAGGCTTTTGTTTTAGTTATACATTTCCTTAAATGTTAATGTTTATTTATGAAAGCTTCTGTTATATTGTTAACCTTACTGAGCATCCGATCTCACCCCTTTCAATGTTTTAATATTTTCCAGGATGTGAAGAAGTATTTTATGAATGACCTGCAGGGATAGTCAAAAGAGGATATGAGTGTGGACTATGAAGACTTTGTTATTAGTTTTTCACTTTATGATGTAATGTAAGATTTATGAATGTATCTAGTGTTTCCAAGGCTACTAAACTAATCGGTCTTTCGAGACTTGATCTTTTGTGATCTTGCCAATGTTACGAAGTAATGCACCGACTCTGGGTAGCTGGGGTCGGGGCGTTCCAGTTGGTATCAAAGGCAGTTTAGTACTAACCTTGGAAGCTAGATTTAGATAAACTCTGATTAGAGCACATAGCCCAAAGATAGACTTTGATGATTAATATAGAAGAACTTCCTAGAATTTTGTTATTGTAGAGATTATGTGAGTTTTCCGAGCAATACATCCCTGTCTGGATACGAAAAAGTAGAGGCGGCTCTGGCATAGATGTACCTTGGGGTAAAACCCGAAGACACCGCTTTGAGCTAGACTCGAACGGGAACTGGTGCACGACAACGGGCCTTGCTGCACTCTTGGTTACGACACTCCCGGGGGATATGTTTTGGATAATTCTCATTTTCTTTATAAACCACTATGAAGGGTTATGAGTATATACTTCCTCAAAGAAAACATTTTTATGGATTATATCCACAAGTAGTTCAATTTATGTTAAGTATCTTACAAGTATGGAATTATGTATTTTGATTTATAAACTAATATAGTTTATGCCATTGTTTAGAAATGGAGCCTAGTGGAAGGAATGGAAACCGTATCAATGCACGCACTCCGTGTAGGGATTGCCCTCCTGATCAAGATAATTATTGTGGAGCTGGAGATACAACTGGTGCTGATCAACTTATTACCATACTGGGACAACTCACTCAGGTTATGAATAATAACCTTACTTGTATGGAGCACCCTGATCCGCAACGTGGAGGATCAATGCTAGAACGTTTCATGAGGCAACAACCACCAACCTTCAATGGGAGTACAAATCCTATAGTAGCTGAGCAATGGATAAATTCCTTAGAGAAAATATTCCATGCCTTGGGGAGTAGTGAAAGGGAGAAGGTTGTCATGGCAGTTTACCGCCTCACTGGAGATGCCGATCAGTGGTGGTCGCTGATTCAAAACACAAAGGAAGATGATGACATATCAAATATGGAATGGAGGGAGTTCAAAGAGCTTTTCTTAGAAAAATACTTTCCTCGTGACCATCAAGCAGATATGGAAAGGCAATTTCTGAGTCTGAGGCAGAAGGAGGATGAGAATGTCGCAAAGTATGAGGCTAACTTTACAAGGTTAGCGAGGCATGCTGCCGATTATATACGTAACCCAAGGAGTAAGATTGATCGTTTCTTTGATGGGTTAAAACCATTTCTCCGTCGAGCTTTAGTATCACAAACCTTCTCATCATACGAAGATATTGTCTCATGTTCTATCAAGACAGAAAAGGAATTCTCTAAGTCTTATGACAACAAAGTAAAGCAAGAGAAGAAGAGAACGGTGGAACAAGAGACAGATAAAGGGAAAAAGGGAAAGAAGGATTTTCCATTATGTGATAATTGTGGGAAGAATCACCCTGGTATGTGCCTAAAAGGAATGGGAGTTTGTTATAAATGTGGAGAAAAAGGTCACCAGGCTCGTGATTGCAAGGGAAAGAAAGAGGCTGTCAAAGTTGAATGATACAATTGTAGGGAAATGGGGCATTATGCAAATGAATGTACTAAGCGTCAAGGAAACTTAACTCAGAAAAGGCCAAGGGATCAGGGCCAATCTTATGCTGTGACTACAATTGAAGCAGAATAATTAATGTATTGGTGCTTTTGGACTCAAGGATTATATTCTGGTTATAAGAATAATGTGATATATATAAAGATTGTACTGTAGTACTTTTTGATTTCAGTAAGGTTTTAATATGATTAAGGTAATCATATTTTTAGTATGTGACAATAAGAGAAACTTTTCTTTGTTTGGGGAATCTGATGTTACAATTGATTTTAGAATTTAGAGACCTTTTAGAGAAAGTCTGGACGGAGGTATTTTGGATAACTATAAAGTTTGGAGTGGATTAAGTTGATCTTTGGATAGTATTGTTTAAGGTTAAAAAATTTATGAAGATTATTTTTGGAATATTATAATACTATAGTTTTAGGAAAAGGACAACCTGCAGGGTGGGGCATAACCCGTCACGTCGGACAAAGCTGCAGGAATCGAACCCACAACCATAGTGCGACAAGCCTTTATTTCCTACCACTAGCCTACAGGAAGTCCCTGGTTATTACAAAATAATTTTACTAATCTAAATGGTATGTGTTAAAATTTGGAACCTTATACAATTAGGATAAGTATAATATTTTTGAGTTCTATTATCTTTTTGAGTGAAAGATGAGTTGAAGGTTGAAACTCTAATTGTCAAGAATAAATATATATATACCTATCTCTTATTCAATGAATAAATTAATTCTTAAACTTTAGTAAAGGGATATTAAAACAAAAAAATGTGTTATCCTAATACCTTATGTCATGTTGAACTGATGATATTTTAAATCAACATAGATTGAAGGCTTTGAGGCCCTCAATTTGACAGTTGATTGTGATTGATGACCTCAATCACTCCCTACAAATATTTACATTTTTCCTCCAATTATATGTCTCTAATTTCCACCAATGTTCTCCTTATCGAGATCATAATTTGGTGGTGACTTTCTTATTTCCATTTCCCTCTTATTAAGGCTAAATTTTATTAATCTTATTTCCGATGTGGGTTTTCCACAAAGGTATTTTCTCTTTTCAACCTTTTATTTTCAAAGAAAAAATTTCAAATTGCAAGGACGCAATTTATTGAAGGAGGGGAGAATGTAACACCCCGAGCTTCCTCGATACGCTTCTCATTCAATAATGCAATGGCTTGCATTGTACACAACTTCGAGTTCTAAAACACCGCGACTAATCAAAGTAGCTGTTATGAATAGTAATAACCACTTTTTAAAATTATAGAAATTTTATATTTCAAAATGGACTTCATTTTTGGATTCGGAATATCGAAATTAGCCTATGTTGAATTTTTGGTATTTTTCTGAGAACTTCTAATTTTTTATGAATAGTGAAAAATACTTAAAACAAATTTTTAATAAAAATAATTTATTGTGATAAATTATACTATTTAGTGGTTTTAAGGTATAATTAGAATATATTTTTACCATTTTATCCAATGGTGTTCATTAGAATTAATTTAACATTGAAATTGGACATAAACAATTGCCAATCTTTTGATATAAATTGTTTCTTAAAAACACGCTATTTGTCGTAACAGCGGGAATTAATTATAAAATTAATTAATGCAACTTATATGTTTGGAATTTTGTAAAATATACATCATTTTTGAATTCGGAATATCAATTATAGCTTAGGGTGAAATTTTGGCCTTGTTCTGAAAAACTTCAATTTTTGATGAATAGTGAAACCACTAAGTGGTAGTTAAATAACTGATTTTCGTTTAAATGAAATATTACCACGTCTGTGATTTGATTTTCAAAAATCCGACATACATGGTTGTCATTAAGAAGTAAAATGTGGTTCAATGAGATTAAAATAATTTTTTGGTGAATAGTAACTTTTAAGTTCTTAATCGCGATTAGAGGTAATTAGTGTAGTTTAAGGTACAAATAATGTTTTAATAATATGAGATGAGCATGACACTTGTCCTACTCCTATTGGATGAGTCATGGCCGACCAAGACAACCCATGGGTCAACTTGGGGACCCCATGGGTCCACTTTAGTTGGAAAATGACATTGATATATATTTATTTAATGTTAAAATTAAATTGACACAAACATGAGTTATTTTACTAAAACAGTTTTTAAGTGGGGTTAAACAAGTCCAACTTTTGACTATAAATATTCATTAGAAATCTAAAAAGATTTCCTACATCATAGTATTTTTTTTATAATTTTTAGACATTAAATAAATTAAATTATTTATGACATCATTATGATGCAGCGATGACCTCATTATTTAACGATTTTAATAAAATGAAAAGATAATGTAAAATCCAGGGCTTACACTTGTCCAAAGACTATTGGATGGGTAGATTTCGAACCCTTATCACCTTATCCACGAATTATATAAGTGTGGGACCTTTAGAATCCGAAAAGAATTGTGTAATAATGTAACATTTCAATCTTTCCAAAAGAGCCCCTCCTCTCCACTTATAAAAGGCCCCCACCTCTCCCACCTTATTCACACCTTCAAGCCATTTGGATTGGCCAACCTCTGCCCAAATACTCTCCCAACTTCCCCCTCTTACTCCTAGAAGCCTCACTTTGGGCAGAACGCTTCTCAAGGAAGCCTTTGGCTCAGATCAAAAAGAGTTACCCGATTTTGAGGTAATGTCTTCTCTAATGTTGTTTTGTTTTATTTTTCTTCTCCAACCCCCTAAACTCTTTTTATTCATTTATTTTGTAACAACACCAGTATATTCAATATACTAGTATGTTTTTATAAGAAGTATTCTAGCTACACTTACACACACCTACATCTAATGGTTAAAGAACATACGGTTTCTGTGGATGGCGAATTTCTACCTCACGAAACGATGATTGTTCAACACTCATATAACACCTTCAAAGGTGGCCATTAAGATGTCACTATATTTATATATGATATATAATGTGTTTATGTTTTACTTATGCTTCTGTATTTCTCATTTATGGCATACTTTATGATTTCCATTATGGGTAAAACGCGATAATTTCATTTTAGGAAGTGCGGACTACCGCCCCCTCAAAGTGATTTGAATCGTTAATGCCATATGTGGGATGTATAAAGGATGGATTAAATGGTATTATACACTATATTATACTGTAATTATATTATAAATTTATATCATTCTTATTCCGTTCCATTAAATACGAAATAGAAATGAAAGTAGCGTTCATGCGTACGTACGACTTACCGTCTCCATGAACGGTGCATTTCATTTCTTACCTCTAAATGTTACGTGACATTATGAATGAATGTATATACTGGATATATATCATATATATGATATATACATAATGAATATAATTCTGGATATAATGGATATTTCACCACATGAACAAATTGAAATTATAGGAAGTTTATTTTTGACTCAAGTACCAAAGATCGACAAAACGACCGTTATTAACTTAAATAATTACATAATGTTCATATCATTGTAATAAGTGATATAAAAAGGATAATGAAATTGAAAATGGTTCTTAATAAGTTATATATTAACTCTAGTTTATTATTCAGGAGGTTAAAGAACGGTTGAGTCAAGTCATACACGAGGTAAGGGAACTTCGTAACCCAATTTCTATTCTTTGGGTTAATCTCCTACTTTGAAATTATGTCATGATATTATTATGTCCTATCTTGTAATTGTAATTTATTTATGTGTAATTATAGTGAATACACATAATATATCTACTTTATTTAAAAAAAAGATCTTTGTAAGGGAACTTCTTAACCCAATTTCTATTCTTTGGGTTAATCTCCTACTTTCAAATTATGTCATGATATTATTATGTCCTATCTTGTATTTATGTGTACATATAGTGAATACACATAATAGAAATATTTTATTTAAAAACGATCTTTTTAAGGGACTTCGTCTCAATCTCCATTCATTGAGGCATATTTTGTTTTATACACAAATTTCTTTTATACAGTGTATAAACCCCTTTGACTTTTACATTTATTCAAAAGGTTTTCTTTTATAATTATGTGATTTTTAAATTATTTCAAAAAAGAGATATTTCTCTCAAATATATGAAAATCCAGTGAAAATGTATACGTATTTAACACAAGCTTAAAAATGTTTTCAGAAAACCCGACTCTCGAGTGTTGTAGACAGGAAGGGATTGGGCGTGGACCCATCATGGCCTGTAATTAGTCGAGAAGTCTCAGAATTAGTTATTTTGTTTTCAGAAGCTTGCATAATGTTTTCAGAAAAACACTGGAGTATATTTGATCAATTTAAACGTAATTATATTCTAAAAAAATGCATCAGTAGGTCTCATGAGACAACTAGACGTGGAATTGGCCGAGGCCCTTTCCCAATTTGATTTATGGTTTTGGCCGAGGCCTTAATCATTTTAGACGTCTTGGCCGAGGCCTTGACAAAATGTTTCAGAATGTCTGGCATTATGCATTCCATCATTATGAAAGTGGTTATTGATATTGCATGTGATTATTCGACTAGTAGAATATCCATGTCAAGAATTGAATGGCATTATCTCATTTTACTTTTGCCATATTATGTTGAAGTTCAAGTTTAAAAGGGTTTTGTTTTAGTTATACATTTCCTTAAATGTTAATGTTTATTTATGAAAGCTTCTGCTATATTATTAACCTTACTGAGCATCCGAGCTCACCCCTTTCAATGTTTTAATATTTTCCAGGATGTGAAGAAGTATTTTATGAATGACCTGCAGGGATAGTCAAAAGAGGATATGAGTGTGGACTATGAAGACTTTGTTATTAGTTTTTCACTTTATGATGCAATGTAAGATTTATGAATGTATCTAGTGTTTCCAAGGCTACTAAACTAATCGGTCTTTCGAGACTTGATCTTTTGTGATCATGCCAATGTTACGAAGTAATGCACCGACTCTGGGTAGCTGGGGTCGGGGCGTTACAAACCAAATAGAGGAAAATGGTATTAAAACATTAAAATTCAAGAAATAAATACAGGAAAAGAAAAATGAACGAGGTTTATTTGTAAAGGATCATATAATTTCATTAATGAAAATTTGATCATAAACAACCCTGATTAAAATGAGATTGAAATAGAAACCCCTTACCACTCTGGTAACTTTTGAATCATAATCCCCATAAAAGAATAACTTCAAATGAAAATTTAAATATCACTAACATGAGGATATTCATGATATAACATGTAAAATGGGTATTATATACACCTCATAAAAGTTTATAAGTGTATAACATAAACATAGGTCCTAAAGAAGGAAAATTTGAGATGAATAACCCTTACAAAGATCATATCATTGAATTGAGAATTAATAAATGGAGAGATTATGTGAAACAAATTTGAAATCACAAAAAACATGTGGAAATGTATAATAAAATAATTTATATATTAAATCACACATAATAATGGCATAATAAATTCAATAAAGTAGAAGTATAACCCAATGAATAAAAATTGAGTGAAGAAACCTCTTACTATTTTGGTAACTTTCCAATCAAAACCCCTTGGATGAAGTAACATGAATTGTAACTTAAAATACCATAAAGTATAAAGGATTCATGATATAGTAAGTAAAACGTAAGTACAGACTCCATTAAAACTAAATTAGATGTCCAACCTCAAAACATGCATCAATGAAGAGAAATTGAGACAAAATCCCTTACATCGAGTCCATGATTTCTCTATATTTCCTTTAACACATGTATAATAAAATTATATCAATTACTTTATTTCTTATTAAAATTTTCTAGGATTAATACCTTATCCTTAAATCATTTATTTCATTTATTTTAATAATATATTTAATTACTTAATCATTTAAGTCTGTGTTGGGTGTTTTGAGGATGGGCGATCCATACTTTCAAAATAGCTTCAGTGTATTGAACATGGTCAACGGGGTCATTATTACATCATCTATAAAATAATAATCATTAAATAATAATCTATAAAATAATAATCATTAAATAATTATTATTTTTATACACAAATTATACATTTAAAACCAACTATGAAATATGATTATGAAAAATTAATTATGTTACAATTACAGATATTAATGACAAGTGAGTGACACTTTTTACTTTATCCTTTAATTAAATATTATTAAGGTAAAAATCAAATCTAAATAGAAATAAAAGGTCATATTTTCAAATTTTATATGATTATGGATGAATTATACTCATCCAATAAAATAAAGTGAGGTGTGTGAATGAATTTTAAGCCTTATCACATTAGTTTTAACCTTAATTACCTGATTTACCCTTATTAATGTGACAAATATTGACTACGGTTACTATTCATAATGAAAAAAATAAAAATAGACCTATTTATAAAATTTGGAACTAATAATTCCAATTATGAAATCCATTTTTCAGTAATAAATTTATATAAGTGGGTAAATTAATTTAATATTAAAATATAAAACACAACGAAAAACAATTTTTAGAAAAATGCGTTTTTAAGCCTAAAAATGAACTTATACCAAAATAAGACATAATGATGTTTCCTATGAAATTAATTAAATTATTTATAATTAAAGGATACTTATTTTACTTTAATATCATATGATAATTTTAAATAATTTTATTTAATGAAAATAAATGTCAGTTTTATAAAAATCAATATTTTTTACTATTCATTGAAAAATCAATATTTTTAGAAAAATCCCAAAAATTCACCCTAATATAATTTTGATAGGATAATTTAAAAAATAAATCATTTTAATCAAATATAATTTATAAAATTTCCAAAAAATAATTATAATATTCACTTACAAAAAGTAATAAAAACCATTTTTTGAAGAAAACATATTTTTGAAGCATAAAATGATTCTAATGAAAAATTGAGTGCTCATTTCCTAAGAAATAATCAATAAAATTGTATTGAATAGGAAATTTATATATATATTGAATAATTCGATTGATTCTATTCACACCCACCAATTTTATGGTTAGGTTATAACTATAACATTTAAATAATAATATATCATGGTTTTTTTAAGCTTAGTGTTGCATGTTGTGCATGCTATCAAACATAGTGTTCTTTTAAAATATCAAGATATTACTTTCTCACCACCTTTAATAAATTTCATCCTTATAAATTGAACTTGATCTTGGTAATTAAGGGTTTGAAATTTGAAAATAACTTTATTGAAAAGCCACATCATAAAAAGAGTTAATAAAACTTCTTCTTGAAAAGAGGGAAAGGGAAACACAAAGTTCATTTGGAATAACACATAACTAGATTTCCAAATAGGAGAAAATTACCGAGAAGTGAAAATATGGACATGGAGGAAAAAATTAATGTCCAAATAATGATGGAGAGTGATAGAGAACATTGATCACAAGAAATTGAATGATCATGATAAAGTCAATGACTACAAAACCATAAACCAAAGGTGTAAAAATGACTATCAATTAATCAGAAATGAAAGTTATAGGATAAATTTTTTGTTTCAATATCATTTTCCTAGATTTGAGGAATTAATTTACCATCTAGACTAAGAAAATAAGTAAATATACTTGCTTGGAAAGTATAATTTCATTCTTTAATCAAATTCCACCACAATATCATCTTTTGTTCAAAATAATGAGTATTCAAGATGATTCTTTCATACCTGAAGCACTAAAGTGAACTTCTATCATATCACATAATACATAAAAGGATAAAAATTTATTCCTCATATATTTAGATATTAACCAAAATTGAAATGGTTAAGAAAATTAAGATAATTATATAAATAAATAATCATATATCCTAATTAACCTCAATAACCTCAACATTAAATAATGTTTTAACCTCAAAGGTTATATCACACCCTTCAACTTACATCTCAAAAAATGTAATAACATTCTTCCAAAACAATCCTTCATTTTAAACCTAAGGGTCACATATACCTAAAACCAATAAAACATCTCCAAAAATATCATTAATCACCTCAAAATCCAATAACTTAAAATTGAAAAAGGGATGTCTAATCCTTTGAATTTATGATCAACATTAAAACTATAAACCCATGATGGAATCCAAAACTTCTAAGTTAACCTCACATAAAAGCACCATTATCTCCAAATTTATCTAAACCTTGCTATAATACCAACTATAACATCCCAAACTCACACTTCCAGATCCACTAATAAAAAAATAATCTTTATTGTCATGAACCAACCCAGGTCAACCTCGAACCAATCACACAATCTGGCCCACAACAAGTTTTGAGAAGTGTTCTCGATCATCTCGAACTGGAAACTAGTGTCAAGCATCAATGATAAAGCAATGGGAATGATTTTTCCCATAAAAAAAAAATGAAAAGTAGACAAATATAATCTAAACAATAAAAATAAACACTGGAATTTGAAAGAAATAAAACTGCACATACCTCTATGTGACCCTACGGGTCACCACCGACCACTAAACAAATGTCTCCCACAGTGACCAAGTTTGAGTTGGAAGTGGTACGTGAAGTTAAAACGAATAATAAACTATAGGCATAAGTATTAAAACCCAATAGGCATGCCTGGACAATTTATTCATAATACATTTACTCTAAATAGAAGATTCATCAATTTCAATTTTGAAATAAAATGTAGAAAAGTAGGTTTTTCTTACATTTATTTAAAAAAATCAAGGTCCATTACCCTTTTTTCCATTTTAAACAGGTTCCTTTTTCCAAAGAAGGAGGATTATAATTTTTTAAGAAAGAGAGAGAGAGTGGGAGGAGTGATGCTCTTTTTTAAAAAGGGAAAAAGAGTATAAAACATTCTCAAATAATTTTCCAAGAGACATTTTAAAACCAATTATACACTTTTAGCAAAGAGGTATACCATACTAAATAGCAAGAGAAACAATCACACAACAAGGGAAATGATAAACACCACACAAAATACCTGACCAAATGAGGCACCTAAATCATATACCATAGATAAATAAGTGCCAATGTGACATGGGAGTACCTAGTAGCTCATGGGATAGTCTAGAATAAACTAAAACCTGATTCATTATGTAGGTACGACTAACCCGATTCCATCAACTAGCCCAAACGCTCGGTCCTATACTTCCTGGACTAACTGAGGGGCACAATCCCAAAGCAGAGTAAGGTCCGTACTAAGGACCACCAGCCAGAGCATAATCCTAAGCTAGTGTAGCAAATGTTCTTAGATAATCTGCTAGCTATGCTAGTTCCCCGTGTCATGTATAAAGTGGGGGTGATCCAAATAAATCAACCATATAAAAATCACAAGAATAAGCCACCGTATGAGCTACACAACTAAGCATAAACCCCGAATCACCCCAAGAAGTATCCCCTTGCCTTCAAACCATCAATAAAAGAGGAGAGTCCCATTCCAAGGACCACCCAATTCCATTACCACCAAACAAGGAAAGAGGAACACCCCAAGGGGAGTTTCAAAAGAGGACTAATTTATAAAGGTGATAAATGGGACTCAAGAAACTTTTGAGTGATAGACCATTTCCAAGAATATTCAAACACACCATTTATGAACCCAAAACCATTTAAAAATCCACTTGAGAAACTAAAACAAATTTATAAAGCCAAATCAATCCTTTAAGAACCAAAAATCACTTATAAAGGCCAAACAAGCATTTTCACAAACACTTGATGCCAAAAGATTCATAAAAAAATTTCATATAAATAAATACAAGATGGAAAACACTTCATTTCATATCAAAAAATTATTCTAAAAATATTACATCACTAATTAACATTAAAGAGAGGTGTAAAAAACAAGCAATCAATGTTTCTCTAATTTAAAGGGGGAAATCAAAGGGAAAACCACCTCAATGAGAAGATAATTAAGATGAAACACCCTAGAACTTGATGAATTTGATGATGAAAACTTGAATCCACTCTTTATGTTTACACACACATGAATTTATACACACATATATAAATACCCCTAGATGCATTGTAAATATTTCCCTCACCATGAGGGAATATGTACAAAGAGGGTATATATATATATATTACTTACCCATGAATATGTGCATAGGTTACCCTCACAAATAGTAGTCCAAAACACACTAAATAAAAATACCAGAAACTAAAAAAACAAAAAGGTCCTGATTAAAAATTGAAAAATATTGAAGAATGGAGAAAATACCACTAAAAAATGATGGCAAACCATCTGCCTTAGACGACTGTGGAAAAAATCGACCTCAACGGGACTAACAAACCCTAAACATCGAGAAGCAACAAGAAAAGCCTCCAAAAATGGATTAGCGTTCGTCCATGACATGTGCAAACCATGGAGAAGAATAAAAAATAATAAAATAGGGAAGGAGGTGGAGGAGGAGAAGAGGTAAGACTCACTGGAGGTGATGAAAATGGAAATTGGAAGCCGAATCGGCAAAAAAACAGGGGCCGAAAGGGGAGGCCTTGCATGCGAGGGAGAGGGGAAAGGGAGGGGGCTTAGCCACGTGAGCGAGAGAGGGTATGGGGGTTCAGGTCATGTGGGGAAGGGGGACACCCATTTTAGGTATAATGATAATAATAATAAAACATTTATTGTTATTATTATTAATAATTTAATTTAATTTTATTTATTTTTCATTTATTATTTTTTTAAAACCTTGGACACATTGCATGGTCTTCCAGACCAAGCATCAACCATGCGGCCGCCTCTTTTCCAAGGAGGATGGACCGCACTAGCTACTGGGGATTGGTGCATGCTCGTGCACCTAGCTGTGTACCTTGGACAGATTTATTTTCTAGGCCACACGGTTAGTGCTAGACCGACACATGGTTTCTCCTAACTGTGAACAAACTGTGTACCTCCTGCAGTCCACCCAAAAAATGACATTTTTCTTGGAAAACACCTAAGAAAACAATAGAATAAAGGTAAGACAAAAAATAAATAAATTACTAGAGAAGTGTCGGGTCGGGGCATGAAAATTCTCCCCACTATTAACACTTTATACCCCCAGAAAATCCCAAAAGAGTCGGCTAACTTAGAAACGAAAAAGTTAATACCCAAGATGAAACCTCAACCACTGGAATAATGTGAACAAAAAAATCACTTTCCATCAGAAATAAAAAACTCTAGGATCTAAAGAAGCTGGTAATAATGTCCTCGAGGAACGAGCTCGAAATCCAAAGAAACAACTAATGAGATCCAAAGACTCGAACCACCAACAAAAGATCCAACAACGAGGAAATCACATTTTCAAACATAAAATCAAAATAAGGAACACACCAAACCCTAACATAGAACTCACCAAAGAACCCATCATGGTTTATTCAGGATCCCCATGATCATTTGTTACATGACCCATTATCCAGACCAACCAATTACCATGACCGGGGTTGGGCGGGATGAAAACAAAGAGACACACTGGAAATAAAATTCAAAGCTCCCAAGGAGGAAACATAAGAACCATCATACTAGGTTCACCACAATTTTTCTCATGTTTGTTTCCCCACCATTAAGGAATTAAATAGCAATATAGTTGCACTAAGAGTAATACTCAATGAAACCACCCACCAACACGATAATAGTTCAACCACAGAGACTAAAAAAGGGCACTTGGCGAAGCCATAATTTATAATTTCTCAATACAAATAAATCTTCAAAATGAAAGGTTTCTAAGAAAAGAAAAAACACAACAAGGGAAAACCTTAATGGTCACCACTCTGAAGTTAGAGAAAACATGTTGGATATACATCCCTCACACCAAGAAACTCCCTAACTGCATGAAAAGTTTCACTCCAAGACCTATGGATGGTGCCCTAATGTCTTGAAGCATCTGCTACCCCAGAGTTGGGAACTGGGAAACTTTAACTGAGGATTCCTCTTCTGAAAGAAAAAATTACGAAAATTTTCCACTGCCACATCGATGACAAGCCTTTAGAGGACCACGAAAAGATGGATTAGAGTTCCAAAATGACCATACTAGAAACAAATGAGAGAGTGGTCCAAAAAATGAAATGAAAGCACTAACAAGGAGATTTGTCCAGAATATGTTCCTCTACTTCACACTCCTCACCATATGGGAAACCTCCAAGAGCACCAAAAGAAACCAGACCATCAACTACTACAAGCTACCCTCTAATATTTTCCCATATGAAAGAACATAGTCCTTGAACCATAGAAAGAGACCCCACATGAAAATAAGATCTTCCAACTGATCGCTCAACACTATATTTGGTGAAAAGGAAACCATCTCATCGAAATGGTCAACATACCTCTTCATCATCAGTTGACCTTATCAATTATCCACGAGCTCTGGTACTTTCTTCTCCTGCACTTCCTCAAGAATAAAGTAATGGATAAAAGTGGTATTGAAGATCTCCCAAGACATCCCAACTTGCAATTAGAATGCAACAACCACCTTCCACTAGTCTAATCCCGGTCCCTCAAACATACCCAAGACAACTCAAAATATCACGACATCTGGAGTTACCAAGAACTTGAAGACACTCTCATCTTCCGTAAGACACGACACAGTCTCTAACAAGCCCTGATAAATATAGAAAACTATAAAAGATTGATAAGATCTTAGATCTACCACTCCATTAGGAGTCTGGGTAGGGTCGATGATTGGAAGAGAATCCTTAGAAACCTTCCAGGTCATTCTAGGTGGCACACTCTCAACAACATAAAGCCTGAAACTAAATCGACATCGAACTAGAACTCGACCAATTACCATATTAATCCAAACACCAAGATCATAAACCAAAACATATCATAACCAAATCAAAACCAAATCAGATCTCAACTAAAACAAAACCACAACAACATCACAAAACAGGCCAAGAACCTTCTTTTTTAAAAATCACCATTTTCCATTTTAAATTGAAAACAAATTTTCCCACTTCCAAAACCATTTCATCACATCCACTTTAAAATTCAAAACACCACATCACTTTTACCTTTAGAATTAAAAATCCCATTATAAAAGAATACCCCTTTTAATGAAAACCATTTTCCTTTTCAAAAAACACTTTGGAAAAACCAATTCAAACCTTTGATTTTAAATGCTCTACCACGACATCCTATGAAATATCATATGTGTGTGCATCCCACTTCTGCTATATCATCCATGAATACATACCAACATGCTATTTACACACACACATACATGTGAATATTAATAGAAAATACCAATGGCCACAAAAATCATTTTTCCATCAAAACTAAGCATTTTCCAATTTACTTCTCATTTCACATTTTATAAAATCATTCAAAATTTAAATCATTCCCCACTTCCCCTTTTAAAACCCATTTTCACTCTGAAAACCCATTTCAAAAATCATTTTCCTTTCAAAATATACTCTCACCTACCAAATTCATACCAAAGCATCACCCATACCAAAATAACTGAAATAGGGAACTAGTGGTCATATATACCCCGACAACATGGTTTATCATATCATGCATTGAGTATAAACCAACCACTGGAAGCATATTGAACCATGAACACAAGATCCAAATGGTTTTATATGCTATGTAAGCTCACCAGGTTGAACTATCACACTTACACTATTATCCCCTAACATACACAAGCTTATAGAACTCAAAAAATACCAATAAAATAAAACAAAACCAAAAGTAAAGACTCAAAAACCAACTACCCCTAGTGACTCAGGTCTTGTCAAGAGGGGTGGTGATCAGGCACCAACCCATGACCTACATCATGAGCACTGACAATCCTATATCCAACCTACATAACACTCTAAAAAACAAGGGCCTCCTTTGATACCATTTTTTCATAAACCAAACAGAGTTGACCCCAAACCAGTCATCTAAGACGGCCTACAACAATGCCCAAGAGGAATCCCCAATACTCCCAGGCTAGAAACTAGTAATAAACATCAAATATAAAGCAAATGTGAATGATTTGGACCATAAAAAATGAAAAACAAACAAATATAAACTAAATAATAAAAATAAACACTAGAAGTGGAAAGAAATAAAACTGAACATACCTTCATGTGACCCCCTAGGTCACCACTGACCACTAAACCAATGTATCCCCTGATGATGAAGTCCGTTATGGAAGTACCATTAGAATCTAAAATAAAGAACAAGCTATAGGCATGAGTATTAAAACTCAGCAGGCATACCCGAATAGTCTATTCCCAATGCATTTACATTAAATAGGATATTCATCAATTTCTATTTTAAAATATAATGTATAAAAGTATTATTTTCTTACATTTATTTTTAAAACAAATCAAGGTTGATTTCCCTTTTTTTCCATTTTAAATAGATTCCTTTTTCCAAAGAAGGAGGCTTAACATTTTTTTTAAGAAAGAGAGGGAGAGTGGGAGGAGTGATGTTCTTATTTAAAAAGGAAAAAGGGTATAAAACATTCTCAAATCATTTTACATGAGATATTTTAAAAACCAATTATCCAATTTTATCAAATAGGTATACCATACCAAAGAGAAGGAGAAATAATCATACAATAAGGGAAACAAAAACTATACAAAAGACCAGACCAAATGAGGCACCTAAATCACCCATCATAGATAAATATGTGGCAAAGAGACGTGGGAATACCTAGGAGATTAGTAGACAATATAGAAAATAATAATACTTGATTCATCCTGTAGGCGTGCCTAACCCGATGCCATCAACCATCCCAAACGCTTGGCCCTACCATTCCTAGCCTAACTGAGGGGCATAATCCAAATTAGAGCAAGGTCCATACTAAGGGCCACTAGTTAAAGCATAATCCTAAGATAGTGAAACAAATGTTATTAAATAATTCACTAGCTATGATAGGTCCCCATGCCATGTATAAATTTGGGGGGCACCAAACAAATCAATTATATACAAATCACAAGCATAAACCATCACATGTGCCACATAACCAAGCATCATCCCCAAATCACCCCAAGAAGTATCACATTAACTTAAAACCATAAACACATAAGGAAAGTACCATGCTGATAAAACCCCAATTCCAGTAGAATCAAACAAGGAAAAAGGCACACCCCAAGGGGAGTTTTCAAAAGAGGACCTATTTATAAAGGTGCCAAACGGGCCTTAAGAAAATTTTGAGTGATAGACTATTTCCAAGAAGATTCAAACACACCATTTATGAACCCAAAACCATTTATAAATCCACTTGAGAAACCAAAACACATTTATAAAGACAAATCTGTAATTTAATAACCAAAAATCACTTATAAAAGCCAACCGTTCATTTTCACAAACACTTGGTGTGAAAAGTTTCATAAAACGATTTCATATAAATAAATATAAGATGGAAAAAACTTCATTCCATATCAAACAATTATTATAAAAATATTACATCACTAATTATCATTAAAGAGAGGTTTGGAAAGAAAGAAATCAATGTTTCTCCAATTTAAAGGGGGAATGAAAAGGGAAACCCACCTCAATGAGAATAGAATCAAGATGAAACACCCCAGAACTTGATGACATTGACGATGAAAACTTGAATCCACTCTTTATGATTACACACACATGAATTTATATATATATATATATAAATACCCCTAGAAACATTGTACATATTCGCATCACCATGAGGGAATATGTAAAAATAGGGCACACACACACATAAATATATATACATTCCTTATCCATGCATATGTGTGTAGATCACCCTCATGAACGATGGTCCAAAATGAAATAAACAAAAATACCAGAAACTCAAAAACTATAAAATCACCAATTAAAAAATTGAACAATATTGAACAATGGAATAAAACCTACCAAAAAATTATGGAAAACCAAATTTCTTTGATGATCGTGGAAAGAACCGGACTCAATGGGACCAATGAACCCTAAACATTGAGAAACAACAAGAAAATCCCCCAAAAATGGGTTAGGGTCCAGCTAATGGCATTCATAACTCACAGAGAAGAATAAAAACTAAGAAAATAGGTAAGGATGAGGAGGTGTAGAAAAGGGAAGAATCATAAGAGGTGATGGAAATGGAAATCAGAAGTAGAATCATCCAAAAATGGGGGCCGAAAGGGGAGGTCATGCACGTAAGGGAGAGGGGAAAGGGAGGGGACTTGACCGCATGAGAAGGAGAGATGATGGGGGTTCGAGTCACATGGGGAGGGGGGATACCTCTTTGAGGTATAAAAAAACTTAATAAAAATAATAATAAAACATATATTTATTATTATTATTATTATTATTATTATTATTTATTTACTATTATTTTTTAAAACCCTGCGCATACCATATGGTTTGGCCGCACGGTCTTCTAGATCATGCGTCATCTATGCAGTTGCCTCTATCCCAAGGGTGAGGGACCACATGGGCTATTAGGGAGAGGCACACACCCATGTACCTAGCCGTGCGCCCTATACAGAGCCACTGTCTAGGCCACACAATTAACACTAGGCCAGCGCATAATTTCTCTTAACTGTGCGACAACCATGAGCCTCCTGCAGTCCACCCAAAAAACCAATTTTTTTTTATAGAAAACACACAAGAAAATAATTAAATAAAGTTAAGACCAAAAATAAACAAATTACTAGACAAGTGTTGGGTCGAGGTGTGACATTTACATTTCTGGTTTTAATACCAATAAACATGACCCAATTTTATCTATCCAAAGCATATAAAATGAATCTAAAATTTTGGATCACTTATATACCCAATGACCTTTTAGGTTTATATTTTTAGAGAATTAAGAAAAAAAATTACATAACAATACCCATTTCTACAAATGAGTATTTTTTTATTATACCAAATTTTTCTAATTTCATAATACATCTTCAACTTATCTCATAAAATTCTCTACACATAAAACCTATGACATTCCTTGTCTTTATTACACACAAATTAATGATTTATTACATAGGAATATAGATAATACATCCCATAATATATAGAATCCTGATGTCTTTAGGTAATTAGTTACATTACATAAGAACTTAAAAATAGGTGGTATATCAGCATTATTAAAAACTTCCTTAACATGCTCATATTTTTTCAATCATTCTTAAAACTGAATGGGATAACCTAGGGACATACATAAGAAATGGATGAGATATAAATCCCAATAAGGGAATAAACAAAATATAACATGAAGAAAGTATTATATGTTAGATAATAGGCATTTAAATGGGAAATAAAAGGTGTGAGAATCATAAAAATGAACAATGAGGTACGATGTAGCACGATAACATAAAGGAAACATGGGAATGTGCTAACAACATTAAACATGACATTATAAACATAGGTCAAGGATAACTTCCAAGGCATCATAACATGGTGTAAAAAGTTCCATAATGGGTTAGGTTCAATCCATAATCCCGTACATGACATTTCATGATATTAAAACATTACCCAATGCATTAGAGCGTTATATAATTCTAGGCACACTCATCAGTTTCATATCCTATACATGCATAAGCGTGCCACATAGATCATACAACATAAGGATTTATTTCATCAATTTTAACCCCAAAATCAAGGATTTTGGGTTAAATACATGTAAATCCACAATAAAATAAAGATATGTACATCTAGGTGAATAATATTGAGTTGAAATGGGGTGGATATTCATAACAGAATAGTTTGGCATGAAAAATCATAGTGAAATGTTGGCAGCATAACGACAGTACTCAAAGATTCATAAAATAGTTTAATGAGATTGAAAATGGTCTCTAATCATTCTGATATAAAAATTACAGAAATATGTATCTGTCAAAACATATCCCAATATTGGGAATTGGAAATCAAAATACATAAAATAGAGAAGATGCTTGAATAAAGAGGAGAAAGAGAGGACCCCTCACTAAATTTTGATATAGTAATGACTTTAGTAAATGATATAATGATATGAGATAAATGATATATAATTGTGAGGAAATAAATTGGAAAGTATATGGATATTTATAAAGTCATGAAAACATAACCAATTGAGATTAAAAAGGTTAATTATAAATAAGTTGCTTGAATGGAAAAGAAGAGAGGGAAATCCCTTACCTTGAGAGAGTGATTCAAAAAGATTAGGAGGAGATTCTTAAGAGATTGGGGAACATTGGGAGAAATATAGAGTGGGTAAGATAGATTAAGGATGCGATCCAATATTCTTGAGTGCATAGTAATGAGATATTAGGTGGGTTTATATAGGAAAAGAGAATGAAGTTCTTTATTATTTCCCAAACATAGGTTTTGGACTCTATATAATAAAATAATAAAAACCAAATACCTTCCCATAGGATTTCCCATGGTTTCTTCAAAAGAGGATTGGTTTTCATTATTTTATAATTCTAAGGGCCTAATTCATTAAAATATTATCATTGGTGATGTGGAAGTGAGTTGTGTTCATAAATAATTGATTTTTAAACCTTGATATATAATATAGGTTTTGGAGGATTCATAAAGGATTTAAAAAATTAATAAAATAACTTTAAAACACATTATTTTAAAGGGGAAATACATATTTGGTCATGGATAACTTTTATGGAATATATTATGTCACTTTTGGGTCATTATGATGTCATAATACACACTGTATTTAATTTTTATCTGAAAAATTGTCTGTCTTAGAAAATTATGAAAAATTAAAATTTGGGTAATTTTTATATGCCGATTCCAAAAATAATATTTATTTTATCCAAATAATTCTCTAAATATTTTAATTTTCACTTTTAAAACAAGAATCGATATTTTTTAAGAGATGTTGGTTTCTTTGACAATAATATTTTTCGAACCATTATAAAAAGTACATTTAGCTTCATAAAAATTATATTTCTATTTATATATTTTTTTTATTAAAAAAAATATATTTTTTAAAAATTCATGAATCTATTATCTATACTAAACTTGGCTTCTTTCCTGCTGACGTGTCACCTTCTCATGGTTCCATGTCACCTAAAACCCTCTGATTCTACCTCAAAACCCATAAAAAAACACGGTATGCCGCCCTCCCCAGCCCCCCCGATCGGGATTTTGTTCCACTTCTGCTACCCGCTCCCCTACACTCCCCAACTCCCCTATCCCGCTCCCATTCCCAACCATATTTTGTTCCGCTTCTGCTAGGGTTCTTGCTCCCCTCCACTCCCCGACTCCCCTATCCCGCTCCCATTCCCGACCATCCTCTCCAGTCCCACCGTCGCCTCTGTGTGCTCCGCCTCCACATGCTTTGCCTCCACATGCTCTGCCTCTAGCTCCTCCACCCATGCTGCCACCAATCTTCCCTCCCTATTAGGGTTCCCGTAGTGATCTTCTTGCTTCACCTCCCGCTATCGATTTTCCTTCGTTCCTATTAGGGTTCCCGAATATCCTCTCCTTCCTCCCTGACTCGTCTCTCCAACCACACCTCTACCTCCACCCCACCTTAGATCTTCCTCAGCCTTGATTTCCCTCCTCCTACCTGACTCTATCCATCCTCAACCCCCCCTCTCCGCACCACTGACCTCCCCAAATCCCTCCTCGACCCCTCTTGACACCGCCTCACTCCCCGCCCCCTTCTTCAACCACCCTCTCCTTCCGCATCTCACTTTATATAGAACCACCGCTTCCCTTTTTGGATGAAAAAAATATGACTCCACATCTCTGCAATAGGTATATCAATATAATTTTGTAGAAATTTTCAACCTTCTATCCATCATGATTTACTGATACATTCATAGTATACACCTCTTATTCGAAACGATCAGTATCATGATTTGTGTTAAATATTTACTTTGAAATTATTTACTTTATCTTCCTATTAGGTTCTATGGAGATGTTGAAATCAGTGCTGGTGTTCATATATATAGAGGCTTCACTTACCAGTGTTGCAGCTTCAATTCATAACACAGTCACAAGGGAAGCAACAGATCGAATGCAGCAGAGAGATGATATTTTCATAATACTGGATTCTTCCCTCGTTGATTTTCTCTTCTTTCATCTATGGATTTCATGGATTTCAACAGGTATATCTTGTGATTATTTTTGAAATTAAAAATAGTTAAGTAATGTCCATACATGATCTTTTACACGATCAGTATTATGATTTGTGTTAAATCTTTATTTTGAAACTGCGTAGTTTATCTTCTTACTAGGTTCTATGGATATGCTGAAATCGGTGCTGGTGTTCATAGATATGGAGGCTTCACTTACCAGTGTTACAACTTCAATTCATAACACAGTCACGAGGGTAGCAATAGATCGAATGCAGCAGAGAGATGATGTTTTCATAATACTGGATTCTTCCCTCGGTGATTTTCTCTTCTTTCATTTATAGATTTCATGGATTTCAACAGGTATATCTTGTGATTATTTTTTAAATTAAAAACAGTTAAGTAATTTCCATGCATGATCTTTGACACGATTACTATACTATGAAGTATATTTTTTAATAATAAAATTTGGAATTGTTTATTTATCAACCAGGGAGAATTTAATATGAAATTGGATTTGTTATAAAAAACTCATTCCCATTTTATTCATGTGATTTAAAGTTTGAGCTATTATATTAGTTATATTTAATTCAAAGGTTTCTAGTTTGTTCTATAAATGTATAGGCCTATAATTCATTTGTTTCATTACTATGTTTCATCATATTTTGTAGTATATTTTTCCTCCACCTCCGCTTGCTCTGCCTATGCCTGCTCCACCTTTGTTTTCTTTACCTCGGTTAGACTTAGATTTCAGTCAAATGATAGGATTTCTCAATTTCAGATTTTTAAACTCTTACCTCTCATTTCCATCATCTAGGGAATGATTGACCCCATTACATATCTCATTGCTTCTATAATTTACCTTTGTTGGAATTTTTTTGTTTTTATTTTTTCCTTTGGCTAGGATCGTGTCATTATTACATGTGTTTTAGATCCTTGATTTAATTATTATATTGTTTAGGGAAATGGGTTTGGTGTGATGGAGGTTAAAACATTATAGAACCCACATTATGAGGGACCACTGATGAATTTTGAATTTAAATATTATATTGTGCTTTATTTACAATTAGCTACTCATGCCCCTTGATCACATTTCTAGAATATGATGTGGTTTCATGTTTGGTTGTTTAATGTTTTCCATGTAAAGATATTGTTTAATGTATATTTACATATATTGAACTGTATTTAATATATTTACATAATATCTATATAGAGATTAATATAGTAGGGATGTTGGAAATGAAAAGCATATATTTGAAGATAATATATGGTTCCAAATTTCATAACCAATATAAGAATTCACTGTTACTAGAGTAGTAGTGTGGATGAACCACTATTAGAAAGGAATCATTGTAGTTAGGGTTCTCCCTATATTTTATAGGGTTTTCTTTTAGGAGGTGGATTCATTAGAGGAGTAGGAGATGTTACATGATTAAGAAGAGGTACTATATGTGTTGAACCAGCAATAATGTATTATATATATTCTCACTTATAAACTGAATTCTCTTGCAGTGTGGTTTTACTATAGGGAAATAGAGGTTCAATATGTGTTCAACCAACAATAATGTGTTCCTGCCTCTTTCCATGCAGGGATTAGGAAATTTTGAATCAGATTGCAGTTGCAACTACTCTTGTAGTCAGAGCCACCGCTATTTGGTACACATTTGATTCATGTATAGGTGTAATTATCCAAATTAAATTGTCCATCAAATTGCATAGAATATGGGATAAATCTATTTCTAATTGGTGATTTTTCTAATTAGATTCCTCTTCACCACATATTTAACAAAGGTCTGAAGAAAACCAATATGGGGTCGATGCTATGACAGCTATAGTGAAGATCCATAGATCGTTCAGCAGATGACTGATATTATAATAGATTTACATGGAGACATTTCATCCAATTACCCCAAAACTTTCCTTATTTGGCTGGACCGCATGCACATTGCACACTACTTTATTAAACAGGTTGTAAATTTTTAACAGAAATTCTTTGGTTGTTTTGTTTTAAAATTTACTATATATATCCTTAAATAATCATATATTACATATGCACTAACATAATTTGTAACTTTTTTCACACATTATTGTAGAATGTTGGAAAATCTTTCCCAAGAATTGAGTTATTCCTGTTGGCCAAAAGATACACTCTGTAGAGGGAGGTTCTATGGAAATCTTTGGAGGGATATTCATCAAAAAATGAGAATGAGGAATGATATAGAAGTGAATTCCACTAAAAGGTACACATATTGGTTCTTTATTTAATATACATAATGTTTTTTGGTTTCATGCATGGTGTTATTAGGATTTTTGGATTCTTATGGTTTCTGAAAATAGCTTTCTGAAGAATATACAAATATTTTGTTTCTTTTGTTCATGTTTTTAGTATGCCTTAATTCCAGTGAAGAAACTTGATTTAAATTATGTTATTTAAGTTAGTTTTTTGGTATGTTAGTTTTCTCATTTCCTATGCAGCTGCTTTAAACAACATTGCTTCCAAAAAGGAGTAGGGTGGGTCAGATCATAATCAGAAATTGTTCAACTGGAATCAACATTCCAGATGCATCCTTCTGAGATCTGAACTTTCTGGAACTGGATCCCCCAATGCTGCATATCCACTATCAGGTTCATGTGAAAATATACTTGAAATTTTTACCCAATATGTTTTTATGCAATCACCGTCATCGCATCAATGTTTCTGATCGTGCCGATGATCGTGGCCCATCCCTTCATACTTTTACTGGACCGATCTCGCAGGCAGTTTCATCACTTCATAGACAAACTCTGGGCAACCCTAACCCAAGCTTTGTTCTGCAAGGTTGAATTTGTGGGTTTTCAAAATCTACCCACACCTGAAACCAGGCCGTGTATGTTTCAAACCACCAGATATTTCTAGAGATATATATGCTTCTGATGCTTGGGAGAAGCTTGAAGTTTATCAGAAAAACACCAATTTTCCTCTTCCCCATTGTCATCTAGGACATGTTCATGATGGGTGCCATCCCTTTGGTAGGATTTGGTCGGTATTCAAGATCTTCTATTTGTCATTGTCCCATTTATTAGAGAAACTGATAAAGCTGTGCGGGTTTATGATGATAGGAGTGTTTGAACCAGTGTGTCGATCCAATCAAGAATGGGGTGTCGACTTTTTTATTCTCGAAGGTTCTTGGAGGTAACACGCATTAGATGAGAGAGCCTGTGGTTCCAATCATGCTTTTGGGAATTAGCAAAGTCATGTTTTCAGTAATGGAAGGCACACTATGCACATTGCACACTACTTTATTAAACAGGTTGTAATTTTTTAACCGAAATTTTTTCATTGTTTTGTTTTAAAATTTACTATATAGATCCTTAAATAATCATATATTACATATGTACTAACATAATTTGTAACTTTTTTCACACATTATTGTGGAATGTTGGAAAATATTTCTCATGAATTGTGTTATTCCTGTTGGACAAAAGATACACTCTGTAGAGGGAGGTTCTATGGAAATCTTTGGAGGGATATTCATCAAAAAATGAGAATGAGGAATGATATAGAAGTGAAGTCCACTAAAAGGTACACAAATTGGTTCTTTATTTAATATATATCATGGTTTTGGGTTTCATGCATGGTGTTATTAGGATTTTTGGATTATTATGGTTCCCTATAAGATAAATTTGTGTCTTTTGATCATTTCAAGCCCCTTAGTGGTATCAAACCTATTTCATGTGCTTGGTTCACAAGTTCATGTTCTAAAATGAAGAAATTGCATGAATCATTCATGATGTAGAAAAATAGAGAACCACATTTTATAAGAGATGGTTCAAATTGTTTAATATAATTAGAAGATGAAATAGTTATTATTATGACATTATGATAGGTGCTTAATTAATATTACAAGGTCTAACCACATAACACACATAAGATTAACCTACTGTTAATGTCACACAAGTGTCCTGGAAAACATGTCCACTACAATAGTTTAAAGCATCGAGTAAAACTATTTTCTATCAGTACATACTAACTCTTATTTTTAATTACAGTGAGTTGTCATTCAATTTTATTGGACTGCTTTTTGGGTATCCTAATTACTCTAATGGACTTTTCTCCTAGGTTGCAGTACCTTACCAGGATCGGGTCTGAAACAGAATAAGTGATGGGCACGAAATAAAAAACTATTTCTTGTTCAGAAGGATCCTAATATTGGCATTTAGAAGGGTTCCAAAGGTGAATATATTATTATTTTTTTAATTTTATTTCATGTTCATATCTTCATGATATATTTTCTATTTAATTGATCACCCACATTACAAGTTTACCTATTACCTGAACTACCTTACCTTATGATTCTCAAAAACAAACATCCAATTCAAATATGGGAAATGACAACCATATACATGAAAAGCTGATGATTGAATGAAATCTTTTATGAAAATAGAATATTATAGAATATCCATGTATGGTTTATATCCTCCATATATGGTGACATAGTTAATTGAACAGTTGAATTTGAATAAATAAAGTGTTCTGGAAAACTTGTCCACTACTACAGTTTCAAGAACTGGGTGAAACTATTTTGTATCAGTACATACCAACTCTTATTTGTATTTAAAACGAGTTGTCATTTAGTTTTTTGGACTAATTTTTGGGTATCCTAATTACTCTAATGGACTTTTCTCCTAGGTTGCATTACCTTACCAGGATCGAGTCTGCAAGGGATGGACATGAAACAAAACTCTTTCATGTTATGATGGATCCTAATATTGGCAGTTATAAGGGTTCCAGCTTTGGCAGTTAAGGTGCTAAAAAATGTGATGGAGCTACAGTTTTAAAACCATTATACACATACTCTAAAAACAGAACCCATTTTAACTGTTAGGACCCATGTTTCTTGCAATTAAAACCAGCTCTAATAATAGTTTCTACTTTAAAATATTCTCTTTTTTAAACTATTGTTTTTTAATCGTAGCTTCTTCCCTATACATTATTATTATTGAATAACTTATCTTATTAGCGTATATATGAAAGACACACCTTCCAACAATAAAGAAACTTTCATGAAGAGTAGGCTGGAAAGAGTATTATTTCTATCCAGAGGTATGTATATTATTTTTTTTAATTTTATTTCATGTTCTTGTCTTCATGATATATTTTCTGTTTAATTGGTCACCCACATTACAGTTTTACCTATTACCTCAACTACCTTACCTTCTAATTATCAAAACCAAACCTCCAATTTAAATATGGGAAAGGACAACCATGTACTTACAGAACTGATGACCGAATCAAATATTTTATGAAAATAGAATATTAAAGAATATTCAAGTATGATTTCTATCATCCATATATGGTGACATAGTTAACCGAACAGTCGAATTTGAATAAACACATTTTCCTTGAAAACTTGTCCACTGCTACACTTCCAAGAACTGGGTAAAACTCTTTTGTATCAGTACATACTAACTATTATTTGTATTTATAGTTAGTTGTCATTTAGTTTTTTTGGACTACTTTTTGGGTATCCTAATTAATCTAATGGACTTTTCTTCCAGGTTGAATATCTTATCATATGAGTGCATTTATGGAACACACACCTTCCAACAATAAAGAAACCTTCATGAAGAGTCGGCTGGAAAGAGTATTATTTCCATCTAATGGTATGTATATTAATTTTTTTAATTTTATTTCACGTTCTTGTCTTCATGATATATTTTATGTTTAATTGATCAGCCACATTACAGGTTTACCTCTTACCTCAACCACCTTACCTTCTGATTCTCAAAACCAAAATTCTAATTCAAATATTAGAAAGGACAACCATATACTTGCAGAACTGATGACAAGTCATATCTCTATCAGTAGCTAAGGTTGTGATCTTACTATACATATTTATTTTAATGCTAAAGTGAAACAATTATTTAATATTATTATTCTAGTATCCATTGTAGACTCAAAGGATTCCCATTATTTTACTTTTATCATAATTTATTTTCTAATTACATATATTTTGTCTTAGATGTTTAATAACAGGATTCAAGTTGGATTTCCCCCTTTTAAAACATCACCTTCAATAAGAGTATTCAAGATTGATGTCCCCACAGATTAGGTATGGTGTTTTTGTAAAAATTTGTAATCATTATTCTATTTTATTTCCATTCATTCATTATTTGTTTTTGAATGCCAAATCAATGTTTCTAGAATCTGTATGCACTTATGTGTGTGCATATTCTATATGCACTTATACTTTATACACCTTCAAGTTTATATAGAATGATGATATTATCTCTCATGCTCTATCATGATTCAATTTGTTTTCATATATTTTTTGATTCAATTTCATTTTTTCAGGTCTTCTGAAGTGGGTGGGAGCAATGAGATGAGAGTTTGAGGGGATACGCTGAAGTACATATCATAGATGGATGTAGGCATTTCTAGAGTTGGTGGTTAGATCGAATGCAACCAGGTGGACAGTGTTAGTTTAGTTGAAGGGTAAACAAGTGGATATTTAAAAGTAGTAAAATATCATCCTGTTATATTTAAATGAAATACAATTTCATTTGGAATTTTGTGTGGGTCGTGTGTGTCGTGGCCCACTGGTCTGTGTGTGTAGGTGTTATGTGAGAGCCCACCCCACTGGAGGTGATTTGATCGGCCATCCCATGCCTTAAGTTATATGTAGGTGCACTATACTTATATGATTTTATGTGGGATATTGTTCATGTTATAATTAAATCCTTGAATTACGCATGCCCGTGCCTCGGACTGACCCACTGACGTGCTCTGCTGCTCTCCACCTTCATTCTCAACCACCAGCCGCCACTGCTTCACCTATGGACCTCCATGGATGACCATTATGAGCTGGAGCTTGATCCGCTAATCAACTCCTATGGATGTAGAACACATCTCTGTTTGTGGACAACAATTTTTTCTTTTATGATTACAATTATTCCTTTGCACATCTCATATTTCTTATTAGAACAACTCTTTTTTAAGTAAATTCTTTTCAACTATGTGTTTCATAGTATACAATATTGATTTACTAAATATAGTTTATATTGAATGGAGGTTTCCATACTTGACTATTCCTAAGCATTTCACATTAAAATTAATGTATCTTATTTGAACTATTATAATGCTATCTTATTAATATGGTCACTTCTAATTCAAAATTATTCACCACTTATTTGTGAGTCAAATACATTAAACGTTATTGTTTCTTTGCAAATATTATAAATATTACTCTCTTAGTAAAAATAATAATAATTATTACATATCACCATTCGTACGCACGGGCGAGTACTAGTTCATCAAAAAGGAAGGTCTTAATTCAAATTTTATATTACAAAAAAATACAATTTTTATTTTATCATATCAAAATAAAAAATAAAGAAACAAAAATAAGAAGTAAATATAACCATTATTAGATTGAAAATACAATATATATATATTCATATTATTAGGGTCTTAATACATATCCCATTATTACACCAACAAATTCCCTAAGGGTAAGGTGCGTGATGGTGAGATTCTCATGGGGTGGTTCAACATACATGGTTTGGACCTTAATCTCGATGAGCTTGATCTTATCACATAAATGGTTTTTCTTATGATTTAATTGTTATATCCCAACTTGGTATTGGTTAAGGAAAAATACCAATGATGCTATCTCCCTCATAAGCTTTGATAAATGGGCTTCATAAGGTACGATCCTACTGGTTGATGCCATTTCTTCTTTTGTTTGTATCAATTGGATTTCTCATAACTTTATATTTACACAAATCATATGATCACTATTCAAAAACTATTTTATCAATGATTATGGTGCTTAATAGTATTTTAAATCCAATAATATATAATAAAACCAAATAATTTCATGTGTTTTTTGTAACCATAATAGGGAATTTAATTCAATCACAAAGGGAATTTTATTTATAAAATTTTAGGTAGTTATATTCTCCACCCTTCATAAATTTCACCATATAAATTTTCATTCCATACAATAAAATCAATAAAGGTAATTCTATTTCATCACCTCCTCCAATTCCCACATCACTTACTAAACTCATGGTGTCTACATAGCACTTTGACCAGGTGAATTTTCTTATTTCGTAGAACTTTATATTTATGATAAAAGATATTCATCGGCTACTCCTCATATGAAATATCATTATACAATGGTACCACCTCTGAATTCGGAACATTTGAGGGGTCTGATATGTACTTCCTTAAGAGGGATACACGAAACATATCATGTACTTGAGATATGTTAGGTGAGAGTGCTAGTCGATAGGCCACCGCTTCGATTCGATCAAGGATCTGAAAGGTACCAATGTGTCTTGGACTAAGGTTTCCCGTATTACTAAATCTCACAACTTTATTCCATATATATATATGAAGGAATACCTTATCTCCATCCTCAACCTCTATGTCTCATCGATGATTGTCAGCATAGCTCTTGTTTCGAATCTGAGCAGCCTTGATGTGCTACTGAACGGTCTTGACATTTTCCACCATTTCCTCAACCATTTAAGGATGTTGTAGTTTGTATTCACCAAATTCATCCCAGTATGCAGGTGTTTTTCACCTCTTCCTATAAAGGGATTCATAGGGATCCATTTGGATGCTTGAGTGTAAAATATTATTGTATGAGAACTTGACCAGAGGAAGATGTTTATCTCATCCGCCTTTGATGTCTATTGAGTATTCTCTCAATATATCATTTAGTTTACAGATATTCCATTCAAATTGGCCATTATTTTGAGGGTGATAAGCTGTATCGAAGTTCAACTTAGTATTTAGAGCATGTTGGAGACTCTTCTAAAACTTAGAGGTAAATCTTTAGTCTTAATAAAATACAATCAATAGTGGTGTTCCATACAACATCACCACTTCACTAATGTATATCCTTGCAAGTTGATCGAGTGATAAGTCCTCTCAAATTGTAATTAAGTGAGATGTATTTGAAATAAAATCCACCACAACCCATATAACATTATTTCATCTAGATATATTCATAATATGAGTAATAAAGTCCATGGTTATGTTTTCCTATTTCCATATAGGCATGGGTAATGGTTGAATCATCCCCTTGGATATTTTCCTTTCAACCTTCACTTGTTGACATACAATACGCCTTGATTTATATTTTGTAATATCCTTCTTCATATTGTTCCACAAATAATTCTCTCAAAGATCTTGATACATCTTTATGCTCCCTAGATGGATGGATAAGGTTGAGCTATGTGCATCATCCAACAACTTCTTCTTTAACTCAAGATTTTATGGTACACATAGTTGTGACCCAAATCTTACAACTCCTTCATCATTAATTTTTCACTTTGAGGATTTCCCTTTTCTTATAGCTTCTAACTTCATCTAAATTTTGGAATAATCTCTTTGAGCATTATTTATCTTCTCTAGAAGGGATCATTTAGTAATCATTTGTGAAATGATTGATAATATTCCTTCCTTTATGATTCCCATTTCCATCGTTTTTAATATAATAATATTGGATCCTTCTCTATTATCATCAGTGATAAAATTACCAGATCCTTTCTACTTAGAGAATCTTTCACTTCATTTTATTTCCCAAAATGTTAGTAGATTAAGCAGTGAAATTCCTTAATCAACTCTAACCATATTCACTAGTTCATATTCAAATCTTTCTTTGTGAATATGTACTTCAGTCTCTTATGAATCCTATATATTTTACACTTCTCCCTAAAGAGATAATACCACTAGATTTTCAACATGAAGATTACTACAACTATCTCTAGACCATGATTTGGGAAGTTTTTTTCATGAAATTTCAATTCAATAGAGGCACAAGCTATCACTTTTTCATTAGGCATTATTATATATCCCAAAACCTTCTTTGAAGCATCGTTTTATACCATGAAAAGTTCCCCACTTATTGGTAGAATAAGTAAAGGTGTAGTTATACACCTCTTTTTCTACTCCATGAATATCTATTCACCTTAATTATTCTAAAAAAACTTGAATCCCTTTCAAGTTATCTTGGTTATATGGTTTGAAAATCATGATAAATTTCTCACAAATTGATGATATTACCCAGCCAATCCAAGAAAACTATGGATTTTCATCACAGTCATTGGTCTTGGCCATACCTTAATTCCATATGTGTTTGAAGTTTCCACATATATCCATTTTTTGGTGATAAAATTCCCCAAGAATGAGACTTCCTTCTACTATAACTCACATTTTTTTGTACTTTTCATAAAGCCTCTCCTTTTGTAAGATTTTCAGAATAGTTCTCAGATTCTCCTCATGATCCTCCTTGATTTTGGAGTATATTAGAATATAATCTATAAGGAAAACCACATATTTAACGAGGTAATATCTAAAGACTATTCATAAAGTCCATGAATATTTTTGGATCATTAGTGATTCCTAATGAAATTACTCTATGAACTCATATTTCCTATACCATATACATAAAGCAGTCTTGAGGATATCCTCCTTCTTCACCCTTACTTGGTAACACCTGACTGTAGATCCACCTTGGATAAGTTTTGGATCCACATTGTTGATTGAGTAATTCATCAATATGTAATAGAGGATACTTGTTTCTTATCACGATCTTGTTGAGATCATGATAATCAATGCAAAGTAGCATCGACCCGTCCTTCTTCTTGATGAAGAGTACTGGTGCACCCCATCACGAAGCACTTGGGTGTCTGAACCCTTTATCCAGATTATCCTATAGTTTATTCTTTAGCTAATAAAGTTCCAAAATATCCATTCTATATTGAGTCATAGATATTATAAAATCCCTAGGTATAACCTCAATTGAAAATTCAAACTCTCATCTAGGAGGAAAACTATAAAATTCTTTGGGAAACACATCTGTATATTCCCTCACAGTGGGCATGTCTTCAAGGATGATATTTCCCTTAGAATAAATCATTTAAGATAGATACAATTTATCATTGGGAAATAATATCCATTCTTGAGATACTGGTACTAAATAAGACTCATCCACCTCCTTTCACTTGTATAGAATCAAAGGGAGATTCATGGTACGAAGGGTGAATTCCTTCCCCCAACAATTTATGTTGGATTTATAAAAGGAAAAACATTACATAACTAGGATAAAATCAAATTACACTAAAGGAATACTGATAAGTTTTTCAATAAGAACATTCCCACAAAATTTAACATTTTATACAATAATCGTATAAGTTTTCCCCGATGATATCAAATCATATTGGGTGGTGACTCAATGTTCTTAGAAAACTTACAAGATATGATAATATGGCACGAATCAAAATACAACATGGCATACACAATTATGAAGTAGAGGTTACATGTAATTAATTGATCATGATCCATCTTAGTATATGGATGTTCTTATTCCTTTATCTTAGAGATTGTTTATGTTCATCATGCTTGTTAGCCCTTGGAATAGAGCAATGGCTTGGATAATTCCCATCTTCTTGACATTTATGACATAGAACTGTATATGATACCTTATACTGAATTTTATTTCCACCAATCATGTTATTCATTTTTTCATGACAATTGGATACTTTATTCCCTATCTTTCCACACCTAAAACATCTCCCAATTCCTTTGTGACATTTACCTTGATGCCTCTTCCACATTTTTTGTACAAAGTAAATTGGGTCTTCTTTCCATTATCACCTTTATGAGTTGAAATTCCTTGATATATTTTCCTCCTATTATTTGATGCATTTTTATATTAAACTATGTTCTAGTTTTTAATCATGATTTTTTATATATGGTTTGGAATAATCAGAATATGTCTTACTTGAACACCCATCATGTTAGACATCTCATTTGGCTAGTCATCATGTTTCCATTCACATTGGTTGTTTACCCAGTTCCTCTTATTTCCGAACATCGGATAGAATAAAGGAAAAATTAGGGATGATTACTTTTAAACTATTAAACACACAAATTAAAATCCAATAACATTTATTGGATCACTTATAAATGGAATGTATTTCATTAACTTATAAATTTCTAGGCTTCAATATAAGTTATCCATGATTTATTTACTAACATAGAGTCTTAAGGGAATTTTCCCCCCTTAATAATGGTTTATAATGACCATGTGAATTTACCTAATTATACCCCCGTATATTTTCAAACTAGGTATGCAACAAGGTCTATTGTCATGAACTAGTTCCCAATCGTTTCAAGCTCAATACGGTGTTTTCAAGTGTTACCCCTAGGAACATCTATGCCAGAGCCAGATCCACTTATAACATCCAGACAAGGATGGATTTTTCTTGAAAACCAATTACTATATACTTACCAAAATTTAGTGATATTTTCTTATGTTTAGTGTTATCCCTAAATCTTTCTCTAATGTTTTATAATCTTAATCCCAAAAATAACTAGATTTTTTTCTCATACAACCTATTATAACCCTTATATTTATTACACCTCAATTCATGATTTATCACATAAGAATACACATAATACATACCATAATATTGAGAAGTCTTTTTTTATTTGGGTAATTAGGTACATTATGTAACAAATTAAAAATAGGTGGTATATTGACATTATTGAAAACTTCTTTAACATGCTTATAATTTTCCATCATTCTTAAAACTGCATGGTATAACCTTGGGACATGCATAAGAAAGGGGTGAGCTATAAAACCTAGTAAAAGAATAAAAAAAACATAACATGAAGAAAATATTACATGTTATAAAATAGGAATTCCAATGGGACATAAAAGGAGTGAGAATCATAAACATGAACAATGAGGCATGATGTATCATGATAACATAATGGCAACATGGTAATGTGGAAAGAACATTAAACATGACATCATAAACATAGGTCAAGGCTAACCACCAAGGCATCAAAACACAGTGGAAAAAGTTCCATAATGGATTATGTTAACTACTTAATCCCATACATGATATCTCATGTGGCTAAAACATTACCCAATTCATTGGAGCACTATATAATTCCTGGTGGACCGATTGCTTTCATATCATGTACATGCATAAGTGTTCCACATAGATCATACAACATAAAGATGTATTTCATAAATTTTATCCCCATGATAAAGGAGTTTAGTTTATATACATCTAAATCCCCAATTAATTAAGTATAGGTACATCTAGTTGAATATTCTTAAGTGGAAATGGGGGTATATATTCATGAAAAAATTATTTGGCATGAAAAATCGTAGTGAAATTTTGGTAGCACGACAAAAGTAATTAAAGATTAATAAAATAGTTTAATGAGAGAGAAATATGTTTCTCATAATTTGGATATAAAAATGATATAAATAAGTATTTATAAAAAAATATCTTAATATTGGGAATTGGAAATCAAAAGACATAAAATAGATAATATGCTTGAATAAAGAGGAGAAAGAGAGGATCCCTCACTAAATTTCAGCATAGTAACGACTTAAGTAAATTATATAATGATAGGGGATAAATGAAATATCATTGTTCTAAAATAAATTATATATTATAGGGATCTTTATAAAGTCATTAAAACATAACAAATTGAGATTCAAAAGGCTAATTACAAAGAAGGTGCTTGAATGGAAAGGAAGAGTGGGAAATCCCTTACCATGAGAGGTTGATTCCAAATGCTTGAGAGGAGATTCTTGAGAGCTTGGGGAACCTTGGGAGGACTCCATAGATGGGAGGAAATAGTAAGGATGTGATACAAGGATTTTAGTGTATAGTAATTAGAGATTGGGTGGGTTTATATAGGAAAAGAGAGGGGAGTTCTTTATTATTTCCCAAACTTATGTTTTGGACTCTATATAATAAAATTATAAAAACCACAGACCTTTCTATGGTTTTTTCCATGGTTTATTAAAAATAGGATTTATTTTCAATAATTTGTAAGGTCAATGTCCAAATCATTAAAATATTACCATTGGTGATGTGGAAGTGGGTCATGTTTATAAAGAAATGATTTTAAAACATTAATATATAATATAGGTTTTGAATGATTTATAAAGGATTTATAAAATTAATCAAATAAAATAAAAAAATTATTTTAAAGGGTAAATATATATTTGGTCATGGATATCTTTTATGGCATATATTAAATCACTTTTGGGTCATTTTGATGTCATAATACACACCATATATTTATACTGTATTTAATTTTTATTTGAAAATTTTTCTATCTCAAAAAATTATGAAAAATTCAACATTGGAAAATTTAGAACTGATGATTCCAAAAATTATATTTATTTTATCCAAATAATTCTATAAAATTTTGAATTTTCACTTTTAAAATAATAATAAACATTTATTAAGAAATTTCGGTTTCTTTGACAATAAGAGTTTTCAAACCTTTATAAAAATTACATTTGACTTCATAAAGATTATATTATCATTTATATTTAATAAAAATTATTTAATTGTTTTATTTTATCAAAATATCATTTTTTTAAATTCACGACTTCATCAAAAAGGAAGGTCTTAATTGAAATTGCAAATTACATAATAATACAATTTGTGTTTTACCGCATCAAAATCACAATAAAGTAACAATAATAAGAAGTAAATATAACCATTATTCTATTGAAAATAAAATATACATATTCATATTATTAGGGTCTTGATACATATACCTTTATTACACCAGAAAAATCTCTAAGGGTAAGGTGTGCGATGATGATATTTTCATGGTTTGGTTCGACATACATGGTTTGGGTCATGATCTTGATGAGTTTGATCTTCTTATTTAAATGGTTTCACTCATGCTTTACTTGTTAGATCACAGCTTGTGATTTATCAAGGGAAAAGGCCAATGGTTCTATCTCCCTTGGAATCTTTGATAAATGGGCTTTATAGGGTACGATCTTGCGGTTTGAGGCTATTCCTTCTTTTGTCCGTGTCAATTGGATTTATCATAACCCTATATTTATACTAATCATATGATCAATATTAAATGGAAATTTTATCGATGGTTATGATGCTTAATGGACTTTTAAATCTAATAGGATATAATAAAATGAAATAAGTTCATGTGTTTTCTATAACAAAAATAGGGCATTTAATTCAACCATAAAGGGAAATTTATTTATAAAAGTTTGGTTCGTTTCAAAACATTTATAGACACAAATAATTTGGAATCATTCTTAATAAGCTCATTAAAATGAAACGTAAGAAGGGTGAGCTCAAACAATCAGTTAGGGTAAACATAAACATTGAAAATTGAATGTCGTAAGTGATCATAAGATGATTATAAGGGTACGATAACATAATCAAAGTGCATGAGCATAACATAAGAGACTTCATACCCATAAATACCTAGATAATAAATCATAAAACATGGAATAAATCTTTAACATAAGAAATAATTGTATAAATAAATAATCATGAGCCATGTGATGTCAATCTTGATTATAGGGAACATTTAAAACCCATAGTAAGCATAAAGAAAACCCATTGGTATCTCGGAACATTATCTTCATTACCCGTTTTTATTCATGTTAGAAATAAATAGATCCCAATTAAATCCATAAGAGAAAAAACCATGGTTAACTTTCTTATTCTTTCATTTTATGTCAAGTAACATTACCCAATACATTGGAGAGCTATATCATGATCACCCATTCATATAAGCTGTATTGGGCTCACCCTTTCATATAAGATATATCAGGCTCACCCATTTATATTAGTTGTATTAGTCTCACTCATTACCCATCACCATTAATATTGTACAAGTACTGTACATGAATATAACACATGGAATATTTCATTTTCATCATCAAAATTTTAACAACAGCTTGCATTCCTTTATAACTAAATTTACCAGTGGACAAGAAATAGGCTTCATGAAAATATATTTGAAATATCCATAATACATCCAAAGAAATAATAAGGTTGGTGTCATTACAACATATCCATAGTTGAGCATAATTAAAATAAAGGTTTTTTTATTGTTGATATATCGAAATACCATAAAAAGATCATTAAAAATAATATTGGGGAAAATACACTTTCAACTTTGAAAACTGCTTTTAAAAAATAAAAAATTATACAATATTAGGGAAAAAATTCTATTTGAAAAGAACCATGGAAAATTTTAAAGTAATATTCATAGAATTTAGTGTTCATAATAGTGAGAAATTCCATTCACGCCATAATCATTAAAATAGAGGTTCTGTTCACACCTTCCGTAAGAATCACCTTGTTCGAAAACATCAAAAATATTATTTTTAAACATTTTTTTATAAAATTAAAACATAGGTAAAAATTAATTTAAATAATTATTAAATAATATTCAAAAAAAAATTTCAAAACATTTTAGAGAACATGGATATGGAAGAAAATAGTTTTCTAATCAAAATAGGGGGAATAACATCATTTTTTATTAAAAATGTTTTCTAAACCATTTTGAATACCAAAGATAGGAAAATGGTACTAAAACATAAAAATTATAAAAATAAACATGATAGAATAAAACTTAATGGGTTTTATCAGTTAATTATTATTTATCTCTTCAAAAAAATTCAATCATAAACAATTTTGGTTAAAATGAGATTGAAATAGAAACTCCTTACCACTTTGATAACTTTTGAATCGTAAAAACCACGAAAGAAAAAATTCAAATAAAAATTTAAATATAATTTAAATGATTATATTCATGATGAAACATGTCAAATGGTTTGTTTAAACACCTCATAAAATATTATAGTTGTATAATATAAACATATGTCCCAAAGAAGGAAAATTTGAGATGAATAACCATTACAAAGATCATATCATTGAATTGAGAATTAATCAATGGAGTGATTATGTGTAAAAAATTTAAATCCACAAAAATAATTGTAAATAAAAAACAAATTAGTTTATATATAAATTCCAAAATAATCATATCATAACATAGTCAATGAAATAGTATTATAACCCGTTGAATAGAAATTGAGTTAAGAAACTTCGTACCGCTTTTGTAACCTCCCAATCAAAACCCCTTGGATGAAGTAACATGAAATATAACTTAAAATACCCTTAAGTATGAAGGATTCATGATATAACATGTAAAAGTAAATTATATACACCATTTAAAGTAAATTAGGTGTATAATATTAAAAGATGACATAATGAAGTGAAATCGAGATGAAATCCTTTACCTCGAGTCCATACTTACAATGTATATACTTTAACACTTGTATAATAAACTTATATAAATTATTTCATTTCTAAATAAATTTTTTAAGGATTAATACCATGTCCTTAAACCATTTATTTCATTTATTTAATAAAATATTTAATTACTTAATTAGTTAAGTCCACATCAGGTGGTTTGAGGACATTTGATTCATAATTTCAAAATAGATTTGGTGTGTTGATCATGGTCAAAGAGTTCATTATTCCATCATATATTGAATAAAAATAACAGAATAATTATATTATATATATATATATATAAATTATAATTTTAAAATCAACCATGAAATATGGTTCTGAAAAATGAACTACCTTACAATCATGGAGATGATTGGCCGTATGTACATATGAGTAGCATTTCCACTTTTCAAAAAACATGAGAGAAGAAAGGTAAATATTATTTTATATTTACATAATTATGATTATATCATAAATATAATATTATCTCTTTAAATAGTCTATATATACTATCCATGTGATGCAGTTGTGAAAAACTAATCACATCGCTGTGTGGAGGTGACAATCCACACGTACGCACAAACGATGTTATATTTTTGAATGGATAGAAAGGTATGAAATTATATAATATATTATATTTATAAAATGATAAATATGATATTAATATCATATATAAACATTAAATATAACATTATAACTAGTCGTATGAGGCATTAATGGAAAAAAATTACATCTGTTTGCAAGGTAGTAGTCCGCTACACACATGAATGATGCATTCATTTCCCATTTGATTGAAGAAGAAATGGATATAGGTTATTAAACTAACATATTTTTTTTTAGTATATGGAATATATTAGTGTTATTATTTCATCATGTTTTAATAATATTTAAAGGTGGTAGAATAATAAATAAAACTAAAACATTTGGTTAAAAGTTATACCTCTTTTACGAACAACCTCATTTTCTTTACACATTAATCCCTCTAAGGTTGGTATTCTATCCAAAATAAGACCTATAAAATGTGGGTATGGATTTTAATAAGGTATTTGTGAAGGTATTTGTCAAACCAAATGGTTCTTGAAGAGTATAGATGAGAGGAGTTGGGGTTCCCTTTTATAAGTGAGGGGAGGGGCACTCTTGGAATCACTTAAAGTATTAAATTAATACAAATTAAATTTCATGTAAAAGTGGATCCAAATTGATAAAATTTGAATATAATATGATTTTGGACCTAAATAACCTAATAAAATAAAATTTTGACAACTTTAGATTATGTTTTTATCCTTATCTCTTTGTTTTAATCCCCCTGTTAACCCTTTTGACAATTACAGTGATATCAAAGTTTTTTTACTCTTTAGGGGTTAGGAAAGTTACTATAAAAGTAAAATGACCCATAAATGGACCATGATTAATATTTTAAACCATATATAATTTAATTTTATGATGATACAATTTTTATGAATTTTAAACCATTTAATAAAATAATTTTTATTATAAAATATCATTAATGTCATTTTAAAAAATACATGAAATACTATTATATAATATGCGTTTACCCCTTGAAAAATGGTTCTAAAATAAAATTAATTAAAATATAATGAGGTTATTTTCATAATATTACCATTAAAGAAAATTCTATAGGTTTACATATCATTTTAAACCTTATCTTTTGCTTTAATCCCTTGGTTAAACAATTTTAACCTTAACCGCGATAATGAATTTTTCCATATTAAATGATTATAATTTACTTATAAGGTAAAAATTTCTCATAAATGGACAAAGGATGATATTTTAAACCATTTTTAATTCCAATTGTACTATTTAAATATTTTTATGATTTTTAAATAATTTAATAAAATATTATTTAACTTAAAATATCATTAATGTCATTTTTGACACTATTCATTTAGTTTGAATTTAAAGACAAGAAGATAGTAATGGATTTAGAATATAAAAATTTAAAACATACATAATATATTATATTTATCTATAAAATTCACGGGATAGTGTAAATCAACCAAAAAAATATTACTTTTAGAGTTTTTAAAATAATTTACTAGTTTTTTCTACTGCTTGTACACGCAATGTGTTTGCATTGCATAAGCTTTTAACGTAATTATTTCGTAACTAAAAATTAGAAATAAATTACCATAATAAAAAAATTCATTAATATTTCAAATAAATATTTATTACTAAACTTAAGTTTTTTTATCCCTATTAGAAAATATTATAGATATTAAAAGAAAGAGAATGACACTTTTGACTTTATCCTTTAATTAAATATTATAAAGCTCAAAATCAAATAAAAATGGGGAAAAAGATCATATTTTAGAAGTTTGGATGATTATTTATGAAATATACTCATCCAATGAAATAAATTCAAGTGTTTGAATGAATTTTTGATCCTAATCAAATTAGTTTTAACCTGAATTACATGATTTACCCTTATTGACGCGACAAATATTTACTACAATTATTATTCATAATGAATAATAATAAAAGGGTTCTATTTACCAAATTTAGACCTACTGATTCCAAATATAGAATAAAATTTTAAATAATAAATTTCTATAAGTGGTATAAATTATTTGAAGACTAAAACACAAAACACAATGAAAATCAGTTTTTAGAAAAATGCCAAAAAATGAACTTATACCAAAATAAGGTATAATTATGATTCATATATAATTAGTTAGATTATTTATAATTAAATTATTATTATGTTACTTTAAGATAAAATGTAACTTTTAAATTAATTTATTTAATGAAAATAAATGATAGTTTTACAAAAATTTGTATTTTTCACTTTTCATTGAGAAATCAATCTTTTTATAAACATCCCAAAATTTCAAACTAAGCTAATTTTAGTATGATGATTTAAAAAATGATATAAATTTTATCAAATAAAAATTATAATAGTTTCAAAAAATAATTATTTTATTCACTCACAAAAACTAATAAAAACCATTTTGAAGAAACATATTTTTGATGAATAAAATGACTTTAATGAAAAATTGAGTGCTTATTACCAAATAATTAATCAATACATTTATATTAAGTGGGGAATTTATATATATTTTATAGTGCAATTAATCCTATTCATACTATCCAATTTAGTGGCTAGGTTATAACTATAACATTTAAATAATAATATTTCATGGTTCATTTAAATTTAGTTTTGCATGTTGTATACGCTATTAAACATTGTTCTCTTTTAAAATATCCAGAAATTTCAATGTGAAAACATAATAAAATACTTCCACTAAAATATTCAGTGAGAAACATCTATAAAGTAGGACTGCTTGTATAATGGTGAGACTTAAGAATCATATTCCCAACTGTTTAAATTTTTAAACATATTTAGAATTATTAACTTCATCACAGAAAATGTTACAATGTAAAAATATTTTATATATTTAGAACTCTTTCTAATTTTACCATCATCATCCTTGGAACCCTATTCTATAAAAATTTTCCTTGAAATAATGTAACTACTTACATTATTGTTTATTGGTCCTCCTAAACTCTTTTAGTATAAAGTGAAAAACAATTTTTTTATGATAAATAATGCAACTCTTTACATTTCTCTTTACTGTTATACCCTAAAATATTTTAGGATATCAAGTGAAATTCAATTTTTATTTTAACTGGTATAATCCTTCAAGAAATAGTGTTTTTCATTTTTCATGATAACTAAATTATCTCTTTACATTTTTATTTATCGCCACATATCTTAAATTCTTTTAGGATATAAAGTGAAAAACACTTTTATTTTGGTCTGGTATAATATTTTAAGAAATAAATATATTCACTTTCTATATGGTACCTAAATTTAACACTTTACATTTTTATTTACTATCAAAATATCCTAACAAAGTTAGGATATTAAGTGGAAATAACTCTAACTTAAGATTGGTATTATCCTTTATTTGTTAATTTTAAACTTCTCCAAGTCGAAACATACTCCCACTAGGCTCTTAGACACTATATTATTTTTATAATATATTTCTAATATTCAATAAAAACTATTTTGTGTTTAATTTATAATAATTATTTCCTTTAAGTGGAAACATAGAACAAATAAAATATTGTTTCCATGTCATATATGGTATTGTATGTTTTAGGATTATTTCATTTCTGAAAATAATATTTTATTAAAATATACCACCGATGGATGGTGGGAAAAAATTCCCTCATGTTTTAATAAATATCTAGATAAACGCATTATCCTGGATACAAAATTTTATCCAAATCTTCTTAATATAAAATATTACAGAATATGATGAATTATGAACCACATGTATATAATTAATAATCTTTTATTGTTCATAAAAATTCTTTATTATCAATCTTATTCTCTTATTACATAAGATAAATGAGATAAATATACACATATTTTACTTGTATTCATTTGAGATTGATGAATACCCTTATATTTAAATTTTCGATGTAGTAAAAGTCTACTTCATCTCATTAATATAAACTACAATCTCAATCAATTATTTCATTGATTTTGAACTCCTATATATTTACAGAAATTTGTAAACCAAACATTTGGTATCACATACCTTTCAAAATTGAAGTATTAATTTCTATAACATACATAACTAACATAGACATTCTATAATATTTCAAAAACTCTTTCAGGTATATCTTGGATTATTCAATCATATAGAATTATTACTCTTCCTTCTTGAAAACCCTAGGTTTCAATGACCTTGATTGGCTTCTTTAAGAAACATTGTTGAAAATTTTAACCAACTTATCTTCTTACAATTTTAAATTTTACCTACTTGTACTTTATATATAATACTTTAGAACCTAGAAATCATATTCCAAGTTTAGATATATAATCAACACATTGAGTATATCAGGTAAATATTCTATAAATTCAATCATATTGTTAAAAAAATTCCATAGATAATAATAATATATATTTCCTAACCAAAATAATCCATTTTTAGTTTCCACTTATTGTATGTTATAGAATTAAAAAAATCAAGAACCATGTGTGTTAAAAAAACCCATATATTTTTATTTAAAAAACTATTGTTTACATTCTTTTCTCAGATAAATGAGATAAATACACATCTTATAAAATGTTTATCCATGCTGTTAAGAATCCAAGTTATCAATGTATCAACTCTTTTTCTCCATTACTTGAAAGAAAACTTCAAGCTTGAATTATTTTCATCTTATGATCTTCATTATATTTACAAATTTTTTTAAAACATATAGTTAACAACATATTTCTATTTGAATAATAATACTTATTACAATAAGTAATAATTTTTTATGTAAACCTTTAGTATCATCAATTCCTAAATATATTCAATCATATTGAATATCATTTGACATACTCAATCATATTGAGTATATGAGATTAAAAATTCCTTAAATCATTTATATACCTAATCATATTGACTATAGGAATGGAGATTAAGATTCCTTTGGTAATTTTGAATATAATTCTTTGAAACCTTAAATGAATCAATATATTCTTCTATATGCATTTAGATTAACTCATTGAACAATTTCAACACTTTTTTGTTGAGGAAGGTTCTACTATGACACATAAAATTTTCCTTAAGAACCTTTCATAAATCACCAATCTTGTTTAAGAACTTTTCTTAAGTAACTAGTCTAAGGATTAACTTGCATTAATATCATCCTTATCGAGGATTGATCACAATATTTATCATGATGATGATGATGATATTATCTACAACATAGTCTTTTATCAGAAGAGTATCATGTTTTATAACCATTAAATAAGAACTTTTATTAAATGGGATCCCACTAAAGTGATGACCCTTTTTAAAATTCATAATATTCATTAGTGGGACAGGATCCATTTTTCAATAAGCTCTAGGCCACTTTAGTTTTTCTCTCATAACTTATCAATTTAGGTAGGGAATCATCCTAATCACAATAGTTGTGATTCTTAGATACTTGGGAAGAAAAATCTTCGTCTAATCCATCATATTGGTAAACTCAACTCTATTCCTCTAGTAACAAAATCATATTCAGGTCTCTCGACTAGTGTGAGCCAAAGAAAATTCCAAAACAAAGATATCAAGGGGAAATACCGGGGCACCCAAATTTAGCATGACCTACCCAACAATACAATCTAGAGTCACTTATTACTTTGTTTCCTTAGACAAGATAATCCAAGGGCACCCATCTTTAATATGTCATATTTGGTTGGATGATCAATGTATTGAAAAATTACGATTTGGAAGGAATCTCACAATTAATATTTTAAGAGGAATTTAATCTCACTATAATATCTCATGTTATTTCCTTTTATGTATTCATGATTTGGGTAATTTAGTTTTGAATCCTATTATCTCCACCAAATCAATATATTAAAACTCTATTGATGTGTAACTGTTTACACAATACACACCCAAAAATAGAATTCAAGTATATTCAAAGATATCTAAATACATTAGATGCACATGGTATATTAAAACTTCATGTAAAGTCATAAAGTTATATGGGATTGAAAATCTCTAAATGGGTAAGTGTGGAGTGAAATATAGCCAACTCCATTCACCAACCTATACAAGGTATAAGACTCTAAGTAGGTAGGTAGTCAGACCCCAAGTGCCTCTACCCGGGGATAATTTACTCAAGAAATAGTCCAGTTCATCATAACCATAATAACAAATATGCACAAACAATATCCAATAACTAAATTTAATCTGGCAACTTTAATTAAAAACCAAGGTCATGGTTGACAAAAAACTAAATTCATTATCATACCTAGAATGTAAATCAAGGATCTATTCTATAAGTAGTTTAACATTTTAAATTACAACATACACTATCTTCACATTTCATAAAGTTTTTTCTAAACATGAATATAATAGGGAAGAAACCCTAAATAAATGAAAAATTAAAAAATTTAAACATGTGATAAACATTTATGAACACTTTATCAATAAAATATAACTAGAAACCCTTTTATAATTTATACTTAACATTATGGACATTCCAAAATTTTGTATATAAACATTTTATATTCATTATAATATGAACTCTTTCATATTTATCATTATATGGAATTTCTATTTTAAATATATAATATTATATGAATTATAAATTATTTATAATTCAATTTATAATATGAAAACTTTTTTACGTAATCTAAATATCATATATTTAATCAATATTTAAACCTTGATCATTTAAATCATTAATATTTTTGATATGGTTGAAATAATATCCCAATATGCCCCCCTTTTATTTTGAACAATTCAAAATAATTAGTTATGAACAATTCATAATTTCAATATTTTATATTTTTTCTTTATTTCATAATTTATAACACTATAAATTATCACTTATGATTTCTAAATAAACACTTTTATTTATAGGTCATATTTCATGACATATAATTTGTTTAAAAGGTATTTAAATATTAATAATTAATATTTAATTAATATTTAATAATATTTTTTTATAAACATATTTTATTAATTAATTATTAATTCTTTATAATTAATTAATTAATTCACCCTTTATTAATTAATAAATATCCCCCAAATACCTTTTACAATGATTTATAAATATTTTATAAATCAGTAAAACCATTTAACGATTTAAAAACAATTTTTAAAAACTTGTTTTACCCTTATGCATAATCCATATTTCATGTAACGGTATTCTCCCTCTATCCTTACGTAGATTTTCTATGTCAGGGTAGATATTCATGACCCTTACATAGTAGGCATTGCATAAGGATACAACAGGTCTTAACTTTACATGATTAGGGTATTACCCTAACGTAGTGAAGGGAATTTGGAGCTTACCCTTACATGAGTTAGGGGATTACCCTCACGCAAACCACTCTTCATAAGGGTAAGTCCAAATGACCCTTATGTGAACACCTTCATGTAATTATAAGTCACATGTTACCTTTACGTGACCACTCACATATAGGTATTTCCCTGGTTACCCTTACAGAATTAATATGTATAAGGGTAATGAATTGGTTACCTTTACACAACCCATCAACATAAAGGTAACACCTTATTTACCTTCACATAGTCCTACTATGTATGGGTAAAAAATTTTAAAAATTAAATTTCCAGAAACACAAAATGATGCCCTATTTTTGGTTTCTTCTTCATTTCAATGTAGTTTTTCATAAATCTAAGCCATGGGACCCCTTTGATACCACTTAACGGTTTATTTAGAGTCTAATAATTATTATTAGATGAAGTGAAATAAATTAAAACCCTTTTCCAAGGATCTCCCATGCATATAAATATAAAAAAAATGCATAATACTGAAATCAAGAACACTATAAAACATACCATACACTGATGAGTATCTTCAAACTTCTGTCTTCATCTGATATGATTGATAAATATCACCACAATATAAACCAAAAGATATCCTCTCTCTATAGGTATGCATGGGATGTGCTGAATCATTTGATGCTCAGATGAGATTTTTCTCCCATTAACGATGTGCTAACATCATGTATGCAAAAAAGGAAGAAAGGAGGGATTCTATTTTTAGGGAGGTTTGGCCAAGAATAAAGTATGTACACTCATTTTCATTACATGAAAACAATTTAAATAGGATGTAGAAGGCACTCCTAAATATCTTGCATTTATTCATATGTTAAAATGCATGAGTCAAATTCCATGGATGGTTCATGTATCACATACATGAATATATCTTCTCCCTACCGTTTCATCTCATAAAACAATTAATTAATGATATCTTATATGAAAGACTCTATTGAATGATAGTTTCATATAAAACTATATGTAATGATACGCCCTATTTTAAATGAAAATCATACTTTTCATGCAATACAATTTAGATCATAAATATATCATATACCAATATGCCTTCAGGTAATATATCTTTTAGAGATTTCCTAGTCATGAATATTTTATTATTTTCTATCTATTATCCCCTATTTATTTACACACTTTTAATGGATCTAGTCATCCATCGTGAGTAATTATCTATGGTGTGAAAAACTTATTTTTATGTGCTTTTATTGTAATGTTCCACTAATGAATGAATAAAGTGTTATTAGTTTAATTCATATCTTGTATGATTTATTTCATAATCAATTTCAAAATCTTTGAACTATTTTTTTTATAATTATAAACTTATAGTTTATAAAAAGAATATGATTCATAATAACCCAGGTCAATACATTCTCCGCCCTTAAATAAATTGCCTCTTCACAATTTTAGTTATTCTTAACCAATGAAAGTAGGCGAGGGTATTCTTAACATATTCATCATTTGGAATATAACTTCTAATACGACATCTACCTTACTCTCTTAGGATATATCAAGTAACTTATCTTTACTTAAATAAAATTAATCATTCATTCAATCATATACCCATGTATGTATATACCCTAATCATATATTTTCCATAACATACCTTTCCAAAAACATTTAAATCTCTAAGACATTAAATGAGTGTGATATTATATATTCCTCCAAAAATTAAATCTATCTTTAACCCTTAAATTTATTAATCACAAGTTTATAAATTCACACACTAATAAATATATATCATAATTCCAAAAATTAGATAAACTTCAACAAAAATATCATGGAAATTTTTTTCATTAAATTAATAATCAATTCCAAGGATACCAATACTATCTAACTCATTTTTCTCAAAATCAATCAACCCTTTATTACCTCAACATCAAGAATATTTTAAACCTAAGTGTATACCTAAATCACATTTTCTCCAATAATTATCCCCAAAATATAACCTTGTCATAAAATCAACTTTAATGGTTATTGATATCATTTCATATATGTTTCTAATAATTTAAAAAAAAGTTATTAAAGAAAAATCCTTAGATATTTCACATAATTTTCATAACTTTTAGAATATACCAAAATATCATCGATAAATATCACTCACTGATAAAAATATCTAAGAGTATCAATAATTATTTTTTATTCTGATATCAACCTCACTTCCTTAGTTAAGACTAAGAAAATCACCTTCTCTATCATAATAAGAAATATTCTCAACCATTTAAGTATGCTCCCTTATTCAGTTATAAGACATAGTGGTTTCTAGATACATATATTTCTTAAATTCATTTATATGATCTTGTTTCAACCAAATACTAAAACCCAAAATGGTTATCAATAAAATAAAAGTAAATGATCATATAAATATGAAACTCAATCCTAATATTTTTTTCTCTAATGATACATTCATTTTATCCTTTAATATTTTTAGTTCAATTTAATTTTCATTAATTTAGGATCTCTTTTACTTCTTAAACTATTCTATTAAATTAATTAGGAAATAAATACTTCATAATGGTTCATAAAGAGAATGTGATTTACCAAAGCATATCCCCCAAGAGTGTCTATCCATGTGTATAGTATTGGGCCTTCTCATCATCCACCAGATTGAAGATCGATCCAATTATCACCCAAAATATTTAGGGTGATTACCCTTAGGTGAATCTATACCACTACCATATCCAATTTCTAGTATCTATAAAGGGATGTAATTTCTAGGAAAAACATAGGATCTATACTTTAAAAAAACTTCAGGATGGGTTATCTATACTCTAACACCCCGACCCTGGAATCCCGGAGCCGGTGCATTACTTATTACATTGGAATGATTACAAGGAATAAAATCCTAAAGGACTGATCAGTTTAGTAGTCTTGAAGAAACTAGATACATACATGGAACCCATTTTAAATTGGGAAAGGAAACATAAAATGGTACATACAAAAAAATAATAAACTGCATCCTTGAAAACTCAATATATGATCTCTTATTCTTAACATGGGGAAGAAAAACAAATGAAAGAGGTAAGATAAAATGGTCAATAAGGGTTAAAAATAGTGAAATCATGAATTAATAATAATTGAATCATAATCAAATTTTCATAGTCAATATGGCATAGTGAATAAATAAAAAACACACGCCATTAATAAATAGAGAATGAAAATACATCCACAAATTTTTTCATAGTGAAAAACTCCTGGATAGTTATAAATGAAAATGAATTATGAGAATGCTTATTAATTGGATGTAATTTATCTGGAACATGATACCACTATACTGTCAAAACGGTTTAAGTCTGTGGGTAGAAATCCATCTGATTTTTAGAAATAAAGTTGAAGGGTTTGTCGCTAACTAATTTGTCTCATGAGACCTGTCGATGCATTGAGGGGATATAATTCTCCCCCAACATCGCTGAAATTCCAAATAATTATTTATTCATATATTCAATACATGTACAATATGCCTTCTCAATATCCGTATAGAGTAGAGGATACAGATTCATCAATATTTCCACAGTTAAAACAATATTCCAAATAAACACCGTACGTAAAAGGTATACGACTTAAGATAATAATCATATCCATTAAACCAAAATATGGATATATAATATATTTACAATTTCAAATTAAAAATGATCTCAAATGGGTAGTGGATACACCACATAAGAAAGATTAGGTGCACAATACCATGTAACTAAAAATGAAATGGAAATTGAGACAAACTCCCCTACGACATTGTAATCAATCAAGTCGTATGAAAAAAAATTAATAACCACCAAATGAATCATAGAATACCATTAATATAAATATAATAATGATAATATATATCAAATGGTAGTACACGATACACCACATGCAAGAAATAAGTCGAAAATAATGGAAATCACACAGAATTAAAAGTGAGATAAGAAACCCCTTACAAAGAACATATCATTAGATTTAGGAAAAATAAATGACATAATTATGTGTGAAAAAAATAATCCTAGAAAATAAAAGTGGAAATAAAACATCAAAAAATCACAGGTTATACACACATATTTTGGGAAAGACAAAACCAATGACATTGATGTTTAACTCAATAAATGGAAATTGAGTTAAGATATCTCTTACCTTAGGTACAAATTCCTTCAAATTTGTTCAAACCTCCTGTAATATTGTTTGAATAGTGTTATTAAATTATTACAGAACTAAATTAATGTTTATAATACTATAAATAATTTTCTTATACCATTTACACCCATTTATTAATACTATTTTGTTTTCCCATTGTTTCGTGTATGTTCTTCTCATTGTTTCAATGGTTGGTTTATTATGGAATTCCTTGTAAAAAAGAAATAATAATCCATAATTGATAACATATATACATTTAGGTCATTTTAAACAATTAAATTTGATTTTAAACTTCCCATGATTGTGGTAAAGTGAAACAAAAATGCATCATCCACAAAGGTGGTTAATTGACACACCACGGACATCGATTTTGTTATTTAAGAATAAAAGAAGAAAATAATAGATTTTATGATGCATATACCATAAAAAAACAAATTCCAGTATATATATTATATTGGAGTAGTCATGAATCATTGGATAATAGGTAAAGATAAGTTATAAATGAGAAATAATTTGAAAGAGAAGAAGAAGGAATCTCACCTCTTGAAAATATCTCTTTTAAAACCTCATTAAGGATCTTGGAAGTGGTATTTTTTATACCATAAGCACAAGAATGTGTAAAGGGATGGGGAGGATGGAATTTGGTATAGGTTAGATAAAAAATAAGTCTCAAGGTGATTAATATTTGTGAAATAAATAGTCTCCTTTTATAAGTGGGGTGGAAGATAACTTAGGAATTACTAAAATTATTAAATTATAATAAATATATTATAGGTTTCAAGACTTCAAAAAAGAAATAAAACTAAAGGGAATTAAATTTTCAAATGAATATTATCATTTTGGGACTTGTTCAATAATTTTTGTATTTTTAAATAATTTAATAAAATATTTTATTCATTAATTTTTTTGTCAATAAAAAAACTATTCATAAATAAGACTTCAAACACATCATTTTTTTTTCAAAATTGAATAAAATTTTATATTATATCATATAAATTTCATGTTAATCTATGTAATATCTGAATTAGCTTAAAAATATAAAATTATATTTATTTTATTATTTTTAATATCATTAATTTGATTTATTCATTAATTAAATTAATATTGCATCATTTTTGTGAAAGCCATTATGATATTTAATTTTTGTCTAAAAATTAAAAATAAAATTCTATAAGAAATATATTTTTAATAGCTTTCCAAAATATATTATTATTTTAATAAAACTCAAGAAAAACCTTACATTAAAAATGTTATACAAACTAAACTTTATAGTGTAAACACACTGTCTTACTTTTAAATAAAATATTCTAAAGGTCTTAAAGTAATTCTTGTGGGTCCAAAGTGTCCCCAAATAGAATAAAATATACATAATAGTCTAAAATTACTTATTTAATAAGTTTTATTCAAAATATGTGTCATTTAATAGTTCATATAATTTTATTTTAAAAAATTTTATTTAATTTTTCTATTCTTGCATAAGCACTGCATCAACGTTTCATAAGTATTAATGTTAATTATATTATATAAAAATTAATAATAAATTAATATCATAAAAATAAATTAAATAGATTAAAAATAATCATTTATATTAATTAATTAAGTTTATTTACACATATCTATATCAAAAAAACTTCCTTAATTTCTTAATTTTCCTTTTCTAGCCTTGCACAAGAATTGCACAAACATATAGATAAGGATCATGTTATATAACACTAAAATTCAAAATTAACAACCAAAAACATAAATAATAAATAATAATTAATAAATAAGTGGTGAAAATAATTTTTATCACACAATTATTATTTATAAGGAACCAAATTTGTCACTGTCAATGATGCGCAGGCACTGCATCGGCAGTGACAATAATTGTTCTACCTATCATGAAATAAATTATAACATACATGTTCTGAATGATTTCCATAAAATATTACTCTTATAAAATAATTATTTATTTATTCCATAAGTTTAATAAAATTTATATCACAAATATCACTTTGTGCTGTCAAAAAAATACTATATTTTCTTAAAAACTGTATTTTTTACTATTCACTAAAAACTTAAGTATTTTAGAAAAAACCAAAAAGTTCATCCTAACCATTTTTCAATGTATAGAATCCAAAAAGAAACTCCATTTTAAGAAAATAATTTTAAAATTATGAAAAATTTAATTTTTTTATTAAAATCATAATTTTCTCGAAAAAATAACAATTTTAATATTATAACAGATTTTATGAAACTCTGAAAAATTAACTAGGGTCTCAAAAAATTATCTTATAATCATATAAAAATAACATGTTGATTCATGAATAAATTTTATGAAAATGAATTGTATTTTAAATTAATCTAATAATTATAAAATTGTAATTCATTATTTATTGCTAAAAAAAACCAATACTTAATTATTAATTTTTGAAATATTTACTCTCATTTATAAGGTGCCTAAATTCTATTTTTCCTCACATGGGTGAGGTTACTATTCATAAGGGTACATTACTATTTATAAGGATTGAGTTACTATTCATAAGGGTCAAGTTACTATTCCTAAGGGTACATTACTATTCACCAAAAATTAAGTTTATCCTATCCGACTCTAAATATCTTACTAAACAGAACCATGTATATCTGTTTTTCAAAATTAAAAATAATAGGTGTAAAAATTAAGTTTAATGTCTAGGTTATAACTATATTATAACAACATAGTGTTGTTTCAAAGTGACTCAATGTTGTGTGAATAATAAGTTATCTAATGAATTGAAATTATTCATACCATAAAATATTGGGGTGCTATATTCTTCCCACTTTCATAAATTTCATCCTAAATTTTTTTCATGTACGATTCCCTCAAAATAGATGTGGGTGGTTTTTTTTATTTATTTCCTCAAAGTCTATATTAGGGCTATATTCCCTAAACTATGTTTTCTAAATCTAGTTCCCAAGGTTTCTACTAAATTTCCTTTGATACCAACTATAACACCCCGACCTAGAAGCACGGAGTGAGTGTATTACTTATTACATTAGCATGATTAAAAGGAATCAAATATCGAAGAACAGATCAGTTTAGTAGTCTTGAAGAAACTAGATACATACATGGAACCTATTTTACATTGGGAAAAGACACATAAAAAAGTACATAAATAAAGCTAATAAACTGCATCCTTGAAAACTCAATATATGACATATTCTTCATAACGTGGGGAAGAAAAACAAATGAAAGGTGTGATCTAAAATGCTCAGTAAGGGTTAAAAATAGCGGAAGAATGAATCAATAATAATTGAATCATAATCAAATTGGCATAGTCAACATGGCATGGTGAATAAATGGAAAACACGTGCTATTAATAAACTGAGAATGAAACTGCATCCATAGATTTTTTCATAGCGAAAAACTCATAGATAGTGATAACTGAAAATGAATAATGATAATTCTTATTATTATAAGTCATGTATCTGGCACATGATACCACTATACCATCAAAATGGTTTAAGTCAGTGGGTAGAAACCTGTCTGATTTTTAGAAACAAACTCGAAGTGTTTGTCGCCAAATGATTTGTCACATGAGACCTATCGATGCATTGGGGATAAATAGGGGGAATATTTTATCACTTCAAGTCCAATGCATTCTTTTTTACATATATTTAATCCAAGTACAATATGCCTTCTCAATATCAGTATAGAGTAGAGGATACAGATTCATCAATATTTCTATTGTTAAAATAACATTCCAAACAAACAATATGTAAAAGGTATACGAATTAAGAAAATAATCATATCCATGAAACTAGAATATGGATATATAATATATTTACAATTTTAAATGAAATTTTTTCTCAAATGGGTAGTGGATACACTATATAAGAAAGATTAGGTGTACAATACCATGTAAGTGACAATGAAATGGAAATTAAGACAAAGTCCCTTACCACGTTGTAATCAATCGAGTCATATGACCAAAAATTAATAACCACAAAATGAATCCCAGAATACCATAAATATAAACATAATCATGATAATATATATCAAATGGCAGTACACAATACACCACATGCAAGAAATAAGTGGCGAATAATGGAAATCTCATAGAATTAAAAGTGAGATAAGAAACCCTTTACAAAGAACGTATCATTAGATTGAGGGAAAATAAAGGAAATAATTATGTGTGAAAAACATAAACCCACACAGTAAAAGTGGATATATAGCATAAAACAATCATAGGTAATTCACACATATTCTGGGAAAGACAAAGCCAATGACATTGATGTTTAACTCAATGAATGTGAATTGAGTTAAGATATCCCTTACCTTAGGTTCAACTTCCTTCAAATTTGTTCAAACCTCCTGTAATATGGTTTGAATAGTGTTATTAAATTATTAAATAACTAAACTAATGTTTATAATACCACACACAATTTTATTATACCATTTCCACCCATTTATAAACAATAATTTGTTTTCCCATTATTTCGAGTATGTTCTTATCATGGTTTAAAAGGTCGGTTTATTATGGAATTCCTCATAAAAAAGAAATAATAATCCAGAATTAATAACATATAAATATATTTAGTTCATTTTAAACAATTACATGTGGTTTGAAACTTCCCATGATTGTGGTAAAGTGAAACAAAAATGCATCATCCACAAAGGCGGTTAATTGAGACACCATAGACGACGATTTTGTTATTTAAGAATAAGAGAAGAAAATAATAGATTTTATGATGCATATATAATAAACAAAAAAAAATTACAGTATATATATGATACTAGAGTTTTCATTAATCATTGTATAATAGGTAGGAATAAGTTATAAGTGAGAAAGAATTTGAAAGAGAAGAAGAAGGAATCTTACCTCTTGAAAATATCTCTTTTAAAACCTCCTTATGGCTCTTGGAAGTGGCCTTTTTATTATAAAAAAAGAACAATAATGTGTCAAGGGATGAGTAGGATATAATTTGGTATATTTTTTCCAAACAATAAGGCTCAAGGTGATTAATATTTATGAAAGAAAGAATCTCCTTTTATAAGTGAGGTGGAGGATAACTTAGGAATTACTAAAATTATTAAATGATAATAAATAAATTATAGGTTTCAAGACTTCCAAAAAGGCCTAAAACTAAAGGGGATTACATTTTGAAATGAATCTTGTCATTTTGGGCCCTGTTCAATAATTTCTTTATTTTTAAATAATGTAATAAAATATTTTATTCATGAAAAACAATTTTGTCTATATAAAAAATATTCATAAATAAGACTTTAAACACATCAAAAAAAAGTTTCAAAATAGAATAAAATTTTATATTATATCATATAAATTTCATATTCATCTATGGAATCCGTTAATTAACTTAAAAATATAAAATTATATTTATTTTATTATTTTTAATACCATTTATTTGATTTATTCAATTAATTAAATTAATATTGCATCATCTTTGTAAAAGCCATTATGATATTTATGTTTTGTCTAAAAATTTAAAATAAAATTATATGAAAAATATAATTTTATTATATTTCCAAATATTATTCTTTTTTGAATAAAAACCTAGCAAAACATTACATTAAAAATGTTATACAGACTAAACTTTATAGTGTGAACACCTTGTCTTACTTTTGAATAAAATATTTTAAAGGTCTTAAAGTGATTCTTGTGGGTCCAAAGTGTCCCCAAATCAAATAGAAAATAGATAATAGTCTAAAATTACTTATATAATAAGTTTTAGACAAAATATGGGTCATTTTATAATTCTTATAATTTTATTTAAAAACATTTTATCTAATTTTCTTATTCTCACATAAACACTGCATCAACATTTCATAAGCATTAATGTTATTTTTAGAAAGGGAATTCCCCAGTGTGACCTTTTCGAACCGTCCACACAGAGGAACCCCCTCCCCCACGAAGGGGTAGTACCCGAAGGTAGCTCCCCAGCCAGGAAAGGAGCCGTTACCAGCCGAGATGGCAGAGCGTCCCGAGGGTAACAACTCGGCAGCGATGGATCAACACAACAATCTGTCAGCAATTGGGTCGCGCCTCATTTTGCCTGCCCAGAAGAATCTGGGCGACTCGGCAAGGCAGGTGGATCCCGGGGGAGAGGCTCGGCCCCCGAAAGCAGACTTCCCAGGTTTCAAACCCTACACCTCCCAAAGAAGGATAGTGTTTGGCAACTCACCTTCACCACTGCACCACCACCGAAGTGGCACATAAGAATTAATGTTAATTATATTATATATAAAAATTAAAAATAAATTAATATCATAAAAATAAATTACATAGCTTCAAAATAATTATTTATATTCATTAATTAATTTAATTTACACATATCTATATCAAAAAAACTTTTTTAATTTCTTCATTTTCCTTTTCTAGCCATGAACAAGAATTGCACAAAAATTTAGATAAGGATCATGTTATATAACACTAAAATTCAAAAATAACAACCAAAAACATAAATAATAAATAATAATTAATAAATATGTGGTGAAAATAATTTTTATCACACAATTATTATTTATAAGGAATCAAATTTTTTATTGTCAATGCTGCGCAGGCACTACGTCGGCACTAATAATAACTATTATACCTATCCTGAAATAAATTATAGAAAACTTATTCTGATTGATTTCCATACAATATTACTCATATAAAATCATTATTAATTTATTTCATAAGTTTAATAAATTTTATATCACAAATATCACTTGGCACTGTCACAAAAAATATTATATTTTTTTAAAAAATGTATTTTTTACTATTCACTAAAAACTCAAGTATTTTAGAAAAAACCAAAAAGTTCATCCTAAAATTATAACAGATTTCAAGACACTCTGAAAAATTAACTAGGGTCTCATAAAATTATGTTATAGTCATAGAAAAAAACAATATTAATTCATGAAAAAAATTTAAGAAAATTAATTATCTTTTAAATTAATCTAATAATTATAAAATTGTAATTCATTATTTATTGTTCATAAAAATACCAACACTTAATTTTTAATTTTTAAAATATTCACTCTCATTTATTTGGTACCTAAATTATATTTTTACTCACATGGGTGAGGTTACTATTCATAAGGGTGAAGTCACTATTCATAAGGGTACATTATTATTCATAAGGGTCAAGTTACTATTCATAAGGTTACATTACTATTAATAAGGGTCAAGTTACTATTCATAAAGGTCCCTTACTATTCACCAAAAATTAAGTTTATCCTATCTGAATCTAAATATCTCACTGAACGCAACTATGTAGTTCTATTTTTCAAAATTCAAAACACATAGGTGAAAAAATTAAGTTTTATATTTAGTTTATAACAATATTATAACAACATAGTGTTGTTTCAAAGCGACTCAGTGTTGTTTGAATAATAAGTTATCTAATGAATTGAAATTATTCATACCATAAAATATTGGGGTGTTATATTCTTCCCACCTTTGGAAATTTCATACTTGAAAATTTTCATGTATAATTCCCACAAAATAGATGTGGGTGGTTTTTCTATTCTTGTCCTCAAATTCTATCTTAGGGCTGTGTTCCCAAAACTATGTTTTCTAAATCTAGTTCCCAATATTTCTACTAAACTTCCTTTGATACCAACTGTAACAACCCGACCACATAAGCCTGGAGAAAGTGTATAACTTATTACATTAGCATGATTAGAAGGAATCAAATCCCGAAGGAGCGATCAGTTTAGTAGTCTTGAAGAAACTAAGTACAAACATGTAACCCATTTTACATTTGGAAGGGAAACATAAAATGGTACATAACAAAATCTAATAAATCGCATCATTGAAAACTTAATATATGATATCTTCTTTATAACCTGGAGAAGAAAAACAAATGAAAGGGGTGATCTCAAATGCTTAGTAAGGGTTACAAATTGTGGAATCATGAATCAATAATAATTGAATCATAAGAAAATTGGTATAGTCCACATGACATGATGAATAAATGAAAAAAACACGCCATTAATAAACTAAGAATGAAACTACATCCATAGATTTTTTCTTTGTGAAAACCTCATGGATAGTGATAAATGAAAATTAATAATGAGAATGATTATTAATTAGACGTCATGTATCTAGCACATGATACTACTATACCGTTGAAATAGTTTAAGTCTATGGGTAGAAACCTGTCTGATTTTTGGAAACAAACTCGAAGGGTTTGTCTCCAAATGATTTGTCTCATGAGACCAGTCGATGCATTGAGGGTCTATAGAGGGCCTCTCTTATCACTGAAAGTAAAAAGAATTATTTATACATATATTTAATACAAGTACAATATGCCTTCTCAATATTCGTATAGAGTATAGGATACAGATTCGTCGGTATTTCCATAGTTAAAACAACATTTCAAATAAACACAATATGTAAAAGGTATACGACTTAATAAAATAATCACATACATGAAACCATAATATGAATATATAATATATTTACATTTTCAAATTAAAAATGATCTCAAACGGGTAGTTGATACACCACATAATAAAGATTAGGTGCACAATACCATGTAACTGACAATGAAATGGAAATTGAGACAAAGTCCCTTACCACATTGTAATCAATCGAGTCGTATGACCAAAAATTAATAAACACCGAATGAATCATAGAATACCATGAATATAAATACAATCATGATAATATATATCAAATGGAATTACACAATACACCACATGCAAGAAATAAGTGGCGAACAATGGAAATATCACGAAATTAAAAATGAGATAAGAAACCCCTTACAAAGAACATATCATTTGATTGAGGAAAAATTAAAGACATAATTATGTATGAAAAACATAAAACCAAATAATAAATGTATATATACATCACAAAACAATAATAGGCCATTCACACATATTCTGGGAAATACAAAACCAATGACATTGATGTTTAACTCAATGAATGGAAATTGAGTTAAAATATCCCTTACCTCGGGTTTGACTTCCTTCAAATTTGTTCAAACATCTTGTAATATGGTTTGAATAGTGTTATTAAATTATTAAATAACTAAAATAATTTTTATGATACCATAAACAATTTTATTATACCATTTCCACCCATTTATTAACAATATTTTGTTTTTCCCATTGTTTCGGGTATCTTCTTCTCATGGTTTCAAATGTCGATTTATTATAAAATTACTTGTAAAAAATAAATAAAAATCCAGAATTTATAACATATATATACATTTAGGTCAATTAAAATAATTACATGTGATTTGAAACTTCCCATGATTGTGGTAAAGTGAAACGAAAATGCATCATCCACAAAGGCGGTTAATTGACACAACACGGACGGCGATTTTCTTATTTAAGAATAAAATAAGAAAATAATAGATTTTATGAATAATATACCATAAAAACAACAAAATCATAGTATATATATGATACTTTATTTGTCATGAATCATTGGATAATAGGTAGGGATAAGTTATAAGTGAGAAAGAATTTGAAAGAGAAGAAGAAAGAATCTTACCTCTTGAAAATATCTCTTCTAAAACCTTCTTATGGCTCTTCGAAGTGGTATTTTTGTTATAAAAGAAGAAAAATAATGTTTCAAGGTACTAGGAGGATGGAATTTAATAGAGTTTGGCCAAATAAGAAGACCCAAGGTGATTATTATTTGGGAAAGAAAGAGTCTCCTTTTATAAGTGAGGTGGAGGATAAGTTGTGAATTTCAAAAATTATTAAATTATAATAAATATATTATAAATTTCAAGACTTCCAAAAAGTCCTAAAAATAAAGGAGATTAAATTTTAGAATGAATATTATCATTTTTGGCCTTGTTCAATATTTTTTTTTAAATAATTTAATAAAATATTTTATTCATGAAAAACAATTTTTTCAATATAAAAACTATTCATAAATAAGACTTTAAACACATCAAAAAAAGTTTCAAAATAGAATAATTTTTTTTATTATATCATAGAAATTTTATATTCATCTATGGAATCCATAAATTATCTTAAAAATATAAAATTATATTAATTATATTATTTTTAATATCACTAATTTTATTTATTCATTAATTAAATTAATATTACACTATCTTTGTGAAAGCCATTATGTTATTTATTTGTTTCCTAAAAATTAAAAATAAAATTCTATGAGAAATATAATTTTATTAACTTTCCTAAGAAAATTCTTTTTTGAATAAAACTCAAGAAAAACCTTACATTAAGAATTTTATACAAACTAAACTTTATAGTGCGAACACCTTGTCTTACTTTTAAATAAAATATTCTAAAGGTCTTAAAGTGATTCTTGTGGGTCCAAAGTGTCCCCAAATAGAATAAAAAATATATAATAGTATAAAATTACTTATATAATAAGTTTTATCAAAAATATGTTTCATTTAATAATTCTTATAATTTTATTTTAAAAAAATTATTTAATTTTCTTATTCTTGCAGAAGGACCGCATCAGCGTTTCATAAGAATTAATGTTAATTATATTATATATAAAAAATAAAAATAAATTAATTTAAAAAAAATAAATTACATAGATTAAATATAATCATTTATATTCATATATTATGTTTATTTACACAAATATATATCAAACCAACTTCCTTAATTTCTTAATTTTCCTTTTCTAGACTTGTGCAAGAATTGCACAAACATTTAGATAAGGATCACGTTATATAATAGTAAAATTGAAAATTAACAAACAAAAAAAAAATAAATAAATAATAATTAATAAATAAGTGGTGAAAATAATTTTTATCGCACAATTATTATTTATAAGGAACCAAATTTGTCAGTGTCAATGCGGCGTGGGCACTCCGTCGACACGGATAATAACTGTTATACCTATCATGAAATAAATTATAGAATACATGTTCTAAATGATTTACATACAATATTAATCTTATAAAATCATTATTTATTTATTCCATAAGTTTAATAAATTTTATATCACAAATATCACTTGGCGCTATAAAAAAAATACTATATTTTCTTAAAATTGTATTTTTTACTGTTCACTAAAAACTCAAGTATTTAAAAAAAAACCAAAAAGTTCATCCTAATCATTTCTTGATGTGTAGAATCCAAAAAGAAACTCCATTTTAAGAAAACAATTTTTCAAATATGATAAATTTAATTTTTTTATTAAAATTATCATTTACTCCAAAAAATAACAATTTTAATATTATAACTTATTTTATGACACTATGAAAAATTAATTAAGGTCTCATAAAATTTTGTTATAATCATAGAAAAAGAAAATATTGATTCATGAATACATTTTAGGAAAATAAATTTTCTTTTAAATTAATCTAATAATTATAAAATTATAATTCATTATTTATTGCTCATAAAAATACCAACACTTAATTATTAATTTTTAAAGTTTTCACTCTCATTTAGAAGGTGCCAAAATTCTATTTTTGCTCACATGGGTGAGGTTACTATTCATAAGGGTACATTACTATTCTTAAGGGTGAAATTACTATTCATAAGGGTACATTACTATTTATAAGGGTCAAGTTACTATTCATAAGGTTACATTACTATTTATAAGGGTGAAGTTACTATTCATAAGGGTACATTACTATTCACTAAAAATTAAGTTTATACTATCCGACTCTAAATATCTTAATGAACGCAACCATGTATGTCTATTTTTCAAAATTCAAAACACAAAGGTAGAAAAATTAAGTTTAATGTCTACGTTATAACTATATTATAACAACATAGCATTGTCTCAAATTGACTCAGTGTTGTGTGAATAATAAGTTATATAAAGAATTGAAATTATTCATACCATAAAATATTGGGGTGTTATATTCTTCCCACCTTCAAAAATTTCATCCTAGAATTTTTTCATGTATAATTCCCCAAAAATAGATGTGGGTGGTTTTTCTATTGTTGTCCTCAAAGTCTATCTTAGGGTTATGTTACCTAAACTATATTTTCTAAATCTAGGTCCCATGGTTTCTACTAAACTTCTTTTGATACCAACGGTAACACCCCGACCCCAGAAGCCCAGAGCCAGTGCATTACATATTAAATTAGTATGATGATAAGGAATCAAATCCTGAATGACCGATCAGTTTAGTAGTCTTGAAGAAACTAGATACATACACAAAACCCATTTTATAATTGGGAAAGGAAACATAAAAAGGTACATAAAAAATCTAATAAACTCTATCCTTGAAAACTCAATATATGATCTCTTCTTCATAACCTGGGGAATCAAAACAAATGAAAGGGATGAGCACAAAATCTCAGTAAGGGTTACAAATTGGGGAAGCATGAATCAATAATAATTGAATCATAATCAAATTTGCATTGTCAATATGGCACGGTGAATAAATTAAAAACACGCTTCATTAATAAACTGAGAATGAAACTACACCCATAGATTTTGTTATAGTGAAAACCTCATGGATACTAATAACAAAAAATGAATAATGAGAATGCTTATTAAATGGAAGTCATGTATCTGGTACATGATACCACTATACCATCGAAACGGTTTAAGTCTATGGGTAGAAACCCGTCTGATTTTTCGAAACAAACTCAAAGGGTTTATCACCAAATGATTTGTATCGTGATACCTGTCGATGCATCAAGGGGCTATAGCGGGCCTCTCCAATCGTTGAAATTCCAAATCATTCTTCATACATAGATTTAATACAAGTATAATATGTGTTCTCAATATCCTTATAGAGTAGAGGATACATATTCATCAATATTTTCATAGTTAAAACAACATTCCAAATAAACACCACATGTAAAAGGTATACTACTTAAGAAAATAATCATATCCATGAAACCAGAATATGGATATTGTAACATCTCGGAATTTATGTGTCTTTTTTTATTTATATGTTATTATTTGAAGACTGCGACATTCAACGACAAGTGATTCCGAGGTCCGGAGAGTCCGAAACGGAATTTTGAACTTTTTTTAAGGTACGTTTAGTAAACATGCGAGTGAGTTTTTATATCTTTTGAAACATCACTCAGATAAAAACTAAGAGGGCACCGTTGAATTGAAAATGTCAAGATTTACCTAGAAATGACTTAACTTCGGCCAGCAAGGGCCGAGCAGAAAAGTTATTTTTCGGAATTTTTGAGAAAAATAATAAAATAATTTAAATGAATTATTTTATTTTCTTTCTCTTTTTGGAGTGGAAGATGGTGATGCTGTGGGGTAGCAACATGGTGGCGATGATGCGCATCAATGATACTCATTAATGGCTCGTTAAACTCGCAGTGTTACGACGCTTTAATGATGAGTAACAACGATGCTGTTTCAATGAAATGACGTGACACCACATCTTTATGGGAACTCTGCAACATGCTCCTATTTATAAGTTGATGCACTGGAAAAATATGGATTAAATAAATTAGATGATTCTCTAGTGAACCTCTGAAGGACTTCCACCCTAGCAAAGAACGAAGAACATCGGAATAACTTCTCCTTCTTTGACGCCTTTCGAATATCAGAACCAAGAAGAGACACCGAAGTCTTAACCCCTCTAGGATGAACGTGCAACAACGAGCTTCAAGAGGTAGGGGTTTTTAATCCGCTGTTCCTCTCCTCCATTTCTAAAAAATGAATGAAGATTAACCCATAAACATGTTAATCCGTGGATCTTTTGTTATAACGGGAGGGTTTCTTTTCTTTTGAGATGATTATTCAGGGGTTCAAATCTTGGCATGTAACAATTGAATAGAGACTCCCCAAACATCCCCCATATTTTAGCCTTCTAACATGGAGGGTGCGGGCCGACACTAACAAAGGCTCGGATCCCTACATTTGTGCGCTCATGGTGAACGTTTTTTCTGAAGTGACGATAAGTCTAGTTTGAAGGATTTGCGGTAAAGGCATCCTCTCCCGGAGACCATTGGTGAAAGCAGCGCAAGGGACGAACCACTAGAGTGCATCCGGTGTCCCACCAAAGATTCTACCGGCGCACCAGTGCTGACAGCGAAAGCACATGGCAGCGGTGACACACACCAACCACGTGCCGGACAGAGGAGCATGTCGCCGGCCATGCCGACGACTAGTGGGAGCGGTGCACCTCAGCAGCGCGCCAGTGCGGCAGAAGCCGCAACTGACCGGACCGCGGAACTGCAGACGCGCGGCGCCAGCATGGCGCCGCATTAACTGAGGTCAACCAACAGACTTGGTCTGTGGGTGACGTGGAGGGTGGTCAGTCATCACTGGCCATAGGCGGATGAAAGAGCGGCCTGCTCCTTGTGGGCTACGCTTGGACAGGGAGCGACACAGCAGTCTGCCGTGCCCCAGGCGCACCCCACCGGCCTCTAGCACGACCGGTCTTTAGACCAGCGGGCCACGCCCCGTCGGGCCGGGCCAGACCCGCACCCTCTTCGGGTCAGACCCATGCCTCTTCAGGCCAGGACGGGTCCAACGAGACCTATTTGGCCTGGCCCACTAGCCAGGCTATACCAAACCGACCTCGACCCACACCCAGTCAGGTCGGGTCCATCAGAATGAACCAGGGTATGTGGAACCCCCAAGCTAGGTTGGTCGGGTCTGTCTGACCGGGCCCCATCACAACCAGTCCCCTGGTCACTAAAAAACCTATATCTTGCAAACTATACGCCTGATTGACGATCCGTTTGTGGTGTTGGGACCATCTCTATGAGGCGGATCTTTTGGAATGCTCTATTTCTAATTTTTTGGAAGTTGAGGTGCGATGAAGGGCTTGAGGTGCGGTTCTCCCAAGTGCACTACATACAGAACCCTGTGACTGGATGAGACCTGACAACTGCTGAATTTTGGCCTAGTGGGAAGCACCTCTATGTGACTTTGCATACCTACAGTGGGAAGCACCTATGTGTGACTTTGCATGCCCACGGTACGCAACAAGTAGGAGTACCTCAGTAGGTCATGATTAGTGGGGAGCACCTTTGTGTGACTTTGCAAGCCCACGATACATGATGGGTAGGGGTACCTAAGTAGTCTAAGGCTAGTGGGAATCACCTCTGTGTGACTTGTTAGACCCACTGTACTCGATATAGGAGGAGTTCTCTAGTAGCCGAGGTGTTCGACGATGTGACTGATGATGCTACTGTTACTATTCTAGAATATACATGGTGTGAGCTTTCTTGTATTTTGGGATTTACTTTGAGAATTTTTTTTGTGATCTTCCCTTTTTGTTTTGGGGACCCCATTGAGTACTGTGTTACTCACCCCTGCATGGGCTTCATCTGCTCATGGTGTGCCTAGTGAAGACGATCGATGTTTCGACATGGGTTCTCCGGGAGACGGGACAGACGAACACTACAACGGTGGATTTGGTGTCCTAGGATGAGGTGGGGCCCAATAGGACTAGGAAGACAGGATGTACTACTTTATATTCTAGTATATTCACTACTTTCACGATTAGGTGGGGTTTACTACAGTGGGACATCAGAGCACTTTTCGTACTTTATAGTTTTCAGTAATTTTTCTTAGGTTTGTATTCTGGCCCGCTTTCTTTCAACTGTACTTGAACTCAGTTTATTCAGTGGTATGATATTTCCCTTTTGTGAGTTGGGACTTGGTTGGGAATGTGTGTGCGTATAGGTATCCAGGCTAATGCCTCCTACTTGTAAGTTGACACCTTCATCGCTAGTCACTATCCCCTGGTCTTCAGAAGGCGGGCTTGGGGTAGTCACGACACGGGCCCTGGGGGATGGGTCATGACAAAGTGGTATCAGAGGGAGGTTGGTTCCCCCTTAAGTATTGGGAGTCTGATGTTTTGTTTTGGGGCAACAATGTTAAGTGTTTCAAATCCGAATTTCAGATTTGGGGAGTCCAGTGTTGGTGCGGCGATCGGCGTATCCACACACCAGGACCTTGAATTCTATTTTCGGCTCAATACATGAAAAAATGGTTCCATAAGTGTCTTCTTTATTTGAATAAGAGTCATATCACCAGGTATAACCTTCTAAACATGGTATATCTTGATCTATCTCAGGATTCCTCCACGTGGAAGACCAGCCAAGATCCCGATACGAGGTCATGCAGACAACCCGCCTAGTGACGAGGCGTCCATTCAGGGACCAATGATTGAGATGGCTCCATCGGGTGGTGCACTAGTGCTACCACCACCCGATGGTCAGCATCTATTGCTGGCGGTTCTGGAAGATGATTTTTGTAGGCTCAGTTCCCTACATGAGTTTTAGAGACAGAAACCTCCCAGGTTTAGGGGAGAGGTGGATCCTCAGGTCGCTAAGGAATAGCTAGAGGCTGTGACGCGAGTCTTCTGTTTAGTGAGGACATCGTCTGACTAGACAGAGATCTTGGCTGCGAGCCTTCTATAGGGATCAACAAAGAGTTGGTGGAGTTTTACCATCTAGAATCACGATGAGGATACCCTCACTTGTATTGACTTCAAGAGGCTTTTCCAGGTGGAGTTTTTCCCCGTGATGTTGCACTTTGTGTTCATTCAGGAGATACTTCACCTACAGCAGAGGGTTATGACCACGATACTCCAGAGATGATTTGAGGAACAATCTATGTCTTCTACACCCTATCAAGTACTTATAGACATAGGTGCTAGTCACTCCTTCCTTACCACGACTCTTGTTTGAAGCTCAAAGATTCCGGTGGAGCCGTTGGTTCGATACTTATGGCTAGAGACTCCTACAGGAGGGGATTCAATGATTTCACACTGGTGCCGATAGTGTAAGCTTACTCTAGGAGGCAAGAGCTTCAGTTGGGATCTCTTAGTAGCAGGGTCGAGTCCTTACGATGTCATCATGGGTATGGATTGGTTATCCATATTTCCTGCTCAAATCGACTGTTTTAGACATATGGTATGGTGTGTCCACACAGATGGGACCAGGTTTTCCTTCATCGGAGAAAAGGAAACCCCTGCAGCGCAGGACAGACTCTCTCAGAGGAGGGTGAAACCAATCACTCACCAGTTGGCTAGCCTCACCCTCAGTGAATTGGAGGAGAGGAGTCCAAGTTTTCCTGTAGTGGTGGCCGAGTACGAGGATGTTTTTCCTAACAAGGTTCTAGGGCTACCTCCTCATAGAGAGGTAGACTTCTGTATTGACATATACCCTGGGACGACAACGATATCCACTCCAGCATATCGAATGGATCCCGCAGAGCTTTGCGAGCTGAGGGTACCACCGGAGGAATTGCAGGATAAGGAGTTCGTAAGACCTGGAATTTCACCATGGGCAACCCCGGTGATTTTTTCCCAGAAGTCATGTGGGAGTTTGAGGTTGTGCATGGACTTCTAGTGCCTGAACTAGGAGACTATGAAGAACAGGTACCCACTTCCAAGAATTGATGACCTCTTCGACCAGTTGAAGGGAGCGAGTTCTCAAAGATATACCTCAGATTAGGCTATCACCAGCTTCAGGTACGGGACAAGGATGTACCAAAAATGGTATTCAGGTGCCGTTACGATCACTATGAGTTCCTAGTGATGCCTTTCAGCGTGAAAAATTCCCCAGCAGTGTTCATGGTCCTCATGAACAAGATATTCCAGCACTGCCTCGACCGGTTCTTCATGGTCTTCATTGATGAAATTTTGGTGTATTTAGTATCGGAGGATCAACACGCTATACACCTACAGATAGTCCTAGATGCACTACGAGAGCACCATATTTATGGTAAGCTCTCAAAGTTTCAGTTCTGTATGCAGGAGGTACACTTTCTGGGACACCTCATCTCAGAGGCTAGAGTTGTAGTAGATCTAGAAAAGATAGAGGAAGTGCTTACTTGGGAGCCGCCCAGGAGCATAACTGAGGTGCAGAGCTTCTTGGGGATGGCTGGTTACTATCGGAGGTTCGTGCTTGACTTCTCTTGAGTAGAATCACCCTTGTTGGCTTTTACACATAAAGTAAAACCCTTCATGTGTTCAGAGAAATCCCAGTATAGTTTCCAGGAGGTGAGGCGGAGACTGACTAGTTCCCCCATATTGAAACTACCAGAGCAGGGTGTTGGGTATGTAGTTTACTGTGACGCATCAGGGACCGAGCTTGGTTGTGTCCTAATGTATGAGAAAGTAGTGATCACCTACTGATCACAATATTTGAGGTAGAATGAGCAGAACTACATGACCCATAACCTAGAGTTAGCAGCAGTGATATTTTCCTTGAAGATGTAGTGGCACTACTTAATGGGTGAGGGGTTCATAGTTTACTCCAAACACAAGAGTCATAGGTATATCCTCTCCCAGAAGGACCTAAAACAGAGACAATGGAGATGGCCAGAGTTCCTCTAGGACTATGATTTTGACATAGTCTATACTCCTGTAAAGGGGAATGTGGTGGCAGATGTGCTCAGCAGGAGGATCAGGTTGTAGCTGCTGAGTGAGATGACGGAGCAGTTAGTCGCAATGTTGGTATCCCTTGTGGATGATGGTGAATTTTTTTACCTTCAGTAGATGGCTGTTAGTCCCCCACTCTTATATCAAGTTTGGGGGGAATACATGGGGGATGTTGATTGTGAGGCCCAACGTACTCAGATATCATCAGGATGGGCTTCTAAAGGATTTTATGAAGGTGGGGAGCACGTCATTCTTTTCAGAGGGAAAACCTTAGTACCAGTGGCGTTGCGGGAGGAGGTGTTGAGGGAGTTCCATAATTCCCCTCTAACGGTACATTCTGGAGTGGAAAAGATGTACTAGGACCTCCAACACCAGTTTTGGTGGCCAGGGATGAAGAAATCAGTGCCAGAGTTTGTCTCACGATGCCTCACTTGTCAGTGAGTGATGGCCGAGCGCCTAGTTCTGGCAGGCTTAACTCAGCCACTCGAGGTCCCAGAGAGGAAATGGGATGGTATCTCGATGGACTTCATGACGGGGTTACCACATACATCTAGAGTTCATAACTCTATTTGGGTGATCGTTGACCGAACCACCAAGTCGGCTCACTTCCTACCCATCCGGGAGGAGTGGACGATAGAGGGCTTGTGACCCCTCTACATCCAAGAGATAGTGCAGATTCACAGGGTGCCTTCGATGATCGTCTCAGATCGCAATGCCCTCTTTTCATCCTGATTGTGGAAGGGATTTCATGAGGCATTCGGGATGCAGCTACACTTAAGCACAAGTTTTCATACCCAGACGGATGGTCAGATGGAGCAGACCATACTGACCATGGAGGACATGCTTCGTGCTTGCGTCCTTGACTTTGGTCATGGTTGGGAGGACCACCTACCACTAGTGAAGTTTGAATACAACAACAACTATCAATCCACCATTAGCATGGCACCATTTCAGGCCTTGTACGAGTGGGCTTGCAGATCATATATATTCTAGATAGACCCAGGGGAGTCGGCACTCAGGGGTCCAGAGTTGGTATGTGCTACCCCCGAGAAGGTGCAGATCATCCAGGAGTGGATGAGGACTATACAGAGCAGATAGAAGTCTTATGCCGACAGGAGATGAATACCCTTGGAGTTCAAGGAGGGAGATCATGTGTTCCTTTGGGTCTCACCCTGACGAGGATTATGGAGATTTGTTCAGGGCGACAAGCTATCTCTAAGGTTCATTGGACCTTTTCAGATCCTGAATAGAGATGGCGAGGTGGCATACCACCTAGCTCTTCCTCCATAGATACATCGGGTGCATGATGTTTTCCATGTGTCACAGCTGAAGAGGTACACACATGATCTATTGCACACCATCGACTGGGGAGAGATGTACATCGATGATGGGGTGATGTTTGCAGAGTTCCTAGTGGAGATAGATGATCGACAGGAGGGGGTCCTACACGGATGGTTGATTTCTCTAGTGTGCATCCGATGGTAGCATAAGAATCTCTTGGAGAGCACATGGGAGCAGGAGGCTCAGATTCATACTCAGTACCTGCATCTTTTTGTTTAGTTGTTGTTTTTGGATTTTGGGGACGTAAAGCCCTAAGGTGGGGAGAATGTAAAGTATCAGAATTTACACGTAATTTTTTTATTTATATGGAATTAGTTAGAGACCAAAAAATTTGATGACACGTGATTCTGAGGTCCGAATAGCTATCACAATATTAATGTTTGAACCTACATCCAATTACTTTTCAATGTTTCAACGTAACGACACTTTAATGATGAGTAACAACAATGATGTTTCAACATAACGACGTGATGTTGCATCTTTATAGGAACACTATGACGTGAACCTATTTATAATTTGACACGCTGGGAAAATACGGATTAAAGAAATTGGAGGATTCTATAGGGAACCTATGATGGACTTCCACCCCAGCGAAAAACGAAGAACACCGGAGGAACTTATCCTTCTTCAACTCCTTTCTAATATCAGAACCGAGAAGCGACATCGACGTCTTAAACCCTCGAGGACGAACACACGACAATGAACTTCAAGAGGTAGGGGTTTTTAATCTGTTGTTCTTCCCGTCCATTTATAATCAACGAACGCAAATTAACCCATAAACAAGTTAATCCACAGATCATGCGTTATAACGGGAGGATGAATTTTCTTTTGGGACGATTATTTGGGGGTTTGAATCTAGGCATGTATTGATTAAACAAATACTCCCAAAACCTCCCCCATCTTTAAGGCTTATAACACTAAGGGTGCGGGCCGACACAAACAGAGGCCCAAATCCTTCCGTTTTTGTGCTCATGGTGAACGTTTTGTTTGAAGCGATGAAAAGGCTGGTTTGAAGGCTTCACGGTAAAGTAATCCTCCCCTGGAGACCGTTGGTACAAGAGGTGCAAGGGAAGGACCACCAGAGCATGTCTGGTGGCCCGTCGAAGATTCTACCGGCACACTGGTGCCGGCAGCGGCAACATGCGGCGACGGTGAAGGCACGCCCCAACTGTGTGCCAGATAGAGGAGTAGTCTGCCGGCCATGCCAGTAGCTAGGTGGAGCAGCATGCCCTGGTGGCACGCCGGTGCAGCGGAAACCATGGCCGACCGGGCCACAGCGTTGGAGAACCGTGGTGACAGCATGGCGCCGCGTTGACTGGGATCAACCCACAGATTGGGTCCGCGGGTGACATGGAGGGTGGCCGGTCGTCACTGGATGTGGGCTCATGAAAGAGAGGCCCGCTCCTTGCATGTTGTGCTTGGACAGGGAGGGATGCGGTGGTCCGCTACGCCCCAGGCGCACCCCACCGGTCGATACTGCAGCCGGTCTTCGGACAGGCGGGCCGCGCCCGCAGTGGGCCACGCCCAATCAGGCCGTGCCGGTCCCGCTGCCCAGCAGTCCGGACTGGCACAATCGGGCCAGACCCATACCCTCTTCGGGCCAGACCCATGCCCTCTTCAGGCCAGGCCAGACTAGACCGGGTCACTGGGCGACCCGGGGGGCTGGACCCTCTACCAATCAGGCCGGGTCCAGCGAGGCCTATTGGGCCTGGCCCACTGGTCAGGCCGGACCAGACCGAACCTGACCCACACCATGTTGGGTCGGGTATGTCAGAATGAACTAGGGTATGTGGAACCCCTGCGCTGGGTTGGTCAGGTCGGTCTAACCAGGTCGGACCGTGCCCCATCTCAACCAGCCACCTGATTACTAAAACACCTCTAACTTGAAAACTGTATGTACGATTGATGAGCCCTTTGCGGTGTTGGGAACCTCTCGACAAGGAGGATATTTTGAAATGATATATTAACACTTTTGTATAAGTTGATATGCGATAAAGGGATTGATGAGCGGTTCTCCCAAGCGTACTACATACAGAACCCTATGACTCACTGAGACATGACGATTGCTGACTTTTGGCCCAGTGGGAAGCACCTTTGTGTGACTTTGTAGGTCCAAGGTGGTAAGAACATCTGTGTGACTTTGGATGCCCATGGTATGCGACAAGTAGGAGTATCAAAGTAGGCCATGATAAGTGGGAAGCACCTATGTGTGACTTTGCAGGCCCACAGTACGCGATGGGGAGGAGTACCTAAGAAGTCTAAGGTTTGTGGGAAGCACCTCAGTGTGACTTGGAAGTCCCATTGTACTCGATAAAGGAGGTGTTATCCATAAGATGAGGTGTTTGATGATGTGATTGATGATGCTACTGTTACTACCCTAGAATATACCTGGTGTGAGGTATCTTGTGTTTCGTTATTTACTTTGAGGAATTATTATGTGAGCTTCTCTTTTTGTTTTGGGGTCCCCACTGAGTACTGTGTTACTCACACCTGAATGGGCTTCACCCGCACATGTTGTGTCTGGTGAGACAATCGAAGTTTCGACAGGGGTTCTCAGGGAGATGGGACATATGGATTCTAGTAGCTTCACTGCTCTCATGATCAGGTGGGGTTTTTAGTAGCGGGTCATCAAAGCACTTTTTGTACTTCACAGTTTTTAGTACTTTTTATTTGGTTTGTATTATGGACCACTTTATTTCATCTGTACTTGCACTCAGTTTATTCAGTAGTATGCTGTTTTCCTTTTGTTATTTGTGACTTGGTTGGGCATGCGTGTGCATACAGGTATTTAGGCTAATGCCTCCCACTTGCAGGTTGATGCCTTCGGCGCTAGTCGCCAGCCGCTGGCCTTCAGGAGGGGGGCTTGGGGTAGTCATAACATGGGCCCTGAGGGACGATTCATCACAGATATATAATATATTTACAATTTCAAATGAAAAATGCTCTCAAATGGGAAGTGGAGACACCATGTAATAAAGATTAGGTGCACAATACCATGTAACTGACAATGAAATGGAAATTGAGACAAAGTCCCTTACCACGTTGTAATCAATCGTGTTGTATGAACAAAAATAAATAACCACCAAATGAATCCTAGAATAACACGAATATAAATAGAATCATGATAATATATATCAAATGGAAGTACACAATACATCACATGCAAGAAATAAGTGTTGAACAATGGAAATCTCACAAAATTAAAAGTGAGATAAGAAACCCCTTACAAAGAACGTATCATTATATTGAGGAAAAATAAAGGACATAATTATGTGTGACAAACATAAACCCACAAAATAAAAGTGGATATACCACATAAAACAATCATAGGCCATTCACACATATTCTTGGAAAGACAAAACCAATGACATTGATGTTTAACTCAATGAATGGAAATTGAGTTAAGATATCCCTTACCTCGGGTTCGAATTCATTAAAATTTGTTCAAAACTCCTGTAATATGGTTTGAATAGTGTTATTAAATTATTATACAACTAAAAAAATGTTTACAGTACCATAAACAGTTTTATTATACCATTTCCACCCATTTATTAACAATATTTTGTTTTTCCCATTGTTTCGGGTATGTACTTCTCCTGGTTTCAAAGGTCCGTTTATTATGTAATTCCTTGTAAAAAGAAATAATAATAAAGAATTTATAACATATATATATATATAGGTAATTTTAAACAATTACATGTGATTTGAAACTTCCTATTATTGTGGTAAAGTGAAATGAAAATGCATCATCCACAAAGGCGGTTAATTGACACACCAGAGAGGATGATTTTGTTATTTAAGGATAAAAGAAGAAAATAATAGATTTTAGGATGAATATACCATAAAAATAACATCATTAAAGTATATATATGGTACTTTAGTTTTCATGAATAATTGGATAATGGGTAGGGATAAGTTATAAGTGAGAAAGAATTTGAAAGAGAAGAAGAAGGAATCTTACATCTTGAAAATATCTATTTTAAAACCTATTTAATGCTCTTGAAAGTGATATTTTTGTTATAACATAAGCACAAGAATATTTCAAGGTATCATGAGAATGTAATTTAGTATATTTTTTCCAAAAAATAAGGTTTAAGGTGATTGATATTTGTGAAAGAAAGTGTCTCCTTTTATAAGTGAGGTGGAGGCTAACTTAGGAATTACTAAAATTATTAAATTATAATAAATATATTATAGCTTTAAAGACTTAAAAAAAGACCCAAAACTAAAGGGTATTGCATTTTAGAATTAATATTATCATTTTGGGCCTTTTTCAATAAATTTTGTATTTTTAAATAATTAATAAAATATTTTATTCATGAAATTGTTTTTGTCAATATAAAAACTATTCATAAATAAGACTTTAAACATATCAAAAAAAAGTTTAAAAATAGAATAAAATTTTATATTATATCATATAAATTTCATATTCATCTATTGAATCTATGAATTATCTTAAAAATATAAAATTATATTTATTTTATTATTTTTAATATCATTAATTTGATTTATTCATTTATTAAATTAATATTGCAACATATTTTTGAAAGCCATTATGATATTTATTTTTTGTCTAAATATTAAAAATAAAATTCTATGAGTAATAAAATTTTATTATATTTCCAAAGACTATTCTTTTTCAAATAAAACTAAATTAAAACCTTAAATTAAAAATGTTATACAAACTAAACTTTATAGTGTGAACACCTTGTCTTACTTTTAAATAAAATATTCTAAAGGTCTTAAAGCGATTATTGTGGGTCCAAAATTACCCAAAATAGAATAAAAAATATATAATAGTCTAAAATTACTTATATAATAATTTTTAGCCAAAATATTGGTCATTTAATAATTCTTATAATTTTATTTAAAAACATTTTATTTTTTATCTTATTCTTGCATAAGCACTGGGACCGCGTTTCATAAGCATTGATGTTAACTATATTATATATAAAAATTAAAAATTAATTAATATCAAAGAAATAAATTAAATATCTTAAAAACAATCATTTATATTCATTAATTAATTTTATTTACACATCTATATCAAAACAACTTTGTTAATTTCTTAATTTTTATTTTCTAGCCATACACAAGAATTGCACAAACATTTAGATAAGGAACATGTTATATAATACTAAAATTCAAAATTAACAACCAAAAACATAAATAATAATTAATAATTAATAAATAAGTGTTGAAAATAATTTTTATCACACTATTATTATTTATAAGGAATGAAATTTGTAATTGTCAATGCTACGTAGGCACTACGTCGGCACTGACAATAATTGTTATACCTATCATGAAATAAATTATAGAATACATGTTCTGAATGATTTACATACAATATTACTCTTATAAAATCATTATTTATTTATTCCATAAATTTAATAAATTTTATATCTCAAATATCACTTGGCGCTATCACAAAAAATACTACATTTTCTTAAAATCTATATTTTTTACTGTCCACTAAAAACTTTAGTATTTTAGAAAAAAACAAAAAGTTCATCCTAACCATTTTTCAACATGTATATATATAAAAATATACTCTACTTTACGAAAATATTTTATAAATATGATAAATTTAATTTTTTTTATTAAAATCATCATTTACTCGAAAAAAATACCAATTTTAATATTATAACTGATTTTACGACACTCTGAAAAATTAACTAGGATATCATAAAATTATGTTATAATAATAGAAAAATAAAATACTGATTCATGAATAAATTTTATGAAAATGAATTGTCTTTTAAATTAATCTAATAATTATAAAATTGTAATTTATTATTTATTGCTAATAAAAATACCAACACTTAATTATTAATTTTTAAAATATTCACTCTCATTTATAAGGTGCCTAAATTCTATTTTTACTCACATGGGTGAGGTTACTATTCATAAGGGTACATTACTATTCACAAGGGTCAAATTACTATTCATAAGGGTCAAATTACTATCTATAAGGGTACATTACTATTCATAAGGGTCCAGTTACTATTCATAAGGGTATATTACTATTCACCAAAAATTAATTTGATCCTATACGACTCTAAATATATTTCAGAACACAAACATTTATGTTTGTTTTTCAAAATTAAAAACACATATGTGGCCCGAATTAAGTTTAATGTCTAGGTTATAACTATATTACAACAACATAGTGTTGTTTCGTAGTGAAACAATGTTGTGTGAATAATAATTTATCTAATGAATTGAAATTATTCATACCATAAAATATTTGGGTGTCATATATACCATTGAAATTATTATCAAAATAAACTTATATACCCTTAATGACATTTACAACTCTTAAATTATCCTCAACCAATAACATCTGATTCTAAAAAGTCATCCAAACCCTCTACTGATACCAAATGTAGCACCCTTAGGACCCAGACTCTTGGATATGATGTTGAAAACATAAAATTTACACACTAAGTTTGACACACATCCATAATTAAAATATCTTTCTCACATAAAGTAACAACTAAATTCTAATAACCTTTTTTAGGTTTAGTGTTTTAGAGAGTTTGGAAAAAAAATTATCTAGTTAAACCCATGTTCTTTGTATTGAAAGTAAATTTTCCCATTATATGTGAAACTAATTAATCCTTAATGATTCTTTAACATCGCTTATAAATTCTACACATAGAATGATCTTTTAGATAAATCAAACATAATACATCCTTTCAAAACCTGAGGAAAATAGAAACATAAAAAAGGGGTGATCTCAAATGCTCAGTAAGGTCAAACACAAGTGATAACAAATCAAATATCAAAAGTAAGCATATGTGTATATTCAACATACATTAAAAAAATTCATACCCAACAAAGGATAGATCATAAATCATGAAATAAGTCTTGGGATAACATAATTCATGAATCAAAAGAATGTGGAAACATGATTCAATAAACATAATCCATGATAAAATAACATAGTCATGAGAATGAGAATAAAATCATGACATATTTCAAATATATCACAAACATTTTCATAGGGAAACATTACTTTCATGAGCTACACCATGGGAGAATAAGATATGAATATATAACATCTTTAAAATATGGCACACACATTAGTACACAAAAACATTACTTTCATGAGCCACGCCATCAGTACCCATTCTCACGAGTAAGTAGAATGTATTTGTGAATAGTTTTCTCATGAGATATAAAATTTTAACCAATGTATCAGAGGATGATATAGGACCCCACCCATCATTATCCATACATATGAGTGCCACATGAAATCAATCATTCGTCATATCATAAAAAACCCCTGGAAGAAAATGGGTTTCATTAAACACATCATAAAGAATCCATGAGAGGAAAATGTGTTTCATATCCTTTTTAAAAACATCCACAATTCCATTAATAATCATAACATGATAAACCCATAGAAAATAAATGGGTATCCAAATATATCCAATAAAATTCTCAGTAAGTACCCATTAATTAATATGATTAGGTATAGGGTATCTTGACTATATGGATAAGAGGTATATAGTTTATTCAATAATTTTTCCCAATCAATTGACATATGGAATCTGGTGAACACCCTTCAATAAAATAAATGGAAAATAGGGAATTCAAAAAGAAAAATAATTGGAAGAAAGTGATGGTAATTCACAGAGGATGGTTTGGTAGAAAAAGGTAGTGATGGATCATTCCTTCGATAGAGAATAATAATACATAATCTGTCCAATGAATATAGACATGAAAAAAGGGTGGCTCCTCACAAAAAGGAAGAGATGTGGCCATTTTCACTTACAAAGAACACATTGGGTAAAATATGAGTTAGGGGTAAATGAAAATTTGAGAGTAAATTTAGAATCCCATGAATAACCAAAGAAAAGTACAAGTGGTTTTAGTATGAATATAAATTTACCATATGAATTATCTTTCAAAAAAAATCTGGATTTGAACAAAAGACTGGCAATGAAACCTTTATGGGTTGAGTAACATTTTAATCAAATTTTTTTAAGGAGAAATGGTTTTAAATTGAACCTAAAAAACATTAATAAAATATAATTAATGATATAATATAATAAATTGGAAATATATACACTACATAAAATTAAATTGGTGTATAACAAGAAGCATGTCTCAAGAATTAGGAATTGAGACCAATAATCCTACATAAGAGACATAATTTTGAGGTAAGATTCATTTGATAATTTTTTCATAAATATTATTAGTAGAACACCAAAAAATACGGTGGAAATATATTATAAATTATTCATTTGGTAGAATAAATTAATCTTTTAATAATATATTTTAATAAGAAAGTTATAACATAATGGAAGGAAATTGAGTTAGCAAAAACCCTTATAACCTTGGTATCCTTTGAATTAAATTCCATTTAAATAAAGAACATGATATATATCTTCAAACACCATTAATTACATGAATATATTAAAAGATTTTAATTAGGTTGTAATCACACCATATCAAAGATATCATTGTGAAACAAATGAAACATTTCTCAAGAAATTAAATTTGAGCCAAATAACCCCTTACAACATTAGAAAATTTCAATTCAAAACCCATTTAAAGAGATTATTTCAAATGAAACATTTAATAACATTAATAATGATATGATTATGATAAAAAATATTAAAGGTTCACTAAACACACCCTTCTTTATGATAAGAAACCCTTACTTTGTTTCTTTGCTTTGTCGAATGCACTCTAAGATCCTGTATAATAAACATAACTCTCTTAATCACTTATTTTACAACCTTATTCATAATTATAGCCTTATTTTAACATTAATTTATAATTATTCACCACATTTAAACTAGTTAGTTAATATTTATTTTGAATATCAGGTGTGAGTAATCGTGATCATTTTGAATTAGTTTTATAATAGTGGTGTTGTTCTTCATTATTTTCTCAAAGTTCATAATTTAAATATCATAAAATATACTATAATTTTATCTTTATAATAATTTATAATTTTTTAATTTCATCATATGGTATTTTTTTTTAATATCCTTAAAGATGAAATTGACGATGAGCATGTTTCAGTGATTTTTAATTAATAGATGTGGGTATCTTAATTGATGATCTTAATATTAATGTTAAAATTATAGATCCCAAATCAAATAATTATTTTATTATTTATATAATATATTAATATAAATTACATTCCCATAGTCATACATGATATAAATTCATATATTTTTTCAAGTGGGTGGGTAAAACAACCCAAACAAGAACATACCATAATTAATGGATGATTATGAAGTGGTTTAATTATAATATAATCATACCAGAATAATAATATTATTATTTAGTTTTTATTAGTGTGATATATCATAATTGGAAATAATTATAAGAATTATATATCCTATTATAATTTATTACATTATACAAATAAATCATTTATTTTCCTATTAGTATGATCTTTTTGGATGATTGAATTTACAATGGTTGCTTATTTTTCATATTTTTACTAGGTTTTCCAATTTGAATTAAAAAAACCTTAATAATTCTATAAAAAATATTACATATCCCTTAAACTCAATTTTAGAACCATCCATGAAAGACGGTAATGAAATACGATGCTTGGATGATGATTTTATCTTCCATAAAGAGAGATAAATGCATGTTAGGATTTATTATTTTAGAAACTAAACATGTTATAAATATAATATTTATATATTAAATTTCAAATTAGTACTATACTTGTAAGTAAGTGAAGGAAAATGAAATATGTTGTGTCTTGGTGGTGGTAGTCTGTACATATGCACGATTGATGTTTTCATTTTTCTTAAGGGAAGAGGGAATGGATAGATAATGTATATATGGTAAACATAGAAATATTTCAGTATATATGTAATAATGGTGTTATAATTTCATAATGGGTAATATTAGTTTAAAATAAAAAGATAGAGAATGAAAAAGATTTGAGAGTGAGAAGTACTTACTTTGAGATTCTAAACTTTCTCATGAAGTACTTCTTGAAAAAGGAGGTCTTTGGCTAATATATTTGACCAGAATATTAAGGGAGTGAAATATAATTCAAGGGGAAATAAATAGGGAATATTTTAAAGAGAAAACATAATTGTTATAGTGTCCTTGAAGGGGTGGTGATAAGGAACTTTTATAAGTGATGAGAATGATTTTTTTGTAATTAAAATCACTTAATATAAAGGGATCACATGTTACACATGACAAGTGTCTCTATAAATGGATGATAATTGAGTAGGGGATGATATAGTAATTTCTATAACATGCAAATATAATTTTTTTAACATTTTTCTGGCCTCTTCCCCTTAGATTTTTTAATTTTACCATTTTAGATTTTACCGAGAAAACTAGTTTTTACCAAAGAAATTTATTCTTTATGCCTAAAAATAAAGTGATCATAATTACATAATATATAAATTATAATTAAATTTTTTAATAAATTTTGTTATATTCAATTACTAAAATTTATAAAAACTATTTTTAAAATAATAAATGTATAGTGCATTAAAAACAATTTTTGAGAAAAAGTAACTTAAATTCTAAAACATCAAATATATTTTTGTAAAAAAATTATTTTTAAAGTTATAATGTAAATTATTAAATAAATATTTTCTATATAAAAGGGTTTCACAGGTTTCAAATTCATACTTATAAACTAATAATTTCATAAAAATCATGGTATTTATAAAAACAGTATTTTGCATTATTTACCTAAAAAACAAATGTTTTTGAAAAATACCAAAATTTCACCCCCATATAATTTTTTTCATTTAAAAAGTTATGTTCATTATATATATATATATAATTAAAAAAATTATATATTTATGTATAGAGAGAAAATTCAAAATATAATGATAAATTGCTATTATTAAAAAATGGTGTTTTTACATATTATGTGTTCTTAATATTACTTCATATCAATTTATAATTTAAATAATTTTAATATAATAATATTTTAAAATTTTCCAATTTAATTTATTATGATAAAATATACAATATTTAATAAAATATTTCTTTGAAAAAAATATTACTTTTATACTAAATACTCTTTAGCAAATACCATTAAAATTAATTATTTATATTCTAAAATTTAATTCTACAAGTCCATTGATATTGAAATATTTATTTTAATTTTAAATCATATCATATTTTAATAATAATAATAGTAATAGTAATACATAAAAAACTCACACACACACACACATATTTATATATGCATTTATAATATTTTAATATCATATTTTTATTTCATTGAGAGTTATATTATTTGATATTTTTTAATAAACAATACCAGACTTCTATTTACCTATTAAATGTATAAACAACAACCATATTCTCAATAAACATATTTCTAATGACCATATTTCCAATGATCATATTTATAATTTCCAAATTTTATTCCTATATATAGACAAACTAGAAACATGAATTCTAAATAGAGAAAAAAAGAGAAACATGAATTCTATTCTCACTTCTTATGTCACAATTCTCATTTCTATAGTTTTCGTTTTAGATCTCATAGTATTCTTTATCCTTTCATGATGTTCTTGATCAATATAGTTTTTTTAGTTATTGGTGATCCTCAAGATTGAATATGATCCAAGGGACTTCCTAGTCATAAATACTTTATTCTTTTCTCTCTATTATCCCATATTGATTTATGCACTTTTAATGGTTGTATTCATTCATAGTGTGTAATAATATATGGTGTGAAATAATTAGTTTTATTTTATATTTTTGTAATATTACACTTCTGAATGAATAAATTTTTGTTAGTTTAATTTATATCTTGTATGATTTATTTCCAAATCAATTTAAAATCCATTTAACTAAAAAAAGTTTATAATTATATATATATATAGTTTTTAAAAAGAATATGCTTCATAAAAATCTGGGGCATTACAACATATTCTACCACATCTCATTATAGTCACTCAGATTGATCCTATGATGATTGACTGAATTATCTTTCTAAACCTCTCCCCCTAAAATGCACGTGGATGGTGACCATGATCCATTTTTGAAAAGAAAGCATAAGAGAAAACCAAATCCCCAAAACATGTAATTTATTTAGATTTATTTAATTAAGTTTTTTAAATCCCAAAATAACCCCATTCAATCAAAAGAAAAAAATTCATGAGGCACATACATTTCCTTGGTCTCTACCCTTCAAGTAGAGTCATTTTACTTAGCACATCGAGAAATCTTATAGTTCTTGAATTAGAGCACAATGGGGCCCTTAAATCTTGTGTCTTAGGTGGTTTGACTTGATTATGTCATGAGTAAAGTACCCTTAGAGTTATTGATGAATTGGTTATTGGTTTTTATACGATTTCAACATTCTTGAAGAACTTATAAGAGGATTCTAAGGTCACATATTGAATGTCTCAAGACAAATAAGAAATTCAAGTGTGACGATTGATGTGTTGTTCCTAAAATAAATCAAAGAAAAGTTTTGGTGGATGTAGTGATGTTGCCTTATACATATTAGAAAAAATTTTAGTGGTTGAGAGTCTCTGGAAATTATTTTAAGAAATTCTAAAAAGTTTCGAGCAGAGATTGGATCAAAGACTCATGTGGTCAATCCACTGACTATAACAGTTTACACATGTGATGAATCCATTAAAATAATCTATTTTTTGGTCCTGTAGTTGGTCCAAAGAGACATGATCAATTGTATTTGTATCTGTGGTCAATCCAAAATGGTCAATAGATTTGTAGATGCGGTCAATCTAGATTCATACTTTTGATCCAGACTTCTTCATGAGGTTGATCCACAAGGATGATCCTGACATGTGATCGATCATGATTGTGTGGTCACTTTACATGTCCACTTACCTCACAACTAATTTATATGATAGATTATTCAACTCACTATTAGTCACATACTTATAGAAACTTTAAGTGTGGTTTCCTGGGTCAAAATATTAGTTTCTAGATTTTGAATTATATAAAAAATTAAATGGGATAATGCACTGAAGTTTTTTTGCATGGATTATACATCATGATCAGGCATGTGCTAATGATTCTAGAAAAAGAATACTGAGGAGGGTTCGATGCTGCAAGAAGGAATCCCTTGTAGGAATGATACATGAAACCAATCATATAGAGTTTTTGAAGGATTTAAAAGAAGATATTTTTATGGATGCTGAGTTCATGATATTTGAATTTGACATTATATAATAAATCCCAAGTCTTCATGCTAATTAAAAGATAGTTTTGATCAGGGATTTTAATGAGTTTGAATGAGGTTTTAATCTAGAATGTTGGTAATTGATTTAAATGAGGAATCATACCTTCTGAATATTATGGGAGTATTTAAAATTATTATGGAAATATATTTTCTGAAACTATAATCCTTTATAATAGGAGAAAATAAAGAAAATATTTTGTGGAAAATATTTTTAGTGAGAATCCGATACACTAGTGCATTCAAGTGAGATATGTTGAGAACCTTTGAATAGTGATGCATTATGGTTTTTAAAGAGGTATAATAAAAGTTAATTCTATAATCATTGATATAGAAACTTGTTACTAAGGAGGAAAAAGAAAAGTTCATGCATGCATACCCTCATACATGTGTTTCTCATTTTGTTCTGGTGAGAGTATGGTTGATTTACTATTGCTTCATTACAATTATCCAAGAAGTTGATGAACTTCTAGAATATGACCATATATTTTATTCTAAATCTTTTATACACACAATAAAGATATTATTTATCATATATTAGAGGAAGAAGCTTTGAAGAATAGGTAGTTCCTATATATACAATGCCAAAAAGTCCTAAAAGAGAAGTGACTAATACCTGCTTAAACATTATGCACTAATTTTGGGAATTTTTAATCTCTATAATTTATAGTGATAAGAAAATATGCGTACTTGAAAAAATCCAAACAAGGAAAGAAGAAAATTCTAATACTCATATCAAACCTTGTAAAAATATCATGTGTGCTAATTTTCTACCATATATTTTTATATGGGTGAGGAAGAGTTTATAAATATTCAATCAATATTTTAATAGGTTATATAGGTTTGATTCTAAAAAAATAATTAGTAAAAGTAAAATAGGTACTATTTATTCACCCCCTCTCATTAGTATCCTAATTGATCTATCTCTATAAGTGGTATCAGATAATGGTTCTCCATGATATTCCATACCTTTTGGTGTATTATGGGGAACCTTATTTTTTTTAGTAAAAATTATGTTCCCTTTTTCAATGGAAATAAATTTCATGGGTAAAATAATTAGACACTGCCATTTCTACATTCGAAAGGACTTGAAGTGAGTGATGCTGTCACTATGGGCTTTCCACCAATTTAAAGGGACGATTCTTTGTCATTTGTAGACAAAAATAATATTAATATTTATGGGAAGTAAAAAAATTATATAATATCATCATTTTTTTTAAAAAAATTTAACAATTTTTTGGGGTTGAAAATAACTAATAAAATATGGGATGATCTTGATAAAAAGTATGAGAAGAACGTAAAAATAAAAGAGGAAAAGTTATAAATATATAGGGTGGAATTTAAATATATCTAAATGGATGAAGATGATAATATTTATGAATATTTCACTAACATTAATGAGGTAGTTATTCATATTAGAGTCTTCGAGCACACGCTTGATGATTCAATGGTGGTTAAAAAACTTAATGAGGAACTTTCTAGATAGATTTTACCCAAAGATCTTAACTTTGAAATAAATTCATGACATATCCGTTGACATGATTCACAATACCAACTTGAATTATTAGATAAGAAAAGCTATAATTTTTTAGAATAAAGTTAATGAGGATATAAATTTTAAATAAATAAATAAATTTAAGATCAAATAAAAGGAAGATGAGTCTTTATGTGACTCAAATAGAGATGATTAGATTGATTAAGATCACATGAAAATTGTAACTCTCATTTCTAAAAATCTAAAATGGGTAAAAGGAAAATATAAAGGAAATATTATACTTAAATGTTTTAAATGTGGAGTAATTGGACACTTTACGAAAGAGTTCCCTAATATAAATAAATATATTGAATTAGAAGATGAAGAATAATAGAAAAACCATATAGGAAGTAAAAAACCAAAAATAAGGCATAAATATGGAAGAATATAAGCATTCTGAGCAAAGAGGAAGAATAAAAATATTCCTCAAATGGTTACTTAGAGGAAAAATGTGCTAGAAAATATACTAACTTTGTAGAACATTTTAAAACTAAATAAAAAATCTCCAGTAGTGGAGAAGAAGAGGAAACTTATGGATAAATAGTTCATATACTAAATACAAAACTTAAATATGTCTTGAAAAGAACACTAATCTCAAGAAGAAAGATAAAATTTTCAATAATAAATTTTAAATTTTGAAGAAATTTGAAGATGAGTTTCATAGAAAATAATATGAGTACCTTTAAGAGATTAAGATAATCATGGTGAAAATGGCTGAGTAAGAAATAATTTTACAAGAATTAGAGAAAAAGATATATACTTAAGAATAGAAACATAAGTGGGATAAATAAGGGTTTATTAAGGATTAAAATACCCTTGGAAAATTAAATATTGATTTTGAAAAAATATGTTGTTGTAAAGGATGAGTCATCTCAAAATACTTAGAAAAATTTCATGGATAATCAAGTAATTTCAAAACTTGTTAAATATGAAATATATAAAACTGTTTATGTTAATAGTGTAGGTTCTATGAGAAATTCTGGGAAAAACTAGGATGAAATAATCCCTCATGGTAATCCTTATAAAGATAAGGTGATAATGAGAAATTGAAAGAAGTAGGTTTATTCATAACTAATGCAAAAGAGTTCTGGTTTTGTGCCAAAACTGTAAGCAGTTTTTCAGAAATAGACTCAAAAAATTCCTATAAGAATTATGATCAAAGGATATTGATGATTCTATATAGAATATGAACAGAAAAGCCCATGTTTTCTTCTGCAACATGTCTCTTCCTTGGAATTAAATAAATCCGGAGTTTAGGGGGATCTATTTATAAAAAAGAAATATACTTGTGGAAATATAAATAGAAAATGAGAATTCATATTTGAAGCCTATCCAAAACATGTTTAAAGGGATTGATAAGATGTTTAGAAGACACCATCAGTATGTTCATTACGATGATTAATATTTTACTGTGATTCTAGTTTAACAACCACAAATTTCTAAAGGTGAGAATATTCATCCAAGAAGTAAGGCTGAAAAGTCATTAATTTTTGAGGTATCCTTGAAATATTAAAAGAGAAATATACACTCTATTATTGATAGTGGATAATATTCACACATTATAGGTGATACTAGGATCTTGAAATGCATTGAGGAACATGATGTTGGTGTAGTGAACTTTAGAGATGAAAACTCATTAAAAATCAAAGGCGTTGGATCTATTGTGATTGAGCCTAATAGGATAAATTCACATGAGGTTTTATTTTTTGATGGGCCCAAGCATTATATTTTAAGTGTGAGTCAGTTATGTGATGAGGTAAATGAAGTGACATTCAATAAGGATACTAAGTATTATCACTATTGGAGAAAGAACTAGTGGAAATTTATTTCATATTTAAGATCCCATAAATTCTTATTATCTCAGTACTATAGAAGAGAAAAATATATGGCATAAAAGAATTAGCCACATTGGTCAAAATAATTTGAGTAAAATCTATAATGAAATTATGGTGAGGGATCTTCCCCAATTAAGCTGAGATAATGATCCGATTTGTATTACCTATCAAAAGGTAAAAATAGTTAAAGGGAGGAACAAAAGAGTGGATACACAATCAGCATGGTCCATTGAAAAACTCAAATTTTGGTGGAAATATGAGATAAAAACCCACAAGATATGAAATTTATTTTTTTTACATTCATTTATGATTATAAAATAATGTTAAGTTTGATATTCATGAAGCACAAGTCAAAAGGAATGGACTTGTTCAAAATTTTTAGAAGAGAAGTTTAAAGATATCTTGGAATTTACATCAAGAAACTGAGTACCGATAATGGGAAGGAGTTCACTATAAGTCTATTTGAATCCTACATTGGAAAGTATGACATTAAACCTCAATACAACAACCCCTAAACACCACAATAAAATTGGTTTGTTGAGAGAATGAATAGGGCCATTATGGAAATGGTGAGGACAATGCTTGCTGAATTTGAAAGATCAATGTTATTTTGGAGGGTGGATGGTTTCATTGTAGTACACATTCAAAAGTGATGATTTTGTTTTAAAAAAATTAATTGTTTTCTTTTATGATATTTTTTATAGTAACAATATAAAATTGAATTACTTTATTGGATTTGGGATTCATTTCCTCATAAATATCAAAAGATTGAATCAAGGAAAGTTTGATGAAATAGATGAGGAGGGAATCATTCTTGGATACCTATCAAATGTGAAAGGCTATAGATATTTTAATAGAAAAGTTTACAAAGTTTTTTAGTGATATGATGTTAAGATTATTGAAAATAAACTTATGAAGCATAATTACAATGTAGCTGTTTTCAGAGAAGATAATGAAAACAACATGCGGATTTCTGGATAGATCAATGAAAGATAACCTGAAGATGAATCCAATTTTAAAGATATTGACTTTGATAAGGTAGATAATAAAGAGGAGGTTACTGAGAGTTCTAAATAGAAATATCAAAATATGAAAAATTATGTAGAGTTAGAGAAACTTATTTGAAATCAATCAGCACCAGTCCAGACCAGAAGAATTCTATAGGTTGAAAATCCAATTTCATTGATCTCTTTAATGAGGCCACATTTAGTTGCTGAAGTATTTTAGGATAAATAATGGATTGAATTTATGGTAGAGGAGATGAATCAAATTGATAATAATTCCAATTGGAATCTTTTTCTAACACCTTTTGTTAAAAATTTCATTGGAACCAATTGGGTATTCATAAAACAATGAAATGATCAAGGAAATATTTTTAGAAACATATTCATACTTGTGAGGAAAGGGTAATTTAAATTTTAAGGGGTTTATTTCAAAGATACCACTTATCTAATTTAAATATTAGATAACATAAGAATGTTTCTTACTATGGAAGAATATATAAAATATAAAATTTATCAAATGGATTTCAAGTCCACCTTTTTGAATAGTGAGATTGATTAGGAAGTTTATATGGATATACTAATGGTTTTATGCTTAACAATGATACCACAAGGGTGTAAAAATTAAATACATCTCTATATAGATTAAAAAAATCCTAAAGGGCTTGGAATTCAAGTATGTACCACTATTTAAAGTATTTAAGATTCATTAATGGAAAGGTGAATAATAACCTGTATATTAAAGAAATAAATATTGAAACACTTATTGTAATTTTATATGTTGATGATATAATTTTTTGGGGTCTTCATGAGAATGCTTATCAAGAATTTTCCAACCAAATGAATCAATAGTTTAATATGTACATACTAGTTGGGTTGATATACTTCTTGAGATTACAAGTAATGAAATAATAAAACTTTATTTTCTTATCCCAAGAAAATTATTCTAGATAATTCTTAAAGATGTTTGTAAAGGAGTCAAATCCAGTGTTTACACCTATTAAAATAGGGCTAAAATTATCCAATTATACTAATGATGTAAGTGTTAATCAAAGATACTTTAGAATATTGATTGAAAAACAAATTTATCTCATACCCACTGATCTAAATATTGTTTATGTTGTGAGTTTTTTCACAATATACCAGTGAGACATAATATAGGGACATATTCTGGTTTCTAAAACATTCTTGAGTCATGTCAGAGGAAATATGATCCATGGGATAGTGTACACAATGGGAAATAATTTTAATCTATTAGGGTTTATAAATACTGAATGGTAAGGTTATTGTGTTTATAGAAGTTCCACTTCAGGTGGAATTTGATTCTTAGGTACTATTTCAGTGAGTTGGCACTATAATAAATAGAATTTAGTCACACCAAGTATTAGTAAAGATGAATATGTAGCTACCAATAGTGCTTTCCATCAAATTATTTTTATAAAGGAGCAGTTAGATTATTTTAGGGTGAAAATTTAGAATCATATTAGAATTCATTATGATAATTAAAGTGCTATAAACCTCTATAAAAATCCTATGCAACACTCGATGTCTAAGTATGTTGTATCAGATATCATTTCATTAAATAAAAAGTTATCAATTGAGACATTAATTTGGAACTTATTCCTACTTATGATCACTTTGATAATATATTCACCAAGGCTATACCTAAGGACATATTTGAGTTATTGATTCTGAACATGTGTGATCTACCCCTTCCATATCACTAAGAAGCTTTGGGAGGATCCCTCACCAAGCCATGGATTTTATTGATGAAGGGGTAGAAAAGGTGCACAACTATTTACTAAAAAAGTACATTTCTTTCCTTCCATATTCAAATTAATAGGTTGTTTTTATTTTGAAAATGTGATATGTTTAAAGATGTGAGTTCATAGTTTTAGGGGGAGAGTATATTATAACTTATAAAAAATGGTGCTTGTCATCGAGGGATGTTATTATCTTAAAAACATAACATTACTAATTACGTGGTATAAGTTTTCTATCTCAATATATTTGATGTGATTTGATAATACTCATGAACTTTGGGGGAGTATTAAATGATTATAGTTTATTTATAAGAGTTTGGGGTAGTTTCTAATAAATCCAAACATGGTAGATTGAAGTAACCATAGAGTTGTTGATGAAGTGGTTATTTTTTTTCATTTTTTTAACCTGTTTGAAGAAATTTTAAAAGGATTATAAGGTTTCATCTATAATGTATAAAGATAAAGTATCAATTCATTTTTGATGATTTATGTGTTGTTCCTCAAAGAAATCAAGTACAAGTGTTTGTGGATGTAGAGACATTATCTTCTATATCTTGGAAAAAATTTGAGTGGTTGAGAATCTCTAGAGATGATTTGAAGAATTTATGAAAATATTTGAGTGAATACTGGATCAAAGGACTTTTTTAGTTAATACACTAACTGTAAGAGTTTAAAAATGATGTAAATCCATTGAAATGGTCAACTGTTTATTTATAAAGTCAATATAAAAAGGAATGATCTATTAGCATTGTATGTGCGGTCGATCCATCATGTTTGATAGATTTGTACATACTGTCGATACATAATCATATATTCGATCCATACTTCTTTATATATTCAATCCACATGGAAAATCCAGATGTTTGGTTAATCATGATTGTGAATTTGCTTCACACAATCTCTCGCCTCGCTGTGTCTTCACATGACAGGTTGTAAGACTCATGATCATTTAAATACTTAGAAAAATTTCAAGTGCGATCTACTAGGTTGAAAGCTTAGTTTAATTATTTTTAATAATTTAAAGAATTAAATTGGATGATGTTCTTGAGTTGTTCTATATATATTATACATCAGGATCATGCATGTGACCATGATTCAAGAAAAGTAATACTTATAAGGGTTCCATGATGAAAGTAGGATGTTCACATGGTAATGATGCATGTGATCACACATGCTGAGTTTTTGAAGGATTTAAAAGATAAGATTTTCATTGATGTTGAGATCATGATATTTTAATTTCTTATTAAATAACAACGCGTGATTCTTTTATGAACTTAAAAGGGATTTTTGACTGGGGATTTTAACGAGGTTGAATGAGGATTTAATTAGGATTATTTTTGTCTAATTTAAATGTGGAATATATCATTTAAAAGAATATAGTAGTTTCCAAAATCATTATGGAAATATCTTTTCATATTGATGATGATTTTTAAAGAGAATAAAAGAAATAATAAATTGTGAAAAAAATATTTTGAGTGATATAATGATACACTGGTTCATTAAAGTGAGAGATCTTGAGAACCTTTGACTAATTCTGGATTCTGGTTTTCAAAGAGTCTAAAGATAGACTAATTATATAATCATTGATCTAGAGACTTGTTACTGAGGAGGAACAAGAATAGTTTATGCATAAATTGTCTCATGAATGTGTTGCTCTTTATGATCTACTGAGAGGAAGGATGATATACTGCTTCTTCATTTTAATCATTCTAATAACTGAGGGCCTTCTAAAAGAATCTCTTATATTTGATGTAGAAGAATCCTGACACACATTAAAGATCTGAATGATACTAGAGTGAATGTATAATATTTATAGAATATGTGGTTTCTATCTAAAAAACTCCAAGAATTCCTAAAAGAGAAGTGGATAATACCTACTCAAACCTTGTGTGTGAATTTGAGGTGTTTATAATTACTATAATTTATAGTGATAATAAAATACGTGTACTTGGAAAAAAGTAAAACACGATAAGGAGTAGGTTCTCACACTGATGTCGAACCTTGTAAAAATATATTATGTGATAATTGCCTCTTATATTTTTGCGTATGAGTGAGGAAGGTTTTCTAATGAGTGAAATAAGAATTTAATCTGTCACAAGGGTTTGATTCTGAAGAAATAAATATTAAAAGGAAAATAGGTACTACTGATTCACCCCTCTTAGTAGTACCCTAATTGGTCCAGGCTCTACAAGGAGCTAAGCTCATTTGACACTATTTCCTTGCCAACATATACAAGCCTCACAACTGAATAACCCCATGATTTATCCTATCTCTCAACCAAAATATTTGATAACACTATATCATGATCCCCCTCTATTGGTACCCATCCTAGGCCAGAAGTGTAGAGAATAATGAACCCAAAAGCTCTCCACCAATAGGCATCGGGTTGGTGACTAGTACCGAGGGTATAAAATATTCAGTGGGAGGAATTACCCTCATAAAATAAATCAAAGAATAGAGATAAGATAAAAAACACCAATAAACCACCTGAAATATAAATAGTAAATACCATCATCTAAAAATTTATTTTAGGAAATACAAATAAAACACTAAAATAAAATAGTACTAAGAAAAAAATCTTAAGGCAACAACTCTATAGTAATTATAATTTCCTAGATAGTATTGTCTAGATAATTCTCTGAAACACTCTTGGAAACCCCAAAAATAGTTTATATATACATAGGGTGAGAATAAAATATATACTTGGTAGGATCATACCTGAGTTCTTTTGTGTAAATGTGAGAATAGAATGATAATTCTCTAGTGAAAATAATCAACGAATGACTAACAGAACTAACATGCACCTAGAGAAGTCAAATGATACACCCCAACCTCAACAAGGCTCACTCACCATGCAAGATAATAAAATTATCAAGATAATATAAAAAGGAATATAATTCAAGTCTCCCAACAACCACTTTTTCACTGATTATATATCTAAAATTTCCTAATCAACCATGTATCTCAACCAAAGGTAGTAGGGTGTCATAAACATGAAGTAAATCAACCTATTCCCTCTTCCTACCATTCATAACCCCCACCATGAATCACATTAATGACCACCACCAACCAAAATCCATCATCGCTTGGCATCACCACTAACTAAGGCATCATAATTAAGTATCACCACTAACTAGACCATCATCACTAGGAATCACCACCAACTAAGCCATAATCACTACGAATCACCACTAATTGATTCATAATCACTAGAAATCACCACAAACTAATCCATCATCACTACCACCATATAGATAGGAGGTAAAAAACCTAGAACTTGAGACTCTTATTAGGTGTCGATATGAAATTCTTGGCTAAACTGAGGCGTATTTAGAAATCACATGAAAATACCATTTAATAGCATTACCACACAATACCCAACTGAGGGATCACATTAACAACACTAGAGTATACCAAAATACTTCTTCATAACCCCATAATGTCCTACCCCAACTACTACCACTACTAAATACAACTCACCACAGAAAAGAACCATACATATATCACAATTCCCTTCTTTATTAACAGATTCAACCCATTTCTAGATTTTCGAAATTAGTAACTGAATTCCATTTAATAATCATTCAATTCCATATTTAAAGAAAAGAACTCTCAAGTACACCGTGTTTTTAATTTTATGCACTCCCAATTTTATTTCAGACCATTTATTTTCTTTCAAATAACTTTTCAATTTCCACATGCTTAATTCAGTCCATATCAATTTAATTTCCAGACCATTCCATTACTGCTTCATCATTAATAAAATCATCCCATATCTACAGAGAAAATAAAACACATACCACAATATAACAACCTAACTAACTTATAACAAAATTACCACACCAATTTCCTAGGTCCACACATAAACTCAACTATCGTATAACAACAACCATCAACCGACCACTAAAACCATCCCTCATGTATCCCACATTTTAACTGGTCACCACCATCACTAAACCCCCCAAAAGATCCATATAACCATATGTAAAATCATATTAATAAAAAAAAACTTATATCATCCGATCTAGCTTCCATAATTTACCAAAATTAGATTTAAATAGGGCCTCCACAACATTTTATCATCTCTTGCATGGGAATTGTTACAAAAATTTCCATATTCACACATAACCAGTTTTTTATCCATATATACGTGCATAAAATTTAATGAAAGGTGAATTAAAAAAATAAATCACAACAAGGATTCATACTTCACAATAACCAAAACATGACCATTAAACAAAATTCAAGTTCAAGGTAATTAACATCAATAACAATAACAAGAAACGAGTAAACACATGCGAATACACTCCCCTTTTATTTTATTAGTTATGATTTATTATCTTATTTAGTTATACCTTACTATCCACCTAAAGGGAAATAAAATCATGCTAATTTCTAAATGAACAAAATAAGGAGATAATAAGGATCCAATTCCTTGACTAGATGCTTTTCAAATTGTTGCGCAAGATAGAAGAAAAGTAATTGAAATCATCAAGCCAAACCATGCATGTAGCACCTTGATCAACCTAGAATCAATGATATTATATCCCATGTTGAAAAGGATTAAAACCAACAATAAGGGGTTAAAATGACTCCATAAATTACCTAGAATCCACCCAAGGATTGAGGGAAAAAGGGAAGAATGATGGTAATCAAATGCACTTTAAAATTTCACTAGTTTCAAAGAACACCCATTCATAGTAAGAAATGATAATTCACACCAGGAAAGACCAAGGGAATAACCAATTCATTACTTGAAAGGAGTCTTCATGCCATGAAAATTTTGATTTAAACCTCTAATGAAATTCATATATGTAGTCCTAACTAAATCAGAAAGCATTCATGCCATGATTTTTTTCAAACTATGAACTACCCTAATATAGAACCACCCAAAAACCATATTGAAGACTTCATTCCATGAACCACCTTCACACCTTGAACCAAACCTTCAGATCTTTTTAGGACTCATTCACATCATGAACCAAAAATTCATGTCGTGAACTACTCTTCAACCTAAAAATTTTATTTCTTATCCACCCATTCTTCCCCATGCCTCTTCGAGCACCTCCATCACCCAAACCACTAAAATTAATGGGCCAAAAGATCTTGTCCATACATACCATTGATGATTATCAAGATTATTGATAATTTTTTTTGGGTTTTAGTGGGATAACGTATGTTTATATATATCATATAAATAAACACTACAACATTTTACCAGAACGTTAGAATAGGGTTTTTTGGAATTGAATTTTAGAAATGAAGAAAAAAATACCTCATTGTTGTATAAAAAGAACCTTGGAATCTTCATAACTGTTTGAGAAAGATCCCTTAAAAGCATCCAATGGACTCCTTTCTCAGAGAATATTCCACAGGTCAATGAATCACCTAGCACTTTAGGTGAGTTTTTCTCTTTTACCCACAACCCACTAGAACCTTAAGTTAAATGGAAGAGAGAATAAAGAGATATCTAAATCCAAGGAGTTTGTCATGATCATATAATATACACACAATATCCTTATAATATGTCACATTTATAAGCCTCAAAGACTCTCTTAAAAAGATTTATTATTAACACATAATATTTCATAAACATATTGTTAAATTTCATACATTAAAAATGTTTTGTAAAAATTGACCATTTGAAATTTTTAATTTTTTAAATTCTTTGCCTCCATATTAATAAATATTAAATGAATATAATGATAGTCTAAATGGAACAAGATTGAAAACATGTGTTATATCACAACACATGCACATTAATACACAAATCATGGAATCAAACTATAACACCCAACTTGTGTTTCCTAAAGGAAACATGAGTGGGGACCCTCCATGATTTAAAATGTTCCACCCCACATGATAGAGGCTACTGAATTATGGTAGGGCCTAAATATATTTTTTATAAACTATAAAATCAATAATAAATCCCTCGGATTTTGCTCGATTATTTCAAAAATTCTACATTACTCATCTATATTAGAGATATCAAAAAAAACTATAGACAAAAATGATGAGCCAATAGGCCCCCCACGGTCTAGAATAGAAAGTATTAAACAAATGTATGATGTATCATAACAAAATAGAGTAGATGAAACATATACATACTATTAAATTCATGATATATAAATAAACATGTTGGCACATTAGCTTGTATTTAAGATGAATAATAACTAAAAAATAAACTGACTTGCCTCTGAGCTGACTCACATAATTAAACATGTTGAATTCATAGCCTCGATAACCTGCTAGATCTAAACACATGTCTAACTCTAGGGAGTACCTATGCCTAAGAGAAAACATAAATATCTATCCATTTACATCAAATCCCATGTCATATATGTGGGCTGGGGGGGATTTCAACAGGACAATAGGAATCTCCAATACCACAACATACTGAATGCTACTCTAATCAAATGGATTTTTGTGTAATAAAAAAAGGATTAAAAGTCAATTTCATGAAACACACCCACCCAGAAACATAAAACAAACTACACATACAATCATAAATGTTAGGTTTTCATGTGATAACCAGGCCACCATGACACCTAACCATGATTAATTTAACAAATGATGGTAATTTTTCTATCATACTCACATCATAAGAAATCCCATTGAAAATGTAATATCAATATAAAGTCCTATCCATATTGAAAAATTCATCAGGGAAAGGTATAAGAATATCCAACCCCATTAATAGGAGAACTCATCACATCCAATGAGAGATTTGGGGAGGCAGTCTCCATATCCAACATCTCACATGATCCAGACCATCCCCTCAGGGTAAAGTCTAATGACCACATCTCATAACCACTGATCAATATAAAACAAGATATCTAGGGATAGAGTTTCAATATCCAACCTCCCTCATTAGACAAAACATATATAAAAAATTAATCCTAATGTCGTATATCTCAACAATATAGGAAGCAATTTGTGGAGAGAATCATACTAGTGAACCTTTCATGCAAGTCGAAACTCAGCAACATGAGGAAAGTAACATAGAGAATTGTATATATCAATAATATTGGAAGTGATCTGAGGAGGGAATCATAATAGACAACCTCTTTCACAAGTTTAACCTCAAAAAATTGTGGTTTGTCCTATCACTACATCTTATATATAGAACAATAAAAAATGATTTGAGGATGACATCTCGATATCTAGCCTCCCATATAGGCCAACCACCCACTCAGGGTAATGTCTCGTGAAATGTGATGAACCAAACCATCACTAGGTGGGTCCCATGGAAATTCACATCAGGACCTTGACCATACCCTTTCACTTAGTGATGGGTCTCATACACAATACATTGCAAGTAGCAAGAATAATTATTTATGCAGTGAAAATAAGGAAATGTTATCCCAATAGCACATCCCATGTATAAAAGAACCATAAAGATATATATTGGATTCTTCTTTACCAAATTCTCAAGGTTTCTCACTCGAAGCATATCTATGAACTAAAAAACATAACAAATAGTGTTTTCATCCCCCAAAATCATATGCCAAAACTCTAGGTCACTCAAAACTCAACAGGGACCAAAAAAATCACTTTAGAACCAATCTAATAAAGAGGTAAACCCTACCTCTTTTTATAAAATTATTCATGGTTATATAAAACCCAAGAAATTTTACCCATATCTACCCTCTAAGGGTCATGTTGGGCAAAAATCCCTCAAGGTAACATTGTAGTATTTTTGGGTTGATTGTGTTTGTTGACAAAGCAGGTTTCCATGGAGAATTGTCGAGTTCCCGAGAAGTTGTTGACAATCAATGTTGACAAAGAACGATGAAAAAGGAAAGGACGATCTGGAGGCAGTACAAAAGAGCAGTACAAGGTGGCGCCGTTTCCCAGTGTTTGCCAAATTTTTGGGGTCCAAAATTTGGAGTTTGGTGAGCATCACGAAAATAGGATTTCCATGAAGATCATAATTTAATATGGCAAAGGCATGAATTTCGCAAAGATAGGATGCATGGTTTGGAAATTGCGAAGACCAGAAGAATGGAGGCGGTGAGTCTTCAAGATTACGACAAGCTTCATGAACGGCAGAGGCTGAATCGCATCGCGGTGGTGAATGGAATTGCAAGGGAGATTCGCGGCGAAGGTGCGAAATAATGTTGACGGTGGTGCTCCGTGATTACGACGAGCTCGACAATCCAAAAATTGCCAAGGTGCTTCGCGATTTGGACAGAATTCCGGTGGAAACTTTGGAGCTTCGCAATTTGAGATGACGTGGCGTTGACATCGCACGGAAAGTTCGAGGGTCGGTGGAATCACCTATAAATAGAGGTCGACCCCCTCGAGAGAAGTAGAGAGAATTTTCAGAGAAAATATTTTGCTCTCGTATTGCGAAGGTGGTTCGCAGAGCGAGTGTACTTCGCGAACGAGGAGCTTCGCGGCGGCTATTGTAGCTCCGCGAAAGTTGTGAGCTCCACGTTGGCTCAGTGAGCTTCGCGGGAGTGCTTCGTGAGAGTGCTTTGCGAGAGAGCTTTGCAAAAAGGAAGGAGCTTCGTGAAGGCTTGTTTGAGCTTCGTGAAATTGGAAGGCTCACGAAGTAGGGTACTTTGTGAAGGTACTTTCCAAAGGTAGTTGCCCAGTGGTCAGAGGCAAAGTGGTATTCATCAGTGGATGAAAGTTGAACTTCAACAGAGCATCTATCAACAGTTGAGGATGCATTCATTCATGATAATGAAGATACCTACAAGTCTATAAACTGTGAGTGGATTCCCTTCCAGAGCAGTGAGCTTAGGAAGAGGAAGTAGGTGATCCTCTCCACCAGCAGTGAGCCAGAGATAGAAAAACAGGGAGTGACCCTTGGGAAAGCAGTGATCTGAACCTAAAAATTTTAAAGGCAGTGAGCCTGGGCATATAAGTGATCTAGACCAAACTTTGTATCCACATCTAGTGAAGAATAGTAGAATTTGGTACGACCGACAACTTGTCGGCGTATGCTCCTTGGACGTAGCCTAGTGAGGGTGAACTAAGTAAAAATCTCTGCATCTGTCTATTTGCTTCCCTGCATTGCATTTAAAGTATCATCATTAGATAAAGAAGTAAAGAAGTGATCATAGTTTACACACAAGAGCAAACAAAGCGACCCTTGTAATAAAGAGGTCAAGATCTAGTGGGGAAGGAAGAATTTTGAAAAAGAATATCCATACCCTGATTCACCCCCCTCTCAGGGTATATAGGACTCTATTGACCCTAACAATTGGTATCAGAGGGAAGGTTGCTGTTATCAGATTTGCTTGCTCTGACTTGGTGTAGTCGATCTGTGTGGTTAAAGAATCTGTCTGCTATTATCTCGGTGTACCATGGCAAAGGGAAAAACATCAAAGAAGAAGCAGAAGTCAGGTGGTATTCCTCAGTGTAGAAGTGTGTATGGAAAAAGTGTGATTCAATTAAAAGAATCAAACAACTTACAGAAGGAAGGTCTGGATGAATCTAATAGGGAGAAGATTGATTCACTCAAGCATGATGCAGGAATGAGTGAATTACATGAACTTCAAAGTGATAGTGAAACAAATGATGATGAAGAAGAAAGAATTAAAGGAAGAATAGATATGCAAGCTGAGTTAGAGGCTGCTCTTGAAGAGATAAATGTTTGGAGATCCAAAACCAAGAAAGCTAACAAAGTGGTTTGTGATGCCAAAGTCTATATGCAGCAGCAGGAAGAAGAGAAGTCTGAGTCGATGGATAAAATTGAGAAACTCAAGTTATCAGCACCAGAGAACTCAGAATCAGTTGGTTAGTATAAGCGTAATATTGAAGAACAGAAAATGGAGATCGATGTCTTGAATAGAAAAGTGAAAGATCAAGTCAAGTGCATTGAAGAACCTGATATTCCAAGTTATGTTGGAAACACCGATGAAATTAAGTCTAAAGACATTTGGATCCAAGCACTGGAAATTGAGGTCAATAAGCTAAGAGGCTTAAATCAAAGGCTTATTGATGTGGCAACTGACCTAAAGGAGAAGAATGATTCTCAGGGTGAGGAACTACAGAAGCTGGCTAAAATAAACAGAAAACAAAAGGCTGGGGATTATGAAGAGAGTAAAAAGTCAGATGAAGTTCAGAATCTGAAAGCCAGAAATGTTGATCTTGCTACATAGCTATCTGAGCTAGTTCAGAAGAATCAAAGACTACAACAAGACAATGCATGTTGTTCTGGATCTGTTGCTTAAGAAAAATTGAAAGTAAAGGAGGAGAGTGACATGGTGGATAAGCTGACACGTGAGTTGGAAGATGAGATGAGTAGAGGGAAGCTTCTCAAGGGAGAACTTGATGTCCAACTTGAATCAAGGGATATGAAGATTCAGAAGTTGGAAGAAGAGCTAGAATCAGTAAAGACGAAATTGGAGAAATCCAATACTAAAGGAATGCCAAAAATGAAGGATGCCTTACACTTTCTATTTGATCATCCTTCGACAAGTGATGATAAAATGAAGAAAAGATATGCTATTTCTGAAGATAAACAACATAATATTTTCTCAGCTCAAAGACCAGCAAGTTTCGGAAAATATGGTATTGGATTTGATAAATCACCTCCCATGCATGATAAGAAGAGAGCCGTGAATAACTCCAGAAATGGAGAAAATCATGTAGGTGCTGGAGATAGGCCTAAGAGGATAGGTACAAGAAGAAGTGATGACATGTGCTATTTTTGCAGGATTCATGGCCACACATCAAGATTTTGTTCAGAGGCTCTCGAATACATTTCAGTCTGTGAAAACAGAATATATAAAAAATATGAGAATAAGAAGAATCATCATGAGAAATACGAGAGAAGAGTCTCTCAAAGGAAATCACTTATTAGATGCTATTACTATAGAAGAATGGGACATACCATGAGTATGTGTCAGGAAGCTCAGGAGCACAATGTCAGAAGAAGAACTCAAGATGCATCAACATATCGACAGAGAAATGATGAAATGAGGTATGCCTTTGATGTAAAATGTTTTATATGTTCTGATTATGGGAATTTGGCAAGACAATGTAGAAAGAATAAAGCAGGAAAGGAAAAGGAACTCGAAAAGAGATTCTTAACTCCAGGTGTGCATGATAAGGAATTATGCACTGGAAGAAAAAGTTAACAGCTCTCGTGGAGAGAATGTGAACAAACCCGGAAGATTAAGGGGAGATCTACTTCAGCTGTGAGTAAGAAGAATGCACATTCCGTAGAGGACTCACCACCAGTGAAAGAGTGTGTGGTGACTCAAACATCTGATAAAATAAAGATAAACAAAGATTACATTGAAAAATCTACATGTCATGTTCCTCAGCGAGAAGTGGAGGAAAGAGAACAATCCTTGCAATGGCGAAAGAGGCAAGGGAACATGGAAAGAAAAGAGATTCCTACTCAGAGAAAGAATCGAGGGAAGTGGAATTTTGGTGAGACATCAAAGACGGAGATGTGCACTCGTGGGTTTAAACCCCAAATGGTGAGAAAGGCCAAGCCTGCAGAATCCAAATATCAGAAAAAGGATCAGCATGCCGATAATGAATGCTTAATCATATGGCAAGAGCAGTTGAAGTTGGCTAGGCAGCTAGAAGAAGCCAGGAAGGAGTGTGATGCTCTACATAAAAGAATCAAAGGGTTGACGCATCAGGATCAACCACAATCCTCATCTTGAGGAGTCCAGAAGAATTCCCCTCTCCCTATGAATATAAATGCTATTAACTGATGATTCATGTGTTCCAGGTTTTAGGGAGATACGATCCAAGAAGAAGTGGAATCTAAGGATGCGAAGTAGAGATGTGATATGATCTAGAGTTTCAATTGATTCAAATCAGGTACTAGATTTGAAGAGGAAAGGGGAGGCGGTATTAGGAACAGAGAAAAATAGGAAGTGATTGTGTTATTAACTTTATCTCTTGTTTCCTACACCGATTTCCAACTCAGTAGGCTTAGATATTTCATTAATGGCTCAATTCCAAGTGGAAGATGAGAATTAAAGATGCCGGATGAGAAGAATGGTTATGAGTCTAATTTGTATGGGCCTAACTCCAGGAAGTTTTTCATAACATAGGGGGAGCATTCAATAACAGAATCAGATGCAACAGCCATCAAAGAAATAATTGGATGACTCAGCTCAGGCATTCCCTATCGAGGGAAGAAAGAAACACAGGAAAAAGCAGCAATAATCATGCATCTCATGCTTATATTTTTTTTTGATCTGACAATGTGGTATCAGCTGACTACTTTTAGGATACCAAGAAGCTGCGAGGGAAAATCAAAGGCGTGTCAACAAAAATCTAAGAGAAGAAGTTCAAAGAAATGACATCAGTGAATAGTGACACAGAGAATAGTAGCTGAAAGAAATAAACCCACTAAAAAATGAGTCAGTGAACAACTTCCTGATGAAAGTGTTGGGGAATAAAGAAAAACTGGGAGAGTAGAAGTGGATGATACTGATTCATAAGAAGATACTGATGATGAACAAGAAAGTGTCAAGTCTCTGTCTACAAGAAAGCTGAGGAGTCGAGCAGAAATTGATAGGCAGAATATCATTGGTGATCAGACAGCTCCAGTTCAGACTCGAAGAATGAAGTCCTTACAGAAAACATCGTTTTTATCTTAAGTGGAGACAAAATGTTTTTCTGATTCAGCTAAATATGAAAACTGGGTTCAGGCTATGAATGAAGAGCTTGATCAGATTGAGAAGAACCAGACATGGGAGATTGTTTCGAGGTTAGCAAGTAAAAATGTCATCGGGACTAAATTGATCTTTCATAATAATATGAATGAAGATGGCACAATTTTTTGAAATAAAGCACGAATGGTGTGAAAAGCATACACCCAAAGAGAGGGTACTGATGTTAATGAAACATTTGCACTGGTTGCAAGATTGGAGACAATTAGATTATTCCCAGCCATTGTAGTGTAAAGAAAGTTAAAAGTGTTCCAGATGGATGTCAAGTCTACATTTCTAAATGGGTTTCTGGAAGAAGAGGTGTACATTGAGCAGCCATATGGTTTTCTCATTCATGAGGATGAGAACAAAGTTTGCAGGATGAAGAAGGCGTTATATGGGCTGAAACAAGCACCAAGAGCATAGTACTGAAGGCTATATCAGTATTTGAAGAAGATTGGTTTTCAGCGTGGGGGATTTGATTACAATCTGTATTTCAACAATAACAGTAATCAAAGGATGATGAGGCTGGTCTAGGAAGAAGACATAATATTTGGAAGATCAGATGAAGCATAGTGGAGACAATATTCTGAATTCAAGAAACATGAGTTCGAAATGTCTATGATTAGTGAGCTGATGTTTTTCCTTGATTTACAGGTTACACAAGGCAGGAATGACACATTCATTTCTCAATCCAAATATGCCAAGGAGGTTTTGAAATGATTATGAATGGAAAATTCCAAGGATATAAAGAACCTGTTTTCTACCCGGATGAAATCATCAAAAGATGACAGTGGCTGGGTAGTTAATTTCACTGAAAACAGGAAGATTATCAACAGTTTGCTGTACTTGACCGCAATAAAGCCTGATAATGTTTTCGCCACATGCCAAGCAGCGAGATATCAGAGTAATCCCAAGGAAATCCACATGCTTGCAGTGAAAATAATACTTCAGTATATCCAGGGCACAGTGGATTTCAGCTTGACATATACTGATAAATCTCAGATAGAGTTATTGAGATATACTGATGCAGACTGGGCCGGTTCAGTGGATGATAGGAAATCAATGTCAGGTGGTGCTTTCTATCTTGGTGGATTGTGTATTTCTTGGCTAAGCAAGAAGTAATATTGAATTTTGTTGAGCACCGTGGAAGCTGAGTATATTGCGTCCACTCAAGCATGCACCAAACTATTATGGATGAAGCAGCAGCTTGACGATATGGGAGTTGAAGTGAAGTCTCCGATTGGAATCCAGTGCGATAACTCAAGTGCTATAAATCTCAGCAAAAATCCCTTCCATCCCTCAAGGACAAAGCACATTGAGATCAAATATCATTTTATCAAGGATAAAGTGGAGAAAGGGATTGTGAAGTTGAAGTATGTGCCTACAGAGTTACAGGTTGCAGATATTCTGACAAAGGCCTTACCCAAGGAAGCATTCGAAAGGCATCGACTGGATTTGGGAGTTCAGTCGATTCCCCACACTTAAAAGCGTGTGGATGTGAAACCCCCCCTCTCCCCGAGGTATGTTGTGTTTTTCCCTAATGTGCTGATATGTGTTCTCTACTATGTTACAGACTACAAAGGAGTGACCTTTGGGTTCGTTGACAAAGGGGGAGAAAATAATGATTGTTCAAGGGGGAGATAGTGTGGCTATATGAGAAATCATGACAGATACGGGGAGAAGCTGACCAGTGGAGCATACGGATAGGGGGAGAAATGAGAAAGGGGGAGAGTATTAAATATGACGATGCTATAAGTGATCAATCAAAGCATAGATATCACGACAGCTGAGGATCGTGATAAAAGCAAAAGAGTGATGTTGGAATGGTCTGAAAAGGTTTCCAGCTATCACCAATTGGGATCAATGTGGTTCAACAATTGGTATCAATTTATGAATTGGTATCAGGTTGGAATCGATAGTTGGTGTTTGACATGAAGTGATTCATTGATGAACTTTTCATACTACTCTTGTTTCTCACGCCAAGCATTTCTCATGTGGGATTAGAGTATGTGTTAAGTTAATCCTTGAACACTATCAGAATCGCAAGATCCGGATGGTGGTAGCGACTGGAAGAAGACTCAGTGAGGTATCAACGTGCAGAAAATCATTCTGAGAAGAGTTATGAAGAATTGTCAACAAACCCAAAGGGGGAGATTGTTGGGAAAAAATCCCTAAAGGTAACATTGCAGTATTTTTGGGTTGATTGTGTTTGTTGACAAAGCAGGTTTCCATGGAGAATTGTCGAGTTCCCGAGAAGTTGTTGACAATCAATGTTGACAAAGAACGATGACAAAGGAAAGGACGATCTGGAGGCGGTACAAAAGAGCAATACAAGGTGGCGCCGTTTCCTAGTGTTTGCCAAATTTTTGGGGTCCAAAATTTGGAGTTTGGTGAGCATCATGAAAATATGATTTCCATGAATATCATAATTTAATATGGAAAAGGCATGAATTTCACGAAGATAGGATGCATGGTTTGGAAATCGCAAAGACCAGAAGAATGGAGGCGGTGAGTCTTCACGATTACGACAAGCTTCACAAACGGCAGAGGCTAAAGTGCATCGCGGTGGTGAATGGCATTGTGAGGGAGCTTCACGGTGAAGGTGCGAAATAATTTTGACGGTGATGCTCCGCGATTACGACGAGCTCCACAATCCAAAAATTGCCGAGGTGCTTCGCGATTTGGACAGAATTCTGGTGGAAACTTCGGAGCTTCGCGATTTGAGATGACGTGGCGTTGACTTCGCACGAAAAGTTAGAGGGTCGGTGGAATCGTCTATAAATAGAGGCCGACCCCCTCGAGAGAAGTAGAGAGAATTTTCAGAGAAAATATTTTTCTCTCGTATTGCGAAGGTGGTTCGCGGAGCCAGTGTGCTTCGCGAACTAGGAGCTTCACGGCGGCTATTATAGCTCCACGAAAGTTGTGAGCTCCGCATTGGCTCAGTGAGCTTCGCGAGGGAAGTTTCTCTGCAACGGCTTGAGCTTCGCAGGAGTGATTCACGAGAGTGCTTCGCGAGAGAGATTCACGAAAAAGGAAGGAGTTTCGTGAAGGCTTGTTTGAGATTCACGAATTTGGAAGCCTCGCGAAGTAGGGTACTTTGTGAAGGTACTTTCCAAAGGTACTTTCCCAGTGGTCAGAGACAAAGTGGTATTCATCAGTGGATGAAAGTTGGACTTCAACAGAGCATCTATCAACAGTTTAGGATGCATTCATTCATGATAATGAAGAGGCCTACAAGTATATAAACTGTGAGTGGATTCCCTTCCAGAGCAGTGAGCTTAGGAAGAGGAAGTTGGTGATCCACTCCACCGGCAGTGAGACAGAGATAGAAAAACAGGGAGTGACCCTTGGGAAAGCAGTGAGCTGACCCTAAACTTTTTAAAGGCAGTGAGCCTAGGCATAGAAGTGATCTAGCATGAACTTTGTATCCACATCTAGTGAAGAATAGTGGAATTTGGTACGACCGACAACTTGTCGGCGTATGCTCCTTGGACGTAGCCCAGTGAGGGTGAACCAAGTAAAAATCTCTGTGTTTGTCTGTTTGCTTCCCTGCATTGCATTCAAAGCATCATCATTAGATAAAGAAGTAAAGAAGTGATCATAGTTTACACACAAGAGAAAACAAAGTGACCCTTGTAATAAAGAGGTCAAGATCTAGTGGGGCAGAAAGAATTTTGAAAAAGAATATCCATACCCTGATTCACCCCCCCTCTCAGGGTATATAGGCCCCTATTGGCCCTAACAGGTCAATTAATTCAACTCATACCAACTTGATACCAAAAGTAGCACATCATCAGGCCCACTTAAAAAATCATGCATCAACATGCAATGGAAACAATATAAAAGTCAATCACAATAAAGAAGAATATATAAAATAAATCATGATTTAGAAAAGATGTCATTTCCCACATGAGGTCAAATGGACCAAAAATATATTAACTAATACCTCCCAGATCTCCATTAAAAACAAAAAAAAATCCTCTTTATAAACCATTTATAAACGGAATAACATGACATATTTACTCACACTAGTCCCTTGGCTAAAATTATAATGAGAATATTCTTTAAATACCACACAATTTTTTAAAATACCATTTCAAATACCATTCTTGATTTAACTAGTTTTATTTGAAATTACTTTCAATTCAAACCCATTTTTGAAATCACAATTAAAAAGGAAACCCCATTTCCTTTATGAATCAAACTCACATCACCAAACAATGCATAAATAGGTCCACCAATACTCATTCGACCAAAGAACCACTAACAAACGTTTTAATAAGTTATGAAGTCCTTGTTGACTATTAGGCTAATGCGGGTCTATTCTAATTATGGGGTGAAATCACCCAATTCATGTATAATGATAAAATAATCACAATGATAACACATGAGTATGAAATCAAAAAAATAGGCAAGAGACTCAGTAATTTAAAGTCCACCTACCTTAACTAGTGATCCATAAATCAATCCCAAGATTGTACTAACCTCCTTCAAGTTTATTATCAACTATCTCAACTATAAAAACCATCAAATTAATAAAGTAAACATTTATGACCAATATAAAATCAACTATCTCAACTATAAAAACCATCAAATTAATAAAGTAAACATTTATGAACAATATAAAATGATGTAATAACCATTTCCAAACTCACTTGGTAGAATAATAATGTTGAAACTTTGAGAAATAGTCTAAAAAACCACTCCCAAAACACACCCAGACATAAGTCCTGGAAAACATTTATTTACCCAAATCCACAGAAAATTAAATCCAATTTTTCAAAAAACCTAAATAAATACACCGAGAACCCCACAATAAGGAAAGTAATGAATGAATACATGAATATTCTATTATGGACCTACTCTATAAACTGTACACCAAATACCCATGATGCAGGATGATTTTACCATGATTTTATGATATTGTCTTCTCAAGACCCCTTTTTGGAGAACCAAAATTAGAGTGAAGAAAAAAGGAAGGGATCTTACCTTAAATACACACAAATAAACCCACTCAAACTATTCAGATCAAAGGAAGACAAAGGGGTAGGAATGGAAGAGCCAAAGAGATATCTCCCCTTGTCTCAGTCGACTGAAGATGAAAGTGTCTAAGGGAGTTTTAATTGGAACCTATATTAAATTACTAATAGGACCCTCTAAAAAAACAACCTAGTATCTTGGTCATGGTGAGATCATGATGGTCATTCCATGATGCTCCCATGACAGGGCCACCTTGTGGCATAGTCATCTAGTTCACGGTGTAACTACCCCTTCTCAGGGGTGCAATACAGCACAAACTCAAGGTTATGACATGACACACCTCTAAAGGGAAGAGGGAGTTACACTTAGTAGGTCACCTTTTTAGTGTAGTAATTATGGTCACTCTATGATGGCTTACCCGGAAGAGGCCTCACGATGTGACTACCCACCACTATGTCACAAGCCTTCCCAACTCTAGGTCATCATTCCATGGTACTCTCCACCATGTCATGAATATAAATAAGGGTAAACCATTAAACATGGTGATCCTTACATTAGATACCTATCCATTTCTAAAAAAATATAGCTGTCACTCTTTAATACCCCTCAATCATGGTTTGATCTTAGATCATGCCACACATACACCATGAATCATTATTTTACAGTATGAAAACCTACTTTCTTTATAATTTTATCCAACAATATTTGATAAATCACTCTGTATGATCTTCCAGTAAACTACTACACTCAAAAAATCTCATAAATCATTTAAAACATAATCAAAACTCCCATACCTCACTCCAAGACCAAAAAATTAAAATTTCCTTTGAAAAAATGACGCGTAAATTTGAGGGTCATTATAAACTCCCCCCATAAGGCTTCTCATCCCTGAGAAGCACTTAAGAATATTTCTTGAATTCCAAATAATCAATTGGAATATGATACTAATTTTAATTTTTGATTTTTAACTAGAACAAACATAGATCAAGTTCCCACCAAACATACTCAGATATATCGACCTTTTCCTGAAGAGCCCTAGTTGATCCTAAAAACACATAGGTTATATCCCAAATAATGATATTGATGCATTTTAAACCTTATTATCCAACTACACAAAAAAAACTCCAGTCAATACTTCTCTATAAGACTTTCCCCCAAAACACATATGCTCACCTAATGATGCATCTCCACATCTCTTTATCATGATACCTTAATTTCTGATGGCATTATAGAATCATCAAATTACCCACACCAAAGTATGAACCTAAAAATTGGTGTATTTCCTTGTTTGGGCCCTCATCTAAAAAACATTCCATAAGTTTCCATCCATGGGTACTGACACATTTTTAATCCAACTCATTCTCATATTACACCAAATTTTGTCCTGATCCCATTGATAACACACAAACTTCATCTGACACTGCTTTTAAATTCCAAATATGGTATTCACCAAGGAATCAAAGAAAGTAGATCATTCTACTCATTAAAATCCCTATGCTATCACGACTATATGCTAACCGGTTTTACCATGACCATGGACCTTATAACATAAGGGTCTTATATATATAACCTATACAATGCACCCTATTATAGGATTATGCTTATATTCACCTATCTAAACCAAAACACTCAATCCCGGTAGTTCATTTCCTTTCTATTATCGATCATAAATAATGGATGTGACCACCCTACTCATAAAAAAACACTAGAACACTAAGACAATGCAAAAATACACCCATTAATTCCAAGAAACCAAAGTTTTAACATCCTATTCATCTTTAATATCATGGTTCTCCCCACCATAAGACCCCACTTACAATGGTTTATTCTAAGTGATGGTTCTAACTACTCATAGGAACCTCAAAAATCACATGTGAATTGATTTGTTCTGATGTTTAGAAAAATAAATGACCCTCAATTAACACTCTCTAATCACACTTGACACTTTAGAAACAACATAAAACACTAACTGAACACATGATTCAAGAATCTGGGCCAGTTTCGGTCCAAACACCAAATTATATCCATGTTAGTTTATATTTTCCATTGTTTCTTTTTCAAACCATCTTAGAAAATTTCAAGAACACACAAATTCACTTTATTTTTTCAAAATACCCATTTATATACAAGGGTTTTCCAATAAAACCATGATCTAAAAATTCCCTAGACTATCTAGTCTATATCTTTATGAAAATTGATCATATTTTCAAAATACATTTTAAATATAGTTCCCAAAACCATTTTCTCTTATTTTCTTAAAACCAGAGAATTCTAAACCATTTAAAAATCAGTATCTATGGATCCATTTCAATAAAAACAAACTTATATAACCATTTTATGTAAATATTATACCACCACATGAGTTCCATTATTTTAAAAAAGGGTTTTGTAAGAAATCATCCACCCTAAAAACCATTTCCCCCTAGTGGACAACAAGCATAATCACAATAAATCAGATAAACCCCATGAAACCATATTAATCTAATCACCCCTTACAATCTATTCAAGAAATCACAAAACATATTATAATTTTTTTCAATAAATAATGAATCCCAATGAGTAAACATATGTTACAATACCTACCATAGGTGCATGTAACATTCCCTAAACATGCCACTATCATACTGTATGAAAAAATAATTGGCTCTTGATTAAGACCTATGAATCATACCAAGTCTCATCTCTCTCAATTTGGGATTCTTGGACCAACACCTCACTCATTCTAGAGTGTCTGTTCCTAATAATGGACATCCCATGTAAAATTTTGTTTCAACTAAATTCATGCTAGCCAGGAATACTACCATTCAACCTCTAGAGTCTCGAAAACCCATATTTACCAATAATATACATTATACCATCCAAAAACGCATGCTCGTATACTATTTTGTAATGCCCTAGACTGGGTCATAATAATGAAATATAAGTAAGGATACTGTATGACCACATTCATGCCTCCCTATATGCCTGAGCCAATTGACTAGTGTAAACTGCCTAAAATTATCACAGGTGTATATTCGCTCAATAAAAAATCCACAAGGTCATTCATGATTCTGCCAAATTTTTTTCATGATTCATTCGTATATTCGATACATAAAAAACTTGTAAACATAAAAAAGGATCCAAGAGGTCCCCCACAGTCTAGAATAAAAAGTTGTAAACAATTACATGATACATCATACCCTAATAGAATAATAATAATAGATAGAAATCACAACATATATCACATATAAATAAACTTATTAGAATGCTAGATAATACATAATTTGAAAAATAACTAAAAAATAAATTTAAATTTTTCTAAATAGAACCAAATAATCCAACCTATAAAATATACGAAATCTATAACCTGCTAGACCAAGCCAAGTGTCCAGCTCTAGGAAGTACCTATGCTTGAGAGAAAACATGAAGATCTACCCATGTACATTGAAACCCTTGTCATGTATATTGGTAGGGGGAGATTCTAAGGACTCATTTGGAATACCCAATGCCTCAATATACTTAATGCTATTGTGATAAAATGGATGTGAATAAAATACATATAAGGAGTCCAAGTTAAGTTTGTTCAATACACCCACCCAAAGAAATTGCACAAAATGAACATACAAGTATATACATTGGGTCATCATGTACTAAATAGGCTACCACAATACCTGGCCTCACCTTCTTTGATCAATGCCTATAATATTTCCATTTTAGTCACATCATAAGAAATACCATCTGTAGAAGAAAATATCAATTTCTAGTCCTAGGAATATCATAAAAATAATCTTGGAAAGGCATCAAAATAGCCAATACTGAGAATAGGTTAACTCACACATATAATGAGTAATATGAGGTGGGAATCGTGATAGTGAACATCACATATGAGCTGAAATATCCACTCAGGACAAGGTACCATGGCCATGTATCCTAACCACTAGTCAACATATAACAAGAAATCTAAGGAGGGAATCTTAATAACGAACCTATGGCATGATCCAAACCACACCGAATCAAGGTAAGCCCCATGGATAATAGTATATATCAACAAAAAAGGAAGTTATATAAGGAGGGAATCATAATAAACAACCATTAAAAAAATTCAAACCAAACTAATATGAGATAAGTCCCATGGATACATCTCATATAAAAAACAAACAAACATAAGTGGTTTCTTTGGGTGAGGTGATTCTCTTCCGGAAGAGGCTAAAGCCTTGATGAATGGTATGGAGGTGTGTTGAGACTACAAAATTACCCCCTCGGTGGTTAAAACAGGTTCCAAGTCCTTCTAACTCTCTCCATGGGGAGTATGACACTCCACGGTCTATTATCTATCTGATCTGAAGATCAAAATCCTATATTGGTTGTGAAATAATTTCACACACTTGGCATGAAGGTAATAAAGTTGTAGAATTTATGACTTCTAAGGATACCCAAGACACGACTCTTGTCATATATTCTAACCTTGGTTCTTTTACCATAGAGTGAGCATCCTTTGTTGAGGATGTCACCCTTGGTTGAATGATCAAGATAATTTTTTTTCGCTTCTGAGCTAAGGAAGTGATATCTTGATCCTAGTTGATATGGATGGTAGTAACTTCAATAAATCCATGGCCATAGTAAAAGAAGGTAAGTCCATATATTAAGGCCAACAAATAATAAAGTAATGAAAGGATGACGACATAAGTGTGCATCTTGCTTTATGAGATATCATGAGAAAAAGGGATTAAATTACATAGAATGTGTTCATAGGATGGTTTTCATTTATATTACTATTCCTTATCTCTTTAGGGGCCTTGATGGGTTTCTAGAATTTTCTCATAGTCTGTGAATAATATTCATTGATATCGAGATAAGGACTTAGATTGTCACACATAATAGAGAATTCAAGAGTTTACCATATTCTGATGAATAGAAGTATAAAACATTGTGGGACCCACCATATAGAGTTTTCCAATTATTAATGATCACCAATGAATGAATAAATTAATTAATATTGAAGTATTGAATAATTGGAGTTGAATTTATTTTTTAAAAGTATTTACAAGTTATTAAATGAATACATGGAAAAATATTATACGAATGAATATTATTTTAATATTCAAGGTTTATTTAATATTATTAGAATTATGAGTAAAGTAATGACTCAGGTATATCACATAATATATTTAATATATATTAAAAGTATTTGATAAAAATATAAATAAAATTATGACATAGTTAGTTCTTCATAGCATGTTATTTACTGCTTATTTATTGGGTGTTTTAATTTAAGGGACCGGGGAACCCTTTATCGATATTTGAGAATCCAATATAAAGTAGAGTAGAATATATTTTACATGATATTTTTATACATTAATAATTTATATCTTCTCTCCCCCGTCCATCCTAAAGAGAGTGGAAGAATCCTTCCAAGCACTTGATCCAAGAACACCTTCACTGATCGAAGGAAGGGAGTCACAATGCTCATCAGGATGTCAAAGAAATCATAGGAGCTCAATTCTAGCACTAAAAATTTTATGATCAACATACACATATATTATTGAAGTGTTTTTGGAAGATCTATAGGGGTTTGATCTCAGATCCTTTGAGAAATGATCACTGGCGATGATCTATAGTCGAACGAGTCGCTGAATCGAATGAGGTAATCATTCATATTTATTTTGTACTTAAATAATTCACATGAGATCCTTAAAATTTTATTGGGGATAATATCTATATATATGACATGGTTTTTCACTTTATTGATGAAAATTTTTAAATACTCGGCCCACCAGCTTCTGCTATGCACCCTGACCCAGTTGTGGAAAGAAAATACTTTGTTTTGAAAAATTAAAAGTGGATTCCAAGGATATACCCAATATGGTAGTTATAAACTTTTGAGTTAAATACCTTAATTATTATTGAAATATATATTTTTGAACAAGGGATACTTTAGAAATAAATGTTAGTTATAAAGATTTTGGGATTAGTTCATCTAGAGTGCACGAACAATCCCAAGAAGTTTCTAGTGCTATATTCATATACTTTATGAAATTTTCTAAGTGTAATATGGTATGTAAAAGTGATGTATGAAATATTAATTATTATAATGCATGAGTAGCTCTTGTATTGTGTGCTAAATAATATCTCGACCAAGCATACATCGATTATTAAAATGTAGTGTGGTGAAATTCCTAAACACACATTTCCTTATACAAATCAGAGTCATGCTTTTATTAAGTGGATCAATGATGAGTGTTACATTCAAATATTGATCAATAAAGTGAATAATGGAGTAATTCATAAACACACTTCTCCTTATACACAGGACAATCATGATGTGATTAAAAGAAGCATTAGTGTTTACACATATATGCATTTCAAAAACTTCAATTATGTTACAATACATGCTTCACAAATAGTGGTGTAATCCCATAACCATAATTCAAATATTTTAAAAAATGGGTATCATATGAGTTATAATATGGTATAAATACATTATGTCATAGGAACATGTTTTTAGATGCAAATAGCTTGTTAGGATATAAAAAAACTTGCATCAAGAGAAACAAAATGTACTTTTAAAGAAGTTATCCTAATTTTTTCTAAGGATATTAATTTAAATCCACGAGATAGTCAAGTTATAGAATATATTTCTATAAAAGGGTACATATATCTATTTTTTATAGTGGGAGAAATATTGAATTAGGTTTGATATAGGAAAAAGTTACATAAGAGCTTGTGGAAAGGGTCTGTTCCAGTGACACATACTATGTAGGATGGATAAAACCATTATAATGGTTTTATATTCACTATGGTTAATGATAAATTATTCATTGAGAATAAAATCCTATAAGTAAGAAATAAATGGAAATAACATTAGATTTAAAATATCAATTAAATTTTAATAATAAATTTCATGTATCAAAGTAAATGACCTTATTTTTTTTGAATACCTTGATGGGTATTGAAGTGATACAATACATGGATGACACAATGTGGTACCAATAAGGATTGATTAGTAACACCAATTCATTATGCCTAAATACATTATAATTTTACATGTCATAGCTACTTTCTATGATCATTTTATTGAGCATTGGATATCAAGACCACCAATCATGGAAAGTATCTATACGATGCAACTGGAAAGGGATGGAAACACCATAGAATTCCAATAAGGAGTGAAACTTACTAAAATCTAGTTTAGTATTAATGTAAGAAAAAATATTTAATAATATCCATTTGGAATGAATTTTTTCCAAGTGTCTACATGATGTTAGTGTGAGTGAAACTATTTCCCAAAGGAAATATGTTTGATATCATATGGGAAACAATTATTTTTCTTATAGTTAGTTAAGACTAGAATGTAAGTAATCATCCTGAGATTAACTTAAAGCAACAACCTAAGTTCTTGGGAATGATATATGACGAGTTATATTTAATAGTTTATTGGACTTAGTCAATAATATATATACTAAAAATGTATTAAAAAATACAAGCTAGAATAATTCAAGAGATAATTGTTACCAATGTCACTTGGCATAAATTTATCTAATAAGATATGTATGGTTTGTAGGAGGAGACTAATATGGTTATTTGAATTGCATACTATTTTGTGATGGATCAATCACATATTCCATACTATGTACTAAATGTGATATTTCTAAAAAAAAACTCAATGGTAGGAAAATATTAGTTATATATAAGAAAACTACAAAGGAAGTAGTCAGGACTATCCAATTATACTAGATAAAGTATAAAAGATATGTATTCTGTACATATAGAGGACGGGATACTAGTTATAAGGGGATAAAAACTAGACTTACTAAGATAAACCTGAACTTATATCATATTCAATATAAGTTAACGAGCAAGAGAAACTCATTCACACTAGTGGTCACCATATCTATAAATACCATGTGCATTGCAGCTTCTAAGGCTACTAAATAAGCAGTGTAAAATACACGAAAATTAGTTCTAGTTATTGGAAATTAAATTAGTAAGTGAAGTTTTATATTCATATAAATTATGATAATTATACTACTAGTACTAGAAATTTATTTTATGATTTGATAGTGGAAAAAAGGGTTATAATTAGGGATATCATCTCTTGATATGTCTTACTCAAGGAGGTAGAGTCATATATAGTAGAATTTTCATGTAGTGGAAATGTGGTAGGCCCATGGATAAAGCCATAACTCAAAAGAAACATTAACTTATCATGTGAGAGATATAAAGGTTAGTTATATAGTCATATCTAGTGAAAGTGGTAGTGTTGTAACAGTAGGTTCCCTAGACCCAACAAGAATAACACTTTTAGATTACCATATCATGAATACAGTGAGTTATGCCTAATGTAGTCTTAGCATAGTAGTGTTTATATTTCTATTCCCACTATTTACATGGAAATTTCCATATATTATTTTCTATATCAAAAGGTTATAGGAGTTCCCAGGCTATAATGAGTACATAGAGATACTATGAAATTAATCTTAAACATATGTCATGTGGTCTAGATACATCATTCTAACTGGACACATTTGATGTTTAACTACCCAGTACTTGGGGTTCATAATAATTTAGAATTATTCTTAGGAATCTCACATTTGGTAATCTCTAGTTGGTGAGATCATGAGGACATAACACCCAGTAGGATCACCCCATTTTTAGGCATAATTACTTGTTCCTATTTATGAATATGTGTATTATCCTTATAACTTGAGATCATTATCAATTTGTTCCATTTGATCGTGTAATTTTATGCAAGTAAACAACCATGACATTGAATTTATGGTAAGGAAACTTGTGTTGGGTGCACCATTGGTGGTATGAAATTGGTTGAAAGATCATGATATAGTTTGTCACTTCTGAGTTAAGGAAGTGATATTTGAGACCTATTTATCAGGATGGTATTACCTTCACTAAATCCATATCCATGGTAGAATAAGGTAAGTCCATTCAGTATGGTCAATGAATAATAAATTAAAGAAAGGATGATGACACAACTATGTAACCTGTTTTATGAGACGTCGCAAGACAAAGAGATTAAATTACACAACATGTGGTCATATGATGTTTGACATTTCAATGAATATTCCATATCTCTTTAGGGGCCATGATGAGTTTCTAGACTATGTTCCTGGTCTATGAATTATATTCATTTATTTCGAGATAAGGTCCTAGAGGCTCTCACACAATATTGTATTCAAGAGTATACCCTATTATGGTGAATAGGTGTATTGGACATGGTGGGACCCACCATGGGGTCAGAGATTTTTCCAAGTTTTAACGATCACCATTGAATAAATGAATTAATTATTATTGATTTATTGAATAATTATATTCATATTATTTTATTAAAATTATTCACAAGGTATTAAATGAATACTTGGAAAAATATTACATGAAAAAATATTATTTTAATATTCAAGGTTTGTTTAATATTATGGGAACTATGAGTCAATTTAAGGAATCATGTTTATTATGTAATATATTTATTATATATTAGAATTATTTTATAAAAATATAAATGAAATTATGATGGGGTTAGTTCATCATAACATGTAATATACATCTTATTTAGTGGCCATTTTATTTTAGTGGGCTGTGGAACCCTTTCCGAGTATTTGAGAATCCACTATATAATCTGAGGAGAATCTATTTTCCATGAAATTTTCAAACATTCAAATTCAAGTGGTTATCTATCATACCAAATCCTAAAATAGAGGAAGTCTCTTTCAATGTTCTCAATCCAAGAACACAATTTTAGATTTAAGGAAGGGAGTCACAGTGATTGTTGGGACATCGATGGAGTCATTGGAGCTCCATGATAGCACTCAAAATTGAATTATTAGATTCTAAAAAGATTCTTGAACCATGTGTGTATGATATAGAGGGGTTTTATCTTAGATACTTTGAACAATGATTTCCAGTTAAGAGCTAAAGTTGAACACACCCCCGAATCAAATGAGGTAATCATTCATGTTTACTTTGGGCTTAAACAATTCATTCAAGATACTTGGACCTTTATTGGGGATCAAATTTCTAGATATGACATAGTATAATCACTATGGTGATGAAAATTTTTAAATCCACAACCCACCATATTCTACTGCACCCCTAGTACTAGCAAGAATTTCCAACATGAGGTTTAACAGACCAAAAAAAATTCTCAACCGTACCCTGTCAACACTCTTTTAAAAACCAACTACAAATACCATTTATAAACTATTTTAAAACTACACCACATTACATATTTACTCACAATACTCACTTGGAAAAAATTTCAATGAATATATTATTTAGAAAACCCCGAATTTGTTTTGAAATACCATTTCAAAACCATTATTGAAATCACTAATTTTCCTTTAAAATTAAATTTAAATAAAACCCATATTTAAAATGAAATATTAAAAATGAAACACCATTAACTTTAGAAATATAATTTTTGCCAAAAAAACTATATAAATAGGGCCACAAACACTCATTATACTAGAGAATGAAAAAAACTACTTAGAAATAAATGTGTCCCTTGTTGACCATCATGCCAATGTGAGCCTATCCCAATTTATGGGGAGAAATCATACAAGTCATGTAAAATTCTATCTAGAATTTTAGTGATAGAACATGGATATTAAATCAATAAATAAGAAAGAGACTTAGTAATGTAAAGTCCACCACCCTTAATTGACAATCCATAAATCAATAACAAGCTTGTGCTGACATCCTCTGAGTCCATGAGCATTTATCTCAACTATAAACACCAAAAAATTAATAGATCAACCATTTAACACCAAGTTTACATGATGGAATAACTAGATCCAAATTCATTGAGTAGAATAAAAATATAAAACTAATGAGAAATAAGGTGTGTTAAACTCCTAAAACGTATTGACATTGGGGGTTTCCATCATGTTTCCCTAGTCAATAATTTTCCCCTTAAAAATGCAGTATAGCGGTGACCCCGGGGTTATCTCATGAGGAGGTTGTAGACTAAGTTGTCAAGCTATCACTTTGTTAATTTGTTTTTGTTAATGTTAAAACTAAAATTAGGGGTCTAAATGAGTTAAAAAATGTTAAATTACAAAAAATAATAATTCAATAAGAAATATATGTTAGTGATTATAAATTAGAAGAGAACCGAACTGAAAATAACAAACTAAAGAAGGCAGTGGTGGATAAAATTTGATCTTCGAACAGTCCCTTTATCATTGTATAAATGAATTATCCAATTTTATTTCTCAGTGTATACCTCAATAACTCAAGGTATAAACCTAAATTAACTATAAACCATATTTATACCTCAGACATGGGTTCCGATCCTCTTATGAATGTGATGTGATTGCCCAAAGACCTCAGAGGAACCAAATCAGATTACACTCATTGTGCTCAATGGGGAGACCTCACCCAAAGAAATATAATCATTAAAAATAAACAATTTACATTAATAAATTTAAAATAAATCCATATTAATTTATAATAAATTTAATTCAAGAAATAAAAGGACCCCATTCCTTCAAGAAAAATAGTTTCCAAAGAAAAAAAAAGAAAAAAAAAAGAAAATCACAAACTCAAAAGGGGACATGTCCTCGAATCTCGGCTACCCACCACCAAATGGAGTATAAATATTCATTCCTTCATTATATTCATTAAAAAAAAATCTTATTTTTAGTATATATTATCCATCACAACCCCCTTATTCAATCCAACCATCCCATGAAATTAAATGAATATGAGAATGTAAAGGTAAAAGGAAGGTTGGAAATCTTTTTTCCAGAATCTATACCCCCAAAAGTTGGCTCTATTTGGGGAATCATACCAAAAAAAATCTCCCTCTCGTTGCTTCTAAATAGTTTATAAAAATTAAACCTCATTCTACCCTCAAATATTCATTTTATTTGGACATGTGGTTTAAAAGTAATGAATTAATTAATTAATGAAGATAACTTTTTCTTCTTGAGGATACCCTTTTTCTTCCACTTGTTTGACTTGATCAAAGACTGGTATAATGTGTGTATTTTTCCTTGAAAATCAGCTTGAACGTGAAAATATGAGTCCTATTTCATCTACAGTTGTAATAAATTCTTTTGGACACCTGTATTAGGATCTGTACCTCATTTAATGAGGTGGGAACCATTCTACCATCCAGAGAAACTTTCTACAAAGATTGATTTTTTGAGACTCTATAAGGCTGAATAAATACTTGGACTGGTTAAAAAAAATATATACCACGAATATAAGAATATTATAAAAAAATAATTAGTATATTTTAATCAATATTAAAAATATATTACTAAAATACAGAAGTGATTTAAAAAGATAAAATTCCATAATTGTGCAATTTTCAATTTCAATCTCAAAACATCCCTAAAACCAAAAAAACAATACAATTTAGCTCAAAATGTTAAATTGGTTGGGTTTAAATCAATTAATTAGACATGAAAAATAGTATAAATATTAGCTTTATAAATTTATTCACACTTATAAATTGGAATCCTAGAAAAGTAAGGATCAAAATCAGATCAAGGAAATTTCAAAACACATACCAATTAGGTTCACCAATTTATCAACAATAATCAAATGATATAATGCCTGATAAAAAAAAAATATTTCAAGTTCTAAATTCATCTCATTAAATCCATTTCGACTCTTTTTCTACTCTCATGCACACAATACACTTACCTCATATAAATTTTCTCTCAACACACAAATATGGATTTTTAACATGGATTTTGTCATCCAAACTCATGAAAGAATCACAATAGAATTGATAAATTTCTACGTAAACCTGATGTGGTCCAAGAACATGTGATAATTGTGATTACCTTTCAGGGTTTTTCTGTGGAACATGGTTGTTGGTTTTAAAATGTGAAAAATTATGAGGCCGAATTAGGTTGGTTTGACTCTTTTGAAGTAAAAATGAACGATTATATTTTTTACTAAAGTATGGTATCCTCTTTAGTATCTTTGGAATAAAATCAATTCTAAGAATCTTTTATAATCTATTTTCCATCCCATTCCATCATTATTTCAGTAGAAAAAATAAAAATTATCTTCTTTTTTTTAGAAATCTCCAAATAGGCACAAGTTTCTTCAATTAAGAGCTACAAAAATACACATCTCCATTTCCTTTGAGAGTTATAGATTGTAATAGATCTCATAAAAATATTTTCCACCAGAAAAACATCTCTTAAATGTTTTAATATCCACCCAAAGAAACATAAAATTAGGTATGACACCACAAGTCATCCCTCACACATAAATTAAAATAGATCACACATTTTCACTTGTAGAGATGATAAGAAATGTAAAATTGGATTTTAATGTGGCTAATCTAATAGGATATACATGGATACTAAGGGATCAAGAAAGATAAAATGTACTGGTAAATTCAAATTAAAGATGCTTCACTTGAAAATTTGGTTTCAAAATCCAAATAAATGACTCAATCATTTTAATCAAAAGTACCTCAACCCTAACGTTTTGACATAAATAAATGAAATTATTATTCAAAAAAGAATGATTTTTCTCTCTCAATAAATGAGATGAATGTTTAGATGTTTTCAAAATGGGATTAGAATCCTTACATGAATTATAATTTCAATGAAAAATATAGTGAGATGTGAAATGAGGTTAAAAAATCAGAGGTCTTTTCAAGAAATTTCAAATTTTTTGAACTTGAAACAATTTCATTTTCAGTATTAATTTTTGTTTAGTTTCAATAGATCAATTGGTTCACTCATTAACATGGGTTTTAAAAGTTAAAATGGTAATCATTTGATCTCACCTATTTTTTAAACAAAAAATTTGAAAATAAAACACACAAAAGTTTAAAATAAAACTCAAAAAATCATAATCTAATAAGGATAATACCTACATTTTTTTTAAATTTCCTACTTATTAATGGTAGTTAAAATTGTGATGTGAAAGTAAATAACATATGACATGACAAAAACAAGCAGAGAGGAAAGGCACAACCTAGATTTTATTGAGTAGTAGTAGCCTTGAGCTAACCTCCAAAAATTTGCAAATTATAAGACTATATGTAAAATAAAAGCCTAAAAATTTCATTGAAATTAAGGAAATAAAAACTAAATTGAAGGATAAGGGAAAAAACATTTGGTATTAATCCCCAAGTGGGTGATATGATTTCCCTACACCTAGTCAAGCAGTTCCAGCTGATCATCCCCAATCTGATGGTGGGTGTAGTGTCTTCCCCATGAACCATTAAAAAGAAATTTCTTTAATCTTATTTGGCTCAAAAATCTTGTAAAAGTTCCCAAAATAAGACATATTCAGGCCCCCCTCAATGAAATTGTGATTCCAATGATGCAGTAGAAGAGGGAAAAAATATAATGGAAACTTACCAAGGTTTTCCTTATGACTTTTCCATTCTTGTTTGGAAAATCACAAACACCATATCTTTAAGAAAATATTTGTTATTCTATGCTTTGCTTTTATAAAGAAAATTACCTTCTCTAAGTAAATTTATTCTTACCATATTTTCATTTTTCTTATTTTGACTTAGTATAAAATTTTGATTCATATTTGTAACCTTAGAATCCTATAAGTACTTAGATATGAAGCATTTTGTCTTAGGATTCGAATTCTGGATGTGAACTATAATGAAGTTCCACTCCGAATTCTGGATGTGAACTGTAATGAAGTTCCACTCTGAATTCTGGATGTGAACTGTAATGAAGTTCCACTCCGAATTCTGGATGTGAACTGTAATGAAGTTCCACTCTGAATTCTGGATGTGAACTGTAATGAAGTTCCACTCCGAATTCTGGATGTGAACTGTAATGAAGTTCCACTCTGAATTCTGGATGCGAACTGTAATGAAGTTCCACTCCGAATTATGGATACCAACTCTCATATAGTTCGAATCTAAATTCTAGATACGAATTATCATGTAGTTAGATTCCTAATTCCTATAAAATAGAATCCGAATATCTCTTTATTATAGACTCCGAATTTCATTTTGGTTAGACTCTGAACTTTTATTTTCTTACATTCCGAACTTCAGTTTTGCTTATTCTTACACTCGTTTCATTATAAAACGATGTCGTGCCTTCAATTACACGTGTTTTGTTATAAAACAATGTAGTCCATTATGTTTCTAACTAATCGTTGGTTGAGTAACACGTGTACAGGTCCCTACGAAATTTAAGGAAAATATAACCGTTGGATGAGGGAGCCGACCATTGGAGCTTCGCCTATAAATAAGTGATCATTTGAAAAGAAGCTATAACTTTGACATTTGTGCTTACATGCTGTTGAAGTGATTTCTAGAGAGAGAGGCTCTTATTTACTCTCACAGCTTTGTGCAGAAAGTTTTAATAGATTGTTCAAAATTTTCCTTGTGCAGATTGCTTTGTGCGACTCTGAATGTTGGTGATTACATTCGAGGGCTTCCGGGGATAGGAAGATAGAGGTGCCGACTACTTTGAAGTTTGAGGGCTTCCTTGCTGAGGAAGACAGAGGTTCCAACTACCTTGAAGTTGAGGGCTTGCGGGGTTAGCAAGATAGAGACTCTGATCTTCAAATCGAGGGCTTACCCGGGTGTGGGTAAGACAGACATGCTTGAAAGTATAAATCAAGGGACCTTTATCCAAGGTTGTTGGATACCCTTCTCTTTGGGTTAAAAGATTTATATCTTGTTACTTGTTTTTGTTACAAGTTTTTTTCCGATGCATTTTGTGTTGTAAGGAAAATATAACCTTCTTATATTTCCTTACACTTATACTCTGATTAATTTAGATTCTATACGCTTTAAGGTAGAATCTCATATTGTAAACTTTGGTTAAGTTTTAGTTTTCAGATCCATATTTCCAGAACCAGTTTTTCAGAATCACTTTCTAGATTTAAGAAAGTGTATAGAAATAGAAGTTTGTAACTTCATACTTTGTTCCAATCTTTCAATTGGTGTTAGAGGTGTTGTGAATTTTCTTAGTTTAACTTTGTTAAACTTAGATCTTTACTTGTTTAAGGAATTTTTTAAAGTTTACAATTCACCCCCTCTTGTATATTGAGATTCTACATCGTTATTTCGATCCTACAATTGGTATCAGAGGGAGGTCTCTAAAATAATTATATTCACATATAAGTTTTTCTGGCTCTGTTTTTAATTTTTCTATATTTTTCCTTTCTTAGGAATATTCTCCTTGAATCCGAACTTTTGTTATTAACAAGTTTTTGTGTAGAAATATTTTAATATGACAGGAATCAATGTTGGTTCCATCGACAACCTAAATCCTACAAGACCACCAATTTTTGATGGTAATGATTATGAGTATTGGAGAGATCTAATGAAGACTTTCGTTATCAATACTGGAGTAGAAAATTTTGTTATGCTTACTGGAGGTTATCAAATTCTAGATAAGGAAGTAGGTACTTTCACCAACCAAGAGAATCACGATTATCAATTAAACTATAAGGTATGAAATAATTTACTATGTTCAATGACTAGGGACATATATTGCCAAATTTCTTCTTGTGAAACAACTAACTGTATATGGAAGAAACTAGAAGTTACTCATTTTGGTACATCTAAAGTGATTGAGACTAGAAGTGCTATGCTTAGAGCAGAGTGTCATGGTTTTAATTTTTTCCTTATGGAGAACCCATTAGCAAAGTAAAACAAAGGTTTATGACTATCGTGAATAGATTTCAATGTAAAGACCCTGAAATTTCAGGGAATTTTTTTTCTTAATTTTATTTGGAATTTTAAAAGAACGCAGTTTCTGACGGCGCCTGATTCCGAGGCCCGGTGTGCCCGGAATCATTTTCCGAAGTTTGGCTCGGGTACGTTCAGTGAACGAATGAGCGGGAATTCCTATCTTTTGAACCAGTGCTCAGAATCAAATTCTGAGGGCACCGATGGAACCGTAACGCCAGTAATTGCTTAAGAACCCCACTTCCGAAGTTGCGTTTACACGCGGTAAGTTGTTGGAATTTGTGGAAGTTGAAATAAAAATTAAACTACAATTTTTATTTTAACTAAGTGGTTTAGGCTTTGGGTGGAAGTTGGGTTACTACCCAACTTCCCAATGGAGGTTATGAACGTGTTGGGGCCCACACAAACCCTACCCCTTCACCTTCCCTAACCTTCCATAACTCTTCACATTCTTTAACCCCCCTCAACTCACATTTAATATTTGACAACTTAAGTTTAATAACTTATCTTTTTAATTAAGTGAGTTAAGTGTGGTTATTTGAATTTTAAACTCTTGAAATTCAAATATTTTTTATGTTAATAAAATAAGAGGTAAGCTTATTTTATTTTGGGGTTGGAACCTTTGTTGCTTGAAAGGTTTGGGGAGAAAAGCTAAGGAAAGCTAGAGTTCTTCATCTTCTTCGTCAAAGAACACGAAGAACGCGAAGAATGCATCGAACTCCGTCGAAGAATGCTGAGTCCTCGGAGACCGACTACGCGACGCCTTTTACCGCGACGGTTCTTCGGCGACGTCTTCTTCGGCGACGTCTTCTTCCACGACATCTTCTTCCATGACGTCTCCTTCCACGACATCTCATCCCGCGACGAATCCTCGTTCGACGAACCTCCGTTCAAGCTCGCACAAGGTAGGGGGTTTACGTGATTTTTCCTTACGTGATTCTCTTCCGTCTTTTATCCGCGTTTATTTGGACCGCATGATTTCAGTTAACGGGAGGAGGCCGGACCGCACAAACACGGCCTCCCCCTCCCTATTTTTTTCTTGTTATTGCGGATCGAATGAAAGTAAGGCGGTGCCATCGCACCGCGTGGGATTGAGCGGCAAGAAATGTGCGACATCGTCACGCCGCACATTCAATTTTTTCGAACCAATTCCACGGAACCGTCGCGCCGTGCCGAAGAACCGAAAAAAAACCGCGGCCGGAGTTGGGCCGCGGCGAAGGGGCGCGGCGCCATCGCATCGTGCCGGAAAACCACAAAGACGATATGTTTTGTTAATTGACGTGCGGATTGACGGACGATGACAAATGAGTCCGCAATGTATTTTTGAAGCTTGCGCAGTAAAGTTCGAGACCCGAGATGAACACCGGCTCAGACGGTTTTGAAAACGGACCACCGGAGCAACTCCGGTGGCCCGCGGAAACACCCGGAGGCGCGGGTGGCCGGCGCGGCGCCGCCGGCGACCGGGGGCGACGGCCGGAGCCGTCCGGCCGCTAGGAGGCGGCGGCACCCGAGCGTGCCGTCAGAAGATTGGCGGCGGCGGATCCGCCGCCGGCCTCAATCAACGGCGAGGGCGGGCCGCGCACCCCCCCGGTTCGGGCCGACCCATGGGGCCTCGGGCCGGGGCGGTCCAGGCCCGAAACCCCCATTTTCAGACCCTCTTCGGTCTTTTTCCAATATCTTGGGATACGGACCTTCGATCGACGCACCATCAGTTGCATAGAGATCCTTGGAACGAGACTGTCGTTTCGGTATATCGCACTCAAGGTTTCAGAATACTTTGGGTTCGGCCGTGTTGGTTCGGATACGAAACCAACCGGGCCCTCGGAGCAGAAACACTTATATCTTGAGCTCCGGACGTCTGATTGACGTGCCGCTGACTTTGATGGATTCCTCTAAGTGAGACGGATCCTTTGGCTTACTCCGCTCGAGGTTTGGATGCCGTCGGAGTGCGGTCGGGTTGGTTCGCTCACGAAACCAACCGGGCCCCTGGAACGAAAAAGCCAATAACTCACAGACCGGGCGTCCGATTGACGCGCCGTCTGTCTCGTTGAATTCCTCTTGATGAGACGGAACTTTTGGCATACTTCGCCCGAGTTTTGGTTGCTGTTGGATAGTGGCCGTGTTGGATTGTACCCAAAATCCAACTAGGCCCTTGGAACGGAAAAGCTGTTATCTTTCAGACCGGACGTCCGTTTGACGAACCGTCAGCGGCGTTGGTGATATCATTGAGAAATGGTCCCTATGAGTATACCCTATGAGAGTTCGGGGTACAGTTGAGATACGGCCGGGTTGGTTCGCTCACGAAACCTCCTGGGCCCCTGGGACGAAAAGGGTAATAACTCACAGACCGGGCGTCCGATTGACGCACCGTCTGTTGCGTTGAGACACCTATCATGAGGCGGTCCTTTGGGATACTTCTTCGTGGGACTTTAAGATACTTGGAGTATCGACCTGAAGCTCGTGGAGCGGACCCTCCCAGAGACGGGCGTGCGGAGTATGTAGACCGTGTAGCCGACTGAGACCTGACGACTGCTTGACCAACTCGACTTGGAGTGAGTCGAATAGCCCAGTGGACAGAGCACTACTTTGTTTGGGTGCATACCCATGGAGGATGGAGCACTACCTATGTGACAGTGCAGACCCGCGGTACTCGTCTGGAGAGTACCTCAGCAGGCTACTAGGGGGTGTGCACTACTGTGTTTGGGTGGCATACCCCGGCGGGAAGCACTACTGTGTTTGGGTGGCTGGCCCGCGGTACTCTACAGGAGGAGTACCTCAACAGTCTTAGGTTAGTGAGCAGTACCTCAGAGTCGTGAAAGGACCACTGTACACTCCAGAGACGGGGCTCTTCAGTAGTTACAGTTTCGATAATGAAAATCCTGGTTTGAGATGAGACTTTTGACCTTTGTGTTTACCTCATGATTGAGATGGGTCACTTGATAACTTAGGTATATGTATGGGAATATACCTGGGTAGTGGTTATCCGTTGATTTCATGATCTGGGTGTTTTCCTCATGATTGAGATGGGTTACTTGATAACTTAGGTATATGCATGGGCATATACCTAAGTAGAGGTTATCTGTTGAGATCTTCTTTGTGGTTATCCTTGTTAGTTTTTAGTGAGACCTTGAGGGTCTCGGGGTCCCTACTGAGTATCGTTATACTCACCCCTGCACGGGCTATGCCCGCACCTCGTTGTGTTGGTTGCAGACGAGGAGCAGTGCTGACGGAGGCCGAGTGTTCGAGGACTGGATGGTACCCCGAGGTGGACTACACGAAGAGTCAGTATCCAGAGGTGGACTTCACGGCGAGACGACACTCGGAGGAGGTTGACGGGAGAGAGCGTTGTGGAGGATATCTGTACCTACCCTTCAGGTAGGAACCGCGGTGGACGATCCAGGAGCTGCGCCATCTGTACCTACCCTTCAGGTAAGATCCGAGGAGGACGACCCAGGAGCCGCTTCCGTTCTTCCAGCTGTTGTCTTTTTCTGTTGTAATTTGTTCAGTTGTAGTTGTACTTTCAGTTGGGTTTGTATTCTGGCCCATTTACCTTTCATCACTTCTCTTTGTACTTAGTGTTTTACTTCCGCTTGTACTCTGTGGTGTCTTGTTTACTTTTATAAAGGCAATGCCTTCCCAGTTATCGGGATTTATGCCTTTGGTGATAGTCGCCAGCCCCTGGCCTGTGGAAGTCGGGCTTGGGGTAGTCACGACACGGGCCCCGAGGACGGGTCGTGACAAATTGGCTCAGAGGAGTCGGTTCTACCATAGAACTTATAACTCTGATATTTTCTTTGTATGAAGCAATAGTGTTAAGAAAACCGAGTGTGGTTTTCAGTTCAGGGAGTCCAGTGTTGGTGCGGGCGACTGACGTATCCATACACCGGGACCCTGACAACTAATTTCCAACTTTGTGCACGAAAACACTGATTGTTTGTGTGTTTCCAGAAGTTTTTAAATGTCAGCTCAAACCAGGTCAACTCACCAGGTATAATCGTTTGACCGTGTCACGATGTTTCTTTCAGGATTCCTTTTCACGGACGACCAGCTAGATCCCAGAGGGATGTGCGCACTGACAGCCTGCCGAGCGACGAGGCTTCAATACAGGGCCCTCTTGTAGTTGAGGCACCAGTGGAGGCACCAACGGTACTACCATACGTTGGGCCACCGATTCCACTAGCCCTAGTAGTAGGTGATGCACACCACTTGAGTGCGTTGCACGAGTTCCAGCGCCAGAGGCCACCCAGGTTCTGGGGAGAGACGGACCCGCAGGCGGCTGAGGTTTGGCTGGAGGCTGTGGTGAGAGTCTTCAGGCTAGTGGGGATGCCTGCGGACTTCATAGTGATCTTTGCTTCCAGCCTTCTTGAGGCAGCAGCAGGCAGGTGGTGGAGCCACTTGTTCCAGTTTTGCGACGGGATGACATTGACATGGGAAGACTTCGAGACCTTCTTCAGGGTGGAGTTTGTGCCAGTAGATCTACACCCCGAGCGTGTTCAGGAGCTGCTGCCTTTGCCGCGTGTTTTTTGATCAGTAGCCGAGTCATATATGGGAAGTGGATAGATGATGCAGAGGTCCAGGAGGACCAGACCAGCAGTTGGGCGATCTCGGGTTTTAGGATCGGTGGTGCGGGGCACCCGGGGTGGGGAGAAAACTAGGCGTGCCAGAAACAGATAGTGTTACTCATGCGGCGGAAAGGGTCACCTGGCACGTGACTGTCCGACTCCTCGTACAGTTGATCCGCAAGCTTTGGAGGATCCACTGAGGCAGAAGCAGCGGCGGGTGCTTGAGTAACAACCGAGCAGTGGACAAGGCAGTAGAGCTCCGGGAGCAGGTAGACAGGAGCGGAACTAGTGGATACGTCCCTTGTACTTCTAGTTCCATGTTTCTGTTGTATTCGTGTCTTTGTACTATGAGCTACAATAATAAAAAGACACTTATCTTTGTTTGCTTTCCTATCCTTTTGTTTGGTTGATACTGAGTGGTCCCGGTTAAAACTGTTGACTTGACCCTCACTTTCGAGATTTCTACTGGAGGTGACCCAGTGACCTCACACTGATGCCGACAGTGTGACTCGACCCTTGGAGGCGAGAGTGACAGTTGGATCTCTTAGTAGTTACGTCGAGGACTTACGACGTCATCCATGGCGTGAATGTGTCATTCATGTCAGGATTGACTGAATTAGGCAATGGGCGTGGTTCATCCTGGGGATGAGACCGAGTTTCTCTTTTCGGAAAAGGAGAAATTTTAGCAGCTCCTTCAGATCATATGCAAAGAAGGTACAGATCATCCAGGAGCGGATGAAGACTGCACAGTGCAGTAAGAAACAGGAAACCGACTCCAGTCTTAGAGACTCGAGCGTGTTAAGTGTTTAAAGAAGAGGAAGCTTTAAGGAGAGATGAGTCTGCGGAGTAGTAGACGTGGAGGCAGAGCTAGGGGAGCAACATGAGGTGGTGTACATCTTAACATGCTACAACCACCCGCCTTAGTTATCCCCGCCATGCTCAGGAAGCTGGAGGGCAGAGGAAGAGAGTAGCTGTATGCGGTCAAGGAGTGTGACCCAATGGCTCTAAAACCGATTCAAGGGACAGTCTGTGTCCACTACTAGCTGTTGTAGTAACAGACGTCGATATGAACCATTCCTTGATTTCGCAAATCTTGTTCCAGACCTAGAGTTTCTGGAAGCCGTGGACTTGACCCTCACGTCTGGAGATACCTTGGGAGGAGACTCGATAATCACACTTACGCCGACGGTGTGGTCAGACCCTCGAGGCGAGAGTTTTGGTTGGAATCTCTTGGTGGCAGCGTCGAGGCCTTATGATGTTAGTTTGAGTATGGAATGGGAAATAACTGTTCATACTCAAATTGACGGTTTTAGGCAAACGTCGGGATGGGTTTTCCTAGGTCGGCGAAAAGGAAACCCCAGGAAGCACAGGATAAACTCTTTCACAGGAGGGTGCGACCGATCACTCTTGAGTCGGTCAACCATACCCTCGTGGCATCAGCGGTTTGAGTTACGGTTCTAACAGGAATTGGAGACCTCTAGAGTTCAAGGATAACGATCATGTCCTTATACGGGTCTCACCTCGAGAAGGTTTACGGGGATGTGGCCAAGGCGACAAGTTATCTCCGAGGTTCAATGGACCTTTCTAGGTCCTCATTTGGGTAGGTGAGGTGGTTTACCGCTTGACCCATCCACCTCAGTTGCACCAGGTGCACGACGTTTTCCTGGTATCTCAACTGAGGAGATACGCGCTCGACCCTTCGCATATCATCGACCATGAGGAGCAGGATGATGGCGATGGGGTTACTTCCACGGAGGTTCCTGTAGGGATCGAGAATCGATAGGAGTGGATCCTATGAGGACGGTCGATTTCTCGAGTGCACTTTCTTTGGCAATACAGAACCTCCAGGTAAGCACATGGGAGCAGAAGGCTCAGGTGCGTGCTCAATACCGCTTTTGTGACCCTAGTTTGCGTTGAAGCTTTACGGGGACGTAAAGCCCTGAGGTGGGAGTAATGTAAAGACCCAGAAATTTCAAGGAAATTTTTTTCTTAATTTTCTTTGGAATTTTACAAGAACGCAGTTTCTGACGGTGCCTGATTCCGAGGCCCGGTGTGCCCAGAATCATTTTCCGAAGTTTAGCTCGGGTACGTTCAGTGAACGAACGAGCGAGAATTCCTATCTTTTGAACCGGTGCTCAGAATCGAATTCCGAGGGCACCGATGGAACCGTAGCGCCGATAATTTCTTAAGAACGCCACTTCCGAAGTTGCGTTTACACGCGGTAAGTTGTTGGAATTTATGGAAGTTGTAATAAAAATTAAACTACAATTTTTATTTTAAATAAGTGGTTTAGGCTTTGGGTGGAAGTTGGGTTACTACCCAACTTACCAAGGGAGGTTATGAAGGTGGTGGGGCCCACACGAACCCTACCCCTTCACCTTCCCTAACCTTCCATAACTCTTAACATTCTTTAACCCCCCTCAACTCACATTTAATATTTGAAAACTTAAGTTTAATAACTTATGTTATTAATTAAGTGAGTTAAGTGTGGTTATTTGAATTTTAAACTCTTGAAATTCAAATATTTGTTATGTTAATAAAATAAGAGGTAAGATTATTTTATTTTGGGGTTGGAACCTTTGTTGCTTGAAAGGCTTGGGGAGAAAAGCTAAGGAAAGTTAGAGTTCTTCATCTTCTTCGTCGAAGAACACGAAGAATGCGAAGAACGCATCGAACTCCGTCGAAGAACGCCGAGTCCTCGAAGACCGACTACGCGACACCTTTTACCGCGACGGTTCTTCCGCGATGTCTTCTTCCGCGACATCTTCTTCCGCGACGTCTTCTTCCATGATGTCTCCTTCAGAGGCATCTCATCCCACGGCGAATCCTCGTTCGACGAACCTACGTTCAAGCTCGCACGAGGTAGGGGGTTTACGTGATTTTTCCTTACGTGATTCTCTTCCTTCTTTTATCCGCATTTATTTGGACCGCATGATTTCAGTTAACGGGAGGAGGCCGGACCACACAAACACGGCCGCCCCCCTCCCTATTTATTTTCTTGTTATTGCGGATTGAATGAAATTAACGCGGTGCCGTCGCACCGCCTGGGATTGAGCGGCAAGAAATGCGCGACATCGTTACACCACGCATTCAAATTTTTTGAACCAATTCCGCGACGCCGTCGCGCCGTGCCGAAGAACCGCAAAAGAACCGCGGCCGGAGTCGGGCCGCAATGAAGGGGCGCGGCGCCATCGCGTCACGCTGGAAAACCACAAAGATGGTATGTTTTATTAATTGACGTGCGGATTGACGGGCGAAGACAAATGGGGCTGCAATGTATTTTTGAAGCTGGCGCAGTAAAGTTCGAGACCCGAGATGAACACCGGCTCAGACGGTTTTGAAAACGGACCACCGGAGCAACTCCGGTGGCCCGCGGAAACACCCGGAGGCGCGGGTCGCCGGCGCGGCGCCACCGGCGACCGGGGGCGGTGGCCGGAGCCGTCTGGCCGCCAGGAGGCAGCGGTGCCCGAGCGCGCCACCGGAAGATTGGCGGTGGTGGATCCACCGCCGGCCTCAATCAACGGTGAGGGCGGGCCGCGCACCCCCCCCGCTCCGCGACTTCGGCTTGACCACGCTGGCCGAGCCGCGGCCAGCCGGTCGGGCCGGACCCGGGTCGGGTCGACCCGGTTCGGGCCGACCCAGGGGGCCTCGGGCCGGGGCGGTCCGGGCCCGAAACCCCCGTTTTCAGACCCTCTTCGGTCTTTTGCCCATATCTTGGGCTACAGACCTCCGATCGACACACCGTCAGTTGCGTAGCGATCCTTGGAACGATTCGGTCGTTTCGGTATATCGCAATCAAGGATTAGGAATACTTTGGGTTCGGCCGGGTTGGTTCGGATACGAAACCAACCTGGCCATCGGAGTGGAAACACTTATATCTTGAGCTCCGGACGTCCGATTGACGTGCCACCGACTTTGATGGATTCCTCTAAGTGAGACAGATCTTTTGGCTTACTCCACTCGAGGTTTGGATGCTGTCGGAGTGCGGTTGGGTTGGTTCGCTCACAAAACTAACCGGGCCCCTGGAACGAAAAAGCCAATAACTCACAGACCGGGCGTTCGATTGACGCGTCGTCTGTCTCATTGAATTCCTCTTGATGAGACGGAACTTTTGGAATACTTCGCCTGAGTTTTGGTTGCTGTTGGATAGTGGCCGTGTTGGATTGTACCCAAAATCCAACCGGGCCCTTGGAACAGAAAAGCTATTATCTTTCAGACCAGACGTCCGTTTGACGAACCGTCAGTGGCGTTGGTGATCTCGTTGAGAAACGGTCCCTATGAGTATACCCTATGAGAGTTCGGGGTACAGTTGAGATACGGCCGGGTTGGTTCGCTCACGAAACCAACCGGGCCCCTGGGACAAAAAGGCTAATAACTCACAGACCGGGCGTCTGATTGACGCGCCGTATGTTGTGTTGAGACCCCTATGATGAGGCGGTCCTTTGAGATACTTCTTAGTTGGACTTTGAGATACTAGGAGTATCGACCTGAAGCTCATGGAGCGGACCCTCCCAGAGACGAGCGTGCGGGGTACGGAGACCGTGTAACCGACTGAGACCTGACGACTTCTTGACAGACTCGACTTGGAGTGAGTCGACTAGCCCAGTGGATGGAGCACAACTTTGTTTGGGTGCAGACCCATGGCGGACGGAGCACTACCTATGTGACAGTGCAGACCCGCGATACTCGTCCGGAGAGTACCTCAGCAGGCTACTCGGGGGTGTGCACTACTGTGTTTGGGTGGCATACCCCGGCGGGAAGCACTACTGTGTTTGGGTGGCTGGCCCGCGGTACTCGACAAGAGGAGTACCTCAGTAGTCTTAGGTTAGTGAGCAGTACCTCGGAGTCATGACAGGACCACTGTACACTTCAGAGACGGGGCTCTTCAGCAGTTACGATTTCGATAATGAAAATCCTGGTTTGAGCTGAGACTTTCGACCTTTGTGTTTACCTCATGATTGAGATGGTTCACTTGATAACTTAGGTATATGTATGGGAATATACCTGGGTAGTGGTTATCCGTTTATTTCATGATCTGGATGTTTTCCTCATGATTGAGATGGGTTACTTGATAACTTAGGTATATGCATGGGCATATACCTAAGTAGAGGTTATCCGTTGAGAACTTCTTTGTGTTTATCCTTGTTGGTTTTTAGTGAGACCTTGAGGGTCTCGGGGTCCCTACTGAGTATCGTTATACTCACCCCTGCACGGGCTATGCCCGCACCTCGTTGTGTTGGTTGCAGACGACGAGCAGTGCTGACGGAGGCCGAGTGTTCGAGGACTGGATGGTACCCAGAGGTGGACTACATGAAGAGTCAGTATCCAGAGGTGGACTTCACGGCGAGACGACACTCGGAGGAGGTTGACGGGCGAGAGCGTTGTGGAGGCTATCTGTACCTACCCTTCAGGTAGGAACCGCAGTGGACGATCCAGGAGCTGCGCCATCTGTACCTACCCTTCAGGTAAGATCCGAGGAGGACGACCCTGGAGCCGCTTCCGTTCTTCCAGTTGTTGTCTTTTTCTATTGTACTTTGTTTAGTTGTAGTTGTACTTTCACTTGGGTTTGTAGTCTGGCCCATTTACCTTTCATCACTTCTCTTTGTACTTAGTGTTTTACATCCGCTTGTACTTTGTGGGGTTTTGTTTACTTTTATAAAGGCAATGCCTTCCCAGTTATCGGGATTTACGCCTTTGGTGCTAGTCGCTAGCCCCTGGCCTATGGAAGGCGGGCTTGGGGTAGTCACAACACGGGCACCGAGGACGGGTCGTGGCATTCAATCTTTGGGAGAGAAAGGTCTATATGATGAAGCTCTTGTTGACAAGATCATTGATATTATGCCCAATGAGTGGAAATCAAAGATAACTGCTATTGATGAGAACATAAAGCTTACTAAAATTTCCTTAGATGAGCTGTTTGGAACTCTTCTCCAACATGAAATAAGGATGAAGAGAGATGCTGACAACATCAAAAAGAAGAGTGGGAATGCAACTATTTCTTTTAGTATAACATCAAATCACATGAAAGCTAAGACTCCTGAGAGAGTTACTATATCCAAGTAAATAAGGTTGTTATCCAATCCGAATCTAGTGAGAGTGAAGTCTCAGAGAACGAGTTAGCAAATCTTGCTCGAAGGATGAACAAGATAGCTAGACAAAAGAATTTCCAATCCAAGTATAAGAAGAAGGAAAGGAAAGATAATAAATATTCAGAGGTCACATGCTATGAATGCAAGATAAGTGGACACATACGACGTGATTTCCCTATGATAAAAAAATAAAGAAAAGAGAGGTATTCTGAAAGGAACAAGAAAAAGTTTTACAAAGCCAAAGCTATGAAAAGTCTTAAAGCTAATACTACTTGGAGTGCTAGCTGTGGAGACTCTTTAGAAAGTGAATCTTCAGAATATGATTCATCAGCTTAGAAGAATATGGGATTCATTTCAAATACTTATTTTCTACATACATGCCTTATGACCAAGGTATGCTTTGCCGAGGCTTTAACAAATTTATCTCTTGATAAGAATTACTATTATGAAAATAGTACTTCTAATAAAGATACTTCAACTTCAGAAAATGAATAACCTTCATATAAAGAAGTATCTAGATTTTCAAAGTTACTTGAAACAAAAAATTGTAAAATATCTAAGAAATTAGACAAGGAAAATACTAGTGAAGAAATTCTTACAAAAGAGATTTTGGATCTTTCTTCAGATCTTAAAGATAAAGAAGATCTTTTAGAAAAACTTTCTAAAGACCTTGAGAAAGAAAATTCTGACAAGGAAGAACTTTATAAAAATCTTAAGGATGCTATTTCAAAAATAAAATTTTTTGAGGAAAAATCTAAATCTAAGGAAATGATTCCTGGGGATAAGAAATTAGTCACTAGACTGAAATCCGAAATATTTTCTCTTAAGAATCTCCTTGAACAATTTACTTCTGGGAAGGAAAATTTTGACAAGATGTGTTCTCAAATTAAACCTCACGGAAACACTACCAGAGTAGGTTATACTCACCAAAAACTATTTTTCAAAAACAACTATTTTTTCCTTCTAAAGCCCCTTTTTGCACTAAGTGTCAAAGTGGTGGGCATTGGAAGAAAAACTGTTATTTGAATAGAGTTCAATATCTTGGGTTTCATAAAGAATATTTCTCTAAACCAATGTGGATACCCAAAATTTTGTTATATGAAAATCTCGGATCCAAACAAGTTTAGATTCCGAAAGTCTAATTATTTTCTTATTTTCTGGAAGATAAAGGAAGTAACAACATCAATACATGGTACATGGATAGTGGATGTTCTCGGCATATGACTGGTAACAAAAACTATTTTAAAAAGATTATTAAGATAAAAGGAGGAAAAGTAACTTTCGGAGATAATGCTTAGGGAGAAATTGTTGGTATAGGTAATATTGTTCTTCTTTGTAAAACTTTTTATTTCAAACATTTTTTTAAGGGTCTTAAGCACAACCTCATCAGCATAAGTCAGTTATGTGATGAAGGATACCTTGTGAATTTTAGGAATGATAAATTCTTAGTTCACAATTCCAAGGAAGAGTTTATTCTCTCTACCCACAGGCAAGAGATTGTTTACACTTTGAACTTAGAAGACCTAAGGAGCCAAGAATTACCTTGCCTAAGTGAAATGGAAGATCATTCTTGGTTATGGCATAGAAGACTAGGTCACTATAACCTTAGAAACTTATGTAAAATATCTAAGAAGAAACTAGTTAAGGATCTACCAGATCTTAGATATGATTCTTCTAATGTTTGTGATCCTTGTCAATATGGAAAGAAACATAAATCTAGTTTTAAATCAATCGGTGAAGTCTCAAAAACTGATGCATTACAGTTAGTGCACATGGATCTTTTTGGTCCAACACAATCTGGAAGCATTGGAGAAAAATACGATGTGTTTGTTCTAGTTGATGATTACACTAGATTTACATGGGTCTGTTTTCTAGCAAAGAAGTCTAAAGCTTTTTATTATTTCAAAAGATTGAGATCCCAAGTCAAAAATGAGAAAAACCTTCCATTTAAAACTATTCATAGTGATCATGGTGAAGAATTTCAAAATTTTGATTCTGAAACTTTTTGTAGTAGAAAAGGTATTACTCACAACTTTTCAGCACCTAGAACTCCTCAACAAAATGGTGTAGTTGAAAGAAGAAATATAATTCTTCAAGAGATAACTAGAACCATGTTGAGTGAATATTCTATAGCTAAACATTTTTGGGCTGAAGCTGTAAGTACTGCTTGTTTTACTATAAATTGAGTTTTGATTAGACCTCTTCTTAATAAAACTCTATATGAGTTATGGAATGGTAGAAAACCTAGAATTTCCTACTTCAAGGTTTTTGGTTGCAAGGTATTCATCCTGAATACCAAAGATAACTTACACAAATTCGTAACAAAATTTGATGAAGGAATTTTCTTAGGCTACTCCACAACTTCTAAGGCATATAGTGTTTTCAAAAAAAACACTTGTACTGTTGAAGAAACAGTACATGTTAAATTTGATGAAACTAATCCTTTTGTTTTTAAATAACCTCATCCAACATCTTCAGATGTGTTTTCAAAAACTGATTATCAACCTTTGATGGAAAATCCTTCTGACAAAGAAAATTTTCAAGAAGATAATTCAGAAACATTTACCCTAGATGATTTCCTACCTTATGTTGATGAAATTTTTTTACAAAACCCAAACCAGTCGTTTCTTAAGAATCCTCCTAGTGATAGCCTCATTGGTGATGTCAGTTAATCTGTAAGGACCAGAAGTTCCTTAAGAAATGAAGTAGAACATCTAGCATTTATTTCCCAATTATAACAAAAAAGAACTGATGAAGCTTTAGGTGATGATGATTGGATGAAAGCCATGCAAGATGAACTAAATGAATTCGAAAGGAATAAAGTATGGACCTTGGTTGAAAGACCCAAGGAAACTTCTGTTATTGGAGTAAAATGGTTCTTCAGAAATAAGTGTGATGAAAATGGAGTCATTGTTAGAAATAAAGCTAGACTAGTTGCTAAAGGCTATATTCAACAAGAAGGAATTGACTATGAAGAAACCTATGCTCCAGTAGCTAGACTTGAATCTATTCATATCTTACTTTCCTTTGCAGCATTCTTCAATTTTAAACTTTTTCAAATGGATGTGAAATGTTCTTTTCTTAACGATTATGTTCAAGAGGAAGTTTTTGTTGAACAAACCCCTTGACTTTGAAGATACAAAACATCCTGATCATGTTTTTAGACTTACCAAAGCTTTTTATGGCCTTAAACAAGCCCTACGAGCTTAGTATGATAGACTTACATGATTTTTGCTTCAAAATAACTATGTTAAGGGAAATGCAGATCCAACTCTTTTTATAAAGAAAGATAAGAAAAATGTTTTGATTGTTAAAATTTATGTTGATGACATTATATTTGGTTCAACCTTGAAATCTTTAACTAATTCCTTTGCGGATCTAATGAAATCTAAGTTTGAAATGAGTATGATGGGTTAGTTAACTTTTTTCCTTAGTTTTCAAATTTCTCAAAAACCAAAAGGAACCTATATATCTCAACATAAGTATATTAAATATTTTCTTAAAAAGTATAGATTTAACAACACTAAAAGTATTAGTACTCCCATTGGAACCTCAAACACACTTGATCTTGATGATGCTGGGAAACCAGTGGATCAAACATCTTCTAGAGGTATGATAGGAAGCCTACTATAGTTGACAGCTAGTCATCCAGACTTAATGTTTTCAGTATGCTTATGTTCTAGATATCAATCCAATCCTAAGGAATCTCATTTAAAGGTAGTGAAAAGAATTTTTTGCTACTTAAAGGGAACCATGGATTTAGGATTATTTTATTCTTCTGGAAATAATTTTATCTTAAAGAGTTTTTCAGATGCTGACTTTGGTGGGTGTTGTAACAGCCTGAGATTTTATGAAAAATATTCTTTTTAATTTTATTAATGTCTTGTGTTGTACGCTACACCAAAAGGATCTTGCACAACACGCATCCTTGACTTGCCTTGCATTACACGCAATCGCAACCTTCCTCGATAGCGTGTGTAGTACGCAATACTGAGTTTCACGAAACAAAGATATGCTATTAAAATATTATTAAAACTAGCCGTTATGAATGGTAATAACCACTTTTTAAATTTTAGAAAATTTAGCTCTCAAAATGGACTTCATTTTTGTATTCGGAGTATCGAATTTAGCCTAAGGTGAAATTTTGGTACTTTTCGGATAACTTTCATATTCTGATGAATAGTGAAAATTACTAAATTATAATTAAAAACAACTTTTTTAATCGAAATAATTAATAGTGATAAATTATTAATTTGAGTGGTTTTAAAGTATATTTAGAATATATTTTTACAATTTAATACAATGTTGGTCATTGGTTGTAATTTCACATTTAAACCAGACATAATCAAGTGTCAATCTTTTGATAGATATTGTTTCTTAAAAACACGCTATTTGTTTTAACAGCAGGATTTAATTATAAAATTAATTAATGCAACTTCTATGTTATGAATTTGGTAAAATAGACTTCATTTTTGAATTCGGAATATTAAATATAGCTTAGGATGAAATTTTGGCATTGTTTTGAAAAACATCAATTTTTGATGAATAGTGAAACTACTAAGTGGTAGTTAAAAAACTGATTTTTTCATAAAACTTAATTTTACCGCTTCTGTGAATGGAATTTCAAAAATCCGAGAGACACGGTTGATGTCAATAAGTAAAATGTGGTTCAATGAGATGAAAATAATTTTTGGTGAATAGTAACTTTTTACTTTTATTTACCACGGTTAAAAGTAAATAGGGTAATTAAGGGTAAGAAGGATATTAATATTACCCTAACACATGTCCTAATTATATTGGACAAGTGTATCTCGACCAAAAACAACCTTAAGTGTAAAATATTATCATTTAGGCCCACTTGGATTAGATTAGGACATTTATTATTATTTAATTCAAAGAAGAGTTAAAAGAGTTAAAATCAAAGTTTATTTACTAAAACATTTTTAATATAGGGTTGTACATAAGATAAATTCGATTGTAAATATTCATTAGAAAGCTAAAAAGATTTCCTACATAATGGAATTTTATTTGTAATTTTTAGACATCAAATAAGTTAATTTATTTATGACACAAAGATGATGCAATAATTATCTTATTTATGAAATATTGACATAATTGATGTTATAAACACCAAAATAAATTTAATTTGAGGCTTTTTATGAATTAAACTAATTTTCTAGGTTACTATGATATATTAGTGTTTATTTAATCAACTTGGTTCGAACATATAATTCTGTTATGACTTTCACAAAAATCATATATCAAATAGTGTCAAAATTGACACAAAATAGTTTTTAAATCAAATATTATATTATTAATTGTTATTTTATTCCTAAAAATCTAAGGTTCGGCCAAATGACTTAGATAAGGATATATATATTAATAATAAACAATTTGGGGTTCGTTTGGCATGTTATAGTAAGTGTATTAACCATATAGTGAAAGAAAACAAAAAGACACGGTAAAAGTTAAATTATTTAACTTAGAGTTAAATCTAATTGATAAGGTTAAAATAATACCCTAAACTTGTCTAAATCCTATTGGTTGATAGGATTTCGACCCATCCCCACTTTATCTTCTAAATAATACCCTTTGGAACCATTATAAACCGATTTTGACTTTAATATAAAATAATATTTTGAGATATTCCTAAGGTGCCCCTCTCCTCCCTTATAAAAGGGCACCTCCTCCCCCTCCTCCTCACACCAATTTTAGCACTCAAGCTCGGCCAACCCATGAAATTTTCTCCTCTCCACTTCCCTAGAATAATCCTAGAGGTTCTGGTCTTCTTCAAATACCAATCTTAGTTCCCTAAGTGGATGATTCAAAGAGGCGTTCCAAAGAAGAGGTAATATCCATTACCGATCTTTTCAATTTCTTTCTTCTTAAACTTCTTCTTCTTTAGTTGTTTCATGATAAAGTAATAACATAAGTATTACTTACATACTGATATGTTATTATAAATATGAAACAACCCTAATTCACCTTCTATCCATCCTACGGAAAAATGAAATCACCGCGCGTGCGTACGTACGGAATACCGTCTCCACGCCGTGGTGTAATCTATTTTCCACCACCACCTTACAAGGATGGGTATAATGGTGTAATGAGTAACTATTTATGATTATTATAAAGTAATATTGATACTGAAATAATATATATATACTCCAATACAATTCAACGATCATAGGAACGATATCATCACTCGTGCGTACGTACGGAATACCGTCTCCACGATGTGATTCGACTCGTTCTACATGATCATCATTACATAGTAATTATATAAATGAATTGAGTGAATAAATATGATATATGTTACAATAATAACATTCTAGATATAATTTATTTATAACCTTAAAAGAAGAATAATAATTTATTCGGCAAAACACGCATAAGAACAAAAGGCAATAAAGACCCGAGTAACAAGTAACAATGAAATATTACTAACAAGAAGCTAAGAATATGACCATATATGATATCATATCAATATGTATGATTCTGGAATAAGTCAATAACATTATTTAAACCAGTATACAGGAGATTCAGACACGTACAAAGCAAATCTGACCTAAGGTAAGGGAAATATCACAATCTCATTTTTATCCGAGATTGTTTATACTTTGGAATTTACTGGGGTGTATTTTATCATCCACATCCATGTTTCTTCAATATGTAATATTTATATCCTTATACAATAGTTTATATCCAATTTTACCCTTCGGTGAGTTTTTAGTAAAAGATATGAAAGGAATCTTTTGTCGTTTTTCGTACGAGGTACTTTTTTTACTTTTCCGACAAAAGTACGAGAAGAATGTTTTTTTAACTTATACAGCAAGAATGGATTTTTAAAACATTATTTACAAGAATATTACTTTATAAGTTTTCAAGTTTATTTTTAATCAACTTCTTTTAGTTTATAATTTTATGACATGTTAAGAAAAGAAAAGTGTTTTTGAAGTAGAAAGGATATTTTCCTCAAGAATGGAGTTCAAATGTTTTATCAAAATTATTTTCCATCCAAGATAATATAGGGTTCTGTTTTTATCCCTATTATTACATTGATTTGATTATGTTGTGAGGGAATTATTTTTATGAAGTCATTTACCTTATATGATTTGTTTTATGATGTCATGATGTTTCAAGAATCCCATTTTTGTTACATGTGTTATGCGATGATGTATGATTTATGATTATGTGGCACACATAAGAAAGGATTCATTATAAGATAGGTGGGACCTATATCTCCATCCAATGCATTGGGTAAAGATTTTATATCTCAGGAGATAGACATGGCTGGAATGGTAGGTTATACCAGTTCAGTGAAACAGGACTGAAACGAGGGTCACTCGATTCAGAAATGGACTTTGTCCACTAAGATAGTCTTGGCAATGAGTCTTGACTAACAAGAAATTATTCTCTATGATTATGTGTGTATGCCACAAAGTTTAATGTTTTAAGTTATGATTATTGTGAATACATTTCACTGCCATGAGTTATCCCAGGTTATGAAATTATGATCTCTTTTGCAGGTTAAGATTTCCAAAAGTTATGTTCTTATGTATATGATGTGATTTATATTTATTTTGTTTACCCTTACTGAGCATTTGAGCTCACCCTTTTATGTTTTATTTTCCCCAGGATATAAAGAAAGGTTTTAGGTAAAAAAAAGGGAAGATCTTTATGAGAGATATTGAAGATCATTCACCAGGATTAGAAGATTATATTCTGAGTTTCCAAAGACACTAAACTATTACGGTCCTTGTGTGTGTGTTTTTGTAATGTAATAAGTATTCCGCAAATGTAATGTAATGTCCATGTACGTCAAGCTTCGGGTCGTTACAGTTGGTATCAAAGGAAAGGTTTAGTCAACCTTTGGAAACTAGGATGTGAGAACGTTAGTGAGATCCCTAGAGATATTTCTAAGGTATGTCTAGGGATGTCCCTAAGGATAAGTATACATATAGGATATAGTCCTAGAACTACGGTAAAGATCTTAGAATTTAACCTAAGATGTTAGATATTGAGGGTACTCCCCCTTTACTATGTTGTTTTCTCTAGCATGATTTTTTCCTCTCAACGAATTCTTTTTGTGTTTTAGTTAATGGAGGGAACCAGACAGAATTCGGTTAACATTGAATCCAATGGACAAATTGGTGACTATAAGCAACAAAATTATGTAATGCCTAGAGAGAAAGATATTGTGATTATGCCGAATCAGTCATCGCGATATATGATTAACAAGGTGAAATTTAGTGGTATACCTAATTCATCAAAGAAGAGGAAGATAGACTATTATGCATGTTCGCATGTTGAGCAGCATAAAGAAAGGAAGATTGAGATTTATAAAGAAGGGAAGAAGAACCTTGAAGAATACATCAAATGGAGGGACCGATGTTATTTGTGTGGAGATAAGGGTCATAGAGTAACAGACTGTTATGGAGTTCAATGTATTATTTGTGGAGAACATGGGCATTACCCAACTCAATGCCCTGACCTAAAAAGTTACTTCTAAATCATGGAAGGACTTATTCCGGGACAATATTGAAGAGGATGGATTGAAGTGTTTATGTATTGGTATTCAATAATAATGTTGTTGAGGTACTTTTATTGTTTATTATAATATTTTTGTATTATTGTGGTTTTCAATAATTTTAAGGTACCGGTAACCATGAAAAGTGATTCAAAAATTTTGGAAAGCAGATGATATGCGCATAATGAAGGGATAAGGAGAAAATGAAATGTTTGACAGTATTCATAAGCTCATGATTGATATAAGGACTAAGTGATATCATGGTTTGAGTATATAGAATTTTGAGGATTTTGGTATGTGGAAAGTGTTAAATTTTAACTGCATTCATGTTTTCACTAAGGTATTCAAGAGAATACATGATTAAGGACTTTGAATGTTTGGAATGTGACCAACAAAACATATCTTATGATATATGGGGATCGACGATGGTGTTAAATCTCTGGTAATCGTTTTCACTATGTTATGAGAGTGGACTGCAGTATTATGGATAAGCCTAAAGATTGGAATGGATTATGTTGGACATAAGTTAGTATTGTTTAAGGATAGAAGTTTTCTCGATATTATTGATGGGATGTTATAGTAATATAGTTTTAGAAAAAGGACAACCGGCAGGACGGGCGACAACCCATCGCGTCGGACAAGGATGTGGGAATCGAACCCACAACCGAAGTGCGACTGGCCTTTATCGCCTACCACTGGTCTACAGGAAGTCCCTGTTTATCAGAAACTAGTTTTATTATATTAAGCAGTATGATATATGAAGTATAAAGTCCATTTTAGGAACCATATATGATTAATCTCACTATAGATCGACTTATGTATATAATTTTTGCTAACCTTTTGTTTGAGACAGATGGAATGACCCGTCATTCTATCACATGATCTACTAACACTTCACGAATAACAAATTCAACTTTATTTATTTAATAGATGAAGTGGAAATTGTTAAAAGCACGAACAACAGTGAGATTGTACCAAAATAAAGTAAGTATTTATTCTAATTCAAATTCTTTAACTTTAGGGAAACGATCTTGAAAACCAAAAATGTTGTCCTAGTGATCTTAGATTTGATGAATCAGATGGTACCTTAGATCATCACAAATTTATGGCTTTGTGATTGCTGGATTTTCCATAGCCATGTTCTCTACCACTCTCCATCAGAACATGATGGTTATATTTCTCTTCTATATCCATATTTTCACCTATGTGGAAACCCAGTGATTAGTTTATTTGGGTAACCGTTACGTTTCATACTTTTGTTTTTAAAGATTGGTTTTGATATTCCTTTTTACGATGTGGGTTTCTATTAAAGAAACTTTCGAATAGTAAACCATTTATAACCCCGACGAATTTCGAGGGTGAAATTCATTTTAAGGGGGGTAGAATGTAACAGCCCGAGATTTTATGAAAAATATTCTTTTTAATTTTATTAATGTCTTGTGTTGTACGCTACACCAAAAGGAGCTTGCACAACACAAATCCTTGACTTGCCTTGCATTACACGCAATCGCAACCTTCCTTGATAGCGTGTGTAGTACGCAATACTGAGTTTCACGAAACAACGATATGCTATTAAAATATTATTAAAACTAGCCGTTATGAATGGTAATAACCACTTTTTAAATTTTAGAAAATTTAGATCTCAAAATGGACTTCATTTTTGGATTCAGAGTATCGAATTTATCCTAATGTGAAATTTTGGTACTTTTCGGATAACTTTCATATTCTGATGAATAGTGAAAATTACTAAATTATAATTAAAAACAACTTTTTTAATTGAAATAATTAATAGTGATAAATTATTAATTTGAGTGGTTTTAAATTATATTTAGAATATATTTTTACAATTTAATACAATGTTGGTCATTGGTTGTAATTTCACATTTAAAACAGACATAATCAAGTGTCAATCTTTTGATAGATATTGTTTCTTAAAAACACGCTATTTGTTTTAACAGCGGGATTTAATTATAAAATTAATTAATGCAACTTCTATGTTATGAATTTGGTAAAATAGACTTCATTTTTGAATTCGGAATATGAAATATAGCTTAGGATGAAATTTTGGCATTGTTCTGAAAAACATCAATTTTTGATGAATAGTGAAACTACTAAGTGGTAGTTAAAAAACTGAATTTTTCATAAAACTTAATTTTACCGCTTCTGTGAATGGAATTTCAAAAATCCGAGAGACACGGTTGATTTCAGTAAGTAAAATGTGGTTCAATGAGATGAAAATAATTTTTGGTGAATAGTAACTTTTTTACTTTTATTTACCACGGTTAAAAGTAAATAGGGTAATTAAGGGTAAGAATGATATTAATATTACCCTAACACATGTCCTAATTATATTGGACAAGTGTATCTCGACCAAAAACAACCTTAAGTGTAAAATATTATCATTTAGGCCCACTTGGATTAGATTAGGACATTTATTATTATTTAATTCAAAGAAGAGTTAAAAGAGCTAAAATCAAAGTTTATTTACTAAAACATTATTAATATAGGGTTGTACATAAGATAAATTCGATTGTAAATATTCATTAGAAAGATAAAAAGATTTCATACATAATGGAATTTTATTTGTAATTTTTAGACATCAAATAATTTAATTTATTTATGACACAAAGATGATGCAGTAATTATCTTATTTATGAAATATTGACATAATTGATGTTATAAACACCAAAATAAATGTAATTTGAGACTTTTTATGAATACCACTAATTTTATAGGTTACTATGATATATTAGTGTTGATTTAATCAACTTGGTTCGAACATATAATTCTGTTATGACTTTCACAAAAATCATATATCAAATAGTGTGAAAATTGACACAAAATAGTTTTTAAATCTAATATTATATTATTAATTGTTATTTTATTCCTAAAAATCTAAGGTTCTACCAAATGAATTATATAAGGATATATATATTAATAATAAACAATTTGGGGTTCGTTTGGCATGTTATAGTAAGTGTATTAACCATATAGTGAAAGAAAACAAAAAGACACGGTAAAAGTTAAATTATTTAACTTAGAGTTAAATCTAATTGATAAGGTTAAAATAATACCCTAAACTTGTCTAAATCCTATTGGTTGATAGGATTTCGACACATCCCCACTTTAGCTTCGAAATAAGACCCTTTGGAACCATTATAAACCGATTTTGACTTTAATATAAAATAATATTTTGAGATATTCCTAAGGTGCCCCTCTCCTCCCTTATAAAAGGGCACCTCCTCCCCCTCCTCCTCACACCAATTTGAGCACTCAAGATCGGCCAACCCCTGACATTTTCTCCTCTCCACTTACCTAGAATAGTCCTAGAGGTCCTGGTATTCTTCAAAGACCAATCTTAGTTCCCTAAGTGGAGGATTCAAAGAGGCGTTCCAAAGAAGAGGTAATATCCATTACCGATCTTTTCAATTTCTTTCTTCTTCAACTTCTTCTTCTTTAGTTGTTTAATGATAAAGTAATAACATCAGTATTAATTACATACTGATATGTTATTATAAATATGAAACAACCCTAATTCACCTTCTATCCATCCTACGGAAAAATGAAATCACCGCGCGTGCGTACGTACGGAATACCGTCTCCACGCCGTGGTGTAATCTATTTTCCACCACCACCTTAAAAGGATGGGTATAATGGTGTAATGAGTAACTATTTATGATTATTATAAATTAATATTGATACTGAAATAATATATATATACTCCAATACAATTCCACGATCATAGGAACGATATCATCACTCGTGCGTACGTACGGAATACCGTCTCCACGATGTGATGCGACTCGTTCTACATGATCATCATTAAATAGTAATTATATAAATGAATTGAATGGATAAATATGATATATGTTACACTAATAACATTCTGGATATAAGGTATCTATAACCTTAAAAGAAGAATAATAATTTATTCGGCAAAACACGCATAAGAACAAAAGGCAATAAAGACCCGAGTAACAAGTAACAATGAAATATTACTAACAAGAAGCTAAGAATATGACCATATATGATATCATATCAATATGTATGATTCTGGAATAAGTCAATAACATTATTTAAACCATTATACAGGAGCTTCGGACACGTACAAAGCAAATCGGACCTAAGGTAAGGGAAATATCACAATCTCATTTTTATCCGAGATTGTTTATACTTTGGAATTTACTGGGGTGTATTTTATCATCCACATCCATGTTTCTTCAATATATAATATTTATATCCTTATACAATAGTTTATATCCAATTTTACCCTTCGGTGAGTTTTTAGTAAAAGATATGAAAGGAATCTTTTGTCGTTTTTCGTACGTGGTACTTTTTTGACTTTTTTGACAAAAGTACGAGAAGAATGTTTTTTTAACTTATACAGCAAGAATGGATTTTTAAAACATTATTTCCAAGAATCTTAATTTATAAGTTTTCAAGTTTATTTTTAATCAACTTCTTTTAGTTTATAATTGTATGACATGTTAAGAAAAGAAAAGTGTTTTTGAAGTAAAAAAGATATTTTCCTCAAGAATGGAGTTCAAATGTTTTATCAAAATTATTTTCCATCTAAGATAATATAGGGTTATGTTTTTATCCCTATTATTACATTGATTTGATTATGTTGTGAGGGAATTATTTTTATGAAGTCATTTACCTTATATGATTTGTTTTATGATGTCATGATGTTTCAAGAATCCCATTTTTGTTACATGTGTTATGCGATGATGTATGATTTATGATTATATAGAACACATAAGAAAGGATTCATTATAAGATGGGTGGGACCTATATCTCTCTACAATGCATTGGGTAAAGATTTTATATCTCATGAGATAGACATGGCTGGAATGGTAGGTTATACTGGTTCAGTGAAACAGGACTGAAACGAGGGTCACTCGATTCAGAAATGGACTTTGTCCACTAAGATAGTCTTGGAAATGAGTCTTGACTAACAAGAAATGATTCTCTATAATTATGTGTGTATGCCACAATGTTTAATGTTTTAAGTTATGATTATTGTGAATACATTTCACTGCCATGAGTTATCCCAGGTTATGAAATTATGATCTCTTTTGCTGGTTAAGATTTCCAAAAGTTATGTTCTTATGTATATGATGTGATTTATATTTCTTTTGTTTAGCCTTACTGAGCATTTGAGCTCACCCTTTTATGTTTTCTTTTCCCCAAGATATAAATAAAGGTTTTATGTAAAAAAAAGGGAAGATCTTTATGGGAGATATTGAAGATCTTTCCCCAGGATTAGAAGATTATATTCCGAGTTTCCAAAGACACTAAACTATTACGGTCCTTGTGTGTGTGTTTTTGTAATGTACTAAGTATTCCGCAAATGTAATGTAATTTCCATGTACGTCAATCTTCGGGTCGTTACAGGTGTAGAATGGATAGAAAGAGTACATCCGGAACTTGTCATTTCTTAGGAGATTAATTTTCTTAGGAGATTCATTGGTTTCTTGGTCCTGCAAGAAGGAACACTCAGTAGCACTCTCCACTGCTGAAGCTGAATATGTAGCAACTGGAAGTTGTTGTGCTCAAGTGTTGTGGATGCAACACACACTCACAGACAATGGCTTGAGTTTTACTAAGAATCAAATTTTGTGTGATAACACAAGTGCCATTTCCCTTAGTAAAAACCCTGCACATCACTCTCATGCAAAGCACATAGATATTATTCATCACTTTCTTAGGGATCACACACTAAAAGGAGATAATATTCTTCAATTTATCAGAATACAAGATCAACTTGCTGATATTTTCACAAAATATTTACCTTCCGATAGATTTTAATACATTAAACAGAAGTTAGGAATGATAACTGTAAGGTAATTGTTCTTCATTAGCTTCTTGTTGAAACAATCTTCTTATAGTAATAAACTCCTTTTTATAGGAGGAGTACATTTGTTTGTTACCTTTTCAAAATTTTTCGTAATGAGATTTTGAAATTTTTTCGTAAAGAGATTTTTTAAAAAAAATTCGTAATGAGCTTTTCAAAATTTTTTGTAATGAGCTTTTCAAAATTTTTCATAATGAGATTTTCAAAATTTTTCATAATGAGATTTTGAAATTTTCGTGCTGGAACTTTTGTAATGAAATTTTTATACTGGAACTTTCGTAATGAAATTTTCGTACAGGAATTTTTGTAATGAAATTTTTGTACTGAGAATTTTCGTAATGAAATTTCAGAACTTTCGTAATGAAATTTTCCTACTAGATTTTTCATAATGAAATTTTCATACTGGAATTTTCGTAATGAAATTTTCGAACTGAGAATTTTCGTAATGAAATTTTCATACTGGAACTTTGGTAATGAAATTTTCATACTGGAATTTTCATAATGAAATTTTTGTACTGAGAATTTTCATAATAAAATTTTCGTACTGGAACTTTCGTAATGAAATTTTCGTACTGAGAATTTTCATGATGAAATTTTCTTACTGATAATTTTCGTAATGAAATTTTTGTACTGAGAATTTTTCATAATGTAATTTTTCATACTCAATGTCTTTCATAAGTAATATTTTTGTAGTCAAATTTTCATCAAGAAGAATGTAACCTATTACGAATAATCTTTCTAGCTAATTTGAAAGGTATGATTTCCTTAATTAAGTGTTCGTAGTCATATTTTTCTTGCTGGTATTTTCCTATGAGTTTTAATTTCTCGGATTCTAGTTTTCTTAAATCCGATTGTTTTTCCTAAAACCTCAAAAGATCAGATTCAAGATTTCCTTGCAGATATGTTTTCAACCGTCAGATCAGATCAGAGAGTTTTTTCAACCGTTAGATGGTTTTTTGAAGCTCAAAGGTCACATCCATCGCCTATATAAAGGGGATCCCTGATGGTTGTCCCACATTGATCTTCAAGCTCTTGTGTGTTGAAGTTCTTCCTCTCTTCTTAAGGCCATTCTGATCTTTGTTAAGACAGTTCCGAATTCTTCAGAAGCTTTCAATTCCAAATGTTTGTAGAAGCCACCTCTTAAGAAATGTCATCTGTGAAGCCTATCTCCAAGTGGTTAATTTACAAGGAGAGGTTGGTACATCCTAAATTTTATAAGTATAATTCTCTTATTTCCAAGAAAATCAAGATCAATGGATGGGAAGATGTTTACATATCCAAGCCAGTGGATCATGATCCGGTCTATTCGGATTTTCTTATGGAGTTGTATGAGTCTGTTTCCTTCTGTGAGGAATATGGTAGAGAGAAGTTTTCGTTTAAGTCTTATGGGAAGACCTAAAACTTTCTTACACCAAGGCTGCAATCTTGGTGGGTTTATCTTATGAGGGAGAAGCTGAGTTTTGCTCTCACAAGCTGCCCGATGAGCAAGGAAGTTTCAACAAAGAAAAGGACATGGAATTCCTTGGACTTTCCGATGATATAACAGTGAAGATTTCTCATCTCACCCCCAACAATCAGATTCTAAAACTTTAGGTGCAAGGGTTTTTCGTACCGAGAAGGGGAGACAAGGATAATCTCAAGAAGAGTGATATTTACATCATAGATTTCTTGGTAAATCTAAGGAAGATAAATCTGATGAGGCATATTCTTATTACAGTTAAGAATATCAAAGAAGGGAATTTGAAGGCTCAAATCATCATGTATCCAGCTTTTCTCTCAAAGTTTATTGTTAAAACTTTTGATTCATTCAAGATTGATTTCACCTCCAAGCAAAGGAATTGTATGGTAATGCTTGTCAGCGATGAAACATTTAAAAGGATGAAAATGATATTTTCAGCTAAATTTGGAGAATTCTATATTTTACCTGATGAAGAGATTGAAGCTGCTGAGAAGGAGAAAGAAGCTCCAGAATTTTCTAAGAAAGGTGAGAAAAAAAGGAAGTTGAAGAAAGTGGTTGATGCTGAAAAAACTCCTAAGTTTAAGGAAATCCATTCTGCACCTCCCAAGCCGAAGAAACAAAAATCCTATCCAGATGATATGGTTTCCAAGTGGAGGGAGGACAAAGAGAAAAGGAAAGAAGGGGAGCCACAGTTTGTCTTGGACCCTGCTCAGGCTAAGGCCCTAAAAGAAAAAGCTGGTAAAGAACTTGAAAAGCAAGAAAAAGAGAAGAAATTTAAGAAGAAGATGTACGAAGCCTAGGTTGTTAAAACTCTTTTGAAATTCACTGAAATCACTCCAGAGAATATTCCCGTTCCGAATTATTTTCTGGTTGAAGATTTGCTTGAAACTCCGGGAAATAAGAATCTGAAAAATTCTAAAGAGATAGCTCATGAAGAATGGGAAGTTGAAACAGATGCAATAGTTCATAAAGTTTTGGAGGAAGTACAACAAGCTGAAGGGAGTGGAGGTTCTGATGATTTGATAAGTCAAATCAAAGATTATTATGATAAGGGAACTCCATCCAAGAAAATCTCACTCTAGACTTCTCAAGCCGGATCTTCCAAGTTAGCTACTCCTGCAGATGATGAGAAAGGTGAAGAAGAAGTTAGCAATCCTTCTGAGGAAGAAAGTTCTCATCATGATTTCCTTAAAGGAGCTGAAAAAGAAAAATTTGATGAAGATAAAATTGTTCAAGTGTCTGAAAGTGAGAAAGAATCTCCAAATGAGGAAGAAGTTTCAAAAGTTGACAAGGGAAAAAAGGTGATTTCTGTTACACCTAGAAATATTAGTGTAATAAAGAAGAAAGTTGTTGGTTCATCTAAAAGAAAGTTGGATGAGATAGAGGAAGAAACATCTCCTACCCAACTATCAGATTCAGAGTCATCTGTATTTGGACATGACTTTGTGGAACAGTCCCTAAAAAAGCTGGTGGATGTCATTCCGATTTTTCCAACAATAGAATCCAGATGCTAGATGCTTCAGCATAGCTTAAACCAAAAATAGGACTCTGTATCCATGGTGATGGATAAATTTGCTAAGCTTGAGGCTGATCATAAAAACTTTCTTATCAATTATGATTCTCATATATTTTCTTGCAAGAAGATAACCAAGTGGTCTAATAAAGTTGTTCAAGACATGGAATATTTTGATCAATTCCAAGTAGATGTTAATAATGCTTTTTATGCCAAAGACACTAAAATCAAGAATCTTACAAATTCTTTTGAGAAGAAGTTAACTCTTTAGAAGGATGTTCGGATGCAGGAGGTTAAAGATCTAAATGGGAAGATAAGTTCTCTTGTCCAATATTATAGAGAGGAGAAAGATCTTCGGATTCAGTTGGAAGAAAAGGTTTTAAAGCAAGATGAAACACTTAAAGCTCAGGTTGTGGCAATAGAGGCTCAAGATGAAAGAATCGTTGCTTTAGAGAAGCAATTTGAGGAAGACCATAAAGAGCTGAAGAAAATGAATACCTTTATGAAAATCCTGTTATACAAGGAAAAAGAATCCAAATAAAACCAAAACCAATATTTTGTTGTACTATTTTCATAGTACTATTTCTTTCTAATAGTAATGAAATTTTTGGTTACCTGTATTTTGGTTGGCTGCATGTACTAATGTTTCAGGTACTTTATTATCTTTTCCATTCCCTCAAACTCTTTTTGAAAATCACAAAGGGGAAGAAGGAAAAAGAATTCTAAGGAGACAAAGAAAAGTCCTCTAAAACTTAGTATAAACTTTCCTAGGTAAGGGGGAGTTTATCAAAGGGGGAATGTTCATTAAAGAATATTTCCACATTTATAAGGAAAATTCCATTCCAGAAATCTAGAATACGATCCTTAGAGTTTCAAATACTAATGAGGAGTTAGTCGTATTCATCATTATCCATAAAAAAACGGAGATAATCTTTAAATTCAAAGTCTAGAAATTTATTCCAAGGTCTTATATTCTTTTTCACAATGATGTTTGTGCTTTCCAAAAAGGGGGAGATTGTTGAGTCAATAAGGTTTTACTTATAACTTTTCCATTCTTATTTTGAAAATCACAAACACATTATCTTTAAGCAAATCTTTTTTATTCTATGCTTTGCTTTTATAAGGAAAATTGCCTTCTCTAAGTAAATTTATTCTTACCATATTTTCATTGTTCATATTTTGACTAAGTATAAAATTCAGATTCATATTTTTAACCTTGGAATCCTATAAATACTTAGATATAAAGCATTTTGTTTTAGGATCCGAATTCTGGATGTGAATTGTAATGAAGTTCCACTCCGAATTCTGGATGTGACCCGTAATGAAGTTCCACACCGAATTCTGTATGTGAACTGTAATGAAGTTCCACTCCGAATTCTAGATGTAAACTATAATGAAGTTACACTCCAAATTCTGGATGTGAACTGTTATGAAGTTCCACTCCGAATTATGGATGTGAACTGTAATGAAGTTCCACTCCGAATTATGGATAAGAACTCTCATATAGTTCGACTCCGAATTCTGGATACGAAGTGTCATGTAGTTTGATTCCGAATTCCTATAAAACAGAATCCAAATATCTATTTTTTATAGACTCCGAATTTCACTTTGGTTAGACTCTGAACTTTTATTTACTTACATTCTGAACTTCAATTTTTCTTATTGTTACACTCGTTTCATTATAAAACGATGTCGTGCCTTCAGTTACACATGTTTTGTTATAAAACGATGTCACCCATTATGTTTCTAACTAACCAATGGTAGAGTGGCACATATACAGGTCCCTCCGAAATTTAAGGAAAATATGACCGTTGGAGGAGGGAGCCAACCGTTGGAGCTTTGCCTATAAATAGGAGCTCATTTGAAAAGAAGCTACAAATTTGACATCAGTGGTTACATGCTGTTGAAGTAATTTCTAGAGAGAGAGAGGCTCTAATTAACTCTCATAGCTTCGTGCATGAAGTTTGAACAGCTTGTTCAAACTTTTCCTTGTGTAGATTGATTTGTGCGACTCCGAATGTTGGTGATTACATTCGAGGGATTCCGGGGATAGGAAGACAGAGGTGCCAACTATCTTGAAGTTCAAGGGCTTCCTTGTTGAGGAAGACAGAGGTTCCAACTACCTTGAAGTTGAGGGCTTGTGGGGATAGCAAGACAGAGACTCTGATCTTCATATCGAGGGCTTACCCAGGTGTGGGCAAGATAGAATTTCTTAAAAGTTTAAATCAAGGGACCTTTATCCAAGGTTGTTGGATACCCTTCTCTTTGGGTTAAAATATTTATATCTTGTTACTTGTTTTTGTTACAAGTTTTTTCTACTTCATTTTGTGTTGTAAGGAAAATATAACCTTCTTATATTTCCTTACACTTATACTCTGATTAATTTTGATTCTATACGCTTTAAGGTGGAATCTCATATTGTAAACTTTGGTTAAGTTTTAGTTTCCAGATAAATATTTCTGGAACTAGTTTTTTAGAATCACTTTCCAGATTTAAGTAAGTGTATAGAAATTGAAATTTGTAACTTCATACTTTGTTCCAATCTTTAAATTGGTGTTAGAGGTGTTTTGGATTTTATTAGTTTAACTTTGTTAAACTTAGATCTTTCCTTGTTTAAGGAATTTTTTAAACTTTACAATTCACCCCCTATTGTATATTGAGAATCTAAATCGTTATTTCGATCCTACAACCAAGACTTCATCTTCACAAATAACCTCCATTGGTTGTTAAAGTTTAATTCTAGGATGTAGTTTATCTCCATGTTTAGAATAAAAAATGAATTGTTCTTTGAAAAACATTTCGATACCACCATCCTCATCTAAACCAATGTACTCAAATGGGAACACTATTATTTCTTCTATTTCATCCTTGAAATCCTCTTCATCAGAAATATTATTCCACTAAAATAAATGGGAGATACATTTGTACAAGTAGAAGCAGTTATAAATTAATTATCAAGACAATCCGGAAAAATTTGATCAATATTTGAGACATCTCCCTGTGGCTTCTCAGGTTCCATCTTTTTATGGGAGTATAAAATAGTTGTATTGAAAGTAGGCATAAACTTCGGTTCATCAATGTGATATTTAGAGGTGAATGGATTAATTTTTCATCCTCCTTGGATAATGATTCATACAAAGGTTTTAAATTTTCAATTTCAAAATATTGGGTTTCACATGAAATTTAATTTTCAATAAATTCATCCCAATTATTTTCTAAATACATTTGATTTCCAAAAGACACATCACTTGGTGAATAAGTAATGATTTCTTCCTTAAAATTTGAAAATGGAGATTCCAAATTAGTTTTCGATTCATCCAAAAAATGTTCCTCAACATAAAAAGTGGGTGGGATATGATTTTCCATTTCTTTAGAATCTTTTTGAGATTTCATTTCTTTCAATTCTTTGAAATAATTATAGAGAATTTCCATTTGTTAACTTAATTCTTGAATCATAAAAACATTTTGTTGAAGAACCGAATTCTCTTGTTGGATCAAAAAATCATTTTTAATTAATTTATATTTTAAAAATTATTCATTACTTGGATACTTAAATGGTTGATAATTTGGCCAGGCATATGAGTAATTATTGTGAAAATACATTTTTAAAGACTCTAAATTAGTTGTTAAAATACTTGAAAGTTAAAAACAAATAAAAAAAATTATGGAAAATCCATGGAAACTGAACCAAATTAACAATGGGGTTTTCAATCATGTTTCCCCAATAAATAATTTTTCCATTAAAAATGCAGTATAGTGGTGGCCATGAGGTTGTCTCATGAGGAGGTTGCAGACTAAGTTATCAAACTACCAGTTTGTTAATTTTTTTTCAATGTTAAATCTAAAATTGGGGATTGAAATGATTTAAACAATGTTAAATTACATAAAATCAGAATTCAAAAAGAAATATATGTTAGTTATTAGAAATTAGAAGAGAACCAAACTGAAATGAACAAGTTAAAGAAGGCAATGATGGAAAAACTTTGATATTTGGACACTCCATTTATCATTGTATAAATGAATTATCCAATTTTATTTCTTAGTTCATGCATCAAGACCTTAAGGAATACACCTAAATTAACTAAACTCCATATTAATACCACAAGCACGAGTTATTATCCTCTTATAAATGTGATCTGATTATGCAAAGACCTCTGAGAAACGAAATTAGATTATACTCATTATGCTGAATGGGGTGACCTCACCCAAAGATATTTAAACACTGAAAATAAAAAATTTACATTAATAAGTTGAACAAAAATCCATATTAATTTATAATAAATTTAATTCAATAAATAAAAGTAAATTCTTCATTCAAGAAAAATAGTTTCCAGATAAATATAAAGAAAAACAAAGAAAAGCATAAACTCAAAATGGGATATATCCTCAGATCTCTATTTCCCACTACCACATAGAGTGTAAACCTTAATTCATTGATTATATTAATTTAAATCCCTATTTTAAATCATATATTCTTCAAAATATCCCCCTCCTCCAATCCAACCATCCCTTGAAATGAAATGAAGATGAGAATATAAAGGCAGAAAGATGGTAAGAAATCTTATCTCCATAATCTATACCACCAAAATTTGGATCTAGTTGGGGACTCCTACAGGCTGAATATCCCTATGGACTCTTCTAAATAGTTTCTCATAATTAAATACTCTATAAAATATAAAATTTTAATATTCCTTGGACACTTAGTTCAAAAGTTATTAATAAATTAATGAAGATAACGTTTTCTTCTCGAAGAGACTCTTCTTATTCCACTTGTTTGAATCAATCAAAGACAAACATAATGGGATAATTATTCCATAAAAATCATCATGAAGGTTATAATTTGAGTATTATTTCATTTATAGTGTAATTAATTCCTTTGAAAAATTTAATCCATAGTCAAACCTCATTTAACGAGTTGGGTCTATTCTGCCATCTAGAGAAAATTTCTACAAATACAGATCTTTTTGGCCTCTATAAGGACAAATAAAAACTTGGACCATTTTACAATGATTTATACCATTAATATAATAATACTATAAAAATTAATAAGTCCATTTGGACTATATTGAATAAGTTATACCCAAAATAAAAAAGTGATTTAAAATAGATAAAATTCCAAAATTGTGCAATTTTCAATTTCCAGCTCAAAACATCAGTAAAACACAAAAACAATGTAATAAAGCTCAAAATTTTAAGTTATTGTTATTTAAATAATTTAATTATACATTAAAAATAATGTAAATATTGGCTCTATCATGTAAACAGACCTAAGCGACACAAATTCCCCAATTTATTTACCTGAATCAATTTTTTTGTACCTAATTTCCACAAAACCCTAAATAAATTCCTTGGGAAACATGTATTAAGGAAAGTGATTAATGAAAAAATAGAAATAACATCCCAATAAAACCTCCAAAAAACAAAAACAAAATCCTCTTGAAGTGGGATGATTACACAATGCTTCAATGGAATCATCTTCTTAAAAACCTAGTAGAGAGAACCAAAATAAGCGGGAAGAAAAGTAGAAGAAAAGGGATGATAAGGGAAGTGATATTACCTAAAATAGTTGTGAGAAAACCTCTTTAACCATTTTATCTTAAAGGGATAAAAAGTTTAAATAATGGGAGAACCAAAGATAGATCTCCCCTTCTTTCGATTGACTGAAGATTAGGGTTCTTGAGGTGGTTTCAAATAACACCCATAGAAAATTACCAAAAGGATCATATACAAAAAACTTCCGAAAAAATTGTTCACAACATGTAACTTAATGTTACTATTTTTAGGTACTCCTATACCCTAATTTTTTAATCATGGTTTGGTTGGGTTTTATCTTATGTTTTTTTGGTGAAAAGTTTATTTTGTTGGGAATTTCTAGGCTGTGAACGGTTTTTCCAGACCATGTGACCACTGAGTAAAAATCGTGAAAACTTGAATAGTAAGGTTTTTAAGGGTTGGTCTATAGTTTAAAAAACCAAGTTCCCACTTAGTATAAATCATTCACCCTTTTGTAGGGTCAATCAGTTAATGTGAATTGTTTTTCTAACTGTGCGGTCCTTCCTATCTAGCCATGCACACAATAATTTTAATTCTGAAAAATTATTTTCAAATTACATGAAGCATCATTTAAACTCCCAATTGACCCTAACTCATGATATCTCAAATTAATAGGGTTTTTAGGAACTCAAGAATTCTTTTTGGATCCTCAAAACCCATTCCTAGGTGAATCTATGCATGAAATATCTTGTTTGATCCCTCTCTAGTAAGTGATTCTCCTCTGACTCTTTCTCTCCCTATCTATATTTATTTAATATATAGGGTTTTTTAGATCTTCCCTTGATTAATATATCAGAAGTATATTGATTTGGATCTTGAATCTATTAGAGTTGGTGTCCTGAGAATGAACTGTTTATACTTTGATTACATGAATGTACACTTATTATATGTTGTTCATTTTTCTGCATGACTATAATATATTAATGTCCTAGAATATTTGTTGCATTAATAATGTTAGGGAAGATCCCTGCTATGATGAGAACCTTGAAATGCTATAAAAATATTGTTAAATAAAGTTCTATGTTTTGGATGATATAATATGATAGGACACATAGTATACAGACCGTCATGTGTGAGTACTCGTAAGAAGATGAGACTCTCTCTCATAGAGTTCGCATTTGGTAATCTCCCAGATGGGAGATTATGAGAAAAAACCCACCAGTAGTAATTCCGCATGTCTTGGTGTCATCAGACATTGCTATCTACGAGCATGTGTAATGGTCCTTAGACTAGAAGATTATCATTAACTCATGTCATGACTCGCGCACTTAGATTTGCTGATAAAAACCATCACGAAGACAGTTGGTGGGAAGTAGGGTACGTTGGGTGAATCGTGAATGACATGTAGGTAATGGATAAGTTGAGGAAATATTTTCCCCTTTAATATTTATGGAAGTAGATATCTCAGACCCTTTTATTGAAATAGAACTGTCTCCCAAATTCCATGGCCATGGAATCACGGTGAGTTTATTTTTGGAAGTCAAAGAATAACGGATCAAGCATATAGGTTTAGGACACTGCCAGGAAACCTACTTGATGAGATATTGAGACAAAGGGATTAAATTACATGGTAAGCATTTGTATGAGGTAACACGTCATGGCGGTGTCAACTTATTTCTCTTGGGTGCCTTGACCCGTCGCTAGACAGTAATCTTGGACTTTAGGCAAGCCCGCCTAATGCCAACGAGAAATAAGCTTAGTGGGTCACACACTAAGTGTATCCAAATATCTCAAGTAGAATAAATATTATTCTTTTATGTAGTTTAATAATTATTCAAGGATTCCTATATCTTTTTAATGCTAGAGGAAGAATAAAACGGAAACAAGATATACACGTCGTGTATATTGAATGTACACGCCGTGTTGTTTTCATTTTGGAAAGGAAATGGAAAAAAAGCACACGCTGTGTATTAATGATTACACTCCGTATAGTTTTTTCAGTAGATATTTTGAGGAAATAATATTGTTTTATTAAATGATATTTATTATAATCAGCATGGGTGCATGTCAAGGAATTAATGATTTGACATGGGGTTTTCAATAAGAGTTAATGAAATAAATAAAACGCATAACGCGTTTATTTATTGTCATAACACTATAACCTCAGCATAGGTGCATGTCAAGGAATTAATGATTTGACATGGGGTTTTCAATAAGAGTTAATGAAATAAATAATTTGCGTAACTATAGAATCCCGCCTTTTTATCACATAAACTTTCATTACATTTTACAAAACCGAGGATCTTTAAGGTTTAGTGTCTTGGAAACCAGGAACTTAAAACATGAAAACATAAAACATTCTTCTTAAACACTTGAAAGGATTATCCTCATGTTCATCCTAGGTTCATTACTTCATCACATAACCTGGGGACATACATCAAAAGAAAGGGTGAGCAGAAGGCCCAGTAAGGGAAACAAGAGAAACATTTAACATGTGAACTTGAGATACTTCAATAAGGTCATGAAAAGAACTTTAAGGCATGAGAAAGAAATCATGAGATATATCATAATAAAAATAACATTTTTCATAACTTAAAGATGTGGCTGAAACATTTAATATTGACAATCATTTCGTTTCACCAAGGTCCATCCCCAAGGTGTCATTAAAAATTACCAAGGTTATTCACCAAGGTATCAATCTAAAAAGTCATCTCTAGAGATGAAGTCTTTACCCAATGCATTGGAGCGCTATCTGGGTGCACCCTTGACATGTCTTTATTATAATGTGAGCCACATATATCATCATAAAACATTTCATAAACAACCCATATAGCATAAAATAAATGGGTTTCATTTCATAATCATCACATTTTAAAAACTGCTTTAAAGACATGATCTTTATGTCACTTTAAACCCACGGAAAAGGGAAAGCGGGTTTCATATATGTAAATACCAGAATTTAAAATAGAACATTTTGATATATATGTGAATACCCCTGTATAAATAAGAACTTTGAGTATTCACTTAATAACATAAAATAATTTTGAGATAAAGAGGGAGGCATTTTGAGATGAAAACTATGCAACATAACGTCTACGATACATGGTTTTAGAAAACATTGAAAAGAGAGGGGACATGGGTCACCCACTAAAAAATGATACATAAAATAGTAGGTGAATAGAATATATTGTATTTAAGAACATGGTAATGAAATTTAAATGATATACCATATGAAACTAAGAACTTGAAAGGAAGACAAAAATAAGATTTCTCTTATGAGAATTCGGTAGCCTAACGACGTCACTTAAAACTTCCAAAAAAAATGGATTGATGAGATCAAATAGGGTCTCTCATAATATGAACATAGATGACCAGTATTATAGATATAGATATAATACCCCAACATAATAAAAAGGAACTTGAAATACTTGACATGAAAGTAGATCTTGAAAACGAGAAGGGTGAAAGAACCCCTTAGAAATTCGGCAGCCTAACGACACCACTTAAAACTTCCAAAAATGGATTGATGAGATAAAAATGGGTCTCTCATCATATGAACATAAAAGATCAGTATGATAGATTTAGATATCATACCCCAACATAATAAAAAGGAACTTTCAAGACTTGACATGGAATTAGAACTTTGAAAAAGTAGAAAGGTGAAAGAACCACTTAAAAATTCGGTAGCCTAACGACGCCACTTAAAACTTCAAAATACTGAATTGAAGAGATCAAATGGGGTATCTCATAATATGATCATAAAAGATAAGTATGATAAATTTAGAGATCATACCCTAACATAATAAAAAGTAACTTGAAATACTTTACATGAAAATAGACTTTGAAAAATGAGAAGGGAGAAAGAATCTGTTATAAAAATTTCGGCAGCCTAACGACGCCACTTAAAACTTCATAAAACGAAATAATGAGATTAAGAGGGTATCTATCAATATATGAACATGAAAAAGACAGTATACTGAATATAAAATAACATCCTCCAACATAAGAACAAGGAGCATAAAAGGAAAGACATAAAAGAGATTTCTTGAAAAGAAAGAGAGAGGTCGGATCCCTTACCTTAAAACACAACTCTTAAAACTCAAAGGTTGGGACCTTGAGGGCTTGGGGGCACCATGGGAGGACTCCTTGGGAGGTAATGAGACCATAACTTCGTTGGGGGAGAGTGTGCAGTCGAATGGATGAGAGGATGACTTGGTATTTATAGGGAAAGTGAGGGGACAAGGCATTAATGGCCAAGGGACACCTCATTAGTGGTTTTGGCAAAACCATGGGCTTGCCCATGGTATTTTACCATGGTATTGGACACTTGGGATACCTCATACCTTATATTACTATTCATAAGTCGACCATATTGATTACATACTTAATACATCATTTAATGATGTCATTAAACACCCATAACTTAAAAACTGTATTTTCACTATTCATCGAAAATTCAACTTTCTCAGAATAATCCCAAAATTTCACCATAACCAAATATCAATGCTCTAATTTCAAAAATGAACTCCTTTTTATAAAAATAATTTTCTAAATATTTTTAATTTATTTTTTAAATAAATACACTATTCACCGAAAATTCATTTTTTTCAGAAAAATCCCAAAAAATTACCTTAACATAATATCGATGCTCTGAGTTCAAAAATGAAATCCATTTTATAAAAATAATTTTCTAAATATTTTTAATTAAAATTTTAATTAAAAAACACTATTCACCCGAAAAAACTAATACTTGAACAATAATATATGAAACCGTTATTTACCCGTTTTATTGAATCACATTACTTAATCTAGGTGTCTAAATTATATTAAAACTTTCTTTGAGCGAAATTACTAATCCATTTGGTCACATTACTAATCCTAAACATAAAATCACTGTTCATAATTTACTATTCATCAAAAAACAAGTTGATATTATTAGACTCTAAATTTCGTACTGAACATAATTGTAGAAGACCATTTTTCGAAAATCCTTACACATTTTTAATTATTTAAGGTTTACATAAACATTTTTAAAATATCCTTTTTCTAAAATTCATCAAAAATATGCATACTATATTTATCCGGTCATTTGAAAATTCATAAACTTAATCAAAAGAAGAAATCCCAATTTTTATTTAAAACAAAGGATTACACAAGGCAGTTACGGTCTCCTTACATAGCCCCTTATCACACCAGCATAGGACCTAAGTGTAAGGTGTGCTAAGGTGAGAGAATCCGAGGGAGGCTCGGCCAATATCGCACGGGTAGTAATTTCTTTCAGTTTGAACTTCTCGCGAAGGCGATCCCGTTCTAGCTTCACACGATAAAGTTCAGCTTGGGTTTGGTCTAGAGTAAAGCCCAGTGGTGCTACCTCCTTCCCAAGTTCTGTTAGATGGGCTTCGATCGGTCCAAGACAAATGGGTGAGGCCACCAAATCTTCCTTCTATATTAATTAACCAATATTACTTGTATTTAGAGACAATAATCGAAACGTTTAGTTTACAGCGGTCATATTGACCAATGGTCATATAACCGTCTAAACCCAATGGTCTCATTTTAATTATAATCATGTTATCAAATGAAACATTTTTGTTGAGTATAAAAATAAAATAAAATAACACATCAAACTAGGAAACAAGATTTATTCAAAATTTCGGGTCGTTACAGTAACTCATTTATTTATTGTCATAACTCAATAACCTCAAACCCAATTATAAAAATCCTCACAACCCCAACACTTTTCCCTAATCGTTGTGCACAACAATTCTGGAGAATTATCTCAAGGCCGAAAGAACTCCTTCATCCAAGAACGCTCTCAAGACCGAGAGAGATTCTCCTCCATTGGATCAAGGCGATCTATGGTGGAAAAGGCAAGAACACGTTTCTCCACGATAGCACCCTGAGATTAATTTGGCGACGTCCAGAGATACATGGTGCATGTGTGGATCACCGTTTGAGGAAGTCTACACTTGGCTTCTGCGACACAATGACGAATCACATCGGAACATGATCAGAAATATCAACGAATAAAGAACACCATAAAAGGTACTTTTTTCCAATAAATTAAATTAATTATAATTAACCTGTGATGATCCTATTTTTTGGTTCCTGGAATATTCTTCTTCTTTGTCTATTTCTGTGATTCGATCTATGGAGTGTGGCATTTTTCATCATATTGATCCTGAATTGATCATTGCTAATGACAAAATTCCAAGTGGTCACATCCACCCATGAGCTTCCGCTGCATCCGGGACCCTGAATTGGTATTAGAGCGGTCACAACATTGATTATAATTATTTAATGTTCATTGATAATTTTCTCATTTATATTTGATTCAATTCTAGATAAATCGTTATATAAAATTGATTGAATGAGATCTATTCTTCCTCCTTTGTTTCTCGATTCACATCACAGAAACAACCATTTAATTATTAATTTTGATTAAAATAAAAACGAGGAACTCATTCGGAGGAGACGCTCATTCTGTCTGTATGACACAAGAATACTCGGCGTGTAGTGAAAACTACACGCTATGTGCTTAGGTTCAACGAACTGGCACTGGTCCGCCAAACCATACCGTGTGAATTGAGAATACCTAAGTTTTTAATACACTGTGTTGACCAGAACTGAACGGCATGTGGAAACCGAAATACACAACATATATGTTGAATCAACACGCTGTGTAGTCTGATCCGACCCGGGTGAAACCATGTACAATGAGAAGTCATGTACCGCGTACACGGGATTTCTAGTCTAGTAACCACGTAACAAGGAAGTACACGCTGTGTTAGATTAATTTTCAAGTCATGTACTCCAAAATTTCCAAAGTACAGAAAACACGCCAAAGCCCCCGACGTGTACTTTGGATAAAGGGTGAAAACAATTACATGCCGTGTAATGTAGCCTACATGCTGTGTACTTTCCAGAAATGAAATTTCACCAGGTTTCCTGCAAAGTAAAAAGACCCGTACAAGGAATATGGATGACAAGAATCTCAAGGAAATTCAGAAAGGAATTTAAGATAAAGAATTGATTAATTATAAGATCATAATTAATTTAATTCAAGCACGGCTTATCTTGAATAAAAGAATGATTAAAAGAATTTGAATACTAAATATGTGTAAATGTCATTGCATGATATGGATGATCATGAGCTAGACCAAAGACCCTTTGTGTGTGTATGGTTTCTTTTAAATTTATTTAATTTAAATTCGTTGTCCTGCGAGCCTTCTTCTAATAAAATGTAGGGCCTACGTGCCCATGGTTTTGTTTAATGTAAACCCAATTTAATGGAGGATCTACCAAGCCAGAGGAGATGGTTCAAAATCTGAAGCCGAGGCGAAACAAACCCAAGAAGATACAATGGTGGATAGGTGGGAGCTGCAAAACATGAACCATCAGGTTCAAGGTGTTTTCCCTAGGTCAGGGTTAGTTATTAAAACCGCTATATAAGCTAACCAATAGAAGCTCATGATCATGACATCTTATTTTATTTATGTCTGATTTCATGGTTTATTTATTATGTATGTGTTGTCGTGATCACATAGTTAATAAAATAAACAAGCATGCAAAGATGGAGTAAAATAAAAACTAAACTATGCGTAAAAATTTTCAGAACATGGTTAATCACTTAAGCAAGCATCACTTAATATTAATAAGCATGTGATAATGCGAAACTAAACATAAAGAATAAAATCCCTCATATACCATATTAAGTCAGACCAAGACTTTTGTACTTGATTAAGGGAAAGACTTAATAAAACTATGTGTTTGGACAACCATTGTTGGGACACTTAATTTAATAAAGGAAGATCTTATGAAAGTTTTGGGTTGACTTAAACATTTTACATCAAGAGGAGTAGCCCTTTCTAGACTTGTTTTAAAATGGAGGCAAGTGTTGAGGGAATCCAAGTCCGGATTTTAGGATTGGGGAGTCCACTCAACAGATCAAGGAATTGTAAGCTCATAGTTGGAAAAGACCTTCCTACATAAATACCTTTAAATAGCTTGACCAACCCTTGTTGGGGTTATGCAAAGGGGAATACAGATCCTTGCCACTAGAATGCCAAAGCAACTAGGCATTCCAATTTTAATAGTGGGGGCCGTTGGGACATGATAAAATAGTGGGAGAATTAATAAATTCATTTATTATTTTTCATAAAATGTAATCAAAATTTATTGATAAATATGCTCTTTTAATTTGTAGAATCAATATGAAAAACTCGTCAACCACTTTTTCTCTGTGATCAATTCTAGATAAAGACAATATCCTCACTGGCAGTAAATTTCAAGAATGGTTTAGGTACCTTTGGGTTATCCTATGCCATGAGCGAAAGTTTTATGTGCCGGAGTCCTCACTTCATGATTCACCTACCCAAGGGGTGAGTGATAATGATTTCCTGGTCTATGATCAACATTTGAACGGTGCACTCGATGTTCAATGTTTGATACTATCATTTATGTATAGTGATCTAATGTAGTATCATAATGACATGGATGCCTATAGCATGCTCGAGCACCTATGTGGTCTATACAAAGAGGGAGGTAGACAGAAAAGGTTTGAGATATCCAAGGCTCTATTCCAGAGCAATCTTGGAGAGGGTGCACCAGCTGGGCCTCATGTAGTCAAGCTCATTGTCTACATTGAGTTCTTGGAGGTTCTAGGGTTTAAACTCCCCAAAGAACTGGGTACCGATCTCATTCTTGCATCACTACCCTAGAGCTTCTCTAACTTTGTTGTAAATTTCAACATGAGAAACATTTAATAGTCTCTATCTAATCTTCTTATCCTCATTCACCAAGTGGACAATGATATGAAGCGTGAAAAACCTTTTGTCCTTAGGGTGAATAAAATGAAAGGGAATGTGAAGAGATTTAAGCCCAAAGCTTCTTCAAGGCCTTCCAAGAAAAAAAAGATCAAAGGGGAGGCAAGAGAACAGGAGGCTGCTTGTTTCGCCTGTGGCAAGAGGGGCCACTGGAAGAAAAACTTCACCCAGCCAAGGAAGCAATGGGAAGATTCATGTGCATTTGTTATCGAATTCAATCTATCTATTTTTACTAATTGGGTATTAGATACTACTTTTGGTGCTCACATATGTATCCAAATATAGGAACCAAGTAGATTAAGAAAGATTGATAGAGTTGAGTTGGATCTGTGAGAAGCCAACGAAGCCAGACTCACAGTTGTAGCTGTCGGAAACTACAACCTCAAATTGCCTACTGGGATGGTCTTGGTATTAAAAGGATGTTATTATGTACCATTTGTAACCAAAAACATTATTTCAGTATCTATATTAGATATTGATGGATTCATCTTCAAGTTGGGAAATTAATGTTGCTACTTTTCTAAAGATAACATATGTTTTGGTAGGGAACATTTATATAACGGCCTTTATGTGTTAGACTACACAAACCAAGTAATGGAAATCGATGACAAAGTTAATTCATATGAATCATACCACACCCAACTTTGACACCACTGGCTAGGTCATGTCAATGAGAAATGTTTGAAAAAATTACATCAAGATCGGTATATAGATTCTTTCGAACTAAATCCACTTGGTGTATGTCATGCGTGTCTACAAGGCAAAATGACCAAAGCCCCATTTAGTGTGAAATGTGAAAGAGCTAAATAGCTTCTAAAATTAGTTCACACAGATGTGTGTGGACCATTTCCAATTGAATCAAGGGGTGGGTTCTTGTACTTCATTACTTCTACTGATGATTTTAGTAGATATGGATATATTTACATAATGAGGTATAAGTCAGATTCTTTTGATTGGATCAAAGAATACAAGAATGAAGTTGAGAACCAGCTTGGTAAGAAGGTTAAGAAGATCCACTTAGATAGAGGAAGATAATATATTAATCAGGACTTCATTGATTTCTTATGGGAGTTTGGGATTCTATCTCAACTCACTCCTCCTTACACACTTCAGTGGAATGGTGTAAGTGAAAGGAGGAACGACACACTGTTGGACATGGTGATATCAATGACGAGTCATGCGAGTCTTCCATTATCCTTTTGGGGATATGAATTAGAAACAACAACACACATACTAAACCAAGTACCAAATAAATCCATAAATAATATTCCATATGAGTTATGGAGTGGATGAAAATCCATGTTATCAAATTTACATGTGTGGGATAGCAAAGCATTTGTTAGAGCCTCTTCAGGTAATAAAATTGCACCCCAAGACACAAAGTGCACCTTTATCGTATATCCCATGGAAACAATGGGATATTACCTATAAAACCCTTCAGATAAAAAGGTTATAGTGGAAAAACATGCCATATTCCTTGAGAGGGATCACATCTCCAAAAGAGATAGTGGGAGCGAGATAGAATTCGATGAAGTCAAGGCTGAAGATACATAGGAGTTGGTATAAGAACAGATTCCACAAATCCCTTTGGAAGAACAATCTGTTCCAGAGACACAAGAACTGTGTAGGAGCATAAGAGAGGTGAGTGAACCAGAACGATATGGTTTTCCTGTCACTGAGGATGGTGAATCATTATTGGATGAAAATGATGATCCTCTCACCTACAAGGAAGTAGTTGAAGGCACAGACGTTTCCAAGTGGCAAGAAGCCATGAATTCTGAAATGGATTCCATGTACCAAAACCAAGTCTGGATTTTAGTAGATCCTCCAATTGATGTAAATACTGTTGGTAATAAATGGGTATTAAAGAAGAAACTAGACATGGAGGGACAATTCATCACTTATAAGGAACAAATAGTTGCAAAAGGTTTTAGACAGCGTCAAGGAATTGAATATGATGAAACCTTTTCACCGATTGCGATTCTAAAATCCAACGGAATCCTATTGGCCATTGCCACTTACCCTGACTCTGAAATTTTGAAAATGGATTTTAAAACAACATTCCTTAATGATAACCTCTAGGAAGATGTCTACATGACACAAATTGAAGGGTTTGTGACTCCAAAGGATGAGAACAAGGTTTGCAAGTTTTAGAAATTAATTTATGGATTAAATCAAGCATCAAGGTCATGGAACATTCATTTTGATGAAGCTGTAATAGAATTTGGCTTTGTTAAGAATGAATGTAAGCCTTGTATCTACAAAATATTTAGTGGAAGTGCAGTCATTTTCCTAATAGTATATGTTAATGACATATTACTAATTGGAAATGAAGTACCTATCTTAGAGTCAGTTAAGGCTTGGTTGGATAAATGATTCTTTATGAAAGACTTGGACGAGGCAACATATATTCTTGGGATCAAGATCTGTCGTGATAGATCCAAGAGAATGCTGGGCCTGAGTCAAAGTACATACATTGATAAGATACTAAATAGATTCACTATGGAACATTCCAAGAGGAGATTGTTGTGAGTGTCACATGTCATTAATCTTTCTAAGAAAATGTGTCCTCAGACACATGAGGAAAGAAACAAAATGGCAAGGATCCCTTACACATCCGCGATTGGGTTAGTCATGTATGCTATGCTATGTACAAGGATAGATGTTTCTTACGCATTAAGTGCAGTAGGCAGATATCAAGCTGATCCAGGCGACCACCATTGGATGGTAGTCAAGACTATCCTTAAGTTTCTGAGGCATAGTAAGGATATGTTCCTAGTTTATGGAGATGCGGAACTAGTCATTAGAGGACATGTAGATGCTGGTTTCCAGACTGATCAAGATGACATGAAGTTGCAGACTGGATACATATTCAGTTTGAATGGAGGTGAAATGAACTGGAAGAGCTCAAAGTAAGGTGTGGTTGTGGATTCTACAGCATAATCCAAGTATATCACAGCTTCTGAGGCAGCTAAAGTAGCAGTATGGATGTGAAGATTCGTCCAAGAGATGGATGTAGTACCTAGTAGTAAAGATCTCATCACACTCTATTGTGATAATATTACAGCAGTGGCACTTGCAAAAGATCCAAGGTCACATCAACAGATAAATCACATACTTTGGAAGTATCATCTCTTGAGGGAGTTTTCTCAGAGAGGTGAAGTTACAATGAGAAGTATTTCCACGGAAGACAATGTGGCATATCCCTTGACTAAAGTCTTGACTCAGTATAAACATGATCATCATGTGAGGTCTAGTTTATTAAAATCCATAGGTAGTTGGCTCTAGTCAAGGTGAGAGTTTTTTAGAGTTGGTGTACTGAGAACCAACTTTTTATACTTTGATTACATGAATGTACACTTATTACATATTTTTTATTGTTCTTCATGACTATAATATAATAATGTCTTGGAATATTTGTTATATTAATATAGTCATGATAGATCCCCGCTATGATGATAACCTTTAAATACTATAACAATATTCTTAAAAAAAGTTCTACAGTTTAATGACATACTATGATAGGACACATAGTATACATACCGTCATCTGCGATTACTCGTAAGAAGACGAGACTCTATCTCATGGAGTTCGCACTTGGTAATATCCAAGATGGGAGATTATGAGAACATACCCGCTAGTAGTAATTCCACGTGTCTTGGTGTCATCGGACATTGCTATCTATGAGCGTGTGTAATGGTCCTTAAACTGGAAGATTATCATTAACTCATGTCATGACTCACAAACTTAGATTTTCTAACAAAAACCATCATGAAGACAGTTGGCGGGAAGTAGGGTACGTTGGGTGCATCACAAATGACATGTTGTTAATGGATAAGTCGAGGAAGGATTTTACCTTCCATATTTATGGAAGTAGATATCTCGGACCCTTTGATTGAAATATAACTGTCGCCCAAATTCCATGGCCATGGTGTCACGATGAGTTTATTTCTGGAAGTCAAAGAATGACAGATCAATCATATAGGTTTATAACACTACCATGAAACCTACTTGATGAGATAATGAGACAAAGGGATTAAATTACACGGTAAGAATTCTTATGAGGTGACACGTCAATGTGGTGTCAACTTCTTTCTCTTGGGTGCCTTGAGCTGTCGCTAGACTTTAATCTCGAACTTTAGGCAAGCCCACCTAATGCCAACAAGGAAGAAGCCTTTAGGGTCACACACTAAGTGTATCAAAGTATCTCATGTAGAATAAAGATTATTTCCATATGTGGTTTAATAATTATTCAAGGAATCCTAAATAGTTTTAATTCTAGAGGAAGAATAAAATGAAAACAAGATATACACACAGTTTATATTGAATGTACACGCCGTGTACTTTTCATTTTGTAAAGGAAATGAAAAACAAGTACACATCGTGTATTAATGATTACACACCGTATAGTTTTTTCAGTCAGGATTTTGAGGAAACAATATTGTTTTATTAAATGATATTTATTATAATTAGCGTGGGCGCATGTCAAGGAATTAATGATTCGACATGGGGTTTTAAATAAGAGTTAATGAAATAAATAAAACGTGTAACGTGTTTATTTATTTTCATAACTCTATAACCTCAACGTATGCACATGTTAAGGAATTAATGATTCGACATGAGGTTTTCAATAAGAGTTAATGAAATAAATAAAGCACATAACGCGTTTATTTATTGTCATAACTCAATAACCTCAAACCCAATTATAAATATCTTGATAACCCCAACACTTTTTCCTAATCATTGTGCACAACAATTCTAGAGAATTATCTCAAGGTTGAAAGAAATCCTTCCTCCAAGAACATTCTCAAGACCAAGAGAGATCCTCCTCCATCAGATCAAGGAAATCTAAGGTGGACAACGCAAGCAAAGGCTTCTCCCTGATAGCACCCGGAGATTCCTTTGGTGACATCGAGAGATACGTGCTGCACATGTGGATCACCATTAGAGGAAGTCTACACTTGGCTTCTGTGATGCAATGATGAATCACATCAGAACATGATCAAAATATCAATGAGGAAAGAAGGCCATAAAATGTACTTCTTTCCAATCAATTAAATTAATTATAATAAACCTATGATGATCCTTTTTTGTTGTTCTGAGACTATTCTTCTTCTTTGTCTATTTCTGTGATTCGATCCGTAGAGTCTGGTATTTATCGTCATATTAATCCTGGATTAATCATTTCTAATGACAAAAAGCCAAGTGGGCACATCCACTCACGAGCTTCCGCTGTGCCCGAGACCTTCAGAATCTGGGTTGGACTTCTTGATCTTCATTTCCCTTATTCATCATTGGTAAATCTTGCTATTGGTGTTGAGTTTTGATTCCATGAAGAAAGGTATGTCATTTTATTTAATATTTGACAAGTGATAAAACCTTGAATTTTTTTATGGGAATTTTCATTCAATGAAATTTACTTCAATGAAATTTTGAAAAATATATTTGATGCGAATTGGAATTTTTATTTTTTTTGGAATGAAATTTTCATAAAAACCCCCAATTCCAATAGAATTGAAAATTGGGGTGAGTTCTAAAATTAATGAAAATTGTGAAATAATTTGAGGATTGATTTTAAAAAAATGGATTAAATTGTATTGATAAAAAAACTATGATTGATTTTGTTTATAAAAGGAATGAATTGAAGAAAAACCTATGTTTTGGTTTTGAAATTGAATTAAAATTTTGAGAAGGAAAGGTGGGAAATTGAATTGTGAATTATGATTGTGAATTTCAAATGAAATTATTTTCCCCTTTTCAATTGTTTTATTGAGAAAATGCAAACCTGGGTAGTTAGTGGGTTATTTGGGACAAGCATGCTTGGTTGGTAATTCCCTAGTAATAGATTGGTGATGAAAACTCTAACAAAAACTTAGTTAGGAATATATTATCCTAGATTTGATATTGATGACTTATATTATTCTTGATCCTAAGGGTTGTTTGTACACATTTCCATGATCCCTGATATGAGAGTGTGAGGATCCTATAACTACACACTGTCATACCGCATGACAGATGACCACAATTCTTTTTTGTGATTATTTTGATACATACATGCCATTGATTTTGAAACTAGTTTACTCATTCATAGTGATTTATATAAACTGTTTTATATGAAGTGTTTATTTAATCCATGTTTTAAATGTTTTCCATCATTCTGAAATGAAGCATGTTTTGTTTTAAATATGAATTTTTTTTGCCATTCCTATTTTATTTAAAATTAAAAGCATGATTTTGTTTATTACTATTGAACCTTATCATGGAACACTTTGTGAGACCCTACTAGGGTTTTATCTAACACCCTATCTTTACCTTTGGGCATTTATATATTTTCTTCAGCCAGTTCTGCGCAAAGGGAAAGTACCTCTTGGAGGACATGGATGTTCTTGTTCCTTTGGGATTGGAGTGATGTTTACTTTGGGATGTCAAGTTTATCTTTTCTAATTTTTAGTAATTTAATGATGTAATTTTTAGGTTTTTGATATACCTTTTTGGTTTCTAGTACTGCCAACCTTTAGATTTTGAGCATACTAATATGTTTCTTTATCTTAAGCTGTTTATGTGGAAAATTTGTTCCCACTTTTATATTGTATGATTCTTGGTGATAGTCACCAACCTATGGGGATTGTGAATTACCTTAGGGATATGTAAGTGCTGGCTTAGGTGTTAGGGTGCTAGGGTATTCGGGCTGGTTCATGAAAATTTGGTATCAATGGTGAATGTTGAGCATCTTTTCTTGATGTTAGTATGCATTTGAGTAATATTGTCTGGAGTTAAGAGGTAGTTTTGAGTGAGTGCCTAGTCATCTCTCATCATAATGAGCCTTAAGTCACCATGGGTGGTTTGAGAAAGGTTTATTGGGGATAATTATAATCTTTTTCCCAATTTTTATTTGGACAGGTTGAAATCCAAATCTTGTTTTCTTTTATGATGGGATTAATTTCCCTTTCCCCCTTATTTGAGTTGTTGATCTGAGTAATCTTTTGTTGTCTTCCAAGTTATTTTCATATATTGTGTGGCATCATGCCTCTGAGAAGACATGATAATGGGCTCCAGGAGGAAGATGATGATGAACCATATTTAATGATTCCCCCCATGGACCTAAATAGTATTAAGATTACTTTATGTGATATTCAAGATTAGGGAAAGGCACCTAAACCTGTTCTCACTTAGGCTCCATTTGTGGAACCTTAGAGGTATAAATCTTGAAATAATTCTTAGAAATTCCTTCATATAAAATAACCTTCTTTATAAGGCTCGAATCATACTCAATAGAATTAGGACTGGTTAATAAATAAATATATTTTGTTTTATTTCTTATAAAATTGAGAATCTATTAAGGTAAAGTGTGATACCTTTAAGCTAGAGGGACCTAGAAGGAGATGTTAATAATAAATAGTGAAAAAAATAAGAACAAGGTTTTTGGGTGGAAGTAATTTAATGTTATTTTCACTGATTAGTTTTATCCATAGTATATGGAACTGGATAAGGTTATAGAGTTTTTCAAATTTGAGAAGGTTGACATGATCATGATAGAATATGTGAACTAATTCTCTAAGATTATTTTGTTTTCAATTGATATTGTATCAAATGATAAGATTAAGAATAAATATTTTGATATTAGTATTCTATATAATATCATTTCTTAGGTTTTCTTGTGGAATCTTACTTCTTATGCTGACATGATGGATTGGGCATTGATGGTTGATATTGACCTGGATGGTAAGTTAGGGTTAACAAGAGTTATTTTTTCTCTCAGTGGCAGTTATATGAGTTCCTTTAAAGGAAATATAAGGTGAGATGAGTCTCATGGTGTATCTTGATAAAATTTTTCTTCTAGACCTCCTGTATTTCCTGGCATATTCCCTTTGACTTACTTCTAATGTTTAAATCCTGGGAACTCGAAATGGGTTTGCACTAAGGCACCCAATATATGTGGTTTCAGTGGATGATCTGGTCACTTTTAGAAGTTATGTTATATCTTTTATGATCTACATAGTGGAAAGGGATCATTAAAACCAAAAAAAATACTATGGTGCAATCAGTTGCTTCAAGATCTAAGGGGTTCCAGCCACTACTATTCGGAATGGAGCTTCTTTATGCCGTAGAAGAGTCTATGGAGGAAGGTGATACAGGTCCAACAACTGTTAGAGGTACCATCATGATAGATTCATCTCTAGTGATTTTTTTACTTGATACCAGTTCTTCTCATTCATTTATATCAACCCATAATGTGAACCGAGTTAATCTTTATATGAATCTTTTATCTTATGTGATAGATATTACTACACCCCTTGGAATGAAGAGAGATAAGGGTCTTTGTTTTCCAACTTGTGTCCTATATTTATCATTGATTGAACTTTTTTGTGATTTTCTAGTTCTCTACATGAAACCTCTTGATGTCATTTTTTGGTAGGGTTTTATCATTTCTAAGAAGTCCTAAATTGATCGTTATCTTCAATGAGTTTCCTTTATCATGCCCGATGGGGTGTTCCCTATCTTTTACAAATAATGGGGATCAAGGTTGAGTAGAGCTAGACCATCTTATCTAGAGTTGGGGATAGTAATATTAGTGCTATATTTTAATCTGGAGTGAGAATCTTTGAGTGATGATCTCCATCCAATTGTCCTTGACTTTCCCAATGTTTTTTCTTTTGTATTATATGTTTTCCACCAATAAAGGAGGTAGAGTTTTCTATTGATTTAGTTCATAATATTCTACTAGTATTTATACCTTCTTACCACATGGAACCAGCTAAAATGAAAGAGTTGAAGAGTTAGTTAAATGACCTTTAAGATAAAGGTTTTATACACTCGAGCGTGTCACCTTAGGTGGTGCCTGTTCTATTTTCTAAGAAATCCAATGGAAAAATTTTCCTTTGTGTTTATTATCAAAAACTCAACTATGTTATAAAAATGAACAATATCAGTTTCCATGTATTGATGATCCGTTTGACTAGTTGAAAGGGGTGAAATGCTTCTTGAAGATTGATCATTGAACTAGTTACCACCAGTTGAGAATAAAAGAATCCAATATTTAGAAAATTGCATTTTTAGAGTAGGTATAACCATTATGAGTATATATTTATGCCATTTGGTCTAACCATTTCTCTTTTTGTCTTTATGGATTTGATGATCAGGATTTTCCATGAGTATCTTGATACTTAAGTGGCGGTTTATATGGATGACATCCTAGTTTACTATAAGTCCCAGGAGGATCATGTGCATCATCTCAGAGTAGTTCTAAAATTCTTGAGAAATCTATAAATTTATTACAAGATATGAAAATGTGATTTATGAAATTTGGAAGTGATGTTATTGGGACATGTGGTCTCAAAACATGGTATTTCAGTTGATCCTTAGAAGTTGAAAGCTATTATGGAATGGGAGAAACCACATAATGTTTTTGAGATTTGGAGCTTCCGGGGTTTAGCATGACATCATCACTAGTTTTTAAAGTATTTATATAATTTGAATTCTCCATTGACCACTATAACTTGGAAGGGAGTGAATCTCATTTGGGATAAGAAATTTCATAGTTCTTTTGTTCTTCTGAAATGACTTTTGACTTTGACACTGATGTTGACTCTTCCAAAGGCCGGGTTGGGGTATGTGGTCTTATATGATGCATTAAGATTAGGTTTTGGCTATGTTATTATGGAGGGTGATCACATGGTAGCCTATAGTCCTTGAAAACTTAGGCCACACAAGAAGAATTATCCAAACCATGACCTTTAATCTGTAGTTGTGATGCACACTCTTAAGAGTTAGTGAAATTATATTTTCTGAGAAAGGATTACCATGTACTTCGACCACAAGATATTGAGTTATATATTTTCTAAAAAATATTTGAATCTCCACCAGTGGCATTGGGTGGAGTACCTACAATCCTTTAATTTTGAAATTTACTATATATTGGGGAAAGGGAATGTTATTGTGGATGGTTTTAGTCGAAAAAGTTTCACATTGCCTTTGAAAGAATCATGAGAAGAGTGGAACTTGATGGATGTTTTTTCATAGTTTCATATAGGAATTCATGAAACATGGGCTGAGGTTTCCTTGGATAGTGTTTAGTTGGCCTCCAAAATTCTTGAGATGATTCTTCAGGAACAAAATGTTGATGATGAATTCAATATCATTGGGAAATGTATTCATGGCGGGGAGACAATTTCTGAGTTTTTGATATCCAAGTATGATGTTATATGATTTCAAAATTGGTCTGTTTTGCAGTTAGCTATGAGGAAATCAATGATGGATTATTTCCATAATTCCTAGTTTTTTATGCACCTAAGAAGCAAAAATATGTTATATGACATGCGGTGATGATTCTGGTGGTTAGGTATGAAACATGTAATTTTTGATTTTATATCTCATTGTTATACTTACCAACATGTCAATGATGAGAATCAGAAGCATTTGTGTTTGCTTCATCCACTTCCAGTGATTAATTGGAAGCGAGATGATATTTATCTGGAATTTTTGGTTGGGTTTCCACATACCCATATAAAGAATAATGTGATATGGTTTTTGATTGGTAGACTGACCAAATCAACTAACATTATACCCATTCATGACAAAAAAAAGTTAAGGAGATGGTAAATCACTATGTGAGATAGATTTTTTATTTTCATGGAGTTTCATATGCTATAGTCTCTGATAGATATCCCCATTTTAATTATAACTTTTGGAGAGTCCTCTAGGTGTCATTGGGATCTTAGGTTCTTTTGTGCATGACATACCATCCATAAATGGGTGGATAAACATATAGGAATATACATATTCTTTAGGTCATTCTTCATGCCTTTTTCCTTGATTTTGGTGGAGCTTGGGATGATCATTTGTGACTGGTTGAGTTTTCTTATAATAATAGTTACCATTCTATGATTAGAATTGTTAACGCTCCTTTATGTCACAGAGTCCAACTAATGGCAACGAGGAATAACTTAAGCACAAAGAGGGTCACCCTTTGAAGAAAAATAATTTTTTTTGACAAAGTCATGGACTAGGAGCTCATTTGAATTGAGGTGCGCAAGTTACTTGTGTGCCGCACAACTCACTTGTGCACCACCTATGGGTCATGCAATTCATTTGCGCGCCCTATCTGTTTTTTTCACCCAAGGTGCAAGGTGGCCTATAAATATCCCCTGTGGGCCCCCATTTAAAGGACAAATTTTCTAAAACTCAGATTCAAGCTCTGGTCGCCCAAGTCTTCAACTCAACTCTTCCGAAATATTTTAAGGTAACTTTTTACCTAGAATGGAAGACTTGAAGAAGTAGGATAAGGCCTAAGTGTTTAGAATTCATCAACACTTGTGCGCCTAAGTGTCCAGACCTCCTTAAAAGTGGAAACACTTGTGCGCCACCCTACCCTTTCAATGAAACTTGTGTGCCGCCCTTTTGGAAACATCTTAGGATATCACTAAAGGCTTGAGTTAAGGCTCTCCCAAGTATTACCCTAAAGATTCTTCATCGCCCAGGTGAACCCATGCCGTGCAAGTACACTTGCACGACCAAGACTTGCGCGCCAAATGATTTGCACGACCTACACTTGCGCGCCAACTTCATTTGTGTGCCTCTCTCCTGTTCACCTCTCCTCTTCAAGATATTAGCCCTCAAACCCCCTTTCAAAGCCATTTATGGCATGGTTCCTTTGTTGGATTCCTTATATAAAAGTAATTCTGTGAGAAACTCCCCCAAAACCTCATAACTTACAAGCTTTATGTCACCATGGTTAGAGGTTTCCTCTATATAACCTCATCCTTTAAGATAAGAAGATATTTTGATTTAGGACATCCTCTTCAAGAGTAAGCCCCAAGTTCCCTTTGTTTGGGCCTCCTTATCAGGAGTAATCCCCAATCATAATTTCCTTTAATTTGGGCTTCCTTCTCAGGAGCAAGCTTCAAGTTACAAGTCCCCTTAACCTGGGCCTCTTTATCAGGAGTAAGCCCGAGTCATAGTTTCTTTTGATTTGGGACTCCTTCTCAAGAATAAACTCCAATCATAAGTTCCTTTTAATTTGGGACTTCTTCTTAGGAGTAAGCCCGAGGTTAAAACTACAAATCTCTATAATGAATAAATACCTTTATGGACCCTACTCCTGGGATTCTTTCCTGAAGTAAGTCCTGGTATTTATCTACTTGGGCCGTCATACATACGTAAACCCCACATCATTTCTCATGACTGCATCTTTTGTGGCCCCATCGTCAAGTTTAATGATACCTCTTGTTTCTCACACCGAGCATGACTCACGTGATCTTAGAGTGTAAAAGTAATCATGACATCTATTTTTTTCCATTAACCATGGATAAACCCCACATTTCTTCACCTGAACTACTTGGACTTTGATCTCTACCTTAAAATTAGATTATGTAGGAAGCCTTTATGAGGTTCAAGCCTATATTTCATTAATTATTTTCCGTCCCATATGAAGTTAGACAATACCCTTCTTATTTAACTACCTGGGTTCTGATTCCTTTTTAATGAGGATATGTAGGTAGCCCATCGGCGGGTACGATCCCAACTCTGAAATAATACCTGTCTTTCTGAATGACAATAAACTTCAAGTGCCCCACTGAGTGGATTTAAAACCAGTATGTCATCATAATGACCAAGAAATTGCTATATAATGTATTGAATGATACCATTGATTAAGAATCTCTAGTACATACAAATGATTCTCCATCGATGAAGAACCTCAAATACATATAAAATATTCTCTAAATACCCTACATATCAATCACAGATTGCCAAATTTAAAGGAAAACTCATTTTCATACTTGGTTAATTAATAAGGATTCGTGAAAATAACTTAAATCTAAAAGAGAGTCCCAGATTAGGCAATATTTCCCCCCCCCAAAAGGTGCGATGAGCCTGATGTCCCATCCTCTCGACCAATGAAAATTCTTAAAGCCTCTTTGGTCTACATCTAATGAGCACCTACCTTTGGAAAGTAGGTCCAAATGGATATAGAATCATTGGGTGTTTTCAGTTCTATGAATAAACTCATTAGAAACTGATTGGAAAGTCTGAACCTTAAATAAACAAGGTCATCCCCATTTCCAGAAGAAACAAAAAATGGTGAACCCGATGTGAATCCTTATCCAAGTTAAATGATGTTTTATTTATTTTTTAGGCCCCTATTTTAACTCAATATGAGGGCCAACAAAGCAATCAATAACATATGTGATTATCCAAAAGATGTAGTCTGGCTAGACTTATCTTGATTATGTTTACTATATCAAACATGTACTCTTTTCCAAGATCTCTTTACAACACAAAATGGCTTCTTTAAGGTTCACACCTGTGAATGCATCAACCGCTACTTATGATGGATCCTCGTCGACTCTGAGGATGAAATCACTTACTTAGCATCTTCAATGCTGGGTCTTGAATGAATTGGTGAGGGAATACCATCAACACAATACCATCCCAACTCTGTAGGCCGCTCGACAAGACCTCCAGGTTAACAACTCACCCTGGTTGTCCGGACAGTGACGACCAGTGGTCAAGAAGCAGGTGGTGCCAACCACCATCTCCAACCGTTTTGGGTCGTTATCCCCGGAACGCAACAACCAGTCCCTCCCATATTACAGGGAGGTGAATTAAGAGGTCACTCAAGGCCTCAGTCCAAGAAGACAAGAGCCCTTCCTGAGGACTCCCACCAATAATCGCCGCCAGACTCGTGCAGTAGTGCACCCTAAACATGATGAGGGTATCACCTCTAGGTGTTCGGATCAGGTTCCTCAATCCTGAGCACGCAAGACGAACCATAAAAGGAGAAATTCGACTAAAATGGAGCATGTTATTACCTCTGCCACCTCCAAATAAGTCCATCAATCTAACTTTATGGAAAACAACGAGTGAGCATATACACCCGTCCGTCCTGATTTCACTGCCCAGCAGACTCGTCTGGCAGTAACACACCAATCCCGCCAGGAAATTATGGAGGAGTACTATAGGTAAGAACATACAACTGTTTATAATTCATTAGCCAGTCAGCAGGCTTGTTTGACTGCATCCAAAGAAGCTTTCCAATCAAATGTGGTGACCACCTGTAAACAAGCACATACACCTGCTTACACTCATCAATTCTGCCAGTAGTCTCGTCTGATAGTATTGAAGGAAGTTCATAGATCATATTCAGTAGAGAACAATCACTAGGAACATACACCTATTATTAATCAAGTTAACCAACAGTCTCATTTGGTAGCACTCGAAGATGTCAATTGGAAAGATCTAATGACAAACAAGAGGCAGCCACAACTTTCTACCCCGACACATGAGTACTATCAGAATTCACTGACACGAAAAGGAGGACCAGAGTAGGAACACACACCTACTCCAAACATGGAATGGACGTATATTCTCGTTATGGCAGCTTAAGTCACCAAGCACTTTCTGAAAATGGTGAAAGAGCAGAAGCAAATCCCTGCCCATATTCTAGATACATGTCAGAATATTATAACAACTTCAGCAACATCAGAGGGAAAGAAACATAAATCTATCCCTATCAGTAGTGACTCATCAACATGTCACCCCATAGCAGATATACACCTCTTTTTTAGTCCAGGGGAGTCGTGGGGCATACTCCCACATGTCATACAAACAATCAAGTCGGGAACATAAACCCGATTTAAATGGAGATAATCAGCCTAACCTGACCATTTCTCCTAAGCAAGAACATACACCTGCCCATAATAACCACTTTTGTCAACAAGTGGTTTTCAAAGTGAGTAATAAGGCATCCAAGAAAATTACCCGTCCAGAACAGTTAAAAAATCAAGATCCAATCTACAATAAGGCCTTACTCAATGCTGGAGTTCTTAAAGCCCTCAGAAAATTATCTGTCACCACTCAAGATTCAACTCTCTCATTTCCAAATTCTGAAAGTAACAATAATAATTCCAAAGGTCCTCATCAGACACTTCCTCATGAAGGTTTGATTCATGAAAATTCAGTCAATCTCGAAGTATCATCTTCATATGAGAGCCACGATAACCCTCTGCGTGACCAGAAGACCAAGGAGAAAAAGGTTTAATCTTTTGCTGTAACCCACCATGGAGGTCCTCCCCATGATGATGAATTTAACTGCAAAAGTCCTCTTCACAGTAGTAATTCGCATTTCCTAGAAAATTCTTCAATGGACATTGCAGTAATGAGAAATCCCTCTTATCTTGTGGCACTTGAAAATGCAAAGCCAATCATGTCTGATGCCTTACCACTAGAAGGTGAAATACTTTCTCAATCAGAAGATATCCTGGTGTGTAGGTCATTCTATGATCCACCCCTGGGTCATTCATCTTCTAATTTGAAAAATGAATTCTCTACCAATCTTTTGGAATCTAATGAAGTAACAAAGAATCACCAGGTTTGGTCCAATCAAGTAGAAGAATCTTCCTCAAATGAAAAATTGGAAGATCTTAATATGAGAAAACAACTGGTAAAAGGTGAAATACCAATCATGTTTTGGCCTTTGGCTAACACTCAGTATGATATTCCAGAAATGTTGACAGAAGATTGTATTCATGATATTCATCTCAAGATGTGGAAAACTCTTTGTCACTTAAAAGGGAAAATATTATCTTTTGATGAATATCAAAATCATGTTAAGGTAATAGAAGGGTTGCAATGCCATATTGACTTGGCATCTCTCTCAGTTTCTCGACATTCAAAGGTTGAAAAGCAGTAGAGAGCCCTTCAGCGTTCATCCCTTGGTGCATTAAAAAGGTTGCGCCAATTAGTTACCAATGCCCCATCTGGTATTCATATCAGGGGATGAGGTGTTCATAGAGCATCACATTTCACTATGCTATCCAGTAAAAAAATCCCACCAAAAGTGGTCTCATGTAATGTTATTGCCCCTGGATGGCCACATCTAACTGGTTTTGTGTGTAATCAAAGGCTTGCTCAAGAACAGGCCTCAACTAGTTCTTTCCAAATTCAGACATATAAAGAAAAAGTTGTCAAATTACTCTTGCATCAAGAAAATGAGAATATCGAATAGGATTCTCGTTTAGAGCATGCACGTCATTAGGTGACAGAAGTTTTAGAAATAATCCAACGGTCATCTGAGCCAGGTGATTTGAGTGGATGTCGGATGATGCATCCGGCCAATTTCCGGACTAAAATCCGCAAAATCAAGAGAGATTTTAAAAAAGTTTCTGATATAGCAGCTCAAGAGCCACCTTAGCTTTCCAGGTTGGGGAATCTTTTAGTCTAACCCTCAGGTTCAACAGACAAGATTCGAGGAGTTGAGTAGGAAAAATAGGAACAGTCCCAGTCCACTGGACTTGGGACCTTTTCAAATTCTCAATATTTTCCTCAGCGAAAGTCTGTCTTCTATCGATTAGGGAAGAAGCCACAAGAGGAACGTAGATCCGAATTATCAGGAAATTCCCTCCAAATTATGGTTCATCAAGAAGTTCCTGAGGTATCAACCAAACAAAAGTCAATGTCTTATAAAGGACATGGAAAAAGACAGTATCACAGAAGTGCTGACAGAAGGGTTGCAATGCGTTATGCATCGATAAATGTCATCAATGCCGTTGTCACTAATCCCTCAGAACATGAGGATCACTTAGAGGGATCAGATGAAGAAGTTCCTATTCAATAGGCTGTACACATGGAAACAAATGAAGGAGGTGTGCGTACCAGAATCTAGAGGGTTGCCCAGAGGCAAGACATTTCTTTGGGTAATGCCCTTCCATACTTCAGAAAGTCACATGCCAGGGAAAAGGGTAAAATTCAGGTTACATCTCACCCTACCTCTAGAGAAGGCTAATCACTCTCATTAGAAGAAAGGTTCGCACATCAAGAAGAAGAAATGAAGGAGTTAAGGAGGTTAAATGCAGAACTACTTCAAGGTAGTCTTCCTCCTAAGCATGCTGGAGTTAATCAATCAAGGTAATTCGTTGCAGCTATTGGGATGGATTAAGAATACCCCCATTTACAAGTACACCCTCACAGGTCCAATCCTATGAGTCATACATGACAGAAACCGACAATACTACCATCAGTGGAATTACAAGTCGCCACACCCATCCAAACTCCAGTTATTGCACCTGCTCAGGTCCAAGCTCAACCAGAAGTTTCTCAAAAATTAATTACTACCATTGAGTCATTAACAGCTCGGTTCAAAGCTATGTAAGGTCTACGTGCACAGGTTCAACCAGAAAAGAGAGATTACCCTGAATGGGTGGATACAATTCCTCCCCCATAAAATTTTGTGAATACCACATTCCCAATTTTTAATGGTTCGGGAGATCCAGAACAACACTCAACACATTTTGTTTCTCATTGTGATCCTATGATGGGAGATCCTCAACAAAAAGAAGCAGTTAAGCTTAGGTGTTTTGTACAGTCATTATAAGGACCTGCTTTTATCTGGTATACAAGTTTTCAATCTTGATCAATTACTGGGTGGGAAGATCTCCGTCAAAGGTTCCTTATTCAATTTAGCTCAACATTACCAAAGACGACAGTTTTTAATCTTACCAATTGTAAAAAAAGGGAGAATGAAAGAGCTTCAGATTTCATTGCTCGCTGTAAGGGATTAATATATTCTTTAAGTTTTGCACTCCCTCAATAAGAGTTTCTGCCAATCTGTGTGACAAATCTTCATGATGAATTATGCACACCATTGATCCATGTGAAATACACAGGAGGGTTTTGAGACCTTACTTCAATCGCTCAGTAGATATAAGAATCTCTTATAAAGACTAAGGATAAAACTCATGTAATTCCATCAGTTTCAGAAAGGAGAATAGGGAAAGGAGATACTTCTATAGTTACACTTAAACAAGCACCTGTACCTGCTTTCACTTCAAAACCTTCATCATATCGAAGGGCTACATTTCCTGAGCATCAACAACAATGGATGCATCATCGATATGATCAAAGAGATCAAAGGCAAAAATAGTTTGAGGATTTAAAGAACAAAGTTTATTCTTTCCAGAATTAACAAGTTCCTGGTTACTTCATCTCGGCTCTAAAAAACAATCTGGTTCAGTTTCTGAGGCCCAAAAGGCCGAACAAGGAAGGAGATGAAGACCTCCCGAACTATTTCCCATTTCATCAGATGTTGGGGAATCCCATTCAGGAGTGGTTTGTCTTCAAATACCTCTTTCAAAAGATGGTGGACTCTGGAGAAGTAAAATTGGAAGGTTCTTCAGCCTAGGTAACATGTGTTACTGCTATTGATCCAGAGGAAGAAGGTGAGTGGCACGAAGTAAAAAGTAAAAATGCGCAGAAATATGATGATTGGATGGTTAGAAAAACAATCTACTAAACTCATTACATTTTATGTACATAATTGAATCAACCAATTGTGTCTTCTGCAATTTCTGCCATAACAAAAACCCCTTCATCAGAAGGAAAATCCTCAAAGAAGCAACGTAATTTGAAGAAAGAAGAGGAGTCAGAAGAAGACAGGATCATGTCAAAGCCTAAGTTGTCTTTGGTTCTGGAATATTTTATGCCATCTACATCAAAATCGTGGGCACCGCCCCACCAAATGTCATAGACTATACTGGTTCATCAGGTAGAATCTTCATCAGATGAAGAATTGATCTTTGGTTCTGTTAACAAGATTCATTTAACGGATCCCTATGCCAATGACAATTTCGATTATGATGAGCCTAAGTTCCCTATATCTAACAGAGGAGTTAGAAGAAGAGATGGAGGTCTAGGATACAGGGGAAGACGTGGATATTTTTGATGCCACTATTTCAATCCTACCCCAGCTAGAACTGTATATACGGCAGAAACTCGTGGCAAATCCCTTCAGCGGGATCAACAGGAATAAGAAAGTTCATCCACGCATGGTAGATTTGGTCCTAACACAGTTATTTTGGAGGACCGGTTAGAGGTTACACCGTCTTAATCTCAGCAAATAGGTATACCTATTTGGTCTAATCTACAGAATCCAGGAGTGTTTCCAATTCCTACCCCAATATGGGATGCATCTACTGCCAAAGCATCAACTTCGAAGGCACCTGCAAAATGACATTTTCATGATGGGAAACACAGACCTCTAGACCAAAAGTATGATGTCTTGAAACATTTGGCCTAAGAACCATCCAATTTATCAATTCTGGATTCCTTGAATCTATCAAAAGATCTTTGGAAGGCGCTTATTGAGGCTTTGTCAAGTCCTCAAGAATTCGAAACTGAAATTGCTGTGGCTAAGGTGTACCATATAGAGAATGATCCTGCAGAATTCCATACAGTGATATATTTTATAGGTGAAGATGAAGATGATGTTGTACATGGACATATCAAACCTTTGTATCTATCTAGAAAATTCAATGATATAGACATCCGATGAGTTTTTATTGATAATGGCTCAGGAGTCAATCTCATTCCTATTCATACACTTTGTCGATTGGGCCTCACCGAATATGATGTATCTCCTTCTGCTTTGATGTTTCAAGGATATGATAAGAATGAACAAGAACCTCTGGGTGAAATTATACTCAGAATTCAGTTTGGAGACCTTGTGTCTAATTCAGATTTCATGGTTGTTCGTTAGGACACAACCTTCAACATTTTGCTTGGAAGACCTTGGCTACATCAACATGCGGTCATACCTTCTTCATATCATCAATGTCTCAAATATTTTTTCAATGGTCAAATTGGGACATTTTATGGTGACAAGGACCCATTCAAAACGTGTGAATATCAATACATTGAGGTAGAATTTTATCACATGGAGGGAAAGGAAAAATACCTGGAAAAGAAGGTCACCAAAATTAATGCTCCAAATGGTTTGGAAAAGATTCCAATAAACCCATTCATACATGTGAGTACAGATTATGTGTTTCCTATTAGTAAAATTGAAAAGATAGACCTAAATCCAAACACTGATATGGAAACTTGCATAATTTCAATTATGGATACCAAGCCAGACAACATGGGAGAAATTGTTGATTCTCCAAATAGTGATGAAAGCTTAAATAGAGATGTCTTTGTTTCGTCCACTAAAATCCAGAAATTCTATACTTCATCAACTAGGCCAGAAGAAGGTATAGCAATACCAGAGGAAAAAAATGATGTCAATTATCAATCCATCATCTCCTCTCTATCACCCCAGGAAGAACCTTCATCATCAATAGGGTCAGAAATGGCAGCCTCTTCTTCAAGATTTTCATATTTTTACTTCTCCCCTGACCATGGAAATTATGCTTCATCATATACTATGCAAGTAGAAACAGAAGAAGTAACACATATTGATGAAGAAGAGGAAGATCTTAGGGATGCTCCTCCAGCATTTTAAGAGGGTATCTCTACCACTATGGATGAACTCAGAGAAATAAATCTGGGTACAAAAGAAGATCCACGCTCCACTTTAATTAGTGCAACCATGACTCTTGAAGAGAAAGAAATGTATACTTAATTTCTAAAGAAAAATCGAGATGTATTTTCTTGGAATTATACAGAAATGCGAGGTATTTATCCTGATGTTTCCACTCATCATTTGGGTTTTCCAGAAGAACGTCGAGGATTCAAGCCAGTAGAAATAAGAACACACCAAACTTATGCCTCCAAAATTGAAGCTGAAGTTGATAAGCTTATCAAGGCTAACTTCTTCAGAGAAGTTCAATATCCCAAATGGATAGATAATATTGTCCCTGTGAAAAAGAATAATGGACAAATTAGATTTTTCATTAACTTCAAAGATCTTAATTGGCATTGTCCCAAAGATGATTTTCCAGTTCCGATCACAGAACTCTTAATTAATGAAACTACTGGATATGAAGCTCTTTCCTTTATGGATGGTTACTCTGGGTACAATCAAATACGAATGGTGCCAGAAGATGAGGAGTCTACAACCTTTATATCTCCTCAAGGTGTGTTTTGCTATTGGGTAATGCCCTTTGGTCTGAAGATTGCAAGTGCAACGTATCAACGTTCCATGCACTATATCTTCAATCAATTTTTAGGGAAATTTGTGGAATGCTATGTGGATGATTTGGTGGTTAAATCTAGAAAAAGTTCTGATCACTTGGACGATCTGGAAATCATATTCAACTAACTTCAAAAACACAATTTGAATATGAACCCCTTGAAATGTGCTTTCGGGGTAACCTCAAGAAAATTTCTTAGATTTTTTGTACTCCATCATGGTATCAAAGTTGATCTTGACAAGACAAAATCAATCCTTGACATGTCACCTCCTAGAAATTTGATGGAATTAATAGTACTTTAAGGAAACTTGGCCTATATTCGGCATTTCATTTCCAATTTGGCAGGCAAGTGTTTACCCTTCAGTAGATTAATGAAGAAGGGAGTCACCTACCAGTGGACTGAAGAATTTTAAGAAGCATTTGATATCCTCAAGAAATATCTCTTGAGTCCACCAGTATTAATGCCACCTGTTTAAGGAAGACCACTTATTCTCTATGCGACATCTTTAGAGCGATCATTGGGTGCCTTACTTTCCCAAAAGAATGATGCTGGGAATGAAAACAACCTTTACTATCTCAGTCAGACTATGATTGAGGCAGAAACTCGATATTAAAGTATTGAAAAGTGCTGTCTAGCATTAATATTTGTTGTTCAGAAATTGAGACATTACCTGAAACATCATGAGGTCCAATTGGTTTCTCATAATAACCCTCTCAAATTTATCCTTAGTCGTCCAATGCTTACAGGACATCTGGAAAGGTGGGTAGTTATTTTGCAGCCATTTGATATCTAGTATGTGTCTCAAAAGGCAATAAAGGGCCAAGATCTGGACAATTTCCTTGTTGAACACCCATCTGTAGAAGATACATCTTTAAATATTGTACTTCTTGATGAGGAAGTCTTCTCTCTTCAAGATAATCCTCAAACATGGGAAATATACTTTGATGGTGCCTCCAGAAGTCCCACAGGGAAGAAAATGGAAGATCCTAAATTCAACAAAGTTGTATTAGGAATCGTGCTTATTTCCCCAGAAAAGGTAGTTCTACCCTATTCCTTCTTAATGTTGGAAGGAAGTACAAATAATGAAGCATAAAATCAAGCTCTCATCGCAGGCTTAGAATTGGCACTTCAAGCACAGGTGAATCACTTGAAGGTAAAAGTTGATTCAGATTTGGAAATCAAACAAATCAATGGGGATTATTCCATCAAAAAGGAAGAGTTAATCCCTTTGTGTGATTACGTTAGAGAGTTAATGGCAGAATTTCCCTTGGAACTGACATTTTCTTATGCCCTGCGGTCACAAAATGCCTATGCTGATGCACTGTCTAATGTAGCCAAAGCCCTGGAAGATCCATATTAGGATGAAACAATCATCAGTATTTCCCACTATCGTGTATTTCACCTTTTATTCAAATAATAACAGAGGAAATCAATGAAATTAGTCCCATTTCTGAACCATATGGTCATACTACATGATGTATGACACCTATCAGGGAATACCTTAAAAATGAAACACCCCCACCTGATAGAGCCGGGAAAGAACAAGTCCAGTGACGTGTGGTCAATTTTACTCTTTATGATAGCCCAGATCACCAAAAAATTCTCTATAAGCGAGGTTTTGATGGAATTCTCTTCAGATGTACTGATGGTGAAGAGACAATGGCTGTCATGAATGAATTACATGCTGGAGTTTGTGGTGCCCACCAGTCTGAACATAGACTTTCTGAAAAAATTCGAAGGCTTGGATAATTTTGGCCTTTAATGATGAAAGATTGTGTTGATTTCACTAAAAAGCATCATTATTGCCAAATATGTGCCAACTTCATTCATCAACCTCTGGAGTTTCTTCATACGGCTAAATACTCCTAGCCATTTGCTACATGGGGAATGGATGTAGTAGGACATTATCCTCCGGCTATAGCTAAGCAGTTTAAGTATATTCTCACTACTACTGACTTCTTTTCCAAATGGGAAAAGGTAGTACCTCTCAAGGAAGTAGGTGCTAAAAGAATTGTTAGCTTTGTAAAATCCAACATCATTACCAGATTTGGGGTTCCTCATACCATATTGACAGATAATGGCACCAAATTTCGTTCATCCGAGGTAAGAAAATTGTATCAAGAATACAATATCATATCCAACCATTCATATCGATATCATTAAGTGACCAATGGTCAAGTAGAGGATTTCAATAAGACTATTTCAAACATACTTCAAAATATGGTGGATAAAGATAAGAATTCATGGCCTGATAAACTTTTTCAAGCTCTATGGGCTTATCGGACTACCACCCGCACTGGTACACAATCAACTCCATATTCATTGGTATATGGAACAGAAGCTGTATTGCCTATTGAAGTCCAATTACCTTCAATTAAAGTCACCATTTGTGATAAATTATCTACAGATGAACAATCTCAAAAGCGATTGGATGAATTGGAACAACTAGATGAAAAAATATTGTGCACAATGCACCATTTAGAAGTATATCAGAATCAAATAGTATGAGATTTCAATAAAAAAGTTTGTCTTTGTTCATTCATTTATTGAGAATTGGTATTGGTCCTCAGAACCCCAATGATACCAAGAAAGAAGCCCCCAAATCCTGATCCAAAGTGGGAAGGACCTTACTCAATACCTAGGGTCTACTCCAATGGAGCTTATTCTTTAATATCAATGGATGGAGAACTCATTACATCTCCAACCAATTCAAGATTCTTGAAGATGTATTTTGTGTAACAAAAATACACCCATTGTCCTTGCTGCAGGACATTAAACTGCATAGCCCCCTTTATCGTCCAACATGACGTTAAACTATCCAACATGACGTTAAACTGTGCCCCTCTATTGTACAACATGATGTTAAACTCTACCCCTCTATCTTCCAAAACGATGTTAAATTGTGCATCGTCCGAGCTGCAAGACGTTAAACTGCCAAACACCCCATGTTCATGACACCTGACATTAAACTGTGATCGCCGCATGCACAATTGTCTTTTAAACTCTTTTTCCATGCATGCCCCGGGTAGCTAATTCTGCATAAGCCCCACACCATCCTTCGTGGTCACATATTTCACGACACGATCGTCAGGTATGCTGCTGCTTCTTGTTTCTCACACCGAGCATGACTCATGTGAGCTTAGAGTAAGCTTCGACCATGACATCTTCTCTAGGCCTCTAACCATGCTTAAGTCCCAACATCATTTTTGGTTCACTATCCTTAAGTACACCTTGATCACCAAATCCCTCTCAATTAAACTATGTGGACTTTGATCCTTGCCTCCTAGGCCAGGTATGTAGGCAACCTCCTGAGGTTCAAGCCCGAAACCACTTTCTTCACATCGATTCACCGTCGTCCCATACGATGTTGATTTGTGAAGCCCCCATCAACCGTATTATTCATTTCGGTTCACTTTCATCTTATATTACGTTAAACTATTTATTTTCCATCATCCTAGCTATATGACGTTAAAATATATAATTCCCCATTGTCCTTACTGCAAGACATTAAACTGCATAGCACTGGTCCATACATATGACCTTAAAAAATATTTTCACTTTTGTACTGTATGAAAATAAACTACAACAATACCTGATACCCTCAATCAAGAGGAATCATCATTGAAATGGTATCAAACCATGTCATGTTTCAAGAACTACATGCAGCTTGATTCTCATCCTCATGGGATACGTAAGAACGCTCGAACATTCCTCGAGTCTAGCCCCAAACCTTTGGGCCTAACCCCAAACTCCACTTTTGGTCCCTTGATTGAAAAGTGCCCCTGGGAGAACATGGTGTAATGTGAAACACCCTGATCTTTATTCACACCAGGTTTATAGAAAATGTACGATGTGTCTCCCTCACTATAGTCCAAGCTCTACAACTCTAAACTAAGATCTTCCATGCTCTCATCCTGCATGACGTTAAACTGTATTTCAATAACTACGTGTGGCTTGATTCTCATCCTAATGAGATACATAGTGATATCCAGAATCTCAATTCAGGACCCAACCACAACATTAAACAAATAATATTAATGATCTCCATAACCCTTTTCTTGACTTCTTGTTGCAAAATGTCTGATACCTGAGAGTTCTTTTTCCTGACTATGCAGCACATGCCCTTAGATGGCCTTGCATAAGTTGTCTATATAACGGACCTGTCATCCCAAAGATGCTACAATTTGACTATGCAGCTTATGCCCTAGTTGGCCCTGCATAATTCAACCTTTATAATGGGTTTTTTCAAGTAATGGTAACTTCATTCTTAGGAGAAGCCTCTTTTGTCCCTATTGGTCTTAACAACGATATGTAGGGATCTGTAAAAAAAACTGCCATCCTTAACATATTTGTTCCATACTCTTTTTCATGATCTAAAAGTATTATGGCATATAATTCTTCTATCTTTGGTTTTAGGGATATGATTTAAAACCACAGATATCTTTTTTTTCATATTTCTGGGTCGTAGCTTCATAGAAGTCACACTCCTCCAATTCTTTGACAATTCTGATCGGAAATATCCTCTCCAAATTCAAGTACCCTTCTCTAAAAAGCAGACTCTATGGTTTGGGAATTTTGAATCCCCATAAAACTTTATTCGGATTTTAGAAATAGAAATTCAGATTTCTGAGAGTTATTTTTCCCGACTATACAACACGTGCCCGTAGGTGGCCTTGCATAAGTTGTCTACATAACAGACCTATCAGCGAAAAGATGCTACTATTTGACTATGTAACTTATGCCCCAGTTGGCCCTGCATAATTTATCCCCCATAACGGGTTTGTCATGTAGTGGTAACATCATTCTTAGAAAAGACTTCCTCTAATGACTTTTAGCTCTTTTCCCATGTCATTCCTTATATTCAAAATTTCTCAAGTCACAGTTTACAATTTTCTCCCTCCATTCATGAACATGATAATATGTTTCCAAAAAAATTATCAAGAATTCAGTCTATATCATCTATTCAGTCAAAGCTATCCGACCTTAAATATTAAACTTTTCATAGTCCAACATGCCTGACTTTAAACTGCCAATAACAAAAGACATGGTACTCATTAAATTGGGAACCTATAAAGGTTACTCTAAACAAATTTCGAGTCCCAGCTCACTAAACATACATTTTGTATCATTTAGGAAATATTGAGCAATTAAAAGATAAAGTTTTTGGGGTTGTTTATATATAACCCTAGTAAAAATAAAACTCTATTTACTATGCCCATTGGCTTAGGTAAAAATAAGAGCAATTATCAAGAAAATAAAGGTACAAATGATTGAAGATGAACTGTTTTTCATTGATGAACAAGATTTGAAGAACATCCATTTCATTGATGAACAAGATTATAATAACATCCACAGACTGGAGTCTCTTCTCTATTTTTTTTCTTCAAAAAAGTTATAGAAGATTTTCAACATGATTTCTCATCTATTTCACAGCATCCCGAGCTTCATCAGCAGCCACTTGAAGTTCATTTACTCGACCAACTTCACTCTCTTTAGCTCGACAAAGTGCTTCTTTGGCATCTTTGATGGCTTTTATACCATCCGCTTAGACTTCTTACAATGAATTATGAAGCTGGTCAAGCTCCCTAGTGACAACATCTAGCTCTTACTGAAGGTGCAACTGCTGGAAAATCTTCTCCTTGATCTTTTGCTTTAGCTCCATCAGCTTTACAGCATGATCAGCCTCATCTCGGGACACTGCAACCTGAAATTCACTGATATTGATTAGAAATCTAGCACTGATCAGGTCTTGATGACACCTTTGCTCTTGCTCCCTCCTTCGAATGAATTTTTTCACTGCAACATGGATTTCTCGATATCCAAAACCGCCAAGTCCCAACATGATGTAAAAGGATAAAAGTCTTGGAATTTTCGAAGGCAGCTCTTCAAGAGGCACCTCAAATATTATCTTCCATATATTTTTCCATGCCTTGTGATGTGAGAATTGGAGCACCTTTTTCACCTCTGGGTTTGATTCAGTATCGCTATCACAGGGAGGAACATAGTCCGGGATTAATGTACTTAAGGAACTGCCCTATTCTGCTCCTTCCCTGACCCTGGTTGCTTCACCTTCTGATACCGTTTGGGCGAGGCTGAGGCTTCACCTCCAGATCTAGCCATTGAAGTTGACAACCCTGTTTGGTCAATTGAAAGTATGGTTAGTTTCGAAGGACATTAAAAGTTGATTTATTGTCTTGCGGGTTAAGTAAGCCAAAAATATCATCATCTTTTACCTAACATTAGATTAGAAACTTGTGAAGACTCCTCCCTATATTTCCGAGCTTGAACATGATTTTCAGGATGGGCTTTAGGAGGGTCTTCCATGTTAAGTTCCACCTGAGCCAGTGTTTCCGCCATAATAGGGTTGACATCAATGTATACACACCTTTAAAGCATTGTTGGTTCAGTATTTTCTTTAGATGGAACTCTTTATTTTTTTAACCAAACATGGTTTGAAGTGTAATCATGAGATGATTAACAGAACAAATGATGAAACTCACATTCAGTTGATTCTATAACTAGATTTCCAAAATCTTCTAAATCACATGGTAATTTAACATGTACTAAAATTTCTTTAAAGGACATTCCAAGTTTTATCATTTTATCCAATGATGTCCCATATCCCAGGTTAATTTTACTAGTGGGAGCACTCGGAATGTCTTATTCATGACTTTAATCTAGCAATATTTGACCCCAGATAGCTTCTTCACAGACCATTGTGGGGTCATCTACAGTGGTTGAAAAATGTTCTGGTGCATGTGTTGAACCTAAAACATCACAGAATGGAAGTCAGTTATTGTATCATTTGAGGTTCTATGAAGTATTGTTAATTTACCAGAAGTCTTTTCTCTCCTGGCATTAGAAACATGAGCGGTGTTGGGAACATATTCCATCTCATCTAATCTCAGTATTTCTTCAGGAACAACCTTTTGAGAAAGAACTTTCATCCTTTCTCCAACAACCTCCTTTGTACTCTGAGGATGGTCAGTCCTTTCACTTAAAGGGGAAACTGAAGGATCCCCTACAATCCTAAGAATTTTGAGAACTTTTTCATAAGTTAAGATTCATGACTATCAGAAAGACTTACCACTACTGATAAAGCATTTTACTATGGTCTTCTTACTTCGATGCCTTGGATTCTTGGCCTTTTTGGGTGGAATGGCATCATCATCTCCAAAAATAGGTATCAGAGACAATAACGCCCTTTTAAACTCTACATCCATGACTTACTGGCCTGGAGATACTTCACCGGGCTCACGAGGAGATTCAGTGGCTCCAAGAGCGGTGCCACTAGGGCTATACCATGGCGAAGGGATTTTAGTGGTTCTTTTCTTTACAACCTATAGGATGAAGAAGATTATTTCCTTAAATAACAAAGCTTTGAATAAATTCAAATCGAAAAGAAAATAGAAATAAGTGAAAAAGAAAAACTTACAAATTCAGGAGCCACTTAATCATTCCAATCTTCATCTAATGAAGGACCAATCCCCTTAGTGATACCACGGTCCATCATTTCTTTCACCCACTTGGTGACAGGAACAGACTCATCAGTGGCATATATGATCATTTCCAGCTCTTGTATGTAAGCCCTCACTCCATTGGGGTTTTCCTCAAAACAAATGTCAGAGGAAGCCCAAAGATTCCTCACTCCAGGGATATGAAACCCTTCGCATAAGTCCATCCAGGCGGTTTAAGCATCACAATATAAACTTCTCCATGTCTGGACAGCCTCTGGTCATAAATATTCAAAAAGTGCACCAGAAGGCCGCGAGGAAGGTCCTACAATATGAGACTTCAACTTATTCTCAGCTCCTGCAATCATAGATAAATGAAAATAAAATGAAACTTATTGCTATTTAAAATAATGGCGACTAAATTGCCTCAATTATGTAACTCATCAGGAGTCAATGGAGTAGGTCTCTTGACTCTGTCAGGCGGATTATATCTGGCATAAGGCAGCTTTGACGCATTTAGAGCCTCATCATCCCCATCTTGGGAATCCAGTGAGTCAGCTCCAAGTGAGGAATCTAGTGAATCAGCTCCGGGTGAGCAAGAGTCGCCTTCCAAATGAAAAGATTCTTTCCTAATGGTTATATTCTTTGTCCCCACCCGAGGGACCGGCTGATTCAGTACCCCTTCAGGGTATGATAATACCCAGCTCTCGGCATACCATGTAGTCAATCGACTTTCCACTCCAACAGCTGGTAGATCAAATACCTCTCGAATCTTCTCCATAGATGTCAGCAACCATAGTTTATGAACAACCATTAGATGCTTCTCTAACATGACATGCACCTAAGGGGATACATTAATTTGCTGCAGACATTTGAATTGATGTGTAAATATGTATGGAGCATAAGCCTCACATATAATTTCTCCGTTAATCCTCGTGGCCAATGTACCATCTCTACATGCCAGCATATACACCCTTAACTCCAGGCTGGATGTTCCATCATCAAAAAATCTTCCTGTTGGCTGATTTCCACAAGGAAAGAAGTGAAACTCCTTGAACATGCTCAGCCTTATTTTGATATGATAAGCGTCGAGGGATAGGGTAGGAATTCCAGAAAAGGCCTGAACAGATGACCGAAAAGAACTTCCAGGAACCTGTACCCCACTTTGTACAACATATGTCCTAAAGTGGGTGGTGATCAATCCTCATAAAACTTGGAATGGTCCCACTATTCTTAGAGGAGACTTACCCAGATAAGCATGAAGTAAGATCCTATAAATATTTTCCAAAACTGGGGTGGCCAACCCAACCATCTTCCTTTCAGCTAGCTTGGATGTAACGACAAAGGTCCCCGACCTCACACCTCCTTTCGAATCCCGAACTGGTAAAAGGTAAACACTGAGACACAAGGCCAAAAATCCTTCCAGATGGGTCTTCACTGAAGTTTTATGGTTCACTTCATACCCCCACTTATCAAACCCTCATACTTCCAGAGTTGGCCAAAATGTTCCCAAATCACCCCTCTTATATGCTCTAGGGAAACTAGTAGGATGAGTGCAGGAAGGTCCCTTCTCTATCTTCTTAATTAGAAACATGTCCATGCACTCCTCTAGATGGATATCATTTCTGTAATGGGTTTTCGTAGTGTTGGTATTATTAAGCTTGTAGAAAATTTTCATTAACTCTCGAGCCAAAGCTGGAATCTTCTCCAAATCATTCTGGGTCCCCTTGAGGGGGATGAATTCATCATACATATCTCCCAAAATTGGAGCCCCTAAAATCTTGTAGACATCCCACAAACTGATGCCTACTTCTCCATGAGTCAGATGAAAAGAATTCTTTTCTGGGATCCAACGACTGATTAACTCTAACATGAAATTGTCATTCCTGTAGACATACGTCTGCCCAGCCCAGATAGCTTCATATATTGCAGCTCCCTTCAGATCATTGAAAAACTCTGCACAGGTTTGTTGCACCCAATATGACCACATCCAAGTCGTCTTCAAACCTCCTCCAGAAAGGAAATCCCAACTCTTTTTCCATCCCTTAGATTGGACCATCTGATAATTTCGGAAAATAGAAGGATAGCAATGCGGCTATAGCTTAGGTGTGTGTGGATTCAGATCTGAAGAACATGGGATATGATGCATTATATATGCCTTCTCCACTATCCTGACATTGGAAAATGATCCTGCAACTAAGACATTTGCCGAAGATAAGTTGGTTTAGGTCTGAAACTAGGAATGAGGGAAATAATTCTTTGCCTCTGGAACATTGACTCCTTGCAGATGACCATGGACATACAAAGGAAAGTAAATGATCTATGGGAAATTGTCATGATATTTCTTCAAGTAATTATCCAAATCCGAGAGAGTGCTGTCACAGATAAAATAATAATCATGGCTGACGATGTTCATCATGTCATCCATTCTCTTGTTGGCCAACTCATCAGCTAATCCAATTCTTCTAGGAGCCATTGAATCTGCACAAAGATCAAACAATTATCTTTTAAGTAAGTTTGTTTTGTGAAATTTTGATGGAGGAAATCAAAAAAATGTAAAAGTCATTAAGGTGTGAAAATACCAAACTTGGCTCACAAGTTAAACCGGTCATGTAGGTTTTGCCACCCTAGTCATGGCGCACAAGTCAAATACCTTATGTAGAAGTGAGACAAAAATCCATAAAAGCGATTCGCCGAAGACCGAAGCACCTGCGCGACGAGAGATCATGTTGATGGAAGCTGAGTGAGTTCACATGGGAGTGAACCTGTATATATAGGCGATCCAAACCACCTACGTGCCATACTTACGCGCCCAAGCAGCTGCGTGCCGAACTTGCATGCCAGAGACCCTTGATTTCTCTGGATTTACCTCAGAGCCAGATCCTCTTTATTTTTTGGATCCAAATCTAAGGGGGAAATCTTTTTGATGCTCCTTTACTTCATAGAGTACAACTAATGGAAATATGGAATACCTTAAGCACAAAGAGGGTCACACTTTGAAGAAAAATCAGAATTTTTTTTGACAAAGTCATGGACCTGGAGCTCATTTGAATTGAGGCGTGCAAGTTACTTGCATGACACCTATGGCTCGTGCAAGTCACTTGTACACCCTGTCTTTTTTTCCTCCCAAGGTGCACTGTGGCCTATAAATAGCCCTTGTGGGCCCCCCATTTAAAGGATGAATTTTCAAAAACTCAGATTCAAGATCTTTCACCCAAGTCTTCAACTCAACTCTTCCGAAATATTCTAAGGTAACTTTTTACCTATAATGAAAGACTTGAAGGAGTAGGATAAGGCCTAAGTGTTTAGAATTCATCAACACTTGTGCGCCCAAGTGTGCATACCTCCTTAAAAGAAGAAACACTTGCATGCCACCCTACCCTTTTGATGAAGCTTGCATGCCTACCTTTTGGAAACATATTAGGATATCACTCAAGGATTGAGTTAAGTGTCTCCCAAGTATTACCCTACAGATTCTTCATCACCCTGGTGAACCCATGCTGCCCAAGTACACTTGTATGACCCAGACTTGCACGCCAAATGATTTGCACATCCTATACTTGTGCGCCAACTTCATTTGTGTGCCTCTCTTCTATTGAAATCTCCTCTTCAAGATATTAGCCCTCGAACCCCTTTTCAAAGACATTTATGGCATGGTTCTTTTGTTGGATTCCTTATCTGAATGGAATTCTATGTGATCCTCCCCCTAAACCTCGTAACTTACAAGCTTTATGTCACTATGGTTAGAGGTTTCCTTTATATAACCTCATCCTTTAAGATGAGAAGAAATTTTGATTTAGGTAATCCTCTTCAGGAGTAAGCCCCAAGTTTCCCTGGTTTGGGCCTCCTTCTCAGGAATAATCCCTAGTAATAATTTCCTTTAATTTGGGCCTTTTTCTCAGGAACAAGCCCCTAGTTACAAGTCCCCTTAACCTGGGCCTCCTTCTCAGAAGTAATCCCCAGTCATAGTTTCTTTTGATTTGGGCCTCCTTCTTAGGAATAAACCCCATTCATAAGTCCCTTTTAATTTTGGCCTCCTTCTCAGGAGTAAGCCCCGGGTTAAAACTCCAAATCTCTATAAAGTATAAATACCTTTATGAACCCTGCTCCTAGTCTTCTTTCTTGAAGTAAGTCCTGGTCTTCATCTACTTGTTCCATCATACATATGTAATCCCCACACCATTTCTCATGACTGCATCTTTCGTGGCACCATCGTCAAGTTTACTGATACCTTTTTTTTCTCACACCGAGAATGACTCACGTGTTCTTAGAGTGTAAAAGTAATCACGAAATCTCTTTTTGTCCATTAACCATGCATAAACCCCACATTTATTCACCTGAACTACATAGACTTTGATCTCTTCTTTAAAAGTAGAGTACATAGGAAGCCTTTATAAGGTTCAAGCCCATATTTTATTAATTCTTTTCCATCCCATATGACGTTAAACTATACCCTTATTATCGAACTACGTGGGATTTGATTTCTTGTTAATGAGGATACGTAGGTAGCCCGTCAGCGGGTACGATCCCAACTCTGAAATAATCCCAGTATTTTTGAATGAAAACAAACTTCACGTTCCCCATTGAGTGGCTTTAAAACCAGTATGGTCATCATAATGACCAAGATATTGCTATATAATGTATTGAAGGATACCATTGACTAAGAATCTCTAATACATATGGATGATTCTCCATCGATGAAGAACCTCAAATACATATAAAAGATTCTCTAAATCCCATACATATCAATCATCGATTGCCAAATCTAAAGGAAAAATAATTTTAATACTTGGTGAATTAATAAGGATTCATGAACATAACTTGAATCTAAAAGATATTCCTGGAGTAGGAAATAATTCCCCCCAAAAAAGATGTGATGAGCCTGACCTCCCATCCTCTCGAACAATGAAAATTCTTAAAGCCTCATCGGTCTACAACTAATGAGCACCTACCTTTGGAAAGTAGGTCCAAATGTATATAGAATCATTGGGTGTTTCCAATTATACGAATATACCCATTATAAAATGATTGAAAAGTTTGAACCTTAAACAAAGAAGGTCATCCCCATTTCTAGAAGAAACACCTTTAGAGGCATTGTAAATATCTGTTGTGTTGTTCGGAGATTGATGAAAGTCTTTTGGTCAGACTGATCTTGATCTAAGATATGACAATAAATATTTATTCTATTCATCATATAATTTTAACAGCATAGATCCAATAAAAATCTTACATTTATCGTTATCATAAATTTTTTGATTTTTAAGTTGGTGATAAGGTGTTCTTGAAAGTTTCACATCATTTAGGTCATCAATGGCTTAAAAGAAAAGGGAATCTTTCTCCTCATTTTTTTAGACCTTTTGAGGTTGTTGGGAAAGTGTGGAAAGTGTGTTACCATTTAGAACTTCCACTATAATTGACTTTGATACATAACCTGTTCCATATATCTCAGTTATAGAAACAAAATTCGGATCTATCTCATGTTTTGAGTTAGACTGATCTTGATATTGTGCCTTATTTTTCCATGAATGAGCATCCTATTAGGATAGTTGATTTGGATACCATGTTACTTCATGGTAGGATGATACCTTTGGTTTATGTGCTAAGGAAACACAGTCTTGATATGCATGAGACTTGGGAGAGGGAGGCACTTTTTAGAGAGTAGTGGCTCCATATGTTTGATATGGAAAATCATTGATAGGATTTCTGAGGTTAGAAAGTTTCTATGGTGGGGAGGTTGTAACATCTTGTTACTGGTTTTCAAGTACTCCTCGACCCTCCTTTTTAATCAAGTTTTGGTTGGGTTTTTCTTAGGTTGTTTTAGGTGGAAATTTGAATTTTTTGGAAATTTCTAGGATATTTTATGATTGGTGCATGGTTTTCCAAAAACATGCATGCACCCTTTGAAAACCATTGAACCCTAGATAGTGGGAGTTTTCATAGTTGGCACGTGGTTTAAATAACCATGCACTCACTTAGTAAAAACTACGCACCCTAGTATAGGAAAAAATGGTTAGGGTGCATGGTTTTTTTAACCATGCAGTTCTACCTATCTAAAATAGAACACAATAATTTTAATTCTGAAAAATTATTTCAAAATTACCTACCCCCATTTAAACTCCCTCTCAACCCTAAATTGAGATATATCAAATTCCTAGGTCTTGGATGCTTTCAAGAATAGTTTTTGAATCTTCCAAACCTATTCCTAGGTGGATCAAAGCATGGAAGATCTTTTTTTATCTCTCTTAGATAAGTAATTATCCTCCCGCTCTTTCCCTCATGATCTCCCTTTATTTACTCTGTAGGTTTTGTTAGATCTTCACATGATTAATGGATTCAAACTCTATTGATTTGGATCTTGAATCTAGGTTGGATTTCATGATCTCTGTGGCCTTTGTTTGTCATTAGAAAATCCCACTATGGTTGTTGAGTTTTGATTCCATGAATAAAGGTATGTTGTTCCATTTAACATCATCCAATTTGTTAAACCTTGAATTGGTTATTGTTTAAAATATTTTTCCATGAAATTTTGAAAAACCAATTTGATGAAAATTAGAACTTGGATTTTATTTGGTATTAAATGGTGGAAAAAAACCCCAATTCCAATGGAATAAAAAATTGGGGCATTTTTTGAAATTTATAGAAATTGTGAAATAATTTTCTGATTTATTTTATAAAAATGGATTAAATTAAATTTATAAAAAAACCCATGATTTTTTTCAAATAAAGTATGAATTGATGCAAAACTTTCATTTTTTTTGAAAGTGAATTGGTATTTATAAAAGGAAAAGTGGGAAATTGAATTTTGAATGATGATAGTGAATTTGAAATGAAATGATTTCCCCTTTTTCAATTGATTGATTGAGCACATGCGATCCTGGGTAGTTAGTGGGTTATTTGTGGCAAGCACACTTTATGATAATTCCTTAGAAATAGATTGATGATGAAAACTCTAAAATAAACTAGTTCCTTGGATATTATCCTAGATGAGATATTGATGAGTCCTATTCATCCTAAGCGTAAGGGACATGTGTACACATTTCCATGATCAGTAATATAAGAGTGTAATAATAATATAACTAGAAGCTATCATACCGTAGGGTAGATGACTATGGTTCTTGTTATGATTATTTTGCTATATATATATATTCCATTGATTCTGAAACATATTTATTCCTACTTAGTGATTTATATAAACTGTTTTATATAATGTGTTTATTTAAGACATGTTTGAAATTTTTTACATCATTATGAAATGAAGATTGTTTCATTTTAAATATGAAAATGAACTTCGATGCCTATTTTATTTAAAATTGAAATCATGATTTGGTTTATTACTATGGTATCTTATTATAGAACCCTTGTTGAGACCCTACTAGGAGTTTTTCTCACACCCTACCTTTGCCTTTGGGCATTTTTAGATTTTATTCTGCCATGTACAAGCAAAGGGAAAGTGCCTCTTGAAGGAGGTGTATGTTCTTGATCCTTTGAGCTTGGTGTGATGCATCCTTTAGTATTTAAAGTTTATCTTATCATATTTTGAGTACTTTGATGATATACTATTTGGGTTTTTGATAAACATATTTGGTTTTTGGTAATGTATCCCTTTGGAGTTTGATTATACCGATATGTATCTTTATCTTATCTTGTTTATATAGAAAATTTATTCCCTCTTTTATATTGTTTGATGCCAGGTACTAGTCTCCAACCCATGAGGATCAAGAATGCCCTTTTGCCAATATCAATTCTATCTTGGGTATCAGGGTACCAGGGTATCCTGGCTGGTTCGTGAAACAACCTGACTGTCATGGTCACACTATAATACCACCACTCCAGGGTCACATAGAGGTATAACCCTCTTAGTCATGGAGAAACTATTCCCCTATCAGGGGTGTTATGTTTCATGTCCTCTAGGTCACGGTTCAACACTTCTAAAAAAATAATTCAACTTGATACCAAGTAGATCCAACATGATATTTCCATGATGGTCTCACCATGATGTATTACCCTATAGGGGGATCACAATGTGATTCCTTATTTATAATCCATAAGCCTTTCTAGATATAGGCTATCATACAATGGAACCCTCTACCACACCATGACTATATTTAAGGGTAATACATTACACATGGTGATCATCATATATGTGACTTATCAATTCATAACAAATTCATGCATTAAACCATTGAACCCTTTAGTTAGAAAGTGATTTTGAATCACACCACTTTTACATCATTACTCCATATCTCAGCGTATAAAAACCTTCCTATTGTATAAAATCATCCAACAACACCCCTGAATTCATTTTTTATTCACTTACATTGATCCAACACTCCCAAATAATCCTCTAAATCATTTAAAACATGATATAAACACCTATACCTCAATTTATGACTAAAAAAATTCAAATTTCCCCTTAAAATAATGACTTATAAATTTAAGGGTCATAATAAAACCTTTACATGGTACCTTTCACTACATTATGATTTTATTTAACACAAACCATGATATAGTGAATATCACAACACTATTTTTTTTTCTTTATTGCATAATATTTCTATCCTACCACTTACACTAAGAGGCTCATAGTCTTTGTGAACTTTCACTTTATTTCACATCATAAATAACAACTTATGAAATCATATTGAAAAATCCTTTAACATATTATCTAAGATTACTTTGGGTAAAACTATCACTAAATTCTCAAAATTTGGAACAATCATTCTTTTAAAAAAAATCTCCACATTAACATAACCTCTATGAGTGACCCCATTGATCTTTTTAGCATTGAAAACAATTATGAATCCTCTAATACATAATTATATGTATGGAAAACCTCTAACAAAGTGTCAATTATAGAAAAACTAAAAATGTTTTTGGATTTATCTCCACTAACCAAATTTATCTCCTACCTATGTCTACATGATGTTTATGGGGTTTTTAGCATCATATCATGTCCGATAGAGTGAAGGAAACCCAATTAAATGATTAATATATCATTATAGAATCAACATGAAATGAATAATATAAAACTTAAAAGGTGTAACTATATAATAATGTGCTCAATCTCTATCAATATTGATGGATTATGTTTTATATAGATCACTAAGAAATATTTTGAACACTCTCACCTCTATAGGATAAAATTTGACCACTAGAATCCTTGTACATTATGAGAGGATCCTACAATATCTGAAGATGTTATAACACCTTATTTGTGAATAAAAATGGATAACCAAGAGAGAAGATAGATTCAAATTTGTATAGATAGTGTTTCACCACCAAAAGGAATATATTTAATCCCTTTATATTGGCTCACCTCATTCAATGATGAAGCTTGAGGGTCAACTGCCAACATTTTCCAATTGATGTGCATTACTCGTAACACGTGCATGTTATTAATATAATTGTTTGAACATTTAAAATTATTATAACATTTTTATGAATACATAAATGAATCATCTTAATGATTCAAAACCGAAGGTAATAATTTTTGAAAATGTATCCAAATCCATATACTCGATACCTGATATCACTAGACTGTCGTACAATAGGATAAAAAAATCTCACGCCCTCAACAAAATATCCAAATTTTATCCTATGATATAAAAAATTTTAATATATATTTCTACTATAAATTTCAATTATATAATATGATTGTATTGGTATTAGTGAATTTCCAATGATCTACCACTTGCACTAAAATCTGATAAGGACATATGAAAAACTTCACAACTCATTATGAATAAATAAAAACTCCTTTGGAAATGATGTATCAAATTATTTTCATTTTGGAAAAAAGACTTTATACAAAAAATTAATTATTATTCTAAAGTTTAACTGTGTGACCCCCTGAAGCTTTTAAGTGTTGAAAAAAATATGGACTCTCTAATTAATAGATGTATGGAAAGAGAGACCTATAGTAAAACATTAGTTCTAATCAAGATACAGAGGGTTCTGATGCGATATTGATCAGATACACACAAATTTTTATTTGAAACATTCCACCATAAGATGTATCATATACACTATATTTATACTGATATAATCCATTTTTACTAGAAATTGAGTGAATGTTTCACATGGATCATGTAAGAACCTGGTTCTTATTCTTCCTTTTTCCTTAAGTGTTTTTGATAAAATAAGGAGAATGGGGAAAAATACCAAATTTTGTGGGTACACGTCATGTACTTTTTCACACTCCGTGTACTTTAGACATGTGGGATGAGTACACAGGGTGTGTTGTCCTCTCAATGATAAAGGGTGTAAGAACTGACTACACGCCGTGTACTTAGTATTTACACGCCATGTAATCAGTCGGTAGGTGAATAGTAAGGAGGTGGAGGCAGCCTCCAGTGGAGCAGTAGTACATGCTGTGTAATCAGGAATATAGGCCATGTACTCATGTTGACAGATGAACAATTCCACGGTGGAAATAAGCCGCTAGAGGAAAAGTTTAAAAAAAGAAAAGTACACGCCGTGTACTTGATACTACATGCTGTGTAGTCTGTTTATTTTGCTTAAAACGGGAAGTAGCCTCTTCATTTGGAAGAGGATGTAGTGGGTTCATTTGTAGCGCGGGAGGGACGACCGGACCTTGGAGGATCTCCTGACCGCACACCGGGAACCCGATTCCTACACCGTTGATCTCCTTTGAACCGCACGGGTAATCCCTTCCTTCTCCTTGAGTAGTTCTTACCAATTATTTCCCGAGGGAAAGTTATTTGAGTTTGAATGAGTGAACGTTTATCCCAGATCTACATCATTCTTGGACGATTCGGGAGGCGTCGTTCACGCATACCGATTAGAGGAGATCAAGTTAGGTGGTCTGATGTTTATTTTCAACTATTGTGTTGAAATTGTGTACAGTTGTGCTATGCACCCATGGTTGGGGTGTCTTATGGCAGATGAATTTGCTAAAAGGATATCTATAATTGTATAGATAATCTAATGATAAGCTTAAACTGCTGTTTGGGATCCCTGCCTAGATCCATGACCACCCCGGGAGTTCATTCCACTATTTAGCCATTTGGCCAGGATGCTCGAGGGTATGCCATGATTATATTGTGTATTGATTTTTATTATGCTTTTGGCTCGGCCCAGTTCTATTAGCTTGAGGGTAGTGTTCTATAAGCTTGAGGGCAGTATTCTATTATCCTGAGGGCAATGTTCTATTAGCCTGAGGGCAGTGTTCTATTAGCTTGAGGGTAGTGTTCTATTAGCCTGTGAGTAGTGTTGGTTATCCTGAGGGTAACCTTTGTTTTGACTTTGAGTAATAGTTTCTGTGACTGAGGGAAATATCACATATTCCTGAGGGAAATGATTGTTATGCCTGGGGGAAATCACCTGCGGGTATTTTATTCTGTTACTTGAGGGTAAGGATAGTATGTCTGAGGACACGACTATTTAGAATATTCACTGTGGTGATTTTCTATGTTGTACCTACCAAGTAGAAGCACAAGCTTGGAGGTGATAAGTAATAATTAAAATGGCAATGAAACTAGTAGAGATAGTTAATTTTCATTACTTACTATTTTACTGCATATACTTTTGCACACTACTGTTTCATATTTTCACTAACAGTTGGGCACGGGCCTTTGGTGGGTGCCTAATGGGATTTATTTCTCACACCCAGTTTGGGTCATGTCTTTGGCCCAAATAGACTATATTTCTACATGTGTCGAAAGGGGAAAGAGTTGCTATACAGTTACATGATTGTAGTAGAGGAGTAGGAGAGCATGGGACCGAGATTAGGCTTGCGATGCTGCTGTGTTCTGTTTACTCTGCTTTGTTTTGTTTGGATGTACCTTGTACATTTAGTTGTATTGTGTTGTATTACAGTGTATCCTATTTTGGATGCTTTCATAGAATAGTGACACGCTACATCTGTATATATATGACTGCTGGTTCTCTTTTACTTCATTTATCCATTTTAGTTGTATATTGTTTACTACTTCTGATATTGTATGTTATATATCTTTATACTGCGCTAAACTTTGACAAATGAGGGCATAGTTTCCCATTATCAGACTTGGGCCTTCACTGCTAGTCAGCTGCCTCTCGAGTTTGGGGAAATGCGCTTGAGGTCATGTGACCAACCGGGTTCAGGGTAGCCATTGTGTGGATCTCGGATCCGGGATGTCACAAAGTGGTATCAGAGGAGTTTCTTTTATTTGACTTACTATTTGGATCCTATAGTATGGGATATGATGGAAATGGTAGTTGGTAATAAGCTGTTCCCGGGAGAAGCTAACCCGTGTACGGAGAAAATCCAATCTACCTCGTTTATTGCAATTTTTTTTATGATTTTGCAAATTTTACTGTTGATTTGATTTTCACCGTTGGGTGACGCACTTGTGATTGTGCTATTTGTATGTTATACATAGGTTCTATTTAGTTCCAAACTGATGAGATTAGGGTATTCCATCTCATGCATCATTCAGAAACATGCTAGAAATCACATGTCATGTATTCTTTCTATGCCATGTTGGTGCATTAGAAATTGCATGTTGTTGTGATAGTTGTTCTGCTAGAAAAACATACTATTGTGATAGCTGATTTGATAAATACATTCTATTTGATAGAGTATTGTTGTGTGAGGTTGTTGATAGAATGAACTCCAAACTTTGGTTTTTGGAGAGTATGGGCCCTCAATGACCAGAATTTGGTGGATCATTGATGAGTTACTTTTTATAACAAGTATAAGATGCCAACATTTGATTCTCAAGGAGTATGGCCCCTCATAGATTGGAATTTGGAACTTAGGTTGTTTTTTAAGTGTTTTTCTGGGGTCTAGAGTAGTTTCTAAGGCTTACTGTCTGGAAAACCCAGCATACACGCCGTGCGGTTCTATGGACACATGCCGTGTATTTTTCTGTTTGGGAAGAAATGAAAACTTTTTAAGTACATGCTGTGCACCCTCAGTATATGCCGTGTAGTATCTTCTCATGTCACAGGACATGTGGGAGAGGACATGGGGTAGGGAATGGATTGGAAAAACATGCGTTGTACCGGATATACATGCCGTGTAGTGTCAAACTGGTGTCTGCCCGTGTAACTAACAACACGGATGGTGGAACCTTAAGATATAAACGCTGTGTCGACCTTGAACATGCCGTGTAGTCTGACCCATGTACCCGGCCGTGTCACAAACAACATGGGTCAATTTTATCTATCCTAGTACATGCTGTGTCTGCATGGAACACGTCGTGTAGTGTCAGCCGTGTAGCCGACCATGTAGCGAGTAACACGGGTCGGTCTGAGGCTTCCTTGTACTCGCTGTGTCTTTTTGGAACACATTGTGTAGTGTGACCTGTGTACACAGGCCATGTCACAAACAACACAGGCCGGTGAAGAGCTTGTCGAGTACACAAAGTGTTCCCACGGGACACGCCATGTAGTCTTGTTTTAGGAGAGCCGTGTGGCTTAACCGTGTAGAAGGACTCGGGCAGGGGAAGAAAAATCGAGTACACGCCGTGTATGTGGAAAAAACGCCGTGTGTTTTGGGGTGTTACACGACCAGTGCTGGCAGAGTACATGCCCATGTAAAAGACTTAAGGGAACACGCCGTGTAGTATTTATACATGCCTTGTAGTTAAGTTTTGTAAATCTTGAATGCTTTTTTTTCTCCTGTTCCCTTATTGGTATCCTCGTTTTCAGTCTTTAATAACCTTGATCTAAGGTGTGTGTTTGACTTTGTAGAGTCATGCCACTGAGACGACCACCAGTTGTTCGCCAAGAGAGTGACGATGATTTTACTCTAGAGGTGGTAGGCCATGGGCTACCGATGGAACCTCCAGCAGTGCCAGATGCGGCGCCAGCTGTTATACCAGACACAGGCGCAGATGCGCAGTTCCATGAAGGATTCATGTGGTTCATGCAGAACTTCTAGGGAGAACCTCCGGCTGCCACATCTATGGCAGAGCTCACTCGTATCTTCCAGAAGTATCATCCACCTACGTTTTTAGGAGATGGCGGACCACAGGTTGCAGATTCATGGCTGGATTCATTGAAGACGATATTCGAGCATCTGGAGACGCCTCTTGGGAGGAGGGTCAAGCTTGCTACATACATGCTGCGTGATTCCGCCAAGAGGTAGTGGGATGTTACCACCCAGTCTGAGCATCACCGAGATATGGCATGGGAATATTTTCAGGAAGCCTTCTATGACTTCTTCTTCCCAGAGTTGCTGAGGGCAGATTGAGCTTGAGAGTTCATGAATCTGCAGTAGGGTGCCTTTTCAGTGATGGATTATTCTGCTCGGTTCACTAAGATTCGGTGTTTTGCACCCGTTTTGGTGGGTGATGAGGCGTTTAGGGCTAGACGCTTTGAGGATTGTCTTCGGTGTGACATCTGAGAACTAGTGAATGTTTTCAGGTTGCCTACCATGCGTGATATTGTGAACCAGGCACTGATTACAGAGCGAAACCTGTGGGAAGCTAGTGGTGTGGGCTAGGGAGGTTCGACACCAGTTTCAGGTACTATTTCTACTGGCAAGAAGAAGAGGCAGATGGACTTCTCTCACGGTGGTAGTACTAGTCAGAAGAATACTTCAGGTGGCTAGGTCATCTGCTACCAGTGTGGTAGAGAGGGGCACAAGAGACCTCAGTGTCCACGAGACCCAGTGGAGGGCCGAGCTTGCGGCAAGATGGGTCATCTGCAACGATTTTGCAGGGAGTTTCTACTAGTGGCTAGTTAGAGGGTTTCTGTGTAGACTCCATGTGCGGGAGCAGGTCCAATAGCTTCTTACCATCCAGGAAACTAGAATACGTTAGGGCGTGCAGGCAGAGATGGTGTTCGTGGTCGTGGTATCCAGACACCAGGATCTCAAAGGTAGCAGGGCGGGTCAGCTCAGGGTAGCTAGGCTGTGTCACAGGGCCGTGACACTAGGAAATTATATGCAGTGCAACAGACCCAAATGAGCAATATCCTAGACCTTCCACTGTTAGAGGTACTATTCTCATTTCTTTGGTTTATCTTCTGCACTTTTCGATACTGGTGCTACAGGTTGCTTTATATCTGTGCCCATTGTTGAGATCCTTGGGCTCTGTGTTTCTTCTTCTTCTGATGTTATGATTCTATACACTCCATTGGGATCTTGAATGGTTGGTGTGCATTAGTTCAGGGAGTTCCCCTATTGGTTGGTGGGTGTCACTTCCTATGGGACTTCTATGTCTTAGAGATGAAATCTTATGATGTTATTTTCGAGATGGACTGGCTGGAACCCTTCCGAGTCTTTGTGAATTTCTATTGTCGCAAGTTGAGTTTCATATCACCAGAGGGCGGAGAGTTTCTATACAAAGGCAAATGGAATGTCCAGGCGATCCGAGCTAGACCCGAGCATCGTGGGTGAGGTGAAGTGACAGCCTAGATTGCGAGTTTATATCTGGATGATCTGGGGACTTGTTAGAAGTATTTCCCTCCGGTAGTTGATCGTTTCATGGATGTCTTTCTGGATTAATTTTTAGGTCTTCTTCTGGAGCGAGAGGTGGAATTATCTGTTGAGCTTATCCTAGGAGTGGTACCAGTGTCCATTCCTCCTTATAGGATGGCTACACTTGAGTTATAAGAGCTCAAGAGGCAATTAGAGGAGTTATAGGAAAAGGGTTTCATCCGAACCAGTACTTCTCCTTGGGGTTTGTCGGTTCTTTTTGCGAAGAAGGTGGACGGTACCCTCAGACTCTGTGTGAATTATCAGAAACTGAACCAGCTGATGGTTAAGAACCAATATCCTTTACTAATGATTAATGATATTTTTGAATAGCTTCGAGGTGCACGAGTGTTCTCAAATATTGACTTGAGATCTGGATATCATCAGCTACGCGTGAGACCATCAGATATACCACTTACAGCCTTTTAGAGCATATATGGTCTCTATGAGTACTTGGTTATGCCATTTGGACTCACAAACGCGCCAGAAGTTTTCATGTCTCTAATGAATCGTGTGTTCCGCCCCTATATGGATTCTTTTGTGGTAGTCTTTGTGGATGACATCTTGGTGTACTCTAGAACTCGACATGACCATGCCACCCATCTTGAGATCATACTGAGTACACTGAGAGAGCATAAGCTATATGATAATCTCTCAAAGTGAAACTTTTGGATTGACCAGATACACTTCCTGGGTCATATCATCTCAGAGGCAGGAGTTGCGGTTGTCCCAGAGAAGGTGAGTGTAGTAGTTTCTTGGGAGCAGCCTAAGAATTTTTTTTGAGATATGGAGTTTCTTAGGGCTGGCTGGTTACTACAGGCGCTTCATCCAGGACTTATCCTGCTTAGCAACACCATTGATGGGTTTGACTAAGAAGGGTGTGAAGTTCGTTTGGATAGAAGATTGCGAGACAAACTTTCAGGAACTGATGGAAAGGTTAACATCAGCACCAATCCTGATACTTCCAGAGTAAGGGAAGAGCTATACAGTTTACTGTGATGAATCAGGTATTGGGCTGGGAGTAGTGTTAACATAGGGCGGTCGAGTTATTGTGTATGGGTCTCAGGAGTTGAGGCCACATGAGAGGAATTACCCGATGCATGATCTCGATTTGGCTACAGTTGTTCATGCGTTACGCTGTTGGATACATTATCTTTTGGGAGAACATTTTTTGGGGTTTACGGACCAAAAAAGTCTCAAGTACATCCCTACTCAATGCCACTTGAACCTGATATAGCGAAGGTGGGTCGAATACCTTCAGTACTTCGACTTTGAGATTGCCTATAAAACTGGTAATGGTAATGCAGTAGATGATGCACTGAGTAGGAGGACTCAGACACAGGAAATGTAGGAGGCCAGTGGCGAGTGGAAGCTTATGGATTTGTTCTCTAAGATGCATTTGGAGGTGCACGATAGTAAGGGGAAACCTATATTTCATCTTTAGCTGCGACTTCTACCCTCCTGGATAGAGTGAGGATGAGGCAACTATCAGATTCATAAGGCCTAGTTCTACGGGAGTCAGTGGAAAGTGAGGACCTTCCTCCTGGTTGGACACTAGGAAATTATGAGGTGTTGTGTTTCCATGGACGAGTGTGGGTTCCAGGGAATATACACGAAGAGTTGATACATGAGTTTCATGATTCTTCTTGGGCAGTTCATCCTGGGGTTACCAAAATGTACCGTGACTTGAGACGTTAGTATTGGTGGCCGAGTATGAAACGAGAGATAACTTGTTTTGTTACAAGGTGTTCCACCTATTAGCAGGTGAAGGCATAGTATCAGAGGCCAGTTGGACTGTTACAACAGTTACCCATTTCAGAGTGGAAATGGGATGATGTCACGATGGACTTCGTGACTGGGTTGATGAGGTCACCTCGAGGCAATGATGCCGTGTGGGTTGTTGTGGAAAAACTTACGAAGTTGGCTCTTTTTTTTCTGATCAAGGATACCTTTGGTGTTGATGAGCTTGGGAATTTGTATATCCAAGAGGTATTACGTCTTTATGGGGTCCCTCGTTCTATCGTTTCTGATAGGGACACCCAATTTATGTCTCGTTTCTGGTAGAGTTTTCAGTGGGCACTGGGTACACAGGTTCTTCTGAGCACAACTTACCACCCTCAAACCGATGGCCTGTCAGAGCGTACGATACATGTGCTAGAGGACATGCTGCGTGCATGAGTCCTAGACTTTGGGGGCTCTTGGGAGAACCATATTGCCCTGGTCGAGTTTTCCTATAATAATAGTTTTTAGGAAACTGTTGAGATGGCACCTTACGAGGATTTATATGGTTGGCCATGCCGATCACCTTTGTGCTAGATGGAGGCAGGTGAGACAGCTTTAATGGGACCACACCTTTTGCAGGAGACTTCTGAGAAGGTCCAGTTGATTCAGAAGTGGATGGCTATTGCAGAGACTCCTCAGAAATCTTATTCTGATCACCGCAGATGACGCTTGGAGTTCGTAGTCGGGGATCTGGTTTTCTTGCGTGTTTCACTGAGGTTGGGACACAAGCATATCATGAGACAGGGTAAACTTTCACCAAGGTATGTAGGGCCGTTTGAGATTCGGGAGAGAGTTGGGTCGGTTGCATATCAGTTGCAGTTACCACTGAGGTGCCGGGCCATTCACGACGTCTTCTATGTATCACAGCTGTGCCGTTATCATTCAGACCCGTCTCACATCTTTCAGCCCGATGAGTTTGAGCTTCAGGTCGATGCATCCTTTTAGGAGCATCCGATTCGTATTGTGGATAGGATCACAAAGGTTCTATGAGGCCGGTCAGTTCCTCTCGTACGAGTGCTATGGCAGCCTGACCGAGTGCAGGACAAAACCTGGGAGCGGCAGACCGACGTACTTGCTCAGTGGCCAAATTTTTTCACAGCTTTATCTTCGACACCCTTGGAAGGGAAATTTGGGGAGGAATTTCTTTAATGGGTGAAGTTTGTAAGAACCCAGTTCTTATTCTTGAGGTATGGGTTTCTTTTTTTTCCTTAAGTGTTTTTGAGAAAATAAGGAAAATGGGGAAAAATCCCAAATTTTGTGGGTACACGCCATGTAATTTTACACATGCCATGTACTTTGGCCCTGTGGGATGAGTACACAGGGTGTGTCAGCCTGTCAGAGATGAAGGGTGTAAAAAATGACTACACGCCATGTACTTAGTATTTACATGCCATGTAATCAGTCGGTAGGTGAACAGTAAGGTGGTGGAGGCAGCCGCCAGTGGAGCGATAGTACACGCCGTGTAATTAGGAATACATGCTGTGTACTCATGTCGACGGATTAATAGTTCCACGGAGGAAAGAAGCCACCAGAGGAACAGTTTAAAAAAGGAAAAGTACAGGTCATGTACTTTAGAGTACATGCCGTGTAGTCTGCTTTTTTTTTCTTAAAATGGGCAGTAGCCTTCTCATTTAGTAGAGGAGGTAGTGGGTTTGTTTAGAGCACAGGAGGGACGACCGGACCTTGGAGGATCTCCCAACCGCACACCGGGAACCTGATTCATACGCCGTCGTTATCCTTTGAACCGCACGGGTAAGCCCTTCCTTCCCCTTTAGTAGTTCTTAACAATTCCTTCCCGAGGTAAAGTTATTTGAGTTTGAATGACCAAACGTTTATCCCAGATCTACATCATTATTGGACGATTCAGGAGGCGTCATTCACGTGTACTGATCAGAGGAGATCAAGGAAGGTGGTCTGATGTTTATTTTCAACTGTTGTGTTGAAATTGTGTACCGTTGTGGTACGCACCCATAGTTGGGGTGTCGTATGGCTGAGGCCTTTGCTGAAAGGATATCTATAATTGTATAGATAATCTAATGATAAGCTTAAAATGCTGTTTGGGATCACTGTCTGGATCCAGGACAACCCCGAAGGTGCGTTCCTCTATTTAGCTATTTGGCCAGGATGCCCGAGGGTATGCCATCATTATATTGTGTATTGAATTTTCAAATGCTTTTGGATTGAACTATTTCTATTAGCTTGAGGGAAATGTTCTATTATCCTGAGGGAAGTATTCTATTAGCCCGAGGGCAGTGTTCTATTAGCCTGAGGGTAGTGTTCTCTTAGCCTGATGGCAGTGTTCTATTAGCCTGCGGGCAGTGTTGGTTAGCTTGAGGATAACCTTTGTTTATGCCTGCCTGTAGTAGTTTCTGTGCCTGAGGGTAGTATCACGTATTCATGAGGGCAATTATTATTATGCCTGAGGGAAATCACCTGTGGGTATTTGATTCTGTTACCTGAGGGTAAGGATAGTATGTCTGAGGACACGACTATTTAGAATATTCACTATGGTGATTTTCTATGTTGTACCTGCCAAGCCGAAGCACAAGCTTGGAGGTGATATGTAATAATTAAAATGGCAATGAAACTAGTAGTGATAGTTACTTTTGAGAACTTACTAGTTTACTACATTTACTTTTTCACACTACTGTTGCATATTTTCACTAATAGTTGGGCACGAGCCTTTGGTGGGTGCCTACTAGGATTTATTTCTCACACCCTGTTTGGGTCATGTATTTGGCCCAAAGAGAATAGATTGCTACAGGTTTCGATAGGGGAAAGAGTCCCTATATAAGTACATGATTGTAGCAGAGGAGTAGGAGAGCATGTGACCGAGCTTAGGCTTACTATGCTGCTGTGTTTGGTTTAATTTGCTTTGTTTTGTTTGGCTGTACCTTGTACTTTGAGTTGTATAGTGTTGTATTGTAGTGTATTCTATTCTGGATGCTTTTAGGGAATAGTGACATGCTGTATCTTTATCTATATGACTGCTGGTTCTATTTTACTTCAGTTATCCATTTCAGTTGTATATTGTTTACTACTTCCACCGTTGTATGTTATATATCTTTACGCTGTGCTACACTTTGACAAATGAGGGCATAGTTTCCCACTATTAGAACTGGGCCCTCACTGCTAGTCGACAACCTCTAGCATTTAGGGAAATGCGCCATAGGTTATGTGACCAACCGGGTTCCGGGAACCCGTTGTGTGGCAGCCGGATCCGGGACGTTACAAATCATGTCAATCTAGTATTGTCCATCTCAAACATTCCCGATTCTTTGAAATATACTAACTAGTTTCACTGAATATATGACATGTCATTTATTAATATTGGTGAGCACATTACGTGTCACTCAACTAATAATGGACATATATTTCTGTATTCTAATTTAATCAAGGGAACACATGTTTTTTATTTTCATTCAAGTGGAAAAAACCCACTTGGATAATATCCAACCAATAATATGATAAAAAACATACCCAAACACACTCCAATTAGCTAAGATTCAATGATTTTGCAAGAATTATTTCAAAGAATAAAGGTTCTCATTTTTGGTATCTTACCATCCTTAGGTAATGTGGATTCATAATAAGCACACACCCCTAATTATATCAGTGACCATATGAAATTCCATGTGATATATTTTAGCATGCGAGTTTATATGATAAGTATTGACTTGTTATCTCAAGAGTATATTATTTATATTATATACAAATCTATGTATAATATATAATATTTTACTCACGCTAATATTAACATTTAACCAAAACCCATAATACTTTGTAATGATTTTCAATTAGGAACAACTTAGAGTCATAATTTGAGTGGATATTATCATTCCACTATTCATGTAATATAAATTCTGAACATATGCATAAATTATAATTTGAAATTTACTTTATTATAATACGATGATTTATTTCATAGAAATTTATACCAATATTTCATCTGTCGAATACCAATATATTTATCATGAACCTTATAATTTTTTTATGCTAATGTTTTTTCTATAGATTTACCACATTATCCTATGTATCCTCCCAACCAATCTTTATATTTACCCTCTCAATGATATATTTAATGATATGGTACTTGAGAAAGATATGTTTGGACCTTTGGTGAGATTGGTGATCCTTTTCCTAAAAAATAGATGCATTATTTTAGTAATAAATTTTGATTTCTGCCTCATCATTATGAACCATCCCTAGTTCAGAAATGAATATCTTGATCCAAAGATCTTCCTTTGATACATCTGATATAGTGATGCACTTTTGCTTTATTATCGCGTCCAAAATGGTAGCTTATTTGAAACTCTTCCAAATGATTTCTTCATCGTTTAGGTAAAATATGAAACCAGATTGAGATCTCATGCCAACTTTATTTGATTATAAATTAGCATCCAGGGAACACATTATAATTTGAACATCCTATCATCTAAAGACCAAGAATATATCTTTACTTTTTCTTAAGTACTTATGGATAATCTTGATATAAATCTAGTGACTCTCTCTAGGATTATATTGGTACCTACTTGTTATGATATAAGTATAAGCTACATCAAGTTAAGTAGATAACATTGCATACAAGATATATCTTATGGAATATTCATAAGGAATCTTATCCATCCTTTATAATTATTTATAGTGTTCTTGAATCTTTCTACAATTTGTACTATAAAATACTAGTAAATACCTCTTCTTAGTGTTATCGATGCCAAAATGCTCTAGAAATTTACCAATATATGAATTTTGACTCAGTTAGATTAACCCATTTGACCCGTCTCTATAGATATTCATACCTAGTATGAAGGCTGATCCCAATATAATTTCATCACAAATCATTTTACCAACCACACCTTTAAAAATTATAAATTTCAGATATCATTTTTGATAAGGATCGTGCCATCCACATACAATATTATAAATTCCACAACACTCCCACTAATCCACTTAAATACACAAGATTCATCTACATTATTGATGAAAACATACTCTTTGATTTCATAGTCAAACTGTATGTTGAAACTTCTAGAATATTTCATCAACACTTAAATGGACCATTACAACTTGTAAACCTTATCATGCTCATTTGGTTCTTTAAAGCCAACTAGTTGTTTCATAAACACATTCTCAACTAAATTCTCATTAAAGAAATAAGTTTTTAAATCTATTTGAGATATCTCAAAATTATAATGAAATGCTCTGAACATAAATATCTTAATGGAATTTATCATCAAAATTAGATAAAAAATTTATTTATAGTCAATACAATGATTTATTTATAATTTCCGCCCATATTATATTTATTTTAAGTCAGTAAGTTCCATGAAAATTTCCTATGGGAAACCCACTTACACCCTATGGGTCTCACCATTGAGGTGCATCCACTAATTTCCAAACTTTCATAGTGTACATGGATACCATATCAAATATCATGAAATTTAAACATTTTCAGAATCAAAATGCTCAATATATGATCGGTGGGTAGTAGGTTCAACATCTATGCACATTATTTCATCATAGATTTTCATAATAAATCCTTATCTCTCAGGATCCAAACAAATCCTCCTAGTCCTTAGAGGTTCTTATGTAACGAAAGTCAATCTTATTTCACAACTCGTTATAGAAGCAACTCAATTTCTATCTTAGGAAAACCACGTATTTGTTGGTTTTGAAACTATTCATGTTCAACCTTCCTCCTACTGATTTATCAAATTATATATTCCTTATCAAAAAATATACCAATTCAAGCCAAAAACACTTTGTGTTTCTTTGGACTATAGAAATAACATCCCTTTGTTTCTTTGAGAAAACTAGTAAATAAGATTATATTCAACATATAGTTGGAGAAGAATAGGTAGTGTTCAACTTAATCAATTCATCCCAACAATCAGTTGATAGTGTATATTGCAACACCATCTCTATCACCCACAAAGGATATGAGTACATGGACATTGAGGAAGAAAGAGAAGATTATCTCTCTGAGAAGGAAAAGGAGTATAATTTTGAGTAAGTAAGTCTCAATGAACCACTCATAAGGGACACCATGTCACCTTTCATTCCCTCCATCATTCAGCCACCCTATTTAGAATTAAAACCTCTACATGGTACACTAATGTACTCATACCTAGGGGTGTCATCTTCAATACCAATCATTATCAAATCTGAACTATCTCTAGTACAATATTAGAAATTGATTGATGTTTTAAAAATACATCTGTAATCAATTGCTTGGGGAGTGGATGACATCAAAGGAATTAACCCCATTGAATACACTCATAGAATCCTGCTCGAAGAGTGTGCAAAGCCGAAATAGCAACCTTAAAGGCGGCTCACACCACCAATGAAGAAAGTCATCAAAAAGAAAGTGCTGCAACTTAACGATGTAGGAATAATTTTTCGTATATCAAATAGTGAATAGGTTAGCCCCCTCTAAGTTGTTACCCAGAAAAGATAACTCACAATAGAAAGAACTAATAAAAAATAACTAATTTCAACATGCACCATCAGTGGATGGAGAGTATACATAAACTATAGATGTCTGAATTCAACAACCAAAAAGGATCATTTTACCTTACCCTTCATGGATTAGATGCTTTAAAGGCTAGAGGGGCATGGATTCTATTGTTTCCGGGATGGATATTTAGGATACAATCAAATTGCATTCGACCTTTCTGATTACAAAAAAACCACATTTACCTTCCCATTTGGTACCTTCGCTTACATAAGAATGTCATTCGGAATGTGTAACTCTCCAGAAACATTATAGAGATGTATGAAACATATATTCCATGAAATGTCTGAATAATTTCTCAAAATATTCATAGACTATTTCTCAATCTATGGGAGATCATTTGAAGTCTATTTAGGCAATCTGGATTCAGTTCTACAACATTTTGAAGAAAAAAGTCTAGTACTAAATTGGGAAAAGTTCCATTTCATGGTATGAGTAGGAAATTTCCTAGGATATAAAATTTACAAGGAAGGCATTGAAGTTGATATAGATAAAATCAAAGTCACAAAGGATCTACCAGAACCCTCAACCATTAAGGGAATCAGAATTTTTTGGGCCATGCTAGATTTTACAGATGATTTGTGAAGGATTTTGCTAATGTTTCCCATCCATTGGCACATCTATTATCAAAATATGTTTCTTTTGAATTCACTAAGTACTAAAAAAATCTTTCAATACACTAAAATAAAGTCTAATAGTATCACCGTTCTTCATTTTTCCCAATTGGGAGAAAGAATTTGAGTTGATGTGTGATACCAACGACCTTGCTGTAGGTGCTATGCTAGGACATCAAATTGGAAACATCTTCTAACCCAATTATTATGTAATCCACAAACTAAGTGAAGATAAAGTCAGTTACATGACTACAGATAAGTAACTCTTAATCATTTTATATAAATTTGAGAATTTTTTTTATATATGTTTTTGTCCAAAGTGATTGTAGACACCGATCACGCTAGCCTTAGGTACCTGATAAAAAAGAAGGATACCAAACCTTGGATGATACATTGGATCCTACTACTATAGGAATTAGATCTCATGATTAGGGATATAAAAGGGATGGAGAATTTGATTTCAAATCATCTATCCAGAATTCCTCTACCCCTCATCAAGAAAGATGAGGAGACTAAAATTGAAGCTGATTTTCCAGATGTGGCCTAGTTTAATATCAAAGTTCAACCGTAGTTCTCAGATATTTCCAATTATCTTTCCATGGGATTTCGACATCAATACCTCTCTTACCAAAAATGGAAAATATTTTTGTTAGATTCCAATCATTATTATTGGGATGAGACTCTATTGTTCAAGTGTTGTGCTAAAGTCTTATTAAGATGCTACATCCCTAAAGAAGAATCCCACAATGTTATTGATATGTTTCACTTCACCAACTAGAAGAAATCATGAACCCGAGTGTAAAATATCTAAAATTCTACAAAGTGGATTTTCTTCGGCCGACAATGCACCAAGATGTGGGGGGATTCTTCCAAATAAGTGAAAAATGCAAGTGGAAAATAAATATGGGCAATAGAAATGGGATTCTAAAAAATACCATTATGGAAGTTTAAATATTTGATGTTTTGGGCATAAGATTCATGGGAAAATTTCTCACATCACATGGAAAAAATTACATTTTGGTTGGCATGGACTATGTTTCAAAATGGGTTGAAGCTAAAGCTACTTCACATGACACAATGAAGGTTTTCATGAACTCTATATGGAAGAATGTGTTTTCAAGATTTTGATTTATGATATTACTCATCAGTGATCGAGGAACACATTTCAAAAACCGATTTATGAGAGGTATGTTAGAAATGTATGAAATCTAATACAATACTGAAACTCCCTATCACCCGCAAACAAGTGGGAAAGTAGAACTGTAAAAAAGGGAAGTTAAAAGGATTTTTTGAAAGTTTATGAATTCAAATCGAAGTGATTAGACCCTCAAACTGAACGATGCAATATGGGCATACCAAATTACCTATAACACACCCATAGGCACCACACCGTTTATATTGGTTTATAGGAAATCCCATCATCTCTCAGTTGAGTTGGGGCATCAGTCATTTTGGGTGATCCATATAATGAATTTGGATTTTGAGAATTATGGAGAAGACATGATATTACAATTGACCTCTTTAGAATATATAATAAGAGAATCATACGACAGTGTAAGAATTTACAAGGAATAAACAAATAAATGGAATGATCATCAAATTTCAAGGCGTACCTTTGTACCTAGGAATACGGTTCTGTTATACAACTCAAGATTAAAATTATTCCTGGGTAAGCTAAAGTGTCATTGGTCAGGACCATTATAAGTAGTTCAAGTATTCCCTTACGGAACTATTGAGATTTAATGAGAAGGTGGGAGAACATTTAAAGTGAACAGTCAAAGGATTAAGATTTTTCAAGAACCCTTCCTAGAAGGCAGTTTTATCTACCTTAAACTCTCTTAAACTATATTGGAGTCAGGTTCTCGACTTAAAAGTAAGAACTTACTGGGAGGAAACCTAGGGTAGGACATCTTAGTCTAGAATATATTAGTATATCTTTAGGAGAAGTCTTGAGTAGGCTAAGAGTTAAAGTTCAAGAGTGAGCATGAATTAGAGATAAAATAATTTCTTACATGTCGTGTACTAGCGGTTCATCATGTGTACCCTTTTTCATGAAAATATATTTTATTTTACCCATACATGATGTGAACCATCAGTACACATCATGTACTGGGTCAGATATGTTTTAAAAAAAACACAGGTCATGAACTCGTGGGTCATGACTCGCTCACCCATCCAAACCCACAACCTCCTCGTCCTCCCTTATCCTCACTCAGCCTGTACATCACCTATGACTCCCTAGAACCTCTTGACCATACCTCCAAAACGTACCCCCTCCCACACCTCCATGGCTTGAGAAAAGGCTATAATCCTCTTCATCCTCCTCTTCTTCTATCTCATCCTCCACCTTTGTAGAATAGCCGCCAGCCAAGTGCAGCCATATTGCACCTTCCGAACCATCATCATTTCCTGAACCCAATGCTACACCTGCTCCTCAGGAACCATCTACCTCCACCTCTATCGATGAGAAATTTCACCTTCATACCATCCTTTGCTTCAAAAACCTGAAGCAGTGGCTAAATCTCTAACGGTTGCGGGAAAAAATCATGCATACAAACAAAACTTTAGATATGAATTTCTTGGATAGGCTGAACATCCCTGACACTATACTTGACCTTATTAAGATGATGTACATTGATAGAATTATTAGGGTACATGTGGAGAACTTTTGGGAGTTATTTCTAAACTTTTTAGCTACATTTAAGATGGTCATCGACTCCATCAGATTCCGTTTGGGTGGAAAAATCCACGAGTTATACTTCTTAGAGTTTGGTCTATGGCTGGGTATTTATATAGAGAAGTTTATCAATTCAGAAATTTATTCTATACTTCAGTAGCAACCACCTCATAAAGTTTCTCCACAGTTGTGGCATATGATATCCCACAACCCCCAGTCACACCACGACCCTTGCATTATGAAGTCTACTTATTTTTAGGGCCCCCACACTGCTTATCCTACAAAGATCCCTAACACATGGATGAATCTATCAGGATGAGCCACATAGCCACGTCAGCTAGGTGGATGTTCTTATTCTTATAGTAGCCATGGCCAGCCCATCCATCAACATGGATCCCCAGTTTTCCTATTACTACAAGACACAGGTTCAGAGGAAGTGTAGTACCTTGATTGGTGGATTTTTTATTACTCATTTGGCCTGAAACCTGGATGTTTTTGAGCCATCAATACCCCTTACCTTCTTAGGAACTATTGATCCTATTGATCGTGTGATTCTAGAAAAGATAAATATGTTAGTGAGAGAGAATTCCACATACTTTTGGGCACTAGGATTACATGACGCTGCACCATAGGATCCACTACCAGCCATAGTAGCAGCAACAGATCCACCAGTTCATCCACACTATACCTTAGCACATGTACCACTCATTCCTCCCCCAACTCTACCTCTACCCCATTTACCATTCTTATAACTTCTAAACCCACCCTAAATGGGATATGGTCCACCCAATAGTGTATCACAAAGAACCTACACCATATCTTCACTCACCTCCATCTACCCTTCATTGCACCTTCAATATTCACCACACCACCACCACCTACCACAACTAGCCCGTCATCTTCCACCATTCCCTCACCCCTTACAGCTTATCCCAAATTTCCTCTAGACCTTCTTGAGCCCATTTTCCAGAGGATATTCATATCAAAGAAGGCCTGATAGGGCAAGGGGGTGACCGATGACTCCCCCTCAGAGGTACCTTTTGTCTATCCAGCTGCTAGACACACGACCTCATTATGGATCAAGACCTCTTCACCACCAACCCCAACCCATTTACCTACCTCCACGACCCCACAATCTACTATAGTGACTGCTTCACCTACTCCTGTTGTTGTTGCAAATTATGATCCAGTTGGACAACTTGTATCACCACCTGATAGTGGGATGACACTGGAGGAGATCTTTGGCCCAAACACATGATCTTTCCATTTTATTTATTTTTGGGATTTGTAACTTTTGTTGATTGGGATGGGCATTTATTTTATCATTTTTATGACCTCTTATGTATTATATATATATGGGACATGATTATAGAATCCATTTTTAACTTTATTGTCTTTTCTTTTCTTTTTTTACATATAAACATTTAGCTCATTCGAATCTTCTGTGGTGCTTGATGGTCCAGTACCACCATCTTTTTTGAAGAAAGGGTACTCTAGCACATCATAGACATTGCACGATAACTTCAATAACTATCCATAGAAATACACGACCAATAGTAGATATTGGGGCTCATGATTCTATTCCTTTCTCATCTCAGTCTTGTTCACACTACTGCACCTGAAGTTATCAACCTGGAAAAGTGACCTCAAGACTTAGAAGATACGACGAATTATAGATATAAGAGGAAATGGGGAAACTAAGTCGATGGACCCACTGAAGGATATCTTGGTCCATCCATATGGATAACGACATCATGTTAGCGCTTTATGGAAGGCAACCCAGAGTTGATCTTTTTTCTAGATATTATCGTCATTGTTTCAAATTTTTCATTTTCATTTGAGTATCTGATTGAAATACATTGTAAAGATTTCAAAAATTTGAATAAAAAAATGGTTACCTCTGCTTGTTATCCCTTAAACACTCCTATTCTCCTACTATTACAATGTTTAAACATGAAGAATAATGTTTTCTCTAGTGAAGGATATGTTATCTATCCCCTTTTGCTGGTAACTGAGAATTAACAAACTGACATCCAAATTCCCTCATGGCATGACACTTTCCAAGGTGCTCTCGTGTCCCTCAACTTTTAAATTCTTATATGCCATTTAAATTTTTCTGAGATTTCATTGTTATCACACTACCACTAGTATATCATGGATAGTTCAGACATTATCTATTTCTAAGTGTGTGTGTGTGTGTGGGGGGGGGGGGGGTTCTCATGATTTTCACTGATGATTCAATTGAATTATTATTTGTTCTCACATGTCTAGGAGACATTTTTTGAAATTATAGGCATGCTTTAAAACATAAAGAACATGATTACCATTTAAATTAAAGAAAAATATAAGTCGTAAAATGATAGAATCTTTGTTTTTCCTCTATTTATAATTTTAGAATGATTGTTGAGTTCATAAATTTGATTCAAATTCATTTTTTTTGAATTTATTATAAATTGACCCACTGATTAGTTTTATACCCGTTGTAATAACCAGTTTATATTTTATTCTAATCACCCGAGAGGATTCTATGTCTTCAATTACACATTATTTTTTGTGCATATTTATTGAGAGATACCTGGGATATGTTAACCTATTATAACTTAAATTGACATCTTATCAAAGCGATGAATGAACAATTACAAATTTGAAATGATTGAGGCACTATTTGTTATCCATTTTTCCCTGAGACCCACCTTACGTCTATCCTTCATTTATACCAATATTTACATTAATGGACTTATAGGTTGAAACTACTACAATCCAATTTCCCCTTCCTACCCTGCTCCATGTATAATGAATGATTCTACTTTTGTTGAAGTGCGGGGGAGGCGTTCTGAAAGCTAGGATGACTTTATTCATAGGAGATATATTGTGTACTCACCAGAATATTGATTTGTGATCCATATCTATTTTTTATCAATTCAATATATTCTATTCTTGTGAAAAATTCAAAAGAAAAGAAAAATTCACATGGGTTGTGTACTAGAATGGTCAAAAGTCACTATTTTCTAGACCAATGAATCTCTTGAAGGATCATATGTGGTTAGGGGAAGGATGTGAGATCTATCCTAGACATGAATTTTGAAGTATGATAAATGAAAAAGAAAGAAGGAAAGGAACAAAATCATCACTGTGTACTCACTTTCCACATATGGACCCAACCGGAGCTGATGGAGTGTGGACTTGATTAGCTGAAAGGAGGAATGATATTACACTTGTATTGATAGTCATGCCTTATGCTTCCGAGCTTACCCTCCTTTTGATCTTGATTTTCACTTCTTACCCACCTACCAACAGCCTTAGAGTCATCATAACCTTACTGCTAAATCCCTCATGATTAATTTTGTACTTGTATTTACTAAGTGGAGATGATAGAACCAATAAAAGTTATGGTTAGGAACATGTAATCAGGGTATGAGGATAAATCCAATTTCATTTTACTCTGAGCGATGAGAGAAAATTAATTGATAGGTAAATTACATATGGGTATATAACTCAAGAAAAGTTAAAATATTGTAATAAAAAGATTATAATTTGTTTGGAAAAGATATACTAGGAGGCATGACTAATATTCTATGTAGGGCTAATTCTAGGGAATAACATTTTTATGCTTACACTAAACATTAATTAATTGGACATAATGAACATTTCCAAGTTTAAAAACTGATTATCTTTTTTTGAAATCATTTTTGAGACCTTTTTGATTAAGGAAATGAAATTGTTCAAGTGTTGGGGGATTTAATAAGCCAAATTCACATACAATTTTTACTCTCATTTATTTATTGATTTCTATTGATTTACTTGATAATAAAATTGGTATATGCTCAATTTTGAAGGAATGAGGCTTCAAAGGATTCAAAGGAATAAATTAAGAAAAAGTGTAGAAATCGACCATTACACGCTGTGACCAGGCATTACACGTCATGTACCAGGAGTTCATAACATGCAACAAGTCGTCAGCTGAGCCATGAACCAAGACAAGAAGTCAGTAGAGGAAATAACCAGTACACGTCGTGAAGGCTCAGTACATGATGTGACTCCAGTCAAAACTGATTGAATGAGAAATTTTCTCCAGGACATGTCATGATCCCCCAGTACACGATGTGTAAGGATTCAAAGTTCATAAATCAGGCCAGATAAGCATGAGGCACATGGAAGATCCAAAATCCATGGAGATATATGCAGATCAATGGTACACGACGTGTACTGCCAATACACATCGTGACAAAATTCACCTATATATGCAACACCTTGGCAGCGCATTTCACATCATTCAAGGATGAGATTTATCCATGTTTGTCATCCCTTTCGAGTTCCTTCACCCTTTCCCTCTCTCAAACTCAATATTTAATCATGTTTTACATTTTATTTAAATTCAAGAGCCATGGATGGTGTTTTCTTCAACTCTTTCAAATTCCCGTTGCATCAATATCCGCCATTCATGTTTTATCACCAACGACACGTGTTAGATTCATTTCTACTTTATATTTCAAGTAAGTGATTTATTAAAGTTTTTATTTATCTTCTAAAAACCCAATTTCATGCTCATTCCCATTTTAAACCCAAACCCTTATATGATTTTGAATTTGTTAAACTAAAGTTGCATGTCAAGTATGAATTTATTTATTTCTTTAATTGCATCTCCACCCACTATGAGTAGCTAAAACCTCTAATGGGTAGGAATCAAGAGTAGATGTATATGAACCCATAATTAATCCTTAAATCTAATTTTGGAAACCCTCAGGAATTAGTAATGAGGATAAATAAAAAAGGTTTACCCCATTCATGCGAGCATCCCAGAGCACGGGATATTCAAATGGAAGACCCTATCCAGATTATAGTAGACTATGCTATAATCACTATCCTAGGATAATTAGTTCTAAAGAAGACAAAATTAATGCACTTAGGCTGTTACTATCTCCTGATCCTAGAATTGTCCCCTCGTAGGTTAACTAGGTGTCTTGACCAAAGTTAACTAGCGACCGGTGTTTGCTTCGCAACCTATTCCTTAGGACCCTGCCAAAATTAAAATTAAGGTTATCCTTTCTCCAGATACTAAAAATTGATCTTAAACCACTCTTAAATATTTGGAGTCACTTTCAACCATAAAATTAGTACACTCCCAAACACCAAGACAATTCATATGGATTTCTATAAGGGTCTCAAGCAGGTGATCTTCTGTTGAGAAAGCTTTCTCCTCATGGGACTGGCCCCACACTTTTACCATACTATGCCTTTGTATTTAGTAAAGTTTTTTTAACAAAAAATTTAATTTTATCACCACCTGTGTGAACACAATTATGCGTGTAGGAATCAATAATTCCCCATAACAAATAGTCATCGAACATGAACTATTTGCAAAATATCTACTATTACTTCGCAAATAATAATTGTTTGTGACAAAATATTTCATCCATATCAAATAGTTTTGGTGGGATTTCCTGCTGCCTAGTGTGAGACATATTCAAAATGGGAATTTGTGACAAACTTCTACCTCTATATCAAATTCCATTCGACTCAAGAGTATTTTTGAAAGACATTAATTCAACTCTCCAATAATTTTGACAGAATAACTATTTACTACCAGATTAATTTCGTCAAAAAATATTTTGTCACAATAAATCTATCGATTTAAGAACCCCCTTCTTCTTCCTCTCATCTTCTTATCCCTCCCCCAAATCTCTATGATGCACAACACCCAGCCGCCCCACTCCATGCCACCGCAACACATTTTTTGTAATAAATTTTTTGTAGATTCAGATTGGATTCTCCTTGGTACAGATTCCTCTTGTCTCTGTTTGCATTATTTTTTTGTTTTATTCATTTTATTACATGATTTATTTTTCAAAAAACATAGGTTGATCATTTTTTTTTCTAAATTTCATGTTTTAGTTGGTATTTAGGACTGCTGTAAATTTTATTATTTTCTATTTGATATTTGTATGTGTGTGTAAACCCCATGTTTAATAATTTATCAAATTCCTAGTTCGATTCACGTTTTCTATTTTTCCTCATATAATTTATATATTTTTATGTGTTTTTATAAATATAAATTATTATAAATTACTAGAAAATTGAAAATGAAATAGGACGACAAATTTTAGGTCAGGATCAATAACAAATTTGATTGTTATTTGGACACGGTTGACACAAATTGATCATTGCTCATGACTTGAGGATTTAAAATTCTATGATTTACACCTTTTTAAAAATTTGTAATATTTTTTATTACTTTATATTAAATTATACTAATTTTTATTAATTTATGGAAAATATGTTAATTTACCATAATTAATGGCGAATTTAAACTAATTTATATGAAAATGTTATTTTTTGATATAAATTAATAAAAAATTACTTTAATAAGATCAAATTCCAAATATTTTTAATTTATATTAATTTTTAATTTTTTTTAATTTTTTAATTTTTTTAATGATTTGTCATGTTTTTTAATTAACTGTAATTTTTTAGTATTTTTAATTATTTGTAATTATTTGTTATTTTTTATTTATTTGTAAATTTTTGTAATTATTTTTAATTTCATAATTTTTTTCCAATATTTATAAATATATATACATATTTTAAATTATATATATTTTTTAATTTTTATAATAATTTTAATTTATTTTAATTTTTATTATTATTTTAATTGTCCGTATTTTTCTTTTAAAAATATAATTATTTCTAACAAATCAATTGTCCATCCCAAGAACTATGAATTGCGACAGACCGCCACAATTGATATTTTTTTAGAAAAAATGAAAATCATTTGAGATAGACACCTTACCCATCATAATTATTTTATATTTACAATGGTGTGTTTCAAATACCTACATTTGTGATGCTATTTTTTGCAACGACACATATGCAACAAACTCCCATCACAAATGACCTTTTGCGACAAACATTTGACGAAAATGTTCCATAGAAAATGTCAAAATATCTAGTAGTGATATGAATACAAATAAAAGGATTGGGTAGAGTTTGGGCCGAACTTATGGGGTTTTGGTGTGAGTGGAAGTGATGAGAGGACTGCCCTATTTATGAGTGAAAATGAGTGACTTTTTTTTAAATACCCAAAGCTTTTTAATAGTAGAAAATCCCTCCCAAGGGAGGTTCCTCCAAAATTGAGAAATAATGGATTAGGGATGAGATATGGATGATAAAAACTTCCAAAACCCAATTAAAAACTTGTTTTAAATATGTTATACCATTTACATCTTAGTTTACTAATTTTCACCTTTTTAGTTTTCACCACTGTGACTAATTTTTTCCTAGGAAATTTATCCTTTAAGCCTAAAGATAAAACAATAATTATTATATAATTTGTAAATAATGATTCCAAATTTATATCCATTTTATTTGATTCAATTTTTAAAAGTTATAAAAATTAATTTTAAAATACAAAATCTATAATGTATTAAAAACATTTTTTTTGAAAAAATATAGCATAAATTCTAAAATGTTAATTATAAGTTTATAAATTATAATTTTTTTTTGAAAATTATAAATTCACATATAAAATATATTTTTTAACTTAGAAAATGGTTTAAATTTTTTTTAATTCATACTTTTATATTAATAATGAATTAAATGTCACAATATGAGAAAAAATAACATATTGGGTTGTTCAACTAAAAACAAAATGTTTTATAAAAAATCCAAAAAATCAACTTAATATTATATTATTATTCATAACTCAAAAATAATGTTCAAATTTTAAAGTTAAATTTATAATATTTGAGAAATTAATATTTAAATAAAATCCCAAAATATAGTGGAAAACAATTTATATTGGAAAAATAGATTTTAAAATGTTAAATATTCTTTATTCTTATTTCCTACCATTTACTAATTAATTTATTGGTAATATATTATTCATGTAAGCAATATGTTTTATTATTATCTAATTGTAATATATTTAGTTTCTTGAAATAAAACACCAATTTTGAAAAATACATTTTAATCGCAAAATTATTTTACTATTTGTTTTAGCTATAATAATTGCATTTAATTAGTATTAAAAGTATTCATTATTTTTATTATACAAATATTTCATATTTTGGATACTCCTTTTTGTGCTTGATAATTCAATGGCTAGGTATTAATGATGATATTTGATTTTATATTTTACCAATATATATCATGGTCTTTTCGTTTTAGTTTGGTGTTGTGTGTGGAGTAGGCTATCAAAAAATGTATTTATTTATGGGAAATATATAATAAACTCTTGGATCATTACAATTATGAATAAAGAAAATAAGTGGAGTCAAGAAAATATTTTTTAGCATGAGGAATACTTTAATAGAATTCCCTTGAAAGAGAGATATTGAAATTGAACTTTAAGTACTATAAATAAAAAATAATTTGTGATATTATATATCCAATAGGTAGTATACACACCATTTAAATGAAATTTGGTGCATAAAACAAAGCATGTATAAAAGAAAGAAAATTAAGAGTAAATACCCTTACAACATTTATAAAATTTGATTTAATATCTCTTGAAAGAGAAAACTTGAAATGAATCATGAAATACCATAAATAAAGATATTACAATAATATAATACTTCAAAGATATAGTATATACACCACATGAACTAAAATATCTACATAATACAAAACATATCTCAAAGAAAATAAATTGAAACGAAATACTATTACCTTTTATTACCACTTAATCGAAGAGGATTTAACTTCCTATATAAAAAAACAACTCTCTTAATCACTTATTTCATAACCTTATCCATATATTTTACCTTTTATAATATTAAATTATAATGATTTGTTATACATTTAATAATTAGTTATAGTTTATTTTCATCATTAGATGTCTGTAATTTTAATTGTTCTACATATGCTTTATAATGTCAATGTCAATCCCCGTTCTTTGATACTAATTTTTTCATTAATTGATTATTTAAGGTAATATAATATATTATTTATAATGTTTTATAAAATTATAATTTCATTCTATGATAATTTTAGTCATGATTCATGAAGAATGCATTGGTGATGAGTTTGTTTCAGTAATTTTTTATCAAAATATATTAGTATGTTTATAATGTGTAAAATGTTAATATAACCTTTACCGAACCCTGAAAAAAAATTATTTTCTCATTGATTTATAATAATAGAATAGGTTATGTATTTATAGTCATCCTTGATAAAAATTTACAGAATTTTTCACGTATGGGGTTAAACTTACCCAAACAAAAATATGCCATAATTGATGGGTGAGTATGGTAAAAAAACTAGTTCTTTTGGCATAATATAATTATTAAATAAGTATAAAGATATTATTTAGATTTTTGAAGGTGGTGAATCATATTTCAATAGAGTTTTATAATTAATGATGGTTTATATGAAAAACGAAATGTTACTTCATGAAGGTGGTAGTCTGTACGTATATAAATGCGTTGTTTTCATTTTACATAGAGTGTAAAGAAGTTAGGAATTGGTTCATATTTTAATAATTTAATAATATTTGAATTATAATATTTATTTATTAAATACCAATTTTAACCATCCATGAAATTTGGTTATGAAAAACGGATCATGTTGATTATTGAGGTGATGATCCACATGTATTACAGGTGAAGTTTTCATTTTTTGAATGGTTAAGAGGAAGGTAGAAACTGGTTATCCCATAAAAATAATAAAATATTAGTATAAAAATTATACTTTTGTAGTTATTTTAACATTTTCATATTATATTCTTAGAAGGTATAAGAATATATAAGTGAAAAGAAATGAAAACATAGTAATTGAATATTTTACCATACTCCTTAAAAGAGCTCCTTTTGAAACTACATTTAGGATTTTATAGTGGGTAATTTTAGAAGAAAGGAACCTCTAGGATTTTTATAAGAGTGTTTGAGAGTTATTTTTATAGGTCTTGGTCCAATATAAGAGAATTCAGGTGTAAGTGGAAGTGGGGTGGTGATGAAACCTTTATAAGGGAGATGAGTGGAATTTTTGTATTAATATAAAAGGTAAAATCATTGTTAAAACATCAAGTGAATCCAATAATGGAAAATAATGGAGTGGGTGAATGGGAATGGTCTATAAAGCCTCAAAAATATATTTTTTCACTTGTTTTTAACAAGTTTTTAAGTCTTTTACCCTCTGAGTTTTTTTCTTCACTTTTTCGATTTTTGATTTTTATCATGGAAACTAATTTTTAACTAATTAATTTAACTTAATTGAATGAAAATAAAATGAGCCTCATTATATAATTTTGAAATAATTATTTCAACTATTTAATAATTTTTTATAAAATAAATCTTCTTAGTGTGATAAAAATTAATTTGATTATCAACACACAAATTGCGTAAAAACCATTTTTAAGAAAACACGTATTTTTATGCTTAAAAATTATGGTTAGGATAAAATTATCAATATAGTCCATTTATATGGAATTAATTGGTTTATTATTATCCAAATAATTTTATTTGGATTTAAAAATAATACAAAACCGAATTACACATTGTGGATAATTAATTAAAAAAAGAGCAAAAACTTGTTTTTTTATTAAAGTAAAATATTACTTAAGTTTCCAAAATGACAAACATGGGTTTTATAAATTTAAAATTGTATTTTTAAATAATTTATTTTAATATATATATATATATATATTTTATAGAAAATTATTTTCATAAACATTTAACTCATTCTTGTACTATGATAATGCCCTAAAAGTGACATCATTTGGAGAATCAATATTTTTCACTGTTTACTTAAAAATTTCTACCTTTTTAGAAAAATATCTATTTTTTTTGTAATATAATTTTAACATGATGACTTAAAAAATTAATTTTATCTTATAAAATTTAAATTACAAAAAATTATAAATATATTTCTTAAATGAAATTACAAAATACTAAGAAAAACCGATTTTATTTAAAAATGTGTTTTTAAGCATTTTAATATTATTCCATATCAATTTATAATTTAAATAATTTTAATATATTAGTGAATATTTAATAATATTTTAAATTTGGTCAAGTTAATTAATTAGTATAAAATATACAACAATAAAAAATATTTATTTGATAAATAACAATATTTTTCAATACGAAATAATATTAATTATTTATCCTCTAAATATAATAAATTTTAGTTGAGTAATAAAATTTTATTTACTATAGGTTTTATTATTCTCATAATTTTCTAGATAATAGACATATAATATATTTTTTCTCATTTAAGTTTGGTGTCACAAGTGGAGTAAGCTATCGAACCCATTAGTTTTATTTAAAAGGAAATATACATATAGAAAAATATCAGGGTGATAAAATATATAATATATCCGTTTAAACCTTTGATCTAATCCATAAAAAATATTTAACATTTTTTAAATAAATTCCTACTGTTATATATTTAATATAAATAATTCATATTATAATTTATTAATGTTTCATAGAGTAATATTATCTTTTAATATTTAACTTTATTTTTTAATTTATAAACACTTAACAATTAATTTTCAACTTCACCATAAACAATTTATATTAATATTATAAACATAAAATATGTAAATTTACTTTAAACATATATTTCACTAACTAAAGAAAATTTGGTATGATTAAAGCCTCCTTTGGGCTCACGTCGGTGAAGGTTTTTGAGAAGTATTAGAAAACTATTATTTCTTAAAATCATGACATGTTTCTATTCATCACAACATGATTTATAACATAAAAAAATTAATTTCTAATTGAAGTCCACGAAATGTTTCCTCTATAGATTTCGTTTTAGGTAGAGTTATCAAAAATTAAATATTCCCCCAAAAATGTGTTTTTATTCATCCACACCCTGATTTTATATTTGGAAATATAATTATAATACACTAGCCATTTTTGGTTATAACCATGATGTCAAAAACATGATTTTTTGATTCCCTATTTTATGGAAATACTTTCCATGATAATTTTTGAAACCATGTTTTTTATGAATTTTCTATAAATCATAATGATTTTTTTCAAATCCCCTCATCATCATGAGAATCACTATAAAATATAACAAATTTTTTATATATAATGTCCTAATTATAGAAAAACTCATTTTTCCAAATATTCATCTTACAACTATTTAATCCAAATGAAATGGAAGTGGCTATAATATGATTATTGGTGGCAGGATTATATGAATCATATGAATAAATACAACATGAAGTAATAAAAACCTACCATATAACTTCATAGCCCAAAATCCTTGGGATAATAACCTCCTTCATCAATAATTGAGATCCCTAGAAGAGAGTCTCACTTTTTCACATGTTCATCCATGAGAGTTTACAGGAATCTGCTAGAAATTAACCCTTTCTATAATATTGCTATCAGGTTTTAGTGGGACAATAGATGTATATATACATCAAAAACAAACATTAAAACCTTTTTTTTACAAATATAAAACTATAGTTTGTTTGAATTTAATACAAGAAATGAATAATAACATAAACCACCATTTTGGAAGATTAACCTTGTAATCTTTATAGGTGAGTAAGTGAGATCTCGTAGAATTATCCAACTAACTCCTTTATCCTATGATATTACATAGATTTATGAATTACATAAAAATTTAGGCAGGAATCTCTCTTTTACCCATGACCCATATAAACCTTAAGTCAAAGGGAAGAGAGAAAAATGAGAAATTCAGATTTAAGGAGCTTTTTATGATCATATAATCCATATAACTTATCTTGGTAATAGTTATATTTATAACATTTAAATACACTCTTTTAATGTTCTATCCTTATAATAAACATTTCATAAATGTTTGTGTTAAATTTCAGATGTTATATTTTTTTTAAAAAAAATAACATACTGAAACTATTTAATATTTTAAATGATTTATATTTATTTTAGTCTCCTTAAAACTCTATATTAAATCATAAATGAATACAATGATAGTTTACATGTAAGATGATAAAAAATACGTGTTATTTCATTACATATTCACTTCCATGCACACTTTGTGAAGTCATAAGTACATCTCATTAAAGAAAAACTATATTCAATCATACCACAAAAAATCTCTTTAAAAATAAGAAGGCTTGTAAAAATATGACCAAAAAATCAGAGGCCATATGAAAACCCCCTAAACCATTAGATGAAGTATTCAAATATATGGGGGATTATTATACATCACATGGAAATATGGTTGTTGAATACCAAACCCCATCATAGAGGATCACACAATGCAGTGCCTCAATAAAAAAAATAGTACCCAAAATCTATGTGTTAGATATTGTAGGAGCACACATCACCATAGGTGAATCAAAATAAATAATATCAAAATATAATAAAAATCTTTATAAGATTAGTAAATATGGATAGAAATGTGTATATAAGGATACACCACTCTAGATTCATAAATTCTCTATGGATGGTCACTAAACATAATACACCAATATTATATTCTTTCCATGTTAAATTTAAGGTGGTGTTACAATTAATAAGTTTCAATGAAATAACATAAAACCATCAAGGATTTCACACCCACCAATTCATGAAGTATTCAATAGGAGAAACAAGCTCACAATGTCAGCTCTCAACACCTCTAGTACACGGTAAATAAATATCTCATCATTAAAATCACCAATGCTATCAAATGCAGAAATAAAATCCACAAGTATACCAAAACAGGTTGTTTAATTTTTGTTTAGTCCAAATATCAATTAATTTCAATATCTTGGGAGATAGCAGTTATTAGATCATATTTTACAGTTAATCAGGTTGGTCAATGGAATGAAATATTGACCTAGTATCATTCATAGGTTTGTTATCACACCACATTGTATATAGTATCATTGGATAACTAATCTTGTTTAAATAATGTACTGTAACGCACTACCCACCTATTTTATAGAATTCAAGGAGCATATGGATAATAATATCAAACTATCAATCTCTGAAGCTCACAACAATCATTAATCTAGTCATCAAATTTGATAGAAATTTTTATCTTATAAAACCCATTAAAATTATGTAAGATCTCAACTTATATCTTGATGTAAAAACCATTAAATTTCAAAATAAATCTATTTTTTTATTCTAATGGAAGTGATGAAATATTTAAAGAAGGGTTATGGAGTGTCTGAGGCTTGTTTGGTGCTTGGATCACCAGTTTTTTGATAATCAGTATGAGTTTCATAGTTGGAACATGGTATGTAGTAACCGTATGACTCAACCATGTGGCCCATATCTAACGGAGAGTAGTTTGATAAAACATGCAAGTGAGGCCTCATGGATATGTGAAAAATTGCAGAGATGTTACAGATGGGACTTGGAAGGGTTTCACATGATTTTTCAAACCGTTCACCGAGGCCACACAGGTAGTTCCAATTAGGCAGTAACCCCACAAGGTTCGGTAAAACTATGTGGAAAACCATGCGCCCCCTTAAAAATGTGTCAAATTAGCCTTTTACCTTAATACTTTATAACCAAACCCCCTCTTTTTCTTTCTACTGTACACATATCATCTCCTCCCACCGTGATAGATATATCATCCTTTAATATGGGCCTTAAAGCATCTCCCTCATTCAGAAACCAAACAGACCGCTATTTATATTGTTAGTTAACTAATAGTAAGATATTTTCTCCATTAATTTATTTTCTTGATTTTTTTTTCCACTTTTGATGTTATTTGTAAGTGAGATAATATTCCCTATTTTTAGTATATTTTTCTATTTCTCCCTTTTCTTCCATTATAGCCTAAAAAAACTTGTACTAGATTAGGTTTCATTAACCTCCATAAGATAGGTGGTCTATAGCTTTCCCTCAAGTCTCACTGTGTATATTTTCTGTCATTGTGAAACAAGTTGGGCTTTCCAATTCTTTTCCCCTAAAATCAATATGCATTAAATTAGTTTCTTAAATTGAAACCTGAATGCTCTAATAGATGCCCTTCTTCCATTAGAGGTCAATGATTTCAATGTGAACCTCCCCTTTGGGTGTGCCATGGATATGCCTATTGAACATTTGTGTATTATTAACCAAAATCCCTTTATATGTGTTTGGTTAATCTCTTAGAAAGGGATTTAATTAATATAAAGAGATGAATTGATACATTATCACATGGAAAGCGGGTTTAACTTGGATCTTAATAAATTGTAATGAAATGTCTATTGGGTTGACACCTCCTTTGACTATTTTCAATCTATGAATTAAAGTGAAATGGATTAAATTAAATAAAAGTGGTAAAGTGGCATTATTAGTGCATGTCTAGTGAATAATTATTAAATTTAAGGTTCTTATTACTATTATGGACCTTTTCTTTTTAAAGGATTGTTCATAATTAAGCTAGCTATAGATTCTTAATGGAATTCCTTGATCACTCAGAGGATGCCACCCCGATTCATTGACCAGGTTTCCAAGGTAGATACCCACCTTAGAATTCAAACTCTGTCTTACCTATACATTATAATCTTGGAATATTATTTTTGAATATTTCAATTATTATCGTGAAATTATAATTCCTTAGATACAGTCCTTGGATTTAGATTGATGTCCTCAGACAAGTGGCACCTTGGATTCTTCCCTTGGCCCCTTGTCATACTTAGTGTCAGATTTACTATGGACGTACTCTATGGACTTGGTTAGAAACTATTCTAGTGGAATGACTTAGGATTACCCCTTGGATTACACTTAGTCCCATATAACTAAGCTACATGGTTGTTTGATGCAAAATTTCTTGACCATCTATGGTCAAGGACTTATTTGTTTTACATTGGGTCCTCTTATCCTCTTATCATTATTTAGCCACCTTGATTACACCTTGGAACCTAATTAATATATTTCTTTTACTTGGATACCTTTTTTATGTTCTTTACAATAACCATTTAAAGGTCACCTATTCAGTCACACCGGGATTAGGCAAAAGTAATTATGGTCAGCCGAGCATCCCATGAGGAGCTCAAGCCCAACTTGGTTATTATTTCTCAAATGTTGTTCCACTTATTATTATTATTATTGAACACAATCACATTTATATACACATACTGGACTTGTTATATACACCTTTGGTGGTAACCTGCTAGGTATATATCACACCCTATTTGGGCTAAAAATTGGTACGCAGAAAAACATCATGGATAAAGGTAGGTATAAGGGAAAGTTCCCGAACATGGATGCTTGATTTTTATATAGCATGGAATTTTGGATCATGGGATCAAGCTTATGGTTGTGATTCTATTGGAGATAGTTTTTGGTCATTTTGAATTTTTTATAAGCATGTATTGTATATGTATACCTATTGCTACATATGCCTTCTTATTTTTTATAACCTCATGACATTAACACCATTTTGTAGACAATTATTATTATTGCTCAGTATACTTATCTTATTTAGAAGATTATCATTTCTTATACTTTATTTGATCATTATTATGCTTCCACTATTTATCTATTTATTATTATTCTATTTTTTTACACTGAGTAGAGGGTATAATCTCCCCGTGGATGCACTCCAGGGACCTGCTTCTAGTTATTAGCCTCTAGTGTATGGGGAGGTGTACTTGAGACTATGTGGCCAATTGGGTTTGACTAATAAGTAGTGAAATGGGTCTGGGATATCACAAATTCCATAATTTATTATCATCATGAATAATACCACCAAATAATAATATTATGTGTAATCACCGATAGAAATGTTTCATCATAACCATAATCATGAACATAGGTCCTGAAAGATATATTCCCTAAACCCCACTACTAATGTGATATATATGAGACTATATCATACTGTATGATATAGGGATACCATATGAAACAATATCCTTATTTTAAGGATATTTAATATTCAGTGATAGGAATATTGTTTAATATGTTATGAAGATATCATACCCTATGATATACATGGAACATGAACATTAATGGTTAAAATTCATGAATATTCCACCTATTTATTTCATTGAATCATTTTATAGAGATAAAATTCATGGGAGAAATATCACAACAGCGGTTATATGAATTGTGTCTATAAGGCATTAACTCATACATTATGAATTTAAGAGTTAATGTATAAAATCTAGAAAAGGCTTTATAAAGGAGGTGTTCTCCATCATGATGATTTGTTTGTGAATCCCATGTATCTTGACCAATTATCTCCCTTTATCTTAAATATCACTTCATTTTCCACATTTACATAGTGAGAAATTATCATTCCATTGAATGAAGATAAATTAAAACCCAATTTATAGTGATTCAACTTCAACCCATGGATAAACCATAGAGGGAGGAATCCATTGAATTCTACCAAGTGATATTCCTAAACCACCAATGATTATGAAAGTGGTAGAATCTCAATAGTGTAAGGCATGCATGTTTTTTTTCTCTACAATGATATTTATTTAGGTTTTCTTTCGTGATGATCATGGTTTATGGTTTCTAAATAATTTCCACTACAGTTTATAGGTGTTTAAAATCCTAACAAACCTAACAGTCATATCTGAGTAAGACCATAAGATTAGATTCTAAAAATATTTCTAAAAATGAAAAGTTGAAGAATACAACGAAAAGAAAGTATCATGGCTTCATTAAATTAAAGGGGATATTGAAAGTCCCTTTAGATTAATTTTATGTTGGACAAACCATGAAAAATTAATCTAACATAATTTAATAGTATGTAAACCTAGTGTGTTCCTGATTAATCATACATAACCACATTTTTATCCTATATAGACTCCGATACTCTCGAAAATTATGATATGGGAATGAGTCTCACCTCACACAATACTTGTTTTATTCATAATTGGAACTATTTTAACCTCATGTGGTCCATTTACAAACTTATTAAATCTTACACATGATAGAATCACATCAGATATCATGAGTTTTATTCCTATGAATGTTGGTTTTTTACAGATTTTAAAGTTACCTAGGTGCTTATATCAGAAGTTGTGGCGTTCATGCATTGGGTGTTCACTCTATTATTTGTACACAATGAATTATCATAATTCATTACACCCAATTATTCTTACACTGGATTATATCATGTCATTTATTATGACATTGATCCTATATTATAATTTATTAATACCCATGTAAGTATAGAGGTCTCTGTCCTTGACTTAATCTCAAAAAGGCCAATCCCACATTTTTTCTTGTTACACAACCCAACATATAATGACCTAAACTATTATCAATAAAATTTCTACCTTATTATAGTAATGTCATATATTATAAATCACATAAAATAACTTATAGACCATAATAAAAACTTTATAAATAAAAAATTAATGATATAAGAAGTATTTCTATAAGTTAAGGAACCAATACTTAAGAAATACTAACTTGACCTTACGAATAGTAATATGACCTTTATGAATAGTAAAACAACCAAATAAATAGTAAAATCACCAATGAAAGTTTAAATAAAATTTAGGAATCATATAAATTAATGTATGGTATAATTATATCACAGTCTAAGTAGATAAATGTTTTAAAAATTATTAATTAAGTGTTGATATTTTTGTAAGTAAAAAATATTTAATTACAATTTTTAGATTGATTTAATAATTTAAAAGGAAATTTATTTTCATAAAATATATTAATAAATTAATATTATTATGTATTATGATTTTAAAATAATTTTATGAGAACTTAACTAATTTTCCAAAGTGTTATAAAATCAGTTATAATTTTAAAATTTGTATTTTTATGTAAATGATGGTTTTAATTAAAAATTAAATTATTCATATTTAGAAAATTATTTTCATAAAACAGAGTTCATTTTTTTAATTATAAATGTCATAAATTTGTTGGGGTGTTTTTTGGTATTTTTATGAGATACTTGAATTTTTGATAAATAGTAAAATAAGATAATTTTGGATAAATGCCAAATACATGAATTTTTGAGTTATTGTTGATGTAAGGATAATGTAAGCAACTTAATATTTAACCATACTTCATTATTTTAATATATTTAGAGATAATCCTCAAAATATTTGTAGTCTTAAGAGAATATAATAAAAAAATGAATATAGTAATGAGAAAACACCCCTCCCCTGCACTATAAATACCACCCCTCACACCCTCTTCCCCTCACACCTCTTAATATTTGATTCTTGTCCAAATTATGGAAAAACCTCTTCCCAAGACCCTATAACATGTCCATGAGAACTTGGTCTCATCAAAATACCAAAACCTATTTCTAAATGAGGTTGTCAATGCGAAGATATTTAAGAGGATATTAACGTGAAGGAAGATTGCATACACAAGGTAAGGGGAATTCTCAACCCCAACTCTATTTCTTTGGGTTTCCCTATTTTTCCCAATTTTAAATATATATACTCCTTAAATATCATTTAGTTATAATTATATTATATTTTCTGAGATATACATGTTTTCTACTTGAGTTTAGGACAGACACAATGTTTTCCAAAAGAACAGTTCTTTTAAAAGAACACACATTTTACTTCTCGATGTTGTTTCTTCTTCACTAAAGGTTGATGATTATTATATAAAGTATTTTGTTACCTATTTTACATGGGAACCCAAAGTTTATTAATTAATGATTTATGAAATTAAACTCATTCCTTTCCATGGGTTATTTTATGTGCAAGATTGATATACGTTCTACGTAGCATGAATGAGAATGTAAATGTTATGATGTGATGTGTGCACTTAAAATTATATAGCTCAAAATAAATGTTATAATGTGATGGGTGTTCCTGGAATTATATTCTACTGAAATTCATTGGGTAATATGATGAATGTCATGAGATAGAGTGAAATATGTATGAACATAATGGTATTTTTTTCCAAAACTATGTGTGGTAGTTTACCACTAAGACATGATGTTTCATTTTTATGTATTACCACATTCCAAGAATTTTCTTAATGATTACTCTAATGATTATGATACTATGCCTATGTTATTATGATAATGATTATTCTCACTCCATGTTATATTGTTTCATGTTTTTATCTATCCTCTGACTAGGCTTTTAGCTCACTTTTTTCTTTGATGTATATCCTCAAGTGACTACTTTTACTAAGGATAATGCAATGGAAAATAAGAATCTTGAGAAGAAGTAATTAAATATACGTTTATGTTTTATTTTGTAAAAGTTATTAATGACCATAATTTTCCCAATACACTAAACCTTTGGATCTTGGTTGTGTAAATCTTTTATGTTTTTCATCTTTAAAATGACATATTAATAATATAAGAGGAATCAGGGTTTTTATACAACATTTAATCAAAATGGAATGTAATAGAAAAATGCGATTTTCTGATATTTTAATTAATAATTGATAATAATAATTGATAATTTTATTATAATGCAATTTAATATATTTATTAATTTATAAATGTGCTTATAGATTAATTAATTATAAAATGTTTATAATTAATTAATAAATGTTTATGAAAGATTTATTAAACAAATAACCCATAATATTATTTATTAATATGAAGTACCTATTTAAAAATTATATTTCATGTTTTATTGTTTATAAATAAAGTGTTTATTTAGAAATTATAGGGGTAACTTATAAAATGATTAGAAATTACAAAATATGGCATAAATATAAAAGAGTTTATATTTTAATTATGATTTTTCCTAAAAGTTAATTTGAAGTGTTTAAATTAAAATTCCTTGTCTAAGAAATTTTTTAAACTGCACAAAATAAGTTTTGATAGTTGATTTATCAAGTATTAAATAATAATTGAATATGTAATATTTAGTTTTGTCAATTTTTCACATTATAGAAATTAGAATATAAAGTTTTTTATATTTCATATAATATCATATATTTAAAGTAGATACCATATAATTAATAGTATTAAAGTGTTAAAATTAGAAATAAATATAAAATTTTTATATTTACATTATTATGGAATATTTATAATGTGTTTCTAAATTATAATGTGTTTATTTTTAGATTTATTTATAAAGTGTTCATAAATAGTGTAACTCGTGTTTAAATGTTTCAATTGTTCATTTATTTTATTATTCCATGATTTATTCATAGATATAATTATTATATTGTAAATTTTGATTTATTATTTATTTTAAAAATGTTTAATTTTTTATAGAGATTATGATACATGCATCAATGAAATTACATGCTAGGTATAAAAATTGATTTTGTTTTCATCTAACTCAAATTTGACTTGTACTATATTATGTATTTATTTTAATAATTTAATTATATTTAATATATATTAGGAGTTTTAATTATAATGTAATTGACATATTTCTTGAGTAATATATCCCTAGGTTGTGGGACTTTTGGTCATATTACTCACTATCTTGGAGGCTTATGCCTTGTCTAGAAAATTGATGGTTGACTACATGTGGGTCTAAGATTACTAAATTAAACATTATTGATTTTATATAATTATAAATCTTTTCATTTTATGCACCTTATATATATGATCCATTTTTATTTTTATAAATACTATTTTATTTTAATTATGGTTAAAAACACAAGTTATGAGTTGTGTAAATAGTTACACATTGATTTGTTTTGAACATATTTCTTTGGTGGAAGGAATAATTATCCAAATAAATAATTAGAAACATGCATACATAAAGTAAATAAATGATATAATATGGTGATATATTAAATCCACTTTTAAAATAAAAAAGTTTTAGATTCCTTCCAAAGTGGCTCTTATTAAGACCTTGATCATCCAACCAGGTATGTCATGTCAAAGATGGGTAAAACTAGATTATCATATGTAAGGAAAGTGATTAATGGGTAAAACTAATAGGTTTTTGTTCTTTTTCATAATGTTTTTCTCGGTTACACTTAGCTGGGAGGCCCTAATTGGGTTAGTTTATCATATTAATTGAGTTTAGTTAACCCATATAGGGGATTGAAAAATAAGTTTTTCCCTTAACTATCTAAGAGTCATATATAATGTGATCATAATGATTCCCAACCAAAGTAGCTAAGTTATGGAAAAAATTCTAAAGAGATCCAAATCCAAATAAAATATGGGTCTTGGACCACTAATAGATATGATAGATTTTAAAAGAAGTCATCATTTTTGTGTGAGAAGAATTGATAAACGCCCTTATTAAATGAATTAAAACATTGTACTCACCTTATTAATTATTTTTTATAGATAAATGAAAAAATAATCAATTAAATTTAATTTGAAATCAATTATATAGAAAATCGAATCTTATTTTAAGAAACTCATAATACTAGTAACTTAATAAATGTTATTAAGTAAGATAAATTCTATGTTTTAGAAAGAAAAATTTATGTGTGAGTAACTCTTGATGTTATTTTACAGATAAATCTAGATGATTATGAGAAGTATATAATAATTCACTTAAAATTTCAAAGTAATTATATGATAAAGATCCCAATGGATTAAGATGATTATATTTTTTTTCAATAAGTAATCAATCATTCAGTATGTGTTGGATCTTGATAAAGAGTTCAATGTGATACACAACAAGGAGTTACACTAGAATATAGATTTTTTTTTTCTATCATTGGGTATTGTAGATCTATTTATATATTAGAAATAATGATGGTGGTTAATATGCCTCCTTTGATAATGCGAAAGGCTGCTATTGTTTGGAGTTTTTAGATATTAAGATTCATGGAAAAATCCAATACATCTAACAATTAGAGAGATGATCCTATTGAGTATGAATGATATTTACTAATGGAAGGTGAAAAAAATACCTAAAACATGTTCCTTATAACATTGAGAAGCTGTATACTAAAAATCATAAGAAACTATTATTGAAGAAGCACATAGACTGGATGAAAGATTGAGAATCTATCCTTGGGCTATCAAGGATAAAGGTTGTTTAAATATATATAGAATATATCATGGATGATGATTGGAGAAGGATGAGTTTTAATTTGAAAGTATTTAGGTAGTAAAGATCCATTGAAGCACTCACAGCTAAGTACTCATATGTTTAAAGACATAGGAAATAAATTTAAAAAGATTTAGGAAATTCTAATAATTACCATCATTATTTAACTTGTTTTTTATATTTTTTGAAGATAAAAGAGATGGCTTGAGAAGGTTTTAAGAGATTTTGAGCAGTTTTGAATAAGTTTGGATCTCATAAAAATTATATTTTTTTCCATGGAATAGTATAATTGAAAAAGTGTTGGATGACATAGTGATATCTATGTTTTTATTAGGATGATATATAAAAAGAAATATGTGTTGATATTGAAGAATTGGAATAGTCCTTGATATTTTACAATGTGATACATAACATATTTAATATGATACATAACTTTATTCTCAGTATGATGCATAATAATTTCTATGAAATTAGTTTGAAGAGTTTGAAAAGTCCATCGGATTTTACACTGTGATGAATAACATATTCTATATGATATGAAATGTTTTTTTGAATCTAATACATCCCTATGCATGCAATATATATATGCTGATGCATGATAAAATTGGGTAAGGAAAAGATCTTACATTGATAAATTTGTAATTAGAGGAATGTATAAGATATTTCACAGTGTATACATAAATTTGAAAATTTAATGGACTCATTATGATACCTAATAAGTATATTGGGACTTGCATAGGATATTTTCTGAAGTGATCACTAAAATGAGGCAAGGGGAGATACTATACTATGATATGGAATATATCCTAGTGCATACATAATAAACAAGCTACAATGAATATATAAATGTATTAAAGTAAAAAACTATACATTAATATTGTAGTTAACATAAAATTAAAGGAAAGGAAAAAGACTAATGTTGATACGTAAGGATTCTTTATTACTTTTAGATTAAAAATTTGTAAATTACTAATGTATGCTAAGATATGTAATTTTTTTTTTCAAATGATATGTAATGATTTTATAGCTCTCAAAAACTATATAAGATATTGTAAAAATGAAAAATCAGTAAAGTATCATTGATGTTGTTATATTTATTATATTATGTCTAATATTTAATATATTTCAATTATTATATAAATATTTTTAGTTTGAGTAAATAAAATATTATTAGATATGTATTTTAAATGATGCTGCGTTGGAATTTATGATAAATATCATGAATCTATGAATAAGAATGATTCTAGTTGAGGATAACAGAGCTGAGAATTGAAAAATATGGCTGATCTGTTGTTTTATCATGCTTTACATTAGGATCACTATGTTGGACTATGTTGTGGATGGTCATGATCGGGGTCCCACATTAGGAATTTCCAAAGTTAGGTAGTTTTTCATGACCGTGGTGATGATGATGGCACCTTGTATGGAATAGGATGATGGGATGTCAATGATTCAGTCTGAGGAGTTCACTTCCTAGATTAGGTCTTCCATATAGATTTCAGATATTCTCAAGAATCCCAATCCATATTTAATCTTCATGTGGATGTTGATTATTTACTTCACTATATTCCTTAGTAGGGAGAACACCTTCTATTGAAGAGCATAATTTTATCTGGAATATTGGGATTTTTTATCCATATTCCTCATTTCAAGCCATGAAAGAATCATATTTTCATCACATAATGGAAAAAGAATGATTCTGTAGTTTAGTTCCATGTTAGAAGGTTGTTTTGAAATTCCTCACATAAGGCCATAGGGAATCTTAGGATCATCACCTAAGGAAAAATCAACCCATATCACAAGGAATCATAGGCTTTTCACTGAATCCATCCCATGCTCATCACATTAGATAACTTATTCTCATCACATGAAGAATTTGATGCCTATCATATGGGACATCTTGTGATCATCACACATAAGAGGTTGAGTTTTTGATACAAGAGGTGGGGTTTATCCTATAATCATCACATATAAAATCTTATACTCATCGTATAAGTAAATTAAGGGTTCTATCATGCTTATCAAAAAATAGTGGTTAATCTACTTACATTTATGAAGTAAGGTTGGTTGATCCATATATTCCTATCATGTAATATAAGGTCCTTTTTTAATGTCCCATGGGGATGTATCCACATATGATCATCGTTTAAGGGAAGGAACATTTTTAATTTATAGTGGAGTAAAATCCTATTACACTCATCATGTAAGGGAAAATAAAATTTTAACGTCCCATGGGGTTGAATCCTCTTACACTCATCCTGTAAGAATAAGCAAATTTTTAACATCCAGTTGGGTTATTTTGTAAAGTTTATAAATTTTGTAAGATGGTTTGGGTTTTAATGTCTCTCGAAATGGGGATGGGATAGTAAATTTTTTTGGGTTTCAGGATTGAGACTCGAAAAGGTTTCCTTTGTATCATATTAGAGAAATAATAAAAACTCACATGGTTTGAGTTTCATAGTTTAATGTCATGTGATAAGACCAACCTATATAGTTAAATGTCATGTATTAAGGATTCCTTTGTTGTGAAAGGGATTATATCAAAGGATTGAGTAGTTGTTATGTATCATGAAGCCCATATTATGTTAGGAAGTAGCATGTATATATTTGGGGCTAAATCATGTGATTCCCAACCTATTCTTAGGAGAAAATGGCCAAACCTATTCTTGGGAGAAAAAGACATGGATGCTGCCCAACCCTTGGTTATTGAAAAGGGCCTGGGGATAATATTCCATGATACTAGTTGTGTGTATTATTTTAATTGAATAAATATAAATAATATTGATTTTTGTCCCATGTGCCCTAAAATTTTTGTAAAGTGTGTTTCGAAAAAGGAAGGGTATCCATGGTGAGAGTTTTATGCAAGTTGGGTGTTGCATGAAACATCAACTTGTGTAATGTTTATGTGTTTTCACAAATAATGTTCCTAGTTTTAGGGAGTTGTGTAAGAAAATATAAAATAAAAGTCATTACATTGAAGGAATATCCTAATTTAATTCATTTGAATTTCTCAATAATAAGGATACATGGATGTTGCTTTGGGTTGCATGAAGTATAGAAGTCCACTTCTGAAAGCTGAGAGAATCGACTTTCCTGAAAGCCAAATTCCCAAATGAAGATTCTTTAAATGATGTATTAAGGTATATTTATAGGTCTTAATCTAGTGAAACAATTTTTCTCATATAAAAATTGTGCATTCACAAAAATTTGTGCTTATACAGCACCTTTGGTTATGGACTCGTGAAACTCTGGTTGTGAAAAAAATCTCACGTTTACTCCAAAATTTCTTCCCTCACTGTCTTTCTTCCCAGATCCTTCTTGGAATCATTTTTAGTGAAAAAATAACCCTACATATAATGGAATGAGAATGAGTATAATAGGATATAATTATGAGAAACATACTGAATTTTAGTGATTCTCGCCTTCTAGTTCATGCAACTTTGGTCAACCCCCAATCTTATAAATTGGGGTTTGGGCCCTAGAGGGGACCATTAGCTCTTTGTAAAAATTAAGTAGTTTCTATATTTTCATATAACTCAATCTTTCTCAAAATTACTCTTAGAGAAATACTTGGTTTTTTTGATACTCATAATTTTCATGGACAGACTTATATGAGCACACATTTCATGAAGCAGAAATCATCAACTTGTTAACTTGACATTCGCAAAGGCCAATTATGTCAAGCAGAGTTCCATGAACTAGACATGGGAAATTATTTAATAATTCACAAAATATATGCCTATGATTTTTAATATTCTATGACATAGATGAGAGACATAAAGGAAAACCACAGACTTGAATCAAATAAAATCATCCAACCTTGGAACCAGATATTGACAGACATGCTGACTAGGAAGAAAGCAGAATATGAACTAATAAATGGGACACTACTATAGGGGTTCAATGTACTTGATTATTTCATCATTATGAACACTAAAATCAAAACCTAGGACTAATTTTTTAGGATTTCACTAGGATACATTTGTAGAACATTACTACTATTGTCCCTATTGTGAGGGATCACGACCCAATAACATCCTTCATGATTTTGGACCCATCCTAGATGATCAATAGGTAGAATCAAACCATGGTAGTATATATCATATAATAATACAAAATATTAAAATATGGAATGGTAGAGATCCACCATGGATTAATATATGAGTGGTAGATACACTTTGGAAGAAACGTCACTGACGAGTAGGTGTGGGCCTATTGGATATGACATATATGCGAGGAGTTCTAAGATCTACTCTATGAGGTTGGATTATACATGCCAACATAGACATTGTAGTTCCATGTTTACCATGACCTTGATATGATTCCATAACTACCGAGCTAATGATAACTAGATTTGAATACATTATATTTACACCATGAAAAATTCCCAGTCATCCCATGGGATCTCCAAATGATTAGGGGGATCCTTATCTTATGTGTGGTGTATGATGGGTTACACCAAATTAGACAGCTCCTTCGAGGATACAACATTGACTTATTTTCTTATAAGGGAACTTATATAGGAATTTAAGGGAGTGAAAAGGCATAATCAACACTTATATATGGACATATCTTTCAATAAATGGTTCCATCTCTTCTTTAACATGTCCTAGGGAAGAATGAATGGTAGGAATAATTTTTGGTCGAGATCTCAAACAGGAAGCAAACCGATATCATACCATATCCATTTAGAATAGGGAAAGTTTACCAAGTAGGGATTTAGTATAATGGTTTGGACACTGTAGATAAGAATAGATAAATTATTTGTGGCATTCCTTATTAGATAGCTGATTCTAGTAAGGAAATCCTATATAAGGGTGAATCTTAGGACATTCCTTATGGAATCATTAATAGAAAATTAATACTAGATACATATCTTTATCTAGTTTTTGGAAATGTTATATGACCTATTAGGGGATTCTAATTGAAAGGACATGTCCGTGTGACTCTGTATCCCATTCCAATTATTGTATATGTGGTTCATTATGCTCTTTAGGGGAACCAATATACAACCACTATCACTCCCTCAGACACTTTTTTCAGGTAATCCTTGCTTAACATATCTAGGATCTGGAATTAAATACTCAATAATACTAGGTTGATTAGTTGGGCTGGGTCACATAAGTTTTCCATGTTCCACCCATTTTTTCATCTAGTTTGGGGGATAATGAAAAAATTTCATGGTGAAATATGCTAGATATCATACTAGACGAACTTCATAGGTGGGGCGTTGATCATATAAATCGATGGAAATTTCATATATGACACATATAACTCATAAAAGTTTTATAACTAATTTTACTACCTCTAACATCTTACACTGTATGTGTATACCAAATATTTCCTTGAACATCCTCCCATGGGTTTTTGATAACTATGGTGTATGATCACCCATGAATGGAATAATTATAGGTTAGTTCTAATAGTAATCAATGATGCATTTGAGAAGTTTCAAGAATATGCCCAAATATAGAGGATAAAATATATGGGGATACTGCCGAGTCTTCATAGAATCTGGACAGACCCAATGGAGGGAACCTAGAATCAGCATATTACAGGACCCACTGTGGATAGAGAAGCTCATAAAAAAATGATTGATATATCCTGTAGTGTCAAAGTCACTAGTCGATATGTCCCTTATACCTATCACACATCAATAAGATGAGGCCTCAAGGGAGGGTATATTAGGTAGTATAAATATCCCCATAAAGTATTTTTGGGAGCATAAAGAATCTTCTTGGACTACTGGGGTTGTGTCTGAAACAACTCTAAGGATTTTTTTTGAGAAATTTGGGAAGTTCTTGATGATGGGATTTTCCCTAAATTTTATAGGAAGTGGGATATAATACAACTGTACTTCACTTATAAGAAACTATGGCAGTACCTTATGAAAATATGGATATTATTGGAAAACTTTTGGTCCTCAATAGTTTCACACCCAGGTCCTTGGTCAATAATGGTAGATTATATCCATGACATGAAGGTATTTACATATTTCTAGGGTGAGGGATACCATTTCACTTAATTGTTAAACTTAATGTTTTCTAGACTGATCGGTGGGGGATCACAAGATTCCCCATTGACTTAAGAAATTTAGATGAGGGATTTTGGTGATGGTGACTCCTGGGGAAGTAATGTGGAGCTTAAAAAATATTCGTCATTGGGAAATCATAATACTATTTAGGATGATTTAAAATATCCTACCCCAGATGAAGAAATCATAAAAATACTACAACCTTTGTGGCATCACCGATTAAATCCCAATCACATTGGATTATGTTAATCAGATTGTGCCAGAATCTTTGAGCGAGGAGGCTACATAAATACCCCTAGAGTGCGTAATTTGGGTAAATAGTTGGCATATTATATGTGGTCAAGAAATTGGAGAAATAACATTTGAATCCCTAGCAAATCTAATAGTCCCAGAAGTATATTTTTTTTATGTTGTTGGGTTTCTATCATCTTTTAAAGAGGAAAAATGTCTATTGATGGTAATGGTTAAACTACTATGGGGTTCAGGAGGTAAATTATAATACTCTCTCCTCTTTTGATGACTTGTTATACTATGTACTTATTTTTTGACCTCCTCATTATATATTTACAAAGTCAAGATTATGAGTCTCCCACAATGGATGATGATGTGCCTACCAGCACTGGGGGGTTGTAAATTAAGAAAAATGCCTCTAGTGATTGGGTGGTAGATCTACATGTAGGTGTGGAAAACTAGGAAGGAAAAAATTCTTGGACTAATACCTTTATTTCCCTAGTGTAATATGAACTCGTGGTCACCTACATGAATTATAATCCCCCAATCACCCTGAATTTTTCCTGAGTTTCATAGCTTCTAGATCCTAATGTAACAACCTGAGATTTTATGAGAATTATTATTTTTAATTTCATTGATGTCTTGTGTTGTACGCTACACCAAGATTATCTTGCACTATACGCAACACCGTATTAGCTTGCAGTATATGCAACACTATTCTTGGATTGTGTTACACACAATTTCAAGTTCGCTTGATAGTAGTCATTCTATGCAACATTGAGTGTATATATATATATATTCAATGTATAAATGAAATATGGTAGGATTATTTTATAAAAAACAACGAAGGATTCTTTCACAACACGCAACCCTGACTTGGCTTGCATTACACGCAATCTCGACCTTCCTCGATAGCGTGTGTTTTACGCAATACCAGGTTTCACTAAACAATGATATATTGTTATTATATTATTATGGACTAGCCGTTATGAATATTATTAAATATATTTTTAATTTTATAACATTATTGTTCATCTTACACATTTTCTAGAATATGGTATGAGAACAAAATAAATTTTTAGTGTAAAATGTGTATTTTTCAAAAATTGTAGTTTTTCCGCCTTACGATGGTGCACCCAATTTAAATATTTTTTTTGACATTTCTATAAGTTCAATTTGACAAAATAAAATTATTATTTGGAATCAGGATATAAAAATTTACTTTGGATAAAATTTTCATATTATTCTGATAACTTTCATATTTCCATGAATAGTAAAAACACGCTATATTTTAATTTAAAACAACTTTTTTCATTGTAATAATTTATATGGTTATATTATATTTTTTATTGGTTTTAAAGTGTAATTAGAATATATTTTTACTATTTAATCTAATTTTGGTCATTATAATTAATTTCACTTTGAAATTGGACATAAACAAGTATCAATCTTTTGATAGTTATTGTTTCTTAAAAACACGATGTTTGTTTTGATAACAGGAAATAATTTTAAAATTAATTAATACCACTTCTATGTGTTGAATTTGAAAAAATAGACATCAATTTTTAATTCAGAATATCAAATAATGTTTAGGCTGAATTTTTGGTATTTTTATGAAAAACTTCAATTTTTGATGAATAGTGAAACCACTTAGTGGTAGTTAAAAAAACTGATGTTTTTATTTAAATAAAAATTTACCACTTCTGTGAATTGAATTTCAAAAAACCGACAGACATGGTTGTTATCAAGAAGTAAAATGTGGTTCATTGAGATGAAAATAATTTTTGGTGAAAAATAACTTTTGAATTTTATTTACTGCGGTTAAAGGTAAATAGGGTAATTCAAGGAAAAAATAATATTATAATAATTCCAAATTACCTTAACACTTGTCCAAACCTTATTGTATGAGTCATTAACGACCATGGGAATCTTTGGGTCGATTTTGGGACCCCATTGAGCCACTTGGGAGTGAAAATGACAATTTAGATTAATTTATTTAATGTGAATACAAAATTGACATTAACAAAAATCTTTTAGTAATTAATTTTTATATGGTGTTATATAAGTCCTATTTTTTACTATAAATATTAATTGGAAAGATAAAAATATTTCATACATCAAGGTATTTTTTTTTTATTTTTAGACATCAAATAAATTAAATTATTTATGATACAATAATGATGTAGTATTTACCTCATTAATAAATGATTTAAATAAATAAGATTATAATGGTTAAAATATTATCCAAAACCTGTCCAATTCCTATTGGATGATTTTATTTCGAATACGAGTCATATTATCTTTGACATTAATGATTTCTAGACCTCTTGAAAGCGAAGATAAGTTTATAATAAAATAATGTTTTCACTCTTTCCTAAAGAGCCCCTCCTCTCACTTATAAAAAGAGACCACTTCTATGCAATTACTCACACCTCTAAGCCTTTTGTATCGTCCAAAATCTGCCCAAATAATCTCCCTAAATCTCTATCCTCCTCATATAATACTTACCATATGCAGAAGGCACTTCAAGAATTCCTTTTGGTTCAATCCAAAGGAAGTTACCCAAATTAAAGGTTATTGTTTCTCTTAAATTGTTTTCTTTTATTCTACTTCTCCAACCCCTAAAATCTTTTTAATACTTTATTTTGTAACAAAACCAGTATCCTCAATATACTAGGAAGTTTTTATGAGAAGTATTTGAACTAAAATTACACACACCTCCATCTAATTGATGAAAAACATAATGTTTCATTGGATGGAAAACTAACGCCTCACAAAACGATGATTGTTCGATTTTCTCCTACCGCCTCTCATGGTGGAAATTATGTTGGAACTTTATTTATATATGATATATATTATGTTTATGATTTCTTATTATTCTTTACTTCCCAATTATATCAAGCCTTTATGGTTTCCATTGTGGGTAAATATGATAATTTCATTTGAGGAAATGCGGACTACCGCCCCCTCAAAGTGATGTGATTCGTTAATGCCTTATGTGGGATGTATAAAGGATAGAGTTACTGATATTATATATGATATTATAATGGAATTATAATATACCTATGTATAATTATGTTTTAATTCCATTAAAATAAAAAATATAAATGAAAGTAGCGTTCATGCGTACGTACGGCTTACCGCTCCATGAACGGTGCCTTTCATTTCTTACCTCCATATGTTTTGTACTATTATAAATACATGTATATGCTTAGATATATATGATATATATGATATATAAATCATTAATATCATTCTGTATTTAATGAACCTTTGACCACATGAACAACATGTAATTATAAGAAGTCCATTTTTGACTCAAGTACCAAATATCGACAAAATGAACGTTATTAACTTAAATGGTTACATAATGTTTATAACATGTTAATAAGTGATATAAAAGGAATAATAAAATTAAAAAAGGTTCTTAAGTATGTAGAAATTAACTTTGGTTTATTATTCAGGATATTAAAAAACGATCGAGTCAAGTCGAACACAATGTAAAGGAACTTCTTAACCCAATTTCTATTCTTTGGGTTGATCTTCTCTTTCTTGTTTATGTCGTTCTTTGATTATGTGAGAAATGAATATATTATCATGTATTTATAATTTATTTATGTGACTTTATAGTGAATTTACATAAGTGATCTATTTTTTTTACAAAAAGATCTTTGTAAGGGATAACTATTCCAATCTCTCTCTTATCCGAGATTGTTTATTCGTAAGTATTTATTGGGGTTTTTGTTATCATCCATGTCCCTATTTTCTAAAAATGTTTTCATGTATGTTTAATGGTATTTTTACCCATTTTTTAATTTTACCAGATTTTATGAAAGGAATCTTACTTTTTTTTGCCACACGAGGAACTTTTTGACTTTTCCGATAAAAGTACGAGGAGAATGTTATTTTTAACTTATACGGCGTGAATGGATTTTTACGGTTCCATAAAGCTTCATTTTTGTGAATATTCCTCTACAATATTGCATGATTATTTTAAACAAAACCCTTTTCTTTTAATATTTCATGGAATTTTGTGAAAAGAAAATGATTTTGAATAAGAAAGGATATTTTCCTCACGAATTCATTTCAAGTGTTTTATAAAAAAAAATTTCCATCTAAAATGAAATTATTTAATATGTTTTTTGTTTCAAGTATAATGTCTCCACTATTTACATGGTTTGATTCTTCTTATGATGAAATGATATCCATTTTTTATATGGATTATGTTATGATGGCATGATGTTTAAGAATCCCATTCTATTACATGGGTTATGCTATGATGTATGATTTATGATTTTGTGGCACACGATAGAATGATTTAATTATGAGATGGGTGGAACCTATATCTCCCTCCAATGCATTGGGTAAAGATTTATAACTCATGAGATAGACATGTATGGAATGGTAAGTTAATCCAGTTCAGTAATATAGGACTGGAACGAGGAGTGAACTCGATTCAGAAAGGGACTTTGTCCACTAAGATGGTCTTGGCATCAATGCCTTGGCTACTATGGAAATCATATAATGTGATTAATGGTTGCCACAATCACATGTTTTATTCCCATGATATTTTATCATGATTGATGTTCCTTTTTTACATATGCCTTAAGTTCTTCCAAGATTTATGTCTTTGCTCAAGATTTTGATGTTTAGATTTTATGTTCAAGTTTTTGAATTCAAATGTTTTTGGATTGTTATATATTCTCTATGTTTACCCTTACTGAGAATTTGAGCTCACCCTTTTTATGTTTTATTTTCAACAGGATATAAAGAAAGGTTTTATTTAAGATAAAAAAAAGGGTAAGACCTTTATGGGAGATGTTGAAGATCTTTCACCATGATTAGAAGATTACGTTTCGAGTTTCCAAAGTCACTAAACTAATACAATCTTTGGGTGTCTCTTTTTGTCATGTATTAAGTATTCTTAAAAAGTAATGTAATGTCCATGTATGTTAATCTTTGGGTCTATACACCTAAACTATTTTCAATATTTCTTTTAAAAACGTTTCTTCTAGAGTAACATGATCTCAAGAAATCGACATACATAGGAGAACCTGTTGAAAACTCTGTGGATTTTGGTGCTACACCGAAAGTTCATGTGACTCAAAAATGTGTCCTTAAAGAAAATCATTAGTAGGGAAGGACCTGGAGTCACCATATTTTCAAATGAATCATTAAATAGTTCTTGTGTTGGGATAGATCACATATAACAAGGATTAATGGGTAGTGGATATGGTGACTGAGTAAGGGGAGGTGTTTGAGACACCTTTCTTTCTAATAGAGAGTGATATCCTGACCCTCTATACTGTATAAGACTTTATCCTATATCATAATATGAACTTACCACTCTCATGGAATAATAAAATACTTGACTTTATTATGAAAGTGTATCACTCAAAGAAATGTCTATAAAGATAAGGGGATTGGTTTGTCTATGGCCTAGGGAGTACCCATCACCAATTTGATGATTGGGTGGGTAGAGTTTGCACCAAAAGTACCAAATGATCATGATGGTGATCTTATGAATGCATCAATGATGTGATAAGATGAGAAGTTTTCTAAAATCTAAAAAAATCCTATCACGACTCTAGAGGTGAAACCATCCATGTAGGAGGAAACTAATGATCCAATCCCTTCCAACACATTTAATTACACCTCATTGGAGATGTAGTCTGAAGATAAAAATCCATATCCACTAAAAACATAGTTCCTAGAATATGATCCCATTCTTAAAGAGGTAGATGAATCAGAACTAAATGTGGATGAAGATAACTAGTAAAACTATCCATAAGTGTGGAAGAAAATGTAAAATTTCATCACGCATGCATTGCTGGTTCAGATGGAGTGATGGATAAGAAAACTATACCACTGGCTGGTTAATATCAGATTTAATGGGGTTAACTAACATGTATTCCATGGGATGATATATAATTTCATATTCGAATGAGAGTAGTTAGAGTGGAAGCTGTTTAACAATGCTAGGTCCATGCCAATAGCTCACAATGTGGTGGATTTGGGGTGGCTATGCATGAGATTTCCAAGTAGGTGGCAAAGGGGAACTAGTTGAAATATAGGCTATAAACTCAGTATTTTGAAGTTGGGTTTTCATGATCTCAAGGTATTACAGTCGATCTTTAACCATGATTTGAGGGTTTTGTTGGTTGTTTTGTATTTATTTTTTAAACTTTTTTCTTCAATCTTGCAACATTTCATCTGTTTCAATAGAATTCAATTAAGTTTATTAGAATTTAGCATTTATTTTTCATTATCGAGCATCAAAATTTATAATTTTTATTATTTTTGAAAATAAATTATGTATAATTGTTTTTATCATAATTTTTTATAATTTTTTATATTTAACTATTTGTTGTGATAACTATTTGTTATATTAATTTTTTATAATATATTTTTCATAACTGTTTGTATAATTATTTTTATGTTATTTTTGTATAATTGTTTGTATAATTTTTCTTATATTTTTTTGTCATAATAATTGTTTTAAAGTTATTTTTGTACATTATTTTTGTATATAATATTTTGATAGGTGTTTGTATAATTTCTCAGAATTCAGTTGCTATTTTCATAGTTATTTGAATGTTTTTTTATGTTTAATTGTTTGATATGATATTTTTTATAATAAAAATTATGTATAATTATTTTTTATGATAATTGTTTGTTATGATAACCACTTTTTAGTTATTATATTTTTTTATGTGTTATAAATTATGTAAAAGTGTTTGTAAGTTATTTTTTTGAAGATAAATTATGTATAATTTTATTGAAGCTAAATTGTGTATAATTGTTTAATATTTTTGAAAGAAAAATTATGTATAATATGTTTTTGGTCATTATGTATAATTTTTTTTATGATCAGATGGTTTCAAAAAATAATTGTTTTGATTATATGTTTTTATGATTAAAAGTTGTCTTTTTTTTTATATATTTTTAAATTTTTATATGTTATAATATATTCACCTTTTATATTGTGATCTTAGCTATTTAATGTATCATAATTGGATAAATTTATGATGAACCACTGATGATTATGAAAAACGAGTTGATGATTCTAGTAATTTTCAAAAAGAAATCTTCAAAACAAAGATTAAATTTTTTATCCAAGTATGACGTGTTTGAATTTGAGAAAAATAAATTCCATAGAAATTAAGGATCATCTCATTTTCTATAGTTTTGGACATAATTATACATATTGTATCTGGTATGGTGAATGAATAGAAAATTCACCATCTAATGTTGATGAAAATATTCCGAACGTGATAGAGGATCGTATTGAAGAATTAATTCATGATTTAGGAATTGAAACCATCAAAAAAAGAAACCATTGAAAAATTGTATGGAGATTATTAGAAACCATTATGCTTAGGTTGCACTAAATATATTATGTTATTTGAAGTTCTGATATTAGTTAAATTGAAAGAAATAAATGGTGATGTGATAAAATTTTCTCTAGGTTTCTTGAACTTTTAAAAGAGAAACTTATAGAAAGAAACAAGGTTCAAGATTATAATTATCAGACAAAATAATATAATTCCCAATGGGATGGGGGTATAAAAAGATTAAATTTTCCCTAATGATTATGTATTATATAGGAAAGAATATGAATGTTTATCAAAATGTACTAAATGTGGGACATCATGCTATAAGATGAAAGAAAAATTTATCTCTGATTGATTCCCTGGTACTGACATCAAACCTCTTACAAAATAAATTTGGTACCTTCTAATAATTGCTTCCAATAATTTATTCCAACAATTCCAATAATTAAAATCCGATTCATTATAAGGTACCAGAATCAAACCTCATACTAAATAAATTTGGTATATTCCAATAATTATCATTTGAATCATCTATTTGTAAATTCAATTTATGAAAAAGGTTAAGATGACATACAAACGAGCGCATCTCTGATAGTAACTTACGTCACCCTGGTGATTTAACATAGTGAAAGATATATGATAAATAATTTCCTAATTTTGGAAGTGACGTTAGAAATACTTGAATGAGACTATGAACACATGGAATGAATCCTTATCAGAGCCTTAGTAGTCAACACAGTTTATGGATTGATGATTTGAAACTTCTTTTGGAGACATGTGTTATAGTTATTTATGAATACAAGAAAGAGTATTTTCTAATACCTACTATGATTATGTTCTCTATAATCAAATGTTTTGCATATGAAAACTTATCTGAATATATTTTTAAGGGTTAAAAATCATGTTCAAATTGTGAAGAAGAGACATCATATTATCAATTGTAGAATAAAATAAAGACAATGTATAGGGGAAATCAAATTTTTTTACTTATTCAACATCCTATTCATAGATTAAAAAATCATTTTAATAGTTTATAGGAACATAATATTCCACAAAATCATTTTTAGTTGAAGAATATTACGATAGGGTGAAAAATATTGATTTAAAATTTTGAAATAAATGATGTTTTGGAAATTAAAATAATATCTTAGGGAAATAATATATCTTTTTTGAAGCACCTTATTAGATATTTTTAGAGAGAAAACATGACATTTAGGTTATTCATGTTGATAAAATCATATATAACACTTTGATTTTAACTTTTTTTAAAAAATAAAAGGAAATAAAAAATTGAGATTTAATGATATATTGAATTTTATATCCATTATTATAAATTTGGAGTTATCACCCACTAGGAATGGAAAGAGGACATATTTTCCTATAGTTTATCACACATAAAAAAAGAGTGAGAAAACGATTTCTTTAGTGTCTGTATGGAATTAAAGTATACATTAGATATTCATTAAATGTGAATAATTTGGTATCATTGATGGATTGTAAATTAATCAGTATTAAAATTCAAAAACATCATGTATTTATGGAAAAAATAATACTGGTAAAACTATATGGTATATTTCCTACACCTATTATAAATACTATCATCAGGTTTTGTAAATTTTCAAATCAATTTGTAGAATTTTTTTTGGATCCAAATTTGTTAAATGAGTTGCAGAATGAAGGTGATCTTATATTTTTTCGACCAGAAATGTATTTTCCAACTACTTTTTTTTAATATAATGGTTCATATGGAAATCCATTTTGTGCATGAGATAATAATATATATGAATATTTATTTATGTTATATATATCATTTTTAAAGATATATAATTTTTTTGAAGGGATATATTAAAAATAATCATTGATCAGAGACCTATTTTGTTTAGAAATATTTATCAGAAGAGGTGATTGAGTTTTGCATTGATTATTTATATGAATTAGATCACGTTTTTCTCTCTATACCTTGATATATGATAGTTTATAGTGAAGATAGATTTATTCAATTCATAAATGTAATTTTCAAATTCCAGGTGATTAAGTGATTTTGGAATATTTATACATTTTGAACAACACATATGAGGGTCAACCATATATATAATCACATATATATAAATTAAAGGTATGATATCCAAAAATAAATTAAAATTGGTTGACGATTGAGAATAAAAATAGATTTTTTCATTGTTTAAATAGAAAATACTCACTGATATATCTGCATAAGAAATATCAAAATGTTTGGTAGAGGTAAAATATCTTAATTTGAAAACATGTATTATTTTTGATATTAATGGGTATACATTTTATAGAAAAATCCAAGATGACATGAGTAATGTTCAAATAAGTGGGGTTATGGTCATCGTTGAACTATTTCATTTGTCAAGTGAATAAGATGAAAACACAATTTCTAGATTAATGACATATTTTGGAGTTATTGAGTATATATGAGAAATTGATTATACTAAATTTTGAGTCATAATGTTTATGTGTAACTAGGTTTATTTTAATAGTGGTATGAAACATGATGTTTATGTTTTTAAAATGGTTAATTTTAAAAGATTTAGTTTCAAGGGGGAACCATTTATCAAGGAAACACATGAAAGTAAAATATTTTATGTCCTTGATCCATTTTAGAGACCCGAAGCTTAACGTACAAGGAAATTACATTACTTTTGCGAAATACTTATTACATAACAAAAACACACACACAAGGACCGTAATAGTTTAGTGTCTTTGGAAACTCGGAACGTAATCTTCTAATCACGGTGAAAGATCTTCAACATCTCCCATAAAGATCTTCCTTTTTTTTCTTACCTAAAACCTTTCTTTATATCCTGGGGAAAAGAAAACATAAAAGGGTGAGCTCAAATGATCAGTAAGAGTAAACAAAAGAAACATCAATCACGTCATATTCATAAGAACATATCTTTTGGAAATCTTAACCTGCAAAAGAGATCATAATTTCATAACATGGGATAAATCATAGTAGTGAAATGTAATCCCAATAATCACAACATAAAACATGAAACTTTGTGGCATACACACATAATCATAGAGAATCATTTCTTATTAGTCAAGACTCATTGCCAAGACTATCTTAGTGGACAAAGTCCCTTTCTGAACCGAGTTCACTCCTCGTTTCAGTCCTGTTTCACTGAACCGATATAACCTACCATTCCAGCCATGTCTATCTCATGAGATATAAAATCTTTACCCAATGCATTGGAGGGAGATATAGGTCCCACCCATATCATAATGATACCATTCCTATGTGTGCCACAAAATCATAAATCATACATCATTGCATAACCCATGTAATAAAAATGGGAATCTTAAACATCGTGACATCATAAAATAATTCATATAAGATAAAGGAATTCATAAAAATATAATTCCATCACAAAATAATAAAATTAGTGTAATAATAGGGATAGAAATAGAACCCTTTATTATCTTATATGGAAAAATAATTTTGATAAAACACCTGAACTCCATTCTTGAGGAAAATATCCTTTCTACTTCAAAAACATTTTTCCTTTCTTAACATGTCATAGAATTCTAAACTAAAATAAGTTGATTAAAAATAAACATGAAAACTTGTAAAGGAGTCTTATTGGAAATATTTTTTTAATAAAAATCCATTCATGCCGTATAAGTTAAAAGAAAACATTCTTCTTGTAATTTTGTCGGAAAAGTCAAAAAGTACCTCGTACGAAAAACGACAAAAGATTCCTTTCATATATTTTACAAAACCTCACCAAAGGGTAAAATTGGATTTAAACAATTGTATGTGGATGGAAATAATATTACATATTGAGGAAACATGGATGTGGATGATAAAATACACCCCAGTAAATCTCAAATTATAAACAATCTCAGATAAAAATGAGATTGTGATATTTCCCTTACCTTAGGTCCGATATGCTTCGTAAGTGTCTGAACCTCCCGTATAATGATTTAAATAATGTTATTGACTTATTCCAGAATCATACTTATTGTTATGATATCATATATGGTCATATTCTTATCTTCTTATTAGTAATATTTCATTACTACTTGTTATTCGGGTGTTTATTACTTTTTGTTCTTATGCGTGTTTGTCGAATAAATTCTTATTCTTCTCTTTAGGTTATAGATACCTGATTTCCAGAATGGTATTAGTGTAAAATATATCATATTCATTCAATTCATTTATATAATCATTATGAAATGAAGATCATGTAGAACGAGTCGCATCACATCGTGGAGATGGTATTCCGTACGTACGCACGAGTGATGATATCGTTACTATGATCGCGGAATTATATTGGAGTATATGTATACTATTTCAGAATCAATATAACTTTATAATAATCATATATAGTTACCCATTACACCATTATACCCATCCAATTAAGGTGGTGGCGGAAAATAGATTACACCCCGGTGTGGAGACAGTATTCCGTACTTACGCAGGCGCGGTGATTTCCTTTTTCCATAGGATGGATAGAAGGTTAATTAGAGTTGTTTCATATTTATAATAACATATCAGTATATAGGAAATACTGATGTTATTAATTTATCATGAAACAACTAAATAAGAAGAAGTTGAAGAAGAAAGAAATTGAAAAAGATCGGTAATGGATATTACCTCTTTTTGACGTGCCTTCACTTAACCTCCACTTAAATAACTAAGGACGGTCTTTGAAGAAGACCAGGACCTCTAGGATGATACTAGGGAAGTGGAGAAGAGATTTTGGTAGGGTTTTTCTGAGCTTGAATGCTCAAATTGGTGTGAGGAGGAGAGGGAGGAGGTGCCCTTTTATAAGGGAGGAGAGGGGCACCTTAGGAAAATCTCAAAATATTATTTTATATTAAGGTCAAATTCAGTTTATAATGGTTCAAAAGGGTCTTATTTAGAAGATAAAGTGTGGATGGGTCGAAATACTCTCATCCAATAGGATTTAGACAAGTTTAGGTAATTATTTTAACCTTATCAATTAGATTTAACTCTAAGTTAAATAATTTAACTTTTACAGTGTCTTTTTGTTTTCTTACACTATATTGTTAATAAACTTACCATAACAAGACAAAAGAACCCCAAGTTATTTATTATTAATATATCTATCTTTATCTAAGTCATTTGGCCGAACCTTATAATTTTAGGAATTAAATAACAATTAATAATATAATATTTGTTTTAAAAACTAATTTATGCCATTTTTGACACTATTTGGTACATGATTTTTATGAAATTTATAACAGAATGATAAGTTCGAACCAAGTTACTTATATCAACAATATCATGTCATATTAACCTATAAAATTAATGTAAGTCATAAAAAGTCTCAAATTACATTTATTTGGGCATTTATAACATCAATTATATCAATATTTCATTAACAAGACAATTACTGCATCATCTTTGTGTCATAATAAATGATAATTATTTAATCCCTAAAAATTATAAATAAATTCCTAATTTTTTTAGCTTTCTGGAGACTATTCATGTTAGAAGTTTCCTGAAGTTTATCACTAAATAAAAATTATTATACTTATAAGTTTTAAGAAAGTGACATGTTGTCACATTCTTTGGTTTTAATAATAATTAAATTATTTTCATGGAAAAAAGTACATAAAATGAATATAATCCGACCATTAGGTTATATGGGTCTACTTTTAGCCATCCAACATGATTTTTCCAAGTGTTAGGGTAATTTTATAATCTTATATTTACCCTTAATTACCCGATTTACCTTTAACTATAGTAAATAAAATTTACCGCAGTTACTATTCACAATGCCCAAAAATAAAAATTAGCTTATTAACATAACTTGGACCCACTGATTCTAAATATGGAATCCATTTTTCCCAATTAAATACAAAAAAGATGCAGAAAGTAAATTAAAATTAATCCCGTTGTCGAAAGAAAACGGGTTTTTCTTTAAAACATTGCAAAAGATTGAATTGATTTAACCTACGAATTCAAGGTAAAATCAATGCTAATGACATACATTATATTAAATGGTAAAAATATATTCTATTTATACTTTAAAACCATTCAATATTATAATTTAATGACATAAGATATTACGATGAAAAAAGTTGTTTTTAATTAAAATATAGCGTGTTTTTACTATTCATTAAAATATGAAAGTTATCAGAAAAATATCAAAACTTTATCTAATGTAAATTTTTATATCTTGATTAAAAAGAAGAATTTTATTTTGTCAAATTGAACTTATAAACATGTCAAAAACTATATTTAAAGTGGGTGCACCATCAAAAGGCAGCAAAACTGCATTTTTTGAAAAATACTTATTTTACCCGAAAAATTTATTTTGTTCTTATACCATGTTCTAGAAATGTGTAAGATGAATAATAATGTTATAAAATTCAAAATTTAGTTAACACTATTCATAACGGCTAGTTCATAACAATATTATAATAATATATCGTTGTTTAGTAAAACCCGGTATTGCGTACAACACACGCTATCGAGGAAGGTCACAATTGCGTGTAATGCAAGCCAAGTCAGGGTTGCGTGTAGTGAACAACTCCTTTGTTGTTGCGTATAACAGAATCCAACCATATTTTATTTATACATTCAATATATATATATATATATATATACACTCAATGTTGCGTAGAATAACTTCTATCAAACGAACTTGAAATTGTGTGTAACAAGAGCGAAGAAAAGTGTTGCGTATACTGCAAGCTAATATGGTGTTGCGTATAGCGCAAGGTAATCTTGGTGTAGCATACAACACAAGACATTAATGAAATTAAAAGAATATTTTTCATAAAATCTCGGGGTGTTACATCCATCAACTGATCTATGGTTCATCATTTTTCAAGGGAAAAAAATTCATTTGGATGATGAGGGTGATGATGATGTTACAGATTTATATGAGTATTATTTGTCTATTATGTGATTTCAAGATGATACAAATGACTACAATGCAGATATCATCTATATAGTATGATACGATCATGCTGAATTGATATTAGAAAACACTAAATTACTCTCCTAATTATTCAGGTAAATATTTATAGTTTTTTTATTTTTTAAAATTTACTTGTGTGAAAAATCCTTTTTTTAATTATTGGATGTTTAACTATATATATAAATTTTTATATGATTTTTGTGTTAAATTTTATATTCAAAATCTATGGTTAAAAACTTTTTGATTGAAAAACCCGACACACATCATTATGTATTGGTTAAAGTTATGCATATAAAAACACTTTTCTATAACATTGATATTTAAATTTATAAATGTTTCTATAATTTTTGAATTAATGTTTATATTTAATAGTTAACTTTTATATTTTTTGGTTAAGAATCATAAAATCATTATTTTTTTGGAAATGTACACATTTGTGACATAATTTTTTTAAATACATATTTCTGTAAAAAATGTTTTTAAATGTTAAATTTTCTAATAATATTCCAGTATATATAAATTCATTACATTTATATATTTCAATGATAGACATAGATTAAGTGGAACATTAAATTAGGTATATGTATTTATTTCATATTATAAAATATTCAGTAATATAATTATTTAATAAATAAAATGTTTAATTTTAAAAAATAAAGATCAAACTACTGATGTGCCTAATATGTTGGAGCCTTCTCCTCATCCTTTATAGAAATTGATTTTTAGAGTTGGTAGATGTGGAATTACACATTTACCAAATCGGTCACTTTCTCCTAGATACCAAAGAATACATAATAATTTTAATGATAATAATAACTCAATTGGACCAAATTCATTATAGTTTACTAGTTATATCACCATGAAGGGTCATTGTAGGATTAGAATTTTATATCTTGATTGTAAAATGTTTCTATATTTTGTGGTGGTTTTATGGATAGATTTTAAAACAAAATTGAAAAAAATATGTCTTTGGTAAGTTACAGAATAAAAATCCATGCCTCAAGTATGGTTTCTTAGATGTAGACACATGGAAGAAATTTATTCCCTTCTAATACAACGTAGAATTTATCGTATGATAATTATTTTATATTTTAAAAAATCTTGTACATTACCTGATTAATTAGTAGTTTATTTTTATTTAACAGGCTGCTAGGAGATATCATCTAGAGATCCCGTGGTAGAACGTATACCCTCATACGTTATGTCATGGGTGGTATCATTTATTGGATAGGAAAATGATTATAGAAATGTTTTTTGTATTAAGAGCTCAATGTAGTAGTGATTTAGAAGAGGTAACATTATTTCCTCTATCTCCTCGACTCACCATTAAAAATGGAATAGAGCGATAAGGAAAAAAATTAAAATTATCTTATAGAGAAATCTAATTAAGTGGTTTAAATAAATGTAAGAAATTATTTTTTATTTTATATTAATATTTGTATTTTTTAAATTTACAATACTATTATATCATTTTATTTTTTCATTTTAGGATAGCCTTGAGGAGAAAGGGATGTAAAGGACTTTTATCCTTGAGGGTAAGATGGAAATTCTATGTATTACTTCAGGAAAGTCATAAAAACCTGACCATGTAAGTGGATATGAGGTGGGTGTAAATATTATGAAAGTTTTTGGTTATCAAAGTAAATAATTAAGTGACCCATAAATATATTACTTAAAAGAGAAGATGAAATACCTAAAATAGTCCATGGGTGATAAAATTCAATCTGCTGTGTAGGATATATTTGAAACATTGATGAGACAATCAATTATTATATAGCTCACACATCCTACATAGCCTTCCCAACCTGGATAGCCTAAATAGCCTATCTATATATGCTTAATTAGACAGTTGATGCTTATGGTCTTATATATTCATACTTCATTTCAACGGTTGTGAAATATGTGAATAATTATTCTAGGGTTACATATATATATATATATGTGAGAGATTATCAAATACAATGATTGGGTGTTGGTTTATTCTATTCATTGATGTGTAAGTACACTAATATAATTATTAACTAATGTCCATTATAATTTCATTAAATATGAACTTTTTATATTGGAGAGGTCATTAGATGTTTGGAGTATTCTACCCAAATGAATGCACATTTTGTTGGGTTTTCTCTTTATTAGTCGATGTTCATAAAAAATTAGAATCTTATTATTCAAGTAAGTTTTATTCCTTTTTATAAGTTATTTTTTTAATTATTATTATTTATACATGTTTTTTAGTTGATATATATGAAAATTCATGACCTAGAAAAAGTTTAACAAATATCACTTGTCAGTAAAGAATTCAAATACAATCCAATATATGGAAGTAACAGTAAATATATTATAAATTAGATAGTAATTGGTTGTTTATATATATATATATATATTAGTTTTTATTTTCTAATTAATGATTTATTACCATAGGTTCATCATAAAGAAGGAAGGGTGGAATGTAATTGTTATGTTTTAAGATTCATGTATGAGATAATCACAACTAGGTTAATGCATAAATCTTATTTTGTTAGTTATATTATAAATTTTATTTTTTATATCAAAATATTTTGTTTTTAAACATATAACATTCATTTTTATAGTTTATTTTCAATGATTATGAGTCATATATGAATGAAAAACTTAACCATATTTATAGCTTTTTTGAAAACTATTTGTTAAGTCTGATCATGATTTAAATTATCAAGTAAGACAATTTAAATGAAGTTAAAAATAGAGTATTTAGACAATCATTTTCTGTTTTAAGTTGGTAAAATATATTTATTTTTTAGGGTTTTTATCTATTGTATAAAAGGTTATGGATTTATTAATCATAAAGTTGTATTGACCAAATGATCATCAAGGAATGCTTGAGGGAAAACCAAACATCCCCTTTGAACCATTAAAAATGATTTCATAATCAAATAATCCACAATAAGATACATAATAATTAATTAATTAATAAACTCCAAGAAAAACCACATCAGTAACATTGAGTCATTTTTATTAACTGACTTTTTTTGAATCCATTATTTTGATAAATCACATCACTCTTCTTGTTCTATATTAAATTTTTTTTCCTGTAAATGAAACCTTTTATTTATATTTTGTATCAAAATATTTTGTTTTTAATCTTATAACATTCATTTTTATTCTATATTTTCATTGATTTCAACCCTTATACAAATGATGAACTTACCCATATTTGATGTTTATTTACAAACTATTTTTTAATTACGGTTAACATTTAAATTAAAAGGTATGCCTCTTTTATTTAAAGTTTAAAAAATTAGTAATTATATTATTATTATTTTCTTAAAGTTTGTATTTTTTTTATAGTTTTCTTATTTGAAAACTATTTTTTGATTTTGGTAAAATTCTAAATTATCTGGTATGCATTGTTTAATTTAAGTTAAAAAATGAGTAATTATACAAAATTTATTTTCTTAAAGTTTTTATATTTTGGTTTTTTATAGGTTTTACTTGTTTTAGGTATGTATATTTTAATTAAATTTAAAGAAATGAATATATATATCAATTGTTTTATGATTTTTTGGGTATATTGTGTTTGATTTTATAAGGTTGTTCTTTGATTTAAGTTAGTGTATTAGGAGGAGCGCATAAATATTTTAGAAATTTGTTAAAAAAGTAAGTTTTTTATGTTTTTTTACTCTTAATCATTATTATTTTGACATGTTTTTATAATTGATATATGAAAATACAAGTCATGTAAAAGTTTTAACAATGATCAATTGTTATTACATAAGCTAAATAAAATAAACTACATGAAATTATTGGTAAATATATTTTATATTAAATAATATTGGTTTGGTTATATATATATGTGTGTGTGTGTTAGTTTTTATTTTCAAGTTAATGTTTCATAACCGCAGTTTTATCTTCAAAAAAGAATAGTGGAATGCCGTAATTGTTTTACGATTAATGTTTGAGATAATCACATTTGAGATGATGACTGAATTTGATATGGTTAGTTATAATAATTATTTTGGGGTTTATGTCAAATTATTCTATTTTTTAGTCTTATAAAATTAATTTTTATTGTTTATTTTCAATTATGCCAAGTCTTATACAAATGAATAACTTACTCATATTGATGATATTATATTTTCTAACCAGAACAACCACCATAAATTAACTATATTCTGAAGACTTTTTATGTTTCCATTTATTATGATATTTATAATGTTTATTGTATTTCAAGTTCTTATTATTAATTTAACCTAGATGTTTTCAGTTCATATATTCAAATGCATCATCTTAGTGTTAAAATTTATTATTCTGCTTCATCTGGGTATGAATTATCCCCTCATAGTTCCTTCTTATCCTATCAAAATCCACCAATTATTTTACTGGTTTTCTTAATAATGTTATATTTACTTTCTTTCCATTCATTTACAAAGTAATTTTTTTTTCAAGTTATAAAAAATCCTAACGTGATATATTGTTGAGATTATTTTTTATCTAATCTTCATTTTGTGTGTGTTAATTGCCATTTTTTATTCTTTTTTTCCATTGATTAATAGAGATATAAGAATCTTGAATCTTGTACCCATTTATAGTTTTTTAGGTATTAAATAGGACCACTCATCCCATATCGCAAAAAACTAATACTAGATCCTTCATAGTCCCTTTGATTTGGTTTTTCTATTATTTCAAATTTATTATATTATTTTGTGATCAACACTTTTTCAATTATCACTTCCCTTGAAATAATCACCTTTCACATTGTTGTAGTGTTAATCTATTTGATTAATTTTACAATGTATGTATGGATGATATCACTTTAGACTCTTTTTGTTTCCATAGTTTCTTAAATTTAAATGATAGGAGGATACTTTATTTTAAATTTTTTTCTTGATAAAATCATTTATACTTATCATCATATGATTGTTCAATTGTTTTAGTAGAGTGTTTAACATTACCTACTTATAAATTCTATTTTTTGGTGTGGATTTTGAATAATTTCACAATTGTTATTTTAGGGGCTATCAAGTGTTTTTATCTAAAAAATATGGGTTATAGTTTCTAGATATTTCATTTCTATTACATAACTAAAGGGACTAAAGAAGTTGAAATGGTAAGTTTACACATGGAAATTCATAAAAATTAGTTAGTTAGACTTCAAACAAGGTATGTCTTGATATATTTATGTAGGAATCATCAAATTGCGAACCAAACATTCTATATTTAATTTGGAACCATTTTTTTTGCATTTTATTTTATTTATCAATCTATAATTTGGATTTATTTATTTATTATTCATTTTATTTATCCCATTAAGGTCCCAATGGTATTTAGTGCATTTCATATGGTGGCATGAAGCATATTAGAGCCTCATCTTGAAGTTTAATGTAATTATATTTCTATAATATTTCAATTAGCACTATTCATGAATAGATTCTCGATTCAGTGAATGTCTAGATACTTTATCTAATTAATGATGGTTCATTAAACCTTGAGCTATATAAAATCAACTGTTATGTTATCTAATTTAGAGTTGAGTTGACTGTAGGTAATTTCACTAGACAATGTTCGAGTTTTTGAATTGATTTCTCCATTAGTTATAAATGATGAATTATTTTATAATTTATATATGAGTTTCCTATAGTCCATTCAACCATTTAGTTAGTTTTAATTTGTCACATTTACAAGTCATCATCATCCATTGACTCTCATTGGCTAATCACATTTCCTCTGGACATCTCACCCCATCATTAGCCTACTGTTCACATCAAAAATCTAATATAAATCTAAGGTTACATAATTATCATTTATGTTTCTTAATCATTTCATTATTTGGGAAAAAATTTTCAACTTAGGACATGGGTGAATGGCCACAATATCTTCTTTCACATGGGTCGACTAGGTAGTTTTTTATTCTTTTTTTATATTTATGTTGTATTCTTAAAATTAATCTATAGTTATATTTTTAAGAATAAACCTAAATGAAATCCAAGGATTATAATAAATTGATCCTGCACTAAAATTTTTAATCAAAATAAATTTTTATAAATTTTTGATACATATTTATCAAAATTTAATTACTTTCTTCTTCCCTTAAACATTGATGATATTATCCATTTTTAAAAATATTTTATCATTTTGTTTACATATCCCATTATGGTGGGTTGACATTTTTTTGTTTGGTTATTTTTTTTCAAAATTATTATATCAACAATAGATGAATATGCATGAAATTATATCATTGTAATTTGAAAATGATGGACGTATCCTCAATATATTTTTGGAGAAACATAAAAAATGTAAAATGGATTATCATTATTTAACATATATTTTTTTCTTCAACCCCTATTTTATTTTTGGACATTAAAAAATTTTATATTTACATTTTAGGTACATATTGAATAAAAATCAGTTTACTAGAAATATAAAAAATGTATTTAAAAACTATCCATTAATAATTATAAATGTAAAGTGTTATTGCTATCACTCATTTGGGTAAACAAATGATATTCATTTCCCAAGAATATCTTGTAAATTCACTCGATGATTTGAGACCTCTACCTTATTCATTGGAAATTTGTATCAAACTAATGATCTATAATGAATGCTTCAAAGACAACCAAGCATTACTAAATTATAAATTGTTAGAAATGGGTCTTATTATTATAGTTTAAAAAACTATTATATAGATAATCTTCTTATGATTTAAGTTGTTCAAATTGGTTTATTCTTATAGTTTTGCTATCGTCTATATATGCAATTTTATAGGTTTTTAGATTTATGAGCATGTAATTTATTATATATATTTTTTAAAAATAAAACTTTCTACATTAGTTTTTTTATAAACTGATGTGGAATCAAAATAATTTGGATTTCAATGTCATTTTATTGTAAAACCGATGTGGAATAGTTTATGCGATATTTTCCACATTAACTTTAAATGTTATTTTGACCAAAAAATGACGTGGAAATATATTTTCAATATCGGTTTATAAAAAAACTAACATCAAAATTCCCCTTAAATTGGAATTAAGTTAATGTTTAGTGATCGGTTTTTTTAAAAAAGACGTTGAAAATTTTATTTAAAATGTCATCTATAAAGATGTTGGTTAAAAACTAATGTTAAAGAGTAAAAAAATCAATGTGGTAATATGTTATTTCTGTAGTGATTATTCAGTTGCCGGACCTCACTAATACATAGGTGAGAACGTCATGTGCCTGAGGACTCAACTAGACACTACTGATGTTTTACCGGATCAAACCTTGTCAATTAGAATAGTATGAGTCTCAACAGGCTATGTTCCAAATACAACAACTGATGTGTGTATGTATTTAGAGGTGGAGCTGGAGGAGCTATCTAGGTTGCAGGAATATTTTAAATTTGATAATAAAAGGTTGGTTCCGCTTGATCTGGAAATTTCCTAGGTATAACTATAAACTAGTTTGTGTTAGAGGAGAGGCTCTAGTTTGTAGTTGACCCTCCTTACTTTTTCCATGTTATAAATACCACAAATTGATTGAATTATGTACTCTGATTTAATTGAATATTGATGACATTAATGAAATAATATACTAAAAATATCTAATCCCATATGAGTCATGCTCAATTTAAGGAATAAGATATAAGTATAAGAACATTCATGTTTCAAGAGACAGTGTAATGGGGATGGATGGGTCGAGATAAAATTGTTGCATAAATAACCATTAGAAACCTATGAGGATGGTGGAATTAGGTTGGAATGATTGTAAAATAATGATTTTCCTTGCAATTGTGAAAAATTCACCGGGGAAGAACACTAGTGCTGGAAATCCTCTTGAGTAAGGGAAGTATTTTAAAGGTATGATGTGATTACAAGAGTCTGAATCAACAAATGAAAAGAGAAATATGGTCTAAAGGTGTTTGTTTACTGATTTTTAATCATGGGTTCTACCATTGTATCATTGGGGATACTTGATTTGGGACATTTAATCTAGATATGAGGCATGACTTGGGAAATTGTGCCATCACCGTAGGGGAGTACATTCAATAGTGATGAAAGTGGTTCATTTGGGAAGTGAATCCTGGATTGGAGACGGGTGATGAAGCACCGTGCCATCACTGTAGGGGACTCTATTTTGAAATAAGAGGGGGTAAAAACATAAATTGGGAAAAAAATTGTTCTTATGGATGGGTGTGATACCAAGGATGATTTTGAGGACTATTCAGGTTATGAAATCATGCATTTAGAATATCTATAGGGTATAAAAAATATATAGAATACATGAAAGCGAGTTCCCTCGACAAAAATTTCAAATGGGTATGACACATGAGAATATATCTTGTGGATGCTCAATTTAAGAGACTGACACAATCTCCAAGGATATTTAGTTTAAGGTCATATAACATTTTTTTAGTTGGGGATAATGGTTTAAGGTCACATATCTTGGGCTGTAGGAATGTAATAATTTAAGGCCATATAACTTTGACCAAGGGGCTACCCCCAGTTTATGATCATGGATGTTGAACTTCGGGGAATTAATTTTAAGGTGGTATAGTGAGTACCACCGGGACATGGCTTTATAAAGGTCATGTAGTCCAGAAAAATGGTATTTGTTCTAGTGTAAGGAAATAGAGCTCAAACCATGAGTGCAAGAGAGTCTATAAAGTAGTAAGAAAGGTAAAAAACTATGTGAATTGGGATCCCAATTTCTATATATACAACCTCACAAATGGATTCACAAAGATTAAAATTATGATGCATGGACAATATCCATGGAGAACCATGATGTATTAATGTTAAGTAGAGAATGATAACTCAATGAAGGGGAATTGAACAAAAGGATAAGGAATGAATAATAATTAATTTACATGTGGGAATGAGATATAATATCCATAGGTCACTACATTTCTTATTGGGTGAGAATCATGTTACACATAATTTTTAGAGAATGTTTTTCTTTTAATATTTATCTCAAATAAAGAAGGAGGAAAAAGTGAGGCATATAGGAGACCAATATCACTTCAAATAAGGCTTTATATATAGTGAGGACCAATGAAAATTGTAGTTTTAAGTCATAAAATGGGGATGTTTCCTTGAAGTTTAACATCACGTGAAAAGGTTGTTGACCACACGGTTTAACATCCTATGGTACAAATTATTGGATATATAGTTTTAATCTGTACAACTAAGACTAAAGGTGTTTCCTTACTTTCAATAATAGCATATCTCAATCATGCTAATGAAATAACCAACTAAAACTCCAATGCCCATGTGAGTTATGATTAATATTAGAAACAAGGAGTAATGTATGATCACTGATGTCACATAAGGTCACTAAACCTGGATTAATGGGTCAATATTTTAGTGTCACATTAACCACCAAGAAGACCTATGAAAATTTGGAGACTCACTTGGTAGGATTCTTGTAGTATGATCTTATTTTCTAATATGCAAGGATTTATAAAGCGATAACAATTAGGGTTTCATGACTTTTATTAAGTAAATAAATGTGTAAGTCAGTTAAATTATGACCTCCAGGGTTTGAATATTATTGGTGAGTGATAGATAGGTTGAGGGTGACCACTTATCTTGTTTGAAACATGGGTTGAACCATCGTATTTCCTAGAACAAGGGAAAAAACAATAGTCAATCACTGATCACATTTGAATCATTGTATCCACCATGTTTTTAACATTAAGGTTTCCTTTAGGATGTGTACCATGGATAAGAGGTTGGAAAAAACTGGGGAGTTGTGTTATCACCACCTGGGAGTCTATTCATTATAAAGAGGTTAACAAGGTTTCAAACTTGGGGAGCCCAAAGTTATTTAATAGAAGGAAAAATGATGACAAATCCTTGTTCAGATACTCTAGGGTCTATGTTTCTATGAACTATGTATACCCATGGTGAATATCGATATAGGTGGAGTGACATGTGGTCTATTATAGCTTCTACCAAATACAGTCACCAAACTGATGAGAGGTTAAATGAGTGGGACTCGATTATTCCCTAAGGACTAGTATGATCCCCTAATCTATATAGTTTAAGGTAATATTACTCAAACCATGGAGTTGATCACTAGAGTTTAAGGTTATATGGTTGGACTTTAAGGTTAGAAATATTTAACCTTAAAGTGAGAAAATCAATATAAGTAGGGAACATCAACATGACTGGATTGTCCAATGTTAGTATATATTTTCCCATTAGGTGGGGGGGGGGGGGTGGTGTACAAACTTTGATGTACCGATTCTTGAACCAAGTGGAAATCTTAAGGCCTTCCACCCACATTAATGGGAGTACATTAAACCCAACATGGATTTCAAGTCCTTTTTATAATATGGAAAAATCATAGGGTTATTCACATATTCAAAAGTCATTATGCATAAACCAAGTGAGATTTATTTCATGGTCTTGTTTCTAATACCAATACCATGAAATTTAAAGTTATGTGGTGTGGAAAAAGGGGATTAAGGTAGTATACATGGAAAGAAGGGAACATAACAAACTCGATATGAATAAAATGAGCAGTTCTAACATATTTAATAAAAAAAGAGATCATTGAGTTTAAGTTCATAATGCTTGGACCATGGTTCCTTGTATAGGGATAGAGAACCTAGACTATCCCCTTGGAGATTAGCATCATCTCAGTGCCAAGAGGTAAAAGGTAACCAAATTGGGGAATCTAGCACCTAGAAAATAAGGGAGCTATGTGGAATTTATATCTAGTCCTAGGATAGAATATATGAGCTTCACTACATATCACATGAGATTGAAATCATTTTATAAGTAGTTGTAAACTATAATACCTCTGTGTATATCTGTCTTATAGGAATAAAATGAAGGGAGATGGTATGAGTACTTGAGTGAGATAAGGGGTACTAAAAATTTATGTGAGTTGGTTTAGGTATCATTATTAGTAAATAACTGAGAAAAAGCCTTAATCATAGATCCAGTTCATATGAAAGAACTTTCTTAACATAAGTATAATCATATAGCTTAGTGTGAAAGGGGGTCTCAATATTTGTGGGAGTAGAAACCCAATTTTTAGGATGGAATAGGGTTGGAGATTGTATCTAGTTCTAGGAAAAGAACTCTAGACATCACTACATATCATGTGGAGTTGGAAATAAGCCATATATAGTCCTTGGTGTGGTGTGGTTGGTGACTAACACCAAAGGTGGGGGGTTTCCTCTTAGTCAAGGACCGAAACAACCCGTAGTTTTAAGTCATCTGATAATGATGGTGCCTATGGTTTAAATTTTTATGGTTAGGATGTTGATCCTGCAATTTGACATTGTATGGCGAGGATGATGGGGGATCTGTAGTTTATTGTATTGCAACTAGGACTAAAAGGGATAATTATTTACCTTTAAGGTTTTTTTACCTCAATCACTTTGAATAAATGATCAAACAAAGACTCTAAGCCCATATGGGTCATGATTTATGTGATAAATGACCATTTAAAAGTTTAAAGTTAGGATTCCAAAAATATACTATCATGAATGGGGTGGAAGAAAAACAGGGTAGACCATCAAACACGTTTAAAATAAAGGATCCATAATGCTACACCCAAGAAATATTCCTCAAATACATGTACCTGGGATGGGATTCACACCATGACATGGAAATTGTTCCATCACCATTGGGAAGCATATTTGGAATTCAAAGGTTTATGGACTAATTCAAACTCTATTGACTTGAGGTGTGGTGGTAAAAGGGAGGAAAGTGATTAAGGGGTCTAAGAATATGAATGATACACCATCATAAATCATCCATACCAATGGGAAACACTCGGCCAGGTGAAGTTCCCAAACTACAAGATACACAAGAAAGGTTTTACTTTTCCTAGGTGAACCTAGTTTAGTCTCCAATTATATATAGATTAAGGTCGTATAACGTGGTTAAGGGTTAATGTGGTCAATATAGTATGGAGAAAAGGTAAAATTAAAAAAGGGGATATGAGAATCAATGATAATATAGATTGCCTTGGGGGGAATGGTTCTAGTTTAAGGTTTTGGAACTTGGACCAGGTTTGCGACTAGTTTAGGCCCAAACAACTTAGACTGCGAGGTCCGAGGTATCCTATATAATATTGGGAGGGGGAAAATTAACATTAATTGGAGATACCAATGTAAATATTAATAAAATATGGTGGGTTTTAACAAAATTTAAGTTCATGTTTCTTGGGCCAAGATAGAGATGAAAAATATGGTCATGTAACTTCAACTACCTCATTTTGAGTATAGAGTTGTCTTGATGCTCGGGGGGGGGGGGGCAGAATCTCGGTGAAGGAACTGAGAACCAAAACTACATAGAGGAATCAAGATATTTTAAGTTGGGTTTTATATAAGAGATATATATCTCACTAAAAATACCATGATATTGGAATCAAGGTAGGCATAGTTCTTTGGGAAAAGAGACCTTTGTACAGATATGACTCATGCACAAAAAGGGGGTGAGAAAAGGTATGGGTGTATATGTTAGAAAATTAAGACTAAAACCTAACATATATCGATAAAAATATTATTAGTTAGAGAATATAAAGGAATGAATATAATTTCTGCAATTGATACTGAGATATAAGTTATGGTCGTCACTATGTATCCCAAGTACTAGGAGTCAATCCATACATAGTTATATAGAGGTGATATGGTAGGTGACCTGCACTGAACACGGGGGTGTCTTCTAAGGCAAGGAACATAGTTGGGTTGGGTAGTATAAGCATCATATAGAATAATGTTATCTATGTAGTTTAAGGTCATATATCTTGGAAAAGACCAATACTATTGAACATCATTTCGTAAGAATATTGATCTTGTAGCATAATATCGTACAATTGGGGAGAAACACTACCTAATTTGAAGTCATACAGTGAGGATCCATGTTACATTAATTTAAGGTTCATGTGATGAAAACCATATTATATGAAGTTTAAAGTCTTGAATTGATGAATTATTTACCATGATGCTTAGGGTCATACAATAATGTCCTATTTTATGTAGTTTAGAGTCATGTGGAATAGAATTGGGAGCTATACTATTTAATGTCATATAGCTTGGATGATACGAGGTTGGAAATTTTAATTCTATATTTCAAGGATTGTGTGTAACCAATGTTTATTTGTATAATATTATTTTTGAAACACATCACATTTGTGGGAGTAATGATGTTCCCACCCATCATTAGTGATCAAAGAGTACACACCATTAGATTAAACCTTGTAAATTGTGAACTGGACTTACCATTTGGGATTTAGCTTTTGTATTTTTTTGGGTATCATTTTCATTCTATATGATAGTTATAAATCACCTTGGAGGAAGGAGTAAAGGTAGACGTTATTTTTTAATGCTTGAGACACTCAATTTTTTTGATCATAGAGATTATTTAGTGCTTGGGGCCTATTTTCATCAATGAATTCAAATCTAGATAGTCTAACTTTAAACTTTTTTTTTTCATGTCATCTGGTCAAAGAAGGATATCCAAAGTGGTCATAGATAAACCTAAATGGGTATCAATTATTCAATTCCATACACCAAGGAGTAAGGATTCACTTGGGTGGAAGTTCGAGTCATCATGTAATCTGTACACAAGGAATTATAAATATTTTTAGGACAATTTTCTTTATTATAATCTAGTATCTTCTAGATAATGTTTGAGATGACATTTTCAAATGATTCAATTAGCCCATTATCCCTGGAATGATAATGAAAAGAGTGATTAGGTCAGATTTTGTACTTGTCATAATCATTCTTCAAATCATAGGGTCATAGTTGGTGCCATTATCCATGATAATGGCATGAGGAATCATAAAATGATGAATTTTGGGGGATTTCAAAAACTAAATCATGAACCTAATATTGACCTATTTATATGGATTTTTTGGAAAATTTCTAATAGAAATAAATAGTGGTAATAATAAACTTGAACTATTATATTTTCAAAGTGGGTAGAGACCCATGACATCAATTTTTTAATAACTGGGCTCGAAAAACATCACAGATACCCAGCCTTAACATGTCTGACGGGTCCTGGCCCACTAGGAATCACCAGTTTTCCAATATACCTGTGGTCCCCTACTTGGTTCCCACATATGTGCCTGGATATATAATCACAATAATTAATACCCTCATAGGGTAACACTTGATCTTGAAGTGTGTTTTATCCTCGTTCAAACACTCCCTAAAAAACTTCCCAGAAGGTCACCATCTTAATCACTACTCCAGGACAAGAATGAGTTAATGTGGAGTTCCAATCAAGAACGATCCTAAGAAGAAAGGTTCACCCTATTGACATGGGTCATATCATTTATCCTTTTAACCCTTTAAAAGTTTTGGGTGTTACATTCACCCCCTTTAGAGCACAACATCCTCATTGTGGATCCTACAACTCAAGCCAGTTAGTGCCCCTACACTTTTGACTAGGTTCATCCTCTAATACAAATGTAACAAAAAGACCATGCTAATAGAATAGATCCCCGCCTCAACAAGGCTGTTGGGTCTTGCCCTGCTAAGAACCAATATTTTTCTAACATGCACGTGGTCCCCTACCCGTGGCCCACCCACATGCCTAAATGGATCATTAGACAAAGGACTGGACCCACAGGCCAACCCTTGTTCATTTAATGTGCTTTCTCCTCACTCACACACACCCTGAGAAACTTACCAGGAGTTCACCCATACCGATCACTACTCCAAGTCAAGCATGCTTAACTCTGAAGTTCTAATTATGTTGGCTCCTCAACAGAAAAGTGCACCTTATTGACATGGTTACCATCATTTATCCTTTTATCCCTTTAACATTATAGGGTGTTAGAAAATCCCTATATGATTAAGTGAAAATATTAATTGGTAGTGTAAATAAACTATGGTGGTTGATGTATGAATTTGGTGTGAACCTAGAATTCATTAAACTTATTGGTGAGTTATTTGCAGTCACAAACCATGATGGGTTTAAAATAACTAAAATTTCAAATACGACAAAAGAGTTTCAATCCTATCTAATGAGATGCATATATTCCAACATTAACCAGATACAAAACTTTAAAAATTTCCTTTTCTTGAATGAAACATAGAAGGTTTCTCTCAACATTATGCTTATAGTAAACTTTCTCTAAGTTGTACTTGTCACATAGGATGAAACTCATTGTAAATCAATGGATTTGTTCCCACTGGGATTGAATTTAAGCAAGAGTGCCATACTATAGGTACTCGATCAAGTGAGACATCCAATTAGATTTTTCTTGATCCATATAGTCATTTGGGGGCTCACGTGGTAAGATCTAGCAGTGAAGTTATTCACCTATTGACCCTCATCATTAGGATTGGTGAGAGAAATCACTCTCTAATATTCCACATATACAATTTGGTAATCCTAATATAGATCAGAAAAGGATGTGACCAATATTTCTCAGGAATATGTTTGATTATTATGTGACTATGGGACATGTAAATCATTCATCTGAAAATTAAATTGATCCATCAACTCCCAAGTATTCTCAATAAAGAGTATAATTTCATGTTTCTAATAGTGCAGTCATCATTGATTTAGATGACGATGATCTCAGAGTCACACTTCATGTTAAACCATAGAACCTTAATCTTGATATCAAATTCAATAATAGTAATGAGGGATTTGTATAATCCCTCAGAATTGGAGTATCCATCATAATGGGGGATAAAGTATTGCATGAGGGACTATAAAGTAGTGATAAAGAAAACACCAAGGCCAAATATATTGATATCTGGGTGGTTCATCCACATCCCTACCAGATTTTGGGAATTCCCATCAAAGCGAATCTTCCAACTCAGTGCTGATTTATTGATAAAGATAATATATTCAATAGAAAACTTGACATCCTGGGGAATATTCTTTGGGATTGGGTGCACAAGAATAAAATATGCCAATGCTTATCCTATAATAGCTTTACGGGGGATTAGATTATTATCAAACTACTAAAGTATCACTTCCTATCATGTCTATCATCTAGTCAAAAGGTATAAGTTTAGGATGTTATTATATAGGTCAATGTGGGATATTATTTGTTTATTACAATGTTATAAATAGTTATGTAGTTTTGGACAGTGAAGTCCAAGGATAAGTAGTTTTTCATTATGGGAGAATATCCAACCTCAGTGTCAATAATCATGAAACTATTATAGTACAAACTGTTCTCATTTACCTTGGTGTTATTCTTATTTAGGATGGAATCAAAATATCTTTCCAGTGATGTCTTGTAGAGGAAGAAAGGTTTCCCCATGATAGAAGGAATGAGAACTATGGATATAGATAATACTTTTTCATTTCATGAAATGTTGTCTAAAATTCTTCATCTAACTGATAGACGACCCTTTTCTACATCATAGTTGAAAAGGACGTTTACTTTCACTCTAGATTCAATAAAAGATGTTATATAAATTCCCTTAAAATCCTCATAACTCTTTATAGATTTCATGGATGGGAATTTCAATGAAACAATTGATATTTACTAGGTCGAGCTTGATTCATATTTACCATAAAATGAAGTAAATGAATTTTCCACAGGTGACCTTGAATGCACTCTTCAAGTGGTTTGTCATTAGATTTTGTGTGTGATGTATAATAAAAAATTTATCAGTATCATTAGATAGTCATGAAACTTGTGGTAGTTGACCAAACAATCATCCACATAACCCTCCACCATTATTCCAAGGAGGATTTTGAGGATGTGATTAATGACCCACTGATCGGTATCTATAACATTATTTAAGCTTATGGACATCACTAGTAGAAGTATGTTCCCTGAGGTGCCTTTAATGTGGTGACAAATTCATGATGAAGTTATATTTAATACACTTAACAACTTCAACCTCCACCATGGCACCATGAGATGGATACATTCTCTTGTACTTTTGTTTCCATCCATGGTGGAAAATGGGAAGTCCGTGCCGATGAATGGTGACTTAGGGATCATTCCATATAATATACTTATAGTTCCATGAATATACATAGAGTTTATATTTTAAGAATGAAATGTACTCCCCATTTTCATTATAAATAATAACGTCCTCAGTCAATGTCGAAATCATATTACATAGTACCAAGGTTCACCTATATGAACTCATCGATGGTTATTGAAATACCTTAAAAAGAATTTTGGGTGTAATATCATTACTATTTATTGGAATGATGAGGAATGGAGGTAGGATATGGCCCCTTGTGTACAAGTGGATGAGAGAAAATGTCACTTTCTTATACGAAGTTGAAGTCTTCAGAATCATATTTTTATCACAGTTTTGTAGATATAATGCTGATGGAAGTTAATTATATTTCCCATGTGGTCTTAAATAGTATGCTTCACCTACCATATTGAAACATCACAATTTTTTTGACCATTAATTTGTAAATATTTCTCATCAGTATAGATAATGTAGATGCTAATTCTATACTATTGGGTTAATTTTTCAATGTGAAATGGTAGAGGGAATCCATATATTAAGAGGATAATTTTATTCATATGATTAGTAGTTAATCTGAGTGTACTCTTTTGTATTTGTAATAATGAAATGGTTCTGAGGTCTGGTGTTGTTGCTTTCAAACAATGTATAGAAAAAGGAAAGTGATCTTCATGTCATCCTAGGGATCCGCTAAGGGGGAGTTCATTCCATTAAGAACATTGACACATTTGGTTCCCTTGACTTGGGGTAGATTCCACTCACTTTTTAACACATAATATCATAGAAACAGGTTTCAGATAAATTTTATGGGGAAACATCATTGTGGATCACCCTTACAAGACTATTGATGGAGTAAATGTGACCATATTTATATGATAAAAGAAAAAATACATAAAGGTTAATTAGGGTATTAATTGTAAGGTTTTGACGATGGTATACTATAATATAATGATTAATTTAGTATTAGATACCAAATATTTAAAGTAGGAATTTAGTTTGATTTTCAAGAAGTTTTTGTTTTCTCTTTTCATATCACCAAATTTTTAGGTTATATGGGGATATATCGGTCTATGTATACCATAGATTATAAAATGTTTGGATCAGGATTATATTGATCGTAGAAATTTGTTTTGCTAAATTATAGTGAAAATTGAAGCTGTTAAGATTCCCTAAGACATAGGAAGGGAATATAATGATCTATATAATTGTGACCTCATTATTTCATAGAAAATGAGATGATTGATTAACATTCCTCATACCCATGTTCCTCCGTATAGTATCCTCTAATGAAAACTAATTTAGTCTGAAATTCTATAGGGTTATTTAAGACCATTATAATGTCCTCAGGAAGCACTTTTCATAAGGAAAAACATCCAAGATAAAGAGTTGAGATAAGATACTAGAGAGATATTTATAATGTAATAATTTTTAGCTAGGGTCATGCTTTTTATCCATTAGGGTATCTCCATAATAGGAAAATGGTTGGGAAAATATGGATGAGTAAAGATTTCATGGATTTTATTATCTAAATTCTTCTGGTAATAGGGTAGTTTTAGTTGAGCATTGGTTGGATTCAGTTTATCAAAATGACCAAATAATTTAATGATCCATGAATATAAACCAAAGAATGTTGTCGAGGTGAGATACTACTATCGATATTAAAGAAATTATTATCTTATTTTCTGTATGGAATATTTTTTTTCATATATAGAACTGTGGCCATTTTACATTTCTAGGGGAATGTTTTTCCTTGGGTTGAGGGCATCGGTGATGGGTCAGAGGAACCAATAGGTGTGATTCAACTTTGGGATTAACACGATGATACAATATATTCATGCATTTGATGTATGCATCCTTATTTTTCTCATTAAAAGGTTACTCTAGATCTAGAAGAGTCATCGAAATTCCTCCCAATAGGGTGCATGAAGTCCATTAGGGTGAACACTAGTTTTGGAACTACCAGAGGTTCTTTATCTTATTTTTGGTGACAATGTTGATTCTATAAAGTTTGGATTTTTTAAAGATGATTGTGTGGTTAGAATATATGGTATGGTTGGAAGAGATAATGGCTGGTTAATCCACACATTAATTATCCCATGGTCTTTGACGATCTACTTTCAAGCTATCCAATCATTAAAATTTTGTTCCTTGTAGTTAAAGATTTTATTTCATTACTTAAAATATTATTCATCAATGGGGGTGGAGAATAAGCACATGAAATGATTCTAAGGAACTTATAGTTCCAATTTGACATGATTTAACATTCCTTGGATCCAATACTTGAAGAAAAATCATTCTTTGATGGTGTTCCCAAGGAACATGTGGTAGGGGAAGTAGTTGGGAGGGATCCTCAACTCATCCTCTTAGAGATTCTTGATGTATGATGGCTTGAGAAAGTTATTCTCTTTGGAATATATGAAAATAATAGGGATATTATCATCCTTAAAGGATTATACTTTTTTATTTTTATCCATGAAGTGTGGTATGGATTCTTGTTCTTGAATAGGGACTTATGATACAATCTCATAATTAATATTCGCATGGCAGGGCTTATTCTGTAGGGATTTCTGAAGCTGGACCAAATACGGGGATGGGCCTATATCAAAATATACATATCTTGACTATTAAGTTTTTTTATGGTATGAGGATAGGCTGGAATAATTCTTTTCTTGGTATACTACATGGCCTCTTATAGCATTGTACTTTCTCAGGGAATTCCCAGAATCTACCTTTCTTCTTCATGGATATGAGAGTTGGGACCAGCTCATCGAAATGTTTTTCCACACACACCCACAATAGTATCTAATAAGAAATTTGGACATCATGTTATTATATTAATCCATTAAACTAAGTGGGTAAATGGGAAACATATTCATTCTCCCACTACCTATACATGGAGTGGTTAGTGACACCCGTCTTCTGAATGGTGAAGTTGAACCAGATGAGCAATTGTTTGTGGAGATCCTTCCAACCATGATGGATCCTACAATTGGTTATTTGGTTTAGATAATTTAATTCCATTATAATTTTAATAAAATTTATTATATTTTTTCTACCTTCTACATCTCTAAGTTTCCTATCATTTTTCCACCTCGATAGGTGAAATGGGTAAGTTGCTACTCTGGGTCACCTGTACCGTTGAAAACAATTAAGCTTGGGTTGTCAAAATTTTGTGATGAAGGAACATGGTCCATAAAATATTGATAAATATTCCTTTAAATTTATAAAATGAAATTCTACATCTCTAAGGATTCTATATGATCAATGAGATAACTAATCAGATTATCATGGGGGATTCACCACGTGTCTTCCCCCTAGACCGTTAACTGATTTGTAAAGCATAACATCGATGGTACAACTATGGGAAGTAATGTTAATACAATAGATATAGATATAAGGGAATATTAGAGTATTTATCATGTGGTTAGATCCACAAACCTTAGTCTTGGTTGATTTATCAAGGACTATTTGTTGTTGATGTTCTGTTGGAAGAGCGGTATGATCATCTCGAACAACCTCCCAATCAGGGAAATATCTTCAAAGGGGATCGATAGTGAGTTTTTTATAACATAAATATCTTAAAGTAAATTGTTTATTTTACCATACACCTCAATTATCTTAATATCTTTAATTATATTAGAATATTGGAACACACATTTACTTTTTTCAAGGTTTTAGTGGGTGTTTAGGAGCTTCTTGTCTAGTTGATTTCTAAGGCCCATGGAATATCACTACCAAAGAGTGTGGAAATCTATATAATGGGTTGCATATAAATATTATTACTTATGTGGAAAATAATATATGACTACATCAGCACAATTTTTACACTTTTTATTATCATTGGTTTTCACTGTGACAACATTCATCATGGAAGCAGAGAGTTTCTGACATTTTCTGATGGACCACCCTGATGGATTTAGAATCATTGTCCAAGAAGAATAAAATTTTAAGTATTATTATACGCAAACTATATTTCATGGGAACATACATATTTTAAAAATATATCATAGACCTATTAGAATAAAATTACAAACCTTATTTAATTTTTTGAGGTATCCAGAAGAGTTTGGATGTTCAGCCATTAGAAACCCTATTAGTTTGATCTTTTGGAACATCTATTTTATGGTTTAATGGTTTTTAGAGCTTCTTAGTTTAAGAAGTTGATGATATTTAAGGTCATTTAACATTTCCCATAGATTATATTAGATATACATCATGTTAGTTTTAGTGAGAAACTCTAGAATAGATAAATTAAAGGTTTCATATGGCCAAAAATTGATCGGAAGATGGTTAGTGGCTTGGCCTCCCCTTACTCTCTCATCCTCATATTATCCTTAGTAAGATGGAAAATTATTATACAAAGTGGTAAATTTGTGGGGTTCTATAGGGGGATCAATGAATTCTTCCTTTACTGATGATCCTTGGGTAAGAGTGTGCTCCTCTAGGATAACCTTTCTTGGGATAAAGAGGTGTCTAGACAAGGTGACACAAGATTCATAAGCATACCCACATAGGATTTAGTGTTTGGATACTCTATTTTAGGGATATTTTTGGGTTAATATGACATAAATAAATATTTATCTTCATATGAGAGTTCTAGGATAGATCCAAACATTTTACCCTCCTATGGTGTAGAAGTGGAGAGAAGAGATTCTGATGGTGCTAGTGGGATCCATGGGTAGTCCTTGAAAATAGGCTATGAATTTCTCTACATACATGTATTATTATAGGGTCTTTGAGAGTTTGTTCACCTCAACCTTAAGAATGTATATCCTTAACCAAAAATGACCCACCCCCATGGGATGTGATGATGGGCATATAAACATCACTCATAAATCCTTAATGGTTTTAGATTCTTAATGATCATGAGTGACATTGTGTTGGTTTCCCTAGTTCTACCTTCAATTGTAGCATGTAAGTTCTCTAAGTGTGATCTTTTCAGAGTCATTTAGAGACATCCCATGGGAATTTTTGTTTTTTCCATGGCAAGGATGTCAATAGTGATTAGTTGCTTCTATACCATGGGTTGGAAATTTAGGTAAATAGTATACTTTGGAATGGGGAGGATATTCAAGGTAGATTGTGGTCATTCTTATTTGAGGGAGAGTTGACCAAGAACACCTAGTGGGTGGTTATGGTCACAATCCTTGATTGGGACAATGTGTCTCTATGCTATGGTCAAAATGATTGGGGATTCAATGATATCTATCGAAGCATATTGTCATGGATAATCAGTAGTAGTCTTCCCCCTCATGATGGAGTCATATAATCTAAAACATAACTAATGTAAGTGTGATCTCAACCTTTTTATCTACCATTTGGGTGGTGTTATACTGATGGTGATTTTTGTTGATGGGATCAATCCTTGGATACTTCTAGTTAGTAGTTGGTGTAGTCACACATTTTATGTATCTTAACTACTCTTCCTAGTGGAAGCTATCATCAGTGCACTTTGGGTAAAGGATCCTAAAGCAGTTAGTGGTAGTGATATGTGGATCTTAATCCCTATATAACCCATATTATTGGGTGAAAAAATGATCCAATTGATTCATCTATAGGGTTGGGATGATTCCCTCCTATTCGTAGTGAAAAAAGAGGGCAGAAATGACCACTTGTTTGGTGATATCCATTGGAGAAATAAGGTGAGGGAACCTAGTAGACAGGAAAGATATAGCTATAACTAATTAGGAATATGTGTGAAATATTTTTGTTTGTGGATTTATATGGGTTCTGGTAGGATCATGTATTATTTTTAAGATTCCACACCTATAATCTATTATAAGAGTGTTGAACCTACCTCTCTCTCTAACGGTGTTTTCGTGATAAAAAATACTCACTTATGTTTCTGACAATTTTATTCAGTGATTTTCTATCGTGCCATTAAAAAATTTATTCATGTTATTGGTGGTCCTAATGAAGTTCTTAATGTTAGTTAAAAGGAATATTATTGATCTCGTTGAAGACTTGGAATCATCTGAATTCTCATATCATTGTAATCATCTTTAAAGACCAATAAGGGAGCTTAAATGGAAGAATATGAGTATCATATTGAAGGTTGAGTAGTTTTGGAAGCACCATAACATTAGTTCAGGGAACTGGCTATCTGGTGCCATGATGAAAGATCCCATGGTGTGAAGAAGTCCAATCATCCCACCATTGGAGCACCACTAGCTAACTGATTGTGAAGGTATAATCACAACATCCTCTTGGAGTGCCACTGTCCAGCTAGTATTGGGGAATTTGCTTATCAGTGGGGGATGTTTAGTAGTAGTGAGATACAGATGGTCCACTTTCTACCCAATAAAGACTACTGGGAATCTAGTGGCTGATGGATAGCTAGTTTAAGGATTCATTTAATGGGTTAAAATTCCATTATTGAATTATTATTTGGATTCAATGAACCCAAACTTTATATAAGGTTACTGACCATTTTGTAGGATATAAAAGGAGGTACTTGGAATCTTGAAAGAGCTACTAGTTACCAAAAATACTTCTCTGATCTTGGATTCTAGTTTAGCTCTCCAATGATGGAACTCTAGTGATTTCACCCCATCCTAAACGAGACATTATCCAATTATACATCTTTCTCTATGAATCTTATATAACATTATCTACCAATATATCTCCATCAATTTGTAATCATCCTTTAAAAGATATTATGATGTGGATTTGTAATGGGTTTTCCAAAGAAAACCTCTCTCTTATCATCACATTCTTCAATGGGTTATCTCTATTTAAAAAGTGAGGGATAAGTTCCTTAGACACTAGTGATGATTAAGAGGGTGATAATAAACCATAATTGTGAGGGATGAGTTTCTTAATCACCTCCATGAAAAAGGTTATAATAACATAGACCTGTCAAATTTAGGGTTAGAGATGTATAGGATTACAATGAGATATTATTAAACTGTATATCAAATTATATTTTATCTCCCTTTTTTTTCACATTTCATTATTCATCATTGAGACATATAATTAAGTAAATTTGAGATGATAATTTGTAACACCCCAATCTTTGACGGTATGCTTCTCTTTGAATAATTCAATAACATGTGTTGTACGCAACTTCGAGTTCTAACACACACCACAACCAATCAAACTAGCCGTTATGAATAGTAATACCCACTTTTTGAAATTTTATGAATTTTATCTTTCAAAATGGACTTTATTTTTGGATTCGGAATATCAAAATTAGCTTAGGGTGAATTTTTGGTATTTTTCTGAAAACTTTCAATTTTTGATGAATAGTGAAAAAGACTAAGTTATTAGTTAAAACCGACTTTTTATTTAAAAAATTATTTATTTTATTTAAATTTATTTTCGGTCAAAATAGATACATAATACCTATATAAGTTCAATGTAATTCATTAGAGTCAAATTATATTAATTTTAGATATATAAAAATGTTGTTGAACTTTTCACCGTCTTTTACCCAGCTCCTAGGAGAATTTGAAAATTCACATAAAACTTAATTTTACCGCTTCTGTGAGTGAAATTTTTAAAATCCGAGAGACACGGTTAATATCAAGGTGTGAAATGTGGTTCAATAAGATAAAAATAATTTTTGGTGAATAGTAACTTTTTACTTTTATTTACCATGGTTAAATGTAAATAGGGTAATTAATTGTAAAAATGATATTATTATTACCCTAACCTATGTCCTAATTCTATTGGCTAAGTATAATTCGACCAAAAACAACCTTAGGAATAAAATATGAATCTCTTTGGTCCACTTGGATTAGATTAGGACATTTATTATTATTTAATTCAAAGAAGAGTTAAAAGACTCAAAATCAAAGTTTAATAACTAAAACATTTTTAATATAGGGTTATACATAAGATAAATTCAATTATAAATATTAATTAGAAATATAAAAAATTTCCTACATAATGGTATTTTATTTATAAATTTTAGACATTAAATAATTTAATTTATTTATGACACAATGATGATGTAGTAATTATCATATTAGTGAAATATTAAAATAATTAATATTATTAATACCCAAATAAATATAATTTGAGACTGTTAATAAATTCAAAGAATTTTATAGGTTAATATGACATGTTAGGATTGATTAAATGAATTAGTTTCGAAGTAATAATTATGTTATGAATTTAGAAAAAACAAAATACCAAATAGTGCAAAATTGACATAAAAGAGTTTTTAAAACAAATATTATATTATTAATTGATATTCAGTTTCCAAAAATATAAGGTTCATCCAATAGAATTATATAATTATAGTTGTATCAGTAATGGACCACTTGGGGGTCACTTGGAAGTATATAGTAAGTTTATTAACTATATAATATAAAAATACGAAGAGACATGGTAAATGTCAAACTATTTAACTAAGAGTTAAATAAAACATATAAAGTTAATATAGTGAACCAAACCTGTATAAAACCTATTAAATGAGTGGTGTTTGACCTATCCCCACCTTAACCTTTAAATAATCCACTTTGGAGCCATTAGAAATGGAATATGAATTTATTATAAAATAATATTTCTAGCTTTTCCAAAGGTGCCCCTATCCCCTCTTATAAAAGGGAACTTCCCCTTCTCTCAAATTCATACCTTAAAAGCCTTTTGGTTCAGCCAAACCCTACCCAAATATTCTCTCAACTTCCCTCAATTCAACCTAGATGCCTTATATTGATCATAAATCCAACCTAAGAAGCCCTTTTGATCAAATCAAAATGAAGAACCCGAAGAAGAGGTAATGTTTTCACCAACCTCTTTCAAGTTCCTTTATTCTTCAAATTCTTATTTCTTTGTTATTTCCATTCTAAAATAATAACTCTAGTATCTTCTATATACTATGATGTTATTATAAATATGTTACAACCATATTTAGCATTCTATTCATCCTTTGAATGACATGTCACCATACGTGCGTACGTATGGCTTACCGTCTCCATGTCGTGGTGTAATTGTTATTCAAAACATTATTATTTGGATGCGTATACCATCCAATTATATATTATTTTAATATAAAAAGAATTATATTGTCTCTTGTGCATACGTACGGACTACCATCTCCACAAACGCGATAAGATTCATTCCCCATCGTATCCATTCAAGACTGATTTTTATTTGATGATTAAAAATAATGTTTAAGGACTTGATATCATTCTGGATATGAATAAGATACAATCTAAGGATAACAAACATGACTTATGTAACAAAACATATAAAATAAAACGACTAAGTGAACACCCGAAACGACGATAATACTAAAATATTATTAACAAATCAATATTAAAAGATCATATATGATATCATATTTATGTATATGATTCTTGTATAATGTAATAAAAATTATTTAAATATTATACAGGAGGTTAACCTACTCTAGAACAAGGAAAATTACAAAGTAAGGGTTTATTTCACAATCTCTTCATTATCCGAGGTTGTTTATGCGTAATTATCTTCTGGGACCTCTTTATCATCGAAATCCATGATTCTTGAAAAGGTATTTCAAATCATTCTTACTATTTTATATACTATAGGTTAAATTCATTTATACCCTTGGTGACTTTTTATAAGATGTTTTTAAAGGAATATTTCTGCCATTTTCCAAACAAGGTTCTTTTCATCCTTTTCGACAAAATTAAGGTAATAATGTCTTTTTTAAAGTTATACGGCAGGTGCGGCTATTTTCCTCCGTTATAAAATCGTCAAAGCTTCCCTTACAATCTTATTCGTAGTCTTGGCACGAGGCCTTGATAATGTGGTTATGATAGTCTGGAATTATGCATTCCATCATTATAAAAGTGGTTATTGATATTGCATGTGATTTTTCGACTAGTAGAATATCCATGTGAATAAGTAAATGGCATTATTTCATTTTATCTTTTCCATATTATGCTGAAGTTCAAGTTTAAAAGGCTTTCATTTTAGCTATACATTGACGTAAATTTTATGTTTATTTATGAAAGTTTTCTCTATATTGTTATCATTACTGAGCATCTGGTCTCACCCCTTTCAATGTTTTAAATTTTTCCCAGGATGTGAAGAAGTAATTTATGAATGACCTGTAGGGATAATATGAGGGGATATAAAGACAAGATGTTGTTGTAGTTATTTTCTATTTATGATGTAATGTAAGAATTATGAATATATCTAGTGATTCCAAGGCTACTAAAATAATCGGTTTTTCGAGACTTGATCTTTTGTGATCATGCCAATGTTATGTAATAATGCTCCGACTCTGGGTTACTAGGGTGGGGGCGTTACAGTTGGTATTAGAGGAAGTTTAGTACAAACCTTGGAAGCTAGATATAGATAAACTCTGATTATAGAACATAGACCTAAGTTGGACTTTGAGGATTAGTATAGAATAACTTCCTAGAATTTTGGAATTTTAGAGATTTTGTGAGTTTTCCGAGCAATACATCCCTGTCTGGATACGAGCAGGTAGAGGCGGCTCTGGCACAGATGTACCTAGGGGTAAAACCTGAAAGCAATGCTTTGAGCTAGACTTGAACGGGAACTGGTGCACTACAACGGGCTTTGCTGCACTCTCAGTTACGACACTCCCGGGGGATATTCTTAGGATAATTATCAATTTCGTTACGATCCATTATGAAGGGTTTATGAGTATATACTTCCTCAAAGAGTTTTTTTTATGATTATGGATTATATCCATAAATAGTTCAGTTTATGTTATGTGTTTTACATGTATGGAATTATGTAATTTGATTCATATACTGATCTAGTTTATTCCATTGTTTATAAATGGTGCCTAGTGGAAGGAATGGAAACCGTATCAATGCACCCACTCCATGTAGGGATTTCCGTCCTGCTCAAGATAATTATAGTGGAGCTGGTGATGCAACTGGTGATGATCAGCAAATCACCATACTGGGAAAACTCACTCAGGTTATGAATAATAACCTTACCCGTATGGAGCACCCAGATCCACAATGTGGAGGATCAATGTTAGATCGCTTCATTAGGAAACAACCACCAATATTAAATGGGGGTACAAATCTAATAGTAGCAGAGCAACAGATAAATTCCTTAGATAAAATATTCCATGCCTTGGGAATTAGCGAAAGGGAAAAAGTTGTCATGGCAGTTTACCGCCAACTAGAGATGCTGATCAATGGTGGTCATTGATTCAAAACACGAAGGAAGATGATGAAGTATCAAATATGAAATGGAGGGAGTTTAAAGATATTTTCATAGAAAAATAATTTCCTCATGACCATCAAGTGGATATGGAAAGACCATTTTTGAGCCTGAGGAAAATGGAGGATGAGAATGTTGCAAAGTATGAGGCTAACTTTACATGGTTAGCAAGGCATGATTCAGATTATATATGTAACCCAAGAAGTTAGATTGATCGTTTCTTTGATGGGTTAAAACCATTTTTCTGTAGATATTTATTATTTAAATCCTTCTCGTCATACAAAGATATTGTCTCATGTGCTATCAAGACAGAAAAAGAATTCTCTAAGTCTTATGACTTTAAAGAAAAGAAAGAGGAGAAGAGATCTTCTGATCACTACAGAAATGAAAATAAGGGGAAGAAGGGAAAATTTTAATATCCACCCTAAAGTAAAGGTGGAAAGAAACACCTCGGTACTTTCTTGAAGGGAATGGGAGCCTATTACAAGTGTGGTGAAAAAGGCCACCAAGCTCGTGATTGCAAGGGGAAGAAAGAAGCTACCGACGTTCAATGCTAGAATTGGAGGGAAATGGGACATTATGAAAATGAATGTCCTAATTGTTAAGGGAACATACCTCAGAAAAGGCCAAGGGATCATGGCCAAGCTTATGCTATCACTCTTGCTGAGGTAGAAGTTCTGAAAGACGTGGTGGTGGGTAATTTAATGGTTTCCTCAAGTTTAGGAAATGCTTTATTTGATTCTGGATCATTGCATTATTTCATATCTTCCCAGCTTGCTATTAAAATTAAATATTTCCAATTTGATTTAACATGAGAATTGTCAGTCAAAACTCCTAAGGGAAGTATCATTGCAACAAAGTTTTGTGAATCAGTCCCCATTTGAGCATATAAATATTCTTTATCTACTGATCTCATCGTCATACCTATGATAGAGTTTGATACAATCCTTGGTATGGATTGGATTTCGGACCATGAGGTGAATATTTATTATAAGAAGAAGGAGGTTACGATTTTTGATGAAGATGGTCAGGAAGACCTTATCTTTAGAGCAGAATCACCACCACCTAATTCTTATCCAGATCCACCCCCAGTAGCACAACTAAATTCAATTATCAGGGAGGAAGAAAATGAAATAACTATGGGTGAGGAAAGGAATGTTCAAATTGAGGATGTAACTATTATGAGATAGTATGTAGATGTGTTTCCAAAAGATTTACCTAGACAACCTCCAGAAAGAGAAGTTGAGTTTTTCATTGGTTTAATTCCTGGTTCAAGGCCTATATCAAAGACCCCTTATTGAATGGCCACTATGGAATTAGTTGAACTAAGGAAAAAACTAGAGGAATTGATTAATAAGGTATTTATTCGCCATAGTGTTTCTCCATAGGGATCCTATGTCCTTTTTGTTAAGAAGAAAGATAGATCTATGAGGTTATGTATCGACTACAGGGAGATCAATGCTATAAAAATAAAGAACAAGTATCCCCTACCCCGCATTGATGATTTATTTGACCAACTGCATGGAGCTCAATACTTTTCAAAGGTTGAACTTCGATCTGGATACCATCAATTTTGTGCGAAGAAGGAAGACATTCCAAAGACAGCATTTCAAACCAGGCATGAGCATTACGAGTTTACAATAATACCTTTTTGGCTGACTAATGTACCCTCTGTTTTCATGGATCTAATGAATACAGTTTTCAAGGAATATCTTGATAAATTTGTAGTGGTATTTATTGATGATATCTTGGTAAACTCTGAAAGCTACTAGGATCATGAAAATCACTTGTGCATTATTCTAATGACTCTTAGAAGACATGAATTATATGGGAAGTTTAGCAATTTTGAATTCTGGCTTCAAGAGATTTCTTTTCTTGGCCATATTGTCTCTAAAGATGGAATCTCTGTTGATCCTTCTAAGATAAGAGCAATCCAAGAATGGCCAACACCAACGAGTATAACCGAGGTATGCCGTTTTATTGGTTTAGTAGGTTATTATCGACATTTGTCCAGAATTTCACCTGATTGGATAACCTATTAAAAAATCTCACACGTAAAGGAGTTAAATTTGTTTGGACAAAAGAGTGTGAAGAATGTTTTGAATAACTAAAGAGAAGATTAGTCAATGCTCCTATTTTGACTCTACCATTGGGAAATGACTGGTTTTTTATTTATAGTGATGCATCGAAGAAAGGAATTGGTTGTGTCCTTATGAAGAATGACAGAGTTATTGCCTATGCATCATGAAAACTGAAAATTCATGAGAAAAACTATCATACTCATGATCTTGAGTTAGTTTCTGTAATCTTTTCCTTGAATATATAGAGACATTATCTCCATGGTGAAAAATGTGAGATATATACCGATTACAAGAGTTTGAAGTATATTTTCTCACAGAAAGAATACAACATGAGGCAAAGGTAATGGCTTGAACTACTCAAGGATTATAATTGCACGATACACTACCACCCGGGGAAGGAAAAGAAGGTGGCAGGTACTTTGAGTAGAAAGGATCATGGAGTTTTAAACAAAATGAGAGTTTAAAGGGATCCAATTTTCATGAATATAGTAAAGTTTGATACGAGAATAACCATGGAAGGTGAAACATCAATACTTTTTCAAATGGTTGCCAAACCATATTTACCAGAAAGGATAAAGAGTTCTTAGAATGATGATGAAGAATTTAAAATGAATATTAAAGCAGTGAATGATGGGATATTGAGTGACTTTGTGTATGAAGATGGAATTTTGAAATTTGGGAAGAGGCTTTGTGTTCTCGATATACCTGATCTAAAAAGGGAATTGTTGGACGATGCTCGTAGTTCCAATTGCTCTATACACCATGGGAGCACACAAATGTATAGATATTTGAAGGAACATTTTTGGTGGGACAAAATGAAGAGGGAGATTGCTGATTTTGTGTCAAGATGTATGGTTTGTCGAGAAGTGAAAGCTGGAAGGAAACATCCTGGAGGAGTCATGCAACCTCTTCCCATACCTGAGTGGAAATGGGATAATATCACGATGGAATTTATCATGGGACTACCAAAGACTCTTAGAAGAAGCGATGCAATATGGGTAATTTTTGATCATATTACGAAGTCAACACATTTTTTTGCTATAAGAGAAGATCTACCACTTGAATGTCTAGCAAGACTATATATTAATGAAGTTGTGAGACTTCATGGAGTACCCCTATCGATTTTTTATGAACGTGATCCATGATTTTTATCATGATTATAGAAAATTCTTCAGAAATCCCTAGATACTGAACTTCGTTTGAGCACTGCCTACCACCCCCAAACTGATGGATAATCAGAATGAACTATTCAATCCTTACAAGACATGTTGAGATCCTACTCACTTGACATTCAGGGTATGTGGGATCAATATTTACCTATGGTTGAATTTTCCTATAACAATAGCTTCCATTCGAGTATTCAGATGACACCATATGAAGAATTATAAAGAAAGATATGTCGCACACCAACGTGCTGGGATTATGTTGGTGAAAGGAAACTCATAGGCCCAGAACTGGTGGAGGAAACAATGGAAAAAGTGAAGGAAATCCAAAACCACATCAAAGGAGCTCAAAGCAGGCAGAAGAGCTATGCCGACAACCAAAGGAAGGATTTGGAATTTTAGGTAGGAGAATATGTTTTATTGAAGGTATCTCAATGGAAGGGAGTTATACGTTTCGGTAAGAAAGGTAAATTGAGTCCCAAGTACATCGGACCTTTCAAAATTCTAGAACGAATTGGGGCTGTAGCTTACCGTTTGGAAATGCCGCCAAGTCTCTCCAAAGTTCATGATGTGTTCCACGTATCACTATTGATAAAATACATGCCTGACCCAACGCATGTACTCACCTATGAGGAAGTAGAACTGGAACCCGATCTGTCTTATTACGAAGAGCCCATCCGAATTTTTGATACCAGAGAACAAGTGCTGAGAAACCGCACGACTCGTCTGGTAAAGAACCACCCGAGTCTTTTTATGCAGTAGTATTCTAGAAATTTTGATGATGAAATTATTTGAAAGAGGGTAGAATGTAACACCCCAAGCTTCCACGTTACGCTTCTCTTTGAATAATGCAATAACGTGTGTTGTACGCAACTTCGAGTTCTAACACACACCACAACCAATCAAACTAGCCATTATGAAAAGTAATACACACTTTTTGAAATTTTATAAATTTTAGCCTTCAAAATGAACTTTAGTTTTGGATTCTGAATATCAAAATTAGCTTAGGGTGAATTTTTGGTATTTTTCTGAAAAATTTCAATTTTTGATGAATAGTGAAAACACGAAGTTATTAGTTAAAACTGACTTTTTATTAAAATAATTATTTATTTTATTTAAATCTATTTTAGGTAAAAATAGATACATAATACCTATATAAATTAAATTTAATTCATTGGAGTCAATTTATATTAATTTTAGATATATAAAAATTTTATTGAACTTTTCACCGTCTTTTACCCAGCTCCTAGGTGAATTTTCAAATTCACATAAAACTTAATTTTAATGCTTCTGTGAGTGGAATTTCAAAAATACGAGACACACGGTGAATATCAGGGTGTAAAATGTGGTTCAATAAGATAAAAATTATTTTTGGTGAATAGTAACTTTATACTTTTATTTACCACGATTAAATGTAACTAGGGTAATTAAGGGTAAAAATGATATTATTATTACCCTAAAACATATCCTAATTCAATTGGATAAGTATAATTCTACCAAAAACAACCTTAGGAAGAAAATATGAACCTCTTTGGTCCACTTGGATTAGATTAGGACATTTATTATTATTTAATTCAAAGAAGAGTTAAAAGAGTTAAAATCAAAGTTTAATAACTAATTTTTTTAATATAGGGTTATACATAAGATAAATTTGATTATAAATATTCATTAGAAAGATAAAAATATTTACTAAATAATTTTATTTTATTTATAATTTTTCGTCATTAAATAATTTAATTTATTTATGACACAATGATGATGCAGTAATTACCTTATTAGTGAAATATTAAAATAATTGGTATTATAAAGACCCAAATAAGTATAATTTGATACTTTTAGTAAATTACATGAATTTTATAGGTTAATATAACATGTTAGGATTGATTAAATTAATTAGTTTCGAAGTAATAATGCTGTTATGAATTTAGAAAAAACAAAATACCAAATAGTATCAAAATTGACATAAAAGAGTTTTTAAAAAAATATTATATTATTAATTGATATTCAATTCCTAAAAATCTAAATTTCGGCCAAGAGACTTAAATAATGATATGTGCATCATTAATGGACCACTTGGGGGTCTCTTGTAAGTATATATAGTAAGTTTATGAACTATATAATATAAAAATACCAAGAGACATGGTAAATGTCAAACTATTTAACTAAGAGTTAAATAAAAAAGATAAAGTTAATACAGTGAATCAAACCTGTCTAAAACCTATTCTTAGAGTGGTTTTCGACCTATCCCTACCTTTAACTTTAAATAATCTACTTTGTATCCATTAGAAACCGAATATGAATTTATTATAAAATAATATTTCTAGCTTTTCCAAAGGTGCCCCCCCTCTTATAAAAGGGCACTTCCCCTGCTCTCAAATTCATACCTTCAAAGCCTTTTGGGTCAGACAACCCCTGCCCAAATATTCTATCAACTTCCCTCACTTCAACATAGAGGCCTTATATTGATCACAAAGCCAACCTAAGAAGCCCTATTGATCAAATCAAAAGGAAGAACCCAAAGAAGAGGTAATGTTTTCAACACCCTCTTTCAAGTTAGTTTCTTCTTCAACTTCTTCTTTCTTTGTTATCTCCATTCTAAAATAATAACTCCAGTATCTTCTATATACTGTAATGTTATTATAAATATGGTACAACCATGTTCAGTATTCTATCCATCCTTTGAATGACATGTCACCATATGTGCGTACGTACGACTTACCGTCTCCACGTTGTGGTGTAATTGTTATTCAAAACATTATTATTTGAATGGGTATGATAATGATGTGTAATTGATGTAAATAATAAATAAAAAATGATAATGATTCTGTATATATGATATACCATCCAATTATATATTATTTTAATATAAAAAGAATGATATTGTCGCTCGTGCGTACGTACGGACTACCGTCTCCACGAATGCGATAAGATTCATTCCACATCGTATCCATTAAAGACTAATTTTCATTTCATGATTAAAAATAATGTTTAAGGACTTGATATCATTATGTATATTAATAATATACAACCTATGGATAACAAAAACGTCTTATGTAACAAAACATATAAAAGAAAAAGACTAAGTGAACACCCGAAACGACGATTATACTAAAATATTATTAACAAATCAATATTAAAAGATCATATATGATATCATATTTATGTATATGATTCTTTTATAATGTAATAAAAATGATTTAAATATTATATAGAAGTTTAAAATACCCTCGACCAAGTAAAAGTACAAGTTAAGGGTTTATTTCACAATCTCTTCATTATCCGAGGTTGTTTATACGTAATTATATATTGAGACCTCTTTATCATCCACATCCATGTTTCTTAAAAATTTATTTCAAATAATTCTTACTATTTTATATAATATAGGTTAAATTAATTTATACCCTTGTTGAATTTTTATAAGATGTTTGTAAATGAATCTTTCTTTCGTTTTACAAACAAGGTTCTTTTCAACCTTTTCGAAAAAAATTAAGGTCAGAATGTATTTTTTAAACTTATACGTCAGGTGCGGCTATTTTACACCATTATAAAATCATCGAAGCTTCCCTTACAAGCTTATAAGAATATTTTCAAAAGTAAATGTTTTCTTTTATAATTATGTGGCTTTTAAATTATTTAAAAAAAAGAGATATTTCTCTCAAATAGTTTTGATTTCATCTATGACAACATCCTTTGATGGATTTTAAGCTTATTTGAAGTTGATTTATTATGATACAAAGCTTCCATATTATATTGAAGTTTTTTTGATATGTTTGACTGTGGATGTGTTATTTTTATACCATTCGTGGTTTTTGGAGAATGTATTGACATTTCGTATGCTAGTTTTAATACGAATGTTTATGTTATGTTTAATCCTATTCATATGAGGAATGAATTGGACTTAATAAGTGATGGGTGGAGACCGCTATAGCTCCTCGATGCATCGGTAGGTCTCATGAGACAAACTAGTGTCTTGGAACAGGGCCTTGAAAAAATCTTATTTGTAGTCTTGGTACGAGGCCTTGACTATGTGGTTATGATAGTCTGGAATTATGCATTCCATCATGATGAATGTGGTTATTGATATTGCATGTAATTAGTCGACTAGTAGAATATATATGTGAATAAGTAAATGGAATTATTCCATTTTATCTTTTCCATATTATGCTGAAGTTCAAGTTTAAAAGGCTTTTGTTTTAGTTATACATTTCCTTAAATGTTAATGTTTATTTATGAAAGTTTTCACTATATTGTTATCCTTACTGAGCATCTGAGCTCACCCCTTTCAATGTTTTAAATTTTTCCCAGGATGTGAAGAAGTAATTTATGAATGACCTACAAGGAATGTATGAGGGGATATAAAGACAAGATGTTGTTGTAGTTCTTTTCACTTTATGATGTAATGTACAATTCATGAATATATCAAGTGATTCCAAGGCTACTAAACTAATCAGTCTTTTGAGACTTGATCTTTTGTGATCATGCCAATGTTATGTAATAATACACCGAATCTGGGTAACTGGGGTCTGGGCGTTACATAATTTATGTTGTTCTTACATGATTAGTCTACATTGATATTAAATATCTAATATGTATTGAATTTATCAATGAATCACATTATCAAATCATCATTTTACCATTTCAATATTTTTTATATTTTGAAATTATCTTTACCTTTATCATTTTTTATTAATTTTTAAAAGGGAAATTCACCCAACTCTTTCCATATACTCTTAAAAATAATTGGTATCAAATTATTTTTTGTGATCTTTTTTCAAAAAGTATTTTCAAAATTTTTCATATATCTTTTTTTTTCAAAAACTGGTTTTTTAAATCCTAATCGATTTTGACGTCTGATATTTTTATGATAGCATGTAATTATTATTCTTATTCCCCTATTTTTTAATGATAGAATTATTTTTATTAGATAAATTATATGTCAATATTTTATGGTAGAATTAGTTACCCTATTTGGAAATTTTATATTAATGAATAAATTCCAACTAAAGAACTGAAAGACAAGTGGACTCCTAATTGTGTTAAAAACATTAAAGTTATTGGGAAGTCTATGAATTCCCTAAGTTTTGGTATTGATAAAATTTAATTAACTATGTTTCTATATGTTAAATGAATTGTGAAATATGGAAATTTCATGATGTCACACATGATGGATTAAATAAATCTGAAGACACTAGATAAGATATGTTTTTGAAAGATTTTGAAATATTTTTTTTCATCCAAATGAATTCATTATTAATATTTTTACAAGCTTCCCTGACATTTATAGTAGTTGAAAGTATATTGGTAATGATTTTTATATAGAAAGCCTCGTGAAAACTATACTCTGGTTTCTTTCTAGTAATTGGACATCTGAAGTCACTGCTATACAAGAAGAAAAGGATGTGAAGAAAATTATGGTCAAATAACTTATCTGATCCCTAATGATGTATGAAATAATTATGAAGTGACAAGATGAGAAGGAATAAAATGAAGCTATTTGTATAAATAAAAAAAATCTCCTTTGAAGCTACCGATGAGGAACTATCTGATGGTGAAGTACAAGAATCTTCTCAACTCACCAAAAAAATGAAAAATTTATTTAGGAAGAAGAAATTTTCCCATAGAACCAAATACGTAAGTCAACAAGCAGAACATGAAGTGAAAATATATGAATTTAAGAAAAATGTCACCTCCTATTGGAATGACCCTTAAATCAAAATACGGTAAATGAAAGGTAGGATTTTAAATTCTAAACATGGAGTACAAGAAATGAAAGCATGGAATCAACTTCTTCGACCACATCAAGTGACTCTAGACCAAATTCCATATGAAATATGTTGATTAAGACATCAGGCTTAGTACCCATCTTCCTATATCATCGTCTTCGTCTTTTTCTTCTAATTCCTCTCGCTCATATTTCCTTATTTCTTCTCAATTTACCCTAATTATGGAGACCTAAAATATGATCATGATTAACTCGAAAATGGATTTCATAAACTTTATTCCATATATAAATAACTTTTCAATAAATAAAAGAATGAACTTAAAGAAAAATAATAACTTTAAAAATAAATTGAACTTATCTTTAAGTAAAAAGAAAAGTTTTCCATGAATGTTAAGAATCAAACTAATGTTAATAAACTCAAATCTACCATCAAAGACCTCAATAGTTATCTTTTAAAATTCACTCAATGTGAAAAAATATAATTTAAATTATGGACTCTCAAAGATACAAAAAATAATATGACGGTCTCTATTTCTCAAATCATGCAAGTACCTAAAAAAATCAATTAAAAACCATATTTACTATAGGTTTCTCGAAAGATAACTTTTGAAATTATTTTAAAATATTCGTTTATCTAAATTATTAATATGATGACAAGAATTATCGATATTGGATACCAAATGTAATTCATATTTTATCCAATATAACCTTAAAAAATATCATTCTTGGAAAATATGGATTCCTATATCATTATCAGCTAACACTATAATATCTATGTTACATAGAGAAACAATTTTTATCATTTGATTTTAGAGTAACAATGTCTTTAGAGAAAACAAAAATAAGCACAATAGTACCTAGATAGCTATTTCTCAAGAAACATGTGTGAAGACCTTTCAGAATTACGTATCATCGGTAAATTAGTTTGAGGACAAATCATCATCAGTGATACATCTAAGGGAAAGGTAATTGGTCAAGGTACCATCAATTTTTCTAACTCAAATATTAGTAAAAATGTTTGTTTCAAAAAAATGATATTTTTTAATTATTATCTAAATATACGATAGCGGTTTTAAAGTTTCTTTACATAATTAATTTTCACCAATTTTGACATAAAAGGAAAATTTTTAATTACCTCATATCATTTTTGTAAATTTAAAATAGTATATATATATTCTCAACTAAAATAGGGGTGAATTTTAAGTTAATAAACTTTCATTTTTAACCTTATGGAGAACTTTTTTAACTAAGTTAAAAAAGGTGTATTCACAAACCCTCTTTAGTTTTTAAGTATAAGACAAAATTGCTTAGGGTATGGAAATATGAATCCGGAAATGAAACATAAGAATAATTTTATTAAAGGTATATTATAACTTAAAGTGTGTAGAATCTTATTTATCAGAGTACGTGAATTACAAGAAATTATAATAAATTTATACTTTCTTACTTTATCAAAATACAATGGAAATAAAACTTGAAACAAAAACAAGTAATAAGTTGGAAATCTTTTAACCCAAAGAGTCGAGTATCCAACAACCTTGGATAGAGGTCCCTCGATTTATACTTTCATGAAAGTATTTCTTACCCACACCAGGGTAAGACCTCAATAGGAATATCATAATCTATCTTGATATCTCCACAATCCTTCAAACATTAAGGAAGTGGACACCTCTGTCTTCCTTTACTTGTATGCCGTTGATTGTACTCAGCAACAATCGAAGTCACACGAAGAAAGCTGAACATGATGTTCATGGATGAACAAGATGTTCATGAAAATGCACAAAACATGAGAGTCTTTCTCTCTATAGAAATGACTTCACAATATTTCATCATGTAATCTATAGGCCGATCAACAGATTGTGAGAAAATTTAAATGTGATCCTATTTATAGGAAAAAAAAATTAGCGGTTGGATCCCTCCTATAATGGTAATATTTTCCCTTGAATTTAGGAGGGACCTGTACACGTCTCACTCAACCTACAGTTAGTTAGAAAAAAATGTACAACATCATTTTATACTTAAAAAATCATGTGTAACAAGAAAAAAATGTATTATATTAACCAATTATGAATACCTAGAGTCAAAGGAAAAAAAGAATTCAGTGTCTAATCATATAAAGTATATGATTCTAGAAATCACAGATATTCAGATTTTATTTTACAAATAATTTGGAATCTAAATTCTATAGATTCTGGAGTCTGAATTCCAATGAATTACTAGTTTCAATTATGAGGAATTCAGAGTCTAATTTAGGAGGAATTCGGAGTTTGAATTCTGAGGAATTCAGAGTCGATATTATAAGGAATTCAGAGTCCGAATTCTGAGGAATTCATAGTCTGTATTCTAAGGAATTCAGATTCTGCATTTTTGAGAATCTGGAGTGTGAATTTTGGAAACTTCAGAGTATGAATTTCATAGAATTAAAAGTTGGAATTTCAGTGAATTTGGAGTATGAATTTTAGAGAATTTAGAGTCTCGATTTCAAATAATTCATAGTCTGAATTTTAGGTAGCTTGGATGACATCCACTTTAGATCCTTGTTGGATAATCCGAACTATCTTATTGTTGATGGTTACCTGAATGGCACCTTGGCCCTGTTTGATGATATTCCTTGCTCGGTGTCGGAGGCAGTTAATGTTTTACTTCAAACTCCCCCTGAAGAGGAAGAAATCAAAGTGGCAGTTTGGTCTATTAACACAGTCAGTGCCCCAGGCCCAGATGATTTTCCAGGATCCTTCTACCATGCTGTATGGGATACGGTTAAAGAAAGATTATTTAGTGCTGTGCAATATTTCTTCCATGGATGTAATCTTCCTCGTGTGGCGTGTGCAACTAAACTGGTGCTTTTTCCAAAGGTCAAAACTCCCACTTCATTGGACCAGTATAGACCCATTAGCCTTTGAAATTTTCCTTATAAAGTCTTGGCTGTCATTTTGAATTTAAGATTATCCCCTTTTCTCTCTAGATGGGTATCCCCGGAACAACATGGTTTTGTGAAAGGCATATCCATTCAAGGGGCTATTGTCCTAGCCCAGAAAATTATCAGTGACATCAATTTGAAAATTCCAGGAAGCAATGTTGTCATTCAACTTGACATGAGAAAAGCATATGATAGGATGGAATGAAGTTTTCTAATCCAGGTCCTTTTAAGGATGGGGTTCTCTTCTTGGGTTGCTGATCTTCTTTTTCATTTCTTCAGTTCTCCATGGATGACCACCACCTTTATGGGTAAGCAATTTGGGTTCTTCAAGGAAGTCAAGGGCTTGAGATAGGGGGAACCTCTATACCCCTCTCTATTCATCATTACCCAAGATGTTTTTAGTCGTTATCTTAGCCACTGTATCGCTGTAAGAACAGTGCTTCCCTATCGCCACAAATCCTCTTTTGGGAGTATATCTCACTTGATGTTTGCTGATGATACCATCCTGTTTGTTAATGGTAGTAGAAAATCGATTCACGGGGTTAATGAGGCTCTGGAGCTCTATTGCGGATGGAGTGGTCAAGTTATTAAACATGAGAAGAGTCTTTTCTTTATTCCCACCATGTGTTTGGAGAGTCTCTCTAGCATTCTAAAGTCCAGCCTTGGTATGCGAAAAGGTTCATTTCCAATGAAGTACTTGGGTGCTCCAGTGTCACATCACTCCCTCCTTATTAGACACTTCGATATGGTTACATATAAAATCATAGGGCACATTCTTAATTGGAAGAACATGCTTCTATCATTTGGAGGTATAATTACGTTGATCAATTCAGTCCTATCTTCAATACCCATGCACATCCTATCTACCCTCAAGGTGCCGAAGGTAGTGATTTCCAATATTGAATCTACCATTTCAGATTTCTTTTGGGGTGGGAATCTTCAGAAAAAATGTCATTGGGCTTCTTGGAGTAATCTGGTCAAGCCAATCGATGAGGGGGGTTTGTACCTGAGAAGTGTTTCTGGCTATATAAGTGGTCTTCATGCCAATCTGGCCTGGGAGGTTCTTGAGGGGAGATATCTATAGAAAAAACATATGAAAACTACTTATGGTTGGGAAGGGAGTTACACTGGATGTAAACATTCCAGAATCTGCAAGTTAATTCTGCCTTTTTTCTCTCTTCTCCAACAACATTCTTGGTGAATTATTTGCAAACGGGATGTCCGCTTATGGTTTCAAAAATGGTCGGGGTCTATTTTGGGTTTTCCTAACTTTCCTTCTCCGTCCATATCTTTCAGGGAGGCTTGCGGTGTCCCTCTCCTTACTCAGACCACTCTGGATGCTGCTAAAAAAATGTCTATGAGAATATCATGCTTTCTAATGGCACAAATATATTTGTTTTCATAGGATCGACTTCAGGTATATTCTCTATAAGAGATTTTCTTAGAATTCAATCTACTGCTTCCCAACAAGACTATTGAGGTGATCTTATATGGTGCAAAAGGCTGCCTTCCAAATTCCATTTCCTTGCCCGGCGTGCCCGACATGGTGCACTGCCCTCGGTTGGAAATGTACAGTGAAGGGGTGTTTGTTTGGACTCAAAGTACTTCTGCTGTAAAGATCCACAATCTGAATCCACTCTCCAACTTTTCTTCAATAGTAATTGGGATAAAATGATCTGAAGTTCCTTCAGTCAGTTTACAGGCTGGTCTGATCAGATTTACTCAAATGATTCCTTCCTTCAGCAGTGGTTTTCGACGCTGGACAGACCATGTGTGGAATGATGGGCAAGGGCAACTATCTTCATTGCTGGATGTTGGTTGCTTTGGACTTCTCGGAAAGATATTTGTCACTCTAAAATGGCGGCTTCACAATTGGGTATCATTTTTAAAGTTTGAAACCTCATTATTGATTTTTGCAGGTTAGAAAAAAGTCTTGAGGTTTCCACATCTATTTCTTTGCTTCTTCCCCAGCACTCCATGTTCAGTTTGGACTCACCCGTCTGGGGTGCTTGGGTTTGACGAAAAGCTCCTGTCTTGGGGATTAAATTGAATACTGATGGTTCATGCTGCATGGGAATGATGCGATGGGGTGGAGTTATTAGAGACAATTCTGAATCTGTGTTTGCTGCCTTCTCAGTCTTTTTGGGCCCGGGTGACTCTCTCCAAGCGGAGACTCTCCATGATTTATGGCCTCAAGTTTTGCAAGCATTGGAGATTATGCCTCTTGGATATTGAGACTGATTCGATGACCCTTCTTAATGATCTTTCAGGTAAGGGTCCGATCCCATGGTCCATTATCTAATTTATCAGACACTACAGGAATATAATGGATGATTATACTTCTATTCTTCATACCTGGAGAGAGGGGAATGCGGTGGTAGACTTCCTCACTTCTATTGCTTCTCAGCATGACCAATTTCTTAGTTTTTTTCATCCAGGATATTTCTTCCCGGGGGAATACACTTTTTTAGGGCCGATACTCTTGGACTTTATTTTTTCAGACCTCTGTAATTTATTTTATAGGCTTTTCAGCCCTTTATTTATTTTAATAAAATCATAAAAATATTTTGTGGTAAAATGAGGAAATGAAAAAAAAAGTAATGCAATAAATTTTATTAGAGAATGGAAATTTTCTTTAAGAAAATAATAATTAGGGAAAGATAATTTTCCTTAAGATAAAGTTCTTGTGATTTTCAAAACATAGAGGAATGGAAAATTCATAAGTAACCCTTATTGACATAATAATTTTCAAAAATTTTATATAATAAATTTAGAATATATCACTAGATAAAACCTCAAAAACATGAATGATCAAGTTAGCGAGTCATCGATTTAAGATACTATCCCTGGTCACCCAAGCACACACTCACTTATCAAACTCAACCATTATCAAATAGTATGGTTCCCACCCAAACCATATTTCAAATATTTCATAGTTTTTGAATCTTTACAATAAGGTAAGAAACAAAAATCCTCCAATAAATTTTAAAAGGAATCACTTATTCAAAAGATATTGAATTAATTTATCTTGATTTATTAATACCTTCTCAAATATAATTTATATGAGTTAAATCCTAAACTTTTGTTATTATTGAAGACTTTACATGGCTCACTTTGGATTAAATTTTATCTCATAAAAGTATATCTTTTAAATCCTTTATAAACCCTAGTAAAAATATTGAAAAATAAAATGGTATTAAATTTTTTTCAATTTGAATTAATCTCCATGGAGAATTAAGTGACATGGAATTTGATGATTTATGCTATTATAAATGCTATAATCGTTTTTGGTTCCTCAAACCCCTTAATATAAAGGGGTCATAAAGAGGTGAAATATTACTCTCTAGGAAACCACTCAAACTATTTTAATTGATTTTAATTTACCAAAATGTTTTTAGAATGAGGCCATTAATATTGCATGTTATATCATTAATCATGTTCTCATAAGACCTTTTATAAAAAAATCCTTATTAACTTTAGAAAAATAATAAATTTGATTTCGGATTTTTAAAAGTTTTAGATTACAAATGTTTTATCCTTAACACCATATAAACTTTTGTGAAATCTAATGGAAAATCCTATGACGGTTGATTTTTTTAATCCAACTAGAGAAAGGAATTCCGAGTCTTAAAAAAAAGCCTAATATCTTAGAAGAATTAATCCATGTTATTTATAATGAAAATTTCCCAAAATATATTCCATAAAATATTGTTGAAAAGTTTTTTTTGAACGAACCTTTTAAATCTAAATAATTTGAAGTTGAAAAAGCGAATTCTTTAAATTATTTACCAAATAAATTTAAAAAATTTAAATACATACCATTTAAAATGAAATTATATATTTTCAAGAAGGAACTCAGACTAGAAGATCAGTCTTAAAAGAGGCTGAAAATATTACCTTTGTCTTCCACTAAAAAACCTAAAATCAAAATGATTCTCTTAATGATTAAAATTGGGTTCTTTCCGTACAAGATGAACTAAATAAAGTCACTAGAAATGATTTATGTAATATCATAATAGGACTTAATGATTATCCTACACTGTCTCTATAACACATTGAGATTTTCTATTTCTTTTCAAATTAATTCAATCTTTGGATATTTTTCATTTCATGAAGTTCTAAATATAGATTGTGTTATATGGAAGAACTATGTTTGGTTTGAGTTCCATGAAACTCAAAGTTAATCTTTCTCTACATGCAACACCTATATTATATTTTGGCACACACAACACAATGTTTGGATTTTGTTACAGGCAATGTCGATTTCCTTCGATAGTCTGTGTTACACGCAAGACCTAGGTTTACCAAACTACAACATACTATTAATATTATGGTTCAAATATTATTATAGTTTTCACCTTTCCATTAAGATGGAAGTTATTAATAAAATATTATTTTAACATGTGAATAAAATAAAACCTTTTATCTAGAAATTAAAAAAATGACTATTTGAAAATAAATAATTTCAATTTCTAAGAAGACTACTTTTTTTATGTACAAAAACCATTTTATCTCAATAAAATTAAAAAAACCAATTTTGATGAATTTTTTGAATAAAATACATATATTATATATTCAATAAATATATTTCATACTCATCAGATAGATTTTATTGGTATAAGATAATGATAAATTTAATTTTATGAATAAAAAAGATGTATTCTTCTAAAAGGAAATTTTACCATATTTTAATGGAGAAACCATTTTAAAAATGATTTTTGGCACTTTTATAGTTTTATTTGAAGAAATAATCTACATTTTTGAAAGTGGAAGATAATAATCATATTAGGGTGAATTTTGGGTATTTTTCTGTGAAGTTTCATTTTTTGATGTATTGTGAATAATTCTAAATTTTAATTCAAACCAATTTTTTATCTAATTTATTTGTATTGTTAAATTTTGTTTCTGGTTTTTTAAAGTTAAATTATATAGATTATATATAAATTAATCCATTTTATGTTGTTTTAATTAATTTCACTTTGAAATTGGATATAAAAACTTACCAAACATTTGAAAATTTTTACATTAAAAACCCACTGTGTCATCCCATCCACGTGATTAAATTTAAATTAATTTCTCCTTTTTTTTGTGATTGGACATTGGAAAAATGGATTCTAAATTTGGAATCAGAATAATTTATTTTTTTTAATTATGTAATTTTTCTTAGCACAAATATTAGTGAATGAATTTAAAATTAATTATAGTGATTAAGGTAAAATTAAACTTAATAAGGGACTAAACCATAAACTTAAGAGACAAAATGACCTATAAACTTATCTAAAAGAAATTTGATGGGAATATTTTTTTCTATCATCCCTTTTATTTAATTGGGTCCATTATTTTAGCAACTATAAAAGGGAAAAATGTGGGTGAAATTCCATTTTTAAAAAGTTACAAGAATGCCACTGCTCATCCACAATAAAAAGGCACTCACCCCTCACACTTATTCACACCTCTCAACACATTTGTTGTAGGACCCCATAACACCCTGGGATTGGAGTGGTGAATCATGGTGTCAAATGTTTCTTATAAAGTGATCAAACATATTCCCACATTCGTAAAAACCTATTAAACTGGTCTAATGGGAAGGTGGAGAACATAAAAAATCACATGAAAAGAGACAACACACCAATTTTACTTGGTCCACCACTAAGTGCTAGTCCAAGGAGAATATGTCTGAAGTGTGTCAGTCATACCTAAATACACTAGTATTTAATAGTCATGGAATATAGAAGTTTTGACATAGTTACTTTGTGGAAGTAACACTCTCTTTGGAAGATTTTAGGGATAACACACTACGTCAATCAGAACACTTCCATCGACTTACCCATGCTCATTGCCTTAGGTGAAGTCTTACTAAATTTATCAACATGAAGGATAATTAAATAGATTGGAATTTAAATATTTGTCTCTGACTATCATGTGAGACTTATTTCACTATAGACTTGAGTTTATGCACTTTGAAGTCACTGTTCAATTATACCTAATATTCATAACTAATATTAGCAGATCTCTTTCGCGAAGCTCACAAACTTCGCAAAGAACTACTTTTGCAAAGCTCACTGAGTAATCACAGAATTATTGGTCATCACAAATCACTCATTAATTAGAATCATTGGAATCAATAAAAACATAACTATTCTTTTCATGATTCTCAAGCTCACATAGAATGACATATTCACGGATCTCCCCTACCTTAAAGAAATTAGCGTGATTCTAACTTTACTCAATTTTTTTTCACATAAAATGAATTATGGGTAGCCTCATATATATAGGCTCATCCCTTCACGAATCTTGATTACCTACAACACATTTTATAAATCCTTCAAAAGAATCATTGATATTCTCCTCCATTTGAAAATCTCCATTGATATTTTTTATAGTCACATAGATCCCCACCAATGTATCGTGCATTCACAATGCTCCCCTTATCATACTCACTGAGAACACCGTCATCTCATCATGTATTCACCAAGATCCCCTTCTTGAAACCTAGTATTCATGAAACCCATGACTTTACCATATTTATTAAGAGTTTATTCGATAAAACAACCCTTCAAAATGCCAGGCCCTTCTTCTAGATTTTGAGCCAAAAAATTTTCAAACACTAAGAAATCACGCCGCCTTCGACACTATTGTCAGGATATACTATAAGAAAAACAATCTTGAACACTCCTTGATCAACCCAGAGTAGATTGAAAACAAACACAAACCAAACTCCATTTCTAGAAAGGAACATATTTGGTTCCAATAATATCCCCCTTTGGGTGTGTTCGCAATCCACAAATAAATTCAATAAATCACCAACCGTTATCAAAACCTAATATGCAAGAAACAACTCATCCAAAAATTTAAGTCTACATGAGGAATGATCAGTGTATAAAATAATAGGGTAAGCATAAATTGGTTTATCCTATTTTTGAATGCTTAAATAAGTCCAAGATTAGCTCTAACAGTTTCTTCATAACACCAAATTCTCATTTAAGCTCGGATTGTTTCCTTATAAAACCAAATTCTCAGCGTGTCATATAAGAATTGAAAGCATGGTTCCAAAAACCATTTGTAACATTGAATTTCCTCATTCTACCCATTTGTAAGTAAGTCCAAAGAAACAAATTTTTACTTGTAGTTTTCAAAAACACACTTCCCCTGGATCGTCTCCCCCCCATAAACGTACTTAACATCTAAAAACAGATTAAAATAGTTTATACAGATTGGGAGAGGGGAAAAATCGTAAACTCCTCAGGCATAGGGATGTGTTTGAACACCTAGGTTCAATCGATGCTTCTAAAACACATGTTTCACCAATGGCTTGGTTATAATGTCAGAAACTTGGTCATCCATTCCAACATTATCCATTTTAATCATGCCTTGTAAAAATTTTTCTTTAATGAAGTGATATCTTATTTCAATGTGTTTTTTATGAGAATGATGAATAATATTCCTCATAAGTTTGATCGCATTATTATTGTCAAAGTAAATCACTATTGGCCATTTCACTTCACCCCTAATATCAGTAAGGTGTTTCTTAATCAACAATAGATGAGTGCAAGCCTTTGTAGAAAAGATATATTATACTTCAGCAGTACTAAGAGAAGTGCTTTCATGTTTCTTTCTCAACCAACCCTAAAATTTCTTGATAATAGACTTATTTTCCAATTTTAGAATTTCTACACACCACATATCTATCCCAATCAGTATCAAAAAATTCTAAAAGTTCATTATCTCTTTATATAGTAATGAATGAGCAATACTTTTGTAACACCCCAAGCTTCCATGGTACACTTCACTTTGAATAATACAGTAGCGTGTGTTGTACGCAACTTCGAGTTATAACACACCACAACCAATCAAACTAGCCGTTATGAATAGTAATACCCACTTTTTAAAATTTTATAATTTTTAACTTTCCAAATTGAATTCATTTTTGGATTCGGAATATTGAAATTAGTTTAGGGTGAAATTTTGGTGCTTTTCGGATAACTTTCATATTTTGATGAATAATGGAAATTACTAAATTTTAATTAAGAACAAATTTTTTAATCAAAATAATTAATAGTGATAAATTATGAATTTGAGTGGTTTTAAAGTATATTTAGAATATATTTTTACCATTTAATACAATGTTGTTCATTGGACGTAATTTCACATTTAAACCAGACATAAACAAGTGGAAGATACCGAGTTATAGTTTAAAACCGAATTTTTATTTAAATAATTATTTATTTTATTTAAATTTAATTAAGGTCAAAATAGATACATAATACTTATATATGTTCAATGTAATTCATTTAAGTTATTTTAGAATAATTTTAGATATATAAAAACTTTATTGAACATTTCACCGTCTTTTACCCACCTCGTAGGAGAATTTGGAAATATACATAAAACTTAATTTTACTGCTTCTATGAGTGGAATTTCAAAAATCCAAGAGACATGGTTAATATCGAGGAGTAAAATTTGGTTCAATAAGATAAAAATAAAATTTGTTGAATAGTAACTTTTAATTTTATTTACCATGGTTAAAAGTAAATAGGGTAATTAAGGGTAAAAATGATATTAATATTACCCTAAAACATATCTAATTCTTTTGGAAAAGTGTATATCGACCAAAAACAACCTTAGGAATAAAATATTATCATTTAGGTACACTTGGATTAGATTATGACATTTATTATTATTTAATTCAAAGAAGAGTTAAAAGAGTTAAAATCAAAGTTTAACAACTAAAACATTTTTAATATAGGGTTTTACAGAAGATAAATTTGATTATAAATATTCATTAGAAAAATAATAAGATTTCCTATATCATGTTACTTTATTTATAATTTTTAGACATTAAATAAATAAATTTATTTATGACACAATGATGATGCAGTAATTACCTTATTCATGAAAGAATGAAATAAATGGTATTATAAATAATAAAATAAATATAATTCCAATGATATTATGACATCCACGAATTTTATAGGTGAATATAACATGTTAGTATTGATTCAATTTATTTTTTTTGAAGTAATCATGTTGTTATTATTTTAACAAAAAACAAATTCAAAATAGTGTCAAAATTGACATAAAATAGTTTTTAAAACAAATATTATATTATTAATTGATATAATGGTCCTAAAAATCTAAGGCTCGAAAAAAATACTTATATAATAATATATATGACATTAATTAACCAATTGGGGTTCTATTGGCAGTATATAGTATGTTTATTAACCATATAGCGTAAGAATACAAGAAGACACGGTAAAAGGTAAATTATTTAACTTAGAGTTAAATCTAAATGATAAGGTTAAAATGCTAACCTAAACTTGTTTAAAATATATTGGTTGAAATTATTTCGACCCATACCTACCTTAGGCTTTTAATAATACACTTTGTAGCCATTAGAAACTGAATATGAATTTATTATAAAATAATAATTTAAGTTTTTTCCTAAAGAGCCCCTCGGCCCCCTTATAAAAGGACACCACTTCTGACCAATTATTCACACCTTCAAAGCCTTTTGTCTCGGGAAACCTCTGACAAAATATCCTCCCAACTTCCCTCAATTCAATCTAGAGGCCTTAGTTTGATCATAAATCCAACCTAAGGATCACTTTTGAGCAAATCAAAAGGAAGAACCTGAAGAAGAGGTAATGTTTTCACCACCCTCTTTCAAGTTCCTTTCTTCTTCAACTTATTCTTTCCTTGTTATTTCTATTCTAAAATAATAAATCGAGTATCTTCTATATACTGTGATGTTATTATAAATATGGAACAAAAAAATTCATTATTCTATCTATCCCTTGAATAACATGTCACCATACGCGCGTACGTAAGACCTACCGTCTCCACGTTGTGGTGTAATTGTTATTCAATATATTATTATTTAGATGGGTATAATAATGATCTATAATTCATGTAAATAATAAATATAACATGATAAGGATTCTGTATATATTATATACCATCAAATTATATACTATATTAATTTCAAAAGAATGATATTTTCGCTCGTGCGTACATTCGGATTACCGTCTCCACGACGCGATGAGATTCATTTCCAAATTCACCATTCATCGACGATTATAAAAATATATATTACTAATAAGTATGTAATATATGACATAATAATGATACTAGAGTTATATATATTTATATATATAAGTATTTATTTACTTACATATATCTTATTCACTTACTTCCATTCAATACTATATAAAAATAGAAACAACGTTTATGCGTACGTACGGACTACCGTCTCTATAAATGGTGGTTTCAATTTCATATATAAGACTATTATAAATTTTTATATTCAAAATATATATGATAAATAAATCATGTTTTATATTTTGGAAGTATTTAAATCATGATCTAGGTGATACAATCAAGAGTAACAAGTTAAAACACGTATGATAAAGAAAGCGATTATTACCCGAAATATTAATATAACATGGAAATTATTATTAAATGGGTAGTATAAACTCAAAAATGAATAATCTATGATATCATAAATATTAATATGATTCTGATATAATTTAATAACATACTATAGTCTTTATACAGGAGGATAAATGCACCATCGACTAAAGGAAAGTGCAAGGTAAGGGGTTTTCATCTCACTCCTTATTCCCATGAGATTCATGCCACATTGCCACTATTACCTTTTGAGTGGTGTATGTACTTCCCATAATTGTATTATTTGTGTAATAAACTTTAATTTATGTGTATTTACATATTAATTGTATGATACCTCTTTCATGAGGTGTATGTTTTGTAAGTTTCCAAATTGGTAAGGGTTAATTTCACAATCTCTTTATTATCCGAGGTTATTTTTCCATAAGTATCTACTAGGAAATATTTATTATCCATGTCCATGTTTCATAAAAGAGTTTTCAAAGGGATTATTTTTAAGGGAATTTTTACTAAAACATCATTTTAAATGTTTTAAATATTTATTCTTCTAAATCATTCTCATTAATGTTCATATTTTCAAAATGGTTTTTAAGGATTTATTTATATGGACATGAATGTTTTAAAAATGTTAATTCCTTTCAAAAGTTTCAAAGTGGTATGGGACACTTTTATTCAAAAAATTTATTTAAATGTCTTCCTTTCTAAATTATGTAACTTTTAAATGTTTTCATGAAAAAGAGATATTTCTATCAAAGAGTTTTACAAAACATTTTCATCTATGTCAACATACTTTGATGGATTTTAAGATTATTTGAAGTTGATTTATTATGATACAAAACATACATATTTTATTGAGGGTTTTGTGATATGTTTGACTATGGATGTGTTATTTTTACACCATTCACGGTTTATGGAGAAAGTATTGAAATTTCGTATGCTATTTTTAATATGAATGCTTATGTTATATTTAAACCTGTTCATATGAGGAATGCATTGGACTTAGTAAGTGATGGGTGGAGCCCGATATAGCTCCTCGATGCATTGGTGGGTCTAATGAGAAAAACTAGTGTCTTGGCACGAGGCCTTGACAAAATCTTATTTGTAGTCTTGGCACAAGGCCTAGGCTACGTGGTTATGATAGTCTGGATTATGCATTCCATCGTTATGAAAGTGGTTATTGATATTGAATGTGATTATTCAATTAGTATAATATCCATGTGAATAATTAAATGGAATTATTTCATTTTATTTCTACCATATTATGCTGAAGTTCAAGTTTAAAATGCTTTTGTTTTAGTTTTATACATTGCCTTAAATGTTTATGATTATTTTTGAAAGTTTCCACTGTATTGCTTACCCTTTCTGAGCGTTTGAGCTCACCCCTTTCTATGTTTTATTTTCCCAGGATTCCAAGAAGTGTATTGTGATTGATATGCAGGGTTAAGCCAAGGAAATAATGGTGTTCATAAGGGATTATTTATGTTGTTTTGTATGTTATAAAGTGTAATGTAACATTCATGTACGTAATCAATTTTCCAAGACTTCTAAACTGATCGGTCCTTCGGGACTTGATTCCTAGAAATCATGCCAATGTTATGTAATAATGCACCGACTCTGGGTAACCGGGGTCCGGGCATTGCAACTTTTTTGTGCCTTGAATGTACCTCAGGATTATTTCAATTGGCACCAAATGTTCTTCATTCGAATTACTTTGAAATCGGGCCGCTAATAATGTTTTAAAGACAATATCTATCCATGTTAATATTAATTACACTAATCTTATAATGATTCTCTTGTACATGGTTGGATTCATAGAAGTCCAATCCTTACGATTTCAATTTTTTCTCCCAACCGCAATTGGAGTTGAAATTGGGTTGGATTCATTCATATTGAATTTATTCAAAAACTCTCTTGCATACTTGTCTTGAGAAATGAAAGTGTAATCCATCTTCTGAATCACCTGAAGCCCCAAGAAGTAGGTGAGTTCACCGATCATATAAATTTATAATTATGATTTCATGTGATTAAAAATTCTTCTACTAATCCCTACATATTACTACAAGAGATGATATCATTAAAATATACCAGGACCATAAATTGACCTTCTAATGATTTTTCTCATGTATATTAAGATTGAAAGCTACTATTTTGAATTTAAGATTCTTCAGATGCACATCCAGTTGAGAATACCATGCATGAAATTCCTATTTTAGAAGATTAATATTCTACTTCAATCCAAAAAACTTCATTTCATCATTAGTAATTAGAAAGCCAACTGGTTGTTTAATGCAGGCTTATTATTAAAAAACACCATTTAAGAATGTTGTTTTGACATCTATCCGATAAAATTTATATCATTTTTGAATATATATAGTAAGGAAATCCTAATCGACTCCTATCTTGATACTGGGGAAATGTTTCTTTAATATAAATGCCTTTAATCTATGCATATCCTTTACACACCAATCACACCTTATTTATGATCACATCTACTTGCTCATCGAATTTGTTTTTAAAGTTCTACTTTCTTCCAATCATATTGTGACCTTCAGGTATCTTAACTGTATCCCATGTTTGGTTCTTTCCAGTCTAATCCAATTCTTCATTCATGACCTTAATCCATGATTCATCATTTAATGCTTCTTTAAATGAAGTTGGTTCTATAATTGATAGGAAGGAAGAATGTGATTCACTCCTCATTATCCTTTAATGCGTGGGTACTGTCCAATCCCCAATGATGTGGAATTGATTAATTTATGATCTTATATTTATCACATGATGTTCAGAGGAAGTTTCTTCATCCATGCTTTCCTCCTCTGATTCTTTTTCTGAATCATCATCATTTTTTGACCTCTAAATGTTTTTCATGCCATACTCTACTTCTGCATTTGAATCTGTTCCATGTCTACTATCTTCTTCATCTTTAATCATATCAGCATAATAGCTTCTCGTGGTATTTGAAGTCTTATATTTAATTATCTTGACATCACTACATACCTAAAAAAATTTCTAGATTATTATTAGAAAAAAACTTGGCTTTAAGATTGAACATCCCATTTCTTGTAATGGAGAGAGATATGAAAATCAATCAGCATCATTCTGGACATATTGCTCATATATCGATTTATGTGCTCAAAAACTCCATTTTGCTGTGGGGTTCTCACAAAATCCATCTCACTCTTTATTCCTTATTTTATCTAGGAAAATTTTAAACTCACTGTATGTTTATTCCCCTCCATTTTCATATTGTAGAACTTTGATTATGTGACCACTATCATTCACATCTATTAAATGATAAATTTTATGTAATTAAGCACTTGTTGTTTTCTATGTATAATCATCACAAAATACACTCTACTATAATGGTCAATCAAAAGACAAAAAATTATCTTTCTCTATATGTACTAGAAAAATTTATTGGACTACATAGATTTGTGTATATGAGATCAATATGATTTAATTAAATTTTCTTCTTTGGGTGATATAAACTCTAAAACAACTATCCTCATACACAAGCAACACAAGTATTTTCTTGTTCACACTTTATATTGGGGATATCCCTGAAAATATTTAGTTTGGATATATTTTATTGGTCTTATTGATTAATGTGACCCAAATTCAACGCCTCATGCGGTTTTATTCTTCAATTATCAAGTATTAAATGTTTTCCTTTCTGTCAACCTGAGATAACTTTCCCTCTGCTATTCATCCTTTCATGAGATAATTCCCTATATTTCCTTTAAAAGTGCACCCATTTTGATAGAATGTAACTATCGGTCCTAATTTATATACTTGACCCACACATAGGATATTATGATGCAAACTATCTATATAAAGAACTTCAGTTTTAATCAGATCATCATTTTCAGGTTTTTTTCTTCTATTACATTTGATATTCAAAACAACATCATTACTGAATATTAGTATTCCATCAACTCAATTGTTAACATTCTCTAATAAGTCAAAATTCCCCATCATTTGGTACGATCACCGACTTTCATTAATCCAGGTTCTAATTTATTTGTTGCTTTTAGAGAAATTTCTACAAGGTTTTATTTCTCAATTTTTATATTTTCCTTCCATGAAATATTTTATTAAGTAGAAGCTAATGATGAAATTTACTATATCTTTTCCATGTTAGTTTTTTCATCATACCCATATTTTAATTCCATATGAGAAAGTCTGTTTACAAGAGAAACTTCTCCTAGTTGGTTGGTATTGAATTTTCTTTGAGTTCTAATGGTAACATTCCCTTCTTTTATCTTCCTAAAATCAATAGATTTATAGACATAGTTAGATTAGTGATAATAATATTTATATAAACAAGTTATTATATAAGATTAAGGATATTATTTAATTCTAATTTCTTGACTTCTTTTCTCTTCTCCATTCAAATAGCTCCTTGCCTCATCATAGTATTGCATAGTATGGCCCAGATATCACAAAATAGACATTTCATAAGCAAAAATGTCTTCTCACATCTATTCCTCCTCTTTTACCTTTTTGGAGGTAAGTAATTTGAACGAGAATCATTTATGGATACTTGTGGATAGTTTTCATTTCTCCTTTCAGTTTGATTTGAAGATTTATTTTTTTGAACTTCAAGTGACTTTGGGATATGGACGAATTTCTACTTCCCATTATTTTAGCTCATCATTATTTCTGGGCTTTGATGTTTCAACATCCTAACCAATTCCTCTTTTTCCTATACATGTGGATATTTGGTCATTAAAATCCTTCTCTACTCATTTAGAACCACACTTAGATCTTTCCAACAGCTCAAATCTGATAATATTACGAATTGTAATTTCTTCTTTGTTTCCATTGAATTTGATTTAGTTTCTAGTTTACTCCTTAGATTCACAGAAACTTCTTCAAGGCTCTCAAATTTCTTGGAATTGTCATCGAGTCTTGATGTAATGCCATTGATGAAATTTTTATATTCTTCAATCCTGATCTTCAATTCTACAACATCTTATGATATTTCAGTAGCTATTCAATGTTATTTTTCTATATATTCAAGTCTATGAATTTCATCTTCATGATGATCAACATATTATAATGCCTCTTCTAGAATTGATCCCCATTTTTGATTATGTTTTTTTATTTTCTAGCTTACTAAGTGCAACCTAATGTTCCAACTTGGTATCCTCATCAGCAATCAATTGATTTTATATAGATTTATCTTTTGATGTGTAGGAATTTTCAACTATATCCATCATGGAATATTGGGTTCCAAATTTAAACTCTGTTTCTTCATCATAAAAAAATTCGTTATCATCATCTTCTTATTTATATAAAAATTATTTCCTTATAATTTATTTCTAGATTTAAGTCTCCCTTTTTGGAAATACTTTTCTGGGGATTCTTTATGTTTCCAGCTTCACTTTCGTTATCATCAAACTTTATTGAGCAGCTAGAGGTAATATTACCAACTATATGACAATGAAAACATTCCATATGTATCATTCCTTCAAATCTCCATTTTCCTCTCATAAATTTTTTGAAAAAAATTCCCTTTTCCACAATATCTTCAACAAAAATATTTTCCAAAATCTCATGTTTCTTCCATGGATTTGAAAACTATTTCCTTGATAACTTGATTTATTGAATCTTCTTGTTGGACTCCCATTTCATATGCCTCCACACTGCTCAATAGATCATCCAAAGAAAGCATGGACAAATCCCTTTCCTCGAGTGTTGAGACTTTTTGATTATAAAGAGGTGGAAGCCTTCTAAAGATTTTTTTTCACAATGCCAATGAATTTGATCTCTTCACCAAGTCCTCATATTGATCCAAAAAATTATGTAATTAAATTTTAAAAAAGTATCTGAATTTTCATCAGAATTCATTTTCAGATCGTCGAAACTATTATGAAAAACATAGAGTTTTGACTTTTTTGATTTTTTTTCACCTTCATAAATATTTTTAGGTTCTTAGATGATGTGAAACTCATTACTTTTAGAAATATTTGATCACATAGAGTTGTAGTAATAGCTTTTTGTGCTTTGCAATCTACATAAATCCTTTTCTTGCCCCTTTGAGTCATAGATTTTCATGTTGCATCAATGATCTATATCCCTTGTGTAGTGGAAAATAGAACTTCATTCAAATAGATCTTAGATGAGATATCATCCCTTTATTTTTCCAAAGTTAGAACTTTATTTCATCAAAGAGAGGGAATTATCTAGCATTTAATGAATTCTTGATGACAATAATAGAGAACAGATTTAACTCCAACTACCTGTAGGCTTTGATACCACTTATAGGAACCTAGAACACCCTAAGAGGGGAGGTGGGGGGGGGTGGTGAATTAGGATGCCAAATTTTTCTTTAAAGTGAAAAATATTTCTCTTACGTTTGTAAGAACCTATTAAACCAATCTAATGGGAAGGTTTAGAAAACAAAAAATCACATGCAAATAGACAACAAATCAATTTTACTTGGTTCAACACTATCGGATATTACAAAGAGAATATGAGAATAATGTTTCAGTCATACCTAAATATAATTATATTCAATAGTTTTGGAATAAAAAAGTTGACACACATTCACTTCATGCTAGGGAAACTATCTTTACAAAATTTAGGGATAGGACACTGCGTCCCTTGAAACAGTCCCATCCACTCCCCCAAGCACACTACCATGGGTGAAGTCTTACTCAGTTTATCGATGTAAATTTTTCTTTAGTGTAGTGAAATTAAATTCATTGTACCTAACTATCACATGAATCTTCTTACATCGTAGACCTGAGTTGATTCACTTTGAAAGCATTGTTCACATAAACATGATATTTAGAACAACTATTCGTGGATCTCCTTTACAAAGCTCACAACCTTTATGTAGCAAACTACCTTCATGAATCTCCAAGAGTCATCATAGAATTATCATTCATCATGAAGAACCCATTAATTATAAGAATTATCAATATTCAAGAATTAACTAGTCTTTTTACGATGCTTAAGCTCACATAGAAAGCTAGATTCACAGAGCTCCCCTATGTTCAAAAAATCAGAGTGATTCCTCCTTTACTCCAATTTTTTTTGTGTCAAATGAAGTAGGGGTATCCATATATATATATATATATCATTGTCCATTCGTGAGGCTCCTATTCCTCCAACACATTTTACAAACCCTTCAAAACCATCTTCAAAAAACTCCTCCATTCGTGATGTTCTGGTGAGATTTTTTGTAATCATGGAGATGCCCATCAACGCATCACGCATTTGTGATGTTCTACTTCTCATACTCACAAATAACACTATCAAATCATCATGAATTATACAAGATCCCCTTATCAAAAGATGGACCTTTCTAAACCCATGACTTTACCATATTTATGAAGCATTTATTCTAGAAAACTACCCTTCATGAAGCTATCCTCTTACTCCAGATTCTGAGTCAAGAAATATAGAAAACACTAGGAACCAACACCACCTTCAACACTGCTGTCAGCCTGTACTATAATATCACTTGCCTTTTAGACTCCTTGATAAACCTAGAGTGGATTGAAAACAAGAACAATCCAAATTCCATTTCTAGAAAGGAACATCATTGGTTCCAATATTTGGATCACATTAACTCGGTTAAAATAAGATCCTAACTTCACATCCTTCATCCTAGAAGCCTTTAATTGAAAAAAATAATAATTCCAAGGAATCCCTTTGGTTTAAACGAGATGGAGTTACCCTAATAAAAGGTAACATTCTTTTTCAAGATCCTTTGATATATTTTCATTCTCCACCCCTCAAATATTCTTATTACATGATTATATAATAACATCAAAATCCTCAATATTGTTATAAATTTTTATTATAAGGGTTTAACCTGTACTTACACATGTATCTATTTAATGGGTAATAAACTTACTGTTCTTATGTAAGGAGAACTACCACCTCATGAAACAATGTTGTGAATTTTTTCATTTTCCACCATTCATGGTTGAGCATTATGTTGTAAACTCTATTTTTATTGTATATATATGATATTTATTATGTATTTATGATTATATAATTATTATATAAAACATACCTTCATGATTTGAATTTTATGTTAATACGATAACTTCGTTTGTGGAAGTGTGGACAACCACCTCCTCAAAGAGATTTTATTCGTTCACACATTACATAGAATGTATTGTGGATTGTTTTACTAAAATTATATTACATATATGAAAAAATAACTCTTATATAATGATATTATATTTATAGGCACACATATATTTCATTTAATTTATTTCTTTCAGCATGGAAGTAAAATAGAAACAATATTCTTGCGTACGTATGACCTACCATCACAAGAAATAGTGTCTTTTGTTTAATTTTTTTATATTTTATAGATTACTATAAATAATAACATTATAAATATATATGATATTTACATCATGTTTTAAATTCTTGGTATCATGATATAACTATGAGTATAAAAAATATAACAAATCAAAACACAAGAAAAAAACAAAGAAATTATTATCAGATTTATAACAATAACATGGATTTGTTAACAAACTTGTAATACAAAGTCTTAAAAAAAATTATATATGGTATTTGATATAAAAATATTGTTCTGTGCTAGATGTATAATAAAATTTTATTTATTATACATGATTTTTGATTGAGTTTTAAGAGATTCAAGACTTATGGAGAGGGTTTCCTTGTATCACTTTCATTTTCCATGAGACACAAGACATATTTACCACCTATTTCTTATATGTGGTGTGTTTAATTCCCATGGATGCATTATATGATTATTATAATTAAATTTATGAGTATTTTCATATCCTTTTGATGATATTTATTTCATAGGACTTTTTTTTTCAGAAGTTACAGTATCGTTAAAGTAATTTTTCCACAATTTTACTTTTTTGAGACACATGCCATCTTATGAACATATATTCTTTTAAAAGGTGTATATAATACAATTTGACATGATATATCATTAACATAATAATTTTTTTAAATTATATTCTACAGGTAATTTCATTTTCTTACATGGTGAGTATAATCAGACTTGGAAGAATGAGAGGGCATGGCTTTGCCATCGGTACTAGGCCTGTGCATCCCTGTTAGGGACAATTGGGTGACTAGTCATGTGAAGGTGGAGTACTGATAAAAAAGGAGATACTAGGAATGATAGTTTCAAGTATCCATCTTCGGGTATGAATTCATTTAATACCTTCAGGTCTTGTAATTTCATAAAGCCTACAAGCCATGTACGGGTTTCCCTTCAACCCTTAAAATCGGGAAAATAAAAAATTATTAAAAAATAAAGGCCTTTGGTCCATTCAAACAGACATAGAAATGGTTTTATAAACATCTTCAAGATTTCTTCATATATTTTCAAAGTTATTTTAATATAAATGATTTTCAAAATGTTTTCAAAATTTCTTTATATGTTTTCAAAGTGTTTTCAAGAAAAAAATTCAAAAAAATTCAAGATTCTTTTTAAAGTTTTCATGGAAAAATGTTTTAAAAAATATTTATCCTTTAGAAATAAATTTTCAAAGCAGAAAAGATATTTTTCTCAAGAATTGTTTTAAAGGAAACTATAAACCTTTTTTATAATAAAATTATTTTTTAAATTGTTTTATAAAAATTATATTAAATAAATGGATATTTCCATTAGAAATATTACATATGATCTTTCAAAATCATTATTCATCTAAGATGAAATTCTTTATTATATTTTATTCTTTCCTAGGGATATGATCCAAGAATACCATTCATATTCTTTGTTTAATAGATTATGTTTTCATTAACTGATTTCTATGACCCCTGTTTCTCTACCATAGGTTATATGCCTTTGAAACCCACTTATTTTCACGGGTTAGGTTTTGTTAAAATGATTATGAGACCTATATATTTTCTATAGGTAATTATATGATGAAATGTTTATGATGAAAATTTTGTTTCATGGGTCCTGGTATGATTTTTTATGATATTTTAGCTCAAGTTTGTATGATTTCATTATGAGATGGTTCAGAGCTATATCTCCCTACGATACATTGTGTAAAAATTTATATCTAATGAGATAATGATGGGAATCAATTCAAAGAGCTTTATCCACTATGGGAAGATAGGGAAACCCAATCCCCTATGGGAAAATGGGGAAACCCGATCGACTATATGAAGATGGGGAAACCCAATCCATTATAAAGAAAGGAATGTAACTGGGGATGATGTTGTATCCCACCTATTAGGTGTAGTCCACATTAAGTTCCCTAATATGTTTTGGAAATGCCCCCTGAATTACAAGGAATGATGTTACATGTCGATGTGTCTTCCACAAATTGTATGTCTTATGCCTTTGATATACTCACAAGGTTTGTTTTCTTTATTATATTATGATTCATGTCTTTTTAACTACTAATATTTATGATATGATTCATTTTAATGATCTTTTATATACAAGGTATGATATTTTAATGTTATGATAATGTTATCATACCCTTTTGATCATGTTTATGATTACATATCTCCTTTGTTTACCATTAGTGAGCATATGATATAACCTATTTTTATGTTTTCTTCCACAGGTTATGAAGATATATTTTATGCATGGTATGTCTTAGAGGGGTAATAGTCTTGGAGAACCTATTGGGAGATAATGTATCTCACTCATGTACCAGTATTTTGGTTTCCAGGTTTCCTAAGGAACTAAACTAACACAGACTTTACACGTTTGTTTATTTAATGTATTAAGTATTTCGTAAGAATGATGTAATTTCTATGTATCTTATGATTGGATCGTTGTAGTTGGAATCAGAGAAAAGATTTTGTCAACCTTTAGAAACTAGGATGAGAAAAAATTGCTGAGATACCTAGGTATATTTGTAAGAATATGTCTAGGGATGTATCTAAGGATATGTTTAAGGGTGAGTAAAAGTATAGGAAAATTTCCAAGAAATTTTCTAAAGGATTGAGAAAGTGGTTTCAGGGCATTACAACCCAACATGGATACTATAAGTGGATTTGTATAAGAAAAAAATTTACCAAGGGATAACAAATCCAGAAAGGTGCGTTGATAATGACTCAAGAAAAACATGGTACATGACAATGAGCCTTGCTTCACACCTGTTTGACACTCTCAGGGGATATTCTTTGGGAATTCATTAATCCTTTATGAACAATCATGAATTATTTAAATAGATGATGACTATAAATAACCTAGGATAATACTATGGTTTTATAGATTAAACAAGTATGTTTCATTTCTTTTACATCCTATAATTTTTCATGATTATGTGGTTTTCTTATATAATAAGTGTTTCTCACCCTATGATTTTTGGTTTTAGTTAATATAAATAACTAGGATAAACTGAGTTAACATTGAATGTTTCAGATGTTGAAAGTACGGGCATGATGAAAAATCAATTTCAATAGATGAAATGTCATGAATAGAATTAGTAATCTCCATGATTATTGATTATACTATTAAAGATAAGGAGACCTCAAACAACATATGAAAGGTATGGGAAGTTATTCCTATATTTTATACATTAAACATAAGAATCATGATTAGATTGATGCTAAGTATCCTCAATATGTGATTCATATTTCATATTCTAGGAAAGAGTTATTAATGAATAAGTTGATGAAGCCTAAGTAACTGTTCGAGAATAAATTTGAAAAAATGAATTATTTATGTTTTGGAATTTAAAGATTATGTTATATCAATAATGAAATATATAAATATTTTCACTATAAGTTTTTCATCAAGGACTAAATTGGATATTTTGAATAGTGATAAAGTAAATTGGATAATATCAATAGCCTTAGAACTAATTAAGGATTTTTTGAAAAAGTGGTTTATGTTGTGATGGATGAAGTTTAAAACTTCATTAATTTAAGGAATATATCCATAAATCTTTGGAATAAGGAAGAATATGTGTTTTACAAAAGGATTTATAGTAATTAAAGTTATTACCATGTTTTAAGAGAATATATGATGAGGGTATTCTTATGTTTGTAATGTGTTATCTAACAGCTACTTTTTGATATATGGAAGATCAATGTTAAACTAATTTCATGGAGTTCTTTATAAAGTTTTTAATTTTTAGATTTTTTAAGGGTTATATGGTTAACCATTTATAGAAAGTTTAAGTTAAATGTTTAATGAAGTTTTTGAGATTAAAGTATTATCTTACCACATGAGTTTTTATTAATATTGGATAACCTATTATAAAAACTTTGTATTGATGAAAACTGATGACATATGGGATGGACTATCATGAATATCATGATATATTAGTGCTTACGGAATGAAAAATTCACCTTAAATTTTTGAGAAAGAGGTGAATTAGAAGTTGATCAAGGAATACAAAAGTGTGAGGTTTTCTTGAAATCATTTAAGAATATATTTTCATGAAAATTATTAAACTTTAGGAAAATGATCTAGAAATAAAATGTTGTCATAATACCTTTTTTTGAACAAATGGCCTTTTAGATCATCACATATTAATGAATTTGTGGCCTTCAACTTTCAAATGATTATTTAATTATTTTTGATTGATGACCTCATGCACTCGATATAGATATTTATGATTTTTCTCTAAGCCCACATTTTCACTTTCCACCAAATTTCCCCCATGTAGAAACCTAGTTATAAGTTACTTTGGAAAACCATCATGTTTCAAACATTCCCTTTTTTAAAAAAAATTAGTATTCATTTTTACAATGTGAGTCTCTATGAAATGAATTTTCAAGTAATAAATCTTTAATAACCCAGATGAATTTTAAAAGAAAAATTCATTTTAAGGGGGATATAATGTAACACCCCGAAATTTTGTGATTTTCTTTTTTCGAATTAATTTAATTTTTGATATTTTTAATTTCATTAAACTCTATATATATATTGACTTATATGAAAAAAATATGTTTGGATTGAATTTTATGTAACACATTGTTAATCTTGCACTAAAAACAACGCATATACTAGCTTGTGGTACATGAAATAAAATGTTTAGCTTGTGTTACATGCAACACTGATTTCCTTCGATAGTCTGCATTACACATAGGATTGGGTTTTACAGAACTATAACATATTATTAATATTATTGTTAAAATATTATTATAGTTATAACCTAGAAATTAGGATGGAAGTTATGAATAAAATATTATTTAAACATGTGAATAAAATGAACCCTTTTATCTAGAAATTAAAGTAACAACTATTTAAAAATAAAAAAATACCTTTTCTAAGAAAACTATTTTAGTATATACAGACACCATTTTAATTTATACCACTTAAGTGATTATAAATTGGAAAAATGGATTCCATATTTGAAATCGGAATTTGTTATAATTTATAATTATTTCAAATAATTATTTTCCAAAAAATATTATTGAATGTAATTAAATTAATTACAATGATTATAGTAAAATTAAGCTTAACAAGGGACTAAACTTTAATCATAAGGGCCAAAAGAAACTATAAAATTGTCTAAAAACCATTTTATGGTCGTATTTAGACCAGATAATCCATTTTATTTAATTTGATCTATTATTGGTGCCAATTTACATGTGGAAAACTTGGGTGGAATCACCATTTCAATAAATTACAAGAACAACACACCTCCACTACTATAAAAATGAAATCACCCCTCCCACTTATTCACACATATAAATATATTTTACTCATTAAAATTCTGCTCAAATAATCTCCACAAATATCTTACTCCATCTTATAATCCTACATTTGGGATTAAAAACATCTAAGAATTCCCTTTGGTGCAAATCCAAAGGAGTTACCCAAATAAGAGGTGACGTCTTTCCTCAAGATCCTATGTTTTATTTTCATTCTCCACCCTCTCAAATAGTATTATTCCATTATTATATAATTAAATCAATATAAAAAGTATTATAGTATGTCTTTATTCTTCAATTTATACCATCACTTACATACCCTTCCATCTCATGGGTAATGAACTTACCGTTCTTGTGTATGACGAACTATCGCCTCCCAAACCGATGTTGTTCGTTTATCCTTTACCACCTTTCGTGGTTGGGAAATATGATAGAAAACATTTGTTTATTTGAAATATATTATATTTATTATGTATTTACGCTTATTTAATTATTATATAAAACATACCATCATGTGTTCTATTTTGTGTAAATACAATAATTTCATTTTTGGAGGTGTGGACTACCACCTCCCCAAAGCGATGTGATTCGTTCACACTTTACATGTAATGTATATAGGATGACTTTAATTAAATGACATTATATTAATGAAATAATATTTCTAATTTTATGATATTATATATAAATATAAATATATTACATTTACTTTCTTTCTTTCAATATGACAGTAAAACAGAAAGAACATTCTGGTGTACGTACGACCAACCGTCTCCATGAATGGTGTTGTTCTTTTAATATTTGTATCTTTTATAGATTACTAAAAATAATTTTATACTAGACATATATTATTTTTGTATCATCATTAATATTCTTGATTTCAGGATATAAATAAGATGATGAAAATTATAAAAAAATCAAAATACAATAGGAAAACAAAGAAATTATTACATGAAACTTAACATTTGCATAGAGTTGTAAATAAACGAGTAATATAAATTCATAATAAAATAATATATGGTATTAGATATAATAATATGGTTATTTTTTGGATTTTTTAAAAACTTCTATTAATTATACATGATATTTTAATGAGTACAAAGAGTGTGAATACATAAGGTAAGAGTTTTGTCGTCTCACTTTCATTTTCCATGAGACACAAGCCATATTAACCACCTATTTCTTATATATGGTGTTTTTTATGACCATGGATGTATTATATGATTATTATAAATAACTTTATGGGAACTAAAATATAAATTTTATGATCTTTATTCCATGGGGTTTATGTTTCAAAAGTTAAAAAATCAAGTAAGTAATTTTGTCTCAATTTTCCTTCTTTGAGACACATGCCATGTTTTAAACCTATATTATTTTACAAGGTGTATATAATACCATTTGAAATGTTATATCATGGAAATAATCATTTTTCTAACATTATAGGATTCATTTAATAACATTTTCTTACACGGGGAGTATAATTCAACGTTAACTAGTGGTATGTGTTTATTGAAACAATATCATCGTTTATTGAGATTGTTCAAGATTATGCTTTTATTAATGAAATATTATGATAATTATTTCCAGAACACTCATTAATTTTCATATCCTATGGTTAGTAATAAAATCTCAAAGTAACAGTACCATTTTTATAATCTTTGTTACTTAAGATAATTGATAAAGTATTTTTATGAAATATTACTTTATTTCTCTTTTTGATAAGAAATTTTTGTTTTCAAAAAATATTTTCAAATATTTAATTATAATTTTTCAATTTTATTTTAATATAAATGGTTTTCAAAATGTTTTTAATATTTCTTCTAAGTTTTAAAATTGTTTTCAATGAAATAGTTTTAATAACATTTTCAATATTTCGTTCTATGTTTTCAATGTTATTTTCAATGAAATGGTTTTCAAAACATTCTCAATATTTATTGATATGTTTAAAAAGTTATTTTAAAATAAATGGTGTTCAAAAAGTTTTTAAGATATATTTATATGTTTTAAAATTATTTACAAAGAAATTATTTTCAAAGAATCATCAATATTTCATTATATGTTTTCAAAGTTATTTTTATATAAATATTTTTCAAAAATATTTCATGATTTCTTTGTAAGTTTTCAAAGTGTTTTAAAGAAAACAAATATCAGATTTTTTTAAGGATTCTTTTATACGTTTTCAAGTAAAATGGGTTTCAAGATTCATTATGTTTTAAAAATAATTTTTCAAATATTAAAAGTTATTTTCCTCAAGAAATGTGTTTAATGAAATTATAAAACATTATTTATAAGAAAATTATTTTTGAAATGGCAGTATAAAAAGGATTTTCAATGAAAGGATATTTTCCTTAATAAATGTTACATGTGATCTTTAAAAATCCTTCTTCATATAAGATGACATACTTTGTTATATTTTATGATTTACTATAGGTATGATCCAAGAATACCATTCATATTATTTCTTATATGGTTTTTGTTTTTATGAAATGTTGTTTATGAACCCCGTTTCTCTTCCACGAGTAGTATGATTTTGAAACCCACATATTTTAATGGGTTATGCTTTGATGAAATGATTATGAGACCTATATATTTTCTATAGGTAATGATATGATGAAATTTTTATGATGCCCATTTCATTTCATGGGTTATGGTTTGACTATTTATGATATTTTTCTCATGTACGTATCTTTTCATTTTGATATGGGTGAGACCTATATCTCCATCAAATGAATTTAGTAAAGGATTATATTTTATGCGATAATGTTGGGAATAAAGTTGATAGGATTGATACACTGTGGGAATTTGGGAAAACCCGATCCACTATGGGAAGATGGAGAAATTCGATCCCTTATAATGAAAGGGCTGTGGTTGGGGATGATGTTGTGTCCCACCCCATAGGTTTAGTCCCCATTAAGTTCTTTAATAAGTTTTCTCAATGAATCCTGACTTATTGGGAATGATCTTATATGTCTATGTGTGTACCAAAATTTCTATATATTATGTCTTTGATAAGCTCACGTGGTTCATGTTCTTTATTATCTTATGAATCAGGTCTTTTGAACTGCTAATCTTATTTCAATGATTAATTTTTTTGATATTTGATATGAAGGGTATGATCTTCTAATGTTATGATCACATTATTATGCCCACTTTCTCATGTTTATGCTCACATATCTCCCTTGTTTACCCTTACCGATCATCTGAGATCAACCCTTTTAATGTTTCCTTCACTAGGTTATGAAGATATGTTTTATATATGGTATCTCAAATATGGGTTGTTTTCTTAGAAAACCTAGCGGGAGATAATATGGTTCACTAATGTTACAACCTTTATGTTTCCATGTTTCCAAAGGTAATAAAATTATACAATCTTTGGGAGTCTTTTTATGTAATGTAAGTATTCAACAAAAATGATGTAATTTCTATGTATGTTACACTTCGATCATTTTAGTCTGTAAACAAGTTTTTAGTAATAAGTTAGATGAGATTGTTAATTTCACTGAAAATAAATCTCATTTAGTAGAAAAATATGATAACCAAGAAGAATTAATTGACTATGGAGAAACCATTTCACCTAGTGCTTTGTTAGAATCTACTAGAATATTGTTGGAATTTACCTCTCAAATGAATTAAAAACTCATTCAAGTAGATGTAAAAAGTTCATTTTTCTATTGGTTTGTTAACAAAAATGTTTTTATGTAACATCAAACTAGTTTTAAAATTCTAACTTTTGTAAATCATGTTTTTAAATTAACTGAAGCTATTTATATTTTGAAATAATCCCCTAAGGATTTATTTTAACATATTTATAATATTCTTTTATCAAATTGTTTTAAAATGGGAAAATCCATTTCACCAATTTTTCTAGATAATATCTCGAAGGATTTATTATTCCTTTAAATATACATTAATGATTTGATTTTTTTCTTAACCAATGAAGCTATTTGTTTTCAATTTTATGATTTAATGAAGAAGGAATCTGAAATGATATTTAATGGTGAACTCAAATTCTTAATCACTTTCGAATTTCTCAATTAAATAATGTAATTTTTCTAAATGATGGAAAATTACCCTAATGAGCTATTAAAATGAAACTATATAGATCACACTAAGGAAATTGGATTTTCCCTAAGTAAAAATTGAAAGCTAACATTTGACGAAGTCGGTAAGTTAGTTGAAAATAATATTTTTAGAATCATGATTGGTAGTTTACTTTAACTTATTACGACCTACCCTTATATCATGTTCAATTTTTTTTATCTATGACCATTTTCAGTCAAATATAAAAGAATCTCATCTTAAATATGTCAAAAGGACTTTTTGTTAATTAAAAAATAGTTAAAAACATGTCTTGTTTTATCCTAAAAAAATTCTTTTTAATTAACTAGTTTATTCTGATGTTTATTTTTGAGGATTATAACTAGATAAGAAAAATTTATTTAAGACTTCCCATCAACTTAGAATATAACTTATCTCATAGAGTATTAATAAGAAGAAATCAGTTTCTCTTTATATATACAAGGTTGAATACATATCCAATGGGAGTAACTATTCCCAAATAATATATATAGAACACAACCTCTTAGACTTTATTCTTATATTTTACCATACCCTATTTAGTATGATAAAACTAGTTTTATTAATACCTACAAAAGTAATATCCAGTACTATTTCACTAAACACATTGACCTTAGGCATTATTTCTCGATAAATCGCTCCCAAAAGGTGATATCTTATTTGAATTTGTTAGGATGGAATATTAACTTGCTAATATTCTCACTATGCCCCTTTTCTTTGATCATTTTTATTTTATTAATGGTGGGTTGGGAATGGTTCTATTTGGATGATATTTATTTGACTGTGGCTAAATTGGGAAACATTTCAACTTTTTTTAAAAAATTGATTCGTTTTCCTTTTATTTACTCTCATACAGATTTGAACTCTCTATCTATGTGGTGTTATATTTTTAGGGGGGGGGGATTATCTCTTTAATTATAAATATTTTCTTGATATAGTATTTTATTTTCAAATTAGTTTTTCAATTCAAAAATAAAATTTCTCTTATTTTTAAAATTTAAGAATTTATTTTCTAAAACAAGTACTATTTAACATTTTTTAAACAAAATTGTATTTTTAATTTTAATATGTTCTTATTTTTCCTCAAAACTTATTTGATCAATTTTATATATTTTTTACTTATTGTTATTTTTTTATCTCTATTAAAGGGAAATCAATGATTATTAATCATATATATACTTTTCTTTCTAAACATTTTTCATAATATTGATATCATAGAATATAATTCAAAAGATGATTTAAATATATGATTTCAATTCTAAAGGAACTATTCCAAAGCTCCTTCAATGAAGGAATCAATCAATGGTGGTAACAAAACTCATTATTTAAATGAGAATATTGGAAAAAGTATATAACATGTTTATTTTATTCTTTATTTTATGCTTATTTTATTATTTTATTTCTTTCTCTTAACTTTTTATTTTTATTCCATCTTCTATTTTTCTTTTCTAGATCTTTTTGTTTTTCCTTAAATATTAATTTAAATGTACCCCTCTTTCTATCCTATTAAGGGGAATTCTAGAAGATAATTAGTGTTTTTGAAACTATTTTATCTTTTTTGAAATCTCTTTCCCTCTTGAACTCTATTTTCAAATATCCTTTAAATATCTCTTGATTGTTTTTAAATATTACATTCCCTCTCATTGTTATTCTTTATGTTAATCAAAAACAGGGAGAATGATCGTAATATTAATGAAAAATACCATTTTATCACAAAAGTTTATTTATTTTCTATGAACTTCAAAGGTTTTTAATTTCTTAAAATGTCTAATATCTTAAATTTTTTTAAAAAGGTGAAGTTATTGAAATTTACGTTAAAAATTTTTACTCCACAATAGGAATTATTTGATTTATTTATTATATTTAAGAATATTGAATATATTTTAGTGTATCTAATGAGAATTTTAAATATCTCGATCTCTATAATCTTGATTTACATTGTTATATATTTCACTATTGATTTATATTTAATATATATTATCATGTTAAGTGTTTTTGAACATCAAAAAGGGATAGTCTATTGCATCTATCTCGTTCTCTCTCATGGTGCTTCCATGATCACAAAAATCATTTATGTTTCTAACTATTTCATAGAGTGATTTATCAGTGATATATTTTAAAATTTATATCATATCATTGAAAATCCTAATGAAGACCTTAAAGCTAAATCAAATACACATTGTTGATCTCTTATAAGAACCGTACTTATCTTAATATAGGTGTCCAGACCTTGGAATCATCTTTGAAGATCAATATGTGGGATTAGAAGGAAGATCAGGAGGATCCTCTAGAATTTGTTATGGTGGATGATGCATCAACTCATTGATACCATGATAATAGGTTCCTTAGTGTGTAAAAGGCCCACCAGAGAGCTAATGGAGTTCAACAAACCAACCAATAGTGAACCAAGAAGCACAACATACTCCAGGAGTTCCACCAACCAGCTGGTGGGGGAGTAATGGATTCTCGATGGGTTATTTCTAATAAAAATTAGCTCCAGGTTATCCATAGGCTACCCAATAGAGACCAGTAGGTATTTGGTCACATTAGGATAGATAATAATAGGATGATTTTAATGTGGTCAAAAGTCCATTATTGTGATTTTATTCTGCATCAATGTCCCTAAAAATTCCAGAAGCTTATTGGCACTAATGAGAGAAATAAAAGGGGTTCATTTTCATATTGGAAGACTTATTTGTTTCCAAGGATGCTTATCTGATTTATGATTCATGTTTGAATATCTAATGAAGAAACTCCAGTGGTTTCGATCCATCCTCAAATATCCAATATCTAACTTTCTATATTTATTAAAGGATTCTATCCGAAATCATCTTTGAATCTATATATTAATTTTTAATTAACATTTTACAGAGATTAGGGTGAAAATTTGTAACGTGTTTCCAAAAATAAACCTATATCTTCTCATAACCTTCTTCCTTGGTTTCTCACTACAAAAGAAGTTAGGAGTGGGTTCCTTGGCCACTGATGATTCTCAAAAGGTTTATCAAAAACAATAGTTGGAGGGATTATTTTCTTGAGCAAGATTAAGGGTCTAATAACATATACCTCTCAATTATAGGGATTAAGATATTGGGGATTACACCTATCTATTTCCTAACTCATTATTAAAATATGTTTTCTATCAATTTATTTTATACATTTAATCATTCATCATTGATATAATTAGTTTCATAAATTCATTATACTCATTTTAATTATTCTTAATCACTTAATAAATTTTATATTAACTTTATAATATATATGAAGTTTATCAATTAATATATTTAACGAATTATTAGTAAAATATTTCTATTTTTTTATTTTTTATTTACCTTTTTTTCTTTGTTTAATTTATAAAATTGATGGTGATGACCAATAAGACTATTTTCAGTGATGCCTAAGCTTAGCGAAATAAAAAATTTCTCATCCTATCACACTTTAAGAAGAATTGATTAACATCAAGTTCAATATTCTATATTATAATTCCATCCATTAGGACCACTACATCGGCCTACACCATGGATGGTCCCAATCCGATCCAACATTCCCTCTTTCCAAAGATGAGAAACTTGTCACCACTGAGGTGATGATAATGAAACCTTGATCAAAATAAGATAATTGGATATATAACATTCTCTATGATGAGTTCATTAGATAGTTTGGGTTTCTATCGTAGATTTAAGACATGCTTATGAATCACATTCTAGATGGGTGTTAATATGGCCATTGATTTATTTCTTCACTAGTATCATTATTAGGGTAGACACCTCCGATTGGGTAGGATAAGTATATATGGAATGTTGGGAATTTGTTTTTTATTTAACCACTTTATATTTATCTATGGGTGAATATTATTCTCATTGAAAAATCAAAAAGGACGAGTTTTTAGTTTAGAACAATGTATGAGTATTGTTTCTATCTTCTTCACATAAGGCCATTAGGGTATCTTAGTATCATCACCTAAGGAAACCTAGGCTCATCACCTAAGTCATCATAGGAATGTCGTATATGGAATTACATGCTCACCACAAGGGGAAACTTATACTTGTATCATAAGGAATCCTAGCCCTATCACCTAACACATCCCATTATTATCAAAAGAGGCACCTCATGCTTGTCACATAGGACATAATGTTTTTATAAAGTAAGGGAGGATGTGTTTTTGGTGCACCAAGAAGGGGTTATCCTATATTCATCACATAGATAATTTTATGATCCTCACATAAGGAAAGAAAGGGTAAAATTATGCTCACTAGAAAATATTGGTTGATCCACTTGTGTACATCATGTAAGAGTTTTTGATCAATATATGCTCATCATGTAAGAGAAGACATATTTTTAATCTCAATTGGGGATAAATCAGTATACACACATAATGTAAGGGAAATTTTTTTTAACACCCAATGGGGAATAAGTTTCTTTTACTCACCATATAAGGGAAGAGAAAATTTTAATTTCTATTGGGTATGAATACTATTATTATCATAATGTAAGGAAAAACACATTTTCAACATCTAGTGGAAATATATTGGAAGGTTTAGTGATTTTCGAGGATGTTTTGGGTTTTATCAACTCTCAAAAAAGAGATGGGATAGTGAAATTATTTGGGTTTTTGGACAGAGCCTCTAATAATAATCCTATGTATCCTATTGGGGGAGGAATAAAAACCCATATAGTTTGAGTTACACCTTTTAAAGAGATATTATGGGACCAATCCATGTATTTTAATGATATTCAATAAGTATACATGTGTTGTCAAAGAGATGATATCGAGCAATTTATTAGGGCATATGAATTAAAAAAATTGGATACTACTAGGGATAAGTAATGATATGTGATAATGTCACTTTTTATTTTAACTTGTGATTGGGAGAAATGTTATTGACCTTTTTTTTGGTATAAACCAGTAAGGATACTACTTATACCTTTGTTGTAACAAAGGTCATAGGGATGAAAGTCTATGATATTGATTGTGAATATTGTTTTTTATGAATAAATATGAATATAATGTCTATTAGTCCCATATTACCTCTATTTTTTTTTGAAAGTAGGATTAATGAAAGGGGAATATATAATGGATATCCATGGTGTGAGTTTCATGGAAGTTGGGTGTTGTGACAAACATCAACTTGCACAATTTTTTCATATTTTCATGAAGCGCGTTCTTTGTTGGAGTGAGTTAAATTAGAACATATGAAATTAAATTCAATACATTGATGGATTTTTTGAGGAAATTCATTTAATTTTATTACTTGTAGTAATCCAAGGAGGTTAATTTGGGTTTCATGAAGGATGGAAGTCAGTTTGTGTGAGCTAAGAGCTTCAACTTCCCCAAAATCCAAAATCCATAACGAATACCATTTAAGTGGAAAGTTGATGGGTATATAAGGCCTCAAGATTATGAAATTGGATATCTCATAGATTTATTATGCATAAATGCAACACTAGACTTGTGTGTAACCTTTGGTTACAAACTTATAAAACATTAATTTGTGTGAAAACCTTCCCTTTCCTTGAGAATAGATTATCCTGGATTCCATTCTTCCTAGCTCCTTCTTGGATGAGATTTTTCTATAACAATAGTTATGATGAGGTTTTTCCTTCCATGAAAGGAAATATCACTCTATGATGGTTTCTACATAATTTCATATAGACATGAAGTAATGAGAAAGTGAATTTTGTGGATGTTTTGAAGAAGATAATTCTTGAGTATCTTGGAATATTAAATGAGGATATATTTTAATGGGATTGAAAGATAATGGAAGTATTCATAGAAAAAAATTTAAGATAAAGCATATCTTGTGGAGCATGCCCATGTGATTCAGTTTGGAGATTAAATGAGAATTATGGTGAATATTATGTTTATATGATTGAAGGAGTTTTCTATATTCAAAATATGGAAACAATATTCATGTGATGGTGAGAAGATAAAATGTATAAGAAGGGATTAAAAATAGATTATTGATAGAGAATAACATGATAATTTATTCCACTGATTAATATCTTAAGTATCATATAAAGAAAATAATAAGAGAATTGATACTGCAATTTTGGAGAGGAATATTTGTATAGAAGAGATAGAATCCAATGATATTATAGAAAGTAGACCATACACACTACGGAATAAGAATAAATAAGAAGAATATAGAGAATTAGCTTTGAATTCGTACTCAATAGTACATCTATATTATAGAAAATGAAGAAGGATAAGAGAAGAGTTGAGAAAATATGATACTACTACTATCTATTCATGATATATGTTGAAGAAAATATATAAGAGATTGGAAGAATTAAACTTTAAGAAATCTAAAATCCATAGGCCTATATTATTATTATATTGAAATGAGAAACAAGGATAAAATGAATATAACCGTACCAGTTTACTGATTGGCTATTGATGACCTGTTTCAGAGGAAAGTTATCTCACTAGTTTATGCATTAACATCCATGAAAAGATTGGTGGTATTATTTAAGAGTTTATAATGAGTAAAAATAATACACTAGTGGGATATGATATAAAAATAATAGTTGGGAGACTATAGAACTTTTATTAGATTATTTCTTTCATAAGAGTCAATCATGTTTTTTATCCTTATCTTATAATAACTTAAAAAATCTTATAGGTTTTAAGGATCTATTCTTACCTTATCTTGTATACATGATAGGAGTCAAGTATTTCATGTACCCTTCTCTTTGATTCACTCAAGTTATGTAATGAATATCTAAGTCTTAGTATCAACTCGAACATTGAAATGAGTAGATTCCCACATTTGGGTTGAACCATATAAAAATACCATGTGCTATTGTCTATCATTTATCTAAAAATTTTAATGTGGTGTTGTGTTCTAAAAATATATATGAATATTCATATATATTAACTGAGATACATGTTCTAATATTAAAATAAAAGACTAAAATATATAATAATTTGAGAAAAAGTGTCACACTGATTCCCCCTTCTCAAAGTGACTATACAATCTATTAAGAAATTCATGTGGTATCAACTATAATCTAGGTTTATTATGACTGGATTTTTTTTTTCTTAATTTATTATTAGAAATCAATGAAGTGAAAATTTGAAGATTGTTTATAATTTCTTAATATGTAATTTACAATTTCCATCCCTGTTACTACCAGCATCGATGTTTCTACCCAAACCTTTTTAAACAATTATAAGAAAGAGGTAAAGTAGCTAAGGACTATTTCTAATAAGAAGGAGGTTATAAAACCAATTAATGGTGATAAAGTGGTAGTTCATCTATTAAATATGTTAATAATTATCCTCTAGAATAACCAAGATCAACATTTGGTGAGCTTAAATAGTATGAGTCTATTGAATCAGTTGAATACCTCTGCTCTAATGTTTAATATTACTTGAAGAAAGTTTCCATTTTTATTTTCACTTATATATTTCGGTTGATTTAATAAATACATTATGAAATATTATAGATAGTGACTGAATAAAATTATATGGATAAATTATTGGATAAAATTCTCAAAAGTGAAAAACTATCACCTAACTTGTTGAATATAAGGAACAATCCTTATTACATTGAATAGAAAATTCATCCCTAAATGTATAAGCATTATAGGAAATAAGTGGTGAGAAATTAGAGATTAGGAAAATATTTTAGGATAATATCTATGAATTGGAATCTGTAATTATTTTCAAGTATTCATAATTAGAGATCAAATCCAAAAGAAATTAATAACTTGATAATTATTTGTAGTAAAGCATAAAAAATCACGATGATCAGGTTGAGAAGTTAAAATTTAAATGGGAAGGATATTTAGAATCAGTTAAGGATGTGAAAAATACCCTCAATATTAAGTGCATTGAGTTAGAAGTAAAAACTATAAATCTAAATTAGACATAAGGTAAGACTTCCCAAGGTTCAACCATATATGTTTTTGATAATATTTTTTTTAAGGAATACTCACATTAGTTTTTGAAAATGAATTTAATTTATCTAATGATCAGTACACTACAATCTCATATAAAAGGTAAATATTATCATAGAAAATGTTTTATGTACAAATTCGTTTTCATTCACTAGTTTAGATTAATGATCAAAATAGAGGGAAATATGGGTGAAAAAGTATTAATATATCTACCAGAACATCAAGGATATATTAGATATTGTCTAAGAATAGGATAATACTAAGAAGATCCCAAAGGGATGGTATTTTCTCTGAATAATTGTAATCTACAAAAGCTACCCAAACTGAATTTCTAGGGAAAAGTTCAATTTTCAATAGTCTTTGTTGGTACATTATAATATTTAGGCATATGGAAATTTATTATTGGAATTCCATTTCAATTTATAGATATTATATAATTCTACATAAATGGGGATAAAGGTTTAGTATTGTGAAAATTCACAACAGAAGAGAAATCTATTCACCAAGAACCGATTTGGATTCCTTGAACGATTTAGTAGAAATTAAAATATGGGGTGTCATTGTGATGATGAGGTCTAGTATAAAGATACCAAAAATAGGTAATGTTCTATTTAAAATGGAAGACTACAAGAAATGTGGATAATTTAATAAAAACGTAAAAAATTCTTAGGGTATAAACAAAAGAAAATTGTTAAGGAAAGTGAACCTAAAAAGGAACGGTGAGATTAATATCACATTAAGAAAGAGTAGGTACTTTTATTGTGGTATAAAAATCCACATCATGGATCTTTGAAAATAATAATTGAATATTACATTTGAAGGTAGTAAGCTATAATTAGATAAATAATCAATTAGTGAAATAAATAAAATAATTTGTTGGGTAGAATACGTCCTCAAAGAAGAGTTTTTGGGGATTAAAAGTAAGGGTAATTTTAAATATAGTATGGAACTATGTGGATGGTGTATATAAGATGAAAAAAATTATAACAAATTAATGACATGGATGATGATTTAGAAGAAGGTAATGAGAGACAATGGAAAATTACCATTGAAGTCATATGAAAGATGAACACAAGAAATACAAGTTACAAAATGATATATAACTATTTAGATATCATGAAGAGTTCTCACAGTACTAAAACTAAAATGAAAAGAGATTCTGGGTGGAGAATAAAATATTAGACTTTATTATATAAATTAAAATCTATGAAGACTATCCTTATTCCCACTTATATTGTTTTTGTTTTTTTATATAGGGGATTGAAAGTGATGTATGAAAAGGGAGAAATAGAATGTCGTGTAAAGTGAATAAGTTGAAGGATATCTATCATGGAAATCTTTGACTAGTATCATGGTGCCTCTTTAGAACATTACAAGTTTTATAATAAGGGTATTATTGAAGTTCTTTTTGAAGAATACCAGACATGACAATGAATGATGGTGTTCATCCCTTGAGGGGGAGTTGGGATGATATAGCTACGAGAGGAAATTATTTTATATAAATATCGTAATATGTATAGATTTTGGAGAAATGCGATCTTGATTTATGACAACCAATTTCCTATTATTGTTTTTATTTTATCAATCCTAATTATTGGGGGGGGGATTTTTTAACTAAATGACAACTTAAAGGGGGGACCTTTCTTTTACTTGAATTTTTATGTGGTTGTTGAGTTGTGTGTTGGTAATAAATTTCATTAAAATTTTCTTTAATATTCCTTAAACCATGAAAACCAAGTCGGTATCACATTCTGTATTGTTTTATAGATAGATTTGATGTCTTTTTTAATCACTCAACTTTTCTACAATGAGCTAGTTCAAGTAGACCTAAAGTTGACTAAATTATGGATCATTTCTTAAGATAAATGTGATTAAACCCTTCTATCAAGTATATAGGGTTGTATTAATGGATGAAAGATGAGATTTTATTAAATCATGAGATTAGGAATATGTATCCCCATACTCATGACCTTTAAATTTATAGTTAATAAAGGGGAGATAAAATATGAAATGATGAAAACAAAATGACATATATTTATGTGAGTTAGTTAAGGGTATTGGAACCAAATCAAAAGAGGGATATGGAAGATCCTAAAGTATTGTGATTATTTTATTTGTTTTTAATAAGTAATCAGACTATCAGTATATGTTGAATGATAATTAAGATCTCAATGTAAGATTTTATTGAATCTCCAGTGGACTATAACTATTTTTATACCATTATGTATTGGATATTTATTTATATATTGGAAATTAATTTGTAGGTTGAGATACTTCATTAATAATGGGTATAAATTCTGTTACAAAGAGTTATTTTACATTTATATTCAAATAAAGAATATTACATCACGTGATTTTATAGGTGATCTAATTGAATATCAAAGAGAAGTACTAATGAAAGGTAGGAGTACTATCTAAAATAAATTCCTTATGAATTTTAGAATCCAAACTTGGAATATTAAGAATAAAAAAAAATAGAAAAATATGGAAAATATTTCTTGGATGATGATTAAAGAAGTTTGAATTTGAAGATGGAAGTGTTGAGTTATTAGAGATCTATTAAAGCACTCAAAGTTGTGTACTCAGATTTTAAAATTATCTGAAAATAATATTAAAGATATTTGAGAATATTTTGATAATTTATAAATTTATTTAAGTTATTTTAACAAGTTGTAGAGTTATTAAAGATACTATAGAAAGGTTTGAGGAGGGTCTGAGAATATTTGAAGATGTTTTGATTTTATACATAACATATTTATATTTTTCTTAGAAGAGAAGAATCAAAAAAAATTTGAATGACACTTTGATATGTAAGTTTTTCAAAGGATGATACATTATAAGGAATTTATGACGAAGATGAATAATTGGATAATCATTGAGAGTTCACACTATGATAAGTAACATATTTAATATGGTACATAAGTTTCTTCTTATAATGAAACATAAAATGTTCTATGAGATAATGTAAAGAATTATAAAAGTACTTGGGATTTTATATTAATATATACAACATATTCCATAGGGTTTTTAAGATTTTTTTTCTGGAAAGTAACATATCCCAGTGCATATGGAAGATATATATTAAGGTATATAGAAATTAGAAAACTAAAATATATTATGTTGATATATAAGATATTTTTATACATGTAATACGTTTCATAGTTCATATAGAAATATGAAAAATGCATGGACTCATAGTGATATATAATACATGTTTGAGGCATGAATGAGACTTTTTCTAGTGCATATAGAAATCTGAAATAGTAAATAACATTACATTAATACAAGGGAGTTCTCTGGAGTATATGTATGAGAATTACTGTAGTTTATATAGAAATATTAAAATTCAAAAAACGAACATTGGTAAGTGAGGGTTATAAATCACATTGAAACTAGAAATTTGTCAATTAAAGAGCCACACTGAGACATGTTATATTTTTCTAATGATACATAAGGATTTATGAGGTTAAGCAGAATATATGAGATATTATAAAAGTGGGAAATCATAAAATTATCTGAAGTGGTGTGATACATAATATATTATATGATAATTAAGATATTTCAATTTTTTATATCGGGATTACCAGTTTAAGAAAATTAACTAATTTTATAGATCTAACTTAGATGATGGTGTGATGGACCTGAAGATAAAATATCACAATTCTTTGAATAGAAATTATTATATGTAAGGATAACAGTGTTTATAGTTAAATAATAAGGCTATGCTATGATGAGGGTTTCTAATCCATGAGGATAACTGTCATTACATGAGGGATTTTTGTATATGTTCATATAACATGCATTAATGAGAAAGTTGATTTTTAAAAAGTTTTTGAGGAAGGAAAATATTGAGTCTTTTAGTATATTAAATGAAGTTATATTATTCTAGGATTAAATGAGAGTAAGGGTATTTATTAAATACTATTTGAGATAATGAATATTGTAGGTATAATTCCCATGTTATTCAATTGAGAGATTAAAGTATAATTACAGGGAAGATAAAATTTTCATGACTAAATGATTTTTATATATAAAATATACAAACAATTTTCATTTGAGTCTAAGAGGATAACATTTAAATTAAGTGAATAAAAATATAATATTTTGGGAGAATAACCTGATACCATATTATACTATTAAATACCTTGAGTATTGAAGAAAGGGAATGAGAATATGACTATTAATTCACTCCTAGAGAAGACTATTTATATCAAATAGATATAAGATAACAATATTCTAGATATTAGATATTATTCATTGATAAATAAGAAGAAGAAGAAAGAATAAGAATAAGTATGTGAGAAGTCTTACTCTATACTATCTCTATATCATAGAAGATAAAGAATAATAATATAAGAGTGGACCAAGAAGTATACTACCTCTTCTAATATATGATATAAGTTAAAGAACGTAAATTAGAATGTTGAAGAATAAAACATGGAGAAATATTCTATCCATACAATTTGATCATTATTTTATTATGCTGAGAAATAAGGCTACCGTGCGTGATAGTATTCCAAAATTTTAATTGTAAGTGAAATACATATTATTTAAGAAGAGGATATCAACAGTTGATGCAGTAGAACCTAAGATAATTTTATAGAAAATTTTTAGATGTTTGTATAAAAAAACCATTTTTATATAGAATAATTCGGTATAACCAAAACAGTCAATAGATTTTATAGTTTTTAGGAGATATATGTTGTCACAAGATATTAGGATGTATTCTATGAATCTATTATAATCAATTAAAAACTCTCATAGGGACCAAGGATGTATAATTACTTTATCATATATAAATTATAATATTTAAGTATTGTATGTACCATTATCATTTATTAACATAAGAAATATAGTGAAGATTGTGTCTCAGACTTGAATAGATCACAAAAAGTGTTATATTACCACATTGGGGTCAAACTTTGTAAAAATACTATCTACTACTATTTTTCATTATTTACTAATTTTCAAGGAGTATTCTGTGTTGGGAAAGCATAATCATATTCATATATCTTAACTATTATAGTGGTTTGGATATTATGAGGGAAAACTAAAAGTGAGAAGAATTTAGTAAAACGGGACACATTGATTCCCTCCCCTCTCTTAGAGCGACTATACGATCTATTGGAGACTTTAGATGAAAAATAACCTTATTAACTTTAGTCACCATCCATTCAACCAATATGACAGTATATGACAATGACTATTTGATATGGAAGGTTTCTTCTAAGGATTTATATTTTTATGGAATTTATACCATTGTTATTATTGGAAATATTCTAGGAATATGAATGGATTCATGAAATATTTGTCCTATATTTTCAAATGTGTTAAGGAAAGATGAACTTAGAATGATATTTCCTAGTTTTGATAAAATATTGACAATAAATGAGGGTTAAAATTTAATCTAGAAAATAAAACATATTTAGAAATGTATAAAACAATTTCTTCTTATATCTAGTAAAGTTACTTTTAAACCTATAATTATAATTAAAGAAGGGTAACGATTTCATTGGATGAATTTTTTTGATATACCGAAAGTAGTTAAGAAACACTATTGAATTCCCATGTCTGGTATTAGTGTTATAGAAATTAATTCATTGGTTTTAAAAGGGATGTGATAATATGTGTATACTTTAAAAATTATGTAAATATATAGGAGTTCAAAATAAAGAAAAAATTGATAAATATTATATTTTTCCGTTAATTAATAAAGCAAACACTTTCTACATCAATAATTTTAATACAATGGAAATTATAAATATTATAACGATCTATAAAAATTATGTGTATCTTCACATCATTTGTTTTATATGATAAGAGATGTTGTTTCTTAATAAATATTTTTTAAAAAAAATATTAGATGATACTCATAGTTTTTGAATTATGAGATTGAATAACATATTTTAAGAGGAACATAACTATACAATGATTTATCCTAATTAAAAGTGTTTATATAGATGTTTATTACACTATGAAGAATTGATATTGCACCACCATCATTGGAATATTCTAAATAATAATTTTATTTTCATGAAAATTCTCTAAATTAATAGAATACTATATAATATATAGATGGAATAGTTTATTTTTTAAAAATTTATAATAATATTAAATAAGTATTATTTTCTAACATAGATGAGTTTTTGTATCTTGGAATAATGTTCTGAAGATAATTTATCATCTAAGAGGCAAATGAGGGAATTTTTAGACTTAGGGATTTCATGTTTAAGAAATAAAATTTTATGTTAGTCGATGTTTAAATTTATTGTCACTTTATATCTTGAATACATTTATTTGAAAAATTGGTAAATGATTTATGTAAGTAGTTACATTAGTTACCAATGGATTAAAAAGGAAATTTTTATGGAAATAGTTTCGTGAAGGATGATGATGATTTACTTATAAATAGTTCTATATAGTCAATAGAAGTTATTAACATCATAAAATGTTCTGTTGTGGTGTTAAAGAGTTTAAATGTGTTCATGGATTATAACATTAAAAATATGATTCCTAAATCCAACTATTATCCAAAATTGATTAGATCATATATGTTTATTAATAAGGAGTTTAGTGGGAGGGTTTTATCAAATGGATATACAGAGACATTTTATGAATTACATAGATATGTAATGAGTTTAACAAAATCACAAAAAGTGTAGAAGACATAAGTCTGATCTGGTAGTATATCATAAATCATGTATTTGACTATATATTATATATGGTTTTGTTAAGTGTTGTTAAATGAGTTTAAAAATAAAAAATGTATCATTTTATATAAAACTAAATCTCCACTTTATACTTCTTTCATGTTAGTTCAAAATATGTATATATTGATACACATTTCTAAATGTTTAATGATAATTGATAAATCAATGTATGACTTTGAGTTATCCAAAAAGTGATGTTTATCATGGAGTATTATAGGTTGGAATGAAATGTTAAGATTAAGGATATTATTATTCTTATATTTGGATATATAATATTCTAATAAGGATCAAAATGAGTTTTGGTTTCTAGATGACCCAATAAGTATACCACATGGAGTGTTAGACACTATTTATTTAGTTTACTAGTAGTGCATGGATCATATTTGGAGTCCCCATTACCTATATTGTTGAGATACCTAACATGGTAAAATTTACACTTTTATATATTTCTTATGAAAGACTCGAGTCTTAGATAATCAATGAGTGGTTGGGTATATTGTTGATCATGTCATTGTTAGAGCTTAAATCAAATGGGATTTTCCTCTAATATGATGAGAATGATATACAGGACCTCGATTGAGATAGAATGAGGAAGTTTAGGGCCATATGTAGATAATATATATAATTTTTTATTTATTCATATTATTGAATGGAATTTTATTTATTAATTAAATAAGTTAGTATATACTGAGAGAATCGATAACATATGAGTTGATTATATGGGATTGAGATACTTTGTGACCCACAATTAATTCATGTCTCAGACATAGGGATCATTTGAGAACGAATTATTTCATATAATGAGGATGGAAGACACATGTATAGAGATGCATGTGTCTAATATAGAAATCACTAGATCCATTTATTGCTTGTGTTGCATAGATACTTTTATAGATGCTTCTCTATGATTACTTGTATGGATTTAGTGATTCATATTTTTCTTGAAACTTATAAGAGATTTGGGTCACACATTGTGGTTGAATGAATAAGGATTTAATTTTGCTCAAATAAATACTCAAAAAATGTCTTAGAGTTAATCTAAAATAGATTTGGGTTGATATTCAAAAGGTATTACATACATTGTGATACTCGGTGAAGTTAAAGATAGATTTACCATAGTGTTTTAAAGGATATATAAAAATCGTTTTGGATATGTTTTCATAAGTTATTGCATATGATACCACATGAAGTGAAATGGAATAATGTATAAAAGTATTTTGTGAAAGTAGGATATTGAAATACATATACCCTAAATTCTATTATTGTTGTGACACATTTTAGCCGATATCATAGTGTGTGTGGAATATCATATGAAATTATTTATTTATTTTACAGAGATTAAAAATTCCATTATGGGAATATCATTTAGTATGATATAGTGATGTCATATCGTATGATATTAATGAAATACAAATATTTAAGTTTAACATTTGGTAATTTTTATTCCATGTCTATCATTGTAAACGTTTTTTATAAAGAATAAAATAATGGGAGAATTTCCCACCTCGAGTGGTTTCACATATTGTGACCAAAAGGCATTTAATTATATGTTACTAATGTAACATCTCATTACCTTGTTTCCGATAGTTATAGCCCCTTTTTTGATCTCATTTTTGGGGGTAATTGTCTCCTATGCTTTTGGATGAATTTAATAAAATATTGTAATCCCATCAAGTTGTGCATGACTGAAACATGGTATGAGAAAACCTTTCAGTTTGGCCCAAAAAACCATGAACCCTTATACTGTGAGGGTTTTTATGGTTGGTTCCTGATAAATCAAAATTTTTGGCTAAACCATTAACCTCATCCAGAATTCCAGTAGGGACACATAATTAGGGGACACAATTACTACTTACCATGAAACTGGTATAATAAATGCTGCATGCGGGTTTTAATTCTTCTAAAATAATTATTAAAAATCATAGGACCCCTGTATAAGATGATAATCCCCTTGATTCTACCAAAAATTTATTCCTTTGTCTTTGGAGGCTTTCAAAATATTATTTTGACTCCTCAATCCTCTCCTATTTGAGGATTGAAGCACTGATGATTGCGTTTGATATCCTTTTAGCAAGTTTTTATTCTCTACTGTTGTTTATCCCAATATTATCTTCTATCCTATTCATAGAGTGATAGATAATCATGTTATTGATGTATCTAATCTCTGTTTTAATGGATATTGATTTTAGGTTTGATTTGTTGATCTCATCCACCTATATTCTCAATGGAATCCCCATTACCAGTGTTGAATTGATGACGTGATTAAAGGTAGTTCATTACTTCGGAATTTTCCCTAAAATTCAAACCCTATGTTATAAAACACCCCAAAATTTTATAAAATATATGTTTTTTAAATAATTTTAATTTCTTTGAAATATTTCACTACACACAACACAAAGTTTTAACAAAACCCAATATACTATAAGAATATTGTTTTTTAATATTATAGTTATCACATAGACATTGTAACGGTGGATATGGATAGGATTAAATAAATTAAGAGAATATATGATTTCAAATTATATATAAAATTAATTCTTTGGTTACTAATTAATTAGAAATGAAAATATGAACCGATTGCAAATAATAAAAAAAATAACTTTCTAAAAAACTATTTTTATGTGCACAAACATGTTTCACCTCAAAATATTAAACCAATAAATTTTAATGAATGATATTAATTAAATTTATATATTATATATTCAGTAAAATATTTATCATTAAACTTATTTCTTTTTTAGGAATGTGACTAGAATAAAAATAATTTTTCACTTAAAAACATTATTTTTCTAAAAAGAAGTTTTGTTGCATTTGGTGCACTTGTTTTAAAATTATTTTTCCTAATTTTAATTTTTTTTTAAAAATTAACTTAATTTTTGTAATAATAATTTCCAAATTTTTTGGGAGGGTTTTTTTAATAATTTTATTAAAATATTTTTTTTGTGAATAGTTAAAATACTGGGGTTTATTAAAAAATCGACTTTTCAATCAAGAAAATTACTGGATAATTTTTTAAATATGGGTTTAAAATAAAAATTGGTTCATTTATATATTTATTAAATCAATCTAGGTAATTGAAATAAATTTTATAAATAATTTTGATATAAAACCATTTTAAACTTTTGAAGATTTTATATTTGGAAAACCGCTGTATTATCTGGCTTTTGAGGTTAATTTTATATTAAAATTTTCCAATTTTGTGAATGGAAATTGAACAAATAGATTCTATATTTAGAATAAAAATAATTTCTATTATATAATAATTGTAAAATTATTTTTGATCATAATTAATTGTAAACATAGTAAAAATTAATTACTGTGATTATTGTTAAATTGTGTTTACCTCCTGATTAAACTAAATAGAAAAAAAAGTAAAATGACCTATAAAATTTTTCAAAACCCATTTTTTGGTAATATCTCAACTGTATCTTCTATAAGGTTTGATAATGTCTCATTTTTTATACTTTTTTCATTTGAGAAATGTGGGTACACCTTTTTCCTTTCTAGAATTACAAGGGTTCCACTCACCTCAGTTATAAAAGAACACCCCTATCCTATCCTATTAAATCTTCAAAAATCATTTTCTTCAAAAATTAATAAAAAAATTTATTCCTTAATTCCATATACACATCATAGATTCCACGGTGAGATCATAATTTCAATATAGGAAGTCTTTTGGTTAAACTTAAAGAGGTTGTTTGAAGAAGAGGTATAGTTTTTTAACTATATGATTCTATTTTAATTCTACTTATAAGTCATTAAAATATTTTAAAACTATGATAATATAATAAAAACAATATTTCATATATACTAATATTTTATTATGTTAATGTAATAATATATCAATCTCCACTTCCATCAAATGGGATATGCAATCATCATTCGTGTGTACAACAGACAACCACCTAGCGAACTGATGTTATTTATATACTTTCACCACCTATAAATGTAGTATATAATGATGTATTTAATGTTAATATATTATAATTATGATATTATTATACCTATAGAATTATAATACCACATATAACTTCTTACCTCCCAACCCGTTGGGAAACAATAACATCGCTTGTGTGTATGCCAGACTACTGCCTCACGAACCGATGAAATATTTTTTTAATTTCAATTTTATATGAATGGTAATAAGGGTAGAATAAATGTATATACAATATATTTGTAAAATAATTATACTTATGTAATTATCATATCACATATACCCTCTTACTTCCTATTCATTGGGAATACGATAACATTGCTCGTATGTACGATAAACTACAACCTCGTGAAGAAATGTAATTCGTTCTTCACGTATGATTTACATGGAAGGTAATATAGACCATTTTAAATGAAAATATGTGATATATATGAAATAAAAAATATTCTATAATATTTGTATAATATTTACCCTCATTTATTTTATTCCATCGAGAAAATGGAAATAATGTTTATGCGTACATACGACCTAGAGTCTCCATGAACGATGTATTTGATTTTGTACCTCTAAATTATATTGATTACATTAAATACATATATAATGAATATATATGATATTTATTTATTGTTTAAAATTATTTATATTATGATACCATAATCAAACTAAGATGAACAAATAATAACAAATAAAAAAAGACATGAAAAATGAAGAATTTATTGCCAAAATGGGGATTTTAAAAAGGAATTGTTTATAGAAATTTAATAAAAGGTCATAAGTAAATAATATATGGTTCTATATATATAATTATAGTTTTTTAAGTGATGTATAATAATCTTATATTTATTATACAGGAGGATCAAACGTGTATGAAAGAATTTGATACTTAAGGTAAGGGATTTTTTTCTCACTTTTATTTTCCTTGAAAAAAGTTTCATATTCACCACGTGTTTATTTTATGTGGTGTTTATTCTACCCATGAATTTGTTTTATATTTTTTATAATGAAATTTTCTTGGTATATAGATATCAATTTTAGGATCTCTCTATATAACTTCTCGATCTGGATTCCACTAAATGATGACCCAAGCCTCAAGCGTGCCTCCTCAAATTATAGAGGCTGCTGAATATTAGAGAGGGACTAGGGTGTTTCCATGGGAAGACTATTCCCTCATTTAAGAGTGTAGAACAATAGTAGTGAACATATAAATCAATAGAGTATGTTGTAAATCAATTCAACAATAGAAAAACATCGAAGAGAGGAATACATAACAATGACAAAGGTAGTATCATATAAAAAATGAAGTGTCATATCATGTATCTACCAAGAAGAAAAATAGGTATATAGGAAATGAACACAATACATTTATAAAAATACCAAAAAGACAAAAAAACTGCCCCATCTAGAATCAGAATCCTAGATCAGTCCCATTCTCTCATACTCCTAATAGAAAACAAGTCAAGTATCATACAATGGGCGCTCTCCCGGGTCCCTACCGACATCCATGATGTCTAGCCAAGTACCAAAAAATGTCCTGAACAAAGTGTGATATAACACCCAGAAAGAAACCACAAATAACATCTATAAAAAATAAAGTTTATGTGATATAAACAAAAGTAGTGTGAAATATATAATAGATAGACAGTACTGAAGGTAAAGTGATACTGTCTAGAAAAACATGGAGCCCATAAAACAAAAGTCATTCTCCCAAAACTTGGGAAATAGTAAAATATAAGTTATCATGTAATACTGTCCAGTATAACCACAAGAGTCAAAGAACTGATCCTGTCTAGTCTAACCACTGGAGTCAAACCCCCATATTGGACTATCTAAAAGAATAAAATATAGTTATCACAACCTAACCATATTACCAAGTATATAAAATCCATCATAACCATGCCATATAATATAGAATAAACCCTTACCACAGCCACACCATATAAAAAAGATATTCACAATGGTCACACTATGTAATCAAAAGTGTTAGACCGTGAAGGGATGGATCAAAGGTATGAATTCCAACACTGAATTTCGTCTCCCTTTAAACTCTTCAAAGGTTGTCTCATAGGTATCTGACCAACAAAAATTCACACTTTTCTTAGTCAAGATCGTAAAAGGTGTTGCTAAGAATGATAAGTCTTTTATGAAATTCTTATAATATCTAACTATCCAATGAAACTCTGTATGTGGAAGATGTTCTTGGGCTACTCCCCTAAAACTACAACTCTCACATTCTATAGGTCAACAAATACAACTATATCTAAGATAATATGACCCAGTAAGTGAATCTTATCTGTCTAGAGGTGTCACTTTATGAGATTAGAATAAAAATGATTATATATTAATGTATCCAAAATGATATTAAGATGTTTGTCTTGGTCATGTTAATTGTGAGAATACACCAAGGTATCATCCCTGAATACTTTGAAAAATAGATCCATATAAAGATGAAAAAAAACATATCATGATCTCCATAAAAACTTTTATTGTGTTCATGAGATCAAAAAACACAACCAAATACTTATATTGACCATAACTGTTATGAAAAGTTTTTTGATGTATATCTGTAGGTCGAAAACACACCTGATGATAAATCAGTCTCAAATCAATTTTTGAGAATACACTATCTCCCTAGAACTGATAAAAATGTTCATGTATATTCTGTAAGGGATAGTGATTCCTAACCGTCAACTAGTTCAATTTATGGTAATCTATATATATCCTGATGGTACCATCTGAACTTTTAGAAAAAAGGACTGATGAACCCCATAGAGAATTACTAGGTCATAAAAACCCATTTACCTCCTAGTCCGCTAGCTACCTCTTAATATCCTACAAATTCATAGTAGAAACCATGTAATAAGGAATGGATACCAGTGTTGCTCTTGGAACTAGCTAAATAGAGAACTCAACCAATCTCTTAAAAGGTAAACCAAAAAATCTATCGAATAAAAAGTCACTGAAATGATCATACACTGGAGAGAATTCTGCTAGCCATGATCATTGATCATCTAGATAAACAATTTCAATCTGGTCTATCATCCCACCCAACCTAATATGCTCTGGTCCAACTCAGCTCTCTGAGACATCCCATCCACCCTTGTTAAAAAAAACTCCATCCTCTGGTGATGTGAAGGTCCCCATCTACTGATATCAATCAATATAGTCTTAATAAGGAACTTTCCAGTTCATCCTTAGTATGACATCAAAACCAATTATCTTAAACTAAAAAAGATTAAAAACAAATTGAAACCCACCTATAATAAGGGGGAACTACCTACACTGGCATATACCCTTCATTCTAATCCCCAAAAGAGTGTCAAGCATCATCATTCCATTAAAAAACTGAATCATGAGACCAAGGATCACCACCAAAGGTGAATATATGAAACTATGTGATAAATTTTTATCAATAAGAGAAGACGGAAGAGTAGAGGATAATAATATTGTACCTCTCACCGTAGCTAGAGAGATTATCTAATCCTGGGGTATAGGTTGTAAAAAATATTTCTGGCCTGAACTACGACCCTATGAAAAAACCTTACTACACAGAGTAGGCCCACTCTGCTATCCAGTTACAACTGGTGCCTGAATACATTGGCCAAAACTACCACTTCATCATGATCGGCCAAGACTGATCCAACTCCCAGCCTAATGTAAAGATGATAAACCCACTCGTGAACCTAGAGTCAGAGATGATCCCCTTCTAATAAGTGCTGGAGGGAAGGTCATCCAATAACCCTGTATATAGCCCATTATTCCATAATTCTAAACTCAAATGGGTCCTAAACACAATAATTCCCCATATTTCCCCATATTCCACACAGATGATAGAAAATAGTTCTACCATCACTAACATCTTGGATTATACTCCCCTCATGAGAAGCATCAAAATATCACTTTAGACCACTGGAGGCTAAACCACTAGGTCAATATACTATATTTCTCTACTATGCACCCCCAAATTCTCTTAGTTTTTTCTCGATAATCATTTCCTCATTCACTATCTTAGTAATAGTATTCAAGATAAACATGTTGACTTGCGATCAAATAGAATGTTTGAGACCTTCCTCAACACATCTCTCCCTTGATGCCTCATCAATAGGGTATATCGATGGAAAATTATAAATCTATGTATGAAATTATGAACACTCTCTAACTATCATTTCTCCCTAATCCAAAAAATAGACTAACATGACCTTTCAAATCATAGGGTCTTAGGAAAAAAAGTAATTTCAAAATTGGGTTGTCCAATCAATCCAAACCTTATCTCGTAGCGCATCTCCCTAGTTCAAAACATCCCACCAGTGATTTTATACTTTTTTAAGAATATAAGTTGAGATATTCACTCTTATATTAGGAGGTGTCTCTTTGTGATTGAATATAGAAAACCTTTTCTCAAGACACATATTCGCAGCCTATGGACTGTCATCCCTCGAAAACCTGGATCATTGCGGCTTTTGGGAGACACATGTTATCTATTCCACAAACAAGGCAAGCTGATATGCTCCCTAAAAAGTCTGTATATAGTATAAAAACCACTCAAAAAAACTGTACCTCAAAACCATTTTTGGTAAAACTACTGATGCCTTATCTGGCGCTATAGGAGCATCCACTGGTATCCCATGACTCAACACCTCTTGAGCATGGTAATTTCCACCCTCTTGGTGTTTGATTGGATGTTTTCATGGTGCTATGTGTCTATATTTACAAACACATTCTTCAGAAAAGATTGATAATAAGAAGATCATTGTTTATAACATAGTACATTCCAAAACCTTCTAATAAATAAGTCACACCCCTCTTCCGGCTCTTAAATTTAGGGCTAGGTAAAAATAAACTTTAAAAAACATCACTATAGATACTACCTACTACCCACTCTAGAGCCAGGTCAAGGTCAAGTTCTATATTTCACATGTTCAACTTCCATTTATATTTATAATTATCACAATTTCCTTTTAATGGTTGAACCAAATGGTTTACCACTTCTAATCCATAAAGTCCCATACACCTCATGAACTGAAATATGGTGTCCACTTAATCCACACCATAACACATGTCAGTCCATGCGACCCATGGTCTATGACTCAACATGCCAAAGTTGAATTCTTAGGGATCTCTTATATCCTAAATAGAAAAACACTATTCAGGTTATTCTAAGAACTCTAAGTAAAAACCATGTTTTACAAAGCTATGCATAAAAATCTAGTAGAAAACACACATATTTGACAAGGCACAAATAAAAAAACTCATACAGTCAAACAATGCATCTTATATGGCATCGCATAATGCAGAGCATGTGAACCATAATAGGTACCTAAAATGATACATGAGATGCATACCCTAATCTCATTGGGCAATGAGTAAACATATCATAAATCATATTTAAAATAATATCACAATCCAAGTGAATCCACAAGTGGTGAAATAAAATCAACTATAATAAAGAAAATATATAAAATATAAATTTCCATTCATGTAAATATGAATTTTATCAGTACATGGGTTTTCCACTCCCAGGAAAAATTTATTACCAAATTAAAATTCCTTCTTAATCCCATGTCTATTATCTCAAAATAGTAAGGGAAAAAGAAAAACTCATTTGATACCACTTTGTAACATCCTAAGAAGGAAGACACTAAATGGTTCCCCAAGTTGGTGGGCCACATGACCTCAAGTGCACCTCCCTGAACACCAGATACTACTGACCAGTAGAGAGGCCCTAGGGTGTGTCCATGCGAAGACTATTACCTCATTTCATAGTGTGAAACAATGCTAGTAAACATATTGGTCTATAGAAGATGTAGTAAATCAATCAGACATCAGATAAACATCCAAGACATGAATATATAACAATGATAAAGGTTATCTCATATATAGAAATAAGTTTCATGTTATGTAACTACAATGAAGAAAAATAGGTATACATAAAACCAATAAAATACATATATCAAAATAAAAAAAGAAAATAAAGATTTATACCTGTAACGCCCTGACCCCAGTTACCCGGAGTCGGTGCTTGACTTCGTAACATTGGCATGATCACAAAAGATCAAGTCTTGAAAGACCGATTAGTTTAGTAGCCTTGGAAACACTAGATACATTCATAAAAGTTACATTACATCATAAAGTAAAAAACTAATAACAAAGTCTTCATAGTCCACACTCATATCCTCTTCTGACTATCCCTGAAGGTCATTCATAAAATACTTCTTCACATCCTGGAAAATATTAAAACATCGAAAGGGGTGAGCTCAGATGCTCAGTAAGGATAACAATATAGAGGAAGCTTTCATAAATAAACATTAACATTTAAGGTAATGTATAACTAAAAAAAAAGCCTTTTTAAACTTTAAGTCAGCATAATATGGCAAAAGTAAAATGAAATAATGCCATTTACTTACTCGCATGGATATTCTACTAGTGGAATAATCACATGAAATATCAATAACCACTTTCATAATGATGGAATGCATAATGCCAGACTATCATAACCACATAGTCAAGGCCTCGTGCCAAGACCACAAATAAGATTTTGTCAAGGCCTCATGCCAAGACACTATTTTGTCTCATGAGACCTACTGATGCATCGAGGAGCTATAGTGGGCTCCCCCGTCACTTATTAAGTCCAATGCATTCGTCATATGAACAGGTTTAAACATATCACAAACCACAACATAATCACATAAAATATGCATAAAGGAAACATAACATTTCCACATTTCAATCACAAGATATCAATACAACACATTGATATAATAAAAACACTTTCAAAACCATTTTCAATACCAAAATAAAAGAAAATTAAATCTTGATATTTATTTTTCATTTTTAAAAAAATGGTAAGGCTTGTAGAGGAAGCCGAAACCCAAATAATGGCCTTGGCGGCAGAGAAGTCGTTGTCGCCGCATACGTACGACAAGAAAAAAAGTCCTTTTTGTCGTTTAGTAAAACACTTCGTATAAGAAGATTCCTTTTGATTAAACGTAAAAGTCAAAGGGGTTTATACACCGTATAAAAGAAATTTGTGTATAAAACCAAATATGCCTCAATGAAAGGAGATTGAGACAAATTCCCTCACAAAGATAATTTTTTTAAAATAAAATAGATATATTATGTGTATTCACTATAATTACACATAAATAAAGTACAAATACAAGATATGACATTATAATATCATGACATAATTTGAAAGTAAGATATTAACCCAAAGAATGGAAATTGGGTTAAGAAGTTCCCTTACCTCATGTTCGAATTGACTCGATCGTTCTTTAACCTCCTGAATAATAAACTTGAGTTAATATATACTTTATTAAGAACCATTTTCAATTTCATTATCCTTTTTATATCACCTATTACAATGTTATGAACATTATGTAATTATTTAAGTTAATAACGGTCATTTTGTCGATCTTTGGTACTTGAGTCAACAATAAACTTCTTATAATTAAAAGTTGTTTATGTGGTAGAATATCCATTATCTCCAGAATTATATTCATGATTTAGATGTCATATATATCATATATATCCAGTATATACATTCATTCATAATATTACATAACATTTAGGGGTAAGAAATGAAATACACCGTTCATGGAGACGGTAAGCCGTACGTATGCATGCACACTACTTTCATTTATATTTCATATTTAATGGAATGAAATCATAATTATATAAAGTTATAATATAGTTCCAGTATAATATCATATATAATATCATTTACTCCATCCTTTATACATTCCACATATGGCATTAACGATTCACATCACTTTGAGGGGGCGATAGTCTGCACTTCCTAAAATGAAATTATCGCGTTTACCCATAATGGAAATCATAAAGTATGCCATAAATAAGAAATACAGAAGCATAAGGAAAACATAAACATATTATATATCATATATAAATATAGTTACATCTTAATGGCCACCTTTGAAGGTGTTATATGAGTGTTGAACAATCATCGTTTCGTGAGGCAGAAATTCACCATCCACAGAAACAGTATGTTCTTTAACCATTAGAAGTAGGTGTGTGTAAGTGTAACTCGAATCCTTCTTATAAAAACATCCTAGTATATTTAGGATACTGGTGTTGTTACAAAATAAATGAATAAAAAGAGTTTATGGGGTTGGAGAAGCAAAATAAAACACAATAACATAAGAGAAGACATTACCTTAAAACTGGGTAACTCTTTTGATTTGAGAAAAAGGATTCCTTGGGAAGAATTATGCCCAAAGTGAGGCTTCTAGGAGTAAGGGAGGGAAGTTGGGAGAGTATTTGGGCAGAGGTTGGCCGAGCCAAAAGGCTTTGAAAGTGTGAATGAGGTGGTAGAGGTGGGGGCCTTTTATAAGAGGAGAGGAGGGGCACTCTTGGAAAGTAAGGAAATGTTACAATATTATACAAATATTTTCGGATTCCAAAGGTCAAACACTTATATAATTCGAGGATAAGGTGATACGGGTTCTAAATCTAATCATCCAATAGGTTTTTGACAAGTGTAAGCCTTGGATTTTACATTATCTTTTCATTTTATTTAAATCGTTAATTAATGAGGTAATCGATGCATCATCATGGTGTCATAAATAATTTATTTTATTTAATGTACAAAAATTATAAAAAAATACTATGATGTAGGAAATCTTTTTATATTTCCAATGACTATTTATAGTAAAAAATATGACTTGTATAACCCCATGTAAAAACTGCTTTAGTAAAACATTTCATGTTTGTGTCATTTTTTACTTTAACATTAAATAAAAGGTATTTATGTCATTTTCCAACTAGAGTGGCTCCATGGGGTCCCAAAGTTGACCCATGGATTTTCTTGGTCGGCCACGGAACATCAAATGAGGGTAGGACATGTGTCAAGCTCATCTCATATTATTAAAACATTATTTTTACCTTAAACTACACTAATTACCTCTAATCTCGATTAAGAACTTAAAAGTTACTATTCACCAAAAAATTATTTTAATCTCATTGAACCAAATTTTACTTCTTAATGACAACCATGTATGTCAGATTTTTGAAATTCAAACCACAGAAGTTGTAATGTTTCATTTAAACGAAAAATCAGTTTTTTAACTACCACTTAGTGGTTTCACTATTCATCAAAAATTGAAGTTTTTCAGAATAATGCCAAAATTTTACCCTAAGATATAATTGATATTCTGAATTCAAAAATGATGTATATTTTACAAAATTACAAACATATATGTTTTATTAATTAATTTTATAATTAATTCCCGCTGTCACAACAAATAGCGTGTTTTTAAGAAACAATTTATATCAAAAGATTGACAATTGTTTATGTCCAATTTCAATGTGAAATTAATTCTAATGAACACCATTAGATAAAATAGTAAAAATATATTCTAATTATAATTTAAAACCACTAAATAGTATAATTTATCACTATAAATTATTTTTATTAAAAAGTTTGTCTTAAGTATTTTTCACTATTCATAAAAAAATTGGAAGTTCTCAGAAAAATACCAAAAATTCAAAATAGGCAAATTTTGATATTACGAATCCAAAAATGAAGTCCATTTTGAAATATAAAATTTCTATAATTTTAAAAAGTGGTTATTACTATTCATAACGGCTACTTTGATTAGTCACGGTGTGTTAGAACTCGAACTTGCGTACAATGCAAGCTATTCCATTATTGAAAGAGAGGCATATCGTGGAAGCTCGGGGTGTTACAATACCAGCTAGCATCACGATGCAAGATCAGTATCATACCCTTATGCTCCTAAAAAACAATTTAAGATTCGTACAATGGTTGATTTCCCCATTCCCTACCAATATCTATAAAGTCTATCCAAGTATCCAATAATATCCCACACCGGGTGTCACATAACAATTAGTAGTCTACCAACATTTTTGTCTATAACATGTATAGTCAGTGTTATATAAACAAAATAAGTGTTCAATATATCACAAGTAAAAATCATTGAAAGTAAAGTGATGTTGTCTAGCCAAAAATGGATCCTTGAAAAAAATGTACAAGATCCAAAAGAAAGAGAAGTGGTAAAACATAAATATATTTGAAATATAATAAAGACTACTGATATAAGTAAAACATGTAATGTTTTCTAGTCTAACCACTAAATTCAAACACCCATAACAGCCTAACTGTACGCATAGAAAAATAACCATGATGACCACGCCATTTAACCACGTATATAACATCTATCATGGACACACCATAAAATCTAGTATAAACATTTAACATGTCCATGCCATATAAACTAGTCATACACAATGGTTGGTCCATGTAATAAAAAGTGTTTGAACATGAAGTGTTGAATCGAAGGTATAGAATACCAAGGCATCAAAATCGAGTCCTTGGTGCATCTCAATGGTAGCTCAGTAAAGACCAAGTTAGAGTCTTTAGAGCATGTTAACAGACCTTGTCCAACACGGGTCCAAGAAAGTGAGATCCAAGGGGAGGAAATGCCCAAGGCATCATATAGAATCAAGACCCAAGGGGGAAATAGGTCCAAGGTGTCCACTTCCATAATCATGATCTATTGGAGAAACATCCATTGAATCTAATGGAATAATAATCCTATGTATAAAAACCAATCAATCTACTACCATTTAATAGAATCATCTCATTTCACTCATCATTTTATATTCAATTACATTTGATGATTTCTTACAACTTATATAACCATTAACATTTAAACAATTAAAACAATTCACATCATGTTATCACATGCCAAAGGAGGAAAACCTTTTCCTAATAAATTAAATTTAATTAAATAATTTAAAGGGTATTCCTATAACTTGTAAATATCACACACACCCTAAGGGTGATTTAAGAGTTGTAGATATAAAGGCACACCATATAGGTGGCCTGGATTTTAGAAACAACCACCAAAAAAATTAAAGAAACTAGTGGGAATTCGTAAAAGGTTTCAATTACACAAATTTAAATATTTAATTATTTAATGGGGAACCACCAGAATGTCCAATGTGAAGAACAAAAACAAATATGATTATAAAACACCAAACATTGAGGGTAAGGTATAGAAAACCTACCACATGTCCGTAGTAGAGAACTCATCAACTATCCAGCTCTGATTCAGTCTATATCAAGAGAAAAATTAAGAACTGGAAAAAATAATGAAAATATGGAATATTATCTTTTACCTGAATAATTAAATTGATATAAAATATAAAAACAACAAAAGGTGAATAAATAACTCACAATATCGAACCAAACCAGGATAATTACATTCATTCCCGAGTTTATACAGAGAAACATGATCAAAATATTCACTTTTTTTGCTTCAAAAGAGATCTCCCATGTTCAAGATGCTATCAACCAGGAGAAATATAAAAGGGGTTTAGGTTTTAAACTTTATTAAGGGTAAAAAGTTCATTTTTTCTCAAATTACTAGTCTGAATAGTTTGGACGCACGATTTCATGTGTGCGGTTTGACTGACCTTGCATGAGTCACGTCTTAGACACTGTCAAAAACTACAGAGACACTCACATTGGTGTGCACACCCAGCATCATGTTTTCCATAAGCTATGATTCTCCTAACTGAGTACTTGACCATCATGCATGGTTATAAGTAATAGAATAACCAGTCTCATATAGTTTTGTATAACCGTGTGACTTGCCTTGTTTTCAAGAAGTAAGGCTCTCAGCTCCTAACTAGCCTCATATACCTATGATATAGTTGTGATCTCATTAGGTACCCACATCATGCCATAAAAAATAAATTAAACTGAAAAAATTATCCTTACCTCATAGGAAAATCTTTTATCTTACACACTCTTTCATCGGGTTTACAATTTCAGTGTTACCAATGTGTTAATAGATTTTTTGTCTCAATTTTCCTATTTGAGACATATGTAATGTAATGGAAATATATTATTTTATGTGGTGTATATACTACCCACTTTGACATGTTATATCATTATATGATTAAATTTATGATATTTAATGTTTCGATCAATGTTATTCTTTAATGTGGCATATGATTCAAAATTCACCAAAGGGTATAAATTTTGATGCAACAATCTAATGGTTTATCATTTTTTTGTGATTATGTTTTATAAGATGAAATATGATGATATATTTCTAAATAACTTTAGTAATTTTCTTCTCATATGGTTAGTTCATTAGGATACATGTTTTCCATTCATTTTACTCTCCTTATTCACTCAAGAATCCAAAATAGTGTTTTTCTAAAGAAAACCAACCTTATTTCTCTCTTTGATCAAATAACATTTTTCTTCCATATACATTTTTTTTCTTTTTTTCATTTTTTATAAAATTATCTAAATGATTTATTTATTAAATTTTTACCATTGTGTGACATATTATGAAATGTTTTAAAAGGAGTCTTCATGTCATTTTCAAAAAACATGGCCCATTTAGAGTTTATTGAAAATATGAAAGAAATATGTTTTTAATAGGTACATAATTTCCCACCATCATGACCAATCAATTTTTTAATGCTTCATTCATTAGTTTCAATGGATATTTTTAGTGAAAAGTATTTTGAAAATGTTTTCTATTTTTTTTGAAATTTTTTTTCAAAGTGGAAAGGATATTTTCCACAAGAAATGATTCAAATGGTTTTTAATTCTTCCTTTATTATTTTTCAATGATATTATCAATGAAATTTATTTTTATAGTATTTTATGAATTTGAAGTTTTAAAAAGCATATTTTCAAATAAATTTAATTTTCCTAAAAAAAATTTCCAAATGTTTTTTATTTAAAAATCTTTATCCATTTAGGATGACATTCTTTGATGTTACTTAATCTTTATTAGGGATACGATCCAATGATACCACACTTATTATTTTTGTGGATGGTTTATTGTTATGATGAAAATATTTTTATAAGACCTTTTCCCTTTTATGTGTTCTAATATAATGTAATGTTTTTGAAACCGTTCCCCTTTTCAAGGGTTATGATATGATGAATTTTTTATAATATTTTGGAACACAAATTTAGAAATTATGTGATGGGTGAGACCTATATCTCATTCCAATGCATTGGGTAATGATATATTACTCATGAGTAAATATGTGATGTGTGAACATGATTATATGTTCACAATGTTATGCATGAACCTAATGACATGTTCACCATATTATGTGTAAACATAATTACCTGTTCACAGTGTTATGAATAGATATGTATCTCATGTCCTTAAAGTCATTTGTGGACCTCATTTCATGTCCATAAGTTTATGTGTAGGCCTGATTGAATGTCCTCAACTTAATGAGTGAACCTATTTCTATTTATGAATGATCACAATTCTATAATATTATGTTTATGCCAAAAATATATTTCATCAATAAATATATTTTATACAATTTTGGAAGTTATTTTAAACCTTATCATTTTGATTAACCCTTAGTTAACCTATTTTATTATTAACTATGGTAACACCATTTTCAATATTGAACGATTACAATTTTTACTTATAAAGTGCCTATTAGACCATAAAAGGAAAATGTATTACATTTTAGGCCATATATCATACCGTTGGTCCTTATTGATTTTTTTATAATTTTTAAATAATTTAATAAATTATTATATTCATAAAAAATCATTAGTGACAATTTTGACACTATTCTTTACTTTGGATTTAAGAAAAACAATATAGTGAGATGTAGTAACAAAATATATTTAAATACACCCATAATATTTCATAATAATATATAAAATTCATGGATCACCTTAATTAATTATAATTATATCTCACTTAATATCATTAATATCTTCTCTTTGATCGGTACATTAATTTAATAATTACTACATCATCATTATATAATTTTTGAGGTACTTGTTGCTTTGATAAAAATTAAAAATGAATTACCATGATGAATTTAACTCTTTTATATTTTCAGGTAATATTTATGGTAGAATATATCCTCTGGTCGACCACATATTAAAAATGATATTCTTATTAAAAACAGTAGTTTGGTAAGTTTTACTTTTTTTAAATTAAAATACTATAATGGGATTTGAGTCATCCAAGTGGATCCAAGAGGTCATAAATTCGACCCATGAATGAGTTTTGTCAAGCATTACTCATATAATAAAATTATGAAATGTTTTATTTTAATTTTACAATATTTAAGATTTTATCTTATCCCAAATTACCCGATTTACCCATAATCATGGTAATAAAAGTACCATGTTTACTTTTCATATAGTCCAAAAATAAAGGGACAAATTTAATATATTTGAAAATTATAAATACAAATATAGAATATATTTTTCAAAATTCAAAATAAATAAGTGGATAAAATAAATTTAAAAATAATCTCATAGTCAGGGTGAGAAAGTAGTTTTTTAATGTGAAAATGTTCCAAAGTTTGAAATATTTTTATATCCAAATTTAACAGGAAAAATATTTAAATGAACTAAATTGTATTAATAGATATATAATTGATCTAATTTTACTTTAAAACAGGTTTAAAATATTATTTAACATTATTAATTATTTATATTAGAAGTCATTTTTTATTATAATAAAATATTTCTCAATATTGATAAAAAAATGAATCTTCTTAGAAAAATACCCAAAATTCACCACATGATAATTTTTATATTAATATATTAAAAAATAAGTTGATTTTTTGAAATAAAATATATCAAACTAACAAAATTTTGTTTTAAAAGGTGAAAAAACTCCCATTTAAAAAAATACAACTTTTTGGGATTAAACATGGATTGGTTATTATTTTTTGCATATAAAACATATTGGATGATATGAAAAAAATTCATTAAATAAATAAAATATAAATATCACTAAAATATTTCAATAATGGTGATTAATTTAATTTATTAAGAAAAAATACATTTATTGGGAATAAAAATAGTTTTTTCATAAAAACACATCTGTTATTTTCAATTGGTTTTTAACTTAATTTCTAATTAATTGGTAACCCAAGAATTAATTTCATAATTTAGTTAATCCTATTCATTCCCACCATGAAAATTTCTTGGTGATAACTATCATAATAAATTGTATATTATTTTTTGATAAAACACGATCTTTCGTGTAACACAAGTTATCTAAGGAACCCGTCATTGTGTGTAAAACAAGACAAAATTACATTTCATATACCTAATGTAAAAATCTTTGTTTTATATAGAGAAAGGTGATACAATTTTTCATTTAAATCAAGAAATCAATGAAACCGATTTATTTAAAAAGAATATTTCATAAAAATTTCGTGGTGTTACATTGTACCCCCCTTAAAATGAATTTCACCCTCATTATTTTTCTTGGTTATAAATGTTTTAATATATTATGATTCCATCATAGAAACCCACATAATAAAAATTTATAATAATAATTCCATGAAAAAGTAAAATATGGAAATATATAGGTTACTTAAAGTAACTCATTACTAGGTTTCCACATATGAAAACATTAAAAGATGCTTCTTGAAGGTAAAAATAACCACCAAGAAATAATAAAGAGTAATATAGAACATGATAAAGATAAGGTTATTGACCAAAAAATCATGGAAAAAGTAGGTTTAAAAAGTTTCATTGATATCCTAAAAAAATATGATAGGAAGATAACATTTTATTTTAAAATCCTTCTAGAAGGTTTACTTACTTGATTTCATTTCATAAGTACAATTTCACTCTTTGGTTGTAGCATGTTCAATTTTGATTCATTTATTACTCTAATAAATAAAGATGATATCTTAATTCTTGAAGAACTAGTGGATCATAAGATCCATAAAGGGGTGACAATTCATTCCTATCATCTCCAGTTATCATCATAACAAAATGGTCAGCACAAGTTATTCGATACACATAAATCTTTATATGGTGAAGTAATACATTAATCTCTAAAAAAGTATCCAAAGTTTGAAATAAAAAATTTCCTAAATGGTCACCCTTATGAACCTTACAAAAGATTAAAATCTATGGCTTTAGAATGAAAGTTACTAAATCATCTACCATTAATTACCACAACAACATGACGTAGATCATAATTGTTTCACACCAAACATGTGAAGATCATTGTCATGTATTCTCTTAAAATATGGTAATAACCTAATTTATCATAAAAAATTAGTGAAAACACACATTCCTTCAAAATATAACTCTTTTCTCAAACCAGAAAAGAAAATATTATATAAACTCCATTAATGATATCATGAACCACCTTTTTATAATATTCCTTTTCAGTTCCATGGTCATCAAGACTATCGCCTTTACTTTATCACTATCGAATGCGAGTTTATCTAATTGTCCCAACATCATGAACATATCAAGGGTTATATTCACCTTATTTATGTTTTCTCTAAAAGCACCACCAAAATCACTTTTCATGGTTACCATTATCATTCAACATAGGCCTTCAAATCCTTAAAGAAAAACTACAGTGGACCAATCCTTAGATGTTTCATTTTCCATAATACCATAATAGTACCTATAAAACATTATTCTTGAATTCCAATATATAAAAACTCAATTAATCCTCCATTTATTTATCATAATCTATATCTCCAATAGTGATCGCCTGATATTTCTCTTTTTTTGGCTTTAATAGGCTATGGATGTTGATCATTATCATTAACCCTTGGATTTGGGAAACAATTTGCATAATTAAAATTTTCCTTACACATGAAGCATTGAAGTATAAGGGTGAATTCAGTGATACCTTCTCTCTATTCACATCATTACCAAACTTTTTACCATCAATTTTACAATCAATTACCTGATAAACTTCTTTCCCAAACATAAAAATTTTAAAATTCTCCATAAGACAGTTTAATCCATGCTTGTTTACAAACATTGAGCATAAAGTAAATCACTACTTATTTTATCCACGATTTTTCTATTTTCTTATAAACTCCATATTCATTTACTTGTAAAACCCATGAAAATGATATATAACTCAAAAATCCATCTCCTAATTTATGGAACAACAGATGATTTATTTATTGCTAATAAAGTTCCTTACATCTAAAACCCTTTAGAGACTTGGTTTCAGTCTACTAAAGAATTTAACAACCATAATTTCAGGAAAGATGATAATGATATAAGTTTACCTTATAAACCTTGTAAAATTTTATTCATAGTTTCCAATAGAATGATCATCCTTTTTCTTTAACTCAAGAAATTATGTTTCCCTTTTCGTGTGAGGAATACGATGAAAATAATTATTGAAATACAAATTCTTAAACTCATCCCATTACATAGAGTAAATTTCCTAACATTGACTCATATTCTTGATAAGATTAAACCATTAATACACTTCACCTTCCAAATGATAGACAACAAAAATGAATTTTTCATGTTCCGAACAGTAGAGGATGGAAAATATCTTTTTACCAGTACCAATCCATTGTTCAGAAATAGGGGGATCAAAAGACCCACTGAAGGAAGGAGGAAATTTACTCATGAAGGAATCAACATAAAATTGTTCCCTCCTTTTCTCATTTGAAAGTACTACATGATTCATAGCTTGATAAATTTTTGTGATCATAGTGACCAGATTTTCCATTTCAAATCCTATAGCATTCTATTGCTTAGGGGGACAATCATTACATCTACCATCAAATTCAGTATAAACGAGATCCTTTGGGTTCCAAAAATTGACAAAAACAAAAAATTATAGTACAAAAAATAGTAATCATAGTGGTTTAACCACATAATTTTGTGATTTGATGTACAAATCACGACACCTTCATTTTAATAAAAGAAACCTTATGTTTAAACTATGTTATTCATGATCATTATAAAAACTTTAGGATTTTATGCAATAAACAGTCCTATCCTCAATTGTTTTATAAAATTATTCTAATGAAAATATCCAAATATTGTTAAAACATTTCTATGATACCATCTCAGATGGCCCAAACTTTTAATACATAGATATTACATCTTTTAAGATGAATAAAAATATAACCATTTCCATAACCATAAATGTTAAGAGTATTTGGATATTAGATATAAAATAATATTATTTTAAGAAATATATTAAAAATATCCCATGAATATCTTACCATTTTTTATAACTACTTAAAACCTTTCTTCATAACCTTAAATATTTAATTCCTTTATACACGTTCAAACCTCCTCTTAGACGAGCGTCTCTATTTTTTTTCACTGAAGGAATTCCTTGGTTGGATTTATTCAAAAATTTAGAATTATAATATGATGGGGGGAAGTTAGGAGGATATTTTTATAGGTTTTGGCTGGAAAGAATATGTTTTTAAGTTCAAATAAAAGACAAGTAGAGGTTCCCTTTTGTAATTGAGGCGAGGGGTACTTTTAGAAGTTCCCAAATGATTAATTTATAATAAATTCAAGATCAATAAAAATACCATAAAATGTTAATATATTCAAATATAAGACAAGTTATCATTGTAATATCATCAAACAATATATTTTAGACAAGTTGTGGTTTTATTTTAGACCTTATCATTTTAACCCTTATTTAACCTATTTTAATTTAACAAAGGTGACACATTTTTAAATATTAAAAGATTGTAATTTTTACTTATAAAGTTTCAATTAGACCATAAATGATGAATTTATTAAATATTATTCCATATATATATATCCCACTTTTTACTTATTGAACATTTTTATGATTTTTTAGTAATTTACTAAAAACTTATTTTCATAAAATATCCTTAGTGTCAATTATTACACTATTTAATACTTTGATTTTGAGAAAATCAATAAAACAATATATTTTAAAAAAAATCTTCACATACACCCATAATATGTCATTATAATCAATAAAATTAGTATAGGTATTTAATTAATTAAAATTACATTTCATTTAATATTTCAAATATCATTTATTTGATTATTTTATTAATTGAATAATTTCTACATCATCATCTGTTATTATTTAAGGTACTTATTTATTCAATAAAAACTAAAAACAATACCATGTATAAGACAAATATCTTGTATTCCCAAATAAAACTTATGATCAAAGATATTTTCTAGATGAAAACAAATTAAAAATGTTGTAATGATTAAAAACATTATTGTGAGAGATTTGAATTTTCTTAAATTAAAATACTATAAGGGGATTAATTTCATCCAAGTGGCCACAAAAGGTAATAAATTAAACCCACATATTATTTTGGTCTAACATTACTCATCCATTAAAATTTGGACAAGTTATAGGGCAATTTACCAATATTTATAATATTATTTTGACCCATAATGACACGATTTACCCTTAACAGTGGTAATAAAATTAAGAAGTTTACTATTCACATTTTAAAAATAAAATGGAAATTTTTAATAAATTTAGACCATATGATTTTAAATACGAAATCCATTTTTAAAAATTCAAAACACAGAAGTCACTAGAATTAATTTAAAATTAATCTTGTAGAAGGGACGAGAAAACGAGGTTTTAAAGTGAAAATGTTTAAAATTTTGAAATGTTTTTTATCATAATTATATATGAAAAAGATTACAATGAACTAATTTATATTAATAGATATATAATTTATATAGTTTTACTATAAATCTGATTTCTAATATAATTTAACATTATAAATTATTTTGTTGAAAAGTAATTTTATAATTAAAATTAAATATTTTTCACTATTTATAAAAAATGAATCTTCTTAGAAAAATAAAAGAATTAATCATAGTAAAATTTTGATAGTATTATATATAAAATGAGCCTATTTTTTCAAATAAAATTTATAAAATTGTCAAAACGTAGTTTTAAAACAAAACTGCCTTTAAAAGCCGCCAAAAATGCCTTTTAGAAAAATAAAAAAATTTTATACCTAAATTGGATTTATTCTTATTTTATTCTTATAAAACATTTTGGATGAATTAAAAAAAGTTTAACTTAATATGTAACATATAAATATATCTAATATTATTCACCAATAGTGAATAATTAAATTTATTAATATAAAACGTCTTTGTTGGAAATACAAGTTGTTTTTCATAGTAGCACATTCTTTATTTTAAAATGTTTTCTATTTTCGTTTATAATAAGTTGGTTACCCAAGAATTAATTTAATAATTCATTAAATTCAATTCATTCCCACCATTCCAGTGGATAAGAGATAACAATCATAATAAATTTTATATTGTTGTTCGATAAAACTTTTTCTTGCGTGTAAGAGAAGATATCAATGGAACTATTTGTTGTGTGTAACACATGACAAAATTAATCTTTAATATGATGAAATTAAAACTATGTGTTGCATATAGTGTAAGATAATCTAGTTTTGTGTGAAACTCAAAACCTCAAGGAAATCAAATTATTTTGAAAACTATTTTATAAAATTCTCATAGTGTTACATTAAGTCATTTTGGGTGTTTGGGAAAAGTGTCTTTGAGGAATAATTTGACCTTATTCTATTGTTTTACCTAACTTTTACTTTAGTTTATTGAAATGAAAATCTTGTATAATATTTAAGGAATTTATTTTCTTATATATCTTGTTTGATTTCATGATTTTTTTATCCTTGCTTAGGTTTCATTATTGACTATTGATATTTTTTAGCATCATGAATCCAAGAAGATGTTTGAATCGACCATTAGAGGAAGATTTTGGTGAATAAAAATGAATTAATCATCTAGTGGATCATAATATTATTTATATAGTGGTGTGTGTTGTCTACGATTTGGGACAGGTACATGAACCATTCTAATTCAGGCCATAGTAGTGGAACCTAAAAGGGATAAATATAGATATTGTGATCATGAGTTTATCTTCTAGAGGCCATCAGATTTCTAAGGATATAATGATCCTAAAAAATAAAATGATTGTTTGAAAAAGATCAAGCTGCTTTCTGAGTTCTTGGAAAGGTCTAATTATACTAAGGTGAAATGCGCTACCTTCAAGTTTTGGGTCCTACCAGGAGATGAGGGGATTTAATGGTTATAGAGAAGAAACAAGATGTATTTTTATGGAAGGACTTTAGATTACTTTTCATTGATTTATATAATCCAAGAATATATGGTCTTGGAAAATTACAAGGATTTCTAATCCTTTAGTAGGGTTATGTGACTTTGACATAGTTTACGAACCATTTTAATGATCTTGTTTAGTTTTCTCTAGAGGTATTCAATTGAGAAGTTGAAGTCCAAAGGATTTTAGATGGGTCCTAGTCCATAAATCCAATATCATGGTTTCATGATGAAGATCACTACTTATAATAATATAATGGATAATGTGTTGATCGGTTATCTTGACCTAGCTGGTAAGTCAGAGTTGACGAGTGTTCCTTTTTCTCCTAGTGGTAGTCTTCTTTAGTTATTTTAGAGGAAAGAGAAAACATGATGAGTCCCATGGTGTTTATGAATTATAGTTTTCATCCAAAAATCATAGAGTTCTTAGAAGAGGCCCCATGACTTATTTTTATTGTTTGAAGGTTGGGTACTCTAGATGATTTTTCATTGATGCACTTAAGATATTTAGTTCAGGTTGATCCTCAAGTCATATACAGAAGTTCTATCACATCTTTTTTACTCCATGTTTTTTCATGAGCTCATCAGTTCCAAAAAAATTACTATGGTTTAATTAGATGCCTTAAGAACTAAGGTGTTCTAATTATTGGCATCTGGAACAATGATTATTCACACTGTGGAAGACTCTCCAGAGGATGATGAAGCTGGTCATGTGATAGTGAGAGGTACCATCACTATAATTCCATGTTTAGTGATTTATTTATTTGATATTAGTGATTCTCACTCATTTATATCGACAAATATTATAAACATTTTAAATATTTTTATGAATATTATTTCTTATGTGATGGATATTATTATTCCATTAAATGATTTCTCATAAGGCTCGATTGAATATTTTCGTTATCGAGTCTCTATTACTACACCCAATAGGGTGTGACATGTTTCTTAGGGAGAGTGGGGGATGATGTATTATAGATCCAGTCCTTATTTTCTGTAGTTTTATTAGGTAATATTGGTTCTTGTGTTTTTACATGGAGGGTGAATCCTTAAGTGGTGATATCCCTCTAGTTGTTATTGTGTTTCCAAACATGTTTCCATATGAATTTTTTAGCTTGTCATTGTTTATAGGAGAATATGTTTTCATTGATTTAGTATATGGTACTCAAAAAGAGTCTATTCCTTATTTGTATATAACAACATCTGTATTGAAAGAGTTAAATATCTAGTTGGATGTTTTTTCAGAAAAAGGTTTTATACACTCGAGCGTGTCACTGTGGGTGGAGCCTTTACTTTTTTCTAAGAAATACGATAAAACACTTAACCTATGTGTTGATCAATTAAAGATTAATGTAGTTACTGTAAAGAATAACTGTATATTTCTAGAGATTGATGATTTGTTTTACTAGTTGAAAGGGGATAATTGGTCCTCAAAGTTTTATCATTGATCTGATTAACACCAGTTGATAATTAAAGAATCTGCTATTCACAAGACCTTCTTCAAGTGTAGGTATATCCATTTTGACTACCTTTTTATGAATTTTAGTCAAACCAATTCCCATGTATTTTTTATGGCACTGATGAAAAGGATATTTTTTGAGTACCTTCAATCATTTGTATTTTTATTTTTAGATGAATTTTGGTTTACTACAAAATCATGGAAGTATTTTTGCTTCATTTGAGATAAGATTTGAAAAATATTAGATATCATTGACAATATGCCAAGATTTTGAAATGTAATTTGTAGATTTTGGAAATAAATTTCTTGGCCTGAATGGCCTGAAGGCCTTCTTTTTACTTATTTTTTTTATAATCTCCCTTTTCAAGGGATTAGGGGAACCCTTAAAATACCCACATGCTTAGAAATTACATGAACCGTAGGTTCTAGAGGAAATATCCAGACTATAACTACATGGAACTACTCCTCCCCAGCATCTGCATCGTGATATCAGCTCTCCACCATCGTATGGCTATTCGTCTAGGCTTCTTGTGCATGCAGAGGCTGGTCCCAATGGCATTGACATACCCTGTCATTCTTTCAAATCCTTTAGCTTCTGATATGGTGAATACACCTACTCTGTATCATCATATGGAATCTGCTCCTTGTAGATTCTTCATAGTCCATTAAGCACAATTTCAGGTGGCACGAAATCTGTGAGGTGGACCGAAGGCCTTAAGGTGGCTGGAAGGCATTGAGATAACCCCAAAGACTTACTAACCCAAAGGCCTTGGGTTGCCCGAATTCATTGAAGGACCCGGGGACCAAACCGGTGGCCTGAGAACCTAAAAGGATGAATAGTTCTATCCACTACAGAACCAAACAGTACCTACTACAGTGACTACTACAGTACTTCTAGAGTACCCCCAGAAATATGTCTTCACCCGGTTTTGAAGTCGGGTCTATTGGATTCACTTTCCGAGTCCTCAACAACTGGGATGTGGCCCTTGTGCTCTTGGGAAACATTTTTTTAGAACATTGTACAATACTACAAACATTCCCTTTAACTTACCCCCAAAAGTATTTTAATAATGTTGTTGGGGGGGGTCCCATTTTTCAGTGTTAAAAAGGTTATGATAAAGGGGATCCTTTATATGTTCTAATAAAGCACTAATAAATTACCCCCTTTATTTGTGCTAGTTTAGTGCTGATAAAAGCCACTCTTTATCAGTACTATTTATAGCACTAATAATGGCCCCACTTTATTAGCTCTTTCAATAGTGTTGATAAATGGTCATCTTTATTAGCGCTAGAAAAAACACTAATACCGACCCGATCTTCTGGAGTGTGATGTGTGTATAACAAAACACTATAAAAAATACTCTCTAAGCTGTACAAAAAATATTTAATTTAATTGATATAAAATTTACATCATGAATACAAATAAAACAATACAATATACATTTAAATCATTTTTTTGAATAAATAAATTTACAATTACTATCAACAAACTATTTAAAATAGTAATGTTTCATTTTATTTGACACCCGTGATCCCTCTCAAAAAGTTTGGCCCACGGTATCCATTTTTGAACAAATCAACTCAACCCAAGAAAAATAATCCACCAATATAACAAAAAAATATTATGATAGTAATATTATAAATAATTAAATTAAAAAATAATATGAATGAATATATACAAAATGTAAACTTTAAATAAAAAGAAACAATTGAAGATATAATGCTCACACAGTGCATTGTATTGAGGTTCAATTGATTCCAACACGTGACAAATGAGATAAGTATCATCTTTCTAATGTATCAAAACAATTCGAATGTGTTTTATTGGTTTTGTGTATGTCACTTGTTTTCTAATGAAATTAAGGTGAAATTTAAATAAAGTCACCATTGGAATTAAATAGATCACACCATGCGTGGGATTGAGGTTCGTCTATTTCATATATGCCACAAATTACTTATGGTTTATTTTCCTAAAGTATCAAAAAACCCCATTCCTTTTACTCAGTTTTCAGTATATCACTTGTGTTTTATACTAAAATGTCATTTCAAAATAGGAACACACACTTTAAGTCATATGGGTCACATCATATGTCGGTTTTACTTGAGACATATTTATACAAGACAGAAATGACTTTTGATTTTTTTTCTTAAATTATCAAGATAATTGGTGCACATTTTCTTGGTTTTAAATGAGTGACACACATTTTGAACTAAAATGTCAATTATAAACTAATAATGAAAAGATTGAGCCATACCGGTCACACCGCACATCAGATTGAGGTATAGGTGACTTATATACATATAAAATGACTCATTTAATGTTTACCTAATGTATCAAAATAAACCAAGTGCATTTTCTTGGTTTTCATTACATCACTTGTTTCTTTTTACTAAATTTGTAGTCAATTTTAAATAAAAATATGTACTTTGAGTCATACCAATCACACCATGTGTTATATTTATGTGAGGATGACTCCTAAACATCCCAAATGACTCATGGGTTTTTTCCTAAATTATTAAAATAATAATATTGTGTTTTCTTGATTTGGAGAAGGCCAGTTGTGCTTTTTATTAAAATTAATGTAAATTTAAAATGAAAAAATTACTTCGAGATATACCGGTCACACCATGCTGTGGATTGAGGTTAAGATGATTCATATACTTACAAAATAAATAATAGAATATTTTCCTAAAGTATAAATACAATCTAAAAGATTTTTGTTGATTTCTAGTACATCACTTGTTCCTTTTTACAAAAATTGATGTCCATTTTATATACAAGACACACTTGGAGTCATAACTGTCATGTTGTGCAATAGATTGAGGTCCAAATGATTCCTAAACATATCAAATGAATCATGAATCATTTTACTAATATATAAAAACAATATTAATGCGTTTTATTTGTTTTCACTTTGACACTTATTCCTTTTGGTAAAATTAATGTTAATTTTAAAAGAAAATACACACTTGGAGTCATACCGGCCACACCATGCATCATATCAAAGTGAGGTTGATTCCTACATGTAAAAAATGACATATATGTAGTTTTAATTAATTATAAAAACAATGATAATGAATTTTCTTGGTTTTGAGTAGGCCTATTTTCATTTTTACTAAAATTTATGTCAATTATAAATAAAAAAGTTGCACTCGGAGTCATATAAGCCACCCTATGCCTCAGATTGAGGCGACACTAATTCATACAAATCTGAAATGACCAATGGATTATTTCCCTAATGGATTGATACAATTTGAATGCATTTGATTTTTTTATTTAGTATTTCACTTTTCCTTTTCACTAAAATTGATGTCAATTTTATAGAAAAAATGTACTTGGAGTCATATCAGTCGTATAATGCCTTGTTTTGAGGTTAAAATAATTTCTATGCATCCTAAATGACTTATGGATTGCTTTCCTAATGTATCAAAATAGCCTGAATGCAGTTTATTTGTTTTGAGTAGGTCATTTGTCATTTTTACTAAAATTGATGTAAATTTTAAATAAATAAGATGCACTTGGAGTCGCACCACTCACACCCTTCCTTTAATTGAGGTAAGGCTGATTCCTACAATCCAAAATGAACCGTAAATCATTTAACTAAAGTATAAAAGACAATCCGAATGCATTTTCTCAATTTTTTAGTACATCACTTGTTCCTTTTTACTAAAATTGATGTTAATTTTAAATAAAAAATGTACTTTGAATCATACCAGTCACACCATGGGTCAGAATAGGGTGAGGATGATTCCTACATGACCCAAACAACTCATTAATTATTTTTCTATAGTACCAAAACAATATAAATGTGTTTTCTTTGTTTTCAATATGGTAGTTATTTATTTTAGTAAAATTAATTTCAATTTTAAATAAAAGATACACTTGTTGTCATACCTCTAACAATGCACCTATGATTTAGGTATGACCGATTCCTACACCTCAAAAATGAATCTTGGATCATTTCAATAAAGCATCAAAACAATCCAAATGAATTTTCAAGGTTTTCATTAAATCACTTGTTCCTTTTTACAAAAATTGAAATCAATTTAAAATAAACAGTTTCACTTGGAGTCATACCGGTCACAATAAATGTTGGATTGAGGTGTGAGTAATTCTTACACATCCCAAATGAATCATGGAGAGTTTTCCTAAATCACCAGAAAAATACAAATATGTTTTCTTGGTTTTAAATACTTCACTTCTCTTATTCACTAAAATATCATTTTGAATTGGAAACACATAATTTGACTCATACCGGACACATAATGTATCTTTTTTTATGAGACTGATTCCTACAGATCAAAAGTGATTTATAAATCAATTTACTAAATTAGAAAGAAAATTGGAGCACATTTTCTATTTTTTATTGAGTAAATCATTTTGAAGTAAAATGTTGATTTTAAATTGATAATGAACACTTTGAGTCATACTTGTCACACCAGGTGTTGAATTGAGGTGATATTGATTCTTACGCATCATAAATGGATTATGGATCATTTTTGTAAAGTATAAAAATAATTTGAATGTATTTTTTCAGTTTTGACTTTTTCAGTTGTCTATTTTACTAAAATTAATGTGAATTTGAAATACAAAGACGCACCTGAAGTCATACTAGTCAAACGTGTTTCATATTGAGGTTCCACTGATTCATACACATCCAAAATTCTAAAAAAAAATAAATGAGAATTTTACCATGATTACCATTATATTTCTTTTTTAAACTTTCAACACTAAATATTTATTTGATAAAGTTTTTCTACAAAGAATTTTTAATCAATATGCAGTTTTGGAAGTTCGAAAAAGAAAATAAATGGAAAGCATGGTAAAATTTTCAGGATATGAATTTCCAAAAGATATGTGAAAAAAACTAAATAAGTATTATATAAAGATTATGGAGAAAATTACTTACAAATTGTAGATAAAATGATGAAAAATTTAATTAAATTAGTATTAGGAATTCACATTTTCATGATAGTTGTATACATTCTTGACCCATAAGTATGAAATAAATTCACCGATATAATAAACAAATTCTTTTGAGAGTAATAATAAATTTAATTAAATTAAACATAAATTTGAAATAATCTACTACTTCTATGGAAGTCACGTATTCATGCTATTTTTATACATTTTTCCACCAGGTATGCTGCCCATTCATTTCTAAGAAAATCAATATCTTCTTGTGAAAATGAGTCTTTTAGATACTGATAGTAGTACTGAAAAAATATAAATACAAAAAGTACTAATAAATATTTTAATTTAAATAGTAATTATCTTCTAAAATACCTCTTCGGGGATGATATTTTGTTGATGGAATATAATGACTCTCATAAATTTACATATATAATAACCACAATCATTTCCATTTGTTTGTTTTGGAAGTTGCATAAATATTGAGAAAAATAAGTAATTTATTTGATATGCGTTTGGATAGTGAAATATTATTATATATACCCTGATACTTTTCCTATTATTGAACTTTTCAATCTTCTTGTGCTTGTCCCATGTATTCATTCCTTGTTTTTTCACAATATTCATTACTGTGTTATTGTAACGTAAAACTCATTAAAACATTATCTAAATTATATAACATGAAGTTTAGTTTCAAAATGATGTATGTAGTGTATTAGTTATTGAAAAATTTCATCATTTGTGGTAATCTTTGTTGGGTATCCATGTAGTGAATCTAGTGAATAAATCATTATAGTATCTAAATTGACCATAATGAACATACAACATTTCTTAAAAACAAAAGAAGGAATAAGTAATGAACGAAATGAAAATATATTTGATATAATTAAATTTTAGAGTTTTACCTCTATAATGCTAGTTTTAATATGAGTCTATCATTCCATATGTCCCATTTCAAATGTTTTGACCAGTTTTACCAGTATTTCATCAATTGTTTTGGATTTTATTTTTGTTTGTAATTTAGAGGTGGTGTGAGGGCTGATGAGTCCAAAAATATTTTCATGGGGAAATTCTTTCCATTTGTTTTTATATATACACCTTCCAAAAATATGAAATTTATTTATTCATAATTAACATAGTATAACTTCTTTTAGAAAATCAAATCAGGAAAACATAACTCATGTGTACATTTACTAATGTGTGTCCAAGCCATACATAGTTTAGAATTTCAATTGCATTCTCATTACCAATGTATTCTTTATAATCCTCTCCATATATATTTTCTTCAAAATAAAGTATGTGACTACTACTATTTTGCAACTTTTTGTCAACATGAAATTTCAATCTTAGTAGAGACAGTGATATACATTCTTCTAAACAACAATTAAATGATGTATTCCAAGATCAGTACTTATGATTTCAGGGTATAAATATGCAATGTTCTAGAAACACAATCTTTGACGAATGTTTCAACCAAATTTTCTATGTACTTTGTTAGCAAAAAGGATAACCTAGATTTCCTTTAATGTTATATCCTAAAAAATATATATAAGCAAGAAAGTCATTTGTCATCCCATAAAATATGGCTCTCAACATGAAATCTTAATTTATATAAGAATCATACAACATAACACATGAATCCTACAATAATTTCAAATCCTTGGTCAATAAAGCCAAATAAACATCAATATTATTATGTGGTTGTTTTGGTCTTGATATAAGCATGGATAACATGATGTATTTTTGTTTCATGGATAACCATGATAGAAAGTTATAATTTTCCAACATAACTGGTCATGTATTGTGAGTTATTCTTTCAAAACCAAAAGGATTCATCCCATCTATAGGTAATTCCAGATGAAGGTTGTTTGGTTCATTTCCAAATTCAGGATACTCATGCTGAATTCTCTTCCAATGAGGAGAGTATGCCAGGTGGCGTAGTTTCCCATATTTATTTCTAGTATCTGCGTACCATATCAATTGTACCTTAGTCTCCTTACTTATATAGAGGTTCCCAATCCTTGGAATGTTTGGAAAATATCATTCAACTTTTATAGAACCGAGTTCATCTTTCTTGTATCGAGAAGCACCACACTTTGGAAATTACGCAAGTTAATTTTGGTCCTTGAAAAATAGTATAGAAAAATTCAAGTAGGTATGTATTTTTTCAAAGACCATACCTATAATGTGTGGCATTTTTTTGGTGTCTTATATTCGGATATAGAGTTCATTATCTTTTGGGATCGTTCCACTAAAGAGAGAAGGTAGTTCCATAAAACTAGAATCAATCAATCGGTTTCTTGATTTCAATTATATAGCTTTATTATGGATAAAAATGCTATATATTTAGTGTAACTAACATACAATGGTGACTTTACACAAAGAATAAAATATTTTCTTGATCTTATTTTACTCAATTTTCTTTGGCGTTTATGTGGAAGATGTTGAATTGATGAGGTGATTAAGTGTATGTTGTTCTATAGGGAATTAACCTACAATTGAAACCCTATGTTTATTGATTTATTTGTAATTAGTTTTAATTAATACCCATGTTTGAGATGATTAGATATTTATTTTAAAAAGTGAATGGGATTGTGAAAAACCACAAATTTCATTCGAATTAAAAATTTTTGGTGGATTTTGAAAAAATGATGGCTTCAAGTGAAAGAGGTTTTGGTAAATGATTTGATGTTTATTCTTGAGAAAATTGGCTAAAAACGAAAATATTATTTGAAAAGACATGAATTTGATGAAATCCTATGATTTTCTTTTGAAATGAAAAGGCATATAGAAACTAAAATTGGGTAATTGAACTGTGAAAAATGAAGTTATTTGAAATGATTTATTTTCCAATGATTGATTGATTTATTTTTTAAGAACATATGAGATTAGGTTGTTAGTGGATGATTAGGACAATATCTATGAATCTGAATCCCTAAAAATGGATCAATAATGAAAACACTATATAAACCATGATCAACATGATTTCCCATGATTGGTACCCTAATAGGGTCTCAATTGATTCCATGTAATGTTTTCCTTATTTGGGTGTTTATTTGAGTGTGCACACATATCATTTAATACTGTTTTGATATATCATCCACATTTTGGATTAAAATTGTGTTTTTAAAATTATGTAAATAAATTTCCATGCCATGTTTTATTTAATCTCAAATAATAAATGGTATACTAATATGGAATTTTTTATGGAACACTTTTTGAGACCGTACTATGTCTTTTTTCTCCCCCAATACCTTTTTTTTCAAGATTTTTTAGATTATATTGTTATATTTCTAAGTAAAGTGAAAGTTCCACTTAGAGGAGGTAGGTGTACCTGACTCATGGGACTTTGAGTATAAGGACCCGACCTTAAACCTTAATTAATATTGAATTAAATGAATAATTCACATTGAGGATCATTTCAGGTTTAGAGTTTTAGAGAATTAGGACATAACTATTACATCTCAAGAGATTACAAAGTAGACACTTCTACCAAGTTTCCATAAAAAAACTCTTAAAATAATCATGTCTAGTTCCATGTTTTAGATAACATGTCTTTCCTTGATCCCATCCTTGACCCTATTCATCTTTAATTCCTGTGTAAAACATTTTAAAAACTTGGGATGAGCATAAAAAGCTCAGTAAGGGATATAAAAATATGGAAACGAAACATGAGTACATGTATACATAAGAATCAATAAAATCATACTTTACTCATAAAACATAATCACTTTGACATACCTCATCAAATCATGAATAAAACCTAGAAATCACAAGGCATAAAGGTAACTTGAGGCATTCATAACATTCTTACGTAGGGAGTAACCCTCTTGGTTAAATTTGGAATACCCATCACAGTATATTCCCTAAATCTCTTCGGAGAAACCTCAAAGTTTAACCCCTTCGCGTTTCCCAATGCATTGGAGAGCTATAACGGGCTCACCCGCCCTTAGTTTATCAGAGAACCACCTCTTTTCATAACATTGCCCAAGAAACATAACATAAATTTATCACATAAAACATGCATAAAGGAAACATAACATTTCCACATTTCAATCACAATTTAACATTTTAGGATTTTGAAACAATGAATCCATTAAAAAAACCATTTTCAAAACCATTTAAAACATTTAATAAAGAGATTTTTGAATCAAAGTGTTCCATACCACCTTGAAGCTTTTAAAATTTTAAACCATTAATATCCATATAAATAAATCCTTAAAACCATTTTGAAAACATGGATATTAATAAGAACAAATCATTAAAACATGTAAAGTGATATTTTGGTTAAAGTGTTTTTACCAAACTTAGAGACACTTGAATATAATAATTGAGGAATAAGATTTAATCATAACTTTATAATATCATGAGAATAAATGGATTCGTGATATAATATTCCAAAGGACAATATATACACCATATAAGAGTGAATTGGTTCATAACAACAATGAAGTCTCAATAGAATTGTAAAATGTGATGAAATCCCTTATAAAGAAGGTATCCTTAAATTAAGCATAAATCAATCTCAAAATTATGTGTGACAAATATAAATACACCCAATATAAGTGGATATTAAGTGTAAAACAATAAAAGGTAATTCAAACATATTCAAATGATGACATATTCAATAACTGCATGTTGAACCCAAAGAAATCGAAATTGGGTTAAAAAGTTCCCTTGGTAAAATTCAACAGCCTAACGACATCACTTCAAAATTAATAAAATGAGTTTACAAGAGATAAAAAGGGTATCTCATCACTTGTACATAAAATTTAAATCAATAAGGATATAGGAGAACATATCCCAACATAATAGTATGTGAATTAAAAGGCATAACAAAAGAAGTCTTTTAAAAAGAGGAGGGTGAAAGGTTCCCTTACCGACTTGGGTAACTTTCGAAACGTACACCCCATTGAAGAAGTGTCATAAAATGAATATGTAAATACCCATAAATTTAATTATATTACAAAAGGAGTATAATAATGGACATTACATACACCACTCAAAGGAAATAGTGGCAAATTTAGCATAAATCTCACGGGAATAAAAGTGAGATGAAAAATCCTTTACGAAAACTCGGCAGCCTAACGGCGCCACTTAAAACATAAAAAATGTATTGATGAGATCAAACAGGGTCTCTCATCATATTAAAATAAAATTTACAGCAATATTAATATAAAAGAACACCCCCCAACATAACAAATAGGTGCTTAAGAGAAGTGACATAAAGGAGAGTACTTAAAAAGAAAGGGAGGGGTAGGATCCCTTATCTCGTGTCCGACATGACTCGATCGTTATTTAATCTCCTGAATAATAAAATTTGGTGAATTTATAATTTCTTAAGGACCCCATTTAAAGATTATTATTCAGTTCATATCACATATTATAATGTTATAATAATTGGTTATTAAAGTGAGTTAATGTCAGAAGTTTTCGTCGATGTTCGGTACATGAGTAAAAATTAAACTTGTTGGGAAAGACTTTTCCATGTAGTTTTAGGTACATCATATCCAGAATAGTATTTATGTTTTAAATATCATATATATCTCGTATATATTCATTTTATACTATTCCATAACATTTGGATATAAAAAATTAAAAGCACCGTTCATGGAGACGGTAGGCCGTACGTACGCATGAACACTACATTCATTTTTTGTCATATTAATGGAATTAAAAAAATAAAGATATATGTATATTATAATTCCAGAATGATATCCATCATTTATATGTAATATATTACATATATATCCATTATATATATGTACTTATAATAGTACAGAACATTTGGAGATAAGAAATGAAATGTACCATTCATGGAGACGGTTAGCCGTACGTATGCAGGAAAGCTAATTTCATTTCTTTTTTTTTGTATTCAATGGAATGAAATAATAATTATATAAAGGTATATTATAATTCCTATAGGATATCATAAGTAATACCATTAATTCCATCCTTTATATGTCCCACATATGGCATTAACAAATCAAATCACTTTGAGGGGGCGGTAGTCCGCACTTCCTAAAATGAAGATATCACATTTACCCATAATGGAAACCATAAAGGTATTCCATAAATGAAAAATAAATAAGCTTAAGAAAAAAATAAACATATTTTATATCATATATAAATATAGTGACATATTAATTGCCACCTTTGAAGGTGTTAAAAGAATATTGAACAATCATCGTTTCGTGAGGCAGTAATTTGCCATCCACAGAAACAGTATGTTCTTTAACTATTAGAAGAAGGTGTGTGTAAGTGTAGCCTGAATACTTCACATAAAAACATACTATTATATTTAAGATACTGGTGTTGTTACAAAATAAAGGAATAAAAAGAGTTTAGAGGGTTGGAGAAGCAAAATAAAACATAAAAACACAAGAGAGGACACTACCTTTAAATCGGGTAACTCTCTTTGATTTGAGCTCAAAGGATTACTTGGAAAGGATTCTGCCCAAAGTGAGGCTTCAATGATGAATATAGGGATGTGGAGAGATGTAATGGTCAGGTTTTGGCCGGAAAAAAGGCTTGAGAGGTGTGGGTAAGGTGGTAGAGGTGGGGGCCTTTTATAAGAGGAGAGGAGGGGCACTCTTGGAAAGTTATAAAATATTACCTTATTATATAATGGTTTTCGGATTTTAAATGTCCAAAAATGATATATTTCTAGGATAAGGTGATAAGGTTTCTAAATCCACCAATCCAAATGGTTTTTTACAAGTTTAGGTCTTATATTTTATATTATCTTTTCATTTTATTTAAATCGTTAAATAATGAGGTAATCACTGCATCATCATGGTGTCATGAATAATTTAATTTATTTAGTGTCTAAAAATTATAAAAAAATATAATGACTTAGGAAATATTTTTAGCTTTCTAATGAATATTTATAGTAAAAAATATGACTCGTATAACACCATTTAAAAATTATTTTAGTAAAACAACACATGTTTGTGACATTTTAATTTTAACTTTAAATAAAAAGTTATTTATGTCATTTTCCTACCAAAGTGGCTCCATGGGGTCCCCAAGTTGACCCATGGATTTTATTGGCTGGACATGACACATCCAATGAGGGTAGGACATGTGTATAGGTCATTTCATATTATTAAAACATTATTTTTACTTTAAATTACACTAATTACCTTTAATCGCGATTAATAAAACTTAAAAATTACTATTCACCAAAAATTATTTTAATCTCATTGAACCACATTTTACTTCTTAATGACAACCATGTATGTTAGATTTGTTAAAATCAAATCATAGAAGTGTCAAAGTTTCATTTAAACGAAAAATCAGTTTCTTTAACTACCACTTAGTGGTTTCACTATTCATCAAAAATTGAAGTTTTTCAGAAAAATACCAAAAATTCACCCTAAGATATATGTGATATTCCGAATTGAAAAATGATGTCTATTTTAAAAAATTAAAAACATATAATTTGTATTAATTAATTTAATAATTAATTCCCGCTGTCAAAACAAATAGCGTGTTTTTAAGAAACAATATCTATTAAAAGATTGACACTAGTTTAAGTCCAATTTCAAAGTGAAATTAATTCCAATGACAACTATTGGATTAAATGGAAAAAATATATTATAATTTTACTTTAAAACCAATCCAAAATATAATCTAATCATATAAATAAATTAGATTAAAAAGTTGTTTTGAATTAAAATACAACATTTTCACTATTCATTAAAAAAATGAACTTTATCGGAAAAATACCAAAAATTTACACAATGTAAATTTTGATGTCCCAATTCTAAAGAATAATTTTATTTGGTCCAATATAACATATGAAAATGTCAAAAAGTGGATTTAAAAAGCGTTCGCTATCAAATGGTGGTTAATCGACCTTTTAAACAATATTAGAATATTTACGCTTTAAATTAGATTCATTCACATTTTAAGCCTCTAACATTTATTGGATAAAAGTAAAAATATTTGACAAACATATATAATCATTTTTTTAGTTAGTTCCGTTCATTCCCTCCATTACAACGGCTAGGCGTTAGCTACCATTTAAAATAATATTATATTATTATTAGAGTGCAACACAAGATTCCCAAGAAACTCATTGTTGCGTATTGGGTACGCCATCGAGCATAGCATCCCCTTTAAAGTAATATTAATATTTTATTCACAAATATGGATAAATATGAAAATGTCATATTCTTTATTTACCTGGGGTGTTACATCCTTCCCCCCTTTTGGGAATTGCGTCATCGCAATTTTTAAAATTGGGCCTAGAAACTTCATTGAAAATCCCACATCAGAACAAGTGTCAGTAAAACTATCACTTTAAAATAAAGAAAGAGAAGTACAAAGGTCACCTGAGTTAACCCATAATAGGATTCCAAGTATGAAAATATGGATATGGAGGAGAAAACAAAGGGTCATGTTCTGATGGAGAGTGATAGTAAACATGTCTAGGAGAAAGTTAACCACAAGAAAATCACACACTTGTGATGGGTTAAAGAGTATTTGATTTCCCAGTAGGAAAAATTAACAGACAACATTTTTGTTTTAAGTTACTTTTCATTGAAGAATTTATTTTTGATCTTAAGGAAACATACTTACTTGTCGTGTGGACTCTCATCTCCTACTAGATTTCTTACACAAACTCATATTTTCTCCAAAAGATGAGTATTTAGGATGACTTGTTCGCATTAAGAGTACTATAATCAACTTCTTGATAATCACCTAATCCACAAAAGAGAACTATATATTTTCCATGTCTTTAGACAAAAACCAAATCCAAAATTGTTAGTATGAGATCAGATAATCCACAAAAGTATAATCCTTTATAAAAAGAAAATCTATTCTTAATCTCCAAAATTTGTCCAAAAAAAAACCCAAAGTTCAACGAAGACCATTCGATAAACAATTTTCCATAAAATTCTTCAAAGTAAACCAAACTAAGATTTAAACCCAAATATTTGAAGGATTTAATCACATAGTCTTCCAAGGTAGAAATTAACTTATATCTCCAAATAACATCAATTGCTCTTAAATTCTCACATTGAAAAGTAATTAACCTAATCACATATCCTCCATGATAGGTTAATCATTTCCATAGATAACCCAAAATAAACTTACTCTATATTCCTAAAATCATCTAACTAAAAATAATTAGTCAAAATAACCAGGGACTTCACATAGTCCAGTGGTAGGTGATAAATACCAGTCGCACTTTGGTTGTGGGTTCGATTCCTGTAGCTTTGTCCAACGCGACGGGTTGTCACACGGTCTGCATGTTGTCCTTTTTCCAAGACTATAATTCTTAAAACATTCTCCAAAACGAGATAAAATCTTCAAAAATAATCATAAAATATTTTAAACTCAAGTTTATCTCATGCCTTTCATTTTCCATCATATCATAGAGTAACCCATAATTTCCTAAAAAGTAAGGATCATATAAACCCTAATGGTTACCTTTATAATTATTACCTGAACTTCCACGTCGATTTGGTTCTCTCGTACATGATGCATTAGAGAACTCACCAAGGTTCTAGTGGTTGATCATGACTCCTGATAGTTGGTTTAGAACAACCATAATATTCCTCATTGAATCCCCCATTTCATCCGGTCTCCTAATCAGAGAACCACCACAGTTTCCTTCAAACCCATTGTCACTTTGGTGCCTGTTAGATCTATCCATTTACTAAAAAAAAGTCAGTGTGAGTATATCAACAAAACCATCATGTACTAATGAGGAAGATAAACACTAAGATATACTTACTCATTCAATTTATCTAAAACTAGGACTCTTACTTAAATCCTAACCATTATGGTAATGTCACTTATGCTTAGAGGATACCCTAACCTCTAAAGTTATCTAAACTGACCTCTGATACCAAATATAAGGCCCCATACTTAAACCTTACTTAATATTGATTTAAATGAATAATTCGCATTGAGGATCTTTTTAGGTTTAGAGTTTTAGAGAATTAGGACATAATTATTTCATCTCAAAAGATTACAAAGTAGACACTTCTACCTAGTTTCCATAAAAAAAAACTCTTAAAAGAAACATGTCTAGTTCCATTATTTAGTTAGCATGTCTTTCCTTGATCCCATCCTTGACCCTATTCATCTTTAAGTCCTGTGTAAAAAATTTCAAAAACGTGGGATGAGCATAAAAAGCTCAGTAAGGGATATAAAAATATGGAAAGGAAACATGAGTACACTTATACATAAGAATCCATGAAATCATACTTTACTCATAAAACATAAGAACTTTGACATACCTCATCAAATCATGAATAAAACTTAGAAATCATAAGGCATAAAGGTAACTTGAGGCATTCATAACATTCTTACATAGGGAGTAACCCTCTTGGTTACGTTTGGAATACGCATCACAGTATATTCCCTAAATCTCTTCAGAGAAACCTTAACATTTAACCCCTTCGCGTTACCCAATGCATTGGAGAGCTATATCGGGCTCACCCGCCCTTAGTTTATCACAGAACCACCCATTTTCATAACAATGCCCAAGAACCATAACATAAACATATCACATAAAAAATGCATAAAGGAAACATAACATTTCCACATTTCAATCACAATATAACATTTTAGATTTTGAAATAATGAATCCATTAAAAAAACCATTTTCAAAACCATTTAAAACATTTAATAAAGAGATTTTTGAATCAAAGTGTCCCATAACACCTTGAAGATTTTAACATTTTAAACCATTAATATCCATATAAATAAATCCTTAAAACCATTTTGAAAACATGGATATTAATATGAACAAATCATTAAAACATTTAAAGCGATATTTTTGTTAAAGGGTTTTTACCAAACTTAGAGACACTTGAATACAATAATTGAGGAATAACATTTAATCAGAACTTTATAATATCATGAGAATAAATGGATTCATGATATAATATTCCAAAGGATATTATATACACCATATAAGAGTGAATTGGGTCATAACAACAATGAAGTCTCAATAGAAATGTAAAATGTGATGAAATCCCTTATAAAGAAGGTGTCCTTAAATTAAGGATAAATCAATCTCAAAATTATGTGTGAAAAATATAAATACACCCAATATAAGTGGATATTAAGTGTAAAACAATAAAATCTCATTCACACATATTCAAATGATGACATATTCAATAACTGAATGTTGAACCCAAAGAAATCGAAATTGGGTTAAAAAGTTCCCTTGGTAAAATTTGACAGCCTAACGGCGTCACTTCAAAATTAAGAAAATGAGTTTATGAGAGATAAAAAGGGTATCTCATCACTTGGGAATAAAATTTACTTCAATATGGATATATAAGAACATATCCCAATATAATAGTATGTGAATTAAAAGACATAACAAAAGATGTCTTTTAAAAAGAGGAGGGTGAAAGGTTCCCTTACCGACTTGGGTAACTTTCGAAACGTACACCCCATTGAAGAAGTGTCATACAATGAATATGTAAATACCCATAAATAGAATTATATTAAAAAAGGAGTATAATAATGGGCAGTACATACACCACTCAAAGGAAATGGTGGAAAATATAGCATAAATCTCACGGGAATAAAAGTGAGATGAAAAATCCCTTATGAAAACTCGGCATCCTAACAGCGCCACTTAAAACTTCAAAATTGGATTGATGAGATCAAATAGGGTCTCTAGTCATATTAAAATAAAATTTACATCAAGATTAATATAAAATAACATCCCCAAACATAACAAAGAGGTGCTTAAATGAAGTGACATAAAGGAGAGTACTTAAAAAGAAAGGGACGGGTAGGATCCCTTACCTCGTGTCCGACATGACTCGATCGTTCTTTAATCTCCTAAATAATGAAATTTGGTCAATTTATAATTTCTTAGTGACCACCTTTAAATATTATTATTCAATTCATATAACATGTTATAACGTTATAATAATTGGTTAATAAAGTGAGTTCATGTCAGATGTTTTTGTCGATGTTCGGTACATGAGTAAAAATTGAACTTGTTGGAAAATAATTTTCCATGTAGTTATAGGTACATCAAATCCAGAATAGTATTTATGTTTTAAATATCATATATATCCCATATATATTCATTTTATGCTATTCCATAACATTTGGAGATAAAAAATTAAAAGCACCATTCATGGAGACGGTAGGCCGTACGTACGCATGGACACTACTTTCATTTTTTGTCATATTAATGGAATTAAAACAAAAATTAGAGAGATATATATTATAATTCCAGAATTATATACATAATTTAGATGTAATATATTACATATATATCAATTATATATATGTACTTATAATAGTACATAACATTTGGAGATAAGAAATGAAATGTACATTTCATAGAGACGGTAAGCCGTACGTACGCTTGAACGCTACTTTAATTTCTTTTTTTTTGTATTCAATGGAATTAAATAATAATGATATAAAGGTATATTATAATTCCAGTATTATATCATATGTAATAACATTAATTACATCCTTTATACATCCCACATATGGCATTAACGAATCAAATCACTTTGAGGGGGCGGTAGTCCGCACTTCCTAAAATGAAGATATCGCATTTACCCATAATGGAAACCATAAAGGTATGCCATAAATGAAAAATAAAGAAGCTTAAGGAAAAAATAAACATATTATATATCATATATAAATATAGTGATATCTTAATATCCACCTTTGAAGGTGTTAAAAGAATATTGAACAATCATCATTTCGTGAGGCCGTAATTCGCCATCCACAGAAACAATATGTTCTTTAACCATTAGATGAAGGTGTGTGTAAGTGTAGCTCTAATACTTCACCTAGAAACATACTAGTATATTGAAGATACTGTTGATATTACAAAATAAAGGAATAAAAAGAGTTTAGAGGGTTGGAGAAGCATAATAAAACATAAGAACACAAGAGATGACACTACCTTTAAATCGGGTAACTCTCTTTGATTTGAGCTCAAAGGCTTCCTTGGAAAAGATTCTGCCCAAAGTGAGGCTTAAATGATTAAGAGAGGGATGTGTAGAGTTGAAATGGGCAGGGGTTGGACGAGAAAAAGGCTTGAGAGGTGTGGGTAAGGTGGTAGAGGTGGGGGCCTTTTATAGGAGGAGAGGAGGGACACTCTTGGAAAGTTATAAAATATTACGTTATTATATAATGGTTTTTGGATTTTAAAGGTCCAAAAAGGATATATTTCGAGGATAAGGTGATAAGGTTTCGAAATCCACCCATACAATAGTTTTGTGACAAGTGTAGGTCTTAGATTTTACATTATCTTTTCATTTTTTTAAATCGTTAAATAATGAGGTAATCGCAGCATCATCATGGTGTCATAAATAATTTAATTTATTTAGTGTCTAAAAATTATAAAAATATATCATGATGTAGGAAATCTTTTTAGATTTATAATGAATATTTATAGTAAAAAATATGACTTGTATAACCCCATGTAAACATTATTTTAGTAAAACAACACATGTTTGTGACATTTTAATTTTAACTTTAAATAAAAAGTTATTTATGTCATTTTCCTACCAAAGTGGCTCCATGGGGTCCCCAAGTTGACCCATGGATTGTCGTGTTCGGAAATGACACATCCAATGAGGGTAGGACATGTTTCTAGGTCATTTCATATTATTAAAACATTATTTTTACCTTAAATTACACTAATTACCTTTAATCGTGATTAATAAAACTTAAAAATTACTATTCACCAAAAATTATTTTAATCTCATTGAACCAAATTTTTCTTATTAATGACAACCATGTATGTCATATTTTTTAAAATCAAATCACAGAAGTGGCAAAGTTTCATTTAAACAAAAAATCAGTTTCTTTAACTACCACTTAGTGGTTTCACTATTCATCAAAAATTGATGTTTTTCAAAAAAATACCAAAAATTCACCCTAAGCTATATTTGATATTCTGAATTAAAAAATGATATCTATTTTACAAAATTCAAAACATATAAGTTGCATTATTTAATTTAGTAATTAATTACCACTCTGAAAATAAATAACGTGTTTTTAAGAAACAATATCTATTAAAAGATTGACACTAGTTTAAGTCCAATTTCAAAGTGAAATTAATTCCAATGACCACTATTATATTAAATGGTAAAAATATATTATAATTTTACTTTAAAACCAATTCAAAAGATAATTTAATCATGTAAATAAATTAGATTAAAAAGAGGTTTTGAATTAAAATACAACATTTTTCACTATTCATTAAAAAAATGAACTTTATCAGAAAAAGACCAAAAATTTACACAATGTAAATTTTGATGTCCCGATTCTGAAGAAGAATTTTATTTGGTCCAATATAACATATGAAAATGTCAAAAAGTGGATTTAAAAAGCATTCGCCATCAAAAGGTGGTTAATCGACCTTTTAAAGAATATTAGAATATTTACGCTTAAAATTGGATTCATTCACATTTTAAGCCTCTAACATTTATTGTATAAAAAGTAAAAATATTTGAAAAACATATATAATCATTTTGTAGTTAGTTCCGTTCATTCCCGCCATTACAACGGCTCGGTGTTAACTACCATTTAAAAAAATATTAAATTATTATTAGAGTGCAATGCAAGATTCCCAAGAAACTCGTTATTGCGAATTGGGTACGCCATCGAGCATAGCGTCCCCTTTAATGTAATATTAATATTTTATTCACAAATATGGATAAATACGAAAATGTCATATTCTTTATTTACCTGGGGTGTTACATTGAGTGATGGAGGTAAACATTAGAGATGTGATCCATCTATTACATGGATTTTCTAAGACTTTATTTAAAATATGTTCAATATTTTGATGATATACAATTTGGGTGTTGTTATGACTATTTTATTCGTGTGATTTATCATTGAGGAGTGTTTATATACAAACTTGTAACACTAATCATTCACTGTTTTTATTTCCTTTGGAAAAAACCATTCCCTCTTGATCATGATATGTTACCAGGTGCTAGTCACCGACCTATGGGGAATCATAATGTGTTTTGGTCTATGTTAGGACTGACTTAGGTATTAGTGTTCCAAATTATTTGGATAGTTCATGAAAAATGGTATCAAAAAGAGGTTATATAACTTCTAGTTATATCAGTATGTTGTTTGGGTAGTCCTAGTTGATTGCAGGTAGGATTTTCAAGTCATACAAGGTAGTTATGAGTGAGTTCCTCGAGATATCTCAACATAACAAGACTTAAGTCATCATCGATATTTGGGGAAATTGTATTTGAGTAATAATTTTATCTAATTATAGTCTTCTCCTTAACTTTTGTTTGAGTTTTTTGAAATCTCAATCTTGAATTATACTACCGTCATTGATTTTCCTACATATATTATTTGAGTTGTTGATCTATGTATCCTTGTTGATGTTTCAGGGGTGACTATTGAGATTTTTTTAAGAATCATTCCTCCAAGAAGATGTTTAAATAGGCCACATGAGGAATATTACAGTGAATCACATGGAGAGGATCCTATAGTGGATCAAAATATTACTGATATAGTTGTGCATGTTTTTGAATCTCTGGGATAGGTATATGAAACCATCCTTGTTAAGATCTGGCAGTGAAACCTTAAAGGGTTTAATATAGGGATCATGATCAAGAGTTTATGTCCAAGAGACTGCCAACTTTCCAAGGCTCTTATGTTCCTTAATAGGTAGAGTATTGGTTAAAGATGATTGATATGCTTTCTATGTTCTTGTAAATTCTTGATTTGATTAAGGTGAAATGTGATACCTTTAAGATCCTAGGGCCTAGTAGGATATGGTAAGATTTGATGGTTATGGTGATGAAACATGATGTATCAGAGTGGAAGGGCTTCAAAGTTCTGTTCAATGATGAGTATTTTCAAGAATATGTTATCTTAGAAAAGTACATGCTGTTTCTTAGTCTCCAATAGGGTGACTAGACCATGAAACTATTTTGTAAGCCTTTTACTAGGCTTGTTCAGTTTTTGACTTAAGTAGTTTCAAATGAAAAAATAAAGGCTCGAAGATTTTAGACGTGTCTTCAACTTGATATCCAATATCATGATTTCATACTAATGCACACAAATTTTGTGGACACAATGGATATAATGTTAATGGATAATCTTGACATAGAAGGTAAGTTAGAATTGATAGGTGTTCCTTTTAATCTTAGAGGATGTCTTTTTAGTTCCTTTAATTTAATGAGAAAATACGATGAGCCTCATGGGGGTTCTAGATATAAGGTGTCATACATAACTCTTGTTGTTTCAATCATAGGCTATATGAATTTTTTCAATGTGGAATGTTTGACCATTCAAGGCTAGTTTACACTGAGGAACCCAAGATATATAGTTCATCAAGATTATCAATAACCTGCAAAAGTTATATCACTTATTTTCTACAATAATCAGTGTAATGAGTTTATAAGAACCAAAAAGTACAATGGTGAAATAAGTTTCCTCAAGAACTATGGGTTTTCTGCTATAGGAATCTGGTTTGAAGCTTCCTCATGTAGTGGAAGAGTTTCCAAAAGAAGTTGATGTTGGTCTAACAATAGTGAGAGGCACCATCATTATAGATTCATCACTAATAATTTTTTATTTGATACTGGTGTTTCTAAATCATTTATATCAACCCATATTGTGAAATTTTTAAATCTCCCTATGGTTATTTTTTATTATGTGTGGAATATTAATTCACCCTTCAGAATGAGGGGATAATAGGGCCTCTATTTTCCCTCTTATTTTTTCTCTCTATTAAAGATCGATCTTACTTGGAATTTTTTTTCTTGATATAAAACATCTTGAAATAATTTTATATATTGATTGGATGATTTCTTATAAGGGCTAGATTGAATATTGTCTTCGGTAGGTCAAATTTACTAAACCTGATGGGGTGTGATTTTTTTTAAGGAGAGTGGTACCTGAGGCATGTAGAGAAAAACATTCTTTTTTGGATTTGTGTAGGGTAATATAAGTGTTTCCTTTTGACTTGGAGTTAGATTCATTGAGTGGTTATCGCCCTCCAGTTATCGTTGATTTTCTTGATGTGTTTCCATATGACTTTTTTGGTTTTTCATCGGTAAAGGAAATAGTTTTTTCAATTGATTTGGAACCTAGTACTAAACTAGTGTCTATTAATTTTAAATTTTTAGCACCAGATGAATTGAAATAGTTAAAGATATTGCCAGATGATTTGTTGGATAATGGTTTTATACCCCTTAGGGTGTCACCTTTGGCAGTTCTTTTTCTTTTTTCTATGAAATCTGATGGAATACATTGCCTATGTGTTGATTATTGAAAACTCACTTCAGTCATGGTAAATAATAAATATCTATTTCAACAGATTTATGGTTTGTTTGACGAGTTGAATGATTTTTTTTTCAAAGTTCTATCTTTGAATTGGTGATCACTGGTTGAGAATTAAAGAATACGATATTTAGAAGACCAAATTTAAGAGTAGGAATGTCCATTTCAAGTAATTTTTTGTGAATTTATTTTTCTAAAGAATTATCCTATAGTTTTTATTGTACTGATGAACTGGATACTCCCAGAGTACCTTGATTCATTCAAGGTAGCCTCTATTGTTAAAATGTTGGTTTACTCAAAAACCAAGGAAGGTTATTGCTTCATTTGATAGAAATTGTATAAATTTTGAGATATCACTGATTTTATGGAATGATTTTGAAATATAATTTTTGGTTTTGAGAAGTGATGTTATTGGGAAACATGGTCTCATAATATGGTATTTTAGTTGAACCTAAGAAGGAAATGGATATCATGACATGGGTTCATCTGTGTAATGTTTTTGAGTTTCATAGATTCTTGGGCTTGGTGGTATTACCATAGGTTTATTAAATATTTCTCAAATTTGGCTGCTCCAGTGACTAACCTCACTTGGAAAGGAGTTAAGTTCTTGTGGGATGAGAAATGTTTTCTCTATTTTTATGATTTGAAACTTATTTTGACTCTTCTAGAGACTGCGAATGGTAATGTCATCTTTTATGATTGATCTGGTTTGGGTTTTGGATGCATCCTTATGTAGGTTGATTGCATGATAGCCTATGGTTCCAAAAAGCTTAGGCCACATGATAATAATTATACAAACCATGATCTTAAACTCAAAAAATGGTGCACACTCTTAAGAGTTAGAAATATTACCTTTTTGGGGAAAGTTTTTCCATTTGTTTACCCCACAAAGGGTTGATTTTTATCTTCTATCACATATATTTGAATCTTCGATAGAGTCATTGGGTGGAGTTACAAAATCATTTTGATTAAAAATTTCTTACAACCCCAGTAAAGGGAATTTTGTCACTGATGCTTTGAGAATGAAACTTCTATCCCATTATACGAAGGAATCACAAGAAGAGTTGAATATGATGGATCTCTTTGCTTAGTTTCATCTAGGAGTTTTAGAGTATGTGACTAAGTTTATTTATAAGAACATTAAATTTACCTCTACTCTTCTCAAGAATATTCTATAGAAGAAACAAATTGATGATGAATTTATTTCCATTATGGAAACTATTTTTAGTGGGGATACCATTGGTGAGTGTTTGTTCTCTTCAAATGGTGTCTTATGTTTTTAGAACCGGTATATTGTACATTTTCTTATTAGAGAGGTTATGATAGTGGATTGCTTAATTTCTAGTTGGAAGTTCAACCTAGTGACTTGAGGATGTTCTATGTTATGAAAAAACAAATATAGTGTCTAATTATGAGGTGAGACATAGTTTACATTATTTTAAATTGTAATAATTTTCAGTAGGTCAAGACTGAGCACCATAGATCATTGGGTTTACTTCAGCCCCTTGCAATGCTGACTTGAAATTTGGACATGATTGCTATGGATTGTTTGGTTGGTTTTCTGCATACCCCTTGAAAGAATAATTTGACATGGGTTGTGATTAATTAGAATACTAAATCATATCAGTTTATACCAATGATTAATATTTGGAAAGTCTCTATGTGAAAGATATTTTCTGATTTTATGAATTTACCATTATCATTGTTTCTAATAGGGATCCCTGGCTTACTTATCATTTTTTGAGGGGAATCTTGGTAGTTATGGGATACCATGTCTATTTGATCACAATATATCAACCACTAATTGATCTATATATATAACAAGATATATATATTCTTGAGTAAATACTACATGCTTATGTTCGTGACCTTATTGGAGCTTTAGATATCTATTTGGGACTGATTGAATTTTTTTACAACAACTATTACAAGTTTACTATTTGAATGTATCCTTTTGAGTACTTGTATAAAAAGGCTTGTAGATGTCCATTTTGTTGGTCATAGATTGGTGAATATTCCTTAGATGAACTGATTTTGGTCTAAGAGATGAGGGTAATGATTTTTCTTATTCATTAGGGAATGGCGATGACACAAAATTGGTATAAAAATAATGTTGATATTTACCATAACCTTTGGATTTTTCCATTGAAGACTAGGTGTTTTTGAGAGTATCACTTCATTCGGGTCACCAACGTCTTGGGAAGTAAGGAATGATTACAATAAGGTTTGTGGGTCCTTTTGAGATTTTTGATTTGGTGGGAAATTCATTTTACCATTTGGAACTACCACCATAGTTGACCTTAATCCATAATTTTTTCTATGTATCACAGCTCAGGAAGTATAGTTCTCAACCTTCTCAGGGTCTGAGATGGGAAGTTCATGATATTTAACCTAATTTATCTGTGACTGAGAATTCAGTTATGATTTTTTATTTTTGAGATAAAGTTTCTTAATGGGAAGATAATACCGTTGCTCTGTGTGAAATGGTAGCGTAATTTCAATTTTCATGAGACTTGGGAGCATGAGGCACTGATGAGAGAGTAGTGTCCTCATCTCTCTAATTTGTAATCTCCAAGACATGATTTATGGGGATAGAAAGTGTTCGTAGTGTGGAGGTTGTAACATTATGTTACCTTCTTTTAGGTACATATATCCCCTTGGTTTGATGTCCTTTTGTGTGGGGCTTGTCTCGGGCTGTTCCATTTCAAGTCTAAAAAAAACATGGAAGCTCATGGTACTATGAATGATTGGTGAATGGTTAGGGAAGACCATGTGGTTTAGTCTATAAAATCATGAGGCCTGTGATGAGTTACTATAATGGGGTTCCCAGTTTGGAAAAATTGTGAGACCACCCCTCCAAACCGTGTACCCTTATATAGTGAGGGTATTACTAGTTAGATAATTGTTAATCTTACAATGTGGCTAAACCATGCTCCCGACTAGAAGTTCAGTAGGGTCACATAGTCAGGGCACACAATTACTACTAACTGTTCAACCTGTACAACAAAAAATGCATACGGTTTTTAATTCCTATGAATTTTTTATTAAAAATATTAGGATCTCTGTTCAATATGATAATCACCCCATTAAAACCTGAATCAATCCTTGGTATTTAGAGATCTCAGGAGGTGATTTTGACTCCTCCAACCTCTTATCTTTGAATATTGAAGCATCATTTATTTATTTGGATCTCTTTCTGGTGAATTTTATCCTACAGTATGGTTTCTCCACATATCCCCTTCTCTTCTCCTTAAAGAGTGATATAACCTCACGTTATTGATCTATCTAATATCTTTTCTGAGAGATGTTGATTCTAGGTTTGAATTCATCATATCCTTCATCTCTATTCTCATTGGAATTTCCATTGTGGGTGTTGAATTGATTATGTGATTAAAGGTAGGTGGTGTCATAAGTCCTTACCCTATAATTGAAATGCTATGTTTCTTGGTTTATTTGAAATGAGTTTTTAATAGATTTAGAAACATGGATTTGAGATAATTTGTTGTTTTTTAAAAATGGAATAGAATATAAAAACCCCCCAATTTCAATGAAATTGATATTTTTGGGGGGAAATTGGGAAAACTTATGGCTTGAATTGAAAGTAAATTTGGTGAAATTATTTTATGTTGATTATAGAGAAAATTTTATGAAAATAAAAGATGATTTTAAAATGTATGAATTTGATGTAAACCTATGATTTAGTATTGAAATATAATGTCATGTTGATAATAAAATTGGATAATTGATCTGTAAATGATGAAATTATTTGAAATTATTGATTCTAACATGATTTATTGATTTATTATTTGAAGAACATGTGATCTTGGGTAGTTAATAGGTGGTTAGGACAAGCACTCTAGGACCCTAACTCCGTAGAAATGGATTAATAATGACAAAAATAATTATACCAAGTTGACTAGGATTTCCCATGGTGGGTCCCTTTATGGGGTTTTGATCGATTACCCATAATGAGTCCCCTATTGGGGTGGTTATTTGAGTGCCCACACATATCTTGAGTCATGATGATTATTGAGAAGTGTGAGGATCATATTTCCCGAAACTAATATAACTCATGGCCTATGAGTGTGGTGCTTTGTTTTTTTACTTAATTATAATTTATATTTATTATAGAATCGTTTCATTCATTCCATATATTTTATAAAAATTCTTTAAATAAAATTCTCATTTAATTCTGTTTTGATGTATTTGGATTATTTTTTATTAAAATCCTATTTTGGTGAAAATATGTAATTGAATTTACCATGGCATGTTTTATTTAAATTGAAATCGTAAATTTTTTATTGATTTGGAACTTATTATGGAATTCTTGATGAGACCATATTGGGTTTTTTTAGCTTACACATGCCTTTTCTTTTGAGATTTTATTGATTATCTTAGATCAAGTCTATGAAAAGGGAATGAAAAATTTGTAGGGGGAAAGTGTACTTGATTCATGTGGCCTAGATTGAGAAATGTGACCAATGAAGATGTGATCCATCTAATATATGGGTTTTTTGAGCCTTGGTTTGACAAATGTTGGGTCTTTTGATGATTTTTATTTGGGTAGTATTTAACCTCTCTGATTTTGGTACTTTCTCCTTGAGAATTTTGGACACACCTACTTGTATCATTAGTCTTATACTATTTTGTTTTATTATGTGAAAACTATTCATTCTTGATCTTGATTTGATGTTAGGTGATACTTTCCAACCCATGGGGATCTTGATCAACCTTTATTCTCTGTCAATATAGGCTCGAGTATCGGGGTACCAAGTTATATTGGATGGTTTATGAAAATTAATACAAAAGTTAATTTATTTAGGGTGGATGAGGATTTATAATTTAGGATTATAGAATTGATATAGAGTTTATATGAAATTCCATGTAGCCTGGACGATTATCTCCCTTTATTCTGAAGTTCTATTTTCTTCTACCTTTATCTAGATGGCCCTAACATGCTGTATTGAGAAGAGAAATATCACTTAAATGTCTAGATGTTTAGTTTCAACCCATATACATAACATGAATTGAGGGCTATTTTTATTTCTTATAAGTTGTTATTATCAACCAAAAATAATGAAGATAATAATAGTGAAATAATGATATAAGTTACCCATGCTTTATTAATCATTTTATCGTGGAATGTATTCTAGTATTTCTATATGGTGATACTCTTTATGGTTTCTTAATCATTTCCACTATGTTTTATATGTGTTATATTATTCTAAGAAACCTAAAAAGTTCCACCATATCCTCCTAATCTATAATTACCCATATTTTCCTAGGCCATTCCTTTTTATAAATCCAGTGTTTAGGGTGTTCTGGGAGGCAACAATATCTCATTTCAAGAGTTTTCCAAACTTCTAGTTTATCCATTAGTGAGTTGACGGCATTAGCATTGGCATGTTAGTGCGTCACCATGTCAGGGCATTAGTGTGTCAGTGTATCGGTGAGCCAGGTGTGTCGGCTTCGGTAAGGGGCATCTGTATCGGTGAGTCAAGGGTGTTGGTATCAGTGAGTTTGGGGTGTAGGCATTGGTGATTCTGGGGAATCGATATCATTGATTTAGGGGCATTAGAATCAGTGATTTCGAGGTGTCTACATCATTGAGTCCTGGGCATTGGCATTGGTGAGTTTGGGGCATTAGTGAGTCTTTTCTTTGGTAGTGCAGCGTCAGTGGCTCAACATCGATAGGTCATGTTAGTAGCTCACCCATCAATAGCTCATCGTTAGTGGATCCGTGTCGGTAGGTTGCATCGCTATCTCACCCGTAGGTGGCTCAGCGTCAGTGGCTAAACATCAGAAACTCACCCATTGGTGATTCATTTCCAATTTTTCTAGTTTTTCCCAGATTTTCTAGTTTCAAACCTCTTAAATTTTATTGGTTGTAAACCGAGTTTAAATCCTCATTTGGGGATTTTTACGGTGTTTCAAAGGATATTAAATATATCTTTAATATCCTAACATTTTGGGGGATTTCAGATACTCAAACCGCGTGATCTTGACCATGATCCCACGAGAATGGATTTTGAAACCTTTCTTCCATTAATATAGGATCCATCTCTTCAATGTTGGGATCTTCCCTTCCTAGCATGTTTTCGTTTCCCTCTTGGTGTTTATAAAATTTTCCTCCCTAGATGAGTCATGTGCTTGTGCTAGTGCCCCTCCTTCTCATCCTTCTTTGAGTTCCATGATGCTCATGCAATCCCCTATTCTTGATGCAAAGAGGCACTTTAGTCGACTGTTATTTTCAGTAGGGATTTCTTCTGTCTCTCTTTAATTGTGAATCATGTGGGGTTTGTATACTAATGATTCCCTGTGAATAATAGATTAATCCCTTTTCTTTAAACATGTAATAAATAAGGGGCGGGGAAGTTTATGATAAAAATATAATTGTACCTGTTATAATAACCGGTAGGTAATTAAAGACGGTTTTTCACTGATCCCGTGTTTTATCGGTTATCCTTGTTTATTTTTATGGATTGTTGTGGCTGTCTGCCTTTTTCAAACCATGGCCATTGGTGGACTTTGTTTGCGCACTGATGATGTTCCTCTTTGATGAGATGCTTGAATTAATGGCTATAACATGAAATCTTCTTAATCACGTATACTTGGTTAATAAATGGATTCCCTAGGAACAAACCTATTCTGTGATCACCCCTTTTATTTAAAGTTAAATTAAAGAACCCCTGTTGGTTAAATCTGAATGTTCTTGGCTAAATGGTGTGGCTATGTGCTGTGTTTGGTTGGTTTTGTGAGAAGGGTGTGGTTTGTGGGTGCATCAATGTTTTGGGTTAATGGTAGTTTTTGTGGGTATTGTTTATGGGGCGGTACATGGGGTGTATTTATATCCCAGTTTGAGAGACCGATTGATTATGGAATGGAAGGAATTCTAGGTAGCAGAACTACCATTGTTTGTGTTGTAGCCGCGGAGCGACGTTGGGCAGTAGGACTACAGTGTGGTTATGAACATGTTATGTAGTGGGACTACATCCAAATTTTTTTTGGGTAGAGGGGCTATGGGACTGGTTTGCGAGAGAAGTATTGTGTGGTATAACTTTTAACAATGATAATTTCTTGTGGTTGAAAAGGGGTGTGTAGTGGAACTGCAAATTTTTTTGTTGTTGTTGTTTTGTTGTTGTTTTGGTATGGTTATGGTTGGTAGTTTCTCGGTAGTTCCCAAATAAATTAAAGTGAACCCCTAAATTAATAAATATAGAGTGGCTAAATAAAAAGGGTGTTTGGGTTATGATTTGGCAGTTGTTGTTGTGTGGTTGTGCGTATATGGGGTAACAACAAATGTGGTTTAGTAGTAGTTGGTTGTTTGTTGTGGGGACCCGTAGCTTGGGTAGAGTGGTTTATTACCTATTCATATATAAATTTTAGTTCCTTTTGATTTCTATACACACCCCACCCTTTTTGACAACCATGTGCCGAACGAGCCCATATCATGTGGGAGGGTGTTTGTCCCAACATCTCGGTGGGAGGATGGATGGACTGTTACTGACTTTCTTTCTCACACCCTCTTCTAGGTTCTTACTGCTCAAGCGTATCCAAAAAGGATATAATGCTTTGAGTCTTACCATAGTCTAAGATCCTTCAGGAAAGTTTTATTTGTGGATAAGGGGCCTATGTGTTTGCGGGCTAAGATAGTTTTCATAAGTGTCTTCTGGATGAGTCCCAATTGTCTTTTGGTGAGAGGTGTGGTTTTTTAGGCCAGATGTCTGTGGGCGATATTTGTGGTGTGGTAGAGGCCCATATGTGTGAGGTAGGGTTGTGGAAGTGGGACTGTGATTTGGAAGAGTGGTATCATCAAGACACTATCCATTAGGAATGCGAAGCTAACATGTGGAAAAGTGGTGTGGGGTACCCGAAGGTTGATGTGATTATACTGATACTTTACTTGACCTTCATTATTTGGTGAGTGTACCTTGGTGAGGTTGGGATGATTAGTATTCATTGGTAGGTGCTTCAGGGTTCTAATATTTTCTCACATGGGAATTTGTATGTTCCCTCACTTGTGCAAGAGTGGATTTAGTTTTCATAATAAGTGCACTTGTATACTCGCCCTACACATATAAAACTATTTTCAGGTTTCCAGGAGGACTTCGAGGACTGTGATGAACTATACTAGCTCGAGCATCAGGATAATTGCTGTGTTTCTTCTTAGTCTCTATTCTTTTGAAAGTTTATTTCAGAGTTTTGTTCTACTTTGTATCAGATTACTTTTTTACTTGCATGTTGGATGGTTTTGGATTTACTTTTACCTTTAGTTTGGTGTTTTTTGAGATTTTACCATTTTATCTCCCGATACCATTTTCATAAAAAGGGAAATTCCTTCCATTTTTTGTGTGAATCTATTCCCTTAGTGATAGTCACCAATATAGGGCCTACTGAAGGTGGGTCTTTGGGGGCATTATCTCTTCTTCATCTTGAATAAGAAAGGGCGTGGAACTTTGCCGCTCTTTCCCACATCTTGAAGAAGGCGGGTAATGAAAAAGTGGTATCAAAGTGAAATGTTGATTAGGATAGGATGGTTTTAGAGTTAGGAATAGAGAGGACTGCATAGGAAGGTAGGGAAATAATGTTAGTCAATATTTGTGAATGAAATAGTCCAGGGAATACTGGCTAGGACACGAGATTTTAGGTCCCCACGTGATTCAATGTAAGGACTCTTGACCAAATGAAAGACCAAGTAAGGCTACACTGATTGCAAGGTAGAGACCCTATCGGAGGTTCATGCATCATAATGAATTGCATTCTTGGGTGTATTGGGTGTTTTAGGAACATAATTTAAATAAAAAGTTAATATAAATCTTAAGAGAAAATTTCCATACTACCTAGTCTTAGAAGTTCCTTGTTTAACCTTTTTCAGGTATGGCACCCGGAGGTCACCCGCATGTGGTACGAGTAATTGAGGCTCAAAAGGTTGACTTGGTTGATCATCAGAGGGAAGATCAAGAGGAGGAATATGAATAGTGGTAGAAGACTCTTTGTGCCTTCCAGTGATAGAATCTGGGGAAGTACGAGGGTAGTGTCTCAGACATGGAGATGGAGAGTTGGTTTAAGGAGCTTGTGATCACATTCAACTTAATTTGGGCTCCGATATAGTACTAGGTTCCTCTATCAGTGATCTAGATAAGGGAAGAAGCATGTTAGTGGTTGAAACTTTACCTCAAGGAGAGTAATGAGACTGATGTTTCATGGGATGACTTTGATAAGGAGTTTTAGGAGGAATTATTTTCTTCCACAATGAAGGCTGAGAAGAGGGAGAAAGTACTCTCCCTCTAGTAGGGGAGTATTTTGGTAATGGAATTGGGGATCAATTTTAAAGATATCCTACCCTTTACACTAGATCTCTTTCTGAATGAGGAGTTACAAGAGAGACAGTTGGAGGAGGCACCCCTGCCATCTCTTCAATATGTCATCACCCTCTTTACTCTACCGACTTACATAGAGATTCAAAAGAAGGCTGAGGTAGTGGAAAGGATGCACCCAATAGGAGGTGTACTGCAAGAGGGGATCCAACTGAGTTAGTCTAAGGGGAAGGAAATTAGGGGAAGTTGTCCAGTGTCAGGGCCTTCTAGATTTCAGTCAGCGGTGAGTAGGCCTCAAAAGTTCAAGTTCCTATCTCATGGTCCTTTCCCTTTACCCATGGACTAGGGATTGAGGTGATTTGTCTGTGGAGGCCTTGGAAATATTCAGAACTAGTGGTCAGTTCAAGTGTACTATAATGGGGTTGGGTTGGTTGATCACCCACCCCAGTTTTAGCAGTTGCCAGTCAGGCCCTTCCGCAACACGGGCAACGAGCTCCCACTCCACCGAGGGTAGTGGTCCAGTAGGAGGCCGACCTCAGGGAATTCTACTTGGGTATGGTCGTGGATGAGGTCAACTGCAGAGGGGTAGAGGAGCTGGGAGTGGGTAGTTTTACGTCACCAATGCATCAGTTGTAGTAGGTCTGGAGGTTGTTTGAGGTAAGATCAATCAATTTAGCATATTTTTCTTATGATTTATTTGACCCTGGATCCTTGTAATCCTTTTTTTCACCCAGTCTAGCCCACGATCTTGGACCAGACATCAATTGAATTCCCGTGAACTTAGTGTTAAGTATGCCCATCTGAGGTCAGGATAGTTTGTTTGATGTTTACTAGGATGCAGACTCATGTTGGGGCCACACCAGTCCAACGAGGATCTTCTTCTAAAATAGATGTTGTCATACAATGTCATCCTATGCATCCACTGGTTTGTTTTTTATGCATGCAATTATTGATTGCTTTTAGAGAAGATTCATTTTTTCGAGTGTGGATGGACAGTGTGTAGTTTTCATTAGTGATAGGATATATCAGGTGGGAAGTCTGTGTGTAGATCCTCTTCTCTTCTTGTTTTCCATGATGTCAATAGGATTAGCAGACCAAGATATGGTGGAGGTTTCAGGTGTTTTCTTAGAGTTCCTATATGTCTTTCTAGAAGAATTTGTGACTCTACCCACTTGATGTGATGTTGAGTTCGTTATAGACTTGCGACCTAGTGATCGTCTGATTTCGTTGGATCCCTATTGATTGGTGCCTTATGAGTTGCAAGGGTTGTGAATTCAGGCTGAAGGCCTGATGAAGAAGGGTTTTATATGGCTGAGTATGTCTCCATGGGGTGATTCAGTCTTGTTTTCTAAGAAAGAAGATGGTGGTCTAAAACTCTTCCTAGACTACCAAAGACTGAATCAGGTGATGGTCAAGAACTGTTATCCTCTCTCGAGGTTGGTTATCTAATATCGTTCACCATTCTGGGTATCACCAATTGAACGATAAAGAGGGTGACATAATGAATACTGCTTTCAGATGAAGGTATAGGCACTTCGAGCTCGTGGTCATGCCCTTCAGTGTCAAGAATGCACCCGTCCTATTCATGGGGATCATGAAATCTATTTTCCGTGAGTTCTTAGAATAGTTCATCATCGTGTTCAGCCTAATATACTCAAGGTCAGAGGAATAGAATTCCGAGCATCTGATTACTATTTTAATGGTCCTCCGACACCACCAGCTCTATAGGAAGTTATCAAATTGTAAATTTTGGATGCGAGAGGTACACTTCCTTGGACACATGGTGTCTCGGTAAGGGATAACAATGGACCCATCAAAGGTCGAGGTAGATGTTTCTTGGGTAGCACCCAAGAACATGGAAGAGGTTCTTAGCTTCCTAGTTCTAGCAGGATATTACTAGAGGTTTGACCCCAAATTCTCCCATGTTGTAGCTCTATTGACACCTTCGACCATACATGGACATGAATTTGTGTAGAGTCAGCAATGTCAGGTATCCTTGAGCTACCTAAATGAGAAGCTGGTTAGTGCTTTGGTGCTCAGGTTGCTAGAGGAAGGGGTGATGTTTGAGATTTTCTATGATGCTTTTGGGATAGGCTTAGTATGTGTGTTGATGCAGTTTCCTGGAGTAATCTCTTATGGGTTACGGTAGTTACATCCCCACGAACGTAACTATTCCACCCATGACATGGATCTTACAGCGGTCGTGTTCATGTGGATTTTGTGGCAGCATTATCTCATTATGGAGTACATTGTGGTATTCATGGATCAGAGGTGCCTGAGCTATATCTTTTCCCAATAAGACTTGAGTTTGCGATAGTGAAGGTGGATTGATTTTCTCCAAGACTATGTGTAACACCCCAGGTAAATAAAGAATATGACATTCTCATATTTGTCCATATTTGTGAATAAAATATTAATATGACTTTAAAGGGGATGCTATGCTCGATGGCGTACCCAACACGCAACAACGAGTTTCTTGGGAATCTTACGTTGCACTCTAATAAAATAATTTTAAATGGTAGTTAACATGTAGCCATTGTATTGGCGGGAATGGATAGAAATAACTAAGATATGATTATATATGTTTTTATATGTTTTTACATTTATCCAATAAAGGATAGAGGCTTAAAATACGGAAAGAATTCAATTTTAGGCGTATATGCCCTAGTTTTCACTAAAGGTTCACTTATCACCTTTTGATGTTGAACCATAATTAAATATAGTTTTGTTCACTCTTAAACATTATTTTGGACCAAATAAAACTCTTAATAAGAATCGGGACATCAAATTTTACTTTGTGTAATTTTTTGGTATCTTTCCGATAAGGTTCTTTTTTTTAATGAATAGTGTAAAATGTTGTATTTTAGTTCAAAACCACTTTTTAATCTAATTTATTTATATGATTAGATAATATTTTGAATTGTTTTTAAAGTGAAATTTGAAAATATTTTTACCATTAAATCCAATAGTGGTCGTTGGAATTAATTTCACTTTGAAATCAGACTTAAACTAGTGTCAATCTTTTGATACTTATTGTTTTATGAAAACACGCTATTTGCGCTGACAGCGGGAATTAATTATTAAATTAATTAATGTGAATAATATGTTTTGAATTTTGTAAAATGGACTTCATTTTTGAATTCGGAATATCAATTATAGCTTAGGGTGAATTTTTGGGATTTTTCTGAAAAACTTCAATTTTTGATGAATAGTGAAACCACTAAGTGGTAATCAAGCAAACTGATTTTTCAGTTAAATGAAATTTTACCACTAATGTGTATTGAATTTTGAAAATCCGACATACATGGTTGTCATTAAGAAGTAAAATGTGGTTCAATGAGATTATAATAATTTTTTGGTGAATAGTAACTCATTAAGTTCTTAATCGCGATTAGTGGTAATTAGGGTGGTTTAAGGTATAAATAATGCTTTAATAATATAAAATGACCTAGACACATGTCCCAACCTTATTGGTTGTGTCATGGCCGACCAAGACAAGCCATGGGTCAACTTGGGGACCCCATGGATCCACTTTGGTTGGGAAATGACATAAATAACATTTTATTTAATGTAAAAGAAAAATTGACACAAACATGATATGTTTTACTAAAACAATTTTTAAGTGGGGTTACACAAGTCAAAATTTTGATTATAAATATTCATTGGAAAGCTAAAAAGATTTCCCACATCATAGTATTTCTTTTATAATTTTTAAACATTAAATAAATTAAATTATTTATGACATAATAATGATTTAACGATGACATCATTATTTGACGATTTAAATAAAATGGAAAGATAATGTAAAATCTATGAACTACACATGGCCAAAACTTATTGGATGAGTGGATTTCCAAGCCTTATCACATTATCCACGACCTATATCAATGTGGGACCTTTTAAAACCGAAATACATTTTCAAATAAAGTAATATTTCTTACTTTCCAAAAGTGCCCCTCCTCTCCTCTTATAAAAGGCCCCCACCTCTACCTCTTTTCACACACTCATCAAGCCTTTGGCTCGGCCAACCCCTGCCCATTTACTCTCTCCACATCCCTCTCCTCATCCTAGAGGGTTCCCTTTGGGCAGAATCCTTTCAAAGGAAGCCTTTAGGCTCAAATCAAAAGGAGTTACACTTTTAAAGGTAATTCTTTCTCTCATGTTCATTTGTTTTATTTTTCTTCTCCAACCCCCTAAACTCTTTTTATTTATTTCTTTTGTAACAACAAAAGTATCTTCAATATACTAGGATGTTGTTATAAGATTTATTCTAGCTACACTCTCACACAACTACATCAAATGGTTAATGAACATACGGTTTCCGTGGATGGCGAAATTCTGCCTCCCGAAACGATGATTGTTCAATACTCATTTAACACCTTCAAAGGTGGCCATTATGATGTCACTATTTTTATATATGATATATAATATGTTTATGTTTTACTTATGCTTCTGTATTTTTCATTTGTGTCTTACCTTTATGGCTTCCATTATGGGTATACGCGATATCTTCATTTTAGGAAGTGCGGACTACCGCCTCCTCAAAGTGATTTGATTCGTTAAAAACCATATGTGGGATGTATAAAGGATGGAACTATGATATTATATATGATATTATACTGTAATTATAATATACCTTTATATAATTATGATTCCATTCTATAAACAATGAAATAGAAATGGAAGTAGCGTTCATGCGTACGTACGGCTTACCGTCTCCATGAACGGTGCATTTCATTTCTTACCTCTAAATGATTATGTAATGTTATAAATGCATGCATGTACTGGATATATATGACATATATGATATCTACATCATGAATACAATTCTGTTTATAATAAACATTTGGCCACACGAACAACATGTAATTGTAAGAAGTCCACTTTCGACTTAAGAACCAAATATCGGCAAAACAAATATTATTAACTTAAATGATTACATTATGTTTATGACATGGTAATAAGTGGTATAAAAGGAATAATGAACTTGAAAACGGTTCTTAAGGAAGTATAAATTAACTCAAGTTTATTATTCAGGAGATTAAAGAACGATCAAGTCAAGTCGGACCCGAGGTAAGGGATCCTTCAACTCTCTTTCTTTTTAAGTACACTCTTTTATGTAATTTCTTTTAAGCTCATCTTTATTATGAATGGGATGTTATTTTATATTACTACTACTGTAATTTTTATGTTCATGTGATGAGAGACCCTATTCACTCTCATCAATCCATATTCGGGAGTTTTATGTGTTGCCGTTAGGCTGCCGAGTTTTCGTAAGGGATTTTTCATCTCACTTTTATTCCCGTGAGATTTATGCTACATTTGCCACAAATTACATTGAGTGGTGTATGTACTTCCCATTATTCTACTCTTTGTGTAATATAATTTCGTTTGTGAGTATTTACATCAATGATATATTGCCCTTCTTTCATGGGGTGTATGTTTTGAAAGATACCCAAGTCGGTAAGGGGACCTTTCACCCTCCTCATTTTTTTAAAAGACTTCTTTTGTTGGGTCTTTTAATTTACATATTGTTATGTTGGGATATGTTCTCATACATCCTTATTGATGTAAATTTTATGTCCAAGTGATGAGATGCACTTTTTATCTCTCATCAACTCATTTTGATGTGATGCCGTTAGGCTGTCAAGGGAACTTTTTAACCCAATTTCGATTTCTTTGGGTTCAACATGTAGTCATTGAATATGTCATCCATTGAATATGTGTGAATGACATTTTATTGTTTTACACTTAATATCCACTTATATTGGGTGTATTTATATTTGTCACACACATTTTTGAGATTGATTTGTCCTTAATTTAAGGCTACCTTCTTTATAAGGGATTTCATCACATTTGACATTTTTATTGAGGGTTCATTGTTGTTATGCACCAATTCACTCTTATATGGTGTATATACTGTCCGTTGGAGTATTATATCATGAATCCATTTATTCTCATGATATTATAAAGTTCTGACTAAATGTTATTTCTCAATTATTGTATTCAAGTGTCTCTAATTTTGGTAAAACCCCTTTAACCAAAATATCGTTTTAAATGTTTTAATTATTTGTTCTTATTAATATCCATGTTTTCAAAATGGTTTTAAGGATTTATTTATATGGATATTAATGGTTTAAAATTTTAAGCTTCAAGGTGGTATGGGACACTTTGATTCAAAAATCTTTTTATTAAATGTTTTAAATGGTTTTGGAAATGGTTTCTTTTTGGATTCATTATTTCAAAATACTAAAATGTTATATTGTGTTTGAAATGTGGAAATGTTTTGTTTCCTTTATGCATGTTTTATGTGATACGTTTATGTTATGGTTCTTGGGCATTGTTATTAAAACGGGTGGTTCCGTGATAAACTAAGGACGGGTGAGCCCGATATAGCTCTCCAATGCATTGGGTAACGCGAAGGAGTGAAACGTTAAGGTTTCTCCGAAGAGATTTAGGGAATATACTGTGATGGGTATTCCAAACGTAACCAAGAGGGTTACTCCCTACGTAAGAATGTTATGAATGCCTCAAGTTACCTTTATGTCGTATGTTTTCTATGATTTATTCATGATTTGATATGCCTATGTTTTATGGGTAAAGTATGAACTCATTCTTATGTATATGTGTACCCATGTTTCCTTTCCATATTTTTCTATCCCTTACTGAGCTTTTTGTGCTCATCCCAAGTTTTTGAAATGTTTTTCACAGGTCAAGGGAAAGTTACATGATGTGATGATAGTGTCAAGGATGTGTCAAGAAAGAATCCGTGTTATATTTTAAATATGTTTCCGTTGATGGGAAGAATGAATACTGTCTTTTATGTAACCACTTTGTTTAAATGTGGAATGTAATGCAAGTTTCATGATCTAATTCTCTAAAACTCTAAACCTGAAAAGATCCTCAATTTGTAATCTTGTAATAACTCAAGATTAAGTAAGGTTTAAGGCTGGGGCCTTATACTATGACTTTGAGATCTCTTACACCTTAGGAAAAGAGAATATGGTGGGCGATGCCTTAATCTGGAAGTCACTGAAGGTGGTAGTTAAGGAATCTACATATACTAGGAAGGAGATGGGGGATTTGGACACTTTACATCTGGATGTGGGAGTGGAGGATGATAGAGGCTGTCTGTTTCAGATAACAATACAATCTTATATTTTGAAGCAGGTGGAGGAGTCTCAGTGGGACTGGATCATTTTTTGGCTGCCTGCATCATTATTTTTTGTAATATCAACAAGTATACTTTATTTTACCATGATTGGTAGATGCTCATTATTTATTCTAAAAATGATATGATTTCTTTTTCTTCTTTGATTTCACTATTTATATTTTACACTAGTAGTTCCTCAATTAGTGGACAATGAAACCATACCATGAGAAACAATTTATATATTTTGATCTTTCAAGAAAAAGTGTACCCATATGATTTCAATTGTTTTTTACATTATCTTTAACTCTCCTTAGCAACAATATCCTTCTATTTTAATGATAAAACAACGCTCTATTTTCAATGTGGGTCAGGTTCTCTGAAGAAAATTTCCATTCTCCTTATTTGGGATGAGTTTCCCATTATTTTTTATCTTCCTCCCATACTTAAGATGGAGATTAGTTTGTTTTATCAATGATGATTTCTCTTATTTTTAAACCCATTAAAACTTAGGTTCTTTTGTTATTTGGTTGTCTATATTAGAATCACTCCCACATGACTCATAACTTATTCCACTTTTTCAAATCATCAATGGTTGCTTAAGATATTCCCTTTTAGAAGTATTTTCCTTTATTTTAATATAAATTGCATTATTTTTAACAACCATTGAGGAAGATTAATTTTTTTATATTTCTCTATAAGTTAATATTAAAAAATATATATGAAAAGTTGGTGATCCTCCATATCAAAATTTTTAGAATCCATATAATTGGACTCCATGGAATTAGAGTGATCCAATCTTATAGCATCCTTTAGAGAGCATTATAAACTTATATTCACCTCTATGAGTTCATCCTATAATTATTCAATTATAGTTTTTTGTGTCACTAATTCTGAATCATAATAGTTAAACTTGTCATTAATTTTGGAGGCATATCTACTCATGAAATCCACATCTCATTGAGCCAAACTAAGGCTCTAATAAATAATTGATATCTTAGTGTGAAGTTTCTTATTTTTATTCTTAAGAACCATAGAAATTGTAGATGTAATTATAGAATAATATTTAGTGATAAATATCATCTTTATTAACTTATTTTACTCCATTTTTCTTTGATTTCTCTTTTCCTTATAGTCAATTTCCTCCACTTATACATTCATGTCATTCCATGAATAACTAGTGGAAAGATCATTGAAATTTTACATCATGTTGTAGAGAAAAATCAATTATTCATAGTAGAAAAAGAATTATACTTTACTAAAAAAATATATCCAGAAATGAATTTATCAATATAAATCATACATAATATATCCATCTAAAAAATCAACTTATGTTTTGAAATTCATTAGGTGAAATAATATATCAATGAGAATATGAAATTTCTATATAGAACCAAATCCAAAATATGGAATCATTTAAACATTAGAAACTCACGATTATGGACCTCATGATTCTACATAAGATTTTTTTATACCATTACCTTGAATCTCAATATAGATTGAAAATCCTAGTGTTAATGGAAATTATGATATCATATGTATGATATATGAAAATATTGGTTTTTATATATATTTAAAAACCTTGCTCAGATAATAATTAACATCATCTTAGAAGGCGATGTTCAACCACTGAGAAGGTGTGTGTGGGTGAATTAGTGGTTGAAAACCAAGATGAACTTTCCCCTTTCTCTATTTTATATTTTTATTTATCCATGTTTTAAATTAGTAAATGAATCCCATGATGATACCAATAATAGTTAGCATAGATATGATGATATTTGAGACATAGAGAACACACGAAACTGAGTGTATAAGGCTCACAACACACTTTTTATTAAGTGGTTACATCCTTGGTGAATCATCAGTTATCTTCTAAATGACGACTTCACTTATTTTTATAAATTATGATTGACTTAATGGGTGGGGAATGAGAATATTATTGAACTCCTATAAGAATTTTGAGGAAAATTACTTGGGAAATAAGTCAACTTTAAGAATGAACTCTGATATTTTTGATCCTTCCTTCATCTTCCTCAAGTTACCTAAAACTTAGGATTAAGTGTTCAACCATGAACTTCTCTCAACCAGGGTTTAGATGGGTGGGCCTTTCATGAATTCATCCAATCAATTAGTACATAAATTTCATTACTTCTTCTTCTAGAAAATTTATGACCTTTTTATAGATATATTTCAAACCTATATATCTTCACGGACAATCCTGATCAATCCATGTGTCTCTAGACTTCTCATCATTCCTCATGGGATATATTTGTTAAATATTGAGTATAAGTCATCATTTAGGTTGTTGACATTTACTATTTTTATTATTTATTTTATCTATAAAATATAGGGAATATAATTTTAGGATATTTTAGAATTATCTAGATTATGAAATTTCACAAAAAATCACAATGTAATGCAATATACTGCAATGTGATATATTTTTTCATGGTGAATCATTCAGTCAAACTTCAGATAAACAAATCATGGATGAGATATCTCCTCAAACCACTCATTAGATTCTCTACATCTTATCTTACCTTATTGAGTGGTCATATATGTATAACCAAGATATTTGTATCTCCTCATGTGTTTCACCTTGGGATTCAATTCAATATGACCTCCATGGTGTGGTGACAACATGAATTTTAGAAACATAATAACATTGAACTCTTTCCACACAGGGTGTTGTGGAATGGCTATCTTACTTATAGTGAAATTTTTTCTTACTCCTGAGATAGTAAAAAATAAAATTCCTATTGAATCACTTCACAAAATATGTGGATCGTCACAATGATTCAATGACATTGCCCTTGGTGTAATTTATCAGGTTATGATGTGACTTTTCCTACAAACAATTTACCCTTTATCTTATTAAAGAAACCCAGTATCACAACCATCCTAGAAAAATGTAAATTATTCTTTTATTAGAATAATCAAGAAAGGACCAAGAAATTCATGGGTTGATCCTTCTCACATTGGAAAAACTCAAGGATTTTTCATTATCATATAAGATAAATTCTTTATTATATAAAATTAATATAATCTTTTTGAGACATGATTATCATCTATCATGACATGGTTTCAATATTATCATGAAAAATTATTCCCAATCTCAACATATTTATGGGGTAAACGATATATTTGGGACCTAATTTTTCTATATAGGAATAATTTATTCTTTTGGATAAACTAAACATGGAATTGTAATCTCCCTTTCACTTTGATATTCTCTATCCTATATAATTCATAAAGTATAATCCACCACAATTGATTCATTATTCTCTAGAATCCCCAATGTTCTAAAATCTTCATCATGATGCTACTGAATCATCTTAAGCTCCATTATTAACTATGATCATTGAACTTCATCTTTATTCTTATTTTTCCAAATGCAAAGACATGGTATGACAACCCAACTTTTTATTACAACTTAAACATGATTTATTACATAAAACTTCACTTGATACAACAAAGAAGATCGAGAGGTTTAGTGTCTTTGGGGCTTAGGATAATTACATAAAAACTTATAACATGAAATACAAGATCTTTATTTGAAAACTTCCTTTATATGACCACTACATTCCCTCGTACTTAGCATTCCATGGGAAAACCTGAGGACATGCATAAGAAAAGGGTGAGCTATAAAGCCCAGTAAGGGAGTACACATGGAATAACATGAGGAGTACAATACATGTTAGAAAATAGGCATATCAATAGAGCATAAAATAAACATGAACATAAAGGCATGATAAAGCATGATAATCATAACATGGAAATGTGGCAACGACACTTAACATTGAATTAGCATGAGCCAAGGCTCATTGCACATGTAGCATGAGTAAAACCTCATTGCACATGAAGCACGAGTAAAACCTCGTTGCACTTGAATTAACATGAGTCAACACTCATTTCAAATGATGTATCATGATACTATACTTTACCCAATGCATTGGAGCGCTATAAGGGCGCACCCTTCTTAATAATTTCATCTCATGCATAACTGTGCCACATGGATCATAAAACATTGATTCATAAAACATAATAATTTATTCTACGATAAAGGAATGTGGAATTAATACATGAAAATTTATAATAAATAAGTAAATGTGCATAAAGGTTAATACCCTTGATGGAGAAATGGGCATGGTATTCACTACACAATGACATTGGCTTAGAAAATCGGTGCGATTTCGGCAGCATAACGGCGTGACATACAAATTCATAAAAATGGTTGATGAGAGAGAAAGGGGTTCCTCATCATATTTACATGTAATGGACAGTAAGGAGGTCATATAGATACATGTCCCAACAATTGAAAAGGAATTTAGATTCATGATACAAAAGTATTGCTTGAATGTAAAAGAAGAGAGAGAAGTTCCTTTCGGAATTTCGGTATAGTAACGGGTGTACATGGGAGGCATTTAATGAGAGATAAAGGGGTATCCCATCATTCAAACAATAAGAGGGAAGTATGGGGGAGGTGAGAAACCATACCCCAACATTCATAATTGAAATTAAAATGGCAATACAACTTAAAGAAAATTGACAAAAATGAGAAAGGAAGAAAAAACCCTTACTTGGAAGTGTGTTTCCAAAGGCTAGAGAGGGGCTTGTGAGAGTCTTATTGTGAGATTGGGGCACATTGGGAGGATTATAGAGAGATTAGGGAAGAGGTTGGACGAACTCCAAAGGATTTTAGTGAGGAGGAAGTGGGATCTTGTGTGGGTTTATATAGGAAAGGTGAGAAAAACCTTTATTATTTAGGTTTGGGACCCCTTATATTAAACTAATCCAAACCACAAACCATCCCTTGGTTTTTGCCCATGTTTTCTGGAAAAGGAAAGAGGAAAACAATATTTTTCAATGATAAGGTCCGAACTTATTAAAATAATAAGGTTTCTTATGTGGATGTGAGTCACACTCCCATGAAAATTAATTTAAAAAGGCAAAGTGTTGAATAAGTCTTGAGGGGTTCATTAATGCTTTGAAAAGTAAGTCAAAAAAACCCAAAATCACTTTATTTTAATGGTAAAACGTATATTGGCCGAACATAAGGATTATAGTATTTTATTACATCACCATTGGGTCATTATGATGTCATAAAACACATTATATATTTAAAGAGTATTTTGTTTTTACCCAAAAATTTGACTGTCTCAGAAAATTATGAAAAATTCACCGTTGGATAATTTCGATGTCCGGATTCCAGAAATGAAATTTATTTTATCTAAAAAATATTCTAAATATTTTAATTTTCACTTTTAAAATAAAAACCAACATTTATTGAAAATTCATGGGTTTTGACAGAAATGGCTTTCAAACCTTAATATGACATTTTAATTGCATTCATAAATTTTTTAGATCATTTATATTTAATTAATTTAATAAAAATATTATTATTTTATTAAAATATTATTTAATTCAAAAATCCCTCAATTTAATAAAATAGATTTCTTAATTAAATAATAACTAAAAACACCATTTGTACTTTAAAAAACTATTTACAATGTATCAAAAATGACTAGAAATTATATTTATTATTATATACAAAAATAATGTACAAGAACATAGTACTACTTATTTGTTACATAACCCCTTAAAATAGACGCATAAGACCTAAGGGTAAGGTGTGCGATGGTGACCGACTCTTGGGGTGGCTCGGATAACATCGCTCGAGTGGTAATTTCAATCAACTTCCACTTTTCCCGTAGACGATCACGTTCGAGATTGACATAATGAAGCTCAACTTGGGCTTGGTCCAGGGCGATGCCCAAGGATGCCACCTCTTTTCTGAGCTCCGACAAATGGGATTCGTATGAGGCAATTCTACTGGATGAGGCCATCGCTTCCTTTTTCTGAGTAAAAATTGTGTTCGTTAAAGCCTTATATTTATACTAATCATGTGATCACTGTTCAACGGCTATAAAAGTAACGGTCACAACTCTTATCATAAAACCAAAGAAGTTGACATCTTATAAAAACATTTTTTTTATAAAGACATAATTAACTGGATCAAGAAGGACTTTCCATTAATGAAACTTTGTGTCGTTACAATATTCCCCCCTTAAGAAATTTCGTCCACGAAATTTTCCTTTTCCCACACTAAAACAAATGTGGGCAACTCAGCTTCATCATATCCTCCGACTCCCAAGTCGCTTCTTCAGACTTGTGGTTTCTCCACAACACCTTGACGAGGGGCATTGTCTTATTTCGTAGAACTTTTTCTCTACGATCTATGATCTTCACTGGTTTCTCCTCATAAGAAATATCATCTTCCAATTGTACCATCTCGAAAGAGAGTACATGTGAAGGGTCCGGTCTGTACTTACTTAAGAGGGATACATGAAAGACATCATGCACCTTGTCCATAGTAGGTGGAAGTGCTAGTCGATAGGCCACAACCACAACATGATCAAGAATCTCGAAGGAGCTGATGTACCTTGGACTTAACTTCCCTTTCTTTCCAAACCTCATGACCATCTTCCACAGAGATATGCGCAAAAACACCATGTCTCCAACTTTAAACTCAAGGTCTCGTCGAAGATTATCTGCATAACTCTTCTGCCGACTCTGGGCTTCCTTGATATGCTGCTGAATGGTTTTCACCTTATCCACCATTTCTTCGACCATTTCTGGTCCAAGCAGCTTATGTTCACCGACCTCATCCCAACATGCCGGTTTTCTGCACCTTTGCCCATATAGGGCTTCATATGGTGCCATTTGGATGCTCGAGTGGAATCTGTTATTATAAGAGAACTCAACCAGAGGAATATGTTGATCCCATCCTCCTTTAATGTCCATTGAGCACACTCTCAACATATCCTCAAGTGTTTGGATAGTCCACTCGGATTGGCCATCAGTTTGAGGATGATAGGCCGTAATGAAGTTTAGTTCAGTATTCAGAGCATGTTGAAGACTCTTCCAAAACTTAGAGGTAAATCTTGGATCTCGATCAGACACAATAGATAGTGGTACTCTATGAAAACTTACAACTTCCCTAATATATATCCGTGCCAGTTGATCCAATGAGAAATCCTCCCGAATAGAAATGAAGTGTGCAGTCTTTGTAAGACGATCCACAACCACCCAGATTGCATTGTTGCCTTTGGATGTACTCGGAAGTCTGGTGTCAAAGTCCATAGTGATGTTCTCCCATTTCCATTCTAGTATGGGCAATGGTTGCATCATCCCCTTAGACTTCTGCCTCTCTGCCTTCACTTGCTGACACACCAGGCACTTTGATGTATATTCGGTGATCTCCTTCTTCATATTATCCCACCAAAAGTTTTCTTAGAGATCTCGATACATCTTTGTGCTCCCTGGGTGAATAGAGAAATTTGAACTATGTGCATCCTCCAAAAGTTCCTTCTTCAGCTTCGGACTTGATGGAACACATAGTCTTTTCCCAAACCACACAATTCCTTCTTCATTAACATTAATCTCCAAGGATTTCCCCTTTTTGATAGCTTCCACTTTATCTTTAATTCCCACATCATCCTTTTGAGCATCCTTTAACCTTTCCAAAAGAGATGGTTGAGAAATCATTTGTGAAAGGATTGATGATGTTCCCTTCTTTATGATTCCCACATCCATCTTCATCAAGTCTAAGAAGATTGGATCCTTCTCAATTCTCATCATTGATAGAATCAGTGGATCCTTTCTACTTAGGGCATTCACCACCTTGTTCGCTTTCCCAGGGTGGTAATGTATTGAACAGTCATAATCCTTGATGAGCCCTATCCATATTCTCTGGAACATATTAAGCTCTTTCTGTGTGAATATATATTTAAGACTCTTGTGGTCAGTATATATCTCACATTTCTCTCCATAGAGATAATACCGCTCGATTTTCAAGGCAACGATCACAGCTGCCAACTCCAGATCATGTGTTGGATAGTTTCACTCATGGATTTTCAATTTCCTTGAGGCATATGATATCACTTTATCATTCTGCATCAGCACACAGCCTAATCCCTTCTTTGAAGCATCACTGAATACCACAAAAAGCACCCCACTTGTGGGTAAAGTGAGCACGGGTGCTGTGATAAGCCTCCTTTTCAATTGCTTGAATCTTTCTTCGCATTCATCACTCCAAGAAAACTATACTCCCTTTCGAGTTATCTTGGTAAGAGGGTTGGAAAATAGGGATAAATTTCTCACAAATCGTCAATAATATCCAGCTAACCCCAAGAAGCTACGGATATCGGTTACCGATGTTGGCCTCATCCATCCCTCAATTGCATCTGTTTTGGAGGGATCCATAACTATCCCATTGATTGTGATGATATAGACCAAGAATGAGACCTCCTTCAACCAGAACTCACACTTGCTGTACTTTGCATAGAGCTTCTCCTTACGCAAAGTCTCTAGTACAGTTTTTAAATGCTCCTCATGGTCCTCCTTCGTTTTGGAGTATATTAGAATATCATCTATAAAGACTACAAAATATTTGTCAAGGTAATCTATAAATACTCTATTCATCAAGTCCATGAATATTTCTGGAGCATTGGTGAGTCTGAAAGGAATTACTATGAATTCATAGTGCCCGTACCTTGTTCAAAAAGCAGTCTTGGGGATATAATCCTTCTTCACCCTTACTTGATAATATCCCCACTGCAAGTCCACCTTGGAGAAGTATTGTGCTCCACACAACTGATTGAACAAGTCATCAATTCGTGGGAGTGGATACTTGTTCTTTATCGTGATTTTGTTAAGTTCATGATAATCGATGCAAAGCCGCATTGACCCATCCTTCTTCTTGACGAAGAGGACTGGTGCACCCCATGGTGAAGCACTTGGGCGTATAAACCCTTTATCTAGATTCTCCTGTAGTTGTTTCTTCAGCTCTTCAAGCTCAAAAACAGCCATTATATATGGATTCTTAGATATTGGTAGCGCCCCAGGTATAAGTTCAATTGAGAACTCAACATCTCTTCTTGGAGGAAGACCAGGCAGTTCCTCGGGAAACACTTCTGCGAATTCCCTCACAATAGGCATTTCTTCCAGGATGGTTTCTTCTTTGGACTCAATCATTTGAGCCAGATACACGTGCTCATAGGGCATTAATATCCACATTCGAGATGATGGAGCTAAAGGAGATTCATCTTCCTCCTAACACTTGTAAAGAATCGGGGGTCAATTCTCCATATGGAGTGTGATTTCTCTCTCCCGACAATTTATGTTGGCTCTATATAAGGAAACCCAATCCATGCCAAGAATTGCATAAAATTCCACCAGAGGGAGTATGACGAGGTTCTCTGGGAAATTCAATCCACAGATTATAACAGGGGAGGACTTATATTCATGGGATGCAATGATTGCCCCATTTTCCGTACTCACCGACATCTTTACTTCCATGATTTGTGGTGGTGCTGGGATTGTTCTACTAAACTTTCGAGATATAAAATAATGCGTAGAACCGGAATCAAAAAGTACATTCGCTATTCTTGAATGAATAACTAGCATACCTGTCACCACTTCATTTTCGGGGTTCACTTTGGCAGAAGTGATGGAAAAACCTCTTCCTTGCTGTCTTGGAGGTTGTTGGTTGCCTCCGATAACCCTTGGATTAGGGCACTGATTTGCAAAATGACCCGGTTATTTGCATTTGTAGAATTGAACAACGCGTTGAGGTTCGAACGGAGCATTCCTATCCTCTGTCGCAGCCGCGTGTCCTTCTTGCCGACAGTTAATAGCTAGGTTCCCTTCTTTTCTACACCTGAAGCATTTTCTTGTCCCCTTAAGGCAATTTCCAGGGTGCTTCTTTCCACACTTTTGGAAAGTGGGGTGCTGGAAATTTTTAGCGCCGTTGGATTTATCCATCAGACCACCATAATTGATGTCCACCTTACGCTTCTTGTCCCCATGATACCTCTGTGATTCTCCAATCTCCATTTCGACCTTGAGGGCACATCAGACAATTTCCTCATAGCTGTCGAAGTTACGGATCACTAATTCTTTCTGCAAGCTAGGCTTCATCCCACCAAAGAAGCGGTCAAACTTGCATTCGGGGGTAACGACAAAGCCAGAAGCGTATCGTGCAAGCCTTGTGAAGTTTTCCTCATACGCTCCCACAGATTCTTCATCTTTTTCGCTTGAGGGAAAGGAAGTCCCTTTCCATCTTAAGACGGAGAGTGTGTAGAAGATATTTATCGAAAAACATCTTCTGGAATTCCTTCCATTCCAAAGCCTCGATCTCCTCCTCAGGCTTCGTATTTTTGATCAACGTCCACCATTGATCAGATTAACCCTCCATACGATAAGCCTCCAGGAGAACCTTATCTTGTTTAGAACATTGGAGGATGGAGAATATATTTTCAATGGAGTTGATCCATTGTTCAGCGATCCTGGGATCGGATGATCCACTAAAAGTAGGAATCCTTTGTCTCATGAAGCTCTCGATAGAGACTTTTTATTTCTTAGGGGGGTTTGAACGTTCCTCTTGACCCGTGTTTCTATTCGAAACTTGAGTTAGCTGAGAGAGAAGCGTGACAATGTTCGCAATTCACGCTCCCATTGGATTGGGCATCTCATTAGTACAGTCATCACACTAATGTTGACAACGGTTGTTAGCCCGTGTCATCCTATTACCGACCATTGGCTAGAATAAAAGAAAATTTAGGGGTAACACATAAAGGGTAATCCAAAGACAAAAGTTGATGACTTATAAATAAACTTTAATTTCTTTAACTCATGAGTCTATAGGATTCAATCAAGGTTTTTCATGATCTACTTTCTAACATATATTCTTAGGGGCATTTTTCCCTTAATAAGGGTTCTTACTAAGATTGTGAATTTATCAAAACATATCCCCCGAGAGTGTTGTAACCAAGAGTGCAGCAAGGCTCGTTTTCGTGCACAAGTTCCCGTTCGAGTCTATCTCAAAGCGGTGTTTTTGGGTTTTACCCCTAGGATACATCTGTGCCATAGCCGCCTCTACCTGCTCATATCCTGACATGGATGTATTTGTTTGATAAACCACTTAATTAGTATTTTCCAAAACTTAGGGATGTTTTTATTATACTTATTCTTGTATCTATGGCTTTACTAGGGTTTCCTAATCCCAAAAATAACTAAACCTTTCCTCTGATACCAACTATTACAACCCATCTTTTTATTACAACTTAAACATGCTTTATTACATAAAACATCACTTGATACAACAAAGAAGATCAAGAGGTTTAGTGTATTTGGGGCTTAGGATCATTACATAAAAACTTAAAACGTGAAATACAACATCTTTATTTGAAAACTTCCTTTACATGACCACTACATTCCCTCGTACTTAGCATTGCATGGGATAACCTGAGGACATGCATAAGAAAAGGGTGAGCTATAAAGACCAGTAAGGGATTACACATGGAATAACATGAGGAGTATAATACATGTTAGAAAATAGGCATATCAATAGAGCATAAAAGAAACGTGAACATAAAGTCATGATAAAGCATGATAATCATAACATGGAAATGTGGAAACAACACTTAACATTGAATTAGCATGAGCCAAGTCTCATTGCACATGGAGCATGAGTAAACCCTCATTGCACATGAAGCATGAGTAAAACCTAGTTGTACTTGAATTAGCATGATTCAACACTCATTGCACATGACAAATCATGATACTATACTTTACCCAATGCATTGGAGTGCTATAAGGGCGCACCCTTCTTAAACATTTCATTTCATGCATAAGTGTGCCACATGGATCATAAAACATGGATTCATAAAAAATAATCATTTATTCCACGATAAAGGAATGTGGAATTCATACATGAAACTTTATAATCAATAAGTAAATGTGCATAAATGTGAATACCCTTGATGGAGAAATGGGCAAGATATTCACTACACAATGACATTGGCTTAGAAAATCGGTGCGATTTCGGCAGTGTAACGGCGTGACATAAGAATTCATAAAAATGGTTGATGAGAGAGAAAGGGGTTCCTCATCATATTTACCTATAATTGAAAGTAATTAGGTCATATAGATACATGTCCCAACAATTTAAATGGAATTTAGATTCATGATACAAAAGTATTGCTTGAATGTTAAAGAAGAGAGGGAAGTTCCTTTCGGAATTTCAGCATAGTAACGGGTGTACATGGGAGGAATTTAATGAGAGATAAAGGGGTCTCCCATCATTAAAAAAATAATAGGGAAGTATGGGGGAGGTGCGAAACCATATCCCAACATTCATAATTGAAATTAAAAGGGCAATACAACTTAAAGAAAATTGTCAAAAATGAGAAAGGAAGAAAAAACCCTTACTTGGAAGCGTGCTTCCAAAGGCTAGAAAGAGGCTTGTGAGAGGCTTCTTGGGATCTTGGGGAACCTTGGGAGGATTCTAGAGAGATTAGGGCGGAGGTTGGACGAAATCCAAAGGATTTTATTGAGGAGGAATTGGGAGCTTGGCTGGGTTTATATAGGAAAGGTGAGAGAATTCTTTATTATTTAGGTTTGGGACCCCTTATATTAAACTAATCCAAACCACAAACTATACCATGGTTTTTGCCCATGTTTTATGGAAAAGGAAAGAGGAAAAAATATTTTAGAAGACCAAGGTCCAAACTTATTAAAATAATAAGGTTTCTAATGTGGAGGTGAGTCACACTCCCATGGAAATTAATTTAAAAAGGCAAAGTGTTGAATAAGTCTTGAGGGGTTCATTAATGCTTTGAAAAGTAAGTCAAACAAACCCAAAATCACTTTATTTTAATGTTAAAACATATATTGGCCGAAAATAAGGATTATAGTATTTTATTACATCACCATTGGGTCATTATGATGTCATAAAACACATTATATATTTAAACAGTATTTAATTTTTACCCAAAAATTTGACTGTCTCAGAAAATTATGAAAAATTCACTGTTGGATAATTTCGACATCCTGATTCCAGAAATGAAATTTATTTTATCTAAAAAAATTTCTAAATATTTTAAATTTTACTTTTAAAATAAAAACCAATATTTATCGAAAATTCACGGGTTTTGATAGAAATGGATTTCAAACCTTAATATAACATTTTAATTGCATTCATAAATTTATAAGATCATTTATAATTAATTAATTTAATAAAAATATTATTATTTTATTAAAATATTTTTTAATTCAAAAATCCCTCAATTTAATAAAATAGTTTTCTGAATTAAATAATAACTAAAAACACCTTTTTTACTTTAAAAACTATTTACAATGTATCAAAAATGACTAGAAATTATATTCATTATTATATACAAAAATAATGTACATGAACATAGTACTACTTATTTTTTACATAACCCCTTAAAACAGCTGCATAAGACCTAAGGGTATGGTGTGAGATGGTGATAGACTCTTGGGGTGGCTCGGATAACATCGCTCGAGTGGTAATTTCAATCAACTTCCACTTTTCCCGTAGACGGTCACGTTTGAGCTTGACATAATGAAGCTCAGCTTGGGCTTGGTCAAGGGCGAAGCCCAAGGATGCCACCTCTTTTCCGAGCTCCGAGAAATGGGCTTCGTATGGGGAAATTCTACTGGATGATGCCATCACTTCCTTTGTTTGAGTAAAAATTGGGTTCGTTAAAGCCTTATATTTATACTAATCATGTGATCACTATTCAATAACTATAAAAGTAATGGTCACAACTCTTATCATAAAACCAAAGAAGTTGACATCTTATAAAAACATTTTTTTTATAAAGAGACAATTAACTGGATCAAGAGGGATTTTCCATTAATGAAACTTTGGGTCATCACACATGGTATATGTCATGCTTCCTTTAAATAAAAAGGATATCTTCTAAAAAATACTAGAAGGAAAAAACTAAGAAAACAGAAACACACACACATGAAATATATTATTATGTCAAGAATACATCATCAATAAGAAATAATCAATGTAAAATTTTCATTCAAGGTATCATTCCATCACACCATCAAGTTAGATAGTGTTTGTGATGGATATCCATTCCAAGGTGAACATGTAATACTGTGGACAATGGGAAATTCATTTATTATACCAAGGATTCATGATATCCACATTGAACTATATACTTTATGTGATTCATCATTCCTCCAAGATTTCTTCACAATCCTATAAAGGCATATGATCTTTAATAATTTCCTTCCAAAATAGATCCATTCAACATTTCATGAATCTGATCGATGAGTCGTCCAAGGAAACCAGAATAATCAAATTTTTTTATTTAAATTCATAGATACACTAAATATCATCCCATATTCATCAAATAGAATATTATACAATCTATAAAACTCTTTTTCCAAGGAAGTAACCTCATTTAATCTTTCTAAAACTAATATTTTGATGATATTCTTTAACTCGCTATTACCTTATCAAATACTACATGAATTTTTCTCACCAATCTATCATAACATATTAATCTCATCAATGTATTCAAAATCCTTAATTTCCCAAATACCTTATGTATGAATATTGTTATCAGCTATTGAAAAAAATTTAATATGACACAATAATACAATTCACGCATTGGATTTATAGACATTACATGTATGGTAAAAACATACACTAACAATAAAACTATAATTTTGAGTAACAAACATTTTTTGAAATGATTTAATGTCCCATATATAACCATTACTGGTTACCATGTTCATTATTTCAATACGCATATCAGGTGTAACATCTCTGACCCGGAATGCACTATTAACGGTGCCTCGATCTAGGTCATCACATGACCTCAAGCGCAACTCCCCGTACACCAGAGCCTATCGACTAGTAGTTCGGGTCTAAAGAGAAATATGGGGAGAATATACCCACTTATCAGAGTGAATCAATAGCAGGTGTAACACCAGTAGATAGGATAACCAACTAGAATAATAAGTGGACAATAATCAACATAAACCAATAAGTAACCTAGCATATATGATTCAAAACAATCTAGTAAAACAACGACATTGTGGGTACTAATAAAATATAAACCAAGACCAAAACTATCAAAAGATTTTGAACTCAGACCAGAGTACCCTCTTTGTCCAGACCTCCCAGATCCAACCCATCATCCCATGCACAACCAAACACTTGAACCCAATACTAAACCTAAACCTAAAATCAAGTAGCATGTTATTTGGTACCCCAGTGCCCTGGAGGCCTAAGAAGGGTGTGAGTACAACTTAGTAGGCCACCAACAACAATGTATAAATAAATAAACATTCTATCCAAGGGGAGTTAACTAATCATAAACTATCATATACCCATTAGTTGATAATATTTTCTTAAATAATTCTCATATTTTGTTCCATGGGTTATACATTTATATCATTTACACTAGGAACTAAGCCAATCTATTACCATGCGTAAGGGAATAAGTAATGTTCTGTGTCTTAGTAGGGATAAACATATCTTAAACAAATAAATCACACAATCCTTGGAGCATCAATCATGGTATTCTATCACATATACCATAGAGAATCAGTCTAGGTAGTCTCGACCCAAATTTCCATACTTACCTTGGAGGATCTGTCTATGTAATCATCCAATGCATCCGTAGGGGCATTGAGCATTAGTTCGGCTCCCTAACCCGTGCATTCTAGGGTGGGGTTTAGAGCATTACTCCAACCCGACCAGTGGGAGGATCCTCCTTCCTTTATACCACACCAAGAATCTATGTGCACATGCTTCCTTAACCATTTACCATATATACCATTTCACGACCACATTTAAGCATAACATTCAAAAAAATTAAGTGAAAAAACATAAATAATTCTCATTCCATAACCCATGAAAACAATACCAATTTCAAATAATTTCTTATTAACCCATTAACATTATATCAAACACTCCCTTATGCCATGTTATCAATTAAACACAATTAATATTAATATTATGTATAAACCATTTCACATTTACCAAAACAACCCATAACTATTAAAAAAATATATAATTATTCCAAACACGCTCTTATGCTATGCATAAACTATGAACATTCATCAAATGGTTCTTTTCATAACCATGTTAACATGATAAAATAACTGTTGTTGGTTATATCTTACTAAACTATTGATCAATTCAATGGAAATTTTCCCAATAGACCCATAATACCACATCATGGTATAAAAAACAATCCAAAATACTTATTTGAAATCACCTTTAAGCCACCATTAATAACTCATCTCTTCCTATTTGAATACTAAAACAAGCTTGAAGACCTTCATTTCCATTTCAACCATCCAAAACATCCATTTTTACAAAAATTAACCTTATCCCCATTTTTAAAAAAATTTATATTCCTTATAATTCACCATTTTTAAATACTATGAGTCCAACACCTCCTTTAAAAACATGAATCACTTTCAAACATCATTTTCCATCCATAAATCTCATATAGGGCCAATGCCCAAAACATAACATCAAATCCATCTTGAAACCTTTTAATAATTTTCAGAAGAAATATTATAATTGTTTTAATCAACCCTTTGACCTTACCCATATACCAATTCCATTTTCACTACCTTTTCTCTCTCATAATACCTCTATCTCAAATTTTACTAATTTTATTCATCAATTATAGGGGTCCAACTCCACCCATGGGTAGCCCTAGGTTCATTCTCAAATCATCGATGAACCAAAGGGGGTCCGTGATGGGTCTCACTCCTTGATCTAAGGCCAAAATAATTTTACATAACCCAAGACATAAAAACAAAACATGGAAGGGGAATATAACAACTACATAAAAATATAACACATCAAGATGATTGTATAAATCATTAAGATCACCTACATCATGATCGTAGATGATTACTAAACCCAATTCATCCCTTGATTCAAAATCAAAAAACATTTAAATCCCCAATATAAAATCTGTTGTAAAATTGATGGTCCTAGGAATTTGGAAGGAGAGAATAAATTCTAAAATAGCTAATCCAGAAAATAGAGCAAAGAGGAGTGTTACACTCAACTGAATAATTGATTTGCAGTGAAACATACTTTAAATGCCTATGAATCGAATGATAATCACATATTGGATATCTTAGCAGGTTCGTTTCACCACCCAAGCTATTGGGGGTCAAATGGGGTGAACAATAATGAGAAAAAGAAATATAATTATGAGGGGAAAATGATAATTTCCCACTCTTTAATGACCACATAGTTTGGTTGCACAGTTAGGAAAAACGTGTACTAACCGTGTGGCTCCCCCTATCTAAGAGGGGAAAGGATGCACGATTTCCTAGGGGAACCCACATAGTTTTTCCAACCATGTGGTGAACATGTGCTAGCCTCTATCTAAAGGGGTCACCAAGATACAATTTTTCCTAGTCCAGGAACACGGTTTACACTAACCATGTGCCAACCATGCGCTATGAAATATTTGGCATCTTTTCTCCTACCCCGCATAACCAGAATACTCCCAAAACTCTCCGTACACCCGAGAACCACATCCTTACCCATAAAAAAAGAGGTATAACCAAAAAATATAAATAAGTAAGTTCCTTCATGAAAGATCAAGATCTTACAACCTCCCCCCTTATAACAGATTGTCCTCAAGCCACATCCTTGAGAATTCCTAAGTCTTCTAGAAAAAAAACGTTTGAAAAAGGACCCACCAATCAACCTTATAATTTTGAGTTGCCCCTAATATTGTCAATGATTTAATAATTCTTAGATAATGGAATCATTTATACCCTGAAACATTTCCCCATCGTGATCCTCAATCTGAACCCAATGCTCCTCATGGGAACATTAACCTCAACCCATCATTTCTAACATGGAGCATAAGATAAAGTCCTGATTATTTCCAATGGAACATTGTATGAAAGTATATCAACTAGGCACTACATAACCCTAGAAGAACGCACCAAAACACACTTGGTCTGATCCTATCCTCAATTCATGTCCCAAATCGTTTGGCACCATCTCACCAAGATTATTTCGAATCTATAATGGTGATCCAAGATCAATATCATTAGAGAAAACATCCTGATTTTAAACCCTTCTCATGACCTAACCCAATTTGCAACTTGAGTCCCCAAAACCTCACTTCACTTTCGAATATCCAAAAAGCATAACCCAAACCTACTCTTCATCTTGAGGTAATCAACCGATCAACATTCAAGCTATCTTCCATCACAAAAACTAACACACTTAGATGGATCAAACCATAGTCCATCTAATATGATCCTAAAATTATTTCATTAACTAACTGATTGTCCACTCTCATGCTTCCCACCATATGTTGAATAATATCACCACCCTTTTTCCATTATTGAGAACATCCAAAATAAAAAAGATATCAATATAACTTCAAATTAAAATTTTGCAACTTACCAAACAAATATTCTAAATTAAAATGCCCAAAAATCCACAAGATCACCATCCAAAATTGGAATTTAACCCTTCTGTAAAAAACACTCAGATTCGAAACCTCCACTATCCATACTTATTTAAGGGAAAATTGGTTCTTTCTCAGATCCCACTCTAATTACCAATACACTATTTTCCATTCACATTACACTAGGGTGGCTTATAGACTACCAAATCTATTCCCCTTTTCTCAGCTGATATGGGACAACCCCAGTCAAATCACTCAATTGATACCCAACTTCCACTACTGGTTCATCACCACTTTAAGTGACCAAGATGCCTTCTTTACCAAGGGAACACCACCACCATCCGCCTGCACCTACTGAAGTCATCCCCAGTGTTTGGTAAAACTCATCTGTCACGACTTTCACTACTCTTTAGCCCATTATCATTCTCTATAGAACTCCAGAAAACCTATCCGACATGACCACCCCAATTACCTTTATATGTTGCCCAATCCTGAAGCCATCGCTCATCTTGATCAACTATCACATCCAAGGATAACCTAATTTTCTCCAGGTAACCCAAACATGAAACTCATCAGTTTATCTTTGGAATTTGAATGCAACCACATCCACTTCATAGCTTTCTCTACACATCCCTGACTTAACATAGTGATCTTGACCTTGAGAGTATCATTTTGATCACTTTCTTCAAGAAATTTATACCTCCAATGATCATGATCAAACACAAGTTGAACCCCAAAACTAGGACATATTCATCTAGACTCTACTATGATAATAAAACAAACATCACCCACTACTCATTCTCAGTTTCTAAGAATGAAACCCATGGCATTCTTCGACACCCGCTCCATCTCGAGGACATTTCTTGTAACTAGTTGATGGTTTAATCCCCCACCATATGTCTCCCACCGATATACTATTCCTTAAGAGTATCCTCCAAAATGATCCATTTTTATGTAGAACACATTTAGGTAACTAAGAGTAAATCTAGAGATCTCTTAGCATACCTAAGACAATTTAAATGTATGGGGAATGATAATCTCTGGCAAGAAGTACTATAGGAATTCATCGATGAATTCCACCAAAAAATATCCACCACCATCATCCCCTCTTACTAATAGGACACCTCAATTTTCTGAGGGTCTTGGGATTCCCTATCAACCAATGTCTTATCCACACTAGAATACCAAAAATTGAAGAGAATTTCCAAATAAACTAACTGCCACCTCACAATCCTCTACCACGTAGTCCTGACCAACATTTCTTATGGCACTATTATCAACACCCACTTGAGTTCTTCTTGTATGGTCATGTTAATTCCAACAGATATGCAATGATTTAGTTCTCCGGTCAAAAAGAACTTCTTTATCACACTACTAGGGCCTCTATACAAAATTATATAGAAACACTTGACCTTACAACCAACCCACCTGGGTACAATTCCAATGGAATCATGCATCTCTTACATGTTTCCACCATACGACAGTTTTCATAACCATCAATGTATCACACTCTACTATGACCATACACAAAACCCAACTATATAACAAATGTGTTTTACACCATGAATCTAGGTATAATCATCTTTTCACATAAAAAATTATTCCACCTGATTCGTCTGCCTCATTAGACCCAAGTCCTTTTCAACATCTAACTAAGAAAAGAAGACATTCCTACAACCTTCCTGACCACAAGACCTCCCTCACCCCGAGAGTCCTACAAAAAAAATTCACCCATCCATTATTGATCAAAAAATTTCTCTTACCTCCCCAAAAATACATTGTTTCCCACATTTAACTCCATAAATTCCACAAGGTTAGGTCTTCGAATGATCTTTCCCTTCACAACCACTCTTACAAGAAAACATAAGCACCCAAGTGCTTCCCTGAGTCTAGTCCAAGGCATAACCATGCACTTTTACCTAAACCCAATGGAACTAACCATGCATCTAGTTCACCTTTAAATAAACCACCTTTACCTAACATCCTAGGTTATATGAAGCACTAGGGAAACCTCCCTTAAGGATACCATATCTCTCTCAAGATTTCCAACTCATAGTCACATATCAATCACATCACCCAAGACCATTAACTTTGAACTTATCCCTATAAATTAATCTTTCACTAGGAAACACATTCTATGTTCCAGTGACAAGGTATGAAACATATAATTATTAAACACACCCCCAAAAGCATATATACCATAACCAAACTCTCTAATAGGTTACCCTAAAAAGTTTGACGATTCCATCTTCCCAAGATTGAGCCACACCAGGAAAGATCACTGGTTCTATCTAAGACATACACACCAATACTAAAACAATCATATACTCTCATGCATCATCCTACCTTCACTTTTAAAAATACATCTAAAATACCAAACAACCATTTACTATGAGCCCCACACCAAGATACTTTCACACATTCATGGGTACCGTGAACCAAACACCTACTCAGTGCCCCAAAACACAACTCACATGCTTTCAATTCATAAGAGTCACCATATTCACATTTAAAAAAATTATTTCACAGCTTCAAGATCACAACATAACCAAAGAAGAAATAAAAAATTCCACATTATTCCAAAAACCCAACCCAGTACGGTCTCACAACCCATAACATGAAGTCTGAAAACTATTGTACACTCACTTCCCAAATAACCTGTACACATGGTTAACAATCAAAATTGATAACCACCACTGGTGTCTCTAATGTTCCATTATTATAACATTTCCCTTTTAAATAGACCTTACCATTTTAACTCAAACTTTCACTTTTCAAAAAGTTTCCTTTTCAAAACCCAAGAATTTACATTTCAAAAACCATTTTTTAAAATCACCTTTTAAAATCACATTTCAAAGGATTTCCCCTTTTTCCATACCCATGTATTTAAATTTCTCAAAACCCTTTTATCCTAGTTTTGAACACGCATAATTTCATTCAATTTTAATATTTATACCCATTTTATTTATCATCATTCCATTCAGAAGTCAATCACATGAAACATACCGATGAACTATCTATTCGATGTGCCTAGAATGATGCAACAACTCACAAACCTTATCTTACCAAAATGGTCTAAGATATAAAATGTTACAGATCAATAACATAATGTCCAAATATGCCAAACATTTTCAAAATATAAACCTAGTGTAAAGGAACAAAAAATAGCATTATTTGACACCCTTATCAACTTGGGTCTTCCTTTGTATGTGGGCCTACTGGCACCCTTGAATGAGCTCATTGCCAAGTATTGGCAAGATCCTAGTCTATTATCTACCATTCTAAAATTATAAGACAATATACAACTACACCGATAACACTTTTTAATGTCCCTAACCTAAAATCCACTATAACCGGTGACCTGAGCCTGTTGATCAATTGATATAAAGCACGCCTCCCCGTACACTAGAGGATTTCTACTCGCAATGTGGGCCTAAAGAGAAACATGGGGAGACTATTCATGCTTATCAGAGTGAAGGCACAATAGAAGTAACATCAATAGATAAAACAATCAACTAGAATAATAAACATACCACATGAAAAAAAACCAATACGTAACTATGTACACATGCTATAACAAAATACAGTGAAACCAATACATTGCATGCATTCATAAAATATTGACAAAGACCAAAAATATCAAAATACTTTGATCCCAGACCTGAGCCCCCACCCAGTCTTAACCTTCATTCTCCGACCCATCATCCCATGCACAACCAAACACCTGGTTCATGTCCTAAACCTAATCCTGAAAATAAGTAGCACCTGCTTGGGTACCCAAGTGCCATGGCGGTCTGAGTAGTATGTAAGTACAAATTAGTAGGCCAACACCAATGATGTATAAAGAAATAACTTTTCTATAAAACACTGTATGGAGTTAACAAGTTCAATAAATAAACAAATAGGAAAACATCTATGTTTTTATGTATTATCCATTTCATCAATTATATTCTCTATAGCCAACTAATACACATGACTAAATTGGGTCACACCGAGAATCTAAGACAAGTAACAAGGGGTTACATACACCTTTACCATAAGGGGAGTTAACTAATCATATACCGTCACATACCCATTAGTTAAAAATATTCTCTTCAATCATTATCATCTTTTTCTTCCATGGGTTTTGCATTTATATCATTTAAACTACGTCCTAAGACAGTCCATTACCATTCATAAGGGAATAATTCAAGTTCCCTATCTCCATAGGGAAAATCATATCCTATAAAACTAAATTAAACTTAACTTGGAGCATCATTTTGGGTAGTCTATTACACATACCTTGGAGCATCAGTCCAGGTAGTCTAAACCAAATTTTGCATAATTTCCTTGGAGTGTCATTCCATGTAATCATCCAATGCATCCACAGGGGCCTAAATCATCAATTTTCCCCTTAACCTATGCATTATAGGGTGGGGTTTAGAGAATCAGTCTAACCCGACCCATGGGTGGAGCATCCTTCCTTTTTCCCACACCACCAATCCATGTGCACATGCATTTTTAACCATTTATGACATATACCACTTCACAACCATAGTCAAACATAACATTCACAATTTATAATTCATAAAAAATAAACCATTCACATTCCATAACTAGTGAACAAGTTACCAATTGCAAATCATATCTCATTAACCCATTAACATTATACCAAACACTCCCTTATAACATGTTTTCAATTGAATATAATTAACATTAATATTTTGTACCAATGATTTCACATTTACCCACACAACCCATTACAATTAAACATATATATCATCATGCCTAACACCCCCTTATACTATGCATAATCTTTGCACATTCATTAAGGGGTTCATTTCATAAACATTTTAACATACCAACAAAATTGACATGGGTCACATATCACTACTCCGTTGTTCAATTCAATAGAAATGGTCCCAAAAGGCCATTAATATCACATAATGGTACAAAATACAATCCAAAATACTTATTTTTAATCATATTTAATCCATTATTTAAAACATGGATGTTTATATTCGAAAACTAAAACTTACCCAAAGGCCTTCATTTTCATTTCAACAATCCAAAGAAACCATTTTCAGAAAAGGGAACCGTGTCCCCATTTTGAACACCATTTGAAAACCCTTAGAAACAATTTTTTTAAATAATTTTAGGTCAACACCTAATTTCAACACATTTTCCACTTTCAAACATCATTTTCCATCAATAAATCTAAAATCGGGTCAATGCACCAAATCATACCATCAAAACCATTTAATCATTTATAAAAGCCAATATAAAATTGCTTCAATCAACTCCTTGACCCTACCCACATAGAAATTAAAATTTTACTACCATTTCTATCCCACAATAACTATATATCAGAGTTTACCAATTTTAATTCATCAATTACAAGGGTCCAACTCACCATATGGTTAGACCTAGGTTTAGTCTCACATCATCGATGAAGCCAAGAGGGTTCGTGAAGGGTCCATCACCTCGATATAAAGAAAAAATCATTTTCAATAACCCAAGACATCAAAATGGAACATGGAGTGGGAATTGAAAAACTAAATACACATATAACACCTCAATACTATGTGAAAAATATTTAATAGCTCCTACATCATGCTTGATCATGATTACTTGATGAAAAACATCCCATGATTTGAACTAAAACTCTCTTTTAAGACCCAAAAAAATACTATAAAAGTGATGTTTTCATATCTTTATATAGAAATAAAATATTCTACATGCCCTAATATAGAAAATAGAGAAAAGAGTAGTGTTAGACTCACCTGGATATCTAGTTCGCTCCCAAACACACTCCAAATGCCCAAGAATCAAAGGATTATAACCTATTTAATGTATTAGAGGATTTGGTTCATCACCCATGCTCCATGGGTTTAATAGGGTGAAAAATTGCAGGATAAAGAAATTGTACTAAGAGAGAAAATGTGAATTTATCACTTTTTAAGGGACACATAGTTTGGCCGCATGGTTAGCCAAACTTTAGGCCAACCGTGCATCTCCATCTATCTAAGAGGGGCCAAGTCGCATGGTTTCCAAGGGGCACCCACATTCTTCTTAAAACAAAATGTATACTTTGAGATTGCTTGTATCCGAAGGGGTTACCAATCCATATAGTTTCTTGGGCCAGACATAAGGTTTACAGGAACTTCATACTAACCATGCACTATGCACTATTTGGCCTCCTTTCTCCTCCTTTCGTGTCCCACACCCCCAGAACACTCCCAAACAACCCCGTACACACAAGATCCACTTTGTTATCCATAACCAAGGGGGTATAACAAAAAATTTAAACATTTATGTACCTCCATGAAATATTGGGATCTTACAATAGGAAATTGACTTAAATGTGTCAAACCATTTCCTATAAAATCATCCCACTGTAGAAGAGTTAGAACAAGAATAATCAATTGAAATTAAAAATTTTAGAAAGAAAAAATATATAAAATTTTAAATTAATGTTGTGATATAAAATGTACATTTTCTTTAGCCATTTAAGGAACTCATTTTTTGGATTTCCTTAATTATTTCTTGATGTGTGTTGATATTTATTACTGAATATTTCATAGTTATCCCTAAAAAAAGTTTGGATTATTAAGAATAATATAAATATAATCAAATCTATGGGGATGTAACTTAATATACATATACTTGAACTTCATTACATTTTTTTAAAATATAATTGTGAGCTTGAATTATCTTTAAAAATCTCAGCAGGATATCTTTCTTCTGGAACATTTTGAATAATTTTATAGAAAATATGGATTTTCCTATACATTTTTCCTTAACAAAGCTATAATTATTTTTCAAATAACTTTTTTCTCTTATTTTATTACAACGAAAATATTATTAACCAAATTTTATACACTTTTCTGGTTTGTATCCTTTAGAAATTGATCTTTCCTGGTTGATTTTTTTAGATATATACATTTTCAATTTTCTCAAAAACAATGAAGCATTCAAAATAAATATTTTAATTAGATTTATATAATATTTAGAATATGAAATTTTTTATACCTCTAAATTAGATACATCCCATCGTAATAAACATGTCCAATAGTCATAGATTGATGTGCCAAATGAATTACTCAGTTTACCAGGATGTCAAAAAAGGATGGTGGGAAGACAGACTCTAATTAAAAAGTTATGATTACTATATGATTTCATAACCAATAAAATATTTAATAGTTTCTAATTTTGAGAAAGAATTAAAAGAAAGGATACATAAATCATTCAATATAACACTTATGTCCTTATTTTTAATTTTTTAAAGATAATAGTAATTAACTTTTCATGAGAATATGGTGGTTATGAATGTTTGAAGAATTTTTTTACTTCAATAATTTTCCTCTTATTGTTTGTGGAATACCCACATAGAAGTATGATACATGATAATAAAATTATCATCTTAGAATTTTAATTTTTTATTAATGTATATAATACAAATAATATCTTGGTTCGAGTGTGATCCTGACATTGGTGGAGATTTTGTTTTAAATCAACCAAAAAAACCAATGATTTTAAATTATATTTAATTTTATCCCTAATCTGAAACAGTGTTCCAATTAAAAATGTAACACCCCAAGCTTCTACGGTACGCTTCTCTTTGAATAATGTGATAGCGTGTGTTGTACGCAACACCGAGTTCTAACACACCATAACCAATTAAACTAGCCGTTATGAATAGTAATACCTACTTTTTGAAATTATATATATTTTATATTTTAAAATGGCCTTCATTTTTGGATTCGGAATATCGAATTTAGCCTAAGGTGAAATTTTGGTACTTTTCGGATAACTTTCATATTTTGATGAATAGTGAAAATTACTAAATTTTAATTAAAAACAACTTTTTTAATCAAAATAATTAATAGTGATAAATTATGAATTTGAGTGGTTTTAAAGTATATTTAGAATATATTTTTACCATTTAATATAATTTTGGTCATTGGACATAATTTTACAATTAAACTAAACATAAACAAGTGTCAATCTTTTGATAGTTATTATCTCTTAAAAACACGCTTTTTGTTTTGACAGCGGGAATTAATTTTAAATTAATTTCTGCCACTTCTGTGTTTTGAATTTAAAAAAATGGATTCCATATTTGGAATCAGGATTTCCAAATTGTGTAAATAGGTAACTTTTATTTTTAGACATTTTGAATAATTACTGCGGTAAATATTTTATTTGCCATGGTTATGGGTAAATCCGGTAAATAAGGGTTAAATAATAATATTATAATAATACTAAATTACCCTAAAACGTGTCCTAGACTTATTGGTTGATACATGTTCGACCATAGGCATCTTTGGGTCGATTTTGGGACCCCATGGTGCCACTTGTAGGTGATAGGGACACTTTTTTTTAATTAAGTTAAAATGAATACAAAAATGACAGAAGCATATATCTTTTAGAAAAACAATTTTTACATAGGGTTATATATGTTGGATTTTAGATTATAAATATTAATTAGAAATCTAAAACGATTTCCTACATAATGATATTTTATTTATAATTTTTAGACATTAAATAATTTAATTTATTTATGACACAATGATGATGATGTAATTACTATAATAGTGAAAAATTAAAATAATTGATATTAGAAATACCCAAATAAATATAATATGAAACTTTTAATGAATTAAACTAATTTTCTAGGATAATATGATATATGAGGATTTATGTAATTTAATTTTTTCGAAGTAATCAATCTTTTATGAGTTTCACAAAAATCACCTATTGAATAGTGTCAAAATTGACATAAAAGAGTTCTTAAAAAACATATTATATTATTAATTGATATTAAATTCCTAAAAATCTAAGGTTCGGCCAAGAGACTTATATAATGATAGGTTCATCATTAATGGACCACTTGGGGGTCTCTTGGATGTATATAGTAAGTTTATTAACCATATTATATAAAAATACAAAGAGAGATTGTGAAAGTGAAACTAATTAACTTAGAGTTAATACTTAAAGATAAGGTTAATATAAGTACCCAAACCTGTATAAATTCTATTGGTTGAGTTTTTTTCGACCTATCCCTACTTTAACATTTAAATAATCAAATTTGGAGCCATTAGAAACGGAATATGAATTTATTATAAATTAATATTTCTAGCTTTTCCAAAGGTGCCCCTCACCACTCTTATAAAAGGGCACTCCTCCTTCTCATTTATTCACACCTTAAAAGCCTTTTGGTTCGGCCAAACTCTACCCAAATACTCTCCCAACTTCCCTCACTACAACCTAGAGGCCTTAGTTTGATCGGAAAGCCAACCTATGGAGCCCTTTTGATCAAATCAAAAAGAAGAACCCGAAGAAGAGGTAATGATTTCACCACCCTTTTCCAAGTTCATTTCTTCTTCCACTTCTTCTTCCTTTGTTGTTACCATTATAAAATAATTAATCCAGTATCATATATATACTGTGATGTTATTATAAATATGGTACAACCATATTCAGTATTCTATCCACCCTTTGAATAACATGTCACCATACGTGCGTACGTACGACTTACCGTCTACACGTCGTGGTGTAATTGTTATTCAATATATTATTATTTGGATGAGTATAATAATGATATGTAACTCATGTAAATAATAAATATAACATGTTAATGATTCTGTATATATGATATACCATCCATTTATATATTATTTTAAATGAATGATATTGTCGCTCGTGCGTAAGTACGGACTACCGTCTCCACGAACGCGATAAGATTAATTCTACATCGTATCCATTCAAGTATAATTATCATTTGATGATTTAAAAAAAATGATGTTTAAGGACTTTATATCATTCTGGATATGAATAATATGCAACCTATACTTTACAAACATGTCTTACGTAACAAAACATATAAAAGAAAACAAGTAAGTTAACACCCGAAACAACGATAATACTAAGATATTATTATCAAATCAATGTTAAAAGATCATATATGATATCATATTAATGTATATGATTCTAGTATAATTTAATAACAATTATTTCACCATTATACAGGAGTTTAACCTACCCCAACCAAGGAAAAGTACAAGGTAAGGGTTATTTCAGAATCTCTTCATTATCCGAGATTGTTTATACGTAATAATCTACTGGGATATCTTTATCATCCACATCCATGTTTCTTAAAAATGTATTTCAAAATTTTTTTACTATTCACAAGAATATGGGTTAGAGTCATTTATACCCCTGTTTGACTTTTTATAAGAGGTTTATAAAGTAATCTTTACGTCGTTTTCCAAACAAGGTGTTTTTTAACCTTTTCGACAAAATTAAGGTAAGAATGTTTTTTTTTAACTTATACGGCGGGTGCAGTAATTTTTTGCTGTTATAAAATCATCGAAGCTTCCATTACAAGCTTATAAGAATATTTTCAAAGAAAATGTTTTATTAAATGATTTCAAAATAAAAGAGATATTTCTCTAAAAAGAGTTTTGATTTCATTTATGTCAACATCCTTTGATGGATTTTACACTTATTTGAAGTTGATTTATTATGATACAAAACTTATATATTGTTTATGTTTAAACCTTATCATATGGGAATGAATTGGACTTAATATGTGACGGGTGGAGCCCGCTATAGCTCCTCGATGCATCGGTAGGTCTCATGAGACAAACTAGTGTCTTGGAACAAGGCCTTGGAAAAATCTTATTTGTTGTCTTGGCACGAGGCCTTGGCTATGTGGTTATGATAGTATGACATTATGCATTCCAACATTATGAAAGTGGTTATTGATATTTCATGTGATTATTCGATTAGTGTAATATTAATGTGAACAAGTAAATGACATTATTTCATTTTACTTTTTCCATACTATGTTGAAGTTCATGTTTAAAAGGCTTTTGTTTTAGTAATGAATTGCCTTAAATGTTTATGCTTATTTTGAATGTTCCACTATATTGTTATCCTTACTGGGCATTTGAGCTCACCCCTTTTCTATGTTTTATTTTTCCCAGGATGTGAATAAGTAAGTAATGAATGACCTGCAGGGATATTATGAGGGGATAATAGTGTGGACTGTGGAGACATTATGTTATTGTAGTAGTTTTTCAATTTATGATGTAATGTAAAACTTATGAATATATCTAGTGTTTCCAAGGCTACTAAACCAATTGGTCTTTCGAGATTTGATCTTTCTTGTGATAATGACAATGTTATGTAATAATGCACCGACTCTGGGAAACTAGGGTCGGGGCGTTACAGTTGGTATCAGAGGAAGTTTAGTACAAACCTTGGAAGCTAGATTTAGATAAACTCTGATTAGAGCACGTAGACCTAAGATGAACTTTGAGGATTAGTATAGAAGAACTTCATAGAATTTTGGTATTGTAGAGATTTTGTGAGTTTTTCGAGCAATACATCCCTGTCTGGATACGAGCACGTAGAGGCGGCTCTGGCACATATGTACATAGGGGTAAAACCCGAAAACACCGCTTTGAGCTAGACTCGAACGGGAACTGGTGCACGAAAACGGGCCTTGCTGCACTCTTGGTTACGACACTCCCAGGGGATATGCTTAGGATAACCCTCATTTTCTTTACAAATCATTATGAAGGGTTTATGAGTATATACTTCCTCAAAGAAAACATTTTTATGATTATGGATTATATCCATAAATAGTTCAATTTATGTTAAGTGTTTTATAAGTATGTGATTATGTATTTTGATTCATAAACTGATCTAGTTTATGACATTGTTTAGAAATGACGCCTAGTGGAATAAATGGAAACCGTATCAATGCACGCAATCCATGTAGGGATTTCCCTCCTGCTCAAGATAATTATAGTGGAGCTGGTGATGCAACTGGTGCCGATCAGCTAATCACCATACTGGGACAACTTACTCAGGTTATGAATAATAACCTTACCCTTATGGAGCACCCTGATCCACAGTGTGGAGGATCAATGTTAGATCGATTCATGAGGCAATAACCACCAACGTTCAATGGGAGTACAAATCCCTTAGTAGCTGAGCAATTGATATTTTCCCTAGAGAAAATATTTCAGGCTTTGGGGAGGAGTGAAAAGGAAAAAGTTATCATGGCAGCTTACCGCCTCACTGGAGATGCTGATCAATGGTGGTCATTGATTCAAAATATGAAGGAAGATGATGAAGTATCAAATATGGAATGGAGGGAGTTCAAAGATCTGTTTTTAGAAAAATACTTTCCTCGCGACCATCGAGCAGATATGGAAAGGCAATTTCTGAGTTTGAGACTGATGGAGGATGAGAATGTCACAAAATATGAGGCTAACTTTACAAGGTTAGCAAGGTATGCTGGAGATTATATACGTAACCCAAGAAGTAAGATTGATCGTTTCTTTGATGGGTTAAAACCATTTCTCCGTCGAGAATTAGTCTCACAATCCTTTTCATCGTACGAAGACATTGTCTCAAGTGCTATCAAGACCGAAAATGAATTCTCTAAGTCTTATGACTTTAAAGCAAAGCAAGAGAAGAAGAGGCCTGCTGATCAATCTGGGAATGGAAATAAGGGAAAGAAAGGAAAGGTTTAATATCCATCCTGTTGTAAATGTGGGAAGAAACAACCCGGTACTTGCTTGAAGGGAATGGGAGTCTGTTACAAGTGTGGTGAAAAAGGCCACCAAGCTCGTGATTGCAAAGGGAAGAAGGAAGCCACCAACGTTTAGTGCTACAATTGCAGAGAGATGAGACATTATGCAAATGAATGTCCTAAGCGTCAGGAGAACTTACCTCAAAAAAGGACAAGGGATCAAGGCCAAGCTTATGCTATCACTACTGCTGAGGTAGAATCTCCAAAAGACGTGGTGGCATGTAATTTAATGGTTTCCTCAAGTTTAGAAAATGCATTATTTGATTCTGGATCATCGCATTGTTTCATATCTTCCCAGTTTGCTAAGAAAATTAGATATTTCCAATTTTATTTAACAAGGGAGTTGTCAGTTAAAACTCTTAAGGGAAGTATCATTGCAACAAAGTTTTGTGAATCAGTCCCCATTAGAGCACATAAATGTTCTTTATCTGCTGATCTCATCGTCATACCTATTATTGAGTTTGATATAATCCTTGGTATGGAATGGCTTTTGGACTATGATGCGAAGATTTATTATAAGAAGAAAGAGGTTACGATTCTTGATGATAATGATAAGGAACACCTTATTGTTAGAGCAGAATCGTCACCACCTAATTCTTATTTAGATCCACCCTCAATAGCTCAACTAAATTCAATTATTGGGGAGGAAGAAAATGAAATAACTGTGGGTGAGGAAAGGAATGTTCAAATAGAGGATGTACCTATTGTGAAAGAATTTGTAGATGTATTTCCGGAAGATTTACCTGGACATCCTCCAGAACGAGAAGTTGAGTTTTCCATTGATTTAATTCCTGGATCAAGGCCTATATCGAAGACCCCTTATAGAATGGCCACTGTAGAATTAGTTGAACTAAAGAAATAACTAGAGGAATTGAGTAATAAGGGATTTATTCTCCCTAGTGTTTCACCATGGGGAGCCCCTGTTCTTTTTGTTAAAAAGAAAGATGGATCTATGAGGTTATGTATCGACCACATGAAGATCAATGCTATAACGATAAAGAACAAGTATCCCATACCTCGTATTGATGATTTATTTGACCAACTGCATGGAGCTCAATACTTTTCAAAGATTGACCTTCGATCTGGATACCATCAGTTGTGTGTGAAGAAGGAAGACATTCTGAAGACAACATTTCGAACCAGGTACGGGCATTACGAGTTTACTGTAATGCCGTTTGGATTGACTAATGCACCCTCTGTATTCATGGATCTGATGAATAGAGTGTTCAAGGAGTATCTCGATGAATTTGTGGTGGTATTTATTGATGATATCTTAGTATACTCTAAAAGCTACTAAGATCATGAAAATCACTTGCGCATTATCTGGAAGCCTCTAAGGAGGCATGAATTATATGGAAAGTTTAGCAAGTGTGAATTCTGGCTTCATGAGATTTCTTTTCTTGGCCATATTGTCTCTAAAGATGGAATCTCTGTTGATCCTTCTAAGACCAAGGCAATCCAAGAATGGCTAGCACCTAGAATTATAACTGAGGTACGTAGTTTTATTGGTTTTACAGGTTATTATCGACATTTCGTCCAGAATTTTGCCCGATTGGATAACCCATTAACGAAGCTCACACGTAAAGGGGTTAAAATTGTTTGGACAAAAGAGTGTGAAGAATGTTTCGAAGAACTGAAGAGAAGATTAGTCAATGCTCCTATATTGACTCTACCATCAGTGAATGATGGGTTCGTTATTTATAGTGATGCATCAAAGAAAGGACTTGGTTGTGTCCTTATGCAGAACGATAGAGTTATTGCCTATGCATCACGATAGTTGAAAATTCATGAACAAAACTATCCTACTCATGATCTCGATTTAGAAGCTCTGATCTTTGCTTTGAAGATATGGAGGCACTACCTCTATGGTGAAAAATGTGAGATTTATACTGATCACAAGAGTTTGAAGTATATTTTCTCACAAAAAGAACTCAACATGAGGCAAATGAGATGGCTTGAATTACTCAAGGATTATGATTGCACGATACACTACCACCCGGGGAAAGCAAACAAGGTGGAAGATGCTTTGAGTAGAAAAGACCATGGAGTTTTGAACAATATGAGAATTGAAAGGGATCCAATTTTCATGGATCTAGTAAAGATGGACATGGGTATAACCAGGGAAGGTGAAAAATCAATGATTTTTCAAATGGTTGCCAAACCATCTTTACTAGAAAGGATTAAGAGTTCTCAGACCGATGATGAAGAATTCCAAAAGAAGATTAAAGCTGTGAATGATGGAAGATTGAGAGACTTTGTGTATGAAGATGGAATTTTGAAATTTGGGAAGAGACTTTGTGTTCCCGATATACCTGATCTAAAAAGGGAATTGCTGGATGATGCTCATAGTTCCAATTTCTCTATACACCCTGGGAGCACCAAAATGTATAGATATTTGAAGGAACATTTTTGGTGGGACAACATGAAGAGGGAGATTGCTGATTTTGTGTCAAGATGTATGGTTTGTCAGCAAGTGAAAGATGGAAGGCAACAGCCTGGAGGAGTCATGCAACCTCTTCCCATACCAGAGTGGAAATGGGACAATATTACGATGGACTTTGTCATGGGGCTACCAAAGACTCCTAGAAGGAACGATGCAATATGGGTTATTGTTGATCGTCTTACCAAATCAGCACATTTTCTTGCTATAAGAGAAGATCTACCCCTGGAACATCTAGCAAGACTATATATTAATGAAGTTGTGAGACTTCATGGAGTACCCCTATCGATTGTTTCTGATCGTGATCCCCGTTTTACTTCAAGATTTTGGAAAAGTCTTCAGAAATCACTGGATACTTAACTTCATTTGAGCACTTCTTACCACCCTCAGACAGATGGACAATCAGAACGGACTATTAAAACCTTTGAAGACATGTTGAGATCTTGCTCACTTGACTTTCAGGGTATGTGGGATCAATATTTACCACTGGTAGAATTTTACTATAACAATAGCTTCCATTCGAGTATTCAGATGGCACCATATGAAGCGTTATACAGAAAGAGATGTCGTACACCAACCTGTTGGGATGACGTTGGTGAAAGAAAACTTTTAGGACCAGAACTGGTGGAGGAAATGATGGAAAAGGTGAAGGTAATTCAAAATCACATCAAAGCAGCCCAAAGTAGGCAGAAGAGCTATGCTGATAATCGAAGGAAGGATGTGGAATTTCAAGTCGGTGATCATGTTTTCTTGAAGGTATCTCCATGGAAGGGAGTCATAAGTTTTGGTAAGAAAGGTAAATTGAGTCCCAGGTACATCGGACCTTTCGAAATTCTAGAACGAATTGGGGCTGTAGCTTACCGATTGGCAATGCCGCCAAGTCTCTCTAAAGTTCACGATGTGTTCCACGTATCTCTGTTGAGGAAATACATGCCTGACCCAACGTATGTACTCACCTATGAGAAATTAGAGCTGGAACCCGATATTTCCTATTGTGAAGAGCCCGTCAGGATTTTTGATACAAGAGAACAAGTACTGAGAAACCGGACGACGCGTCTGGTAAAAGTTTTGTGGAGAAACCATAAGATGGAAGAGGCAACGTGGGAACCCGAGGAACTTATGATGAAGAACCACCCGAGTCTTTTCATGTGATAAGTATTCTAGAAATTTTGAGGACAGAATTATTTGAAGGAGGGGAGAATGTAATACCCCAAGCTTCTACGGTACACTTCTCTTTGGATAATGTAATAGCGTGTGTTGTACGCAACACCGAGTTCTAACACACCATAACCAATTAAACTAGCCGTTATAAATAGTAATAACTAATTTTTGAAATTATATATATTTTATATTTTAAAATGGTCTTCATTTTTGGATTCGGAATATCGAATTTAGCCTAAGGTGAAATTTTGGTACTTTTCGGATAACTTTCATATTTTGATGAATAGTGAAAATTACTAAATTTTAATTAAAAACAACTTTTTTAATCAAAATAATTAATAGTGATAAATTATGAATTTGAGTGGTTTTAAAGTATATTTAGAATATATTTTTACCATTTAATATAATGTTGGTCATTGGACATAATTTTACAATTAAACCAAACATAAACAAGTGTCAATCTTTTGATAGTTATTATCTCTTAAAAACACGCTTTTTGTTTTGACAGCGGGAATTAATTTTAAATTAATTTCTTCCATTTCTGTGTTTTGAATTTAGAAAAATGGATTCCATATTTGGAATCAGGATGTCCAAATTGTGTAAATAGGTAACTTTTATTTTTAGACATTTTGAATAATTACTGCGGTAAATATTTTATTTGCCATGGTTAAGGGTAAATACGGTAAATAAGGGTTAAAAAATAAAATTATAATAATACTAAATTACCCTAAAACGTGCCCTAGCCTTATTGGTTGATACATGTTCGACCATAGGCATCTTTGGGTCGATTTTGGGACCCCATGGTGCCACTTGTAGGTGATAGGGACACTTTTTTTTAATTAAGTTAAAATGAATACAAAAATGACAGAAGCATATATCTTTTAGAAAAACAATTTTTACATAGGGTTATATATGTTGGATTTTAGATTATAAATATTCATTAGAAATATAAAAGGATTTCCTACATAATGATATTTTATTTATAATTTTTAGACATTAAATAATTTAATTTATATATGACACAATGATGATGAAGTAATTACTATAATAGTGAAAAATTAAAATAATTGATATTATAAATACCCAAATAAATATAATATGAAACTTTTAATGAATTAAACTAAATTTATAGGATAATATGAAATATTAGGATTTATTTAATTGACTTTGTTTGAAGTAATAAATCTGTTATGAGTTTCACAAAAATCAACTATTGAATAGTGTCAAAATTGACATAAAAGAGTTCTTAAAACAAATATTATATAATTAATTAATATTAAATTCCTAAAAATCTAAGGTTCGGCAAAGAGACTTATATAATGATAGGTTCATCATTAATGGACCACTTGGGGGTCGCTTGGATGTATATAGTAAGTTTATTAACCATATTATATAAAAATACAAAGAGACATTGTAAAAGTGAAACTAATTAACTTAGAGTTAATACTTAAAGATAAGGTTAATATAAGTACCCAAACCTGTCTAAATTCTATTGGTTGAGTTGTTTTCGACCTATACCCACCTTAAAATTTAAATAATCAAATTTGGAGCCATTAGAAACCGAATATGAATTTATTATAAATTAATATTTCTAGCTTTTTCAAAGGTGCCCCTCACCCCTCTTATAAAAGGGAACTCCTCCTTCTCATTTCTTCACACATTAAAAGCCTTTTGGTTCGGCCAACCTCTAACCAAATACTCTCCCAACTTCCCTCACTACAACCTAGAGGCCTTATTTTGATCAGAAAGCCAACCTAAGGATCCCTTTTCATCAAATCAAAAGGAAGAACCCGAAGAAGAGGTAATGATTTCACCACCCTTTTCCAAGTTCATTTCTTCTTCCACTTCTTCTTCCTTTGTTGTTACCATTATAAAATAATGAATACAGTATCATATATATAATGTGATGTTATTATAAATATGGTACAACCATATTCAGTATTCTATCCACCCTTTGAATAACATGTCACCATACGTGCGTACGTACGACTTACCGTCTCCACGTCGTGGTGTAATTATTATTCAATATATTATTATTTGGATGGGTATAATAATGATATGTAAATCATGTAAATAATAAATATAACATGTTAATGATTCTGTATATATTATATACCATCTATTTATATATTATTTTAAAAGAATGATATTATCGCTCGTGCGTACGTACGGACTACCGTCTCCACGAACGCGATAAGATTCATTCTCCATCGTATCCATTCAAGTATAATTATCATTTGATGATTTAAAAAAATGATGTTTATGGACTTGATATCATTCTGGATATGAATAATATACAACCTATCCTTTACAAACATGTCTTACGTAACAAAACATATAAAAGAAAACAAGTAAGTTAACACCCGAAACAACGATAATACTAAGATATTATTATCAAATCAATGTTAAAAGATCATATATGATATCATATTAATGTATATGATTCTTGTATAATTTAATAACAATTATTTCACCATTATACAGGAGGTTAACCTACCCCAACCAAGGAAAAGTACTAGGTAAGGGTTATTTCACAATCTCTTCATTATCCGAGGTTGTTTATACGTAATAATCTACTGGGATCTCTTTATCATCCACATCCATGTTTCTTAAAAATGTATTTCAAAACATTTTTACTATTCACAAGAATATGGGTTAGAGTCATTTATACCGTTGTTTGACTTTTTATAAGAGGTTTATAAAGGAATCTTTCTGTCGTTTTCCAAACAAGGTGCTTTTTAACCTTTTCGACAAAATTAAGGTAAGAATGTTTTTTTAACTTATACGGCGGGTGCAGTAATTTTCCGCTGTTATAAAATCGTCGAAGCTTCCATTACAAGCTTATAAGAATATTTTCAAAGAAAATGTTTTATTAAATGATTTCAAAATAAAAGATATATTTCTCTAAATAGAGTTTTGATTTCATTTATGTCAACATCCTTTGATAGATTTTACGCTTATTTGAAGTTGATTTATTATGATAGAAAACTTATATATTGTATTGAAGGTTTTGTGATATGTTTGACTGTGGATATGCTATTTTATGATTAAAGTATTGAAATTTCGTATGCTAGTTTTAATATGAATGTTTATGTTTAAACCTTATCATATGGGAATGCATTGGACTTAATATGTGACGGGTGGAGCCCGCTATAGCTCCTCGATGCATCAGTAGGTCTCATGAGACAAACTAGTGTCTTGGCACAAGGCCTTGGCAAAATCTTATTTTTAGTCTTGGCACGAGGCCTAGGCTATGTGGTTATGATAGTCTAGCATTATGCATTCCAACATTATGAAAGTGGTTATTGATATTTCATGTGATTATTCGATTAGTAGAATGTCCATGTGAACAAGTAAATGGAATTATTTCATTTTACTTTTTCCATACTATGTTGAAGTTCACGTTTACAAGGCTTTTATTTTAGTAATGAATTGCCTTAAATGTTTATGCTTATTTTGAATGTTCCGATATATTGTTATCCTTACTGGGCATTTGAGCTCACCCCTTTTCTATGTTTTATTTTTCCCAGGATGTGAAGAAGTAAGTTATGAATGACCTGCAGGGATATTATGAGGGGATAATAGTGTGGACTGTGGAGACATTATGTTATTGTAGTAGTTTTTCAATTTATGATGTAATGTAAAACTTATGAATATATATAGTGTTTCCAAGGCTACTAAACCAATCGGTCTTTCGAGATTTGATATTTCTTGTGATCATGCCAATGTTATGTAATAATGCATCGACTCTGGGTAACTAGGGTCGGGGCGTTATAAAAAAATTAGAGACATTATTTGGAAAATTAATATCATCCAAATTGTGATATGAAAGTATATTATCCCAATACGAGCTTTTAAAGAATTTATTTTCTTTTTTACAAGGAATGTCATCATCTCTCTTTTAATTTTTTTGAGCCTTGATATTTTTTTTCTAAATATAAGATCCAAACATTTTATATCATATAAATATCTTAATAAATTATAAGATTTATGTGATCAATTTTTTTTATTTACCCATTAAATAATTTATGACTTCTATCCAAGAAGCATTGATGAACCATGTAACACATTTTCTTACCTTTTGTAAAGTATACTGGAAGTGTTTCAACATTGCAATACAAGAAATAATTTTTCCTTAGTATTATAACATGATAAATTACCATATGTGTGGAATTAATTGATTGTAAAAATTCATTCTCTATGTTATTGAAATGAATCATTTTTTCTGGGGTATGAAAATATTTCTATTACAGACTCTCATGAAACATTCCACTAGTTAATTAAAGGTTAAAAAAATAAATTACTATAATTTATAAGGGAAACAGGGATAATAATTAGTATTAGAAAAATAAAATATAATCCATTAATATATAACCATGGATTCCAATTATAAATTATTATGAAAAAAGTATAGATGATATACCAACTATAAATCATTACAAATGGATTAAACCCATCACATTCCAAGCATAACCAAACATTTCTTTGATCACATAGAAAATCAGAATACATACCACTAAATGTTTTCCTTGTATATAAATATAATAAGTGCGTTGAATTACCATATTTAATTCTCTCATGAGGATGTCATGTCATGAAATTGGTTGTTTTTAATGACATTAATTACCTCATAAGAATTTGTATCAAGGGGAAGTGTTGCAAAATATTGTTTGGTATTTTTTTTTTATAATTCATCAATTTAATAATGCATCTATCATTATTATATTTACACCTCAAAGAACCTTAATTTGAGATATTATAAATATTACGAATTTAATTTTTTTAAAATTAAAAAATCATCCATTTATGTATGAATATTCATATAAAAAATCCCAATTTTATTGAAAATCCTTTATACCTTCATAAATGAGTCAAGTAATGTTGAATAATTTAGTGTTGAATTTTTAATACTTTTAATAAGTGAAAAATTTCAATGTCATTGATCCCTTGTATACATTTAAGACAATTTATTTTAGTAATAAAAGTCAATTTAGTAAATTATTCACTTAAATAGTATTGAGGTTTCCCAAAAACTTCACCAATTTAACAAATTATTGTGCTTTATTGATAAGATATGATGGGGTAGTGTTTGGTTTATAAAATTCAATTGAATCCTATAACATGTCCAAGATATCATCATTTTAAGAATTTTCTTGCTCAACATGAAATTTATTATTATTATTAGTGACTATAAACTTCTCCTGAAATTCTAGTTATATTTTTCATAATTAATTTTGCTTTCTTTCAAAATGATATGGTCTTTCACAACATCTCAATGAAATAATATTGATTGATATATGTTCAAAACCGATGATAAATCATATTATCCCTTATTGGGTTTGAACAATAAATATCAAATAATATATCTAGTGCACTTAAATATTATTGGGAAATTCTGGTTAACTTCACCCAAGTCTTATTATTAATTAAAATAATTATGGATGTTTCTGTATATTTTGTTGTTTTTGAGGAATTAAACATAATAAATAAACAATACATTAATAAAGCACATTAAAATTTAATAAAGATCATATAAATAATTTATATTGAATTTCAAAATAAAAATTTACAATTATCAATTATAATAAAATAAAATTGAATTTTTAAGTTGTTTCATCAGTTTGTTTTAAGGAAGTTAAAAAGTTATAATTAAAATAAAAATTACCTCTCATACTATAGAAGACACATTATTAGTGGAATAAACTCGATAAATAACTATTGATATGAAAAAGACTATATTAAAATTTATTAAAGGGGTGGATTTTAAATAAATCCTCGATAAAAATGAAAAGAATAGACTTAAATAAGAAACAATGAATGCGTAATAATGATTATAGGGTTTAGGGTTTGTAGGGTTCCTAGTAGGGCATAGAAGGAGGTTGGATTTGGTGGCATGGGAATATTTGGTTTGAATATTTTGAAATTTGTGGAGAATTTGTGGTTACTATACTACCCAAACATTTAACTTTAATTTCATTTGAAATAAACACGATGTATTGGATAGCTTTCTTTACTTGAAACCCTAAGTTGAAATGAACTCGTGATATAATATACCTTTATAACCTAGTAGTTGGATTTCTGATTATGAAAAATATTATTGTTTTTGAAATATGTATAGAAATTATTTAAAAAATTTAATTTTTTTTGTTAATTTCTAAGAAATAATAATTATATTTTAATGAAATTATTTAATGATTAAAAGATATAATATACAAAAAAATAAATTTTTCTACATATTAAGTATTTTCATCCATAAATGTATATTGATCAAAATTTTAAAATTATTGAAATGAAATATATTTTTAATATTTGTTAATAAATGAATAACAATTAATATATTAGTTATTTGGTGGTTAGTAATGAAGATAAAATCATTTAATGGTTAAAAGTGTTATTTTTCAAAAATTGTTTTTAGATGCGTAAAGTGTTTTTATCATAATTATTTAAAAAATAATTATTTTTTAATTATTTTAATTAAATTTAAAGATTATATATTTACTCAAATATTTTAACATTCATTTGAAAGTTTTTACTAGGAAATTAAGGTGTGTAAATTCAGTTTTATTCTAAAAATAACAATTTTCTAAAAATGGGAATTCGTTACGTTTCAAGAACTTATATTAAAATTAATTTCTAACACATATTGAAATTTAATTTGATAAAAAGGATTTATTATTTGGATTCCTAATTTCTTAATTTTTTTAATTATTATGCTTTCATTTTTGGTAATAATTAACATTAAAAACAATGGAAATTTTCTACCACACTAATGGTAAAAGCATGTTTATCGGGGGGGGGGTTATACCAAGAGATAAGGGTAATATTAGCACTTATACATGTATAATTGTTATTGTTTTTATGTATTTATAACCTATATTATCCTAACTTCCAATACTTTTTAATTTTGAATAATTATACTTGATAAATACATTAATTATACTTAAATATTTCAAGAAATTCCAAGTGTGTCCTCTCCCTTGCTTTAAAAAAGGGAACCACCTCTCCACCCTAATTCACTAATATTTTGCCATTTAGCTCAGAAAATAACTGGATAAATATATTCCTAATATCCCTAACAACATCTTAGAGATTACGGTTTGATCATAAATACCATCATTTCAATTCTTAATGTGTTAGTCAAAGGTGGTTCCTCAACGAAGAGATATAACTCTGAACTGAGTACTTTCAATTTTATTTATTCTTTCACCTTATCTAAATCTGTTTTATATATCATAATATTACTAATAAAGTATCATAAATTAATTTATATTTTACTCTGATGATGTAATAACAATTTCTCACATCCTCTCCCTGAAATGGGAAATGAAAGCATAATTCATGCGTACATCCGGAATACTGCCTCCAGGTAGTGATATGATTCATTATCCATTACCATATTTCATGATTTTTTATAATAATGGTTTTAATAAATATATATGATATTTATTATTTATTAATTTTATATAATTATAAATTATTATTTATCTTTCTTTTCTTCTTTTTTTACAAAATGAAAACAATATTCATGTGTACATATGGACTACCACCTCCCTGAACGGTGTAATTCAATTTTCTATGTCTATATTTTATAGAAGTTTATAAATATATATATAATGAATATATATGATATTTAATTTATTATTAAAATTATATAAATTATAGAACCATGATAAAATTTTAAGGACCATAAATGCCGTACCTAAACATACGTTAAAAATAAAACAATTATCTCCCAAAAATAATGATTTTTTATAATGAATTATTAAAAAAATAGAGTTAATATTATTTAAGTGGATCATATATTTTATTTAATTTATTAATATAGTTAATTTATATAATTTTAACAAATTTAAATTTATTATACAGGAGGTTATAATGTTTATGAAGTAGAATGACTTGAGGTAAGGGGTTTTACGTTACATTCTCATTTTTAGGATTGTTTTTTCATACATTTTAGATGAAGAAAAAATTTAATCCATGTAAAAAAATCTTCATTATTTTAATATAATATATTTATTTAAATAATTTAAAATTTTTCCTTTCATTTTCATATCAATATGTACTAAAGATACTGAAAGGATGTTTTTAAAAAACCAACATTATTTCTCTCTTCGGTGGTAAGATTTTTCTTCTAGGATAATATTTTCATTGAAACATTTTGATATAATTTATTAATATTATTTAAAGATTTATTAAATCAATTTATACCCTTTTTTTGTAATTTGGTACAAATTATAAAAAGTAATATTCTTATTATTTTCTGAACAAGGTACTTTTTAGAACGATGTGAAAAAATATTTATTTTAATATACACCACATGAATGGAACTTATCACAATCATGAAAAATAAATGATGTTAATATTCTTTCAAATTTTTTTATATTTATTTTGAGAGAAAATTTATTCCACAATATTTTTTTAAAATTTTAGATTTTAAATAGGTGATTTTAAAATAAAAGGGTATTTTCCTCAAGAAAGTTTCCAGTGAACATTTAAAGAAAATTTTCATGAATGGTAAGATACTTTGATAATAATCATGCTTCCTTAGGGATATAATTCTTTAATACCATAATTATTATTTTTATGAATGGTTTATGGTTATGATTGTGAAATATTTATGAAACCAATTTTTATTCCAATGGGTTATGTTATGATAGACCAATAAATGTTATCATGATCTTATGGCATGCATATGAATGGATTATTATTATGTTATCGGTGTGTACATCAAATAAATCAATTAATTAGGTAAATATTAATGTTTTATGATCTCAACGGGTACTTAAGAAGTTATTCTAAGCCCAAAATAGGGTTAAAAGGAGGTTATACCAAGCTTAAATGATTGGTCAGGGGGGTTATCCCAAGACTAAAAGAGGGTAAATAAAAGGTTATCCTAGTCCAAGTGTAGGAACATGGGAGGTTATCACAAGACTAACATGTGACTAATATCTTTGTGGGTATCCCAAACATAATATTTATATTATTATTATTATGCTACACTTTATTTCTATCTTTTATGAAATTATCTTCTGCCAATCTTATATTCTCATTAACCATGTTCTTTAATTACTTTCTGATTCGTGTCTTTTGAATTTACAAGATTTTTGCAATCACACAGATTATGATATATGAATTGCATAGAATTATTTTCAAATGTCAATATCATGTTCTCTTACCCTTATGGTAATGTTATGATTAAATTATCATTGACATATCCCTTCTTTACCCTTATTGGGCATCTAAATTCACCCTTTATTATGTTTTATTTTCCCCATAATATACAGAATGGTTTTACGTAAGAAATTTATATGAAGGTTACTAGTTATGAATAAATATGTAAGATATGATTTTCATCATTTTTATACCAATCGTTTATGTATCCAAGATTGTAATACACTAAAAAATTAAACATTTTGGATGGATCATAATGGTATGTAATGAATACTCATATAATAAGATGTAATATTTATGTATCAAATTTTTTTGTCACCTTAGTTGGTATCAAAGTAAGGTTTAGTTATTTATAGAAACTATTATGGTGAAGATTTAGTGAGAAACCTTATATTAATCCAAACTATAGCTGAACATCCAACATTATAATAAAGCAAAGAGTGTGGTATTCTTAAAAATACATTAATGGCTGGACACTATAAGGTTGATAAAGTTGTGGTATGGATTAATTTACATATAATTTTTTTGAATTGAGTTAATTGGTTATTTTATCAATCTTCATCGACTTATGATGATTGGACAGAATAGTACATATCTTAGTAGATATTCCCAAGGGATAGGCTTGGTATAATGCACATTTTCATTATAAACCATTATATAGGATATGAGTAGATAGTGACCAAGGATGACTTTGGTTAAAAAAAATGAGCTATAGATTAAAAATAAGGTGTCCTGATTTATATATCCTATGAATTATATTTCATGATTATATGGTTTCTCATTATAATTATTGTTTGTCACACTTTGATTTTTGGTTTTAGTCAATGGATAGAACCAGAACAAACCTTACTAATGTTTATTATGATAGAAAATTAAATGATTTTCCACCTAAGAAACAAAATTTTAAATGATATTGAATTAAAAATCTCATTTCTAGGGTTATAAAACATTCTTAAGACATGAATCCTGATTAGATTCTAAATGATAAATACAAGGAACAACTTTATATTGAGTCTTTCCTAAAGAAACATTCACTTTATTCTAGTGGGCCCACTAATCCACTAGTTTCTGAGTAATGTAAGAGTTATATTGAAAAAATATTTTTCTTCATATAATTTTAAGATAATGAAAGAGTTATTTTGATTATTTAGCATAACAATGGTGTAGTAGATAAATCATGGAATTTCGTTAGGAACATGTGGAAATGGGAATAAATATAATCTCTATAGTTTGATGATTTTATGAGGTTATTTTTTAAAAAGTAATTTGATCATACTGTTCACATGAAAATGGAGAAGGAGTTACTCGAGACATAACATTGGAATAATGAATCCATTAGAACCTATAGGGAAAATAATACATGATGTTTGGGGTGCACTTGTGGTATTATCATTAAACTATAATGTAAGACTAATTTATTCTTCAGTGGATTCAAACCATGTCTCAGAAGGGAGTTATCCTTAATGGAATTATGTGGCTATGGATAAATTATTCAATACACTATCAAGGTAGAAGTGTATATTGGGGTAACCCATCAATCTCAAGGTTTTTATTAGAAAATATGTAATTTAATGGAAATACTAAGGCTAATAAAAAATAAAAATATAATGTGATCACTTTTATTGACGTAGGGTATGACAACGAAGTGGTTAAAGATATGATTAACAACCACTTGAAAAATAATATTTTATTATATTATTCTAGATCGCCCTACTCTTTTATATTTTAGGAATATGATAAAGGTATCAAAATAACACCTCAATGATTATATGTTCAATTATCTATGAAAATTATTAATGGTATGATGGTCAAATCTCAAGTCTATGATTTTTATCCAATTGAAGTTTGCGGGAATTAGATTCCTAAAAATATCATCATTCTCTATATTTTTAAATTTTATTTTATTTTTGGCATGGATTATATTTATTTATATAAATCCCAAACCAATTGTTTGGGAATGTAAGTTATATTTTATTTTATAAATTAACCTATGATTTTCGATCGATGTGAGGAGAAATATGAAATTCTAAATGAAATAAGATCCATTTTTGGGTCTTTATTAATTTTTATAGGGGTTTTTTATTTCAAATTATTGGGGAGAATATCCACATCAATGATATTATTATTCTATGGGTGTCTTTATAGATTACCTTGATATGTTTGTGGTATTATTTATAAATTATTATTTTTTATATTCCAAGACAAAAGAAGTGCATGAAGATCACTTGAGGATTGTACTAAAGACCCAATTGAAGGATAAGTTTAATGAAAAATTTACCAGGTGTTAATATTTTATAAAAATGGTTTCATTTTTGGGTTATATAATCTCAAGCAAGGTTATATATGTGGGTCCACAAAAGATAACAGTTATTAAACATTGAACTCCTCCAATCACAGGGATTGAGATATGTATTTTTCTTATTTTAGATAGATATTATCGATGATTTTTGAATAATTTCTCATATCTATAAAATAAACTTACCTTATTCACTCATAAGGGATTTAAGTTCCTTTAGAATAATTAATACATGAAAAATTTCAAGGAACTAAAATGATTGTTGGACAGTGCACCTATGGTCACACTACACTACAGTAGAGAAGAGTTTGTGATTTATAATGATGCAACAAGGAAGTGCTGGGATGTGTTCTTATGAAAATTTATATGGTGATCAATTTTGATAGAAATAAATTAAAGTTTAATTTCCAGAATTACATGAATCCGGACCTAGAGTTTTTAGTGGTAATATTCACATTAAATAAATGGAGGATTATCTTTACAAATATTGGTGTGACATATATTCTGATCATAAAATATTTATGTATATATTCACTTAGAAAGGGATGGATATGAAATATATAAAATGGTTAGTGTTGGTTAAAGATTATGTATACAGAATACATTACAACTCTAGGAAATAAAACAAGGTGGTTGATGCTCCGAGTTAAAAAGATCAAGTTATATTTTCTATGTTGAGTATCACAAAGTAACCAATATTTATATATTTTTAAAGGATGGACCTTGAAATATTGAAATAAGTGGATAAATATCATCTTTCTCAAATGAGTGTACAAGGATCCATCCATATGAAGATTAAAGAGCCATTGAAAGAATATGTATAACTTTAAAAGAAGGTGGGAAATGTTCCTAATCTCAGACTTGATTGTGATCGAATTATAAGTTTCAAGATCTCAGTATGTGTCCCATCAATATTAGGCTTGACGAAGGGGATATTGGAAGAAGTTTGAAACTCATCATTCTCTATTAATTTAAGGAGTATGATAATGTATAGAGACTTGAAGGAGTATCTCTTGCATGAAAACATAAAGAGATATATTTCAATTCATTTTAGGTCTAAGAGATATAAGTCTAAGGGGATGTTAGAACCATTACTCTTACTATAATGGAAATAGAAAAACAATAGATTATATTTCATGATTGGACACCCCCAAAATTCTAAAGTCTATAATGAAATTTTGGTTGTAGTAGATAAAATTAAAAATTTACCTCATTTCATTACTATAAATTAATATTCATATCTTGATCAAATTTCTTGGATTTATTTTAAGTAAGTGGTAAGATTCAATAGTGTACCATATTCTATTATATCTGATCGATATCGGGGGTTTACCTAAAGGTTTTGTGTAAGTCTTCTTCGAGATATAGATATGATGTTTTGTTTTAGTATTTTCTATCGTCCTCATAAATATGGTCACTTTTTGAGGACTATTCAAACCATGGATTATATATGGCTATCCTGTTCTCTAAATTTCAAATGAATTTGGGTTCAACACCTTCCACTTGTCGAATTATCTTATAAAAATAACTTTAATTTGAGAATTTAGATAGATCCTTATGAACCCCTCTATAGAAAAATGTATATAACTCTGACATGCTATGGTAAATTTATATAAAGAAATATTTTGGGACATTATATAGTAGAGGAAATGGAAAATAAATATAGAGCCATTCAATATCACATTAAGGAGTCTCAGAGTTATAGAAACTTTATGTTGAAAATCATCAATGAACAACTCTCAAGTTAATGATGCATTCATTGTATCTCACATGAGGAAGTGAATACATTATCCTAACCATGTAATGAACTTAGATGATGTACCAATAAATCATGATATTTAATTTGAATAGAAACCAATAGAAATTATAGATCATAGGGATAAAGTTATATAGAACAAGACTAAAAATTTGGCTAAATCTATCTTGAGGAAGCAGAAGTTAGAGGAAGCTACGTGGGAACCGGAGGATTGGATGAAACATAACTACCCTCACTTGTTTGTATCTAAGTGTTAATGTTTAAATGGTTAAATTAAATTTGTGAGTGGTATAAGGTAACACCCAATGATTTTATATGTATTTCTTTTAAAATAAAGATGAAGTATTTGATAGCTTCCTGTATAGGCAACCCCGATTCTAAATGAACCTATGATATAATATACCTTTATAACATAGCTGTAAAATTGGATGTAATGAATATGATTAAACACCTTATAAAATATATATAGAATTTTTTATTAAATTTAATTTTATTGATTAATTCTTAATAACTAATCATTATGTTTTTAATTATATCATTTAATTCATAAAAGACTTATTTTTTGAAGAAATTTTTTTTTCTACATGTTATATATTTTTTTCTAAAAAAGAATATTTGTCACTAATTATACATGATTTCAATGAAAAAATTTGATAATTTATATTAATAAATAAATAATCATACATAAATTATTTATCTAATGGTTAGGAATGATGATAAAATCATTTAAAAGTAAAAAAGAGTTATATTTAAAAAAATTATTAATATATAAATAATATGTTATTATTATAATAAATTCAATAAATAATTATTTATTAATAGATTTAATGGAATTTAGAGTTTATATATTCAGACAAATATTTTAACATTAATTTTATATTTTTACTAGGCAATGACTGAAAGTAAATTCATTTTTACGCTAAAATATATATTTGTCTAAAAACCAATTTTCCTTGCGTTTCATGCGTTTATTTAAAAATTAGTTTCTATCAATTATAGAAATAGAAATTGATTAATTTTATTACATACCTGGAATATTAATTTCCCTATTTTTTAATTAGTATTCATTCATTTTTGGTTATATTGAATAGTAAAAACTATAAAAATCTATTACCAAAGTTAAAGTTAAAACGGTTTTACTTTGGGGTTGAATAAAGAGATTAGTGTAATATTGACACTTAAAGATGTTTAATTATTATTAGATAATGATATTTAGTCCATATACTATCCTGAATATGAATAATTGGATGTTTCTAAAACTTATACTTGAGAAATATATTAATTATATTTAAATCATTTAAGTAATTCCAAGTGTGTCTTCTACCTCACTTAGAAAAGGGAACTTCCTATTCACCCTTATTCATAAAGTATGATATCCTTTTATTGGATAATAAAAAACAAAATAATTTAATAAAACTCTTATCCATGTAATATATTTCATTTTTTGATCATGATACCATCCTTTCAAGGCTTACAACATAAGCTAGAGGATGTTTCTCAACAATGATGGAAAAATCTTAATTGAGTATTTTAAATTTTATTTATTCTTTAAAATTATTTAAAAATATTGTATTAATAATTAAATGACTAATAAAATATCATAAATATACTTCTATTTTATTATGTTTATGGAGAAACCATTTCCCAACTCCTTTCTATCAAATGGGAAATGAAAGTATTGTGTATGCCTATGTGTGGAGTATCGCCTCCATGAAGTGATATGATTAATTCTCCATCTCAAAAATTCATTATTGATTTTAATAATGGATCTAATAAATATATGTGATATTTATTATTTAATAAATATACTATAATTATAAAATTTTATTTATCTTTCTACCCTTATTTTCATTTGAAAATGAAAATAACGTTCATGTGCAAGTACAGAATACACTCTCCCTGAATGGTGTGGTTCATTTTTATATCCATACCATTTATGAATTTTTATAAAATTTATATAATATATATATGGTATTTATATCATAGTTAACATTATTTATATAATTTAAACATGATTAAAGTGCGTGTACTATAACCTCAGAACTGAAATATATGTGAAAAATGAAATAATTATCACAATAAAACAAGGATTTTCATAAATAATTATTAAAAAATAGGTGTTAAAATTTTATAAATGGATCATATATGATATTATAGGTTATTTTATATAATGTTAATAAATTTAAATTTATTATACAGGAGGATATATCACATACTATGAAATAAGGAGTTGTGGTAACTATTTTTTTGTTACCATCTCATTTTTTTAGGATTTTTTATTATTAAGTTTAAAATGATTAAAATATATAATATATATCTAAAAAATATTATATATTTTATAACACTATATTTCTTATGTAAATAAAAAATTTTAATTTTATTTTATTCTCTTTAATTACTCAAGAGACTAAGAATGTTTTAACGAAAAACTAGTAATGGAAAACTTACCCAGAACCCATAGGCTTCATGGGTATAGGGCGGAGGTAGGGCAGGAAAGGCCTAAAATGTTTGACCTTTATGAGTTTGGTTCAATAGAGGTTTAGCTCATGTGGGTCCAGGCTAAGGTGGATTGATCTTACACAGTTATAGGCTTACCCATGGGAAAGATTTAGAAATGTTATTATTTTTACAATAAATACTTCTTTAAATTTTAGTTTTTTAATTAAAAATAATGATTAAAACATGAACTTTGTTTTCCCACTATATTGGTCATATTAATTCACATGGAGTGTCATCCCAACTATCAAAAAATTGAACCCATATCTCATGCACATGGTTTCAATTATAAAAGAGTTATTATAATCATAATATTTTTGTGTCGATTTCGTTTTGTTATTATTTAATTTTATTTTTTTTATAGGAAAATGGGAAAGTACCTCATGGGATCCCTAATATCATCCTCTAAAACTAGTAATTTCCTAGGGAGTATCCATTCATTCATAGGTCTCTTCATTCACATCACCAAACAAGAAACATCGTAATCCATTACCCCTCACAAATGACTGGCCTACTTTTCATCACAACAGTTCACCACCACATCAGACTCTCCACATGTGACCATTAACCCATAGAAAAATGTTCCATCACATCCCTTAAAATTATATCTATTGTAAATCTATACTTATCCCCACAATTAAAATTAATTATGATAAGTAATCTATATATTTAAGTGATTATAAATAGTATATATATTTTTTAAATGTGAGAAATTCCATGGGCTACCCACAAGAATAAACGTGGTGTGGTGGGATAGATATTTTTTCCTTGAGTTATATGATTTTTTTTTTCAGAATGATCTACACGGTTCGAAACCCACACAGGATTTTCCTACCTACCCCAGACTATGTGTTTCACATTACTAATAAAAACCTACATTATTTCTCTCTTTCATCAAGAATATTTTTATTCCATGTGTATATTTTCTGCAAAATGTTTTCATGAATGTTTTTGATATTTTAAAAAGATTTATTGAAGTCATTTTTAGACATGCTTTACTTTCTATAAACAACTTAATGTGACTCTTATTTTCATTTTATAAAAAATGTACCTTTTACAAAATATAAGAAACCGACTTTAATATTATATAAACTAGTTAATTCAACTAGAAAACAATTATTACATCTCCAAATATCTTTTCTAGTTTAGAGTTTTACAAAATTAGGTCATAAAACATACATTACGATACCACAATAAAAACATTGTGTATACTTCTGTAATAGCTTCTATTTCTTCCGTAATAAAAATCTTTTTATAAAACATGAATTCTTCACAACTTTCATATTATATTCTTCTTTTCTCCTACCAATCCTTAAAACCTGGGAATAAAAATTTAAAAACCTTGGATGAGTAGAAAAAGATCATTAACGTATATAAAAATAAGGAAATAAAATTTAATTTGATGAATAATTATAAACATATGCAATCGTTTTCATAAATACATACTTTTCACCCAATAAGTATTTTATAGTTACTTTGTGAAAAAATTGTATTTCCATAAAACATAAAAAACATAATTAATAACATAAATGCAACTTGGGTTATTACTTACTTAAATATTGAAACCCTCACAAATTCCATATTATTTGTAACCCTCACACATACCAATCAATATAACATAGATAACTACCTTATAATGTAACCCTCACAACTACCTTACGGTGTAACCATAACAGTTACACTTGGAGTAACCATACAGCTGAACTCCAAAAAAAAAACATACCCAATGCATTGGAGGGATATATGGGTCCCAAAATTCATCATAAAAAATTAACAAGAACCATAAAATATTCATATGATAAGAATACTTTCAAAAAAACATTCATTTTGAATTTTGTAAAAATAGAAGTTTAAAAGAGTATTTTTAAAGAAAAGTCCCCGAAAAATTTCATATATTTGAAGCTAAAATTGATAAAAAAGGGAATATGTGTATACACTATATGTAAACCTGATAAAACATAAAATAATAAAATTTAATTTAAGAATTAATCTTATTACCACATAATTAATGAATTATAATGTTAATCCAAAGAATGGAAATTGAGTTAAGAATTCCTTTACCTTGGGTTCATCTTACTTAAAATGTGTTGAAACCTACTCTATAATAGTTTAAACAGTGTTATTAATATATTATCGAACCATATTAATATTTTTAATTACTTATATGATATTATTATAACATATTTCCACCCATTTATTAATAATATATTTTTATTTTCGTTGTTTCTGGTGCATTTATTTCATGGTTTCCATGGTTGGTTCAATATGGACTTTCTTATCGAGTGGAATAAAAACTAAAAAAGTGGAATGAAATGGTGATAATATGTTCATAGAAATTTATTTTATGCCATATATAATTTTTTATGTTAAGATGATAATTGATTAGATAAAGCATTAATCAAAATTATTTAATATATTAAGGTGGTTTTTTTGATCAACATGAACTTATCTCATTTTATCCAATATCGTGTTTATATAATCATCACAAAATGTTAAATAAATTATAATATGTATAATAAAATATTATTTAACTATAATAATGGTTTTATGACCATCCTTTAAGTCACTAATGAATAAAAAATTGTATTGTCCATGATGGCAGTAAATTGACACATCAGGGACGACGTTCTCATTTTTAGAATAAAATGGGAGATAAGAAAAGTTGGATGATGAAATTTTCCATAAATATTATAAAATTATAGTATATATATGAAAAATGATTTTTATTCCACTTTTATGGGAGTATATATGGATATAATAATTAAAAAAAATAAATTAAGAAGAAATCAAAAGAAAAGGAAAGAGGTTCTTACCTCTTGAATTCTTCTCCTTGAGAACCCCATTAAGGCCCTTGTTTTTTCATTTTTGGGAGACCAAAAAGTCTTGGAGATGAGTCAGATCCTTGGTAAGGAATTTTGTTTGAAATTATACAACCTATAAGGCTTTGAGGTGTGAGGAGAAGAGGTGGCAAGGAGTAGTATTGATAGTGGAGGAGAGGGGTATTTTGTTGTTATTATTTTAATTAGTTTATTATTTTGTGTCAAGAATATTAATAGATTTAGAATTATCACTAAAGATTTTAAAATAATTAATTTTAGTTCTTGATTATGGTCCTTACATCATTAATTAATCGAGGAATCATGTATTTATCTTATAATGTATATATACCATAAAATACCGTATTTTAGTGTTCACAAAAAATTCAAGTATTTCAGAAATATTAATGAAATTCACCCCAATAATTTTATGGCATTTGGAATTCCAAAATTAACTCTATTTTGTAAAATAAATTTTATATATATGATAAATTTAATGTTTAATTATTATTTTTGAAAAATACCAGTTTTAAAACTATAACTGATTTTATAAAACTTTGAAAAATTAATTAAAGTCTCATAAAATTATATTATAATCATAAGAAAATAATTATAATTTATGAATATAATTTATGGAAATATATTTTATTTTAAATCAATATGTTAATTGTTAAATTGAAATTAAATATTTATGACTCATAAAAATTCCAACACTTAATTTATAATTTTCAAGATTAAAAATATTTACTTCTTCGATGATATAAATTTATATTATTTTCCCTTATAAGATGACCAATTTTTATTTATAATTTCTTAGCTGAGATTAAAATTCTATTGATCATATTATTATTCCTAATGTTCATGTTACTATTCAAAAGGTCGAGTTACTGTTGTATTAGTTTAAATTACATAATTTCAATAAATGCTGCTAATTTTAATATAAATTTATAAATAATTTACATAACTAATTCAATACTGAAAATAAAATATTTTTTAAGTACCTGGGTCATTAGATTCTCCCAACTTTCTATAAATTGTCTTCTCACATTTTTTATTTACTTATTAAAAAATTTAGGGTACATTTCCCATACAACATTTTCAGATTCCCATGTTTCGTCTTCAACCATGTGGTTTCTCCACAAAACTATATCTTGGTGAATTACATTATTCTAGAATACTTACTCTCTATGATCAAGAATCTGAACATGTTTCTATTCATATGAATGTTTCTTTTCCAACTGAACTACTTTTGGGCTCAAAACATGAGATAAATACGGCACATAATTTATCATCATTGAAACATGAGAAACCTTGTGTACTTGAGATAAACCCAAAGGAAAATAAAATCAGCAGGTGACTGGTCTAACATTCTCTAGGATTTCATAAGGTCTAATAAACTGTGGACTTATCTTTCCCTTCTTAAAAAAATGCCTAACACTATTCCATGGTGAGATTCTTAGAAAAAAAATATCACAGACCATAAAAGAAAATCCCTTCCTCCAGTTATCTACACAACATTTCTACCTACTTCCACATGTCCTCATGTGTTGCTGTATCATATTCTCTTTCTCATCCCTTCCTATACTAATTATTGTCCAATCAAGTTCCCTTCCCTGACTTCATCTTGAAATGCTAGAGTTCAAATCCACTTTCCATATAATTCCTCAAAAGGTTCCATCTATATACTGGAATGAAAATTGTTATTATAAGAAAACTCAACAAAAGAAATATTCTTATGGAAACTTCCCTGGTAATCCATTAAACAAGGTCAAAGCATTTCCTCCTTGGTTTGAATTTTTTTCTCAGTCTGTCTATCAGATTGGAGAGGAAAATAAATGTTGAAATTTAATTCCATTCCCCAAAACTTATGTAGGCCTTTCCTAAAGTTTTATGTGAACCTGAGATATTGGTAAAATATTATGCGTAAATGAACTCTGTGTAACCTAAAAATATCTTTTAGGTATATTTGGGAAATATTATCTAGAGAAAGAGTGTCTCAAATCGGAATTAAATGTGAAGATTTAGTCAGCCAATGAATAGTAACCCAAATTGCATTGTTATCTCGATAGGTCTTCGGTAGTTTCACTATGATGTCCATGGCAATATTTTCCCATTTCCACTCTAGCACTGGATAAAGGCTAAAGTATACCCATTTGTAGTTTTCACTATTTATTAACATATTGACAAGTTAAACATTTTATTTTTAAAATCATAAATATCTCTTTTCATTCCATCCCACCAGTAATAATCCCAAATATATATGTACCTATTATTACTTCTAGGATGAAAAAAACAAAGAACTATGAGCTTCAATTAATAATTATTTATTCATATGAAAATAATTAGGCACACATAATCTCTTTCCAAATATGAATTTTTTTATCAACATTAAATTGAGGAAAATTACCTTTCTTAACCAATTGTACAATTTCTTTAATTTATGGTATTACGTATGTGATTTATCAATTCTATATGATATAGGCAACTTGAATGACACCTGAAACAAAAATAGGAGTTTCCTTTACCAACAAATTCTAAGACGAAATTTATCAAATCATTAATCAAGGGCTCAAGTTCAAAACATAACATATTTAATTTAGCATGGTGTTTTCAACTCAATGCATCCACCACTTTTTTTTCTTTTCAAAGATGGTAATTTCTCATGTAATCATAATACTTTATTAGTACAATAAATCTTATCTGCCTCATTTTCAATTACTTATGGGTAAATATATACTTCAAACATTTATGTTGAGTAGATATATCATATTTGGATCCTTATAAATGATGCCTCTAGATTTTTGAAGTGAAAACCACAACTGATAATACCAAATAATGTGTTGAATAATTTACCTCATGATGTATCAATTTTAATGAAGCATAAGCAATTAAATGATCATTATAAAAAAATATAGTCCCCTCAATAAAGATACATTGTAGATGAAAATATATCCCTTTCTGGAAGACATGGCCAAAACTGGAGCTTCACCAATCTATTCTTCAGTTTCTAAAACCAAGCATCACATCATTATATAAAAATAAATTTATCCCCTTTTCATGTTAACTTATTTAGTGGGTTATATAACCCTGAAAAGTTTTTGACAAACTGCCTATAATATCCCTATAATTCAAGAAGACTATGAATCTCAATAACATTTGTAGGTCATGGACATTCATCAACCACTTTTCTTTTGGTGGGATCAACTATTATGTCATCCTTATTTACAAAGTTCCTAAGAAAAGAAATCTATTAAAACCAAAAATCACATTTTCTAAATTTTCCATATAACTTCTCTTATTTAAGGGTTTATAAGTCAATACATAATTTTTTTTCATGATACTCATAACTTTTTTCAAAAAAATAATATATCATCAATAAAAACAACAACAACCTTATCCAAGTAATCAAATAAATTTTTATTCAAAAGATCCATGAATACAGAAGGGTAATTTTTCAAACCCAAGGTCATAAAAATAATCTCATAATTCTCATATCTAGTTCCAAACACTGTTTTAGGAATTTCATTCTTCTTCGCCTTTAGCTGATGGTACCTAAATCTCATGTTAATATTTGAAAAATACTAAGCACACTTTATTTGATAAATAATTGAACGATATGAGGAAATAGATAATTATTCTTAACAGTAATGTTATTTATAACTCTATAATATATTAAAAGTCTCATAGGACTGTCTTTATTTATAAATATCAAAATAGGAGAACCCTATGGTGAAGTGCTAGGGAAAATGAATTCTCTATCAAGAAACTCATCTACCTAATTTTTCAATTCTAAAAGTTCCACTTGATCCATTAAATAATAGGGTTTTAAAATTATCTTATCATCAGGAACTATGTCAATAGTAAATTAAACTTCCCAACCAGGTATAAAACTGAGAAAAACATTAGAAAGAACATCAAGGTATTCATTTACCACTGGAACATCATTCAGCTAAATTGTTCCCTTGTTTTCAAAATTATGAGCAAGATAACTTTCATTTCCATATTTTAATAGTTTCTAAGCTTACTGATATGTTATCAATGGTATTGGTTCATTATTTTATTCAAACTAAAACTCTTTCTAGAAAAAAACTTCTTTATCTCTACAATAAATCTGTACATGATAAGAAGAAAGTCAACCCATACCCAAAATAACTTCAAATTTTACTATGGTAAAAACAATAAGGTTTCCTGGTAATGTCTTTCCACAGACTAAAATTTGCATATTCTTATATTGCATTTTTACTGAAATATTTTCCCTAGTGTTTTAACCCTAAGTTCTAGTCTCATTTCATGAGTTGAAATTTCCAATTTACCAAAAAAAAATTTAGAAATAAAGGAATGTGTATACCCCGTATCAAACAAGGCAGAAGAAAAATCTGAGTAAACAAAAAAAGTACCCGATACCACTTTATTAGATGGGCCAACATCTACTGAAGTAGTTGTAGAGCATTTCTCCACACATTTCTTTTTATAATATGGATACTTCCCATCATTTTGACCTTTCTTTGGCTAGGTATTTTCATAATTATCCATTTCACCACATTTTAAATGCTTAACAATTTTCTTATTAGAACTAAACATAATAAAATATTCATTGAAATCTAAGGCCATATGTATAAACATACTACATGAATAAAATTTCTCGGATTTATTAAGGAATTCCATAGGGTGTTTTTAGCATACATTCCACAAACCAGAAAATGATATTCTTAAGTTTAAATTTATTTGGATGATTCTTACCCATTGTTAGGTATCTAGAGATTTTCTTCTTGTTGTTTTCAAATTACACATGATCATCAGTAAACCCAATTTTTATATGAGTTTCACATAACTTTTTAATTATTAGGAGGCCAATGCCCTTCTGTATATTGGTTTCAATGCTGAGTTAAAATGGTTGATTTTAATTTCAATATATCGAATAAGATTTGGTACATACCTTTCCAATCAGATGAAGTTTTCTTTATGAAAACCAATGAATCATCATCCTTTTGTTTTAATTCATGGAATTAATTTTCCATATTAATTCGAACCACCTTTGGAAAACATGTTTCAAGGAAAATATTTCTTACATTCATCCCATTTCAAGGCATCAATATCCTTTCTATCCTTGATATTATTGACCATTGACCATAAATGGTGGAAATAAACATCAAAAAAGTTTATAGAAAGACTAGAAATTTGATTATCTAAACACCCCATGGTATCAAATATCTTTTCTAGGGATTTAATCCACCCTTTAGCAACAACCTGGTCAGAAGATTCACTAATTGTAGGAGCGATCTGCCTCATAAAATGATCAACTATTATCATTTTTCCTTGTGGTAGTTTTGGTTGTTCTCTTGAATGTATTCCACCACCATCTACAGCCTAAATCAGCTGATCCATTACTATAAAAAACTATTAGGTTCTAAAATGTACTATTTTGGGTTGCAGATTCGAAATGATATCATTCTCTTGGGGCCTTCCTACTTCTGCATCCTTGTTTAATTTGCAGAAAACCATTCTGAACAGATATATCTTAGATGAAGTATCATGGTAATCTTAAAATTATATATCATTTAAAATTAATCATATGGTAAAAATAATTTATGGTACTATATAAAAATCATCATAACCCCTAAAGTTATCCAAAACTTGCTCTGAAACCAACTATAAAGACTTTATCTTAACATAACATAATCAAGTTAATTCAACTAGAAAACACTTATTACACTCTAAAATATCTTTTATGGTTTATAGTTTTAGACAATTATTTCATAAAACATAAATGAAAATACCACAAGAAAAACAAAGTGAATAATACTAAAACAATTTCCATTTCTTTAATTATACATTTTTAAATAAAACTTGAATTCTTCATAACATTTAGATTGGATTGTTATTTTTCATTACCTATCCTTAGAAACTATGATTTTTTTAAAACTTGGGATGAGTACAAAAATCTCATTATGTGACATAAAAATAATGAGTTAATATGGTAGTCCATGAATATATATAAACATATGATATCATTTTCACAAATACATACTTCTCACCCAAAAAGTATCATATAGATACTCTGTGTAAGCATGAGATTTCTGTAAAAATTAGAAAACAAATAACACCATAAAGGTAACTTTGGGAATTTATTACTTAATATTATAACCCACGTGGATTCTATAAGATTTATAACCCTCATGACTAACTTACAATGTAACCCTCATGGATTCCTTATATTATAACCCTCACAACAAACTTATGGTGTAACCATCATAGTTGCACTTGGAGTAACCATAAGGTCGACATCCAAAATAAACATACCCAATGTGTTGGAGGGAGATATAGGTACATAACATTATCATAAGAAATTCCCAATAACCATAAAAGAATCATAAAATAAAAACACCTGGATAAAAACATTCCATTTTAATTTTATGAAAATATAAATTTAAAAGATAATATTTAATGAAATCTCCCTTACAAATATCATATATTTGAAGTGAGAATTGATAAAAATAATGGAATATGTGTATACACTATAAATTAACATAAAAAATTAAAATAACAAAAATTTATCTCATTAATAATCTTATTACCACATAAACAATTAAGTAGAAGGTTAACCCAAAGATTGTAAATTGGGTTTTGAATTCCATTACCTTGGGTTCATCTTACATAGAACATGTCAAAACATCCTGTATAAAGGTTTAAATAGTGTTTTTAATATATTAAATAATCATATTAATATTTATAATTATTATATGATATTCTTATAACATTTTACCACCCATTTATTAATATTATTTTGTTATTTTCATTGTTTTAGTTGCATTTATTTTATGGTTTTCCTGGTTGGTTCATTATATAATTTCTTGTCGAATGGAAGAAGAACACTATAAGTGGAATGAAATGGTGTTAATATGTTTCCATAAATTTAAATGATTACATATATAATTTTTTTTTTTGAATATGATTCATTTGATAAAACATTAATGAGAATAATTTAATTTATCTGGGATGTTTTTACAATCATCATGAACTTATATCATTTTATCCAATATGATGTTTATATATTAGTTAAAGAACAGTAAATAACTTATAATATGTATAATAAAATATTATTTAACAATAATAATAGTTTAATGACCATTCTTGAATGTTCTAATGAATTATGAAAGTGTATCATCCATGATGTCGGTAAATTGACACATCACAGACAATGTTCTCATTTTTTAGAATAAAACGGATGGGAGATGAAGTTTGTGGTTGAATTTTTCCACAAAAATGATACAATTGTTGTATATATTATACTGAAGTATTAATTAAACTTTTATAATGGGATGTGTGGAAATAATAATGATTTAAAATATGTTAAAAAGAAATTAAAAGAAAAGGGAAAAGGTTTCTACGTGTAGAATTCCTATCCTTGAGAACCTCTTTAATTCCCTATGTTTTTTTGTTTTGGAGATAATATAAGGTTTTGGATATAGTAAAGATGCTTGGGAAGAACTTTTGGTAGAAATTAGACCATAGATAAGGCATTAAGGTGTGATGAGAAGAGGTAGTGAAGAGTGGTAAATATAGAGGAGGACATGGGTGTTTTATCATTATTATATTCACCAGTTTATTATTTTGGATCAAGGATATGAATAGTTTTAGAATTATAACTAAATATATTAAACTAATTAAGGTAAATTTGATATTATTGTTTTTACATAATTCATGGATCAAGTAACATTGTATTTATCTTATAATGTATATATATACAGTAAAATACTATATTTTTCCATTCAACAAAAATTCAAGTATTTAAGAAAAATCATAAAAATTCACCCTAACAAATTTCAGATATGTGGAATTCAAAAATGAAATCCATTTTATGATAATAATTTTCGAAATATGAGAAATTTAATTTTCAATTAAAATCCTAATTTATTCAAAATATACCATTTTGAATACTATAATTGATTTTATAACACTTTTAAAAATTAATTAAAGGCTTATAAAATTTTCTTATAATCATAAGTAATAAAAAATCGATTCTATTTAATGAAAATTTATTTTCTTTTAAATCGTTACATTAATTATAAAATTGTTATTAAATATATATTATAGACATAAATACCAACCCTTAATTTACAATTTATAGAAAAATTATTTACTTTTTCAATGATAAAATATATTATATTTTCACTTATAATATGGAAAAAATTTATATATAATTTATTAAGAGAGTTTACTATTATATTGGACATATTACTATTCCTAATGGCGATGTAACTATTCAAAAGGTCAAGTTAATATTCCATGAGTTTAAATTCTATAATTTCAATAAATTCCATATATTTCATTATACATTTATAATTAATTTAACTATTTAATTATAGAATCAAAATAAATTATTTTATAATACTTGTTTCATTATTCCAAAGGTGTGATCAATATATTTGTTTTAACATACACCGCATGATTTTTTTTCCACCATCATGACTACTAAACTATAAGATTCTTCCTTCAAAAAATTATAGAGTTATTTTTAGACAAGTTTTTTCTTATTATTTTCTAATTTTTTAGTTTTTAAAAGTGGGATATGAAAATTAAAAGGGTATTTTCATCAATAAGTATTCTAGTGATATTTTTAAAGGAATTTTACATATGTGACAACATTATTTGATGTTACTTATGATTCAATGGAGATATGATTCTATGATATCATCCTTATTATTTATATAGATGGTTTATGGTTACAATCATGAAATATTTATGAAACCCATTTTCTTTTTCATGGGTTTAGTTATGATGGAATGAAAAATATTTTCATGATCTTATGGCATACATATGAACAGATTATGATTATGTGATAGGGGATAATTATAGCCCTACAACAAATCTGGATAAAGATTAATGTTCTATGGGATCAATGGGTGTAAAGGATGTTATCCCAATCTTAACATAGGGTACACAATAGGTTATCCAAATCTAGAAATATGGTAAAATAGTGGTTATCCCAAGCCTAAAATAGGGCATGCGAGAGGTTATTCAATTCCCAAAATGGGTATATGAGTTATTAGTCCAATCCTAACATGTGATGATTGTCTAGGTGGGTATCTTTGACATAGGATTTCTATTTATGCATCACTTTTATGACATGATATTATTAGATTATTATGCACTCATGGATCATATTATTTGATTCCTTTATGATCATGTCTTATAAATTCCCAAGATTTCTTACATGATTCTTGATTATGATCAATGAATTTATGGGTATGCATTTCATATGTTAAGATCGTGTTATCCCACCCTTATACACATATTATTCTTAAATAATCATTGATAACTCACTTATTTACCCTTACTGGGCATTTGAGCTTACCCTTTATTATGTTTCCTCTTCCCCTGGGACATAAATAAATATTTTAAGTATGATAAATCTTACAAGGGAACTATTTGTGAAGAACTAAGTGAGTGATGATGCTGATCTTTTATGTACTAACTCAAGTTTCAAAAAACACTAAACCATTACAATTCTTGCATGGATCGTAATGATATATAACAGATATTCATCTAATATATTGTGATATTTATGTATGAAATTCATGGATTTCCATATCTATGGGTATAAATTAAAAGTGGAATGGTGGATCCAAAATGGATTGGTCAGGGTTAGGGTATGTGAGGGTTATCGGGGTTAGAATGGTGGATCTTATAAAAAGTGATTCATGTGACTATATGATTTTACAAATAAATGATATATTTTTTAAAAATAAAACAATTTAAAAATAAAAAAATAAATTAAAATAGTAGGTATCATTTAATGCTTTTAATATTTTATTTATTTATTAAATTATGATATTTAATTTATTTTGATTATGGTTACTTATGTTTATTAAGTTGAAATATAAAAAATAAATTATCATGTATAGAGAAAATACTAAGCATATAAAAAAAATAAATAAAATATCATAATTATTTAATTTTTTTTATAATTAATTACATGTTTTAAATAAAAACCCCAAAAAAATTTGTTGTTTTTTTTGTTTTAAAAAATAATAATAAATATAATAAAGTAGTTTTTTTGTTGGTTATCGATAAAATATTTGTTTTTAATGAGTGGTTTACTAAAATACTATATTTTTATTGTAAAATATGTTTTTTAATAGTAATTATTATTAATATATTCATCTGTTAGTAAAGAAGTATTGGTATTAATATAATTAATCAATATATCTAACTGTTTGTAAAATATTTATTGGTATTAGGCATTCAATATCACCACACATAGACACGTATGTATATATATATATATATTTTGGTAAAAATAAGTTGTAATATTAAAAACTAATATTAATTAAACTTAATATATCTTGGTATTTTTTTTATTATTAACAAAAAATATAATATCTTTCAATACATTTTTGTTGGTATAAATCACTTTTTTCTAGTGGATTAAACATCAATGGATGGAATTTGAATGGTTTTTCATGTTTTTGAAATATTTTCTTATATTTAATTATTTCATCATAGTTATTTGAAGGTTACATACTTTATAGAACATGTTTATTAGTTCAAAAATTTTGTGAAACATTTTAAATAATAAAATTTTTATTATTTATTAAATTTTCAATGTTATGGAGAATCTAATGGAACTTCCTCAGTGGTTGTAAAGGAACCCATGGACATGAGACAAAATTAGAAAATCATATAGTGAATACTCCTTGAATTTACAACTCTTATTTTCTCTTTTCCTTTAACTCTATGGTTCTTGGATTTCATGGATGATGAGAGAATCTTACTCATATTGTAGGCGATTCATATAAACTAGGGAAAATCATAAGAGGGATGATTATTTTGATTACTTTTATAGAATTTACGTCAACTATGTGTATAATAGTTAGAAAAAATAAACTTCAAACAATGAGGTTTACTCTTTATTTTTGTTTTATAAAGTTCTAAAAAATATTTACAACTTATGTAAAAAGGGTTTACTAGGTTAATTTTTAGTGTTCCTAAAAAAGTGTTTTCCCCACAAAAATTGTCCTATGGTGTCAGATGCTTTTCCATATTTCTTGTGTTGAATTGTTAGTAGATGAATAATATATACAAGTGATTCTGTCACTAACCATAATTTATTTGAAAAAAACTAGTTGTGGTTCAAAATAATTTTCCTTGATATAATGTGTTTATAGAATAAAACAGTTATGGTTTTTGTAATTTATAAGTTTTCATCCTGGTTTAAGAAAAATTATCCATGTAAATTGTTTTTTAAAAAATGTAGCATCATAAATACTTGTTTACTATAGCATGGTTTTAATAAAAACAACCATCGTTTGAAGAGGAATAAAAATTTTGTTTCAAAAATTTATAGCGTAGTTTTATAAAACCATGTATTGATTATAAAGTGTGACTTTTGAAGGTTGTGGAAGAAATAGTTTTTCAGAAGAAGAAAATGACGTGGTTTATTTAGAAAAGGATGTCATACATAAAGGATTACATTCTGGTTGATAAATATTTATTACATGGTTTTATGAATTATTAATAATATTTTTTTATTCTTATGCCAAATCTAAAGGGGATTTGATCTACACCAAAAAAAATTTGGTGGATAAAATCTGGGCGTAACATTAAATTACATGTTTTTTTAATTTATAAAGAGTTTATAAATTATAAAAAATTTAATTATAAATGTTTTTATATTAATTTATGAAATTTTCATAAAGAATGATAGGACTTGTCTTTTTTAAATAAAATATTTTAGAAATTTATTTAAACATATCCAAAATCATTTTTGTGGTTCTGAAGAAAAGTTTTAATAAATATAAAATTTATAACTATATATATTATTTTCATTATAAATATGAAGTGTTCACATGTTAAGGTATGTATTGGGTTCCTATTTATTATGAAATCATATATTTTAATAGTAATGAGATCATATGCATTCTATGTAAATAATTAAATATAAAATTTTCATATTTGGGATGAAAATATTTTTTATATTTATATGTAATGAAATATACCTAAAATAATATCTAAATTATAAAATAGAAATAATTTATTTATTTCTGAAATTTTCATAAATTTATATATGATGTTTTAATATATTATATTTTTAATTATTTAATTATTCTATACGTATTCATTATTCAAAAATAATAAGTGTTTATATTATCAATTGATGTGTGGTTTTGTTTATTTTTTTTAAATCTATATATATGTCATACCATTCATATAATAAGTTACATTTTAGTCACACCATAATATTTAGTTACATTATATGAAGCCTACTACTATTTATGGGTTACTAATTAAATAATAAAATCTAGTTATGATTTATACATATTAGGTGTTTGGATTTAATTATAATTATGGTCTCTCACAAGTATTAATATATGGATAGTAGGTCTCATTGTTGGACCAATTTTGGTCTGGGTTCACTCACTCTTTTTAAAAAAGTGGGGGATGACTATCGTTCACATTATAATTTCACTTAAGGAGATTTAGATTTTTTATGTTTCTAAACCTTTACATAAATGGTTTCATGTACATTATACATGAAGTGAATTTAGATATTCGTGGACATAATTAATTTTTTTGGTTGTATAGGTTGTATAAATCATTAGTTATACAAATGTGTTATACATTAATATAGTTGGAACATATTAATTTTGTTTAATGTATATGATAAAAAAAATAAATCATTACAGTATTCCATGCATGATAAGAATACATGTAATTCTTATGCATGTATGTGAATGGTTTTTTAGGGGGAATTGGAGGTGAGAATGGGATTATTTCTTAATCATTCTTATTAAATGTTGTGATAATCTTTGGATTGATTTTCTAATCACCTCCATTCATTTATATCATGGGATTATATGTAACTAGGTTGAGTATTTAGACGTGTATGGTGCAATCTTAGTGTAAGTAGGATATGTAGTTCCCTAGGATCATTATTCCATCCTAGTAATTTATATTATCTTTAAAATGACTAAAAAGGGTAAGAGGAATGAGATTGTTCTGATTTCACATAGGGGGATCTAGAGAGTATGATTGGATTAACAAGGTCCAATATCATTAATTTTAGGGCCTAGTAATTTTCCCATATTCTTTGATAAAGTTTGGAATAATTTAGGGGATCCTTATACATATTCCATTTCACCTAGGGGATCTAGAGAGTATGATTGGATTAAAAAGGTCCAATATCATTAATGTTAGGGCCTAGTAATTTTCCCATATTCTTTGATAAAGTTTAGAATAATTTAGGGGATCCTTATACATATTCTATTTCAACATCACCTAACATATATTTGATTATACAGAATGATTTCTAGAATGTGGGTTGTTTTATTTTTCTCCATTGATATCTTGGTTCTTGTTGTGTTTTTTCCTTGTATTTGGTATGTAAATACCTAGACCCTTGTATCCCATAGTTGGTGGTTACTTTAGTAAATTTTCATAAGATACAATTAATCACATCTAAAAGGTCCATTTTTTTGGTAATCTTGGTAAACTAGATACATACTTGAATCTCACAATATAATTGATAACATAAAATACTACATATTATTATCTTTGAGTGCATCATTATTTCCTCTAGAATAATCCTACATATCAATCATAATAAACATGGTGACATCATGGGGAATGAAACCTAAGAAAGGGGTGAGAATAAATTCTCAATAAGGGCATGTGTAAAAGTTAATCTGTGAATAAATAAATCATAACAAATATGACTTAGTAAATAATTGAAACACATTTCATATAATCAATAACAAGATCATAATATGGTGCGAGTAAATAATGATAAAATAATTATATATACATAATCAGATGATCTTAAAAATATTAAATGCATGTTATAACTACTCTAATAATCATGTGGATATCAATGAATAATCTCATAATGAGTAAATTCATAATGTCATACATCATAAATCTACTATCAATGCCTTACTCAAAGACATCTTACATAAATGGGTAAGGCGTTACCCAAAAAACAATACTAGATTGTCTCATGAGACCAGCTATTACATCTTGGGGATATATTGGGCCCACCCATAACTTTTTATGTCCAATACATTCCTCATATTAAAATGGTGAAACACAATCAACATAAACATTAATATTGAAAAAACATCATATGATATGTTAAAAAATACCCCTATCAATGAACATAATCCTAAACCATCAAGAGTAATACGAAGGGTATCAAACTAGTATATACTTAGTCAAAATGATCATTAACCATCCAGATAAATAATAATAATTTTATAATTACAACACATCCCTAGTGTGGAATATTTAAATATAGGGTTGATTTTGTTTATGAATATAATTATCATAAAAATGTCATTAAAATCAGTATTGATGAAAATAATATTATTTTTCTTTGAAAATAATTTTAAAACATAAAGTTCAAAAAACATCTTGAAAATAATTTTATTTGATAATAACCTTTGAAAAATAAATTAATATTTAAAATATTTAGTGGTCATTATGTCGAAAATTCCATACACACCTTACATGTTAAAGCAATGATTTCTTTAACTTTTTCGGTAAAACCTAAACAAGACTTGTTCAGAAATAGACTGGAATTTTACATTAATTTTTTTAAAATTCAAACAATGGATTAAAATTTATTTAATAAATTATTTTTACAATATAAAAAAATAATTTAATTTTTTTAGAAAATATGGTATGGAAGAAAAACTATTTTAATCGAAGAGAGAAATAATGTCAAATTTTATTAAAAAGATTATCTAAATCATTTTAAGTACCAAAGAGTAAAGAAATGATAATATTACTTAAAAAGTTAATTAATAACTATATGGGAATAATATATATTTATTCTAGTATAGAAATATCAAATAATTTCCCCATGGATGTCTTAAAAATAAATAATTTCGAATAATGATGAGATTGTGAAATAAGTCCATACCAATTTTGTAACATTGGAATCATAAACACCATGAAATAAATAAATTAAAATTAAAAAATACCATTAATATGAATATATTCATGATATATAATATCAAAAGCGATTGTATGTACACCACACAATGGAATAATTGGTGGAATATGGCATATGTCTCACAGAAGTAAAAGTGAGAAGGGAAGCCCTTACATCAAGTTTGACATCTACCATATGTGAATGAATCCCATTTATAAAAATATATGATAATTATAAATAAATTATATAACCATACTCATATATCTCATACCACATATGAATTACTTATGGTCTTTTAACACCTTTTCATTAATAATTCATTGTTAAAATCACCATTTCGTGTAATAAAAACATTGTTTTTCCTTTATGTTTTGATTTTCTATTTTTAGTCATTTTACATTGATTAGGATTTAATAATATTAATAAGTTTAACCATGGTATGAATTTAATTTATATTAATTTAATATTTATTTAGATTATTCTATAAAATTTAGAAATTGGAAGTGGATTAAACCGTTGAAGGGGACTGTAGGTCATATGTACGAATGAATAGTCTTTCCATTTTTATCTTGAAAAATAGAATCAAAGGAAAATAAATATTAATTACAATTTTTTGAGTAATTATTATTTCGTATATAAAATCTATATTAATCAATCATGTCTATATTTCCATCCATATAAAAATAAAATGAAAAACATTTCACATCACTTCGTGGAGGTGGTAGTCCTCACATACGAATGAGCTATATGATTGTTTTCCAATGGATTAGAAAGAAAGAAGTTATATGTGATATTATATTTATATAATTATTTTTTGGTTAATAATATCTCATATATTAATTTATTTTAACCTTATTACCTTCCATGTAAATCAAAAGTGAAAAACGAATCACATCATTTTGTGAGGCGGTAGTCCGCCGGACATACAAGCGATGTCATTGTATCTCTCAAAGAATGTAAGTTGAGAATGTATATGTAATTTAATAATTAAAAAATTATAATAATTTAATAAATTTAATATATATATTTTAAATCCTAAATTATATCGAGCCTTTAAAGGTGGTGATATAAAACTAATTACATCTGTTTGTGAGGCGATAGTCCACCGCACACAAGATCGATGATTTTATTTCCCAATTGTTGGAAGTTGAGATAGACATGAACTAAAACATTAAAATTACAACATATCAGTATAAATTAATTTTTTTTAATAATTTAATATTATTTATTTATTATTTAAATGTTTTTGATAATAAATAAAACAATAACACACATTTAAGAATTATACCTCATATACAGAGAGCCTCCGTAGGTTTATAACCAAAGATTTATTAAGAGGGGTTAATAAAAAAATAAGTCCTAGAGTTTGTTTTTTTGTAATTAAGGAATGTATTTGAGTATTTATTGGCTGAAACAATTTTTTTAATTATAAAGGGGGAAGGAGAAGGGGTGACCATTCATAAGTTGGGGAGATGACACACATGGAGTTTTTGGAATGATAACGTGATACCCCATTTTTATCATTCCAAAAGCCATAAAATGGGTAATTATCAACCCGTAGGGGTTATAAGGTAGAAATATGGCCTTAAAATAGGTGTTTGAAACTTTTATATCATTTAACCCTTATATTCTAAATTTAACCCCACGATAAACCTCTTTTTCCTTAACCACATTAATTATTTTTTATTTTCAATTTTTACTATTAATTATGGTAAAAAATTAAGTTTAACTTATTAGATAATACTAATAATATTGATTTAAAATATTGAATCCATTTTTCATAATTAAGTTTACATAATTGGTAGTATTCAATTTAATATCAAACCCATGGTCACATCAAAAAATATATTTTTTCTAAAGAAAAACTTTCAAAAATTTATGATATTTTTATATCAAATTTAAATGTAAAATTAATTAAAATGATATAATTAGTTAAACTGTATTATAACTGAAGTAATTTTAATTTAAAATAAATTTATATTATAATTTATCCTTATAAATAATTCTTATGAAAATTATTTTTTTAATAAGAATCAGAATTTTCACTATTATTCAAAAAATTAATCTTTCCAGAAAAATCCCAAGAATTTACCCAAAGATAATTTCGACATGTATATTTAAATAATTTTTTTTTCTTATTTTATTCTATAATTGGTAAAAAGAAAATTTAAATTATGTTTTCAAAGCATGACTGAACTACGTTTTAGAAAAATACACTTTTCCAAAAAACATTTAATTCTCATTAAAATGATTATTATTTTATTTTTAATTAATGCATAAATATTTTATTTATTTTATATATGTGTAAATTGTTTAATTTTCTCAATCTATATTTTCATATTTATAAATATAGAATTAATAACGTGATTATAATGGCTATATTTAAAAATGAATATTTTAATTGAGTATCACATTTCGTTTAAACCCAAACTTGAATGAATCATAAGCTATCAAAGAGATTAAATTTATTTGAAAATAAATATATCATAAAGTCTTTGTGTGTTTCATTATATTCTAAGATTAGTGGTTCATGTTATATATTCTATATAATAAGAAATATTTATTTTAAAATCTCAGGGCGTTACATGGTAGGGATGCTTGTTTAATTTCAAACTAATTTATGGATGTTTTGGAAAGTATTTTTTTCTTTTTAAAAGGTAAGGAATGCTTGTTTTGAAATGAATTTGATAAATATTTTAGGAAAATTTGATGATATAGTTGGATTTCTATTGAATTTATATGTTCTCTTTTTGTTGTTTTGAAGAGTTTTAAATAAAATATTTGATTTATTATTTGCGTTTAAAGTTATTGGGAGGGATTATCTTCACTTATTTTTAAAAGGGATTTATAGTATCGATTTTTAAAGAATAGGGGTTAACTATAATAGTTGTTTATTTTTCAATTTCTAATGTTAAAAACTTATTTTTTAAATTATTTCCAAATTTGTATTTATAGAGTAAATATGAAATGGATTTCATAGACTTTTGGTGAAGTCCTTTTGGGGATGTTTGGATCCCACTTTCTTTATAAATTAGTATGTGTGTGAATGTGTGTAAATATTATGTTTTCTATTAGGTTCATAGTATTTTATCAAACTCATTGAATATTCTTTGGGTTGAGGATAGATATTGGGGGGTACGGTGAGAGACCATGGGTCACTTGGAGGTTTTTGGAGCCGTTCTGGTCCTTTTTATTTTTGGATTGTTGTATCAGCAAATTATTTGTGTTGTATATTATTTTTTGTGCTATTTGTATCTTATTATTCTACATATTATTTTGGGATATAGTTTTATATATTTAATGGATGTTTATTTTACTATAAACTATTTATTTTGTTCATTTTTTAAATATATTTATTGATATACATGGATGGTTAATGTATAGATAGTTTATATTGGATTCTTAATGTTGATTATTATACTTGTCTATATGCTTGTGTAATGAGGAAATAATTACCTTGGTGCATATTGATAAACTTTAATGTTTTCCTAGACCATGGTGATTTAGAACTTACTCTAGGCCTTGTGGTATGTTAATTTGTGTACAGATTTGATGACATCCTAGGTCTATTCGTTACAAAATGGTATTATAGCCATGTTTCTCTAAATGCATATTTTTTTGAAATTCACTCTTATAATTTGTGAATGTTTTATACTATTATGATTGGTTCACATGACTTAGAAACTTTTAAGAGGTTTTTAGAATGATTCGAGAAACAAGTTAAGAGGTTGTTACATAATAGGTGCACGATCTTTCAAACTAAGAAGGCAAGTCATGAATGTCTCTGCATCTTGTTTGAATTTTTTTATAATGACCATGAGTGATAAGAAAAAATGTGTTTGAATTTAAGGTATTTTTATGATGTGTTGATGTTTATGAGATGTATTTTATTGGGTTTAAGGTTTTTTTTGAGGTCATTGCAGAAATGGTGTTTGGTACAAAATTATATATTTCATTAACAATGTTTTTGGTTTGGAATGAAGGGTCAAGTATTATTATTAAATGTAACTAATAATCATTTAATGTTATTAGAATTGATTATTTTCATAATGAAATCTAGAAATTATTTTGGGGTTTGAAACTATTTTATTGAGTTATTTTCAAAATATTTTGACCGTATTAGAGTGAAATTTCATGAAGGGTCAGGTTTAAAATTAAAAACAAGAAGTGTTAAAAAATGTTTAAATTTTTTGAGTTTTTTTGGAAAGGGAAAGTTTATTTTAGGGAATTATTCTGAAATAGAGAATATTTATATAAATATGGAATGGGTTTATTATCTGAAAGAGATTTAGTGATTTTTGAAGCCAGTCTAAATATTTTGAAGTTCCCCTAGAAGAGTTGGGATTTTTATAGAATTGGAATGTTTCAAGTGATTTGGTATTTTGAAATCACATATTTTTCAGAAAAAAAAATGTCTTTATTCTGTGTTGAATTTTGTGATTTTTTATTGTAATTTTTCTATTGTCAATATTGAATGTTTTGGAATGTGTTTTAATTTGAAGAATTGGTGCTATTGGATTTTTTCCCTTGGTGTAATGAGAATGGTTGATTTTTTTGGAAAACACAAATGGGTTGTATTCATGTTTCATGTTTTTTTGAAGTATGGTTTCTAAAGATGTTTTGATGAAAGGTATAAAAAATATTTAATGGGGTGAACCTTAGGGTGGATCCTATTGTTTCTTGAGTTTGTTCCTATTAGCAGTTGGCACTCCCCAATGTTTGAATAGAGTTGTATATGCCGTTATATCTCAAATTTTACCATTTAATCTTGGGGAATTATTCAAGATGGTTTTTGTTTGGTGGAATTATCCCAAGACTATATATGTATAGATTCTATTGAGTTCCAGTCTTGAGTTATTTTGGGTGGGTGAGTGTTGATGGTCTGTGATACCTTTTCCCCATTATTTAGAGGAGGTCCTCACTCATAAATCTGATTTATTATGTGTTATATTTTAGAACCATATACATTTTAAGAGATAATGGTGTTCAGGTTTTTCCATTCTGAGTGGTTTCCATTCAAGTCACTTTTATTGGTTCATATGGAGATATTGTGTGATTACATTTGGGATTTGATAAGGATTTTGGGTGATGATTTTTTTGGGAATCATGATTGAGGTGATTACTTTGATTATGGTTTTCAGGTAAACTTTTTTGGTGTATCCTTTAGATTCCCTTGTGGATTGTTCTTGTGCAAGTCACAATATTTTTGGGATGTTCATTACTATTTGATGTCCAATACTTGTTTTTGTCCTTGCATGGTGTGGACTATGGGATAAGGTTTGTTTGATGGATATAATGGGGATTACATTTATGTATGATGGGGTAACAAGAATGTGAAATTAGTTTTAGTTAAGATCATGAGTTCTACCAATTTTTTGGAAGATTATTATTTCCCTTTATTTTTATAAAAAATTTATGTTTTGATGATATGTTTTTTGGATATCTTTATACCTTGTTTCAACATTTTAGATAAATTTTAAACGGAGGGAAGAAATTTTTTTCATCTCTATCATATTTGAGATTTGAGTTTTATGTTTTTGATTTGGGTTATTCTAGAGGTTTTTTTATGATGCATAAGGATTACTCATGTCAATTTTGAGGGATATTGGTAAGTGTAGTGTTCTTTTTTATAGGAGCTTCTTTAATTTTCCAAAGCATCCCACCTGCTTAATTTGGGTGTTGAAATTTTGGGCTTTTATATTTGGATCCTTTAAAAAAAACATTATGGGGGGAATAAATTGGAATAGTGGGAATAATTTTGATCCCAAATCAGTAGGATTTTAAATATTTTTTAAAAATGTGTATTATTGAGTTTTTTTGGAATTATTTAAAATCATAGTATGTTTTTGGAAGTTCTGTAGGGTTTTGTCCTGGGTGGCAGCTGAACACATCCTATCATTCAAAGGATACACCACAACTTTTCTCTGGATTGTATAATTTTTTTGGGCACAGAGAGTTCATAATGAAAGCATATGATTGCATCTTGGAGGGTAATAATTTTCCAATAAGGCATTTATGTCACTTTGGGTGACCACTATGTGATGCGGTGGATTCACCATGCTGGTTCATTTTATTTCTGTGAGTTGATTGTAGAAAAGTGGGGAATCCATGTTGTAGAGTTGAGGATAATACATGGAGTTCAATTTAATGGGTGCCTTATTCCATCAAGGAAAAAATATGGCATGGTGGTCTAAGGAACAAGGACTGTGGTCTTCTCAAATCGCAGTGAACCACTCTATATGCTTAGTATTACACTGTGGTGGGTGTTTGGATAGAAGAAACACACCATAAAGAAGCCAATATGCATCATGGTGGGTGTTGGGGAAATATTGAGGCAACATTACTCTATATGTCTACAAAATAATGGTTGTTTTCCAAGGGGTGAATTTTTGTGAAATTAAAATTTCACCCCCATTAGGTTTAAGTGGTTTTAGCCCAAATACTCCTCTTTACCTCACACATTCAAACACATGGAGGGATCATGGTAAAAATTATTCTCCTCCTCCTTCCTCCCATATCCAAGGAAGCTTCTATTTTACCCATAAGTAAATTTATATGGTATTTACCATCTTTCCTCCCACTCTCTTGTTTCCTCCTAAGTTCCCCTTGGTTTTACCTCCTCCCATTAACCTTAGTCTAATTTTTTAGGTTAAGAAAAAGTCTAAACATGGGGATTTGGTTTTATAAAGATAAACTGGTTGTTATTCTTTACTGGGATGGATTCCATCATGAAATGTGGTGTGTTGAGGTCTGTTACAACTTGGATTAAGGTAGGTTTTTTATCTCGCTTCTTTATATTTAATTTAATGAAAATATTTTATGATTTAAATGATATTATTTCCAAATTATACATGTATGTGTTACCCATGATGGGTTGAGAAATGTTTTTCAATGGTTTTTTTGCATTGATTTTTCACATTCGATGTGTGTGAAAATACCAGAGTGGTTCTTTCAAAAGAATTTAATTATTTTAAAGGGATGCATGACAGTCATTTGAATTTTTCAGATATGTTTATTGTTTTCAAAGGGACATTTATAAAAATCGACGGGTTTCCCCATATGATTTTCAAGACCTACTTTATCCTAACTATTTTAAAGTACTTTCAAATAGATTTCCCAATGGATTTCAAATAATGTGAAATATTTTTGAGGCCCATGATTATTTTGGGAAGGATCATCTGAAACTTTGTAAAAAGGTGTGAATTAATATTGATAGTACCCTTAGGGTTGATCACCTTATTTTATATTATGATCATTATGGATTATGTCCCTATGGGTGTGATTATTATTGGTGTTTAGGCATTGATGTGAAATAGGTTGTTTCATGAGAGGGTGTTGGAGGTGAGATGATGTGTATTGCTTATGATTTCCTATTGCATATTTTGATTATATTGTGATTTATTTGTTTTATGATATCCATTTATTTATATCACAGTATCCCTACATAAGTAGGTAGATGGTATGGATGTTTTTTAAACTAGATTAGTGTGTTTGAACTGAAAAGTTATTTAGGAAAATTATACCCCCAAGGTTTTATATTATTATCAATGAGACACTAGAGTAGAAACTGAATGGGATTGTTTCATTTTGGAAAAACCCCCTAGAGAGAGTTGTCTTTTAAACTGGATCTGATATCATTCATGTTAGAGCCTAATTAATTTCCCATAACACTTAAATCTTGGTGAATATTGTATTTTGTTCTATATATTCAGTTATGGTCTTAGTTTAATTTCAAACTAATTTATAAATGGGTTTAAGAGTTGTGTTTCTTTAAAAAGAAATGTAATGTTTATTTTTAAAGGAATTTGAGAAATGTTTTGGGAAATGAAGTGGAAAAGATTGTTGTAGTTTAGAAGTTAAAATTCATATTTTCAGGAAAGAAGTGGGGGGGTTTGGTGAGTGATCATGGGGAATGTGGAGGTTTTTTTATAGTTGTTAAGTTTTCGCTTTATTTTTCTTAATACAGTATTAGCCAACTCATGTTAGGTTGTTTTATGTTTTCGGATTGTTGTATACGTGTTTAAAATATTTAATTTAGTGATCAAGTTTCAGGTATTTTATGGATATTTTTTATCACTTGTTATATCAATTAATTTATTTGGAACTTTTATTGATATTCATGGATTTACAATGTTTGTATTCGTCACTCTATATTTTTTATGTAGTTTCTACTAGTCATTTATATATTAATGTGAGGGGTGAATTATTCCCCCAATGCTTCTTGTTACCCTGGGATTTTATTGTTATCCAATGGTGATTGGGAACACACTTTGGTCATTATGACTGTTCAATTCTAGTATTGGTTTGATAGTATCTTAGGATGGTTTATTAAATATCATAGGTTTTGAAACATCCCTATTATCAATAGACCATATCCCTAAATAGTACTATAAAAAAAATATTTCATAATACCACTTTCTAATGCCCTAGTTTTGTGGAAACTCCACATTGCCTCAACATGGTGCACCAAGGTGACTGGAAATCCAAAATGAATCCATATATACTATAACGCCCCGACCCTAGATACCCAGAGTCGGTGGATTATTTCATAACATTGGCATGATCATAAGAAAGATCAAATCTCGAAAGACCGATTGGTTTAGTAGCCTTGGAAACACTAGATATATTCATAAGTCTTACATTACATCATAAAATGAAAAACTACTACAACAACATATTGTTTCCATAATCCACACTCATATCCCCATATAATATCCCTGCAGGTCATTCATAATTTACTTCTTCACTTCCTGGGAAAAATAAAACATAGAAAAGGGGTGAGCTCAAATGCCTAGTAAGGATAACAATATAGCGGAAACTTTCATAAATAAGAATAAACATTTAAGGCAATGTATAACTAAAACAAAAGCCTTTCAAACTTGAACTTTCAACATAGTATGGTATAAATAAAATTAAATAATTCTATTTACTTATTCACATGGATATTCTACTAATCGAATAATCACATGCAAAATCGATAACCACTTTCACAATGATGGAATACATAATGCCAGACTATCATAACCACATAGCCAAGGCCTCGTTCCAAGACTACAAATAAGATTTTGTCAAGGCCTTGTGCCAAGACACTAGTTTGTCTCATGAGACCTACCGATGCATCAAGGAGCTATAGCGGGCTCCACCCGTCACATATTAAGTCTAATGCATTCCCATATGAAAAGGTTTAAACATAACATAAACATTCTTATTAAAACTAGCATACGAAATGTCAATACTTTCACCATAAACCAGGAATGGTATAAAAATAGCACATCCACAGTCAAACATATCACAAAACCTTCAATACAATATAGAAGTTTTGTATCATAATAAATCAACTTCAAATAAGCGTAAAATCTATCAAAGGAAGTTGACATAGATGAAATCAAAACTCATTTTAGAGAAATATCTCTTTCTATTTTGAAATAATTTAAGAGTCATATATTTATAAAATAAAACATTTTCTTTGAAAATATTCTTATAAGCTTGTAAGGGAAGCTTCGACGATTTTATAACGGTGGAAAATAACCGCTCCCGCCATATAAGTTAAAAAAAACATTCTTACCTTAATTTTGTCGAAAAGGTTAAAAAGCACCTTGTTTGGAAAATGACGGAAAGATTCCTTTATAAACCTCTTATAAAAAGTCAAAAAAGGGTATAAATGACTCCAACCCATATTCTTGTTAATAGTAAAAATGTTTTGAAATACATTTTTAAGAAACATGGATGTGGATGATAAAGAGATCCCAGTAGATTATTACGTATAAACAACCTCGGATAATGAAGAGATTGTGAAATAACGCTTACCTTGTACTTTTCCTTGGTTGGGGTAGTTTAACCTCCTATATAATGGTGAAATAGCTGTTATTAAATTATACAAGAATCATATACATTAATATGATATCATATTTGATCTTTTAACATTGATTTGATAATAATATCTTAGTATTATCGTTGTTTCGGGTGTTAACTTACTTGTTTTCTTTTATATGTTTTGTTACGTAAGACATGTTTGTAAAGGATATGTTGTATATTATTCATGTCCATAATGATATAAAGTCCTTAAACATCATTTTTTAAATCATCAAATGATAATTATACTTGAATGGATACGATGGAGAATGAATCTTATCGCTTTCGTGGAGACGGTAGTCCGTACGTACGCACGAGCGACAATATCATTCTTTTAAAATAATATATAAATGGATGGTATATAATATATACAGAATAATTAACATGTTATATTTATTATTTACATGAGTTACATATCATTATTATACCCATCCAAATAATAATATATTGAATAACAATTACACCACGATGTGGAGACGGTAAGCGATACGTACGCACGTATGGTGACATGTTATTCAAATGGTGGATAGAATACTGAATATGGTTGTACCATATTTATAATAACATCACAGTATATATATGATACTGGATTCATTATTTTAGAATGGTAACAACAAAGGAAGAAGAAGTGGAAGAAGAAATGAACTTGGAAAGGGTGGTGAAATCATTACCTCTTCTTCGGTTTCTTCCTTTTTATTTGAACAAAAGGGCTCCTTAGGTTGGCTTTCTGATCAAACTAAGGCCTCTAGGTTGTAGTTAGGGAATTTTGGAGAGTATTTGGGCAGAGTTTGGCCGAACAAAAAGGCTTTTATGGTGTGAAGAAATGAGAAGGAGGAGTGCCCTTTTATAAGAGGGGTGAGGGGCACCTTTGGAAAAGTTAGAGATATTAGTTTATAATAAATTCATATTCGGTTTCTAATGGCTCAAAAGTTTATTATTTAAATGTTAAGGTGGGGATAGGTCAAAAAACTCAACCAATATAATTTAGACATGTTTGGGTACTTATATTAACCTTATCTTTAAGTATTAACTCTAAGTTAATTAGTTTCACTTTTACAATGTCTCTTTGTATTTTTATTAAATATGGTTAATAAACGTACTATATAAATCTAAGAGACCCCCAAGTGGTACATTAATGATGAAATTATAATGTTATAAGTCTCTTGGCCGAAACTTATATTTTTAGGAATTTAATATCAATTAATAATATAATATTTGTTTTAAGAACTCTTTTATGTCAATTTTGACACTATTCAATAGTTGATTTTTTTGAAACTCATAACAGATTTATTACTTCTAAAAAATTAAATTAAATCAATCCTAATATATAATATTATCCTAGAAAATTAGTTTAATTCATTAAAAGTTTCATATTATATTTATTTGGGTATTTATAATATCAATTATTTTAATTTTTCATTATTATAGTAATTACTTCATCATCATTGTGTCATAAATAAATTAAATTATTTAATGTCTAAAAATTATTAATAAAATATAATTATGTAGGAAATATTTTTATGTTTCTAATTAATATTTATAATCTAAAATCCAACATATATAACCCTATGTAAAAATTGTTTTTCTAAAAGATATATGCTTGTGTCATTTTTGTATTCATTTTAACTTAATTAAAAAAAGTGTCCCTATCACCTACAAGTGGCACCATGGGGTCCCCAAATCGACCCAAAGATGCCTATGGTCGAAAATGTATCAACCAATCAGGCTAGGACATGTTTTAGGGTAATTGATTATTATTATAATATTACTTTTTAACCCTTATTTACCGGATTTACCCTTAACCATGGTAAATAAAATATTTACCGCAGTAATTATTCAAAATGTCTAAAAATAAAAGTTACCTATTTACACAATTTGGACATCATGATTAGAAATATGGAATCTATTTTTCTAAATTCAAAACACAGAAGTGGCAGAAATTAATTTAAAATTAATTCCCGCTGTCAAAACAAAAAGCGTGTTTTAAGAGATAATAACTATCAAAAGATTGACACTTGTTTATGTTTGGTTTAATTGTAAAATTATGTCCAATGACCAAATTTATATTAAATGGTAAAAATATATTCTAAATATACTTTAAAACCACTCAAATTCATAATTTATCACTATTAATTATTTTGATTAAAAAAGTTGTTTTTAATTAAAATTTAGTAATTTTCACTATTCATCAAAATATGAAAGTTATCCGAAAAGTACCAAAATTTCACCTTAGGATAAATTCAATATTCCGAATCCAAAAATAAAGGCCATTTTAAAATATAAAATATATATAATTTCAAAAGGTAGGTATTACTATTCATAACAGCTAGTTTAATTGGTTATGGTGTGTTAGAACTCGGTGTTGCGTACAACACACGCTATCACATTATTCAAAGAGAAGCGTACCGTAGAAGCTTGGGGTGTTACATATAAATTTTTAAAGCATAGAAAACTCTTAAATCATGATAGAACCGTACAAACTACCAGAAGTCACCATATTATCTTACAGGAAACAGTGATGCTAAATATGCTTTAAATTACAAATTAGTAAATATTTTAGATTTTTATATTAATTGAATTGTGTTTGGTCATGTGTCTATGTGTAAGACAACTAAATAGATTTTAAACAATTCTACATGTTAATAAACTTGGCTCAGATAATTTTATTTGAACAAATCTTGGAATGCTATGAGTTGAATTCTAAGACTTCAAGATGGGTGGAGATGAAACTGTGAACTAAATGTTTCACTGATTCACAAGTTTATGAATGGAATGAATTTCCTTGGATAAAATTTTTAGACTCCATTTCTTGTGGAATGAGTCTTATGTGCACTACCAAATAAATTGATATAAAATAAGTTCTGCATCGATTAAATAAAGAACTTTAAAGAGTACACTCTTGATGAATTTGTTGGATCACTGTTTCAGTATGATTTGGAATTGAATAACCTTCCCAAATAAGTGATAATGAAAAGAAAAGGTGTATATTTTAAATCCCAAAATATAATTTCTACTACCACTTCGGATTTTAAACTTCAAAAAAGTAAAAAAAGGATATGTCTCAGACTGTGTCTGGAGTCTATACATGAATGAAAAGGATAGGGCTCAATAAATTATTTTGATGAAACTCTAAAAAGGAAAATTTAAATTAAGATAAGAAAGGTAGTTTATATTACAATAAATTAGATTTAACCTATTTTGAATATATAAATAAATTAAATATTAATCATAACTTCCCAAAACTAAAGAATAAATACAAATAAAAAAATGTATAAAAGGTATTGAAAACTTGTTAGAGTTGTATCGAAGAATCCAATTCTAGTAAAGAATGAGGAAGTAAAAAAATAATATTAAAAATTTTACATCATGTAATGCCTAAATGAGGTTAGTTATTATTATTTCTATTATGGATGTTATGATTATGACTGTGATTCTTAAAATCTGAATGTTTCTGGATTAAATGAATAAATTGAAAAACCGAGAGAAGATGTTTTTAATGTAGAATATTTATTTAGCAAGACTTAGGAAAATAATAAAAAACATATTTATAAAAATTAATATCTTGTATAATAGGAATAAACACTAAGGAATACTACTTTATTTCTTATCATTTTAATGTTTACGATGATTTGAATCATTCTTAGGAACTCAATGAAAATTTGAAAAACGATGTTGAAAGTCTAAAGAAAATTTTGTTTTCATTCATTTTTGGTTACAAAAAGTATCTTAAAATGATGTCTTTGAATAAAATAAATAATAATAAATATGTTATGGGATATGATATGAGATTTCCTAAAATTTTATATGATTTTTTGAAAAATAAAAATGGGTTTATTTTTACAATCGCATTTGTTCAATGGGGCATGAAGGGACACTTTGTAAATGATTGTTATATTATATTTCAGTAGTATTTTGAATCTTTAGGACTCATATATATAAAATTGTTTTATCTATAAATATTTATAATAGTTTCAAAAATTATTTCAGGGTATATAAAAATTAATCTTCTAATATGATTCGACGCAAAGTAGGTTAGCTGTCAAAATTTTCAAGTAATTGATTCTTTTAGGAAAAATTCCTTGGATATCCCAACAATGACATGTGGTTCATGGAAAGTGGATGATCTGGGAATATTATTGGATACCCATTAAAGTTTCTCAAATTTTAAGAAATGTGATGGGGGCACATTTAAATTTAGAAATAATTAAAAAGGAAAATAAAACTTTTTTTTGGTAAAGTTGGTATTTTAAATTTTACTTTTAGTTAAAAATTTACATATGTTGGATGTTTAAGAAATTATTTAATTAATATATATTAACTGTGTATTGATGAAGTTTAATTGAATTTTCAAAATGATGGGTGTTCAGTTTTTACTGATGACTCTTTATTATTTTATACTAATATAAAGGAAAATATTTATACTATTGATTTTTATTAATTAAGAGTTCGACATGTTAAGTGTCTGAATATCATGTAGAGTGATAGATTTATTCAAAATAGAATATTAGGTTATGTTTATTTTATATTTTTACATAATATTTCAAAGGATAATAACATGTTACAATTATGTACCATGAAGAAAGAATTACTTAATATTTGTGATACTTGAATGAAACAGAAACAACACCACATCACTTTCTGAGCTATGTATCATATATGCGCTAATATTCTATTATAGTTAGTAAATATTGATTTATGTAGTCATTCTCAAATTTCTTTTCTTGGTGGAAAGAAATATACTTGAGTTGTTTTTAATGATTATAGTTGATATATACGTGTTTATTTTCATACACACAATAATGATACATTATATATTATTATTAATATGTATAATTCTTATTAAAATGAAAAACATTGTATGATTGTCTTAAAAAGGATCATTTTTTTGGGAGTTTTTTATGTTTTTTAATATTTTGTTTTTTGAACATTATAGTTCCTCAGAATATTTTTTTTAGGTTAATCAAAATTCGGGGAAATCTGTGTTATATTTACCCACAGTATTCTTATTATATTTTGAGATATAGTGGTTAGAACTTTATAAATACTATTTCATAAGAAATATATGAACTTTATATACTTTTAATTAAGTTAAAAATATGTTTTAATCAATCTCTTAATGTTCACAATTTTGGTCTGGATATGCTACATGTTTTACATTACAAACAATTTTTAGTTTATAGTTTCCATTTGTTATTATATAAAAACATTAGTTACATAAATTGAAACTATAATAAACATATTTTGTTGGTTATAAAATATATTTATTTATATAAAATAAAACTATGAGGATTTATTAAATAGTCTTTTCGATTCTCTAGAAAATGAAAAAATCCTCTTCAATATTTATGTAATTCAACAGTTTTTTAAATATGAAAGACAATATTTTATAATGATAAATGTAGATATAGAACATTAAATTTCAAAATGAATAAAGAAATGTAAATATAAAAAATTTAAAAATATTTAATTAAATTTCACATAAGGATGAAATTTCCCTTTGTATTATCCAAAAAATGATTGATGTCTCTATATTTGTTCAATTTTTTCTTTAAAATGTAATATATATATATTTTAATATTTTTCAATAATATATATCTCTATTTATATAGGGATGAAGTGTTTTTTGATCCATTGAAAAGTGTTAATATTTATCTATATTTAAGTCAACTAAGACCAATTCTAAATTAAAATTTTAGATAGTTTAACTTATCAATAAATCTTATGATGTCAGGTGACCATATGTTTTTTAAGTGACCACAAATAAATCTATTTTTCTTGTCATGACATGATTTCTTTATAAGTGACCTCATGCATATTTACTTTTAACTGAACAAATGAGTAAATATTTTAATCAACTGTGTGCATATTATTTTAAGTGACCTTTTCTATTAAACTACCTACCATGAAACTTGTTGTCCAACCACATGAAATATTTTAAATTTTTAAAAATGGTGATCTAGTCCAAACTCTATCATGGGAAGACCTGGAGAATTAGAATCGGTCATGCCTTCTATAAATGCATAAGATTCAAGTTCACATTACTTTGTAGAATGATATTTCCATAGTTTAATATCGGTTTACATTCTACAAGATATAGTCCATATGATGGTGTTACTACATACTTCATCATCCATAAATGAAGTATTTAGAGTTCAGACATGAGAATTCAAATCCACTGCATGTCCATACACCCATGACATTATTAATAGAAACCAGATCATAATGAACATCAACGAATCTCATGGAATCTACTATAATAATAGCCTCGTGGTAAGTCGAGTTTTTTTCGCACAGTAAGTGGTGCTATCAGACATTGAATTTTAAACTGATCATACTCTTTATAGTAACTCTAGTTTGAACAAGGTCTTATATTCACATGGTTCTTACTCTGAATCAAGGACTACTAGAACTAATCATACAGTTAGGTGAAATAATAATTTAGCTGACCACTAGTGTAACATCCCAGGTAAAGAAAAAATATGACATTTTCATATTTATTAATATTTGTGAATAAAATGTTAATATTACTTTAAATGGAATGCTATGTTCGATGGTGTACCCAATACGCAAAAATGAGTTTCTTTTAAATATTACGTTGCACACTAATAATATAATAATATTATTTTAAATAGTAGTTAATGCCTAACCATTGTAATGGCAGGAATGAACAAAACTAACTACAAAATGATTATATATGTTTTTTAAATATTTTAACAGTTACCCAATAAATGATAGAGGCTTAAAATTCAAATGAATCCAATTTTAATAATAAACATTCTACTATTCTTTAAAAGGTCGATTAACCACCTTTTTATGGTGATCCCTTTTTAAAACTACTTTTTGTCAATTTTATATGTTATATTTTACAAAATAAAATCCTTCTTTTGAATCGGGACATCAAAATGTACTTTGTGTAATTTTTTTTTCTGATAAAGTTCATTTTTAATGAATAGAAAGACATGCTGTATTTTAATTCAAAACCTCATTTTAATCTAATTTATTTATATGGTAACATTTTCTTTTTAATTGGTTTAAAAGTGAAATTAGAATATATTTTTACCATTTAATTCAATGGTTTTCATTGGAATTAATTTCACTTTGAAATTTGACACAAACAAGTGTCAATCTTTTGATGGATATTGTTTCTTAAAAACACAGTATTTGTTTTGACAGCGAGAATTAATTATAAAATTAATTAGTGAAAATATTATGTTTTGAATTTGGTAAAATGGACATCTTTTTTTTTTAATTTGTAATATCAAATTTAATTTGCATAAATTTTTGGTATTTTTCTGAAAAATGATCATTTTTAATGAATAGTGAAAAATACTACATTTTACTTCAAAACTACCTTTTCATCTAATTTTATTATATAGTTAAACGGTCCTTTTAATTGGTTTTAAAGTTTAATTGAATTATGTTTTTATCACTTAACACAATTTTGTACATTGGAAGTAATTTCCCTTTTCAATTTGATGTAAAAACACGTCAATCTTTTGATAAATTTTACTTCTTGAAAACCCATCTTTGGTTTTGAAAACGAGAATTATTTTTAAATTAATTACTGAAATTTCTATGTTTGTAATTTGGTAAAATGGATTCCATATTTTGAATTATAAGGTCCAAATTATTTAATTAAGACATTTTTTTGGACATTGTGAATAGTAACGACGATAATTATCATTAATTATCATGATTAATTAGTAATCAGGTAGTTAAGGTTAATAAAATAATATCATAATAATATAAAATGACCCCAAAATGTGTCCAAATCCTCTTTTTTGAGTCATGTCCGACCATGGTAAGCTTTTTACGAAACTTGAGGGCCCATGGAGCAACATGGGTGTAATAGTGACTTTTATGACATTTTTTTATAAAGATGAGAAATATAACAAAAGTTTGTATATCATAAGTAAATTTTTTTAATTTTATTTACATAAATGATCCCTTAGAATATAAATAGTCATTGGAAATCTAAAAATATTTCCTACATCATTGTAGTTTTTTTATAATTTGTAGACATTAAATTAATAAATTTATTTATGGCACCTTGATGATGCAGTGATTACCTCATTAAGGAACGATTTCAATAAAATGAAAAGATAAGGTAAAATCTAAGAGTTACACTTGTCGAAAACCTATTGGATTGGTGTTTTTAGAACCCTTATCACCTTATCCTTGAAAGATATCATTGTGTGACCTTTAAAATCTGAAAACCATTTTATAATAAAGTAATATTTCAAGACTTCCCAAAAGTGACCCTACTCCCTCTTATAAAAGGCCCCCAACTCTACCCCCTTACCCACACCTATAAAGATCTTGGCTTGTCCAAAGTATTCTCATATTATATTTCAACATTCCTTTATTACTCCTATAAGCCTCACATTGGGCAGAAGTCTTTTCAAGGAAGCCTTTGGCTCAAATCAAAAAGAGTTACCCGATTTAGAGGTAATGTCTTCTCTCGAGTTTCTTTATTTTATATTCCTTATTCACTCAACAATACACTATTATTATTTGATACAATAATAAAAACAGTATAATCAATATACTAGGATGTTTTTATGATAATTATTCTACCTACACTCAGACACACCTCCGTTTAATGGTTAAAGAACATACTGTTTCTGTGGGGGGCGAATTACTGCCTCACAAAAAGATGATTGTTCAATATTCTTTTGACACCTTTCATGGTGTCCATTATGATGGAAATATATTTATATATGATATATATTATATTTATGTCCTCTCTATTATTTTTTATTTTATATTTAAAACATACCTTTATGCTTTTCATGTTGTGAAAATGCGATAATTTCATAAGAGGAAGTGTGGACTACCGCCCCCTCAAGTGACGTGACACGTTCATGCCAAACATAGAATTTATAAAGAATGTATTTAATGAATTTATTTTACCTATATAACATATATATTATACTGGAATTATAATATATCTATGTCTAATTTTGTTTTAAAGTCCATTAATATGACAAAAAATGAAATTATGTTCATGCGTATGTACGGCCTACCGTCTCCATGAACGGTACATTTCATTTATTTTTTCCAAAAATTATGGAATATTATTGAATACATATATACTGGATATATATGATATTTAAATCCTGAACACCATTACAGAGGTGATTTACTTATAACTACATGGACAATTCTCTTCAAACAAGGTCATTGTTGACACATGCACTGAACATCGACAAGACGTATGATATGTATTCACATAATTAACTAATTATTATAACATTATAATATGTGATATGAATTGAATAATAAAATTTAAAGTAATTCATTAATAAATTATAAATATACCAAAGTTTGTTATTCAATAATATAAAGAAACGAACAAGACAAGTCGAACTTCAGGTAAGGGGATTTCTTATCTAACTTTTAATTCCATGAGATTTCCATTGTTCACCAATTATTTATTAAATATGGTTTATTTTTTACTTACATTCGATATATATTATCATTATTATATTTATATTCATGGTATTATGTGATTTATTTGGTTTTTATTATCTTTTGGTCATATGACTCGATTTATTACAACGAGGTAAGGGGTTTTTATCTCACTATTTATTCCCATGAGATTCATGCTATATTTGTCCCTATCTCCTTTGAGTGGTGTATGTACTACCCATTATTCTACTCTTTGTGTAATATAATTTTGTTTATGGGTATTTATATCAACATTGTATAGTCCTTCTTTCATGGGGTGTACGTTTCAGAAGTTACCCAAATTGATAAGGGAACCATTCACCCTCCTCTTTCTAAAAGACTTATTTTTGTTAGGTCTTTTAATTTACATAGTCTTATGTTGGGATAAGTTATTATATATCCTTATTGCTGTAAATTTTATATCCATGTTATGATATTCCATTTTTATCTATCATCATCTCATTTTCTTAATTTTAAAGTGACCCTTTTAGGCTGTCGAATTTCTGTAAGGGAACTTCTTAACCCAATTTCAATTCTTTGGGATAAACCTATTCTTCTTGATTATGTAATACTATGAATATGTGTGGATGTCCTATGATTTTTTAACACTTAATATCCACTTATATTGGTTGTATTTATATTCATCACACACAATTATGTAATTTATTTGTCCTTAATCTAATGATACTGTCTTTGTACGGGACTTCATCTCAATCTCCTTTCATTAAGGCATATTTTGATTTCTACACGAATTTATTTTATATGGTGTATAAAACCATTTTGAATTTTAATTTCAATCAAAAGGAATCTTTTTTACAAGAATCATTTTACTTAATGACAAAATTAATGTTTTTGACTTACTTATATGGTGACAACGACTTCTCCGTCGCTGTGACCATTATTTGAGTTACGACTTCCTCTACAAGCTATAATGTTTTTAAATGGAAAATAAATACCATGTTTTACTTTTCTTTTATTTTGGTATTGAAAATGGTTTTGATAATGTTTTGATTATATCATTTTGTTTTATTGATATTTTGTGACTGAAATATGGAAATGCTAGGTTTCCTTTATGCATGTTTGATGTGATACAATTATTTTATGGTTCTTGGACATTGTTTATGAAATCGGGTGGTTCTGTGATAAACTAAGGGCCGGTGAGCCCCAGATAGGCCACCGAGGCCCCTCGTTTCGGGAATGAAAAATCACCGAAACCAACTCAAAAAGTCCGCCTCATTGATACGGTTTCACCGCCGCAGATGGTACTCAAAACGGACACCCGTAGCGGAAAATACGGGTGTCCGAAGTCCGAGGGGGCAAGGCCCCTGGGGCGGGACCGGCCGGTCCGCCCTGCCTGGGCCGGCCAACGGCTTAGCCGCGTGGGCCATCTGCGGACTCGCGGTCATCGCGTAGACCGGCCACGAGGGCCGGTCGCGGGAGCCGCGTGAAGGCTCATGCGGCTCGGATCTTTGTCGCCGCACGGGGGTCGCGCGCTGTGACCCCGTGGTCGCCGCTCCCTGGCGACCGTCGCCTCGCCGAAGCGCTCCACCTAAGCCTCGACCTCCTCCGGAAGCCGCCTGAAGCCGCGCCACGCGCCTCCGCCACCTCACGCTGCAAAGTCTCTTGAGACCGCCTGCATGCCGTTACACTGCCTGAGGCCGCCCGCCGCACGCCGCGACACCGCCTGAGGCCTCCCGCCGCGCCAGTGCTCGAAGGACCTCCGGAAAAACGCCCAACCTTCGACGATCAACCCCGGCCTCCTCCGAGCTCAAATTGTTTTTCCGAAATATGCGTTGGAAAGATAAAAATGTATACTACGCATCTATGGGATTTTTAATAAGGTTTAACATCAAATCGACACATAAAAGTTTACTCAAAGGTAGGCTCGGGAATGAAAATGCAACGGAAGCCTCCTACCTCTTGGGCGATGCCTGGAGCTTCACGGGGAGTCTGTCGCCGCGCCGCGCCTTGCCGGAGCTGCTTCGCCGGAGCTAGAGGAGTAGAGGGAGGAGTTCCTCCATGCTGCTGTCCTAGTGGGGAAGAAGAAGAGGGAGGGGGGTGAGTTAAGCGTTCAAATAGAAAACGCTTAACCACCTGCCCGTCGGCCCGAACCCGAACCCACATCGGGGTCGAGGTTAAACCTCCCCTAGGGTAGACACCACCTCCCGAGAACAACGGAGGTCCCGAAATTTTAATCCGATACCCCGTTCAAAAGTTATAAAATTTAACGTCCGAAGCCTCTAAATTACGAAAACGCCCCTGGGGCCATATTTCACAAACGACCCTCGCCCGCGAAACATATACCCCTTATAGGGTAAACAACATGCTCCAAACTCAAAGGTGTCCTCAGTTTTTCAATCCGAGCTACCGTGTAAGAGATACTAGCGTTTCTCCATTAAAAGAATAAATAAATAAATTAATTTATCCGTTTAACATTCTGAAAGCGAGCGAGGGGTCCAAACGTCCCGTGCCGACAAGTTTTATGTCGTTCCTAGGGTAAACACCTCATTCTAGACCCATCCGTAGACTCGGATCTCTGATCCGGATCACTGTTTAGGAGTTATCCCATTTATTTAGCATTTCCAGTGTGAATGCTGTGAAAATTTAATTCCGGCCACTCTGGGGCTCAGAATCACACGCTGTCTGAAGGCGCTGCTCTGGAATATCATCAAGAATATTCCAAATTCATTCACAGAAAACCCCGGGTTCTTACATCATTCCCTCTTTCAAGCGTTTTGTCCCCAAAAAGCAAAACTAGGGAGCAACACAGGGTACTAAGACCACGCCTGGCTTTCCCATACCCAGAAGAACCCATGCACATCTCTGCGTCACCGCACACAGACCAGAGGATTGATCCGTTCACGCGAGGTCGGCCCTTTCCGACGTCGTGTACCCACTCCAGACATTGGGGTTAGGGCAAGGCGGTAGGAAACCTCGACATCCCTTTGCATGGTCTCAAACGGCCTGAAGGCTCTCGTGGGTAGCTCACCACCCCCCCGACCGAACCCTTACGTCGCACGCCGCGACTGGAATTACCGCCCGCACCTGGAACGAGGCCCGATGATTCCCTCCTTCAGAATATCCATATGGTGTAACACCTAAGGATATCTAGTTACGTGAGATTTCACAGTCGATGTCTCTCAACCAAGACTCTCTTACACGCTCGGAAGCGAAGAAGTCAACACCATCGACTAAAGGAAAAGGTCTCACAAATTTTTCCTTACCAACACAGGGTTACACCCGACACCCTATGTCACCCTGGTAACACCTCTTACCAGTCCATTCTCTGTAGGATCGTAGACATCCAAAGCTCGCGGCTGTCCGTGGTCCCAACCGTCAGCTCCCGGAGCCTAACCTGGACCGCCTAGTGGTGATGGGGAGATCTCGTAAAGTCATCCCCCAGTACCAGCTCCTCCAGCTCCTCTGCTAACACCACCTCTCAGGGTACTACTCTGATCATGGCACTGCCTCTGCCGTGGTGGTGCGCTTGTTGCCTGCCCGAAGCTCCCAACAACTCGGGTCGGGCAGTCTGGTGCCATGTGATCTCGCCCGTCACAAGCATAACACCAGTGCTCTATGGGCTGCCCTTGTGCCCTCTGGCGCCACTGTGTTGTACGACCACGCACCTGAGTCCGGTTGTTAGAAATCCACCTTCATCGAGGTTCTGCTTGCCGACGCCCGCTAGCTGCGGCAGACGTCTCGGCTCCGACGTGCCTGCTTCCACCACCAACACTAGAACGTGACAGGAAGCCCTCTGTCAACAGCGCCTGCTCTAGCACCCTGACATATGTAGAAATGCCCAAGGGTACTATGACAGCATGAATCTCTCGACGGAGAGCCTGCTCAAACTTCCGTGCTCAGAGGTTGTCGTCATGGACCATGTCCGGGTAAAAGTGTGCACGGTATGCAAAACTAGCCGCGTACTCGGCCACCGCCATCCCTCCTTGCTGAAACCGCAGGAGATCCTGAATCTGAACAGAGCACAAGAAGGAGGGGAAAAACTCCTTACAGAACAACAACAGAATGTCGACCCACAAAAGCGATGACTCATCAAGAAGATGAGTCACCAGACTCCACCAACGCCGAGCTGCTTCATGAAGAAGGGTGGCTGCCAAAGCCACTCTCTGATCTGTCAGCGTATGTACAAGCTTGAAAAGGCGAACCACTGCCTCGAGCCATACCTCTACTGCCTGAGGGTCTGGATCACCACTGAACCTTAGCGGTCTCTGCCGCTGGAACTCACGGAGCGTGCTCAACCTACGCTCAAGCTCAGCCTGCTCTGCTGAAACTGCCTTCTTCTCAACAGGTTGGGGGTACTGCTACCGGCCCTCCCGGAGAAAGGGGCTCAAATGATGGGTCCTGGACTGTGGCCTCGTAGCTCACAGGGTAGTCGTCACGAACCAAAGCTGGTATCCTGGCTGGCTGTCCTCGTGGAGACATCCTGAATATTATCAAGGAGTGCCACAGTCAGATGAGCATATATGTATATACAAATAACAACAATGATGGGGAGCTGACTCAAGAAGGACAGTCAAAGACTCAATCCTATGTGATGCACATACCAATTTTTCCCTACAACATGTGTCTCAGCATGCCGAGTCGACAAGCGGGTTATCAAGGTCTTCATGAATGGATACGTCGGCCGCCGTACCATCACTGGACTCCTTGGCCTGAGAGCCGCTCTGGAGACACATTTACACTGTTTCCCTAAATCCCAACCAATTCCTCTTTTAGGGACACCCGAACAACATCCCAAGGAACGAACCACCTTTGATACCACTTGGTCATGACCCGACCCTACCAGGGCTCGAGCCGCAACTACCCCTAGCCCGCCTCCATAGGCCAGGGGCTGGCGACTAGCGCCGAAGGCACAACAACTCGGGGAGGCCTTTGCCTAAGTACCTGTACACACACACACACGTAACACACTCAATGCAAAAGTGCAAAGTAAAAGAAAAGACAAGTAAAGAAAAGGGAAACTGCTATATATACAACCCACAAATGTGCATCGACCTCTAAACAGTACCAAGTACAAGCTAAAAAGAAAAGGGAAAAAACACGCGGCCAACCAAAAAGTGCCACAACCCGGCAAAAGGTAAACAAAAGAAACAGCTAACGGGTCTCCCACCTGGAACCCGGCTACGACCACCACACGCGGTCTAAGCTCCCAAGCTCCTATTCTCCACTGAAGTCATGCTCCACATGTCCGTCCTCTGCAAGGGCACACCAAGGGCGGGAAAAGCCCAAGCAGGGGTGAGTTTAAAAATAGTCAGTAGGATACCCCGAAGGCTTGAGGGAGCAACAAAGGAGGTACCGAAGGGTGAGCAATAGAGCGAAAAGGAAAAGTAGAGGAGTACATCTGAAAGTGCAGTAAAGAGTCTAGCTCAACCCAACAAGAGAAAGGAAGTAGGCTAGTCTAGGAACAAGTAGCTGGAAACGGTGAGAAGATGAACTTCCTGTCGAGTCTTCGCTACCTATAACAGGAGAGTAGACTCATCCACCCACGAGAAGCTAGACACAGAAAGCACGTGGCATACCCTGAGCGTCTTCGCCTCTTCTGGAGGGAGTGTAACCAAGACCAAGAAGTGGGTACTCGAACAAGGTATATACATATATATATGCTCTTCAAGAAGCCCGAACAAGCTCGTAAGGGGATCTTCATCCCCTAGATCAACCCAAGAAAAGAGTAGCCGACCGTCCCAGAAGTAAACTCTATCATCAATGCCCATCATCCCACACGTCTTCCCCGAACTGCAAGACATGGGGCTCAATCACCGCACTTTGACACTATCCTCTTTGGGCAGCACTGCCTCGCCCGCACAGTTTTAGATCACGTCACAAGAACGCGTCTCGGTGGGGAAAGTGCCCCCTCGTACTTGAGAGTTCTAGGGAAAGTCAAACCACACCTCGTCACCGCCCTGCAGTCGAGAGGTCTCCTCATAGTCAAAGTCGTTCCATCACCGACCCGTACAACCAATGGTCCCACTCCATTGGTCATAGAGGAAAGCCATAGACTAGCCTAGTAGAAAGGACTGAGTCTGGAATGCCAATAGGTGTCCCATTTCCCAGCCCTACTGGAGGGTAATTCACAACCAGATATCGGGTTACCCACTACCCAGCCCTGCTGAAGGGTAAACCCTAATACATCATCAGACAACCCACTGCCCAGCCCCGTTGGAGGGTAAACCATAAAAATATACTAGGTGACCCACTACCCATACCTATTAGAGGGTAAACCAAAATATATCATCCGACGATCCACTTCCCAGCCCCACTGGAGGGTAGAACTGAAATAAGTCGACAGGCGACCCACTGCCCAGCCTTTCTGGAGGGTAGACCTGGGACTAGATGATGGGTGACCCACTGCCCAACCCGGCTGGAGGGTAGACCCTAAGAGGTCGTCGGGTGACCCACTACCCAGTATCTGCTAGAGGGTAGACCCTAAGTGCGTCGGGCGACCCGTTGCCCTGTCTCTGCTGGAGGGTAGACCCTAAGAGCATCTGGCGACCCACTGCCCAGTCTCTGCGGGAGGGTAGACCCTAAGTGCATCGGGTGACCCACTACCCAGTCTCTACTAGAGGGTAAACCCTAGAAGTCAGTGAGCAACCCACTACCCAGCCCTGCTGGAGGGTAAACCCGAAGAAGTCGATGAGTAACCCACTACCCAGCCCCTCTAAAGGGTAAAACTCAGAACTGCTCTGGCCATCTCTACTGGAGGGTACAACACTGGCCAACCGAACACGGAGTGGGTATCACGCAACCACCCAACTCCAAAACAACTCTCCCAAAAGTGGTTCAGTGCCTGTTCCATCACGGGGTGCCACTAGCACCGCTACTGACCGATCCATCGTGATCCAAACCAGGGGGAGACCACTCAACCCTGCTGCTCAACAAACGAGCACCGATCCAGGCGAAAAAATCCACCCTACTGGTCAAACAAACACAAAGAGGGACCCTCTACGTCGCGAGAGGTCAAATTACGCAATGTAGAACACGAAACACACATGGGTCCCACACGACAAGTGGCCCCAAGTCAACCCCAAAGAAGCGCACGAACGTCTCAGGTACAAACCACACGTACCTCCAAGCACTCTCGTATACTCCCAGAGTATACCACGTCTCCAGCCCAAGGGTTATCGTTCACACAGAACCCAACATTAACGCGAAGGCGTGACATAACATTTCCAACTTGCCGCCTCAATGACTGGGGCACGGACAAGCACATCTATTCAAGATTTACTTCACTCACACGGGAGTGCATGTGATCACACGCCAAGGGTTCGCTACAACCACAGTAGAAGAACCGCCCCCTAGGGCACCTTCACATTTCCACATTTAATAAGATCGTGCAAGAGGCTCCGCACAACCAAACAGATCGTACCATTGTAATCCTCGTGAAAAATCACGCGAGATCGACTACTTACTCACCTCAAACGAATATCCGACAGAAAAGTCACCAACACCGCTCATGCCAGATCGACATCCCGTGATCCCGAGCCTCGGCCCCGAAAATAGTCGGGCGCATCACACAATTGTGATCCCCTCGGGAAAACACATCAAAAGCACTACTCACTTGAGTGCAACGAATATCCGGAGAAAAATATGCATTCCGGCACACCGCACACGAGCGGTGCCACGTGGGACCCACATCCCGGTCCTGAAACACAACGAACTGATCACACCATTGCGATCCTCTCGAAAAAACATAGAAGATGGACTACTCATTTGTCCAAAACGGTCACCTGGTGATAAAGATGGAAAATCACCGTTGACGCTCAAACGATCCTCGTGGGCCCCACACCATCATGCCGAATTAGGGCGAGCATATTACACCATTGCAATCCCCTCGTAAAAACATCCAGAATCGACTGCTCGCACGCCCCGAACGGAAGTCCGAGGAAAAAGTTGCTAAAAGCTGCATGCAACTCAAAAAGACGTGCCGTGGGGCCCACGCCCCAACTCCGCTTCGACGCCCGGAACCACCCTGGAAACCTCCGCCGTGAAGCCAGGGTTCCAAAGCCACTAACGATGCTTAAATCGGATGTCGGACGCGTCTGCGCCGTAAAAAACAAATTCCCTCGAAAAAACATCAATCCCCTCGACGTATGTGTCGCGCCATCGAAGCCCCTCGTTTCCAAAATTAAAAATTCCAGAAACCATCTCAAAAAGTCCGCCTCGTCGATACGGTTCCACCACCGTAGACGACACTCAAAATGGACACCCATAGCCGAAAATACGGTTGTCCGAAGTCCGAGGGGGCAAGGCCCCTAGGGCTGGACCGGCCTGGACCGGCCGGTCCGCCCGACCTGGGCCGGCCCGCGGCTTAGCCACGCGGGACAGTCGCGGCAGCCGCGTGAAGACCCGTATGGTGCGGGTCATTGTCACCGCACGGGGGTCGCGCGCCGCAACCCTGTGGTCGCAGCTCCCTGGCGACCACCGCCTCGCCGAAGCGCTCCGCCTGAGCCTCGGCCTCCTCCGGAAGGCGCCCGCAGCCACGCCAAGCGCCTCCGCCGCCTCACGCCGTGACGCTGCCTGAGACAGCCCACATGCCGTGACACCACCTGAGGCCGCCCGCCGCACGCCGCGACATCGCCTGAGGCCGCCCGCCGCACCAGGGCTCGCCGGACCGCTGAAAAAACCCACAACCTTTGACGATCAACCCCGACCTCCTCCGAGCTCGGATTTTGATTCCGAAATCTGAATTGGAAAGATAAAAATGTATACTACACATCTATGGGATTTGTTTGAAGGGTTAACAGCAAATTGACACATAAAATTAGACTCAATGGTAGGCTCGAGAATGAAAATACAAGGGAAACCTCCTACCTCTTGGGCGATGCCCGAAGCTTCACGGGGAGTCCGCCGTCGTGCCACACCTTGCCAGAGCTGCTTCACCGGAGCTGGAGGAGGAGAGGGAGGAGTTACTCCTTGCTACTATCCAGGTGGGGAATAAGAAGAGGGAGGGGGTGAGTTAAGCATTTAAATAGAAAACGCTTAACCACCCGCCCGTCGGCCCGAACCTGAACCCTCAGCGGGGTCGAGGTTAAGCCTCTCCTAGGGTAAACACCACCTCCCTAGCACAACGGCGGTCTTGAAATTTTATTCTGAGACCCCGTTCAAAATTTATAAAATTTAATGTCCGATGCCACTAAATTACGAAAACGCCCTTGGGGCCATTTTTCACAAACGGCCCGCGCCCGCGAAACTTATACCCCTCCTAGGGTAAACGACACAGTCCTAACTCAACTGTGCCCTCAGTTTTCCAATCCGAGCCACTGTTTAAGAGATAATAGCGTTTCTCCATTAAATGAATAAATAAAAAAATAAATTTATCAGTTTAACCATCTGAAAGCGAAAGAGGGGTCCAAACATACCGCGCCGACATTTTTATGTCATTCCTAGGGTAAAAACCTCATTCCGAACCCATCCTTACACTCAAATCTCTGATTTGGATCACCATTTAGAAGTTATCCCATTTATTTAGCGTTTCCAGTGTGAACACACTGAAAATTTAATTCCGGCCACTCCGGGGCTCGGAATCGCACGCCGTCTGAAGGCGCTACTCTGGAATATCATCAAGAATATTCCAAAGTCTTTCACAGAAAAACCCGGGTTCTTACAGTAACAAGGGATGTAAAGAAAACTATGACGGTTTTCTGAACGAGAAACTGAATGATATGGGAGCTACAATGAGAACTCTTGTGGTTATTCTCAACCAACTATCTGGAGTCCTAATTGACCACCTGAACCTTAGTGATTTTTATAAGGCGTCATATATGTGAGAAAAAAATCCCTACGTAAGTTCAGGTAATAATCATAAAGGTAATAATGTTCAAAAACCTATGTGTCAAAGATGTAGAAAGAAAGACATAGGAAAATGTTTCAAAGGTACAGAAAGATGCTATAAATGTGGAAATGAAGGTCATAAAGCAAGAACATTCCATGGAAAAAGGAAGCATCTAGTTGACTCTAGGAAAGGGAAAGAAGTTATTTCTGAAGGATCAATTTAATGTTTTAAATGTGGTGTGCATAGTCATCATACAAAAACATGTCATAAGAAGAATATTCGGGAATGGGATCACCAGGATCATACAAATATTTGTTTACCAATACCTAATGCCATTCTGATTGAGGAGGAAGAAATTGACAGTGACCAATGAAAGGTATGGATTATTTCTTAACGTATGTTTTCATATTATTGAAATCTTAGGATATGATTAATGATTTTGTTTGTAGGAAAGAATTATTTCAGAATAAGTTGGAAAGGAATGGTTAATGGATCATGAATAATGTTGAATGAGTAAGAAGTCAACAAATAAGGGATTCAATAGTTATGGTAGATTTTAGGATGGTGAAATTCTTAAAAGTATTAAGGCTCTTTTGATAACGAGATTACATTAGAAGACTTTTTATAGTATGTGTAACCCTCATGTTTGATATATAAAAATTTTATTCAAGGAATAATTATCTTTTCTTTTGTGGATTAGGTGATTCTCAAGAAGTTGATTATAGCGCTCTTAATGTGAACAAGTCATCCGAAATACTCATCTTTTGGAGAAATTATGAGTTTGTGTAAGAAATCTAGTAAGAGATCAAAGTCTATATGAAAATTAAGTATATTTCCTTATGATTTATATAAGCTCATAAATAAATTCGTTAATGAAAAGTAACTTAAAACAAAAACATTTCCTGTTATCTTTTCCTACTGGGGAATCAAATACCGTTTAACCCATCACAAGTTGGCGATTTTCTGGTGGTTAACTTTCTCCTAAACATGTTTTCTATCACTCTCCATCAGAACTTGACCCTTTGTTTTCTCTTCCATATCCATGTTTTCATGGAATCCTTGTATCTGTTGTCTCAGGTGACCATTTTACTTTTCTTTATTTCTTTTAAAGTGATAGTTTAATTTACTCCTTTTTTGATGTGCGTCTTTCAATGAAATTTCCAAGCCCAATTTTAAAATTTCGAGGAAGCAATTCCAAAAAGGGGGGAAGGATGTAACATCCTAGGTAAATAAAGAATATGGAATTTTCATATTTATTAATATTTCGGAGTAAATTTTAATATTAATTTAAAGGAAATGCTAGGTTCTATGGTATACCCAATATGAAACAATGAGTTTCTTTAAAATCTTATGTTGCACACTAATAATATAATAATATTATTTTAAATGGTAGTTAACGCCTAGCCGTTGTAATGACAGGAATGAACAGAACTGTCTAAAAAATGATTATATATGTTTGTTAAATATTTTAACAGTTACCCAATAAATGATAGAGGCTTAAAATGCTAATGAATCCAATTTTAAGAATAAAAAATCTAATATTCTTTAAAAGGTTGATTAACCGCATTTTGATGGTGAACCCTTTTAAAAACTACATTTTTTCAATTTTATATGTTATATTTGAAAAAAAAAATCCTTATTTAGAACTGGGATATCAAAATGTACTTTGTGTAATTTTTTGTTATTTTTCTGATAAAGTTCATTTTTAATGAATAGTAAAAAATGACGTATTTTAATTCAAAAGCTCCATTTAATATAATTTATTTATACGGTTAGATTATATTTTTTAATGTTTTTAAAGTGTAATTAGAATATATTTTTACCATTTAATTCAATGGTGGTCATTGGAATTAATTTCACTTTGAAATTGGACATAAACAAGTGTCAATCTTTGGATATATGTTATTTATTAAAAACATGCTATTTGTTTTGACAGCGGGAATTAATTATAAAATTAATTAAGGAAACTTCTATGTTTAGAATTTGGTAAAATGGAAATCATTTTTAAATTTGGAATATCGAATTTACTTTGGATAAATATTTGGTATTTTTCTGACAAACGTTCATTTTTAATGAATAGTGAAAAATACTTCATTTTACTTCAAACGGTTTTTTCATCTAATTTAATTATATAGTTATATGGTACTTTTAATTGGTTTTAAGGTGTAATTGAATTATTTTTTTATTACTTAAGACAATGTTGTTCATTGGAAGTAATTTCACTTTTCAAGTAGATGTAAAAACAATTCAATCTTTTGATAAAATTTACTTCTTAAAAACTCGTCTTTGGTTTTAACAATGAGAATTATTTTTAAATTAATTACTGCAATTTATGTGTTTGGAATTTGGTAAAATGTATTCCATATTTGGAATCATAAAGTCCAAATTATGTAATTAAGACTCTTTTTGTTTTGGACATTATTAATAGTAATGATGGTAATTATGTTTATTTATCGTGATTAATTAGTAACCTGGTAGTGAAGGGTAATAAAATAATATCATAATAATATAAAATGACCCCAAAATGTGTCCAAATCTTCTATTTTGTGTCATGTCCGACCATGGGAAGCTTTTTACTGAACGTGAGGGCCCATGGAGTCACATGGGTGTCATAGCGACATTATGACATTCTTTTTAAAAAGAGGAGAAATATAACAAAGGTTTGTATATCCTAAGTAAAACAATTTTAATCTTGTTTACATAAATGATATATAAGACTATAAATATTCATTGGAAAGATAAAAGTATTTCCCACATCAGGGTATTTTTTATAATTTTTAGACATTAAATAGATAAATTTATTTATGACACCATGATGATGCAGTGATTACCTCATTAATGAACGATTTAAATAAAATGAAAAGATAATGTAAAATCTAAGACTTAAACATGTCAGAAACCTATTATATGGGTGGATTTAGAACCTTTATCAAATAATCCTCGAAATATATCATTGTGGGACCTTTAAAATTTGAAAACCATTTTATAATAATGTAAAATTTCAAGACTTTCCAAAAGTGACCCTCTTCCCTCTTATAAATGGCCCCCACCACTACCCCCTTACCCACTCCTCTCAAGACCTTGGATCTTCCAACCTCTACTCATATAATGTCTTCACATCTTTCTCTTACTTCTAGAAGCCTCACTTTGGGTATAAGTCTTTCCAAGGAAGCCTTTGGTTGAAATCCAAAAGAGTTACCCGATTGAGAGGTAATGTCTTCTCTCAATGTGTGTACTTTGTAATCATTAAGATGTAATGGTTATGTCCTAATTCTCTAAAACTCTAAACCTAAAAAGATCCTCAATGTGAATTATTTATTTAATTCAAGATTATGTAATGTTTTAAGGCCAGGTCCTTATAACAAGGACTATACCTCATGATCTCTTGGCACTCATGGTTAGTTATTTTCTTTTATTATTTTTTTAAAATATAAGAATTTCAAGAATGCTATGTTTTTCAATATTTTTTATTATATGATTTATCTAATTCTCATACTAATTTTTATAAATATTTTTTTTTGATTTATAATATTCATATATATTATATTTATTCCATTAAAATATTTTTTTTATTTTTTTAAATATATTTATTTGGTGTTCAATTTATTCTTTCTTCACATATATATGTACAATGTATATTCTGAATATTTAGTTTTTTTATTTTGACTGATTTATTTACATAATAATTCTATAAATTAATATATTGTGACATCCAACTTATTCAAACTTATTTTATAATATTTAATATAGAAAATTAAATTTTGAATAATTATACAGTCTATGAAATTAGAGTGTATTTTGATTCTCAAATTTTATAGTTATTTTATCTTACAATATTTATAGAATAACTTTGACCTATTATTATATATATTATTTGAATTATTTAACAGGTAATTAAAATTTGTTTGAATTAGTAATTTATTTTTGAATTCAATCATTTTTATGATAATTTTTGGAATTATAATTTTCTCCTTAGTGAATAATTATGAAGTTCGAATTTAAATTAATTTACATGATTGGGGATTTATTTGTTAGTTTTACAATTATTATTTACAGGCTTTGGGAAATATTAAAATCACATCAATTATAAGAACACAGAGCTGTTAGAACCAAATAGATAGTTACTAAACTCTGATGTGTTGTAAAAAAGGTCTGTTATGAATAGGTTTTCATATGCTAGACATACATTGAAGTGTTGAATAAAAAAGTATAAAAATTATAATACTACATTGATGAGACATCCTGATACATTACTCAAATACACATGTGATTATTTTAGTTATCTTCCTTTTAATCTTGTCTTTTATGTATGTAATAGTTTTTTATATCTCTCACAAATGCTTTCACTATCTGTATGTGATTTTACATTCAAAAGTATCAATTCTATATTCATTTAGGATTTGGCTCCTAAATTCTAAATTTAGGACCATTCAGGATGTGACCCCCTTGTCTAATGTCATTATTGTAATTGGGTTGTGGCTCACCATTAAAAATTTTCGTGTTTGGTTATACTTCCACTAGAACAATTAGGATACAATCAGGTTATGATTCCACTTCAAATATCTTTATAGTGCACAAAATATCGCTTATATAATAGAGAGATATAAGAGTAAATTAGTTCAACTTTGGACCGAACCACTATAAAAATTCCATGCGTTATTTTATTTTTATATTACATTGTGAATTAAATCAATTAATTAACTTTCATAATAATTTTATTTGGTTAAAATTTAAATTTAGTATATTCACCCCTACAGACCATATACCATCACCCTTTTTTAACTTGTCAAATGAAATAGAAAATTACCCATGAGAAATTATGGAATCATAATTTAAATGATCACTGATTAGGACAATCTTATATATAAAAAAAATAGAAGACACTCTATTTCTATTCATGAGAATCACCTCATCCTGGTCTACAATCCCTATGGATCTTCCTTCAATCGATCCATCACACACCATATTCTTTGACCTGTAAAGTAGACAAAAGGTTTACACATGAACCAAAGTATCCATTTAGTGTGGTAGAAATACATATCTGTAGGTTCTCATGAACTTAAAATATTATACAACATAATATATGTGTAAAAATAAAGAAAATAGATGGTAGTAAATGGACATTCTCTCACAAGAACTTGATAAATTCATCTTCCAACCAGGACACCACAACTCCTTGGGCATTCAGTCATCATGTGCTAACCAAAACAAAATTACACCTAACCATACATACATTGGCAATATACTGGATTCCAGTCATCTCATTCTATCACCTTGTAACCAAGAATTTACCAGTATACTCAGATAAGGTAATCCACTAAGTCCTCAACCGGTCACCAAGGGTGTAGTGTTGGGTCCTACATAGAAGGGTTGGATACACCTTCTCACTAAATGTATTCATGTGTCTATAATATGAACCATACCTTATCACTCAAGGGAGGCCATCCCTCGATCCCACACCACTACCATATCACTTAAGGTAGGGTATCATGTCAAAATCTCAACCGTTACCTTCTAACTAAATGTACATTCCATCATCCATGTCTCAAATAGAATAGCCTTCAAACTTAGAATTATCCATCATCTCACCACTACATTCTCACTCTAGGTAGGGTGTATCCATCTCTTTCTCACTCATGGTGAAGCCAACTAGTCTCGATCCATACCTTTTAACTCGAGTTTGGCCTAAAATTTATATATAATGGGATCCCATTTCACTCATGGAGATATTGAAAGCGTCTTCTCACTCATAGTGGGTACATGCCTTAATATCCACATCACTCACATTGGAACTTGCCTCTAATAAAAACATGGAATGAAACCAATCACAAAATATCAACATCTAATAACAAGGATTTCATTACTTGACACTCACGCCCTTATCTTGAACACATATCATCATCCAAGTCATAACATCCCAATACACATGAAAATCTTATATATCCCTCCAGGATGACCATTGTGGCTCTAAAAACCCATGTTAACTCATAGAGACCATCTAAAATTCATCACCCTTCAATGAACTCAAAACCTATATGCTTTATCCAACCTTTTCCTCCAGGTACTGATCCACGTCCTCTTTATAAAACTCAATTGGGTCCCATATCACATCATTATAACATGTTCCCTAAATAATTTACAAGGATTGAAAGTCTCTACTTTATTCCCTATCTAATCATAGAGGAATCATCCTTCCCATGGTGATAACCAACTCTCAACCCACCCAAAAGAGTGCACTTCTCACTTGATGTGGAAAGTATGATCTTGTCACCCACCCTTCCTTGGATAAGACACATGTACCCACACACTGGCCTATAGAATCCAAAATTTGATACCTGTGTCTTATCACGCATCCCAAGAACTACTTGAGGACTCTCATCAACCAAAATATCACCCACACTCCTTGGAAACATAGTATTTGGGTGGAAATAACTTACCAAAGAGCTAAGGAGTACATTTCATAGGCACATGAAGCACATTTCACCCTTTTTCTTTCTTGAGGGTGCTATTAGCCCCTATAAATTTACCTGATTCCATAAAAATTTCATGTATCAAATAAATCATGCACGAATTTGGATATGTTTTAAAACTATAGGCACCAAATACTTCCATCCTAGAGTTACCACCCACACCTTTCTCCACACTACATCATCCAATACCTTCTATGCCTCATCAATTCTGACACTGCCTCCCAAGTTCTTATCTCATTCAAAAAAATCAATATAAATATTTTTTTTATCATTTGTTAAAACTTATTCAATTTAACACAAAGAGTTAAATTCATTGAAAATCTCATTGGGCAACAACGTGTTAATAAAACTGCCTGAATCCTAGACCAACCACCCATGTAAGGTATATGAGGTACCATTGATACCATCCAATGCAAAATATCTTACCATTGAACATGGTCAATCACTAATTTCATCCAATTTAGATTAAAACAAAAAAAAAACCATAGGGGATGTATATATAGTTAAAAATTAGCATTAGTATTTCCTTCCTCCACCAGAGATAAACTCTCACTGAGCTGATAAGTATAAGCCCATCATCCTCACTTAATTCCAGTATACTCCTGTGGAATCAAAACTAAAAACCTAAATTAAAACCACAAAAATTAATAGGCTATAATTTGGAATGATAATATCATAAGTAATTGAAGAATTGTACATCTTACACATAAAAATTTCTACCATGAACATTCCCCATCAGAGGGGATCAAATGGCGACAAGGGAGGGGGATTCGGCTGAATATTCTTTCCCACATACCATTATTACCTTAATCTCAAAGGGGGTTTTACTAGAAAATTATTTTACTACCCCTACTAAAAAAAATTAGAATGAATTTATTGTGGTTTTCCCCAAGATATATTGTTCAACACTCCTACATGTGGGTAGTTTTTGGTACAAGGAAAGGGGATGAAGTGTAACACCAACTAAATCCACTCCTCTGCGACACATACCAACTCCTCCACAGTGAAAATCACCACTGTTGGGGGGGGGGGGAAATATTGAGGTCTTTCCACCAAAGGTACCTCCATGGAATTGATCCTCTATGATTCACTATGGTATCTCTATACCAGGGACACACTTCGACATGAACTCTAGATTGTATTGTAACCACATATGAAGGGGATGAAGTCCCAACCTTGGTGTTTTATACTTTACGGTATGGATACTAAGGTATTTTTTAAGGTATCCAATCCCAGAGATCACTCCATGGATCATACGCTAAGATATAACATCATGATTACACTATAATAACTTCTATGATTTATCTATTAACTAATTTGTTATGGATTCATTAATCTCATGGAACCACACCATGATTCCCAGTCACCACATCATGGTGGTTTTCTTTATCTAATCTTCACCACAACCCATTTATAACTTTCACCTAAGCACCATAAACATCAATTAAGCCTTTTTCTATATCCAAAATAATTTTTTGATATGTTCAAAAGATGATATTCCTAATTCGAATCCCAATTCATGGATATTCCCAGGCATGAGGACTAAAATCTCAAATTCCCTATAAAAGGTAAGGACCCAAAAATCCATATGTCATTACAATAATAATACTTTTTAATATTTTCTAAAATTATTATTTCCTTTATACACGTATAAGATGATATATATATAGAACTTACTCTAACATATTGGGTTATTTTAAATAATTATACTTTGATATCGATAAAATATATTATTTTTCATACACAGAGAGTGTTATTCTTTCATACGTGTCAAAAAAAGTATTCATACATTTAAAGAGATGGTGAAATATTTTCCACACATTTAATTTATTGAGATTTTATTGATAAAATTTTGGTTTCAATTTTTTAGAACATGTTTTCTAAACATTTAAATGGTTTATTAATAAAATCCTGAGGTTATTAATAGTTTAACCATGCTTTTTATGAGTTCCTATTTCTAGAATTAATATTATCTACTAACTGAGAAATATCTTTCTTTAAAGAAAAATATATAGTGTTATTTTTTAAACAACTAAACTTAGGATATTATATATTATTTAGATAGATGATCTATGTATATATATATATAATTAATCCTTCAAAATGATATGGAGAATACACATGAAAAAAATTTGTGATGTTTCTATGATTTTCATGAAAATTTTGAAAGTGTTGCTATTTGTGTTTTTTAAATTTATTATAAAAAATGAACAAGAATGTGAAAATTACATTATTATTTTGTGTTATTTTGAAGATAAAGATATAAATGTGGATTATTTTATATCTATACTTTGGTTACACACTTGTTTCTATTAAAAAAAATAAAAAAAAATATTAGTTGTGATTCTATGAAATTATGCTATTCATATATAATCAAATTCTACATCTCTATTATATTTTTATAGGTTACTACTTCTTCTCTTATGTGTGAGAGTGAGACCATGAATAAGACTTGCTATAATGGAACGGGAGATACTAATTGAAATCTATTGTAACAAGTAAATATAATGAGCCACTTGACTGTTTTCAGCTACGTGATACTCAAAAAAGGATCTAAAAAATCACCATAAAAGTATTAAGAGTTTTTAGAGTTTAGTAGGGGAAGTTTTTTTAAAAACCCTAAATCAAAAAAATATTATGTCCTGTATGTAATTTTCTTTATTTATTTTTTATAATCTAATATGAAAAGGAGATACTGATAGAACTAATTTAAGAGAGACGTAAAAATTTTAAAAAGTAAAATTAGAGAACTCAAATTACACCATCCTACCCAACGATTTATTTTAATTATAAAATGGGATATCACATAAGTGGTATGGGAATCACAAAACCTATAAAGAAACCTATGGGGAAGGAGTTTGTTAATTGATTTTATGGGATTTACATCTAACTCATGTAGATGATATTAGGAGACTCAACTATGAATGATGAGGCATTTATTTTATGCATATTTTCTTCAATTCAAATAAATGATTATATGTTTTATAAAAATTATTTTATTGGATTATTTATATAATGTTTTCACAATTTAAAATCATACAATGAAATTGTCATGATAATAAAATATTAAATTAGAAAAATCTACAATAAATGAGAATAAATCGAAAAATTGACTATCAAATTTAATATTTAATTTAAAATAATAATTATAAATTATAAATTAAGGTATTATTAAATGAATCAATTTTCATTCATCCTGTCTGATTTTTTTAGAAATCTATCCTCCAATGCACTTCGGTTATGCCCATATTCATCAAGTTGTGTAGAGTAGTTAAAGTAAATTTATAATATTTATTCCAATTCAATTTACTAAAATTAAACTGGAGGATATAATTTTAGTTTCAATGGTAAATTCAATGAATGAATAAGTTATCATGTACCCTTTAATGATCAAATAATGTGATGAAAATATGAAAACCCTCTTTTATAGTTTCTAATGTCATTTGACACATCACAAAGTACACTGTATGTTGTGTAACTACACAATGTGTCTCATAGTAGATCATGTTACGTAATATGTTGCATACCATGCATGTTAAATTCCATGTAATAGAATATATGTCAAATTAAACGTAATAGGAGAAATTTAGTGCAATTCAACATGACATTATATTTTAATTATGTTTATGACAAAAGTGTGACCTGCATTATGTAATGACCGCCAACACTTGTCGCATACACATAAATTCCATATATATCACGTGACACGTATTTATGTTGTACTTTCATGGTTAAATATTGAATATTAAGTAAAAATGTATGCTAATCATTCACAACATGTAATAAAGGCATGTAGTTTTCATTCCACATTGTATATACATGATGTTTCAGTTAGGTGATATTCCGTAGTGCAAAAGGGTTGATGCATAATATATATCTCATGTAGTCTCTTAGGTTATAAATGTATAATTCATTTGAATATAAATTTAAATATAATTTTTTAGTTTATTTTTTTTTAAATTGGAATTTTAAAAATGTGACATCAAAGACTATATGCTAGGAATAATATTATTATTTTATTTTTATTTTTTGGGAGCACCAATATTATTTTTATAGTTTTTAAATTTAATGAGATTGTATTTAGATGGTGAATAATAATTATCTTGGTAGAAATGTGATCTTTTGGGTTTTTTTATTTAATTTTAATTATTTAATGCATTTGTTTATAATAATAATTATCAAATTAAAAATAATTATAGGAAAATCATCCTTCTATCTTTTATGATGTGTGAATTTTTTTCCATGATTATATTATATAATACCTTAACGAAGGTTCCTCTTTCTTTTATATGAGAAAATTATAAAATTTTGAGATCTCATGGGTAGGTGGTTCAAGACATGGACCAAGTAAATTCCAACAAAAGATGAACATATGATAATAGAGGATAATGAAACTCGGGTAAATATAGATTTAGATAGTTTTCCAATGATGTCTAGGATGTATTTTCATGACTTAAATTGACCTATTGTTAAAAATATAACGATCATGTTGTATTTAACTCATCCTTGCCTCCATAGTTATTTTTTAATGGACCATATCATTACAGATTGGTGAAAATTTGAGAAAATGGGTTTATATTAAAATTTGAATAATTTTTTATGTTTTTTTTATTATTAGAGTTTTTTTGGTTTTTAATATTTATGGGACAATTAAAAATAATAATGATATATTTTTTGTTTTTATTTATTTTAAAAAATAAAAAATAAAAAATAAATTCATTTTTATATATAGGAATTTATATTTGTGTTTGCAAGTATGTGTTTTAATGAACTTTTATTATTTTAATAATAATATTAATAATAATTATAACGATGAGATAGTATTATTATTATCAATATTAATTTAATTTATTTGGTTTAGAAATAAAACTTAATTAAGAAATAAAGAATAGAATATTTAGAATGTGTAAAAAAGTAGTGGTGTGGGGTGTGTACAGAAGATCATAGTACTTAATAGAAAAAGTGGGGGAAATGTGATAAGAAAAAAATTATATGAAAAAAAATAAAAATTGATAAAATGTGTATGATAAAAAGGAGGTACCTTCGAAACATGCATCATGTAACGAGAATATTATTTTCCCCTCTCACCTCTATCCCCATAGTCACTCATTTTTTTATAATTATCTCAATTTTATGTCCTCTAATATTGATTAGAATGATACACTGTCAGTGGTGTTGGATTTGGATCAGTGTGCAGAAGCTAAGACCTGTGTCTGTTTTCATGGGGATCATAGTTTTTTTATAATTTTAATTAAATCAAAATTTTGTAATCTAGTTTTATAGATGAAGTTTCTTATAATAGAATCTTTGAATTTCATCACCTCTAAATTGTGGACTAACAATCAAGATATGAGTTCAATGAGATTTAGGTAGGTTGTTCCATTCGTAAAACATTAAATTTAAAAATATTATATACATTTTACCTTTTAAAATATTATTTTAATTTCTTAGAAGTTATGAAACATATATATGTACCACTTATCTTAGCTTAAGTTAATTGACTTCTCTCCCAAATTTTATTAGGGGGATATAGGGGTTACTAATGTTTCTTTATTCAAACCCCATATTCTTTTGAATTGGGAATTGTTAATGTGTGTGTTAAAATTCTTTTGAATCACTTTAAAATGGTATTTCTCTTCTTAATGGATTTCAAAAAGAGTAACCTCGTGATATTGGAAAAAGGATATAAGAAACAATGATGAGTTATGTTTTTTATGATACGTTTTAATAGTTATTTAAGGTTCGTTATTGGGATTTTTTTAATATTTGGGTTTAAGAGTGCTTGAGTGGGATTTATACTAGAAATTTGTTTAATGGAATATGAAGTGTTAACTCAGATTTTGGTTTCTAAAGAATGTAATTACAATTTGGTTTTCTTGAAGACATTCTGAAAGGAATGGTTGAAACCCTATAAAAATATTGGGTTAGAGTTTTCGTGCTTTATGTGAGGAATTGTTTATGTGTTTTTAGATATGAATTTGGTTTCTGATGATGTGTAAGTAATTAATTTCTTGTAAAGGAGGTGAAATGTGTAGTTACATGACATGGATTATTTATATTATTGAAGCTATGATATGTTTACTCATTGATAGTTTGATAATCATGGGGGACTTATGAACCATGGTAGGTAAGAAAGGGATTAAGTAATCTATTAGACTACACCAGACTAAATAAACAATTCCATGACATTAATAATTTGACTGTAGTGCTATAATATGTGTGTCACCACAACACTAGGTTATGATATGAACTCCTTAGTGGCTTGTGGTTATAGTGTCATTAGATGGGAATCACCACAACACTAGGCCAATAAATGAACTCTTTAGTGGCCACATGAATAGTTGTAATTGGATTGTTTAATTCTGATATAGTATAATGGTTCTAGGTTTCCTGACCTTAGTTTCCTTCTATCAATTTCCACTATATGGTTTACTTTTGGTTATCTTCTTTTATAGTTTTAGATGTTACCCTTATTTTTTTTATTTCTTCCTCTTGGGTGGAATCTGATACCACTTAATTTTAGTCTCTATTAATTTATTAAGTTGATATGAATGTTATTTATTATTAAAATAAATTTATTCTACCTAAGTGGATGTGGTTTATTATTACATTTATTTCTATGTAGTGATATGGTTCTATCTATATGTAGTTTGATGTAAGTGTTTATTTTTTTCTTTAGGGATTCTCATTATTTTTAAAATAGTGTAATTTTTATCTCTATGTTTATTAATTAATAGTATTTAAATGTGGTTTTAAAAGTTTGATTATGGAGTTTTTGTTAAAAAATGTTCGTATTGTTTTTAAAATACATTTTTTTTGAAACACAATCTTCTACCCTTTGTATTGTCACTTTAAAACATGTTCTAAAAGTAGTTATAATAAAAGTGGTTAATTATTGTCCTTCAGGAAAAATAGATTTAAATGATGTTATAATGTTACTTTTTTTGAAAATTATATAATTATATTACTCTCATATTTGTTTTTTCAAACTACGATTTAAAGGATTTAAATTTAATGTGTATTCCTGGGGTTTGGGGAGGGAACCTACTAAGAATTTTATACTCACACCTATATACATTTTAGGTTCAGTTTAGGATCTATTAGGGAATAATTTGGTCTTTGAGTTTAGATTTAGGTATAGTGGTGGTTCCAAGCAGTGTAGTATGTTACATTTCACATAGAGACTAGTTGTTTTTCATTTTTCTAAATTTGGTCATTTTACTCCATTGTAGTATTATTCCTTATCAGTGGGGGCCATTTTAGTATTTTCCATTGTGTTAGAATCTATTTCTATATTGGATCTTTTTTACATTGTTATCTTTTGGTTATGTTATTTTGGTTTTATTCTAGTTCATGAGTTATGATATATGTCCATACCCTATTTGGTTTGTTGGATTATAGTAGTTTCATTTACTTTTTTTCATGATCCTTCAATGTACCAGTTGATTATACTCTATTTTTGAGTAGAGGTCCATTACTGCTATTATTATATTAGGTAAATTTTTTCCCAATTATAACTATGTGATGCATTGGCACTTTTTTCTAGCCTAGGGAGATAGATAACAGGGCTTCATCCTGGCCATAGGTTCTCTTAAGAACCTGATTTTGAGTTATCATAGGTTAGTTCCTGAAAAAATAGAATCATAGCCTATTTTTGTTTTTTATTTACAGTGTCATGGTAGAAAAGTGATATGACTATTAGAACTAATGGTATTATTCATGAATTGGATAATGATCATGACCTTTCAAATACATCCTAGAATTACGAGGTTAATTCGAGAATATGTGGTTTTCATTTCGGTTTTTATTTATCCTTATTGATGGGAATGATTTTAGTATCAAATGAAGTTGTAAGAAGAACCAATTAGTTTCTTTAAAAGGGTTCATGGGATTCCCATTGTGAACACAATATATTTAACAAGGAAAGGTATAATTTTTATGTGTTTTATCTTCATGATTATTCATAGTGTTATTGATTGGTTTTATTGAATTCTTATAATGTAATTAGTGGTGTCTATATGATCAGTTGTACTCCAAATTATTTTAAATTTAATGTGAATTTATATTATTTCATTAGGGTGTCATGATTTAATTATTTTGGGCCTCATTTTTATTTTTTATAACCTTTTCTGATTTAATTTATATGTTGAACTTATAACGGTCGATTTTAGAAAATTTTAATTGGTTTTTGTGATGGAAAAACTATTATTTTAAGTTATGATGAGTTTTTTTTTGAAATGGAAATTAATTAATGGTTCTATTATTTAATATAATTTATCATGTTATAATGGTTTTAAAAGGTATATTTTAAGGGGATGATTAGTATGTGGTAAAAATTATAGAATGAGTCACTATAATAGGTTTTTTTAGGAATTCTATGATTTTTATAGTGTTTTTACAAGTCCATTTTTTTACATTGATTAATGAATATTGAATTAAACCTATTATTATTTATATTTAATTCTCTTTGGTGTTCTCTTACTGATACAAAGTCATGAAACATATCTCGCATTACATCAATTTAACTATCACTAAATGAGTTTCATAGTTACAACTAAATGAATTGTGATAGAGTAAATAAAATTTGTAGGAGGTTGTATGTTAATTTTAAGGACTATTATATCTTAAATCATGAATGTTCTATGTTATTTTTTGTGGTTTTTAACAAGATTGGTTAACTCATTCTATATCTTTATGTTATCTTTAAATAAAAATTCCTATATGTTTAATTATGAAACAGATGTTTTTATAAATGTTTTAATTATAAATATGTTTTTCTTGACTTGGTAAAATAATATTAATCATATTGATAATATTTTTTAATGTGGTTTAATTTTAAAATAAATGTATTTTTAATGTTAAAATGAGTTTTAGTTTATATCACCAAAAATTCTAGTTTTGGTAGCATAAAGATGATACTAAATATTATAGTTTTAAGTGGTTTTTTGTGAGTTAGTCCATGTTGTATTTAAAAAATGTCACCTCATTAATTTTAATGGATGTTCTTTTTAATTTATTATTTATTAGTACAAAATTGTATTGTAAATTATTTTATATTTTTCGGATGGTTTTTGTTTTCAATGGAATTCTAATTTTGAGATGTGTCAGGCCTGAGAGAATTTTGTTGTTTGAATTGATTATATTAAAATTATATTCATATTATTGATGAGTTTTTATTTATTTTATTATCATTTTAATGATTTTTTTATATATCATGTTTAGTAATCATTTTGATAATTATTGGTTTTGGAGGAAGGTTAATTCTCATTTTTATGGTGTAGAGTAACTCCCTTGTGTATGAACTTTTGATTATCTGTAATATGAGGTTCAGGTGTATATATTAATAGTATTTTAAATTTTACCATGGTTTATAAGTTTTTTCTTTCATAGGATGTCCTAGATAGTTTTTGGGGACAATATATATTCATGGTGGGGAGGTTTTAATAAATTATTGTTAATAGTCAGTGAAATTTCCGGAAAAAATGTTTTAATTAAATTTAAAGAATATTTTGAGTTTATTTATATCTAATATTTTTTTTCTTTTAAAAATTTTATGGTGATTAAAGGGTATATTGATAGACTTTAGGGATTCTCATTATTTTCATATCTCACAACATGTTGGGCGAATATTATTTCCTCCCACTAACCTCTCTCTCCCACCTGTCTATTTCTCCCGTATCACCATCACAGTCTTAGTTATTCAGATCATATCTCATCCGTTTCTCCTTTGATATTGATCATATTGATGTATTATTAGTGTTGTTGGATTCATTTAATAAATTATAATGTAATCCTTAAGTTTTATTTAAAAATAGCCATAGTATTTTCAATATATTTAGTTAAATATGATTTTTCAGTCTTGTGTTAGAGATTTAGTTTCTTATAATTGATTAATTAAAATTAATTTCCACTTAATAGTGGATTAAAACCCATGTTTTATGTTCAGAAATATCAAGGTAGGTTTCTCTATTAATAAATAAATAAATTTAAAATACTTGAATTATTGTCTCCTTTAATTGTATCGAATTGTCAACTGATTTTTGTTATTGGAAATGAGTGGTTCCCCATATTACTATATTCAAAACGCATTTTATTATAAAATTTGTATCATTAAAGTATGTATCAAAATTAATTTAAATCACTTTAAAAATTGTTTTTAGTTATTATTATTTTTTTAAAACGAGAAACTCATGATTTTGTAAAAATTATTTAAGGACCAAGAATTAGATTGTAATTTTGTTTTTTAGGATTAAGGTATCTTATTGATAATTATTTTATATTTGGTTTTGAATGTGGTTGGTTGAAATTTATAAATGGATTTAGTGTTTTGAAATGACTTTAATATTTTGACTCATGGTTTAGTTTCTAAAAAATACAATATGATTTGGATTCCTTAAATACTTTCTAAAAGTTCTATTCGGCACTTTATAAATAAATTGGGATTTATTTTTAGTGTTTTATGTCAAGATATAGTCATATGTTTTGATATTGGAAGTTTTTTTCTTAGATTTTTAAGTAAAGGATTGTTTCGAGAGGAGGTAAGGAGTTTTTTCACAAGCTTTGGATGTTTTATATGAGTGATTTTATGTTGTGTTTATTCTCATCCAATTAATTTATCATGGGATCTTAGGAACCTAAGTGTTGAAAAATATTATCAATAAATATGTCAGACTATTCCATAATGACTAAAAATTTCTAAGACATGAATAATTTGGTTTTTATGCCACCATATGGTTGTTACCACCCCGCTAAGACAAGACATGCACTTCTTAGTGGCTCGTTTGTTAAGGGGTTTTCTAATCGTTGTCCTCAATCCATTAGTAGAAGGAATTATCTTCGTATTTTCACAAATATCCACTTAGACTTGGATTGTTGGATAATAAGTTAATATATGGATTCTAGGTTTCATTGACCTTAGTTTCCCTAGGGAAACTACAATGATATGGTTTACTTTATTTTATCATATGCTATATTTTTGGGTGTTTCTGATACTCATATATAGTTATTTACTTATTCTTATTGAGTGGAGTTTTTTACCATTTACTTTTAGCAATCAATACTTTATTGATATGATATTATTATCATTTATATTTACCAACATTTTTATTTACCTTAGTGGATGTTGTTGTGGTTTACATTTTTTTTATATAGTGATTTGATTCTAATTATGTATAAGTCAAAATTTCTATTCATTTTTATTTTTTGGAATATATTTATATTATAAATGGTTTAAATTTATCCTTATATCGATTTATTAGTAGTATTTAGAAAGGGGTTTTCAAATTGGTTAATTTAACTTATGCTTCCAAAATATCTATATTTTCAAAAATAAAGACTGTTGGAGGAAAATTTATTATCCAAAAGGAAATTCTTTTAAATCTTATACCTGTATTGGATTTTCTCAAACGAGTTAGCTTTTTACCTTGATTGAAAATGTATTTAAACAATGTTACATGTGGCTTTTTGAAGAAATTAAATAATCATATTACTATCATAGTTGTATTTTCCAACAATAATTAAAATGATCTAACTTTAATGAGTATGAATGGGATTTTCAGGAAGATAACTAGGTAAAATTATATACTCAAATATATATTAACATCAGGTTTAGTACATTTCATTTTGTTATAGAGATTTGCCTTTTTGTTAAGGTACAAGTATGGTGGTGGTGCCGATAAGTGGAGTACGTTTCTTGGTGATCAGAGATGGGTGACAATAGTATCTATATAATTTGTTTTTTTATTCATATAATTTATTATTACATGTTATTAGTTTTCATTCAATGTTTTTTTGGATTTTATTTTAATTTTTAAATTGGTTAATTGTTTTATAGGGACATTTTCTTATATTAGTTGTGTTGTTGTATTTTTTTGTGTGATCATCCAATGTATGTAATGGTCAATCCAAATGTTTAGGTGGTGGCCTTTTAATTATATTTTTTATCATTTAAAATTTTCCCAACCAGTTATAATTTTACACCTTAGCGCATTTTATCTTCTTGATTAGAGTTAAAACATGATAAGGGCCTTATTGTGGACCGACATGAGAATCAGGTGTAGGGTTATCCTAGGTTTATTCCTAAAATATTTTATTTAATTTAGATCATGAAAATTGTAATTATTAATTAGAATTCTGATTTAAAATTGTTTTTTTGTAAAATATGCTATATGGTGCATAATAAATTATATATATAAAAACTCACATAGAATAATTAACAAGTATTCCAAGAGAAAATTATATTTATTATGTAAAGTAATTAAAATATATTAATAAAAATTTTAAGTTAACACATGAGTTTCATTACTTGAAAAGGATATATGTATAGTTTTTTGTGATAATTTGGCCGTAATTAAGAGTAATTCTCTCTATAGGGGAGTTATTATGATATTGTTGCATCAACTTAGCCAAATTATAATTTTTATAAGTCTTCATATATTTTTTTTTGCAATTTTAGGAAATTATTTAGTAAATATGAGAATAAAATTTATATATTTTGAGTGCACTCAACAAATCAAGGAGCCTGAAGTTAATGAAATCGGAAATGGAAAATTCTAGTTTAATATATTCAAGTAGAGACACTATAATAAATACAGAAATAATGTAAATATGAATAACTAAGTAATATTAATAATAAACTATGTTCATGTATTATTAATTTTTATAAATATTTTATATATATATAATATGATAATTGTGTATGATTTTTGTGGGAAAAGAAATGGTTTTGTCCTTACAGAAATGATTTCCATGAAATACATAGTTTTATTTAAAATGTAAATTTATAAATTATAACGTGTTAAGTTGAGAAAATTAAAATTATTTTCATGTTAAACACATAAAAATTTTCTTATAGATAACACTTTGTATTTTTCTAAAAAGATTTATTTTTGAGTAAATAGTGGAAAATACTGATTTTTGAAAAAACTGTAATGTATTTTCAAGGACATAAAAATTATAATTTGGTTTTGGATTTAATGTAATGACTAATAAATCCCATTTTATTAAAAATATTATAAAAAATTCTATTAGTCTTATTATAACGTTTTATTTTTATAATAAATCATTTTTATGCTTAAAATGACATTTTTCTAAAAACTGTTTTTCCTTATATTTTGTACACATCTATTGAAATTGATTTCTAATAATATTAAAATTTGTTTCTCCAAAAATGTATTTCATATATCAAATCAATATATTGAAATTTTTTAATGTGTTCAATTTCATTTTAAGTCATCATGAAAAGTAACCAAGGTAAAATAATATCACTCAGGTTAAGTATAAAAGGTCAAATGGGGGGGGGGGGGGTAAAGTAAGTGATAAGGTACCAAATATCTCTAAAAATTGGGTAAATATGGGTTTTTTACTTTATTTATTAATTAAAATATCTTTTATTTTATATAAGTCCATTTTTTACAGTTTCCTTTGTGAAATAAATTTAATATATTTAAATATTTAAAATATTTTCAAGTATAATAATCACCTAAATTATAAAGGGAAACCTAATATTATCACTTATTAGAAAAATTTGTGCCATTTATGTCTAATAATATGTTCTAAATTACCTTACCAATATCCATTTACACTTTATAATGGTTCAGGTCTTAAAAAAAGACAAGCCTAGGAAGGCTTGAGGTGTATGGCAAGGGAGGTTGTCGAAAGAAGAGCTATAATTCTCAAAAGAGTGCATCATGTTTATTTCACATTCTTCCCACTTCAAATAATATTTAATCATGATGAAAAAATAAAATAAATATCTCCCATATACTAAAATGTTGTTATAATTATGGTAAACCTGTTTTTATCACCTTTTCTATCCTACGAGAAATTAAAACATCTCTCATGATAATGTGTTGACTACCACATCCACGAATCAATGTGTTTCATTTTTCACTAATAGATCATATGGAAAATTAAAATTATGGATTAAATGAATATATATGATATTTATAAAATTATTATGATTATATAAATATAATATATTACTTTCCTTCTTATGGTAAAATCTATTGGAAAATGAAAATGATTCATGTGCGTACATGTGGGCTAAGACCACCATGAAGCGATGCGTTTTTTCATTTATAAATAAAATTATAGCCATAATAATTTAATTAATTGATAAATATAACATTTACATAATATTTATGATTATATAAAGTAAAATATCATTAGATTTATATCTTTTACACAAAATAGAAAAATAAAAATAGTGTTTATGCGTACGTATAGACTACCATCTCCATGAAACAATGTGGTTAATTTTTCATGACTACCTTACATGGTTGGTCTAAAAAGTGAATATAATTTTTACATGTGACAACTATTTTTTTTACTATTATGGAGTTAATTAAATAAAAATTCCTTTGACCACTATTAATAAAACAATTCTATTTTATAGTTATAAACTAAATGTCATTAACATGTCCGATGTGAACGTAACAATTTTTATTACTAAATAAAACATGGTAAAAAATAAAATAGAGAGCATAATTATAATAGATTTTACATGAAAAATGTTCTTAATCAAGTTTAAATATAACAAAATTATATTACTATGGATTCTATAAAAACAAACGAAATGAGTTGGGACTCGAAGTTAGATACTTTCTTTTAGAAACCATATTTTATTGTTTACCTTACAACTTTTTTCCTCCAAGTCCATATTCATTTAAATGATTCAGGAATGTAATTGTTTATTTTTCTAAGGTTTATAAACGTAATATTTTAATATATTTTATATTATTTAAAAGGGTTTATGCAAATAAATTTTTTAATAAAATTTATGGGTTATTTTTCACCTTTTAACAAAATCTCACAAAAAATGTTTAGGATTACACATGGGATTCCATATGATGTTTTACATGGTAAGTGAATCATGTTAAGGTGATAAACATTGGTTATTACACCTAGTAAGAGTCCCCTAAATTGTTTCCAATCCTCCTCTATATCTGTTGGTAATAGTATGAGGAAATGAGATTATTAATGTTTGTAATTACACCTAGATGGAAGTCCATACATGATAACCATAAGGATTATTTCACATTGAGGTGTATAATTAAAATTGATAAGAGTATTTCAACTCAATAATAATAATGATAACCCGGAGGAATATATTGACTCGAGGTGAATAATTATAAAACTGGGAAGAGTATATCGATGTAAGGTGAATGTGTTGGGATTATGCACATAAGTCACCCAAAAGTACCTAACCCTATTATATGGCCCATATGAATCTATGGATATTAAATGGATTATACATAGGAGTATTACCTTATATAAAAAACCAAATGGATTATCTCGAGTCCAGTTTTCTTGGTATGGATGTGTACACTACAATGTCACTCGGGTGAATTGGTGCTTAACCATGGAGATATCTTGAAATTGATCATAATAGAAAAAAGATCTAGTAAAATTTCTTAGCCATGTTGAAGTATATAATGATTCCTATCTATAAAATGAGATCCTAGGTGTGAGTCATGTGTTAATTAAAATTTCCATAATAGGGTTTCTTGGGTGAAGAACATGGGTGAATGATATTTATTTTTCCTTATATAGAGTAGGTAAAGTAGTGAAGATTATCTCTAGAAGAGTTATAATTGAAATGAATATTTTTCCTAGTTTAATACTTTCAAAGTGGATCACTTTATTTAGGTAATATAGTTGGATTTTCCCTTGTGTGGGTGAGGCAAGGTTGTTCTCCCTTGTAAGGGAAAACAAGGAGCCTCCCCCTAGTGAGGGATATCAAAGGTGGATCACCCTAGGAATTTCTAATGAGATGAATGAAACTAGTGAAGGTGAATCATGGTGGATCACCTTATTATTGGAAAATATGGGGCCTCACCCTAGTCATGTGAGCCATGTTGGTTCTCTCTTATAAGGTAGAAAACGTAGGGAGAATAGGTAGGGTGAGAAGAGATCTCACATTTTCTCATATTATGAAAGTATGTCCATATAAAAAGTTGGAGATGGGTAGGGACTTTTTATTGGAAATTTCATGGACTTGGGTGTGTGATATTGGTAAGTGAACTATATCTGAAATATGGGTGAATCAACTGGGTGATCGACCTGTGATTGAACTTTTATTTCTTAAAAAAAATTAATTTTTTTCCATATGTTTTGAGCCTCAAAAATATTTTTTATGGTTTTAACACACTTTTTTAGTAATTAGTGAAATAAATGGCCTACTCATAAAGAGTGCTTTTTTCATTCTCATCACCAAACATGGAAGTATTTTTATGGAATCTTCATCCTTTAGTGTGTTAATAGTCCTGTGACACACATAGAACTCACTTATTCTTTTAGTGTGTATTTATCTTTATAATCAAACTTATATTATGTTCCATGAGTGATGATTGTGTTATGGGTTCTGTGGAAATGTGTGTGGTATGAATATTTTGATATCTATAGGGAAAAAATAAGTTATTAAAGAGTTTTATATTATAAAAGTGAAAGATTACTATTTTTTTCATGATATGAAATTTTACCCTTATATATTATGAAGGGTGTGCCCAATATATCTTATGATGATGGATTATCCTAATAAATCTCTCCAATGATTTGGTTAATAGTGTAGTCTTTGAAATAAAAATGAGTGAGCTAACTGATTTGGATACATCTATGGAGATAACTCATCTTCAGTTATTCTGATATGGTTTATACATGATAGAATATGATACCTATATTATTCCTTGAAATTTTTTTATGGAAATCATTTGATTTCAAGTGGTAAGGAGTTTTTTCAAAATTATAAATTTAAAATATTTTTTTTCAAAGAAATATTTTCATGACATCGCACATTCTTCAAGATACATTAATTGTTTTATTTTTCTCAATAATGGACTATATTAATTTTTATTTGAAAAAATGTTTATTTTCTAATGTGTACATGTTTTATTTATGTTATTGATAATTATTAATGAAAAATTTAAATGTATTTATTATTTTTCAAGTTTTTTGTTAGAATAATAGGATTCATATATTTTCATATCTTTTACTGAGATTTGTTTTGACCATCAATCATTTTTAAATAGTTTCATAGGATCTATGAATTAATATAAATTTTAGGATGTTTCATATTTATTTTATGGTGAATTTTTTTAAATGAAGAATAAGTGTATTTAATGAGTGATGTTTGTAAACATAAGGTCCTATTTTTCAAGAAATATTATACACTCTACGAAAGTTTCCACCTTTTTATGTAATGGTTTAAATAATTAACTAAAAATATAAAACAAAAAGGTCATGAATATAAAAGATTGTAAAAACCTTTTTATAAATAATTTAAGTATGGGATGTTTATGTTGTTGGGTGTTATAGTAAATATATATACTTGTTTATAAGAATAACCTGGTAACCAGATATTTCAAATCCAATAGAGCGGTTTATTAGTATTTGGTTAAAATAAAGGAATGTAGAAATTATTAATAAATAAATAATTTCTAAATTATATTCTGAATCATTATATAGTATTATCATATTAAATTTATTTTATTTTAGGTAACATTTGGTAATACCATGAACTCAGAATCACTGCGATCAATCTTGTCCAAGGAAAATGCCATCATCAATATAAATATATGAGATTGTGATAATATCTTATGCATAATACTATGATAATAAAAGAATTATTTTTTATGGGAGTCCCAATTACCCACTTATGCCCTATAAAAATTCAATGAGGTTAATAAATATGTATATAAGAGGCACATAAAATTTGAATTCGATGGTCAACACATGATATTGTTGTCAATTCCTTATAAGAACCAAAAATGGTAAGAAGTTAATGATGTCTTCACCTTATTGTCTCATATCTATGAGAATTATCCGGAGAAATAAATACAAGTGGTATATAAAATATTCAAAGAATTTTGTACATTATTTTTTTCTGGAATATTCCCTATCAGATATAATTTTCCAAGAATGATATGGGACACTGAGAATTTGAAAATGTTTGGATTCTAACTGGACAATTTTCTATTCATAAATCACATAGTCTCATCCATACCTCCCTATTTAATGATGATTATTAATATTTTAACTAGAACACTTTTAAGATTTTTTTTAAGATCCTTAGAACATGATTTAATATGATAATAAGGATATGGAAAAGAATAATTATAATCTATTTATCATTAACAATAAAGAAACACATTATACATTAGGTAAAAGAGATTATAGTATCTTAGTGTTTTGTTGTTTAATTTTTTTATTGAATAATTTAAATTATTCTCTCAATATTATAGAAATATTACTCTATAATGTTTAGACATTAATAATTTAATATTGTGGAATTTAGTATAAAAATAATGATATATATATATATATATATATATTTAGATAAGTGAATCCTTTGTTTGTAATCAATTATGATTTCCAAATTACACAATTCATATCAAAACATGTAATCGATTTTTTGAATTGGTCATGTAAACCTTAAAAATATGAAAATGTTATATCAAAAAGTGAATTTAAATTATTTTTATATAAAAAACCTTGGATATATGTCTTACTTGTTTACAAGGTATATTGACTAAAGAACCTTTTAATAGTAATGATAAATGATCGAAAGAGACCATAGTATTACTTTACATATGAATATGTGAATAATTTCATTTAGAAGATTCGGTATATTCTAATACTTTATCAATTTCATTAAATACATCCGTAGATATTGATATGTCTATTTGATGAAAAAAATACAATTCTATTAATAGATTTTGGGAATTCAAACATGACATTGAGAATAAACTTATCAATAATATGAAGAAAATATTATAAGATCAATGTTTATAGTATATTAAATAAGTATTCATTGATTTTATTACTCTATTTGGGATAATATACCAACAACATCCATATATTATTAGACATGGTGAGATCAATGTTGAGTTATTATCATATAATAATTTTATAATATGCATTCTAAATTGTGGAATAAAAACATAATTGTGTTCTAAACGAGGTAAAAATTAGATTCCAATCAATTTATAATATTATAGGATTTGTAATATTAGAATAAATTTTTTTAAAACATATTCATGCAGGTAAATGTGCAAATTTTTTTAAGGTTAACTATTTTAAAAAATATATATTGGGAGTCATAAGGTGTATATTTTAAATAATCCTTATGTAACAATAGGAGACACTGCTTACAAAGAAAAGTCACTGTTTAGTATAAGTTATATATTTATAGAAATAGTAAACATATTCAACGAGATAGTTGGATAAAGATAGATTTTAGTGAAGTTAATTCTCAAGATATTCAAGATGCATACAGGTTGGCATCGAAACAAAATCCAAAAGACCATGTGGAATAATTTTTTTTAGAGAATGTTTTTTTTGTTTGAACTAAATGGTTATTTAATTATTTTAGCTGCAACACTAATTAATGTTTAATTAATTTTAAAATAAATGAAAATCCCAATACCCTAGTTAGATCTTTTTTGTTTTCCCTATATTTTTCCTACACACATGACCTACCAAATATCTATGCATGATCCATTCCAAGAAAATGTTTGTGTCCTTACATTACATTCCATGTATGCCATAGGTTGATCTTGGAAACCTTGAGATACTAAATTAAATGGTGTGCACCCATGAATCCCTTTTCCTATAAAATTTACATCAAGTTTTCAACTTTATCACATAGAGATATCCTAAGCATCTAATAATAGGAAACCCTAGTGTATGCACCTAAAACACTCTATTAACTCCCATGAGTGATTTACAAAGAAAAACCAGAAATAAAGAGATAGATAAGAGAAATAATTGAGTAATGTAGGGGTTTCATACATTTTTTTTCTAAAATAACACTTTTCTCAATTCTTTACATAGACTAGGGTGACAAACCAATATGAATGATAAGTATTATCATGTAGGGATAAACAACTTGGTGCATAAGTTCTCTATTTTTGGATTATTCATGCCTATATCTCAAGGGATAATTCGGGTGCCTCATTCACTAAGTTCACATATTAGTATGAAGATTCAAAATTTCAATCTAGTATATTCTATGACTTTTTAGAAATACTTCTTTGAAGATATACCACTAAAAAATGCTTCTTTATCTAAGATTAATTCTTAGCCTCTTGATATACATGATTTAATTATTTTACACACTTAAATGACCCTTATGATCATATATTACTATGATAATAGAAATCCATAATATATTAAGGGATCTCTACTCGAGTTTTTCTCTTTAACAGTTTCTTCTTGGATTAAACTAAATTGTGCAGTATTTTGGTATTGTGGACTTATCATCCTGGGGAAAAAAATGAAATCCGAACTGGATCAGGTCACTCAACTTGGATGCTCTCATTCTCCCAAAAATTCTATGATTCCAACCATTCCTCTATCCGTTTATATTATTAATGGGTTATAAATAACAATTTATTATCATCCTAGTGTAATCCTCTTCATTCTATAACTTGAATCATCATTTTGGGTATACTAGAAATGGTCACTCATGTGTAAATACTATAGATTTTTTTAGGAATCTATCTCGCAATCCTCCTATTCATATGACCCAAAATTGCTATAAAAAATGGTATAGGAAGGATGACCTTAAAATTCACTCCATTAGTCATGGATTCCTTGAAAAAAATGAATCATTTTTTGTCACATGACCTCAAAAGGGTTTGAATTACTCATTATGTGGAACCAACAAGGTTTTTTATTTAATTTATAGTGATATATATGAAACCCCTTTTATAAGCTTGATACCTCAATCGTGATACCTTTTTGATACAAAAATGATGATAAATTTTATAATTCCATTATATTTGTTTTTAAACCATAACACAAATATATATTTTGATCAATTTTAGGAAAATATAAATCCCTTGTCTGGTGTTCTTATAAATTTTTGATTTTGATCAATTCCTTACAAAAAATGGGAAACCAACATTATTAATGGGAAGGGTTTCATGAATTTAATTAAATATATAAGAGTGCCATAGAATAGATGAAAAAAAATCATCTATGGGACGAGTTTACCTCCTATACAATCAAATTTGACTAGTATTACCCAAAAAAATAAAGAAACAATCATTATGGAAATAAAACACCAAAAATAAAAAATAAGAGAGAATATAATATGAATCATTTATCCATGAATGATATTTATCTACTATATAAACTTACATGTGATATTGTATATATAGGTTTCTTATTCTCATTCCAATAGAATCCAAATGAAATCTACAGTGAACACATGGTGATTTATATGGATCTCGATCCCACACAAGGGAAATCAAACAGTAGTTAAGGTTGAAATTAACCATTGACCTGTGGTACCCCAAACTTATGATTTTATTACCTTTCTAACTATTGATGATCCATGAATCTAATTAATTATATCACCTACTCAACATCTACAAGTCTAAATAGTGGAAACCATGATGCATAAAAACAATAAGAATGAGATAATTCCAAAAATAGAAAAAACCCATCGTAATTTGTAGGGGTTGATGCCACAGATTTGTCAACACTATGAAACACCAACTTGGGGTAGACCCCTTCATCATAATTTTATAATTATTTAGTCGTTTAACCTCAGAGTGGGACAATGTCGACCATATTCATTTGAAATTAAATAATGAGTATATTTCTTACATCTAAACACATTCCCTAGATAAACTTGAAATGTATAATGAACCATATATATTTCATATAACATTAAATAATTTTTGACATAAATATAGATAAAAAACAAAAAATATAGAGGTCTAATACCTATAGAATATTATATACAACATAAAATATTTCAAAATGTAATATATAGCCTATTTTTATTCAATATTCATAATTTTCACATAGAGTTCACCATATTGATATCCCTTAATATTATATGTATCAGACATATATAAAAGTAAGGGTTAGTCAAATAGTCAAGTGACAAGATAAAATGGGATAAATATGGGTTAAGATATCATGAGATCCAATAATCATAACATGGAATTATGAATGAAACAACTTAGAAATTGTCACATGGAAACATGGAAGAAGATAAAAATATCATTTGACCATGGTAAGCATGAGAATTATAAAAATTATTAAACTCATAAATAATGTAATCATATAGATAAGTTATTGGTCATTGATAATAATTCATAACATAATGGAAAAATATAATCGCATCATGGCCAGGCATAGATTACAGAGAAAGTTAAATATATATTTCCCATGAATAATGATCTCATGAGATATAAAACATTATCCTATCCATGGGAGGATACTAGTAATTTTGGGCACTCCTGCCATCATAATATTCCACACATATGTGTTTCATTTTTAAAACAATCATATATAGACAATAAAAAATAAATAAACCCAGAAAAATAAATGGCTAACATAATAAATCCATAATTATTTAAAAATAAAGGCATCACATTAGATAGAAAAATAATATAAAGGAATCTTTGACATTCATTATTAAACAATGGATCATGTCTTATGAAAATAGATCTAAAAGTAAAAAAAATAGCAAGGATAAAGATGATTTCATTGTTTTATGAATTGGGTAAAAAATATTTAAAAAGAATTAATGTATTAGATTCCACCCAAATTAAGAAATAAAACTTCATATTTTTTGTTAAACATTATTTATTTTTTGAAATATATCCATGTATTTCCCCAAAAAAATTAAGGGATAAAGTATTGGTAAATAGAAAATAAATATATATACATAAAATCAAAATAATATAAATGAAGTGCGTAAAGAGGAAGAGGGAGTGAGGGACAGATAGTGAGAAATAATATACCCCCAAGAATGAGAAATAATGGGAGATACCCTTTAGGAACAATGTAAGACGTAAAATATAAATATATATGGGAGATAAATATACTAGAACACAAAAAAGGTAAATTAAATTGGTTATATATTTAAATCATTTTTTGATATGACATAGTATATTTGATAAACAATAGATGACTTTCTTAAATATTAGGTCACATGCTCTAATAAAATCCCTAATAGTCAATTTTCAATCATTATATACTTTCTCAAGAATGTTTTACTTATTTATTTCATCTATATAATATATTTATTAATAGGATTTATTCATTTATTACATTAATGTTGTCTCTGTTAATCCTTTTAAGGTTGTTCAGGCAATTATTCCAAATTTAATTCGATGAGATGATAATGGTCGATGGTTAATTTCCAAGGGATCCATATGATTTGAGACTTATGTTGTATATTTTCCATGTCATTACACAATAAATTGAGTTAGTTAGTTTATTAGATAGTCATAATTCAAATAGTATTCCCTGTAAGCTTGTTTTAGAATGATAAAAATGGATGTGATTGTTTAATTTTAATATCATTTATATCATGAAAATTTTATATCTATAGAGTTATATAAATGGTATTATTTGATTATTAATTTTATATTTGGTTATGAAATCTATTTTTAATAATACCAATAAACATCATAAGTGAAACATAAAATATCACCCACTATTTTGGCAGTATTAAACCGCAATAGCTCAACGAGGGTTTTAAAATATATAGGTGTTGAAACTCTTAACATTCTCTTTGAGTTTCCTCCTTTGGATTAAGTATAAAGAATTTGGAGAAGGATCTAATTGATAAACTAGGTAATTAGAAACATTTGTAATAGATTTTATAGATTTATTTTGGTATATATTCGGAAGTGGAAAAAGTTTTTGAAGTGATTAGAAGTGGGTGGAGTGGGGTGTTTATATAGCTATGTAGGAGGGGTATCTTTGAATAAAATACTGATAAATTTATTATTTTGGAGAAATACTTTGAATAATGTTTATAATTATTAATTTCATTTGTGATTGATTAAAAAATATATGTTTATTTGATATTTAAACAAACGCAAAACAAAATGAAAACCTCAAAATACTTTATATAAATTAAATAATCAAATAAAATTTTTACTAAAATAAAATATGAATTAGACTTTAAAATTGATTTCAAGGTTTTTAAATGATATTTTTATTTTAAAATTTCTGATTTCATCATTAAATAAATTTATAGTCATTATATTTTTTTTATAGATTATTAAACCATATTTTCCTCATAATGATGTTATAAAACTCAAAATATATGTAGACTAAATATTTTCCATTATTCACTAAAAAATTAAAATTTTCTAAAAAAGTTAAAATAAATTAATAGTAACATAATTTTTGAACTATTTTTATAAAATTAAGTAATTTTTTTCAAATTCATATTCTAAATATTCTAAACTTTAAATTTTAATAAAATAATATAATATATTTGAAACCCATTTTGTCTAAAATAATTACAATTTTATTTTTAGGAGTGATTACATTAATTTTTATTATTATTTCATAATTATTACATGATTCATAAATAATTATAATATAAATTCTAATAAAAATAAATTTCTAAAATAAATTATTATAATATTTAAATTTAATTATAAAAATTACTATTTTAGTGAATTTAATAAAATATGAATTGTTAAAAATTTATGGATATGAAATTTTTTTTTAATTATTTAAGGACTAATTATATGGTGTTATATTATTTATACTTATTTATTTATTCAGTATAAATATTAATTAGTCGGAATTTTACAACTCCCAATGGTTATATTACTATTACAATATCTATTTATTGTTTATGTGACTAAAATAGTGACACAATTTCCATAGATCTAGTAACAAGGGATACTTATCGTGACATAATGAAGATTCATATAGATGTTGTTGAATAATTTTTGACTGATAATAGTCTAAAAGGTTCTAAACCTATTAAGTGAGGTTCTGATGTAGAGAATACTCCATTTCCAAAGGATTTGGGGCATAATATTATTCTAGATTTTTTGTATGGGGAAAATGTTCACACTATAGATACATATGTGAAAATGTCTGGTCATTCCCAGAAGTTAGTCCAAATTAAAACCTTAGGAGGCAAGAAAAAAGATGGCTCTAACCCCAAACCCAATAAACAATGGGGATTGTCTTCTGGAACTTCAATACTGGCCAAACCTAAAAGAACCATCAGTCTTAGGATTTGTTTTAATAATAATAATCTGAATCTTCTAGGATTAATTGAACCAAAGAGTATTTTCTCCGCAAGGATTTATTTTCTTGAAAATATAGGCTACCATTTTATAGAAAAAACTAAGTCCTGCAATGAAATCAAAAAACTTTGGGACCTAAATTTTTTGAGTTTTGAAGGGATATGATTATAAAACTCCACTAAATATCTAGCCACCCTTAATAATAAATGCATGGGTAGGAAACACTATTGTTCCTTTATTTATGTATACAATTGATTTCTAGAGACAATCAATTTATGACAGAGCATACAAGTTCTAAAGGGTTCAATCAGTGGTTCTTGGATTCTTCATAGAGGTATTAAATTCATGTTAATCTATATGAGAGTTTATTTATGATGATTTCTTCTATCTCGATTAGAGGTCTTAGGTCCTGTATTGAAATTTGTATCCTCTATGAAGTGAATTTTGTGGGAGCCAAATATGATTGGTACAGAAATATCCTCAGTAAAATGGTGCCTAAGAAATTGTTTAAGGTATTTGTTAATGATATTTCCCTTGATGTATTTGGGGTTCAGCTAAGTGGTAAGCACCCTGTAATCCTACATGAGAAATCGGGGTTCAAAACCCATTGGGAGCATGTATTGTAGCAGTACTGCAACGTACTGTAGTTGCGGTGGTACTATAGCAACGACATGCACTGTACCAGCCGCAGGTCTCTGTAGCGGTGACAAGGCACTGTATCAGTGGCGGGTACTGTGTGATACTGTAGTAGGCGGGTGCTATAGTAGTACTATTCATAGAATGGGCCTTGGGGTAAGAATTTGGGCTTATGTGCCATGTAATGGGCTAAATGACCACTGGGTCTTCGAGCTATGTAATGGGTCTCCCTCTACCAAGTTAAAGAGGTCTTTGCTTTTCTTTAATAATAAATGAGGCTTCGGCCCCAACCATTAAGAGAAATATTTGCCTTTATTTTTTGGCCTCAATTTACTACACAAACCTTATAATAATTAAATATTACAACTATCTGATAATAAAAAATATTTCCACTAGAGTAGAAAAACTACCCTTCCCATTCAGATTCAAAAATACCTTGACTCTGATCCCAAATGTAAATTATTGGTTCGTAAAATTGAGAGCTAATTAAATTATGATGGTGACACCATAGATTGGGTTTTAGATAGTAAATTTCTTAAAATAAATATAAAATAATGGAATATATATTTATTCAGTTATATTGATGACAACATTGTTTCTCTTGAATCACCTCTTTACATTATCTAGGAGAATGAAATTATAAGTGGATTTTATATGGGTATTGTGAAGGTAATGTTAATAAATAATGATCTCAATAGGCTATTAAACCTCTAGTAAGGAATTTATAATGATAGGAGAAAATATTATTATAATGATAGGAATTTATAATGATAAGAGAAAATATCATTTCAACTACCTTCTAAGGGGCAAGAAAATTCGTATACAATTATATATTCCCAAGGATAATGAGGATTTTTTAAAATTGAAATCATATTTCTTCTCATGTGTTCATCAATTACATCAACCTCTTTAATGGTCCCAATATAAATACAATTTTAATTGAAGAAATAATACCCAATCATATTGACCATGTGGATAATTCAACTCTAACTACAATTCCACTTGAATATTAGATCAAAGATACTCTCTCTGGAATAAATTTAGGTAGTTCCCCAAGTGAAGACGGATTTACCAACTCTTTCTTTCAAATCTTATTAGAGGTTATTAATTGCAATGTTTGTGGAATTTCTAATCATTTTTTCAAAGGTGTTCAACTAACTCAAGGCATCAGAGCTAATTTCTGTGTATTTATTCCCCAGGTCAATAATAAAAATGAGATACAAATATTCAAAACTGTGGATTTTCTAAACAAGATCTAAAAAATAATTTGAAATGTTCTTGATAATAGGATTTCCAAAATTGATAAAAATATTCAGTCTCAATATTAATATATTTTCGTTAAAGGAATAACTAGTCAATATTTCCTCATTAATTTTTCTAAATAAATTAAACATATTGTGAAATCTACCAGTGGAGGTATTAGTTAAATATAAGTAGATGTTAGAAAATCCTTTGATACAATCTATTGGGGATTCATTTCAAGGTTTTAACTAGTTTTTGTTTTGAGAAGGCCTTTACCATGTTGGTCAATATTATTCTAGGTTCAAACCATATTTTATTTCTGATCAACGGATATTTAGAGGGATAATTCACATGCTCCAAAGGTATCATAAATGGTACCCTCTATTGGAAAATATTTTCTCTATTACTGAATATTATTTTAGAATACTTTTTCTCAACATGGATTATAACAAAAAAAATAAAACTTAATAGTGCTTCCAAAGGACAACCTACCCCCAATAACCTACTATACGAGGATGATATCAAGTTTTTCATTCAAATAGATAATTGAAACATAAAGAACATAAAGAAAACTATCCTTCATTATGAATAATTATCAGGCTAGGAGACTAATTAAAAAAATAAATCTTATGATTTGGAATGAATATTCATACATATAGAATAGTTGATATTATCGATGATCTAGGAATAAGGGAAGGTGTTATACCTTCCACTTAACTCAGTGTTCTTATGTTTTGGGTAATACCTTGTGTCTTTCACTTCTCTCACATCTTGATTCATATTATAAACCAGTTATCCTCTTGTAATTGAAAATATCTTTCAATGCATAATGTGATCACCATTCTGAATGTTGTCATTGTGCCTAAATTTGTTTATTCATTTATTGTATAAAAATGGTTAGATTATCTTAATAAAAATATCAACACTTATATCATAAACATAACCTGGAGTGGAAGAATCCTTAAATGAAGGATTATCAATATCCCATGGAAGAAATTAAACTATCCCCTTGATCATGGTGGCCCTAAAGTAAAAAATAGTTGAAACATTAATTATCCTCAGTGGGATCATTTTTTTAAGTGGATAATCAATGAGAATTTATAGATAATTTCATTTCTAAGATCTATATTTCTAAGTAGGCTCAAATATGTAAATTAAAATTGTTTTTACTTTATTATATGGCCTTCCGTCAAGGCCACTTTTCCATTATATTAGTGAATTCACATAGGTTTTCAAACACCAATTCATCTCTCAGCTTCTGGATTGACAATTGGATTGCTATACATCTTGTTAACCCCTTTAATTATCCTGACCCATCACATGATAAAAATACATCGATTATGGATAAAAAATAATAATTATGTGAAAATAATTTCTTCTAAAATAAAGAAAGTCTCCTTGAATAATAATTTTATTAGTGGAGATAATATTTCAATCTAAGAACCTACCTCTAATGGGAGTACCACCTCTATGTTATTATATAGAGAATATGTATTGGGACACACTAATAGCTAGGATGGATGCTTACATAAGAGTGGGGCCCTCCCATCAAGAATCAAAATTGTGCGGAGGGTGATGTTATCTAAGATACCTATTGATAATTAACTTTAGGTTTTTGGAACTAATATATTCTCAAGATGTATCATATGAAATTTGTGTAGAGATGAAATCAACCATTTATTTCTAAGACGTGTCATAGCTGTAACATTGTGGTTTCTATTGATTTATTTTTTTGAAGTTCAAATCCCATTGAAATAAACCATTAAAGACCACTTATTGACCCTTTTGAAGATTCCCTATCACATCATATTTTTAATATTTTTAGTGGATATAATTATAGTGATCTGTATTATATAGTTTAGTCTGAACAAATTATTCAATGATAATTACAACTTCTATCTTCAATCATATTTGGTTCACAGTATAGTTGTTTTTTCAAAGGATATAATTCACTTAAAAAGTAACATTATAATTATTCTATTCATGACTTTATGATTCTATAGAATTTTGGAATTACATATAATTATCTCCCACTCTCTAGAACCTTTGATGTTATGTGGAATCCTATTTTTCTAGCTTGGATCAAATGTAATATGGCGGGGGAATAAATAAGAAATCTAGAAATTTTGATATGGATCTGTCTCTATAAACCATAATGACGATGCCATGGCAATTATATAAAGTCCACATAGAGTTTCTACATCTTGTGAACATGAAATTATTAGCATTATAAATGTGGTTTAAATGAAAAGACAACAAGGTTGGGGTAACTTATGCTTTGAATGCGAAAACACCACTATTGTGAAAGATATAGGAAGTGGAAATATCCTCCTTCACTAGAAGATTACTACTACTTAGACTATTTTAATGGAATCTTTTTCAACCATGAATTATATCTTCTTGAATATATTTCATGAGGAAAATTATTTAGATGATGGTATTGCACATAAAGGGGTAACCGATACTAAAAAGTTATCACTATTAACTTAAAAATATTAATATTTCTTGGAAACCATGACCTTTTAGATTTTCAAATTATACTTAAGTTATTTATTCTTTCTAATTAACCCATTAGAATAGTTTCAATTATATAGAGTATATCAATCTTCAATGTGTAATATTATACATTTATAAAATGAAATAATAATTTCTTATTATATGATGTATGTTATTCTTAATATTAATTACACTTAATTATGGTACATAGATATTTAAAGATGGAAATTTTCATGTTTGAAAAATTAGGGTAATTTTATTCTTCTACTATTAAAAAATTTCATCATTTCAATTTTAAATCAACCCTTGAGAAAAAAATAAATGATGGTAAATTTTCATCATAACCAAGTTAAGTTACCATGTTGCCTCATTATACTAATCATTTTTGTATAGTACTTTGAAAAAAATGAGTGGTCTTATTTTTTAGCTCTTTATCCCTATTATCCCAAATTTCCACCGAATAATCCTTATAAGAGATATTATTCATGCAATAATCCTCTTCTAGAATGATTACTTGAGATGAGTTTTTTATGTACTTCCTAAAGGGTGATATGTATAATACATTATATACTTGAGATAGGTTTGGCGGCAGGTAAGGTTGACATGACGCAACTCCAACATAACGAAGAATCCCAAAGGGGCCTATAAACATAATAATTAACATTACATTATTCCCAAACCTCACAAAACAATTCCATATAGTTATTATAAAATATAATTTATCCCAAAACTTAATCCCAACATCACAATGATGATTGTAAGTATAACACTTCTATCGCCTCTATGGTGCCCTCGACCCACACTCTGGATAAGCATTTAAAAATAAAAAACATTGTCTCTGTTTTTGACTCCAGGTGATATTAATTTAACCAAGATTATATATATTTATAGAATTTAAATATTCCATCTAAAAAATAATTGTAAATTAATGAAACCCCACAGTTTTTATCTTTGGAGATTGGATACATAAAAATATTATTTCATGTAATTGTTAACATTTCTCTATAATAACAATGTAACATAACTCCTTATAAACATATCATATTCTATACTAATATTCAAAAATTATGTAATGGAAAACATTTTAAAGGGGTGAGATTAAATGTTCAGTAATAGAATAAACAAGTAAACATTATGTCAAGAGATACAACATAAATATATGAGAAAACCCAGAAGAAATATGGAATAGTGTAGTTTCTTATAAATATTGATAGAAGGACATGTGACCCAAAATAATTAAACATATACCATGGAATAAATGTTTCGAAGCATGAGATAATAAATTTTACCCATGGAGTATGTAATAAGCATATTACCTAAAAATGGGACATAAGCATAAGCATGAGAAATCATAATATTGTGATATAGGAATAACTATATGTTTCCTAAGATATATTGGTGTCATAATCAGCAGATTATTTCTATAACATCATAGATAGGGAATCACAAACTATTTCACACAACATAGTAGAAAATGCGGTACTCCTCGATTCCTTGGACCTAGTGGGAGTAATCTCTACTAGATTCTCGTAACATGGTGGAGTTTGAATCACTACCATTTTCCCATAAAATATTGGAGAAGTAAACACTACCAGATTACCATGAAATAGTTGAGATAGAATAATTATTCAGTTCCCATAACATAGTTGAGTAGGCATCCCTTCCTGATTCCTATAGTGGGGAGAGCGTCAATACTCAATTACAGTAATTATCTCATGAGTTATAGAACCTTTATGAATACATTGGAGGACTATATAGGACCCAAACCATCACATATTAATACCCCATATTCATGAGTACAACATAATACTAAAAATATATCATATCCTGATGAACCAATGGAAATAAAATTGATTTGATGATGTAGAAAATGGTATCAGATAAAAAAGACATTGAGAATATGATCAAATGATTTGAAAATTAAATCACCTCAAATGGGTATTTCATAATTTAATTTAGATATTATTTCATGAAACAAAACTATAAAAAAAAATATATTCTTTAGATAAAGAGAAAAATTGAAAAAAAACATAATTTTATTTTCATAAAATATATTTAAACGTGCTGTAAAAAAACGTTGTTATGTGTCACTTTTGTAAGATCATTATCAATATGCTGTTTAAAAGAACCATTTTTAAAATTCATTTAGAAATAACTCCAAATAATTAACCTTTGAATATGAATTAAATTTTATCCATAATTACTATGTTTTGTGAGATAAAACATAATAAAGGGAAGGAAAAATCATTTTGAATATTTCAAAATAATTTTTTTTGAAACCCACAATATAAAATAGATTATAAAACATTATTTTAAAAATTGGTAAAGAGAAATATTAAGATCACATGAGATCAAAAAAATTTGAGTTTCTAAATAAAATAGTAATTTTTTTGGAAGAAATAATATGTTCATAGAGGAAAATAACCATTAGAGAGTGATGAATATTCTTAGAGATGTTGAATTTTTCTGTGGAAATAAGTCTTTCAGAGTAGAAAATTTTATGAAACCATCCATTGAAAAAATGTTCACGAGAAGGAAATTAAATTCCCTAAAAACATGATACTAAGAAAGATATAATTTATTCATAAGGTATGATTTTAAAAAAATTTAGGAATATATTTCCAGAAGAATGATCATAACTACATTAATGGAGTTTGATTTTACAAAAAATCCCATATGGATTTGGTGACTTTTGAATCAAAAGAATTTAAATCCAAAAAAAAATGTATGGATATTAAAATTAATTTAATATCATGATATGTATGATATAAATACATTCATGGATAGAATATACACCAAAAAAAATAAAAGAATTTGTGAAATTGGAATATGTCTCATGGAAGGAAAACTAAGATGACAAAAACACTTACTATAATTCCCAATTTCCATGAAAGTGATTTGATATACTATAAAATAAAATAAAATAAAATATTTATAACTTATTTAGGAAACTTTTTCATATATAATACATTTATATAGTCTATTTATAATCAATCTCTATAGAAACTTTAGTTAGTCATTATTTGTTTTCATCACTCGATGTTTATAATTTTGTTCGTTTTATACGAGGTACATAATAAATATATAGAATCTTATTATTTGTTAAAAATCACAATTACCATATTATTAAAGTTACTATAATATAGTTTCAATACAAATTTATGATGTTCAAATATCACTCCATGACATTTTTAGTTATGATTTGAGAAGATGAAATCAGTGATGAGCATGTTTTGGTGATTTTTAATGAATGAAAGGTTTTATCTTAATTAATGAATTAAAAATTATTCTTACCATCCATAAAAAAATATTTATATATTAATATTACATTTTACTAGTAATTATATTTCTATAAACATCGAGGGTGAAACTTTATGGCATCATTCATTTAGGTTGTTAAACTGACCCATGTATGAACATGCTATAATGAATGAATGAATATGATTAGAATAATTACCATATTATTTTGATTTTATTTATGTTATATATTATAAATGATCATATTTGGATTAATATTATATTTTAATGTTGTATCTATTACAATGGAGAAATGTTTTTCCTCTTCATAGGCTCGTTTTAGTGGTTACATTTATAATGATTGTTTATTATTAATATTATAAAGAGGATTTCCTATTTATCATTCCATGATATTAATAATTTAATAAACACAATTTTTATTCATTAAATATATTCTTAAATCCATACATGTAATGAAGTTATGAAAAATGAAATATAATGTTCATGGAGGTAGTGGTACGAATTTAACACAAGCGATATTTCAAATTTTCAAATGGTTAGGAGGAAGGTTGATGATGGTTATTACATAAAGATAAAAAAATTTAGTATAATATAAAATTTATGTAATAATTTTATCAGGATTAGGAAAAATTTTGAGGTTCAATAATATAAAATTATTATGAGTTATCGATTATCAAAATTACCACTTCCTTTGGATGTATCCTCTTATAATACACCTTAGGGCTCCATAAATTGATTTTTTTGGTTAGAACAGAACATATAAAACAATGGAAATGGATTCAGGAAGAGGGTTTTGTATAATTTAGTTGATATTCAATTCTGGTGGTGTGAGGAGAAATGATGTGGGGAAGGGATCCATTTTTAAGTGATAGAGGTGTCACTTTTCTAAATACTTATAACATTTTATTAAGGGCATGAAACTTTCAAAGGTAAGTACATCTAATAGTGAAAAATAATGGAGGGATGTGGGGGTAATTATTAGTAAATCCCCCAGTTATCAAAAAAAAATACGTGTTATGGTTTGATATGTTTTATGCCCCTTCTCCTTAATTTAAAATTATACCAGAATTTACGTCTACCATTGTAACTCCCTTTTTACCTCGGTAACTTATTTTCATGACTAAAAATAAAAATTATATAATTATATAATTTTGAAATATTGATTCAAAATATTATAACCATTTTATAATGTTTAATTTCTAAAAGTTATAAACGTTAATTCTAAAATTAAAAATTTATGATGCATAAAAAATATTTTAGAAAACTTAGGTTCTAAAATTTCACACATTGTGTTCTATATTGAAAATAATATTTTTAAAATTTATGATTTGAATAATTATATACAAATTCATTATAGAAAAGTGATTCATGAATTTTACCATTATATTTATATTCTAGTAATATAATAAAATCATGATACTTGTGGAAATGATATTTATTACTTTTCTTCAAAAATTCATTCTTTATTGAAAAATTAAAAAATTTCAACATAGGGTAATATTTTTATATTGATCCAATGATAAATTTCATTTTTTAAATTAAAATTCTAAAATATAATTATTCTATTTTTAAATTGAAACATAAAATATAATGAATAAATATTTTTATAGGATATAAATCTTTAAAATATTAATTGACTTTTTTCTTATTTCTTGAAAATTAAAAGATAAATTAGTGTTGTTATATTATTCATATTAACAACATAATATTTCATCATTTAACCACAATATATTTAGTTTCTTAAAAAAATTCATAGTTCCAAAAAGTAATTTTTTTAAAATACATTTTAAGTATAAAATTATTTTTTTTCTTATTATTTTCCTAGTAATTACTATTGGATGAATGATAATTTATTTTAATTAAAAGTGTTATAAAAAAATTTCACATAAATAATTATTTAGTCAAGAGTAATCAATAAAAATACATAACACCTTAAGAAATATTTCACTAAAAATATTACTTTTATATTGAATAATCTTTACCAAATACCATTAAAATTAATTATGCATCCTATATGAATTCATTTATTTTTCAATCCGTTGAAATTAAAATATATTTTTTAATTTTTTCATTTTATTATTTAATAGTAAAATTTATGTGTAAAAATATTTTTTATAAAATATTTTAATTAAATGTTATATTTTTATTTCATTATTTATTATTAATGAATTATATTATTTAAAAAATACACAACTTCGATATACTTATGGGTATATGAATATCTCATGACCATATTTCAAATCACTATATTTTTAACAACCATATTCTGAATTACCATATTCATTATTGCTATATTTTATTCCTATATACAGACTTACTAGAATCATTCATTCCATTATAACTTATTAATCAACCTTCCCATTATATATTAAGGATTTTGTATAATTATTTCTCCATTCATGACTTTATTTCTCATTGTAAGTTTAGTTTTACTAATGGTTACACTCATGGGTTGATAAGACCTTGGGGATATTCTAGTTTTAATAATAATACTAATTTATATTTATTTTAAAATTTTTAATTTTATGTACTTTTCATGGATATAATCGACCATGGTATGTAATAAATGGGTTTATAAACTTTTATTTTAATTTCTTATCTTAAAGAAATATATGGTAGTTTTTTTATTTTGATGTGGAATGTAAAGAATATATTAAACATAATATTTATTTAAAGGAAAATTCATACATAATATTTGGGTGTTACAGAATCTGCACTACTCTGATGTATTTTTGAATGAACCAAAATTTATCTATTATCTCTTACACCTGTTATGGTCCCAATAACATCATTTATCAAACTTTATCCTATAATTTTATAGTTTTATAATCTTTACCATAGAGGAATTCACATAATGTAATATTAATGCTCGAGAGGAGGCTATTATTGTATCATAACTTTCTTAGTGGAAGATATTCATACCAATCCCCTTTGTTGTTTATAATGAATGATACAATAATTTTATTTAGAGTTTTAATTGTCCTTTCATATTGGACTTATGTTTTAGAATGAAATATTTTTCTGAATATCCTCCCAGTGTTCAATTTCTTTTAAATAATCATATAAAACTATGATGTGACCCACAAATCTAGATCTCATACATTAGATAGTGGTGATCAATGAAGCCACATCACTTATTTGATATATATCTTATAAATTTGGTCAAGTGGGAATAATTTAAGAATGAAGATATAATAAGTAGTATTTTTTTTTGACAATCGACCATAACACATATGGAATTATTTATTTTTGGTGTCTTTGGAAGACTCTTGATGATTTCCATGATTATGTTATTCCATTTCCATATTGGTTATGGTAATGTTTATATTGTCTTATGTTACTTCTACAACCCATCCTTAACTTATTGGAATACGTGGCATGTTTATGTATATTAAAAATTTTACATCTTCATATTGTCCCACTAGAAGTGATCATAGATATCTCTAAGAATTTTTCTTCCATATCTAATTTAGAATTTTGAGCTGTGAGATTCATCTAAAAGATCATTTTTTATCTCAAAATCATATAGAACACAAAGTCAAGTCCCAAATATAATAAATAAACCTTTATCATTATAAAACATTGATATTTTTCCCATCCTTTTTTCCTTCCCAATTATTTTGTATTATTGCATCATCCCTCTATACCACCTTAATATTCTCTCAGTTATATGGTTGTTAAGTCATTTGAGAAAGGTATGATATTGTACCTTCCTTTAAAATTACAATGTCCATACTTCTCATGACTAAGATTATTGAATCGCTTCTGAATATTTTCCTCGATATGGTTAATATGAAGATAAAATACAACATTATTTTCATTTCTAAGATTGTTTTGGATTAAGAAATCATATTATGTGGTAAACTCTAACCATATTCCTAGGAGTATATTGAGCTCTTTATATGTGAATAGGTACTTTAGACTTTTCTGATTTGTATATATTTCTTGCTTTTCTCTATAGGGATAAGTCCTCTAAATATTCATGAAAATGATTACCATTATGAACTCCTGATCACAAGAAAAATAATTTTTCTCACATACCATCAACTATATTGAAAAATAGGCAATCAGTTTATCATTTTCATGAGTAAAAATGAAATAATTTCATTGAATCATAATTTTATATAAAAAATAATTCACCACTTGAGGGAAGTGTGGGTACTGGTGTTCTGACTAGACTCTTATTCATGTTTTTAATGTTCTCTTCACATTTATATATTTATAAAAACATTACTCCATTTTGAGTTATCTTTGTTTTTGAATTTTAAAATAATGATAAACTTCTCACAAAATATTGATAATAACCAGATAATTCTTGAAATCCATTAATATCCATCAGAAATTATGGTCAGGTCAATTCATAAATCACATTATTCCTTATTGTATGCAAATATATCCCTTTAGTTATGATCAAATTCCCAAACAAGGAATTTTTTCCATAAATAAGACACATTTACTATACATATAATATAAATTATCCTTTAATAAATTATTTAACACAAAGTAAAAATACTCTTTTTAAACTTCAATATATTTAGAATATATGAGAATATCATCAATAAATACCACCAAGAATTTGTTTAGGTAATATATAAAAACATCATACATCATGTATATAAATATTAATGAATCATTGTTGAGTCCAAATGGTGTCACTATGAAATCATAATTTTCATATCTAATATAATACATAGCCTTGGAAATCATAAATATCGATACATGTTGAACCACCATCCTTTCTGAAAATAGGCATGGGTCACCCCTTGGAGAAGCACTAGGGAATATAAAACCAATGTACTAGTTTTATTATTTATTATTCGGCAACAATTCTTGTTCAATAGAGTAAATTTTATATGTATTAATAAACATGGGTTGATATCTGGGTATATGTTCTATTGAAAAGTAAACCTATCAGTCAACATAAATGTTAGGAAACTATTTAATAATTACATTAGTAAGTTATTTAACAATCGGATTGAATTCAAGGATGATATTTTTATTTGAATAATTCCTTTTTTTTGTAGATATTTTTTCTCCTCATGTCACGAACCAACCCTAGATACCCCATTATCAGTAATCATGTCAGATTTTGACAAGGTTCAAAGGGTGTCCTTGTTCCACATGGGTTGGTAGTTAGTGCCTAAAAAAAGTAGACACCTTTGGGAATAACATCATCTAACAAAAAACAACCAATGGTCAGTATCAGGAAAAAAGAATGACCTTTCCATATATTTTTGAGTTAAGGAACTAAGTAAATTTTTTGGGGAACATAGATATTACCCAACATGAGATAATATAAAAAACACCACTAAATGAACCACGATATTAAATAATAAAAAATTAACATTAAAATACCATCACATGATCAAGTGTCAAAGTATTATTATACAAAAAATATAAGTAAAATGAATATACAGTTAAAATGGTTGGGATACTAATAAGTCATTTTGAAAAAATGATTATATTATTACCACTTATTCTTATAAATTAAATGTTTATCTAAATATATTTATCTTCAAACTATCATGATTTGATTATCTAAAAATGGATTTTTTCTTTAACAAAACTGGATAAAATATTTCCGAAATACACTCAAAGGATCTATATTGGCAGTTATAAAAACTAGTTTAATAAGATCCAACCAAGTGTAACATGAGAAATCCTTTATAGATAATCTAATCATGCTAGTTTAAATATAAATATATGTAGATACCCTTTTAATTTTTAAGAGTAAGTAGAAATATTTAATTCCAATAATGATGTTTGTAAAATTCCAAGTAAATATGAAATCCTAACTAAGAATCATGGGATATACCCTAGGGTCACTATGGTCAAGGGCTATAAGTTTTCCCATATTGATCCATTAATAAATAAATAATATTAAACTGTACATATTCCTCTAGCTAGAGTAGAATGTTAAACTTGAATTATCTCCACTAGCAAGAGTGAAATCATAATTAGGGAGAAATGGGATTGGCAGAGTCGTCTCATTACTGAGAAAGGTACTTTTCATAGGTTACATACATTAGAATATAAGGTTACCGCGTTTTATAATCATTAAAAAGTATTCTAATTTCATAAAAAAATCATTTTTATTAAAAGAGTTATTCCATAAAACACATGGTAGAAAACATTTAGTTACATATATAAAACATGATTTTGAAATCACATATATTACTCATATCAAATTGGAAGGACTAGAAAAAAATAACAACATATAAATAAGTCCTCATTAATGGAATACAATAATTTTATATTATGTGAATCATCATTTTTAAGAATCAATCACTTATATTTCTTTAGGAATAGGGTTAGTGTTGAACCACATAGTTTAAATCAATGAAATCATTAGTGGATGGTGTAAATCTACTCATAAATTTGAGGAAATTCCCGTAAGAGACAAGACAAGGCCTTAACATCAATTTACCTTATCATTATGTTTTTATAGAAGAAATTCTAGCCCACTTTAGACATCATGTTAGAAGAGGACTACGTAGAGAATGGAAAATAACCACGGTGGAGAATGATAACGCCTTACTTGATGGTCACATGACAAGAAATCTACTATAAGTCAATTGGTAGGGCAGATAATTAATGGTTTATACCATAGCCATAGAGTGTTTTGTTTTGGGGAGATATTATAAAAAAAGTGGTTTAATAATAAAGTTTTAGGAGATTAAATTCACAAATTTAATTTTACTGGTATACATTATAGTTTGGTTACAGAGTTTAATAACCCATTCACCAACGGTGTAGTATCCACTATAAAGGAATCACCATTTGTAAGGGTAGTCTACATGATTTATATTAACCATGAAATGACTCTTATCCCTACACTTATATAACACACATGACCATAAGGTTTTTATAACCATTTTCTAAGCATGTATACTCCACCAGGAAGCTACCTACCCCTTCACATGGCCTGGGTGCATGGTTTTTACAAACTGTGTGTTAACAGTGTTCAATGTTTTACATTCCCAATTATCATTATTTTAAAACTCAACCTCCCAACACATCCAAGAAGAAATAAATAGATGAAATGATGATAAAAATACATTGTAGTGACCCAGGGGGTGTCATAATTCTCCCCACCATGTTACTTTTTGCCCCAAAAATGTCCTTAGTACTACAGGAAAATATCCTAAATCCATGGTTTAGAGCTTTTGGTGTTACCCTTAAAACCATTGGTATATGATATGAAAATAATTTCATGAATCGTGGGATGCTAGTGTGTTAATATGGAGATATGAATATAGTTCTAGTATTGTTGGTATAACCCTATTGGTATTTCCTCACACCAAAGGCATTGATTTACTATTGGTCTAAGTACATAAGAAAGGTTTACCAGAATCACTGATTTTGAGAAATTTAAAAATCAAGCAAACCCTACCAAGCCTAAACCACCCTATAGACAAAAAAAGACATATAAAAAATTCCAATCATAATAAACATTCAAAATGGATCATATATTATATATTTTTGATTCAATGATTTGATTACATAAAAAAATAAAACAAAAATACAATAAATTTCATTCATAGTACACCATACACAGGATTGGAAGTGTCCTGAATATCAAGTCTAAGATGGAGTGGATCAATGTATGCCTACCAAAAAGAATTAGCATGACCACTACTACCATTATGATCAACACTATCATCACCCTCATCATGAACATCCTCAATAGAATTATTACCTTAAACATCATCATCACAATCACCATACATAAATTTGTGGCCATGAATGCCCCTAAGACCATCATCACCATAGACTAGTGCATCATATAATGATCATGTTGTCAACATGAATTCATCAAGATCTATAATAGTGTGTGATGAATGTGAAAGACATAAAACTGTCATATCTTTCATAAATTGCTCGGAGATTTTTTTTCTTATTTCATTCTCTTTAATGACTTCTTTTTTTATAAGTTACTTCTACTAGAGAATATTTCAACTTTGTGCTGATATATGTGCTTGATTTCCCTAAATTGGGCCGATATTCAGTAGGGATGATATTCTTAGCTGATAAATAATAGAATTTCCACTTATTCTCATCACTTAATATCTATTTTAAATGATCGTTTAGTCAGAAGATTTCATCTTCATTCTCATATGGGGCCCCTAAGCGTGTTGTTGGCAATATAAATGAGATATTTAGTTTTTAATTTGATACTAAAATTTGAAAACAACAAAAGAAAAAGAAATTATTTTATTATATGTACTTTTTTATAATAGTCTTATCTTTTTTTCTTTCCACTTGTGAAAAACAATCTTTCTCAAGGTACATGCACTTCGATATTGAACACCACAAACTAAACACAAAATTGAATTAGAATTTTTTTATCTGTAAATATACTATTTATAAAAAATTAACACATTATAACCAATTTTTATCTAACCAAAAATGAAACAAATTAAACTAAATTTCATCAAAATGAATCATTTCACCCCCACCTAAGATAAACTATAATGAATCAAATGAAAATATATAACATTCTATTAGATTGGGTTAGATTGCATTAATTATTTGTTTTTGTTTATTGTTTTTGATTTTTTATCAATTCAACTAGGTTTGGTTGAGTTTAGTTTTAGTAAGAACTATTTAGTTAAATTTGGATAATTTTTATCTATATCATCCTTTTTTTTGTTTATTTGCGAATAAAATATTTATGTTCATTTTTTTGATTTAATGTGGTTTAGTTTAGTTTGTCCAGTTGAGTTTAGGTTACTTATGTTTGTTTTATTTGGTTTTTTTTACTCTATAACTATTTTGCATTATTTAATTCATGTAATGTTGGAAAAGATCGATCGAATTTGATTTGGTTAAGCTTAGTACAATTTTACACATTTTGGTTTCGTTCAATTCAACTCCATTTGGTGTTGTTCAATACAATATGATTTAGATTGTTTTTATATATGTTGTTAGAATTCTGTTCAGTTAATTTTTTATTGTATATTTTTTGGTAAAATTTAATTTTATTATGTTCTAATAAGTTAAATCCCATTTGGTTATGTTTATTCAATTTTTGTTCAATTTGGTTTTGTTATGTTTTAGTTTTATTAGGTAAGGTATGGGTAGTTATGTTTTTTTATTTAGTTTCTATATATTTATTGGAATTTAATTTGAGTTTATAGTTTAAAAGTTCATATGTCTGTATTAAATCAATTATATATATATGTGTTAATCTTAATTGAAAATATAAACACGATATTATAGTATAAAGTTTACATGTTTAATTATAAATAGAATATATGTTTATATTTTAATATAGTTTACATTTTTAAATGTAAATATATTTATATAATTTGAATATATTTTATTTTCTATAAGTTAATATTAAATCTGATTTTTTATACTATATAAATTGAAACATCTAATGATTATATCAAACTACATACTATTGATGTATTTTCTTGTTAATATATTTTACAGATTAATATATAAAATACATTAATATGTAAACTATTAGTTCATTAATATAGTTTACAATTTATATTTTTAATCATCATTACACTTAAAATACTAACAGTAAATTAATTGATAAATGTATTTCTAGTTCTGGGAATGATTCTAGAAATAAATGAATTATTAAGAGAGATGTTTGATTCACTAATAATGGATATTCTCCTTTCATTCTTTATTTATGTTATTGATTAATTTACCATAAATTCATAATAATATTTTGATTCATTTTAAAAACCATCATCATATTTTGTATAAGGCATTTCATCAATTTCATATTCATAGTCTACTTTAACATAATTTATTTCCTCTTTTGGAGGCCATTAGAATAATTTTCTGATTTTTCAATAATCATATTGATTTAAAATATAAACTATCTATTTTTTACCTATGAATTTTTAAATTTTTATAATTTTAGTTTCATTAATAGTTATACTGTTTATAGTGTAAAAACTGTTTACAAATAGTTTAAAACTATAAATATTTTATAAAGTTTTAAAAATGTACATTTAACTTAAATCATTTCATTTTTTATTTTGAATTTAATTATTTATTTTCAGATCAAGTAATTTCAGGTCATTTTTTATTCGTTTATTTCAATTTAGTTTACCTATATTTTATTCTATTAGTTATTATTTAGGTTAGTTCATTTTTATTTGATGCCATCTTGGGAAAGGCTGTTGAGTTCAATTAATTTTAGCTTTTTAACCTAATTCATGAATCTTTTGATCGAATTATATCATTTTGAATCATTTCATGTCATTTTATTTTTATTTGGGATGGGTCCAACAATTTTATTTGGAATGGGAAAAATCTTCTATGGTATAGTCAGTTCAATAATTTTTCTGTTTTAATTCATTTCAATTTAAATCAATTCATTTTATTGAATCAGGTATATTAATTTTAGGAGTGTATAATTTGATTTGGTTTAGTTTATTTGTGATGGTACGTAATTAAACTCAATTTTATATGAAAAATAATTTTTTTCTCTAATTCTCTAGTATAATAGTTTACCAAAAAACATGGATATACTTCATAGAACCATAGTATTTTTATTTTTTTATGAATATTATTGAAAAATAAATTAATGTAAAATAAAAAAATTATTAATACAAATCATAATCAATTTCATTGAAGACGAATTAAATTTTAATAATACCTTAAAATTATTAATCTTATAATAAGTAATATTTTCATGGAATGAGGTTAATAAAAAATCATTAAGTGTTTGTATACACTGAATATCTATGTTAAATCTAACATCCTAGACATTATATAATGCATGCTTATATTATCTCTGTTGAGTCAATAACGTTTTCCTTATGATTTTTCATTCCTTCATGTTTTGAAAATCAAAAACACCATATATAAGGAAAATCTCATTTTACCCCTTGTTTCATTTTCTTAAGGAAAATTACCTTCCCCAAGGAAATTTATCCTTACATTATATTCATTCTTCAATCATATTTTTTGGTATCAAATTCGGATTGTAACAATAAAACCTCAAAATCATATAATACTTAGATATGAAGATTTCTGTTTAAGACTCTGAATTCTGGCTCCAAACTTCTACGAGTTCGACTCCAAACTTCTAACTAGTTTGACTCTGAACTTCTAACTAGTTAGACTCCGAACTTCTAACGAGTTCGACTCCGAACTTCTAACCAGTTCGACTCCGAACTTCTAACTAGTTGGAATCTGAAATTCTAACTAGTTCGACTCCGAACTTCTACTAGTTCGACTCCAAACTTCTATGAGTTCGACTCCAAACTTTTTAAGTTCAGGTTCTCAATCCTTGTGGATCCAGACTCCGAATTTCCTTGAATTTCAGACTCTGGAATTCGATATAATTCAGGTTTTGAATTCCTAAAAAAACAGAATCTAAATATCTCTTTATTATAGACTCTCAATTCTATTTTTAGTTAGACACCGAACGTTCATACTTTTCTTAAATTCCAAACTTTTATTGACCTTAATTATAAACTTCAGTTTCAGTTATTCTTACACTTATTTTGATATAAAACGATGTCGTGATTTCAGTAATTGACTAACCGTTGGTTGAGTGATACATGTACAGGTCCCTCCGAAATTCAAGGAGAAATATGATCGCTAGAGGAGGGAGCCAACCGTTGGATCTTCACCTATAAATAAGAGCTCATTTGAAAAGAAGACAACACTTGACAACACTAGAAGAAATCTATTCTTAAATGCTGTTGAAGTTATTTCTAGAGAGATAAGCTCTTATCAACTCTCAAGCTTTGTGCTAAATGTTTGATCAGATTGTTCAAACTTTTCCTTGTGCAGAATTGCTTCATGCGACTCAGATTGTAGATGATTACAATTGAAGGCTTCTAGGGATAGTAAGACAGAGGTTCCGACTACATGATAGTTTAGGACTTGCGGGGATAGCAAGACAGATACCGATCTTCGGATTGAGGGCCTACCCTGGTGCGGGTAAGATAGACTTTCTTGAAAGTGTAAATCAAGGGACCTCTTATCCAGGGTTTTTGGATACCCTTATCTTTGGGTTAAAAGAGTTATTGTTTGTTACTTGTAGTTTTACTACTTTGTTTTTCCGTAGCATTTTATATTGTTAAGGAAAGTATAAATTTCTTTTACTTCCTTACTTATACTATGATTTAGTTAGATCTTATATGCTTTAAGGTAGAATTTTTGTTGGTGTAAACTTTTGTTAAGTTTCATTTCCAGAATTACCTTTCCAGAATCAAGCAAGTCTTTAGAACATTGAGGTGTTGTGAATTTTGGTTATGAAAAATTTCCTTAGGGATTTTTTTAAAGTACAATTCACCCCCTCTTGTATTTGAGAATCTCATTCTTAATTCGATCCTACGTTTGGTATAATAGATTATATCATACTCAGACATACCATCCTAACAATTGGTATCAAAGTAATTGGTTCCATCTAAATTAATCTCATGATTAGATTTAGAAGATTTTTTTTCATAACATTCAGATTCATATTTCTAGATTCATACTTTTCAAAATCTTTTTTTTTCAGAATCATAGTTCGGATTCACTTTTTTCTTAGTGATACAATTTTTCTTGCTTAGAAGATTTTCTCTTGTTTATAGACTTATACTTCTAACAAGTTTGTGTGCCAATGTTTTTCTTAAAGATGGTAGGTTTAAATGTTGGTTCTATCGACAACCTAAATCCCACTAGACCACCAATTTTTGATGGTAATGACTACGAGTATTAGAGAGACAGAATGAAGACATTCATTATTAATACTGGGGTAGATAAATTTGTCATGTTTACCAGAGGATATAAAATTCTTGATATAGAAGTAAGTGCCTTTACAAATCAAGAAAAGCATGAATACCAAATCAACTATAAGGTACGCAATAATTTTCTCCTTTCAATGACTAGGAACATATATAACAAAATTTCTTCTTGTGAAACAACTAACTGTATTTTGAAGAAACTTAAAGTTACACAATTTGGCACATCTAAAGTTATTGAGACTAGAAGAGCCATGCTTAGAGTTGAATATCATGGTTTTAATTTTCCTTATAGAGAAAAAATCTTTAAAGTGCAATAGAGGTTCATGACTATCGTGAAAATCTTACAATCAATAGGAGAGAATGGTCTAGATGATGAAGCCCTTGTTGAAAAGATCATAGATATTATTCCTAATGAGTGGGAATCAATGAGAACTGTTATCAATGAAAACAGAAAGGTTACTCAAAATTATCTTGATGAACTGTTTAGAACTCTTCTTCAACATGAGACTAGAATGAAGAGAGATGCTGACAACATAAAGAAGATGAATGGGAATGGCAGTGTTGCTTTTACTACAACTTCAAATCACGTAAAAGGTAAGACTCCTGAGAGAGTTACTAGATCCAAATATAAGAATATTATTGTCCAATCCGAATATAGTGAGAGTGATGTCTCAGAAAATGAGTTAGCTAATCTTGCTCAAAGGATGAACAAGATAGCTGGATAAAGAAATTTCCAATCCAATTATAAGAAGAAGAAAAAGAAATATAAGAACGATTCAGAGGTCACATGCTATGAATGAAAGAGAGATGGACACATAAGACCAGACTGTCCATTTCTCAAGAAGAAAGAAAGAAAAGAGAGGCATTATCAAGGAACTGAAAGAAGTTTTACAAAGCTAAATCTAAGAATGTTCTGAAATTTAATGACACCTAGAGTGGTAGTGGTGGTGACTCTTCAGATGAATCTTCGGATTATGAATCTTCTGGACAGAAGAATCTTGGTATTTTAGCCAGGCTACCTATTGATAATCATTGCTTGATGGCTAAGGTACAGAATGTTGAATCCTTGACCAAGGTTTCTCTAAATTCTAATGGTAGTAAATATTATAACTCATATGATAAAGAATCCTCTTCTGATGAAGATAATACTTTACCAACCTATGAATAAGTTTCTAGGTTTTCCAAACTTCTTGAGATTGAGAACTCAAAACTCATGAATAAACAAGATAAAGAAAATTCTAGGAATGTTATTCTTACTATGGAAATATCAGATCTTTCTAATGATCTTGATAAGAAAAATGATTATTTTGAAAGTATTTCAAAAAATCTTGAGGAAGTACGTTCTGAGAAAAATAAACTTTCTAAAGACATTGAAAATGCGATTTCAAAGAAAAATGTTTTAGATCCTAACTCTAGCTCAAAATCAGAAGTTTCTGAAGACCAGAACTTAGTTATCAAACTCAAATCCGAAATATTTTCCTTCAGGAAGTGTTTGTCAAAAATTACCCTAGGTTATGAAAATTTTGATAAAATGTATTCACAAATCCGACCTTGAAGGAATACTTCTGGTTTTGGTTACACATGTTCTAAACCAATTTTTAGTAACAATTACTTTGTTCCTCAAAGTGCCCCATTCTGTACTAAATGTCAGTGTGGTGGTAACTGGGCAACAAATTGTTCCTTAAACAAAACCAAATATTTAAGAAAGCCTACGGATTATTTTTATAAGAAGACGTGGGTACCCAACATTTTGATTTCTGATATTTCCGGATCCAAGCATGTATGGATTTTGAAAATCTAACTTTTTCTTATTTTCAGTAATATAGGGAAAGTACCAACGTCAAAACATGGTACATGGATAGTGGATGTTCCCGGCATATGACTGGTAACAAAAACTATTTGGAAAAGATTATCGAGACTAAACGAGATATTATTATTAATTTTATCATAACACAAGATCTTATTACTAACATTTTCACAAAATCTTTACCCTCCAATATATTTGAATACATTAAACAGAAGTTAGGAATGATAAATGTAAGCTAATCATCCTTAATTAACTTCTTGTCAAACCAATCTTCTTATAGTAATAAACTCCTCTTCATAGGGGGTGTACATCTGTTATGATGTTTTCCAAATTTTTTTCCGTAATGGAGTTTTTCATGTTTCTTGGAATGAAGTATTTCAAAATTTTTGGAAAGGAAACTTTCAGAAAGGAAATTTTCAGAAGGGAAATTTTTAGAATGGAAATTTTCATAATGAGAATTTTTCGTAATGACAATTTTCATAATGGAAATTTTCGTAATGAAAATTTGTTTTTCTTTTTTGTACTTATGTTTTTTTCAATCTAAAGTTCTTCAAGAAGAATTTTCCTCAATACGAATAATTCTCTTGAAAATCCAAAAGGTATGATTCTTTCTTGAGTTTTTGTAATCATTTTTTCACCTACTGTTAGTTTCTTTTATTTTGAAAAATTTCTCGAATTCAAGTTTCCTTAAATCCGAATTTTTTTCATAAAACCTCAAAATATCAGATTCAACCAAATTTTTTTCCCTTGTAACTACTTTTACAACCATCAGATCAGATTTGAAGAATTATCAACCGTGATATTGGTTTTGGAAGATGAAAGGTCACTTCCATCGCCTATATAAAGGACCCCCGATGGTTGTCCCACAACGGTTGTCAAGATCTTGCGTCTCGAAGCTCTGCCTCTCTAGAAAAGCCAGTTCCAAATTCTTTAGAATTACTCCAGTCTGAATGTCTGCAGAAGCCTATGAAATGTCTACTAAGACGATTTTAGAGTTACTAATCTATAGGGAAAAGTTGGTGCATCTGAATTTTTTCAATAAGTATGATTCTATCATTTTGAAGAACATAAAGCTCAATGGATGTGAAATTATAGCTATTTCAAAGACAACAGGTCAAGATGTAGTTTATCTAGATCTGCTAATAAAGTTCTATGAGTGAGTGTGCTTCTTTAAGGAAGTTGAAGGTGAGATGTTTTCTTTCAAAGCCTATAGACAAACCTATAAACTCTCTTACACCAAGGCTGCAAACTTGGTGGTCTTATCATACAAAGGTGAAGATGAATTGTTTTTCACACAAGCTGCTAGAGTTTTAGGGAAGTTTCAACGTGGTGAAGGCTATGGAATGCCTTGGGCTCAAAGATGACAAAACAACAAAGATTTCCCATCTATCGACCAATACCCAGATTCTACAATTATGGGTACAAGGTCTAATTATTCCAAGAATGGGTGATAAGGATACCTTTAAGAATAGTGATATGTACATCTTAATTTTTTTGGTAAATCTAAGGAAGGTGAAGTTCATGAAGCACATCCTTATCACAATTGAGAATATCAGGAATGGAAATCTTTGAGCTTAGATCATTATGTATTCGAAATTGCATTCTATGTTGATAGTTCGGTGGCTAGAATCCTTCCAATTCCATGCAGCTCAAAGCTCGTGAATTGAAAGGTGATGCTAATTAGTGATGAAACCTTAAAGAGCATGAATGTTGGTTTTTCAAAACATACAGGTGAATTCTATGATCTGCCAGAGGAGGAGGTAGAAGCTGTTCTGGAAAATGTAGAGAATGCTGAACCATCCAAGAAGGATGACAAGAAAAGGAATTTGAAAGAAGTGGAAGATGAAGATAAAACTTCTAAGTCTAAGGAAGTCAAATCTACACCTCATAAACCCAAGAGACAAAAAGCTTATCCGGATGAGGTTGTTGCAAAATTGAGGGAAGATAAGGAAAAGAGGAAAGAAGGGGAGACACAGTTTGTCTTGGACTCGACAGAGCCAAAGGCATTGAAAGAGAAAACCACTGAAGTGCTAGAAAAGCTAGCCAAGGAAAAGAAGCTAAAGAAGAAGCTGTATGAGGTAGAAAGTGGGCATTCGCTTCTGAGGGATACTGAGGTTGCATCTGAAAAAATTCTGGTACTGAAGCCTTTTTTAGTGGAACCTTTACCTGAAACCCTAGTAAAAAACTTCTTCACTCCGGAAAAACTCAAAGAACAGGATGTTGGAAAGGATGCTGTGGAAGGAGTTCATGAAGCTCAAAGCTCTAAAAAGATAGAATATTTGTTAAAGATATTTGAAGAGTATAAAGAAAAGGAAAGTGCTACCGAGATTTTTTCAATCCAGACTTCTCAAGCCGGATCCTCATAATTTTCTACACCCGTAGATGAAGATAAGGGTGAAGAGGAAGTGAACAAGCCATATGAAGAAGAAAGTCATAATCATGACTTTATCCATCCAGAAGATATTGAGGCTGGGGCTGAGAAAGAAAAGGATTATGAAGACAAGATTGTGCAATTATCTGACAGTGAGCATGAATATCCAGAAGAAGAGACCATTCCGAGAATTAATAAGGGTAAGTAAGTGTTTATTGAAACCCCAATGAAATATATCATTAGGAGGAAGCAAGTTGGAGGTTCTTCTAAAAGGAAGCTGGTGGAAAGAGAAGAAGAACAATCTCCAAGAAAATTGTCTGATTTGGGGTCATCTGCATTGGGACATGATTTTGTCGTTGAGTCCCTATAGAAATTGGTATATAAAATTCCGATCTTTCCAATAATAGACTCGAGATGCCAGATGCTTCAACACAGAATGAATCAAAAGTCTGAATCCCTATCCATGGTGATGGATACATGTGAGATGATTGAGGCAGATCATAAATATTTTCTTATCAACTACGCGGTCCACAGAAAGTCTTGTAGAAAAATAACTCTATGGTCTAAGAAGATTGTTGAAGATATAGAAGACCTTGATCAGTTCCAACTAGATGTTAAGGAGGATTTCGGTACTGAGGATTCCCAAATGAAAAATCTTTTACACATTTTTCAGGATAAGCTGAACCTAGAGAAAAATACTCGGATTCAAAATGTCAAAGATCTAAATGGAAAGATGAATTATGTTGCTCAAGGTTTGAAATCAGAAAGAGATCTCTGAACTGAGTTGGAAGAGAAAATAGTGAAGCAAGAGGAGTTGCTGAAGGATCAGGCATAAGTCCTGGAGGCGCAAGAATATAGAATCACAACCTTTGAAAAGAAAGCCAAGGAGGATTATAAAGTGCTCAAAAAGCTGAAGACAATTGTGAAGAAGCTCTTGCCCAAGGATAAGTAAAAAAAAATAGAACCAATCCTTTCTTTTGTTGCGTTTGATTTTCCTTGTAAACAATCTTCCAATTATAATAGAATTGTGGTCATTTGTTTTGTTTGGTTGTCTTTACTAATATCTCAGGCACCATATTTCTTTTCCATTCCCTCAAACTCATTTTGAAAATCAAAAAGGGGGAGAAGGAAAAATAACTCAAAAAGGAAGAAGGAAAAATCTAATGGAGAGAAGGAAAAATATTACTAAGTAAAAGAGGTATCCCTAAGTAAGGAGGATTTAACCTAAGGAGGAGGTTTTCATTAAAAGAAATTTTCGTACTCAAGACAAATCCCATTCCAGAAAATCCAGAATACGATCCTTAGAGTTCCAAAGCCTAAGGGGAAGTTAGTCGTATATATCTTGACCATATGTAAAGGGAGATAAGTTTTAATTTTTATAATTTCTTTTATTATTTTTCGTATGGATGTTTTTTATTTACAAAAATGGGTAGATTGTTGAGTCAATAATGTTTTCCTTATGATTTCTCCATTCCTTAATGTTTTGGAAATCACAAACAACTTATCTTAAGGAAAATCTCATTTTACCCCTTGTTTCATTTTCTTAAGGAAAATTTCCATCCACGAGGAAATTTATCCTTACATTATTTTCATTTTTCAATCACATTTTTTAGTGTGATATTCGGTTTATAACTAAAAAACCTTGGAACAATATAATACATAGATATGAAGCATTCTATTTAAGACTCCTAATTTTGGCTCTGAACTTCTATGGGTTCGACTCCGAACTTCTAACTAGTTCGATTCCGAACTTCTAACTAGTTCAACTCCAAACTTCTAACGAGTTCGACTCCGAACTTCTAACTAGTTTGACTCCAAACTTATAACAAGTTAGACTCTGAACTTCTACATGTTCGACTCCGAATTTCTATGCGTTCGACTCCGAAATTTTTAAGTTCAGGTTCTGAATCCTTATGGATCAAGACTCCGAATTTATTTGAAGTTCAGACTCCGGAATTATATAGAATTAAGGTTCTGAATTCCTTCCCAAACCGAATCCAAATATATATTTATTATAGAATCTGAACTATATTTTTAGTAAGACTCTGAACTTTCATACTTTTCTTACATTCCGAACTTTTATTTACCTTTATTCTGAACTTCAGTTTTAGTTATGCCTACACTCATTTTGATATAAAACAATGTCATGCTTTCAGTTATTGACTAACCATTGGTTAAGTGAAACATGTACAGGTCCGTCCAAAATTCAAGGAGAAATATGACCATTGGAGGAGGGAGGCAACCGTTGGAGCTTCGCCTATAAATAGGAGCTCATTTGAAACGAACACAACACTAGAAAACAATAGACGATATCTGTGCTTACATGCTATTGAAGTGATTTCTAGAGAGAGAGGATATTATCAACTATCAAGCTTCGTGCATCATGTTTGAACAAATTTTTCAAACTTTTCCTTGTGCAGACTTTCTTCATGAGACTCTGATTATTGCTGATTACAATCAAGGGCTTCCGTGTATAGGAATACAGAGGTGCCAACTACCTAATAGTTGAGGGCTTGCGGGGATAGAAAGACAGATACCGATCTTCAGATTGAGGGCCTACCCTGGTATTGGTAATCCATACTTTCTTGAAATTATAAATCAAGGGTCCTCTTGTCAAGGGTTGTTGGATACCTTTATCTTTGGGTTAAAAGAGTTATTGTTTGTTACTTGTAGTTTTACTACTTTGTTTTTCCGCTGCATTTTATATTGTTAAGGAAAGTATAACTTTCTTATTCTTCCTTACTTGTACTTTGATTTAGTTAGATTCTATATGCTTTAACCTAGAATCTTATTTGGTGTAAACTTTTGTTAAGTTTCATTTCTGGAATCACTTTTCCAGAATCAAGCAAGTCTTTAGAAATTTGAGTTGTTGTGAATTTTGGTTATGCAAAATTTTCATAGAGATTTTTTTAAAGTACAATTCACCCCCTCTTGTATTTGAACATCCCATTCTTAATTTGATCCTACGTTTGGTATATTTGAGTATATCATAATCAGGCATACCATCCTAACACTCTCCATAGCTCAACTTATTCAATATGTCTTGAAGACCTTATAGATTCACCATTACGAATATTATAGTAAAGATTCTACAATAAATATTTATTCATATAAATGAGAGAATAATATATTAATTTTTTTACCAATAGCCAAGTGCAGGAAATACCCTTGTTTCTTCTCTAATATATCTCTAAAATAATAGTTTCATAGGAATGATGTCACTATATATTTAAAGTACCACTATAATACTCCTAAATTTTCTCAAATAATTTTTTTGAACAATATATTTTATTCATTGTACATGATCGTTAACCCTATATGACATTCTATACTTCATGCATGCAATTATGCCTATGTTGTTTAATAGAAGTAAATCATGCTATGAAATAATAAAATAAAAATATTAAATTAATATATGTTACAACATAAATAATTAATGGTTAGAATATTTTCTTGGGTTTCATATATATATATCTTGTTAGGATGATTGGTGGTTTGTAATGCATCCTTAGGTTGTGAAGAAACAATAACCTATAGTGCGATAATTTATTATAATGTACGATCATGGTTATTGGTTTGTTTCAGATGATTAGAATTCTTTTTATAGTGTATTAGTAGAAAAAACAAAAAATTGTAGTGAGAATGGAGAAGTAGGAACTGTAGGTGGTATAGAAGTTGGTGGAAAATTAAAGTGGGGATGAGGAGTGGGAGCCATCATGGGATAAGAAAATGGAAGATGAGAAGGATGATCAGATGATAATAGTGGTGATAATATATGTGATTTAAATATTAATAGTTCATTTATAGAAATTATGAGATTATTGACCATGATAGATAATGATTCTTCATTAAAATTTAAAAATAATTAATTAAATGAAATTATATGTTATTTAATTGATATATATTTAAAATATTATACTTACAAAATGAATCAGAGGAGGAATACCAATATATCACATTCATCGATCGGTTTCTAAAATTATCCTCATACACATCACTTTAATTTTTTTTTAATTTATTTCATTCGAAAATAAATAAAAATTAATTTATAAATTCATTACTAATGAATAATTTGGAAAATATATTGAGGTGAAATGACTTAATTAAGGCTTAATAATTGTCAATACAAACAAGGTATAGGTAGTGACATAACATAATCAATCCATATTTAGTGTTATGTAAATCAAAATAGAAATGATGTTGTATATCATAATCAATGAATAATAATTAATATTTTAAAAATGGGTTTGATATGGTTTTCTATTTTTATGTTCAATTTGGTCCAATTGAATTTTGGTTAAGTTGGTCTATTTTGGATTAGGTAATTTACTTCAACCTTTGGTTAGGTAAATTAGTTACATACTTAGTTGGTCTTTTAGTTAGGCCATTTAGATCATTTTTTATTTAGATATATGAGACTTTTTTGGGTTAGGTTATTTGTACATTTGATCAGTCAAATAATCCAAATCATTAATTTTTTGTTAGGACATCGAGTTAGTTTTTTCGGTTTATGTTATTCATTAATTTTTGGTGGTTGGGTTTATTTTAGTCTAATTCAATTTAGTTTGAGTTGATTTGGGTCTTGTTGGGTGTTTTAGGTTTGGGTTGGATTATTATTGTCTGATTCGGGTTGGATTGATTCTTTTTCAATTTAAGTTGGGTTGATTAGAACCACTTTGGAATAAGTATATTTCATTATATATAATTTTTAATATAATTTCTTTTAACTTTTTTTTGACTCATGTTGATTTTATTTCATGTTATTTATGATTAGTTAATTTTATTTATTTTTGTTTATTTATTTATGTTTGATTCAGTTAATTCAATTCACAGTAATCATATAATACAGAAAATGTAATTCTAATTAAAAAAAATAGTCTCATAACATTCATATTATGGATAGATTTTAATACATATCAAAAATAGAGTGTTCCATGGCAATAACCTCAAGGGAGTGAGTTTGTATGAAAAAAATTAATTTAGAATTAATAATTTTTTTTATAAAACTTGATAGGGAAGAATAATTTTAAATTACCTAAAATACACTAAAATTAAAGTTCATATGTAAACTATTTTTAGGTTGAATATAAAATTTAAAATCAGTTAGATGTATAATGATTTTATAATTTACATATTAGATATTAACAATTTGCATGTAAATTGTTTTAATTTTACATAAAAGATATTTTAGTTTTTTGTATAAAATGATGAATTTATTACATGTAAACTATTTTTAGTTTACATGTAAAACAATTATATCATTTATATATAAGTTGTTAGCAGATAACATTTGTTAATAGAGTAAAAGTACAACATCATTTAATTTATTAGTTAGTCAATAAGCACCCAAAATGTAATAGTATATTGAAATACTAACATTAATAAATTTACTCTAAATTAAATTATGTTGGTCTTGGTTTACTATAAATATATATTGGAACACATTTTCAAAATGATATATATTATTTCACATAGATAAATGACATATTTTATATTGGAATTTAATTTGAAATTATGTTATTACATGTATACTAATATATATATACATATATTTTTCCTAAAATATTAATAATATAGGATAGTGAAGTATAAAATGTTTTGTTCTAATAAATGATAGTTATATCATTTTAAAAATAAAATGATATTCTATGGATAATGAAATCATGAAGATGTAGAAAAATTTCTGTGGAGTATAATCCATTTCTAGAGAAGAAATTATTAAATGATCTATATGAATTAAATTAAGGAACCACATTAAAAGTATTATTGGTAATTGAAATAATAAAATAAAAAAGGCACTTTCAATGTTTAAAAATGGATCCCAAAGATGAAGATGTATGATAAACTTGGATAGTGGTATCAAAATTATACATATGGAAGCATTTATTTCTACTTTTCAATTACAATATTTATAGTGGGATGTTTTATAATTTACATGTGATTTTTTATATTTTACAATAATAATATTTAATTGTATAATGTAAACATTTTTTATAGTTTACCTACAATTTATCATTGGTCATTATCATTTTTTTATATTTTCATAAAAATGGATAATTGATTTTAGTGAATATCTAATTCAGAACAAAATAAGTGTCAATTTAAAGTTTCATTATTATAGTTTGATTCCAAAACAAACTCCACCATTCCAGTTCAATGAAAAAATTTCTTATTTTTCATAACACACATGAATTATATTCAAATTATAATAGTTTAGATTTTTCATTTGAGAATGGGATACAAAATGAAACTAAATTAAATAAATTTGAACAGAACCCACCAGATAGACCCAAGACATGATATACAGAATATACTAAGACTGTATATGATTACTTATATATATATTACTCACCATGAAATTAGGTTCATTATTAATTTTTAAGAAAATATTATCTGAATAATTATATTTAATACATTTATCATGACCAATAGGGGATGTGATGGTGTCCAATTCATCCCCACCAATATCAAAAATCTATCTTGGTATCACTTTAGTAAGGACACAGAATTTCGGTCTTAAATGTATTTCCCATAAAACACTTATTTTGCCGTCAATTCTAAAATATAATGCACATCATCAACCTAGAAGCGAGTCTTGTAAATAAATCTAAATATGAAATTATTAAAAAATGTTCTTTATCACATCATTTTATCAAACCATTTTCATTTCATCATATCGACCCGACCATGTGAGTTATAATAAAATATATTAATTTTCTCAATAATTCCATAATAAGAAACATTTTAATATAATGTTCATCTAAATGATGAATTGGAATAATACAAATGCACAACAGTTTACATAAATCTATCATTTAATGTTACAATATTCACTACTTGATCAGCTTCTATAAATTTGTACCATTAATCACCAATGATTTCCAATCATGAACAAGTTTGTTGGAACTAAAACAAAATGTTATTATTTATTTATAGACAGAGTCAATGTGAATACTAAATATTAGAAATATTTATTAATATAAAATTTCAATGAATATTCATTACTTATTTTATAAAAATAGTTTTTTTACCTTATATTTTAACCAAGAGAGAAATTTTTTGTATCAAAATGCATATCCCCTTCTAAAAGGTAACAAATGAAAAATTATAATTAATTTTTTTTTAATTTCACTATATAAAAATATAATAAATGTTTAAGATATATTTACAAAGATATTCTAAAATATAACATACAATTGGTAAAATTACTTACTTGATATAGTTATCATATATATCATAGTGAAAAAAGAATGTGCGATGTGTTATCTCCGACTATTCAAGGCTTAGTGCAGTCAATGTATATAATCAATGAATTTTCCATGTTTAAGGTAGTTATGGAAAAGTGGAATAGATTTTATCATATTACTTATCTTCATTTCTCTTTGTCCAGTTACATCCCATGGTCATATCATCCAATTATATTGAATATAAATCAACACATTTTTTAGCCAAATAACCTCTCATAATGAAACCATTAGGATGATTCATGTTCAAGAATTAATAATTAATTGTGTTCATATTTATTTTTCTTATATATATCCAAAAAAGAAGAAATAGGTCCCACAAAATTATTTTTAATGAAAGATGGACATTTAGATACAATATACAAGTGACAAACGATAGAGGAAATATTTTCTCTACCCTGCACAAAATTAATGGTCCATGTTTTTTCATTTTTATTAAGAATACTAAGAAAAACATTTAAAATAAATATCTCAATAAAACTTTCACAATAAAATAATCTTCATGATTATATTATTAGATAATAAAAAATGGAATGTTTTTGGGATCAAATCATAAAGAAGGATGTGACATCCCTGAGTTTTTATATATTTCAGTTTCACATGTCTTCTATTGAACATTTTGATATCTTTCATTAATGGAAATTAGGAAACCTTTATTGTATATAGTACATCAATTTTTTCTATAATGATTTCATTATATAAGAATCAGAGGGAACTTTTGAAATATTTTCACCGATACAAACATGATACAGTTCTTGTATGATGCTCTAATCAACCAAGTCATGCTATGATCATAACAATAATTGTCCCCCCATTGACATTTACAATTATTTGAAGAAATATTTAAAATATATTATTCTCAAAGTTTATTATGTATAAACAATGATTTAAAAAATTGACTGACTAAAAAAAAATCAAAGACAATAATTCTATTTTATTAATTTTCAATGGATTCCAGTGAAACATTATTCCCCTTTCTAGTATTCATCTAAACATTCCCAAATGAAAAAAATGACTTCTTAAAATTAGTTATGAATATATGTTCTAGACATACACTGAGCTGGATTTGCAGTCTCAATGGTGTTTTCAAACCTTTGCTAACTTTTTTTGTACGGATGGTTCATTAGCAAGAATCATCAATGTCCGATGAAACTGAAAATGAACTAATATTTAAGCTTTCTATGTCATTTTTTCTTTATAAAAATGGGACAAGTTTTCTTACCCTTCATGATTATTCCAGACTATAGAAACCCAAATATTTTTAACATGAATATTACATCATTTTTAAGATAAAAAATATAATAATATTTCATTAATGGATCGAAAGGTTTCGTTTCTTGGGAAAATTAGGCTCAAACGTAACATTAACATGATAAAAATTAAAAATTATTTCGAGACTTTTTATTTGTCCTCTTAGAAGATATCTAAATCACTTTAGTACATATATTCTCCTGAGGATATTCATAAAATAATGGGGTGAGGTAAAATACTTGTAATGGGAGGAATGAGGAACAAAAATCAATAATACATCAGTGAGAGTTATCAACATTATCATATCATAAGCAATGAATCATCAACAAAATATTGAGGGAAAGATTTGATAAAGACATGGAATTTGGTATATTGATTATTTTGAAACCTCAAAACATATTGGTCTAATACTATATATAGTGTTGAACAAATATTTCTTCATGTTCATGCTTAATATATGTGAATAAAACCTAAAATTTTCATTGTGAACACATATTGAATCACTTTTAGTACTAATACACATAATTTAATGAGATATATTCAATTAAAAAATGAATTTGTGTTCTATATAATTGTGGGCCAACTAATCACATTATAAAATTCTCCTACTCATGTTTTCCATATCAAACACACAACAGTCATAGTCAAGAAATAAAACTCTAGAAAGTAATGGGTTTAATAAGGATTCCATAAATAATATTAATCACGGGGGCTCCAAAATTAAAAATAAAGATAATTTTTTTTTCATAAAACATCATCATCCTTGAGAGTGTAGGAAACCACTCAATATGAGTTAATGTGATTTTTTTGGATATTATAGTTTTTTCAAAAAATATTATAAAGGGATTAGAAATGTTTTCAAAAGAGTTGAAACATGTATATCCTTGAATAAAAAGGTAAAGGGTAGTGAAAGTAAAATTTAGGGAAAATATAGTAACATCCATACTAAAAATCACGTGAAAGAGGTATAACCAAAAAATTTGGAATTGGGTTCTAGAATCCCCTTACATTAAATTCCACATTATTTCATTGATTTTTTTGTAACGACCCGAACATTTATGAATACAATTCCCTTTCTTTTAGTGTCTTATGGATCTAGAAAACGTATTCACTCATTTTGATTTATTATATCCAATTGTATTTAAATTATTGTTATGTATCCTTATCATTGATTGTATTGATTTTGAATAGTGATCACAAGACTAGTATAGATATAGGGTTTTAAAGAATCCTTTTAACATAGAAAAAGGAAATGATGACCTCAACAAGTTGGATCATACTTATAAAGCACATTTATCAATGCTTCCGAGGGGGATGGAATTTTTTGGATTTTAACTAGACCAAGCCCAAGCCGATATCCAATAACTTAGCATGAGCTAAACTGTTTATACAAGCAGATAAAGCTCATAGAGATCACAACCCAGACTAAGTTCATCGAGCGATCCCAAGAGAACCCCACTATCACACACCTTACTCTTAGGGTGTATTCTAGAGTAATAAAAGGATATGTATCAAGATCATATCATTATTATTATTATTTTTTTATATAATATTGTATATACTTTCGTTCTGTGATTGTTACTTTTCAAATGTTTTTCTAAATCACAAATAATATTTTTAGTTAAGATTAAAATTAAATAAAGAAATCTATTTTAATTAATAAATTTATTTTTTAAATAAATAATATTTTTATAAAATATCATTGTTAAATTATTATTTTTCAATATTAATGTTCATATAATTATTATGAACTTAAAAGTAACTTTTATTATAGATTTAAAACTATTTTTATCAAAACCTATCAATTTTCAATAAATGTAGGTTTTTATTTTAAATGTAAATATTCACATATTTGGAATATTATTTTGATAAAATGAATATTATTATTGGAATCAAGACATTAAAATTTTATGATATTGAAGTTTTCAATATTTTCTGAGACAGTAAAATGTTATCATAAAAATAAATACCTTATAAATATATAATGAATTTTATGACATCATAATGACCCAATAGAGAAGTAATAAAATAAAATAAAATTTATCATCAAAGAAATAATTGTTTTTACTTTAAAACAATGTAAATGAAGTTTATTTGATTTTATTTATAAATCCTTAGTGAATCTTCCAAAACATATAAAATATTTTAAGATTTTAAAATCATTTCCTTAAAAGAGTGACTCAACTCCACATAAGAAAGATAAATATTTTAATATATTCATAAATTAGCCTTATAAAATAATTTATACCACTTACCTTTTCCAAAAACCATGGGAAGAAACCGTGGGATGGTTTCTGTTTTTGAATTTTTTATTTTGTAGTGTCCAAAACCAAAATAATAAATGATTCCCCTACTTTTCCTACATAAACCCACAGAATCACGCATTCCTCTTCACTAAAACACCTTTAAGCTCCTCCAAACTATGATATTTACTATTTATAGTCCTCCCAAGGTGCCCCAATCCCCCAAGAATCCTCTCTCATGCCTTTGGGATCACACATCCAAGTAAGGGATCTTGCACTCCCCTCTTTTATCGAGAACTCCTTTTGTGATATGCTTTTTAATTTCAATTTTCATATGTTGGGATATGTTCATAAATAATAACATTACATTCCATTTAATTTATAAATAGTTATATATTCATTACACACTCATTAATTCATCCATGGTCCTTTATATACACCCGTTACCATGTCAAAATTTCGTAAGGGATCTTTATCTCTCCTTTTTTCTTTAGAACCTCTTTTATGTAGTGCCTATTAATTTCCATTTTCATGATTTTTGATATGTTCTTCCATTCCTCATTATAATTAATTTTATGTTTAAATTATTTTATCTTACTTTAACTCCCATTAACCCCTATGTTTCTTTAATCCCACTCATTACTATGCCGAAATTCTGTACGGGATTTCTCTCTTCTCATTTACATTCCCGAATTTATTTTATATTATAGATCAAAATTACATTCCTCATGTTGGGATATTATTTTCCATGATCCCATTACTATCAATACCATTTATAAATTTTGAGATACCCCTTTTTCTACCATCAACCCACGTTATTAATTTCCACATGAAACTGTTATGCTGCCAAAATTGCATTGCAATTTTCCATGTAAAAATCATTGTGTAGTGAAAGAAATACCCATTCCATCATCTAGGGTATTAAACGTTATGAACACATACTTATTTAATGGATAATTATATATATTAACTTCATATACCTTTATCATGGAATAAATTACTATGTTGAATAAATCCATGTTTTATGATCTATATGGAACACATAAGCATGAGATTGAAATTATTATGAAGGGTGGATCTTGAAAGTGCTATAATGAATTGGGCAATCTATTGTATCATGATACATATTATTTGGATAGAGTTATACCTTATTACTTTATAGTACATTTTTCTAACATGTTGGGATAGGGTTTTGCCTAATTTTTTTTATGTTAATGATGTAGTGTTTTATGTTGTTTCTACATTTCAATGTTATGATAATCATACTATATCATGACTTTATGTTCATGTTTATATTATTATCTATTGATATATATATATTTTCTAACATGTATTTAGTTTTTAATGTTATTCCATTTTTACTCCCTTATTGGGATTTATATCTTACCATTTTTTAATATATGTCTTCAGGTTCTCCCATGCAAATCTAAGTTCGAAGGAATGTTGCGGTCATGTAAAAGATGTTTCTTCATAAAGATGTGTATTTAATATTTTAAAATGTTAAGTAATGTTCCTAATCCCCAAATAAAATATAACCCTTTATATTTTGAGTCGAATTAAGTACACTTCATGCAAAAGACCATGTTTAAATATGAATTAAAGAGTATGGTTATTATAGCTGGTATCAGAGGATTGGCTTAGTTATTTTTTGGATTAGGATTTGAAAACTCTAGTGAAGGTCTTAGAGATAAGACTAAGTATAAGAAAATAATCCGAATTTTTTGTTAGTATAGAGTAATTGGGTTATCATGAAAATACATTCCACTATGGATACAAACAAGTAGAGGTGTCACTGAAACAAATTTGTCTACGGTTAAACAAACAAAAAACACCGCTTTGATCTAGACTCGAACGAGAACTGGTGAATGACAATGAGCCTTCATGCACTATTGGTTAGAAACTACCAGAGGATATGATTTAGTAAAGTCATAATCTTATTATGAACCATTATTAAGGGAATAAAAAAACCCCATAAGAATATTGGTTTGGAATCAGATCAGGGATAACTTAGATCGAAGCCTAGAAATTAACAAGTTAAAGATATAAATTTAATTATTGGTTATCCCTTTTTGTTATTGGATTCCCCTTTATGTGTTTAACAATTTAAAATAATTATCCCTAATCTTCATTTTATTCTATCCAATAGTTTTTAATTGGAGGAATCAGTTTAACAACTGATGTAAAGGGAAATGGGATGACCACCTCAAAGAGATTCCCAATTAGATGGGAGCTCAAGTAAGACATATCATGATTTCACCAAAACAACTATAAAATTTGTGATTAACAATTGTAACTTTTTTAAATTCTCAATTAAATAAAGGACGAAGAATTTGAAATCTCACGAAACATCATCTAATAAAGATGATAATGGGAAGAAGTTTCAATTTCCTTCATGAAATAAGTGTGGGAAGAGGTACCAAGGGATGTGTCACAAAGGGAATAGGAGATGTTTTATGTTTTGGAATATAGGGAACCAAGCATTTAATTTCCATGGAAAATTGTATAATGTAATGGATGGAAAAAAAGTTCCATCTAAGGCATCATACACAGTTCTATGTCATAAATGCGGTGAAGTCAAGTATTACCCAAGACAATAATATATAACAAGGGATTAGAAGCATGATGTGAATCAACACTCTCAATGATCAACGAAGCCTAGAAATTCCTATTATAAGATTGTTAATGATGAATTAATTACATGTAAACACTAATTAAAATTAGTTTATGTTGTGATGTATTTCAATTGATGTCCTATTAGTACATATTTTATGTTTTCTATGAAAATTAATTCTCCACCTAATATGATATTAAATCACTAGGAAAAAATCAATGAGTATTGTATCATATATTATAGTTTGTGGGAATGTTATTATGGAAAATATTATAAGTCTCCCTATTTTTTAATTTGATTAAAAATGAAAAAGTCATTGCCAACTCCTCAAGGCAGTCGGGAATTAATGTGAAAAATAATCCCACACATGATTTGGAGTTGGCAGCTGTGATCTTTTCATTAACAATATGGAGACATTATCTATTTGGGGTGAAGGGTGATATATATATGGATAAAAAAAGACTCAAGTATATATTCACATAGAAAGATATTAAAATTCTCCAATGGAGATGGTTAGATATCATCAATGATTATGACATCTCAATCCATTACCACCCTAGAAAAGCGGACAAGGTGGTAGATGCTCTAAGTAGAAAGGACCCAAATATTTTATCATTTATGAGATTTAAAAAGGATATAATCTTCATATATTTGATGAAGATAGACATGAGGATCACAAATAAGGAAAAATAATCAATCATTTTACAAATTATTTCTCAACCGTCTCTTTTAGAAAGGTTAAATGATTCTAAAAAAGATGATGTGGTAATTCAGAAGAAAGTGGAAACTATCAGAAAAGATACATCCTCACGGTTCAATTCTAATGAAGAAGGAATTGTGAGATTTGTGTTGATAGTATATGTTCCATAAAATAAGGATTTAAAGAAAGAAATTTTGAATGATGCACATAGTTTGAATTTATTTATTCACCTAGGAAACATAAAGATGTATCAAGATCTCTGGGATCACTATTGGTGTGATAACATGAAGAAGGATATTTCTAAATAAACATCAAAGTGCCCGGTATGTCATCAAGTGAAGGGTGAGGATAATAAGTGTAAGGGGATGATGTAACAATTACCCACACCAATATAGAAATGGGAAAACATCACTATGGACTTTTACACCTGACTTCCAAGGACATCGAGAGGAAACAATACTATTTGGGTTGTTGTGGATCATCTTATAAATACTGCACACATCATTACAATTCGAGAGTACTTTTCACATGATTAAATAGAACAGATATAAATTATAGTATTTGTAAGTCTAAAAAGAGTACGACAATCGATTTCATTTAATCGAGATCCAGGATTCACCTCTATGTTCTAGAAGAGCTTCTAATACACTCTGAACAATGATTTGAACTTCACCATTGCCTATCTCCCTCAAACTGATGGTCAATATAGAAAGACTAACCCAACACCTAGGGACATGTTGAGAGCTTTCTTAGTGGACTTCAATGTTAGATAGCACCAACATCTTCCTTTGGTGGAGTTCTCTTACAATAGAAGTTTCCAATCAAGAATCAAAATGGATCCTTATGAATCCCTTTTTAGGAAGAGGTGCAGAACACCGACATGTTGTGATGAAGTTGGGGAATGGAAACTCCAAGGTATTGAAATGGTCAAAGAAATGGTGGAGAAGTGTAAGACCACCTGGAAACACATCATAGCTTCACATAGTTGAAAAAAGAGCTATGATGACAATCATCAGTGAGACCAAGAGTTTGGTGTTTGAGACATGGTATTCCTCTACATATCTCTATGGAAGAGAGTTATGATATTTGGGAATAATGAAATGTTTATTCCAAGGTACATCCACCCTTTTGAGATCCTTTATCACATCGGAGTACTGGCCTAATGACTAGCACTCCCACCCAAAATTTGTCATGTTCATGTTGTATTACATGTATCAACCTTGAGGAAGTACATACCTTACCCATCACATGTACTCAATCCAGAGGTGGTACTAATAGAGAGTGACCTCTCCTATGAGGAGAATCTAGTGAAAATTTTAATCCATGGAGAAAAATTTATTCAAAATAAGAAGATTCCCGCAATCAAGATGTTGTGGAGAAACCACGTGTTTGAATAAGAAAAATTATAACTATAGGAGGTGATGAAGTAGAGTTACCGCCATCTATTTTAGTGTTGGAAAAGGAAATTTTTAGGGAGAAATTTCTTAAGGGGGGAAGGCTGTAATGACCCAAACATTTATGAATAAAATTCTCTATATTTTATTATAAAATGGATATAGAAAACACATACACTAATTTTTCTTTAATATATACAATTGGATTGAAATGGAAATTTATTATCCTTACCATTAATGATATAGGAATTGAATAGTGATCACATTACTAGTATAAATATAGGGTTTTAACAAATCCTATTGACACAGACAAGGAAAGTGATGACCTCAATTAGTAAGATCACACCCTATAAAACCCAATTTTCAATGCTTTTAAGGGAGATAGCATTTCTGGGATTTTCCCTATACCAAGACCAATCCTAGATCCAATAACTCAAGAATGATACAAACCATTTATAGGAGAAGTTTAAGCTCATCGAGATCACGACCGAAACTATACTCACTGAACTACCCAAAGAAATCCCCACCATTGCACACCTTAATCTTAGAGTATATGATAGTTTAATAAAAAGATATGTATTAGGACCCTAGAATTATGATTATTTTTTTGTATAGAATAATGAAGATACTTTCATTCTATTATTATTACTTTTTAAATGGTTTTCGAAAGCACAAATAATATTTTTGGTAAATATTCGAATTCGATTAAGGAATCTATTTTGATGAATTAATTTATTTTTGAAATAAATAGTATTTTAATAAAATATTATTTTTAAATTAAATTTATTAAATACTAATGTTAATATAATTTTTATAAAGTCAAAAGTAACTTTTATTATGGTTTGAAATTTTTTTTTTTCAAAACCCATCAATTTTCAATAAATGCCAGTTTTTATTTCAATAGTGAAAATTAACATATTTGGAACATTATTTAGATAAAATGAATATTATTTTTGGAGTTATGATGTCAAAATTATCCAATGTTGAATTTTTCATAATTTAATTAGAAAATCGATTTTTTGGGTTGAAATTAAATTCCGTATAAATATATAATATGTTTTGTGACATATTAATGACCTAATAGTGATATAATAAAAGACTATAAAATAAATATTTGGCTAAATATTTGTTCTTCATTTTAAATAATTTAATTTGAGGTTTATTTGATTTATTTTATAAAGCCTTAGTGAATCCCCCAAGACATAAAAAATATTTTATGATTTTAAAATCATTTCCTTGAAATTATGACTCACCTCCACATAATAAAGGGAAATATATTAATATTTTAGGCCATTTTAGTTATAAAATAATTTATACCACTCCCTATTTCTAGAAACCAACGGTAGAAACCCTGGTATGGTTTTTGGTTTTGAATATTTAAGTGTGTAGTGTCCAAAACCAAAATAATAAAGAATTCCCCCACATTTCTTATATAAACCCTCTCAAGAGCACATTAAACTTCACTAAAACTCCTTTAAGATCGTCCAAACTAATATCTATGCTCCCTAGAGTCCTACCATGGTGCCCCAAGCCCCCAAGAAGCCTCTCCAAAGCCTTTGGGATCACACATCCAAGCAAGGGATCTTCCACTCCCCTCTTTTATCATGAACTCCTTTTGTGATATGCCTTTTAATTTAAATTTTAAGATATTTGGATATGTTAATACATAATCACATTACTCTCCATTTTATTAATAAATAATTATATCATCCTTCTACTCTCATTAATCCATCCATTATCCTTTATAGACACCCGTTACCATGCTGAAATTTCGTAAGGGATCTCCCTAACTTATTTTTCTTCAGGCACCTCTTCTATGTGATGGCATTTAATTTCCATTTTCATGATTTGGGATACGTTCATACATACCTTATTACTCTCCATTTTATGTATACATGATGGTATCTTCCTTTCATCACCATTAATTCTCCATACAATCCTTTAAACCCACCTGTTACTATGCCAAAATTCCTTAAGGGATTTCTCTATTCTTTTTCCATTCAAGAATTTATTTTATTTTATGAATCTAAATTACATTAAACATTTTGGGATATTATGTTACACTATACACTTACTTTACATCTGATTTATAAATAATGTTTTACCCTTTTCTCTTTCATCAACCCAAATTATGAATTTCCATATGACGTCGTTATGCGGCCAAAATTGTACCGTGATTTTCCATAAGAAAATCACCATGTAGTGAATTCCATACCCATTCCTCTATCATGGGTATTATACTTTATGAATACATAATTATTTAATGGTTACTGAAATGTATTAATTCCACATTATGTGATAGTACAATAAATGATGATGTTGAATGAATCCATGCTATATGATCTATGTGTCACACTTAAGCATAAGATTGAAATGATTTTGATGGGTGCCCCTGGTAGCAATCCAAAGAATTGGGTAATTTTTTGTATCATGATACATCACGTTGGGAGAGGGTTTCACCATATTCTTTTATTGGACTTTTTCCCACCATTTTGGGACATGAGTTTATCTGATTCCATTATGTTAATGATGTACTGTTTTAAGGTGTTTCCACATTTCCATGTTATGATAATCATGCTATATCATGCCTTTATGGTCATGTTTCTGTTATGCTCCATTGATAAACCTAATTCCTAAAATTTATTGTATTCATCTTGTTATAGCTTGTTTACTCCTTTACTAGGCTTTATATCTCTCCCTTTTCTTATGTATTTCCTCAGGTTGTCCCATGAAATACTATGTATGAAAGAATGTTGTGGTAATGTAAAAGAAGTTTTCAATAGATATATGTATTTTATGTTTTCAGTTGTTATGTAACGTTCCTAATCCCCCAAGACAGTAGATAGTCCGATCTTCGGTTTTGTATTAAGTGCAATTTTATGTATTAAATCATGTTTTCAAGATGAAATAAAGAGTAGGGTTGTATTACTTTTTTGTCTATTGAATAATAAGTACCTGTTTATGAAAACTTGTAACCATAAATAAATTATATTTATCTTTCTAACTCTTGATTAATTATAATCATTGGATTATATTTCTTAATTCCATTTATGAACGGTGAAATGTTTTGATATCAGAATTTCTGTAAAAATATCATGTTCTGTTTGGATTTATTTATGTTTTCCAAGATCATTTGTAAATACTTACAATCAATTAAAAAAGATTAAATAAATATATTTAGAAATTTATATTTCATCAATAATTTACTATAAACATATGTAAGTGTATTTATAATAAAGGATTTGGCAACATCCTCGTTGGCGGTTAACTAACGGTTAACGAGAGACTATCCATAGAAGAAGAGACTGAATTGTGAAATATAAATAAATTCTAAATATAATTTTTATTGTAGGTAAAAATTAGTAAGATATTTCCAACACACTACTTATATAATCATATAACATTTGTTTTTGAAATGAATTTGGAAAAAATTGGAAGAGAAGAGGAATGTGAGAGAAGAGTTGATAAAAAAACACTTTTGGGAATTGAGAATTACATTTTAGGTTTGGAAATTAAGTTTATTATTTTTAAATTAAATATTTTAATTATTAAATTTATTCTGGGATGAAATAACCATTTATAATTTATTAATTCATTTTTTCATCGTCATTATCTCATAAAACTTTCTGTATTCGAAAAAAAATATTTTTACTATTCAGATAAAATTGATGTGTTTCAGAAAAATTACAAAAAAATCACACATGGAAAATTTCAATATAATAATTCTCAAAAGGATATTCATTTTGTATATTTTTTTTATATAATTGGAAAATTTTAAATTTTAATATAAATTTATTATATATACAAAATTATTTTATATATAGTTTTTTAAATAAGTGTTTATATTTTCTTTTAGTCTTTAATCTTGATATTTATTTTATAGGATTATAATATTTTTAATTGACTAACTTAATCATGATAAATATTATTTATATTTCATTTTATTATTTTTAGTTCAAATTACTATACCCAACAACCAGGTTATTGTTCCCAACAGTCAGGTAATTATTCCAAATGGTCACATTACCATATATAAATACCTCTTCATTCCTTCATAAATTATTCACTAAAATTACTCTTGAGATTCAATATTTTATTTTTATAATATTTTAATTTGTTTACAAATATTATGTTTCTTTTCTATATTGTTGTTCATGGGGTTAATGATTCTAGTAGATTGGAAGGATCCAAATTTTCCCATTAATTTTTTTTTATTTTTCATCCAATTATAATGTCTAACATTTATATGGGTTGAGTTGATGACTAATGTAATGACATATATTAGTGAAATAAATGTTTTTTGGTGTCTCTACATTTCTTATGTGTCTATGTAATATAATATAACACACTTTTAGTCTTGAAAAAAATTTACATATAATATCTTGGTCATTACACTCTCTAAGTATTAAAAACCTCACCCCCAAAATTTCAGAATAATATTTTTAGTTGAGAATAAATATGGGTACATTAGTTTAATAATTTCATATAGTTTACACATCACCTCTTTATATTTACGGTTCTTCTATATCACTTTAACATTGTTAGTTATCTTATTATGTAGAACTTTGTCTCTATGGTCCGTGAGCTTCATCAATATATACTCATAAGATTGTTCATTCACCAGTTATACAATCTCTAGACTTAGTAAATGTGAGGGGTCAGTTATAAAATTCTTTATGAGTGATACATGGAACAAATTAAGAACATTAAACTAGATTGATTGATGTACTACATGATATTCTAGTTCTCATTTGCATTCATGGATCCCAAAGGGGACAATGTACCACGGTATAAGCTTCCCTATCATTCCAAATAAAATTATTATCTTCTATGATGATATGAAAAAGAAGCTTTTATCTCCTACAACAAACTTCATGTACTTTAAACCTTTTTCAAGATATTTATTCTTCCAAATTTGAGCAGCTTGTATATATTTTTGGATGACATGAATCTTTTTGTATGTTTTGTTGCACAATATCAGGTCCAAGTAGCATTTTTTCATCAAATTCATCCAAATAAGATGGAATTATGAGTTTAATTAAATACAAATCATCATATGGATGTATTTCAATTTCTTAGTGGAAGCTATATTTTATGATATATTAACTAATGGGAAATGTTTATCCTATACTCCTTGAAATTTTATTGACAAAGATCTTAGCGTGTCCTCAAGAATTTGAATGGTCCTTTTTGTTTGGCCATCAGTTTTTAGATTATAGGATATTTTGAAATTTAATTTAGTATTAATATCATATTAAATACTTATCTAAAAATTATAAGTAAACCATTGATGATGACAATAGTCAATAAAAATAGGTTCCCCAAGTATCCTCACAACAAATTTTACGTATATCTTACCACATTGTTCAAGAACAAAATCTTCTTGAGTAGTGGTGAAGTGGAAAGTCATGGTGGGTAATCCACTTCATCCCATATCACATTTCTTCATTTGGATGGCTTCAGAAGACCTGTGACAATGTCCATAGTGATGTTTTTCCATTTCCATGTGGTTGTGTGAAATGGTTAAATCATCCCCTTGTACTTCTATTGTTCTTATTTAAATTTATAACATACCAAGTACTTTTAGGTGTACTCAATGATATACTTCTTTATGTTGTCCCACTAGAAGTGGTGTTGAATATAATTGTATATATTGATTCTTCCATGATGGAAGAAGAAAGACGATCTATATTCTGTATCCAATAACACTTTCTTTATTTCAGCTGATAAAAGAACAATAATTCTAGTTCCAAACTAAATGAAACTATATTCATTGATTTGGATTTCAAGAAACTATACTTCCTTTATTGCTTTCACATCATTTTGAAGCTCCATCTCACCCCTTTTGGCCTCATTGTTCATCTATTTGATATATAGTTGGGTAATCAATTAATAAATTTAGTGTTTATTTCATATTGTTATGATTATCAGATCCATACTTTGTATACGAATAAAAATAGATTCTCTCTCAATCCACATTATAGATAAAGTAGAAAGTTATTTTCTGCTAACAGAATCAAACAAATTGTTCACATTTCCAGGATGATAGTGAATAGAGAAATGATTGTCCTAGATCATCTCTAACCATATTCGTTGATGAATGCTAACCACTTTCTATGTGAATATATACATTTAAATATGGTGATATATATTTCTCACTTTTCACCATAGAGGAAGTGATGCCAAATTTTCATGATAGAGATCAAAACTCCTAACTCTGGATCACACGTCGGGTAGTTTTTCTCATGAATTTTTATCTTTCAAAAGGTGCAGACAATTTGTTTTTCATTTTTGATGATTAAAAAACCCAATAAGTTTTTTAAATCATCATTATATATCTCGAAACCATCTAGAGTAGATGGTAGTTTGACTACATGCATAGTAATATTCCCCTTCTTTATCTCCTTAAATCATTCCTCATATTCTTCCATCAAAACATACTTTACCAATTTCTTTGTTAACTATGTATTCAGGTGAGATAATCATGATAAATTCCTCAAAAAACATCAATATAACCAATATGATCCTAGAATAAAATGGATTTCCATGAAACTTGAGGGGATGAGCCATTCCTCAATTTCCCTTTTCTTTAAAGGGACCATATAGATTCTCTCACTTATGATCATGTTCCCAAAGAATTTGAATTTCTATATCCAAAAGTAACTCTTGTTAAACTTTTCATACATTTTATCCATTAATAATGTTTCCAATAGAATTATTATATGCTTTTCTTGGTCTTATTTTCTCTTAGAGTAAATGAGAATATCATCGATGAAGACTATAATTATTTTTTCAAGGTAGTCTCTAATTAGTCTATTCATAAAATCTATGAAAATTGAAGTTGAATTAGAAAGTATGAAGGGAATTACTATGAACTCACAGTATACAAATCACATAAATAAATCTATTTTCTAAATATATTCCATGTTCTCCATAAACTGATGGTATCCATAATGAAGACTCACCTTTTAGATGTATTGATATCCTTGATGTTTTTTGAACAACACTTTAATAATTGGGGGGGGGTACTTATTCCTTATAATGATTTTTTTGAGATCTTAGTATTTGATACACAACCACATTGATACATACTTTTTATTAAAAAGAAAACTTATGAACCCTAAGTATATGAACTAGGGATTTTATAATGGTTTTCTAAATTATCAGGTGTAACGTCCCGGTTCCGGGTGCCACTCAACGGGTGCCCCGAACCATGTTGGTCACATGACCTCAAGCGCATTTCCCCAAATGCCAGAGGCTGCCAACTAGAAGCGAGGCCCAGTTCTGATAGTGGGGAAACTATGCCCTAATATTTCAAAGTATAGCGCAGCGGAAAAAAATAGAAAGCATACAACAAAAGTGGAAGCAACAAACCATAAACATTTAAAACAAACAACTGCAGTAAAAGATAACCAATAGTTATATAGGTAATGATGCAATATGTCTCAAGTTCTATGAAAACAGCCATAACATTTCACACAACAATACAGTACAGTACAATATATAGTACATCAAAACAAAACAAAACAATCGGTAGTATCACGAGCCTAAGCCTGGTCACATGCTCCCCTACTCCTCAGCAGAAATCAAGTACCTGTATAGGGACCCTTTCCCTTATCCACACCTACAGAAATGTAATCTGTTTGGGTTGAAGACATGACCCAAATAGGGTGTCAGAAATAAATCTCAGTAGGCACCTACTAAAGGCCCGTGCCCAACTGTGTGAAAATATGCAACAACAGTGTGCAGTAGTAAAATGAAATAAACTAACCAGTACTCAAAAGTAACTAACTTTTCTTGTCATATTTCCATTTTAATATCCATTTAATCATTCATTATAAGGAAACCACCACAGTAAATGTTTTATGTAAACAATTAGTGTCTTTAGACACGCAAACCCTTACCCTTAGTTAATCAGAAACGTAACCCGTAGATAATTTCCCACATGCATAACAGATATTGCCCTCAGGCGTACAAAGTGTCGCCCACAGGCACATAATCTATTTCCCATAGGCACGAAAGAAGTTGCCCTCAGGCTGAAAAGAGCACTGCCCACAGGCTAATCACAACACTACCCTCAGGCTAAACAAGTAATCCAGCCATTCCCAACATATGAACAAGCAATTTATATAAAATTACTCTCAAGGAAATTTAAGACATGCTAAAATTTACGGTATACCCTCGGGTAACCTGGCCAAATGGCTAAATAGAGGAACACACCCTAGGGTGGTCATAGATCCAAGCAGCGATCCCAAACAACATTCTAAAATTTACATTTAATTACCTATACTATTCTAGGTATTTAAAATAGCTACTACCTCAATCACATGACACCCCAACATTGGTTCATAGCAAAATGGTACACAAAAACCCACAACAGTTGGAATTTAAACACCATACCACCTACCTTAAACACCCATGAATAGTATATGCCAACGACGATCCTTGAATCTTCCTAGAATGACGTAGATCTGAGGTGGAATAAAACCTCTTTCAAACCTAAATAACTTCCCTTAGAGGAAGAATTGGAAAGCACTACTTAATGAGACTGGAGGGCTTACCCGTGCGGTTCGAACGAGATCATCAGAGGCAAAAACGGATTCCCGACGCTCGATCTGGAGATCCTCGAAGGTCTGACCTCCTCTCCCAACTCGTTCCTATGGTTTTAAGCCAATCCAGTGAACAGGTTTGGCTACTGCCCATTTTAACCAAAAAAAATACACGGCGTGTAAGTCTCAAGTACACATCGTGTACTTTTCAGTTTTTAACTTTTCCTTCAGCGACATATCACTAGCGTGGCACTATTCATATGTTGACATGAGTATATGGCGTGTGAAACCTGAGTACACGACATATACTGCCGCTTGGCGGGTGGCTGCTTCCACCACCTTACTATTTTCCTACCGACTGACTACACGATGTGTAAATACCAACTACAAAGCGTGTAGTTGGTTTTTACACCTTTCGTCGCCGACAGGGCTACACACCCTGTATACTCATCCCACACGGCCATAGTACACGACGTGTCGTCCCGAAATTTGGGATTTTCCCCCCATTTCCCTTATTTCTCAAAAACACTTAAGGAAAAGAGAAAAGAAGAAACCCTTACCTCAAAAATAAGTACCGGGTTCTTACATCAGGAAACTTCTTCCTTAACTCATCATGTTTTATTCGTGCTATCCTATACGGGCATTCAGAGAGAGGAGAAGATCCGTGTATAAATTCTATTAAGAAATCTACCTCAATATCTAGGGAAAGACTAGGTAACTCTTTGGTAAATACATCATCATATTCCTTAAAATTGTAATTCCCTTTAAGTTGAAAATTTCATTTGACTAAAATATATGGGAAAGGTATGCTTCTTTATTGGGTACCAACACCCACACCATTGATGGATTTTACAATGTTGATTCATGATCATACTTAAATTTTTACAGGATCATGGGATGGCTTAGAGTATGGAAATAGATTTCCTTTTCCGAATAGTTGATGTGATATCTATATATTAATATCCAATACAAGCCCATTATAGCATCAAATTCCACTAATGGAAATATTATGAGATTCACTATAAGAATCTCCTCATAGGCACCAACAAGAGAACATTCCAATAGTTGGATAGTATTGATCACAATAATATGTGTTTTTATAGATATATATACTTCAATGTGTCATGGTTTTGGTTTAATATCCTAGAAAATATTCAGGATATAAATTGATTCATAGAAATAGAATAAATTAAAACCCATTTCATCTTGATTTAATTGGAAGTGTACATTGTAAGAAATCATTTTCATTTTCTGCATCCGGGGTAGTGTTGGAATACAATTTCCCATGACTATTTGGAATTGGTGGTTTATAATGCTAATTTCCCTCAACGTCCTGTGGTTTAATGAAGTAGCTTGAATATTTACCTTGCCCCCTATAGTTGAAGCATTGAACAATGGGTGGCACATTCTATTCCTGCATCACATTAGCCGAATTCTTCAATTCTCTTCATTATTCATGATCTTAGTTTCTTTATTTCACACACTCGTAGTATCTACCTCTCCCATTGAAGAAATTACCATGGCGATTCTTCCCAAATTTTTGATATATGGGTGGGTGGATATTCTTTCCTCCATTATCATTTGATCCACCTGTTTGAAACTCCATCATTCATTTCTTGCCTCTATAACAATGTGAACATTCTCCGAACTCCACCTCTACTTTTATAGGAAATAAAAATACTTCTTCATAAATCCCAAAGAATTTTATATTTATATTCATTCAATGTTTTTATTTCAAACCACTAAGGAATATTTCAATTTTTTTATCATTTTTCATAATAAAACCTAATAAATATTTTGAAATACCTATGAAAATTTCCTTATAAGATGTGAAAGATTCACCCTACTTATGTATAATCTCAACGAAATGTATCTCCAATTTTTTTCAAAGACTGTGAAGGAAATTATTTTTAAGAAATAACTTCTTAATGTCCTTTCAGTCCATTTATTATATTCTATCTTTTATCTAGGTGTTATTTATCAATGAGAACCATTGATAAAACTATCCATCTAAAAAATAGATGGAAAAATTAACCTTCTTCTTATCCGAGAAGTGGAGCATAAAAAATATATTCTCCATTTATTTAACCCATTTATTTATGACAATTGGATTAGAAGAACTGTTGAATATTGGTGGTTGTTTCAGAATAAAAGAAATTACGGCCAGTTTCTCCATCTTTGGTGAAGGAGGATGTTCCACATGATTCAGGTTATTGTTCACATCACAAGATAGCTAGGTAAGCATCATCATGATATTTTTAATTACAAATCCTATGGAATTTGGTATATCATTTAGATAGTTATTGTGTTTCCTCACACATGGGTTGTTTTGTTTCTTTGGGTTGCCACGATTTTTTAAAATATAAATAATTATAACAAAATGTATGTAAACAAATCATGAATAAAAAATTTATTTCACAAGAAAATTAATTCAATATCTCTATATTATGAGGTCCTTATGTTTAAATTTTTTCTAAAATGACATTTCTTGGACCATATACTCTAATCATTCTCAATCTTAAAGATGAATAATTACTTTTTTTATTTATCCATAATAAGGGTTTTTTGTAGTTTGTGATTAACTAAATTATATACCCAAAGAGATTCAAAATAGTTGTTTTGAAAGGCCTACTTGTTGCGAACTAGTTGTTGATAAATTCATTCCCCAATGTTACATTTTTAGGGTTGTTACCTCCTGGTAAAACTGTTCCAGAGCTATATCCACATGAAGTATCCAAAAATTGATTTTATTTCATAGAAACCATGTTATCTTATAATTTACCAAAAAATTGGATGTTAAACTATACATAGGAAAATCCATATATCTTTCATAGATGTCTTCTAATACTAATTCACATGCTAACTAAACTCTCATATGATACCAACTATAGTGACCCAATTTTTTGGGACATGACTATTACATCATGTTTAAAAAAAATATAATGGTAATACATTCAATGATAATTTTTTTTAGCATATTGGGAAAATTACGCTCATATATCACTTGTATATAATAAAACTTAATCATTATTTAAATTCTTATTCTTAACCTTCTAAAATCTATTGCAAACACCTTAGTACATTTAATCACTTTATAATATACATCAAAGAAAGGGGTGATATAAAATCATAGAATGGGGAGGATCAAGGGACATGAATCAATAGTACATGGCTGAGAATAGTCAAAATCATAATATCATATGCATATGATCATCAGAATAATCATGAGGGAAATATTTTATAAAGGCCTGGAATTTTTATTTGAACAATAATGAAACATCATAACATAATTGTCAAATACCACACATAGTTGTAAACAATGCTATCATCATGTTCACACATGAAATATGTGCACAAATCATAACATCATCATTGTAAAAAAATATTACATCGTGTTCACACATAATACACATAATATCATGAGATATAACGTTATCCAATGCATTGGAGGTATATATAATATTGATCCCACCTGTCATATCATAAAATAATCGCAATCATTCTTTCAACATAGAATGTAAAACAATTGTAGATATGAAATTTATCCTTAAAAGGAATGTGTTTTATAGATTATAAATTAATGAATAATCTTTGGGGTTCCTAAATTAATAGATGAGATTGTATTTTGGAATAAAAAATCAACATTATTGGGTGAATAAGAAACAAATAAATAGGATTCAATGTGGAACTTTAGCCGTTAAAGTATTTTTGAAAAAGATTTGAATGGGATTAGTAGACATTTTGAAAGGATAGAAACATGAATATCCCTAAAATAAATGGTAAAAGAAAGTTAAATTAAATTTCAGATAAAATATATTATAATCTATACTAAAAATTATGTGAAAGAGGTATAACACAAAAAATGAGTTGGGTTCAAGATTCCCCTTACCTTAAATACCACTTTATTTCATCGCTTTTCTGCCTCTTGAATAATAAAAAATAGGTTTAATAAAATATTGAACAAGAAAGGAATTATATTAATTTTTCACTCTTCATCATTTATAATAATTGGATTCTTTTCTAAAATTACCCTTTTGAAAGGTTAAATGTTTTGATATCATAATTTCCTTAAAAATATCACATTTTGTTTTGATTTTAGTATTTTTTTCAACGTCATTTATTCATATGTTGAATTAATTATAGAATATTAAAATAATTATATTTAAATAAACTATATGATAAATGATTTATTATTACCACCCATAAGGTTGGTGATAATAATGGAGTTGAAAACATCCTCTTTGGCAGTTAACAGAATGTTAATAAATTATTATCCAAAAAAAAGAAACAAAAGTATGAAATATAAATAATTAATATATATAATTTTTAAATTAGGTTTATATAATTATTATAATTTTGAAATATTACTATACTAATATTAGAATATATTTATTTGAAATAAATTTTGAAAAAAGGGAATAAAAGAGGAAAGTGGGAGAAGAGTTGATAAAAACTTAAACTTTTCTTGTTGTTTCTTGTCTTGTATAACACTAAAATCCCCTTATTATTGGAGTTGGTTTACTGAAGAATGTCTCTAATGATGATAAGTATCTTAATAGAGAATATTTTGGAAGATCATTTTCTTTGGTAAGTGAGGGTGGTGTGGTTTGTGGATGGTAGGGATAAGGATTATTTATACTTGAGGAGAGGTGTATTTTTAAGAAAAAACATTTAGTAAAATATTATATCCAAGGTAAAGCCTGTAATCCTGATCTTTTTGAAATTATGAAATATATTTGAATAAAGTTACTTGATTTTATCAGTTTAAATTTGTTTATAATTGAACTTATTAGTATAATGAAAATAAATGGGAAAAAAATTAAAAGTTGTTTATTTAAAGGGATACTTTAGAATTTGAGGATTTTGAAATTACTTTTTTGGTATCCAAATTCTATTTATAATTTTTAAGTAACCAATTTATCTACTTAAATTTACTTGGGTTTTAAATAACGAATATTGTATCTATTAAGTCATTATTTCATCATCATTATCTCATATAACACACAATATTTGAAAAATAGTATTTTTACCATTCATGTAAAAAATAACGTGTTTCATAAAATTTCCAGAAAAAATCACCCTTGGAAAATTTCAATGTGATGATTTTAAAAATGATATTAATTCGATAATTTTTTTTGAAATATTTATATTTAATTTAAATATTAAAATTATTTTTTTTAAAATACATTAAAAAAAATTTATTAGAAATGTTTATATTTTTGCTTTTAAGTTTTTAATATTGACTTTAATTTTATGGGATTATAATATCTATATTTTCTTTAATTACTCCTAATATAATTTATTTCTATTTTATTTTATATTTTTAGGTCAAATTACTATTTCCAATGCTCGAGTTAATATTCCTAATGGCCACATTACCTCATATAAATTCCTATACATTACTTCATAAATTATTAACTTCATTTCCACCCAAGGTTTTTTATTTTATAAAATTTAAATTGGTTTAATAATTATGTTTAATTTTTTTATTTTTTTCATTGGGGATTTTATTATATTAGATTTAAAGGACCCAAATTTTCCCATTATACATTTTTTAATTTCATGGGATAGATGCGTACTAATTTACTTATTTCTCTTATTGAAATAAAGTGTTGTTGGTTCTCTATGTGTTGTATATGTGTAATACTATATAATATAACATAATACACATTTATCTAGGAAAAAATAACACTTATAAAATCTGGTTTGTTATAAAAACTTAATTTCATAAGATGGAAAATAATTTATCAAACACAAAATCCATATATGTATCTAAAATATATTTTTAAAAAATAATTGTATGTGTGAACACCCACATTCCAAATGTTATTCAAGTCTGTTATTAGAGGTTTCATGTAAAAATATAAATCATTTAAATTATCAGAAGTTCTATATTTGAGAATACTATAGAACGTAAATGGGGTTTTCATACACATCCATGGATAAAGGTGATAAATATGGATGCAAACTATCTGTGGGTTTTGTGAAGTAAGAATTTGACTAATTATATTAAATTTTTTACATGATATAAAAAATATAACATTATTCACCTTAGTTATAAAATCAAGATACCATGTAACAAATTTCTGCCATGATAATCTATCTACAAGATAAACCAATTCATCATTATACTTAATCCTCTTAGCATCAATTCATGATATATTGTTTTATATTTCCTCATAGATACAAATATTTTGGACCCTAAAAATCAATGGGAAGTGCCACATCACTTTCTATGGTATATAAGAAGTTGTTTAATCTATATTTGGATTCGATTGAGATGAACCACATTCTTTACAACCATTTTACCATGTAGTTTCCTAAAAAAATATGCTATGTTTTTTTGGGAAGCCTGAATGTTTTTAGTTAAAAAATATTATATGATCAATTAAGTTCCATGTTATGTAATGATTTTAGGGAATATTTTCACCATTAGGAAGTGATTCCTTCAAAAATTTATTGAAATAATTAATTCCAATATTATAAATTCCATACATGGGTTTCCTATGATACATTCACATTAAAAATCATATTATTTTCATTTTACCACATGGTTGATATATAAAAGTCTTGACATCCTCCATTAATTTTTACACTCTCTCAACATCATCATTTTTAATAGTTTAATCATGTGGACTCAATCCGTTATTTTTTTCACTGGAATATATTATTTCCCATGATGGTGAATAAATAGAAACTGATTAAATATAAAATTCTATGTTCTAATCCTTTCATTACTTGTATTATTCGTCTTAGATTGGTTAATTTGGACATTATAAAACCAGACATGATAGTTTGTTTGAAAAATAACTTTTATTACATGGTAGATAATTTTTTCTTAAATTAACTATGTTCTTTGACCACAAATAGAATAATGGAAACAAATAGGTCCCCCATCCAACGAATTTTTAAATGAAAAGTATAAAAAATACAACATATTTTGATACTATGTTGATATTAGATTAGTATCATGTATATAATTTATATCAATTATACTACAAAAATAATTAATTTTTTTAATATATACATGGTAGAATATAATTGAAAAATTAATTTGAGTCATGAATATTTTGAATACAGATTATGACCAAAACATAAAATTCAATGTCTAAATACACATGTCTTTATCGTGGGAAACATTTATTAAAGATGAACATTGTCCCACATAACATGAAAAATATTATACACAATACATATGTTTTTATCAGGTGAAACATTCATAATACCATTAAGACATAATAATATAATCTAAACTACAATCCTAATATGAAATTCATCATGCAATACTAGTAGATAAATAATAAAACACATGTTATTGATTATACTATAATAAATGGATACTTATAGTGACCCAAAAAAGTATAATAAAAGTAAATGAATGAACTAATATGTACTATCTAATTAGGTAGAGTTAGTGAGTAAATATTAAATAAAAATTTATTAATTACTAACATGCTATTTAAAACAATACAAAAAAATTTCATTTGAAAATGATTTATTTTGTAATATTTGATTAATTAAAATACAAATATGAAATGAAAAAATTCATAACTGCATAATAAATTTTCAAAAACAAAAAATTTTACAATAATAAATAACATAACCCCATTATATATATTACAAAAAATTTATGTCGAAATTAGGATGAGGTTACGAATAACAAAATGTAAAAAATAAATCAAATATGTTGACATTTATTATTAAATAGTATAAAAAATATAGTATAAATGATCCTTAATTCAGTGAATTGGGAAGAATAATTTCCAAATAGGATCTTTGTTTTTGTTTGATACCTGTATAAAAATGAAAATTATGTTTGGGAGAATAAATGATGGACCCAAAACTCACAAATATTTTTCTGAAGATGAATCAAATCAAGATATAAATGAACTAGGGAAGATTATCGGGGAGAACCAAGGGGATTCTTTGCATGGGTATGGTGTGAATTAGTGATTATGGCGGGATTCCAAATGTATTTGGGGGTAAAATTGTGACAATAGTTTAAAAAAATGGTTGGTATATTCAACCCAATATTTGTGGTTTATTAAAACTAATAGTATCTGGTATATGTTTTGACTTTATACCAATATTTTTTTGTAAAATATTGGTATGCGGTACTTTGTACCCACGGTTTCACCAACTATGTGTTTATAGGTGTTGGTATAACCTAGATCTCTACCAGTGTTGTCTTTATCATAAAACAAAGGGTGGTGAAATTTCCCTTTCACAAAGGCCTCACACTCTTGAGTGTAATGGGTATATTTTCCATGTCTCCATGTCACAAAAACTAATAGAATAGATTACCCCACAATACTTTATTCTTTGAATCAATAATAAAGACTGGTCACATATTCACTGAAACATAAAAAACTAATTCCAGATCCTCATAGCTAAACATATTGGAGGGATCGTGATAGAATTTATTTAACTGAGACAAATTGAAGGTATTAAACTTATATGATGAGGAATTTACAACTGATATACATCCATATAAACCAAATTAGTAGTCTTAGAGGGTGCAAAATAGATCAAGGTAAATTTACCTTATTTAAAATTTGATCAGTGACCCAATCAAGGTGATAACTATAAAAAACATGGTCATTGTTGGATAACTCTAAAGCATAGATACGACAATCAACATGAAATTTATCAAAATTTTGGAGCCATCACCAAACTCTAGTAGATGATCTGAAGCATATAATTCACCTCTTGAACAATACTCGATCTTGCTAGAGAAATCTTGAACACCTTTGTCCACTAGAGGGGAAATCGGAATGGCTGACAATATAAGGCCTCAAAAAGAGAAATTTATATTTTATATAGGGAGATATTATAATAAGAAAAATTGACAAATTCTATATGGGTATACCAATATACACCAAAATCTAGAACATAAGTCTGAGGCATGACCTCCAAAATTTAGTTCACATGGTCCATCTACCCATACATTTATAGATGATAAGAAATTCCCAACTTCAAATGGGATATCTTTTACTCTTGAAGTAATTTCAAGAATTTTTATGATAACAAGGGATATCTATGTAAAATGATAGAATAAGGTACCTTGTTTAATTTTTTAATCTTTTATATGTAAAAATCGTAATATCCTCCATCTTTTTATTATCATATAACTTGATGAAACAAGATGGACTAGTTAAATGATCAATCCAAACCAAGATATATTTATTTCTTGAAGGGTTATGTGGTAATAATATATTGAAATACATATATAGATTATCCCATTTATAGTTTGGGATAAGAAGAGGCTAAACTAATCTTTTTGTAATCTTATGCTCTACTTTAACTTGCAGTCATGTATAGCATCACAACAAAAAAATATGAAATGTCTTGTCTCATACTAGGCCTTAAATATCATAATCTCATTTCATAATCCAAATTGGTGGATCCTTTATAAACTACCCACTGAGATTTATGGATATTGTTCATTTCCACCCACTCATTGATATAGAAACCTCATAAAATTTCCTGAAACAATTCCCTTGGGAGAAAGAGACCACTTTTTAATTGTCTCCACACTATATATAAATCATCCAATATATTAGAATTATTTTACCCTAGGTTATCTTGCTGAATAATATCCAAGAGATAAGGTGTGAAATGAATATTAATGATAAAAATATTATCCCTCTCTTTCATCACCTCTAAGTGCATCTCAAAAAAGATCCCAATTTTGTTACACTTGTCACTTGATTCTTTGAAGGATATTGATGAAAATATTCTACTAAGAAAATTTATGGTTAAATTATATTCCAAGATATATAATTGTGGTCAAAATGAAACATTAGAAGACATTACACCTATTTTATTTTTTAAGGCTTAATTTTTTCAAGGGAAAAATATAAATTATGCTTTTATGATTGGTATACACCCTTAATTTTTCCTTGAATAGATAACACCACCATTATTTGATGGTTTTTATAACTTCTGTTAGATCAATAAAATGTGTTCGGTAATTCTTTTCATGTGTCCATATTTGATGAGAACCATATTCCAACACATTATCACCCTGTACAAGAATGAAACCCAAACCTATACCTTATTTGTCACAATATATGACATTGGATTAACTAACCTTAGGTAGAATCAAGGTAGAGGATGATTTCATTCAACTTTTCAACTTGTAAACTACATATTAACATTCATGAATCTGTAAAAATTTCAATCCTTTTTGATTAATATTAATCGAAAGACATGCAATATTAAATAAATCCTTAACAAATCCCCAGTAGTAACCCGTTAGAACCAAGACAGTTACACCACATGAAGATAGTATTTTTACCTTCCCAAATAGATTACGAACTTCACATTATCAGGATTATTTATACCACCTAATTTGGACCCAAAAATCCCCAAGAACATGATTTACTATATTTAGAATGTATACTTTGAAATATTTCCATAAAGATGATGATAATGAGGGGTTATTAAAATGATCCTTAAGTGATTCTCAAGATCCTATTTAGTTTTAGAATAAAATAGGGTGTTATCCATGAACACAATAATAAAGGAGTGAAGGTTTTTATAGAATATTAACTTCATAATTTCTATGAACACTATAGAATAATTATTCAAGATAAAAGGAATCATAATATACTTAAATGAACCATATATTCTACAAATATAAATCATAGTATTATCACACTTTTTCACCCAAAGGAGGGGATACCCCGACTAGTGGTTGATCTTAAAGAATCACCTTTACAATTCCAAAGTATTTAATAATTCATAATTGTAAGGAAATGGTTATTTATTCTTAATTTTCTCCTGATTCAGCATCGTATTTCTATATTCTCTTTTCGCAGAGTATTGAAGTAGTATACAGGGAGACACTGGTCTGAATAAATTACTTAGCCTCCAAATAGTCCAACTGAATAGTTAGTTTCAGTAATTTATATGGTGTCATCTAATATGATGGAAATGAAATCATTTTTGTCTCGAAATTTATATCATTGTATAACATGAATTCCCTCTTGGTAGGTAACACAATGAAGTTATTTGAGAAAGTTTCTACAATTTCTATGACCATGGGAGGAAGCTCGTTTCCAAAATTACCTTTATTCACTTATACTAGAATAAATTTTATGTAGAATATTAATCTACTATCCTCGGGATTGGAGGTCGCACTAGACTAGACAGCGGTTACCATTATCCTTAAAATAAAAGAGATCTCCCCATCGGGACAATAAAGGACACCCTTTGGCGATAATAATCAATAATGTAATTAAATATAATCAAATAATACATCCCAAGATTATAATTAAAGGGGTCCATATCATGGAAAATAAAGCCCCATGAAAACTCAACCATTGATATAAAGACAATAAAGGAAGTAAATAAGAATCTTCAATCCTTTTTATTCTATATAAGTTCAGATATCTCAATAATATATGATATAGTATTATATTTAAGATTCAATAAATCTATGATATGTGAAGATATAAATTAATGATAGGAATATGTATTAAATAGAACATTCTCCATATATGATTCAATAATAATGGTAAATTATATATTTTTTATCTTTTCCACAAATTATATGCTATATTGATCCAAAGAATACAAATACGTCTCATCTTGGTGAGATTGATGGGTCCTACTAGACTGATTTGTGGAACAAAATTAACTTTGTTAATAAGATTACCCGCATCTACCACCATCCTCATATAGTTGGGAACCCATTACTCTAGAATCATCTAATTATTCTTGTTATTACTTGGGGGATGGAGAACCCACTCTAATTAATTAATTTGGGTTTGTTATTATAAAGCTATGAATATGGTTTGTGTTCCTAAACGATTAAAAATTCTTAAGGGATTTTAGGAAAGTTGGTTATATATGAACAAACAGAACACATTTATCGCATATAAAATATTTTCTCCCCATTGGGGAGTAGTAAAATCGTTTAGATAGATTCTTTAAGAAATCACTTTTATCCATGATAGGTTAATAATAACACTTATTCATTTATAGAATATTTCCTTCACTTCTACTAGGATTTTAAAGAGTGTAAATAATCTAAGTCATCCATGTCTGGTCTATTACCACCATCAGGGCTTGGTACACCATTTCTATGTTGGTGGGGAGTATCAATAGGAATATATATGATTGGATTTTTGGTTGAAGGGCCATTTTAAATGATTTATATTTAAACCTATAATTTTAAAATATCATGGCCGTGACATCAGAAAGCTTATAAAATTTGTATTTATTTTCCATAACCATCTAGTTTCCCTGTTAGAGGAATAAAAACTTGACGATTTTACTAACCAATATGTTATAATATAAATACTGAGTGGACATACATTTCAAGCCATCAAACTTCAAGTTATATTATATCTTATCATATATAATGTACTCCCACTATTTCTGGTTAGGGAACACAACAATTAAAATGACACATTTCACTTTTATGGTTTTAATATTTTTAGGGAATTCAAAAAATATTTTCATCATTTTCCAACCAATACTCTTACTATAAGGTATTATTTATTCTTTGAAAATATGGATGCATATGGTGAAGAAATTCTTGATTATTGTCCTTATTTTACCTTAGGCCTAGGGATGCCTATTTAGTTTGAGGTTTTCCATATCCCAACGCATGTTATGTGGCTCAAAAAGTTCACATCACCATCTACATAAAATTTTGATTTATTATAGGATTGGATCATGTAAAGTTATCCACAAATCCCCCTGAAGGATTAAAAAGTTGTCTTTGAGTGGGTATTATAATAAATAAAATAAAATAATGAAAAATAATACCATTAAAACAAGTTCATAACATTAATTAAAACTATAATAATCCATTATGAAATTATAGGAATCATGAGTAAACATTTAATATAATTAAAAAAAATAAAAAATTCCCCATTAAGAATAGTTAGGATACATGTTGTTCAAAACTATGCCCCAACCATGTACGTCTCACTAAATTTTTGGGATTGGATGAACAATTTGGATGCATGTATTTAAAAAAAATGTACCAAGTGTGAAGAGAACATCAATATTATTTCTTAGTAAAGGTTTCCTTATTTTCACATAGTCTGCAACTCATGTTCACTAACCATACACCCAGGAAATGTCATCAAACCATTCGTTCATCAACATGAGAGTCCTAAAAATAAAAAATTAAAAGAAAATAAATCCCAAAATACTAATTTGGAAGAATCTTATAATGACTTAAAGTTTATTTTGGTGAATTTTGGCAGGGCTCTAACTCACCACTAACCCCTCAAGCCCTAAATATTGAACCTTATATCAAACTTAACATCCGAAAATAAATAAAAAAACTATGATTTACAACATTATCTTGTGAAAGAAATGCTCTACCGTGGTCTAATTATACTATACGGCCTACAAGAAGGATACATGGTAATTCTTGATCCCTACGGGTTGGAAACTTGTTCCCATGCCTGAGGGACACATCATTATGAATAGTTTCACCAAAAAAACAACTACTAAGGGACTAACTTGGGATCATAAAATGACTCATCCATAGATTGAAAAGAAAAAAACTATGTAAAAAATCATTGGGAGCTTGAAGAAGACCTTACATGACATAATATAAAAGAGAATGAAAAGTAAGACAGAAAAAAATATAACAGAATAAACATCAAAATACCATCATGAGATCTAGAGGGAAATTATACATATAAAAAAGGTACAAATAAAAGTAATATTTAGATAAATTATAGAAATATCAGTAAAAAATATAAAATTATGTGCTCACAAAAAACCAAAAAAAAAACAAATAAACTACTTTCCATCTTTGATTGTCATAGGGGATCTCTCACACCATTTCACCTACACTAATCCTAAAAAAACATGATTAAATATACACAATATACTAGAAATACTTTTCCTTTACATAAATTAGATAAAATAAGTTTAGTATACACTCAATGGTTGTAAGTAGGTTATGGGGATAAATAGAACCATAATATCTCTAAAAGTGTTCTCTATTAACCCTTTGTTTAATAATCTAAGAATGTTAATTTGAAAATAAATATATTAAATAAAATTATAATTTTAAAGAACATGTGGAATGATTTATTACAATTAAGTACGAAGATAATGTGCTAAGTAAACATATAATTCCAATAAATAATCATGGGATATACCATAGGCTCCCTAAGTTCTTGTCCTACCATGATTCCTGTACTAAAACATATCCATATTAATCATCACCAACAAAATACATGAAACTAGAAAATTAGAATTCAAAAGTAGTATTATTTTCACTAGAAAGAGTTTCATTAAAACATGAGAGGCATAGGCTAGGTATAATAGCATCATTTCCCAGAAAGGTACGTGTACTATGTTCCCTAGTGACACTTCTAGGTTTCCTATGAGGCATAATAATTACAATGAACTCTAATGTCATTATGAAAACCATATTAATTAAATGATAAATTATATAAAATACATGGTATGAAGCATTGAATTACATGTATAGAACATGAATTTGAGATAACCTTGATTATAAATATGAAATTGGAATGAATAAAGAACAATAATAACAAACAATATATTCATTTTTCTGGCACATGATACTTTTAAACTATCAAAAAACTCATTTTTCATAATCAAGTATATATAGTTCTTTAAAAAATGAAAGTGTATGAAATAACCTATCATAAATAGACTAAATATATAGAGGATTGTGGATTCTAGAAAAGGAGAGAAAGAAAGTCCTTTACGTGGAAATAGAATACTATAACATGAAAAAACCCATATCATTATGTTTGGAAAACATTAATAGTTGGCCCCTATGGCTATATGGAAATAATAAAAATATATATAAGAGGGGAAAATAATCAATTATGAAAAATAGAACCCTTTTCCTAATGATTGATTGATGAATATTTAGGAAAAATACACTAGTAATCAAGTAGGATGGGAGGATAAGTGTGGGGGTCGACACCGTAGGCATGGAGTGTTAAAATGAGGGTAGAGGGAATTAATATGTCATTGAATCGAGCATTGTTAGAATATTAATTTCCCAAATTTAATTTTATTAGTATTCTGAATTATTTGGATATATGGTTTAGAAAATCATTCACTAATAATGTCGTAGTTGGTATAATGTAATAACCATACATGAGGGTTGTTGTCATGGTTTCTCGTAACCATTCACTAAATAGGTAATGATTGTGTTCCCTAAACTTTCACAACATATATGGATTCATGGTTAAGTGAACCATGTGCGGGATAAACATAGTTCATTAGAAATATCCTTCCACTTCACACAGGATGGGTTCATGGTTAAAACTAGCCTCATTCTAAGAGTGCATCATGTACTCCTTTCCCATCTTTCTTGATTTTGAACCTCCTAGTCCCAAAAATCCCAATAATATTATAAATAGTGTATATAATTAAAATTAACACATAACAATGACCTATGTATATCACACATTATGCAATAATATCCATAATTGAGAATAATTTTCCAAATGGGATTGATAATTTTTAATATCCCAACCTTTATGGAGATTTCTCATGCTCATTTCTTGGTACTATTTTATAATTGTTTGGGTTATTATTTTGTTGGATTTCTACTCTTGGGATGGTATGGTGAAATTTTAGAAATTTCAAATCGCATGGGGCTATGAAAGGTTTGGGAAAATCGTGCAGGTTTCCCCAAGAAATAGTGCACCATATTTTGGAGACATGAGGTGCCACATGGTTTGCGCACGGTTTTCAAAAAACCATGAGGCCTTATTACCCAAACCGTGTAGCCCCAAACAGATTTTATTTTCATGTTTGGTGCATGGTTTTTAAATAAATTTGCCACTTAGGAGAAACTGTGCACCCCCTACATAGAGGCACACTGTTAAGTCACACCATTTGGAAAATCGCCCGACTCCACCCAAGAAACCATGCTTACTGGTTTTAATCCCCTGAAATGTTTTATTAAAATTTTAAAACCCCATTTTTTTACATAAAATCTTCCCAGATCATCACTAATAAATTTACTTTGATTTCAGAAGTTCCCAAGATGATTTGAAGGCTCATCAAACCAGTTCTGGTGTGAATCGAAGATTCATTATATGAATTTTCCCTCTCTTATGGTATATAATCACTTCCCAATAGTTTTGTCTCTCCCTTATCTCCTTTACAATTAAGGGTGATTATTTTTACTATACTGGAGATTTTTTATATCTTGGTTTTAAATGAACTTGATTCTTTTGGATCTTGGCCATAGGTGTTAGTCCTCGATCTTCCTCCCTGTTGTGATTTCGATAATTATTCATCCAATTGGGGATTTAATCTTGGAGAAACTCTATAAATGAAATGTATATAAGTGGTATAAATTTTAAATCCCAATTAATTTATTATAATTTTTTGTATGAAATTGTGCAATTTCAATTGTCATGTTGGGAAATTTCATTCTAATTTGAATTAATTAACCAATTCCCTTGTGATTGTGATACCCTTCATGGGACCCCAGACCTATTTTTGAATTTGAAAATGGACTTGGTGAAAACCCATGGTGTTTTCTTATATATTTGAAATAATGAAATGTGAATTATGAATTTTTGATTGATGAGATTTTGAATATGGTTTGTTGTTGAAATTATGAAAATTAGGTGAATAATGGATTTTGGAAATGGTTCATAAATGGTTTAAGAATGTGGAACCATGAGATGTGAAAATTTTGATTGAGTTTTGGGATTTGGACTACTTCTCCAAATACTCATATGGTTGCAAACTACCTCTCTAGGCCCCCAATAAAATTTTGTATTGCTTGTGATCACTTTGTTGTGGGATCGATACTGCTCCTCCAAATAACCATAGGGTTCCTGACTACTACTCTAAGCCTCTACTGGGTGAATATGAAATAATAAATTAATTGATAAATGGAAGCCCATGTTTTAAATTAAATGTGATATACCTTTAGTTGATGGTTCAGAATCTGAAATTGGATGAATTAGGTGTTTTGGTTTGGCTACCAATGTGAACCCGATGGAATATATGGTTAATTATAGAATAATTTAATTTTGAAAACTATTTATATTTTCTTTTTTATATTATTTTTTTAAAACTATATACATTGTTAAAGATTTGATATTTTTTTAGACACTATTGTGGGTGGAATACTAATTTGTCCTAACACCTTACTCAGGTTTTCTAGTCGGTGCCTAAATAGACTTCATGTTTATAGGACAGGATAAGGTAAAAATCATATGTTAAATGACTGAGTTGAGTTATTGGAGGGAGCATGCATGAGGGAACCAACCATGATGTCTAGACCCACTTGCGGCATTGTTAGTGTGTCTTCATTTTATATTTTCTTTTGATAGTGGTCACTTATATAGTATGAAATATCTACTATTTTAGTTCATGTTCATTTATCCATGTTTTGGGTTTATCATGTGATGTTAGTCCATATTGGTTATGATGATACTATAGTTTTTTTAATTTCTCATTTGGGTTTAGATTATTGATTTTTACTATTGTAATACTTTTATAAAGAGTGTACATTCTTCCAAAAATATATATTAGACTTACCTTTCTAATCAAAAGCCTCTAGTGTTAAGGGAGGCTCACATGAGGTCACATAATAAACATGCTCGGGGAACTGGCACGTGTCACTAGATTTGGGATCTTAAAAATTGGTATCAAAATTTTTTATTTCCTTTTTAATTATCATACTATTTCGGAAAGGTATACAAGACACTTGGATGAGTCAGACCTTGTTCATGATCTCATTTATGGGAGTAGGTAACCCATGGGTGGGGGGAAACCCAAGTACATAGGGGGGATTGTTGTTATTAATGATTTTTGTTGTAGTTGGATATTTTTTTCACCTTGGGTGATGAACCTATTGTGTGATATTATTGTTTTTTGAGAATTTTTATTTGAGACCTAGTATGTCATAGAAGTTGATTATATATGCATCATTCTATGGACTTAGTATTTTTATGTAGCATACATCATTTTAGGAACACACAGAAGATAAATTTTCAGGTAAGAAGTTGTAATTAAAATTATTTTTCCCTTTTTAGTGTTTTAAAAAGGAAATGTAGACTTATAAGAAATGAATAATTATAAATGATACTATTCAATATAATAAAAATGGATAAAATGGGTATATAATAAAAAATATTAAATATGAAAGTGTTTTACTCTATTTTGTCCATGACCTAGACGAGGGGTTGTTGAGGGTAGTGATAGTGCCTCAGTTTTGAACACATGGCTGTGTATGGGGGATTGATTGTTTTGAATTTATATGAATGAATCTTGCTAAACTGTGTTAATTATGTGTTATTTTTCTTAAGACATATGTTTTGAATTGTATAGATAATGCTCTATGATGAGAGTTTTTGATGGAAAAACTGGAGGAAATGGATAGAAAGGTACCTCTAGTAGTGCAACAAAAGGCTCTGATAGTTTTGTGTGAAGGAGTTGGAGGTAAATTCTTTGGGAACCTTGATCACTTTATATAGTCTATGGAAAGAGACATAGAGAGGGATGCATGAAATATATATGACCTAACATAGGACTTCCAATTGCAAAACCCTCTAATGTTCATCAGAGATAGTGGACCTAAGGAAGTTGAGTTCTAGATTGAGTATATTTAGATGATCCATGACCACATAGAGACTCTTGTGGAGAGGAGAGTGAAATTAGATGCTTATATATTGTGTGGATTTGTACGAAATTGGTGGGATATTCAGACCCATCCTAGGTAGCGAGAGAACATGGTACGAAACGACTTTCCTAAGAGATTTGTGGATCAGTTTTACCCAGATACAATGAGGTAGGAGAAATAAATAGAGTTTATGTGTTTTAATCATGGGATTATGTATGTGATTGAATATGTTGGTTTCTTGATGGACTTATAGTGATTTTTCCTAGCACTAGTAGGGGATGAGAAAACTAGAGAGAAGTATTTATAGGATGAGATTAAATGTGATATTACATCCCAGGTTTATATATTTTGATTGAATAAGTCTCTTAAGATAGAGAACTAGGCTCTCATTTATGAATAGATTCTAGAGGAGGCATCTTGTGAAATGTATGTGTAATCTACTAGATGATCTAAAGTTACTTCTTATGAGAGTAGGAAGAGTCTCTATGAGAATAAAATCTAGGGAAATAAAAATTATGTTGGAAAGAGAGATAGATCGGTTACTCAGTGAATTAACTGAGTATAATTCCACCAGTGTGGTGGTTAAGGTCAAATTCATAGCTAGTGTACATGAACACCAGTGGAGTGATGGTCCCTTGTATGTATGTGTCACATACAAAGGTACTGTAGGATATCATGATTGATGGGTATTGACTGGGGAGCCATGCCAAATCAGAGTGATGGAAGGGGTTCTCTACCCCATATCATTTTGGGAGTTGGAATTCTCAGAGCCATGTCAGTTGAGGAAGAGGACATGAAACATCATAGAAAGAGAACCCATGCCAGTAGAGTGGTGTGTCATAAGGGGCTTAGATTGAATAACATTGAAGAGGGGAAGGACAGTTTCATGTAGTTCAGCCTATACTTTTGGATTGTAAGGTTGGACCATTGAAAGTACCAGATACTATTCTTATATATTATAAACTTGATTGTGATTTTTTTGATACATTGTCTTACCTTTATTTTATATCTTCTTAACATGTTAATGGTTTGAGTCTGGACGTGGAGTGTGTGAGTGGTGTGATGAAAATTGACACACCATTTAGAGTGTGGTCGAGGTACATCTACTTATACAGGGGGTGTTCTATTGAGTTTAGTGATTATAATTTCTTTTGGTATCTATAAATACATGACATGTTATGATTTTACATGATTTTTGGTATGTAATGACTCATATAATACTGATCCCTTATTTATTGTTACCATAGGAGAGTTAACTTTAGGTATATTGGGGAAAACATTTATGTTCCATGTAGAGAGTGGGATATCTTGGAAGCCTATGTATGGCCAATACATCAACAACTGGGGGAGATCACTACGTAGGTTTCATGTCTTTTGCTGAATGAAGGCAGTGCGAAGCATGATATCTTTACATCCATAATGGATAGGTTCTAGGATACATTTATTCAGAGATTCTACCTGAATGGGATGTTGAGTTTAAAATTGAGACCATTTCTAGTGTTGATCCATTTTGGATTCCAACTTATAGATTCTAACCAGTAGAGCTTCAAGATCTCAAGAATCAATTTGAAGAGATGATGAATAAAGTATTTATCAGACATAGTTTGTCACTTTGGGGTTCTCTAGATTTATTTGCTATGTTGGATGATGGGATGTTACAGTTATGTCCTGATTACTGAATGTTGGAAAAAAAATGATAGTGAAGAACTAGTATCCTCTTCCCCATATTATTGATATATTTGACCATTTGAGAGGATCTTAAGTTTGATCTAAGATCAATTTGAGATTGGGGTATCATAAGTTGATATTTAGTCCTTCTGATATACTATTTATTGCTTTCATAAGATGTTATAACCTATGTGATTTTGTTTTCATGTTGTTCTAGCTGACGAATGCTCTGGATGTGTTTATAGACTCGATGAACTCAATATTTCACTTATACCTGAATTATTTTGTGGTGATATTTATGGATGAAATCTTGGTTTACTTCAAGACTCATGATGATCATGACCAACATGTTCACATCATCCAGAGATCACTGAGAGGGCATCGACTAAATTCCAAGCAATCTAAATGACAATTCTGGATTGACATGGTATATTTGTTATGAAAAATCATCTTAGTGGAAAATTTATTAATAGACCCAAATAAGGTGTTGTAAGTTGTTTCTTGGGATCATCCCAAGATGTTTTTTGATATATTTAGCATTTGGTGTTCAGCAGGTTATTATCAATGGTTCATCCAGTACTTTTACCATTTTGTGGAACCACATTTAGGCTTGACCAAGAATGGGATCAAGTTTGAATAGTCTGCTGTATGTTAGAATGATTTCTAGTAATTGAAGATGCATTTATATACTACACTGATAATGATCCTACCTGAGTCGGGGGAGGAGTATACTATGTTTTGTGATGCATCTGGAGTCAGACTTGGAGTTGTGTTGATGTAAGAAGATTGATTTGTAGTGAATGGGTCATGGTAGTTGAGGCCACATGAATGTAATTTTTCTATGCAAGATCTTGAGTTGGTTTGGGTGATTTATTCCTTGAATTGTTAGTGGTATTATCTATTGGGTGAAAATTTTACTATGTATGGATACCAAAAAAGTTTAAAGTGTATGTTTATATAGTGAGATTAGAATATATGAAGAAGGTGGTCAGGTGACTACATGTAGTATTTTAATAGTGAGATGTAATATATTTCCAGGAATAGAAAATATGTTGTTGATGATTGGAGAAGGAAAACACAGACTCAAGAAGTTCAGGTGTCTAGTTCTAAATGAAAGATTATGACATTGGTGGGTGAGAATCATTTTGAGGTTCAAGAGGTAAAAGAGTAGATGACCCTTGTATCCTTATCTATTTAGTTCTCACTTTTGAGATAGATAAGAGAGATATAGTATGAGTATCTCGATTATTTGTATTTGAGGTAAATTTTCAAAGGTGTGGGAGTTAACTTTCAATTAATATATAGATGAGGATGGGATCATCTATTTCTAGAAATGGGTTGTTGGGCCTACGTGTATGCGAGGATAGTTGATGCATGACTTTCATGACTCAAATTGTGTGGTGTATCTTAGGTTGGAAGAAATTACTGTTACCTATGTCGGTAGTATTGGTGACGTGGCCTAAAAAGGGACATTTCAGGGTTTGTTACACAATGTACCACCAGTTCACTGGTGAATTTTGAGCATCACTGATATGGTGGTCTACTACTGTTGTTTCCTATTCTAGAATGGAAGTTGGATGATGCTACAGTGGAATTCTTGGTGGTTCTTCCGAGGAAACCTTATAAGAATGATGTATTTGGGTTATTATGGGATGATTGAGAAAATTAGCTCATTTCTTACATATCTAGGATACTTTCATTTGGATCAATTGTTTACATGTACATTCAAGAGATAGTCTATTTACATGGGGACCAAAAATTATTATTTTAGAATCAGAATCATGCTTTACATGATGCTTTTGGAAAGTCTTATATAATTAATTGGGTACCCAATTACTTCTAAGTATGGCATCCCACCTATAGACTGATGGATAATCAAAATGTACTATTAAAGAATTAGAGGATATGCTTTGTGTGTGTATCTTATAAATTCATAGGTCTTGAAAATAAGCACACAGAACTCATTGAGTTCACCTACAACAATAGCTATTATGTTAATTTTCTGATGGAAACATACAAGGAACTTTAGGTAGACTATGTAGTTCAATTCAATTATAGATAGAGGTATATGATTTTAATTTATCAGGATTGAGTCTCATGCAGGAGACATCGTAGCAGGTCAATCTTATTCAAGAAATCATGGATACAATAAAGATTATGAAGAATTCACATGCTTATTGACATGTAAGACCCCTTGAGTTTGCAGCTAGTGATCATATATTCCATTTGTCGCGTCCTTGATGGGGTCACCATAGGATTCAGAGGTAGGAATGTTAGTGACCAGTTTTTTGGACCTTTTGACATTTTCAAAGAGGATTTAAATAGAGTTTTATCTATTGGACCTTCCAAATAGGAACAGCTCTATGTAATATGTTTTTCATATGTCACAACTTTGATAGTATTTCCCTGAACCTTCTCATGTGATCGATGTTGATGATTTTTATCTTGATGTTGAAGTGAACATTGAGGGGCATCTAATTAATGTTATGGATTTTAGTGAGAAAATGTCATGGGGGTAAACTATACTGATAGTCTATTTGTTGTTGAGGTATTACCATTTTATGAGGAAATATGGGAGCGGGAAATGGACATGCGGGCTGAGTGGCCTGACCATTTTACCCGTGAATCTCAATGATACTTGGGATTACACCACAAGGATGAGATGTTATAATTTAGGGATATTTTTAGATCTAGAGCTTTATGGATATTCCTCATGCTCGTTTTTAGGTACTCTTTTACCATTGTTTTGGTTATAACTTGTTTGAGTTTTTTTTGATCTTTTTTGGTGAAATTGGTGAAATTTGGAAGCCCATGGGGTATTTCATGGTTGCATCATGGTTAAGATAAACTGTAAACCCCTAAGTGGAGGCACGTGGTTAAGGAACTTTATTTGGAAAACCATGTCCCTCCACCCTGGAAACCATATATTCAGGTTTTACCTCCCCTAATTATTTTTAAAAATTATTTAACCCCCATTTTTTACCCAAAAAACACTCTAGATTAGCCATATGAATTTTTTTTTGATTTTGGAATCTCCCTGGAGGATTCCGAGGCTCCTTAAACCCCTTTCTCTTTGAATCAAATATATAGTTGAATGATTTGGACTCTCTTACAGCATTTAATTTATTCTTGAAGGTTTATTATCTCTCCAATATCCATTTTCATATTAAGGGGGTTATTTTTCCTCCATTGGTGATGGTTTATATGATGTTATTTAATGGATCATGTTCCTTTGGATCTTGGCCTCATGTATTTTTCCTAAATTTTCTGAATCATTGTGATGTCGATAATTTTTCATCTAATTGGAGATTTTGTTTAGGATAACATCCATATATGAAGACGAGGTAGATGGTCTAATTTCCAATTCTTATAGTCTTTATTACAATTTCACATATGTAATTTTGATATATAATTTTCCATGTTGTTCAATTGCATTCTAAATTGAGTTCCATGAGATTATGAAGCTATTAAAAAGTCCCCCTAGAACCATAGTTCAATTTAAAACCCTAGATGATGGTAAACTATGGGGGTGTTCCAATATAATTTAAAATATGAAATATGAATTATGCTGGGTTGATTAATGAGAATGTGAATATGGTTTTTAGTTGAAATTATGAATATTGGTTGAATAATGGTTTATAGAAATGGTTGATAACTGGGTTGAGAATGTGGAACGATGATCTTTGATATTTGTGACTTAGTTTTGGGATAGTTTTTTCCACTCCAAATACCCATGAGGTTACATAAATCCATTATGGGACCCTAATATATATTTTTATTACTCATGATCACTTTTTTGCAGGACATGGAATGCTACTCCAAATACCCACGAGGTGCCAAAATATTGGCCAAGGCCTCCATTTTATTAATGAGAAGTTGGAATTAAATGATTAATGAAGTCATCAGTTTTTAATGAAATGTTACTTCCCATTGGTGGATTGTTTAAAATTCAACACTGGTTGAAGTAGGTATTTTGGTTTTGGTGTCACCGTGCACTTAGGGGAATATGTGGTTAATTAAATAATAATTTAAATTTTGAAACTATTGATATTTAAACTTGTATTTTATTCTTTATACAAATTAATACAATATTATAGAACGGATATTGTATTTGATACAATTGGTTGTGTCCTACTAAGTTGTACTCACACCCTACTCGTTCTTCCTAATCAGTACCTGAATTTACTACATGTTTTCATTAAAGAATATGGGAATGTGCCCACTATTAGATGATAGAGTTGATATGTGAGAGGGAGAATGGATGAAGAAACCAAGAATGATGTCAGGACCCACATGGGAAGTTTTAATTGTGTCATTATTTTGGGTTTGAATTTTGAATATGGCACTTATAAGGTAGGGAAAATATACTGTTTTGGTTCATGTTCATTTATCCATGTTTTGGGACTATAATGTGATGTTGGTCCTTATTGGTTATGGTATTATTTTTTGCACTTTCCCAATGATATATATTAGACCGTCACTACTAGAAGGTATCCTCTGGTATATAGGGAGTGATGCCTGATGTTACGTAACTATCCAGCTCGGGGAACTGACATGTGGCACTCGGGACGATACATTACATTTTTATTATCTAATTTATATGTAATTAGAGGATCTTTTGGGATATGGAAAATGATTTTTCTTCTCATGATTATTGATATTACCATTTTATAATAAAAACCAATAAATGACTTCTATTACATCAAATTCTACCTAAGGGAGAATATTTTAATTTACTAAAAAATTCATTCAACAAATTTTAATTGGGCCGGAGTTATATACTTCATAAGAAATATAAATTCAAAAATAATATTATCCCATTAATTTTTAAGTTTATATGTTCCACAGTTCTTGGAGGAATCCTAGTGTTGGATTGGTGTAGTTTGTGCAATGTAATCTTGAAGTGAATGACGTTCATTATGGGAACAATAAATTTATGAAGTGAGCATTCAGTTTATGGACCAAATTGGAATGAAAATCTTGGGTGGAGAAGTTCACAGGTTGTGATTGATGAAATTTATGGTATTTTAATGATATAGATGGTCGATGATTCATATTTTTGAAATTTTTATTTAAAAACTCATGATGTGAATTTTAAATTAATATGGGAGTTAATCGGAGGTCTGGTTGATATGGGTGACTTGAGTTTTGGTGGGTGTTAATTTTGGGACATTTCTGACATGAATTACAAGTAAACACAATAAAAATATATTCAATATAGTGTTCATAAAGCTTATCATACACTTATATTCTTTGGAAACCTATCATTCTCTCCCAAACCTAGGTTAACATAGTATTTCTCTCAAGGTGTTTTGGAGTCCTTTCAAAATTGTTTGATCCCCAGATTCCCATTTTTGATTTTTGTTGATCTGAGGAAAGTTTATCTATTTATATTATTGTTTCTTCTAAGATATGTCCTTTTTACCATTCATTATTTCTTTCCATGATATGGTGGTTGATCTCCTTTTTTTCATATGGAGTTTTTTTGCATTTTGGTTTAGTTGTGGTGCGCCGTTCTTGGGTGTCTGTCATTTCCTTATGGGAGATGTGCATAGAGATTTATGTTATATTTTGGAAATTTGTTGAATAATGTTGAAATCCTTGATAATGGGGACTCATTGATTATCCTATTATTTTATGTGAAATTATACACTAAACATGTTTTATATATTTATGTGATAGGGTAATAAATCATAATAAAAGATTAAACTAGAATAATTAAAAGAAATAGTTTATGGTTGTAGTTATCACCTATGTTACCATTATGAGAATGGATTGCATATTGTTTTACTAGATATTGTCATATCTATTTTTATTATTTTATGAGAATATTTTTAATGCTATGGTTTATCATTTTTAATTTTATGAAAATTGTTAAAGAATATAATGTTAATAATGATTTATTTGATAAATAATTAAATAATAATTTTTATGAAATCCATTAATTCTTATAATTTTATTAAAATTAAATAATGCATGAGTCATGTTTAATTGAAATTTGTTCTTCCATATGTTAATTGAATTGGCCAAACAACATGGAGCTATAAATGACTGTTATTGATAATAATAAATAGGTATTTTAATGGAATTATTATCTCTTACAGTTTTTTAAATTGGAAGTTATGCTTTAGAGAATGTTTAAATAATATATAGATTTTAATAGTTGATAAATTAGGTTACCTAAAGGTGTAAACAATGATAAATTAATTAGTTAATCCAAGTTGGTAATAAAACTAGTCGGTTGGTAGTGATTAATGTTTGGGGTTGTGTTTTCCCATTTGCAGGTGAAACATGGATTCCCTTTTTAGGGCCTAAATGACTTGCATGATATATTTATTATTTTATGCCTTCTATGTTTCATATGAATGTGAGACATTAAATGTTGTGTGATGTGAGATTAGGATGGACGATGGTTGACGATATATGGGTGGTTTGGCTAGTGTTTTTGGTAGTAGTTAACCCCTGTGATGATGGTATGCATGGTGATATACATGGTGGTGTTTGGTATGGAACCATGACTGATGGAATGGGTTGATGGTGGGATTTCCTATTATGGCTATGGAAGATTATTTCTTGGTAATTTTCTTTGTTAATTTTCAGATGGTTGGGTTGCTTGTTTATCAGAATTCTTTTCCCCACAACTTAAGGTGGCTGGTTGTGCATGGTTTATAAATCTATTTTCTTGTATCTTATAATGCCTCTTATATTACCAAGATTTATGGATTGATAATTATTAATAAATGTTTTGTTTCATGTTGTTGGTGTTTTTTAGAATTAAAATGTTGACAATCTTGTGATATTGAGGAATTAGTCAGATTATGTCTGGAGGGAATGGACTTCCTATAGAGGTTAATGAAATATGAATGGAATATGGTTAGTTATTGGATAATGAATTAATTAACATGATTTGAAATATTAAAAGTAAATATTTAAATAAATTATTTCTTCTTGATTCTTATGTTACCACGGGACATCTAGTCCTCAAAAGTGAAATTCAGGTGTCTGAGTGATGATAACAATAGTTGAGACTAATACTTGGTTAATGCCCATAGTGGGGTTGTGGGAAATATTATAGCTTGTATGTTTTGTGATTTCATATGCAAACCCACCCTTGTTGTATGAAAAATAGACACCTAATAGACTCTTGGAGGGTGTTTTCCCCAACATCTAGGTTAGTGGTTGAATGATACCTGACTTCTGCCTCTAGGCATCACTCTTTTCTCTTACTAGTATTCATGGTTTCTATCCTTCCCCATATATATGTTTAGAGGGATATAATGGATTGTGGTTATTTTACGCACATATATCTCTTGATATAGTATCCTATGGATTATTATTGGTATGACACGTATGGGTTGTGATGAATTGAGGTATTTGTAACATCTCAATATTTTATGAAATATATGATTTTTAGTTAATTTAATTTCTTAAATTTCTTGTGATACAAAAAATGAAAAATTTAACTTTCATTGTCTGAAAACCCAGTTTTTTCTTCAATTTCACCAACATCGCGTTCCTTTGATGAGTTATGTTGCACACACATTCAAGTTCTACTTGACAACAACATAATATTATTATTTAATATTATAGTTATCACCAAGACATTGGAATGGTGTAATTAAATATTATTAAATTTTGAACATATAGTTTTCACATGTTTATGTAATGAATTCATTGGTTTCCAATTAACTATAATGAAAATAAAGTGTAATTAAATAAAATATATGTGTATTTATGAATTCTATTTTTATGAACAGAGTGATGTTCTTTCCTAATAAATTAAATTAACAAATATTAATGAAATATATTAATGCAATTTATATGTTATAATTTCTATGTAATTATTTTGAATTAAAAAATAGTGTTTAGATAACATTTAATCTAATTATAATCATAAAAATATATATATTTTTATAAGGTAGTTTTACCACCTTTTAATGGGCCACGTATTTTAAAAATAAATTTAGTTAATTTTATATTTTTTTATCATAAAATAATATTAATTTTTTGAAATATAAATATCAAAAAACAAAATTGTGTGTATTTTTTGGATTACTTTCCTATTTTGATGAATAGTAAATAATACATAATTTTATCTAAAAATTACCATTCCATCTAAATAATTTATATAGAGACATTATGTCGTTAATTGTATTAAGTATAATTAGATCAATTTTATATAATTTAAACAAATTTAGGCCATTGGAAACAATTTCACATTGAATTTAGATATAATAACTTAGCAAACTTTTAAATGTTTTCACTTTTAAAGTCCGATTTGTCATCCCTTATGTGGGATTAAATTTAAATTAATTTATTCCTTTTAGGTGATTGGAGTTTGAGAAAATGGATTCAATATTTGGAATCAGAACAATTTTTAATATCTAATATGTTAAACATATATTTTTTCTAAAATGATTAGCGAAAGTAATTAAAATTAATTACAAAGATTACGGAAAAATGAGCTTAAGTAATGACTAAACAGGGTCCACAAGGTGAAAAAATGACCCTAAACTTGTATAAAAATTATTTTATAGAAATATTTAGATAATAAATCCACTATGTATATATAATGTTCTATTTTAACACTTGGGTGACAAGTAAAATGTGCAGAGAAGTCAAATCTTTTCAAGAATAACCAATTTGTCAATTTCCCCACCTATAAAAGACTTACTCTCTTCCACACTTATTAAAACCTCTCAATTAATTTGGATTGTCCAAAACCTTAATTGAATAACTCATATATTCCCTCTAGTCACCCTAGAGTCCCCACTTTTTCCAAAAAATCCAACCAAGAAATCCCTTTCGTGCAACCCAAAATGAGTTACATGAAAAAGAGGTAACAATATTCAACGTGCATTTATTTTTTATTTCCTTTTACGTACATTCAAATATTATTATTACATGATTATATAATAACTTCATTATCCTGAATATACTGATTTTAATTTATTCTAATCATTCTTCCTACACTTACACAAACTTCCATCAAATGTGTTATGAAATTATCATTTTTGTATAGAGAACTACCGCATCACAAAATGATGTCATTCATTTTTTCTTTTCTACCACTCATTATAGATAATTATGATGAAATCGCTATTTTTAAATGTTTTATATGATTTTTATGATGTGTAAATTTTTTTAACTACTTTATAACGTGTACGCTCATTCTTTTCGTTTTTGTTTAAATACGATTACATCGTTTGTGGACGTATGGACTACCGCCTCTATAAAGCGATGTGATACATCCACAAATTATGCGGAATGTATTAAATATGGGTTCAACTAACAATATTTGACATAAATGACATATATATGATATTCATGACATAATTAAATTTCTATAAATATAATATATCATTTCATTTATTATCTTTTCACACATTGAGAAACTGATGGCATCGTTCGTGGATGTGTGGACTACTGCCTCCTCAACCTGATGTGATTCATTTTACATCAAAATAATTCTATATATAGTTATATATTACATAAAAATATGGTATATATGATATATTGATCATTCAAGAAATATAAAGGATACTTAACTTATTTTTATAATGATTATTAAAAAATAGGAATGTTACTCACTCTTAAATACTACCAATGTAATGTCCTGGAGCTATCCAGTCCATTACATTGTGAAAATATGGCGTTTAAGGTGTTCTGGGAGGTGAAGGTGACTTATCCTCAGTAATTTTATAAATTTCGAATTCCTTGAATAGTTCCATCAATGAACAGTTCTATCGGTAACCTCTAACGGTAACCTCTATTTCCTTTTACAAATTTCCAATTCTGTGAAAAGTTCCATCAGTGAACAGTTCTATCGGTAACCTCTATTGGTAACCTATAACGGTAGGTGAACAATGTTCTATCGGTGAGGTTCAGTGAACCGTTTTCTATCTGTGAGGTTTAGTAAGGTGTGTTCTATCAGTGAGGTTCAGTGAACAATGTTCTATCAGTGAGGTTCATGGAATAGTGTTCTATCGGTGAGGTTCAGCGAACAATGTTCTATCGGTGAGGTTCAGTGAACAGTGTTCTATTAATGAGGTTCAGTAAACAGTGTTCTATCTGTGAGGATTCAGTGAACAGTGTTCTATCAGTGAGGTTCAGTGAACAGTGTTCCATCAGTGAGGTTCATTGAACAGTGTTTTATCAGTGAGGATTCACTGAACAATGTTCAATCAGTGAGGTTCAGCAAACATTATTCTATCAGTGAGGTTCAGTGAGCAGTGTTCTATCAGTGAGGTTCCGTGGACAATGTTCTATCAGTGAGGTTCCATGAACAATGTTTCCTGAATAGTGAGGTCTATCTGTAACCCTTATCGGTAACCTCTAACGGTAGGTGTACAGTAATGTTAGGTGTATTGTAATGGTAGGTCTACAGTGTTTCTAGAATGGTGAGGTCTATTGGTAACCTCTTTCGGTAACCTCTAATGGTAGGTGTAAAGTAACGGTAGGTGTAATGTAACGGTAGGTGTACAATGTTTCCAACTTCCTACAATTTCACTTCTTTGACGTTTCATTTGACGTAAAATACATTTAAAGCCTTATTTTAAGGACTCTCAAGGACAATTCAAAGACCATAAATCCAATATTAATTATTCCTATGGCTTGGGATGTTTTTTTACTTGGTCAACCTGCGTGGGTTAATGTGATCCGTTTTTAATGGGGAGTTAAGCGTATCTTAAACTGTCACACCATTAAATCTTCAAAAGGGACTAGAAAACATCCTCCCTTGTTTTTCCTCTTTGTTCTCAGCTATAAGACTATAGAACCTTTCACTCCACCCCGTAGGAGTTACACAATCAAACTTTACTCCCCAGATTGCTTCTACTCTGTTTTGATGCAACCACGTTGTATCGATCAATCTTCGATATAAGGTATGTTTTATCGTCGTTCCTTTGGGGATTATATTCTCGTTTTTCTCCTTCCCATTTTATAGAATATAATCTCTATGCTTATAATGGGGTTTTTCTTGGGTTTTAGTTGGTGTGGTCATATCATGGCATCCTCGGGTGTATGCAGTTGTCGCGAGAGGAGGATCGTGACCCATTGTGTGGATAAAGAACATCAAGAACTATTTGGGGGTAGGGGATTCATTGCTTCTCTTTCTTTTATGTGAAACTATATCTTTATCATGTTTTAATCCCACTGGATGACAATGAAATTGACATAATAAATATTTGAGCCAGATAAATAAATTGATGATGATAATATGTTATTGCCTCTTTTTTTTGATAGATTGTGTGATACATATGGTTGTTCTTTATGGAAATCGATAAAGAATGTAAAAAATGATTAATTTATAATTTTTTGGATAATGATAAAGAGTCATGTAAATGAATGTGGTTCTTTTTTTAATTTTATGTTAATCAAATTGGTGCAGTAAGAGTGTTCATTTATTTGTGATAGCTTACTGATTAGGTTTCTCGAATTTAGAACCTGGGAATAACAAATCTGTTAATTCAATATGGATTAAAGAACTAATTGTTTGATAATTCCTTAAGGGGTTATGAGTTAGCCTCTTGATTTTTAAAGGGCCAAGATCCCAATTAATGTGGTGTCTGTTTTCCTGCTGCTTGTGCTGTGATGTGTTCCTGGATGGTTGTTGTGATATGTGGGGGCATAGAGGATTTTGGTTATGGTAGCAGATGAAGCCTAGAGTGGCGAGATGCATTAGTTTATGCATGTGGGTGTTGGGGAGGACACCAAGAATGATGTAATGGGATGGATGTGATTGTTGGATGCTTTCTGATTTTTGTTTTGTTGTTTATCTTCTTTACTTTTCGCCACTGCTCAAGGAAGTTGGTCTTACTTACCCTTCTTCCGAAAGAGTCCAAGACATGTGGGGTATGCCACGTGCTTTCCGTGTTTAGCTTCTCAAGGAAGGATGGGTATATTCTCTTGCTATAAGTAACAAAGATTCGACAGGTAGTACATCTACTCACCGTGTTGATCCCCCTTGTGTTTAGTAGAATATAGTGTTTTTCTAGAATTCCTTGGAATGTGGGATCGTATTTCTATAATGAATAATTGAATAAATGGTGTTAACCCAAAGGGATGGAGATGCTGAGACATAATGATGAGGTTGTAATTTTTGAAGGAACAGTTGACTTTGGGTGTGATGCTAATGAAATTTAATCCGGATTTTTTAATGGTTAATTAATTATTAAAGAATTAATTAACATAAATGGAACTAATAAAAAATGGAATGAAGTAATCTAATAAATCTCTTTAAATGGTTGTGTGCTTATAGGATACCTAGTCATAGAAGTAAAAGCACGAAGTCTAAGAGAAGTTAGCTTCAGTTGTGTCTAAGACTAGGTTATGCCTATAGTGCGGTTGTGAGTTATAGTATATTTTGTACTTTTTGTGTTTCTATATGATACTCCACCCTGTCAGTAAGGGAAACTGACACCCCAGGGATTATGAGACCTTAGGGGATGTTTTCCCCAACATTCCGGTGGGAGGATAGATGGATTACTACCCCCTTTGGCCCCGCTTTCTTCTCTTGGTAGTTACATGTGCTGGTAGGCACAATGGTTAGTTTTCCCCGTATACGTTTGTATAGGGCTGTAATGGCTTGTGGTTATTCACACACACATATTCTGGATATAGTTTTCTATGCACTACTGTAGGTGTAATGTGTATCGGCTGTGATGGATGGAGGATCCTTACTCGGTGTATGGGATGTGATGGCTTGAGGTATAATACCCAATGTATGATACACATTATACGTGCTTTGGTGGCTCCTGGAAACTACCTGGTTACTTTTCTTACGTGGACATGGTCATTTTGTCGCATGAGGTGCATGTTGTGGTGCTTCGCCTAGGTGTCTGCGGCCAATCCTTTTTGGAGAGAGATGCTCAGGACGTGAAATGTTAGGGAAAAAAGGCAAACCAGTGGGGAAGTAGTAGCGGGGTACCCTTGATATTTTTTATTATATGATATATTGTTGTATGCATTACTTGGTGAGAGTAGCCATGGTGTGGTTGGGAACTTAGTATACCTATTTAGGTGACGAGTTAGTTTTAATTGTTGTTCGCTGTACTTTAGCATGCTTTCTTTACTTTTGCACGAGAGGATTCGGGGAGGATCCCACTGAGTATACTGTTATACTCACCCTATGTATATATGAATTATTTTTCAGGTCACTTGGAGCTGGTTGGTGATTGGGCTGGTGTTTACTAGCTTGTGGTTGCAGGAGATGTTCAGGCTTCTGGTTGCTGCTATTTTTACTTTACTTTGGGAAGTTCCAGTTTTTTCCCCTTTCAGTTGTAGTACTTCTGCATGACATTTCATATGTGTACTTGGGTTTTCGTTTATATTGCAGTCTGAGTTGGAGATGATTGGTGTCTATGTTATCTCTCTCTTATGCATGTGTTCTTTTAGAGGGTAATGCCTCTCATTTTGTGTGTTACTATTCCCTCGGTGCTAGTCGCCAACCCGGGGCCTACTCGAGGTGGGACTCGGGGGGGGGGGGGGTCATTATATTCATTCTCACATTGCCGACCCAAGAGGGGTACACTTTGTGGAGAGGGGGTCATGAATGAGTGGAATCAGAGGTCTGGTTGAGGGATAGGATCGAGATTGGAGATAGGCAGATGTGAGGTTGCATGGGTTGGTAGCGAAACTATATCCTTCATGTTTAGAAAGTGAGGTAAACACTGGAGACCAACTAAGACATAGGCGTTTAGTCCCCCCAATGATCCGATGTACAGACCTTTAAGTTTACAATGCCTACTAAACAAGGTGATACTAGTTGCAGGGTAGAGACCTAGGAAAGTATAATGCATCTTTTTTTATTTATGCCTGTGTTTTAATGGATAGACCTTGGGAAAGGTTAACCAAAAATGAATAAAAGAAAACAATTAATTAATTAATGTTGATTCTTCCATATTCTAGGTTTAGGAAATCTAACGGTTGTTATTTTACAGGTATGGCTTCAGGTTGACGTCCTCGTGAGTTTTGCGCAAAAAATATCCAGCAGGTTGTTCTAGAAGATCGTTGTATGGTAAAGGTTGATGACGATGACACTTGGAGGAAGACACTCCGAGAGCTTCAGTACCAGAGTCTGCAGAAGTACGAGGGATCTGTTTCAGATGCAGTCATGGAAAACTGGTTAGAGGAGGTTGAGATCGGCTTCAGTTCGATCCGTTCTCGGAAGGATCACTGGTTGCCCTTGGTTATGACGATGCTATGTGGGGCAGCGAGGAAGTGGTGGTTCTTGTTCCTCAGGGATGGTGAGAAGTCAACAATCTCATGGGAGGAGTTTCGAGGTAAGTTTAGGGTCAAGTTTCTTTCTTCGAATACGAAGGCATCCAGTCACCAGGAGCTTCTCACCCTTCGATAGGGGGGCTCCAGAGTTCATGGGTTTTCAATCCATTTCAAGAACCTTTTACAATATTCATTGGACCTATTTCTAGATGAGGAGGCTAGGGCGAGAAATTTTTAGGATGCTTTGCATCCAGAGATCCAGTGCCAGGTTTCCCCATTTATGCTGAAAACATATATTGAGGTGCTGGTGAGGGCTGAGGTTATCAAAAGGACTTTGGCTAGGATTGTATCATCACAAGAGGGGAATCAACATGATTCCTCACAAAGTAGAGCTGTGGTCTGGAGTTCTCAGTTTTCAGGGAAGAAGAGTTTTCGTTCAGTCGGGGGTAGGTCCCAGCCCTTCACATCTTGTTTCTCTAGAGGAAAAAAATCTCAAGCCTATTCCAAGGGATCAAGAAATTTTTTTATGGAGGTCTTGGTCATCAGTAGCAGGAGTTCCCAACCTCTCAGAGTGGTCATCGTGCATCAGGGGCTACGCTCCAGGTTCCTCCGTTGAGACCATTCCAGCTGAGGCAGCAGCAGTCGGTTGCACCAGCTTTAGATCAATAGAGGGTAGATGGGGTAGGTAGAGGATAGCCCCATGATGCTCCCCGTCCACAGAGAGTAGAGCGTGACTGTGGTGGTGGTCGCCATCAGGGTCAGAGAGGCCATGGAGGAGGTCATGGTTAGCTTCATGCTCTAGCGTTGCCAGCTCCAGGCAATCCAGACATCATTCAAGGTACCCATTGCTTGTTTTCTTCCTTGGTGTATGCCTTGTTTGATTCAGGAGAGACACAATCCTTCATATCACCTACCCTTGTCGATGCTTTGGGACATGAGGTAGAGAGGCTTCCAGTGCCCTTGGCATTGACTACGCCAGTTGGAGGTCGGGCTGACTTGTTTGAAGTATGTAGAGACTGCGAGCTAGTGTTGGGGCAACACAGCTCTTGGGGAGATTTCCTATGTTTACGAATACAACCATATGATGTCATCGTCAGCATGGATTGGTTGTATTCGGTGCAGACTATCGTGGATTTCTTTAGGAAGAAGGTCATCTTCATTGGTGCAGATGGAGAGTAAGTGGTGTTTGTTGGTGAGCGAGATCCTCAGATGGGTCATAGGCGCGTTCCATCCTTATAATCCATGATGGCTAAAATGATGTTGTGTTCTTCAGAGGTTCAGTAGTTGGCGTTTCCTAGGGTTGTAGAGGAGTACGATGATGTCTTTACAGAAGAGGTTGTAACATTACCCCCTCGACGAGAGATCGAATTTGGGATCAAGATATAGCCAGGAGTGTATCCTATATCTATGTATCCATATAGGATGGCCCCTTTTGAGTTACGAGAGCTACGTATACAGCTTTATGGTCTGTTATAGAGTGGTTTTGTTCGACCAAGTGTGTCACCATAGGGTGCACCAATTTTTTTTGAAGAAGGCCGACGATAGTTTGCAGTTGTGTGTAGATTATCGTTGCTTAAGAAAAGTGACCATAAATAATTGCTATCCTATTCTACGGATTGATGATTTATTCGATCAACTGAATGGTGAATGTCAGTTCTCAAAGATCGACTTGTGTTTAGGATATCATCAGATGCATGTGAAGGATAGGGATATCCCGGAGACTGCTTTCCATTATCATCATGGGCATTATGAGTTCATTGTAATGCCATTTGGCATGATGAATGCTCCAGATGTATTCATGGGGTTGATGAATGCTGTGTTCCATGAGTTCCTGGACATGTTCGTGAAAGTTTTCATCAATGAAATCCTTATGTACTCCACATCTGAAGAGGAGCATGCAGAGCATCTACAAGCCATTTTGGGAGTTCTTCGCCAACATCAGCTATTCGGGAAGTTGTCAAAGTGTGAGTTTTGGGATCAAGAAGTACGTTTCTTGGGGAATGTTGTATCCCAACAGGGATTAACTCTGGATCCTTCAAAGATAGAATCATTTGTGTCTTGGGCATCCCCCAAGAGAGTTTCAAAGGTGCGAAGTTTCCTTGGTCTCGTAGGCTACTACAGGAAGGTTTGTAGCCGATTTATCATGAGTTGAGACTCCTCTAATAGCTTATAATAGGAAGGATAATTCATTCATATAGACTGATCAGTGTCAGGAAGCTTTCAAGTATCTAAAGGAGAAGTTAGTAAGTGCTCTAGTCCTTTGTCTTCTAGCTGATGGAGTTCAGTTTGATGTTTTCTGCGATGATTCACATCTGGGGTTTGGCTGTGTTCTCAAGCAGTAGAGGTCAGTTGTTTGTAATGGGTCTCAGCTGTTGCTTCCCCATGAGCACAACTATTCCACCCATGATCTTGAGTTGGCAGCCATGGTGTTTTCTCTGAAGTTGAGGAGACATTACCTCATTGCTGAGCGCTTTTTGGTTTTCACCAATTATAAGAGTTTGAGGTATGTTTTCTCCCAGTGTGACTTGAAATTATAACAATGTCAGTTGATGGTGTTCTTATAGGAATACGACTTCTAAATATCGTAGACACAGGGAAAAGGGAATGTTGTAGCTGATGCGCTGAGTCGAAAGTCACGTATTGATGTAGTGCGTGAATCCGGTGAATCCTGGAGAGTAATGGATGAACTGTCAGCATTGCATCTTAATGTGGAAGAAGTTGGGGGTAGAGGTTGTCTTTTTCAAATGAAGGTAAATTCATCCCTGATGGAGAAGGTGGAAGAGTCCCAGTTGGGAAATCTGGAGGTGGAGGTCTTGAGAGACTGAGTTGTTTGTGGTGAGGCCCCTGATGGTTGGTCGGAGAATGAAAAACAATGATTGTTGTATCATGGAAGGATTTTTGTTCCCTTGACGATGTGTGAGATGGTTCTCAGAGAGTTCCATATTTCGCCTTTAGCAGTACATCCTGGTCTGACAAAGATGTACCGATCCTTGAGGAGTCAGTTTTTTTGGCCTGGACGGAAGCGTGCGGTTGCAGAGTTTGTGTCACGATGTTTAGTCTTCCAGAAGGGGAAGGATGAACACTGTGTTCCTGGTGGTCTTCTCCAGCAATTAGAGATTCCTCAGTGAAAGAGGGAGGTCATATCAATGGACTTTTTTGCTGGTTTACCTCGATCTCCGAGAGGACATGATTCTTTTTTGGGTGGTAGTGGATCATTTAACAAAATCGGTCCACTTCATAGCAATCAATGAGTCAAGATTAGTTGAAGTTTTGTCGAGGAAGTATCTAGAGGATGTGGTGAGACTTCATGGAGTCCCTAGGATGATCATTTCTGATCAATATCCTCATTTTACATCCAGGGTGTGGAGATGCCTCCAACATTCTTTTAGTTATCAACTATGCCTTAGCACTACTTTTCATCCTCAAACGAATGGTCAGACAGAGCGAACCATCCATACTCTTGAAGACATGTTATGATCTTGTGTTCTTGATTTTGTAGGTTCATGGATGAGGCACTTAACCTTGGTGTAGTTCGCTTACAGTAATAGTTTTCACTCCACCATCGGTATGCCACTGTTTGAAGCCTTGTATGGTCGGCCATGCCATTCTCCATTGTGCTGGACTAGGGTCGGAGAGTCAGAAATTCTCAGATAGGAACTAGTGCAGAATACAACAGATATGGTACATGTGATTTGTGAGAGGATGAAGATAGCACAAGATAGTCAGAATGCATATAGTGATCAAATACGGAGACCCTTGTAGTTTAATGTTGTGGATCATGTGTTTCTGAAGGTGACTCCCCATCGTGGGCAACGAAGGTTTGGTTGTGGAAAAAAACTTTCTACCTGGTTTTTTGGGCCTTTCGAGGTGTTAGCTTGTGTTGAAGCTGTGGCATATCGAGTGTCACTTCCCCCACAGATGAGTCAGATACATGATGTTTTCCAAGTATCACAGCTCCGTCATTATCTTCATGATGAATCTCACATCATCGATTTTGGAGAGATCGATGATGATGATGATGAAATATTTGAGGAGCGACCTATGGAGATCCATGACTCCAAGGAGAAGGTCTTGTACGAGCATTCTATTCCCTTAGTTCGTGTCTTGTGGCGACATAGTGGAATGGAGGAGAGTACCTGTGAACTTGAGTCACGGATACATGCTCAGTACCTAGATTTGTTTGATGTTTAAGTCTTTTCATGTAACGATGTTCCATTTGTGGGTAGACCTTTCATGTTTTATTTAGGAATTTCTTTTTTTAATTTTCTGGATTGCTCACTTTTGAGAGGTATCTCGATGGGTGGTTGTTCGGACCCCGTTTCTCTTTTTGTCTCTTTAGGTTGGTTTTGAATTCTCAAGGATGAGAATGTATTGAGAGGTATCTGATGTAATGGCCCGGACCTCTCTGGTCCATTACTCTATGAAAATATGGTGTTTGAGGTGTTACGGGAGGTCAAGGTGACTTATCCTAAGTAATTTTCCAAATTTCCAATTCTGTGAATAGTTCCATCAATGAACGGTTCTATCAGTAACCTCTATTGGTAACCTCTCTCTCCTTTTCCAAATTTCCAATTCTGTGAAGAGTTCCATCAGTGAACGGTTCTATCGGTAACCTCTAATGGTAATCTCTCTTTCCTTTTCCAAATTTCCAATTCTGTGAACAGTTCCATCAATGAACAGTTCTATCGGCAACCTCTAACGGTAATCTCTCATTCCTTTGCCAAATTTCCAATTCTGTGAACAATTACATCAGGGAACAGTTCTATCGATGACCTCTATCGGTAATCTCTATAAGTAACATATAATGATTGGTGAACAATGTTCTATCGGTGAGGTTCAGTGAACTGTGTTCTATTCGTGAGGTTCAATGAATAGTGTTCTATCAGTGAGGTTTAGTGAACATGGTTCTATCAGTGAGGTTCAGTGAAGAGTGTTCTATCAGTGAGGTTCAATGAAAAGTGTTCTATCAGTGAGGTTCAGTGAACAATGTTCTATCAGTGAGGTTTAGTGAACAGTGTTCTATCATTGAGGATTCAGTGAACACTGTTCTATCAGTGAGGTTTAGTGAACAGTGTTCTATCAGTGAGGTTCAATGTATAGTGTTCTATCATTGAGGATTTAGTGAACAATGTTCTATCAGTGAGGTTCAGTGAACACTGTTCTATCAGTGAGGTTCAGTGAATAGTGTTCTATCAGTGAGGTATAGTGAACAGTGTCCTATCACTGAGGTTCCATGAACAGTGTTTCCAGAACAGTGAGGTCTATCGGTAACCTCTAACGATCATTTTACAGTAATGGTAGGTGTACAGTAATTGTAGGTCTACAATGTTTCTAGAATGGTGATGTCTATCGGTAACTTCTATCGATAACCTCTAAAGGTAGGTGTACAGTAACCGTAGGTGTACAGTAACGATAGGTGTACAATGTTTCCAGCTTCCTACAGTTTCACCCCTTTGACATTTCCTTTGACGTAAAATACATTTAAAGCCTTATTTTGAAGACTCTTAAGGCCGATTCAATGACCATAAATCCTATATTAATTATTCCTATGGCTTGGGGTGTTTTTTTACCTGGTCAAACCGCGTGGGATAATACGATCTGCTTTTAATGGGGAATTAAGAATATCTTAAACCGTCACCCCATTAAATCTTCAAAAGGGACAAGATATCATCCTCCCTTGTTCATACTCTCTGTTCTCATCTATGAGACTCTAGAACCTTTCAATCCATCCCATAGGAGTTTCACAATTAATCATTACTCCCCAGATTGGTTCCTCCTTGTTTTTATGCAACCATGCTGTATCGATCAATCTTCGATATAAGGTATATTTTATCATCGTTCCTTTTTGGATCATCTTCTCGTGTTTCTCCATCCCATGTTATATCTTGTAATCTCTATGATTAAAATGGGATATTTCTTGGGGTTTGGTTGGTGCGGTCATACCGTGGCATCCTCAGGTGGATGCAGTTGTGGCGTGAGGAGGATCGTGACCCGTTGTGTGGATAAAGAATGTCAAGAACTATTTGAGGTGGGGGATTCATTGCTTCTCTGTATTCTATGTGAAGCTGTATATTTAGCATGTTTTAGTCCAACTGGATGACAATGGAATTGAATGATAAATATTTGAACTGGATAAATAAATTGTTAACGATCATATGTTATTGCCTCTTGTTTTTTCTAGATTGTGTGATATTTACGCTTGTTCTTGATGGAAATCGGTAATGAACGTAAACCAGGATTAATTGGTAATAATTTGGATAAAGATAAAGAGGAATGCATACGAATCTGGTTCTTATTGTAATTTGATGTTAATCAAATTGGTGAAGTAATCATGTTCATTTATTTGTGATACCTTACTAATTAGGTTTCCCAAATTTGGGACCTATGAATAACAAATCTGTTAATTCAATATATATTAAAGAACTGATTGTTTGATAATTTCATAAGGGGTTATGAGTTACCCTCTTGATTGTTAAAGGGCCAAGAGCCCAATTAATGTGGTGTTTGTTTTCCTGCTACTTGTGGTGTGATGTGATCCAAGATAGATATTGTGATATGTGGGGGGCATGAAGGCTTTTGGTTGTGGCAGCAGATGAAGCCAAGAGTGGCAAGATTCATCGGTTTATGCATCTGGGTGTCAGGGAGGAAACCAAGGCTGATGGAATGGGATGGATGTGAATGTTTGATTCTTGCTATTTTTGGTTTGGTTGTTTATCTGCTTTACTTTTTCCCACTTCTCAAGACAGCCGATCTTACTTACCCTTCTTCCGAAAGAGGCGATGAAACGTAGGTTATGCCACGTGCTTTCTGTGTTTAGCTTCTCAAAGAAGGATGGGTATATGCTCTTGCTATAACCGGCAAAGACTCGACAGGTAGTACATCTACTCATCGTGTTGAGCCCCCTTATGTTTAATAGCATATAATGTTTTTCTAGAATGCTTGGGAATGTGGTAAAGTATTTCTATAATGAATAATTGAATAAATAGTGTTAACACATGGGGATGGAGATGCTGGGACATAATGATGAGGTTGTAATTTTTGAATGAACAGTTGACTTTGGGTGTGATGCTAATGAAATTTAATGTGGAATTTTTCATGGTTAATTAATGTTTAAAGAATTAATTAACATAAAGTGGAACTAATAAAAAGAGAATGAAGTAATCTAATAAATCTCTTCAAATGGATGTGTGCTTATATGATACCTAGTCTTAGAAGTAGAAGCCTAGAGTCTGAGAGATGTTAGCTGCAGTTGTGTCTAAGACTAGGTTATTCCCATAGTTTGGTTGTGATTTATAGTATATTCTATAATTTTTGTGTTTCTATATGATAATCCACCCTGCCAGTAAGGGAAACTGACACCCCAGGGATTCTGAGGCCTGGGGGGTGTTTTCCCCAACATTCTGATGGGAGGATGGATGGCTGACTACCCCCTTTGGCCCCGCTCTCTTCTCTTGGTGGTTACTTTTTCTGGTAGGCACAACGGTTAGTTTTCCCCATATATATGTGTAAAGGGCTATAATGGATTGTGGTTATTCACACACATATATTCTGGATATAGTTTTCTACAGACTACTGTAGGTGTAACATGTATAGGCTATGATGGCTTGAGGATCATTACTCAATTTATGAGTTGTGATGGCTTGAGGTATAATACCCGACGTATGATACACATTATGAGAGCTGTAGTGGCTCCCAGAAACTAACTGGTTACTTTGCTTACGTAGAAGTTGTGGTTTTTTTACATGAGGTGCACGCTGTGGTGCTTCGCCCAGGTGTCTACGGGCAAGCCTTTTAGAAGAGAGATGCTCAGGACGTGCGACGTTGGGGAAAAGAGGAAAACCAGTGGGGAAGTAGTAGCGGGGTACCCTTGATATTATTTATTATATGATATATTCATGTATGCATTACTTGGTGAGAGTTTCCATGGTGAGGTTGGGAACATAGTATACATGTTTAGGTGACAAGCTAGTTTCACTTGTTTTTCACTGTTCTTTAGCATGCTTTCTTTACTTTTTCACAAGACGCTTCGGGGAGGATCCTACTAAGTATACTATTATACTCACCCTATGTATATATAAACTTTTTTTCAGGTCACTTGAAGCAGGTTGGAGATTAGGCTGGTGTTTACTAGCTTGTAGTTGCAGGAGCTATTCGGGCTTGTGGTTGCTGCTATTTTTACATTCATTTGGGTACTTGCAGTTTTTTCCCCTTTCAGTTGTAGTACTTCTGCATGACATTTCATATGTGTACTTGGGTTATCATTTATATTGTAGGCTGAGTTGGAGTTGATTGGTGTCTATCTTATCTCTATCTTCTGAATGTGTTCTATTAGAGGGTAATGCCTCCCATTTTGTGTGTTACTATACCCTCGGTTCTAGTCGCCAACCCGGGGCCTACTGGAGGCGGGACTCGGGGGTCATTATCTCTCTTCTCACATTATCGGCCCAGGATTGATACACTTTTGGGTGAGGGGGTTGTTCCAACCAACCACCACCATGATTGTGACATTGATTCATTTTTCATAACCCTATTTAATGATTGGGTTTTAAAAGTGTAATTTATGTACAAATATTATAATTAATTATTATTATTATTATGTTGATTTTTATATAATGAACAATTTTTTCACAGTTGACCAACCAAAGTCATTTCCAAAACATAAACTGAATATGGTCAAAATATACAACTTAAATCAGTATTGACTAAGTGATTGTATATATCTTTTTAATAAGTGTAATAAAAGTAATAATAAACATGGAAAATGTTATTAATAAATTTTATAATTAAAATAAGTTTATTATTCAGTAATATAGATGAAAATCCTGATAAATCGAACTCAAGGTAATGGATTCGTGTCAGACATTTACTTTCATGAGGAATATTCCATATTAACCACTTATTTATTTTGTGTGGTGGATATAATACCCCTATTATATTTTATATAATGATTAAATTTATCTTCATGGAATTTAATGTTTCATTTTAATTTTTTTCTTTCATGAGTATTTTAATTCAAAATATACTCATTTAGTAAGAGATTTTTGTCCGACTTTACTTCCATGAGTGATAAACCATTTCTCACTAGTTAATTATTTTTTGTGGTGTATCTAATTGCATTTTTGAAACATTATATAATAAAATATTTTATAATCATGTTATGGAAATTTTTTATTCAAGTATTATTCTTTTATGGTACTTATGATTTTGAAATTTCCAAAGTAGTAATGGATTGTTGTCTCAATTTTCCTTCTTTATGACATTTGTTATATAATAAGCATATCTTATTTTATAAGGTGTATATACATACTATTTTGAAATTTTATATAAAGAATCTAATTATTTATCATGATATTATAAGTTTTTCTTATTGGTTATTATTTCATGGGGTTCATGGTTTCAAATTTTCCATAGCGATAATGGATTTTCGTGAAAAGTTTCCTTCATTGTGATGTTTGTTATATTTCACACTAATTGTTTAATATGAGGTGTGCATAATTATCATTTTACTAGATATATCATTAATATAATTATTCTCATGATATTATATTAATAATTCAGTGTTATTTATTTATAGGTATTATGATACAAATATTTCAATGTGGTATGAAACACTTTGGAATGTTTAAAGATTATTTTACTAAATAATGTTTTAATGATATTTTAATGGTATTAATATCCATCAACATCGAAAATCCATGTTGTTACTTACCCCCCACAGAGGATATTTATTACTTATACCACTCTCATACATTATTTGTATGAATTATGGTTTTTATAAGTGATTACTATGAAATCCATTTCTTTTCCACGAGTTGATTATGTCATAATAAAAATATCATGAAACTCATTTATTTCCCATAGGTTAATAAGTTTTAAAAATTATTTTTATAGAATACATTTAAATTCCATTAGTTATTCATGTTTTAAATGAATTGCTATGAAAACCTCTTAATTTACTTGGTCTATTCATGTTTCAGATCAATTTTTATGGAACCCATTCCTTTTCTATAGTTTATTCTTGTTTCAATGATATTTTTATCGAACCGATTTCCTTTCCACTGGTTAATAATGTTTCAAAGATATTTTAATTGAAACCATTTTGTTTCTATGAGTTAATAATGTTTCAATAATATTTTTATTGAACCCATTTCCTTTCCTGGGATAATAATGTTACAAAGAGATTATTATTGGACCCATTTCTTTTCCATGGGTTAATCATGTTTGAAAGAGATTGTTATAGAACCCATTTAATTTCTATGTGTTAATAAATGGGTTACTGGTTGATCAAATGAGTTTATGCAAGATTTTATGTGTGATATTCTTGTAATGGGATTTGGAAATTTTATGGTTGGTTACATGAAAAACCAATGATAAGTGGTTCTATGATAGACGAAGTACTGATGGGTCTGTGATATCCCTTCAATGCATTGTGTATGGAAGTCTAATGTATGACTATTCTATTTTTAAGAGTGATATAAATGGTATTTGATTACATTATTATTATATTTATAATATTGAAAAGTATAATTATGTTTCAATATCCCTTTAAGTGTTTCTTTTTGACTGATATATATTTATAATGTTTCTAATGATCTAGACTGATATCACATGGCTTATGATTATTGATTCTGATGACTCCATCATTTTCCATGTTTTTATATTTTATTTTCTATCTATTGATGGGTATGATTTATTTTATGATTCAATTATTAAATTTTATTATCTAATCTTGTGCTTATGCACTCTTGTTCTCATTGATGACATTTAATTGATAGTGACTATTCTTTCCCTTACCAATTATTTGAGATCACACTTGTTATGTTTTGTTTTTCTTAGGTTTTCAAGAATGATGTTGAATGACTTATGTCTATAAAGGGATAACAAGGACGAGGTCGATGACCTGTTGTGAAATAATAAAATATGGTTTAAATAGGGGAAATTTTTTTTTGGAAAATTAGGGGTCCATGTTGATATGATTTTTTATGTAAGAGTTTTTTACAATTCTATAAAACTATAAACATAAATGTTCCTCCTATGTGTAAGTGATGGATGTTTTCATTTGAATATTGTATAATTTTTATGGAAAAGTATTGGTCATAATTATTTGAATCATTTCCTGAAATTTAATGCAATGGATTTTAGAAAAGGATCTGGAAGTGCATGTTCTGATCTATTATAGTTGGTATTAAAAGTTGGTTTAGATTACTTTGGATATTATGATATTTTCATACATGGTTATCATAAGAGTCATTCATGATATCAAAGGACTATAAGAAAAAGTTTTATCAGAAGTTAAATGTATTAGACACCCTATTGTGGTTTTAAGTGATAAGATATTAAAGTACTTTTTAGAGGCATTTTGTTTGGGATGTGATATTTGTATACCCTTAGGTCAACATGAAATGTTTTTAGGGAGGAATTAGTTATATTGTTTAAATAAAAAATGGACAACCTATGTACTAGATGAAAACTCATCACATAAGACAAGGAGGTAGGTCTTGAACCCATAATCTAAAGAAGATAAGGGTTTTAGGAACTACCACTAACCTACATTATGCTTGGGTTAGTTTAAAATTTTTAGATAAATATTAATTTTTTTTGGAAAATATATGGTATTTTATTAGAGGAATAATAGTTTATTTATCTTTCAAGAATATATGATAAAATCCTAGTAATATTTGGGTATCAAACTTAGTCTATAAATATTTGAAGGATTTTGAGGATATTTATTTATGGAATAATTTAGTTTATTCGTTGGGTATTAATATTGAATATTGAATATTAGTGTATCAATTGAAGGTTTAATCATTTTGAGAATTATATTACCATGTTCTAACCATTTTGGTTTGATTAATGCTCAATTATTGGTGGAATATATTGACTATCCCTTTTATGGTTATGTTGTCTTTAATAAATGATTTTAAATTGAAAATTTCCCTTGAATACTCATCTTTTGGAGAAAAAGATTATATGTTTTTGAAAACTGATTAAAAGAGGAAATTCTACTCGTGAATTAATTATATTTCCTTTTTTATTTTTATCTAAGGGATGATTATAAGAAAATTATTTAAATCTAGGAAAATGATCTTGAAATAGAAATTATTATCCTAGTAATATCAATATTGATGAACATATGGTCTCCCAAATCATCATAGATTTATATTTATTAGGACTTTAGCTTTCCATATGTTATTCACTTATTTTTAATCAATGACCACATCCACTCCCTATAATTTATTATGTTTTTCTACCATTTCCACCTATGTTCTCCCTATGTGAAATCCTAGTAATGCGTATCTTCTATTGATCATTAGGTTTTAGAATTTCAATTTTTAAAAAGATTTTTATCAAATATTTTTATGATGCGGGTATCAATATAATAATTATAAAAATTTTAATCATGCGATAACCAAGGTAAAATTCAAGGGGAAAATTCATCTTAAGTGGGGTAAGATATAACAAATCAAGATTTAAATAAATATTATATAATTAATTAATTTAAATTATTTGATATCTTGTGATATATAAAATTTATATTTTATATTGTTTTTCATGAAACAACAATTTATATTGCATTTCTTGTGATATTGAGTTCCTTTGATGAGTTCTGTTGCACACATGCCTGAGTCTTATGAGACAACAACATAATATTAATATTTAAATTGATAGTTACCACCTATCCATTGGAATGATGTGATGAATATGGTTAAAAAATTATTTACATATTATTTACACATGTTTCTATAAGGAACTCATTGGTTGCTGATTAATGAGAAATTTAAATAAAGCCCAATTAAATATAAAGCATGTGTTTTTATGAAAGCTATTTTTATGACGAGAATGAATGTTTATCATAATAAATTAAATTAATCAATTTTAGTGAAATAAATAAATTAAATTTGTATGTTATATATTTAATAATTTTTTTTGAAATTCGGACAACAATTTATATAGGGTTAAGATAAAAATAAATCCAATTTTAGGTATAAAAAGCCATATATTATTAAAAGAATATTTTACTACCTTTAAATGGTGCACGTTATTTGAAACTATATTTGTACAATTTTTTAAATTTTATTTAAAAAATAAAAATCATTTCTGAAAAATTAAATATACAAATTTACTTTGTTTTTATTTTTGGTATTTTTTTGAGCACTTTTCAATTTTGATAAATGGTAAATGATACTGAATTCTTATTAAAAACTATTATTTCATAAAAATAATTTATACATTTAAATTATGTTTTTAGTTTATTTGAAATATAATTAGATAATTTATATATCATTTAAACTAATTTAGGTCAATTTAAAAAAATTCACATTGAATTTAGATATAAAACATAATAAACTTTTGAACATTTCTACTTTAAAAACTCACTTTGTTTCCCCATTTGAGGAATTAATTTAAAAATAATTTCTACCATTATATGATTGGAATTTGTAAAAATGAATTCAAGATTTTTAATCAGAATAATTTACAATGCATAAAAATTTCAACTAGTTCTCGACCAAAATTTTCTGTGAAAGTAATTAAAATTAATTAAAGTGATTAAGAAAATTGAGCTTACGCTTTGACTAATCATGAAACATAATGTGTAAAATGACCCCAAACATGCCTAAAATCTATTTAATAAAAATATTTCTTCAATTAATACTATATGTATATATAATGGTCGATTTTAAAACATTGGGGGGCAAGTACAATATGGGGATCACTAAAATCTTTTTAAGAATACACAATGTGTTCTTTCCCCCATTTATAAAAGTCCTCCTTTCCTCCTCTGGAAGTAACACCTAAATATAAATTTTCATCATCCAAAAACGTCCCAAATAATCTCCCAAATACCCTCCCATCACTATATCTTTTTCAATTTGGGAATAAATCCAACCACTGAATCTCTTTGGTGCAAATCAAAATGAGTTACCTGAAATAAGTGGTAACATTATTCAATGGGCATTTATCATTTATTTAAATATCCACTGATTCATTTATTCTCATTACAAGACTATATAAAAACATGATTATCATAGATATAATAATATTTTATTGTGTTAATTATTATACATACACCTAAAAAAAATTTCATCAAATGAGAAATAAAATTACCGATCATGTACAACGAATGACCGCCGCATGAAATGATGTCATTTGTTTTTCCTTTACCACCTATCATGGTTTAGAATAATGATGGAATTTTTTTATTTGATATATTTAATATTGATGTTTTATTTATACTTTTGAAACTATTATATAACACATATCTTCATGCTTTCTATTTTGTGAAAATACAATAACATCACTTGTGGATGTGTGGACTACCGCCTCCTCAAAGTGATGTGATACGTTCACACATTACGTGGAATGTATTAAGGATGTATTTAATTAAAAACATTTGAAATTTAATAAATAAATAAATATATATATATATATATATGATATTAATAACATAAATAAATTTCTGTAAATATAATATAAACTTTTCTTTGTTACCCTTTTGCACACTGAAAAAGTTATCACGCCAATTGTGGATGTGTGGACTACATCCTCCTCAGCCAGATGTGATTCCTTTTACATAAAATGAATAATAAATGTAAGTATATATTAATAAATAATATGGTATATATGAAATAATTATAATTATATAAAGATAAATTTTACTTATATTCTTTCCATAAGGATCATTAACAAATCAGAATGGTATTAATGCAGACGTATGACCTACCATCTCAATGATAGAAACATTGGTTCATTTTTCATGACCATATTTCATGATTGGTTTTAGAAGTGTAATTTTTGTAAAAATATTATAATTATTTCATTATTATTATTCTTTATATGTTTATATAATGAACTCTTTGACCATATATGACATACCAATGTTGAATTTGGAAACATAAACCATATATGGCAAAATATATGAACTAAACATTATTCATTAAGTAACTGTATATAACTTGTTAATATGTGAATTAAAAGTAATAATAAACATGTAAAAGGTTATTAATAAAGTATATAATTTACCAAAGGTTTTTATTTAGTAAGATATAGAACCATCATGATAAATCAGACTCAAGGTAAGGGATTCTTGTCTCGCTTTTACATTCGCGAGGCACACACCATCTTCACATATTATTTCAATTTTGTGGTGGATATTATGATAAAATTTTGTTTTAAATCATGTTCAAATTTTTATAAATGGTATTTAATGTTTGATTTTATGTTATTTTTTGATTGGGTAATATTATTCGATGTTTACTCAAGTAGTAAGGGATTTTACTCTCACTTTTACTTCTTCGAATCATACCCCATTTTCACCACTTACTTCTTGTGTGTGGTGTGTCTATTGAACTTTATGATATATTATATCATTATAAATTTTATTTTAAAGTTATTGAAATGTTTAATTTAATTATTATTCTTTAATGGAGTATATGGTCTCAAATTAACTAAAGTAGTAATGGATTGTGGTAAAAAAATTCTTTCTTTGTGATGTTTGTTATGTTATAAACCTATCTTATTTCAGAGCTATATATAATTACTATTTTAAATGTTTTATAATGAATATAATTTTTTAAAATAACACTATATCTTTAATTTAATGATTATTATTTCATGGGGTTCACAATATCAAAGCTACTAAAGTAGTAATAGATTTTTGTCACAATTTAATGGCCTTATGATTTTTTTTCTGTTTTACGCCAATTTTTTTAATGAGGTGTGAACACTTATCCTCTGAATTGATATATCAGGAATATCCATATTTTCATGATATTATAATGTTTGTTTCATTCTACTTCATTGTGGATATTATGATTGAAAATTTTCAAGATGGTATGAGACACATTGGAATGTTTAAAGATTATTTTCCTCAAGAATATTTTAATTATACAGTAATGGTATTACCACTAATGAACATCAAAAAACATTTTTGTTACATATAAAACACTAGGGATATTTTTTATTGGTAATATACTAATTATTTGTACGTTTGGATTATTATTATTTCAAATATATTATTATGAAACCCATTTCTTTTCCACTGGTTAATTATTTCGTAAAGAAATTGTTATAAAACCCATTCCATTTCCATGGCTTAATATTGTTTCAAATAGATTTTTATATAACCCATTTTCTTTCCATGTGTTATTCATATTTCAATGATATTTTTCTGGAACATACTTCCTTTCATTGGGTTATTCATGTTTCAAATAAATTATTATGGAACCCATATCCTTTCTATGGTTTAACCATGTTTCACTACGATTTTTATTGAATCCATTTTATTTATGTGGTTTAATCACATTTCAAAGAGGTTTTTATTGAACCCATTTCCATTCCATGGGTTAATCATGTTTCAAATATATTTTTATTGGACATGTTTCTTTTCCCATGATGGGTTCCTCATTGATAAAGCAAGGATGGGTTGGTACGTGTTAGCGCCCCAATTAATTGGGAATTGAATTTAGCTGAATGGATATTCCATTTGTAAGAGTAAAATGTATGGAATTAAACTACATTTTTATTCCATTTATAAGAGTGAAAAGTATAATGATGTCCCAAGATCGATTTATGTGATTATTTACTCTTCATACAGGTTTAGGATGTTTCTAATGATTAATATTGATATCACATAGCTTATTATTATTGATTATGATGACTCTTTCCTCATCCATGTTTTCATATTTGACGGTCTAGTTATTTGTGGGAATGAGTAATTTTACGATTCAATCATGCACTTTGATTATTTCATTATTCCCTATGAAACTCTTGTTCTCATTGATGATATTTAATTGTAAATAATCATTCTTACCCATACTAAGGGTTTGAGCTCACCCTTCTTATGTTTTATTTTCCACAGATTTTAAAAAATGAATTTAAATGTTTTATGTCAATAAGATGTTTCACAAGGATGATGTCGATGACCTATTGTGAAATAAAAAAATCTGTGTTAAATCAGAGAAATTTTCTTTGACATCTTATGAATCCAGGATGATATGATTTATTTATGAAAGTGTTTATCTTAATTATCTAAAACTCTAAACCTAAAATTTTCTCCAAAATTTCAGTGGTCCAAGTTTCTATTTTAATGTTCTATGGTTCTTATGGAAATATTTGTGTCACAATTATCGATATCATAGCCATAAATTTAAACTTATGGATTTCAACATAGGATCATGATTGTGGGTTTTGGAATGTAATAGTATTATACAAAACAAAAGGGCTATGGCATCCTTCGTCGAGTAACAAATTAATATATGGAGATATAGAAAGGGATGACGTGATGATGTTATTCATGGTGTGCATGTTATGTGATGACAAGACAATGTGATGCATGATACATATGCTTTAATAATTTCCCCAAGTGTCTTTAAGCTGGCTTATTTTTGGAGAGTAATGGCTGAGGTTGTGATAAATTGGGGATGATTAAAAAACCAATATAGAAATTGTCTTGTGGTAACCTTTTTTATACTATATTATATATTCACTTGTATGTTGTACCCGGTGAGAGATATCCATAGTCTAGCTAGGAACATAGTTTACATTTTTTGGTGATGGGCTAGCTTGACTTGTTGTTCACCGGGTTTAGTTTGATTTCTTTATCATTTTATTGAGATACCTATGGGATTTTCCTACTAATTATATGTGTTATTCTCACATAATGAATATATAATTATTTTCAGATCTATATGAGCTGGTTGGTGAATTGGGTAGACTTTACTTACCATTGGTATTTTGAAAATCAATTTTGGATTTCATTGTCACTTTCGAGGATTTCCTTTTGGTACTTTTAGATTTCTTAAAGTTGTTTAGTTGTATGACATTATGTGCATGTATATGGGATCTTTTACTTTTTTTTTGAGAATGAGTTTTTGGGTGTTTCTATCTTATCTCGGGTATTCTCTAATATTAGTGAGAAATTTCTTCCATTTGCGTGTATGACATACCATTGGTGATTTTTTTTCCAACATTTGGCCTTTTGGAGGCATTCTTTGGGTGTCATTATCTCCCTTATCTAATTTCTGATCATGGAGATGTGCCTTTTGGGTGGGGGTCACTGTAGAGTGGCATCAAAAGATCAGGTCTAGGGTATAACGGTGTCCATAGGTATGAATATGTTATAACTATGTCATTTGTTAGGGAAAAATGTCAAAAAAACATAGTAATAATTTTAAAAAAGTGATATTGGCTTGGGGACAGTTATTTTAGGACCCTTAAGATATATGTTTCCAACAATTAAGGTTACTAAGCAAAATAAGTGAGATGATAATGGTTTTGGGGTAGATAATTTTGAAATAATAATGCATAATTTGTCATTGTGACTATTTTTTAAATGGGAGGATCATGGGATTAAGTTTAAATTTGAATAAATAATCACATAAATAATATTAACTACAAAAAAAATATAGGATTGGATAGAAGAGATCGATATAGCATTCAATTCGATCCATGATTGAAATGAATGATTGGTTTCATTAGTAGTGATGATATTTTTTGGTTAAGTGAACAATGGTGTTTCCTGTTCTGTGGGAGTTTTTTAGAGTCAGTAGTCTCATTGGAAAATTTTCAGGACTTGTTCTGAGTAGTCTTTTTTTATTTGACCAAAAGAGTCCAATCATAAGGAGATGTTTACTCATAAATAAGGGCGTTCCATCATGTGTGATTTTAGGATCTACATCTAGAAACTTATATGTTATGATTGAATCATATAAAAAGATTAGGAGGCCAGTGTAATTCATTTTGTGGAGCGTTTTTAGCCAGATATCTAGAGCCAGGAAACCCTATTTTTGTTGTCAATATATATCAAGGTGTTAGAAAGAGAAGAGGTTATTGAGTTGAAGTAGGCCCGAACTGTATCATCATGATTATAGAGTTCATAGGATTTTCTAAATATAATATGGATGGTTTGATATTTGTAATTAAATATCTATTGTTTTAATAAAGACACACTCTGTTCAATAGTGTATAGGATACGTTACATCGAGGTTAAACGGAGAACTTAGTATTATTATTTAAATGTTACCTTTATAACCTAGTCGTTGGAATGACATGAATGAATAGTATTAACTTAATTATGAATATATGGTTTACACATGTTTATATAATGATTCATTGGTTACCAAATTAATTATGAAATCAAATAAAACCAATTTAATATAAAGGAAGTGTTTTTATAAAAACCTATTTAAATGAAAATAATTGTGATATAAAACCATATCTCTCTTTTCGGATTATATTAATGAAATATAATCTCAATGTTATGTTTATAATTCATATTATGTGTTTTCTATGAAAGATATAGTAACAAAATTAATTTTATGCATAAAAGAAGTATTTTATCAAAAAATGAATTTTTTCCACCTTTTGATGGAGAACCAAATTTATATATAGTTTTTGAGAATTTTATAAATTTTATTTGAAAATATAAACATATTATATTAAATAAAGACATAAAAATTTAGTTTGGTTGGAAGTTAGGACTCTTTTTGATAAAATTCATATTTTATTGAATTGTGAAAAATATTTGATTGTAATTCAAAATAGTGTTTTTGTCTAAATTATTTATATTCATAGATTATTTATTTTATTGGTTTTAACCTATAATTTGATTATGTTTTTATAATTTAACACAATATTGGTAATTGTAAGTAAATTCAAATTTAAATTATATACAAACGTAAAACATTATTTTGATGGTTTTTTACTTTTGAAAAATATGTTTTCTCATTTTGACAATGGGGATTAATTTAAAAATAATTACTAAAACTTATATACTTTGAATTTGGAAAAATTAATTCCATATTTTTAATCATAAAGTCCAAATTATATAAATATTTCCCTTTTTTTGGAACATTATGATTAATATCTTTAGAAATTAATTTTATTTACCACAGTTAAAGGGAAAATCTGTTAAATAATGGTAAAAATAATATTATAATAATATAAAACTACTCTTACCCTTGTCATAATCCTATTGTATGAGATATGACTGACCATGGAAACCTTTGATATAAATTTTTTTCCTTTGGGATCCACTTTTGTGTGATTAGGACACTTATAGGTGTGTCTAACATGTTATAAGGCTATTAAATGGTTTGGTTTGAAGTTATCTCTATGTTTAGATTTTATTTAATTTCAATAATATGAATTGTGTAAAAATTGACCTAATTGATATTTTATAAAAATAGTAATTTATTAAATTATTTAAAAATCATAACAATGTTTAAAATTCACAAAGTGACTACTATAAAATCAAAAGGTTCTTTAAGTGTCTAATTATAGGAAATTGACTCCATATAAGTAAAATTTATAGCCTTTTAATAATTAAAATGTGATTACCACAATTAAAATTAAAAGAGAACTATAAAGGGTAAACCCAAAGGATATGGTTTAAAATAAAATCAAGTCATGAATAGAAGTTATTGAATGATAGGATTTTGAACTATCAACATCGTATATTGAACATATATGAAGTCAGATCAATTATAATTAAAAGAATAATTTATATTAATTTAATAATTTACTAGTTTCTAAGGGTGCAACTTCCTTATATTAGAAAAAGGTACTCTCGCTTCTTTAATACTCACACATACAAAGAATTTTGGTTCAACCAATGTCTGACCAAACCACTTCCTATAATCCCTCACCACATTCGTGAGGCTTTATTTTAGGCAAAAACCCTTCTTGGAGGTGTTAAGGTGTTATTTAAAGGTGACTAACCGAAAAAGAGGTATCATTTTTTAAGAGTTTCTATTTTATTTCTTCTTCCACTTCATTTAAATATTATTCTTCCAAGATGAAATAATAAATTTTGTATCGTGAATATACTAAGATTTTATTTTGTTAATATCATGCCCTAAATCAATCTCTACTTCCATAAAATGGGAAAATAATTAATTGTTCGAGTGTATGTGTGAATTATCAACTCCTCGAATCGATTTAGTTTTTTTTCCATTACCATCTATCAAGATCAGTTATAAATATGGAATTAATATTAATATGTGATATTAATTACATATATATAATTTTAAGAGAATAATATTTCTATTATGTTTTTACTTTCCATGTACATAAAAATAATTACACCGTTCATGAAAACGTGTGAACTATCATCTCCCAAAAATGATGTGAATCATTTTTATTTACCACATCATTTGTATGATATGTAAAAGTATATTTAAATGATTATTATTATGATAATAATTTTATGATCATTCTGTAAAGATAAAATAATAATTACCTTATTTCCCTGATGATCAATTAAAAATGAAAGTGTTACGAATGTATACGTATGACATACCATCTTCATGAATATAACGTTGTTCATTTTTCATAATCCTAATTAATGTTTTGGTATTAAAAGTATGATTTATATATAAAATTGATGATTATATCAGGAATACTACTTTGAATATGATGGACTTATGACCACATGGACTAGTGACATCAAAACATTATCATTTTCGACTCAGTCTCCATTCATTGAGTTAAATATCCATTTCATTGGTTTTTTTCCAAGAATATATGTGAATGAAATCTGATTGTTTTTCCCTAAATATCCACTTATATTGGGTGTATTTATATTTTTCACACATAATTATGCCATTGTTTTTCATTAATATAATGATATGATCTTTGTGAGGGATTTCATCTCAGTCTCTTTTCATTGAGCGATATTTTTGATGTTATACACGACCTTATTTTATAATGTATAAAATTAACAAAAAATATTTTTAATCTCATTAAAAGGTTTTGAAAAGGAATCATTCTATATAATGTGTCTTAGATTACAAATTTACAAAAGGAATGTTTTTAACATATGTGCCAATAAAGACTTCTCCACCGCCATAACCATTATTTTATAGTTGGCTTACTCTAAAAGCCATAATGTTTTAAAAGGAAAATAAATACTATATACCATTTTCATGTATTTTGGAATTCAAAATGGTTTTTATAAAGGATTTATTTTTTCAATATCTTTAAATAATCTCTTTTTATTGCAATATGGAAATGTTATTTTTCCTTTATGACTGTTTTATGTCTTGTGTTTATGTTATGTTTCTTGGTAATAGTTTATGAATACGGAAGGTTTCGTGATAAAATGAGGGTGTGTGATCCTCTGATAGCTATCAAATGAATTGTGTAGCAAGAGGGTGGTAAACTTCATGGATTATCTTATGAGATTTAGGGAATATACTATGATGGGTATTCCAAACATAACCATGTTGGTTACTCCCAATATTTTTGTGAATATACAATATAAGTATGATATGGATTCCACAAGTTACCATTATGAGTTATGATTTCTATGAGTTTTTTAGGAATCTTATGATTTCATGAAGTGTGTTAATGAGCTTATGTTTAATGGGTGAAAATTATGATTTTGGGAAAATGTTTTCATGGGATTAAAATATTCATGGACTAATGGTTTTATTCCTTATTTAATATTAATTACTTGGATTTTATGCATATCCCATGTTTTTGAAATTATTTTGACAGGGTATAAGGATGGGTAAGAGAAAGAAATAAGTCAAGAAGAATTTTATCAAGAAAATCAATCATGTTTATTTATAAAAAATGTTTTATATTGTGGAAGAAATGGATACTGTTTTATTTGTATCCACTTTGTATAAATTTAACATTTCACGTAATATTTATGGCCAAATTCTATAAAACTCTAAACATGAAATGATACTCAATGTGAATTCTTGACATAAATCAAGATTACATAATGTTAAAGGCTGTGTATTTGTAGTTGGTATCAATGAAAGGATAAGAAAACTTTAGGTATTAGGAGTTTTGGTTAAACATTTTTTAACACCCCAATATTTCATTGCACGTTATCCCATTAAAGTAATTCAATAGCTTGCGTTACACACAAAACTGAGTTCGAGCTCACCACAACTTACCAAAATAGACGTTCAAAAAGTGGTTATGAATAGTATTAACTGAACTTTGAATCTTATATACTCTATATTATTTCAACACCCATATTATGGGTTTTATAGACATAATATAAGAACAAATTCAATTTTTCAGATAAATGAATTATTTTTCAAAAAATGAAATTTTACAGTTTATTTAATGGAGAATTCCTTTTAAAACAAATATTTGACACTTTTATGTATTCAATTTAATGAAATTAATTTCTTCTTTAAAATAAGGACATAAAAATTTTGTTGGAATAAATGTTTTTGTACATTTCCGACAACTTTCAAATTTTGATGAATAGTAGAAATTCTAAATTTTAATTGAAAACAAATTTTTCAATACAAATAATTTATAGTATAAAATAATAAATTAGAATGGTTTGGAAGTATAATTAAATTATATTGTTATCATTTAATACAATGTTGGTTATTATAAGTAATTTCACAATTAAATATGACATAAACACATGTCAATCTTTTGATAGTTATTTAATTTTTAAAAACCCACTTTTTTGTTTTGAAAATGGGAATTTATTTTAAATTAATTAATTCATCTTTTATATTTTGAATTTAGTAAAATAGAATTCATTTTAAAATTTGGAATATTAAAATTATCATATGGTGGATTTTTGGTATTTTTCTGAAAACATTCTATTTTTGACGAATAGTGAAAAACATTGCTTTATTATTTAAAAGAGACTTTTTATTTAAATAATTATTAATTTTAATTAAAAATAGATATATAATACCAATATAATTTCAATGTAATTAATTTGAGTCTGTTTATAATAAAATTAAATGTATAAATTTTTATTGAACTTTTCATCGTCTTTTACCCTGCTTTTAGGCGCATTTGCAAATTTGTATAAAACATAAATTTACTACTTCTGTGAGTAGAATTTAAAAAATCTGAGATTCGCAGTTGACATTAGTATGTAAAATGTGATTCAATAAGATGAAAATAATGTTTGGTGAATAGTAACATTTGACTTTTATTTACCATGGTTAAAAGAAAATATGGTAATTAAAGGTAAAAATGATATTATAATTACCCTAAAACATGTGCTAATTCTATTGTATAAGTTTAATTCAACCAAAAACAATCTTAGGAATGAAATATGAGCCTTTTGGTCCACTTGGATTATATTAGGACATTTATTATATTTTTATTTAAAGAAGAGTCAAAAGTGTTAAATTCAAAGTTTAATAACTAAAGAATTTTTAATATAGGTTTTTACATAAGATAAATTCAACTATAAATGTTAATTAGAAAGATAAAAAATTTTCTACATAATGGTATTTTATTTTTAATTTTTAGATATTAAATAATTAAATTTATTTATGACACAATGATGATGTAGTAATTACCATCTTAAAGAAATATTAAAATAAATATAATTTAAAAGTTTTTATGCCATCCACGAATTTTATAGGTTAATGTGACATGTTAGGGTAGATTAAATAAATTTATTTCAAAGTGATAAGGTTTTTATGACTTTCACAAAATCAAAATACCAAATAGTGTCAAAATTGACATAAATTTTTTTTAAAACAAATACTATATTATTGGTTGATATATTATTCCTAGAAATCTAAGGTTCTGAACAAAGGGTTAAATAATATTATATATTTCATTAATGAACCACTTTAGGTTCTATTGGAAGTTTAGAGTAAGTTTATTAACAATATAGTGTAAGAATACAAGAAGACACGGTAAAAGTTAAATTATTTAACTAGGAGTTAAATCTAAAAGTTAAGGTTAAAATGGTAACCTAAACTTGTCTAAAACCTATTGGGTGGAAGTATTTTGACCCATAACCACCTATGCCTCGAAATAAACTTATTTTCAGCCATTATAAACCGAATATGATTGTATAGTAAATTAATATTTTAATCTTTTCCTAAAGTGACCGTCACCCCTCTAATAAAAGGGCACACACACTTTTTTAAAAATCACACCTCTAAAGCCATTTCTCTCGGACAAACCAAGCCCAAATATCCTACAAAATTCCCTTAAATCAACCTAGAGTCCTTACATTGATCCAAAATCCATCCTAGGGAGCCCTTTTGGTCAACTCAAAAGGAAACACCCGAAGAAGATTTAATAGTTTCACAACCCTATTTCATGGTCTTTTCTTCTTCCACTTCCTCTTTCTTTATTGTTTCCATACCAAAATAATAACTATAGTACCACCTACATAATGTGATGTTATTAAAAATATGTTACAACCATATTAGTTATTCTATGCATCCTATAAATGACAAAGTCACCATATGAACGTACGTATGGCTTACTGTCTCTACGTCATGGTGTAGTTTGTTATTCAAACACTTCATTATCTGGATGGGTTTAATAACGAATATAAGTGATGTAAATAATAAATATAACATTTTAATTATTATGTATATATGATATACCATCCAATTAAATATGATTTCACCATCAAAAATAATGATACTGTTGGTCGTGCGTACGTACGGCTTACCGTCTCCACGACATGATGAGATGTCATTCTCCATCGTAACCCTTCAAGAATAATTATCATTAGATGATTAAAAATAATGTTTAAAGACTCGATATTGGTCTAGATATGAATAATATAAATCTTATCCATAATAAACATGACTTGCGAAACAAAGCATATAAAGGAAAACTAATCAGTTATCACCTGAAACGATGATATTACTGAAATATCTTTAACAAAACAACATTATAAGATCATATATGATATCCTATTAATTTATACGGTTCTTTTATAATTTAATAACAATGATTTCACCATTATACAGTAGGATAACAAACCCTTGACTAAGGAAAAGTAAAAGGTAAGGGTTAATTTCACAATATCTTTATTATCCATGGTTGTTTTTACATGAGTTTCTACTAGGAAGTATTTATTATCCATGTCCATGTTTCATAAAAGAGTTTTCCAACGTATTATTTTTAAGAGTCTCTTTTACTGAAAAATCATTTTAAATTTTTTAAATATTTATTATTCTAAACTTTTCTCATTAATGTCCATGTTTTTAGAATGGTTTTAAGGATTTATTTATATGGACATGAATGTTTAAACATTTTATTTACTTTCAAAAGATTCAAACTGGTATGAGAAACTTTGATTCAAAAATATCTTTTAAATGAATTCCTTTATAAATTATGTGACATTTAAATGATGTCATGAAAAAGTGGTATTTCTCTCAAATATTTTTACCGATCATTTTCAACTATTTCTACATCTTTTATGGGATATTATTCTTAATCGAGGAAGATTTATTATGATACAAATCTGCCATATTGTATTGAAGGTTTTGTGATATGTTTTACTATGGATTTGTTTTTTTATACCATTCATGGTTTATGGATAAAGTATTGACATTTATTATGCTAGTTTTAATACGAATATTTATGTTATGCTTAAAACATTTCATATAAGAAATGCATTGGACTTAGTAAGTGATGAGTGGAGCCCGTTATAGCTCCAAGATGCATCGGTAGATGTCATGAGACAAACTAGTGTCTTGGCACAAGGCATTCACAAAATATTATTTGTAGTCTTGACACAAGGCCCTGACAATGTGGTTATGTAGTCTGGCATTATGCATTCCATCATTAAAAAAGTTGCTATTGATATTTCAAGTGATTATTCGACTAGTAGAATATCCATGTGAATAAGTAAATGGTATTATTTGATTTATATTGGCCATATTATGAATAATATTATGTTTAAAGGCTTATATTTTAGTGTTATACATTGACTTAAATGTTTATTATTATTTATTAATGTTTCCACTATGTTGTTATCCTTACTGAGCATCTGTGCTCACCCCTTTCTATGTTTTATCTTTCCTCGGATGCGAAGAAGTATATTATGAATGACCTGCAGGGATACTATAAGCGAAATGAACATGAAAAATTGATACAATGTTGATGTTTTTTTTATTTTATAATGTATTGTAAAACTTATGAGTGTATATAGTACTTCCAAGGCTACTAAACTAATCTCTCTTTTGAGATTTGATCCCTTGTGATCATGCCAATGTTATTTAATAATGCACCAACTCTGGGTAACTGGGGTCAGGACGTTACACATATGGTAACATTCAATGTATATTATTTTGGTGGAATCATTGTTCTATAACCTTTTAAAATTAAAGACCATCAGTTATAAATGGAAGGAGGAGGATTGAAAACAACATTTCTATCTCTTCCTGATGACATTCTTGCAATAATTATTATAAATCATATTTAGATGATTTTGAAACTTTTTCTAACATACAACTCACTTGAATGTTGTTGTTTGAGATATCAAACACTTCCATTATACCTTTATACCATCATGGATCATGGGCCATTTTTAATCAAATATTATTTTGGGAATATTCTTATATTTTTTAAAATGATAAATATTATAAAGTTATTTTTAGATATTTTACCTTATCACAAGATTTTGAATCATATTATGATTTTGAAAAATCTACTGAAGAAGTATAACCTTGTGTATTCTATTTATACTTTCTTTTAAAATACACTCTTTCTATACATTCATATAGTATTTTAAATGGTTAATTGATTGAATGTTTCAAGTCAAACTTGGTTTGATTTTTTTATAAAAATAAAGTATTATCTGATGTTTTAAATATATATGTCATAAAAAAACTATTTTCCATAAATATGTTTCTATGAACAACCTTACGATCCATGTTGTAAAAGGTATTTTTGGATAAATGAAGAAAGTTATTTCGAAGAATATCTAAATCATTGTTACAATGAAAGTGCCTTATATCTATGTGAACAAAATGATGATGAAACCATGTGGAAACCATGATGTAGGTACACTGTTCTTTCTTTTGGGAATAGTTTTATTAAATAATTTGGAGGTAAAACAATATATGTCAAAATATATAATACTTTATGAATTAAGATGTTCAGGTCAGTATGAGTTTCGATGCAAATGAAAGGTACAAGAAAAACATTAAGGATATATATTTTATAGTTATATTTGAGGATTTTATCTCATTTGGGGAATTTTATAATAATGATATTGTTTTATAAAAAGGACAACCCATAGGATGGGTGACAACCCGTCGTGTCCGGAAAGGCTGTGGGAATCAAACCCATAACCGAAGGGCGACAAGGGTGAATCCCTTACCACTAGTATATGTGAATTCCATGTTCAGTAAGACCTTTTCTTTTTAGTTAAACTAGTTTATAGAATAAAATGAAGTAAATTTTTGGAATTTCAGTTTTCTCAAATGAATATTCTTGGTATTAGAAAATCATTTAAGGATTAAGTGAAAAAATATATTTTGTAAGACATTCGCTATTTTGGGAACCCTATATACCTAAAGAAAAAAAGAATAATATGGGATTTTTTAGGAGTAATGGTTGAATTTTATTTTTTATGAATCAATGTTTTTATGGATGACTTTAGGCGATTTTAGTTATTTATGGGGGTGATTCACCTATCATTTTAGAAAATGTGATTAGGTTAATTACTTTTTTCCATGAGATATTAGGAGTGTTTTATGTTATTTAGAGAAAAATGTTACAATTTATCTTGGAGGACTGTGTTATAATACCCTTCTATGTTTTGGGTTTAAATCTTAGTTTGGATAATTTTGAGGAATTTTAAGGATAATTACTTATCAAATGGTCTTTGTTGAACTTTGGATGATACTGTTTAATTTTGGAGATTCAAAAAAGTTTTTATTCCAAAAATGGTTTATTTTTTAGGGTAATTATCTAATTTTAATTTATCCTTTTTGGTTTCAGTAAGTATTTCAAGAAATTATGAATAAATAGTTAATCTTTTGTGGATTATGTGATTCTTTAGAAGTTGATTTTAGTTATTTAGGTGCGACCTGGTCATCTTGATTACTAGTTGTCTGGAGAGAAAATTGGTTAGAGGAAGAAATATAATAAAGGATGAAAATATAATTGACAAGTAAGTTTGTTTTCTTACATTCTTAGTGAAACTCATAAATAAATTCCTAAACTTTATGAAAAGGATTTTAAAACAAAAACATTTTCATTTTTCTTCTATGAAATCAAATACCTTTTAACCCATCACTTGTTTGTGGTTTTTTGATTATTAAAATTCTCCTAATCATGTTTTATATATCTATCAATTATAAATTGACACCTAATGTTTCTTCCATATCCATGTTTTCTATAATTGTTTCCTAGTATGTATTATCTTGGGAGACCTTTTTATTTATCTTTCATTCTTTTAAAGTGGTAGTTTTATTAACCCTTTTTGCGATGTCAGATTGCAAGAAAAGTATTTTAAACATTCATACCCGAGTTGTCGAAACCAAATTCAAATTTAAAGGATGAAATTTATCAACTGGGTGAGGATGTAATAAACTATGTTTTAAGAAAGAAACTATGTGTTCAATAGCGTACAAGATACGCTAAATCGAGATTAAATGAATAACTAAATATTATTTCTTAAATGTAACCTTAATAACCTAGCCATTGGAATGACAGGAATGAACAATATAAACTAAATTATGAAAATATATTTTACACATGTTTATATAATCATTCATTGGCTACCAAATTTAGACAAAATGTTAATAAAACCAATTGAATATAATGGATGTGTTTTTATGAAAACCTATTTAAATAAGATTAATTGTGCTTATAAAATCCTATCAATATTTTTGGATTATCTTAATTAATTATATACTCAATGTGATGTTTAAAATTCATATTATATTTTTATAGAAAACATATAAGAAAAAAACCCATTTTAAGCACAAAAGAATTATTTTTCAAAAAAAGACATTTTCTTACTTCCTTTTGATGGAGAACACATTTTAACTCTATTTTTTTGACACTTTTATAATATTTATATTAAAAAATAAATTTATTATTTAGAATGGGGTCAAAAAATTTATTTGTTTTATATTTTTGTATTTTTTTGATACAATTCATATTTTAATAAATAGTGAAAAATGCCACATTTTAATTCAAAACTTTATTTTCATGTAATTTATTTCTGTTGTAAGATAATATATTTAATTGGTTTTAAACTATAATTAGATTATGTTATTATAATTTAATACAATTTTTTTCATTGGATGTGAATTCACCTTTAAAATAGATATACACACACGTCAATCTTTTGATGGTTTTTACTTTTTTAAAACCGGTTTTCTCATTTTGAAGGGGATTAATTTTATATTAATTTCTAAAACTTCTATATTTGGAATTTGAAAAAATGGATTCAATTTTTTGAATAATCTGATCTAAATTATATAAATAAGTCCCTTTTATTTTTGTACATTATAAAAATCAACTTTAGTAATTATTTTTATTTACCACGGTTGAGGGGTAAATAAGGTAAATATGGGGAAAAATAACATTATAGTAATACATAATGACTTAACACTTATTATAATAACATTGGATGAGATATGGAAAAGAAGGAAAACCTGTGGGTTATGAATTTCGACTTTTGAAGCCACTTGTACGTGATTATAACACTTATTACCTTTAAATTAAATTAAAGGAAAATTTGTTATAATCATATATCTTCTTACAACAACAATTTTAATATTGGGTTATATACATGATTTATTCTACTATAAATAGTAATTATAAAGATTAAAAAAATTTCTACATATTTTTTATTTATTTATAATGTTTTGACATTAAATAATTAAATTTAATTAAGGCACAATTCTGATACAATGATTACTTTATTAATAGTGGAATCAGAAAATGATATTGTACATAATAAAATAAATATTATTTGACATAATTTATTTTATAAAATATTTTTATAGGAGAATATGAACTGGTATAATACTATTAAATGGTTTATTTTCAATTTATTTCTATTTTTAGAATTTATTTAAATTCAATAATATGAATAGTGTAAAAAATGACATAATTAATGTTTTATTAAAATTGTAATTTGTTAAATTATTTAAAAATCCTAAGAATATTTTAAAATAAAAAGGAGACTATTATAAGTTATAAAAGTTCATTAAGTTTCTAGTTATGGTAAATTTACCAAACATAAGTAAAATGAACATCCTCTTACAAATTAAAATGGTGTTACTATAATTAAAATTAAAAGAGAATAATTAATCGTAAACCAAATGATAAAGATGAAAATGACTCAAATATATTTCAAAAAATTAATAAATGAGAGGATTTAGTACTATCCTCATATTATATAAGACATATTTTATATTGTTTCAACTTTAATTAAAAAACTAATTAATTTTAATTTAAAAATTTAACAGTTTCAAAGGGTGCCCCTTCGCTCTAAAATAAAAGGTATCCTCCCTTATATAAAAATAAAACCTATAAAGCCTTTTGGTACGACCATGATATGACCTAAAATCTTACTATAATACCTCTCCACATTCATGATGCTTTATTTTAAGTAGAAAAAGCTTCTTAGCGGTGTAAAGGTGTTCATCAATGGCGATTAACAGAAGAAGAGGTATCATTTTTTAAGAGTTTCTATTTTATTTCTTCTTCTATTTCCTTTAAATCTTCTTATTATAAGATGAAATAATAAATAAAATATACTGAATATAATGAGATGTTATTAGGTTAACATAATCCCCAATATCTATCTCTACTTCCATCAAATTGGAAAGGAATTAATCATTTGTGTGTACGTGTGAATTATTGCCTCCCTGAATCAAATTAGTTCATTTTCCATTTATCGTCTATCAATATTGGTTATAATGATGGAATTAATATTAATATGTGATATTAATGACATATTTAACATTTAAAACTGATAATATTTTAAATATTTTTTTACCATCCATACACAAAAAAAATTAGCTCGTTCATGAGTAGGTGTGAACTATCACCTCTACAAAAAGATGTGACTAATTTTTATTCACCACATAACTTGTATGATATATATAATTATATTTAAATTTTTATTATTATTATGATAATATTATGACCATTCGAATAAAATAGAATAATAATTACCTTATTTCCATAATTATCAATTAGAAATGAAAATGTTACTTATGCGTACATACGACCTACAATCTCCTTAAATATATTGTTGATCATTTTTCATGACCATAATTAATGGTTTGGTTTAAAATTATGATTAACTTATAATATTTATGATTATTTAATGAATAATATTCTAGAGATAATGGACTTATGACCACATGGACTAGTGAAATCAACGCCATGTCTTTTTTCGACACAAGTACCGAATATCAACAAAATATCCAATTTGAACATAAATAATTATATTAATTTTAAAACATTGTAATAAGCGATATGAAAGAAATATTAAACTTGAAAATGGATATCAAATAATTATAAGTTAATCTGTGTTTATTATTTAGGAAAATAAATAACGTATGAGGAAAGTCAGACACACGGTAAGAGAAATCTTAACTCAATCTCCATTCATTGAGTTAAATATACATGTCATTGGTTTCATTTTTTCCAAGAATATTTTTGAATGAACTCTAATTATTTTACCCTAATTATCAACTTGTATTGGGTGTATTTATATTTTTTCCCAAAATATTTCATTATTTTAACTTTAATCTAATGATACGATCTTTGTAAGGGTCTTCATCTCAATCTCCTTTCATTGAGGCAGATTTTGATGTTATACACCACCTTATTTTATAAGGTGTAAAATCAATCCATTTTACATATAACATCATTAAAAGGTTTTGTAAAGTAATATTTTTATACAAAGTAGTTTACTTTAAAAATTGACAAATTATGTTTTCAATGTTTACGACGACACCGACTTCTCTACCACCACAACACTTATTTGATATTTCAAATCCTCTACAAACCAGATTTTTTAAAATAACAAATTAATACTATATATAATTTTCCTATATTTTGGTATTCAAAATTATTTTTATTATGGATTGATTATTTGAATATCCTTAAAGGGTCTCTTATGATTTCAATGTGGAAAAGATAGTTTTTCTTTTATGCTAGTCTTATGTGTTATATTTATGTTATAGTTCATGGGAATTATTTATGTATTCGAGTGGTTCCATGATAAAATAAGGGTGTGTGAGCCCGTGATAGCTCTCCAATTCATTGGGTAACAAGATGTAGGTAAATGATAAGGTTTCTCCAAAGAGATTTTTGGAAAAAACTATGATGGGTATTCTAAATGTAACTGTGAATGTTAATCCCTATATAGTTGTGAAAAATACAATATAAGTATGATTTTTATTCCAAAAGTTATCTTTATGATTTATTATTTCTATGAGTTTTTTTGGAATCTTATGATTTCATGGAGATTGTTAAAGAGCTTATTTTTTATGGGTGAAGGTATGATTTTGTGAAAATGTTTTAATGGTTTTAAAATATTCATAGACTAATGATTTTATTTCATATTTTATATTCTTTACTGAGGTTTTTATGCTCATACGATGTTTTTTGAGTGCTTCCCATTTGGTATAAGGATTGGTAATATAAATGAATAAGTCAAGAATAATTTCATTAGGGAAACAAGAAATGATTATTTTTAAAAATGATTTATATTTTGGAAGAAATGGATACTATTTTATTTGTTTCAACATTGTATAAATTTGAATAAGTCAATATACCTCTTTAGGTTCCTTCATTTGGGAATTTTATTTTAAGGAAAAAATTGTTGGGTTCCCATATTTGTAAAATAAAGGTGGATATGGTTCAGGCAGGGGATATTCCCAAGATGCTCAATATCCTCATAGGGAAGATAGATACCATAGTGGAAGACACCATTGGGGTCATATAGGCCATAGATCATGCTATGTTCAATTTCATGATTTGGAGTTTCCAAGACATGTGATCCAGACATCATTTAAAGTACCCATTACTTTTTTTCTACTTGGGAGCATGATTTTTTATTCCAGAACTATTCACTATATATTCAATTCCCTAGTCTGTGATTTGGGACTTGATGTGGAGAGGCTTCTAGTTCTATAGTCATTAACTTTGCCCACTGAAGGATGATATAATCTCTATATATTATGTATAGATAGTGGTATAGTTTTGGAATATAACCGCTCTTTGGGAGACTTTCTATGTTTATGAATATAGCCAAATGACATCATCCTCAACATGAAAAGACTATATTTGGTGCAATACATTTTGGATTTCTTGAGGAGATAGATTCTGTACTATGTTTCAAACAGAGAGGATAGAGTTCACTTGTGTGGAATATCCTTAGATGGGTTAGAGGAATGTACTTCCCTTTTCTTACGTGATGTTAGAGCTGATGCTGAGTTCATCAGATGTTCAACCAATGGTGTTTCTTAGGGTGGTAGAAGAATACCATAATTTCATTCCTATGTAGGTGTTGGTGTTACCCCCTTGAATAGAGATTGTGTTTGGAAAAGATCTATATGCAGGAATTTCACTGATCTTAAAGTATCTTTGTAGGACAAAACCTTCTGAGTTTCAAGATCTGCATGTATAGATTTATGATAACTTGTAGTGTGTTTTTTTCATCCATGAATATCACCTTCGGGTGCTCTAATTATGTTTTTGAATAATGGATATGGTAACCTATGTATCAGTATTTATTATCATCTCTTTAATCAAGTGACATTCAAGAACCACTTTACTGTTCACAAGATTAGTGATTTATTTAGTCAGATAAAAGGAGCAAGATGGATCTCCAAGATTGATCTGCAGTCACGATATCATCATACATGGGTGAATGGTGAGGAAATTAAAAAGAATTATTATTTGACATCATTATGATAATTATGAGTTGTTTTTGGTTTCATTTGGTTTTACATACACTCTTTCAATGTTCGTGGGTTTGATTAACATAGTGTTCAAAGAGTTCATGCATTAGTTTGTAGCTTTTTTTATCGATGACATCAAAATGTTCTCCATGTTTGAGGAAGAAAAAGTAGAGAATATGTCTTATGTTATGATATTTAATCATCATCAATATCTATTGAGGAATCAATAAATGTGTGAGTTATATTATCATGAATTTTGTTTCTTAGGGCACATCGTGTCCCAACAATGTGTGGTTGTGGATTCCTAAAAGAGCAGGGTAGTCATTTTTTAGGAACCCTTAAAGAATGTTGCAGAGGTGTAATGTTTATTTGGTATTGCAAGAAATTTTGTAAGGTTCACAGTAGTGAATATTTGGACATTGGAGTATGATGTATCCATATTCATTTGGGACTTTCAATGCATTGAGTCATATTAGGTACATTGTGTATCAAATAGAGGTTCTTTTATAAATAAGCCAGATACATGATGTATTCAATGTGTCACAGATTTATTGTCCGGGTCATGATGAATCAAATGTTATTTATTATGGATCGATCATTATTCATGATTATTCGACCATTGAGGAGTGTCTTGTGGAGATCTAAGACCTCCTAGAAATGGTGGTGCACAGGATTTCTATTCCTTTGGTTTATTTCATTTGGTGGAATGGTGGCATAGAGGATATCCCTTGGAATAAAAGTCAGTGACACATGCTCAGTATCATGATTGGTTTGATGTATAGATATTCTATTGCAACAATGCTAATTTTGTGGTTTTTAACCATTATCTATCATATGAGATGGTTTTTTATTCTTTGATGTTATGATTTTTCCTTACTCTTGTTTTAGAAGTATCTCCCTCATTTGAGTGTTTATGAAATGGTTTTTGGTATTGTGTTGTTTTTTTGTTCCTATGAGTGGGGTGGTAGGGATTCTTTGATGTAGAGATTCTTGAGAGGTATCTTACATGGTGTTTATTCATATGGCCCTTTTTATTTTCCTTTTCAATTGGTTTGAATTTAATTCTAAAGGATATATATTAGTTGATAAGTTTTTGATGTAAATATTTGGGTCCTTGTATCTCATTATTTTTCATATTTTTTTAGGTTTGTGGTTCTTAGAGGAATCCTAGATTAGGATATATGGATTTTTGGATTTGGAATCCAAAAGTATAAGAGCTTCAAGGTGTGAACTATAAATTCATCACATGAGAGTTCAATTCATTTCCCCAATAATATTTCATGATTTTGGTATAGGAGTTCATGAGGTGTGATTCACAAAGTGTGAAGTATATTCATGATGTGAATGGATGAGAAGTTATATCTCCTAAATAACTATTTATGAACTCATTATGTGAACCTATAGACCATTAAATTAATTGATCCTTGGTTTGGTGGATCTTCTCGAAACATTTCAAATCCAATGTTAAATTTTGGACATTCATGATGTGAATTCCCCATTCATTCCCCGAATTTAGGTCCGAAAGAATTTATATAAAGTATGTTGACCCATTTTTATCTCTCAAAATAATTGATTCTTCCTAACCCTACATTACTAAAGTATTTTTCTCATGTAATTTAAAAAAAAATTCAAAAGGGATTAATCCCAAGATGCTTATGTTCTATCCTTCATGATATGATATAAGTTTTACCTCTTTCTCTTGGGATTTATTCTTCAATCATTCTTGTTTCTTCCAATTCTTTCTTACCATTATATGTTGATTGATATCCTTTAATCCAATGGAGTTATTTTGACAATTATTTAAATGGTTGTGGTATGGATATATTAGAGTTATATTGTTTTCTTACATGAGGGGTGATTGGAGATCCACTTTGTGTTTTTGTTCTCAATTGAGTAATGTTAAAATCCTTAAGGTAGGGGACTATTTTTTATCATATTATTTTTTATGAAATCATAATGAAATCATAATTTATCTCTTTGGGTGATGTTGTAATTATACATAATAAATATTAAACTCAAATAATGAAATAAATTGTTTATGGTTAGAGAGATTGAAATTCTTTCCACCATGATAACATTTTAACTCTAATTCTACTAGATAGTGTGATATCTATGTTTATATTTTGCGTAGAATGTTTTTTATGATATGGTTTAGCATGTTTAATTTGATAAATATGGTTAAATATAATAATTTTAATAATTATTGGGTGGATAACTATTTAAATAGGCTGGTTTATTAAATATATTGATTCTTATATTTTGATAAAAATTAAATGATATCTGATATCTGATTAATTGAAATATTTCTTCCATTCTTAAAGGAATTTTGAAAAGAACATGTAGAATGAAATTATTCCCTTAAATTATAATTAAGAGTCATGTTGATGGAATTATTCTTTCATAATTTTGTTTAAACTAGAAGGTATTGTTTTGAGCATGTTTATGTAATTTATAGCTTTTAATAGTTAATAACTAAGGTTACTTGATGTTGTAACCTGTGATAATTGAATTAGTTAAACCAACAGGGTAATTAAACTAGTAGTTTAATGAAGATAAATATTTGGGAATAAGAAGTCCCATCCATATTTTAAGAATGGACGCCATGTTTTTAGGACAAGATTCAGTATTAAATATTTTTTTCTTAACTTCCTTCTATATGTTTTGAATATATATGATTATTTCTATGAAAATTTATGTGAATTTGGGATTTTTGATTCTTGATCTGATATGGGAGGTGAGGAATGAGTTTGTGGAAAATTTTGAGTCTTGTGATGGTGGGATGAATAATAATATGCATAGTGGTATCAGGGATGAAATCAAGATTGAGGTTTAATACATGACATATGAGTTGTGGTGTCTCCCAGAAGATACTCGATTACAATTTGGAGATGTGAAATGGGATTATGTGAGGATGTGATGGACATGGTTCATGGTATATGTTGATGAGATAATGCGATTTACAAGATTCAAGTTTTTATTCTTGGCCTAGGTGTATTTGGGATGGAATAATTTTAGAGAGAGATGGATATAGATATACGATGTTAGGGTAGATAAAAAAACCAATGTGGAAGTGGCAGATGGGTTCCTTCTTTTGATATTATATTATATGTTCACTAGTATGGAATACTTGGAGAGAGATAAATATGGTGAGTTTGAGAACAAAATATACCTATTTAGGTGACACGTATATTATATTGTTGTTTACTTGGATTTAGTATGCCATGTTTATCTTCTATATGAGAGGGTTCAATGAGGATGTTGCTGATTATACGTGTTCTTATCACCCAACATATATATAATTTTTTTTTCAGGTATGGGAGTGATGGTTAATGATCATGTTGGTCTTTACTATATCATGCAGTTTTTGATACCTATTTGGTATTTAATGGTCAATATCAAGGATTACCAATTGGTACTTTAAGTTTTCTTTTGGTTATTTTGTTATCTGAAATTACACACATTTATTTGGGATATTTTAATTTTCTTATGAGATGAAGTGGTTGGTTGTTTCCATCATATCTATTATCTTCAAAAATCATTGTGATTAATGCCTCCCATTTGTGTATATGATATATCATGAGTTATTTTAACCAACCCATGGATTATTGGAGGCATGATTTGGGCATATTTATCTCCCTTCACTCATTTTTGTCCTAGGAGGGGTACCTTTGGTGGGAGGGTGTCATAGCATGAAATGATTTCTCTACATGTTTTTTTACTAATACCTAAACGTTAATGCCTCAGCATAGTGTTTGAATATTTCTATAGAATTTATGTGATATTAATGAATGGGTAGAACTATAATGAAATAGTATTTTCATTATTCTTTAATAAACAATAATAATATCTATCTAAACATTATTTTCATGATCCTTGTAATGCGTTGTGATTTTTGTAATAATTTCCATTGAAAACTATTACCACATTGAAAACCATATTTCATCTTCATCACCAAAGTAAAAGGAGACATGGATTGTAAGATAAAAATTATTAGCTAAATTATAAAAAGAATAAAACCACTAATAATAAAATTGATAGTAAAAAATTAAAAATGCTTAAATTTAGGGTATATATAATTAATATGATTTATTGTTAAAAATTATTTTCTTTTCAAGGAACCATTTTTAAGGTATTGATTATTTAATAATAATATATTAAATTGACCACTTTAAAAAGTAGATTATGATAATATGTAATATCTCAATGTATGAACTAATATATTAACTTTTATTTAATTAGTAATTGATATGAAATAAGATTAAAAACTGTTAAAGTTATAAAGGTCCTTTTTCAAAAAAAAAATATTATTTATATTTTAATTTTAATTTAATAGATAAATTTAACAATGTTTTAATTTTAATTTGATGAAAGTATCTTCATTTTTGAATTTATTATGTCAATTTTAGTTATGGGTTTTTTTTGTTTTTTCAAAAATGGTTGACTTTTTGGTAAATTGTAAAAAACAGAGTTTTCACTAATTCCATTGAATTTATTTCTTCATGTTGATATAAGTTTGATTTAAAAACATACAAAAAATTTTCTCCATAGAAAATTCATTTATGGTGTAAAATGATACTTTTAAACAAACTATTCTGAAATTTTGAAAAACACTGTTTATAATTTTTCAACTCAAGTAACATTTTATTCGAATAATTTATTTTGGGTATTTCCTTTAAATATATTTTTACATGATGGATTTAAATTTTGGATCCATTTTAAGGATATATATATTATTTTTTATTATAAAACCAATTAATTTAATTAAAATAAACTATAATATAATTTAATCACAAACATAATTTTCATGCTTAAAATTATTCTTTTTCTAAAAAATTGTTTTTACAGGTCATATGGACTAATATTAAAATTAAATTATATAAAACTTGAATGTTTTGTCTGATAAAATAATTTTCATATTTAAATCATAACTTTCATGATAGATAATACGTTGCATTTTAATTTTTTCAGTCAAAAGGAATTATTGATGCTAGAAATGAGTTACAATTGTAAAACTAAAACAATATAAATATTAAAAATAAGGAGAAAACATATAGAATTATAAAAAAATATCTCATAATTTATTGTGAAAGGTTTTACAGACCATAATTAATCATATCTCTCTTATTTCCAACATTTTGATCCACTTTCCTTAAATAGTGCATCTCAAGTTTTCAAAATTCATATCCCCACACTTATAAAAAGATACTTCCCCAAAACATTTACACAATCTCTAAAAATTATAATTAATACATAAACTATACCCATATCACATCCCCTATATCCCTATATCATGTTTGGAATACCCTTTATGAAAGTTAAATCTATAAATCCTATATTTCCAATAGGTCCTCCAAAAGAAGGTTCAAATTCGGAGCATGAGCAGAAATCGATTCTTAACAATTTTTCTTCTCCATATTTCTCTCCAAAATATATTTTACCAATTATAATATTATTAAAATAGTATTATTAATACACTTAAATGTTTTTTGGTTAATGGTATATCAATTATCCACCATTACCCCTTTGAAAAATTAGGACATCATTTGTGCTTATGTGCATACTACCTCCTCCACGATGGAGCATAATTTGGTTTTCAGGATCGACATTTCTATATGGTTATAAAAGGTTATTTAATGAATAAATTTTATATTTACAAAAATTTTAATATTATAAAAGGATAATCAATTATTTAATTTTCTCCCCTTATATGAAAAATTAAAATGTCCTCCTTGTGTACGTGAAGACTACCACCTCTATAGAAAAACATATTTTATTTTTAATCACCACCATACTTGGATGGTTATAATACTGTAATTGACTAACAAATATATTATTTATGACATTATAATATAAATATAAATGTATAAATTTATTAATAAAACTATCCATGGTAAGGAAAAATTTTCGTTCGTGTTAAATGTGGACTACTGCCTCCATAAACGACATGCTTCATTTTTCATCACCTCATTCAGAGACGGTTATTGAAATAATTTTGTAGTTAAATATTATTCAAATAATTATATCATAATTTATTTTATATTAAATAAGTATTCTATATAAATCAATGATCATTGTAAATTAATATATTGATATAAATAAAGTACACAAGATAAGATCATAATTAATTCCATCTTCATGAATCATGTCTAAACATATCTTGGAATGTAATTATAATTATATAACGAATACAAAATCATATATTATATTACATTGGATAATATATTAATTATTAAATTTTTATAAATTAATGGAAATAAAAATTAATATTTTAATTCATGAGAAAAACAATCAAAATCCCTAACATTTGACGTTGGAAATAAACTGTTAATAACTAATATATATATATATATATATAGAAAATGAATATAATTAAATACGACAATAGGGATGAATAAATTTATAATATTTATCATTAATATATATTTTTTATCAAGAAGGATGTAAATTTTTTTTTGTGGAAATCAAGGATTGAGGTATAGGTTTTTGTCCCAATTTACATTCACTGAGGCATGTATTCAAGTTATGCACCTTTTCTTATTTTATATGGTGTAAATATTGGACCATTTTCTTAAATTTATATTATTAATGTTTATTTAAGAGTATTTATATTTATTTTCTTGAATCCCTATTTTCGGTACTTTTTATTCAATTAATAAAAAATTATGTGTGTTTTCCATCAATTTGTTTTAATTTTATTGAGTATTCAATTATCTTTTTCAACTATGATACATTAATTTTATCCTATGATTCCATTTCAAAATTACAAAGTATATTTATTCTATATATGGATAAATTGACATTTACATTTCAAATTCTATTCATTAATTCACAAAAAATTATAATATTGTTAATAATAGTTCTCATCTTTTTAAGAACACTTTTTTATCCATATACATATTCTTTATTTCCAAAGATTTTTCCATTTCCAATTATGAAACCCAAATATTTTTTATCTCTTTTGACCTTAACATTTCTCTTTATCAATTTTTGAAATAATTTATTATTACACTTTTTATGATGTGGGGTTTCAATGATGGTATTTTCTTAAAATGTTAAAAAATGGTTTTCTTTTTAGAATCATATGTTTTATATTTCAAAGAAATTTTTATTCAGAAAATATTTATTTATTTTTGAAGGATATATTATTAATATTTATATGAAAATAATTTTTTAAAAATATTTTCATGTCTACTTCTATAAGTCATCTTTTAAAAGAGACCCAAATCTTCTCATTTTTTTTATAATGTTTAAAATGTTTCATGAAAACCATTTTCAGGATTTTTCTTCCATTTTACTCTTTACCTAAAAAATATATCTCTCTTTTTGAGTAATGTTATATGAATCACCTAATATTTTCCTTTATGAAATAATACTTTTTGTTTATTTTATTTTTCAAGAATCAATGTAATTTTATGCAAATGTTATATGATTCTATTTGGAAATGATATAAAATCCATTTTCTTCAATTATTTTCATGATATGATGATTGATTGATAAATTATAGAAAAAATATACATGGGAGTTTATTGGTGGGATCATATATCTCCCTATAATGTATTAGATACTGTTTTATACCTTGTGATATAATGATGTTGGGAGTGAACTCGATGTGACATTCTATATTCAAAAGATTGAATGTGAAATCAATATAGTTATCTATGTTCACAAGATTGGGGATGAAATGGATGGGGTTACTGATGTTCAAAAGATTTGGAGAAAACTCTATGAATTTATATATGCACATAAAATTGATCATGGACTTAATGTGGTTAAATATGTTTACATTATTGTGTGTGAACATAATACAATTATCTATTATCTTAATGTTATGATTTACCACGCTTTTTATATGGAGAATTTCAAGATTATATTCTTTTATTATGATCCATGGATCATGTTTGTTATCTCATGTTTCCACACTCTTATCCAATGATATATTTTTGATCATTTAGGACTACATGTCCTTCTATTATGTGTTATAAAAAATACTACTATTCAAGTTCTTTTTCATAAAATATATATTTCATGCTTCTGTTTTCTCATATTATTATTATTTAACCCTCGATGAAATTTTGATATGTTTTCCCATATCAATTTTTTGGGCTCATGAATTTATTATTTTCTCATTCCTTTGTTTATAAAGATGAGTATACACTATGAGAGTTCTTTAGGGGCATGTTGTGGGGTTTGATTATAGATAAATGTTCACATTTTTTGTCAAATAAGCTTCTTATGTAGTTGATAAAAAAAAACAATGGTTCTTAGTGTTGTGATATTATTTTGATTTGTAATTATTAACTAACGGAAATGATGTAGAATAAATATATATTTTTCTTAGTATTGTTATATTTTTATGTCTATTATAGAGGTGGTTAATGAGCTTTCATGCAAGTATATAGCTGAGGTAAGGGTTTCAATCTCACTTTGTGTTCATTGAGGCATGTTTACATGTTTTCCACTTATTCTAATTATATAAGAAATAATTATGTTAATTTTATTAACATTTAATTCAATTTATTTACAAGTATTTTCATGAATCCACTAATCTTATACTTTTATTTCAGTTTTTACCAAATTTGTAAGGAGTTTACATCAACTCAATTTCCTTTTATTGAGTCATGAAGTATCTTTCTGCTTGAGTTCTAAATTTTTTCTTTCTAAAAATCATTTAATTTCCTATTTTTAAAGAAAAAACATATTTTATCTCATATAACCTTCTTAATTATATTTATATATTTTTATAATGATATTTTATTACCCATCTTCGATATGGGTGTCCATAATGGTATTTAATTTTTTTAAAAAGGTTTTTCCTCTACTGATCATGCATTTTTTCTTCACTCATCATTTCTATTCGAAAACATATATGTCCTTCTTAAAGGAATTATAATTAAGTGTTTTTTCAAAATAATATTGGAAAAATAATTTCCTTGTCAACTATTCAAATCCATCATTCATTGGAGACTTATAACTTAATCTTCTTTTGATAATGGAAAAAATATTTTATAAAAACATTTTCTTATCAATTTTCTTCCATTTTAATCATTGAGAAACAAATATCTATCTCATTTAGATTAATATTTTATGACTCAAATTTTAAATTAATTTATTAAATACTTATTTTGGGTGATTGGATTTTTAGTTTCAACAACTCAACTTTAGATATCTTGTTATGCAATACCATTTAAAAATGATATAAAAACCATCTTCCATCTATTGGTTTCCATGATACGAAGAATGATAGATAACCTATGGAACAATTATGTATAAATGTTTATAAGAGGGGTCCTATATCACCCTTCAATGTATTGGTTATATATTTATGCCTCATGACATAAGGATGTTTTGAGAAATCATGTTACAGTTAACTATGTTCACAAGATTGAGTGTGAACTTGATGTGGTAAGATATATTCACAAGATTAAGTGTGAAATTGATGTGGTTAGGTATGCTCTCAAGATTGAGAGTGAACACGATGTAGTTAATTATGCTCATAAGATTGATCATGAACATGATCTTGTTAGATATGTTCACAATGTTATGATTACCTTTGTTTATGTTTGTTCCATAATTCTACATTATATTCTTATGTAATTATCATTGGATCCAATTTTATTTTCACATTTTACCCACTTTGTTCTGGGTATATCTTTGATCATTTGGGGCTAAATATACTTCAATTGTTCCTTAGGAACAACACTCATTATTCCCATTATTTTTAAAATATATTTCTCCCATGCTAATTTTTTCTCATATGTTTATGATATAACACTTGATAACATTCTAATAAGTTTCCCACTACTGAGTGTTTGAGGTCAACCGTTTATTATATTCCCACTCCCAAGGTAATGAAGATGATTATAACTAATGAAAAGTATAGAAACAATTCTAGTGGGGTTTGATTATGGAGAATTATTCATAGGTGTTGTAAAATATTTTTTGTATACAGTTGAACCTGAAATACACTAATCCTTCTGTTCATAGGATTTTGAGATTATTTATTATATGTAATTTTTTACTTAAATAAATGATTAAAAATAAAGATATGGTTATCTTATCTCTTCTAATATAATATCAAATAAAGTGTTTAAGTAATGTATTTTTAGCACAATATCTAGAACTTTGTGTTACGACCCCCTCCCTAAAAAGATACCCCTCATGGGATGGCAACAGATAAAGGGAAATAATTACCCTGGATTCCCACCTCTAGTAGGCTATCGGTTGTTAACTTGCACTATGGGTGTAAAAATATCACAATATGGGTGGAATTACCCATTATAAGAGATAAGATCCCAAGATAGAATGTATCAACCAAAACCAACTCTCTGAGACACACACAAACATATAAGGAAACCAAAATCCATCCCAAAATAGAAGTGTAAATATAAATGAAACATATAAATGTCTCTAGTGTAAGTAAAAAACAAACTAGAGGATAAATATAGTAACTCTACCAAGGGTTGAGCTAGTAATGTTCAGCATGGTCCATGTAATCTTACTAGAAACCTGAATGTGGTTTTATATACATAGGGTGAGAATAAAATATACTCAATATGAAACCCAAAGTCTCTTGTGCACAAGTGGAAAAAGCAAACTAATTCAATCAGGACAAAATAATAGAACCCAATAGCACTTAAATAGTAGAAAAACCATAAACCCAACCTCAACAAGGAATGCTCACCAAATAACACAAGACAAGTATTATAATATAATATAAATCACATCGGTGATAGGGTACCCCACGCCGCTTTCCCACTGATTAGATATTCTCAAAACAAAACAAAAACATCATTGTGCTCCAACATCTTCTAAATATACAACATCACATCCCACGGTCACAACCCCGACCCTCATAACACAATCCGCCCATACACACCTAGACCTCACAATGCATCCCGCCCTCAAACATTTGGGAATGACAACACATCCACCCGAACATAGTTGGAAATCAAAACGCATCCCGCTTGAACACCAATAGAACTGAAAACACATCCCATACCATCCAAATAACACTTCAAAAATCACATCATAACCCATCCCAAAGTCAACTGTGATACCATGTCACAAATCATCTTGAAGACTCCTATGGAACCGTGTCAGAACTCATCCCTAAGACACCAGGGAAATCATATAACATCACATACATCCCTAAGAATCCTAGGCTGTCATTTTTGGGAAGAGGGAGCAAGGAAGAGATAGTGGCTACCCATCCATCCTCCCACCATGATTTTTGGAAAGACACCCTCCTCCGCGATGATAGGTGTGTTCGTCACATATTTTTCAACTAAGGTGGGGTGCATAGACAAATCATAAGAAAATAAAATGTATATAAATAATAAAAAACACTCAAGCCCAAAATATGGGTTTACAATAGAAATCACTAATGAGATCATGAATTACCCACTTAGCTACTACCCTTAAATGAAAAACACCCCACATCAATCAAAAAACCCCATTTCATATTTCCAACAATTTCATTTAACCAATTCCATTCCATTAACCAAACCAAAAAAACAATTTAAAATATTATTAAAATATTATTTATTCATTCCATCACTACCTGGGAAACTATTTAGCATGAGAGATATCAAGTAACACAGTAACACTCATTTTAAATGAACACAATTCAAATTTAACACTACTGGAAATTTAGGCTATAGCCACGGTTCTGAACCGTGGCTATAGGTCCTCAAATAGTGGCTATAGGTAATAGCCACAGTTTGATGAATCATGGATAAGTTTGGCATGGATATAGGCCCAGACCTATAGCCATTGTTCCAAATTGTGTCTCTAGATCTATAGCCACGGTTTGAACCGTGGATCTAGGTATACAGCCATGGTTCAAACCGTGGTAATATAACTATAGCCACAGTTTAGAACCGTGGCTATACAGGAGGACATATAAACTTTATTGACACGGTTTAGAACCGTGGCTATAGGGTATGAAAATCCATAAAAAAATACCCTACCCAACCCCACTGCACAACCCCCCACCCCCACTCCCCTTTCAGCCCCCTCCCCCTGCAGCCCCCACCCCCTGTAAAGCCCCCTTGGACAACCCCCCCCCCCCCCCCCACTCCCATGCAGTAGACTACTACCCATGTAGCCCCCTGTAAATCCCCCCTTGGACAACCCCCTCCCCCTATAAAGCCCTTCCTGGACAGCCCCCCCCTTCCTGGACAGCCCCCCCTCCCCCCAAAAAAATAGCCCCACCCCCCTGCATCCCCCCCTGCAATGCCTCCCAAGGACAACACCCCTCCCCCACTATTGGGTTGAGAGGGAACTAGATGTTTGTTTTTGGGATTTGGGTGAGGGTTCTGGTTGTTGGACATGAGGGTTTTGTTGAGGTGATGTTGGATAGTGTTGGGATACTCTTGTTAGTGCAGGGTTAGGATGTGTGTACATAGAGTGTCTTGGATCTGGTGAAGTCTGATGTTGTGTCTTCCATTTTTATGTCTTTGGTTTCTAGACTTGTGAGGTCGTTGGCTATGGTTTCATGTGGTTAGAGTTGGTTGCAGGTGGCTTTGTGGCACTTGATGGTGTGGTTTCATGTGTTGTGGTACTCTCTTCTTATCAGGGCTTCAAACAGTTATAGTTAGCCTTGATTTTGTGGTGTTGGGGTCTCTGGATGGAGATACTGGTGCTACTAACAATGGGGCTTATGCAGTGTAGAGGGGATGTGTTGTCGGTGCAGCTGTTTTGATGCTTGGGCTGGTTGTTGGCTTCTGTTGTTACTGGTTGTCTTTCCTTCCACTGGTTTCTCGTCGAGGCATGGAGCATGCTAGTTTTGGAGGAGCTTGAAGTGGATTTGATGGGTTTTTGTGGGTTTTTGTGGTTTGTTTTTCTGGTGTTGGTCTCAGATATCTTTGGTTGGGTTCTCATTATAGGCTGTGTCTGGGGAATCTTAGTGTGGCCGACCCACAGAGGTGTGTTCTTCTAGTTGGCAGGGGCTATTGTGGATGAATGTTTCTTCTTTGGTTGTTGTTTTCTTCTTGCAGATCCTATGGCTTCCCTTGTGCTGGATGCAGGCTCGGTTGGAGTGCGATTCCCTTGAATGGTATTTGGTTTATGTAGCTTGTTGTGAGGCTTGGTCTTTTTTCATGGTTGTTCATTGGGTTGGCTATAGTATTTTGCAATGTTTTTTTCTGGATATTTTTTTGATGGTTTCTGAGTTGATGGTTTGGATGGGTTTCTTGGTGCAGGTGGTTTCTTGATGGGGCATGTGGATGGTGTGTGTCTCTTGGTTAGTGATTTTGCATTTGGTTTTTTTAGAGTTGGTTTCTAGGAGAATTTGGGTTGTGGCTTTCTTCTAGTGTGCTCGTGGATTGGTGGGGTGAAGGGAATAGTGTGCCTACTCTCCTAGGTTTTCTATAGGTTCTTGGGGATTCCTTGGTCATTGATTGGTGGTCGTTCTAGAGCTGGTGTGGGATAAGGCTTCCAGTGGTGCTTGGGTGTTGATGGATGGAGGAGTGGAGCTGGCTGGTTTGGGGTGTAGATTAGGACGGTTTGGGAGTAGTTTGGTTAGAAGTCCATTGGGTGGGCGGCACCTAGTTTGCAGGTTGCTTTGCATGTAGCTGGTCATTGCTGGGTTCGGTGGTCTGGTGTCATGGGTGTGCTAGAGTTGTTATTTTTTGTCACATGGTAAAAGTTATTGTCGGTAATTTTTTTGTTTGGTGCGGTGCAGGCTCATATGGACTGGTGTGTGGGAGCAGTTTCTTATAGGTGGTTAGGGGCTGGTCGTTGATTGGGGTGATTCCAATTTATTTTCTTGTTGCTACATTATTGGGATTCGAGTGGAGCTTTCTTGGGTGGTGTTTCATGAGTGAGTGTGTGCATCTCTGTGTGTGTGAGTGAGTGGATTGGGTAGTGTCAGTGGTTGGTGGTGTGTTAGAGTGTGAGTTTATCGGTTTGGTTGATATAGATTCTAAGTTTGGCTTGCAGTTTGGTTGGATTGTTCCTTTTGGGAATCTTCTTTTCACATTAATGTATTTCTTGCTGGGTTCTTGGGTTTTTCTGTCACTACATTCTATGAGTTCATAGGTGATGTCTCTATAGTGATCGAGTGCCACACGATGGGAGGGGGATCCACCCTGTCGCCTGTTAGTTTTGTGTGTGACCATCTCCTACTGGATGCGATTAATGGTGATGCTAGTTGCCTCTCTTGGAGTTTGGAATGGTTTGAGGCAGCTCTTAGATGTTCCCTTATTCCCTAGTTTCTGTTACTGGTGCTTGCAGTCTATGAATTCTTGGTTATTTCTTCATGATGTCATGGTTTCATTACTTTTTTTGCTGCATTCGTGGATGTTACTTTGCTAGATTGGAAGCGAACCTCACCATCCAGTTTCTATTTGGTTTGAATTCGTAGGGTCTCGTGTTCACTTATTTTCTTGGTTTCTTGGTGTTTAATGGGAACTTTTCTTGGTTCCCATGTCTTGATATGGTTGAGCTATGAATTTGGGTTCTTGGGTCAACTGTCGTTTCACCTTTGAGTGATCTATTTCAATTCATATTTTCATTGATATTTATAGTACTCTTTTTGCCTTGAAAAAAAACTAAAAAAACATAAAACTTCTATAAACCCTAAAAAAAATCTAAAAACCAAAAAACACATTAAAAATGAAGGTGGAAGGGGGCTGGTGTGGGCTGGATGTGGCAAGAGCAGGGCCAAATCACGGCATTACCGCAGCGTTACCGCGGCATTACCGTGGGGTTACCGCGGCGTGACTGTGGCATGACCGCGGCGTGACCGTGGCGTGATCGCGGCGTGACAACGGCGTGACCGCGGCGTGACAGCAGCGTGACCGCAGCGTGACCGCGGCGTGACCGCAGTATGTTGGCCAGGTCCGGCGACATCCGCGGGGCAGTATCTTCCACTTAGTTTCAAATAGGATGATATGGATGGCATGAGAGGATGTTTTCTCAGAATATTTATAGAAATTAATGCTAATCTGTGATGACTAGAGGATTGGATGACCCCTGATATACCTAATTTGGTGAGGGCTCGAATGATGGTGGAAGGGGGCTGGTTGCAGGTGTTGGGGGGATGGTGCGGGCTGATTCGAAGGTGGCAGGGGGGTTGTTGCGGGCTGGAATGGTGTTGGAAGCGGGCTGAAATGAAGGGAAGGGGGCTGGTGTGGGCTGGATGTGGCCGGAGCAGGGCCAAATGACGGCATTACAGCGGCATGACCACGACGTGACCTTAGCGTGTTGGCCCGCTCCAACGATATCCACGGGGCAACATCTTCCACTTAGTTTCAAATAAGATGATATGGATGTCATGAGAGGATGTTTTCTCATAAGATTTATAGATATGAATGCTAATCTGTGATGACTAGAGGATTGGAAGACCCCAGATATACCTAATTCGTTGAGGTTTGGAGATCTAGAAATGTGTAGGAATACCTAGAAGAATTAATACCCCATGTGATCAGGAAAATCACAGTTTATATAACATGTAATCTAACATTACTAGTACTGTGGGACCCCTGGGCTGTGGAACTGGGCTCTTGGTCAGATTTAAATATCACATGCCATGTGACATGGTCACACAACATGGGACCCATCTCAAAAGTCTAACGGCACTTAAAGAGTGTCTTGGTTCAAACAACTGTTTTAATAAAAAGAGGGAAACCCCGTACATGGATATAAAAAGGGTCAAGTACGATGTGTGCTATATGACTAACAACGACATCAAGTATAAGGAAAACATTAATACAGTAATGTTAAGCAAGGTATACTACTGTGAGTTTTTGCAGACAGCGCACCTCTATTGGAGGGGTTTTATTACAAAACCATGACTTATTTATCAAACGAAACAATTATCTTAACTAAAACTTATTCAAGAATTGTAATTTAATATAAAGATGTAGAATTAAGAAGGCAATTAAATACAATTTAAAACATTCTTGAATTAAATAGGCTAGGAGAGGGACCCTACCTCATCCTCAAGGCGTGTTTTCTTTTGACGAAGATAACTCGAATCTTCCTTTTTTCCGCTTGCACACATATGCAACGTGACATATATATAAGGACACCTAGCCCCTATGTACATATTTGCATGGCCAACTACGCCCAAGGGGGTCCATAGATATATATCTATACTTGCATATACCCCTTTACACTTACACATATATGCATTTTTCATATCCATATATAAGCACACCTAGCCCGAAAATATATATTCATACTACCATGAGTGAATATATATAAAGGGGGAACTTATATATGTATATGGCTACCTATGAATACACATGTAAGCCTTCATCAACGGTGACTCGAATCCACCTCAACGAAATCCAAAATGCACTGAAAAAATATAAGGAACCCAAAAATAAAAAATGCCCTAATTAAAATTTATCCAAAGAATAAAAACAGAATAAACTTTACCCAAATCCGATGTTGAACTCATTGTCATCGATGGTGGTGGATAGAACCGACCTCATCATAAGAAACCACCTATAAGAAAATAGTGTGAAAAAAAATGAGATATAATGACTTCTTATATATATGTTATCAGTGTGTCAACAGTACATGATAAATGATACTTGAATCCATAACTAACAATGAAAAAATAATATTTAGGGCTGTGAACCTCAGTTCAAGCCATGAAATTCCCAAGGGAAGGGATTCATGGTGTGAAACCCCTGGTCACACCATGAATCATGCTTAGGTGGATTTATTTTAATAGGTTAAATTCTGTCTTTTTCTGGGTAAAGTGTTTCAGAATGATGTTACTGAAGAAAGTATCAAGTTTTCAAATCTGGTTGTTTGTGTTTGATGAAATGAAAACAATGATTTTCTTTAAGTTTTAGATTTTTATGAGAATGCTCGGTTGATGTTTTCTCAAAATGAGGACACTGTCAGGGGGCTGTTTCGGGCTAGAATGATGGTGGCAGTGGGCTGAAATGAAGGTGGAAGGGGGCCGGTGTGGGCTGGATGTGGCTGGATCAGGGCCAAATCACGGCATGACCACGCCGTGACTGCGGCGTGACCACGTCGTGACTGCGGTATAACCGCGATGTGTTGTCCCGATCCAGTGACATCTGCGGGGCAGCATCTTCTGGCCATGAGCGAAGGGAGCGGGAGGAGGCTGGAATGATGGTGGAAGGGGGCTGGTTGGAGGTGTTGGGGGGATGGTGCGGGCAGATTCAAAGGTGGTAGGGGGGGCTGTTGCAGGCTGGAATGCTGGTGGAAGGAGGCTTATGTGGGTTGGATGTGGCTGGAGCAGGGAAAAATCACGACGTGACTACGGCGTGACTGCGGCGTGACCTAGGCTTGACCGCAGCGTGACCGTGGCGTGACCTAGGCTTGACCGCAGCGTGACCGCGGCGTGACCGCGGCGTGACCGCGGCGTGACCGCGGCGTGACCGCGGCGTGACCGCGGCGTGACCGCGGCGTGACCGCGGCGTGTTGGTCCGGTCCAGCGACATCCGTAGGGTAGGGGGCTGTTATGGGCTAGAATAATGGTGTTAGTGGTATGAAATGAAGGTGGAAGGGGGTTGGTGTGGGATGGATGTGGCTGGAGCAGGGCCAAATCACAGAATTACCGCGGTGTGACAGCAGCGTGACCGCGGCGTGACCAAGGCGTGACAGCGGCGTGACCGTGGCGTGACCGCGGGGTGACCACGGCGTGTAGACTCGGTCTAACGACATCCATGGGGCAGCATCTTTGCAGACAGCACACCTCTGTTGGAGGTGTTTTATTATAAAAACATGACTTTATTTAACAAATGAGACATGTATATTAAAGAAAAATTATTCAAGTTATGCAATTCAATTTAATTAAACAAACCAAACCATTCATCCATTTGAATCTTACCATAATTTCAATTAGCCTCATTTCGAACATAACCTGCAAAATCTAAAAGCTATCTAAATTAGTTCTAAGTGTAGGAGAAGTAAAACACCAAGAAAAAAGATGTAATACACAACTCTAGCAATGAGTAAAAATGATGGCAATGACAAACCATCTTTAACCAAAAGTACCCATCCATCCATTAGATCTCTTCCGTTGCAATCCAGTGGTCTCCTACAATGGACCCACTTAAAACAGGATGGTGACTGTAAAATACCAAGCATGTTATGCATCATTCTAAAAAAACAACCATTAGTAAATCATAGCACAAAGAAATGAAAACACAATCAACAGTTGGGTAGAAAATTGAAAATAAATAATATTTTGAATGTGTAATATGAAATATACAATGGGAAATTATTATGGACATGAAATTAATGGTAGATTAATATAGATGCATTACCGGTATGAAAAAAAGAGTTGGTCTATCTTCTCCGGCTTCATTTTCCATGAAATGGAGGAAGACGCCCAACCCCATACCCCACCAGCCCCTCCCCCTATCCAGCCCCATCCCCCCTGCCCAGCCCCATCCCCCACCACCCCCTCCCCCAGCCTAGTTCTTCCCCTCTCACCCCTCCCCCCTGCCCAGCCCCTTCCCCCACCAGGCCCTCCCCCTGCCTAGCCCCATCCCCCCTGCCCAGCCCTATCCCCCACCAGCCCCCTCCCCCTGCCCAGTTCTTCCCCTCTCATCCCCTCCCCCTACCCAGCCCCTTCCCCCACCAGCCCCTCCCCCTGCCCAGCCCCATCCCCCTCCAGTCCCCTCCCCCCGGCCCAGTTCTTCCCCTCTCATCCCCTCCCCCTGCCCAACCCATCCCCTACCATCCCCTCCCCCTGCCCAACCCCATCCCCCCTGCCCAGCCCCATCCCCCACCAGCCCCCTCCCCCTGCCAAGTTCTTCCAAATTAAAAAAATTATTCATGGTAGTAAGCAGTAACAATAATCACTCTAACAGTAATCACTCATTCAGAGGAATGTATTGATAATTTGATATATAAACACATACCCACCAATAATAGGTTCAACTAATGCATGGACACAATATCCTGCAACATTAAATTCAATCCCATCTAAATAACAATTCCATTCAAATCAGGATGACTTGAGATAGAAATATCAAACATACTAATTATGAGGTGTGCACCCATGATCCAAAAATACCTAAAAAAACTATAAACAATACGTTATAAAATGAAAATTGTAATATAATTCCAGGATTAAGAAAATTGATTAATGATATTGCCTTCAAAAAACAACATGCTTTACATGTCTTAAAGACATTAAACATCTCCACCAGCCACCCCCCCTGCCTAGCCCCATCCCCCACTAGCCCCCTCCCCCACCAGCCCCTTCCCCCTTCCCAGTTCTTCCCCTCTCATCCCCTCCCCCTGCCCAGCCCCTCCCCCTGCCCAGCCCCTCCCCCCTGCGCAGCCCCATCCCCTACCCAGCCCCCTTCCCCCGGCCTAGTTCTTCCCCTCTCATCCCCTCTCCCCTGCACAACCCCTTCCCCCACCAGCCCCTCCCCCCTGCCCAGCCCCTCTCCTACCCTCCCCCCTAACCAACTTAAACCATAATCGATTCCACCAGGCTATAGAGTACCCTACAACCAAACTTAAACAGTTAAAGATTTATGTCATAATGTTTTGTTACAAGTATTAAAAATATATGATCATCCAACTATAAAATAACAATTTAAACTTTATCTGGATTTCTATGAACTGCGGTCTTCAATAAACTAAAACTGGTTCAAAAAATGTACAGATTACAAGATACACATGATTGTCAAAAAACACAATAATCGGTAGATTTTATGACAGACGTGTTATACATGTTTACAAAAAAAAATATATTTTGTGAGAAAATGTTTCAAAAAATTGTCAGAAAATGATAAAAATGTTAAGAATGTACAACATATAGATCGAAAAAAGAGTTTTCATGCCTTCGAACAATGAGTAGTATCATATGTAATAAGATCTGCCAAAAGAGTTGAATGTGTACATAATCTTCCTTCAACTGTCATCTCATTGCTTCCGCCTGCTGGAACATCCTTGTGTTCTCCTTCCATAAGAGTTGAATCTGTACATAAAGCTTAATAAATAATTTATAGAATATGAAGAAACTTAATTTAATGATCAATAAAAATGTATTATGTTGCCTTACGTGATTCATAGTCATTGTGACTAAAGAACACTAATCGATAGATATGGTTTCAATGAAAACCAGTTTATATGTACTGGGGAAAAATGTACCTGCAAATTTCAAAAAACCACCCATTATTTAGTTAATATAGATTCACTTCATGTAGAACAGTGACCAGCTGACAGTGGTGTTTTTTCATTCTAAATAATAGATCAATAAACATATTAAATTGACAATTCATAACATATCGAATTCCGACAGATAGTTTCTTCAGTTAATTAACAAAGATAACGACCATGTTTATTTATTTATTAGAATACATTCAACAGAAAAATAGATAGTTCATAATAAGGAAAAAATATGAATGAATGAATCATGAAAAGAATATTGTATCATTATAAATAATTGGAAAATAATAAATAGTTTCCTTTATGAATGGATGAGTCTAGACTTAAGTGTCAACCATGGAATATGAATACTACTAATCCCCAAAATTCTGAAATATGAAAGCCTAAAGGTAATTGTTGTCATAATTAAAAGGCATAGATGAGTATTGATCATTAAATTTACTATTTATATTAGTCGAAATGAAGAAAACCTAATTCATTAGAATTTTCAATTCATGATAATAAATATTCAAATAAAACTGAACATTCTGCATGCATGAAAACCTGAACTGAGCCTTCGAAGCAGCTCAATAGTGTTGTGTTGGTTTTAAATCTCGCCTGAATATAGATAAGTAATGGGGAAGCAAAAGGTCGTCCAGATTTGTTCTGACTAATTATAGACATTCAATCATGCCAAAAACCTTCAACATAGAGCTTTCAACCACTTTAAAAGACCTGAGAACATGAAATTGAATTAAAAAATATATTTGAAGACTATTGTTGTAGCATGATAATAAACATCCCCATTCAATTCAACTTTGAATCCATATAAATAATAAGTGGTAGCAATCCTGCAGGTTCACAAATACATGTGCATTAATTAAATGTAGTAGTTTAATTAATGTAGCAGTCCAGCACCAGCGCTTCTCACCCAAAGAAAAATTGAAGAGGCACATACATACTGATTTAGGTCATATAAGTAAGAATAAAAAAATAAAATTGATAGTGTAAGGTAATTAAGGAAATTATGGATCTATTCTATGTTTAAAAAAACATTGGAAACTGCTTATCCTATGAGCATGAACTGTATGAAACATCAGTGCAGGATTTAGTACCTTATACTATAAGAAATATCAAGTATAAGATATATGGATATAAACTTGAGCAATATTTCAATCCAAAATACAATCCCATAAACTATGGAGAATGAAAACCAAAACTCATTACTTCGTAACTGAATTATAAAATCATACACATTTTCAGATCAATCTATTTTATTCATATGAACTAATGAAATAAATAATATAGTAACAGTTTAGATAGTAGAGGAGTTCACAAACCAAAGAGATATTTACCTCAATAGTCTCAGAAATATCCATTACAGAGATAACTAAATCACATCTTGGATATCATTGACCTAAAGCCTGCACATAGAATGTCTTCTAGAGAAACCTGCAAATTAAATGGGCAATGTCTCTCAAACACTTTAAAGTGGAAGGTGGAAAACATAAAAAAATTGAATAAAAAGTAGAAACACAAACTTGGATGTCTATTTATGCTTCCAACAATAGTATAATTTGATCTTCAACATGTGTGTGAGGTGTTGTCCGGTTGTTTTCCTGCATAGAAAACACAAAAATAAATGTTATTAAATAGTAAAATTACACCTTATACATGTCATTAATAATCTAGGTGATCACATAATTCAAGGAATTGTCTTCACTAATACTTTTAGTGTTTAAAAAAGATTCAAATTGACAGACTAAAGCATTAGATATGCTCCCCTCAACATTAAAAGTCTTTTCATTCACCTTAATGCTGGAGATATGGTTTTGGATCCTTCTCTCCTTCTTCGTGAGGTGGAAAAATAGAGTACTTAAAAATAGATGTGTTAACATAAATAATATAGAAACTTGGTTGAGAAAATATTCTCATCATTTATGTTCACATTTATGAACAAGAAGATTAACTATATTCTATATCATCTATGTTGTATTTTTGTGTTAACCATGTGGGGAGTTTTATGATGAAGCTGGTTATTGGGGGGAAACTATATAATATATGTTTTCTAAACTAGACAACATAAGTGGAGTGAAGCAAACTTTCCAATATGTATAGTAGTTTGAAAGATACATTTTAGTGAATTCTATACTTAAGACATTTTAAAATCAATATATTAAAGATATGCACCATAATGATTACAATATGGAGTATCTTTTTAAAGGGGAGACTAAAGGAGAATTATTCATAGGTGTTGTAAAATATTTTTTGTATATAGTTGAACCTAAAATACACTAATCCTTCTGTTCATAGGATTTTGAGATTATTTATTATATGTAATGTTTTACTTAAATAAATGATTAAAAATAAAGATATGGTTATCTTATCGCTTCTAATATAATACCAAATCATGTGTTTAAGGAATGTATTTAGCACAATATATAGAAGTTTGTGTTACAACCCCTACCAAAAAATATACCCCTCATGGGATGGCAATAGAAAAAGGGAGATAATTACCTCGGATTCCCACCTCTAGTAGGCTATGGGTTGTCAACTAGCACTATGGGTGTACAAATATCACAATATGGGTGGAATTACCCATTATAAGAGATAAGATCCCAAGATAGAATGTATCAACCAAAACCTACTCTCTGAGACACACACAAACATATAAGGAAACCAAAATCCATACCAAAATAGAAGTGTAAATATAAATGATACAAATAAATGTCTCTAGTGTAAGTACAAAACAAACTATATGATAAATATAGTAACTCTACCAAGGGATGAGCTAGTAATGTTCAGCATGGTCCATGTAATCTTACTAGAAACCTGAATGTGGTTTTATATACATAGGGTGAGAATAAAAGTATACTCAAAATGAAACCCAAGGTCTCTTGTGCACAAGTGGAAAAAGAATACAAATTCACTCAGGACAAAATAATAGAACCCAATAGCACCTAACTAGTAGAAAAACCATAAACCCAACATCACCAAGGAATTCTCACCAAATAATACAAGACAAGTATTATAATAGAATATAAATCACATCGGTGATAGGGTACCCCACACTACTTTCCCACTGATTAGATACTCTCACAACAAAACAAAAAACAACCTTGTGCTCCAACATCTTCTAAATATACAACATCACATCCCACCGTCACAACCTCGACCCTCATGACACAATCCGCCCATACACACCTAGGCGTCACAACACATCCCGCCCTCACACATTTCGGAATGACAACACATCCACCAGAACATAGTTTGGAATCAAAACACATCCCTCTTGAACACAAATAGACCTCAAAACACATCCCATACCATCCAAATAAAACTTCAGAAAGCACATCATAACCCATCCCAAAGACAACTGTGATACCATGTCACAAATCATCCTGAAGACACATGTGGAACCATGTGAGAGCTCATCCCTAAGACACCAGGGAAACCATATAACATCAAATCCATCCCTAAGAATCCTAGGCTGTCATTTTTGGGAAGAGGGAGAAAGGAAGAGATAGTGGCTACCCATCCATCCTACGACCATGATTTTTGGAAAGACACCCTCCTCCGGGATGATAGGTGTGTTCGTCACATAGTTTTAAACTAAGGTGGGGTGCATACATAAATCACAAGGAAATAAAAATGTATATAAATAACAACAAACACACAAGCCCAAAATATGAGTTTATAATAGAAATAACTAATGAGATCATGAATTCCCCACTTAGTTGCTACCCTTAAATGAAAAACACCACACATCAATCCAAAAAACCCATTTTACATTTCCAACAATATCATTTAACCAATTCCATTCCATTAACCAAACCAAAATAACAATTTAAAATATTATTAAATAATTATTTATTCATTCCATCACTACCTGGGAAACTATTCGGCATGAGAGATATCAAGTAACACAGTAACATTCATGTTAAATGAACACAATTCAAATTTGATACTACTAGAAATTCGGGCTATAGCTACAGTTTTAAACCGTGGCTATAGGTCCTCAAACTGTGGCTATAGGTAATAGGCATGGTTTGATGAACTGTGGCTAAGTTTGGCATGGCTATAGGCCTAGAGCTATAGCCACAGTTCCAAACCGTGGCTCTAAATCTATAGCCACGGTTTGAACCATGGCTCTAGGTATACAACCATGGTTCAAACCGTGGTAATATCACTATAGCCACGGTTTAGAACCATGTCTATACAAGAGGACAGATAAACATTATTGCCACGGTTTAAAACCGTGGATATAGGGTCTGAAAATCCATAAAAAAAAATACCCCACCCCAACCCCACTGCACAGCCCCCCCACCCACACTCCCCTTTCAGCCCCCCTCCCCCTGCAGCCCCCACCCCCTATAAAGCCCCCTTGGACAACCCCCCCCCCCCCACTCCCCTTGCAGTAGAATACCCCCCATGTAGCCCCCATCCCCCCTGTAAAGCCCCCCTGGATAGCCCCCTCCCCCTATAAAGCCCTTCCTGGACAGCCCCCCTTCCTGGACAACCCCCCCTCTCCCAAAAAAAATACCACCACCCCCCCTGCAGCCCCCTCCCCCTACAATGCCTCCCCGGGACAACACCCCTCCCCCACTGTTGGGTTGAGAGGGAACTAGATTTTGGTTGTTTTTGATTTGGGTGATGGTTCTGGTTGTTGGACTTGAGGTTTTTGTTGAGGTGATATTGGATAGGGTTGGGATACTCTTGTTAGTGCAGGGTTAGGATGTGTGTACATGGAGTGTCTTGGATCTGGTGATGTATGATGTTGTGCCTTCCATTTTTATGTCTTTGGTTTCTGGACTCGTGAGGTCGTTGGCTATTGTTTCATGAGGTTGGAGTTGGTTGCGAGTGGCTTTGTGGTACTTGAAGGTGCGGTTTCATGTGTTGCGGGACTCTCTTCTTATCAAGGCTTCAGCCAGTTATAGGTAGCCTTGATTTTGTGGTGTTGGGGTGTCTGGACGGAGCTACTGGTGCTGCTAGAAATGGGTCTTATACAGGGTAGAGGGGATGTGTTGTCGGTGTAGCTGTTTTGATGATTGGACTGGTTGCTGGCTTCCGTTGTTACTGGTTGTCTTTCCTTCCACTAGTTTCTCGTTGAGGCATGGAGCATGCTAGTTTTGGAGCAGCTTGAAGTGGATTTGATGGTTTTTAGTGGGCTTTTGTGTTTTTGTTTTTTTGGTGTTGGTCTCAGATATCTTTGGTTGGGTTCTCATTATTGGCTGTGTCTAGGGCATCTTAGTGTGTCCAACCCATAGAGGTGTGTTCTTCTAGTTTGGCGGGGGCTATTGCGGATGAATGCTTCTTCCTTGGTTGTTGTTTTAATCTTGCAGGTCTTATGGCTGCGCTTGTGCTGGATGAAGGCTCGGTTGGAGTGGGATTACCTTGAATGGTATTTGGTTTAGGTAGCTTGTTGTGAGGCTTGGTCTTTTTGCCTGGTTGTTCATTGGGTTGGCTATAGTATTTTGCAATGTTTTTTTCTGGATATTTTTTTGATGGTTTCTGAGTTGATGGTTTGGATGGGTTTCTTGGTGAAGGTGGTTTCTTGATGGGGCATGTGTATGGTCTCTATCTCTTGGTTAGGGAGGTTGCATGTTGTCTTTTTTAGTGTTTGTTTCTAGGATAATTTTGGTTGTGGCTTGCTTCTAGTGTGCTCGTGGATTGGTGGGGTGAAGGGAATAACATGCCTACTCTCCTAGGTTTTCTATAGGTTCTTAGGGATTCCTTGGTCATTGATTGGTGGTCGTGCTAGGGCTGGTGTGGGATAAGGTTTCCAGTGGTGGTTGGGTGTTGATGGATGGAGGAGTGGACTTGGCTAGTTTGAGGTGTAGATTAGGATGGTTTGGGAGTAGTTTGGTTAGAAGTCTATTGGGTGGGAGTCAGCTGGTTTGCAGGTTGCTTTGCACGGGGCTGGTCTTTGCTGGGTTCAGGGGTCAGGTGTCATGGGTGTGCAAGAGTTGTTCTTTTTTGTCACATGGTGAAAGTTTTTGTCGGTGATTTTTTTGTTTGGTGCGGTGCATGCTCATATGGACTGGTGTGTGGGAGTGGTTTCTTATAGGTGGTTAGGGGCTGGTCGTTGATTGGGGGGATTCCAATTTCTTTTCCTGTTCTACTTTATTGGGATTCGAGTGGAGCTTTCTTGGGTGGTGTTTCATGAGTGAGTGTGTTCATCTGTGTGTGTGTGAGTGAGTGGATTGGGTAGTGTCAGCGGTTGGTGGTGTGTTAGAGTGTGCGTTTATCAGTTTGGTTGATATAGATCCTAAGTTTGGCTTGCAGTTTGGTTGGATTGTTCCTTTTGGGAATCTTCTTTTCACTTGTAGGTCTTTCTTGCTGGGTTCTGGGGTTTTTCTATCGCTACTTTCTATGAGTTCATAGGTGATGTCTCTACAGTGATCGAGTGCCACTGGATGGGAGGGGGATCCATCCTGTCGCCTGTTAGTTTTGTGTGTACCCATCTCCTACTGGATGCGATTAATGGTGATGCTAGTTGCCTCTCTTGGAGTATGGAAGGGTTTGGGGCGGCATTTAGATGTTCCCTTATTCCCTAGTTTCTGTTACTGGTGCTTTTAGTCTATGAATTCTTGGTTATTTCTTCATGATGTCATGGTTTCGTTACTTTTTTTTGCTGCATTCATGGATGTTGCTTTGCCTGTTTGGAAGTGAACCTCACCATCCAGTTTCTGATTGGTTTGACATCGTAGGGTGTCGTGTTTGCTTATTTTTATGGTTTCTTGATGTTTAATGGGAACTTTTCTTGGTTCACATGTATTGATATGGTTGAGCTATGAATTTGGGTTCTTGGGTCAACTGTCGTTTCACCTTTGAGTGATATGTTGCAATTCATCTTTTCATTGATATTTATAGTACTATTTTTGCCTTTCAAAAAAACTAAAAAAAACATAAAACTTCTAAAAACCCTAAAAAAAATCTAAAAACCATAAAACACATTAAAAATTAAGGTGGAAGGGGGATGGTGTGGGTTGGATGTGGCACGAGCAGGGCCAAATCACAGCATTACCGCAGCGTTACCGCGGCGTGACTGCGGCGTGACTGCGGCGTGACCGCGGATTGACCGCGGCGTGACCGCGGCGTGACCGCGGCGTGACCGAGGCATGTTGGCCCGGTCCAGGGACATCCGTGGGGCAACATCTTTCACTTAGTTTCAAATAGTATGATATGGATGGCATGAGAGGATGTTTTCTCAGAATATTTAAAGAAATGAATGCTAATCTGTGATGAATAGAGGATTGGATGACCCCTGATATACCTAATTTGGTGAGGGCTCAAATGCTGGTGGAAGTGGGATGGTTGCAGGTGCTGGGGGGATGGTACAGGTTGATTTGATGGTGGAAGGGGGGCTGTTGCGGGCTGGAATGGTGGTGGAAGTGGGCCGAAATGAAGGTGGAAGGGGGCTGGTGTGGGCTGGATGTGGCTGGAGCAGGGCCAAATCACGACATTACAGCGGCTTGACCACGACGTGACCGCAATGTGACCGCAGCGTGTTGGCCCAGTCCAACGATATCCGCGGGGCAACATCTTCCACTTAGTTTCAAATAGGATGATATGGATGGAATGAGAGGATGTTTTCTCATAATATTTAAAGAAATGAATGTTAATCTTTGATGACTATAGGATTGGATGACTCCTGATATACCTAATTCGGTGAGGTTTAGAGATCTAGAAATGTGTAGAAATACCTAGAAGAATTAATACCCCATGGGAATAATAAAATCATAGGTTACATAACATGTAATCTGACATTACTGGTACTGTGGGACCCCTGGGATGTTGAACTGGGCTTTTGGTTGGATTTTAATATCACATGCCATGTGACATGGTCACACAACATGGGATCCATCTTAAAAGTCTAACGATAGTTAAAGAGTGTCTTGGTTCAAACAACCGTTTTAATAAAAAGTGGGAAACCCCCTACAGGGATATAAAAAGTGTCAAGTACGATGTGTGCTTTATGACTAACAAAGACATCAAGTATAAAGAAAACATATATAAAATAATGTTATGCAAGGTATACCACTGTGAGGTTTTGCAGACAACGCACCTCTGTTGGAGGGGTTTTATTACAAAACCATGACTTATTTATCAAACGAAACAATTATCTTAAATAAAACTTACTCAAGAATTGTAATTTAATATAAACATGCAGAATTAAGAAGGCAAATAAATGAAATTTAAAACATTCTTGAATTAAATACGCTAGGAGAGGGACCCTACCTCAACCTCAAGGTGTGTTTGTTTTTGATGATGACAACTTGAATCTTCCTTTTTTCCGCTTGCACGCACGCCTAGCCCCTATGTACATATGTTCATGTCCAAATTCGCCAAGGATGTCCTTATATATATATATTTATACTTACATATACCCCTTTACACATACACATGTATGCATTTTTCATACCCATATACAAGCACTCCTAGCCCTAATATATATATTCATACTGCCATGAGTGAATATATATAAAGGGGAAACTTATATATGTATATGCCTACCTATGCATACACATGTAAGCCTTCGTCAACGGAAACTCTAATCCACCTCAACAAAATCCAAAATGCACTCCAAAAATATAAGGAACCCAAAAATCACAAATTCCCTAATTCAAATTGGGCCAAAGAATAAAAACAAAATAAACCTTACCCAAATCCAATGTTGAACTCATTGTCATCGATGGTGTTGGATAGAACCGACCTCATCATAAGAAACCAACTATAAGAAAATAGTGTGAAAAAAATGAGATATAACGACTTCTTATATATATGTGATCACTGTGTCAACTGTACATGATAAATGATACATGAATCCATAACTAACAATGAAAAAATAATATTTAGGGCGGTGAACCTCAGTTCAAGCCATGAAATTTCCAAGGGTAGGGATTCATGGTGCGAAACCCCTGGTCACACCACGAATCATGCCTAGGTGGATTTATTTTAATAGGTTAAATTCTCTCTTTTTTTGGGTCAAGTGTTTCAGAATGATGTTACTGAAGAAAGTATAAAGTTTTCAAATCCGGTTGTTTGTGTTTGATTAAATTAAGACAAATATTTTCTTTAAGTTTTAGATTTTTATGGGAATTCCCTGTTGGTGTTTTCTCAAAATGAAGACACTGTCAGGGGGGATGTTGCGGGCTAGAATGCTGGTGGCAGTGGGATGAAATGAAGGTGGAAGGGGGCTTGTGTGGGCTGGATGTGGCTGGAGCAGGGCCAAATCATGGCGTGACCGCGGCGTGACCGCGGCGTGTTGTCCCGATCCAGCGACATCCGTGATGCAGCATCTTCCGGCCAGGAGCGAAGTTAGTGGGAGGAGGCTGGAATGAGGGTGGAAGGGGGATGGTTGCAGGTGTAGGGGGGATGGTGCGGGCTGATTCGAAGGTGACAGGGGGGCTGTCGCGGGCTGGAATGCTGGTGGAATCGGGCTGAAATGATGGTTGAAGGGGGCTTGTGTGGGCTGGATGTGGCTGGAGTAGGGACAAATCACGACGTGACCACGGCGTGACCACAGCATGACCGCGGCGTGACCGCGGCATGACCACGGCGTGACCGTGGCGTGTTGGTCCGGTCCAGCGACATCCTCAGGGCAAGGGGGCTGTTGCGGGCTAGAATGCTGGTGGCAGCGGGCTGAAATGAAGGTGGAGGGGGGATGGTGTGGACTAGATGTGGCTGGAGCAAGGCCAAATCATGGCATTACCGTGGTGTGACCACGACATGACCGCGGCGTGATAGTGGCGTGACCGCGGGGTGACCGCGGCGTGTTGGCCTGGTCCAACGACATTCGCGGGGCAACATCATCGCATACAACGCACCTCCGTTGGAGAGGTTTTATTATAAAAACATGACTTTATTTATCAAATGAAACAATTATATTAAAGAAAACTTATTCAAGATATGAAATTCAATATTATTAAACAAACCATACCATTTAGCCATTTGAATCTTACCATAATTTCAATTAGCCTCGTTTCGAACATAACCTGCAAAATCTAAAAGCTAACTAAAGTAGTTCTAATTGTAGGAGTAGTAAAACACCAAGAAAAAAGATGTAATACACAACTCTAGCAATGAGTAAAAATGAAGGCAATGACAAACCAGCTTTAACCAAAAGTACCCATCCATCCATTAGATCTCTTCAGTTGCAATCCAGTGGTCACCTACAATGGACCCACTTATAATAGGAGGGTGACTGTAAAATACCAAGAATGTTTTTCTTCCTTCTAAAAAACAACCATTAATAAATCATAGCACAAAGAAATGAAAACACAATCAACAGTTGGGTAGAAAATTGAAAATAAATAATGTGTAATATGAAATATACAATGGAAAATTATTATGAACATGAAATTAATGGTAGATTAATCTAGATGCATTACCGGTATGAAAAAGAGAGTTGGTCTATCTTCTCCGACTTCATTTCCCATGAAATGGAGAAAGACGCCCAGTCGCATCCCCCACCAGCCCTTCCCCCCTACCCAACCCCATCCCCCCTGACAGCCCCATCCCCCACCACCCCCTCCCCTGGCCCAGTTCATCCCCTCTCATCCCTTCCCCCCTGCACAGCCCCTTCCCCCACCAGCCCCTCCCCCCTGCCCAGCCCCATCCCCCACCAGCCCCTCCCCCTGCCCAGTTCTTCCCCACTCATCCCCTCCCCCATGCCCAGCCCCTTCCCCCACCAGCCCCTCCCCCCTGCCCAGCCCCACCCCCCTGCCCAGCCCCATCCACCTCTAGTCCCCTCCCCCCTGCCCAGTTCTTCCCCTCTCATCCTCTCCCCTGCCCAGCCCCTCCCCTCCCAGCCCCTACCCCCGGCCCAACCCTGTCCCCTTTGCCCAGCCCCATCCCCCACCAGCCCCCTCTCCCCTGCCCAGTTGTTCCAAATAAAAAGAATGATTCATGGTAGTAAGAAGTAACAATAATCACTCTTACAGTAATCACTCATTCTGAGGGATGTATTGATAATTAGATATATGAACACATACCCACCAATAATAGGTTCAACTAATGCATGGACACAATGTCCTGCAACATTAAATTCAATCCCATCTAAATAACACATCCATTCAAATCATGATGACATGAGAGAGAAATATCAAACATACTAATTATGAGGCGCGCTCCAATGATCAAAAAATACATAAAAAAACTATAAATAATACGTTATAAAATTAAAATTGTAATATAATGCCATGATTAAGAAACTTGATTAATGATATTACCTTCAAAAAGCAGCATGCTTTACATGACTTACGGACATTAAACATCTCCACCATGGGATATGCCATGGATGTTTTGAAGCCCAGCCCCTTCCCCCACCAGCCCCTCCCCCCTGCCCAGCCCCATCCCCCACCAGCCCCTCCCACACCAGCCCCCTCCCCCTGCCTAGTTCTTCCCCTCTAATCCCCTCCCCCTGCCCCAGCCCCTCCCCCCAGCCCAGCCCCACCCCTGCCCAGCCCCACCCCCACCAGCCACCTCCCCCCCTGCCCAGTTCTTCCCCTCTCATCCCCACCCCCTGCCCAACCCTTTCCCCCACCAGCCCCCTGCCCATCCCCATCCCCCTGCCCAGTTCTTCCCTGCGTGCTCCCTCCCCCTGCCCAGCCCCTCCCCATCCCCCCCTAACCAGCTTCAACCATAATCAATTCCACCAGGCTATAGAGTACCCTGAAACCAAACTTAAACAGTTAAATCTTTATGTCATAATTGTTTGTTACAAGTATTGAAAATATATGATCATCCAACTATAAAATTACAATTTAAACTTTATATGGATTTCTATGAACTGTGGTCTTCAATAAACTAAAACTGGTTCAAAAAATGTACAGATTACATGATACATGTGATTGTCAAAAAACACAATAATCAGCAGATTTCATGACAGACGTGTTAAACATGTTTGCAAAAAAAAAAATACATATTTTGTGAGAAAATGTTAAAAAAATTGTCAAAAAATGAAAAAAATTGTTAAGAATGTACAGCTTATATATCCCAAAAAGAGTTGTCATGCCTTTGAACAATGAGTAGTATCAGCTGTAATAAGATGTGCCAAAAGAGTTGAATGTGTACATAATCTTCCTTCAACTGTCATCTCATTGCTTCCACCTACTGGAACATCCTTGTGTTCTCCTTCCATGATAGTTGAATCTGTTCATAAAGCTTAATAAATAATTTACAGAACATGGAGAAACTTAATTTAATGACCAATAAAAATGTATTATGTTGCCTTACGTGATTTATAGTCATTGTGACTAAAGAACACTAATAGATAGATATTGTTTCAATGAAAAAAAGTTTATATGTACTGGGAAAAAATGTACATGCAAATTTCAAAAGACCACCCATTATTTAGTTAATATAGATTCACATCATGTTGAACAATGACCATTTGATAGTGGTGTTTTCTTATTCTAAATAATAGATCAATAAACATATTAAATTGAAATGTCAAAACATATCAAATTCTGACAGATAGTTTCTTTATTTGGTTAACAAAGATAACAACCATCTTTATTTATTTATTAGACTACATTAAACGGAAAAATAGATAGTTCATAATAAGGAAAAAATATGAATGAATGAATCATTAAAAGAATATTGTATCACTATAAATAATTGGAAAATATTAAACAGTTTCCTTTATGAATGGATGAGTCCAAACTTAAGTGTCAACCGTAGCATATGAATACTACTAATCCCAATAGTACTGAAATATGAAAGCCTAAAGGTAATTTTTGTCATAATTAAAAGGCATAGATGAGTATTTATCATTAAATTTCATATTTATTTTAGTCAAAATGAAGAAAACCTAATTCATTATAATTTTCAATTCATGATAATAAATATACAAATGAAACTGAACAATCAGCATGCATGAAAACCTGAACTGAGCCTTCGAAGCAGCTCAATAGTGTTGTGTTGGTTTTAAATCTCTCTTGAATAGAGACATGTAATGGGGAGGCATAAGGTCTGCCAGATTTGTTCTGACTAATTATAGACATTCACTCATGCCAAGAACCTTCAACATAGAGCTTTCAACCACTTCAGAATAACTAGGAACATGACATTGAATTAAAAAATATATTTGAAGACTGTTGTTGTAGCATGATAATCAACATCACCATTAAATTCAACTTTGAAGCCATATAAATAATAAGTAGTAGCAATATTGCAGGGTCATAAATACATGTGCATTAATTAAATGTAGCAGTTTAATTAATGTAGCAGTCCCTCACCAGCGCTTCTCACCCAAAGAAAAATAGAAGAGGCACATACATACTGATTTAGGTAATATAAGTAAGAATAAAAAAATACAATTGATAGTGTAAGGTAATTAAAGAAATTCCGGATCTATGCTATGTTTAAAAAACATTGAAAACTACTTATCCTATGAGCATGAACTATATGAAACATTGGTGCAGGATTTAGTACCTTATACTATAAAAAATATCAATTATAAGCTCTATGGATATAAACTTGAGCAATATTTTAATCCAAAATACAATCCCATAAACTATGGAGAAAGAGAACCAAAACTCATTAGGTCGTAATTGAATTATAAAATCAAACACATTTCCAGATCATCCTATTGTATTAACATGCACAAAGGAAATAAATAAGATAGTAACAGTTTAAACAGTAGAGGATTTCACAAACCAAAGAGATATTTACCTCAATAGTCTCAGAAATATCCATTACAGAGATAACTAAATCACATCTTGGATTTCATTGACCTGAAGCCTGCACATAGAATGACTTCTTGAGAAACCTGCAAATTAAATGGGCAATGTCTTGCAAACACATTAAAGTGGAAGGTTGAAAACATCAAAAAAATTGAATAAAAAGTAGAAACACAAACTTGGATGTCTGTTTATGCTTCCAACAACAGTATGATTTGATCTTAAAAATGAGTGTGAGGTGCTGTCCAGTTGTTTTCGTACATGGAAAACACAAAAATAAATGTTATTAAATATTAAAATAACACCTTATACATGTCATTAATAATCTATGTGATCACATCATTCAAGGAATTGTCTTCACTAAGACTTTTAGTGTTTAAAAAAGATTCAAATTTATGGACTAAAGCATTAGATATGCTCCCCTCAACATTGAAAGTCTTTTCATTCACCTTAATGCTGGAGATATGTTTTTGGATCCTTCTCTCCTTCTTCATGACGTGGAAAAATAGAGTACTTAAAAAAAGATGTGTTAACATAAATAATATAGAAACTTGGTTGAGAAAATATTCTCATCATTTATGTTCACATTTATAAACAAGAAGATTAACTATATTCCTTATCATCTATGTTGTATTTTTGTTTTAACCATGTGGGGAGTTTTAAGATGAAGCTGGTTATTGGGGGATTCTATATAATATATGTTTTCAAAACTAGAAAACATAAGTGGAGTGAAGAAAACTTTCCAATATGTATAGTAGTTTGAAAGATCCATTTTAGTTAATTCTATACTTAAGACATTTTAAAATCAATATATAAAAGATATGCACCATAATGATAACAATATGGAGTATCTTCTTAAAGGGGAGACTAAAGGAGAATACTTTGAGAATATTCCAAAAATTATCAATATCATATAAATCAAGATATTCCATAAATTTAATGGAAAATATATAATTGATACAATTTGATTTGTTATTCTCTCATCCTTGGTTACAAAATTCCAAACCTAACATTAAGGGGGATACATTATTCATAATCAGGGAAAATAAATTGAAATTTTGAACAAGATTCTAGGATATTTTCCAATGTGTAAATTTAGATAATTTTATACTTTAATGTTTTTATATTTCTTATTAACATGAGTGTAGAAACTAGGGTTGAAATATTCCAAGATAATAATTCTAACAATTGGTATTATGTAATTATCTTAGATTGAATACATTTTCACATCTTATGAGAAAGGATGTGAGTATTTTTATTTCAGATTGTTATCATGTTCTTTTATAAATAGAAATATTTATTATATAAATAAAACCCTCTACCTTTTTGTACAAATCTCAGATAATAAATACTTATATTAGTACATTTCTTGAGTATGAATTCATACCATTTTTTCTCTCATGTACTTAGTAATTATTATCATAAATGAGGAGAGAACAAAATGGAATGAAAGGACTTATGAGAATTGGGAAGAGAATACAAATATGATAGAGAAATTAAGAGTATATATTGATATATCATTTTATTGGGTATTAGAAATAAATACAAAGGGGGTTTGTTGAGACCACCTTGTGTGTGATTTATTTGATTCAATGACATTGAATTGTCAATAAATTTTTATGTCAACATTTTGATGAATAAGATATAGATTTTATATTTTTAGAAATCCTAATCTTATTATTGAAGATTAAATTTTTACAATAAGTTTTATGATTATATTAATTGAAAAAAGATTAAATAAATTATTCAATTTAGGTTTTGTATTTTCTTATCATTGTATTAATGAAAAGGGGTGACTTTTCATTTGGCATTTTTTATATCCATTCATATTAGAAAAAGAAATTTGAAGGTATTTGAATTTTCTATCCTTTTGGTTTATAAGAAGTATGAAAGAATCATTGGTGTTTTTTAAAGTTATAATATAATTGGAATAGTGGTTATATGGTTAGGACTTTGGTTCCTAAGTAATTAGGTATTGAGGATATAACTATATTATCTATTTTGACATATCATAGAGGAGTTAGAAAACGATAAGGTCTGCTAATGGTTTTCTTAGAGCCTCACAAGCCAATACATATCATAAATATATTTGAACAATTTTAAGGGTAATATAATCAATATTGGAATGGTGGATGAATAGTTCTTTTTTAGTTCAGCACATGCATAGAGAGTGTGGGTTGGTGCTTAGAGGAAGATCTACCATGTTGGGTTGCATGATAGACTGGCCACCCTAAGGGATCTAAATGACTAGCTACCTCGCAACTTCTATGGTATAAAAGTTTAAACCAAATCAATTTCTAATATGGGGTCATGAAATGTGTTGTATTATTCACATTTAAAATCCATGAAATTATTGGGAAAATATGACATCATGTACATTGTCATATTCCTTTCTTTATAGTTTTCACTCTATTCTAGTAATTCTCAGGTTTTGTACTACCATCAAAGCTAGAGGTAAGCTCAAGTTGAAATGTCATGATGCATGTGGGTGTTTTTAAAGATCATATAAATGTCATGGATAAAAATGTATATAATAAAAAAGGATGGTGGAAATTATTTTAGGATAATATCATCATAAGAAGTGGACTCTAGGAAGAATAGGGTGATAATATGGTATTCCATTCTCATAAGATGTAATCTTGTGTATGATATTAACATAACATTTGATGATAGACTTCATAAGAAACAACCATTTCAAAAGATATCATTTGATTATATAAGGTACATAAAATTCATATAAAGCAATGAGAAGCTCGAACTTCATGATGTACCTCCATGGGGTATATATAGATCATCATATGGTATAGATATACCATGAGGTTTAAGAAGATCATGAGGTATATGTGAAGTTCATATAGTACATTGTAAGGTGTTATAGAATATTGTAGGGTTCATGAACCCTTTGCTAGAACTTCATAAGGTAAATATAATTATCAAATTTTGTGAAATTGAAACATCTAAAAGAAGAATTGGATTAGGTGATGCTACAAATATAGGGGATTACCTCTTGTATTGACGGTTGTGGGGGAGAACCGTCGGGAATGGAGGAGGAGGGGAGGCATCTCGGAGCCGCATCGCTAGAGGAGGTTCGGGGTGAGGAGGATCACCGCGAGGAGGGGTCGAAGGTTTTGAGGGTTGCTGGTGAAAAGGTGTCCGAGAGGGCGATGGGGGTGTCGACCTCGTTGTCGGAAGAGAGGCATCGGGGAGGAGGGTCGCAACGATGAGGCATCAGAAGAGCGACATCGAGGAGGAGGGTCGCAGCGAGGAGGCGTCAAGGAGGAGGGTCGCGGCGATGAGGAGGGAGCGACAAGGAGGCGTCGGGAAGGGGGGTCACGGTGATGAGGAAGGCACGATGAGGAGGCGTCGAGGAGGAGGAGGGCGTGGTGAGGAGGAGGGCGTGGCGAGGAGGAGGGCGCGACGAGGTGGAGATCACGTGGAGGAGGAATCGCGAGGGAATGAGGCTTTGAGGATCGGGTTTTCAACAAATAGCCACAACCATTTTATTAAACCGTGGCTACAAACAAGCTATAGACATGGACCGATAGAACCGTGGCTATAGGTCCGTTGCTATAGCCTGCATTTCTAGTAGTGTGAGACACATCATACAATGAACTCTAGATATGGGGTGTATATTTTTTCTTTTTTTTTAATGTAGAAACACCCCTACCAATCACTACTTCCCTTCTTCAAAGCCACCCACCCAGAAAACCATATCAAGAGAACCAACCTCCAATACACAACCCCATTTAGCAACACATTACAACACACCGCACTTCGTAGCCCCACATCATAATCCTACCAGACGCATCACAACCCCAACACGAAAACACATGTCATACACTGCACCCCACAAACTTCAGCAATTACCCACAAAAAATGACCATTCATACCAACCCAAAGAACATTTTCATATTTGATAATGCATCCCATATTTAATTACACTTGTTAATTTAGGGGTTATCACAAGAACTGTATGATCCCAGGGAATCCATTTATTATCCGAATATACATGGGTAACCAACATTAATATATAAGCATAAAATGTAACCAAACAAACTGAAATATATGAACCCCTCTGCACACAAACAAGGACCTCAAAACATACACAATTTTCAGTGGGTAGTTAGCCCATATAGATCACAATATCAACAAAACAATAACATAGAAAAAACATGTGTCACTGTTCCCAAATCCCTATTTGTTGATATAAAACCAGTTCAATATTCATTATTAATATGAAAAACTATATTCATAATGGAAAACATCTATATTCTAATAAAACAAGATGAATAATTAATAAAAATGAAGGAAAAACCTTCTCGAAAGAACGAATTAATACTTCCAAGTTGCACTGAAATAGGGGTGCACATGCAATGGGAAATTATATAAGGTAATCACAAACCAAATATTATTGTAGTTTACTTGAATCTTATAGGAATATTAATCTTTCATGTACCACAATAATAAATATAGAGAAGTAATGAACAATAATAAAGATACCTCAACTTTAGAAATACCTGATCAGATTCATGGATTAGTTACAGTTTTTAGTTTTCCATTAAAGATGGATCTGACCAAGACCACACGTTTTGACCAATTAAAACCTCCTCACTCTTAGGGAACATAAGAAATGATTTTTGGACATTCAATCGGTCTCAAAGCTTTTCAAATAAGGAATTAAACTCATTTTATGTCAAAGAAGACATCAAAAGGGACAAACTAGAAGATCTGAAAATACTATTCAAGAGGCACTGCCAGACGAGCCATCATAGGATGAGGTACTGCTAGATGATGAACTGTTGGATGAGGCACTGTCAGGATGAGGCACCATCCAGATGATGCACCATCAGAATAAGGCATCGATGGATGAGGCACCACTGTACGAGGCAACATTAGGATGAACTTCCTACCACCGTCAGTGAGTCACCACCATACATGACACTGATAGGAAGGACACTGTAAGACGAGGCAGCACTGGATGAGCCACCAGTAGAGAGCCACCACCAGTGAGCCACTACCAGCAAGCCACCACCATGGTAAGATATTTCCAGTGATTCACTGACATGGTGGGATACATCATGGGGTGAGAAACTGCTAGCGAGCCAACACCTTGGTGAGATATTGCTAGGGTGAAACACTGTTGGAAAACTAGAATTTTTTTAGTATTGAAATGATTCACCTTGGTTTCCCAGGATACCTCAAACAAAATATTTCCCACAAATTGATAGACCATGGAGGTCCAGTCTATTACATCAGATACCTCTCAAACTATTATCTCCTCTGAGAATTTAAAACTAATAAGGAAGGAAATAGAGGAAGGGTTGAAAAAACCATCCCCTGAGAAACCACTCAAGAATCTTGGTATGCTTGAAACACAACTACCATAAAAACACATCAACATTACACCACATTTTGTTATTGGAATGCTGGAGTGGAAGACTCTTCACCCAAGAACACCTTCTTAGACATCTTTTAACGTAGACTTTTTATCATAGTTGTCGAAATGTCTACCCAAGCGACCACAAAACACACATCAAAATCACAAAAAATGACACCATCATAAGAAAAATAATCTTGGAATTCCATCAACAATGTCAAGATAGTATCTTCTTTAGGTGGTACTAACTTGCCAGCATGAGTTCATTCATATCATAGTTAATTCATCTTGATTAGAAATTAGATCACCCCTTTCCCTATGTTAGGAATTTTTCACTCATCCCATCACGCATATCAAAAACCAAGGGAAATAGATCATATTAAAATCAACAAGATTAATACATCACATCATAAAGAAAACTAAAATAAGTAAAAACCCAAAAAAACCTTTGGTATTGGGAACACATCTATACTTCTCACTCCAAAGTACTTCATCTTCTCCACCATGCCTCCACCAAACATGAGCCCAAATAATGGTCTGTCGATGCATATCCTTCTCTCGAAGATTCTAAATCTCTACAGGACACTGCACATATGTCACTTCATCCACTATATATAACTCTCATTAGCCAATGGCATGGGAGTCTTCATAATGATACCAAAGAAGCTGAGAGATGTGAAATATTTCATAAATCCTTTCTGATCATGCTGGAAACACCAACCTATACGCCACCTAGGAAACTCTCCCCAACACCTAAAAGGGTCCAATGAACCTGGGATAAATCTTACTCCCTCCACCAAACCTCCACTTCCAATGTCGAGGGGAAACCTTTAGGAATACGTGGACCCCAACCTCAAACTCCAAGGGACTCCTCCTATGATTGACATATGAATTCTTCTGGTCCTGTGCTACTTTCACCCTCTCATGAATGAGCTAAACATTCTCTCTCATTCTTTAAATAACATCAATAATAAGAAAATATATCTCCAAAACCTCCACCCAACACCATATATATTGACATGATCTCCCATAAAAAGCCTTAAACAGGGCCAATCTAATGGAAGGGTGATAGAAATTATTATAATAAAACTCCACCAAGGGTAGGTGTTGTACCCAAGATCCACCAATGTCCATGAAGCTTGCTTGAAACATATTAACCAACATATAGATAGTTTTTTCTATCTTCCCATGGGTCTAAGGGTGGAAATCAGTGATGAGGTGTAACTGAGTTCCAAAAGAATCCAGAAATCACTTCTAGACTCGTGAGGTAATCTTTACATCCTGATTCGAGAAAATGGACCTCGAAACTCAATGAAACCACACCACTACATCCACACACCTCTAAGAAAAGGAATCCACTATACCCAATTACTTGATCACTAATAGGTGGGATGATTTCATCAACCAATCCAATATCACCAAGATAGCATCAAAACCTACTTGAGCTATGGGTAACCCTATGAATTAATCAATCAGTATTTCATCCCATTTACACTTAGGGACATCCCAGTGTTGCAACAAACCACTAAGAAGATGATGTAATGCCTTTACCATCTGAAAAACCAGGAACCTTGCCAAAAACCCCACAACTTCCCATTTCATCCCTTTCCAAAAAAAAATACATCATGAAGCCATGGAACTTCTTGGAAACTCTTAGGTGTATCACCAAATGTGAGTTTTAAAACTGATGAAGGACTTTATTATGTATGAAAACCAGAACAAAAAACCTTTCATGAAAGAAAATCTACTTATGACCATCCTCTAAACATCCCTCCAGAGCATCACCATGGCCAACACGTTCATGCGTTGCCTCTACCTTGAGTCTCCCCACTAAGACTCCTCCACCTGCAGCATCAAAGAAGATTGTACTGTCATCTAAAATAAATTGACTTTACCTCTATCCACTCTTTCATCCGAGTTCATGGATCCCAATTCCTCCATAAATTTCCAAGAATCCACATATTCCTCACCAACCTCCTTCCGTGACATTATTCTCAAAGCATCAGCCATGAAATTTACCTTTCTTAGGTGTAGAAGATCTCAAAATCCTAGTATTGAAGATACTCCATCCTCCTTCACTTTCATAGATTCAGGTCATATTGGGAAAATATATACCTAAAACTCTTGTGATATGTGAAGACCAAAAAGTTCTCCCTAATGAAGTAACGACACCACAAACTATGTGTGAACACAATTGTTGATAGTGTTAGATCCTGGGTGGCATAATTATTCTCATGAGGATATAACTTTATTGACCCATAAGTGGTCATCGCTTGTTGCTGAATCAACACATTCCCAAACCCAAATAGGAAGTATCAAAAAACACCTCAAACATCACCCATATCTTTGGAAACCAGAGCACAAGTTAATTGAACAACTTACAGTTCAAAAAACTGAATGCTTCCTGGAACTAATCACTCCAGAAAAAAATATGGGTCATTCATAGAAAAATACAACAACAACAATAGAACTCAAGAGAACTCATGAAGAAACCTCTGATAATAACCTTCAAGACCAAGGAAACTGTGAACCACTACAATGTTCTTGGATTCTTTCAATGAAACAACTGATTTAACCTTCAACATATCTACCGCCATCCCCTAATGAGACAACACATGCTCATGAAAATGATCCTCCAATGTACAAAACATACACTTAGAAAACATTCGATAGAGGTGGAGCTGTCAAAGAACCAGAAAGATAGTTCACAGATTCTTAGTATGCACTTACTTTGACTTTCAGTAGATAGAGATATCCTCGATGAATACATAGATGAACCAATCCAGGATCTCATGGAACAAATAGTTCATAATCCCCATTAACATGGTTAGTGAGTTCTTAACACTGGTTGAATTGACTACCAACATCAAGTGCCTATACCTGCATCTGAAGGCAGTCTTCAAAATATCACCATACTTAACCCTCAAATAGTGATATCTAGACACTAGATCAATCTTTGAAAATCAACTCACCCTTATCAAATGGTCATAAATATCATCTATCCTCAGAATAGGGTAATGTCTCTTGATCATCACCTGATTCAACGTCTGTTAGTCTACGAACAAACTCATATATCCACCCATTTTCTTTGAAAACAAAAATGGAGCACGCCATAGAGACACATTGGGATGGGTAAAACCATTATTCAGTAGATCATATATCTAAATCCTTAATGATAATAACTCAAAAGGTTCCATAAAATAAAGAACCATCAAAATCAGCGAAGGACTAGGTTGCATGTTTATCCCGAACTCAACATCACTTTGAGGGGGTAGCATCACAAAAACCTAAGGGAAAACATCCAATAACTTTTTCAGTGAACATGGGATCCTATACCATTTTAGTATTAACTATTTCCACTTACAATTCACGAAACATGGAAATAATAGCCTCCACATGCTGACTACCCACATGACAACCCCACTCACTAAGGAAAACCACACATTGTCCATCCACATATGAAAACATGACTCTCTCTGAGATGTAGTCCATGGAATCATGTTCAGAATACAACTGGTAGATTCCAAGTATGACATCGTATGGATGAATCTATTGCAAGAAGAGTTTCTAATGGGATAGATGCGGTCCCATCACTAGTCTACTCCCCCAAGAAACATCAAACTAGATGGTCGTGATTCGGAAAAATGTACTTAACACTAAGGGAATGGAAAGAATTTCTAGGTATAGTCCCATATCATGGAAAATAGTGGTTGAAAAAAATAATTTGAAGCTCCTAGTTCAAACAAGGTGTGAATATGGGTACTAAAATAATTAATCGTACCTCTAACGATCATTGGAGTTGATGGAATTACCACCTCTACAACATTCAACTAACCATTCCTTGCTCTCCTAAATTTATGCCGACGACCACCTCTACATCCACACTCAGGTCTAAGTCATTGAACACAAGGAACATACTGATGTCAGCCTATACCTACCCATCCCCTCTCGGTGGAGGAAAATCCTGCAACCCATGTTGCTGAAAAATCATAATTGGAAACTGCTAATGAGGATGTCACTGAGCCAGTACACATCCACCAAACTGAGTTCAAGAAACCACTAAGCACTGGTTATGAAGTGGTCTATGAACCCCATCAAAGAAACAAATCGCCCCCAACCCCACAAGGAAGGCATGGAGGCCAGAAAGTCAAAAGGGAAGCCGTGGATGTTGGATCCCGACTAATCAAAACCTCAAAGTTCCTAGAGACTTAGATCTTTCACTGACAAATATTCCTATCTAAGAACACTAATGGATCCCCTATCTCGATAGAACTCTTTGTAAGTGAATCCATTCAATCACCTCTTCCTTCTTCCGAATCTAGAGATACACCAGAAACATAAAATGAGTAACTATATACTGAATAGAAGGCAAGAGTGCATTTTCAATATGATTTAGATGAGGCTAATCATTTGGAAAAAGTTTTATGAAAAAGCGCATAAGGTCCTTGAACTTGATTCTTAGAACCTGCACAGACATATTCCCCTGCTGGAGTGAGAGTAGCTCCTACCTCTTCTCAGCATTCATGGTTGATAAAAGGAACTCTGCTCGAAACTCCCTCTAGAAGTTATCCCATAAAGCGTCTTCCTCCTTCTGCTCTCCCAAATACATCATCCAAAACATACACACAACACATCACATTTGACTAACTGAAAAAGGGAAACTATCCTCTTTCATGGCTTAGATAAAATCGAAAGGAATATCCAGATCCTCTATCAAAGCTTATGTCTCCACATAAGTATGATACCCAAGTATGTTTATAATGCCTACCTATAGAAAGAATGCAACACCTTGTTCCACTGGTCATCTTCCTTGACCGGATCAACCCTACGGTGATCAGCTGGATCAACCTCCTAAACCTTCACTTCTTGAGCCACATATAGATGATGAATGTGAGCTATAAATGAAAAGGAAACAATTATTTCTTAATCCTTGGTAGTATGTAATAATCATTAATTTTTTTTTAATTTCATTTCATTCATTTTATCCATTTTAACCTTCCCATAAAACAACCCAATTCAAATCTGAACACAAGTCATTATGATGCATGCACCTTTCTTAGATCTCTGCCCCGAAAGTAGTTCCATCTTAGTTGGAAGATAAATTAGCATAGAGTTCATGCATTGGATCATTTGGGGCCCTAAATTCATGTGACCTAGTTGGTCTCCCTATCCTATATTAAGCACGAAGGTCAACTAAAACTATTTCCATAGCATCCCATACAACCCTCAATATGACTCACTCCAAACTCTATCATATTTGTCAACAATACCCTTTGATACCAGGATTTCATGACCCCTCCCTCCAAGGATACCCCTCATAGGATGTAAATGAATAAAGGGAGATAATGAACTCCGAGTACCACCTCCATTAGTACCCAGGTTGGATACTAGCAACAGGGGTGTAGAAATATCAAAATGTGGGAGGAATTAACCATTATAAGAAAAAAGATTAGGAGATATAATGTTTCAACCAAAACCAACTCAATGATATATATATAAGGAAACCAAAATCCATCCAAAAAGGAATGTGTAAATAGAACTAATACAAATAAAATTATCCAAAGTAAGTACCCAAAAACAAAAATGAGAGAAGCAACACAATAACTATCCCAGGGTTTGAGATAGTAACATACAAAACGACCCCCATAATTTTCCTAGAAACCTAAAATTAGTTTTTTATATATCTTGTGAGAATAAAAGTATTCTCATTAGAAAAATAAATGTCTATCATGCACCAATTGAAGTATCATACTAATTCACTCATGAGAAAACATAAAAACCAAATAGAACCTAACAAGTAGACTAAACATAACCCCATCCTCACCAAGCCATTCTCACTAGATAAAAAAAGACATGTAATATAACAGAATATAAAGAACACCGATGATAGGGTACCCCACACCACTTTCCTAATGATTAGACACTCTCACACCCCAACTTAAAACATCCTAGGACTCCCCCAAATACTGAATATTCCACATCAAATCCCACTAACACTAACCTGGGCCTCACAATACATCAAGACCACCCACATTTAGGCTTCCCAACACGTCCTTCCCACACACAACTGGGCCTCACAACACATCCCATATCATCCTGAAGACAGCTGGGAATGAATATCACAACTCATTCTAAAGACAGCTAGGACACTAAGCCCCAACTCAAACCGAAGAAACCTGGGAAACCATGTTAAAAATCATCCCAAAGACATCTGGGACACCATATCCCATCACATCATGCCCAATGAAACTTGGGTCATCATCATTTGCTATAGGGAGTAGGAAGGTGTGGGTGTCCATCCATTCATCCTCCCATTAGGATGTTGGAAAAGACACACTCCCCCGTTATGATGGGGTTGTTCGGCACATAGTGCTAATATAGGGTGGGGTGCATATTGAAATTACCAGAAAATATAAGATTATATAAACAATACCAAACGCTCAAGTCCAAACTATAGGTTTAAAAAAAATCACTAACCAGTTCATGCTTTCCCCATATTGTTGATACCTCTAAATGCACAACACCACACATCAATCCAGAAACCACATTTCAAATTTCCAATTTTTTTAAACCAATTTCATTCCACTAACCAAACCACCACAAACCATTATAAAAATTATAAAAAATTATTTTTTCATTGAATCACTACATGAGAAACTATCCGGAATGAAAAATAACAATCAAAACAATAAAGATCATGGTAAATTAATGCACTTCACATTAGTGAAACATCATAAAATAATATCTAGATACATGGTGAACCATTTTGCATGTTAATAATGGTGAAACAACCATACCAATCACTACTTCCCTTATTTAAACACCCCCACCTAGAATAAAATATCAACAGAACCATCCCACAAACTCACAACCCCATCCAACAAAGCATTACATCACACCCCACATTACATCCTTACTGCAGAATCATACCACACACATCAAAACCCCACAGTATGACCACATGTTATCAACTCCCCCACACCCAAAACTTAGTAATCCGACACATCACATTATTGTCCTTACCAAGGAAAAAATTATTTTCAGGTTTAATAAGGCATCCCTTGTTTAATTAAACTTGTTAATTTACAGGTTATCACATAACCTGTATGAACTAGGGGAATCCATTTATTAGCTAAATATACATGGTTAACCAAATTTTACTTATAATAATCCAAATAATCCCAAAAATAGGATAGATAGAAACTATTTAATGAGAAATAATGTACCCCAAACATTCATGATTTTCAGTGGGTAGCTATCCCATATAGATAACAATGTCAACAAAAAAATAACATAGCTGAAACATGTGACACTTTTCCCATCCCCCTGTTTATTTATTTAAAACCAGGTCAATTATATTTATTAATATAGAAACAACAATTTTCATTAGGGAAAGAATCTTTATACCCATACCACAAGGTGAAAAATTAATATAGACCCAAGAAAAACCTACTTAGAAGAAATATCTTCAACACATTTTGGTTGCACCAAAATAGGGGGGTGCATGCAGCAGAAATTTCTCCAGGGAAATCACAAACCAACTGGTGCATCAGTTCACTCAAATTCTTTATGAAAAGGGATTCAGTACATCCAACAAAAAGAGAAAGAAAAAATGGAATGAACAAGGGGAAGGATATATCAGCTTTAGTATGATCTTATCCATGTCATGGATTATATATAGTTTTTAAATTTACATTAAAAGAAAATACAACTAACACCACACATTTTGACTAATTAAACAAATAACCAATATTATTGAAATTAAGATATGATTTATGGTATTATAATGGATCTCAAGGCTTTGAAATAAGGAATTAAACTGATTTTACATCAAAGAATTCTTTCAAAAGGGAAAACTGGATGATATGGAAACACTGTTCAAGAGGCACTTCCAGACGAGCCATCGCTAGATGAGGCACCACTGGATGAGGAACCATTGAACAAGACACCATTATGAAGAGGCACTATCAGGATGAGGCACCTATGGATGAGGCTCCACTAGATGAGGAAGAATTGGATGACAAATTTCTAGATGAGGCACTGTCAGGATGAACCGCCAGCCACTCTCTGTGAGTCACTTCTAGGAGAGACACCGATAGGAGAGACACCACCAGACGTGGCACCAATGGACTGGTGACCACCAAGAAGATAACTCTAGAGAGTGACTGTCAGTGATACACTGATAGTGATCCATGATCAATGAGTGACTTCTAGGGTGAGACACTACCAACAAGAAACCTCTAGGGTGCGATACCACTAGGGAGATAGATCACTAGCGAACCACCACTAGGGTGAGATACTGGCAGGGTGGGTCACCGTTGGAAAACTGAAATTTTTTCAAAGTGTTGCAATGAGTTACCTTGACTCTCCATGATACCCCAAACACCATATTTCCCACAAAGTAATGGATTGTAGAGGCTTGAACCATTACATGAGATACCTATTAAACTATTCTTTCCTTCAACAATTTAAAACCAACCTAGAGGAAAAGAGAGGATGTGTCCGAACAACCATCCTCCAAGATACCACTAAAGGATCTCATTACACATGAAACACTAGTACCAACTAAATACATCAAAGTTAGACCAACTTGGGTTATTTTAATGCTGGATTGGATGCCTCTACACCCATGAAATTAAAATCGATACACCACATTTCCAACTCGCCTCGACACCTCAAAGGGTCCAATGAACCGGGGAGAAATCTTACTTTCTCCAGTGATGGACATATGACATCAACCTATCATGTCCTAATTTCATCATCTCATGGGCAAGATGAACTTTCTATATAATACTCTTTCCCACATCAGGACTAAGAACAAGTTTCTCCCAAACCTTCATCCAGCACAAAATAGAATGACATGATCACCCGTAAAAATCATCAAATTGGTCCATTCCAATGGAAGAGTGATAGCTCTTATTATAAGAGAATTACAACAAGTAAGGTTCTTTTACCCATGATCCACCAATTTACAAGATGCATGCTCACCACATATCCGAATATGGTTGGATAGTTCGTTCTATCTGTGTATTTTTTTGAGGGTGGAAAGTAGTGCTACGGTGTAACTGAGAGTCAAAAGCATGCTGCAATCCATTACAGACTCGTGAGGTGAACTGTGCATCCCAATTCTAGAAAATGTGCACCAAAATCTATGAAACCTCACAAATTTATCCACGTAACTCTAAGCCGAGGCATCCGTTGTGCATGATTCCTTGATCACGACGAAGTGGCATGATTTCGTCAACCAATCCATTATCACCTATATAGCATCACAAAGACCTTTATCTCTGGGTATCCATGTGATGAAATCCATAATTATTTCATCCCAATTTATATTTAGGATGTCTAGGGGTTGCAAAAAACCACTAGTAAGATGATTCTATGAATTTACTTGCTGAAAAACCAAGAACTTTGCCACAAACTCCACCACTATCCATTTAATCTCGTGCCACCAAAACTACATCCTCAAGACACGGTACATCTTGGAAACACCTAGGTGTACCAAAAAAGTGAGTTATGATATTCATGAAGTACTCTCTTATAAATGAAATTCAAAAAATAAACCTTCCCCAAAAGAACAGCTGGTTATAACCATCTTTCGACCATCCCTTTGGATCATCACCATGGCCAACATGATCATGCGTCACCTCTACCTCAAGTCTCCCCACTTAGACTCCCCCACCTACTACATCAGAGAAGACTATACCATAATCGGAAACAAATAGACTTTACCCCCTTGAAATCTTACATCCAAGTGCAAGGCTACCAACTCCTCCATCACATTCTTAGAATATTCAAATTCATGAACAACCACCTTTCAGGACTCTCTGCTCAAAGCATCGTCTATGACATTTCACTTTCTTGAGGTGGAGGATCTATGAAAATCATAGTCTTGAAGAAACTCCACACACCTTCACTATTTTAGATTCAGGTAATTCTAGGAAAAGATATACTACAATTTTATTATGTTAATTATATTTTAATTATATACCCTTCTATATTCCTTAGAAAAAGGGGAGCATTAGAAATGTGTGCATGCATACAACTCCTTCCAGAAAGAAACATATTTCATTTTTCATACATCCTTTCCAAACAAGTTTTAAAAGGGTATTTATAAAATAAATATGTTATTATTAGAATAATTAAGAATATAAAAGTATAAAACATTTTTTATATTTCTCCCAATATATGCAAAATAAAAATTTCTTTCTTTTATACTTTTTGATTGTCAGCTCCTTGGAATGAATTATTTGATTTTTATACACCAACATTCTTTAATACTTCTAAAAATGTAATTAATGAATAAATATTATATTTATTATATGATTCTATAAATATTAATTATAAATATATTAATATCCCCATCCATTGTAAAATGATATCATCATTTAGGTTAAGTGCAGGCTACTACCTCTATAGATGACATTCTTAATTTTTCATCACCACCTTTATTGAAGGTTACAGAAATAATTTAATGGTTAAATTTGATTATAATAATATATTATTATATATTTAATATTATTTAAGGTTAAAAAAATCAATTATTGATATATTATAATCCTATGATATCAATAAATAACTAGAGATGAGATTGCCACTGATTTCTAGTTCTTGAATCAGGACTAAAATACTCATGGAATGAAATTGTAACTTTATATATGATTATAAATAATATATTATAGTACTTTGGATAATATAATAATTATTAACTTGGAATAAAATAATGGGGATAAAAAAATAAATTCATTGGCGATACAATAAAAAATCTATTACATTTGATGATGAAAATAAACTATAAATAATTAATGAATATATAGGTAACAAGTATAATTAGAGAGTATAGAGGGTAATATATGGGAATAAGATTCTAAAATAGGATATTAATTTTCTTATATTTCTTAAAGAAGTGGTTAATGTTCATTCATGGAAGTCCACAATTGAGATAAGGTTTTCTATCTGAATTTCCATTCATTGAGGAAAGTTTCTATGTTATGCTATATTTCTATTATATATAGTTTAATAACTTCACAATTTCATTATATTGGTATATCTATTGTTTACTCAATTTTTTGTACAAGTATTATCAAAAATATTTTCTTTTAATACTATTAATTCAATCGTTAACAAATTTGTAAGTGTTTTTTTGTTGACTCAATTTAATTTTATTGAATCATTAACAATCTTTCTCGACTATGAACACCTAAGCTTATCATATTATTCCATTTATCTATTCCAAATGATATTTATTTTCAATCTATATAAATTAAATTTTTTTATTCGAAGTCTCTTTTTTGAGGAATCTCATTGACATAAATTAATGACAATGTTAAGTATAATTCTCATCCTCTTTAACCAATACTTCTCTTATTTGTCGAAATTATTTCATTCCAAAAAAGACTTCATTTATTTTTTAGAAATTTTTTTTTATCTCCTATAAACATCACATTTCTATTCAGTTTTCTTTAATATTTAGTTTTATTATTCGTTTTTAAGTGTATTTTCAAAAAATATATATTAAAAAAAATTTAAATGGGTTTTCCCTTCTCGATCATTTTAATTATCATCGAACATAATTTTCATTTGTAAAAAATAAAAGTCTATTTAAAAGTATGTATTATTAATGTTTATTTAAAAATAATATTTTTAAAGAAATTTCACAACTTCTTGAAACTGTGTTTTGACACTGACTGGTATCTTTGATGATTCTCGATAATGTTAAAAACATTTTATGAAAAAAAAACTTTTATGACTTCTATTGACTTTTTATATAAAACTAAAAAAATACCTATATCCATTGGATTAATGTATTATGAATCAACTTCTAAATATATTTGTGAATTATTAATTTATAGTGATTAAATTATTCATGTCAGCCAATCTACTTTTGACATCATGTTATGCGATACCATCTAGAAATAATATGAGATCTAGTTTCCTTCCATGTGTTATCCATCCATTTGATGAGTGGTATCCAATACTTCCCTACAATGAAATTGTTAAACTTTTTTTCTCTAATGATATATATATATATTTTGATAATGAACCTGATATTCTTATCTATTTTCATAATATTTAGCATGAAATTGATGTGAATGGAAATGTTCACAATATTAAAATTTACAATGCCTATTATATTTCCATATTTATAAGTTATATGCTTATATTATGATCTACTTATTATGTTTATTTTCTCTCGTTTCAACATTAATATTTAATGGAATATATATGATAATTTCGGGTTATATTTCTTTCTATTATCACTTTTTAAAAAATCATATTGTTCAAATTATTTTTTAAAATATACTTCTCCGATGATAATGTTTTCTTATATCCTTATGATCCAACCCTTGATAGAACATTGATAATCATCACCTAATGAGTGTTTGAGATCGAAATTTTCTTTTCTTATCATTCCCCCGATTATGAATATGGGCATAAATTCTAAAAGTATAGAATGGATTCTAGTGGGGTTCGATTATAATGATATCCTAACAAGTATTGTAAAAAAAGTTTCTTATATATATGAACCTCAAAGTCACATAAACATTAGATCGTAGGATTGTGAGATTATTTATTAGATGTAATTTTGAATTTATGTAAATGATGTAAAATAAAGATATGTTTACATTGGGTAATCTACATTGATATGAAAAATAGTCTGTAATTTATGTGTTTTTTAGTACTAGATCCAAGATTGTGGGTCTGGGGAACCCCAATACAACTTAGTGATAGTGATTCTATAATATCTCCATTTTCCCTTATATTTAGAGATTTTTATCACTGCTTATCCTCTACAACCCATATCTAGGTGAAATTATATTGAGAGAGTTTTTTTCCTTACACATGTTTCATTGAAAGATGCCGGAGGATTGAATGAAACCATATATTCTTCCATTATGTTGCTTATCATTTTTATCTCATTTCAAAAAATTTGATCTAGATGCCCTTATTTTTTACACTTGAAGTATTTAAGTATTTCATTGAGGATTCTTCCAGGATTCTTCTACCCACACTATTGATATATATGCTGTTAATTATTCTTCAAATTAGAGTTTTATCAGTTTAGATTCTTCAGTAAAACATTATTTTAATTTTCTTATGTTCTCACCCAAGAGACCGTTGTGATTCATTTATATTATTATCTATATTAAGGGAACATTATACTATTTAATAATAGTTATGAAATCATGGAATATCAAAACAATTTAAGATGTGGTTTTTGGTAAAAAAATAAAGGGAAAACTTTATTTTGGTTTAAATTACAAATGAAAAAGTATACCTTTCAATACTTGTTAAATTTTCATCATATTAAAAAATTAATTCATCTTACCTTTTCATGAGTCCATGAGATTCCATAAAAATTGTTATACAGAGAGTCTAGAATTTTTTTTATTGAAATATAGTTTATTAATTTATTCTTAATTCCTCATTTCAATTTCTTCATTATGGTTTGGTATTCAAGATCAGTATCCACCTCTGATCTTCTTATACCTTTAATTGGGAAGAAAGGCAAGATCTCCTACTCTTTTTCAATGTATTGTAGAATAAAAAATATTTTATAAAAGGAATTTATCCATTTCAATATGACCAAATAATCAAAATATGTACAAAAGGAGGGTGTCTATATTTCAATGAAAAGAATCGACTAATTTTTTTTCCTATTTTTGAGGATTTGAGTACTTCATATGATTCAATTATATTTTTATGTAATGTTACAATTGAGAAAACCACCATGAAGATTTTGACAATTACACCCATCATATTAGGTATACCATTCACCAAATTTTTTACATTGACTATAATATTGCTTATTTTCATGATTTATCATATTTCCATCCTTTTATTAAGAGAAATTATAGTCACAAAAAATAATAATTGAAATAATAATATAATATTATCCAAATTACGTACTTATAAAGAAAAATAGCTATAAATTATGACTTATAACCTTCTAATGGCCAGTCTATGTAATTTAGGGTGTATGTCCTTTTAATGTTCCCTAACCATGTCCCCAAAAAGAACTAAACCATACTTAGATACCATATATAATTTCCTAAAATTTTTACACGTAATATTATATTTTTAATATAAATATCCAAGATACACACCTATAAATTTATATTTCTAATGTATATTGAAGATTAGATACATGATAAATAATATAAAATTAAATCATTATTATTTTATCATCACCATCATAATAATTTCATCCTAAAGATAACTGTACTAATATCCCTACATGATACATCCTAGGGACATACATTAAATGAAGAGTGGGATTAAAATACTAGTAATGTTATATAATAGGTTAAACATGGGTTAAGATATCATTTGGGTCAAAAAGTATAATACAAAAACATAAAAGAAAAGGGTCATAAAATGTCGCATTGAACCATTTCATAAGAGAAAAATACTATATGTGGATGGTAATCAGAAGAATCATAAAATATTTCCCAAACATAAGACATTACATTAAAAAATATGCTAAATCTCACTACCATGACTTCATAACATAATGGAAAAATCTATCCTCATCAGGATCATTCATAATGTTGTAAAAAATGATAAATGATTCAATCCCATTCATAATTATCTCATGAGATATATATAATTAGCCAATCTATTGGAGGGATAATTATTTTATACGTACCATTATTATAATATATGATGTATATGCGTACCATTTATAAACAAGACATTACTAAACCTTAAACATTAAATAAACCCCTAATAACGAAATGGAGAACCTTATATATCCACATATCATTAACCCTAGAGTGACAATATAGGATCCAAAAAATGGAATTATGGAATATTGGATATTAATTTTGGATAAATGAATCATATTTCATCAAAATAGATCATAAAGTGAATAAAAAATATTTAGAAAAGAGAAATAAAACGGTGAAATTTTTAGAAATGGGAAAAACATAAGAGGGATAAGAGTATACATTTTCACCAAGACTAGAAAAACCTAACATATTTAATGTTAAAAAAATTTTTTTAGAAACCATAGAATATAAAATCATCTTCATAAGAGTGTATCATTTAAATGAATATGAAATAAAACCATTTCATTTTTTGGGTTTAATTTAACTAAAACACTAGAATAGGTACTAAAGTGATATAAATAACCCAAGAAAAATGGATGATATAATAGAATGGTATAAATTGAATAAATATGTATAAATGACACAATAATAACATAAATTAAAGGTTGAAAGAGGAAAAAAGTCAGAAAAAGAGTGACAGAGAACACATACCCAAGAAAAAGAAAGAGAAGAAATTTACACGTTGAAACCAATGGTGTACAATCTACAAATCAATAAGATGGGTAAGTAGATATGAATTATCCCAAAATAAAGGTAAAATGAACAGTGTAACTATTTAAAATAAAATTTTATATGATATAGAAGAATAAATATGAAATATATAAATAAATTATAAAAATAGGTGAGATTTTGAAGAGAACCACTTACCATGGGTCCAAATGTACTTTAGATGATCCACTAAACTCCTGGATAATAATGTTGAATTCACTAATTACATTATTCAAAACCTTTTTCATATTTATTTTATATCTAAAATACATATATTATCATGTTTTATTTAGTTATTTAACTAATATTGTTTTTTATAATTATTTTTGATGTTGTTCTGCTCATGAATTCAAATTTATTATGATGGAATATAAATGATCGATGGACACAATAAAATGTTTTTATAAGCTCAATATATTTCTTAGAATAGTTTTCAAAAAAAAATTATAATTAATAATGTTCAATAGTTCAGTATATACTTACAATTTAATGAGTCTTCCTCGATAAGATTTTTTTAGATGAGTAAAAACTACTATGATTATTATGTATAATAACATTATTATTTTCCTATTTCATCATTCTAGAGTCTCATATGTGAAATTATATTATTATTATTACTTTATTAAATCATGTAATAATTTATCAAAAAAATTAATGAATCAAATACGTGAAAAATAAAAAATCACCAATTATTTAAGTAGTATAAAACCACGACTTTTGTATGATATTTTTAAAATAGGTGAAAAGAAGTGAAAATGATAAATATTTGAGATTCATGAAAACATTATTTTATATTTAAGATTTTCTTAATAATTTCTTTGAATGATTAACTATAAAATAGAAAGTGTATGAGGTGAATGAAAATAAAAAAACATGGGCTCTGAAACTTATACCTTTGTCTTTTAGTCACCTCTATTAGATTGAGTCTACAAACTTTGGAGCATGGTATTTTGGATAGAATAAGATTTTTGGAATGTTTAAAGGAGTGTTTTGGTAGTACCTTGGTAATGGATTAAGTTTTGGAAGTGAGGATAAACAGGTTGAGGATGTGTTCTTATGTAGCGAAGGGTGCAGGGTATGTTTGAATAAAATATTAATTGAAATATTATTTAAGCTTGAGAATATGAATATTTTTGGTTATTATAAATCTTATTAGCTCTTGAATTAAAAATATTGGTTTATTTTATATTTAAACACATCTAAAATATTGATGGAAACTGAAAAAATATTGAATTTTAATTGAAAACTACCTTTTCATTCAAACTATTTATATTGTAAAAATATATTTTTAATTGGTTTTAAAGTAAAATTAGTTAAATTTTATATCAGTTAATAAAATTTAGTTCAATGGAATCAATTTCATATTGAAATTGGAAATAAAAATTTATAAACATTTGATCCTTTTCTCTTTAAAAATCTTTTTTCTCATCATGTTTGCTGGACAAATTTTAAATTATTTTTTTTCCAATTAGATGAATGGAATTTTTAAAAATGTATTTAAAATTTTGAATAATAAAAATTTAAAATTTCTAACAAGTACAAATTAAGTTTTCACAAAAATTAATATTAAAGAAAGTAAAAAAATATCTAATGCGGTAAAGGTAAAAATGGGTTTACTGTGGGGTTAAATTAAAAAGTAAGGGTGATAATTACCTATAAAAATAAATAAAAACTATTTTATGGACTTATTTCTCAAAAAAAACTTTTAAGGTTCTATAATTTTTTAATATTTATCCTTTTGACATATGAAAAACATGGGATCATTTATTTATTTTCAAAAATACCAAGTGAGTCCTCTGCCCCCCATAAAAATGACACCCCTATCATTTATTCCTAACACCTTTATAACTAATTTTTAAGGATAATACCTACCTAATGAATTACCAATATCCATACAAACATCCTACAAGCCTACATTCTTATATAAATTCAATATTTGAGGGGTTTATTGTAAACATAAAGTGAATACCAGAAGAAGAGATAACGTTATTCAATGAGAATATTTATTTTATTTGTTCCACCATCATCTTAAATTATTAATATTTTATGATTATATAATATCAAAAATATACTACATATACTGATATGTTGTAATGTTATATCCATGATGTATAACCATCTCCACTTCAATAAATTGGGTTACAAAATCATAGTTCAGGTGTACGATGGTCTACCTCCTCACGAACTGATATCATTTATTTTTTCATTTAACACTATAAAAGATTGATATAAAGATATATTTATTAATAATTTATTTTATATTCTATATTTATTATGTCATAATGATTATATAATATTTTTATCACACATACATTCATTATTTACATTTTGTGAGAATACAATAACGTCATTCGTGTGTATGATAGACTATAGCCTCACAATGTGTTGTGATTCATTCATCATTTACATAAATATTATTAAATAAGTGTTTAATGAAAATATGTGATATATATGAATTAAAAAATTATTCTTGGACAATAATATATCTTTATTTTTATTTTTTCAATCCAACAAAAAAATATAAATAACATTTATGCGTACGTATGGTCTTCCGTCTCTATAGACATTGCATTTCACTTTCTATCTATAAATATTTTGGATTAATATAAATACATATATACCGTATATATATGACTTCTATATCATGGTCATAAATCCGGATATTATGGACCAATGATCAATGCAATATGACAAAAAAATACAACAGATCAAAACATATATGAAAAACAAAGTGGTTGTTACGCAAAACCTAACTTTATCACGAATATGTAAATAATTAGGTAATAAAAGGTCAAAAAAAATAATATATTTTATGATATATATTAATATGGATCATTAATATTTTTATAATAAAATTATCTTTATTATTCTAGAGGTTAGATCAAGTATGACCGAATTCAATACTTAAGGTTAGGGATATCCATCTCACTTTTATTTTTTATGAGACAAATTCCATAATCACAGCATGTTTCTTTTGTGCTATGTATATACTAACCATGAATTTATATTATGATTATTATAATAAAAAAAATTAGTATTTACATTTACATTTTAAGATCCTTATTTCATGGGATTTTCATTTTCAAAGTTACCAATGTGGAAATTGATTTTTCTCTCAATTTTCATTATACGAGATGTACATTTTGTTTGGAACCAATATTCATTAACTAGGTTTATATAAATCCTCTTTGACATATAATATCATGAATTCATTCACCCTCTTGGTATTTTTAGGATCAATTTTTTATTCCTTCATGGGTTTTATGAATCAATGATCCTAAGGTGGTATGGATTTTATGTTACAATCACATCATTTACTTGGTTTATTTATGATTAAATCACTAATGTTGAAATTTCAGAATATTCCTCTCAAAAATTAAATTGAATTTCATTATCCTAATTTTTTAATGATATATTCATGTAATGGTTCCATTTATATACTCTTTGGTACATAAAACTATTAAGAAAATGTTTTTAAGGAAATCTGATTTTATTTCTTCCTTCAGTTGGAAATCAGTTTCCTTACAAAACCCTATTTTTTTAATTTTTTTTAAAACATCATTAGTACTATAGAATGATTTTTACAGATGTTTTTATCCATGTTTAACTTTTTATAAATAAATTAATTGAATATTCATGTCATCTTCCAATAAATACAATTTCTATTTTTACTAAAATGTGAAAGGATTATTTGTTTTAACATGTACAACATTAACAGAATTTTATGACATCATGATAAATCATTTACTTAAATAATAATTTATATCTTTTTACTGTTATTCTTAAAGAAATTTTTTTTAAAAATGTTTCATGTTTGATAATGTGGAAAAGATATGTTTTCTGAGAAATATTTTAAATGCTTTTTTTAAATATTTTTTATGTGTTTTCAATTTTATTATCAAATGAATGGATTTTCAAATGCTTTATGTTTAAAAAATTAATTTTTAATGAAAATTCTTTTTACTCATGAAATTTCCAAACTATCCTTTCAAAATTGTTTTCCATCTAAGATGAAATTATTTTTGGTTTCTTATTTTTTACTAGGGATATAATCCAAGGAAACTATTATTATTCATTATAATAATGGTTTATGATTATCATGAGATGAATTTTATGAAACCTATTTATATTCCACATGTTATACAATGAAAAAGTTATTATGAAACCTAATATTATTTCCAAGGGTTATAACATGATAAAATGGTTATGAAACTTGATTATTTTTCAATTGGTTATTCTTTGATGAAATGTTCAAATGATAATGAATCCTGTTTATTTTTTATTGGTTGTGTTATGATGACATTTTTATGAAACCCATTTCATTTCATGGGTTTTGATATAATGATTGTTTTGTGATCTTGTGTCAGACATATGTATGATTATCATTATGTTACTATGGTTAAGTTATAAATAAGGATGGTGGTTTTGTTTAAATAAAAGATGACAGGGACCTATATCTCCCTCCAATGTATTGGTTAAGGATTTATATCACATGAGAAAGAAATTACTAGAATTAAGAGTAAACTAGGTTCAATATGAGACTTTTTAAGCTATGATGGTCTTGAGAGTGTTACTTGAATACTATGATGTTTTGTGTGTACCAATATTTCATGTCTATAATTTTATGTGTGAACCTGATTTCATGGTCAAAATATTTTTCATGGCCAGTCATTCATGTCCATAATGTTATAAGTGGACCTCGTAAAATCCATAAGTTTATGTGATGGCCTGATTTCATGTCCCAAACTTAATGAGTGAACCTGTTTCGATTTATGCTTGATAAAAATGCTATAATATAATTTTTCTACCACAGATATTTGTTTTATGATAATTTTATGTTTTCATGTATACGTTTCATTTATTCCCTTATTTTTCATGTCTTATGAACTACAAATATTTATTCCATAATCCATGTCGGTATTCTATGACTGGTTTGGTATAAACTTCGTAAGTTATGTTCATTATCAGACAACCTTATTCTTCTTTTATACATTCATGTGATAATAGATTTATGTCCCTCATGTTTGACCTTAATGAGAATATGATCTCACCCTTTTTTAAATTTATATTACCTAGATTCTGATGAAAGGTATTATATATGGTATTTAGTTGAAGAGTACAAAATGGGAGGATCTTTGAGGGAAACATTGAATATGTTTCACTAGATTATAATATTGCGTTTTATGTTTCAAATGGAACTAAACCATTAGGTTCTTCAAGCATGTGTTTGTGCAATGTAATTAATATTCATTGAAGAATATGTAATATACATATATAAAAATTATGAGTTTCTAAAGTTGGAATAAAGGGAATGGTTTAATTAATATTTCGAAACAATATAGAGAAACCATTAGTGAGATACCTAGGGATATTTTTAAGTATATATATATTGATATGGCTATTTAAAACATTTACCTAGGGGAAATAAAAATGAAAATACTATATTGAGATAGGCTTGATCGGGAAGTGATGCATGACAATGGGACTTTCTAAAGACCATGTTTGACCTTCATGAGGGATATGATTAGGAAATTTCCAAAAAATTTAAAAAACAATCAATAAGGATATAAATAGATGATTTATATGAATTATGTAGGATAAACCTATTGTTTCATAATTTGAAAGGAAGTTTTCATTATTTATAAATCCTACAAGCAATTTTCATGGTTATTTAGTTTTCCATTATGATTAAAAATGCTCATAATATGTTTTTAGGTTTCCGTTAATGGGGAAAACAAGTGGAAACTTTATTAACATTGAATATGATGAAAAACATTCTAATGAGCATCCAAATGAGATGAAGACTATAGTAATGGATATTGTTATTTTTCATAACCAGTTATCATATAACATGACTAACAGTGTGCACCTCGACCACGTATTTGACTCACCAAAGAAGAGAAGGATATAGTTTGTTGAGATTTTAGGTTGTAATGATAGTTGATAATAGAATATCAGTTGACTATATATTGACAATGTTACAAGAAGCACTCCATAGAATATATCAAAGTAAAAAATAAGTTTTTTTATGTATGTAGAATAAGGGCTTATAGTAGAAATTTCCAAGAAAAAATTAAAAGTATATTTATTATAGTGAGTGTGAAAATTTCTCTTCATAAGGTTTAAAAAATGGATAAATGAATTAGATGTGGAAAGTATGCCCATTATAAAAATAAATGTCTTAGAGGGAAATCTCATTAACAGAATCAGAAATGTGATATAAGTAATGGTTACACTATTGACGATGAAGATGCTAATATTGACATATGAAAGAAAATATGTATTAGGAAAAAATATGAGGAGGTATAGTTAATGGATTAGGGATGAGTTGGAATAATCAAAGTTTTTATGTATTTGAATTCCAGAATTATGATATATGAACAAATATAAAGATTTTTTGGAGAGGGTTTTCATTAATTATTTTCAATAATATATGAAATGGTATTAATGTAATTAAAAGGTTATTTAATGTCAAGGTGGTATTTTGATTAAGGAAAGATAACCCTTAATATATAATAGTTATTGATATAATGATGTTGGGATAAAGAGATGTTGGATATGAATTAATAAATTTTATACTATTTAATACCTTCGAAATGATTAATGATTGGTTGAAAATATAGTTTATGCTTTATTTGATGGAGTTTACTAAATATTTGGATTTATGGATTAATTTAGAAAATCTATGCTCTATTTAAGGAATACAGAATAATTCTTGTTTCTAATATGTTTTTTTGGTAATTCAGTTTACTTAAATGCTTCAAGAGAATACATGAATGAGGTATTCGCATGGTTTGTATATGAAAATAAAGATCCATGTTATGGTATATGAGAAATAATGATTAGTTAATTTTTGAAATTGAAGGACAATATTTATATAGTTTTGGATTTTAATCATTTGGAAGGGTAATATGGTGAAGCATTTATGGAATAGTTTGAGTTGAAATTTGTATGAGTCATTATATATTAATGCATTACTTAACCATATGAATATTTTTCCATATTGGATAACCTATATCAATATTTTTTTATGATAAAAATATATATATACAGAATGAATTATCATTCTATTTGTGGGTACAATAATCAGTTGCTATTTTAGACAAAAAAAATTGACCATCACTTATTGGAGTAGACATGAAATATAAATTTATCAAAGAACAACCAAAGGATGCGACTCTTGTTAAAAAATGGAATTCAGTCAAGTAATTATATCTTCTTGTGAACATTATTAAACATTTAGAAAAATGACCTCGAAATTAATTATTCTCATATTATCATCATTTTTATGATATCAATGTCCATTTTCATGCCTCATTTTTATGGGTTTTTGGTAATTAACATTAAACAAACCACTAAATTTCTTATTATTAGTGATATTTCTCACTCATTATAATTATTTATTCTTTTCTTCCATGTCAAAACCTCTACATCCCACCTAATTTATCCTATATAGAAACATAGTTATGATTTACTTTATATAGCCTTTATATTATAAACATTACATTGTTATGGGAATATTAATTATTCATCGTTATGAATTTTTTTTCTATAAATAAATTTTCAAATGTTAAGCCTTTGATTACAAAATTTATTTTAACAGGAGAATTCATTTTTAGGGGTATAATGTAACACCTCGTAATTTTATGAAAATATTTTTTTTGAAATTAACTTAAAATATATAAAATTATAATTTTCATGGAACACTATTTTAATCATGATTTAAATGAAACATTATGTTTGGATTGTGTTACACATGACACCAACCTTAGCTTTCACTACACACAAACTGAGTCTATATCAAAACTGAAAAATTAATATAATATTGGTTTTTAATATTATTGTTTTTAACAAGCCGTTGAAATGTTGGTTATGCATAAAAAATTAATATTTGGTTTATATATGTGTATAGAATTAATTATTTGGTAAATAATTAATTAAAAATAAAAATAAAACCAATTTGAAAATAAAAGGAAATATTTCTATAAATAAGTATTTTTAATCACAAAAGTGTGTTTAATATATATAATAACACCAAATATATTTTTTTAATGGTTTTATTGAAATTTATTTATTATATATTCAATAATATTTTTAACATTAATGTATATGTTTTCTAGACAAGAGTTAAGAACAAATCCAATTTCGCTCTTAAAAATTGTATTTTTCCAGAAAAGAGTTTTGCCGCCTTTTTATAGAGAAAGACTAAATTTTTACACATTTATAAACTTATTTTGATAAAATAAAAATAAGTTTTTAAACAATAATGTAATAATTTTCTTAGGGTTAATTTTTGGTATTCTTCCGAAAAGCTTCATTTGTTGAGGAATTGGAGAAAATTCAAAATTTTAATCGAAAACTGCATTTATGTTTAAAGTTTTGATAATGTTAATGTATATTATGAACTAATATTATTGTCATATTATTTATATTTTATATAAATTTATCCAATTTATGTCATTTTATTCAATTTCAATTAGAACTAGATATATAAATTTTGAATTTTTTTGATCTTTTTCGCTTTAAAAACCAACATTCTCATCAAGTCTGCAAGATTAATTTAAATTATTTTTTTCCACTTATATGAATTAAATTTTTAAAAATGGAATAAATATTTGAAATAATAATAATTTTTAATTTATAATATGTGAAAATTAACTTTTTACCAAAATAAATGGTAAAACAATTGAAAATCAATTATCGTTCTTAAGGTAAAAATCAGTTTGCCGAGGGGTTAAAATAAAAAGATCAGTGTAAAAATGACCTATAAAATTTTATAAAAAATATTTTATGGAAATATTTAGACCATTAAACCTATAATTAACTATAATTTACTTATTTTAACCACTTTTACATATATTAATCCTGGGATCCCTTATTTCTTTTCAAAAATACCAAGTCTCCCCTCTCCCGCACTTATAAAAGTCCAATACTCTCCTCTATTACCCACACATTGAAACCTAATTTTTTTCCACTAAATACTCTAATCACTTCTAAACTTCACTACCATAATCCTAGATCCTTGGTTTCTCCAAAAATCCAAAATGGGATGGATTTCGTGAAAGCCAAGAGAGAATACTCGAAGAAGAGTTAATGTTCTTTTACAAGCATGTTTATTTTATTTTTTTCCTCCACCACTTGAATTTTTATTTTAAATTGATTATATAATATCTTTATAATATTTAATATGACTATATTTTTATATATTAATGTAATTACCTACAAAAATCTTCACTTTTATGAAATGGGTTGTGAAATCATCGTTTGCGTGTGTGGTTGACTATTACCGAATGAACTAAGGGAATATGTTTGACCATTACTACCTATAAAGGATGGTTATAATGGAATATTTATTGTTTATATATGATATGTATTTTATTTATTATTCTATTATTATTCTTTATATTTTATTTCCAGCATACCATTATTATTTCGATTTTGTGGGAATAAGATAACATTGTTTATTTTTATGTTTGGCTACCGCCTCACGAAGAGGTGTGACTCTTTCAATCATTACATGTAATTTATTAAGGATTATTTTAATTAATATATGTGATATATAAGATATAAAAAATATAGTTTAATTATAATATTATTTATATTTATTTATTTTTAATCCAAAAAATAAAAATGGGAACTGCGTTCATTTGTACGTACGACATACCGTCTCCATCAGTAGTGCATTTCATTTTCTCTCTCCAAATATTATGGATTAATCTAAATACATATATATTTAATAGATATGATTTTTTATATTATGTAACTATAATCAGAGTAATCAGATGAAAAATATTACAAACCAAAACATATATGAAAAACAAAGCGGTTATTACTCGAAACATAACTTTATCATGGAATTTTTAATAAATAGGTAATAAAAGAACTTAAAATAAATAATTTATGGCATGATATATATTAATATGGTTCACTAATTTATTTATAATAAAATTATATTTAATATATTCGAGGTTTTAAGGAGTATGATGGAGCTCAAGACTTAAGGTAATGGATTTCCATCTCATCTCATTTTTTGTGACACAAATTCCATATTCACCACATCATTCAATTATATGGTGTATATTCATCTCATTAATGTATTTTATGATGATTATCCATAAAATTATTGGTATTTAAATATCAATTTGTGGATATTTATTTCATTGGGTTTACGGTTTCAATGTTACCAATGTAGTAATGGTTTTTTGTCTAAATATAATTTATTTGAAAGGTGTGTTATGTTATGCACCAATATTATTTATTAAGGTGTATATAATGACTCCTTGACGTGTAATATCTTGAATTTTTTTTATCCCCAATATATTTTATGTTTCATTTTAAGTTATTCCATCAATGTTTTTATGAATTAATGTTTCCAAATGTTTAAAGATTTTATGTCACAATCTCATCATTTATTGAGAATATTTATGATTAAGTATCCAATGGTGAAATAAAATAACCAACCTCTAAATACATATCAGGAATATTTCTTCTCCTTTTGTTATTCATGATATATTAATGTAATGTAACAAGTTCTCCATTATTTATTAATTAAATTTTTAAATAATTTTTAAATAAAACTAGACATTACTTCAATATTCAATCACAAATATGTTTTCTTTAAAAAAATTTCTAAAAAAAGTTTCAATAATGGTTTATTACGGTCATATGATTTTTAAATGAAAATTTTACCCTTTTTGACTTCCGATAATTTTTTTAAAGGAATATTTATATCATTTTCTTGAAAATTCATGTTTTTAATTTACAAATAAAGATAAAGAATCTACATTTTAACACTTATTTTAGGAACATTTTTTTGACATTATGGAAAATAATTTATTTTAAGATTACATTATATGTTATCATTCTTATTTTAATATAAAATGGTTTGATTTTTTTTATTTAAAAATAGTTTTTTTAAAGTAGAATATATATTTCTTTCAAGAAGTATTTTAAATGATTTTTAAAATATTCCTTTATATGTTTTCAAGGTTATTTTCAGAGAAAAGTATTTTTATAATATTTTACAATAAAAAAATCCGTGAATTTTATTCCTAAATACATTTCTCAACTAGTCTTTTAAAATTATTTTCCAACTAAGATGACCTTATGTAATGTTATAAATTCTTTATTAGGTATATGATCCCAGGGTACCATTCTTATTATTTACTTAAATGATTTATGATTACGATAAAAATATTTTGATGAAACCTATTTCTCTTCAAGGTGATATTCCATGAATGAATTATTATGAAACACACTTCTCTTTCCAGAGGTTATACCAAAATAACATGTTTAGGTAACACACAAATTTTTTCATTGAAATTCATTGATGAAATATGAAATGAGTACGAGACCTATTTATTATACAATGGTTTTGTTATGATGAAATATTTATGAAACCCATTTCATTTCATCAGTGTTGATATGATTAATGTTTTATTATCTTATGGAACACGTATTTATTATTTACATTATGTGAAAAAAATTACGTTATAACCACATACAATAGATAAATTATAACCAATGATGGATGGTACCTATATCTCCCTCAAATTAATTTGGTAATGATTTTATCTCATGAGATATATAGGTGTGGAAGATAGAGTGAAATAAGTTCAGTAAGGGAAATTTTACCCTATTATAAGGCGCCAGCCTTAAGCCTTACTTAATCTTGAGTTATTACAAGATTACACATTGAGGATCTTTTCAGGTTTAGAGTTTTAGAAAATTAGATCATAAAACTTGCATTACATCACACATTTAAAAAAAGTGGTTACAATAAAAGATAATGTTCATTTTTTCCCATAAAAAGAAACCTATTTAAAATAAAACATGGATTCTTTCTTGACACTTCTTTGGCACTATAATCATATCATGTACCCTTCCCTTGACCTGTGAAAAACATTTCAAAAACTTGGGATGAACATAAAAAGCTCAGTAAGGGATATAAAAATGTGGAAAGGAAACATGAGTACATATATACATAAGAATGAAATCATAATTTACCCATAAAACATAAGCACTTTAACATAACTAATCAAATCTTGAATAAATCATAGAAATCATAAGACATAAAAGCAACTTGAGGCATTCATAACATTCTTACGTAGGTAGTAACCCTCTTGGTTACGTTTGGAATACCCATCATAGTATATTCCCTAAATCTCTTCGGAGAAACTTCAAAGTTTAACCCCTTCACCTTACCCAATGCATTGGAGAGCTATATCGGGCTCACCCTCCCTTAGTTTATCACAGATCCACCCATCTTCAAAACAATGCCCATGAACCATAACATAATCGTATCACATAAAACATGCATAAAGGAAACATAACATTTCCGAATTTCAATCAAAAGATATCAATACAACTCATTGATATAATAAAAACATTATGAAAACCATTTTCAATACCAAAATAAAAGAAAAGTAAAAAATGGTATTTATTTTTCTTTTAAAAAAAGGTATGGCTTGAAGAGGAAGCTGAAACTCAAATAATGGTCACGGCGGTGGAGAAACATTGTCGCCGCATACATACGACAAAAACATTCCCTTTTGTCATTTAGTAAAATGATTCATATAAAAAAATATTAATTTTGGATAAACATAAAAGTCAAAGGGTTTTATAAACCATATAAAATAATGTTATGTATAAAACAAAATATGCCTCAATGAAATGAGATTGAGACGAAGTCCCATACCTCGGGTCCGAATTGACTCGATCGTTCTTTAACCTCCTAAATAATAAACATGAGTTAATTTCTACTTGATTAAGAACATTTTTCAAGATCATTATTTCTTTTATATCACTTATTACCATTTCATGAACACTATGTAATTATTTAAGTTAATAACGGTCGTTTTAACGATCATTGGTACTTGAGTAAAAAAATCTCTTTATAATTACAAGTTGTTCATGTTGTAAAATTTCCATTATATCAAGAATTATATTAATGATTTAGATATCATATATATCATATATATCCAGTATATACATGCATTTATAATGTTACATAATCTTTTAGAGGTAAGAAATGAAATGCACCGTTCATGGAGACGGTAAGCCGTACGTACGCATGAACGCTACATTCATTTCTATGTCATATTAATGGAATTAAAAATAAATGATAGGTATGTATATTTTAATTCCATAATTATATTCATAATTTAGATGTAACATATATCATATATAATAACTATAAATCCATCCTTTATTCATCCCACTTATGGCATTAACAAATCAAATCACTTTGAGAGGGTTGTAGTCCGCACTTCCTAAAATGAACATATCACGTATACCCATAATGGAAACCATAAAGGTATTCCATAAATGAAAAATAAATAAGCTTAAGTAAAACATAAACATATTATATATCTTATATAATTATAGTGAAATCTTAATGGCCACCTTTAGAGGTGTTATATGAGTGTTGAACAATCATCGTTTTGTGAGGCAGAAATTCACCATCCACAGAAATAGTATGTTCTTTAACAATTAGATGTAGGTGTGTGTAAGTGTAGCTCTAATCCTTATTATAACAACATACTATTATATGTAATATACTGGTTTTGTTACAAAAGAAATGAATAAAAATAGTTTAGGGGGTTGGAGAAGCAAAATAAAACATAAAAACACAAGAGAAGACACTACCTTTAAATCGGGTAACACTTTTTGATTTGAGCACAAAGGCTTCCTTGGGAAGACTTCTGACCAAAGTGAGGCTTCTAAGAGTAAGAGAGGGATGTGGAGAGAGAACATTGGAAGGGTTTGGCCGAGCCAAAGGCTTTGGAAGTGTGGGTAAGGTGGTAGAGGTGGGGGCCTTTTATAAGAGGAGAGGAGGGGCACTATTGGAATGTTACAAAATGTTACTTTATTTTCAAATAAGTTTCGGATTTTAAATGTCCCACATTGATTTATTTCAAGGATAAAGTGATAAGGGTTCTAAATCCACCCATCCAATTGGTTTTTGACAAGTGCAGGTCTTAGATTTTTCATTATCGTTTCATTGTATTTATGTCGTTAAATAATGAGGTCATCGCTGCATCATCATGGTGTCATAAATAATTTAATTTATTTAATGTCTGAAAATTATGAAAAAAATACTATGATGTAGTAAATCTTTTTAGATTTCTAATGAATATTTATATTAAAAAATATGACTTGTAGAACCACATTTAAAAATTGGTTTAGTAAAATAACTCATGTTTGTGTCATTTTTACTTTAACATTAAATAAAAAGATATTAATGTCATTTTCCTTCCAGAGTGGCTCCATGGGGTCCCCAAGTTGACCCATGGATTTTCTTGGTTGGCCATGAAACATCCAATAAAAGTAGGACATGTGTCACGTTCATTTCATATTATTAAAACATTATTCTTACCTTAAATTACAGTAATTACCTCTAATCGCGATTAAAAACTTAAAAGTTACTATTCACCAAAAAATTATTTTAATCCCATTGAACCAAATTTTACTTCTTAATGACAACCATATATGTCTGATTTTTAAAATTCAAAACACAGAGGTGGTAAAATTTCATTTAAATGAAAAATCAATTTTTTTAAGTACCACTTAGTGGTTTCACTATTCATCAAAAATTGAAGTTTTTCATAAAAATACCAAAACTTCACCCTAAGATATATTTGATATTCCGAATTCAAAAATGATGTCTATTTTAAAAAATACAAAACATATAAGTTACATTAAATAATTTAATAATTAATTCCCGCTGTCAGAGAAAATAGCATGTTTTTATGAAACAATAAGTATCAAAAGATTGGCACTAGTTTAAGTTCAATTTCAAAGTGAAATTAATTCCAACGACCACTATTGGATTAAATGGTAAAAAAATATTGTAATTGAATTTTAAAACCAATTCAAAATATAATATAATCATAAAATGAAATTAGATTTAATAGAGGTTTTGAAGTAAAATACAACATTTTTCACTATTCATTAAAAAAATGAACTTTATCGAAAAAATACCAAAAATTCACACAAATTAAATTTTGATGTCCCAATAGTAAATAATAAGTTTATTTTGACAAAAATAGCTTATAAAATTGTCAAAAGATAGATTTAAAAATGGTTTTCCATCAAAAGGCAGTAAAACAATCTTTTAAAAATATTAGTGTATTCCATGCTTAAGATTGGATTTATTCTCATTTTAAGCCTCTAAAACACTATCTAATTCATTAATAGACATAGATAAAAATATCTATTATTCATTACTTACTTGGGATGTTACACCTATGATGGTCTTGGGTGTTATCCTTGACTATTATAATGTTATGCCTAGAACTATCTTTCTTGTCCACAAAGTTATCCGTGAACCTGATTTCATGTGTACATTATCATCCGTGAACCTGATTACATGTCCAAAATGTTATGAATGATCTTGTATTTCATATCCATAATTTTATGCGTCGACCTAGTTTCATTTACATAAGTTTATAAAAATCCCTGAATTAATGTCCTTGACTTAACGAGTGAACCTATTTCTATTTACACATGTTCACAATGTTATAAGTTGATGGGTTTGTCAAAAATCTATTTTTCATGCCAATTTTATTCACTCCTAGATAGTGTTTTTGTATTCCATTATGAATCAAGTCTTTTGAACTTCCAATATTTTTTGCAGGACTAATGTTTATGAGTAATGAAAGGTTGGGTATGATCTTTTTTTATTATGTTCATTATCACATACCCTTTTCCTTGTCTTATTCTTTTATATGATCATAGAGTTTTACCTCTTATGTTACCCTTATTCACTAAATAAGATCACCATTTATTATATTTCTTTTCCACAGGCTATGAAGAACACAATTATATAGGTTGTTTCTTATGAAGATTAATAAATGGGAAGTTCCCTTTGGGAAACAATGAAGATGTTTCTCTAGATGAGAAGATTATTTTCCATGTTTCGAATTGAACCAGACTATTATGGAATCAAGGTGTGTGTTTGAAAAATGTAACGAGTATTCATCTAATATAATGTAATATCAAATTACGATACACCTTCATCTTTATATATGTGGTCTACTTAAAACGTTTCAACATTAATTTTTTACTAATTCCTTTTTTAAATTGTTGTTTCTTGGTTTTAACTATTTTTAATTTTCATGGGATCTTCTATTGGGTAGTTTCGGGCATCGTAATTTAATAATGGTTTAATAATATCTATAATAATAGTCATGATATTTATTTAATTTATATTATATATATATATATTCATATTCATATATAAAATCTAGATATAGAAAAATGAATTAGCCAGTTCATGGAGATGGTATGTTGTATGCATGCAAGGACATTGTTTTCACATTTTGACAAATGGAATGAGAAAAAAGGTAAATAATAATAATTATTTTCTTATTATTTATTATATCTATATATCATATATAATTATTAAATATATTCTTAGTTCCAACCATGTAAATCATAAATGAAAAAAAGTCACATCGCTTCGTTGATGTGGTAGTCCATACATATGCATGTGTGACTTCATTTTCTTACAAAAAAAAGGAAGGGTATATATTACATTATAATTCTAGAAGAATGAATATATAATAAACATACTATATAAACATTTAACCCAATATAATTACTATCCATTAAATATTTTTATGGATAATTAATTGTATCTCTACATGGAGGTGGTAGTCCACACGTACGCATGAGAAATACGTTCACATACCATTTTACTAAAAATAGGGTGACTAATATTCATTCCATAACCATAATAAAATATAATTTTAATGATGACACTAATGTTATTATTTTGTGATAAATACCACATATTTAGATGAGTTCAATGAATGAATAACTTGATAGAGGTTGAGTAGTATGATTACCTATCCTTCAAAAGACCTCATTTATATCCTTTATAAAGGATACTTGGAATGGTGTATTAAGAAGTCCACAACCTATAATTTATAGATAGTGAATTTTATAAGAGAATTGGTTTGGGTTTGGTCACGTAAGATGGATAAAAATGGTGTAATGAAAATAAAGGATGGTTTTTCTTTTACAAGTGGGGGAGATGATTCACATGAGATTCTCTAAAGGATTAAAATATAATAAAGTCATAATCAAGAAAAATACATCCAAATGGTCTATTATTTATGGGTAGGATATGATGAGTCTGAAATATGTACATAAAATAAGATTTAGGCATGTTTTAATTGATACACCTATAATTTCTATTTGTTTAACCCTGGGTAAACCTGTTTTAACCTCTACCGCATTGATTTTTTTTATTTGTTTTAATATTTATAATGGGGGAAAAAATGAAATTGTCCTCATAGAAAAAAAAATTTCATGAACCATCCCTGGGGCCTATACTTTGAGTACCCCAAGCCTGTATTCTGAAGTCCAGGGCTTGGTGACTAGCATTGAAGGCGTCAACCTGCAAGTGGGAGGAATTTTTCTGAGTACCAGTATCCACACACACACCTAACGACATCCTAACACATTGAAAGGAGGAAACCAGTTCCACTTAAACAAGGATGAGTGTAAGTAAAACTGATATTAAGTGGGATAGAATAAAAAACCAACAAAGAACTGAAAACCACTAGTACAAAAAAGAAACCCTGATGGCCATCCTTAGAAGACCCCACATGATCGTGAGAGTAGTGAAGATACTGGAAGCTGAAGTAGTATGTCCTATCCACACGGTCCTACTGGGCCCCGCCTAGTCCTAGGAAACCACGTCCACCGTTTAAGAATCTGTCAGTCCCATCTCCTCGAGCAACCCTATCAAAACATCAGTTATCTAAACCAGACACAACACGTGCGGGCGAAACACGTGCAGGGTTGAGTAACACAGTACTCAATAGGGACCCAAAAAAAGGCAGGACCACACAACAATTCCACATAGTAAATCTTGAAACATATGATAGCTGACACCAGGTATATTCTTTGTTAGTAATAGTAGCATCTTCATTCACAACGTCGAACAACTCGACTTCTGGAGAACACCTCCTCTAGAGAGTACAGTGGGCCTTCCAAGTCATGAATAGGTGCATCCCACTAACCTTGGACTACTTATGAACTCCTCTCCATCGCGTACCATGGTCCTGCAATGTCACAAAGAGGTGCTTCCCAATTTTCATGGCCAACTGTGGTACTTTTCCTTGTTGTATACTGTGGGCCTACAAAGCTGCAGAGAAGTGCTCCCTACTAGGCCAAAAGTTAGCAGTTTTCATGTCTTAGCCCATCATAGGGTTCTGTATATAGTACATTTGGGAGAAGTGATCCCCAAGCCCTTCATCACATGTCAACTTCCATGAAAGTCACCACAGAGCAAGCCAAAAGATCCTCCTCATCAAAAAGGTCCCAACGCCGCAAACAAATCATCAATCAGATGAAGGATTTGAATGATTTTAGTGTTTTAGTAATCGGGGGGTCGGTTGTGACGGGGCCCGGTCAGACCCGGTCGGACTGACCCAACCAACCTAGCATAGGGATCCTATATACCTTGGTTCATTAAAATGGACTCGACCCAACCTGGTGCAGGTCAAGGTCAGTCTGGTCCGGTATGGCCAGTGGGCCCGGCCCAATAGGCCTCGCTGGACCCGACCCGATTGGCTGAGGGTCCAGACCACCGAGTCGCGCGATTACCCGGTCTAGTTTGGCCCAACTCGAAGAGTGTGAGAGTCCGGCCTAACCGTGCGGGTATGTCCTTCCAACACAGTTTGTCTCACTGGGGTCTTGGCACACAAGCTGGGGACCGACCACAAGATGCGGTCGGTGGTGCCGACTAGCCGGAATGTGGCCTGGCTACCACGTCCGGCTCCCCCTTGGCCCTATGGGCGCAAGGTACTTCCAACAGCCCCGGTCGACGGAACTCAGCTTCACAAGCCATCCGGATGGCCCAGACATGGGATATCCTTCCACGCTGAACCCCACCTAGTGCTGCATCCTCCTATGCGCTACCACGACTGAAGAGCCATGGATTCCTAGTCAACACGACCAACTGGTGCGGGCTACCTCCTCCACGCGGCTAGCCGCCACCTCCGCTGCATCCACCAGTGCTGCCTCTGGAACCGACATGCCAATATGGGGTTTAGCGAACAATCAAGCCTGCTTCGGTTGTAATGCCCTGACCCTAAATACCCAGAGTCAGTGCATTATTACATAACATTGGCATGATCAAAAGAAAGATCAAGTCTTGAATGACCTATTAGTTTATTAACCTTGGAAACACAAGATATATTCATAAAGTTTTCATTACATTAATAAGTGAAAAACTACAACAACATATTGTCTTCATATCCCCTCATACTATCCCTGCAGGTCATTCATAAAATACTTCTTCACATCCTGGGAAAAATAAAACATTGAAAGGGGTGAGCTCAGATGCTCAGTAAGGATAACAATATAGCGGAAACTTTCATAAATAAACATAAAAATTTATGGCCATGTATAACTAAAACAAAAGCCTTTTAAACTTGAACTTCAGCATAATATGGCAAGATTAAAACGAAATAATGCCATTTACTTATTCACATGGATATTCTACTAGTTGAATAATCACATGGAAATATTAATAACCACTTTCATAATGACGGAATGCATAATTCCAAACTATTATAACCACGTAGCCAGGGCCTCGTGCCAAGACTACAAATAAGATATTGTCAAGGCCTCATTCCAAGACACTAGTTTGTCTCATGAGACCTACTGATGCATCGAGGAGCTATAGAAGTCTCCACCCGTCACTTACTAAGTCCAATGGATTCCACATATGAAAAGTTTGAAACATAACATAAACATTTGTATTAAAACTAGCATACCAAATGTCAATACTTATCCACAAACCATGAATGGTATAAAAATATCACATCCACAGTCAAACATAACTCATTCGATACAATATGGGAGATTGTATTGTATCATATTAACCTCAATCGATAATAATGAAGGATATTGACATAGATGAAAATAATAATCAAAACTATATGAGAGAAATATCCCCCTTTTTCATGAAATCATTTAAAAGTTACACTATTTGTCAAGAAGCCATTTAAAAATAGATTTTTGAATCAAAGTGTCCCATAACACATTGAAACATTTAAAAGAAGTTTTAATTTTAAAACTTTAATGTCTATATAAATAAATCCTTAAAACCATTTTTAAAACGTGGACATTAATGAGAAAGATTTAGAAGAATAAGTCTTTAAAACATTTAGAAATGGTATTTTAGTTAGAGATTCTAACCAAAAGAGAGACACATGAATAAAAATAATTGAGGTAATCAAAACAATGTAATATCATGAGAATAAAGGTATTCATGATATACTATGTCGAAGTACATTATATACACTACAAAAAAGTGATTTGGTGTATAACAACAAAGTAGTCTCAATGGAATGTAAATTGAGATGAAATCTCTCATAAAGGCCATATCCTTCGGTTAAGGATAAATCAACGACATAATTATGTGTGAGAAATATAAATACACTAAATATGATTGGATATTCAGTGTAAAACAATCAAAGGACATTCACACATATTATTGTAAAAACAACACCAATGAAATGGATGTTTATCTCAACAAATCGAGATTGAGTAAAAATTACTCTTATCAAGTTCATACTGATGACTTGAAAATTTATTAATGGAGTGATTAAGTGTATAAAAATTATATCCACAGAAAGGGGAGTGGAAATTATGACATAATCAAATGAATAGTGATTCCACACATAATCTTGGAGTAAAATAATCAATGAATTATGCATAAAGCTGAATAAGTGGAAATTGAAATTTTAAATTCCCTTATCGATTTGGTAACTTATGAAAAATGCACCAATGAAACAAGGATAATACAATGATGATGTAAATATCCATACATTAAAGTATATTACACAATGAATACAATCATGGGCAGTACACACACCACATGCAATAAATAAGTGGTGAACAATGGAAATCTCACGAAATTAAAAGTTAGATAAGAAACCCCTTACTTTATACTTTTTCCTTGGTCGACGGTAGGTTAAACTCCTTTATATTGGTGAAATAATTGTTATTTAATTATACAAGAATCATTTACATTAATATGATACCATATATGATCTTTTAACATTGATTTGTTAATAATATCTTAGTATTATCGTCATTTCGGGTGTTAACTTACTTGTTTTCCATTATATTCTTTGTTATGTAAGATGTGTTTTTTATGGATAGGTTGTATCATATTCATATCCATAATTATATCAAGTCCTTAAAAATTATTTTTAATCATCAAATGAGAATTATACTTTAATAGATACGATGGAGAATGAATCTCATTGCGTTCGTGGAGACGGTAGTCCGTACGTACGCCCGAGCGACAATATCATTCTTTTGATGTTAAAATAATATATAATTGGATGTTATATCATATAGAAAGAATAATTATCATGTTATATTTATTATTTACATGAATTACACATCATTATTATACCCATCCAAATAATAATTTATTGAATGCCAATTACACCACGACGTAGAGACGGTAAACCGTACGTACGCATGTATGGTGACATGCCATTTAAAGGAAAGATAGAATACTGAATATGGTTCTACAATATTTATAAAAACATAACCTTATATATAAGATACTGGAGTTATTATTTTAGAATATATATAACAAAGAAAGAATAAGTATAAGAAGAAAGGATCTTGAAAGAGGGTGGTGAAAACATTACCACTTCTTCGGGTTCTTCCTTTTGATTTGATCAAAAGGGCTCCTTAGGATGGCTTTATGATAAAAATAATGCCTCTAGGTTGTAGTGAGGGAATTTTAGAGAGTATTTGGTTATGTTTTGATCGATCCAAAAGGCTTTGAATGTGTGACTTAGTGAGAAGGGGGAGTGCCCTTTTATAAGAGGGTGAGGGGAACCTTTGGAAAATCTAAAAATATTATTTTATAATAAATTCATATTATGTTTATAATGGCTCAAAAGTGTATTATTTAAAGTTTAAGGTTGGAATGGGTCGAAAAAAACTCATCCAATATAATTTAGACAGGTTTGGGTCATTATATAATCCTTATCTTTAAGTATTAACTCTTGGTTAATTAGTTTCACTTTTACAATGTCTTTTTGTATTTTTATATTATATGGTTAATAAACTTACTATATAAATCCATGATACCCCCAAGTGGCCCATTAATGATACACCTATCATGATATAAGTCTCTTGTCCGAACCTTATATTTTTAAGAATTGAATATAAATTAATAATATAATATTTTTTTTTAAAACTCGTTTATGTCAATTTTGACACTATTGGGTATTTTGTTTTTGAGAAATTCATAACAACATTATTACCTAGAAAACAATTTATTTAATCAATCATAATATGTAATATTAACCTATAAAATTAGTGGAATTCATAAAACGTCTCAAATTACATTTATTTTGATATTTATAATATCAATTATTTTAATATTTTATTAATTAGGAAATTACTGAATCACCATTGTGTCATATATAAATTAAATTATATAAAGTCTAAATATTATAAATAAAATACCATTATGTATTAAATATTTTTATATTTCTAATGAATATTTACAATCGAGTTTATCTTATGCATAACCCTATATTAAAAATGTTTTAGTAAATAAACTTTGATTTTAACTCTTTTAACTCTTCTTTGAATTAAATAATAATAAATGTCCTAATCTAATAAAAGTGGACCTAAATGAAAATATTTTACTCCTAAGGTTGATTTTGGTCTAGATACACTTGTCTAAGAGATTTAGGACCTGTGTTAGGGTAATATTAATATCATTTTTACCCTTAATTACCCTATTTACTTTTAACCGTGGTAAATAAAAGCAAAAAGTTAATATTCACCAAAAATTATTTTCATCTCATTGAACCACATTTTACTCCTTGATATTAACCTCGTCATTCTGATTTTTGAAATTGCACTCACAGAAGCGGTAAAATTATGTTTTATGAAAAATTCAGTTTTTTAACTACCACTTAGAGGTTTCACTATTCATCAATAAATGAAAGTTTCCAGAAAAATACCAGAAATTAGGCCTAAGCTATATTTGATATTATGGATTCAAAAATGATGTATATTTTACCAAAATAAAAACATATCAGTTGCATTAATTAATTTAAAAATTAATTCCCGTCGTCAAAACTAATAGCGTGTTTTTAAGAGATAATAACTATCAAAAGATTAACACTTGTTTATGTATGGTTTAAAAGCGAAATTACATCCAATGACCAACATTGTATTAAATGGTAAAAATATATTCTAAATATACATTAAAACCACTCAAATTAATAATTTATCACTATTAATTACTTCTATTAAAAAAGTTGTTTTTAATTAAAATTTAGTAATTTTAACTAATCATCAAAATATGAAAGTTATCAGAAAAGTACCAAAATTTCACCCTAAGCTAATTTCGATATTACGAATCCAAAAATGAAGTCCATTTCGAATGATAAAATTTATAAAATTTCAAAAACTATGTATTACTATTCATAACGGGTAGTTTGATTGGTTGTGGTGTGTTAGAATCTCGAAGTTGCGTACAATGCACGCCATTGAATTATTCAAAGGGAAAAGTACTGTGGAATCTTGGGGTGTTACATTCTCCCCTTCTTCAATAAATTGCGCCCTCGCAATTTTTTAAAAATTGGGCTTGAAAATATATAATGGAATGTCCAACATCGGAAAAAGAGTCAATAAAACTATCACTTTAAAAGAAAGGAAGAGAGGTATAAAGGTCACCCAAGATAACCCATACTAGGATTCCATGTAGGAAAACTTGGATATGGAAGATAAACTAAGTGTTATGATCTGATAGAGAGGTATAGAAAACATGATCAGGAGAAAGTTAACAATAAAAAAAGCACAAACTTGTGTGGGGAAAAATGGTCATTAGTCTCCCAGTAGGAAAAGTAAAAGAACAACATTATTTGTTTTAATTTACATTAAATAAGGATGAGGAATTAATTTATGATATTGACTAAGAACATAAAGATATATACTTACTTTTTAAGTAGAGTTTCATTCATTAATAAATTTTTACCACTAACTCTTTTTTTGAACAATGAGTATTCAAGAAGACTTGGTCACAATGGAAGAGCTAGAATAAGCTTCTATAGAAATACATGATCCAGGTAGGATAAACTATATATTTAACTTTTCTTTAGATATTAATCAAAAACAAAATGGTTAGTATTATATCTGATGATCCCCCAAATGGATATTCCATTAGAGAAAAAAACACTAATATTAATTTCTAAAATTAAAACATCAATACCCCAAAGTAAAATAAATACAATTCAATAATCAATTGTCCTTAAAATACTTCAATATAATCCAAACTAATATTGAAACCCAAAACTTATAAGAATTTAGTCTTCCACATTAAATTGTATCTCCAAATGACATTAATTACTCTTAGAGTAATATAATTAAAAGTAATTAACCTAATAATTTCCATAAATAACCCAAATCACTATAAATCCACAATAAAAACATAGATAAAAATCCACCATTACTCCTAAAATGAAATCCCATACTATTTTATTTTCCTTTGGCATATAGTGTTCACAAAAAAGAGAACAACTTACAAAATAACATTTATCACATAATCACCAAATCATTTTCCTATACTAAGGGTATTCATTTGATAAGACATAAGATCCCAAATCAAATTATTATTGGTCAATAAAATCATTTAACTAAAAATAATAGTCACACTAACAAGGGACTTCACGTAGTCCAGTGGTAGGTGATAAATCCCAATTGCACTTTGGTTGTTGGTTCGATTCCCACAGCTTTGTCTGATGCGTCGGTTTGTCACACGGTCTGCGTGTTTTCCTTTTTTTAAAAACTATATTTTATAACATTACCAAAATGAGATAAATTCCTCAAAATAACCATAACATAATTTAACCACAAATCTTATCTCATACCTTTCATTTTCATCCCAAATTATAATAACTTATTATTGCATCAAACCCAACGATCATATAAAACCAAATGGTTATTTATAACTATATCCACCAGAGAAAAGATAATTCTTCCTCAAATATCATTCTCACATGGAAAACTGCAGGGTTAAAAATACAAGAGAAAATTATTCCAATGTAAACCCATCAATAAGGAGCAGTAATTCATTTTAAACATTTCTCCAACCATTTATTCCCACATATCTTCTTCTTTGACAAATAAAATATCCTATAGAATAGGGAATTCACTCGGGTAATGGACAAGTCCCCTACATTTACAGCAAATGACTGTAAATGGATTCTTGGGACCGTTTTTATCTTCTTCCATAGTACTCTTCATTTTTCTTCAGCAATTCTTCACTTTATGTCCTTCCTTCCCACACGTAAAGAATTTCTTTGTCCCATTGAGACACTTTCCTGGGTGTCTCCTTCCACATTTCCTGCATGATGGAAATTGAGGATTCCTTTCTCCATGGTCTCCACTGTTGGAGCTCTTATCATTCATCACATTTCTCTTCTTTGTTGAGTCCAGTAATTGGTTAATATATATATTGTTGATCATATTTTTGGCAAATTGATTTGGCATAAAGAAGATATCATTTACGCCTGTCAACACTCCATTTTTTTGCTCATTTCCACCACCGTTCCCACATTGTACATCATTCACAAAGTCACTATGACTTCCTTGGAATCTAGCCATTGACTAAAACCAGAAATCATTGTGTGAGTAACAGTAGTCATAAAATCATTTAGAGATTAACATGTCACCATATTCTCAATTTGAAACACATTAGGATTAACCAAGGTCATTTACTCTCATCTTATATATATAATACTTCAAATCGGTTTGTAAAGAAAATGTAAATTATCCTAAGCATATCCCCCGGGAGCGTCGTAACCAAGAGTGCAGCAATGCCCATTGTTGTGCACCAGTTCCCATTCGAGTCTAGCGCAATGCGGTGTTTTCCTGTTTTACCCCTAGGTACATCTGTTCCAGAGCCACCTCTACCCGCTCGTATCCAGACATATATGTATTTCTCAGAAAACTCACAAAATATCTACAATACCAAAATTCTAGGAAGTTCTTCTATACTAATCCTCAAAGTTCATCTTAGGTCTACGTGCTCTAATCATAGTTTATCTAATTCTAGTTTCCAAGGTTTGTACTAAACATCCTCTGATACCAACTGTAACGCCCCAACCCTAGATACCCAGAGTTGGTGCATTATTACATAACATTGGCATGATCACAAGAAAGATCAAGTCTCGAAAGACTGATTCGTTTAGTTGCCTTGGAAACACTAGATATATTCATAAAGTTTACATTACATCAATAAGTGAGAAACTACAACAACATATTGTCTTCATATCCCCTCATACTATCCCAACAGGTCATTCATAAAATACTTCTTCACATACTAGGAAAAATAAAACATTGAAATGGGTGAGCTCAGATGGTCAGTAAGGATAACAATATAGCAGAAACTTTCATAAATAAACATAAAAAATTAAGGCAATGTATAATTAAAACAAAATACTTTTAAATTCGAACTTCATAATAATATGGCAAGGATAAAATGAAATAATTCCATTTACTTATTCACATGGATATTCTACTAGTAGAATAATCACATGAAAATATTAATAACCACTTTCATGATGACGAAATTCATAATGCCAGACTATCATAACCACGTAGCCAAGGCCTCGTGCCAAGACTACAAATAAGATTTTGTCAAGGCCCCATGCCAAGACACTAGTTTGTCTCATGAGACCTACCAATGCATCGAGGAGCTATAGCGGGCTCCACCCATCACTTACTAAGTCCAATGCATTCCTCATATGAAATGTTTGAAACATAACATAAACATTTTTATTAAAACTAGCATACGAAATGTCAATACTTATCCACAATCCATGAATGGTATACAAATAGCACCTCCAAAGTCAAACATAACTCATTAGATACAATATGGGAGATTTTATTGTATCATATTATCCTCAATCGATAATAATTAAGGATATTTACAAAGATGAAAATAATCATTAAAACTATTTGAGAGAAATATCCCCCTTTTTCTTGAAATCATTTAAAAGTCACACTATTTGTCAAGAAGCCATTTAAAAATAGATTTTTGAATCAAAGTGTCCCATTCCACTTTGAAAATTTTAAAAGGAGTTTTAATTTCAAAACATTAATGTCCATATAAATAAATCCTTAAAACCATTTTTAAAACATGGAAATTAATGAGCAAGATTTAGAAGAATAAGTCTTTAAAACATTTAAAAATGGTATTTTAGTTAGAGTTTCTAACCAAAAGAGAGACACATGAATACATATAATTGAGGTAATCAAAACATTTTAATATCATGAGAATAAAGGGATTCATGATATACTATGTCAAAGTACATTATATACACCACATAAAAGTGATTTGGTGTATAACAACAAAGAAGTCTCAATGGAATGTAAGTTGAGACGAAATCTCTCATAAAGGACACATCCTTTGGTTAAGGATAAATCAACGACATAATTATGTGTCAAAAATATAAATACACTATATATTATTAGATATTCAGTGTAAAACAATCAAAGTACATTCATACATATTCTTGTAAAAACAACACCAATGAATTGGATGTTTATCTCAACAAATCGAGATTGAGTAAAAATTACTCTTATCAAGTTCATACCGATGACTTGAGAATTTATCAATGGATTGATTATGTGTATAAAATGTTTATCCATAGATAGGGGAGTGGCAATTATGACATAATCAAATGAATATTTATTCCACACATAATCTTGGAGTAAAATAATCAATGAAGTATGCATAAAGCTGAATGAGTGGAAATTGAAATTTCAAATTCCCTTATTGATTTGGTAACTTATGAAACATGAACCCATGAAAGAAGGATAATACAACGATGATGTAAATATCCATAAATTAAAGTATATTACACAATTAATACAATCATGGTCAGTACACACACCACATGTAATAAATAAGTGGTGAACAATGGAAATCTCACGGAATTAAAAGTGAGATAAGAAACCCCTTACTTTGTACTTTTTCCTTGGTCAACGGTAGGTTAAACACCTGTATAATGGTGAAATAATTGTTATTTAATTATAGAAGAATCATTTACATTAATATGATATCATATATGATCTTTTAACATTGATTTGTTAATAATATCTTAGTATTATCATCATTTCGTGTGTTAACTTACTCATTTCCCTTTATATTATTTGTTATGTAAGCCGTGTTTGTTAGGGATAGGTTGTATCTTATTCATATCCAGAATTATATCAAGTACTTAAACATTATTTTTAATCATAAAATGAGAATAATACTTGAATGGATACGATGGAGAATGAGTGTCATCGCGTTCGTGGAGACGGTAGTCCGTACGTACGCAAGAGCGACAATATCATTCTTTTGATGTTAAAATAATATATAATTGGATGGTTTATCATATAGACAGAATAATTATCATGTTATATTTATTATTTACATGAATTACACATTATTATTATACCCATCCAAATAATAATTTATTGAATGACAATTACACCACGATGTGGAGATGGTAAGCCATACGTACGCACGTATGGTGACATGCCATTCAGAGGATGGATATAATACTGAATATGGTTGTACCATATTTATAATAACCTTAAAGTATATAGAATATACTGGATTTATTATTTTATAATAGAAATAACAAATAATGAAGAAGTTGAAGAAGAAAGAAACATGAAAGAGGGTGGTGAAATCATTATCTCTTCTTCGGGTTCTTCCTTTTTATTTGATCAAAAGGGAACTTTAGGTTGGCTTTATGGTCAAACTAAGGCCTCTAGGTTGTAGTGATGGAAGTTGAGAGAGTATTTGTGCAGGGTTTGGCCGAGCCAAAATGCTTTTAATGTGTGAATTAGTGAGAAGGGGGAGTTCCCTTTTATAAGAGGAGTGAGGGGCACCTTTGGAAAAGCTAAACATATTATTTTATAATAAATTCATATTTGGTTTATAATGGCTTCAAAGTGGATTATTTAAAGGTTAAGGTGGGGATGGGTCGAAAACCACTCAACCAATAGAATTTAGATAGGTTTGGGTCATTATATTAACCTTATCTTTAAGTATTAACTCTTAGTTAATTAGTTTCACTTTTACAATGTCTCTTTGTATTTTTCAATTATATTTTTAATAAACTTACTATATACATCCAAGCTACCCCCAATTTGTCCATTAATGATACACCAATCATTATATAAGTCTCTTGGCAAAACATTATATTTTTAGGAATTGAATATAAATTAATAATATAATATTTGTTTTAAAAACTCTTTTATGTCAATTTTGACACTATTGGGTATTTTGTTTTTGAGAAATTCATAAAAGAATTATTTAATCGAAAAAAATTTATGTAATCAATCCTCATATGTATTATTAACCCAGAAAATTAGTGGAATTCATAAAAAGTCTCAAATTACATTTATTTTGATATTAATAATATCAATTAATTTAATATTTCATTAATTAGGTAATTACTGCATCACGATTGTGTCATAAGTAAATTAAATTATTTAATGTCTAAAAATTATTAATAAATTACCATTATGTAGTAAATCTTTTTATCTCTCTAATGAATATTTACAATTGAATTTATCTTATGTATAACACTATATTAAAAATGTATTAGTAAATAAACTTTGATTTTAACTCTTTTAACTCTTCATTGAATTAAATAATAATTGTAGAGACCCGAAGCTTATCGTACATGGAAATTACATTACTTTTGCGGAATACTTAGTACATAACAAAACACACACACACAAGGATCGTAAAAGTTTAGTGTCTTTGGAAACTCGGAACGTAATCTTCTAATCGTGGTGAAAGATCATCAACATCTCCTATAAAGATCTTCCCTTTTTTTTACCTAAAACCTTTCTTTATATCCTGGGGAAAAGAAAACATAAAAGGGTGAGCTCAAATGCTCAGTAAGGGTAAACAAAAGAAATATCAATCACATCGTATTCATAAGAACATAACATTTTGGAAATCTTAACCTGCAAAAGAGAGCATAATTTCATAACATGGGATAAATCATGGCAGTGAAATGTAATCACAATAATCATAACTTAAAAACATGAAACTTTGTGGCATTCACACATAATCATAGAGAATCATTTCTTGTTAGTCAAGACTCATTGCCAAGACTATCTTAGTGGACAAAGTCCTTTTCTGAATCGAGTAACCCTCGTTTCAGTCCTGTTTCACTGAACCGGTATAACCTACCGTTCCAGCCCTGTCAATCTCATGAGATATAAAATCTTTACCCAATGCATTGGAGGGAGATATAGGTCCCACCCATCATAGCATAACCCATGTAATAAAAATGGGATTCTTAAACAACATGACATCATAAAACAATTCATATAAGATAAAGGAATTCATAAACATATTTCCATCACAACATAATCAAATCCATGTAATAATAAGGATAAAAACAGAACCCTTTATTATCTTAGATGGAAAATAATTTTGATAAAACACTTGAACTCCATTCTTGAGGAAAATATCCTTTCTTCTTTAAAAACACTTTTCTTTTCTTAACATGTCATACAATTCTAAACTAAATGAAGTTAATTAAAAATAAACTTGAAAACTTGTAAAGGAAGTTTCTTGGAAATAATGTTTTAAAAATCCATTCATGCCGTATAAGTTAAAAAAAACATTCTTCGTACTTTTGTCGGAAAAGTCAAAATGTACCTCGTACGAAAAAACGACAAAAGATTCCTTTCATATTCTTTACTAAAAACTCACCGAAGGGTAAAAATGGATTTAAACAATTTTAGGTGGATGGAAATAATATTACATATTGATGAAACATGGATGTGGATGATAAAATACACCCCAGTAAAGACTTACGAATAAACAATCTCGGATAAAAATGAGATTGTGATATTTCCCTTACCTTATGTCCGACTTGCTTTGTAAGTGTCCGAACCTCCTGTATAATGATTTAAATCATGTTATTGACTTATTCCAGAATCATATTCATTGTTATGATATCATATATGGTTCACTTATGACATTATATTACCCATTCTTTTGTAAATTCCATGTTAAAGAAGCGTTTTGGGTAAAATAGTTTCATTTATCGTAGGTGTTTTGACTTGTTGTTCTTGACATCATTATTAATTATATCATGATTTACTTACTTCCAGAATATAAAATATGATTTATATATCATATATATTTAGTTTATATATATATATAATATATATATAAATAAAATGAAAAACACTGTTCATGGAGACGGTAGTCCGTACGTACGCATGAACGCTGTTTTCCTTTACTTATTGTCTTGAAATGGAAGTAAGTAGATGACATACATATATATATATATATATATACATAAATCCAGAAGCTTTATAATGTCATATATTTCATTATTATTTCTTATATATATACTTTATAATCATTCTTAAATGGTTAACATGGAGAATGAATCTCATCGCGTCGTGGAGACGGTAGTCCGTACGTACGCACGAGCGATGATATCATTTCCATAAACATTGAATTGAATTGGAGTGGATTATACAATATATCAGAATCAATATGATGTTGTAATAACTATGTATAGTTATTCTTTACACCATTATACCCATCCATGTAAGGTGGTGGTGGAAAAATTGATTACACCACGGCGTGGAGACGGTATTCCGTACGTACGCACGCGCGGTGATTTCTTTTTCCGTAGGATGGATAGATAGTGAAATTGGGTTGTTTCATAATAATAATAACATATCAGTATATGAGTGATACTTATGTTATTTCTTCATAATGAAACAACCTAAGAAGAAGAAGTGGAAGAAGAAATAAAGATGAAAGAATTGGTAACGGTAATTACCTCTTCTTTGAAGCGCCTCTTTGAGACATCCTCTTAGGGCACTAAAATTGGTCTTTGAGGAAGACCAGAACCTCTAGGATGTTTATAGGGAAGTGGAGAAGAGATTTTGGCAGGGGTTGGCCGAGCTTGAGTGCTCAAATTGGTGTGAGGAGGAGGGGGAGGAGGTGTCCTTTTATAAGGGAGGAGAGGGGCACCTTAGGAATACCTCAAAATATTATTTTATATTAATGTCAAAATCGGTTTATAATGGTTCCAAATGGTCTTATTTCGAAGCTAAAGTGGGGATGGGTCGAAATCCTATCAACCAATAGGATTTAGACATGTTTAGGTTATTATTTTAACCTTATCAATTAGATATAACTCTAAGTTAAATAATTTAACTTTTACCTTGTCTTTTTGTTTTCTTTCACTATATGGTTAATACACTTACTATAACATGCCAAACGAACCCCAAATTGTATATTATTAATAAATATATCCTTATCTATGTCATTTGGCCGAACCTTAGATTTTTAGGAATAAAATAACAATTAATAATATAATATTTTATTTAAAAACTATTTTGTGTCAATTTTGACACTATTTGATATATGATTTTTTTAAAAGTCATAACAGAATTATATGTTCGAACCAAGTTGATTAAATCAACACTAATACATCATATTAACCTAGAAAATTAGTTTAATTCATAAAAAGTCTTAAATTACATTCATTTGAGCATTTATAACATCAATTTTGTTAATATTTCCTTAAAAGGGTAATTACTGAATCATCGTTGTGTAAAAAATAAATTAATTTATTTAAAGTCTAAAAATTATAAATAAAATATCATTATGTAGGAAATCTTTTTATCTTTCTAATGAATATTTATAGTCGAATTTAGCTTATGTATAACCCCATATTAAAAATGGTTTAGTAAATAAACTTTGATTTTAACTCTTTTAACTCTTCTTTGAATTAAATAATAATAAATGTCCTAATCTAATCCAAGTGGGCCTAAATGGTCATATTTTATTCCTAAGTTTGTTTTTTGGTCGAATTGCACTTGTCCAATAGAATTAGGACATGTGTTAGGGTAATAGTAATATCATATTTACCCTTAGTTACCCTATTTACTATTAACCGCGGTAAAAAAAGTAAAAAGTTACTATTCACCAAAAAATTATTTTCATCTCATTGAACTACATTTTACTTACTGATATCAACCGTGTCTGTCGGATTTTTGAAATTCCATTCACAGAAGCGGTAAAATTAAGTTTTATACAAAATTCAGTTTTTAACCTACCACTTAGTAGTTTCACTATTCATCAAAAATTGATGTTTTTCAGAACAATGCCAAAATTTCATCCTAAGCTATATTTCATATTCCGAATTCAAAAATGAAGTCTATTTTACCAAATTAATAACATAAAAGTTGCATTAATTAATTTTATAATTAAATCCCACTGTTAAAACAAATAGCGTGTTTTTAAGAAACAATATCTATCAAAAGATTGACACTTGTTTATGTCTAGTTTAAATGTGAAATTACATCCAATGACCAAAATTGTATTAAATTGTAAAAATATATTCTAAATATACTTTAAAACCACTCAAATTAATAATTTATCACTATTAATTATTTTGATTAAAAAAGTTGTTTTTAATTATAATTTAGTAATTTTCACTATTCATCAGAATATGAAAGTTATCCGAAAAGTACCAAAATTTCACCTTAGGCTAAATTCGATACTCCGAATCCAAAAATGAAGTCCATTTTGAGAGCTAGAATTTCTAAAATTTAAAAAGTGGTTATTACTATTCATAACGGCTTGTTTTAATAATATTTTAATAGCATATCATTGTTTCGTGAAACTCAGTATTACGTACCACACACGCTATCGAGGAAGGTTGTGATTGCGTGTAATGCAAGGCAAGTCAAGGATGCGTGTTGTGCAAGCTCCTTTTGGTGTAGCGTACAACACAAGACATTAGTGAAATAAAAAAGAATATTTTTCATAAAATCTCGGGCTGTTACAATAATAAATGTCCTAATCTAATAAAAGTGGACCTAAATGACAATATTTTACTCCTAAGGTTGTTTTTGGTCGAGTTACACTTGTCTAATAGAATTAGGACATGTTTTAGGGTAATATTAATATCATTTTTAACCTTAATTACACTCTTTACTTTTAACCGTGGTAAATAATAGTAAAAAGTTACTATTCACCAAAAATTATTTTCATCTCATTGAACCAAATTTTACTCCATGATATTAACCATGTCTCTCGGATTTTCTAAATTCCACTCATAGAAGCGGTAAAAATAAGTTTTATGAAAAATTCAGTTTTTTAACTACCACATAGTGGTTTCACAATTCATAAAAAATGAAAGTTTCCAGAAAAATACCAAAAAATAGGCCTAAGCTATATTTGATATTATGAATTAAAAAATGATGTCTATTTTACCAAATTTAAAAAATATCAGTTGTATTAATTAATTTAAAAATTAATTCCCGTCGTCAAAACAAATAGCGTGTTTTGAAGAGACAATAACTATCAAAAGATTAACAGTTGTTTATGTCTGGTTTAAATGTGAAATTACATCCAATGACCAAAATTTTATTAAATGGTAAAAATATATTTTAAATATACTTTAAAACCACTCAAATTAATAATTTATCACTATTAATTATTTCTATTAAAAAAGTTGTTTTTAATTAAAATTTAGTAATTTTCACTATTCATCAAAATATGAAAGTTATTCGAAAAGAACCATAATTTCACCCTAAGCTAATTTCAATATTACAAATCCAAAAATGAAGTCCATTTCGAAAGATAAAATTTATAAAATTTCTAAAATTAATAATTACTATTCATAACGGCTAGTTTGATTGGTTGTGGTGTGTTAGACTCTCGAAGTTGCATACAATTCACGCCATTGCATTATTTAAAGGGAAACGTACCGTGAAAGCTTGGGGTTTTACATCGGTGGTCTGTTCTTTGATCCATCTAGGTCTGTGGCATTTGGGGAGCGCCCTCTTCACCACGAGGATCCCAAACATGCCATGCTATCATCTCGAGGGTATGAACACCATTAACACATATTCAGAGGTTCTTGGGCCTTGTTTTTATCAGCCTGGTGCCTCTGCATTAGAGGTTTAAAGATTAGGGAGGTTTAGGGAGTCTTCGTTAAATCATTCCATTCCAATATTTGGACTCCGAATTAAATAACCCCTAGAATTAATCAACATCCTGCATAATGCACCAATTGCAGATCAATATATTTGTGGGTTGATATGTGTTTGTCAATTTTGGAAAAGTACAGGGAAGAACATAAAATAAAAAACCCTACCTCTTATGAAATCCTATGCCTCAACGTTCATCCTCGAGGCATTAAGACATCGGCATCGCTTCCCACCTTCTATCTTCCAATGATGTCGAAGATGATGAAGTTTTGTCAGCATTCGTCATTCTTCTCCAGGGTGGATGTCCATTAGAGGATCTTCAGAGAATCCTCTAAATTTTTTAATAGTTATTTTCCCAGTGCATCGAACTATAAATAGGAGCACATAACATTGTTTCCATTATGACTCGACATCGCGTCTTTACACTATTTTATTTAAGAAATAGTTTCACTATTACATGTCATTAAAGCGTCGTTACACTATGAGTTAAGGAGACATTAATGATCCTACTTAATGCGCATCGTCTTCGGAAGTTCACTTCCTCGCTGCATCTCCATCAGCCACTCAACAATGATAAGGAAAAGAAAATAATTCTTTTAAATTCTTTTATTATTTATCTCAAAGAGTATGAAAATTAACTTTTTTTTCTCAGCCCTTTCTGATCGAAGTTATGTCATTTATAGGTGAATCTAAACATTATGAATTCAATGGTGCCCTCATATATTTAATCCGAGCACTGGTTCAAAATTTAGAAAAATCCCGCTCGTACGTTTATTAAACGTACCTTAAGAAAAGTATAAAATTATGTTTCGGTCTCTCTGGATCTCGGAATCATGTTCCATCTAATTTCACGGTCTTCAAATAATTCTATATAAATAAAAAAAATTACATAGAAATTTAGAGATGTTACATTCTCCCCACCTTAGGGATTTATGTCCCTAAAAGCCAAAGCAACAACTAAATAAAAAGACGGCTGTATTCAGAATGAATCTGATCCTCCTGCTCCCATGTGATCTCTTGTAGATTCCCATGCTACCATCGGACATGAATTAACGAAATCTCCCACCCACATAGGAACCGATCCTGTTGATCCTCTATCTCCACTGGGAACTCCGCAAACGTCACCCCATCATCAATTTCCAGCTCTCCCTAGTCGATGACATGTGGCAGATCCTGTACATACCTCCTCAGCTGAAACACATGGAAAACATCATGCACCCAATGCATATGTGGGGGAAGAGCTAACCGGTACGCCACCTCACCAACATTTCTTAGGATCTGAAAAGGTATGATGAACCTCAGAGTTAGCTTGCTGACCCAACCAAATCATTGCTATACTCATTGGGGTGTGACATGAAGGAACACATGATCTCCCTCCTCGAACTCCAAGGGTCTCTATCTCTTATCGTCAAAAGAATTTTTCCTAATCAGTGCAGTCCTCTTATGCTCCTAGATGATCTGCACCTTCTCGGTGGTAGTCCATACCAACTCTGGAACCACGAGTGCTGACTCCCCTGGGTCTATCCAACATATGAGAGGTCTTCAAGGCCGCCCGTGCAAGGCCTCAAATGGTGCGATGCCAATAGTGGAGTGATAGATATTGTTGTATAAAAACTCCACTAGTGGCATGTGTTTATCCTAACTACAACCAAAGTCTAGGACACAAGAAAAAAGCATATCTTCCAAGGTCAGTATGGTCCACTCTGTCTGACCATCCATTTGGGGATCAAAAGTTGTGCTCAATTATATATACATCCTGAATGGCTCTTCAAATTCATTCTATAGTTGGGATGTAAAGTGAGTGTTGCGATATGAGATGATCGTTGAAGGATGTTCGTGGAGCCTCACTATCTCCTAGATGGAGAGGCTTCCCAATCCCTCTACCGATCCCTACTCCCAGATGGGTAATAAGTGAGCCGCCTTGGTTAGTCGGTCAAAGATCACCTAGATAGAGTCATAACCTCTAGACATGCGTGATAATCACATCACAATGCCCATATATATACCATCCCATTTCCACTCTGGAACCCCGAGTGGCTCAGTGAATCCTACTAGAACCTGGTGCTCAAACGTCAAATTATAAAAAGTGAGGCATCATAAAATGAACTCAACTACAACTTTCATCATCACTGGCCACCAGTACTGATGCCGGAGGTCTTGGTACATCTTTTCCACACCAGGATATACTGCCAGAGGGTAAGTATGGAACTTCCTCAAAACATCCTCCCAAAACATCACTGGCAATATGGTGCACCCTCTAAAATAAGTTGACGTGCTCCCCACCTATCAAAAATCCATTAGGAACCTATCCTGAAGAAATATGTCCATGTCGAGCCTCACAGCCAAAATCCACCAGCTCTTCACCCCTAACTCGCAATAGAGTGGGGGAGTAACATTCATTGACTAGAGGTAAGCAGATTCACCATCATCTATAATGTATATCTGCATCGTGACTAACTGCTTTGTCGCTTCACTCAGTAGCTGCTACTCGGTGCTCCTATGGAGTGCATCTACCACCATGTTCCCCTTCCCAGGAGTATACACTATCTCAGAGACAATGTCCTAGAGAGACTCCAACCATCTTTGTTGTATCAGGATCCAGTACTTCTGGTATAAGATATAACTGAGACTCTTGTGGCCAGAGTAAATGGTGAACCATTCAACCATAAAGTATTACCACCACATATTCAAGGAAAAGACCACTACTGCTAACTCTAGGTCAAGGGTTGCATAGTTCTACTCATGCTTCCTCAACTACCATGAGTTGTAGGTGATCACCACTCACTTCTACTTCTGGACACAACCGATCCTGATCCATGTTGTGTCATAGTTAACTACATACGCAACCCCTTACTCTGGTAGTCTCATGATGGGGAAATAGTTATTCTCTACCTCATATCCTGGAAACTCTAGTGGCATTTCTCCATTCACACGAAGGGCTATCCCTTCTGAGTCAATGTCGATAAGGGTGCTGCTACCATGGAAAAGTGGTGTACGAATCTCTAATAATAACCACCCAACCCCAAGTAGCACTGCACCTCAGTCACAGACCAGGGAGGCTCCCAAGCAAGAACCACCTCTCTCTTCACTAAATATACTGCAAATCCAGCCTCCGAGATGAAATTTCGTAGGAAATGGACCTCCCTAATCCAAAACTGATAATTAAATAGCTTACCATAATGTTGGTGCTCTTGGTGTGTTTGTAGGACTGTTCATAGGTGGACAACGTTCTCCTCCTCTGATGTTGAGTACACCAAGATGTATTGGATGAAGAATATGAAGAAAGACATCACCGAAAACTCATAGTGTCCATACCGGCACCTGAAGGCTGTCTTCAGTACATCCTCACCTCATACCCGGAGCTGGTGATAGCTGGATCTAAGGGCAATATTTGAGAACCACTTCACAACCTTCATCTAGTCGAAGAGCTCATCAATTCTTGACGGTGGGTACTTATTCTTCACAGTTTCCCGGTTAAGGCACCAAAAGTCAACACACTACCGTAAACTCCTATTTTTCTTCTTGGAAAAAAGCACCAGGGATGCCCATGGTGAAATGATGGTCCATATGAACCCTTTATTCTACAAGTCCTCCAGCTGTACGATGAGCTCACGAAGCTATGTTGGAGTCATTCGATATTCTAGTGTGGATATTGGTGTTGTCCCCGGGTACATGTTGATACAGAATAATACCTCTCTACATGATGGTATCCCTAGAAAAATCATCAGAAAAAATATCCTCATACTCGCCCAACATAATAGGGATCCTTGGAATCCTATCCTCCACTACACCCAGGGTGAGTCTAGCCAACTGGTGAGTGATCGACTATCCCCTCTTATAAGAGAGTATATCCTATGTTGTAAGGGTTTCGTTCTCATCGGTGAAGGAAAACCTGGTCCTATCTCCACAAAAACAACACACTGCACCCCTAAAATAGTTGATCAAAGCTTGGACTATGGATAATTAGTCCTTACCCATGATCGCATCAAAATTCCTTGATGTTGCTACTAGAAGATCCCAGCCAAAGCTCTCACCTCCTAGAGTAACCTCACATTTCAAACACCAATGTGTAATCATCGAATACCCTCCCATAAGAGTCTATAGACATAAGGATCTAGCCAAAAGATCAACCAGAATCTTTGATATCCTAACAAGATCCATGTAAAGGAATGAGTGATTAAAACCTATGTCTATAAGTGCTACAACTATGGTGGAGAACACACAGATCAAATCGTCGCCCACTGCCTGCCGCTCGGCAAGATCCCCCACCACATCCACTTCCCTATGAACCTCCTTGCTCAAACTTGTGTCTCTGCCTCGGTGGCTCCACAACCATCTTCTGGTCGTCTGTATGACAGGTCGGTAAATCATGTGCAATGTTCCCTGGACCACAAAATAAGTAGCAAAACATGGACCTCATCTAAATCCCACTGGCCATGGAGCCTCGCACTGCCGTCCCTGAGTCCTGGGGTCAGGCTCTGAAAGACCTGGCCCACTTGGGCCCACATGTCTATTTTATTTTTCCTGCTGAGGACTCTGATTTTTAGGGTCTGCTAGTTGATCAAGTTGTTGGTGCCTTTTCCACTAAAAAGGTCTCCATCACAAGGGCTGGCTCCAGCATCCCGTCCTGGGTAGGGATGTTGAGATAAACCACTAAAGTTATTATATCCCACCTGAGTTCCTTCTATAAGGCTTTATACCTGATGAAAGAGTCTCATACCATATCTGTGGAGTAGCAGGAGTGCTCCGTGAACCTTTTCGAGTACTTAAACACCGTCATGTTGTCTTACTGTAGGCGAAGAAGCTCTTGGATGCACAAAGAGGGAAGGTCGGAAGAAAAAACTCTACCCTGAAAACCCTCTCAAAGTAAAACCAAGTGAGTGTCTCATAATCATGTTTCTACATGGTAAAAATATACCATATCCATATAATACACTATAAAAGGCTAACTACCTATATAATCATCTGGTCAGGAAGTGTCCCCACAAGGTGAAATACCCACGTCACAGCCTCTAGGCAGTCCTCAACGACCTAAGGATCTGTCTCTCCTCAGAGCCTGGGATGTCTCTATCTCTAAAAATCATATAGAAAACTGAGCCTATGAACTTCCTCTATCAGAACCTCTAGTGGTAGAATGTGACCATCAAGTATTGGTAGCATTGGTTCACAACTAGGTGGGGACATCCCTAGAACTGGTCCCTAAATGGACACCTCGTCGCTAGGAGGGTTTTCTACATGACCTCGTATCGGGATCTCTTCTAGTTGTCCACATGGAGGCATCCTGAGATAGATCAGGATATACCAAAGTTAGAAGGTTATACCTGGTGTGCTGAAAATTATTCAAAAGAACATAAGGAGACACTAACACAACTAATGTTTTCATGTATTGAGCGAAAAATCAATAATCAATCCCCAGGTGTATGGATACGTCAGTCACCACACCAACATTGGACTCCCTGAATCTGAAAGTCGTACTCGTAACACTTAACACTGTTTCCCAAAAACAAAACACAGACTCTCGGTCTTTGAGGGGTAACCGACCGCCCATGAATACCACATTGTCACGACCCATCCCCTGGGGACCGTATCGTTACTATCCCAAGCCTGACTCCCGAAGTCCAAAGGCTAGAAAATAGCGCCGAAGGCGTCAACCTACATGTTGGAGGAATTTTTCTTAGTATCTTCATGCACACACATTCCCATACACATCCCAACACACTGAAAGGGGGAACAAGTACCACTAGAAAAGGCTAAGTGCAAGTACAACTGAATGTAAGTGTGCTAGAATACAAACCCACCAATGAACGAAAATCAGAAAGTAAAAAATGGAAACCCTGATGGGCATCTATAGAAAACTCCACCTGATCGTGAGAGTATTGAAGCTACTAGAACTGAAGTAGTATGTCATGTCCTCCCAGTCGGACTGGGACCCGCCTGGTCTTTGGCCACCAAGTCCACCATCGAAGAGTCCTTCAGTATTTTGTCCCTTAGAACCCCTATCAAAACATCAGTCATCTGTACCAGACACAACACATGTGGGCGAAGCCCATGTAGGGGCGAGTAACGCAATACACAGCAGCGGCCCCAAAATAATAATGAAAGAGCACACAATAATTTCTAAAACTAAAGCATGAAACACAAGACAACTCACAACAAATTTATTCTAGGGTAGTAACAGTTTCATCCTCAATCACAATGTCGAATACATCAGCTACTGGAGAACTCCTTTTCTATCTAGTACAATGGGCATTCTAAGTCACAAAGTGGTGCTTCCCACTAAACTTGGACTGCTTAAGTATTCCTCCCAAACTCATACCGTGGGCTAGAAAAGTCACAGAGAGGTGCTTCCCATAAGTCATGGCCTACTGAGGTACTTCTACTTGTGACATACCATAGGCCTTCAATGTCATAGAGAGGTGATTCCCATCATGGGCCTGTAGAATAACAGAGAGGTGCTTCGTAGTGGGTTAAAAGTCAGCAGTCATCAGGTATCAGCTAGTCACATGGTTATATACATAGTGCACTTGGGAGAACCTCTCCTCATGCCCTTATTTTTATATTAAATTTTATTAAAGTCACCATAGAGTGTTCCAAATGATCCACCGTTGTTCGGGGGACCCAACTCCACAAACGACTCGTTAATTGGATGCACAGTTTGAAAGATATGATTGTTTATGTAACTAGGGGGCCAGTTGCGATGAGGCCTGGTTCGACCCAGTCGGAATGACCCGACCAAACAAGCCCATGGGTCCCATATACCCCAATTCATTAATATGGACTTGACCCGACCTATTTTGGTTTGAGGTCAGTCTTGTCCAGCCCGGACAGTGGGCCAGACCAAGAAGGCTTCGCTAGACCCAGCCCGGTTGGCCGTGGGTCCAACCCGCCGAGTCATCCGATGACCCGGTCTAGTCAGGCCTCACCCGGAGTGGGTGTGGGTCCAGCCCACCGACCTGGTCCAGACCGCTGGGCTCAGGTTCGGCCAACTGGGGGCTCATTCCACCAGCTAGGGACCAGCTTCGAGGTGTGGCCTCTTGTGCCGACTAGGTGGGACGTGGCCTGGCTGCCACATCCGACTCCCCCCTTGGCCTTGCGGGTGTAGTGCCCTTCCAAAATCTGTTTTCGATGGACCGTGGATTTACCAGCCATCCGAATAGCCTGGATGTAGGACATCCTTCCACGTGCCACCCCATCTAGCGTTGCATCCTCCAGCGCGTCTCCGTGGCTGACGTGTCGCTGCGGCTGACACACCGCTGCGGCTAACGAGCCGCACCATCCTGGTCATCGCGACCTGCTAGTGCGGGACACCTCCTCCAAATGGCCGGCTACCCCTGCAGCTGTCACCATCATCGCCCCTACCGATAGGGGGTATATTGGACCACCGAATGTGCTCCAGTGGTCTGTTTATCGATATTTTTGTATATGTGGCCTCCGGGGATCGCCCTTGTCACTACGAGGATCCCAAACCTATATTCATGTCATCATGAAGATAGGAAAATCAATAACGTACATGTGGTGGTGCTCGGGCCTTGTTTTTTTGTCCCAGGGCCTCCGTGTTTGAGTTTTAATGACGGGGGAGGTTCATGGAGTTGTTTTTCAATCATTCCATGCCATGATTTGGACGCCGAATAAAATAAACCCAAGAGTAAATCACCCTCCCACATAACGCAAAAAACACAGATCAACATGTTCGTGGATTGATCCATGTTCTTAATTTTTAGAAAAGGATGATGAAGAAAAACAAATCATAAAACGCTACCTCTCATGTTGTCTGATGCCTCTATGGTCATCCTCGAGGGAATAAGACGTTGACGTTGCTTCCCGGCTCGAATCTTCGAAAGGTGTCGATGGTGATGCAGTTCTTCCGATGATCGTCATTAATTGATAGGGTGGAAGTCCTTCATAGGTTCACTATAGAATCCTCCAAATTTTTTAATCCTTATTTCCCTAATTTTTCGAACTATAAATAGGAGTACGTCGCATCATTTTCATTATGACGTGACATCATGTCTTTACACTATTTTGATTAAGAAATAGTGTCACCATTATGTGTCATTAAAATGTCATTGCACTGCGAGTTAATGAATCATTAATGAGCCTCATTAATTCTCATCATCACCACCTTATCGCTTGCCCGCACTATCACCGTCCGACACTCAACTATGAGAAAGAAATGAAAACAATTTATTTTAAATTATTTTACAATTTTCCTAAAAAATTCCAAAAAATAACTTTTCTGCTTATCCTTTGCCGACCGATATTAAGTAATTTGTAGGTGAATCCTAGCAATCTAAATTAAACGGTGCTCGAAGATTTTTAATTCGAGCACCGATTCAAATGATAAAAAAATCCTGCTCTCACATTTACTGAACATACCTTAAAAAAAGTTCAAAATTCCGTTTCAGGATCTCCAGAGCTCAGAATCACGTGCCATCAAATTTCGTGGTCCCCAAATAATTCCATATAAATAAAAACAATTACAAAAAAATTCTGGGACAAGACATTAAATTATTATTCCAAATATGGAATAAATTTTATCAAATTCAATTCACATAATTGGTGCGATTTATTTTCAAATTAAACCCATAAAAATGTAGAAAATAATTTTTCCAAAAAACATTTTTATTAAGTTTAAACTGTTTTTATAACAAGATCAACCATGAAAATAATTCCAATGACCAAAATTATATTATTAATAATATAAACAATATAAAATTAATTTTATTAAAAAATGGAAAATTTTAATTTCATCAAATGAAAATATAGTTTTCAATGAAATAATAATATTTTTTATTTTTAATCCAAAAATAAATATATTCAGAAAATTATCCAAAATTAATGCTAAGAAAATTTTGACATGTTGGTTTAATTTTATTTTTCAAATATATCTTATAAAATTGGAAGAAATTAATTATATTATTTTAACACAAGAAGCATTAAAAACAATTTATAATGGAAAAATCTATTTTTAAAACATTTAATGACATTACAAAAATTCGAGCACTTATTTATCCATATATTTGAATTATGTAAAAAATTAATATATAATTATTCAAAATGTGGTTATTCCCATTCACCCTACCAACAAAATAGCTAGGTAATAATGATGTTATGTATTATAGTTCATTGAAACATGGAGTTTTGTGTATCACAAAAAAATAGAAGAAATATATCATAAATTCTTGGGGTGTACATTCTACCCCACATAATAGGAATTTACCCCTAAATTTTGTTTTCTACTTAGATACAAAATAAATAAGGATATCTTTATCTTATCAAATCCTCAAGCTCGTATTTTGTTTCTTTGAATTTATTATTCCTCCAGAGATCTTTAATTAGGTGACTGTTCTTTTTTCGTAGTAGTTTCCCTCCATGATCCATGATTTATATTGGTTATTATTTATAGTAATGAAAATCATCTATTAGTGATTCACTCATATATTCATGAAATATTTTAAACATATTCATGATTTTTTATGATTTTCAAAAAAAATTCATAGGTAACGAGTTGTTTTATTTTAAATTGGGAAATTACAATTGAGAAATTAAAAATCCTTTAAATGGGTAAAAACATAAAAAATTAACTTTTGGAATTTAATTAAGAAATATTGGTTGAAATTAACTAATTATTTAAATATATATTCAGGATTATTTATACTATGAATTAATTTTCTCAGGAAACAAATTGTACAATAAGAGAAAACCCTTAATCCATACTGCATACACCCATATAAAAGGAACAAGATGGGCCTATTAGCCAAGACACCCCATAGGTAGATCCCACAACCTCACGGGGGAGGATTATATCATACACATGATCAAATTGGCATGTGGTGGTCATGCCCACACCGCGACGGGAGTAGGACTTCACAGAACGTGGGTGGGGCACAGTGGTAGTAGGAGTCCTCTGATCCTAGTCTCGATTCATTTATATCATACTCTCACATAAATTGTAATTATGTGGATGGATTTAATGATCTATTAATATGTGGGATGCATCCATGGATGGTTGCTATTAACATATGATAACAACATCATCCCACTTCGCCCACATCTCCCCCATGACATAGGCATTTCCTTTACCACTGCCACCCCTAGACTGCACTGGCCATTATATGAGACCCAATAGAGACAACATAAAAGTTCAATATGAAATTGAAACTCGAGTTACATCCATGGATGAGTCCCCATACCACCATGGATGACTTCTTGGATGTTGGAAATCCACCATGAAAAAATTTTCAAAGAGATAAATCCACACATACAATGATGGATTCATCTGAACACTTTGATGTCCAGATAAATAAGTGAAGGATCCCTTTAGTGTTTTCACACATATTGAGGAGATGATATTCCTTCATGATTCCATGTTTTGAAAACCATTCAAATCACTCATGTGTGATGGAAACCATACTGTTTAAACAACCACATAGGAGACACCCAATATCTATTAAGATTCCACACAAATATTTTAAATATATGTAGACAAAGATGAGATATAAAGTTTAATTGAAAGAAGTGTGTTTTTTTAATATAATAAAAATAATTAGTAAGGGATTTTATATGGTCTATAAAAAGATAGGCTTTCTACTTATGTAGGATGAGGATCAATAGAGTGGATAAGAGTTTGAGTACAGCCGAAATTCTATTGTGTTTCTTCTTTATTTTATTTTTTTATATTTTGTTTCTTTTCATGTTTTTATATTATATAGTAGTTTAATTTATTTTAAAATTTAATTTTTGATTTTTTTATTCAAGGGTTCCATATATATTTCTTCTCTATTTTAATTTTTCATTTCCTCCATGTCATTTTTCTCTCTCTAATTTTTATTATATTTATTTTTCTTCTCTTATTCTCATCAATTTCACTGATACCTCTAGATTATGATAATTTATGGATGAATCAAGGCTATGACTCAGGGGAGGATATGTGTTTTTTAAATTCTCAACTTAAATTATCAGATGTCTTGTTTATGTTTTTGGTGTAGGAGAGAGAAGTTTGATTGTTTGGTGATTTTCCACTGTCAAATGGATCTTCAATACACTTATTTTTTTTTTACAATTTCCCCTTCCATTCCATTTGATGAGATATCTTCATGTTATGGAGTCAAGATATTCAATAAGTGAAACAATATATGATATATTTAGGCCCTCGAAAGTGTAGCACTATCAATTGACGTGTTTCATAGACCTTGTTTATAGGTGGAGTTGTAATAAAGATTATCTTGGAATTCAAGATTCTGCAACCAAAAAATAAAATAATATTAATTAATGTATGAGATTTCAGAATTAAAATATGAAAATACATTTTAAACAAACAATATGAACAATGAAGGAACATGAATCCAGGCCTTAAGGTCATTTAATTTCTTTCCCAACCCTTGTTATTTATTTTATTTCATGTTATATTATATTTTAATGCTTTCTTTTCATTTATAATCATATTTTAAATTGGTAATAACCCAAAATATATATTTTTATTTAAATTAGATTTAGAATGTGAATAAAATTTGAATCTTTGAAAATGAGAAAACCATTGTCTGCCATCATGTTGCACTATGAAAATATAAATAATAGCTTTTTACAGACCCTCTATCAAATGGTACAACTTCTAAATTTTGTACATCTGATGGGTAATGTTGGTACATACTCAAGAGAGATACATTGAATTCATCATGAACATCAGAGGTGTTTGGTTTAAGTGCCATGTGTTGTACAACCATCTATACATGATCAAGAATCTCAAAGGGGCAATTATACATTGTTCTCAAAATTCCCTTCATTCAAAATATCATAACCTTCATCCATAAAGAAATTAGGAATACTTTCTAGAAAATTAAAATTCTTGATTTCTATAATGATTTCTAGTATAAATTTTCTTTAGACATTTAGGTTACTAGATATGGTAAATGGATTATAATTTATTTTCCATTTACTCAACTAACACAGGTATAAATTCTTGAACAAATGAATTTGTCGATCCCAACCAACTTTTAAAGATATATAATAAGACAAAATAATATTCTTTATTGATTAATTGGTTCTCATAGACTGTATATCTCTCTGAGGATGAGAAGAAAAACTAAATCACAACTTTAAATCCATGTCATGTTGAAGACATTTCCAGAAATTCAGGGTAAACCTTATATCCCAATTAGATACAATAGAATGTGGTAGTCCGTGAAACCTTACCACATTTTTAATATATGTTATGAAAATATGGTCAAGTGGGAAATATTATTTGATATCAATGAATTCTGTTGACATCATAAAGTGAAAAATTACAAGCAAACTAACATTATAGCCTAAAGGTATTTTTGGGAGTTCAATGGAAAAATTCAAGTTGATGGTTTTCCATTTCTATTCAAGTATGAGAATCATTTATAAAATTCTGTTAATGTCTTGTCTCTTTGTATTAAGTTACTAACATACCATGTACCAAATTATGTAGGCTATAATATCTCTTCCCATGTTATATCACTAAAAATATTCTTTCATATCTTTATACATATTCATAATTGTAAGATGAATAGAGAATATCGAATAATGAGCTCCATACAATAGTTCCATATTCCAATATGGTATAGATAAAACACATACACTATTTATAAACACTATCATTCCACCTCTATCATGGTTGAACTCAGGAACATTTCTCACCTTCTTATTTTGTACCGCATCATCCTTCGACACCTCTTTAACACTCACATGGATATATGGTTGAACACACATTTGATAAAGATAAGATTTATACCCTTCATTAAATATTTCAAGGTTCATATTTTATAAATAATTAAATAGTAGATAATTTTTTATCCTCTTCATAAATAAACTATCATGATCATTTCAACAACATGCCTCAACTACCTTGCTCACATTTCTAGAGTGGTAATGTATTGCGCATTCATAATCTTTAATCGACTCCAACCATCTTATTTGGTGCATATTCAATTATTCCTAAGTGAATATATACTCAAAATATTATCTATTTTTATATCTATCACAAATTTTTATATAAAGATAATGCCTCCAAATATGTAATGATAAAATTACCAAAACTAACTGAACATCATGATTTAGTTACTTTTTCCCATGAACCATTAATTTTCCATAAACCATAAGATATGACCATATCATTATGCAGGAGGATTCATCTTATTCTATTATTTAATGAATCATTATAGATCAAATACCCATTTACACAGATGGTTAGTCTTAGAACATGTGTTCTAACTATCCTTCTCCTCAGTTCCTATATATTTTAATCATATTCGTCTCTCCAAAGGAACTTATCACCCTTATGAATAAACATGGTGATATGATTGGTATCTTTGAGGAATCATCCACTGGGAGTTGATAATATCTATCTGAATAATGAAAAAAATAGATCTTAGTCAAAATAGTTGTTTTGGTCCAATTTTCAATAACTTCCATCATTGGTAGATACATAGATATACCCTTTCTTTTGATTATGTGACCCAAAAATGAAAATTATTGTATCTAAAATTCTATCTTTTTAAATTTATCATACAACTTATCCTTCCCTGTGATCTTTAATATAATACTCTAGTGATATCTCTGATCTAACTTACTCATGGAATTTATAAGAATATCATCTATAAAGACTACCAAAAAATTATCAAGGTAATCTCTAATCACTCTATTATTTAAATCCGTGATTATATATTTGGAACTAATATAACCATATGGCATCACTGTTAATTTATAGTGTTTATACCTAGAATGAACAGTTTTCTTGTTGTATGTATTCACTTTTTTACCACAAAATGATAGTTTCTAGATCAAATATAAATATTGATGAAATATTGAGCACTACGTAATTGACTGAAGAAATCATCAATATGGGTCAGAGGATAATTACACATGACTGTGATATTGTCCAGTTACTGATGATCAATACAGAGTTTTATTGATCTATCTTTATTCATAGAAATAATAACATGTGCATACCATGGGGACACACATGGATGAATGAATCCCTTATTAATATTATCATGGATTTTCTTATTTAATTCCAATAACTCAATATGGTCTATTCTCGAAGATTTTTTTTGAAATAGGTGTAGCACCATGTATAATTTCTATTGAAAAATAAATCATTAATTAGAATTATTCTTAGAAAATATTACAAAACAAAACTTCACCAACATCTTATATAATTGTTATATATTTGAATTGGAGTTTATTCCCAACCATCAATGATAAAAAAAGCCTTTTGAAAAGTATTAAATACCCATATAATTGGTGTAATTTATATTATAAGTTCATATTTATTTTCACACTAATATATGATCATAGGTTGCCTTAGAATATAAAACATGACTTCATTTCCTTATAAATTGATGTGTTATTTATGTTAAATATAAATTTTTTTTATATGATAACATCATATTTAACTAGATACAGAATGACGAGATATATGGGATGTAGATTCCAAGAAAATTCAATTGGGGAAGAATCAATGATTTAATATGTGATCACAATACCATTAGAAGTTTACATTTATAATGAAATATATAATTCAAGAGGTTGTATTGTGATAAACATAGAAAATTATTATGGTATAAAAGTGCGGGTAGATCCATAATCCAATAAGACATTTTGAATTCTAGAGTGGACTTTAAGTGTAGTGTTCACCACTTTGTCATCATACCCCACATTGAAAAAATTGATCACATGAGAATTTCCATCTATATGAGTTTAATAGGAATTTGACATTGATAATCATCATAAAACATCATATTTCAGTATTGGTTATCATTATTTCCATACTCCATGAATTAGAAACACTGGAGTGTGGGGGGGGGGGGGTGCATTCTATGGTTCCTTTTCTCTAGCATTAGCCAACTTACTATTCCCATTTATTTAGTATTATATTTCTTTATGAACATTCCTTCCACACTTAAAAAATTTATTAGCACCCTTAATAAAATTTCATCAATGTATCCCTCTAAAATTTGAGCATAGATGAGGTATCATCTTCTCCTTTCTAGGGGTTTTTATTATTATAATTTCCATTGAATTCCATATATCTTTTCCTATTAAAACAACAATATTGATGGATAAATCCCATCCCAATTTAAACTAATAAAACATTTAACAATTTATTAATCACTATTAAATTGTATTGTGGATAACTCCATTTAGAGACTTGGTTTTAGGCCACTAAATAATTGATCAATCATATATTTATGTTGGATATTAGGACCTAAAGAGTACCTCACAAGTCTTGTAAAATTTTCCTCATATATACTAATGCATTTATCATCCTTATGATTTAGCTCAAGGAATTAATTCCCATTTTTCATATTAAGTATAAAATGAAATTACTTATAAAAATTAATATATTAAACTCACCCCACTACATTGATTCAATTTCATCCAGTTTCCACTTGTTTTTGATAAAAGTCAACCATTGAACTTTTTCACCTTTCAGATGATAAGTAGCTAAAATATATTTTTTCATGTTCCAAACACTAGAGAATGAAAAATATAATTTTAGTGGTATTCATCCATTACTACATGACTAGTGGATCAGTATACCCACTAAAAGGAGTTGGATGTTTCTTCATTAAGGACTCAAAAAATGTTGTTCCCTCATTTTTTCATTTGGAATATTACCTTGATTTTTTAGGTTTAGAACATTTTATAAGAATAGAGTGAATATGATATATTCCAATTTATATAAAATTTGGTTGGTGAAAAGTAAAATACTTTTATTTTATATCACATTCTTCATTAACATGGTTCCTTTAGCCTAAATCAATTTTCAGAAATAAAAAACATTATGTGATCAAAATTAATTATAGTGGAAACCACGTAATGAAGAAATGTTATTTATAAGATGCCTAAATAATAACATTGTATTCTCAATCTATGAAACTATAGGTTTATCCTTGGTCATTCAGAGTCCAAATCTATTCAAATCATTCATAGTGGTTCATAATGAAAATTTGATTTAAACCAACCATATTTATCAGGGGTTTCAATCCAAGCATGTAGTAATGTAACACACATTATGTACTAGAATTATTGTTGAGACATACTAAAACAACTATTTTTAGGATATTACCCATAAAAAGAATCTATTCCAAAACCACAAACACATTTATTATCAAAATAGAGATATTTTTCTAAAAAACACACCCCTTTCTTTACCATAACATAGGACGTCATACTATACATAGGATTAACCATATGGTTCTCAATAAAATGTTATCATCCTAGTTTCTTAAGGTAATAAAACTTTTATCTGATAACAATTATAAAGGCCCACAATTTTCAGACATAAATATTATTACTTATTATATGGATATTAAATACATAACACAAAAATCCATGCATGAAACTTATGGAGTAAGTGTGTTTGAAAACATTGACACATAATCAAATTATTAATAAGAGATCTATATCATCTCCTATTTTGTTATTCATAAATATCATGCTTATAGGACATATCATGATTAAAAAATAAATCTTCCTGACTTAGATAAATGAAATATATGAAAGGGTGAGGTGAGACTCGTAGTAAGTGAAAAAAGGTAGATATTAATGATTACTTAACCATAACATGATAATAAGGGTATGATAACATGAACGTAATTTTTTGAAAATATTAGAAACCATATCATTAGTTCTAATCATGATCCACACCATTAATATTTTTAGTTAATAAGGTAAAAATCTTAAATAAATCAAAGAACATGATCTGTGAGATCATAACATTAGGCTAATTTATAAGTTTGTTTCATACACATAAGATTAGTAAATATTTTTATTTTTAAAGGGTCACTACATGGACTATCATAGTGAATTAAGATCACTTTACAGTCATTTATATATTCCGACAAAGGTTCACTCCCTAGATTATCATTTTTGGAAGAGTACCTTACTAACCTAAGTTCAGTCCCCATTCTAGGCCTTATTATCTAATTAGTTATATATCTTCACCCAATGAATTTAAGGTCTATATAATTCCAATCACACCCATATCATAATTAAAATAATATATTTATGTGCTGAAAGATCATAAAACAATCATCATAGCATAACCCGTCGAATTGAAAGGAGTTATTTATACATACCATCATTTCAATATAGGAAACAATATGGAAAGTAAATAGGTTTCTTAATGGTTTTATCAAAACATCGAAAACCCATTTTAAAGAAACTCATATTATAGAAACATTCTTAAATCATCATTATCATAATATATCCAAATAGTTAAGTTTGATTGTATCATTATATCTTAACCTATGTAGATAATAAATAAAATCAAAGGATGTTATCATAGAAATAAATAATTTAAAATATCAATAGAACATTTATAGAGGAAACTAAAAATTTCAATTTGAATTTAATTATTTTAAATCTAAAAATATCACAAATATTAAAGAAATATATTTCATTGAAAATAACATTGGAAACATTAAATGGAAAATTAAATGTATTTTGTCGTATTGATAGTAGTAAATCTTGATCATGTCTTTTTTATTTTATATTTGTATGGTCTGACCTTCGATTGTGGGTCATTTAATGTTGTTTCATAATCATTCATGTATTTATGATTTATCCATGGAAAAACTTAGCATATCCCACATCTGTAATGATCTATGTGCCTTCTTTTTCCATAGTGGGTGGACATTGGGGTTTCATACCAACAACACTTAGGAACTCATATATGCCAAGATGATTGGAGGTCAATATAATCATACCATTTGGGGGGTGGGGAACAATAACATACTCTGGGAAACTCTTTTATATTTACGATATGTTCCTGAATATTTACTAATTCATAGAATAAAAGTTGTTACCTTAAAAAAATTATTGACTATTGACATTAATCAATAAGAATCCCTATGCATAAATGAGTAAATCCAATTAATGAAACCATATGTATGTATTAGATGTTTTCTTTCTTACTACCCATATTACTTAGTGATATTGGTATAGGGGATAGTAATATTTCAAATCCATGAGACTACAAACTAGGGAGTTTATTTTCTTATAGGGAGAAAATTAGTGTTTTGGTATTGAGATTGAACCTCAATGAGGTATCCTACATATCCTATAAGAAGAAGAATCAATTCTTGTTTAGTTTCAATGATGTATTTTTAGTTCATATGATAGGAATATACTGTCAATTTTAAATTCATGTGATAAAGATGTATATGAAGGTAATTAAATATTGAGTGTAGTGATCAAGCCTTATAGGGGAATCATATGTATCCTGTCAAGACAATAATCAGAGTCGAAGTAGTTTTTCTATTATAGTTTTTCTTTCTTAAAAGTTGAGATGACAGAGTTTTGAGTGGGAGTTATGCATAGAAAGATGTCATTGGATGATTCATTGGGAGTATGGTTATTTGAATAAATATAAAGTACAACCATGGATTACACCTAGTGATGACGACAACAATATATGGTTTCATTTTGCTAATGGAATGTTAATTTCTCTGATGACATAGTTATGTGAGGAATATTTAGACAAATATGTTTGAAACAAAACTCATGTGACCAGATGGAATATTATGTATCCTACCTATAACAAGAATCAAACTCCGTATCTTCTATATTCTGAACCCACTTATTTGTAGGGAAGGATGATTACACTATGGGGGATTATTTTCCAAGGTTTTAGGAAATATAGGAACTTACCCCAAGATCAATGGCCATGTTTTGAGGAATTTATATCATGTTATTTACATGTTCACTGAAAATATCTAATCCCAATTGAGTTATGCTCATTGTGGGAAACAAGAGATAGAATAAGATAAAAAATGTCACATGGATATAATATTGAATTTTTACAAGGTTTACACACTGAATCTGCCCTAAGAAAAATTTGATTATAAGGTCCATGGAGGATATAGCTCCATGGGAATAGAACGAGCTTCCACAAGAGGCATTATAATGTGAAGGATATATTGGGAATATCTTGATATTATTAAATATATGTTTACATAGAATTACATGATATATAAAATGTAATTGTGGGGATCTAACCTTGGAAAAGTTTCATACATATCCTTATTATAATAGACATGAGAGTCCCCATAGTTCACATTCCTTTCCTGTTGATGGGTAAGGAGTCATTATTAATATTATATGGATATTATCCCCATAATCTTGGGATTACTGGAGGATATTAAAGGGTAATATACTTTATAGGTGATTAAGGACTTGTGGGTGTATGGGTGACACCCATGGGAGTCATTTGGCCACAGGTGTGGCATTAGTTCATGTGCTCTGTGTGAAGAATGAGTGACCATGCACTATACCTGATAGTTGGGGATTCATGTGATTTACATGAATCTTGTGATTTCATGAAAAATGAAAGGAAATTTGGACCATGTAATCACATATCTAATGGGGGTTGGGATATCACATGGAATCATCACATGACAAAGTGGTGATATTGAGATCGCTTGCCTGTTGCATGATTGGTGAGCTGTCATGCGATTGTAGGACTCATGGTTATCATGGGATATGCCCTTGGGAGAATCATTATTATTTTAATTAATCCCAAGGTACCCACTTAACTATATTAAGTAGAATATTCTTATGATCATGTGTTACTAATTCTTGAAAAATCTCTCTCCAGTCCTCCTCTTGTTGTTGTCTGTTCATTTTCTTTTCAAAATAGGGGAATTTTATAGGCATCACCTCCCTAATATCTGTGAAGTGTTTCTAAGTGGACTAGCCTTATAGATTGGATTAAGTCAATGGAAAGAATATCCATATATGTTAGTGACGTCTCATTCTATTTGTGTAATATATACATACATCATTGGTGACATCGACCCTATCATCGTGTGATAAAGTCCAATTATGATAATGGTACGTCATTGAAATACTTGTGTAACAAAGTTGTGTAACCTTATTATTTTGGGGCTCATCACATGACTTAAGAGGTAATTTCATAAAGAAAAAATATTTCATGATCCTTCCATCATGGATAGCCTTGGTCATTGGGTCCCTTGAGTTCATCCACTGTGTGTCTCCCTTACATCACGTGATCAATCATTGATCAAATGAAATCATGGAAACCCTATTATAGATGGCTTCCCCGCTTTGATGACTCATGTTGTCTGATTTTCATGGAGTCGATCTCATGACTCCAGAAGCATCAAATAATTGTTCTTAAGTCAGAGAACCACATTCAAAACATTCCATGGATAGCTAAATTCTTTATATAAGTAATCCAACCTTTACATGAGAACTATCATAACTTTTTTTTTTGTGGGTGATCCGACCTTACAATGATGTGACCTTGTGAATTCATGACTATCATAAGGCCATATCCGAAAAAAATGCCTAAGCATATCCTCATGGATAACCTTTCTCTTTAGAGGCCCTTTGTGTTTGGTCACTATGTGACTCCTTGTTATAGCATGATCAAGCCAAGATGTCAAAACGAACTGAAAAACTTATTAGGGAAAGATGATATTCTTGGATGAGTTGTACATTATTATGGTCATAGTGTCTTCATGTGATCTCAAGGGGTGTCATGTGATCTTAAGGGGGTCACATGAAAAAACTGGCTTTATGATCAGACTATCATTACCAACATCCTTGAATTCATCACATATCTATGGTTGAATGTAGTCGAATGAAGGAGTTCTCATGAAAAGAAAGAGAATGCCCAAGGGATCATGGCTATGTTACATACACAGTGTCACATAAGGGTATTGTATGGATGATTCAATTGAATAGGGGTTTACATGATCCAGAGAGATACCTGAAAAAGTATACATGGAATTGTGTTTAGAAGACATTGAATGAATGATTTGTATAACACCAGAGGCGTGAAAGTTTCATGAGGCCAGGTTCACATGAGGGCATTGCATGATGTTGAAATCATTATGTGGTTGAAAATGGTATCACATGATAAATTCTTCCACAATATGTGGTAGCATGGAGAATTTATATAATGGATCTACCAGGAAAATATATCCCCATCTGAGTTTCATCACAATCTTTTGATGGAACCAACCACATGACTTAAAGGGAATTAGGTATAAAACAATTATTTTGTGATCGACCCGTCACTACTAGATTCAATCCCTAGGGTACACTTTTATTTTATCACCATGCATTTATGGGTCATCACATGATCAACTTCTGACCATCTGATGGAATGAAAACCTCGTCAGTGACATACTATCCACATTTATTTAATGAATTCACATGAAAGTTCATGCGATCACATGGTATATTGTGGGTTATATGGTCTCATAATCTTAAATACATGATTTCTAAGTAGTCGTGCGTTCTACTTTAACATTGTTCAAGAATGATACATTTTCTTTGTGTGTTGTTTTTCAAATATAATTTTTACAATTCTCATTTGATGTATGTCAACAAATTCCCATTCTCATAAGATAATAATAAAGGAAAGAACAAGGAACCACTTATGATGTATTAATTTCCAATCTGAGTTCCTTAGTCATTTTCCCATTGGTTTTTCAGGAGACTCATGGTATTCTTAGATCCCTTTGATATTCAATGGTATTTATTATAAATATAAATTCATGATCATAAACATTTCAACATTAATCTTAACATCCATAACACTCATATTTTTTTCTTACGTATGTTCACTTCACAAGATCCTATCATGTGGATCTTTCACATTATCATATAATGAGAAATAACCATGTAAACAGATTTTACAAACCAATCGCATAACCAAGACATCTCCTGATCTATGGTAACTAATTCAAATCATATTTTAAATCTTTATTCATGATATTTACTTTCATTATTTTTTATTTACCTAGGTTTCACCCGATCATATAATGCTTTATGTGATTCTTGTGACCATGTTATGTCCAACAATCATGTGACTCCGAATAGGTTATATACTCTATGTGATTCTACACATGAAATGAGATCATGTGACTCAAGATGTGTCGCATAGTCCTTTGATACATTACATATGCACGTTTTCTAATTAATGATTCTTATTTATTGGTCAATGTGTATTTAATAATATAAAATCCATCCAATGTGGCTAGTCGGAGGGCTATGATTGTTGGGAACTACATTACAAATCCCTAATATCAGGTCTTTTATGACAATGAGATTATATAGGGACATAATCCAATCAATCATTATAATTTTCCTCTATCACATAGAATTCCTCTATATAACATCATCCCACTATATGACAATACCATTCCTTAATTCGAGAAAAACCTTCTATGTTTCTAGTTTTCATCCTTCTTCGACTGCATCTTCAAGATTGGGTCTAATAATATCCAAATAATCTATGAATCATTTTATAATTTATTATATACAGTGAATAACACTCATATAATTCTTGACTAACATTATCCTACTCATCAAACTATTTTCCCAAAATGCTAAAAATTACTTGTTTCCTCTTTGTATAGTCCAACGGTTGGGTAGAGTTCAAAATGTGACATGTGCCCAAGTGGCAGGTTTTCAGAGGAATTGGCATGATCATTCTCATTTAATAATAAATATAAATAATTTACAAACTAACTTCACACCATTATCTCTAAAATGCAATGTGGATTTTTATATTCATTTTATACGAGCCTTATGAACTTCTTCAAGAATTGAGATGTCATTGGTGTCTTGCACCATTTATTTTCACATGACCCATGGCAAGGTAGGAATTAGTATATTGGACATCTACTACCTTGGGGGACTATCTCATATTTCGAATATGTATGGTTACTTCATCCTTACTAATAACATTGGACATAATCTATATAAACATATTTATCTTGGGATATGATCTCAATCATGAGAGAGATTCTTAAAAATAAGTTAATCATATGATCAATCATTTCCTTCAAAGACTGAATAAGAATATTCCTTTGTTGAAAATTTTCCTATCCAACTATGGTGAATCCTTATAATTTTCTCTCTCTATAGATTTGGGATAGTGAGGTATTTCATTGGTCCATTATATGGGTTAGAGAGTATACCTCATTGGGTTATAAGGTGAAACCAAGATTGTCTCCAAGTATTCGTTGGATGGGATTTTTGGACGTGTTTCTAAATGGATGCATTTTCCCTATGAGGGTTGCATATATGGGATTTCATTTTGAATAATTGGTGATGGTGGCTCGAATGGAAGAAGAATGTCCCCTCAAACTAGCAGTGTCAACCCTCTTCCATCTCAATCAACTTCATGGTCACATTCAGTAGAGTAATACCCCTTATCAGATTAGTGGGTCTTACAAGTTTCTATTTTTCCTGATAGGTGACAACTTTTGGTGTTATTATAATAAAAACACCACAGATATTAATTATTATATATTCCACAATAGGTAGTTAAATGTTTCATGGGTCAAGGAAATCTTGATAGATGTTATTGAGGATATTGACATATTAGGAAAGGATAAATGTTTCAAATTCTTACCATTCCCAGTAACATTCGTGGTAATCACTAAAAATGGATGTGGTTCCCCTAACAATAGTTCTTATATTGTCTCACATAAGGATGGGGTTATTATAGGTCACTTAAAATAGTTGTTCATTTTCATTTCAAAATACTATTATAGGTTTTTATCAGTTTCTTTATAAACAGAAGGTTTCTTCACTTCCTTTTGTTGGATATCGAGGAGAACATAATATTAATATTATTCATAAATTATGGATGGTGAAGACACATGGGGATAAAAATTCCATGATAATTATGCCTCCTACTAATGCTTCCACTTATATATATTAGGACTAGGCATTATCTAGAGTCGAATCCTACCCATATGGTGTCGTGTTACAAGAAATTTGATGACTAGATAAACCCTATGACTTTATAAACACATTAATTGTGGTTATAAATAAACTAATTTAGGACTCAAGATAACCCCTAATTATTTACCCTCATCATGGAAATGATTATTCTAAGGATTAGGTAGAGTTTGTATGGGAAACTAACCCCTTTATACCAACATTGAATGATAAGTCATCTTGGGTAGTGTTAGAGAATATTATTGGTAGTGGGATAGTAACTAAGACAACTTCCTTTACATCTTAATTGGATGATCCCGTCATGCTCTCAACCATCTTTATAGGAGATTATATCCTAGAAAACATTCCTCATGTAATCACTTTTTATGATATGGCTACGTGAAGTAGGGTCACATGAATATGTTCCTAGTAATATATTTTTCATTTAATCATTGACACTCTTTAGAATGAAACTTGAAGCCAACGGTAATGTATCCACCAATTATTTTATCAACTAGTGGTGGGAAGATTCAATTATTGGAGATTATATGAATTATTATAAAGAATCATTCTGACTTGTAAGATATTATTTTTTCATCAAATTTGTCTATGCACCTTTGACGAAAGAAATTTTTAACTCCACTCAATTGGGGAAGCCTTAGATTGATGAATAAAAAAAGTAAATCCTCATAGTTGAATGATCACATGTGATAATTGTCTGCATAGGTAACTGAACATGAAGCATTCATATATCACACTATGGTTGATCATTAAAATTAATCATCTATACTAGATACCATAAAAAAGTGTATCATGAGTTATCATCTTTGATTATGTCTCTTCAACAACGAGAGATAGAATACAAATGAAGTGGGAATAAAATCATCAAGTAATTTTTGCCTACTTCCAAACTCTAAATGACATGGGAAAATCAGTAGACCCAATCATATTATGGACATGTTGTATTACTTATATGGAAATATGTGAGAGATTCCGGACTATAGAGAATCCACCCCGCTCTATTTTCTTTTTCAATGTTAATAAAAAATTATTTGAGATACGAAGAATTATTTCCATCCTTTTCTCCTTTCACTCTATGAATGTTATCAAGAAAACTTAATATGATATAGACCATTTAACAAATATTGTTATTTTATAATCACTAATGAACTATAATATAATATGAAACACTTATGTCATGATAAATTTTTCATGAGAGTGGATCATGAATGATCATTATCATAAACACCCACATTAATGTATCAACTCTAATCATTTTCAGTTCACTTGGTTCAAAGGGATGAACAAGGTGGGTGTGTTATGAAAGAAGATAGTGCCCTAATTTTTTCTTATTCCGGGGGACTACTAACCGTAGATTTACTACATCTAGGACCATATGATGGGCCCCATAAGGTTTTATATATCTTTTGTCTTATCAACCTTAGTTTTTCCTAAGCTATATATGAGGAAAACGTAGTGGCCATAATCATGTAGTTTTCATAGGCCATCATTTAAATATTTTCATACTAACATGATTTATGTATCCATTATTTTATACATGTTTTTTGATTATCGTTGTTTACTAGGTCATATAAAGTATGTGTGTAGGGGGGAAAAATCAACTACTACCCAATCATCACGTTGTAGAGTTTTAGACCAATAAGAATCGTTTCAGTTTATATAAGTCATTTATGGTCTTATAAGCTAAGCCAATGTGGTGATACTATTATAAGTCATATATCTTGGATGCTATGTTAATGTAGTTTAAGGTCATATAGCTTGAATATTATATAAATTAAAGTCAATAAGAAATGGTTTCAGTTATTAAGTATCAGTATGCACAAAGGATTATGTCACCATGTATCCTTAGGTGATGAAGGATGAATATTCATGAAGGGTTCTCACAACCTCATTTTTACACAAGAATCTATAAGGGATATGATGATGTAATTTCTAGGATGTTTAATACACTTGGATTTTTTGGGTTATGGGCCATGTAAATCATGCCACATGGGGTATGAATTGAGGATGAAAAAATAAGGAAGAAAAACTGGGGTTGATCACAAAACACACTGAGGTGTTGAGTTCCACTCGGATGTTTCTATGTCTCATGAGGATCATAGTTCGTTACTTGTAAAGTGGGGATGCCTCCACTTAATGGTTTAGGGATCATTAAAAAAATATGACTCCTCTATGGTCAAGTAGAGTGGTCAACGCTCCTTTATAAAGAAATAGAGGAGGTTTTAAAATATTGAAACACTTCAGCAATGTAGTAGGGTATGTAGAAAAAATTATCCAAGGAAGGTTCTAGAATGCAAGGGGTAGTTAATGGACTACCCTAGAAAATGGTTGAATTTAGTTTATGGTTGTGATGCATGGACACATATATCATGTAGTTTAGGGTCATGTAATAAGGACAACCAAATGGTTCAATAATGAGGTATCACTCTCATACTTCAAGAATACGTGTAATACAAAGTGACATAACATCGAGGATGTCCAATACACTGGAACAGTTTCTTTATGGTATTTCTTAATCTTGATATGTGAATATATGAGTCAATAAGGGCTGGATACTATTGAGTATAAGTTGACCATTATTCAAGGTAGAGACCAACATCCCACGTAGTCAGGGAAATAACTTATGAGTTCAGGGGTACCTCTGTTCCTAGATAAAAAAAAACCCTTGGGAGAGAGCTCTAAGGCATAGTGGTATTATTAAAAGAATCATAGCAAGGTCGCAATAGATAAGGAAGTTCATATTAGACATACAATATATGGGAGAACTATTTTAAATGACTCGAGGATATGGGATTCCAAGAGAATTGTATCAACTCAAAGAATTCATGAGTATCAACCCAGACTTCCATTACATGGCTCAGATTTTACTAGGGTCATAATGTAGGCCCTATAATCTTTGGGACATTTTTAATTATGCTTTATCATTTTCCTAAACATGGTTGATGAGGATGTTAAAATATAAAAACTTGAATTTTTCCCTGACCTACCTTTGTGTGTTTTTATCATGACGTATGTTGAATCGTTCACATAAAATTTATGTTCTTGTAATCTGGATCATCGATGCCTATAGTATAAGTTCATACATCTTTGACCAAATCACATGAAGTTTAACGTTATGAAAAATGGAAAATGTTTTATGGGAGTGATATAAATCGCCTAATTAGGATTCCCATGACCGTGAGTACTCCAACACCCTTTTGAATAGGTGATAATGATTTCATAAATCATGGATACATGTTATTAAATGACGAAGGATGGTCTGGTTTATAAAAACCAAGGATTATTGTGAATCACACTAGGTTGATGAGTTACAGAGTAATGTTGTTAGGTATATAATGGATTAGAGGAATTTTTTGAAAGGTATCGACATATTGTGTTACTAGGACGGAGGATTATATATGAAATATTGGAGAAAACCAACATAGTCAAAAAAAATGGTTTCCCTGAACATAGGGGTTATTTTCCAAGGGCCATGTAACATTTTATATAATTAGATATACGACTAAATGCGCGATTTATGGATAGATATTATCAGATAAATGGTGTAAACACCCCAATCGTTGGTTTCCTATTTTTAGGATCTCATAGTCCTTTGATAAAGAGTAGTGATAGATTATAGTTTGCACAATTTGACATCATGTATTAGGGATACACATACCCTGAATTTTAACGTCATGTGATAAGGATTTAATTTTCATGTTGTTTAATTTCATTTTAAAAGGGATAAAATATCATATAGTTTAATTTCTTGTAACTAGGATGTTGTAAACTAATGTGAAATTATGAAACATATTCTTAGAGACACCCTTAATTGGTCGGGGGAATTCCAATGTCAGAGGTTTTTTTCATCCTTTCTTAGGATAATGAGTACATTGTCCTTTGTTGGGGAACCTTTTAGGATGATTTGACTCATGTGATATCAATCCATATGTAGATCAAACACTTATATAGACAAAAAGTGTTTTTCTAACTCGAGCATCTCTAATCATTTTAATGTTATTCAAGCTCTACAATTTATTCCACCCACCTTTAATCCTAATAATCCTAGAAATGTCAATTGGGTCAGTCCAACACTCTATGTTCATGTGAGTCATGATCGGTGTGAGAACGAATAGGTGAACACATAATGACCCTAATTATATTGGTTAGGGGTGTATAACTAAGGTATCAACTGGTTTTTGTACTGAGAAGGGACAATGTTCCTTTAAAATGGAAGGTTTCTTGATTGGGAACTAATGTGATTTGGGGGTATACACAATTTCAATAGTGGTATACCCTTGGGTCTCCCTATGTGTCACATAAGGGTAGGAATCAGGCCAAAAATATCTTTTTCAAATAAATCTTTCGATGTTGACATAACTCACATTCATAAAGGGGGGATATTTTTTTAGGAATTTTTGATGGCCTAGGGTGGAGAATCCCAATGTCACTACATATTCTATATGAATAGGAATCATGCCATATGTAGTTCATTATGGATCTATACAAAATGGACTATCTCACCTGTAGGAAATCCAAATAAAATCTTACCTTAGTGAAGACCATTGGGGAAAAAAAGTATCAATATGAAGGTTCAAACACTATAGTTGGAGGGAGAATTTTGTTTTTAAATTCTTGGTTAGACCAAGTGATGAGTGATTCAAACATCACTATGTATATTTTAGAGATTGGAATCAAGGTGCACATTGTAATTAAAGAGAAATATTCCCTCCACATATCAATCACTTCAGTAGAAGAGATGAAAAGTAGCTCCACCTTATGAAATAGACGTTAAATGAGGTGATGTTGGCCAATATATCAAGGTGAATGGGTAATTATTAGGCATAAATACTCTTACGATGACATGGGTGACTATTATCTATGTTCCCCCAAACTCTATGTAAGGGAAATGAAAGGGGGGATTATCATCCTTAGAAATCAAGGATACATCTAGAATAGGGTATTTGGGGATCACTAAATATCCTTCACTGATAGGACTAATTTCATATATAGTTCTAGAAAAGTTAAGGGTCATCTACAAAGATGTAACTCATATGTAGGGGAGATGAATTTTATTTATACAACATGTTCATAAATGATATAAATCTTTTCCAAGTCTTCCATGTAGAAATGAATCATATATATGATGGGTCTCATGTTATCATTTTTATTTAAAAAATTACAGTTGGGTGTATGGTAAAGTATTTGGATGTCATTATGTATCTCACGGTACTAGAAATCATTCCCATAGACAGTTCTTTAAGGAGTGTGTATCTCACAAATATCAAGCTTTTGTGTAAGGGACATGTTACTCTGTGAAAGAAAATTCACCCACTATCATCTGAGTATATAATCTCTAACTATCGGTGACTCCATTAAGGTGAAGGGTTCACATTATAGGGTAGGATTTTATATGTGGGGGAATCTATATAGTCTTGTGGCCAAACAAGGTTGGTAATTATAATTTTAAACTAAGCACTGAGGCACACTGTGATAGTAGAAAACATGAGGTTGAGACAATGATAATATACATCGGTTGAACTACATATCCATATAGGTCATGAATAAATCCACATGTAGTAATTGTAAAGAAATGTTACTTTTAGAAATTAGGCTCACACACGTGAAATGGGGTGTTTCTATTTTTAACATTACTGTTTGTCCCATGATTTGGGGAATTTGGTGTTACATAAAATCATTTAATAGGAGGAATCAAGAATCAAATAGGTCTTGTATAGAATACTCCCATAATATGTATGACCCATATACAAGGAGAGGTAATATTTCTTGCATTGACTAGGATCAAATGAGAGTCAGAGTTCCTATAGCGTGGATCATTTTAAACAGTTTTTGGAATTGTAAGTTAGGATAAACATCTTAATGATTAATTTCATGATAAAAAGATTATATTAGGGATGTTTTTATCATCATAAATCTTTGACCAAACGTGGTTTGCATGAAGAAATAATAACATAGATCTTTTGGGTCTTTATAAAAGATACATACACTGATCTAAAATGGTATAAGAATAAGAAGTCATAATCTTACTTAAAAAATGAGTACGATGCAGAAATGTGTATCATTATGGGTATATAAATTCAATAGAGTGGTTTTATTTTGGGAAGTGTATATCATAACCCTAGAATATTTGAGTCAATGGGAAGTGGATACCTATGGGTACAAGCTAACCATGAGTAATGGTAGAAACCATCATCATATGTATTTAGGTAAATAAATCCTTGGTTTAAGGGTGAACTTTATCGAAGGATCAAAACACCCCTAGGCATAATATCTAAGGAATCATGTCATTAAATAATTAATCCAAGTGGGGACCATTAAAATCATTTAGTCCCAATGACTAATATGGTATATAGATTAGAACCAAGAGCATGTTTTCTTAGGGTCTATAGGATTATTTGGGAATGTGCACTCAAGTAATTAGTTGGTATTAACATTGATATCAAAGTTATAAAGGTGGGTAACAAAGAACATAACATTCAGGAAGGGTTCAAACACCCTAAATGTTATTCCAACAAGTATTGAACACATTCTTAGGGAGAAGGGATAAAATATATAACTCTTCAGTATACAATCAATGTAGGGTTGATTTGTTCAGAATGGCGAACACATGTGTCATGCACCGTATGAGAAACAAGACACGACATGGACTTTGATTTAATTATATGAGATTTAATGACATGATATGTGTGGGAGAATTCACATTTTTTTGATAAAAAATCCCCACATAGATTTTGTTCTCATAAAAGAACATAGTTAAAATTAATGATGTTTCATGGTTTTTCCTAAAATAGATGATTTTGGCATCACTACATTTCCCATGAATATGTAAATCAAGCCACATTTAATTCTTAAGTGTGGACCCTATATAGATTTTACTCTTACATAGGGACTGTAAATTTTATTTTTTTGTATAGTTCTTTCTCATGAACATTGAATTTTGATTGAAGATAGGCAATGGGATATGAAAGAAGTAAACATGATATGGATGAGGTTTCACTTCTAGGATAAAAGTGAGACTATTATTTCCTCATGTAGTGTTATTGGATAAAATGTACATGAGATTATAAACTCCTAAACCAAAAGGATATAAAAAATACCCAACTTAAATTTAAAACTGAGAGGCAATCACCATAAGGTAAACACATATTGTGTAGTTTAAGGTCTCGTGGAAATGAAAACTATGAATTTTAAAGTCATACAGTAAGGAATTATGTTGTCATATAGTTTAATATCATGTTGTAGGGACATATTCCTTGAAGATTCATTTTATGTTTTAAGTATTTATTTCATATAGTTCAACACCGTGTGGTAAGGACAACATCCATGAACATTAACATCTTGTGGTAAAGATTTATTCCATGAATTTTAACATCATGTGATGAAAAAATATTTTATGCAGTTTAACATCATGAGGAAAGGACATATCGTGTGCATTTTTACATCATCCGATAAGGATGTAAGCTATTGTGAAGTTTAATGTATATCATCCAGGACCTATTTATATGGTAGAAATTTTGTAAATTTATTTTTGATAAATCTTGTGTTAGTGGGGGGGGGGGGGTGTAATGCATTCCACATCCATTATTGATAATGAGTATGCCCCATTAGAATATACCTTATGTATGAGATAAGTCCCTTCCCATTTCGTTTCTATGTTTAGGATTTATTTCCCTAGTATCATCGTAGTTCGGAGAACTAATACAAATTATACATTAAGGAATAAGAAGAGTCAAACCTTCTTATTGAAGGATTATGTGATCTGGTTCGGGAGGACATTGAGGTTGTGTAGTCTATGAAATATTTTCTCAATGATTTTCTAACTCATCAAGATACTTAGGTTATTTTTTATTTTCTGAGTGTTAACCATATATAGAAGTGTAGTGTGAGTTTAGATGGACTTCAGTTGGTGATACCACCTCTATTAGATAAACCAGAAAGTATGGGGCACCTATTTGGGAGTATGGGTTGTGGTATGAGAGGTCCATAATTCATGTAGGAACTTATTCTGACAACGCTTCTTTTATTTTTATAGAATTTTCTAGATTATATTTGATAGGGAATTTTTTCAAGCCACTATCAGACCATTTTTTAAGAAATTATGTAGATAAGAATGGTTGGACTCAATTTTATACTCTTAATATATCCTCTTCACCTCATACTTCTCAAATTTAATGGTATTCTTTGTCCCAACATTCCTGGGGGGCATGACCTTGGTCCATTTGGAAATGAAATTTGTAGTAATAAGGATGTACCTAAACTTATTAGCATGATCTAAAAGATATGGTATCATGACATCCATTCCCCATATGGAACATTTCTAGGGAATGTTTTCAATGTGTAGAAACTTCAAGGGCTGATGGATGAAGTTTTCATGCATCCAACTTGCATAACATATCTTGCTGAACTCTAAACATTCTTGTATCATTATCTGAAAAATGTAACCAAGAATCCTAATTTGGTGTGATAGATTGGTTACAAATTGTTGATAACCTTGTATTCTTTCATATATATCCTTCATGAATGTGGGTGTCTTTCCACAAGTAATGAATCCAAGGAGGACTTCATTGAATCCTTTTTTATGGATGCATTTATTTTTATTTTTCCAATCTTGAAGGGGAAAATTCACTTAATTCTGTCAAATCTATTCCCTTATATCTTGAACCGAGGAGAGGGTTCCATTTCAAAGATAACCAATTATAGGGTTTATCTATCCAGTTATATTTTTTACCATTGTTACTTGAGGTAGTGTTTATTTTATTTATTTCCTATATATCACAAACTATGACCAGTGACACTACCCTTTACTGTGTAATAGAGAATGCTACCACATCCTGGTCTGGATCAACCAAGACCATGGACTCATTGTCCAGTACATCAGCATAAGAATTTTGTGATCAAGGGACTTCATATAGTGTATCCTAAAAAGGTAAATATCCCATCATTCCCCTCAAATAGCTGATGATATGTTCCAATTAGTACTTATTTATGGAATATTCACAATTGATCTATTTAAAATTACTAAACATTTAGTAATGTTTTTATACATTGTGAAAAGACTATATTATCAAAAATATTTTTATTTTATATTTTGAATAAATAAGATAAGTATTTTTTTTATATTTTATTTTGATCAAATAAACATCTTTTTTTAAATATATATATCAAAGATGAAAGTGAATTATGTTTTTACAATTTATAAGAATATTAATTTTGTGATGAATTGTAAATAAATAATGTTTTTTACGAAGAAAATTTCCTTTTGTTTAAAAATTTACAAGCTCCATTTCCTTTTACAGGTTTTAATTGTCATATTTGATAATATTTATATTTATTAATCCAATTTTGGCCATTGGAATCATTTTCATACATAATTTATATATTAAAACTCTATAGTTGTGAAAATTTACTTTTTGGAAAACCTCTTTTTCAGCATGTCATTGAGTTTTATTTTAATTTAAATTCTACCACTTTTTTGAATTGAAATTGATAAAATGGGTTCCATATTTTTAATCCGAATAATTTTTATCATATACTGGTTTTAAATAATTCTTTTCTCACAAATTTTAGTAAAAATGGAAAAAATTAGTTTTCACATTGAAAGTAAAAATAGGGTTCTGTGCGTTACAAACACTTGTCTTAAAATTAATTTTACACACACATAGTGCTTTTATTTTTTAAATTGGATTTAAAATTTATAATTATTGGGCCTGAATTACCTAATGATACTCACATTATTTCTTTTATTTAAAAGATCTATCACTTATATAAATAAATAAAAACAGGTTGTGATCCCTAAAACTAAAATGGTAAAATTATGTAATCTTAAAGGCTAACGAATAAAATGTTTGAAAAATATAATTTTTGTGTGTGTTGGAGGTGCGTATCAACCATTTATTCCCTTATATATTTTAATTATAAATTTTGGAGGCACTTTATGAGAGAGTGACATCACATTGCTGAATTATTTTGGGTATTTACAAAAATGCCACTCCTCCTCCATTGTCATAGGTCACTAACTCCCCTCACTTCATCACACCTATTAATCCCATGTTGTAACACCCCAGGTAAATAAAGAATATGACACTTTTATATTTATCCATATTTGTGAATAAAATATTAATATTACTTTAAATGGGATGCTATGCTCGATGGCGTACCCAATAAGCAATAACAAGTTTCTTGGGAATCTTACGTTGCACTCTAATAATAAAATAATATTATTTTAAATAGTAGTTAACGCCTAGCTGTTGTAATGGAGGGAACGAACAGAAATAACAAAAAATGATTATATATGTTTGTCAAATATTTTTACTCTTTACAATAAATTTTAGAGGATTAAAAATGCAAATGAAGCCAATTTTTAAGCATAAACATTCTAATATTCTTTAAAAGGTCGATTAACCGCCTTTCGATGACAAACCTCATTTAAATACAATTTTAAAAATTTTATGTTTTATATTTGACAAAATAAAATTATTCTTTAGAATCGGGACATCAAAATTTACTTTGTGTAAATTTTTGGTATTTTTCCGATAAAGTTCATTTTTTTAATGAATAGTGAAAAATGTTGTATTTTAATTCAAAACCACTTTTTGATCTAATTTATTTATATGATTAGATTATATTTTGAATTGGTTTTAAAGTTAAATTAGAATATATTTTTACCATTTAATCCAATTGTGGTCATTGGAATTAATTTCGCTTTGAAATCTGACTTAAACTAGTGTCAATCTTTTGATACTTATTGTTTCATAAAAACACGCTATTTGCTCTGACAGCGGGAATTAATTATTAAATTAATTAATGAAACTTATATGTTTTGAATTTTTTAAAATAGACTTAATTTTTGAATTTTTAATATAATATATAGCTTAGGGTGAAGTTTTGGTTTTTTTCTGAAGAACATCAATTTTTGATGAATAGTGAAACCACTAAGTGGTACTTATAAAATCTGATTTTCCGTTTAAATGAAATTTTAACACCTCTGTGTTTTGAATTTCAAAAATCCGACATACATGGTTGTCAATAATATGTAAAATGTGGTTCAATGGAATTGAAATCATTTTTTGGTGAATAGTAACTTTTAAGTTTTTAATCGCGATTAGAGGTAATTAGTGTAGTTTAAGGGAAAAATAATGTTTTAATAATATGAAATGACCTAGAAACATGTCCTACCCTTATTGGATGTGTCATGGACGACCAAGAAAATCCATGGGTCAACTTGGGGACCCCATGGAGCCACTTTTGTTGGGAAATGACATAAATAACTTTTTATTTAATGTAAAAGTAAAAATGACAAAAACATGATATGTTTTACTAAAAAATTTTTTACATGGGGTTATAAAAGTCAGAGTTTTTACTATAAATAGTCATTGGAAAGCTAAAACAATTTCCTACATCATGATATTTTTTTTATAATTTTTATACATTTAATAAATAAAATTATTTTTGAAAGCATAATGATGCAGCGATTACCTCATTAATAAAGGATTTAAATAAAATGAAAGGATAATGTAGAATCTATGACCTACACATGTCCAAAACCTATTGGATTTGTGGATTTCGATACCTTATCACCTTATACTCGAATTATATCAATGTGGGACCTTTTAAATCCGAAACTCATTTTCAAATAAAGTAACATTTCTTTACTTTCCAAGAGAGCCTCTCCTCTCCTCTTATATAAGGCCACCACCTCTACCTCCTTACCCACACTTCGAAAGCCTTTGGCTCAGCCCAACCCTGCTCCTTTTGACTCTCCACAACGCTCTATTACTCCTAGTAGCCTCACTTTGGGCAGAAGTCTTCCCAAGGAAGCCTTTGAGCTCAAATCAGAAAGAGTTACCCGATTTTAAGGTAATGTCTTCACTTGTGTTCTTTTGTTTTATTTTGCTTCTCCCACCCCCTAAACTCTTTTTATTCATTTATTTTTTAACAACTACAATATCTTAAATATAATAGGATGTTGTTATGATAAGCATTCGAGCTACAATTACACCCTCCTACATCAAATGGTTAAAGAAAATATGGTTTCTGTGGATGGCGAATTTCTGCCTCACGAAATGATGATTGTTCAACACTCATATAACACCTTAAAAGGTGGCCATTAATGTGTCACTATATTTATGTATGATATATAATATGTTTATGTTTTACTTAAGCTTCTGTACGTTTCTTTTGTGGCATACCTTCATGGTTTCCATTGTGGGAAAACACGATAATTTCATTTTAGGAAGTGCGGACTACCACCCCCCCAAAGTGATTTGATTCGTTAATGCCCTATGTGGGATGTATAAAAGACGTATTTAAAGTTATTATATATGATTTATGTTACATATAAATTATAAATATAATTAGGTAATTAAAATATATATACCTCTCATTTAGTTTTAATTCCATTAATATGACATAGAAATTAAAGTAGCGTTCATACGTACTTACGGCTTACCGTCTCCATGAACAGTTCATTTCATTTCTTACCTCTAAATGATTATGTAATATTATAAATAAATTTATATTCTGGATATATATGATATATATGATATCCAAATCATGAATATCATTCTGGATATAATGAACCTTTGACCACACGAACAACATGTAATTGTAAGAATTCCGCTTTCGACTTAAGAACCAAATATCGACAAAACAAACATTATTATCTTAAATGATTACATAATGTTTATAAATTGGAAATAAGTGATATAAAAGGAATAATGAACTTGAAAAAGGTTCTTAAGAAAGTATAAATTTACTCAAGTTTATTATTCAGGACGTTAAAGAACGATCGAGTCAAGTCGGACCCGAGGTAAGGGATCCTACTCTTCTCTTTCTTTTTAAGTACACTCTTTTATGTCATTCCTTTTAAGATCATCTTTCTTATGATTGGGATGTTATTTTGAATTAATATTACTTTAATTTTTATGTTCATATGATGAGAGACCCTATTCTCTCTCATCAATCCATTTTGGAAGTTTTGAGTGGCGCTGTTAGGCTGTTGAATTTTTGTAAGAGATCTAACCGCTCTCTTAATTTTTAAGTACTATCCTTTTTGTCACTTATTTTAAGCTCCTATTTGTTATGTTGGGGGATGTTTTTTTATATTACTCTTGATTTAAACTTTATGTTAATATTAAAATATACCCTATTTGATCTCATCAATCCATTTTTGTAAGTTTTAAGTGGCGTCGTTAGGCTGCCGAGTTTTCGTAAGGGATTTTTCATCTCACTTTTATTCCTGTGAGATTTATTCTAAATTTGCCACAATTTCCTTTGAGTGGTGTATGTAATGCACATTATTTTAATCATTGTGTAATATACTTTCATTTATGAGTATTTACATCAATGTTGTATTGTCCTTCTTTCACAGGGTGTATGTTTCGAAAGATACCCATGTCGGTAAGGGAACCTTTCACCCTCCTCTTTTTAGAAGACTTCTTTTGTTATGTCTTTTAATTCACATACTATTATGTTGGGATATGTTCTTTTATATCCTTATTGATTTAAATTTTATTTCCATGGGATGAGATACTGTTTTTATCTCTCATCAACTCATTTTCTGAATTTTGTAGTGACGTCGTTAGGATGTCAAATTTTTGCAAGGGAACTTCTTAACCCAATTTTGATTCTTTGGGATAAACTTGTACTCCATGAATATGTCGTTCTATGAATATGTGTGAATAACCTCTGATTGTTTTACACTTAATATCATCTTATATTTGGTGTATTCTTTTGTCACACATAATAATGTAATTGATTTATCTTTAATTCAAGGATACCGTCTTTGTAAGGGACTTCGTCTCAATCTCCATTCATTGAGGCATATTTTGTTTTATAAACAACCATATTTTATACGGTGTATAAACCCCTTTTACTTTTACGTTTAACCAAAAGGAATATTTTTTATATGAAGCGTTTTACTAAACGAAAAAAGGGAATGTTTTTGTCGTACGTATGCGGCGACAACGACTTCTCTGCCGCTGTGACCATTATTTGAGTTTCAGCTTCCTCTACAAGCCATACCTTTTTTTAAAAGAAAAATAAATACCATGTTTTACTTTTTTTTATTTTGGTACTGAAAATGGTTGTCATAATGTTTTTATATCAATGTGTTGTATTGATATCTTGTGATTGAAAAGTCAAAATTTTATGTTTCCTTTATGCATGTTTTATGTGATATGATTATGTTATGGTTATTGGGAATTATTATGCAGATGGGTGGTTCCGTGATAAACTAAGGGCGGGTGAGCCCGATATAGCTCTCCAATGCATTGGGAAGCGCGAAGGTGTTAAAGGTTAAGGTTTCTCCGAAGAGATTTAGGAAATATACTGTGATGGGTATTCCAAACGTAACCAAGAGGGTTACTCCCTACGTAAGAATGTTATGAATGCCTCAAGTAACCTTTATGTCTTATGATTTCTATGATTTATTAATGATTTTATAAGGTATGTTAAAGTGCTTATGTGTTATGGGTAAAGTATTATTTCATTCTTATGTATACATGTACTCATGTTTCCTTTCCATATTTTTATATCCCTTATTGAGCTTTTTATGCTCATCCCAAGTTTCTGAAGTGTTTTTCACAGGTCAAGGGAAGGGTACATGATATGATGATAGTGTCAAGGAAGTGTCAAGAAAGAATCCAAGTTTTATTATAAATATGTTTCCGTTAATGGGAAAAAATGAATACTATCTTTTATGTAACCACTTTGTTTAAATGTGGAATATAATTCAAGTTATATGATCTAATTCTCTAAAACTCTAAACCTGAAAAGATCCTCAATGTGTAATCTTGTAATAACTCAAGATTAAGTAAGGTTTAAGTCTGGGGCCTTATAGTTGGTATCAAAGGGAGGTTTAGATAACTTTAGAGGTTAGGGTATTTTCTAAGCACAAGTGACATTACCATAATGGTTAGGATTTCAGAAAGAGTCCTAGTTTTAGATAAAGTGAATGAGTAAGTATATCTTAGTGTTTACCTTCCTCATTAGTACATTATGGTTTTGTTGATATACTCACACTGACATTTCTATTTTTAGTGAATGGATGGATCTAGCAGGAACCAAAGAGACAACAAGTTTGTAGGAAACTGTGGTGGTTCTCTGATTAGGATACTAGATAAAATGGGGGATTCAATGGGGAAACTCGTGGTTGTTCTAAACCAACTATCAAGGAGTCATGATCAACCACTTGATCCTTGGTATGATATGTAATGCATCATGTATGAGATGACCAATCGATGTGGAAGTTCAGGTAATAATTATAAAGGTAACCATTAGAGTTTATATGATCCTCACTTTTGAGGTAATTTTGGGTTATTATATGTTATGATGGAAAATGAAAGGCATGGGATAAACATGAGGTTAAAATATGTTATGATCATTTTTGAAGATTTTATCTCGTTTTGGGGAATGTTTTAAGAATTATATTGTTTTTGAATAAAGACAACACACAGACCGTGTGACAACCTGTCTCGTCGGACAAAGCTGCGAGAATCGAACCCACAACCAAAGTGCGACTAGTATTTATCACCTACCACTGAACTATGTGAAGTCCCTGGTTAGTTTGACTAATTATTTTTAGTTAGATGATTTTAGGAATCAAGTGTAAGTTTATTTTGGGTTATCTATGGAAACGATTAATAATAATTAGAGCTACACTTACACACACCTACATCAAATGGTTAAAGAACATACTGTTTCTGTGGATGGTGAATTTCTGCCTCACGAAACGATGATTGTTCAACACTCATATAACACCTTAAAAGGTGGCCATTAAGATGTCACTATATTTATATATTATATATAATATGTTTATGTTTTAATTAAGCTTCTGTATTTTTCTTTTCTGGCATAACTTTATGGTTTCCATTGTGGGAAAACACGATAATTTCATTTTAGGAAGTGCGGACTACTGCCCCCTCAAAGTGATTTGATTCGTCAATGCCATATGTGGGATGTATAAAGGATGTATTTAAAGTTATTATATATGATTTATGTTACATATAAATTATTAATAGAATTCTTGAATTAAAATATACATACCACTCATTTAGTTTTAATTCAATTAATATGACATAGAAATGAAAGTAGCGTTCATGCGTACGTACGGCTTACCATCTCCATGAACAGTGCATTTGATTTATTAAATCTAAATGATTATTTAATATTATAAATACATGTATATTCTGGATATATATGATATATATGATATCCAAATCATGAATATCATTCTGGAGATAATGAACCTTTGACCACACGGACAACATGTAATTGTAAGAAGTCCACTTTCAACTTAAGAACCAAATATCGACAAAACAAACATTATTAACTTAAATAATTAAATAATGTTTATAACATGGAAATAAGTGATATAAAATGAATAATGAACTTGAAAAAGGTTCTTAAGCAAGTATAAATTAACTCAAATTTATTATTCAGGACGATAAAGAACGATCGAGTCAAGTCGGACCTGAGGTAAGGGATCATACTCTCTTTCTTTTTAAGTACACTCTTTTATATCATTCCTTTAAAGCTCCTATTTCTTGGATTGGGATGTTATTTTATATTAATATTAATGTAATTTTTATGTTCATATGATGAGAGACCCTATTCTCTCTCATCAACCCATTTCGGAAATTTTGAGTGGCGCAGTTAGGCTGTCGAATTTTCGTAAGAGATCTAACCTCTCTCTTACCTTTTAAGTACTATCCTTTATGTCACTTATTTTAATCTCCAATTTGTTATGTTGGAGGATGTTCTTTTATATTCCTCTTTCTGTAAACTTTATGTTTATATGATGAGAGACCCTACTTTATCTCATCAATCCATATTTGTAAGATTTTAGTGGCGCTGTTAGGCTGCCGAGTTTTCGTAAGGGATTTTTCATCTCACTTTTATTCCCATGAGATTTATGCTACATTTCCCACAATTTCCTTTGAGTGGTATATGTACTGCCACTTATTTTACTAATTGTGTAATATAATTTCATTTATGAGTATTTAAATCAATGTTGTATTGTACTTCTTTCACGGGGTGAATGTTTCGAAAGATGCCCATGTCGGTAAGGGAACCTTTCAACCTCCTATTTTTAAAAGACTTCTTTTGTTATGTATTTTATTCACATAATTTTATGTTGGGATATGTTATTCTATATCATTATTGATTTAAATTTTATTTCCAAGTGATGATATACCCTTTTTATCTCTCATCAACTCATTTTCTAAATTTTGTTGTGACGTCGTTAGGGTGTCAAATTTTTGGAAGGGAACTTCTTAACCCAATTTTGATTCTTTTGGATAAACTTGTACTCCTTGAATATGTCGTTCTATGAATATGTGTGAATAACCTCTGATTGTTTTACACTTAATATCCACTTATATTTGGTGTATTCATTTTTCACACATAATTATGTAATTGATTTATCCATAATTCAAGGAGACCGTCTTTGTAAGGGACTTCGTCTCAATCTCCATTCATTGAGGCATATTTTTTTTATACACAACCTTATTTTATACGGTGTATAAACCCCTTTGACTTTTACGTTTATCCAAAAGGAATCTTTTTTATACGAAGAGTTTTACTAAACGAGAAAAGGGAATGTTTTTGTCGTATGTATGTGGCGACAACGACTTCTCCACCGCCGTGACCATTATTTGAGTTTTGGCATCCTCTATAAGCCATACCTTTTATAAAAGAAAAATAAATACCATGTTTTACATTTCTTTTATTTTTTTTTATTGAAAATGGTTTTCATAATGTTTTTATATCAATGTGTTGTATTGATATCTTGTGATTCAAAAGTGGAAATGTTATGTTTCCTTTATGCATGTTTTATGTGATACGATTATGTTATGGTTCTTGGGCATTATTATGAAGACGAGTGGTTCCGTGATAAAATAAGGGTGGGTGAGCCTGATATAGCTCTCTAATGCATTGGGTAATGTGAAGGGGTTAAACGTTAAGGTTTCTCCAAAGAGATTTAGGGAATATACTATCACAGGTATTCCAAACGTAACCAAGAGTGTTACTCCCTACGTAAGAATATTATGAATGCCTCAAGTTACCTTTATGTCTTATGATTTCTATGATTTATTCATGATTTTATGACGTATGTTAAAGTGATAATGTTTTATGGGTAAAGTATGATTTCATTCTTATGTGTACATGTACTCATGTTTCATTTCCATATTTTTATATCTCTTACTGAGCTTTTTATGCTCATACCATGTTTTTGAAATGTTTTTCACAGGTCAAGGGAAGGGTACATGATATGATGATAGTGTCAAGGAAGTGTCAAGAAAGAATCCATGTTTTATTTTAAATATGTTTCCATTAATGGTAAAAATGAATATTATCTTTTATGTAACCACTTTGTTTAAATGTGGAATGTAATTCAAGTTTTATGATCTAATTCTCTAAAACTCTAAACTTGAAAAGATCCTCAATGTGTAATCTTGTAATAACTCAAGATTAAGTAAGGTTTAAGGCTGGGGCCTTATACATGTCACCACCAAACCCTAGAAAAATCCCACCCCAAAATACTTTTATATGCTCACGATATTATTTTAATCCAAAAATTCTAACTCTATGGTATCTAATAGGAGATATAAAGGAGGATATTTTATATGAAGTTAATTGTGTTCACTAAGATCTTTGTTTTCAATTATTCTATTACAACCTCTATTAATTGCGGGATATTTAAAATATTATAAATAAAATAAAATAAAATATTATTTTATTATTTTTATTTAATAACATAAATCCATATTCTTTTACATAAAATGGGATATGAAATAGAGGATCTTGTGTATGGTAGACGACCACCTCACGAATCGATGTAATTTGTTTTCCTTTACCACCTATCATGGATAGATATAAAGTTGGATTAAATATATTTATATAATATTTATTAATTAGTTATACATATTTTACTATAATATCACATATATATTCTTATTTTCCATTTCCTAGGAATATTATAATGTCGCTCATGTGTATGGCAGACTTACACCTCGCAAAGCAATGTGATTCATTCTTCACTTAATTTTTACATGTAAGGTAATAAAAATGTTTTTAATGAAAATATTATGAAATATATGAAAAATAATTATTTTGGGAAGGTAATATGTTAGTTAACATTCTTTTTATTATCTATTTGGAAAATGAAAAAAAATCCATGCGTACGTACGACTGACTATCTCCAAGAATGATATATTTATTTTTCTATCTTTAACATTGATGGATTTCTATAAATACATATATAATTAATATATATGATATATATAAAAATATTAACAATATTTTAAATATATATTCATGATAATATTAATAGTACCGAAAAAACCTAATCAAAACATGCATGAAAATCAAAGCAGTTATTACACGAAACATGATTTTAACAGGGCATTGTTATTAAATGGGTAGTTAAAGGACATTTGTAAATCATATATGGTATAAAATATATGTTTATGTTTATTGAATATATTTATAATTTAACTATAATTATTGTAGATGAGGTTATAATGTGTGTGAAGGAAGTCAAGACTTAGGGGAAGTGATATTAACCTCACATTATTTCGGTGCGACACATTCCTTATCCACCACTTATTTTTTTGAGTTCTGTATATACAAAACACGAATGTATTTAATTATTTTTATTTTTAAAATTTTGGGATATAGATATACTTCTAATTTTATCTCTTTAATGGGGTATACGTTTCAAAATATACCCAAGTGGTATTGGCTTGATGATACAATCTCATTGTTTTATCGAGATTTTTTATGATAATGCTTTCGATGATGAAATATTATGATCTATTTCTCAAGAAAAGCATGAATTTTATTTTAATATATTTACTTCTTTAGAATAAATATTTATTCATTATTTTCATCCCTTTATGTACTGAAGATTCTAATATTTTTAATGAAAATGAAATTTATATCACTCTTTTGTCAAAACAATTTTTTTTCCATATCCTTGTTTTCTGAAAACGTTTTCAGGAGTATTTTTGTACTAATATATGAATATTTAAAGTAATTTATAACCTTAATTTACTTTTTTAAAAAAATTAAATAGAATATTAATCTCAATTTTCATACAACAGACCATTGTATTTTAATGCAAATGTGAAAGGAATCATTGTTTTAACATGTACTACATGAATGAAATTTAACTATCTCATGAAAAATCACTATTTTAAACCCCCCAGTTATAATTTTCTATGGTTATTTTTAAATAAAATTATTTTCACAATTTTTTTTTTATATTTTAGTTTTAAAAAGTTAATTTTTAGTGTGAATATTCTATTTTCCTCATGAAATGTTTCTAGTGATCTTTTAAAATCATTTTTCGTCAAATATAAAATCATTTGACGTTACACAGTTTTTGGGGGATATGATCCATTAATACTATAATTATCATTTCTTGGTTTAGTTTATGATTTTGATTATAAGATATTTATGAAACCCAGTCTTTTTTATTGGGGGTTTCTATAATTAATGATCAAATGTTTATAAAACTAATTTCTTTTCTACAAGTTATTATATGAAAAAATGATTATGTAGCCCATATATTTTTATGGGTTCATATATCATGAATTATTTTTGAATCCCATTTCTTTTCATGGATTTTGGTATGATGAATATTTTATAATATCATTAACCACATATGTATAATTTCCATTAGGTGATAGTGGTTACATTATAACCAAGAATAGAGGTCATTTTATAACCAAGGATGGGTGAGACATATATATTTATCCAATTCATTGGTTAAATATTATAATCTCATGAGATGAATATGAATATAATAGGGAGTAATCCCAGTCCAGTAAGGGACTTTCTCCACTATGATAGACATGTCAGTAATCAATGACTACTAAAATGGTTTGGTGGAATGAACCCAATCCCCTAAGATCATAATGGGAGTGAACCTTGACTATAATGATGTATTGGTAAGTAAAACTAATCTATTATGATAGTCTTGGAAATGAGTGTTAACTATAAAGGAACTAATTTTATAAGGTTTTGTGTATTCCACAAATCATTGTACTATGCCCATGTTGTGTTGTAAAGACCAACATTAAAACAATAAAAATACTAATAAATTTAATTAGAAATAATTTTCATACATTACCAATGATATTTTAGGTTTATATTATTACATAATTAGGGCACAAATATTGCATAACAAACCCAGAAATTACATAGTGGACACTTCTACTCAATATTCATTTTTTCCATGATATCAAAATTTTAATATAAAAAAAGTTTTCTTTTAATTAAACAACTTCATAATATTCATATGAACCTCATAATTATCCATAATCATCCTTAAAACATGTGAAGAAAATTTTAAAACATGGGATAAGATCAAAAATTTCAATAAGGGAGAATAATAAAGAAAGCAACCACTAATCCATGAATAGGTATAAATGATATTATTTTAAAAAATTTTACATTGGGATGAACATAAAAAATTTCTTACATAATAAATGAATATCTCTTCCAAATGATTTTTAAGAAACATTTAATATAAAATGTTAAATTAAAATTAAAATTTATAAACATTTGTTTGAAAATTTGAAAATCAAAATAATATTCTTCACAAAGTTATACTCTCACACTTATATATAGAATAACCATCGTGGTTAAATTTGGAGTAACCATAACAAATACTCATGTATGACCTTGATAGTTCTCTTTTGAAAATTAAATTACAGTAGCCATCATAGCTACTCCTGAATTAAATATCTCACTTAATCTTTCAATTACCATCATAGTATATTCCCAATAAATCTTTTGGAGAAACCTTGTTAGCTAGCTCCATCTCACATTTGTAATAACCATTCAGTCGACTTCCAAACACAATACGTCGAAGGGATGTCATAGAACCACCCATATTTTATTTATAAAAGAACCATCCTTCATCATAATTTTTTTTTCAAGAAACCTAAAATCATGCATCATAAAAATATATCCCATGGAAAATGTATTTTCCAATATGAAATCACATACTTTTAAAAAACTACACACAATCAAAGGAACACATTTTATATGAAAATAACCCATTAAAATTTTAATGTATCTATTAAAACATTAAGGAATAATGATTTTAGGAAATGATATACATTACTTATATAGAAAAAAATTCATTTTTTACTATTATATTAAGAGATTAAAGATGATATTTAAAAGATTATTTTTAAAATAAATTCTCGTATCAACTATGGAATGATTTGAATCAGAAGCCCCATGAAAGAAATTTCATAGAATGAAAATTTAAATACAATGATGTCAAATAGTTTCCTGATATAATATATAAAATGGGTAGTATATACACCACATAAATGAAGTAATTTGGTGAAGATGTCATATGCATCACAGAGGTAAATGTGAGATGAGAAGCCCTTACCATGTGTTCAACTCTTCATGTACATTATGTATCTTCTAAATGAGAAATGTAGGTCATTTATATTAATGATTAAGAATAATTTTAAAATTTATTATTTATTTTATATCATTTTATACCATTAGATATATAATTATTTAGATAATTTAAATCACGTTAGATGTTTTGAGGATATTCATTTCCGAAGTCGAGAATGAATTCGGTATGTTGACTATGTTAAAAAGGTCAACATTCCAATTTCTATGTAATAATAAACATGAAATAATTATCATTTTTATACATAAATTTTACTTTTAAATCCATCCATTAAATACGGTCATGTAAAATAAACTATGATAAAATCATGAAGATCGTAGGTTGAACATATGCATGAGTAAAATTTCTATTTTTAATTATCATTATGAAAATAATGATGTATAATTTTATATTTAAAGAAGTATAATCAAATTAAATATCATATTAATTACTTAAATATTCTTATATATAACATCCATGTGGTGTCGTGAAAAAAATGAGCCATATGTCTTCCTGTTGGAGCTAGTCTACACGTATGCATGAACGAGATTTACAATTTTCAGTGAATTGCAAATATGATAAATGATATATTATACATTTATTATGATTCATATGTCATTAATATCATATATAAATTCTAATTCCGTCATTATAATCCATCCATGAGTGATGTTGATGGAAAATGAATTACCTTGGCTTGCAAGGGGTAGTCCACCAAACACACGAATAATGGTTTCATTTCCCATTTGATGGATGAGAATATGGAAATATGTTGTTACATTGAAAAAAAACCATAAGTATATGGAATATACTGGTGTTAATATTTTAACATTTTCAAATAATATTTTCAGTTTGTGGAATTTTAAAAACAAATTAAAACAAGAGGATAAAACAATACCTCTTCACTAGAAAACCTCCTTAGATTGACACCTTAAGCTTTCTAATTTTGGTGTTATGCCAAAAATAATAACACTATATTGTGAATATGGATTAAAGGAAGGTAGTTTTTTTGTTGTTGGATTATCAAAATTTTATTTTTATGTGTGATGTATTGAGATGAAGTGGTTCCCTTTTACAAGATAGGGGAGGGGAGCTCTTGGAATTTATCAAGATATTGAATAAAAGAAACATAATAATCAATTGAAATTAAAATAACTTCTTTATTTAGTATATATAATTAGTATGGGTTTTAGTATTATCATACATTAAAATTTATATTAGTTTTTACTGCATTTTACACTTATCTATTGGTTTTAACCCCTCATGAATCCTTTTAAAACATACCATGACAATAATGACTTTTACTCCTTGAGAGTCAATATAGTTACTAAAAATGGAGAATAGCACCATAAATTGAACATGGTTAATATTATCAACATTATATTAATTAATTGGATATATATATTATTTTATTTATTTTAATTCATTAAATAAAATATTATTCATTTTTTAATATCACTAATATCAATTTTCAGAACTATAAATTAATTTGAAATTAATACTATCATTATATAACTTATTATTGAAAAAAATGATTTTATACATCCTTAAAATATCAAATTAATATGTAAAATTAATTTATTACATTAATTATCTCAATTTAGATGAATATAAAAAATTATGATATAATTTATATGATTTTTCCAATAATAGAATAATTATTGAGTCGACATTATGTAAGCATTCGAGGTAGCTATTTATTTACTAAAAATTAATAATAAATTAACATTATGAATATAAATATATTAAATTATAAAATAATATTTTTAGTCTAATATATCCTATGGATAACCCCATACTAAAGAAATTGTATTCATTAAAAACAAGTGTGTGACATGTTTGACTTTTCTTGGAATAAAATACTATAAATCTGAAAATGTCATAAAAATGGCCATAAAATTCAATATAACTGAATATTTGATGTCTATGGATGAAATGGAATCATATGATTTTTTTTAGAAAAGTGTTAGGGTTATTTTATAATCATTATAATTTTATTTTTTAACTTTAAGTACTCGATTTTCCCTTTATCATGTTAACAAAGTTTAATAAAGTTACTATTCATTTTTACAAATCATAGAAAAAGAATATTTACTAAATTTGTACCCACTGAATCCAAATATGGAATCCATTTTTCAATATTAAATTTCATTTGAAATTAATCCCACAAAATGAAACAGATAAAATTTTTCATGATAAATGTGTTATTAAGCCTAAAAATGTACTTATACAAATATATGTTATATGAATGATTTAAATAAATTAATTATATTATATAACTTAAAAATAATTAATTAACTTTTATGTCAAATTCAAACCATAGGTGTATTTTTTATTATAGAAAAATTGATAGTTTTACAAAAGTCGGTATTTTTCAGTAATCACAAAAAAGTTAATATTCGTAGAGAATTCTCAAAAAACATATCCAAAAACAATTTTGACATGTTGAATTAAAAAGTTAAATTAAATTTTTTTAATACATATTCTAAATCATATGGAAATTAATTACAATATTCACACATAAAAAACCAATCTTGAAGAATTTTTTTTTGAAGAACAAAATGACTTGACTAAAAATTATATTTCTTATTTAAAAAGATTTAATTAATATTTCTAATTGAATAGAACCATAATGTGATTCATAATGCCGTGAATACAATTAATTCCTAAAAATTTATTCTCCTGGTTATAATGGTCATATATAAATAATAATAACAATTCATTGTTCGTTTATGTTTAGTGTTTCATATCTTTTACGCCATTGAACATAGTATTTACCATTAAAAGATAATGATTTAACATTACCCACTGAAGAGAAATTCATCCACACAATTTTTACTTTGGCTCTGTAACTTGGGGTTTGAATTTTTAAAATACCTTTCTTAAAATCCCATAATGTAAACTGGGTTAATGAAAAAACTTCTTGAAATGAGTGAAAGGAAAGTACAAAGGTCATTTAGAAGAACACATATTATGTTTCCCAGTAGGAGAAAAGAATTTGGAAGTTAAAAATTTAAAATGAAAGAGAAAAATAATTCCCAATTGTTGATAGAGAGTGATAGAGAACATAGTCATGAGAAATTTAACTATCACAAGATCATAAATCAATGATGGGTTAAAAGGGTATTGATATCTCAGTATAAAAAGTAAAAATATAATTTTTTTAAAATAATTATGCTAAAATTTAGGAATTAATTTACTACCTTTTACTTAGAACATAATAAAATAGAATAACTTTAAAAGCAGATTTTCATTCTTTAATAAATTCCATCCACAAATCATCTTCTTCCTCAAATTATGAGTTTCAATTCATCATTCACAAATTACTATAATATAATTTTTTGGATAAAAAAATACATAAAAAAATATTACTCCTATCTTTATGAAATTACCAAAACATAAAATGGTAAGAACATGTTAAGATAATTCTAAAAAATAATTATCCTTCATATAAATAAAAATTACTTTAATCTCCAAAAGTCAAAAATAATATCCAAAGGTCAATATAGACATTTAAATATATAACTATACATAAATTCATCAAAAATATTATAGAGTAACATTAAAACGCAACAATCTTATATATTTGATCACATAGACATCCATGATCAATTTTCATATTTATCTCCATTTAACATCAATTACTCTTAAATACTCATTTCAAAATGTGCATTCCCTAAACATTTAATCTCCTAGATGTTGTAATCATTTATATAAATAACCTTAATCACTATAATTCCTCAAAAAAGAAATATATTATATCAAAACATAATTTATCCTTTAGTCCTCAAATAAAATCCCTTAATATCCTATTTATCATAATCATGAAATGATCCAAAAAATTATAGTGATCTTATTGAAAAATTTTATTACTCAAGTAATCACCACGTCAACTTCCAATCATATTGTTATCAATATAATATTATCTATTATATATCGGGTCAATTAAATAATGAAAAACAATTTTCTGCTAATCAGGGCGTCATGCAGGCTAATGTTAGTTGATTCACCTTTTTTTCCATTTGATTATGGTTTCAAACCTCATTTCCATGCTAGATGAGATGGTTTATCTCTATACCTACAATTTTTACTTTTCATAAAATTATATTAATATAATCCCTATAAAATTCTGAGAAATGTGATAAATAACCTAAAAAATAACCTTAATATATTCAATATTAAATAAATGTTTTAACCTCAAAGGTTCTCTCCTACCATTGGTTGTCTATTAAAAAATGAAATGATTGATAATTAACCCAAATCCAAAATCATATATACCTTAAAGGTTATCCGTACCTTTATAATTATTTCTACAAAATGAAAAGAGTATTCTTCCTCAAATGACGTTTTCACATGATAAACATAAGGGTTAAAACTCAATCAAACAGTATTCAAAACTAAATAAAAATCTCCCAAATTCTCATTTGTCACCTTAAAATATCATCACTTAAAACCTAAAATAGGGATTGTCTGCGCCTTTGAAAGTATATTCAATGTTTAAAATATTAACCCAAAATGGAATCCATAACTCCTAATATAACAGATCATGGAAAATCCTACTCTTCATGGTTTTCTAATCCTATATCTAATACCATATATAATTACACGTCCTCAAACATTACATATTCTAGTAAATATTACTAGTACTCATTTAATTAAATTCACAATGATATTTTTGGATTATATTTATATATAATTTTTTTTGAAAACTATTATTTAAAAAACCATAAATTACATGGTGGAAACTTCTACTATGTATCCATTTTTTTCATGATATAATAATTTTAAATTAAAAAAAGTTTTCCTTTCATGAAACATATTAAAAATTATGATGTTGACATCATTCATGTCTCCACTCATCCTTAAGGCTTGGTAAAAACATTTCAAAATACGGGACGAGAACATAAATATTAGTAAGGGTCAAAAATAAATAGTTAAACCATTATTCAATAAATATGTGTACTTTTTTCTATTTTTAAAATATACTTTGGGAAAAAATTATGGATTTTATTCTCAATAAATAACATTATCTTCATAAATCATTTTATAAAAAATATCATAAAAAATAATAAAGGAAAAAATTTACTAATCATGTTTTGTTGAAACCATAAAAATCACATGGAAATGTTTTCACAAAGTTACTCTTTTCACACTTTTATATAGAATAACAATCATAGTTAAATATAGAATAAGAATTGGAACTAATCATATAATACCTTCATGGTCAGATTCTAAAAAATTCCTTAGAGTAACTACCATAACTACTCCTGGAATAACTATCATAACTAATCTTATAATAGCCATCACATTATATTCACATTTTATCTTTAAGATAAACCAAAGCGATTAACTCTATCTCATACTTAGAATAACCATAAGGTCTTCTTCCATACCAAATGCAATGGATTGATATAATAGACCCAACCATTCTCCATTTATAATAGAACCACCCTTCTTTATAATAAATATCTGAGAACCATAAAATCATACATCATTAAAACAATTCTTAAGGAATATATCTTTTCGACTTTGAAATTAATATTTTTTTAAAACGATCCACAGTCAAAGGAAAAAAAATTTATTTGAAAAAATCAATGTAAAAATTAAAAGAGATAATGAAAATATTAAGGCATCCAAATGGTGGGAAATTAATTTTATTCTGTATATGTAAGAAACATTCTTTTTTAGATTTTAAAAAAGATACGATATAGGAACATTAAAAGAGATTTTTTAAAATAATGTCCCTTAAACACTTTGAAAACAACTGAATCATTAACCCATGAAATAAATAAAGTAAAATGAAACATTAAATATCATGAATATAATTGGATTCATTATATAATATATCAATGTTGTAGTATATACACCACATAATAGAATTTTGTTTTGAATCTAGAATATTTTATATAGAAGCAAATGTGAGACAAGAAACCCCACCCTTGAGTCTGAATCCTCACATATGTTCATATATTATTGAATAAAAAACTCAGGATAATTAATTACATGATTATTTTTTTTATTTTTATAATTCCATTTATTTTATATCTTTCTTTGCTATACATTATTATTTAATAAATTAAATTCACATCCGATGTTTTAAAAATATTCATTTCATAACCTCAAAATAACTTCAGTAAGAGGAATCTGGTAACAAGGGAAACAATTAATTATCTCCAAAATAATAATCATAAAATAATTATCATTTTAAAATATAAATTATACTTTTAATTACATCCATTAAATATGGTTTTGAAAAATTTAATACGTTACAATCATGGAGACGGTAGGTCGTACGTGTGTTTGAGTGATATTTCCATTTTTTAATTATCATTATAGAAAGAAGGTAAGTATAATTATATATATATATAATGATAATAATATCATAATTATCATATTAATTCATTAAATATACATATATAGATCATCCATGTGATGTGGTGATAGAAATTAATTATATCACTTCATGGAGGTGGTAGTTCACATGTGCACATGAACAACGTTATCATTTTTCAATAAAATGAAAGTTAAGAATGAAAATGATTTATTATAAATTTATAATGATAAATATTTAATTAATATAATATATGAAAATAATTATATCATTATAATCCATACATTAGAGATAGTGGTGGAAAAAAAATACATCTCTTCGTGAGGCGATGGTATGTCGTACACATGAATGACAGTTTCGTATCCCGTTTGATGGAATAAGAGATGGATAGAGGCTGTACAATCAACATAAAAAAACCTATGATTATTTAATAAAATTGGATTATTATTTTATCATTGTTGAAGAACATTTTATGATTGTGGAAGAATAAAAAAACTATAACAAAAAAGATAAAACTAAACCTCTTCTTTAGAAAGCCTCATTTGATTGACATATTAATAAATCTAAGGTTGTTTCAATACATAAAAAAGTGCTATATAATGAGAGAATATATTCTTAAAAGGAATTTGGGATGGTATTGGTGTCAACATATTTTTTTAGTTTTATGTAATGAGAAGAAAAGGTTTCCTTTTAAAATAGAGGGGATAAGAACTCTAATAATTTCTCAAAATATTAAATAAATATAAATTGATATTCAATTTCAAAGGGGAAAAATTATTTATAAAATAGGATGAGAATGGGTCTAAATAATCTCACAAATTCAAATTATATATTTTTGGATAATTTGTATCCTTATATTTTGGTTTTAATAACTACTAAACCATTTTCAAACATGTCGTGACAAATTGATTTTTAAATTTTTGGGGGATAATATAATAACTATAAATCAAAAAATCCCCATAAATGGAACATTTTTGCATGATTAACTATATACTAATCAATTGTTTGAATATAAATCTTCTAGTAATTTTATATCATTCAATAATTTTTTTTATTTGAAAAATCACTAATGTTAATTTTAAAAATTATTCATTACTTTGACTATAATTATATCAAGATAAAACATATAATTTAAAAAAAATATTAATAGTTACCTATCATGTCAATATAATCTATAAAAATCTATGATTACTTTAATTATCTCAAATTATAATAAGTTTACTCTTTTTAATATCATTAATTTGGTTTTTCCATTAATTGAATAACTATTATTTCAGCATTGTAGAATCATTTTAGGTAATTATTTATTCATTAAAAAAGAATATTTCATTACCAAAATTCCGAAAAATATTATATATTTTAAAATAATATTTATAGTTAAAAATATCATCTCGATGACCCCATATTAATAATAATATAGTTTTTAAAAACAATAGTGTGATATGTTTGACTTTTTTTGAAATAAGATACTATAAATTTCAAAATCTCATCTAAATCGACAATAAATTTTATATAACCAAATAATTTATAAATATAGATGAAATATTACTAGAAAATAATATTATGGATATTTGTATAGTCAATTTATATTCTTATTTATTTTTTAAATTTAATTAACCAATTTACCCTTTTCCATGGTAACTAAAATTTCTAAGGTTACTATTAATATTCAAAAAAAATTAAAGGTATATAATTAATAAAATTTTACCGAATGATTAAAAATACGTAATCTATTTATCATGTTTCAAATTATATAATTGGAAAAATTCAATTTAAAATTAATCATTTGAAGTGAAAGGAAAAACAGTTTTCTTGATAAATGTGTTTTTGAGCACAGAAATGTTCTTTAAAAAATAAGGTATAAGGATATTTAAAATGTAATTAAGTAGAATATATATAAATAATTGTTATTTAATTAAATTTATATTCAATTAAATATCATAAATGGACTTTCCAATATTAAGAAATGGAAATTTTATAAAAAAATGATATTTTTTCAGTTTTCACTAAAAAATTAATATTTTAATAAAATTCCCAAAACAATCACAGTAAAGTAATTTTGATAAGATGAATGATAAAATTATAGAAATTTTTTTTAAATGAAACTTCTTGTCCTTCCATAAATTAATTATAATACTTATTCATAAAAAGGAAGAAAACCCATTTTTGAAAAAAACACATAGTTGAAGATTGAAATGAATTTTTGAAAAATTTGAGTTCTCTTTCAAAATTATTTAATTAATACATTATAACTGTGTAGGACCATTATATGTTTCATAATATGGTTAATGAAATTAATTCCCACCAATTTAATGGCTAGGTTATTATGGTCATATTTAAATAATAATAACAATCATGGTTCATTTATGCTTGATGTGTTGTATCTTTTACGTTTTTGAACATAGTTACTCATTTTAAAATATTCAGATGGTAAATATTTTCTCATTGGTTATATTATTTTATACCTTTATGATTCATGTCTTACGAACTAATGATATTTTTTCAAAGACACAATTTTATGATCAATGATATGTAGGCTATGACTTTCATTGAATATGTGATCACTCTTTAATATGTTTAATTTCACTTGGTTATGAAGAAAGGTATTACACATGACTTTAATATGAAGGGTGATTTTTATGAATAACTTAGTGGGATATGATATAGTTTACTATGAAATAGTTTTTTATTAATTTGAGTTACCTAAGGGACTAGAAATAAACATTTACGGTGTGGATCATTATGGTTTGTCATGAATATCTATATATTAAGATGTAATATTTATGTATGAAATGTTTGTTCTCTATATTTGGCAATGGAGAATGGTTTTGTTGACCTTTGAAAACTAGGATGATAAATTTTTACTGAGAATGCTTAGGATATGCCTAATTACTAGATAATATCCTAATGTTTTTATATAGAAGGGATTGTCTGGTTTACCTAGAAATTCATCTTATAGGGATACTAAAAGAAGTAATGGTTCTTGAACAAATGTACCTAGGGGTAATAGTTCTAAGAAAGGTGCATTAGTCTTGACTCGAGAATTACTTATCATACAACAGTGGGCCTCACTACACACCTATTTTCAAACTCCTTAGGGATCTTCTTTGGTAAATTCATATTTTCCTTATGAAATATATTGAAGGATTAAAATATATTAATATCATTTATGGCTTAGGATAAATATAAGGATTCATATACTGAAATAAATATTTCATGTTTTACACATCCTATAAATAATTTTTCAAGACTGAATATGATTATTGTTACTCATTGTATCATTTTTTGTTGTAGTAAATTTCTTGAACCTGAATGAATCATGTTAATTATGAATGTGATAGACAGTGAAATTATTACCCTCCTGATACACCAAATTTTATTATATATAGAATGAAAAATATCATTTATATTATCGCACAACTTTCTCAATCTTTGAATCATTTTGATCATCCAAATGAAAAGAGGAGGGAACAATGTTATATTGATTCCTGCATGTGGCAATGTCCACATTCATTAAGTGGGTTTACTAATACACTAGTCGATGTGAAATGGATCAGTAAAAATGAAAAGATTTTTTCTCTTCTCAAGGTTTTAAAGGATGAAAGATTCATTTTGGTTTTCTATCATATATAATTATAAGTATATTAACGGGGAAACCTTATTAATAATATGAGTCAGGATAAAGAAATTGAATCTATATAATGGGATATTTTTTAGAGGATATTTTTCAGTATGTAATTCCCACATATTTTACATAAAAGGATATAGGTGGAATTTATCAATATTAATGAGAAGTATGATGAATCCATTGGTATTAATAACACTAATTTTAAAAGACATGAAACCTATGTTTCTAGTTTAATCCTAAGCAGTGAAGGAAAAATTTATTGATTCTTTGCTGGCCTAAAAATATTTATTCAGAATAAATTGGATATAACAGGATTTTGTAGTTATGAAGAAGTATTTCGATGTGCACAGAAGGGAGAAATTGAAATTTGAGATTCCCATAATTCCCATTGTTTTGATAAGTTTTGAAAGAGTATTTCTCGTTAGGAATCAAATAAATAACATGACTGAAAGAAATTCCAATCACTTACATGAAAAAATATAAGAAGAATCAGTCAAGTGAATGCTTAAAAGGAACAAGAGGGTGTTACAAGTTTCTGAATCCTGGTCATCGATCAAAAGAATGTAGATTTTATTTTAAAAGGCCATTCAATGAAATGAATTGGTAGGTAGCTCAACAGAACGATCTACCCACACTATAGTGTTCAAAATGAAAATATTATTGAAATTATGAAGTTAAATTAAATAATACTGGGAATAATAAAGAATATAATCCAAAATGACCTATAATGTAAAATTAAAAATGGAAATATTGTTGAATCACAATAATTGAAGAGAATCATGAAAATTTGGGTACTGCATTGTGGAGAATTTTGTGTTGGATTTTGTATGAATAAGCTCAATGAAAATCCAAATTTTATTCCTTTTGTAACATTTTATGGGATTCTTAAAATATATTATCTCTAAAAAAATAGATTATATAATAATGAAATCACATTTGATATTTATAATCAAATTATAAAATTCTATCAATGTATGGATGAACCTATATTTTCAATAGAAATGTGTCAGAAAATATAAGATCTCATTTAAGGAGAAAAATGTAAATATCATTTAGAATAATATATATATTTTTTGATATTTTAATGTAATTATGTTATATATATTGGTATGAATCTTTATGGGTGATTAAAATTATTGTTAGGTTTATCATGGAAGGACATGAGATCAAATCATTCAAATTAGTCAGATTCAATTTTAGTCGACATATTTTGTTTGATCCTTAAGGATTAGTTTTTATGGAAGGTATTAAGTTTATGTTTGGGTGTTATTGGATAAATATTTCTACCCATATTGAATTTTCTAAATAATTAATGTCTGAAGGAATAAATTATGGTTTATATGAGGATTTTAGAGTTTTGGGCATGAAAAGAAATCATGAATTTTCAAGTCATATAGTAAGAGATGATGTGGAAGTTGATCAAAGAAAAAAAACATAAAATTGTGTTTAAGATATAAATTATTCTTGAACTTTAGATATATCAATACATTTGAGATTCTTGATCATATCGAGAATGTATGTTATCAATTGGTGCTTCTGTAGATCCTCTCTCAATTACATGATGTGTTCCAGGTATCTATCCCAAGGAAGTATATACCCAACCCTTTAGATGTTCTAAACTAATTGGGCATAACACTAAAGAAAGATATTTTCTATGAGTATAATTCAACAGAGATTTTTAATCATACAATGAATGTTATATGAAAGAGTAAAACTCACATGGTTAGAGTTTTGTGGTGAAACCACTAGCTTGGGGATGCTATTTGGGAACCTGAAGAATTAACGAGGAAGAAATATCCCTTGTTTTGTGTTCTAAAGTAAAATAATATATAGGTATTAAGTAATTTTATGTGGGGTATAAAGTAAAAATACCAATATTTTTTGAATTTCTTTTCAACAATTTCAATTTTTTATAACTTTCATTACACACAACATCGAGTTTTAATGAACTGCGATATATTATTGATGTTATTATTTAAACATGACTTCTATAACCGACATTTTAAACATGGAAATATGAATAGTAATAATATCCTTCTAAATATTTTGTATAAAAATTTCACACAAATAAGTCTTATTGAGAAAACAAACTTTATTTTTATTAAAGTCATTATATGTTAAAAAAATAATATTTTCCAGAAAATGGTTTTTATTTATTTTTATGAACAATTTATCATTGTTATTTTTGGAACATCTGTAAATTTTTTTTACAAAATAAAAAACATTTTTAAAATATACAAGTTGAAATTATATTTTACTAATTTTTGATATTTTCTTAATAGATTAAATTTTTGATGAATAATAAAAAACACTACTTTTTATTAAAAAAATTCATTCTATTTAAAATATTTACATGAGAAATTTTATTTTAATATGGTTCTAAAAGTATAATTAGTTTAATTATATATTTATTTATCCAATTAAGGTCATTGGTATCATTTTAATATGGAATTAGTATATGAAAAATTTATTTTCTTATGAAAATATTTTCTTTAGAAAATAATTTTTTCATCACTTCTATGGATTTTAATTAAATTTAAATTATGTCACTTCTATAGATTAAATATGATAAAATTTCTATTATATTTGAAAAAAATATTTAACTTATATACTGACGGAAAATTTATTTTTTCTCATAAAAATTAGTAAAAATAATAAAGATTATTTATAACAGTTAAGGTCAAAATGAGGTTTTGCACGTTTGATGCACTTATTTTAAAATTAATTTTCCACACACATAGGTTTTTTATTAAATGAATTGGATTTAAAATTTAGAAATAATTTTACAAATTATATAATAATATTCATTTTATTATTATACTTACTGTATAAATAACTTAGATAAATAAATGAAAAACTATTTATTATGGGGAAAATTAAAATTGTAAAATTATTTATACCTAATGGCTAAGGAATAAAAAGTTTAGAACATTTTTTTTCATTTATTAAAGTGTTGGATGAACCATATTTTCCTCCACTACTTTAATTATAAAATTTTGAGTCACTTAAAGTGATATTTACTTCCCATTATTGAATAGTTCTGATTTCTAATAGAAATGTCACTCCTAGATTTTAAAAGGATACATCATCTCCTCACTTATTCAAAATAGTTCAGCACTTTGTCTTGATATAAACATAACAAAATTATTCTCCACCATAATTTTTCATGTTATATATTTTCTTTTCATCCTAATATATCCTCTCTAGTGCACTTAATAAGAGATAAAAAAGAATTTTTTTTTCGAGAAAAAGTAATTGGCTTCACTAAGCTCTTTCATCTCACTTATTATGTCACTATTTCCATTAACGACCCAATAATTAAAAATAAAATAAAAATAGTATATAATATATACTGATATGTTATTATGTTGTTGTAATAACTTTTATCTAATTATTCTTACATCAAATGGGAAACAAAACTATTGATTGTGTGTTTGAAAAAATACCTCAACATGAACCAATATAATTTTTTTTCATAAATTTCTCTACTGGATGGATATACTGATGGATTTAAAATAATTATATGATATTTATGATATAATTATGCTTCTAGAATTATAATATCACACATACCTTCTTACATTACAATTTCAGGGAATTTGATAACATCGCTTGTTTGTATGACATACTACTACCTCATGAAGTGATGTGATCCGTTCATCACTGAAGATTTATAAGGAATGTAATAAGTATATTATTAATAAAAATATGTGATATATATTAAATAAAAATTATTCTGTAAATTTAATATATTTTATACCTTTATTTGGTTTTATCTATCGAGAATATGGAAACAATGTTCATGAGTACGTACAGCCTTCCTTCACCATGAATAATGTTTATCATTTTATATCTCTAAATTTTATGGATTAATATAAATACATATATAATGAATATTTTTTATACTTATATCATATTAAAAAATATTCAAATTATGGAACCATGAACAACGTAAAAGGACTTAAAATACAAAATCAAATCATACATGAAAAATATATTAATTTCCACTCAAAATGTGATTTTAACAAATCATTGTTAATTAAAGGTCATATGTAAATCTGGTATGGTATAATATAAATAATTATGACTTGTGAATATATGTATGATAATAATTTATTTATTTTATATGAGGTTCTAATGTGTATGAAGACTTTTCGACTTACGATAATAGATTTTTGTCTTACTTTTAATTATTTAGAACACATGCCTTATACACCACTTGTTTTTTCTATGATTGATAGACCTATCATGAATGTATTTAGTTATTATTTTCATGAAAATTAATATATCTAAAAACCCATATATGTTTATTTTTTTTCCATGGGCTTATGATTCAAAAATTACAGATGTTGTAAAGGTTTGATGTTATAGTGTCATTGTTTATAGGGATTGTTTATGATTATTCATTCAATTATGTAATGTTTTGGCATATTTATCAAGCAAATCATGAATTTTATTATACTATGGTTATTAATTGAGAAACCATGTATTCCAAAAATTATCCTCTATTCGTATACGTAGGATTTTACATTATTTGTTCAACGAAAAGCAATATTATTTTCACATTATTCAAAACCCAATTGTCATCTACATACATGTTTTATAAAAGAAATTTTAGGAATATTTTTATGTTCTTATATGATTATTTAGAGTAATTTTTACCAATGCTTAACCTTTTTGATTTTTTTTAAAAGTAATATTTTTTTTACAGAAAAGGCCCATTTGGATTTTCCCAAATATATAATATAATCATTGTTTTGAAATTCATGACATGAATTTTTTTAATTTTCATGACCACTCAATGTTTTATAGTGTCCTTTTTATATTTCCAAGATTATTTTCAATGAAAAATATTTTCACAATGTTTTGTGAAGTTTAGTTTTAAAAAGGTTATTTTCAATGTGAAAAGTTTATTTTCATCAAATATTATTCCAAGTGACCTATTAAAGTCAATTTACTTATAAGATGAAGGTTTTCGATATTATATAATCTTTACTAGTAATATAATCCATTAATACCATAATTATTCTTTCCCTAGGTTTTTTAAGATTATTATGTTAAGATTTCCCTGAAACACATTACATTTTGAAAGGTTTTTAAAGAATAAAAATATGAAATCTTTTTTAAACACATTTCTTTTCCATGGTTTATGCAATGATAAAATACTTATGTAAATAATTTTTGTATGGGTTACGATATGACGAATGATTTATGAAAACCATTTCTATTCATGGATTCTGATATGAAGAATATTTTATGATCTGGTTTTACACATATGTGTGGTTTTAATTTTGTGATGGTGTTTCTGTTATAACTAGGATTTCGTGGTTAGATTATAACTATGGAAGGGGGGACCTATATCTCCCTATAATGAATTGGGTAAACATTGAGATCTCATGAGATAAACAGGATTGGAATGAGGAGTGAACCCATTTCAGTTATTGACTTTTTACACTATTATAGTTATGGGAGTTATCTATGAATACTAATATGGTTTGGGGAGTGAATCCAATCCTCTATGATAATCATTACATTAAACATTATAAAATATGATGGTTTGGGTAGTGAACCCAATAAAATATGATATGCATGTAAATGAGTCTTGACTAGAAAGGAAATAATTTTATATGGTTATGTGTATGCCAAAAATCTATGAATTATTCCAATTTTTTGTTCACATGGATTATGTTATTTGATTAATTTATTATTTATGTATTATTAATATCCAAGATTTATTACATGACTTAGGTTTATGATATCTGTTATGAAGGGTATGGTTTTATAATTTTTTTCTCATCTTCTCACAATATTATACTCATGTTATGTTAATACCTCCATTTTTTACCCTTAAAAAGAATATGAGCTCACCCATTATTATGATTCATTTCCCTATGTTATGATAAAACTTATTATGTGTGAAATGTTTACGAATGGTGATAGTTATGAATAACTTAGTGGGAGATGATGTAGTACACCTAAGAACAAGTTGTTTATGTATTTGATTTTCGAATAGAACTATACCTGATCAATTCTATTATATATTTTTATATTATATAATTAATATTTCTTTTTAAAATGTAATATTTATTTATGAAAATTTTTCCTCACAATTTATGTTCTTGGAATTCTATCTTATTATTAGTGTATCCTATAGTCAATGAGAGGAATTTAGGTGAAATGTACTTATATAGGGAAACAAAGTTATTCAAAATACCATCCAGAATGATATGTGGATTTTTCACCCTCTTCCCAATCCATATTCGGGTGGCCCTTTCGAAATATACCTCTTACATTTTTGGTATTTCACAGGCCAAGTATACCTCTTCATACAAATGTTCGGTGTTCACTGGTATGTTTTTTGGGGAAGTTTAAAGTCCAAAAAATTCTCATATATAATTATAAAATCGTAATAGATGAATATTAATTATAGAACATTATGATAAATTCTAAATTTTATTATGTCTAGTGCCTTTGTATAAATGGAAAGATAAAAAACTATTAAATAAGTGATGTACATCATCTCACACTATGTTCATCAAAAAAGAACAATTCTTAGATATATCATACGTAAAACCTTTTTGCTTAACTGATAGAAATGAAATATCATAAAGGTTAAGGTCAGTACACCATAAGGGTAATAAAGGTTTATATAAACATAACATGAGCATAATGGTATGAGAACACGAGAACAACATTTGAAAAACCATAACCTTCATATCATATATCATGAAATTTCTTCGTGGAATAAATCTAGATAGTTCATAAAACATTAATCATAAAATAATATATGAACATGGGTCATGAGTTCATAAAATTAGAATAAGATATATATTTTTGGAATAAACATAAGTATAGAAAAACTTATTTCATGGATATCTACCAATACATTCAGAACATGTTTTTTATTAGGTTAACAACCCATGTACGTGCTTTGATCTTGCAATAACTATATCTGTACACTCATTCAAGATTGGTATAAAATATCATATACACTCTTTCATGATTAGTATAAACTATAATATACCCTTATAGATTATATAAATTTAATAATTACCCAATATATTTTTGTAATATATAGGTCCCACACATCACGTTAACCATACATTTGTGTTCCACATGATAATAAGATATTCATTATATCATAACCCCAGAAAATTAATGGATTTTATAAACATCTTATAATCATAAAAATAAACCATAAAAAGAAATTATAATTATGGTATAGTTGGATCATATACCTATTGAATCTTATGTAAGATAAATTTATTTCAGCTTAGAAGGAAAATTATTCTGATTGACAACATAGAGCATTTCTTGAGAAAAATAACTTTTCCATTTTTAAATATTTTATTTAAAATCTATTTTTTTTATTTTTAATGAAATAAAAATCCTTTAAAATAAACTTGTATACTTTTATATAAACTTAAAATAATTCAGTGGTAATGACGGTTGAAAACTCTATTAATGTCATCTATGTTAATACAATGATTCCTTTAACATTTTCATTGAAAATTCAAAAGTATATCAGTTAGAATAGGACAAAAAGATTACTTTAAAGTAATTTTTTGAATTAATTAAAAAATTAATGAAAACATCATTAAAAAATATATGGAGAAATCATTTATTTAATTAATTTTATAGAAAACATGTATATAAGAGAAAAATTGTTTTTAGTTGAAGAGAAAAATAAATTTATTTCTCTTTAAAAAATAGTCATTTAGAATATTGAGAAATTAAATAAAGGAAAATGAAATGAAAACATGTATTAACAAGAAATATACTTTTTTTTAAAAAATTATTAATGTTATTTAACCATATATAATAATATATCATCATCAAAATCATAATCGTAAACAACTCCATTAAACAACGATATTGTAACATCAAACCCTTACCACTTTGGTAATATTTGAATCATAAGACCTATGAAAAGATAAAATTTATAAAATCCATTGGATTTATGAAAATATATATATTCATGATATATCCTATCAAATGGATTCTATATAAACCTCCTAAAATAATATAGGTCTATTGCATCACATATGTCTAGAAAAAGGTAATTTGAGACAAAAATCCCATAACTTAATTCTCAAGTTATCTCATACATGATTGAATATTTTTATCATAAATATACTATTATTATAGAATAAATTATATAACCATATTCATATTTATCATATCATAAATTATTTACTTACAACCTTTTATGACTCATTAATTAACAATTTCTTTTTAAAATCATATCTTGGGTAATAACTACTTAATTGTTTATGTTTGTTTTTTATTTTGTATCTTTAGTACATTCATTTTCACCATGGATACATAATATATTGTTTGATAAACAATATATAAATAAAAAATATACTCATTATATAATTATTTATGTTATTGAATTATATTTAGACATAGATAATGAATTATATCATTTATGGTGATGGTAAGTCATACATATACATAAAATGTGTCTCTATTTTATCAATGGTTGAAAATAAAGGAATTTAATTTATATATTATCTATATTGAATCAATTTATTTCATATATATTACATATATTCATAAAATTTACTATTATTATCTTCCAATTAAAGCTTACATTAAAAATAAATCACATTGTTTGGCGGCACAACAGTCCGCTGTAAACACGAACAACATTACCGTATTCTCATAGAATGGAATGTTAGAGGGTATATGTGATATTATAATGCAAGAAGGATAATGAAATTATAAATAGAATATATAAATATTAAATTAATCATTATATACTGTGATGGGAGGTGGTGATAGAGAATGAATATCATCGGTTCATGAGGTGGTAGTCTATCGTAATCATGATCTACGATTTCATTTCCCATTTTATGGATAAGGAGATATAAGTAGTTCATTACATTAAAATAATAAAATATTAATATTTTGGAGATACAGCTACTATTATATTATCATAGTTGAATTTTATTTGTATGTGGTGGAAGAATAAATACAAAAACACATGTTGATAAGAATCAGTCATTATATAAACTTTTAGGTTATAAGGTAAACAAAATTTCATCCAATAGGGTTTGGAAAAGTTTTACGTTATTTCACCACTTATCATTTTAGTTTATTCTTCCAATAAATCTATTTCAACCTTAACAATGATAATTGTTTTTTAAAAGTTTTACTATTAATTTTGAACAAATATTAAGTTAACCATATTATATAGAATAAAATATGAGAATTAAAAATATATAATATCCTTTTCTAAATTATGTTCATATAAGTGGAAATTTTTAATTTAAAATTTAACCTAAAAATGCGATGAATAGGTTGTTGTCCAAATAAAACATTTCAAATGATTTAAAAGTTTTTAAATCAAAATTCATCATGAAATTGATTAAAATGAAAAATATTTTATTAGTTATAATAAAATTTAGTTAGTGATAATTTTTAACACATTTTTAAATAAAAATCATCCCTATAAATTATTTAATGGAAATGGGGATTTTCAATAAAAACTATAATTTTCACTATTTATCCAAAAAATTAATATTTTCATAAAAATAGAAACCAATAACCCTATGAAAATTTTGGCAAGTTGATTCAAGTAATTAAGTTCATTTTTTAAAATACATATTATTAAAGTATATAAATTTAATTTTATTATTTGTTCACAAAAAATTAATACAAATCATTTTTTGAGATAAATTATTTTTTGAAAAATACAATCACATGAATAAAAATTAAGTACATTTATTTATCAATATGATATATTTATATAAAAATATTAAACATAATATTTTAAAATTTTTTATTCATATTCATGCCGTGAAGTTTAATTTCTAGGTAATGACGGTCTTGCTAGTATAATTATATTAATATTTTTGTCCTAGTTTGTTAATACTTAATCTGTCATGTAATTAAATCTATTGAAGAAATTAAGTATCTTAAAAAAATTAATAAAATTTTTATGGTGATAAATTAAGGATGAACCATGAAGAAATAAGCTATTTTCTTCCCTTTGATTACCTTATGTGACATGTATCAGATGTTGTGCCATTGCAAGATAACCACCCATCCAGCCAAACCCCAACTTAGTATAGAGTGAATTAAAATATAATTGAGTTAACAAATATGAGAGGCTAATTTGAATTCATGAAGTTGATAATAATCACATATGTTTTTTACAATGAATATGATTTTGAGGTAGTTTTTCTCAATATCATAATATTGATTTCCAGTACCTAGCATCGTTTGACTGAGAAAATAAAGACTGTTTTCATTACCTGTATAATTATTTGGTGTAAGGAGTGTGTGATGATATCACTCCCTGATGGCCATGTATGGGATTAATGAATTATATTCTACCAATATAACTAATATGAGTGTATTCGTTAAGTATTGTGTGAGGGTCTTGAATAATTCTAGGTCATCCTCATCCCACTGGTAGAATACCCCTTATTGATTTGCTTAGTGAAGGGGAGATATCTACCAATCTAGTTGGATATAAAAAACATGATAAAAGAGAGGTGCACATGGATCCCTCTCAAGTCAGTAAGATTCAAGGAAGGTATAATTATTATTATTATTTTAGTATTTTCCCAATTGAACTCAATGACACAGTGTAATACCAAAAAGATAAGAAATTTCCCTAACATTTTACTAAAGGAACACTTTAAGGGATTCATCCTTAAACTATAATTCCATAATTTTTGGAAGATTTATTAATGATTTGTGAGGTGGTCACAATGTGTTTGGGTCTTAAATAACTGGTCATCAATGTCAAATTCTTTGATTCATTCCAATAATGGTTTGATAATATGATGCATGATGCGTTGATATGTGTCCCTATCAATCTGTAAGTGAATGTTCATGAAGGAGAAATAAAATATTCCATAATGTGTCCTAAAGGATTTAAATTCCTCAACATCATGGGATATATTTATCTAGTTACACCCTAAATACACATCTATAATGTAAATGTATTGGAAGCACATAGTTACATCAATCAGGAGTTACCTGCTCGGTACGAGGAATTTTTCTTTGGGTAGTGTCGATTGAAATACTTAAAATATATATAGACCTTGACCTTAACATCATTTTTCATATATTTTATGATGTTGTTAGGGCATTTTGGGTGTTGTACCCTTGGAAAATATTTAGATTCATTAATTTCCAAACATTATATTTTATCCCAGTAGAGTGAGAGGGGTGCATTGTCCTATCTACCTGCTTGAAAACATGATGGTTATCCAAAAGGCATAGATAACGAGTAGCATTATCAGGGTAAAACCTATATATCTATTTTCAATTTCAACCAAAAAAAATATCAATGCTCCTCCAAAAATGAAATATATATATTCTTCTCTTCGAGATACATAGTGGAAATAATCAATTTCGGTTGTGGATCCTCTTCAGTTATTAGATTTACCTACCTAATATCGTCTATGGTGGTGGACATCCCTTCCTAAAATGTTTTATGGGTGTCTTTAAAGTAATTCTCTTCATCTTCCATCTATGTATTAGAAGAAGAATCATCAATAATTATGGATAACACTTGGGTATCTTTTTAGCTATCGAGGTTTTAAAGAAAATGATAATAAGAAATGGGATAATAAATTTCCAAGGTTATCATGGGGGTATTTTAGAGATTCACACATTCCTATTTTCTATCACTTGAGAGAGTGAAGGTATGGAAACCCTGAATTGTATTTAATGTATCAGAAGAATTATTAACATATATTAATAGTGAAGAGAAACTTTTTAATGGATCATACTAAGATGCAATTAATCTAAGAACCATTATTATGAAGATCCCATAAAATCTCTAAATTAATGATATTTATTTAAACATATGGGGGTATGATATTTACTTTATTAGATTCTTATTAATCTTTCTTAGTGAGTGAGATGGTGGCATGAAATTCTGTTGGAGTAATTTCATCCAGATAAACCTCATCAATTCAGACTTCTAACTCAAACCCATAGGGACTCTAGAGGGCCACAAAAAATTCCTTCCCAGATTTCTTGAAAGATAAATGGGGTGTAAGATTGACATCATGGTCAAGAGAACCTCCAAATTGTTCCAAATTTCATATTTCTTCACCATATGTTTGTGCTTCCCAATGTGGGGTTACTCCTTCATATGTGGCGTTAGATTGAGAGTGCTTGAGGTAGATGAGACTAGAACCTGGAAAATGGTCATGTGTTTATCTATTTCTAATGGAATCATATGCAGTAGTCCAACCCTTTTTTTGATGGCTAGAAAATCGTACACCCACTATGTGATTATCCAAAAAATTGGGTTTGAATAATTATTCATAGACATTGAGGCATCTCCATGAACCTGTTGGGATCAATAAAGCACTATATTGTGGGTCTTGTCCATATATTTCACATTACCAAGGATGTATCTGGAATATTGTGTTTGGTCATGACCAATCCATCCCTTGTTTCCCCTGATTCTATGGCCTTGACCATTGGTTCCTCGGTTAGGTATGGGGAACTGATATTCATGGGTACATTTTTCTTTTGTAAACAATTATATTAAGTGAATAATATTAAAATATCCAAAAATGATATCTTAATATGATGAGAATTATATTTTGTATGATCGTTCTCGTACTCTGAATGGCGAGGGGAAGAAAAATGAAATAGTTGGAGCCAGTGTTTGGGTTGGATAAGACAATTATTCTTGTTCCCATTTCCAAATCTAATGATTATGCCATCTTCTCATAGGTGGGTTTAATGGAAAACCATTAGAAAACAAAATCATACCCAGTATATATTGTTTTACTCTAAGGGTTTCATGAGCTCATTGAACTTTCTTTTAGGTCATAAAATTATCATATTTCTGTTCACAACTAGATGGAACGTCAACAGAGTCACATTTTTCATCTGGTTCGGTAGTGGTCACATATGTCACTTACATCGAGGCTCTTCCCTATATTAATTCTATATAGTAAACCATACCCTTAGCATGTCATTTAAAATAAATCAATACTAGATGTATGCCTAGACTCATATAAAAATCTAAATGTCTGGGACAGTCAATAAGGTCAAGCTGAATGGGTTTCCCAACCTCATGTATCATGAGGAGATTATTTTTACTTTGGAAGTAATATAATTGTTTCTTCTATTCCATAAATTATGGGTGATCTTGATCTCTATTTGTATCCATTCAATGATGGATTTTCTACTATTATCACTCGGTAAGAGGTTCCTGGTGATGTGACGCCTACCTTGGCATTACAGAAGACACAATTGTTCAATTTTGCATGAAGGTGGTGGTTTATACATTTCAAAAAATATTCTCTAGGTTCACGGGAATGGGTCAAACTTTTTCTATAGTTCACTGAATGTCATATTCAAGACATTCTCTATCTATGAACTTTCAGAACCTTTATTGGTATTTTATTAGGATCAAAGGTGTAACACACTCTGATTTTGTGAAATATATTTTTTTATTTTAGTTTAAAATTTTGATATTTTTTTACAAAATAAAATTTTTAGGTTGATTTACATGAATCATTAATTTTTTCATACATTATATTAAACACCAAGTTTATCATTCATTACACACAACACTAAATTTAAATAAAACAAGACGTATTATTAAAATATTTTTATTTAATATGATGGTTGTCACAATATCATTAGAAGGAATTTCTAAATAAGAGATCCTAACTACAAAAATATTATTCATACGTGTATATAAAATGAATTCTTTTGTAGAAGATTAATTTGAAATGAAAATAAAACCCTTTATAAAATAAAATGAAATCCTTCTCTAGATAACTATTTTTATATGCGCATTTTTGTTTTATATAAATAAATTAACTAGATCACTATTTTTAATGAATTTAATGACATTAATATACTATTAAATTAAAAAAATTAATATTAATTTTATACGTTTTTTATATAAGAGATAAGAATAAATACAATTTTATAGTTATTTTTTTCTAAAATAAGTTTTTATTTCACATTTAAGCGAACTTATTTTAAAAATAAAATTTCTCAATTTTATAAAATTAAATTTTAAAAATGAAAAATATTTTTGAATTCATAATATCAGCAATATATTAGGGTTAATTTTTTGGTTTTTTTTTTAAAATTTACATTTTTTAAGAATAAAAAAATTAAAAAATATAATTGAAAATATCATTTTCATATAAATTATTTATAATGATAAATTATTTTTTTAATTGTTTTTAAAGTAATATTAGGTCAGTTTTATGTAAATTAATCCAAATTATTTAATTTTGTTCAACATAAAATTGAAATTGGTTTTAAAAACAATATTAACTTTTGATCTATTTTTAATTAAAATCCCAATTTCTCATCATGTCTCTTTGATTAATTTTAAATAAATTTTTTCCAGTTATGTGAATGGAATTTTTAAAAATTGATTCAGTATTTGTAATGATAATAATGTTTAATATATAATAAGGGAAACTTTTTTTTGAATAAAATAAATATTAATTCAGTAAAAAATAATTTCAATAGTTAAGGTTTAAATGGGTTTACAAGAGGTTAAACTAAAAAGATAATATCAAAAATGACCTATACACTTTTTTGAAAACTAATTCTTGTCTATATTCTTAACATAAAATCTCCAAGGTGTTATAATGGCCTAATTTAAAACCTTATGATATAGTGACTCAGGTTTCTCATAAATGGATATTACATTATTTCATATGAATATTCATTACATTACACAAACACATGCCTAAGGAAAATAATAGTTTTATGAATTTGGAATGTTGAAAAAAAAAATTAAATATGGTGAATGAAATTCAATGTTTCCCCCAATGATCTTCCCTTTTATCTCTCTTCATAGTCATACCCTACATAAAATCATTATTCATCACATGGGGAAAGAAAACATAAAAAATGGTGACCTTAGATGTGCAGTGAGGGTAAATATATGAGATATCAATCTATGATTATATATAAGAATAAGATAATAATAAGGGTATTTTATAATTATAAAAAATTACAAATTTCATACCCAACCTATGATAAATCATAAACTTGATTCATGGAATGAAGATTGTCATTTCATAAGACATGAGAATAGGACCCAAATCTTGAGGGAGTTAAATAAAATGTTCCATGAGAGAATAACAGTGTTATAAGACATATGTTTAGGGATAAAAACATCAAATGACATTGTAAATGTGTCAAAATAGTCATAGATTGACTCCTTAGGTTGAGGACATGAAATATGGTCCTCGCATAAACTTATGGACGTACAAATTGGTCTATAGATAACATTATGGACGTGAAATACATGTGGATGAATAACATTATGAACATATAGTTAGGTTCACACATAACCTTGTGAAAATATAATCTGGTTCATGTATAACACTATGGACGCGAAATAAAGGTTCACACATGACATCATAGTTATTAATGTTCACTCGGAATACCATCATAGCAGACGCCCCTTACTAAATTGTGGTTACTCTTTGTTCTAGTGTTGTTTAACTCAAGAGATATAAATATCTTCCCAACACAATACAGAATGATATAGGCCCCACCAACAAAAATCCCTTATCATGGTATACCACATAGAAGTAAAATAAGTTCCATAATAATTAACCATTTATAGAAATAAAAATAATGGTATCCTTGGATCGTATCCCAATTAAGTCATATGTAACGTGAACATACGTCATCTCATATTGAAAATGATTTTGATCGATAATTTAAAATGTCTCCTGAGGAAAATATACTTTCATATTTGAAGAGTAATTTTTAAAAAATAAAACATTTTTAAAATCATTTTTTTAATAACAAAGAAATATTATGAATTAATATTCAAATAAAATAATGTTTATAATGACGAGAAGTCTTGTTCATTTTGAATATTTGGAAACCAATACTCCTTTTACATTTTCAGGAAAATAAAAACATGAATTATTTGTAAAGTTATATCAATATTATATTAATTATTTTAAAATAGTTAGAAATTGGTAAAAAATTATTTTTAAATACATATAATAAAAATAATACCTTTTTTAAAACCTGTTTAGAAACACGTTTTTGGAAGAAAATAGATTTCTTACTGAATAGAATAATATAGTTAGATTTTTCTTCAAAACATTTCTCAATTATTTGTTGAGCCAAAGACTATAAAAATCGAAATATTAGTTTAATATTTAATTAATATTTACAGTTTAAGAAAATTAATTGTTATTATTTATTTTCAGATCATAATATTTCAATATTTGAGACTTAGTCATAAACAATCCTGATAAACGTTGAGATTGAAACATAAAACTCTTACCACATTGATAAATTTGAATGAAAACTCTGAGGAAAGAATAAAAGTAAATGAAATTTAGAGTATCATAAAGATGAATAAATTCATTGTATTACATATAAAATTGGTTGTACATATAAATCATGAAATAATATTGGCGCACAAGATGAAATTTGTCTCAAAGAAGTAAAATTGAGAAAAAAATCCCTCACCGATTTGTTAGATTTTCAATCCTAATCCTCATGAAATAGATTTCCTAAATTGGATGTGTAAAAAAAATATCTCTAATAATAATAATCACAAAATTAATTCATGGTTTGTATATTGACCAGATAAAATAAATAAGTGGTGAACATGGAACGTGCCACACAAAGGTAACAAGTGAGACGAAAATCAATTACCTTAAGTATTGAATTCCATGGTACTCATTAAAACCTAGTTTATAATAAATATTTTTTTATTATAAATATATTACATAAACATATTCATATAAATCATTCCATATATGATTCTCTTATGACAATTTATTACTTGTTTGTTAACAATTCCATGTTAATGTTTGGTTTTGGGTAATCACCAAATTGTTTATCGTACATGTTTTGATTTTTTTTATATTTTTGGTCATGTTTATTTGATAATTGTTACATTATATATTCATAGTTATAAAAATAGATTTTAATATAATATATATTTAGTATATATTTATTTTCAAAATTCATATAATTTACTGATTAAAAATGAATTACACTGTTTAGGGAGATGATAGGTCGTACATACGCATTAACGTAGATTTTCATTTTCTTGTTTGGATGAAAGATCATATATTAAATGATATATATTATTATTCAATGATAATTTATGTGTCATATATATTACAAATTTTTATTACACCCATCCTTATAACATTCCATGTATATCTTAAACGAAGCACAACACTTCGCGAGGCCGTAGTCCTCCATACACACGAACAATGTTATCGTATTCCCATAAAATGGAAAGGTTGAATGTATATATAATATAACAATTATCTAATAATAATAACATAATGAATATCATATATATGTTATATAAAAAATAAATCCACCATTTTTACGATCATTGAGAGGTGGAAATAAAATAAAATGACATTAGTTCTCAAGGTGGTTGCCCACTGTAAACAAGAATGATGATTTCGTTACCCATTTGATGAAATATGAGATGTTTTTAGGTCATTAAATTGATATAAATAAATATTATAATATATAATAAAGAATTTTTATTATATATTCATGATATAATAATAATTTAATAAGGTGTTTAAAGAAATAAAATAAAGATACATGTCGAAGAATATTACCTCTTCTTCAGGTATTGTCCTTATGTTTTCACTAATGTATTACTTGGTCAGATTTATTCAAAAAATAAAGCTTATAGGATTGGGGGGGGGGAGTAAGGAAGTTATTTGTGTGGGTATTTGCTTAAATAAAGAGGTGTGATATTGTGAAGATGATAGGATATGTTTTGTCCTTTAATAAGGGAGGGCATAAAACACACATTGTATTTTCAAAATGAATTGAGTGGTCCCATGTTTTTCATTTGTCACAATGGTAAAAAATGGAACATTCAAAAACAATATATTTTTTAATGGTAGAAATATGGATGCAAAATATTTTTATATGATTAAATATGTTAATTTCAGAAAGATATTTATTTGGAATAAATAAAAATTATAAATTACTATAATTAAAAATAGTGAATCCATTTTTATAATAAAAATTATAGAAGCTAAAAATTTTAATTTAAAATTATTCCCGTAAACATAATGAGAAAGAGGTCTTTTAATGAGAAAATGGTTAAAAGATTAACAAGTTTTTACATCCAATCTCAATATTAAATTTATTATGATGAAATAGATTAGATTAATTTATTTTTTTAACTAATTATATTTAAAAAACAATTTAAAACAAAATATAACTTTATATATATATATATATAAAGGCAGTTTTCAATTAATGTTCATTATTTTTAACAATTTATCAAAAATGAAACTTCTCAAAAAAATCACCAAAAAATCACCATATGGTAATTTTGATGTTAAAAATAAAGACTATGATATTTATTTTATCAAATTATTTTAATAAATCTATGAAAATATATTTTGAAAATAAGTGTTCCATAAAATGGTTCTATAACTAATTTTTAGAAAAACACAATTTTAAGTGTAAAATTGGATTTATTCTTATCAAGTGTCCTTAAAAAACATAATATGAATATAAAATAGATTATTGAAGATATATTATATATAAATTTATTTAAAATAATTTACTAAATGATAATTGTTTAATTTATATTTATAAAACACACTTGTGCACATAAATATTATTTTTCTAGAGAGAGATATCCTTTTATTTTCAAAATGGTTTATTGTCATTTATAATTAATTGGTCACCAAATAATTCATGTCATATAAATTTGTAAAAGATATATTTGTTTTAATTTATTTAATCTTATTTATAACCTTTATTCCAACAGATTCATGAAAACTATCATACTAAATACTAATATTGTAATAATATGGCATATTTCATTCAAACTTCGGGTTGCATGTAAAGTAAGATAAGCATGATGTGGGATATAACGTAAAACACAGTCAAATATTCTTAAATCTATACGTAAACATATTGTTTTGTGTAAGGGAAAATTTGAAAAACTTTAAATTAATTTGAGAAAATATTTCACAAAATCTCATGGGTGTTACATTTTACCCCCCATAAAAACAATTTCCCCCTTAAAATTCATCCCAGACATTAAAGGTTTAACATTTGGGAATTACTTCATAGAATCCCACATCATAAAAATTAATTATGAGACTTACAATAAAAATTTAGTTCTTAAACTATAAAATTTACCAAAAGTTAGTCATAATTACATTTCGACATAGAAGAAAATAGGTGGGTAATTAAAGAATAACATGGGAAAAAAGAATAAATAATTATAGAGAGTGATAGATATTACTGATTATAAGAATTTTGGTGATCTAAATAATGTAAACTTCCACAAAACCATAATCTAAAAAGGTTCAAAAAGGTCATCGATATCATAAAAATGATGATATCATGACAACATTTTATTTAAATAACATTTTTCTAAGGTTGATGAATTTTTATAATAATATATACTTACTTGGTTTCAATCCATATCACAATCACAATATCATCCATTGTTTGTTCATTGATAAATTTACTCTTCAAAACTTAATCCATGAAATAAATATGTTTTTTTCCAATTAAACTAATGGATCATAAGATCCATATATAGACTGATGTGTAGTTTTTTCTTTCTTCAGTTATCATCACCTCAAAATGGCTTGCATTGGTTATCCAATAAAAATTATATAATAATGTATTCTCTAAAATCACATTCAATTTTTAACATAAACCATTTCATAAATGGTAAATATTATGACCTTTAAAAATGACTAAATATATAAAACATTCAAAAAAAATCCCTAAATTTCCAAAATGAACTGATTAAAAATCCCAGAAAACAAGATGGAAAATATATTAATTTTTACATAACAAAATTTTGAATAACTATATCATGTATGATCTTGAAACTAGAATTACCAAAATACCTTATTGAAAAATTAACCAGGCATCATCATCTTATTCCTTAATAATTATTTCTATCATATTCTACTTTTAATCTCCACATCATCAGTTTTAAAATAATTACTTGTACAGCGTTGCTCATTCTCATCACAACATTTTCCCTCTGAACATTGATTTTAAAAATTTCCGTACTTATGATATTTATAGAATTAAAAAATATATAATAAAATAGGGAGACCAATATTCATATCCATTTCATTAATCTAGCACTTTATTTTTCCCTTATAGTTACTTTGTTTGTGTCTTTCTTTTCCATAGTCAAAACATATTCCTGTTCATCAAAGTCATCCACACGGGCACTTATTCCAACATTGTTTACACATAGAAAACTAAATATCATTTCCTCCATGGTCTCTAACACCCAATATATCATAGAACTCATTATGAATCATATTTGGTGATTTTGAGAGTTAGTTAAGGTAAAAGTTGTCAATAATATCCCATGAAAACTAATCAGGCATGATCACTACACACTTCACTCCATTCATCATCCCATTTTATATCTCATTATAAATTTTTCCATCGAATTCAATGTTAACCAAATTCATTTAGGTTTTTTACATTGAATAAAATAAAAAATCATAGTGTTAGAGACATTAATCATAGTGTAAAACCACATAATCATAAAAAAATAGTTATAGGATGTATTAATCATGAAACCTTATTTTTAATCTATGAATCCATAGATTTCTCCATAGTTATTAAATGTCATCATCTATTTAAATACTTCATGATTATTTACAAAGAGTTTGTGGATTTAAAAAGAAAATCGCATGGTAGTTTCAAACCAGTTGTGCAATAATGACCATTGTCATGAACTAATTCTCAATTGATTCATGCTCAATATAGTATTTTTAGGTTTGTTACACCTAAGTACATCAGTTCCAAAGACACATCCAACTATAATATCAAGACATAGATGTAATATCATAGAAACCACTCCCTCTATCCTTTACCAAAATTCTATTACTTTTCTTAATGTTTGAATCATCCTTATAAAAATACTTTGAAATATCCCTAGAAAAATCCATAGAAAAATCCATAGGAATATCACTAATGTATTGTCATAATTGTTTCTAATAGATAACTGAAACATTAATTTGATTCAAACTATAGTTACCTGGTCTTCTCGTACATGGATATTAAATCATTCTAGATGAATATTTATTACATAAAACTAAAACATTGATGATAACCACAAATGTTTAGTACATTTAGTAATATATAACATAATTGTTTAGTCGGGAAAATGATATTAAAATATTTCCCACAAAGATCATCCCATTCAGTACTCTTCACAGAAATACCCTACATTAAACATTTATTTATAACCTGGGGAAAGGTAACATAAGAAAATACAAGATAAGATGCTAAGTAAGGGTAAACCTAAGAGATATCAATCTATGACCATATGAAAGTATAAGATAAGCATAAGTGTTTGTGATAATGATCATAACTTACGACGTTTATACCAAACTTATCAAAGATCATAAAAATGAGTCATTTTATATATATTGGATATTTATAAGTGATTAATCATATAGTGATCAATGAACTTTCACCATGATAGAATAAAATTATCACAATACATTAATTTTTAGCATAAAAAAATTCTTTTAACATTGAGAACATGTATAAATATAAAAAATTTACTCATTATGTTAAGGACATGAAATGAGGACCTTGAAAAAAGTTGGGGAAATGTAATAAGGTTCACACATAACATTATGGAAAACAATTATAGGTACATGTATAATAGTGTGAACATATATTTACATTCAGGTAAAACATTTTGAACATGTAATCTGGTTCCTGGATAACATTTTCTACATGAAAGGTGATTCCATGTATAACATCAGAGTAGTCAAGATTCACTCCCAAGACCATCATAGTCATCAGAATACTTTAATAAACTATGTTTATTTGTCATTATAGTTATACCTATATCATTATATATAAATATTTACCCAATGTATTGGAGGGTGATATTAGCCCCACCGGTAATATAAGGAAAATCATACATATCTCTTCCACAATATCATAAAACATTTATAATATCTAAAATAATGAAATGAAATGGGTTTCATAATAATTTCATCATGTCATAATTTTGTGAAAATAGAGATTTTTCATAATTATTTAATCATTTCATTTGAGAAAAATCCATGAAATAATAAGTATAGTTCTAAGAATTTTATCATGAAATAAACTATAAAAGAGAAATGGGTCTTATAAACATCATTCCACTATAATCATAAACCATACAATGAAATAATAAGAAATTAATCACTTGATTATATCCTTAGTAAATAATTGTCAACATCAACAAAATTAATCTTAGATATTAAATTACTTTTATTGATAAATTAAGACATTTTTTGAGGAAATTATCCATTAGGATTTGGAATCACTTTTTAAAGCATATTTTTTTAGAAATTATATTATTTGAAAATAAAAATGAAAAATAAAAAATAATTTTGAAATTAAATAATGGTCATGATGATGGGAAGTTCCATTCATGTCATGCCTGTTAAAATATAGATTCCTTTCACATTTTTAGTAAAATCAACACATGAATTATTTGGAAAAAGAAATGATGATTATATTAAATTTTTTTTATGAAAATGTAAAAAATGTATAAAAAATTATTTTAAAATATGTATTATAAAAATAAAAAACTTTTAAATAATTTTGAGAAACCATGTTTTTGGATGAAAATATATTTTTGACTGAAGAGAGGAATAATGTCATATTTTTCATAAAAACATTTCCTTAATAATTTTATGTACCAAATAGTGGAATAATGGTACTATTAATTATTAAATATAATGAATTAACATAGGATAATAAAATTCATTTCAATTCATATGAGGGAGAATGTAATATTTCAATATCTTAGACTTAATCATAATCAATCTAGATAAACGAAGTGATTGTAACATAAAATTCTTACAACTTTGGTAACTTTGAATTGTAATCCCTTTGAAATATTAACATTAAATGAATCTTATAATATCATGTATATGAATAAATTCTTCATATTACATGTAAAATGGTTTTTATATACACCTCATGGAAAAACATAGGTGCATAACATAGCATATATCTCGAAGATTGAAAATGGAGACAAAAGTCCCTTAATGATTTGTGAAATTTTGAAAGTTAAACACATTGAATAATATATCCTCAAATTGATATGTAAATAAAACCAATTCTCCATATATTAAACATAAAATAAATTCATTCAGAATATATACACCACAAAAAGGAAATTTTTGGTGAATGTGGAATGTGTATCACAAAAGTAAAAAGTGAAATAGATAACTTTTACCTTAGGTTTGGACTAATTTCGTACTCATTCAAAATTCTTGTTTAAAAAATACAAGTTTTTTATAAATATATTAAATAACTTTATTCATATAGATAATTCCATATATTATTGTCTTATAGTATTTTAATACCCTTTTGTTAACAATTCCAGGTTAAAGTTATGTTTTGTGTATTGACCGCGTTGTTTTTCATATATGTTTTGATTTGTTATATTTTTTGTCTTTTTAATTTTATCATGGTTACATAAAATACATAATTAAAAAAATTATATGAGTATAAATTACAATATATATATATATATTTATATTAATCAATAAAATTTAGTGATTGGAAATGAAATACACCTTCCAAGGTGATGGTAAGTCGTACATACAAATAAACTTTGTTTTTAATTTCTTGTTGGGTTCAAAGAAGGAAAATTAAATGATATGTATTATCATTACAGATTCCTAGTAATGAAATATATATAACAAATTTTTATTAAACACATCCTTAAAACATTCCATGTATAGTGTGAATAAACCACATCACTTCGTAAGGCATTATTTCGCCGTACAGAAGAACGACGTTATCATATTCTATCAAATTGGAAAGAATGACAGTATGTGAGCTATTAGAATTCAAAAATCATAATGACATAAATAATTTCTAATTAAATATATTTAAATAGTTCATCCACAATTATGACTAACCATGAGATTTTTTAATGAAAAATTAAATGAAATCGGTTGGGGAGGCGGTTATCTGCCCTACAGAACATCGATTATTTTTCACCCATTTGATGGAATTGTAGAAATTTTTAGGTAATTTACATAAAAAAACATCTATTATTGTGGAATATGTTGAGATTTTTATTTAATAATGATATGATGATAATTTAAGAAGGTGGAGAAAGAAATAAAACAAATATTCTCTTGAAGAACATTACCTCTTGTTCTGGTATTCACTTTTGGTTTGCCCTAAATCCTTCATCGGTTGTGTTTATGACCAAAATCATGCTTGTAAGATTAAGCGAGGGATGATATGAATTTATTTTGGTAGGTCTTGGCTAAAAAGGTAGGTTTGAGGTTGCGATGAAGGTAGGATAGTGGGTTGTCATTTATAAGTGGGAGAGAGGACACAATTGGTATCTTCGGATAGAATTGTGTGCTCTGATGATTTTCATATGTCAAAAACATCAAAAATGTAGAAGTATCAAAACATATAGGATTTATTTCTTTAATATGGCCATAAAATATTTTTTATACAAGTTTATAGGTTACTTTTACCCAAATCTTTTTTGTTTAACTGATAGTACACAGATTTTTTCCTTAGTCGCTGTAATTTATTTTTACCTCATTCGCAATTCATTTTGGTAAAAAAAACAAGTCAAAATTATTATAAATTATCAATAATTATGATTAAAAATTTAAAATCCATTTTTAAAATTTCAATCAGAGAAGTTGAAAAATTAATTTTATGGTTAACCCATAGACGTTTTGACGAAGCATGTTTTTAATGAAAAAATGATCAAAAGTATACAATAAATTTATATCCAATTTCAATATAAAATTTATTCCAATGATCTAAATTAGATTAAAATATTAATAATTTAAATAATTATACATTAAACCCAATTTAAAATATAAGTTTTATTTTTTAAATAAATAAATTGAATATCCAATTTAAAATAAAATTAAATGAATACTTAATTTGAAGTAAAATTCAATAAGTTTTCAGTATTCTTCAAAAATGAATATTTTTAGAATAGTAACAAAAAATTTTTATTGGATAAATAAAATATTATAAATTAAAAATATTAATTTATTTTATAAAAATAACTTTTAAAATGATTCAATATTTAGAATCAAAATAATTACGCCATAAAAAAGAAGACAAAAAATGAATTTTTGGAAAATACAGTTTTTATGTATAAAATTGGAAATATTCATACCTCTTATCTAAAAAAATATCATATGAATGTAAAATAGTGTAGTGAATATATATAGAGTTTAAATTTCATTAAAATTATCCACTAAGAGTTACTTGGATAATTAATTGATATAAAACATGCTTCTGTGTAAAAAAATATTTTTTCAGAAAAAGAATTATTTTTATTTTCCAAAGGGTTTTATTTTAATTTATAATTAATTGGTCACTAAATAATTAATTTTATATACATTTTTAAACCATATTTTTGTAAATTATGTAAAAGTTTGTCAATGTTTCTATTATAATGACTAGGTGAAAAATATCATATTAAATAATTATATTTTAATAATATGGAATGTTTCCGTAAATCTCAGTGTTTTCTGTAATGAAATCTTGGCTCAATGTTGCTTGTAATGTAAGAAAAACTAATTATTTAGTGTAAACCAAGATAAAATAGATTTTTATTATAAACAAAAATATCTAAAATATTAAATTAATATAAAAAAAATATTTCACAAAACTTTGGGGTGTTTCATGTGAGATATGAGAAATGTGGGAGAACTTATTTCCTTACAAAAATACCATGTATACCCTCGCCCCCATTTATAAAAGGCCACCCCTATCCTCTATTCCTCACACCTTCACACCTCTTTAGTTCATTCATGATTTTTTTGAATCACTACCAAAATTCCATCCCCTCATCATACATTCATCGGTTTGGGATAAAACGCAACCTTGGAAGGATTTATAGAGAACCATTGGAGAATACCTTAAGAAGAGGTTATATTCTTTAATGAGAATATTTATTTTATTTTCATCCTCTATACACCCTTCGATTATAATTATAACATGATTATATAACAACCTCATTTAATTACATTTTCTGAAATGTTTTTTTAATGGAACAACATACTACCATCTCCACTTCAATCAAATGTGTTATGAAATGATCATTTTTGTATATGGTGGATTATTTCCTCACCAAACGATGTTATTAGATTTATGAATAGCACATATAATGGATGGTAATAATTATATATTTATTGTTTTAAATGTTATATATGATATTTATGATGTTTTTATGATTCATTAATTTTATATAATATATAACTTCGTGCTTTCAATTTTTTGTGAATACGATAACATCGTTTGTGTGTATGGTGGACTGCTGTATCATAAAGTGAAAAAGTTCATCATTTCTTAATGTGGAATTTATTCATAATGAGTTTAATGATAATATTTGATATATATGACATAAATATGATTCAGAAATGATAATTAATCATCTATCTCCAAATATTATAGAGTAATCTAAATATATATATACTGAATATATAATATATTTAAATTATATATGTAATTTTTTATATTTTGGAACCGTGAAAAATTTAAGAGGAAAAAACATATTAAATAAGAACATTATCGAAAAACCAACCATTTGTTACACAAAACATAACAATAACATAGAATTGTTAATAAACAGGGAACAAAAGTTCTTCATAAAAATCATACATAGTATGATATATATTAAAATTGTTCTTTAATATATTTATAATAATCTCATATTTATTTTAATTTATGTTTTAACATGTTTGGTGGAAGTCACTACTTAATGTAAGAGATTTCTCTATTACTTTTATTTTCTACGAGACTAATTCCATATTCACCAAAAACTTCTTTTATGTGGTTTTTCTATTAAAAATTAATATATATTTTTGATTATGATACATAAAATAATTCTTATTTACATATCCATTTGAGGATTATTATTTCAGGGGGTTTATAGTTTCAATGTTACCAAAGCGGTAATGGATTTTTGTCTTAAGTTTCCTTCTTTGAGACATACTTTATCTTTTACACCGATATTAATTAATGAGGTGTGTATACAAAACAATTGAAATTTAATATCACTAATTTATTCACACTCATGATGTTTTATGTTTCATTTTATGTTATTCCCTCATGGTTTATATGAATCAATGTGACCAAAGTGGTAATGATTTTATGTTACAATCTCATCATTTGTTCATATTATTTATGACTAAGTCCCAAATGTTTAAATCTCATGATATACCTATTAATAATTCTCATGAAATTTAATATCCTCAAGTAATTCATGAAATATTAACTTAATTATACTATTTATCTTCTCTTTGGCACTTAAAATTATTATAAAAATATTTTTTTTAGAAAATCCAATTTTATTTCTCTTTTCTATCCAAAATCTATTTTCTTCCAAACCCCTATTTCCTAAAAATATTTTAATTTTTTTATTAAAATATTATTTATTTTTTGAAGATATTTTATCCATGATTTACTTTTAAAGAAATGTTATAATGTAATATTCATGTTGTTTTATTCATAATTCATATTTTTCTTCTTCCAAAAATGTTATAGGATTATTAACTTTAACATTTATGACATGGAAAAAAATCTTACATCATGTAAAATTATTTCATTTAATCCACCTTTACAAATATTCATGATATTTTTCAAAGAAATTATTTTCCATATTTTTTTGATTTTTAAAAAGCATTTCACAAAGTGGATTGTATATTTCCCTCATGAAATGTTTTAAATGACTTTTAAACCCATTATTTTTTTATTTTAAGGTTATTTTCAAGGAAAATGGTTTTAATTTTTGTCTGTTATAAAATGCTTTTTTTCAAATAGGAAATGAAATTTTTATTCAACAACTATTTTAGTATATTTTTAAAATAATCCTCTAATAGTTTGCAAGGCTATTCTAAAAGAAATGGTTTTTTAAAATTATATATGTTTCAAAAGTGTTTTCTCAAGCGGAAAGTATATTTTACTGATGAAATGTTTTAAATTGTTTCTAAAATATTTCATTATATGTTTTTAAGGTTACTTTAAAATCATAATTATTTCATATTTATTGATATTTGAAAATTTTCTTTTTAATGAAAAATTATTTTCCTCAAGAATTGTCCCAAGTAGTTATTAAAAATTATTTTCCATCTATGATGATATTCTCTGAGGTTAGTTATAATTTACTAGTGATATGATCTGATGATACAATTATTATTATTTTTCTGAATGTTTTATGGTTATAAAGGGAAATTATTTATGAAAACTATTTCAATATCATAGGTTATACCAAGATAAAATTCATAAAATCCCCTTTATTTTTCTATAGGTAATTCTTCTTATTATCATTTTTCTAGATGATACACGATGAATGTATTACCATGTTTGGTATGAGATAATGAAGATACAATTTATGTTATATGGTAATTAATGATACGTTTATTTTTGAAAATTTAGTGTCCTTATTTCTATGTTTTTGAATTTTAATCATTTGGCAGGTTCATCTGGTTAACCATTTATGGAATGTTTTATTTCTATCATTGGATGATAATTTTAGTAATAATATATAAATTCCCCATACAACGGTATATATATATATATATATATTATTACATGTGTTATCCATTAGTTTTTTATGATGACTATACAAAGATAGAATAAATTTTCATCATATTTATGGATATTATCGTCAGTTAGTGCTTCAGGAATAAAAAATTCACCTTTATTTATTGGATTAAGAGATAAAGTTAAAATTAAACTTGGAAGAAACAAATGGTGAGTTTTTTATTATTAAATGGAATGAAAACAAGAATGTATATCATCTCATGAAAATTACTCCACTTTATGAAATGGATCTTTAAATAAAATGTTGTTCTATTTTCATCATTTTTTATGATATCGACGAACATTTTCACACCATTTTGTTAATATTTTCATGGTTTTTGATTTTATCTAGATAAACAAATATCTTATGATAAAGGATATTAATCACTATCTATAAATATTAAATTTTTTCTTCAATTTGAAAATCTTCACTACGCACATATGTTCTCCTATATGGAACCTTGTTATGAGTTACTTTATTTAACCATTAATTTTCCATCATACCTTTTTTAAGAAAGGTTTTATTATTAATTTATATGATGTGGGTTTTTATGATTCAATATTAAAATTTCAAACCTTTTATGACTGAGACAAATTTTGAGGATGAAATTCATTTTAAGGGGTTCGAATGTAACACCCAAAGATTTTATTAAATATATATATTTTAATATATATTTAATATTTATTGATATTTTTCATTGTAGAAAAATGATATTTTTTTATTGAGTTACATGTAACATTGAGTTTTTCTTGCATTACATAACACATCGAGATTATATTCCATTACACACAATAGTGAGTCTAAATGAAACATGAGATATTAATAAAATATTATAATTTAATATCGCAATGTTTACCTTGCTATTGGAATGGATGTTATGAATAAGATTAAATATATTACGAAAATATTATTTAAAAATGATTATAAAATGAATTATCTGGTGGCTAATTAATTATAAATTAATATATAACACTTTTGAAAATAAATGTAAATGTTTCTCTAAAAAATTATTTTTATGCGCCAAAGTGTGCTTTTTCTCAAAAACAAAAACAAATATATTTTTGGTTATTTATTTTAATAAAAATTATATATTATATATTAAATAAACGTTTTAAAATAAATCTTATATGTCTTCTATAGATTATATTAAAATAAATCCATTTTTAAAATTAAAATTAGATTTTTCTAAAAATGTGTCATGTCTCCATTTTATGGGGAACTATTTTAAAAATAAAATTTTCCCATTTTAGAAAATGAATTTGATAATTTAAGTTTTTTTAAAATAATAATATCAAAAATGTTCTTTGAATGAATTTGTTCAGAATTTTTTTCTAAAAAGATTCATTTTTTGATGAATAATAAAAATAATGAATTTTAATTGAAAACTGAATTCTTGATTAAATTATCTATAATGTTAAATTATATTTTGAATTTATTTCTAAGTAATATTAGTTTTCTGTTATATCAATTAATACAATCTTCAACATTTTAATCAATTTCATATAGTAATTGGATATAAAAACATTATAATCATTTGATCTTTTGATCTTTAAAAACAAACTTTCTTATCATATCTCCCAGAATATTTTTAAATTTATTTTTCCACTTATGTGAATGAAATATGAAAAAATGGCTTCCATATTTTAAATAATAATAATTTATAAATTATAATAAGTACAATATAATTTTTTACCAAAATAAATTTAAATATTATTAAAAATTAATTACCATAGTTGAGGTAAACATTTGTATATCTCGTGTTAAACTAAAAAAGATAATTGTAAAAATGACCTATAACCTTTCCTAAAAAATATTGACTAGTAATATTTTGACAATTAATCTTCAAAGGTTCTGTAATGGGATAATTTTAGCCCTTTATAAATATTAAATGCTTTAGCACTTATTTCTTTTCAAAAATACAATGTCTATCCTCTCCCCCACTTATAAAAGACCTCCACTCATAATCACTTCCTCACACCTTCAAACATATTTGGATTTGACAAGACCTACACAAATCAATTCAAAAATTACTTACCCTCTCTAACAACCAATGCTTGACATACATGGATATTACATTAATTTTTTGGAATAACTCAAAAACTAGGCACCCTTTGACATTATTAGTTTAGTATCTTTGGATAATGAGAAACATGATCAACTCTTACATAAAACATATACATTATCTTCTGTTTTATCCTTCATAACTAGAAACCCTTTTTTTCACATCTTACATAAAACCCTTCTTCAGATGTTGGGGAAAATAAATATAAAAAAATGTGAGCTAAGATTCTTAGTAAGGGTAAACAAGGGTGATATTTAAAAATTAACAAGAGCATAAATGTTATGAGAATGTGATCATAAAATTATAAGATCATTCCCAACAGATCAATGGAAATATTGAATCATAAAAAATCAAAGTTCATAATACATAAGATCATAACTGTAACATGAGATATAAAATTGTGACATACACATAAACATATAACTTTTTTAAATATGTATAAATAGTAAAAAGTTCACTTATTAAATTAAGGAAAAGAAACCAAGCCCTTGTATAAACATATGGACATGGAAACCAAGACCACTAATAAAATTATGGACATGAAAACTAGGTCCACGTATAGAGTAGTGAACATGAAATCAGGTTCACGAATAACATATATACCTCAAGAGATGTCCATAATAACCCAATACCCTGGAGGGAGATATAGGTCCCACCCATCATATAATGAAATCATTCTTATGTGTTCTACAAAAAATAAATTATTCATCGTCACATAACCCAAGGAATTAAAATTGGTTTCTTAAACATCATTCCATCATAACATAATCTATATAAAACAAATAGATTTCACAAATAGAAGTTCATCGTAAAAAAAATATAGAAATAATATGTATTGTATTCTTGAAAACAAAACCCTATCAAAGAATTACATCTTATATGGAAATAAATTTTGATATAACATTTGAACTTAATTTTTGAAGAAAATATACTTTCTTCTTCAAAAAAATTTAATTATAAAAAAATGTGTAATTTTAAAAAAATAATTAATTTGAAAATAAAATTGGAATCAAGTAGAGTAATATTAATGGAAATAAGGAATTATGAGGATGTAAAATTCTTTTCATATAGTGTAATTAAAAAAAACATAACCCCTTATACATTTTCTGAAAATTTAAAAAATACCTCGTATCGAATAATGACAAAACACTACTTTCATACCATTTAATAAAATTTCATCTATGGGAAAAATTTTGTTTAATAAATTTTATTATTATAGAAAGAATATTTTAAAATTCATATTAAGGAAACATGGATGTGGTTGATAAATATACCACAGTAAATACTTATGAATTAATAATCTCAGATAATAATGAGATTTTAAAATTATCCCTTACCTTAGGTCTGATGGCCTTGTTTGTATCTGAACCTCCTATATAATTATTTAAGTAATTTCCTTGAATTATTCCAGAATCCTATAATTTTTTATCATATTATATATTATCATATTATCATCCATTTGTTAGTAACATTTCATTATTACTCGTTATATGGGTATTAGCTGCTTTATGTTCTTAAGCTTGTATCGTCAAAAAAGCTCAGTTTATCCTTCTTAGGTAATAGTTATATCATTAAATAAATTTAGGAAAATAATATATACAATATTCATTCATTATTTATATTTATATAATCATTTTTAAGGGATATAATGTAGTATAATTCACATTGCATTGTGGAGGTAGTAGGTCGTACGTACGCACGAGCGCTGATACCATTCCCTTAATTATACAATGGTATCGAGTTGGATAGTATATATATTGTTCCAGAATAAAAATATAGTTATAATAATCATATTTAGTTATTATTTATATCATAATAACTATAAAATTCTAGTGGTGGCGAAAAACATATTACACCATGACGTTGAGACTGTAAGTCGTGCGTACTCATGCGTGGTGATTTTGTTTTTTGTAGGATGGATAGAAGGTTGAATATAGTCATTTAAGAATTATAATAACGTCTATCTATAATGGTGATACTATATATTTTTTACTTTATAACTAAAAAACTCATTAAGTGGAAGTATGATAAGAATGAAGTTTGAAATAATCGGTACGGTATATTACGTCTCTATCGACACATTTCCTCAAAATATCATCTTAAAGCACTAGAGCCTATCTTTGAAGGAAGGGTAAAATCTCTAGAATGATACTAGGTAAGATGATTAGGTAAAAAGTTAGGTTATTTCACATATTTAAGGCTCAAATTAATGTGAATAGGATAGAGAGTAGGCGCCCTTTTACAATTGAGGTGAGGGGCACCATTGGAATTTATTAAAATATTAAATTAGTACAAATTATTTTTTTAATAAAAATGATTTCCAATTGAAATATGTCAAATATAATATGTGTATAGTTATAAATCCAATCATCCAATTATTTTTATACATGTAGTGATTTTTTTAATCCTTGTCTCTTCTGTTCACCCTTTATTATTCTCTTTTAATTTTAATTGTGGTAACAAAATTTTATGTATTTAGAGGTATTAAATTTTACTTATATAGGGTAACATTAAATTTTTTTGATAATTAATAATCTTTTCAAACTTTTCATAGTCACTTTTTGATTTGAAAATATTATCAGGATATTTAAATAATTTAATAGTTTACTATATTTATAAAACATGAATTACATCAATATTAACACTCTTCATTTTATTGAATTTAAATAAAATATAAACAGAGAGATAACTTCAAAAAAACAATAGAATTTTTTTAACATTTCATATTAACCTAAAAACCCATGGATGACATAAATTATATAAAATAATTATTATTTTAAAATTTATAATATCATTAACTTGATTCCTTCATTAATAAAGAAATCAATGCATCATCATTGTGTCAAAATTAGATTTAATTATTTAGTGTCTAAAAATTATAAATAAAATACCATGATGTAAGAAATATTTTTATCTTTTTAATGAATATTTATAAATTAATATATCACATATATAACCACATATTATGATGATTTTAGTAAGAAGATATATGTTTATAACATATTTCCCTTTAAATCAAATTAAATGTTATAAGTGTCATAATCCCACCCATGTGACATAAAAGGAAAAATTTTCATCCAATTGGTTTTCAAGGATGGTAATATCTCAAAAACAATATTATGATAAGTGTTAGTGTAGTTTTATAATAGCATTCTGACCTTTAAATATAATGTTCCCCTATTACCGTATTAATAAAAATTATCGAAGTTACTATTTGCAATACCCAAAAGAAATAAATAAATATATTTACATAATTTGGACCTAGTAATTATTAAATAGGATTCCATTTTTCAAAATTCAAAACATAGATGTTTCATAAATTAATTTGAAATAAATTCATTTGTCAAAATGAATAAAAGTTAAAACATTGCAAAAGATTGATAAGGATTCACATCTAAATTCAATGAAGAATTAAAGCCAATGACCTAAATTATATAAAATGATAAAAATATATTATATTTATATATTAAAACCATTAAATACTATAATTTATCCATTTAAATCATTTTAATGAAAAAAGATGTTTTCGATTAAAAATTGGAGTATTTTTACTATTCATCAAAACATAAATGTTATCAGAAAAATAAAAAAAGCACATCTAAATAAAATTGTTATACCCCTATTTCAAGAAAGATTCCTATTTTGTTAAATAGAATATATAAAAGTGTAAAAACAAGAATAAAAATGGTCGTGCCATCAAAAGGTGGAAAACCTTTTTTTTAATACTTCTTTCATCAAAAAAATGAATTTGTTCTTGTATCATGTCAAGAAAACATATGATATGAAATTTAACCTTTATATTGAATAAATTATATATATACATATATATTAAATTAATGAAATCCATCAATATTGTTTTCATTATTTTATTTTAATTTAAATATTTTTTTAGAGGAAAGTTAATATTGTTCATACCCTATATTGTAATGAATTTGATATATGGTAACATAATAATATTCAGTTGTTCAAATAAACTAAATCTTTCATGAAATGAATTATATCAAACAAACTTGAAATTTTGTGTAGAAAATGTCATGAATAGTGTTACGTATACCACAAGTTAAGATGGTGTTTCATATCGCGCAGGTTAATCATGGTGTATCATACAATACAAGACATCAATGAAATTTAAAAATAATATTTTTCATAAAATATTGGGGTGTCACACCCACATACTAGAATCTTTACTTTGTTCATATCCTTGGAAGGACTCACTGCAAACATAAGAAGAATAATTGAATAAGAGGTAATGCTATTCAATAAGCATCATTATTTTATTTCTTCTTCCACCACATTATGTTATTATTATTCAGAAATTAAATTATAAAATTATTATAAACCATATAGTTATTTGTTTTTGTTAATGACCCCAAACATCTCCACATTCATCAAATTGGTTTTCATATCATCATTTGTATGTTTGTTGGACTATAACCTCACAAATGGATGTCTTTCAATTTACATTACCACCTATGAATTCTAGTCAAAATGATGGATTTATAATATATATGATATATATGATATTTATGCTGTAATTCTTATTCAATGATTTTTATATTGCACATAAATTTATGCTTTCAATTTTGTGGGAGTACAATAAATTCTTTGTTGTGTACAGAAGACTACCGCCTCCTGAAATAATGTGAGTAATTGACACCTTACATAAAATATTTTAAATATGGTATTAATGAAAATATGTGATATATTTTTTAAAAAATTATTATATATTGATAATATTTCATTGTTATTTCTTTATTTCAATCCAATAATGAAGTGGAAAGAATGTTTATGCGTACGTAAAACCTACCGTCTCCATAAAATTTGAATTTCACATTCTATCTCTAAATATTATGGATTACTATAAATAAATATATACTAAATATATATATGATGTTTATATCATACTTATATATTTGGAGATGATGGAACCATGATGAAATTAACCGGAAAAATAATATAACAAATCAAAACATATAAAAAAATATGTTATTACCCAAAACATAACTTTAACACAAAATTGTTAATAAACGTGTTATATGGTATGATATATATTTATATGTTTATATAATAGATTTAAAATAATCATATATTCATAATATAGTATTTTTTAATGAGTTTGATAGAATTAAATAAAAAATGTAATAAATTTTAATCACACTTTTATTTTCTCTGAGACAAATCCCATATTCACCAAAAGTTTCTTTTATGTGGTGTATATACTAACAATAAATATAGTTTATGAATCATATATATAAAATTATTGGTATTTTAATAACTATTTTAGTATCTACATTTCCTCATGTTTTTGGTCTAAATGTTACCAAAGTGGTAAGGGATTATAGTCTCAGTTTGAATTCTTTGCAATGTATGTTAAGTTATGAACCTATATTCATTCACGATGTGTATATACAAAAAACATTACCTATAATATTATGAATTTATCTATCCTAATTACATTTTATATTTTATTCTATGTTAATACCCATATTCTATACCAAAAATTATCTATAATTTTTTGATAAAATCTGAAATCATTTCTCTCTTTAGTCATAAATCAATTTTCATCCAAAATTCTTTTTTATAAAAATATTTTCGAGAATGTTTTATTAATATATTAGTTTTTATAAAATACATTTTTACCAACATTTTTCTTTTTTATAATTTTTTTCATATGAATCATCATCTAATTTTCCAAACAATTGCTGTTTTTATAATTACCAAAAATGTGAAAGGAATGTTCTTTTAAACATGTACAACATGAAAATAATTTTCCAAATATGGGAAAAACCATTACATCGAAGCATCATTTGTTAATTTTCCTGGTTATTTTTCAAATTATTATTTTTTAAAATGTTTAATGAATTAAAAAGTTGTTTTCAATTGGAAAAGGAAATTTTTCTTAAAGAAATGATTTAAATGATTCTTAAAACATACCTTTAGATGTTTTAAAGGTTATTTTCAAAGAAAAAAGATTCCAAAATGGTGTTTTTTTTGCAAGAAAATTCATTAAAGACATAATATTTTACTCTAGAAAATTTTTAAATGATTTTTAATTCTTTCTTTATAGGTTTTCAATGTTATTTTTAATGGAAAATTATTTGAAAATGCTTTCTCCTTCAAAAATATTTTTTCAAATAAGAACCAATATTTTCGACAATAATTTTTTTAAATTATTTTTAAATGATTAGTTAAAATGTTTTCGGGTTTATTTTCAATTAAAAGGATTTTTATAAGGTTTTAATTTTTAAAAAGTTATTTTAAAATAAATATATTTTAATCATGAAATTTACAAAGTTTTATGTCAAAATTATTTTCCTTATATTATGAAATTCATAGATGTTATTTTTTATTTACTTAGGATATGATAAAAGTATACCATTATTATAATTACATTAATTTTTTTAAGGTTATGATGGTCAGATGTTTATAAAACCCATTTCTCTTCTATAGGTTATACCATTAATAAATGTTGGTGAATTCTACTTCTTTTTCCATGGGTTATAACATGTTAAAATTATTATGAAACATGATTCTTCTTCCATGAGTTATTATTTCATTAAATGATGAAATTATTAGGAAATATATTTATTTTCAACGGATTATATTGTAATGAATTTTTTATGAACCCAATTTCATTTCATGGGTTTTGATATGATGACAGTATTGTGATTATATAGCACATATATGTATGATTTCCATTATGTGATGTTGTTTACATTATAACCATGGATAGTGGTTACGTTGTTAACAAATATGGATGGATTTTATATCTTCCTCTAAATAATTTGGTAAGGATTTAGATATATTGAGATTAATAGGACTAGAACATAGAGTGAACCTGGTTCAGTAAGGTACATTATACACTTCGACGGTCTTCATAGTGAACCATGGATACTATGATGTAACATGTGAACCTGTTTAAATATTCAAAATGTTATGCATGAAGCTAATTACATGTTGAAAATATTATGCACAGACCTATCTTTACTATCCATAATGTTATGTGTGGACCTAGTTGCATGTCCATAAGTTTATCCATGGACCTAATCTCATTTCCATAACATAATAAGTGAACCTATTTATTTTTATTCATGTTCAAAATGTTATAAGATAATTTTATGCCAAAAATATTTGTCTTATGAAAATGGCATGATCTCAGGGCTCAGGTTCTTTGATTCCTTTAATATTCTTGTCATATAAACTACTGATATTTATGACATCACTCTGGTTTATGATCCGTGATAGGTTGGGTATAAAATTTGTAAGTAATGTTCATTATAACACACCCTTATTCTTATCATATAATTTCATATGATTATAGATTTATATATCTTATTTTTAATCATAATAAGAATCTGAGCTAACCCTTTCTTATATTTACTTTCCCCATATTTTGAAGAAAACATTTATGTAGGGTACGTTTATAACATGTAATAAATGGAAAGATATTTGTGGGAGACATTAAAGGCGTTTCACCATATTTGAGATTTTTTTCATGTTTCTAATGAAACAAAAATATATTTGTTTTTCAGGTGTTTTTTTGGGAAATATAATGAATATTCATCTAAAAATATGTAATATCCATGTATGAAAATCCTAGGTCACCATATAAAGTGTCTAACAATCATCACAAAAGTTCTCTATGAATTGTTTGTAGAAACTTATCTTATAGAATTAAAATGTTGTGAGTGTAAGTCAAACATTTACATCTAGATATAGATTTGTAAACTCTATTCTTTTGTGATGTTTACAACTTTGGAGGTTTGTTATGGTAATTTTCTTTGGTTTGGAGTTTAATTGATATTTTACTTAATGAAAAATGTCTTCTTAGCCTGAGATAGATCATGTTGAGAGGATTTTATAAGAAAAACGTTTTCCTCCCCAAGATTTTTTACCAATCACATCATATATATATATATATATATTTGTTTTTGAGGACCAACCATAGGGTTGTATCCGGATATTATGTGTGAGAGATATTATTTTGGTTCCCCTCTGCCATAAATGTTTGGAAATGTAGGATTTATAAAACAATGAGATAGAAATTTATCATAAAAACATTCATGGTATGAATTCCTATCTATCCAGAAGGTGGGTATGTCATCCCTCTATGGATTTCTATTGATTGACTTGAGACATGATGGTGTTGAAGAATTTTTGGGGAACTATCATCTGGACTACTCCCCCAAACAAGTGTGGGAAGTGGGAGAGTCTTAATTAAGATTCCTTTTGTTCACATCCTACTAATTTCTAGTTCATGTCTGGACTAGATAATAATCATTATAAGGGAGGGTTTTCACTATAATGGGGTAAAATCCATGTCTTTATCAGTTCTCATGTTTATATGATATGATTTTCTATCTATATAGATGAACTGATGCTTAGATTCCATACTCTTATGCAGATTATCTCCAACTTGATGGGAGAGCAGTGGAAAATTTTATTCTACTTGAATGTTCTATTGATTGGGAATCTTTCCATTAATTAATTCATTATTTCTCTATTTGGGGATGTATATCTCACTCTCATACTGTGTTAATCATTCTCATATAGAAAATTTCTTATTATTAATAAGATTTTAGTGGGATGTATCCTCTCCCTTCCCTTTATCCTTGGGTTAATTTATTCATGGAGGTGGAAAATAATTATTTGGACGTATCAATTTCTAGTTACACCTATGATTCTATATATGTACAACTTCATTTTGTGTATCAACATCCCACACCTCTTGTTGAATTATTTCAATTTTTCCCCTCCGCATATTCATGTTGGACTGTACTATCTATCTTATCGATAGTGAAGACATTCCCTAGGGAATATTTGATGGTAAGGATTATCTCATTATTATCAAAGTAATAAGGTGGTTCTATATCACTAACATCCACTTTGAGAGTTAAAATGGGGAACTCCCTTAGTTAATTTATCTTGTTGGTCCATCTTTTCTTATAAACCTTGCAGGGTTTGATTTAATTTATAGATTCTACCATTATTTTGGTATATGAATAGTAAACATCTGGGAGTCCCTAACTATGTCTGTTGATAAAGCCTCTAATGTAAGGGTATGTCATGTGGTTGATGGAATTTATGGGGTGTCAGACATTGATAGTCGATACCTATCCTAGTGAAGACCAATATTCTTGGAGGAGATGATAATAATAATCTCATACCTAATGAATGGTGTTAATGTTGGGCCTCCATTAGTAATTGATAATATTTTTTAGTGGTTTTATGACTCATGAGATGACATTTGTGATAAAATTTCCCATTCATTTTGAGGATAGGGATGATTTAGAGTCTATAACTATTTCTTCGGGAACATCCTTGGATTTCATAAAATAGGGTAATATGGAAATGATAATAATTCCACTACACTTACGGGTTGGGTTTTCTTATTTATGGATATCATGGATGGTTCCATAATGTAATACTAAATTTGGTTCATGTTTACTCAAGCATTAGTTGAGTCTAGTGCTTACTCGTAATGAGTGTTACTTTCTATAGGGAGTTGTCTCAAACTTCAGATTCCATTTTTGATACATGTTTACCTTCCTACAAGGTAATGGTATTAGGATCATATTTTATAAATCTCTTACTCATGATGATTTTTTTAAAATAGCATAGCACTATTGGATATACTAACTGGCTCATGCATTGTAAAGCTTCATGATCTATCATGTGGATATGACAATATATGGTTTATTTTCTTAGAGAGACAACTATCATGGGGATATGTTGATGTGTAATGCTCTATACATTCCCAATCCTTAGATAAATATGTTTGGTGTGGATTTATTGATTATTATTTAGAGATTCATTAGACTATAAATGAAAACCTTTTATAGGACTTTACAATGATTTTTCAATCTTATGTCCCAGAACATGGAGAAAATGTCCAGGAGTACCTTAAAATAATATGTGTTAATAGCCTTGAGATTACCCACATATTATTGATAATATAGGTGTCTAACCTTTAACTAGTGAAAGTATTCCCACTTGTTCTTCCATAAGTAAGGCATAAAATCATCTTTTATCTCATGAACGTGGGTAGGGATATGTGTCTTCCCTATGCATACTCTTAGGATATGTAGGTGGTCTTGGTATGTGATACTAGGTATATGAGCCTACTCACTAGATTCTACTAAAATATACTAGTGGGATTTTTTATTGGAAGAACTAATATGGGCCCACTCCCCCTAGATTGAAGCTCTACACTCCTAGTGATATATCTTTTATGCTTGGATATGAGAATTCATGGAAATGACCTAGAAGATAATGCACTCAGCAGGTGACTGAGAGTCATTTTTTGGATGAAACTGATAAAAAGTTTGGTATCAGCCTTCTTAGATGGATCTTATGCTAGGATGAAGCTATATATTACTCCTTGATCCTTATTTATAATTTTAGGAATATGATGACTTCCATGCACTGTAGATAGGATCCCAAAGCTGTTATTTGTAGTGACATGCATATTTGATTTTAAGGTTGCCATCATTGAGTTAGTTGGGGTTATTTTATTCAGTACCCAAAGACCCTAATGTGAGACCTCAATGGTTGGGATTACAACTTTTGGATGGTTATCCATGGCCATCATTTTTCCACCTTATACTTAAGGCGTCGAATGGGTGATAGTATAGACCCGAAGATTGAAGTACAAGAACATTACATTACTTTTCTGGAATACTTATTACATAACAAAAACACACACACAAGGACTGTAATAGTTTAGTGTCTTTGGAAACTCCGAACGTAATCTTCTAATCACGGTGAAAGATCTTCAACATCTCCCATAAAGATCTTACTTTTTTTCTTAACTAAAACCTTTCTTTATATCCTGGGGAAAAGAAAACATAAAAGGGTGAGCTCAAATTCTCAGTAAGGGTAAACAAAAGAAAAATCAATCACATCATATTCATAAGAACATAACATTTTGGAAATCTTAACCTGCAAACGAGATCATAATATCATAACATGGGATAAATCATAGTAGTGAAATGTAATCCCAATAATCATAACATAAAACATGAATTTTTGTGGCATACACACATAATCATAGAGAATCATTTCTTATTAGTCAAGACTCATTGCCAAGACTATCTTAGTGGACAAAGTCCCTCTCTGAACCGAGTTCACTCCTCGTTTCAGTCCTGTTTCACTGAAACGGTATAACCTACCGTTCCAGCCATGTCTATCTCATGAGATATAAAATCTTTACCCAATGCATTGAAGGGAGATATAGGTCCCACCCATCTCATAATGATACCATTCTTATGTGTGCCACAAAATCATAAACCATACATCATAGCATAACCCATTTAATAAAAAAGGGAATCTTAAACATCGTGATATCATAAAACAATTCATATAATATAAAGGAATTCAAAAAATAATTCCATCACAACATAATCAAATAAATTTAATAATAGGGATGAAAACAGAACCCTTTATTATCTTAGATGGAAAATAAATTTGATAAAACACTTGAACTCCACTCTTGAGGAAAATATCCTTTCTACTTCAAAAATACTATTCCTTTCTTAACATGTCAAACAATTATAAACTAAAAGAAGTTGATTAAAAATAAACTTGATAACTTGTAAAGGAAGCTTCTTGTAAAGAATGTTTTAAAATTCCATTCATGCCGTATAGGTTAAAAAACATTCTTCTCGTACTTTTGTTGGAAAAGTCAAAAAGTACCTCGTACGAAACAAATGACAAAAGATTCATTTCATATCTTTTACTAAAAAAAATCACCAAAGGGTAAAATTGGATATAAACTATTGTAGAAGGATATAAATATTACATGTTGAGAAAACATGTATGTGGATGATAAAATACACCCCAGTAAATACCAAAGTATAAACAATCTCGGATAAAAATGAGATTGTGATATTTCCCTTACCTTAGGTCCGATTTGCTTCGTAAGTGTTCGAACCTCCTGTATAATGCTTTAAATAATGTCATTGACTTATTCTAGAATCATAATCATTGTTATGATATCATATATGGTTCACTTATGACTTTATATTACTCATTCTTTTGTAAATTCAATGTTAAAGAGCATTTTGGGTAAAATTGTTTCATTTGTCGTCCGTGTTTTGACTAGTAATTATTCATATGATTACTTAGATCATAATTACATAATTCCAAAATATAAAACATGATTTATATATATATTCAGAATATACATATATATAATAAATCAGTAAATGGAAAGAAATACACCGTTCATGGAGATGGTAGGCCGTACGTACGCATGGAAGTTGTTTTCGTTTCCTTATTGAGTTGAATGGAATCAAGTAGATGACATACATATATATACACATAAATCCAGTATCATTATTATGTCATATATTTCATTATTACTTATTATATATACTTTATAATCATTAATGAATGGTTAAAGTGGAGAATGAATCTCATCGCGCCGTGGAGACGGTTGTTCGTACGTACGCACGAGCGATGATATCGTTCTCATGATCGTGGAATTGTATTGAATTGTATGTATACTATTTCATAATCAATATCACTTTACAAGAATAATATATAGTTATTATGTACACCATTATACCCATCCAAGTAAGGTGGTGGTGGAAAATAGATTACACCACGGCGTTGAGACGGTATTCCGTACGTACGCACGCGCGGTGATTTCTTTTTCCGTAGGATGGATAGATGGTGAAATAGGGTTGTTTCATACTTATAATAACATATCATTATATGAGTGATATTGATGTTATTACTTCATAATGAAACAACCTAAGAAAAATAAGTGGAAGAAGAAATAAAGTCGAAAGAATCGGAAACGGACATTACCTCTTCTTTGAAGCACCTCTTTGAGATCTCCTTTTAGGGCACTAAAATTGGACTTTGAGGAAGACCAGAACCTCTAGGATGTTTCTATGGATGTGTAGAAGATAATTTTTCAGGGGTTGGCCGAGCTTGAAGGCTCAAAGTGGTGTGAGGAAGAGGGGGAGGAGGTTCCCTTTTATAAGGGAGGAGAGGGGTACCTTTGGAATAACTAAAACTATTATTTTATTATAAAGTCAAATTCGGTTTTAAATAGCTCCAAATTGATTTATTTATAAGATAAGGTGGGGCTGGGTCGAAATCATTTCATCTAATATAATTTATACAAGTTTAGGTTCCTATTTTAACCTTATCATTTAGATTTAACATTAAGTTAAATAATTTTACTTTTACCGTGTCTTCTTGTGTTCTTACACTATAAGGTTAATAAACTTACTATAACAGGCCAAAAGAACCCCAAGATGTTTATTATTAATATATATAACCTTATCTAAGTCATTGGGCCGATCCTTAGATTTTTAGGAATAAAATAACAATTAATAATATAGTATTTGTTTTAAATATTATTTTATGTCATTTTTGACACTATTTGGTAATTGATTTTTGTGAAAATCATAACAGAATGATTTGTTCGAAAACATTTAATAATATCAATAATAACATGTCATATTAACATATAAAATTATTGGAATTCATAAAAAATATCAAATTAAATTTATTTGGGTATTTATAACATCAATTATGTCAATATTTCATTAATAAGATAATTACTGCATCATCATTGTGTCATAAATAAATTAAATTATTTAATGTTTAAAAATTAAAAATAAAATACCATAATGTAGGAAATCTTTTTATATTTCTAATGAGTATTTATAGTCGAATTTATCTTATGTATAACTATATATTAAAAATGATTTACTTATTAAACTTTGATTTTAACTATTTTAACCCTTCTTTAAATAAATTGATATAAAAAGTCCAAATCTAATCCAAGTGGGCCTAAATGGTCATATTTTATTCCTAAGGTTGTTTTTGGTCGAATTAAACTTATCCAATAGAATTAGGACATGTGTTAGGGTAATAATAATATCATTTTTACCCTTAACTACCCTATTTACTTTTAACCGTGGTAAATAAGAGTAAAACGTTACTATTCACCAAAAATTATTTTCATCACATTGAACCACGTTTTCTTTACTGACATCAACCATGTGTCTCGGATTTTTTAAATTCCACTCATAGAAGCGGTAAAACTATGTTTTATGAAAAAATTCAGTTTTTTAACTACCACTTAGTGGTTTCACTATTCATCAAAAAATGAAAGTTTCCAGAAAAATACCAAAAATTAGGCCTAAGAAATATTTGATATTATGAATTCAAAAATTATATTTGTTTTACCAAATTAAAAACATATCAGTTACATTAACTAATTTAGAAATTAATTCCCATCGTCAAAACAAATGGCGTGTTTTTAAGAGATAATAACTATCAAAAGATTGACACTTGTTTATAACTGGTTTAAATGTGAAATTACATCCAATGACCAAAATTGTATTAAATTGTAAAAATATATTCTAAACATACTTTAAAACCACTCAAATTAGTAATTTATCACTATTAATTATTTCGATTAAAAAAGTTGTTTTTAATTAAAATTTTGTAATTTTCACTATTCATCAGAATATGAAAGTTTTCCGAAAAGTACTAAAATTTCACCTTAGGCTAAATTCGATACTCCGAATCCAAAAATGAAGTCCATTTTGAGAGATAAAATTTCTAAAATTTAAATGGTGGTTATTACTATTCATATCGGCTAGTTTTAATAATATTTTAATAGCATATCGTTGTTTAGTGAAACTCGGTATTGCGTACTAAACATGCTATCGAGGAAGGTCGTGATTGCGTGTAATGCAAGGAAAGTCAAGTATGCGTGTTGTGCAAGCTTATTTTGGTGTAGCGTATAACACAATACATTAATTCAATTAAAAAGAATATTTTTCATAAAATCTCGGGGTGTTACATTCTACCCCCCTTAAAATGAATTTTGCCCTCAAAATTCGTCGGGGTTATAAATGGTTTACTACTCGAAAGTTTCTTTAATAGAAACCCACATCGTAAAAAGAAATACCAAAACCAATCTTTAAAAACAAAATTATGAAACGTAACGGTTACCCAAATAAACTAATCACTGGGTTTCCATATAGGTGAAAATATGGATATGGAAGATAAATCTAAACATCATGTTCTGATTGAGAGTGGTAGAGAACATGGCTATGAAAAATCCATCAATCACAAAGCCATAAAATTGTGATAATCTAAGGTACCATATGATTCATCAGATATAAGAGCACTAGGACAACATTTCTGGTTTTCAAGATCGTTTCCCTAAAGTTGATGAAATTGGAATTAGAAGAAATACTTTCGTTATTTCGGTATAGTCTCACTGTTGGTCGTTATTTGGAAAATTTCCACTTCATCTCTTAAAGAAATGAAGTTGAATTTGTCATTCGTGATTTGTTAGCAGATTATGTGATAGAATGATAGGTCATTCCATCTTTCTCAAACAAAAGTTCGAAAAGTTATCAAAAAATACATAAGTCCATCTATAGTGAGATTAATGATATATGGTTCCTAAAATGGACTTATACTTTATATATCATACTGCTTAATATTATAAAACTAGTTTCTACTAAACATGGACTTCTTGTAGGCCAGTGGTAGGTGATAAAGGCCAGTCGCACTTCGATTGTGGGTTCGATTCCCACGGCCTTGTCCGACGCGATGGGCTGTCGTCCGTCCTGCGGGTTGTCCTTTTTCTAAAACTATATAATAACAAAATTTCTATGCTTAAATAATACTAACTTATGTCCAACATAATCCATTCCAATCATTAGTCTTATCTAAAATACTTCGGTCCAAGCTCATAATATAAAGAAAATGATTACTTGAAAAGTCATCAACCAAGCATGTGAATACCATCATTTATCCCACATATATCTTGTTGGTCACATTCCAATCATGTGAATACCTTAATCATGTATTCTCTTGAAAAATGAATACCCATTAAAACTTAGTGAAAACATGAATGCTTTCAAAAGTTAACTCTTTACACATACCAAAATCCAAAAATTCTATATACTCAATATTTTACATAACCTTCTCCTTATATCAGTCATGAGCTCGTGAATACTGTCAAACATTTAATCTTCTCTTTATCCCTTCATTATGCGCATACCATCTATATTCCAAAAATATCTGAATATCCTTTAATGGATACTGGTACCATTAATCATACACTTTCAAAACTCAAGGAAAGACAACAGTGTAACAATCCTTAGATGTCTCTTTATTCCATAGTACCATGAGATTACTTATACAACATTACACTTGACAAACATGTAATCATTCCACAACCTTCTTAAACCATTGAATGAGCTTCAAAAATTCTTTCAACTCACTTATCATTTGTAGTCTCTTCATCATCATCAACATAAATTCTACTCATACGGCCATACTGATTCTCTTCATGAGAATTTCCCTTAGGTTATTGGTTTGCATAATGCCCGTACATTCCACATTTAAAACATTTAACCATTGTTGATGTCGTAGCAATACCATTATCCTCATCCATGGTGTTAACTCAACCTTTTCCTTTTCACTTACTGGCTTTGTGTCCTTCATTTCCACACCCTAAACATCTTCCAGTTCCCTTGAAACATTTTCCTCAATGCCTCTTCCCACATGATTTACATAGGGGAAATTGAACTTTATTTCCTCTATGATCATCATGAAATTCCATCTTTCTCTTATTAGCCGAGTCAGGAAACTTACCAAATTTGAGTTTATTGATCATATTATGAGATTTATGATTCGGCATAATAATGATGGTTGGACTTCCAATTCCCATTTCATTTGGTTTATCATGAATAATATCATTCCATTGTCCATAATATCATCCATTATCGTGAATCATCTTGTTTCCAGCCATTTTCTAAAACCCAAAAAAAAATAGTATTAGAGGCAAAACTCATAATAAAGGGGGAGAAACTTCAATATCTAACATCTTAAGTTAAATTCTATGATCGTTACCATAGTTCTAGGACTATATCTTATACGTATACTTATCTTTAGGGGCATCCCTAGACATACCGTAGAAATATCTCTAGGAATCTCAATAACATTTTCGCATCCTAGTTTCCAAAGGTTTACTAAACCTTTCCTCTAATACCAACTGTAGAGACCCGAAGCATGACGTACAAGGACATTACATTTCTTTTTTGGAATAATTATTACATAACAAAAACACACACACAAGGACCGTAATACTTTAGTGTCTTTGGAAACTCGGAACGTAATCTTCTAATCATGGTGAAAGATCTTCAACATCTCCCATACAGATCTTCCCTTTTTTTATTACCTAAAACCTTTCTTTATATCCTGGGGAAAAGAAAACATAAAAGGGTGAGCTCAAATGCTCAGTAAGGGTAAACAAAAGAAAAATGAATCACATCATATTCATAAGAACATAACATTTTGTAAATCTTAAACTGCAAAAGAGATCATAATAACATAACATCGGATAAATCATAGTAGTGAAATGTATTCCCAATAATCATAACTTAAAACATGAGTCTTTGTGTCATACACACATAATCATAGAGAATCATTTCTTATTAGTCAAGACTCATTTATAAGACTATCTTAGTAGACTAAGTCCATCTCTGAACCGAGTTCACTCCTCGTTTCAGTCATGTTTCACTAAAACGGTATAACCTATCGTTCCAGCCATGTCTATCTCATGAGATATAAAATCTTTACCCAATGCATTGGAGGGATATATAGGTCCCACCCATCTCATAATGATACCATTCTTACGTGTGCCACAAAATCATAAACCGTACATCATATTATAACCCATGTAATAAAAATGGGAATCTTAAACATCGTGACATCATAAAACAATTCATATATTATAAAGGAATTCACAAAAATAATTCCATCACAACATAATCAAATAAATGTAATAATAGGGATGAAAACAGAACCCTTTATTATCTTAGATGGAAAATAGTTTTGATAAAACACTTGAACTCCATTCTTGAGGAAAATATCCTTTCTACTTCAAAAATACTTTTCCTTTCTTAACAAGTCAAACAATTATAAACTAAAAGAAGTTGAATAAAAATAAACTTGATTACTTGTAAAGGAAGCTTCTTGTAAATAATTATTTAAAAATCCATTCATGCCGTATAAGTTAAAAAAACATTCTTCTCGTACTTTTGTTGGAAAAGTCAAAAAGTACCTCGTACGAAAAAAAACGACAAAAGATTCCTTTAATATATTTTACTAAAAACTCACCAAAGGGTAAAATTGGATATAAACTATTGTAGAAGGATATAAATATTACATGTCGAGGAAACATGGATGTGGATGATAAAATACACCCCAGTAAATACCAAAGTACAAACAATCTCGGATAAAAATGAGATTGTGATATTTCCCTTACCTTAGGTCCGATTTGCTTCGTAAGTGTCCAAACCTCCTGTATAATGATTTAAATAATGTCATTGACTTATTACAGAATCATACTAATTGTTATGATATCATATATGGTTCACTTATGACTTTATATTACCCGTTCTTTTGTAATTTCCATGTTAAAGAACGTTTTGGGTAAAAATGTTTCATTTGTCGTCCGTGTTTTGACTAGTAATTATTCATATGATTACTTAGATCATAATTACTTAATTCCAGAATATAAAACATGATTTATATATATATTCCGAATATACATATATATAATAAATCAGTAAATGGAAAGAAATACACTGTTCATGGATACGGTAGGACGTACGTACGCATGAACGTTGTTTTTGTTTCCTTATTGAGTTGAATGGAATTAAGTAGATGAAATACATATATATACACATAAATCCAGTATCATTATTATGTCATATATTTCATTATTACTTATTATATATACTTTATAATCATTCATGAATGGTTAACGTGGAGAATGAATCTAATCGCGTCGTGGAGACAGTAGTCCGTACGTACGCATGAGCGATGATATCGTTCTCATGATCGTGGAATTGTATTGAAGTGTATGTATACTATTTCAGAATCAATATCACTTTAAAATAATCATATATAGTTATTATGTACACCATTATACCCATCCAAGTAAGGTGGTTGTGGAAAATAGATTACACCACGGCGTGGAGACGGTATTCCGTACGTACGCACGCGCAATGATTTCGTTTTCCGTAGGATGGATAGATGGTGAAATAGGGTTGTTTCATACTTATAATAACATATAAGTATATAAGTAATCCTGATGTTATTACTTCATAATGAAACAACCTATGAAGAAGAAGTGGAAGAAGAAATAATGTTGAAAGAATCGGTAACGGACATTACCTCTTCTTGGAAGCACCTCTTTGAGATCTCATTTTAGGGCACTAATATTGGTCTTTGAGGAAGACCAGAACCTCTAAAATGTTGATATCAGAGTGGAGAAGATAATTTTTCAGGGGTTGGCCGATTTTGAAGGCTCAAAGTGGTGTGAGGAAGAGTGGGATGAGGTGCCCTTTTATAAGGTAGGAGAGGGGTACCTTTGGAATAACTAAAACTATTATTTTATTATAAAGTCAAATTCGGTTTTAAATAGCTCCAAATTGATTTATTTAGAATCTAAGGTGGGGATGGGTCGAAATAATCTCATACAATAGAATTTAGACAAGTTTAGGTTCCTATTTTAACATTATTATTTAGATTTAACATTAAGTTAAATAATTTTACTTTTACCGTGTCTTCTTGTGTTCTTACACTATAAGGTTAATAAACTTACTATAACAAGACAAACGTACCACAAGTTGTTTATTATTAATATATATAACCTTATCTAAGTCATTTGGACGAACTTTAGATTTTTAGGAATAAAATAACAATTAATAATATAGTATTTGTTTTGAAAATTATTTTATGTCAATTTTGACACTATTTGGTAATTTATTTTTGTGAAACTCTTAACAGAATGATTTGGTCGAAAAAATTTAATTAAATAAATACTAAAATGTCATATTAACATAAAATATTATTGTAATTCATAAAAAATCTCAAATTACATTTATTTGTGTATTTATAACATCAATTATGTCAATATTTCATTAATAAGATAATTACTGCATCATCATTGTGTCATAAATAATTTAAATTATTTAATGTCTAAAAATTACAAATAAAATACCATTATGTATGAAATCATTTTAGCTTTTTAATGAGTATTTAGTGTCGAATTTATCTTATGTATAACCCTATATTAAAAATTATTTACTTATTAAACTTTGATTTTAACTATTTTAACCCTTGTTTAAATAAATTGATAATAAATGTCCTAATCTAATCCAAGTGGGCCTAAATGGTAATATTTTATTCCTAAGGTTGTTTTTGGTCGAATTACACTTATCCAATAGAATTAGGACATGTGTTAGGGTAATAATAATATCATTTTTACCCTTAACTACCCTATTTACTTTTAACCGTGGTAAATAAAAGTAAAAAGTTACTATTCACCAAAAATTATTTTCATCACATTGAACCACATTTTACTTACTAACATCAACCGTGTCACTCGGATTTTTGAAATTCCACTCACAGAAGTGGTAAAATTATGTTTTATGAAAAAATTCAGTTTTTTAACTACCACTTAGTGGTTTCACTAGTCATCAAAAAATGAAAGTTTCCAGAAAAATATCAAAAATTAGGCCTAAGATATATTTGTTATTATGAATTAAAAAATGATGTTTATTTTACCAAATTCAAAACAAATCAGTTACATTAACTAATTTAAAAATTAATTCCCGTCGTCAAAACAAATGGCGTGTTTTTTAGAGATAATAACTATCAAAAGATTGACACTTGTTTATAACTGGTTTAAATGTGAAATTACATCCAATGACCAAAATTGTATTAAATTGTAAAAATATATTCTAAATATACTTTAAAACCACTCAAATTAATAATTTATCACTATTAATTATTTCGATTAAAAAGTTGTTTTTAATTAAAATTTAGTAATTTTCACTATTCATCAGAATATGAAAGTTATCTGAAAAGTACCAAAATTTCACCTTAGGCTAAATTAGATACTCCGAATCCAAAAATGAAGTCCATTTTGAGAGATAAATTTTCTAAAATTTAAAAGGTGGTTATTAATATTCATAACGGCTAGTTTTAATTATATTTTAATAGCATATCGTTGTTTAGTGAAACTCGGTATTGCGTACTACACACGCTATCGAGGAAAGTCGTGATTGCGTGTAATGCAAGGCAAGTCAAGGATGCATGTTGTGCAAGCTACTTTTGGTGTAGCATGCAACACAAGACATTAATGAAATTAAAAAGAATATTTTTTATAAAATCTCGGGGTGTTACAGAGATGTTGCTTAATGATTAGTAGATGTATATTCTGATGTAATGTCTCTAGAAAATTTTTATGATGATGACATGGCCTTTGGTCAAGGAAAAATTTGTGAGATTAGTATCTATAGTAAACATGATAATAATAAACAAGTTCATCGATCAGTGCATCATCACATGTAAGAAACAAGATTGAAAATTTGTGCATGGGTAACTTGATCATTCTTCTTTATTTTTCTTTATTTTAATTTCTATATTTTCATTCTTCTCCCATTATATACTACTAAAGGACCCTCTTGAATCTCTTCCTTAATCGTGTCTTAAGAGTGAATGGGAGAGGTAGATAGAGATAGATAGGTAGATATAAATACAGAGATATAATGAAACCGTTGCAAATATTTCAACGTACTAGATTGACAGGTGGAAACCCTGGACCATAGAATTTAGTGATGTTTCAGTGCTTTCAACCCAATGGTAGGAAAATTATGGTTTTTACCACAAATACCATTATATTCATAATTTTAATTTTTTATCACCTATTATTCTTTCTTATGGACCCTAGTGGGTTGATATATTGATTTAAGTGTAAAAACGTGGGTTTGAGGCATTTTGATGTTGCTATGCTTGAGAATAGATGACTGCATGTCTTGTGGTTCTGGGTGACATTCCATGTGTTCTTTATGTTCAAAGAAGATGTTGTTTTAGAAGTACACATATTGTAAAATGGTGTAAACATTATGTTATTGGTCTCAACCATGTAGTCTAGAACCCAGCCAAGACTTCCTGTGTAGGGTACAGAGACACATGGAGTACATGGCCATACCCCATGTTGGTTGCATGCTGTGTAGAAGTGCATGGCATGTCCAGGTAAACAGAAAGGTTGGTTGAGGGACATTTATAGGCACCCCATGTGATTTACACACCATGTTCCCACCTTACTTGTGGTGTACATGGGGAATTTAGATGCTCAAGATGGAGAGAGTACATTCCCAAGTGGGGATTTGAAGGTACACATTGTCTGTGGTCAATACACACCATGTACTCTTATTTTTGTACCCTTGAGGTTTTTTTTCTTTTTTAATCTCCAGAGCCTTATTTGGTTATATGAGTACACCATTATTATAATTTTTACACATATAATGTGGTGGTGAAACCCATGGAGTGTTTTTAGGATTTTCCAATTTATGTTTTGGGGATTCTATATGAATAGTGATATTCTTCCTCCAGTATTCAAATTCAGTCTCTCCTCAGAGAGACTAAAATAGAGAATGATCAATTGGGTGCTCATACCAACCTATTTTGAGATCCCTATATATCATGGGAATTAAGATATATCTATTGGAATTCAACTTCATAGTTTTTCTTTTAAGTTGTATCCCTTGTGAGATGTTCCCTTATAGCCTATGAGGCCATGAGACAAGTTAATGTCAAGGATTTCCTGTAGGATTATTCTATTTATTTTTCTAACTAGAGATCAATTTATGATTCATCTATCTTATATCTATTAGTGAGTATACCCTAAGGGGTGTATTTCTTACAACATTACTAGAGAGTTCCTTTTAGGTTGTGTTTACCTATGCACAGTTCTGAGGATCCCGTATATGTTCCCTATGCCTCTTATACTGTTTTGAGGGCCTCATGCATGATAACCCTTCTTATTTATCATTTCAATGATCCCTTGCAGGATTCCTCTTCTATTTTATATAGTTATAAAGGGTCCCATATAGGACGCCTTCACCTTTATGTCGTTATGAGGACCCCATACAGGATGCCTTTGTCTTCCTTTTCATTCGAGGATCCCCAGAATGATTCATCATATCACCTTCTTAGCTAAGGATCTTATGTTGGATTCATTCTCTTGTGTTTATAATTAAAGGATCCCATGTAGGTTAATGTTTAGGGTTTTTTACACGAGTGTACAAGTGGATTCCCCATTGTTGGAATGACCATGAGCTAGTATGTCGTGTTTTGGTGGATATGGTTTCAGGTGTCACCATAGAACCCATACAGAAAATGTAGGCCCATGGGGAAATGTCTATATAGGTTTATTTGGGTGTTTTATGCCCACAAACTCTTTTTTAATTAATTTTACTTGATTATCATAAATGAAATGTTGATTAACTGAGGCTCTTCCTTACTGGTGGTTGTTGATCCAGAAGTGAGGTGTCTATCTTTCTTTAGGGATGTACAACAATTCTTTATGGGATGAATCATTCTTGTTGGGATGCCTAAATGTTCTTCCCTAAGATATGGATTTTATGCCATGGTATTTCTAATATTTACTTTTATACCTAGATTTACTACATAGGATCTTGTTGTTGAACATTTATATTTGATTTTTATATTGTTGGGTCATCTAGAGGTGTTTCCTAGAATCCAGATGTTTTACCTAGAACTATGATATACTGCCATATCATACCTAGTAATCATACATATGGATGATTATGATATCCAAAGAGATGATTATTATTATGATCTCTTTGATATAGTCATGGATTCCCTAATGTTTATACTCAGGATGTTATGATCTTTTGAGTGGTAGGGAATATTATTCTCTTTCTGGTTAGTTACTTGATCCTGATGTGTAGTTTGGCATATGAAATCATTGGAAACCAGGAATGATTAAACTTTTCTAGATGATAACACTATCTGTTACGAGTTAATCGGGTGGTTTATCTTCACGTTTCACCAGTGAGTTCATTTTCAGATCGCTTATTGTCGAAACCCTTAAGGACTATCTGAGTTTCAATGACATGACCACCTACAGATATGGACATAGTGATTAGACATTGGACTGAATTTACATGGAATGTGAAGCATGGAAACTATATTAGGGAATATTTATCGGATTTCTAACTGTACTCCATGGAATCATTATTTATAGTAAATAAAGGTGAGTACGGGTGAACCCAGGTGTAGGATGAGTATCCCCCTTGCGATGACATAGATTTATCATAGACATTTTTAGTGTTGTCCAAATAATGTATATATCGATTGGGATTACAGACACTGAGATTAACTTAATGATACATGGATTGAGTGGCAAAACATCCATCTCAATTCCCTTGCATAGAATATCCATGCAATTAGGATTAATGACCCAAGGATCAACTACTGATTTGGTTTCATGTTATTTCATACACATACACATGAATATTCATATTTATATATTTATGTATAGGTATGGTACTATAAAACTATACGTGTGAATATATAGACATCCATTGTAGAGATTTCTTGGATTCATGGGATTATAAACCTGGGGATTGTCTTTGGTTTCAGGTTTCATGGTTTTACACAACTTTTTAGCTTTGTCTAGGCTAGGCTGAGAACCATGTTTTTTCATGTACTTATAACATCATATATTATAGGTTCCTCATTGGGGTGTCCTACAGATATTATTTCTCACCCCATTGCATGAACCTCAGTGTATGTGTAGAACTTATATCTAATTTTCAGTTTAAACATGGTTTCATAGTGTATAGGGATGAGTCCTGAGTTATATGATCATGTAGAGTTTTTGTTGTGGAATCATCTAATCAGGCTACTGCATTTCGAATGTTTCTCTATATATGGTAAACAGATTTTCTTGGAGTTAGTAGTATATCCATATAATTTTATTTTAGTCTCTTTTTTTACTTCTATATCTGTGTGGTCATCCCAGTGGGTGACATGATTTGTATGTATTTAATAGTTCTTCAAGATTTTATAGCATTGTTTCATTTATTATAACAACATGTTCAATTTTAGTTTATTTACTACTTTTACACTATGTTCTTTTACTACTATATATCATACATTCCTATTTTCAATGTTTTTATTACTCTAATCTTATGGAATACTTTCTGCACTATCACACTTTAGACCCTCAATACTAGTTGGTTTCTTATTGCATATGGGGAGGTTCACATAAGGCCTTATAACCAACCAAATCGGAGCACTAGATCTGTGGATTCTGTGTCGAGAAATTAAATTATCTTTAAACCAAAATCTATATCCACTATGTCTTTCAATCAAACAATGGTTTGGAAAACCACATACATCATCTTAAAAAATAAAACCCATAATTTCTAGTTTATATCATTGATGAAGGTAATATAAGACAATGACCCTCTATTAGAATAAACTGGAGTTGACCACCTTACATCTATATGAACTAGCTCTAACATCAGGAACTTTTGTGTTCATTATACCTTATTAAAAATTACAATTAATTTTTTTCCCAGTTATGAACTCTTCAAAAGTTCTAAACTCTATATAATCTTTTTTATGGATTCCCTTTATAGTCAGTAATTTCATCAAATTCTCACCAAAGTTTCCAGGGCGATCATACATAGATTTTTTACTTTCCATATAATTTTATTCAAGAAAGTGTTTTACCTTATGAACTCCCAAAAATATAATATTTTCTATTTTTAACTCATTTATCCACTACTATGGAACTACGTGTTATTTTTCATGTTTTCTCCACAAAAATCATACAAAAAGAGAAATTATCTTTCTAACCAAAGGTGATTAATTTTTTTCATAATATTGGTATGTGTAACACCACTTGGGACTAAAAAAAGTATTTTTTCATTATTCAGACATTCAAATCACCTTAATAAAAAATATAAAGAGTTTCAATATCCACAATCCATAACTTGTTGAATCTTGTAAAAGCACCTCATTCTTCCTCTCAAATATATTAAGTGAAATAATGCCTCAAAATCAATGATTCATGACTCCAATAGAAAAGAAAAACTATGTAATAAATTTATTTCCTCATCAATCATAGTATTTTTAAGTGAACTTATAGACAAGAACAATACAAAATGGTTCCTATTATCTCTATAATATTTCTCTAAGTTCCAAATCTTCTTACAATTCCCATATATGGATCTTCGACCTACTGAATTCCCTGGGATTTTTTTATCTTTTATCTTTCCCCTTATTTTATATTTGGGATTACTTTTAACTATAACTTCCCATATATTCCAAATTATTGGTTGTTTTAGTTTCACTTCAAACTTTCTTCTCTTTTATCTCCTTATTCAAGACTTGATCGATAATTTTATCAAACAAAAATTTCTTATTTAAATTGGATTTTCTATCAGAAATATCCATAACATCATAATATTTCAAAAGTGATAATATAAGAATAAAATATCATATGACTATAGTATACATAACACCAATAGAATCTATCTGACATTGAATCATATTGAGCTTGATTAGATGATCATATATTGACCTTCTTTCTAACATAATTTCCATTTTATAAGTTCAAATTTAAAATTCTCTATTACCTCTAGTTTGAATCCCTTAAAATATAATTTCTTGATTCTTCTGATACAAATAGTCATCAATCCAAAATCACTATAATTCAATAAATAATCCATTTAACTTTTCAATCTAAACCTTCCTTTATTTAAAATACATTCATTCCAAAAAATGAACTCCTATTGCAAGAAAAATCTTCTATGTAAATAATTTCCCAAAAAGTTTACAACCAAACTCAGATGCCACTATTTCTGGTTGAAAACACTATTATAGAATCCCCTCAAGAACCTCACTTGTGAAACAAGAATGACTCATTTGCAATGGGTGAAACATAATATCCCACATCTACATGAGGGAAATCATCTCTAACAGCTCATTTAAAATTACCTTGATCTATTTAATACCTTATAAAACACAACCATGAAAAAGAAAAACAATAACTCACTCAAAAAGACACATAAAATAAAAAAATATTTACCTGGTTTGGAATAAATTCAGATTTAATAAGAGAAATAATTATTCTCTTTATTACTAGTAGAGGAAGAGATGATGATTAAAAGTTATTTAAAAAGGTGAGTTTGAAAGTCAATTTTTAGATAGGTGTAGTTGGTTGAAAAACATCAAAATTATTCTAATCATCATTTCCATCACTATGATTAACCAAATCCACTACATATCAGACCAACAAAACATTGGATTCTTAATGAACAGTGCATTCTTTATTTACATACCCAGTTAAGGAATGTAAAATATGACCTTAATAATAATTACTTATTCTTATATAATTTTAATATATTAATTCCTATATGAGTCAGCTTTCCTTTGTAAATTTTATTTTTGGGTTCTAGTTGTCATATTCCATTACATCCTGTTCGAGCTTATGTTTTCACTTCAGGTTATGCTTCTGGACATTCTATGGTTCTACTGTAATGAATTAATTTTCTTATGACCTTGTGAATTTTAGAATTAACCCTGTAAAAATTATAATACTTATCCCAAAAACATTTATCACCACTTTATGCTAAGAGGTAGTTAGAAATATTTAACCACATAGTTCGGAAAACATATTTCTTAATAATCTTGTTTTAGAAAGATAATACTATTTTTGATTATTTATTTCTAATATTTTAAATATGATGCCAATTTTTTTATTTAAGGGTCATAGAAAAGTTATAATTTTATTATAAATTTTATATTAAATCATGAAATTTATTTTTAAAGTAGATGTGGAAGACATCAGAGAAAAATAAGACATCATCACACACTTAGCTACGTAGCATAAAACGAACATTGTTGAAAAATATTTTTTGAAATTGTTTAGAAGAACGGAAAAAATAATAAATTGTTGGGATTTTTGTAAACATTATAATAATATTAAAAAATGTATTATGTTTACATTTAAATATCTATTTTATTATAGAAGGGGTAATAATAGAATCGAAATGATAATATATTATTGTTAAAACCCTTTCCTTTCTCATTGAGTATCCTTCTTTGGATTGAGTAGTTTTCAGGATTGTATGTTGGCATGATTAGGGTTTGAGGAATGTGTCTAAAATATTTTAATGAGGTATTTTCTTTGATATTTTGAAAATGAAAGTATTTTAGTTGTGGGGAGAATAGGGTGGAAGAAGGTTGTCTTTATTTCCATGTTTAAGAGGAATTATTTTTAATTGTGGTCGGGGACATTATTAATTATGAAGACTCAACTATGAGTCATATTTTACAAGTTTCCAAAGTCATAGATAGTGTCGCTCATGCTTTACCATGGGACATCATGCCTGTATCTTCCCCTCATCTACTACAGTTGTTTACATGTCTTTGTTCCCTCCATGCTTCTTCTTTGTGTGCCGCCTCCATGTCCAAACTGGAATGCTGCACAAGTAATGAAATACTAGTTCCCCCCATTAAATGGGAAAAAATTAAATGAGTGAAGGATTTGAATACTAGATCTTCTAGATGTCGTTTCCCATGTCTGTACCACTAAGTAATGAAATATCTCCCAAGGGGAGGGATTTATTTGAATAAAAATATTTGAATACTTTTTTATTTTGGCTCAGGACTATGAATGGTATTTATTTTTATGATTTTTATTGGAGTTTTATTTGAAAATAAAAGTTTCTTTTGCAATTTAAATACACTTTAAATCCAGTGGAATGTTGGAAAGAGTTTATAAAAATTGAACAATGTAATATTTTTTTTATTTGAATAAAGTAAAACAATTGTTCTTGAAGTTGATTTACAAGTTTGAAATTTAATTTTATTATTCTAAAATGAATAATTTTACTCGTTGAATAAATTTCATTTGGCGAAAAATATTTTATCAATTTTCTTCTTCATATTTAAAATTTTTTATATCATAAAACATTTGGTATACATAAACTAAATATTTTTAATATTCACAAAATTTTGGAATAAAAAAAATATTGAAAAATAATTTTGATGGGTTGAATTAAAAAATAGGATCCATTTTATCAATTTAAATATATAAATTAGCTTATTTTAATATTAAAATTTTTATATAAAAAGAATAATTTAAAAAATAATTCTCAACACACCTTATTAAATTATATACTTATTTATGATTTAATTTATATTTATAATGATATAACTTTATAGGGTTCAAAATTTATAGTTAGCTATTTCATTACTCTTAATGGTCAGGTTATTATTTTAACGCTTAGTAATTATTTCAAAAAATAAATTATTATTCCTAAGATTGTGTAATAATTATAACTCTTATAAATACTTATTATTTTATTAAATAATTATTTACATAACATTCTAACAAAATTATTTAAATTTCATTTACAAAATTTAAATATTGTTTATCTTATTTTTTTAGGACTTATAATTTTATTTAGAGATGTGATATTTCTAATAAGCCATGACCCTATGGATTTTCGGGTTTGACTTATGTTGTTTATTTTTTATTAACATTTTAACATTTTAATTTTATCTAGTATATTTATACTGTATATATACTATTTGTTGCCGATGAAATTTAATGATTTTTTTCCAAATTTTGTGTCTATAATTTTTACTAATCATTATACATAAATATTACACAAAAATATTTATATAAGGAAATTTTCCATATTAAAATGTTTTTGTCTTTGAATTAATTCCCCATTCATAAATTTATTCCTTTAAATTTCAACTCAAACCATAAAATAAAAATATGTTAGAGAAGTATTTTTTCATTATATACTTAGTTTCCCCTACTTAATTTTTATACATAAGGGGTTTTCATGGTATTTTAAATAGATGAGGGGTATTATTTCATAGCACTTTATCTTTATGATTCATGATATCTACAAGTTACTCCTCGTAGGATAGATAAATCTTTAACTATACCACATACGGACCCAACACATGTGGGGGATATAGTATTTACATCCTCAAGTGGGATACATAGACCACATTATATAGTTAAGATGTGGTTTTTGTAATAAAAAGTATATTGGACACAACTCAAACATGATTAAGAATATCAAAGGAGATTTTATACCTAGTACCCAGGTATATCTTTTTCTCAAACCACATGAATCTCTTCCATTGAGATATAATTTTCAATAATTTATCTGTGCATCAATCTATAGCTTATAATAATGATTTTTAGCATAACTATTTTATCAACAATGTATAAATTTGATGTTCAACTTAGTGGATTACACTTTATCTATAATCTATTTTAATAGTTTCAGTCCATATATATTCCATTATTTAACATTGGATAATGATATTAAAGTTTTTTAATTCTTCCCAAAGAAGGTTTAATATGGATCCATATAAATTCTTGAGTCGAAGTAATTTTTGTATAAGAAATCATTTAGATGAAGCTATTGATCCTATATTCATTTAAATTTTTTAGAGGAGGGTCTAATAAGGTATAATAGTGTTTTAATTTAACTTTAAAATTGAACATTTGTCTAAGGATGGTATACAATATTAAATTTGAACTCCAGGTTTTATTTCTATGAAGGTTGATTGAGTGATAAGGATTTTGTAATTAAATATTGTGATATGACTTGGTAAATATATCCACCAAGGCATATATAGAAATATTTCTATTAGAATAATTTAAGAGACCTTTTAAAATTCCATGTATGTATTCTCCCATTTCCATGTTAGTAATGGTGATGGTTTAATCACCCCCTTATACTTAATCCATTTGGATTTAACTTATTAGAATACTAGACACATTAATGTATATAAAAAAATATACTTAATTATATTTTCCTACTATAATCATTCTAGAAGAGCACTATATATATTTATGATCCCTGGGTTGATAGAGAATGATGAGTGATGAGTATAATGTTACATCTCCTCAAGATGATATGGTACACTTAACAATTTCCCAATGTCTTGAAAATATATCTTTTCATTATTAATGTTTGATATTTTTAATTTCCTTACTGTTTAAAACATATTTTATATTTCTGTGACAACCCTATTTTCCACCATATTATTCTACAAGATAGATAGTATAAGGCCCTGGCCTTAAACCTTACTTAATATTGAAGTAAATGAATAATTCACAATGGGGATCTTTTCAGGTTTAGAGTTTTAGAGAATTGGATCATAAATCATGAATTACATTCCACATTTAAACAAAGTGGTTATATAAAATATTGTATTCTTTTTTTCCCATCAGCGGAAACATATTTAAGATAATACATGGATTCTTTCTTGACACTTTTTTGATGCTATCATCATATCATGCACCTTTCCCTTGACCTGAGAAAAAAATTTCAAAAACATGGGATGAGCATAAAAAGCTCAGTAAGGGATATAAAACAATGAAAGGAAAACATTAGTCCATGTATGAAATCATACTTTACTCATAAAACATAAGTATTTTAACATACCTCATCAAATCATGAATAAATCGTAGAAATCATAATGAATAAAGGTAACTTGAGGCATTCATAACATTCTTACATAGGGAGTAACCCTCTTGGTTACATTTGGAATACCCATCACAGTATATTCCCTAAATCTCTTCGGAGAAACATTAACATTTAACTCATTTGTGTTACCCAATGCATTGGAGAGCTCTATCGGGCTCACCCGCCCTTAGTTTATCACGGAACCAACCGTATTCATAAACAATGCCCAAGAACCATAAAATAATCATAGAAAATAACTTAAGCACAAAAGAAACATATCATTCCCACATTGTAATAACAATATAACATTTTAAGATATTGAAATAATGAAAACATTCTAAATTACCATTTTCAAAACCATTTAAAACATTTAATAAAGAGATTTTTGAATCAAAGTTTCCCATACCACTTTGAAGCTTTTAACATTTTAAACCATTAATATCCATATAAATAAATCCTTAAAACCATTTTGAAAACATGGATATTAATGAGAAATATTTATAAGAATAAATCATTAAAACATTTAAAACGATATTTTAGTTAAAGTATTTTTTACAAAATTAGAGACACTTGAATACAATAATTGAGGAATAACATTTAATCATGAACTTTATAATATCATGAGAGTAGAGGGATTCATGATATAATTTTACAAAGGACTGTATATACACCATATAAGAGTTAACTAGTGAATAACAACAACTAAGTCTCAATAGAAATGTTAAATGAGATGAAATCCATTATAAAAAAGGTATCCTTAAATTAAGGATAAAACAATCTCATAATTATGTGTGAAAAATATAAATACACCCAATATAAGTGTATATTAAGTGTAAAACAATAAAAGGTCATTCACACAGATTCAAATGCTATCATATTCAATAAATACATGTTGAACACAAAGAAATCAAAATTGGGTTAAGAAGATCCCTTGGTAAAATTCGACAGCCTAACGGCGTCACATAAAATTTTAGAAAAAGAGTTGATGAGAGAGATAAAGGGTATATCATCACATGGACAAAAAATTTATGGCAATAAGGATATATATAAGAAAATATCCCCACATAATAAGATGAAAATTAAAAGATATAACAAAATAAGTCTTTTAAAAGAGGAGGGTGAATGGTTTCCTTACCGATTTGGGTAACTTTCGAAACGCACACCCCATAGAAGAAGGGTCCCACAATGAAGATGTCAATACCCATAAATGAAATTATGCTACCCAAAGTTTATAATAATGGGCAGTACATACACCACTCAAATGAAATAGTGGCAAATGTTTCATAAATGTCACCAGAATAAAAGTGAGATGAAAAATCCCTTACGAAAACTCGACAGCCTAACGGCACCACTTATAACATCCAAAACCTGGATTTATGAGATCAAATAGGGTCGCTCATAATACGAACATAAAAAATAAAGTATGACGAATATAAAAGAACATCCCAAAACATAAGAAAGAAGAGCTTAAAAGAAATGACATAAAAGAGATTACATAAAAAGAAAGAGGGAGGTTGGATCCCTTACGAAAATTCGGCAGCCTAACGGCGCCACTCAAAACATCCAAAATGGATTGATCAGTAAAAATAGGGTCTCTCATCATATGAAAATAAAAAGTACAGTAGGAGTAATCTAAAATAACATCCCAATCATAAGAAAGATGAGCTTAAAAGGAATGACATAAAAGAGTGTACTTAAAAAGAAACAGAGGGGTAGGATCCCTTACCTCGTGTCCGACATGACTCGATCGTTATTTAATCTTCTGACTAATAAAATGCGATCAATTTATAATTTCTTAATGACCTCATTTAAATATTATTATTCAGTTCATATAACATATTATAATGTTATAATAATTGGTTAATAAAGTGAGTTCATATCAGACATTTTTGTCGATGTTCGGTACATGAGTAAAAATTGAACTTGTTGGAAAATAATTTTCCATGTAGTTATAGGTACATCATATCCAGAATAGTATTTATGTTTTAAATATCATATATATCCAGTATATATTCATTTTATACTCTTCCATAGCATTTGGATATAAAAAAATTAAAATAACTGTTCATGGAGACGGTAGGCCGTATGTAGGCATGAACGCTACTTTCATTTTTTGTCAAATTATTGGAATTAATAAAAAATGAGAGAGATATATATAATAATTCCAGAATGATATCAATCATTTAGATGTAATATATTACATATATATCCATTATATATATGTACTTATAATAGTACATAACATTTGGAGAAAAGAAAAGAAATGTACCGTTCAGGGAGACGGTAAGCCGTACGTACGCATGAACGCTACATCCATTTTTTTTTGTATTCAATGGAATGAAATAATAATTTTATAAAGTTATATTATAATTCCAGTAGGATATCATATGTATTACCATTAATTCCATCCTTTATACGTCCCACATATGGCATTAATGAATCAAATCACTTTGAGGGGGCGATAGTCCGCACTTCCTAAAATGAAGATATCGCGTTTACCCATAATGGAAACCATAAAGGTATGCCATAAATGACAAATACAGAAGGGTAAGGAAAACATAATCATATTATATATCATATATAAATATAGTTACATCCTAATGTCCACCTTTGAAGGAGTTAAAATAATATTGAACAATCATCGTTTCGTGAGGCAGTAATTCGCCATCAATAGAAATAGTATGTTCTTTAACCATTAGACGGAGGTGTGTGAAAGTGTAGCTCGAATAATTCTTATAACAACATCCTAGTATATTTATGATACTTATGTTGTTACAAAAAAAAGTAATAAAAAGAGGTTAGGTGTTTGGAGAAGCAAAATAAAACAAAAGAACACAAGGGAAGAGATTACCTTTAAATCGGGTAACTCTCTTTGATTTGAGCTCAAAGGATTCCTTGGAAAGGATTCTGCCCAAAGTGAGGATTCAATGATAAATATAGGGATTTGGAGAGATGAAATGGGCAGGGTTTGTCTGATCCAAAGGCTTGAGAGGTGTGTGTAAGGTGGTAGAGGTGGGGGCCTTTTATAATAGGAGAGGAGGGGCGCTATTGGAAAGTTATAAAATATTACTTTATTATAAAATGATTTTCATATTTAAAAGGTCCCAAAAGGATATATTTCTAGGATAAGGTGATTCGGATTCTAAATCCAACCATAAAATAGGTTTGTGACAAGTGTAAGACTTAGATTTCACCCTATCTTCTCATTTTATTTAAATCGTTCATTTATGAGGTAATCACTACATCATCACGGTGTCATAAATAAATTAATTTATTTAATGCCTAAAAAATTATCAAAAAATATCATGATGTAGGAAATATTTTTATATTTCTAATGAATATTTATAGTAAAAAATATTACTTTTATAACCCTGTTTAAAAATTGTTTTAGTAAAACAACTCATGTTTGTGACATTTTAATTTTAAATTTAAATAAAAAGGTATTGATGTCATTTTCCAAGAAAAGTGGCTCCATGGGGTCCCCAAGTTGACCTAGGGATTTTCTTTGTGGGCCATGACTCATCCAATGAGGGTAGGACATGTGTCTAGGTCATTTCATATTATTAAAACATTATTTTTACCTTAAACTACACTAATTACCTCTAACCGCAATTAAAAACTTAAGAGTTACTATTCACCAAAAAATTATTTTAATCCCATTGAACCAAATTTTACATCCTAATGAAAACAATGTATGTAGTATTTTTTAAATTCAAAACACATTGGTGGTAAAATTTCATTTATACGAAAAATCAGTTTTTTATGTACCACTTAGTGGTTTCACTATTCATCAAAAATTGAAGTTTTTCAGAAAAATGCCGAAAATTTACCCTAAGCTATATTTGATATTCCGAATTCAAAAATGATGTCTATTTTACAACATTCATGACATATAAGTTACATTACTTAATTTAATAATTAATTTCCGTTGTCAGAGCAAATAGCGTGTTTCTATGAAACAATAAGTATCAAAAGATTGACACTAGTTTAAATCCAATATCAATGTGAAATTAATTCCAATTACCACTATTGGATTAAATGGTAAAAATATATTCTAATTTCACTCTAAAAAAATTCACAAGACAATCTAATCATATAAATAAATTAGATTAAAAAAAGGTTTTGAATTAAAATACAACATTTTCATTATTCATTAAAAAATGAACTTTATCGGAAAAATAACAAAAATGTACACAAAGTAAATTTTGATGTCCTGATTCTAAAGAAGAATTTTATTTTTTCAAATATAACACATAAAATTGTCAAAAATTGGATTTTAAAGAGGTTCACCATTAAAAGGCGGTCAATTGACCATTTAATGAATATTAGAATGTTTACGCATAAAATTGGATTCATTCGCATTTTTAATCCTCTAACATTTATTGTAAAATGTAAAAATATTTGACAAACATATATAATCATTTTGTATTTAGTTCTCTTCATTCCCGCCATTGCAATGGCTAGGCGTTAACTACCATTTAAAATAATATTATTTTATTATTAGAGTGCAATGTAAGATTTCAAAGAAACTTGTTGTTGCATATTGGGTACTCCATAGAGCATAGCATTCACTTTAAAGTAATATTAATATTTATTCAAAAATAGGGATAAATATGAAAATTTCATATTATTTATTTACCTGGGGTGTTTCATCCTTCCCCCCTTTTGGGAATTGCGTCCTCACAATTTTAAAATTGGGCTTGGAAGCTTCATTGAAAATCCCACATTGGAACAAGAGTCAGTAAAACAATCACTTTAAAATAAAGAAAGAGAAGTACAAAAGTCACCCGAGTTAACCAATACTAGGATTCCATGTAGGAAAATATGGATATGGAGGAGAAAACAAAGGGTCATGTTCTGATGGAGGGTTATAGTAAACATGTCTAGGAGAAAGTTAACCATATGAAAATCACAAACTTGTGATGGGTTAAATGGTATTCGATTCCCCAGTAGGAAAAGTTAACAGACAACATTTTTGTTTTAAGATACTCTTATTTGAGGAATTTATTTTTGGGCTTAAATAAATCATAATGAAACATACTTACTTGTCAAGTATACTTTTAACTTTTACTATATTCCTTAATCAAACTCATATTTTCTCCAAAAGATGAGTATTTAGGAAGACTTGTTCACATTAAGATTACTATAATCAACTTCCTGAGAATCACCTAATCCACAAAAGAGAACTATATAATTCCCATGTCTTTAGACCTTAACCAAAACTATAACCAAAAAGGTTATTATGAGATCAGATAATCCACAAAAGGATAATCCATTATAAAAAGAAAATATATTCTTAATCAAAAAAAAATTTCCAACAAAACCCAAAGTTCAACGAAGACCATTCGATAAACAATTGTCCATAAAATTATTCAATGTAAACCAAACTAAGATTGAAACCCAAATATTTTAAGGATTTAACCACATAGTCTTCCAACGTACAAATTAACTTTTATCTCCAAATAACATCAGTTTCTCTTAAATTCTCATATTGAAAAGTAATTAACCTATTCACATATCCTCCATGATAGGTTAATCATTTCCATAGATAACCCAAAATAAACTTACTCTTGATTCCTAAAATTATCTAACTAAAAAGAATTAGTCAAACTAACCCGGGACTTCACGTAGTCCAGTGGTAGGTGATAAATACCAGTCACACTTTGGTTGTGGGTTCGATTCCCGCAGCTTTGTCCGACGTGACGGGTTGTCACATGGTCTGCGTGTTGTCCTTTTTCCGAAACTATATAATTCCTAAAAAATTCCCCCAAAGAAGAAAAAATCTTAAAAAATAATCATAACATTTTTTTAACCTCAATTTTATCTCATGCCTTTCATTTTCCATCATAACATATAATAACCCATAATTACCTCAAAAGTAAGGATCATATAAACCCTAATGGTTACCTTTATAATTATTACCTGAACTTCCACATGGATTGGTCATCTCGTACATGATGCATTAAAGAACATACCAAGGTTCAAGTGGTTGATCATGACTCCTTGATAGTTGGTTTAGAACAACCACGAGTTTCCTCATTGAATCCCCCATTTCATCCAGTCTCTTAATCAGAGAACCACCACAGTTTCCTTCAAACCTATTGTCACTTTGGTGCCTACTAGATCCATCCATTTACTAAAAATAGAAATGTCAGTGTGAGTACATCAACAAAACCATAATTTACTAATGAGGAAGATAAACACTAAGATATACTTACTCATTCACTTTATCTAATACAATGACTCATTCCGAAATCCTAATCATTATGGTAATGTCACTTATGCTTAGAGAATAGCCTAGCCTCTAAAGTTATCTATGCCAACCTCTGATACCAACTATAAGGCCCTGGCCTTAAACCTTACTTAATATTGAATTAAATGAAGAATTCACATTGAGGATCTTTTCAGGTTTAGAGTTTTAGAGAATTAGATCATAAATCATGAATTACATTCCACATTTAAACAAAGTAGTTACATAAAAGATATTATTCATTTTTTCCCATCAACGGAAACATATTTAAAATAAAACATGGATTCTTTCTTGACACTTCCTTGACACTATCATCATATCATGCACCTTTACCTTGACCTGTGAAAAACATTTCAAAAACTTGGTATGATCAAAATAAGCCCAGTAAGGGCTATAAAAGTATGAAAAGAAAACATTAGTCCATGTATGAAATCATATATTACTCATAAAACATAAGCATTTTAACATACCTCATCAAATCATGAAGAAATCATAGAAATCATAATGCATAAAGGTAAATTGAGGCATTAATAACATTCTTATGTAGGGAGTAACCCTCTTGGTTATGTTTGGAATACCCATCATATTATATTCCCTAAATCTCTTGGGAGAAACCTTAACGTTTAACTCCTTCACATCACCCAATGCATTGGAGAGCTATATTGGGCTCACAAGCCCTTCGTTTATCACGGAACCACCCGTATTCATAAACAATGCCCAAGAACCATAACATAATAATAGAACATAACTTAATCCAAAAAAAACATAACATTCCCACATTGTAATAACAATATAACATTTTAAGATATTGAAATAATGAATCCATTCCAAAAAACCATTTTCAAAACCATTTAAAACATTTAATAAAGAGATTTTTGAATCAAAGTGTCCCATACCAATTTGAAGCTTTTAACATTTTAAGCCATTAATATCCATATAAATAAATCCTTAAAACCATTTTGAAAACATGGATATTAATTATAAATATTTATAAGAATAAATCATTAAAACATTTAAAACAATATTTTCGTTATAGTGTTTTTAACAAAATGAGAGACACTTGAATACAATAATTGAGGAATAACATTTAATCAGAACTTTATAATATCATGAGAATGGAGGGATTCATGATATAATATTCCAAAGGATAGTATATACACCATATAAGAGTGAACTGGTGCATAACAACAATTAAGTCTCAATAGAAATGTAAAATGAGAAGAAATCCATTATAAAAAAGGTATCCTTTAATTAAGGATAAATCAATCTCATAATTATGTGTGACAAATATAAATACACCCAATATAAGTGGATATTAAGTGTAATACAATCAGAGGCCATTCACACATATTCAAAGGATGACATATTCAATAACTACATGTTGAACCCAAAGAAATAGAAATTTGGTTAAGAAGTTCCCTTGGTAAAATTCGACAGCCTAATGGCGTCACATAAAATTTTAGAAAAATAGTTGATGAGAGTAATAAAGGTTATCTCATCACTTGGACATAAAATTTATGGCAATAAGGATATATAAGAACATATACCCACATAATATGATGAAAATTAAAAGACATAACAAAAGAAGTCTTTTAAAAGAGGAGGGTGAATGGTTTCCTTACCGATTTGGGTAACTTTCGAAACTTACACCCCATGGAAGAAGGGTCACACAATGAAGATGTCAATACCCATAAATTAAATTATGCTACACAAAGTGTATAATAATGGGAGGTACATACACCACTCAAAGTAAATAGTGGAAAATGTAGAATAAATGTCACAGGAATAAAAGTGATATGAAAAATCCATTATGAAAACTCGGTAGCCTAACAGCGCCACTTAAGACATCCAAAAACTGGATTTATGAGATCAAATAGGGTCTCTCATAATAAGAACATAAAAAGTAACTTATGAGGAATATAAAATAACATCAAAAAACATAATAAATAAGAGCTTAAAAGAAATGACATAAAAGAGAGTACTTAAAAAGAAAGAGGGAGGTTAGATCCCTTACGAAAATTCGGCAGCCTAACAGCGCCACTCAAAACATCCAAAATGGGTTGATGAGAGAAAATATGGTCTCTAATTATATGAAAATAAAATGTACAGTAGGAGTAATATAAAAGAAAATCCCAATCATAAGAAATATGAGCTTAAAAGGAATGACATAAAAGAGTGTAATTAAAAAGAAAGAGTGGGGTAGGATCCCTTACCTCGTGTCCGACATGACTCGATCGTTCTTTAATCACCTGAATAATAAAAGTTGGTAAATTTATAATTTCTTAAGGACCTCATTTAACGATTATTATTCAGTTCATATAACATATTATAATTTTATAATAATTGGTTAATAAAGTGAGTTCATATCAGACGTTTTTGTCGATGTTTGGTACATGGGTAAAATTGAACTTGTTGGAAAAGAATTTTCCATGTAGTTATAGGTACATCATATCCAGAATAGTATTTATGTTTTAAATATCATATATATCCAGTATATATTCATTTTATACTCTTCCATAGCATTGGGAGATAAAAAAATGAAAAGCACCGTTCATGGAGACGGTAGGCCGTACGTACGCATGAATGCTGCTTTCATTTTTTGTCATATTAATGGAATTAATACAAAATGAGAGATATATGTATAATAATTCCAGAATGATATGAATCATTTAGAATTAATATATTAAATATATATCAATTATATATATGTACTTATAATAGTACATAACATTTGTAGAAAATAAATGAAATGTACCGTTCACGGAGACGGTAAGCCGTACGTACGCATGAACGCTACTTTCATTTTTTTTGTATTCAATGGAATAAAATAATAATGATATAAAGGTATATTGTAATTCCATTATTATATCATATGTATTAACATTAATTCCATCCTTTATACGTCCCGCATATGTCATTAACGAATCAAATCACTTTGAGGGGGCGGTAGTCCGCACTTCCTAAAATGAAGATATCGCGTTTTCCCATTATGGAAACCATAAAGGTATGCCATAAATGAAAAATAAAGAAGCTTAAGGAAAACATAAACATATTATATATCATATATAAATATAGTGACATCTTAATGGCCACCTTTGATGGTGTTAAAATAATATTGAACAATCATCGTTTCATGAGGTAGTAATTCGCCATCCAGAGAAACAGTATGTTCTTTAACCATTAGACAGAGGTGTGTGAAAGTGTAGCTCTAATACTTCTTATAAAAACATACTAGTATATTTAAGATACTGGTTTTGTTACAAAATAAAATAATAAAAAGATTTTAGGGGTTTGGAGAAGCAAAATAAAACAAAAGAACACAGGGGAAGACCTTACCTTTAAATCGGGTAACTCTCTTTGATTTGAGCTCAAATGCTTCCTTGGAAAGGATTCTGCCCAAAGTGAGGATTCAATGATGAAGATAGGGATGTGGAGATATGAAATGGGTAGGGGTTGGACTATCCAAAGGCTTGAGAGGTGTGTGTAAGGTGGTAGAGGTGGGGGCCTTTTATAAGAGGAGAGGAGGGGAAATCTTGGAAAGTTATAAAATATTACTTTATTATAAAATGATTTTCGGATTTAAAAGGTCCCAAAAGGATATATTTCTAGGATGAGGTGATAAGGTTTATAAATACACCCATACAATAGTTTTGTGACAAGGGTAAGACTTAGATTTCACCCTATCTTCTCATTTTATTTAAATTGTTCATTTATGAGGTAATCACTGCATCATCACGGTGTCATAAATAAATTAATTTATTTAATGATTAAAAAATTATAAAAAAAAATATCATGATGTACGAAATATTTTTAGATTTATAACGAATATTTATATTAAAAAATATGACTTTTATTACACTATTTAAAAATTGTTTTAGTAAAACAACTCATGTTTGTGACATTTTTGTTTTAACTTTAAATAAAAAGGTATTAATGTTATTTTCCAAGAAAAGTGGATCCATGGGGTCCCCAAGTTGACCCATGGATTGTATTAGTCGGCCATGACTCATAAAATGAGGGTAGGACATATGTCTAGGTCATTTCATATTACTAAAACATTATTTTTACCTTAAACTACACTAATTACCTCTACTCACGATTAAAAACTTAAGAGTTACTATTCACCAAAAAATTATTTTAATCCCATTGAACCACATTTTACATCCTAATGACAACCATGTATGTCTTATTTTTGAAATTCAAAACACAGAGGTGGTAAAATTTCATTTAAACGAAAAATCAGTTTTTTAAGTACCACTTAGTGGTTTCACTATTCATCAAAAATTGAAGTTTTTCAGAAAAATACCAAAAATTCACCCTAAGCTCTATTTGATATTCTGAATTCAAAAAATGATGTCTATTTTAAAGAATTCATAACATATAAGTTACATCAATTATTTTAATAATTAATTCCCGCTGTCAGAGCAAATAACGTGTTTTTATGAAACAATAGTATCAAAAGATTGACACTAGTTTAAGTCCAATTTCAAAGTGTAATTAATTACAATGACCCCTATTGGATTAAATGGTAAAAATATATTCTAATTTCACTCTAAAAAAATTAAAAATATAATATAATCATATAAATAAATTAAATTAAAAAGTGGTTTTGAATTAAAATACAACATTTTTCACTATTCATTAAAAAATGTACGTTATCGGAAAAATACCAAAAATTTACACAAAGTAAATTTTGATGTCCCAATTCTAAAGAAGAATTTTATTTTGTCAAATATAACACATAAAGTTGTCAAAAGTGTATTTAAAAGAGGTTCACCATCAAAAGGCGGTCAATCGACCTTTTAAAGAATATTAGAATGTTTACGCTTAAAATTGGATTCATTCGCATTTTTAATCATCTAACATTTATTGTAAAAAGTAAATATATTTGACAAACATATATAATAATTTTGTAGTTAGTTCTTTTCATTCCTACCATTACAATGGCTAGGCATTAACTACCATTTAAAATAATATTATTTTATTATTAGAGTGCAACATAAGATTTCAAAGAAACTCGTTGTTGCGTATTGGATACGCCATCGAGCATAGCGTTTCCTTTAAAGTAATATTAATATTTTTTTCAAAAATATGGATAAATATGAAAATGTCATATTCTTTATTTACCTGGGGTGTTACAGATTGTTGAGTAATCATTTGAGAATGATAGGATATAATACCTTCATTTTTTATTACCATACCCATCCATTTAATGACAATAATGATTTCAAACTTTTAAATCTACATCATTGATAATGTTTTATGATCCTTTAAACTTAATGTTGTTAACAATTATTCTGTTTTTCTTGGATGGAGATTGATTGAGTATTCACTGTCATTGATATACATAAACCATCTTCATTGATGCACGATGAACTCCTTTAGATTGAATATTTATATTAATATTTTATGAAAATTATATATTTCTTAATTTTAACTATTTATATAATACCTCCAAATGAACAAGGAAAAGGTTTCAACCTGAGACACCATAAGAGGGGAGGGGTGAATAAAGGTGATGGTCAAATTAATCATTTCCTTTATGTCATTCATATTTCATTTTGGTTTTTTTTCCACGTTGGTATCAACTATGTTCAACTTGTTACTCTAGTAATTAAAATAAAAAATATATAAATATACTGGGAAACAAAGAATGCACCAAACACACTAATTCTATTTTGTTCACAAAAAAGGGCTACATCCAAGGAGAACACACCGATGATGTGTAGATTTACCATAATCCAGCAATATTTTTTTGTGTGGATACAATGTCTATGTCCTTGTCACTCAATTCCATGCTCACTTCCATTATAATATTTTGGTATTTACCACTCCTATCCAAAGGTGGACTACTTATTCTCCACTTCCACAAACTTCTTTAGTGAAGAATCTTCCACACTATATAGATATAGGTTTCCTTAATAGATAAGAAACATGGTGGTATATCTATCTTTAGCATGAAACTATGCTTCTAATAAGATATATTGGTCTTCTAGAAAAGAATTTATTTTCACATCAATGAGATATTTGTAACTTTTTCTTCAACATCAGAATCATATTATTACTTCTTCTATAAATTAGGATAATTTAACACTAAAATTACCTTTTTGACTAATTAACAACATGATGTGACACTAAATGTTTTGTTTTTATGATTTTTCTACCCCAATATAAATCTTCCACACCAAAAGTAACCAAATAATAAATTTTTCATCGTGTGAAATTTTTCTCATAACCATGTTTATATAACCTTGAGTGTGAGACCCTGTTGTGTAAATTAGAAGCATAACCCCTAGAGTGAGACTATAATAATGTGTCTATGTTTAGATAACACCATGAATAATGTTACTCTATAAAAAATTAGTCAGATAACATCATTTTATGATACTTATGTCACATAACCTATTTAGCTTCATGTGAATAGTGACATATTTGTAAGAAATTTTCACTAATTTAACACCAAAAATTTGTTCAATCAACCATTCCATTGAAGATAAAAATTTCATCATCAACTCAAGAGATGCAACTAAAATAATTTAACTGCGAGCATCCCAAGTTATCACTAGAGTAAACAACCTATGACTGTGATCATAACCTTGATCACATTATTGTTTCCTTATTCGTAATCCACCTTTCCCTCATGATACCTTTTTGCTTAAATGTTTTCCAAAACTATCCTGAAGAATTATGATACATGAGACCTATCTATCTCAAACAGTGTAAATCCCTCCACATGATTCTATTCATTTTAATCACATAATTTTTTTTGGCAATTATCCAATCATGTGATCCAATATGACTTCTGTGAAAATGGCTTCTTCACCCAATATTTTAACCCTGTGAATTTGAAAAAAAATATGATGTGACTCATTACTTGATTCATAGTTGGTATTAGACATGTCTTAAAAAATTATTCCTTTTAATTCTATGTTTCATAATTGTATAATGAGTGTATCCATTCCTATCTCAAAAAATCACGTTGGGTTTCTACAATTCTTCTTGGTGAGAATAACTCTACACTAGAATCATTTTATGTCATTGTTTTACTTCATATAGAAAAAAAATTTTCAGGCCACCTAACTTTCATGAATGCTGTAATAATATAAATAGATAATCAACTATTATACATCTTAGGTCTATGCTCCTGGGTTATAATACATTGACCACCAAATTTGAAATATCCTTAATACACCCCAAAAAACCCAATAATGTATAGATATATTAAGTTTTCTCTTTTTAATTTTCCACAAAAAGTCGTCATGGAATACACAACCTTCATATATATTAAATCATACTATGATTGATGAAAAAATAAACACGAAAAAAATGTATGGATCCAATAAAAATGATTAACGCTGTAATTGAAGATCAAGAGTTAGGTAATTTATCTAAAAAACCATTCAATATATTGAGGTATAAGACATAAAATTAACATTTTCAACAATAAAAAATAAGAGACTTTATTTGATTTATTATTGCATATCAAAATCCCTTCCCTACGTAAGGGTAGTGTGATTAACGGTGTTTTCACTGGCCTATTTTTCAACCCCTTGAATCTTTCATCACGTTCATTAATCTAAAAAACTAATCCCTTTGTGATATAGATTAGATAGTGGTTTTATGGAAAATGATAAATTTCTCCCAAACCATTGATAAAACCTAGATTTTCTAAAGAAATCTCAATCACATTTGTTGGTTCGGGCCATTCATCAAATTGACTTAATCTTTGAAGGATCAATAGACATCCCATTTTTGTGATCACATTCACTAATAATTTGAGTTTACCCATCCAAAAGTGATATTTACTATAATTTTTATATAGCATATCATTCCATCATTTATTCAAAAAAAATCTCTAATGATCTTTATAATATTCCATAATTTTATAATATATGAGCATATCATTTTTAAATATCACCAAATTGTTTTGAGGTAATATCCAAAGGCATTATTCATCATGTTGAAAAATATTGTTAGAGGATTTGTGAATCTAAATTGAATCACTATGAGCCCATATTGTCGATATCTTATAAGAACAATGTCTTGGGAATATCATCATGTCCACATTTAATTTATAATTTCTCAATTTAATATCCAATTATAATATGTACAGCTCCCTAAATGTTTAATCAAGTAATTAATCAAACTATTGAAAATGATACTTGTTCTTGGTCATGTCTTGTTATGCTCATGATTCTCAATGCATATATGTATTGACTAATTGTAACACCTCTATATTTTGTAAAATATTTTTATAAAAATTAGTTTAATCCTTTCGATATTTTTCATTTCAAACAACATTGAATATCACTTTCATTATATGAAAAAAAATATTTTTGGCTTGAGATAATTTTCACTACCTGAAACACTTATATTAACTTGTGTCATTGGAAACTCTATTCTCGGCTTATGTTATACACACTTTTTGAGTTCTTTGGATTACTTTCATCACACACAAGGCTATGATTTACAAAAGAAAGGTATATTATTAGAATATTATCATAAAAAGATACAATCTATCCATTAAATTTTAATTTATTAGTAGTATTAAAAAATTATGAAAATATATTGTTAATAAGATGAATTCATTATAAATGTATATTTACATTTTGATTATAAATAATATAGTTTTAGGATCTTAATGTCATTTTGAATTAATAAATTTAAATAATTAAAATTATTCAATTTTATTATAGAAATATATACTCCATATATTCAATAAAATATTTTTTATGTTCATATAGTTTATTTTATAGGTATAAGATAAGAACAAATCCAATATTATGCATAAAACCTTGTATATTTAAAAAGTGTAACTTTACTGCCTTTTAATGGAGAACCCATTTTAATTACAAATTCGGACAACTTTATAAATTTTATATAACAGGATAAAAAATTTTCTTTGAAATCAGGATATAAAAAATTACAAAAGATAAACTTTTAGTATTTTTATGTGAAACTTTAATTTTAAATGAATATTGAAAAATGATGCATTTTAGTTCAAAACATTAATTTAATCTACTTTATTTATATATTTATATTGTTTTTAAAATGGTTTTAAAGTTTAATTAGTTCAGTTATACATATATGAAACCAATTTATTTCATTTTAATCATAGTAATATTTAAATTAAATATAAAAACATTTTATACTTTCTAATGTTTCACTTTAAATGACCACTTTTTGTTGTGTCTAGACGAGTAATTTTAAAACGAATGTTTTCAATTATATGAATTAAATTAGGTAGAATGGATTCCATTTATGGAATCAATAATTAAAAATTAGTTTGTATAGTGATTTTTTATTTTTAGGTATAAAACTTTTACCATGGTAAAAAAATTATTTACCACAGTATAGGAAACAAATGGAACATGTTTATGTTAGATGGGTAAAGCCATAAAATAAAAATAAATACAATATTAAAAGGTTGGTTGAGGTATGTCTAGACCGTATCCAGCCACATTAATATATCAATTAACTAACTAAGTCATTTAATTCAATTCCACCCCAAAATAGTTTGATTTAAATATAAAATATTTATTATTTAATCACTTAATCCAAACATTCCTCAAGTACAAATTCCACATCTCACCAAAACATTTTGACTGAAAAAATAATTTTAAATACTCAAATAACTACCCAATTCTGTCTGGCCAACTCTACCCAATTTTAAGTGATTTTGGGCTCCCTAAAATACCAATATACAAGGTCCTCAAGGATCTCTCAAGGAGGTGATACTGAAGAGGTAATTTCCCCAAAGTACCTCACATTATTTCTTTTCTTTTTCTACTTTATCCCCACCACCTGCATCCATAAATTAATCAAACACCCTAATGATTTATATATTATATATTTTTTTTCTAATTTAATATATCGTATCTATTTAACTTCTCATCTTCTCTTATTCAAAGAAACAAAATTTTTGTCCATGTTATGCCGGTTAATAACCTTGGGGAATAATGTTTTATCTTCTTTTTTTATTACCAACTTCATGGATGTTATTAAAAATATATCTATAGTTAAATAATAATTTTATATTTGTATTATTAACTATTTTATATTATTTATTTTTTATATTAATCATACCTTAGTGATTTCTATACTGTGGATATAAGATAACTTCTTTGGTGGATGTGTGGATTATTGTCTCCTCAAAGAGATGTGATTCATTCAGAATTATCATGGAATGTATAAATTTTTTTTTTACTAAAAATATATGATATTCATGAAATATTAATTTTATTTTAATGATATTATATATATTCACATATTTGTATAAATTTTATTTACTTTCATTCTTTAAATGGAATAAAGAAATTGAAAATAACGTTCATACGACCTACCATCTCCATGAATAATGTATTTAGGTTATCAATAAATATAATTATAAATACCTAAACATTTAATATATAAGATAGTTATATCATGTTTTATATTTTATTAATAATTAAATATTGATAATCAATAATAAAAAGTCAAAACATGTATGATTAAAAGAGAAAATATCACCTGAAACACAACTTAAACACAAGGCTAATGATAAACTGGTAATATAATTTAATAATTAAATAGTATATGGTATTATATATATATATTAATATGGTTCTATTATATATTAATGACAAAATTATACTAATTACACTAGATTTTTGAGCACGTTTTAAGGAAGTCAAATGTGAGGTAAGGGAATTTCGTCCCACTTTTTTTCCCTTGAGATACATGCCTTACTCATCAATAATTTTTTTGTGGTATTAATATATCCCATGAATGTACTATTTTAATATTATACATTAATATATTGGTATTAACATATCCATTTTACGATCTCTATTTTATAGGGGTTTTACGGCTCAAAAGTTACCAAATGAGTAAGGTGTTTTTGTCTCAATTTTCAATATTTGAGACAAATGTTTGGTTATGAAACTATGTTCTTTTAAGAAGTGTGAATACTTCATGTTAGCGTGTTTTAATATGAATATCCTTATTTTACTGATATTTTATTATTCTATTAATTTTATTATTTAATATGGATTATTATTCAAATGTTTCAAAGTTGTATGATACACTTTGAAATGTTTGATGATTTTTTTCCTATATAAGAGTTTTTAAAAGATCTATTAAGCTCATTTTCAAGGAAGAGGTTTCTGAAGAAATTTTTTATGTTTTAAGGGGTTTTTTAAAGTATTACATTATAATTTTTGAACTATATTTTCAAATAAAAAAGGTTTTCAAAAAGATTTTATGTTATAAAAATTAATTTTTATAGAAAAAGGAATAATTTCACAATCTAATCACTTTCCATGATTGCTTATATATAAGTATTTACTAGGTAATATTTATCATCCATTTTTATGTTTCTTTATATTGTTTTAAATAATATTTTTAATATTTTTATACAATGATTTGCTGTCACTTTTTCCAAGGCATTATTTTTTTTTAAATAGGCTTAAAGGAAACATTTTTCATCCTCATAATGAGGTACTTTTTTTCTTTTCCCGAAAAAGTACAAGGATAATGTATTTTTAACTTATATGAAATGAATGTATTTTTACACATTCTTGGATTTATAATTCATTGATGATTCCATTTCAATATTAAAAGGTTATTTTAAAAATAATTGTTTCTTTTAAAAATGTGCAGCATTTCAGGTAAGGAGAATGTTTTCGAAGAAGAAATGATATTTTCCTCAGGAATTATTTTCAATTGATATCTAAAAATTATTTCCCAAATAATATTACATTATATTATGCAACTTATGTTTTTCTGAGGGTATGAATCAACATTTCCATTATTATTATTTTTATGAATGATTTGTATTTGATTATGGAGCCCATTTCTTTTCTGTGGGTTATGTTATCATTCAAATATGTTTAAGAAAAGAATTTATTTTCATGGGTTATAATATAATTAATGATTAATGTTCTTGTGAAACACTTAGATATGATTTAATTATGAGATGGTTGAGACCTATATCTCCCTTTTATACATTCGGTAATGATTCTAATCTCAAAAGACAGAATAAAATGGTATTGGGAGAGAACCTTGACTACTAAGATGCCCATGAGATTGAACCAAGACTACCAAAATAGTATTAGGGTTGAAATCATACTACAAAGATGGAAAAGGGAGTGAAACATGAATACCAATATGGTATAGAGAGTGAACCCATAATACCAATTTGTATTTTGCCGCTATGACTTGACAACAGTGGAAATCATTTTATATTCTTATGTGTCTACCATAATTTCATGTCATATTCATATATTATGTTTTTATAGATTATGTTCATTATTTTGTTATGATTATTATATGATGAAATAAAAATAAATATTACATTATTCTTTTATATGTTCTCTTATATATCTAGTAAGAACTTATAATGTTGTGATCAAATTCTCAAACCCCTATGATCTTTTTATGCTTATTTGCACCCATTTTTACACATTCTAAGCATCTTCTCTCACAACTGATTACATTTAATTTCCTTGGTTATGAGGATGTGTATTAATTATGACGAGTATGATAAGAGTTATATTCATGGAGAACCTAGTGGGAAATAATTTAGCTCCCTTATGAACAGTTTTTTGGTTTCCATATTTCCAATGTTACTAAAATAATATAGTCTTTGGGTGTTTGTTGGAATAGTTTTTTTTAATATTATGAAAAAGTTATGTAATATACATGTATGTAAAGGCTGGGTTGTTATATTTTGTATAATAGAAAATTTTTGTAATACATTAGAATCTCATATGAGAAAACATACTCAGATCTCTAATGATATTTCAAAGGAAATTTCTAAGAATGTATCTATGTATAATCTTAAATATTCATTGATTTAAAAGTGTGTATCATGATTTAGAAATCCCATAAGTAATTTTAAAGGATTATATGGTTTTAAATCATGGTAAAATTTCTCACTCTATTATTCCTGGTTTTATTTAATTGAGGGAACTAGAATGAACTGGATTAACGTCGGTATGAAGAACAATCCATTTATGAGTTTTCAAATGATATGATCATTAGAGTGATGAATTTTGTGATCATTCTTAGTCTGTTTTTTAGGAAAATTATGAACAAAATTTTCCTTAACAAAATATCTGACTCACCATTGATGATAAGAAAGAATTTAATTGAGAGTTATGTTAATAGATATCATAAATGATAGGACATTCAGTTTCATTTTTTTAATAATGTGGAAGGAATTGCGTAAGTCAATAAAATCGAGGAATAAAAATGTGTTTTTACTATGTAAAATAAGGACACAAAGCATGTAACTGCAAAGGAAAGATGATGGGTTCATTTAATGAAATGTATAGAAATATTGGCCTCCCAAAGACATCATAAGAGGTAAAATGATTTAAGTGTGGAATAAATGGTACTTATAAAAATTGATTTTCAATGGGGAAATCTCTCGAAGTGAATAAGAATGGTGGTAACAATAATGGTTATATTTCTAGTGATGATGATACTATAGATGAAATGTGAAAGAAAGGTGTTATTAAGAAATAGGATGTGGTATTATATTTAATTTATTAAGAAAAAAGGGAGATAATCAATGTTTTTTGTATTTAGATTCATGAATTATGTAATATAAATGGTGAAATATGAAAGAATTGGTCCATTTGTTTTATTATCTAATGATTTATAGGTTTATGTTTAATGTTTTTGATAGACTCGAAATGTGATTTTATTGAAATGTGAAATTTTTACTAAGGGAATACAACCCTTAATATGTTCCTCATTTTAAGATAATGATGTTTGGATAATGATATGTTGGATATGAAGAATTAAATTGGAAGGTACTAGTTAATTTAGGATTTTTTGACAAGTGGGTTTTCCTATCATGCATGAAGTTTAAATTTATTTTGGACTTAAAGAATATATCCAATAAACATTTGAATTAAGAAATGTCCATTTTTTAATAATTTTGTATAGTAATTTAGGTTATTAACATGACTCATGAGAATACATGATGAAGGTATATACATATTTGGAAAGTTACAACCAAGATATTCTCTATGATATATTGGATATTAATGTTAAGTTGATTTAGTACACTTCTTTATAATGTTCTATATTTTCAATATTTGGAATGATTATATGTCCAAACATTTATATAATGGTTTATGTTTAATGTCATATGTGGTTTTAAAGATCAATGTATTATATCTCCATTTGAGGATTTAGTCATTTTTTATAACTTATGCTAACCTTTTAGTTGTAATAATGACAGATGAAATGACTTATCATTCTATTTGGGGTCTCATGATCTACTAATGTTTCAGGAATGAAAAAATAATCATTATTTATTTGTATAATATATAAATTGGAAATTGACCAATGCACAAAAAATGGTGATGTAGTCCAATAACCAAGTATTATATAACTTCCTAAAAATTCATTAACATTTGGAAAATGGATAGGGATATAAATGGATGTCCTGTTATCATCATTGTTCATGATATTGATGAAAAATTTCATAATTCTTTAGTTTACTATTTTGTGAGTTTTAATTTTCACTAGATTACCCACTTTATGATGATTAGTGACCTTTATCATTTAGTATGATTATTTACAGTTTTCTTCCATGCCCAAATCTTCACCGATGTTCTCCTACGGGGATACCTAGTTATGATTTACTTGGGGAACCAATATTTTTCCGCTTTTTATTTCTAAAATTATGTTTAAGTAATAATTTTTATGATTTTTATTTCTATGAAAGTGAATTTCAAGTATTAATCCTTTAATAAACCTAAAAAATTTCGAGGGTGAAATTCATTTTTTGGGGGGTATAATACAACACCCCAAAATGAGGTGATTTTTTTTCAAAGTAGTTTAATTATTTAATTATTTGTCATTTCACAAAACATTGAATATATCTTTCATTATAAAAAAATATCACGTTTGGATTGCGATAATCTTGATATACACGCAAAACATAGATTATCTTGTGGTATGAGAAACACTATTATTGGCTTAGGTTACAAAAAAAGATCGAGTTATTTTGATAACTTGCGTTACACGCTTGACTGTGATTTAAAAAATAGTTGAATAATATAAAAATGATATTAAAATTAGATATAATCAAGAAATTTAATTATCATTTATTAATACTACAAAATAAATTAGGAAAATATATTTTCTATTAGATGAAATCATTTGAAATAAAAATATATATATAAGTTTTGATTATAAGGAAAATAGTTTTATGCTCCTAAAGCCATATGGAATTAATAAATTGAATTAAAAACAATTAGTTAACGATATTAATTAAATATATATTTTATTTATTAAATCTATTTTTTTATATTGATCCAATATATTTTATAGGCATAAGGTAATAAAAATGCAAATTTTAAGCATAAAACCCTATATATTTTAAAAAGGTAAATTTTAAACATTATAATGGTGAAACCATTTTAAATATATATTTCGTCACTTTTAAAATTGAGTTTTGAAAAAATAAACCTCTTATTTGAATTCAAGATAAAAAAATTTACTTTTGATGATTTTTAGTATTTTTTTTAAGAAACACTATTTTTGGATGAATAGTGAAAATACTACATATTTGTTCAAAACAACAATTTCATCTACATTATTTATAAAGTTAAATTAAATTTATAATTTTTCTAAAGATTATTTTTAAAAAAAATAATCAATTAATCCAATTTAGGTCATTAAGATAATTTTAACATTCATTTTAGAGAAAAAATCATTTCAAACTTTTTAAAGTTTCACTATAAAATCAAGCTTGATGTTGTGTCTATAGAATTAATTTTAGGTATAATTTTTCCAATTATTTGAATTAAATTATGTAAAATGGATTCCATAATTGGAATAAGAAATTTCAAAATATGTTGTACGGTCAATTTCATCTCTAGGTATAAAAAATTTACAATGGTTAAAAAATTATTTACTATAGTATAAGTAAAAAAATGAAACACGTTAATGTTAAATGGGTAAAGGATTAAAATACCTAAATAATACAAAATTAAAACTATTTTTTGGTTTGTATAGACCCTAAAATTCCTCCAAAATATTAATTTCCATCCATATTCATTTAACATAATGCAACCTCAAAATGGATGGATTTAAATATAAAACATTCATTATTTAATCACTTAAACCAGCCTCTCCTCAAGTATAAATACCAACCCTCACGACCCCATTTCGACCCAAAAAGTCTTTTATATCATCAAATTTCTACCTAATCCTAGATTCCTCACTATTAAAACACCCAAATACTTCTTCTAATAGTAAAAGACTACAATATATGGTTCTCAAGGGTCTCTCAAGGAGGTGATATTCAAGAGGTAATTTTCCCAAAGTACCTCTCTTAATATATTTTGTTTTTCTACTTTATCCTCAACTCCTTCATCAATAAATGCTTGATAACTATAGAATAATTTATATAATATATTTCTATATTTATAATGGAATACATCATATCCTTTTAATTTCTCATATCCTCTTATTTAATGAAATGAAATTGTTGTCCAAGTTACGCTGGTTAATCGTCTCCATAAATAATGTTTTTGATCTTTTTCCATTTACACCATCATGGATGGTAATAAAACTATTTTAATGGTTAAATAATAATTTAATGTTTATATTATTACGAATTTAATTTTCTATAAATGAAATTTTAATCATAGTTTCATTCTTTCTATATCATGGATATATAATAACTTCGTTTGTGGACATGTGGACTACAACCTCCTCAAAGCGATGTGATTCGTTTACACTTCACAGGGAAATTATTGTGGATTTTTTAGTGAAAATATATGATATTAATGACATATAAATTATAATATATCTATATTATATATGTTTACATTTTTACTTACATCTCATTTATGTTCGTTTTTTTGGTACGACAAGAAAACGAAAGTATCTTTGAATTGTACTTATGGCCTACTGTATCCATGAAGGTGTTTTTAATATATATTTTTCGATTATTATGAAATATTATATATTTTTTATATTATATTTTATATTATTTTTATGTTCCGGAAAAAATAAAATCTTGAGAATCAAGAATAACAAGTCAAAACATGTATGATTGACAAAGAAATCTCACCTAAAACACAACTTAAACACAAAGTTAATAATAAATGCGTAATATAATTTCTTACGTAAATAATATATGGTATTAAATATATAATAAATAATATATATGATAGATTAATAATATAATTATACTTATTATATTGAGTTTTGAACATGTTTTAAGTCAATCAAATCCGAGGTAAGGGGATCTCGTGTCACTTTTTATTTTTGTGACATATTTTCCATACACACCACTCATTTTTTTTGATTTACATACTTCCGATGAATTTATTTTAGGACGTCTATAATTTTATTTTTGGTTATTTAATTATCCATTTTATGATCTCTGTTTCATTGGGTTTTACGTTTCATGTGTTACTAAATCAGTAAGGCGGTTTTTATCAATTTTTATACATTGAGACACTTGTTTTGTTATGAAACTATGTTCTTTTAAGATGTGTGAATAATTCAAATTGAATTTTTATATTAGGAATATATTTATTTTAATACTATTTTTATCTTTTTGTAATTTCATTATTTCATGTAGTTTATGATTCAAATGTTTCAAAGTGGTATGTGAAACATTAAAATGCTTGAATATTATTTTATTCAAGAAATGTTTTAAAAGATCTCCTAATATAATTTTCAAGGAAAAGGATTATAATTTTTTTATGTTTTAAAGAGTGTTATTTTAAATTCATTATTTATATGTTTCAAAATGTATTTTCAAAGTAAAAGGAGTTCAAAAATGTTTTATGTTTCTAAAAGCTATTTTCAAATAAAAATATATAATTTCATAATCACAATACTTAATGGGATTATTTATATGTAAGTATTTATAGGGGTATACTTATAATAAATATCCATTTTTCTTAAAAAAATTCCAGAATATTTTTACTATTCTTATAAATTTATTTAAATTATTGTTTTCCAGGGTATTTTTTTATTAAATTTTTTGATAGGAATATTTTTTCGTTTTTCCAATGAGGTACTTTTTGAAATTTTCATAAAAAGTATGAGAAGAATGTTTTTTAACTTATAAATAATTAATGTATTTTTATACTTTTGTGATTCCTTAATTCTATAAAGATTCCCTTAAAAACATACATTTCTATTTAACAAAATGATTTGTTTTAAAATTGTGCATCATTTCAGGAAAACAAAATCATTTCAAAGAATATATTATATTTTCCATGAGAATGGTTTTCAAGTGATATCTCAAAATTATTTTCTATATAAGATTATGTTAATTTATGTTACTTTTGTTTTACTAGGGTTATTATTCAATGTTTCCATTATGATTCATTCTTTGAATGATTAATGTTTATTTATCAAACCCATTTCTTTTTTGTGTGTTATGTTATGTTCCAATAATGTTTATGAAACCCATTTATTTTCATGTGTTATTAAATGTTGAATGATTTCTGTAATCATTGATCCCTTATTTATGATTACAATATGAGATGAGTGGGAGAACTATCTACCTCAAATTCAATGGGTAATAATTTTTATCTCATGAGACAATATGAGATTGTATTGGGAGTGAACCATGAATTCTGTGATGGCCATGAGGGTGAACCAGGACTACCAAGATACTATGAGGAGTGAAATAATACTACTAATTAAGATGAACATAGGAGAAAACCATGACTACCAAGAAGGTTTGGGGGTTTAACCCATACTACCAAGATAGAATTGGTTGTGATACCTTGACTATTATGGAAATAATTATGCCTATGTTTATACCACAATTCCATTTCTTATTCCTATGTTATGAATTCATGTATTATGTTCTTTATTACATTATGATTCATGTCTTATTAAATATCATGATTTATTCCATGTAACATGTTTGTGATATTTTATATGTCGGGTATTATCATCTATTGATATGATCATTTTCTAATACACCTAGGTTTTTTTCAATCATACATGTCTCCCTTATTTTCCCTTAACAAAGAATATAAGCTCACCCATTTTTTTTATCCTTCCCTAGGTTATGAAGATATATATTAAGTTTGATGTGTCAAAAAATTATACTAGTCAGGAATAACCTAATTACAGATAATTTAGTTCACTTATGGACAATTTTTTTTGTTTCTATGTTTCTGAAGGTACTAAACTAATAATTTCATTGGTAATATGTTTGAATAATGTTTTAAGTACACATGGAAATTTATTTAATGAAAATGTATGTAAGGACATGGTTTTTATAATAATTCAAAATGATGAAAAAGAGGATAACGGTACCACATGGAGAACCATTTGGTAATATAAAACCCTTTTCCAAGTTTTTATTGTAGATTATTCATTAAATATTCTTGTTCTATGGGGTAATTTTAATTAGTAATGTTATATATGAGTAGATCTTAGTGCATAAATTCAAATTTCAAATCAGCCTGATGATGAATATTATCATAAGGAAACTCTTCAAGAAATCCATATGTACATTCACATACAATTAGAATGTCTTAAAGGACAATCCATTCATTTTTCTTAATCATTTTTGTTATATATGTTTTCTCATATGTCAATAATATTCATACATGATAAGGGATTTACAAAGGATATTCATAATTCTTATTGAACTTGGTATAACAACATATGATTTTTGTTTATATAGAAATAGATTTTTCTTTCCCAGATTTTGATATTAGATCTTATAAAGATAACTAGTCTATGACTAATATTGTTTAGGCACACCCAAACCATCACTTCTGGAACTAGTGCTATACATGCATACATTTCGAACATAAATATAATTAGAACCAAATCAAAAATTAAAAATATTATTTTCTATGAAAACTAGATATATAATAAATTATAAAACAATACTATACCATAATATTTAATCCAATCCTTTGCAACATACAACTTTTATACTGATCATAATCAATTTAACAATAATGATCACTAGGAGACATACATTACTGATATCATGAATTAAAAAGGCCATTAGTGAGATGAAAAAAATAAAAGATAATGATTATAATCAATCAAATTGTAAATATTTGAATGAGTATAATATGATATCATAAGATATGAGAAATCATAATGAATAGTATATTAACACGAAATAATGATGTAAAATACCCCAACATCATCAAGGATGTCCTGAGGTCTTAATATTGAATATTTATAAAAAATAACAATGAATGAATAGAATATCAATTTTTATGAAGGTAAAATAAGCATAAAAAATTTTCTATGTATGAATATGCTAATGATTTATATAAAAAAATCATAACAAATTGTTCCAGGGTCACTAGCCATGCAATATAACATATAGTTATTGGATAAGTACCCTCTCTCTATAAAAAAAGTGTACTAGGATCACTTCCCATGAACTACACATAGCTTCTCATGAGATATAGACTTTTTCCAATGAATTATAGGGTTGTATAATTTTGGACCTACCCAAAACATCAAAGAATGTATAAAAATATGTGTTCTAAATAAGATAAAACATATAGTAAACATAAAAAACCCTTGTAAAACAAATGGGTTACAAACCAATTTTTTTATAGAATGATCATAAAATATTAATTGAAATAATTAAGTAGTCATCAAAACCATAAAGTTATATTACAGAATGTGTGATAAATAATATTTCAATATATACAAAACAAATAATATTTTAAGAGGTTATTTATCCTTATAAAAGATATATCATAAAGGTATGAAGTTTGGGAGGAGCATTTTTAACTAGAATGTATGGTAGGAAATTATTATCAACAAAATATTGAATGTTCAATATAAAAGTAATTATCAAAGGATAATGGAAAATGGTGTATTATAAATTCATAGAATGACTTATAAAAAATATATAAGAGGTTATATAATTGATAGAGAGAATGAATCCAATGGGATGAAATTAGAAGAGAGAGAAAGTTTTTATTCTCATCATTATAGGGTATAATCACCAATCAATGAAAGTGAAGAGAGAAATATTATTCATATATAATGAAATGAAAATAACATAAATTATATTCATGTGATGATATATATAATTTCTAAAATAGGATATACAAGAAGATAACATTTGAATAAAAGGGTGAGTAGAAATACCTTAATAAGAATTCACATTATCATGATTTATGTATCGGGAAAGATAAATTTAAAATAAATTAATTTCATAAAAGTTTTTAAGAAAATACAATAGTTTTTCTAATTTTGAGGGTTTTTAAATCATATAACAAAACAGTCATGGGAGAGGTAATTCTTGAAAAGTAAGAAGATGTGGAAAAGTTATTCCTTATGTAATTATTATGGTTGGTTTTTAATTAAATAACGGAAAGAAAAACATAAATTAATTTATATCCTAAAATAATATATTCCAAAGGTGGTTATGTTGAAGATAATAACATATATAAGAGAGTGTGTTTACTCCCCAAAAGAAATAATGACAGAGAAAGCGAGTGTCATTTTTAAAAATATGAGGTATGAAATTTGAATGTATATCAAATTTAAGGAGGAAATGAATATCATGAAAATGAGGTGAGGTCAGCCAATAATACATTAGAAACTTTTGAAATAAGATATATAGTATAAGATAGACTATTGGGGAGAAATATGTGAAAATATTGAATATTAAAATAGAACTCCTTACGAATTTATTATCATAAATGATACAGTACACAAAATTAAAGGATATTAAAAAAGGAGTTAAAATACATAGAGATAAATGATAATTATTACATGAGGCATTGATAGAACATTACATAAAAATTAGAATATATATAAAGAATATGGATCATGAATCAAGAGGAAAATATTGAGGTAGAATGCCCCTTAAGAATATTTTAAGGTAATAATGAAGAATTAATATTTAGTATTAAGTATGAGAATACCTAGAAAATCCAAATTATCAATTAATATTAATTTTATATTATAAAATACTTAAAATAATTTATAATGTGTTTTAGATAAAGAGAGAATCCAAAATTTTGTATTGAGAGATAACCCCTTACCTAAATTAAAATATATTTCGTAAGAATCATTTATTGTAAATAATGGAATATGGTTTTCCCCAAAAACCAAAATAAACTATCATTTTTTATTTTAATATAATAAGTCTTTTGAAAAAAAGGAAGGTAACTGAATTTGTATGACTTACACAATTAAATTATAATAAATTGATATATTCACTTCATTGGGTATAATTTAGTGAAATGATCAGAAAGGGAACAAAAAATGCTTCTATATCCCCATAAAACTAAGGAAAACATAATCCACTTATAAATAGAATAAATATATATAGAGAATATTGAAGAAAAAAATGTCAATAAAATATTTAAAAATAAATATAAAGAGAGTCTTTGAACTTAAGGAATAACAAATTATTGGGGTATCCTTAAATCTTGACTTTCATGGATACTCATTTGACATCCTACATATTTGAATTAAATATTTTAATTATAAAATTCAAAACCTTATTAATGGTTATTTCATTAATTATAAACAATTTCTTATCGTATGTCAATTAGTTATTAGACTATCCTACTTGTGTTAGTTTCTTGTTGTTTTTAGTCTAGAGTTACAATATCACTTGGGTATAATGGTGACATATAGTGGACTTCGTCAATTTTTTCAAAAATAAAAAAATTGTAATAGAATAAAATTCTTGTGTTTATATAAGTTTAAATGGTTCCAAATAGAAAATATATTTCTTAGATAATTAATGTGACCCAAGATGAACATAAAAAAAATAAAATTGATTGGATGTATTAATATTTACATCAAAAAATAGTCACCAAACCCAAGTACAAAAATTTTTAGAAACATAAAAAAAATTATATTACATTTTGTAAAATATTCACCATATTCTAAATACACTCTTAGGTATTTCATAATATATAATCCTCTTGATATATTGGAGATGTAAAAATAATAAAATGTGTGAGGTAAAATGCTTAGTAAGGGATAATATATCCATGACCATAATGGTTAGATCATAAAAATTTATAAAACATAAATGAAGAAAAATATCTAACTTAAAAGAACATAAAACAATATTTGTTTACCAAAATAATGAAACATATACATAACATCTCAAATGATAACACTTTTACCATGTAAAGAAAAAATAAAACATGAATCATATAACATGGGCCACAAAATATATGAAAGGAAGTGGTACAATCCAAAACTGAGGATTTATAATCTTTATGAACCTTGGTACCACCCCCCCCCGAAACATTCTCTCATAAAATTTGGGATAAAGCTAAACTCCATCACACTAACCCTTTATGAACCTAGATACTCACTAAACCATTCTAATAAAATTTATATATCATGATATATAAACCATTACATATTGAATTGGAGGAAGATATATGTCCCATCATATCATGAACCATATATTTTTGTGCTAATTGAAATCAATCATTAGATAATATCACAACCAATAGAAAGAAATTGGGTATCATGAAATTTCCAAATAACCATACAAAGAAACCATAAAAATAAAATGGATTTCATCGAGGAACAAAAAAATCATTTTTTTTATAAGCAGACTATACAATAATATGAGTTAAATGAAAAATCCAAATAAAATCATATATTAAATCAATTGATATTAAAAACATGAAAACAAAAAAAACACATAATAAAACAAAAAAAATTGGTAAAAAAATGAATCACAACTTTATTATAGTTTTATTTTTTTTAAATACTATGAAAACTAAATAATTCAAATAGATTTTTAAAACATTTATCATTTATCATTGTAATAGACATAGGTATTAGTATATTAACAAAAAGTATCCTTAGTTTTTATGAAAAATGAGAAGAAAAAAATCATTGAAATGCAATTAGTTTAAAAATTATTTGTCACCATAATAAAAAAGAGAACATAATGGAAAAGTGAAAGTCTTGGAAAAAATAAATTTCAAATAATAAATTTTATGACACAAAGAATGAAGTTTGAGTTACCATTCCTTATACCTTAACCATTAAATTATGTAGATGTTTTCTAGCCTAAGATATCATAAATAAGAAAATATTATTCACGTATTTCCAAACCATACCCATATATATCCCCATTTATAATATTTAGTAATAATAATTCTCTTCATATACTATATTGTCACAATCTTTGTTCCGTATAGGGTGATAATAATCTTGACCACCTTAAACTAGGTTAATAAAAGTGTTTTCTATCTTACTTTTTCACCCAAATATAATCAGGAAAATCCATGAAAGGTGGTTGAATTTTTTTAATATCTTATGACATTATAATACCATTATATGGGTGTTTTGGCACTCTTCATGAAAACTAAAACTACCAGGAACTAATTTTTGGTTATCTACTGATATTAACAGATTAACTCATAATGATTATCAATTTTTTAAAAACAAAAAATAAACACATTAATGATATATATTAATTATATATTTATATATATTATATAATCATCCTATATAAATTATAAATATTCATTTTTTTGTTTGTGAAGGATGATTATTCATGTTTTTTCATGGAGGTGGTAATCTGCACAACTTATGATTAGAGTTTTTTTACCCAATGAATGAGAGGGGTGAATATGTATAGAAATTTATCATTTAAGAATCATAAATAAATTATATAAATCAAAATTTTTTTTAAATATAATAATAAAAACCTTCCATGGGGTTTGGTCACAATAAACTGAAAGCATCGCTTTATGAAGATAGTAATCCGCACACATGCAATAATGATGATTCTTTTATTTCTTAGTATGTGGAATAGAATAAAAAAATGGTTGTAACATGATTAAAAGAATATATTACCACACTAATTATACTCACTTAATTGTTATACTATGGTTATAGTTGGTTTAGAAAGTAAATAATCAGAATGAAACGTTAAGAAATATGTGAAACCTAAATGGAGACCTCAAAAATTGATGGGAAACATGTATTTTTGGATAAGAAATTTGATATTGTATTTTTATTTTTTCTTTGAGATGAATTTTTGGGGTAAAATAGTAATTTTAGATAATTGAAAGATCTCATAAATTTTTTCATAGAACACTGTTATTCACATAATAGGGTTTTTACTCTAGGAAATGTGTTTTGTAGAATTCTAAGACGTTTTAATTTTCATAGAATAATTAATAATTATTTATTATTTATTTAAATATATAATTTTTTGAATATGTATTTTTGGATATATATTACGGATGGAATGTTTTATTGATGTCCCAACATGGAGCTCGGGAGCAGTCGAATCATCTTGAGGAAACTTTGGATCACAGAAACAAGGAAAGATTCAGTGGATTGCACTCAAAGGTTGGTCATTTTCCCCATAAATCCATCAATATTTAAATTTTCTATTTTTATATCCCTATTATCATATATTAGGACCCTTTTAGGTTAGATCTATATATCTTTGGGAGAAAATTTCAGTTTTTTCCATTTAAAGGTGTTTCCCATTCAGAAATCCAAATAACTGAATGTGATGTAACATAACCTTTTTGATGTTTTCTAACCATTTAGGGATGATAATATTTTTAGAAGTACCCACCATTAAAATTTATATACACTTTCTATAGTTACTCATTTATGTATCTGATTACCTCATCAGATAGCCCATGTAGGTGTACTTGGTCATGTAAAGTACACAACCAGACTTTGGGTGGACTACACATCAATTAGAAGAACAAAGCTATAAAGAATACATGTCCATGCAATGTGATGTAAACCAGAAGGTTCCCCATGTAGTTTACACACCATGTACAGTGTTTACATGAAATTTAATTGGGTTTTACATTCTATTTCGCCTTCCTTACATGCCCCGGTAGTTCTTAAAGGGTCACAATCCATGTACTTTGGTATACACACAGAGTAATCCTCCCTTGATACCATTTTGGGGATTTTCATTAATTTATACCTCATAATTGTACTCATGAGTAGTACATTTTCAATATCATTAATCATATATTGCAAAAGTGAAACATTTTAGGTGATTTTTGGACTCCTATGATGTGTTTCAGGCATTTTACTAAATAGTGAGGATCTTTCTATGGTTATAGAATCTAGATATCTCATAAGAGTGAGACCCTTATTACGAGGTTTTCCATGCACCATATCTCTATAATATTATTCAAAGAATTTTTATTTTGGGAAAGGTGTCCTTCTTATCTTTTGACCTAGATGATCTCATGTAGGATGACTCTATGTTATTATTATTTTTGAGGGTCCCATATGCGATCTCATTATTTAAATGATAAAATAGGGAATATCCTATAAGATAACTCTATTTTATTAATCATTATTAGTATCCCAGGAAGGATTTCCTTTGATAAATATTTATTTATGAGGATCTCACATAGAATTCCTCTGCTGAGTTTTCAACCTAGAGGATCCCTTGTTGTATGTATCTGTTTAATTTCACCTTACGAGGATCACATATAAGATGCCTCTCGTATATTATTATTTACTTTTTTTAAAGAGGGATACCTTCTCTTATTCATGACCTTTTAGAATCCCATGTAAGACTACTATCACATTATATTTCTTTTGGGACCGAGTCAGCGCTTTGATTTCTGACCAAAACTAAGCTAGTACGTTTAGTTTTGCTAGATATGGTAGTAGTAGTCACCAAAGAATTTGACCCAGAACGGTAAGCCGGTGTGGTTGAGGCAGTAGTGGTGGGTTTAGTTGTTCATCCACCCTCACTCTTTTAATAATATATTTACATGACTACAATATGTAAAGCTATGATTTTGATAGATTTTTCCTAGTTGTTATCTGAAGAGAATGAAATAATGCAATATTTGATTTTATATTCCCTAACAAACTACATTGGATCCATATTATATGACTATTTTCTTCTTGATATTACCATACATACTTATTGTGGTCCATCTTCTGACAGATTTTTTGTTATATTATTTGGATACCCAGATGTGCTACCTGAGATCCAACCATTTAGCCTTTAATTTATATTATTATATATTGGGATACAAAGACTTACTTCCTAGTATATATCTCATGATATATACCTAGGGAAGATTATGCTCTTTTGTCTGATGGAGATTATTACACCCCCAAATAAATTACAAATGGAAGTGTTGGACATGGGGATCCACATCATTGAGGTACTAAATGATGATTACACACTCCTTGTCGATTGGGATGATCATGCTCTCCCAAATCGATTACCATAATGCAGTGTTGTACATGGTTATCCACATCATCGGTGTAGGATATGAGGAATACATTCTCTTGTGTTATGCATAGTATTCTATGTAAGGATATGTGGATGAACCATTGCATTATTGAACTCACCAAACTTTACTTGATGGGGGATATTCAGACATTTATATTAATTCATTACAAGAATTTACTATGAAAAAAATATCTCCTTTTGTAGATTGCCTATGGTTCTTCCTCTTAGAGTTTATCCTTGCTCTAATGTTGTGACCACCTACGACCCTTGAACTGAGGCTCAGATATTGGGATATATTTACATGGAAAGAGTGGTATGACATCCATCACATTACCATATTTATAGGATATCTAGGTAATACCTGGAATCCTTCATTATAGTGATTAGAGGAAAGTACAAGGGATCATTGGTATAAGAGTTGTATCACCCCATGGTATCATCGGTTGGCCAATCAAATTTCAGGTAATAGATGAAAAAGGTATTATCGATTGGGATTATGGAAATAGGGATCAACATAATTATAAATATATTTAGTGGTAAACCATCTAGATTGACACCCTTTTCAAAAGATATCAAGAGGATAGGGATTACGAACCCATGTATCAACTACTGTCAGTTTATGTAAATTTCACCCTACTCAAAAATATATATGTATATATATGTATATATATGTTTTTTTGAATATATATATATATGAGTGTTTGTGTGGTGGCACACTGTATTGTTGATCAAGATCATAGATCCAAGGATAAACTATGGTTTCACTTAATTTATTTCACCTCTCATTTTAAGTTGTTCCTCGGGATAGGCTGAGCATACTTCCTAAGCATAAAATACTGAAAGTGGATTTATAGGTTTATAATTGGGGTTTCCTACTAATATTATATATCAATCTTTTATATTCACCTCAATTTGCATGTGGATATGCAAGCATTGAAGAAGACAGGAAGACTGATTCGTGTGATCACTACTATCGAACAAGGCGAGTGGATTGATAGGCAGGCTTGTATTCTTCTCAGAGGCCTCGATATGGGAAAGATTGACATGGAGGAATTCACGACATCTTGGGATATCATGGCCTTTCAGTATGAAGGATTTTTGAAGGAAAACCCTGACTCCTAGGTAAATTCTATTCCCAGGATTTTGTTTAGGGAAATTAATTCTAATCGGCTTAAATTGTTCTTCAACAAAGCCGTTTTCTCTTTCAGTGTTTAATGTTTTGAGGGTTCTCACTACCCCCTTAAAAGTTCTTTTTGAAATAAAAAATTAATTTTGGATGGATGATAGGTATGAGGCCCAAGGATTCATGATTGAGCATATCCACTCATGTGGATTCTTTTTTTTGAGGTGCAACATCTCAGTAGTGTCTGGGAGAATGGTCATGTGGTCCTTACTAGAATTCGTAGAAGATCCCTGTATTTTTATTTCATTTTACTTATATATTCTTTTATGTAAGTTCATATAAGTTGGTGACTATTTTTTTATATATTACATGGTCTTTTTGAATTTTATATTATTTCATTTATTATTAAAGAAAGATTGAATTTTAGTTTATTTGATACTTATAAATGCATTCTAGTTTTTTACTTTATATGATATATAGTTATTTTCATGTTTTTTATGCTGATATGAGGTCATAATCTCTTCATGTACATACCATAGGACCTCATTGATAGATGTAAGCCTCTCCAATATAGAGGGGCATACTTGACGGATTGTGGTAAACTGACTCTGAGCACTGATTTAGAGGAATCAAGTTTAGGATGTTACAAAGTGCTGAAAAAGGAGTTCATTTCATATTGTGTTACAATTTCGGATATATTACATGAGATTATTAGTAATGACTTGTAACTAGGAATGAATATCAATTTGTGGTTTCAAGAAAACTCTATCCGATAAAATGTAATGGTTTCTATGGATAAGGGATTTTGATTCTTGATAAGTGATTTTAAATTTTTATATGATTTTCTATTTGAGTGATAAAAATGTTGTTTGGAGTTATGATTTACTATATATTTCTATCTATTGGAAAATTGGAAAGAGTCTAATGATTGATTTTGAATCTTCTTCAGAAAAGGAAAGAGGTACCTCAGGCATCATATTTGGTATGTATGAATTAGAAGTGATTGGTATTTAAGTGTGTGACCTTACTGATGATAGAGAAAAATTGTTTAATTATTCAACAACAACCTTAATGGAGTTTCATGTATAGTCATATAGTTGTATTATACTCAATTGGGACATCATTCATATATATATTTGTTTCTGATGGTAGGTTTTTTGTATTTACGATGAGATTTTTGATGGAGAGGCTAATGACTCCTTCCTCATGAACGAGAGTTATAGTGACCCTATTTGGAAAATTGGATGCATGGTTCCTAGTGTTGGACCCTTTGTAAGAAGTTTTTTACTAAGGTTAAGTTATTTAATGTGTTAGTAAAAACCTATATAGTATTTTGTTGTATAGTATGGAAGGAAATTCTACTTAACCAAACTACGACAATGATCAATTTAAAAAATAATTTAGGGGATGTTTTGAGAATATTTTTAGACCTTTCAGGTCAACCTAGAATGATAATAATTTCATTTTATGTAGTCTGATTAGGGGTCTTAGTATTTATTCTTAAATACACCTAAACATTTATTGTGAATTGGACCTTTAGGGGGTATTACCATATGCAAATACATGGTGAGTGTCACTAAAAAAGCTATTTTAGGTAAATTTTCGGATGTATCATGGAGAACCCCATTACATGTATTCTTGGAGATGATTAAGGTCCTTGTAGGCTGATGTTGATAGTTTTTACCCTTGTAGGTGGATGTTTTCAAGACCAATTTTAGAGAGATATTAAATAGGAGTGTTAGATTCCTTATGATAAGACGGGTGTGTGGATGATTCCCCATGAGATTTGATATTGTTGAGAGGTTTGGACTTTAGGCCATTCGGTAGAACCTAGTAAACTAGTTATGAGACATGATCAATAGGGCACGGTGGGAGTCCTATAGGTCCTTATTTATCACTCAGATCCATGTAGAAATCCATTTAATATAATTAAGGTACACCTATGAATAGAGTTTTTCTAGGATCATGGATTCTCATTCATGTAGTGAGACAGTATATACTCTCGTTTTATAATGATTCATAGTTAGTCCTCTAGTTTTTTTATGTTGTCATGATAAATTATTTTTTTGATAGAACTAAAGGGTTCATTGGTATCAAGAATAGCTACAATGGGAATGAATTTTTGGGTTCCTAGACTATTTGTCATGTAGTATTGTCTTTAATAGTTAAATTATAGGAAAACCATTTCATGAAACATTAATTCATGGGATAAATGGTGGGATAAGAGAGTTGATAAATTTTGAAGATGAGTTCCAAGGGATCTTCTAACACAATTATACAAATAATTTATATACATAGTCAGTTGGGATTCAATTGATGATTAATCATATAGGTATGAGTTGGGTAATGAACGGGTGGTATGGGTTAGTACACCTACTGTGTTGTGACTAATAGAAAAAATTATATGCCAGTTGTGCAGGGTACCATTTTAATCAAAAATTAGTGAGTGGAAATGAGTGATCGAAGGAATTATGGTTTAAAATAAATGATACAGGCATGGTTTCATGGGTTTTGTGATAAAAGGATAAATTTCCCTCCATGTTTTAGGATACATCTAGGATAAATTAGGTTTTGTGAGGGGGTTGATCTCTAGCTAGACCAAGACACACATTTTCGGAAGATTTGGTTTCAAGATTTGATAAAAGGTGAATATAGAATATTTTGATGTGATCATGGGACATGTTGAGCTACATATTCATATTAATTAAATCCAAGCACATTCCTAGTTTGAAATGATCATTCCATATATGTTTACATTGTTTGGAGTATACTGAGAGAGTTTCAGTCATAAGATGGGATTGTTAAATATATATTTTGGTATGATAGATGAAATTGTTATGCATTCTGATCAAGGAGAAGTTTAAGGTATTCCATATAGTTGAGAGAACCCCATTTTTAGTTTTATGGTGGTGAACCTCGTTTTTAGATGAAATATATAATTGACATGGAAACCATTCTTGAGAAGTTGGAACATGAGACATTACAATGTGATGGTAAAGATAATTTTATGGTGGGGATTATTAGATCATGCATGGATAAACATATTACTCTATGGAAAACTTTTCTTCATTGTGACATCAATAGTTGGATGGTCATGATAGAATATTTTTGTAGACTCTCGGGATGAGAGAATGGTTGTTTTTAACCACCAAGGATTCTTAGAGATGAGAAGTGTTATGATGGGGACATTTTAAGGACCCATGTTTCTCCAGACTTGAAATTTGATTATAAATTTTAAAATTTTCATTTAGATGCATATAAGGGTTAAAATGGAAATTTTACCCTACTATATAATCTAATAATTTATTTATCTCTCTCTTTTTCCATAAATAAGGTGTTTACCCAGGAAATGAGTTTGGTAGAATTATACAGGGTTTGAACATTATTCTAATAGTAAATATTTAATATCAATTTAATTAAATATTAATTTATTTTCACACAATTTTTTCGATATATCATTCAAAAAAATAATTTTATTGAGATTCTGTCTCCACAGTTGGGTTATATGTGGGGGGGCTTTATTTGCTGAGGCATAGACTCATGTTGGGAGATGAGGCCAGGATTGGGCCCCATTTTATATTTATTCAATTTATTTTCACCTTTTCATTTACTTTTTAACCTTGTATTATCACACATGAACCTATGTAGAATTCATTTAACGCAAACAAGAGTACATATGGATAGAGGTATAGAGAAATAGGGAGAGAGAGGAAGAAAGGTGTTGTTGCGGAGATCGAGAGGAGCTTGCTCGTTGTACAGTTTCTATAGATCAAAAAGAACTAGTGAAGGATTGTCATATTTCCCCCAAAAGTAGGATATTTTTATGTTATTTTCTTAAATTCAAAAATGTTTACTATTTATAGTTTCATATCTCTAATATATCTACATAATACCCCTTTTGGGTCAATCTATATCTTTTGGGTAGAAAAATAAGATTTCATGCTGATTTTGGGGGTTTCCCATCAATAAATCCGAATAAAAAATAATTTAGTTGATGAACAGACACTATGTGTCTCTCCCATTTTGGGAAAATGAGATTTTGTATAATTAAATTCCATTTATAGGGTACATAGATCATGTACTCATACTCAAACATGGAGTGGAGTACTTTTCCAGATAGATCATGTAGTGGAACAAGGCCCTCTAAAGTACCTGACTAGACCCCAGTGGGCTGCACACCATGTATACGTACACATCCCGAAGTAATACATGTACATGCCATGTCAGGGAAATTATTTGGTACCCCTATAGAGTATTATCCATTTACACAGTATACACATCATGTACATGTGTTTTTAATGCCATGTCCAGTTGAAGTACATGCCCAATTGAGGCTTAATGGGATCACACTATATACTCAGGTATACATGTCAGGTATTCCTCCCTTGCTACACTTTTTAGGGTTTTTTCCTTCTGTATGCCCCAGATTCATTATCGGATACATGATTAATCCTTTTTCAGTATCTCTCCCCACAAACTATGAATGTAAAACCCTTAAGGTGATTTGAGGAATCCTAGGAGGCATTTTAGATATTTTACTATATAAAGAGGTTTGACTTCCAGTAACTAAATCCATATATATCCTAAAAGTGAGACCCTTTTTCTAAGGTTGGTTAGGATCCATATCTATAGAATGGTATTCCAAGACTTATCCTTTTAGACCAAGGTGAAATCTTATCTTTTTTAACTATAGGATCTCATGTTGGTTGTCTATACCATACTAATATTTTCAAGGGTCCCATGTGGGATGCCATCACATACATGCTGACTGAGGGTATCCCTTATAGGATCCCCTACGTACTTACTCTTTTTCCGTTTCCCATTTTTTATAGGTCTTACTACATATACCATTCTAAGGATCTCACTTATGATTTCTCCACCTATGTTTTGACCTAGAGAATTCCATGTAATGTGCCTTTATTTACCAACTCCTTTTGAGAATCCCATAAAGAATGCCTTCAGAAGCTTATTGTTTCTTAGGTTCTCAAGATGGATTAATTTCTTATGTACAGTATTTAAGGATCCCATTTAATATTCCTCTCATGTGTTTTGACCTGAGGGACCCAGTGTGTTCCCTAGTGTTTGACCTACCATGAGCTAGTACATTCGGTTTGGTTGTGATGGTAGTGGGGGTCACTATATAACTCATATTGAATATATATGAATGTGAGGCTGAGGTATTAGTTTTTGGTTAAGGTGTTTGTAAACCCTCAGTCTTTTATTTATTCATTCACATGGCAACTGTAGATCTATATTTTATTTCTAGTCATGCATCTTGATGCTTCGTTTAAGAGACTATTGTGATGAAATATTTGATTTTGGATTCCCAAAAGTAATTATTGGGATCCCAAATATGTCCCTATTGATTTCTTCAAAATCACAGAAAAAATTCATAGGGTCCAAACTCAGATCCTTTTTATTATTTTTTTATTTTTGGGATACCTAGAGTTTCTTTCTAGGATCTAGTTTTTGAGGCATCATGTTTGAATATAACATTATTGGGATATCAAGAGGCACTTCCTATGATCCAGATTATTAGATATACCCAATGAATATTATTTTTTTATGAGAGATGAGGATGATTACATCCTCCCCAATCAATTACATGATCAGGGAGTTGGACATGGTGTGCCACATCGTTAATGCACTCATGAATAATTGTGATCTCTTAAAGGATGTTGATTATTACAATCTCCCCAATCAATTAAATAACTACGGTGTTGGACATGGTTGCCCATATCATTGATTCCATTGATGATGTTTCTGCTCTACCAATAGATGCCTATGATGATCTCTATGGTTGGGTGGATGCACCATTACATTACAAAACTCACCAGAAATGACTGGGAGTGTGATGTTGATCCATTTATATACATCGATGCAATGAATATACTTGGTTAAAAACAACACTTCTTTTAGAGATCGCCTATGGGTCATCCCTTTATGGTTCATATGGTCTCTAATTTCAGGATTTCCAACAAATAACGACCTAAAGATCAATGATCATGTTGTATTTACATGGAATTAGTGGTATGACATATAGATTAGTTCCATATTTAGAGGATGTGTAGGTATTACCTATAATACTTCATTATTGTGATTGGAGTTGTGTATGGGTTATCCCAAGGCTAGGGAATGTATCCCAATGTAGTGACATAGACTTCTTAGATAAATTTATGGTTCCATGAAAAGATTGAATTATTGATTGGGATTATGAACAAAGGGATTGAATTAATTATACATGGCTTGTGTGGTATGGCATCCATCTCAACTACCTTTTCATAGTATGTTTAGAAGATTATGATTATGGAACCATGGATCAACTACTGTTGATTTATGATATTTCTTACCTTACCCATATATATATATGTTGATATATATACACATATAAATAATTATACATTTATATATGATGGAACATTGTCTAGTTGATTAGGATCAAACACACATGGATCATTTTTTGTATCTTTTAAATAATATATTTCTCATTTCGAGTTGTGTCTAGGCTAGGATGATCATATTATATGAGCATACACTTATGAAAAAGTATGTATAAGATTATCATTGGGCTGGCCTACAAAGATTATTTCTCATCGCTGTATATGAACCTCATTGTGCATATAAGAATTATGTCTTGTTTTCAGGGTGATTGTAGACTGTATGATGTATAGTGTTGAGGCCCAGAGTTTTATGATAAGCAGAGATGCTCATGTGGATTCATTTGATCGAGTTAGAGATTCTCAAAAGCATTTTGGAGACTAGGTGTGTTGTATTCCTCGAATTTATTAAGAGATCCAAATGCATTTATTTTATTTTCACCTATATAATATTTAATTAATGGTTCTCCCAGTGTGTGAAAAATTTTGAATGTATGAAATGTATATTTGGGATTTTTTGAATTGAATTTATCATTAGAACATGCTTATATTTAAATTTCTTTATTGCTTCAACACTCTATTTATTTACATCATTGCTTGATATCTAGTTATTTCCACTAAATTTTACTCAAATATGAAGAACCTTTCTCTGTAAGATCTCACTTCTAGGAAAATTACTTTAGAGTATGGTGTGGTGTACATGAGTACTTGTGGTTAGCCACCTTTAAGTACCAATTTAGTGGAATCCATATTGAGATGTTACAGAATTCTTTGTGATAAAGGCCATAGATTTTGTAGAATTTGGCTAATTTTTGCTGACTAGGGGAACAAGGTTGTTTCAAGAACATAAATGAGTGGAATCTTTTTATTATTATTTTAGCTAAATATAGAGAAATTGGTTGATTATGGAAAGGGTGTGAGTGAACCCATTTTATAAGTTAGAAAATTGGACTTTTCCTTGGAAAAGAATGGTAAGTAAGTGGTATGAAAGGAATGGAATTAAATTATAGTACGTTACATGAAGGAAGGTTGGGAATAAATATAGGTAATACTTTACAACCTAACAAAATATTTCTAGAAGTTATAAATGTAATGTTAATTTTGGAAAATTCTGGGCACCTTAGATCAATCATTTAAATCCTTATTACTATCAATTAAATATTAATGATGTCTGTTATTTTACTAATAAAAATACAATTATACCCTCATTAATAAATTTCAATGTGTTGAATATAAAATTGAGATCTATATACCCAAATTAAATTTCAATATTTTATAAAATTAACATTTAAATATAAATATATATTATAGTGATAAACAATTTTTATAGAAAAATATCATTTTAAACATTAAGTGTGATTAATATTATCTAACATAGATCTCCAATTAAATGAGTGTTAATTAAGAAATATAAAAATATAAAAAATTTATTTTTATAGTTTATAATTAAAATTTATTCATTTAGTAGTTTCAAAACACATAATATTTAGAAATTTATTATTCTTTTAAAATTATCATTTTACTTGGTTAACTAATATTTACCTATGGTATCTCAATCCTTATACATAAAAAATTAAGTTACATATATTATGTAATTTGGACTCACTAATTTTAAATTAAAAAACCTTTTTATTTCTATTAATTTGATAAAAACTATTTCTAAATACTGATGTATTTAAAATAAGTTTTCAGAAAATATTACTTATTTTTTAAAATATAAAACAGAGGTTTGTAATTAAAAAAGATGTTTTAAAATATATAATATTACTTAAAATAAATTTATTTGTTATAGAAATTTTTTCATAATATTTATGTTATTATTAGATATTAAAATCTGTAATATTTTATTAAATGGTATGTTACACTATTCGCCAAAAAAATCAAATATTTTATATTTTTTAAAAAAAATCATCTAAATGAAACCTGACCATTATAAATCCAAAAATGGTTAAATTTCTCAATTTAAACATGTAAATGTGATCAAAATATTTTTTATATAATCACACAAAGAATAAATTTTTGAAAAATATATTTCTATGAATAAAAAGACCTTTGTTTTATTATTACCTTTTGAGTAGTTTTTATAAAGTGGTAACTTTTAGTGATATCCACTAATTAAATTAATATAGTGGAATTGTGGTTGTTAATCTTTTTCTAGTGTTTTGTGATAGACAAGATATTCACATGGTACAAAATCTCAGAGAATTAATTATTGAAATCCGGATTCATTGTATTCAACACCTATTATAATAATTTCATCTTCAAAATTCTATTTGAATTAAGGAAATAAATGAGGGTAACATTATCCCATCACATACTCAAGTTCCCACACAGCCTCCCCAAGATTATGATTTCTACTTGAGATTATTTGTAATGTTTTGTTTGAAGAACTTCTGATTTTAGAACATATGATGGACCTGTTATGTAATTCCTCAAAAATTCATATGTATCTAGGTATTATATTACCTTTGTCTACAAATATCATGGCCCATGTCTATGATCTATTTATATAAATACCTTATCACCAACTTTAAAATCCAGATCCCAATAAAATTATCAACCTAAATCTTAAGTCTACTTTGTTCTTCATTCATATTTTTTCTTATTGTTTTGTGCCTTATTCATTATTTCATAGATAAGGTAAACAACTTATTCTCTACAAATTCATCCAAACATGTTTCAGTTGTTCATCTCTTTTCATATAGAGGGTCATATGGTGTCATTTGGATTCTAGAATTGAAATTGTTATTACATGAGAACTCCATAAAAGTAATATGTTGACCCTAAATTCCTTAAAAACCCATTAAACAACATCTAAATATATGATCAAGAGTTTTAATGGTTATCTCATATTGAACATAATTCTATGGATGATGTATGGGAATGAATCTCATATATGTCTCCGGTACTTTTGGAAGACAACCCCAGAACAACAAGTGAAACCTTGAACCCAATCAGAAATGATAGTGTAACTATATATATCCTCACAACATCTCTTATATATATTGGGGAGTTTTTCAAGGGAGAATGATATATTGAATTCAATATAATGCATTGAATTTGTACTACTATTGCCTATAACCCATATATTAGTGTGACCTTTAGATTTTTCGGGGATTCTAATGATGAAGTCGGTGGTGATTTCTTCCGACTTCCAAATAGGTATGTGTAATGGTTGATACATCCCAATATGATTTTTTTATTTTCTTTAACATGATGACATATGAAGCATTAAGATATATGCTCCAGGATTTCCCTCTTCTTGTAATTTGATGGGAACATATGGTTCGGATCTATATAAACCATTTTTACTTTAAGAGGGACATAAATGGATGAGCTATGTACATCATCCAAAATATCCATATATTGTTCTGGTATATATGGGACACATATTGAGGTTCCAAACTGTATAACTCCAACATTATCAGTTCGGAAATAAAAAATATTTGATTATTTTTTCTATAGATCTACATTATCTTTCTAGTATTCTTTGATCTTTACATGAATTAATGTTTTAGTAGTCATTTGTGTAAGATAGGATTTTACTCCTACCATTATGAATTCAATATTCAACTTTTATAGAACTATGAGTAATGGGTCTTTTTCATTACTCATCATGAATTTTGTTGAATGATCTTTTATACTAAGTGAATCAACCTCATTGTTTGACTTTCTAGGATGGAAATGTATCAAGAAGTAATTTTATTATTATCTCCAACCATATCCTCTTGAATTTTTTAACCACGTCTATGTGTAGATATATTTTAAGATCTTGTGATATGTGTTTATAACAAAATTTCTAATATATAGGTAATGCTGCAATATTTTTAATTAAAATATCACCAGAGCTAATTCAAATCATGAATTAGGTAATTTTTTCATGAGGATTTAATTATTGCAAGCCATTATAATTTACATTTCAAATTTCCATGAGGATAAACCCCAATACATTGAATGATTCATTATTGTAAATTACCAACCATTCACCACTATAGGTAAATTTATGAACTGGTACATTTGCTAACTCTTCTTTAAGGTCCTTGAAATATTCATCACCTCATTTAATCCAGGGTAACTTGCCTCTTTTCACAATTAACGAGGTTAATGGGTTTCATTTCCACGATAAGCAACTCACAAAGAATTAGTAATATCATGATTAGTCAAGAAAACTATGGATTTCAGTCACAATGGTTGTTTTTGACCATTACTAAATAACCTCAATAAATGATTGATCAATATATATACCCTCACTTATGATGAAATGACCGAAAATAATAATTTAATTTCTATAATTTATATTTTTTTGGGTTTGGAATACATTTAATCCTTCGTTGAGGTCTTCAAAATAGTCCATTAGTGATCTTTACACTCACCCTTGCTTTTCGAATATATTAGACTACATATTATAAGTACTACAACAAATTGATCACAATAATCTCTAAAGAGAATTTGTAAGATCGGTAAAGATATCGAGTGTGTTAGTAAGTTAATATGTAATAACATTAATCTCATAGTTTCGATACCATTACTAGAGTGGAATATTTAAAATATCATCCATTTTTACCACCATTAGATTATACCAAAACTGAGTGTTAATCATTTAAAATAATTTATCATCTCTATGTTGATCAAACATGGAATCAATATAAGGAATAAAATACTTGTCTTCTATTTTCAGGCCATTTATCTCAAGATATTCAATGAAAGGATGAATTTATCCACCATTCATCTATAAAAATTGTATCGGCATACACCCATTGTGTAGCCCTAGTTTTTATTAAACCCTTATAAGATTCTATTGTAATTTTTTTTTCAATTCACAAAAATAAATAGAATCGATTATATAGGGAGTATTTAGGATATTAAATTTTCATGGGATGAGATATATTAAGAACCTAATCCCATTGTTTGGTGTAATAATAAGCAATTCATTATGAAATACATCATCATATAAACGTAAAATGGGCATAATATCAACATTAACCTCATCTCTAATAATATGAGTTTCTAACCAAATATTTTGGGTATAAACACCCATATTATATAATTTTTTTCCAAATATGTTATAGGACCATCCTATCGTGGATACATGATAACATGATTATTAGAGATATAAAAGGATATTCCTCTTTCTTGATAAATTTTATAATCATTATTTAAAGAAGTTTAATCCATACCAAAAATTATTTCAATGTCAAATAAAGGGAGAAAACCAAAATTTTCTATAAGTATCTATCTAAAATTAACTATTGGAGAATATTTTTACACATTTTATTTATTTATCAATCTAGTAAAAATTTCCATCAATATCTCATTATTTAATGTTTTCTGTGGTGAATCCATGTTCTCTGTAAATTTATATGATATAAAACAATATAAATATAAAATGAAAAGTAAGGAATTAAGAGTTCTAGAGTGGGGAATGAGCGTACTTATCAAAACTTTGTTATTTTTTTCTATCTATGTAGGATTGTATACATATTCCATCCCATTCTGCATTAGTTTAAGAGTTTGTTGATGACCATTCCATTCAATAAATATAGTGTTGGCCAATTGATTTTCATAATGACCATACTCATGGAATTTGAGGCATTATACAGTAGGTGGATGATAATACTAGTTTTTCTTATACATGGTGGTTTTTTTAGATTCTTCCCATTATTTATAAATTCAAGAGCTAGGAGTTCTTCCTACCAGGCTAATAACATTTCCTAGAACCATTATAGAAACTACCTAGGTATTTACTCGCATATTTTTTTACATGTGGGTAATTGAATTTTTTAACCCCCATGATAATATTCATTAGAGTGTAAATGATAAAATATATCTATTTTTCCCTTTCAATAGAATAATGGAGGTATCCATCTTCTATTTCCACATTTACTGCACATCAAATAACTTCTACATAGATTCAAAACTCTCTTACAACTAATGACTACTGAATATTAGGATTTTAGCCACAAAATAATATATCAATATACTTTTAATGTATAAAGATATAATATAAAGAATACCTTGTAATTTTATGGTGTTTTCCTCAAAAGGTCCAATAAACTCATCTTCCTTTTGATTCAATTATATGAATTCCCATTTAATAATGGTGTGAAGGGCATATGTGAATTATTTAGTGAAGAATATTCTCTAGAAATAAAAAAACATTATGGAGTCAAATTCCCCCCATGTATTTGAATTGCTAATGATATTCCACAATTGTTCTGCCTCATGTTCTGGTAGATAGACAACAAAAGAAACCTTTTCATGATAAGAGAATTAATGGATTTAAAAAATATCTTTCATTACATTTATCGGTTTCTCAGAAATAAATGTTTTTGAAGTCCCATTAAAGGATGGTTGAATATTATGCATAATGGATTTTATAGTAAGAAACTCCATTCATAGTGTGTTTCAAAGATCCATATTATTAATATTATTATTTGAAATATGGGGGAGTTGAGTGAGTATTTCCATGAGATATTGAACTCTACTTGCCATCTCATTTTTACAATAACCGCATTTTTGATTTACATCCATCACTAGTTCAGTTAATTCTGATTCGAGTCGAATCCTTTATAGAATAATGTTCATGGTGAATATAGTTAAATTAGAAAAACTACAAAGTAGATAGATATTATCATAGAAAGAATAACAAAAAAATATTGAGTATATTATTCCTTAAAAAGTCTAGATGTTTTAATCTATGTTATCTATGATTATTCCCCCATAATAATTTCCTCAAACAAACTAATTTACATGATAATTGAATCCTTCAGAATAGTTTAGAATGAAAATGTGAATTATCATATGCACATACCCTTTGAGTGTCAAAATAGGTGCATGGTAAAGACTCGTTCACTATGAACCAAAAAGATAGTTGAGGTATAGTTGACCAAATATTTTAGGGTTATTACCACTTGATGAATCTATGATAAAATGACATCCACTTGTAGTTTCTAGATAGACATGTATAGATTGAAATAAAACACTATTTTATGTATCATAACTTAGGATTTTAAATTATAATTTTGCCTATATTTTTGGTTACCACTACTATTTTCTAATCATTGTCTCCAAAATAACTAATCCTTTATCTAAAACTATATAAAGAAAACCAGGATAAACAAAAATAAATAATATATTAATTTCACAGTTTTATTATAACATCTAAAAATAGTCCCACAACCCAAGGATATAAAGGATTAGTGTCTTGGAAGATAAAAACATGAAAACACATATTTTACATACTGTGAATACTTATACATAATAAAAATACACTCTTATAAAATCCAAAAGACCTAATCCTATTTAAATCTTACTGATGAAGAAACATAAAAAGGGAAGAGCTAAAATGATCAACAAGGGATAAAAAATCAAACACCATAATGGTTAGATAATAAATATTTGAGAAATAGGAGTAAGGAAAAAATAACGGAATTAAAAGGATACAAAACAGTAATTACTAACCATATAAATGATAAATATACATAACATCCAAGATTATTACAGTTTTACATGATATGAAGAAAATAAAACATGAAACATATGATATGGGCTATATAATGAAGGAAATAATGGTTCATAATCATAAAATAGGATTTCTTGTCTTTGTAAACCTAGCTACCCACGAACATTTTCATTCATAAAATTGTTATTAGAGATAAATTACATTACTATCACTCCTCTGTGAAACTAGATACTTGATAAATAGTTTATTTGAAATTTCTATCTCATGATAATTAATATATTGCCTAATATATTAGAGAGATATATAGGTCCCACCAATATCATAATCCATATATTGTGTGCCACTTGAAAACAATCATTACATTATAGAACAATCCATAGAAAAAATTGGTCTAATAAAATTTCAAAAACATCATATTAAGAACATAATGAAATTAAATGGGTTTCTTATGACATACAATGCTTAATATCTCAATTTTATTAAGGAACCCATGAAATAATATGATTTAGATAACATAGCAAAATAATAACACAAATTAAATTAATTGGAACAAAAAATGAAATTAACAAAAATTATTATAAAATAAAATAAAAACATAATGTGAAACATGAAACATCACTCCATTGGAGTTATAACATTTTTTAGGTTGATGAAAACAAAATCATGAAAATAACTTATTTTAAAATATTTTTTATTCATCATCTTAAATTTCATAGTAACACACTGAGTTTTTATAAACCATTTTTGAAAATGAATTTATTTTCAAGGATGTATTGTTTACAGGATAATCCAAGTTGATATTTCATTAAACTATACAAAAAGATAATCTTTAGATACAAGCAACAACATCTTAGCCTGCCTTACACACAACACTGAGTTTCTAGGAAACAATATTTAATTATTATAATTATATAAATGAGATAGTTCTAACATAGCAATTAAACAAAGTAATTTGAATAGTAATAACAAATTTTTAAAAATTATTTACAATGGGTTTTTATATATAAAACATATTGATTAGAAAACATATAATTTTTTGTAATATCTTTATATGTTTGGAAATACCATTTTCAGGAAAGAACTACTTTTTATGTCCTTTTATAAACAATAATAAAATTAATTTTAGAAATTTTTAGAAATATAATTAGATAAAAAAAATTTATTTCACAATCTCAAAATTATCATAGGGTTATTTGTTTCGTATTTTTCTGAAAAGCTTCGGTTTTTGATTAATAGTGAAAAATAATGAATTTTAATTCAAAATTGACATTTCATCTAATTTATTTATATTGTTAAATTACGTTGTAATTGGTATTTAATTTATAATTGGATTTATTTTACATTAATTAATCCAATTTAGGTTTTTTATTCAAATTCACAATAAAATTGGATATAAAAACATTTCAAACATTTAAATATTTTCACTTAAAAACTTACTATTGTGAATCATTTACGGGGTTAATTTAGAATTAATTTCTGCCACTTCTGGGTTTATAATTTTGGAAAATGGTTCCATATTTGGAATTATAATAAATAATAATTTTTAACAGGGTCATCATAGTTCATTAACAAAAAAATTTGTTAAATTATCAAAAAAAATTATAGTAATTAAGGTTAAAACATGATTAATTTGTTGTTAAACATTAATTAAAGTAGCCAAATAAATAAGAAAAATTTATAAATCCATTGAGGTGAAAAATTTTGACCATTTACTCTCTTGGATTAATATTAGACTATTATTAGACGCACATGATGAAACAATGACCTCTAAGTAGTATTTACCTTTTTATATTTACAAAAATGTCACTCCTCATCCACTATAAAAGCAAACTCACCCCCCCCCCCACTTATTCCCACCTCTCAAGACATTTGGATCAACCAAAATCTAAAAACATATCCTAAAAAATCCCTGTTTTCAAAATAGAAATCTCTTTTCTTGTTTAAATACAATAAAGAATCCCCTTTGTGCACCCCAAGAAAAGTTACCCAAGAAGAGGTGACATCCTTCCATAAGTGCTTTAGTTTTATTTTCATTCTCCACTAGAAATTTTTTTCTTATTTCATATATATATATAATAATTTCAGTATCCTCATTATATTGGTCATTTTTTTATAAGGGTTTTACCTAAAGCTTTACACACTTCCATTAAATGGATAATGAACATACAACTCGTGTGTAAGACACACTACCGCCGCATGAAACAACGTTGTTGATTTTTTTCCTTTACAACCTTTTGTGGTAGGAAATTATGATGGGAATAATATTTTTACATGATATTTATGATTTATTTATACTTAATTAATTATAATAGTAAACATTAACTTCATGATATCAATTTTTTGAATACGATTACTTCGTTTGTGGATGTGTGGACTGTCGCCTTCTCAAAGCGAAGCATTTTACCTGAAATATATTAATGATGTGTTTAGTAAAAATATATTAAATATATGAAATGATAATGATAATATATTTATAATATATATATATATATAGAAATATATTTCATTTAAATTTTTCCTTCAGAACAAATAATAAAATGGAAATACCTTTCATGCGTGCGTATGAGTTACCGTCTCCATGAACAATGTATTTCATTTTCTATTTATACGATTTATGAGTTATCCAAAATATTTAGATAATGAATATTTGTAATATTAAAATCGTTTTTTACATTATTAGATGAGTAAATGATTATCTAATTAATAGCATGAAGAACAATAATTCATGACATAAATGAAAAATAGAGTAGATATCCACCAAAACATAACATTAACATGGAATTGATAATAAATGAGTACTATAAAGTCATAATAAAAACATATATGGTATTAGATATAGAAATATGTTTTTTTTAATATTTATAATAAACAAATATTTATTATACATGATTTTTTAATGGGTATAATAAGAGTCAAGACATAAGGTAAGGTTTTTCTCATCTAACATTTTGTTTCATTGAGAATTATTCCTTATTCACCACTCGTTTATTTTGTTCGGTGCATATAATTCCCATGAATATATTATATAATTAATTTAATTAAATTTAATTGTGGTTACATATCCATTTTATGATCTATATTTTTAATGGGGTTTATGTTTCAAAAGTTACTAAATCAGTAAAAAAATTGATTTCATTTTCCTTCTTTGAGAGACGTGGCATGTTATGCACCAATATTTTCCAGTGAGGTAAATATACTATACATTTTCTTGTTAAATCATGAATATAATTATTTTAATGATATTATAATCATCATTTAATTTAATTTTATAACATGGTTAATATGATTCATGGTTATATAGTGGTAAGAGTTTATTGAAACAAACTCTTAGTTTATCAGCATTGTTTATGATTTTGGTTCCATTAATGAAATATTTTGATCCATATCTCAAGAAAACCCATGATATTTCTTATCCAATATTTATACATTATATATTCATGTATTATTACATTGAATCCACTCTTGGTTACTTATGATAGTAAATAAAATATTTTCTTTTAAAAATATGACCTCATTTCTCTCTTCTGTCGGAAAACTGTTTTATTCAAAAAATCAAGTTTTCAAAAACAAATCCAAAATGTTTTTAAAATATTATATTTTGATCTTTTACAAGGATATAATATTTTCAATATTTTTACAGGTTTTAAAGTTTTCTTTATATTTTTTTGGAGCTATTTTCACTGAATTTGGTTTTCAAAAATGTTTTATGTTTTAGGATGAATTTTTTCAAATAAGAAATGATATTTTCCTCAAGAAATGTCATTAAAATATATTTTCTAATCATTTTCCATATAATATTACATTAATCTTTATTACTCTTGAATTTTTGTGAAATTATCTAGGGGATCCATTCATCTTCTTTATCTAAATGCTTTATGTTTTAATGGAAAGATGTTTAAAAAACATGTTTCTCTTTTAAAAGTTATATGTTTATGAAAACGATTTCTCATTAAAATGTAATATATTTATTAAAATTTTCTCTCTTTAATGGTTTATTTTCTTTTTAAAATAGATTCTTCTAATGGATTATGCTTTGATGAAATGATTTGGAAACCTATCTATTTTTCACATGTTATGATATGATAACATGTTTATGATAACCACTCCCTTTCATGGGTTACGATATGATGTGTTATGATGAGATGGATTATGATCATTTGGAACACATATGAATGATTTAAATATGAAATGTGTGGGATTTATATCTCCCTCCAATTTATTGGGAAATTTTTTATGTATCATGAGAAAGAGATAGCAAGAACGAAGAGAGAACATAGTTCAATAATGGAATTTGTCAGCAATGATGGTCTTGATAGTGTACCATGAATACTAATATGGGCACGAGAGTGAACCACTAATTACATGATGTTATTGGTAGTGAACCCATTCTACTAATATGTATTTATAAATAAACCTTGACTTCTATGTAAATTATTTTATAAAATTACTTATCTACCTCAAATCCATGTCTTATTACTATGTTACGCTTTCAAGGATTATGATCTTGATTTACTTGCGATTCAAGTATTATGAATAGAAAACATTAATTCCATGACTTATCTTTATGATCTTTAATATGTATTGTATGATATTTTATTGTTATTATCACATCCTCTTTCACTTATGTTTTTGTTTATTCTAACATATCTCCCTTGTCTACCTTTACAAAGCATACGAGCTCACTCTTGATGATGTTTCCTTTCCCTAAGTGATGAAGATATATATTAAATATGATTTTTCTAAGACGATTATTAATAATTAAAAACCTATTAGGTGATAATGTTTCTCAATTACGTACTAGTGTTTTCGTTTCTATGTTATCAAATTAACAAAACAAATACAATTCTTGGGTGTCTGTTTGTGTAATGTATTAAATATTCAGAAAAAACGATGTAATCGCAATGTATGAAAAGAAAAGGTCACTATAGTTTGAATGTGAGATAATTTTTATTTATACACTAGAAACTAGGATGAGAAAAACGTATTGAGAACTGGTTCACAACAGCGGGATATGATGCACATCAGTTTTAACACTCTTTGGGGATATGCTTTGGAAATTCACAATTTCTTCACAAACCATCATAGTGGATTTAAAAAGATGATGGACATGAAAAAAGCTAGGATAAACCCAAGGTGTCATATATAAAAAATGGTTTCATGAATCAGATAACCTATAAGTGTTTTTTTAATATTAGGTAGTTTCTAACTATGATAAATGTTTCTTACTCTATTCTATTTTTTAGTCTTGCTGGAACCATAATGAACAATATTCAGAATGATTGTGATTGAAAATGGTAAAATTGTCATCCTGAGATACCAAATGCCGTTGGATATGGAATTCAATATCGCATTGATATGCCCACACAAATTTCATATGATATGAATCATGATAGACTTCTAGATGAGGAAAGGGTGGAACAACATTTTATTGAGTCATTCATCCAGCAAATTCCACCTTTATCTAGTGGGTTTTATGATCTATTTGTTAATGAAAAATAAATCTGTACCATTGAAAATATATTCCTTACTCTCCAATGTTCAGAAAATGAGTAATCCATTCCAAATATTTATAAATTAGTAGGAAAAGAGATACAGTGGTGTAATCTAATAAAGAATATGTCTTCATAAAATTAAATTAAATCCACGGATTTTTATGAATTCAAGGAATTATATTTTTCATTAGTAACTTCATTGTATTCATTCTACAGAGATGGTGAAAGGGTTCATGGAGTTAAATAAATGGTATTATGAATCAATGGTACCTATGAGGCCAATTCTACAAGGCTTTTGAGGTACTCTTAGGGTATTATCATGCAACCCAAAATAAAATTTCATCTCTTCTTAAATGGATTAAATATATGTTTTAGAAGTTTGTATTCCATTAAATAATTTTGTATCTATGAATAAATTATGCATTATGAAATCCAGAATGTGATTGAGGTTCGATTTATGTATAAATGTCATGGTTTTGACATGAAAAGGGTGATACAGTTCAACGGAAAATCTAAAATCCTTGAATGGAATAATTTTAGATTTTATTTATGATCTACGTGTGGAATGAAACATGGAGAAAATTGCCTTAGGGGGTATTATAAATATTTTAAGCTTGTAAGGGATGGGCATCAGGCATTTGATTTCCAAATTTATGGGAAGAAGTTATCAAAAAATGAGAAAGTAACACAAATTCAACCTCATATAATTTAGTTCTATAAGTGTATGAAGAATGGGAATTAAGATAATTAGTTCCCAAAATTAAAGGTTATTAACGATGATCAACATCAGCAACTTTTTAAGATGGAAGACAATGGAAAATCTCATAGATCACTATTTCTGATAGGGGTTACAATAATGGCATTGTGAAAGGTACACATACCATACACTCTAGATTGACTAATGTATTATTTTATTTTTTCTGCACTCACTCTTTTATATCTAAAGAATTTTATATGGGTATTATGATTCCAAACAAACTATTAGATGAATAATTAGTATTGAAAACCCCTAATGGTATGATGACTGCATCTCATGTCTATGATTAAACTTGAGCTGAAATTTGTGTGAATGTACTTCTTGTAAATCTTTTAATTATTCTTTTGGTAGAATTTTATGTCACCTTAGGCTTGTATTTTATTTCTATGCACAAATCCCACATCAATTTTTGAGGAAGGGAAGCTAAATTTTATATTTGAAACTGAAATATGTTCATCCTTTAATATAATGATAAATATGAAAATCCTATGTATATTACATCTATTTTCTGGGCATTAATTCACATTTTGAAGGGGTGTTTATTCCAAATATTTGGGGTGAAAATCAATATCTACGATATGCCTATAGATTAAGAGCTTGTGGATGTATTTGTAAAATAATTTATTTTCCTTACACCAAAACATGGTGTTGAGATATCAATAGAAACAATACATTTGTCACGACCCGTCCTCGGGGCCCGTGCTGTGACTACCCCAAGCCCGCCTTCAATAGGCCAGGGGCTGGCGACTAGCACCAAATGCGTAAAATCCCGATAACTGGGAAGGCATTGCCTTTATAAAAGAAAACAAGCACCACAGAGTACAAGCGAAAAAAAAACACTAAGTACAAAAGAAAAGCTAAAAAGTAAATGGGCCAGAATACAAACCCAAAAGAAAGTACAACAGCAAAAAGACAAACAGCTGGAAGAGGGAAGAAGCTCCTGGGTCATCCTCCTCGGGTCCTACCTGAAGGGTAGGTACAGTTAGCACAACTCCTGGTCGTCCACCACGGATCCTACCTGAAGGGTAGGTACAGATAGCCTCCTCCACGCTCTCATCCGTCAACCTCCTCTGTGAGTCGTCTCGTCGCGTAGTCCACCTCTGGGTACGGACTCATCGTGTACACCACCTCCGGGTACCGACTCATCGTGTAGTCCACCTCCGGGTACCGTCCAGTCCTCGAACACTCGGCCTCCGTCAGCACTGCCCATCATCTGCTACCAACACAACGAGGTGCGGGCATAGCCCGTGCAGGGGTGAGTATAACGATACTCAGTAGGGACCCCGTGACCCTCAAGGTCTCACTAAACCAACAAGGATATCCACAAGAAGATCTCAACAGATAACCTCTACATAGATATATGCCCATACATATACCTAAGTTATCAAGTAACCCATCTCAATCATGAGGAAACACAAGGATTGTGAAATCAACGGTTAACCACAACCCAGGTATATGCCCATAAATATACCTAAGTTATGAAGTGACCCATCTCAATCATGAGGTAAGCACAAAGGTCAAAAGTCTCAGCTCAAACCAGGATTTTCATTATCAAAACTGTAACTGCTGAAGAGCTCCGTCTCTGGAGTGTACAATGGTCCTGTCACGACTCTGAGGTACTGCTCACTAACCTAAGACTACTGAGGTACTCCTCATGTCGAGTACTGCGGGTTTGCAGCCAACTATCGGGCTCTCCATCCGCTGAGGGTCTGTCGCCAAATACCGGGCGCTCCCACGAATAGCCTACAGAGGTACTCCTCCTGTCGAGTACCGCGGGTTTGCAGCCAACTACCGGGCACTCCATCCGCCGTGGGTCTGTCGCCAAATACCGGGCGGTCCGTCCACTGGGCTAGTCGACTCACTCCAAGTCGAGTCGGTCAAGCAGTCGTCAGGTCTCAGCCGGCTACACGGTCTCCGTACTCCACACGCTCGTCTCTGGGAGGGTCCGCTCCACGAGCTACTGGTCGATACTCTAAGTATCACAAAGTACCGCAAAGAAGTATCTCAAAAGACCACCTCGTCATAGGGCTCTCAACGCAATAGACGGCACGTCAATCGGACGCCCGGTCTGTGAGTTATTAGCCTTTTCGTCCTAGGGGCCCGGTTGGTTTCGTGTGTGAACCAATCCTGCCGTAACTCAACTATACCCCGAACACTCATAGGGTATACTCATAAGGACCGTTTCTCAACGAGATCACCAACGCCGCTGATGGTTCGTCAAACGAACGTTCTGTCAGAAAGGTATCAGCTTTTCCGTTCCAGGGGCCTAGTTGGATTTTGGTGCGATCCAACCCGGCCACTATCCAAATTCATCCAAATCTCGGAGAAGGATTACAAAAGTTCCGTATCATCAACAGGAACTCAACGTAATAGACGGCGCATCAATCGGACGCCCGGTCTGAGAGTTATTGGGTTTTTCGTTCCAGGGGCCTGGTTGGTTTCGTGTGCGAACCAATCCGACCGCACTCCGTCGGCATCCAAACCTCGAGCGGAGTAATCCAAAAGATCCGTCTCACTTAGAGGAATTCAACGAAACAGACGGCGCGTGAATCGGATGCCCGGTCTGTTATTTATTGGCCTTTCCGTCTCACACCCACCCTGGGAAACTTCCGAGGAGGTCACCCATCCTGATCACTACTCTAGGACAAGCACGATTAACTATGGAGTTTTTACCACGTTGGCTCCCGAAAAGGAAGGTGCACCTTGAGTATAGTATACCGAAACGACCGTCTCGATCCAAGGATCGCGTTTCCGCTGACGGCGAGTTGTTTGGAGGCTCGTAGCCCAAGATACGGGCATTTTACCGAAAGTGGTCCGATACTGGGGGGTTTGGGCCCGGGCCGACCCATCCCGACCCCCCCTGGGTCGGCCGAACCGGGTCGACCCGCCCCGGGCGGCGACCCGGCCCGACGACCCGACCCTGCTCGGAAAACCCAGCCCGGCGCGGCGGCGCAGACCGGCACGGCGGCGCGGCCTGTTGCCATTCGGGTGCCGCGCGCGGGGGGCAAAGCCCCCCCCCCTTTGAGAACTGCGGACCCTTAATTGGGGCCGCTTTTGAGACCCGACTGGGGGAAATTAATTCCCCCGGTCTCCACTATCCGGTCGGCCCGCACTGGCCGTCCGGTTTCGCCAACAAGGACCGGCGACGGCCGGTCCTTCCTTCACCGACACCGGCGGCCCGATGCCGGTCGTCGGTCCTCTTGCTCCGCAGCAGCCCGGATCCGGCCGCGGCCTATGCCGTCTGGCGCGATGCGATGACATCGCTTCTCTCCGCCATGGCCCCGCTCCGGCTGCAGCGCCTTTGACGTTCTTCAACGCGAGGCGACGGCGTCGCGTTCTTGGATTTCTTTCCACGGTGCGGTGCGACGGCACCACACAATAATTGCCGTGCGATTCCCGCGTGGTGCGATGGCACCACGCTATCCCGTTCCATCCTCAAGGAAATAATTGTGAACATAGGATGGGGGTTCGGCCGTGTTGGTGCGGTCCGGGCCCCCCTCTCGTTAGACAATAACATTTAATCCTTTATCCTCGAAGTTCGACACTCTAGAATCAAGAATGCAAAATAAATAAATAAAATATCAACAATCCCCTACCTCGAATTCAAGTGCGGAGCACGCCAATCAAGCCGCCGAAGACTAGCGTCGTGGAGGTCGGGCGTCGCGGAAATCGAACGTCGTTTCCGTTGACGTCAAGGTGCATCCGAAGAGGTACGTCGCTGGAGATGCTTCGTAAGCTGACGGAGATAGTCCGAGGAGGAAACGACGTCTCCTTTCGTTGACACGGGAAGAAGATCTAAGAAACAGCGTCGTCGATCTTCGGAAACACACCGGCTACGAAGAAGAGAAGCGGCGTTCTTCGTCGGAGCTTAAGTGTTCTTCGTGTTCTTCGTCAAGGTTGATGAAGATGGAGAGAGCTTCTCAAAATCTCTCAAGGTGGAAAAGGAGACCAACCCAAAATAAAAAGAGCTTAAGCCTTATTTTAATTACACAACTAAACATTTGAATTTCAAAAGATAAGAAATGAACCATTAATTCGTAGAATTAATTCAATGAAAGAAACAGCTCATTTAATTTACGAAAAAAAACCACCCAATTAAATGGTCTGTTAAGAATTTAATAAAATGCGTCAGTTGACTTTCATAAAGACGAGTTTTCATGGGTGCGTTACTTAGCGGAAAGAAACGGCGGGGCTCGTGCGGGCCCCACCTCACAAATATCCTACCAAGAGGGTAGGATATTTCTGGATAGTACCCTATCCGATTCAACTCAGATTAAGCCGCTTTTAAGTGGCTTCAAGTGGCTTCCAAGTGGCTTAAGTGAAATAAAATAAAGTTGTCACAAAATTATTTTATTTCTTAACTTTAAGCCCAAAAATTAAAAACCATACCCGAGTAAACGCAACTCCGGAAGAGGCGTTTCTAAGCAATTACCGGAGCTGCGATTCCATCGGTGCCCTCAGAATTCGATTCTGAGAACCGGTTCAAAATTTAGAAAAACCCGCTCGTCCGTTCACTGAACGTACCCGAGCAAAGCTTCGGAAATTGATTCCGGGCACACCGGGCCTCGGAATCAGGCGTCGTCAGAAACTGCGTTCTTGTAAAATTCCAAAGAAAATTAAGAAAAAAAATTCCTTGGAATTTATGGGTCTTTACATTACTCCCACCACAGGGCTTTACGTCCCCATAAAGCTTCACCACAAACTTAGGGAAACAAAGCGGTACTGAGCATGGATCTGATCCTTTCGCTCCCATGTGCTCGCCTGGAGGTTCCCGCGCTGCCAAAGAAAGTGCACAAGAGGAATCGACCATCCTCCTAGGATCTGCTCCTATCGATCCTTGATCCCCATAGGAACCTCCGTAGAAGACACTCATCGCCACCGTCCAGCTCCTCTTGGTCGATGATATGCGAAGTGGTCAAGCACGTATCTCCTCAGTTGGGATACGTGGAAAACGTCATGCACCTAGTGCAACTGAAGTGGATGGGCCAAGCGGTAAAACACCTCGCCTACCCAGCTGAGGACCTAGAAAGGTCCGTTGAACCTCGGAGATAACTTGCCTCCCTGGCCACATCTCCGTAAACCTTGTCGAGGTGAGACCCGTAAGAAGACGTGGTCGTCATCCTCGAACTTTACAGGTCTCCATTTCTGTTAGAACTGAAACTCAAAACGACTGCTGCTATGAGGGTAAGGTTGACCGACTCAAGAGTGATCGTTCGCACCCTCCTGTGTAAGAGTTACCCTGCACTGCCTGGGGTTTCCTTTTCCGCCGACCAAGGAAAACCCATCCTGACTTTTTCCTAAAACTGTTAATTTGACTATGAACAGTTATTGCCCATTCCATACTCAAACTAACGTCGTAAGGCCTCGAAGATTCCACCAAGAGATTCCAACCAGAACTCTCGCCTCGAGGGTCTGACCACACCGTCGTCATAAGTGTGATTATCGAGTCTCCTCCCAAGGTATCTCCAGACGTGAGGGTCAAGTCCACGGCTTACCGGAAACTCTAGGTCTGGAACAAGATTTGTGAAAGTGAGGAATGATTCATATCGACATCTGTTACTACAGAAGCTATTATTGGACACAGACTGTCCCTTGAATCATTTCTAGAGCCATTGGGTCACACTCCTTGACAGCATGCAGCCACACTCTTCCTCCGCCCTCCAGCTCCCTGAGCCTGGCGGGAATAACTAAGGCGGGTGGTTGTAGCATGTTAAGATGTACACCACCTCATGCTACTCTCCTAGCTCTGCCTCTACGTCTTCCGCTTCGCAGACTCATCTCTATTTAAAGCTACCTCTTCTTGAAACATTTAACACGCCCGAGTCTCTAAGACTGGAACCGGTTCCTTGTTTCTTACTGCCCTGTGCAGTCTTCATCCACTCCTGGATGAACTGCACCTCCTTTAGTCTCACAAGAGTTGCTATGATTTCTTCTTTTCTGATAAGAGAAATCTGGTCTCATCCCATGGATGAACCACATTCGTTGCCTAGTATAGTCAATCCTGACATAAATGATGCATTCATGCCATGGATGACGTCGTAAGGCCTCGTCGCAACTACTAAGAGATCCAACTGTCACTCTCGCCTCCAAGGGTCGAGTCACACTGTCGGCATCAGTGTGAAGTCACTGGGTCTCCTCCAGTAAAAATATCAATAGTTAGGGTCAAGTAAACAGTTTAACCGGGACCACTCAGTATCATCCAAACAAAAAGGACAGGAAAGCAAACAAAGATAAGTGTCTTTTTATTATTGCAGCTCATAGTACAAAGACACAAATACAAAAGCATCATGGAACTAGAAGTACAAAAGACGTATCCACTAGTTCCTCTCCTATCCACCTGCTCTCGGAGCTCCATGACCATAGGCTTCAGCTGCCTGAAGCTGAGCTCTCACATGTCCTCCTGTCCCCTGCGGTCGGGGTGGGCCTCCTGATGGTGGTGGCAACATCCCGAAGCGTCGTCCACCTACAGCTGCACGAACAGCTCCTCTGCCATGGCCGCCTACTCCTTGAGGTCCGCCCTGATCGAACCTCTACCTTTTCCTCGGAGGTTCTTCATTTAACTGCTGGTCATATGCATGGCGGGTCGGACAGTCACATGCCATGTGACCAATTCCTCCGCAGGAGTAACACTGTCCACTCTGGGCACGTCTGGCTCTGACTCCACCCCGGTTTCCCCGTACAACTGAACCTGAGTCGTGCATTCGGCCACTGGTAGGTCTAGTCCTCTTGGACCTCTGTGTCATCTGTCTACTGCCTGCTGCAGAAGACTCTGCCGCAACTTGGCTAGTGGTGGGTCCTACTGCTGGAGACTGCTCAGCAAGGAAACTCTCCACTAAGAGGGCTCTCTCCAACAACCCTGTCTGCCTCGGAAAGCTGTGAGAAACAACAGAAGCTCTAATCTCTCGCCTGAGCCCCTGCTCTAAGGTTCAGGCCCTGAAGAACGGGTCCCGTACCATATCTGTGGAGTAGCGCGAGAGGTCTGTGAATCTTGTTGAGTATTGCGCCACTGACATGTTTCCCTGCCGCAGCTGAAGTAGCTCCTATATACGCACCGCTCGAAGGGTGGCTGGTATAAACTCTGCCCGGAACAGGCTCTCGAAGTCTGCCCATAGAAGTGTCGCCTCGTCATGCATCTGAAGCACAAGGCTCCACCATCTGCCTGCTGTTTCCTGAAAAAGGCTGGCAGCTAGGATCACCATGAAATCTGTCGGCGTCCCCACTAGCCTGAAGACTCTCACCACAGCCTCCATCCAATCCTCAGCCGCATGAGGGTCCGTCCCTCCCTGGAACCTGGGTGGCCTCTGGCGCAGGAACTCATGCAGTGCGCTCGAGTGACGTGCATCCTCTGCTGCTGGGGCTGGTGGCATCGGTGTCCCAACGGGTAGTAGTACCGCTAGTGACTCCGCTGGTGCCTCAACTGGGATAGGGCCCTGTACTGAGGCCTCGTCACTCGGCGGGCTGTCATTACGTACCACTCTCGGGGCTCTAGCTGGTCGTCCACGGGGAGGCTTCCTGAAAGAAACAACGTGACACGGTCAAAAGATTATACCTGGTGAGCTGACCTGGTTTGAGCTAACATTTAAATAAAACTTCTGGAAAACACACACGCAATCAGTGTTTTCGTGCACAAAGTCGGAAACCAGTTGTCAGGGTCCTGGTGTATGGATACGTCGGCCGCCCACACCAACACTGGACTCCCTGAACTGAAAACCACACTCGGTACTCTTAACAATATTGCTTCACAGAAGGAAACATCAGAGTTATAAGTTCTGCAGTAGAACCGAACTCCTCTGATACCAATTTGTCACGACCCGTCCTCGGGGCCCGTGCCGTGACTACCCCAAGCCCGCCTTCAATAGGCCAGGGGCTGGCGACTAGCACCAAAGGCATAAAATCCCGATAACTGGGAAGGCATTGCCTTTATAAAAGAAAACAAGCACCATAGAGTACAAGCGGAAACAAAACACTAAGTACAAAAGAAAAGCTGAAAAGCAAATGGGCCAGAATACAAACCCAAAAGAAAGTAAAATACCAAAAAGAAAAACAACGGGAAGAGGGAAACAGCTCCTGGGTCGTCCTCCTCGGGTCCTACCTGAAGGGTAGGTACAAATAGCACAGCTCCTGGTCGTCCACCATGGATCCAACCTGATGGGTAGGTACAGATGGCCTCCTCCACGCTCTCGTCCGTCAACCTCCTCTGTGAGTCGTCTCGTCGTGTAGTCCACCTCCGGGTACTGACTCGTCGTGTACTCCTCCTCCGGGTACCGACTCGTCGTGTAGTCCACCTTCGGGTACCGACTCATCGTGTAGTCCACCTCAGGGTACCGTCCAGTCCTCGAACACTCGGCCTCCGTCAGCACTGCCCATCGTCTGCATCCAACACAACGAGGTGCGGGCATAGCCCGTGTAGGGGTGAGTATAACAATACTCAGTAGGGACCCCGAGACCCTGAAGGTCTCACTAAACCAACAAGGATAACCACAAGAAGATCTCTACAGATAACCTCTACTTAGATATATTCCCATACATATACATAAGTTATCAAGTAACCCATCTCAATCATGAGGAAACACAAGGATTGTGAAATCAACGATTAACCACAACCCAGGTATATGCCCATACATATACCTATGTTATCAAGTGACCCATCTCAATCATGAGGTAAACACAAAGGTAAAAAGTCTCAGCTCAAACCAAGATTTTCATTATCGAAACTGTAACTGCTGAAGAGCTGCGTCTCTGGAGTGTACAGTGGTCCTGTCACGACTCCGAGGTACTGCTCACTAACCTAAGACTGATGAGGTACTCCTCCTGTCGAGTACTGCGGGTTTGCGGCCAACTATCGAGCGCTCCGTCCGCTGAGGGTCTGTGGCCAAATATTGGGCGCTCCCACTAATAGCCTACAGAGGTACTCTTCCGGTCGAGTACCGCGGGTTTGCGGCCAACTACTGGGCTCTCCGTCCTCCGTGGGTCTGTCGCCAAATACCGGGCGCTCCGTCCACTGTGCTAGGCGACTCACTCCAAGTCGAGTCGGTCAAGCAGTCGTCAGGTCTCAGCCTGCTACATGGCCTCAGTACTCCGCACGCTCGTCTCCGGGAGGGTCCGCTCCACGAGGTACTGGTCGATACTCCAAGTATCACAAAGTCCCGCAAAAAAGTATCTCAAAGGACCACCTCTTCATAGGGGTCTCAACGCAACAGACGGCGCGTCAATCGGACGCCCGGTCTGTGAGTTATTAGCCTTTTCATCCCAGGGGCCCGGTTGGTTTCATGTGCGAACCAATCCGGCCGTAACTCAACTATACCCCGAACACTCATAGGGTATACTCATAGGGACCGTTTCTCAATGAGATCACCAACTCCGCTGACGGTTCGTCAAACGAACGTTCTGTCAGAAAGGTATCAGCTTTTCTGTTCCAGGGGCCCGGTTGGATTTCGGTGTGATCCAACCCGGCCACAATCCAACTGCATCCAAATCTCGGCGAAGGATGCCAAAAGTTCCGTATCATCAACAGGAACTCAACGCAACAGACGGCGCGTCAATCGGACGCTCGGTCTGAGAGTTATTGGCTTTTTCGTTCCAGGGGCCCGGTTGGTTTCGTGTGCGAACCAATCCGACCGCACTCCATCGGCATCCAAACCTCGAGCGGAGTAAACCAAAAGATCCGTCTCACTTAGAGGAATTCAACGAAAAAGACGGCACGTCAATCGGACGCCCGGTCTATTATTTATTGGCCTTTCCGTCTCACACCCACCTTGGGAAACATCCCAGGAGGTCACCCATCGTGATCAGTACTATAGGCCAAGCACGCTTAACTATGGAGTTTTAACCACGTAGGCTCCTGAAAAGGAAGGTGCACCTTGAGTATAGTATACCTAAATGACCGTCTCGATCCAAGGATCACGTTGCCGCTGACGGCGAGTCGTTTGGGGGCCCGTAGCCCAAGATACGGGCATTTGACCGAAAGTGGTCCGAAAATGGGAGTCTGGGCCCGGGCCGACCCAGCCCGACCCCCCTGGGTCGGCCGAATCGGGTCGACCCGCCCCAGGCGGCGACCCGGCTCGGAAAACCCGGTCCGGCGCGGCGGCGCGGCCTGGGCGCCGTTCGGGTGCCACGCGCGGGGGGCAAAGCACCCCCCCCCCTTTGAGAACCGCGACCCCTTAATTGGGGCCGCTTTTGAGACCCGGCTGGGGGAAATTAATTCCCCCGGTCTCCACTGTCCGGCCGGCCAGCCCTGGCCGGCCGTTTTCGCCAGCAAGGACCGGCGATGGTCGGTCCTTCCTTCGCCGACACCGGCGGCCCGGTGCCGGCCGCCGGTCATCTTGCCCCGCCGCGGACCGGATCCAGCCGCGGACTATGCCGTCTGGCGCGATGCGACGACATCGCTTCCCTCTGCCGCGGCCCCGCTCCGGCCGCGGCGCCTTTGACTTTCTTCGACGCGAGGCGACGGCGTCGCGTTCTTGGTTTTCTTTCCACGGTGTGGCGCGACGACACCGCGCAATAATTGCAGTGCGATTTCCGCGTGGTGCGACGGCACCACGCTATCCCGTTCCATCCGCAAGGATACAATTGTGAACATAGGAGGGGGGTTCGGCCGTGTTGGTGCGGTCCGGGCCCCCCTCTTGTTAGACAATAACATTTAATCCTTTATCTTTGAAGTTCGACACTCTAGAATAAAGAATGAAAAATAAATAAATAAAATATCAACAATCCCCAACCTCGGATTCAAGTGCGGAGCACGCCAATCAAGCCGCGGAAGACTAGCGTCGCGGAGGTCGGGCGTCGCGGAAATCGAACGTCGTTTCCGTTGACGTCGAGGTGCGTCCAAAGAGGTACGTCGCTGGAGACTCTTCGTAAGCTGACAGAGATAGTCCGAGGAGGAAACGACGTCTCCTTTCGTTGACACGGGAAGAAGATCGAAGAAGAGACGTCGTCGATCTTCGGAAACACACCGGCTACGAAGAAGAGAAGTGGCGTTCTTCGTCGGATCTTAAGTGTTCTTCGTCAAGGTTGAAGAAGATGGAGAGAGCTTCTCAAAATCTCTCAAGGTGGAAAAGGAGACCAACCCAAAATAAAAAGAGCTTAAGCCTTATTTTATTTACACAACTAAACATTTGAATTTCAAAAGATAAGAAACGAACCATTAATTCCTAGAATTAATTCAACGAAAGAAACAACTAATTTAATTTACGAAAAAAAACCGCCCAATTAAATGGTCTGTTAAGAATTTAAGAAAACGCGTCAGTTGACTTTCATAAAGACGGGTTTTCGCGGGTGCGTTACTTAGCGGAAAGAAACGGCGGGGCTCGTGCGGGCCCCATCTCACAAATATCCTACCAAGAGGGTAGGATATTTCTGGATAGTACCCTATCCGATTCAACTCAGATTAAGCCACTTTTAAGCGGCTTTAAGTGGCTTCGAAGTGGCTTAAGAGAAATAAAATAAAGTTGCCGAAAAATTATTTTATTTCTTAACTTTAAGCCCAAAAATTAAAAACCACACCCAAGCAAACACAACTCCAGAAGAGGCGTTTCTAAGAAATTACCGGCGCTGCGATTCCATCGGTGCCCTCAGAATTCGATTCTGAGCACCGGTTCAAATGTTAGAAAAACCCGCTCATCCGTTCACTGAACGTACCCGATCCAAACTTCGGAAATTGATTCCGGGCACACCGGGCCTCGGAATCAGGCGCCGTCAGAAACTGCATTCTTGTAAAATTCCAAAGAAAATTAAGAAAAAAATTTCCTTGGAATTTACGGGTCTTTACAACATTGTTCCACACTAGTTTCAAAGACACCCTATGGAATGTCCCCAATTGAGTAGCATGAATTAAAGAAACAAGAGAAAAAAACCATAAATAGGGATTAATTTGGTGAAGTATATCACCCTGGGGAGGACATTTTCTTTTTCTAAAAAATAATGATTTATCAATGAAACTCTTAAATTATTATTGAGAGTTGAACAAGATCATGATGATGAAAATGTATCATATTTCGTATATTAATGACTTGTTTGATCTACTGTGTAGAGATCTGTACTTTTCTATGATCAACATTAGATTAGGATACCATAAATGGAGGTTAAAGAAGAAGGATATACCCAAGAAAAAATTATGTACAACTTATTTACATTTTGAATTTATTGTAATGCCTTTTGGTCAAACTAATTCTCTTAATATCTACATAGATTTTTTTAATAGGGTCTTAGAGATTACATATATTTTTTTTTCAGTATTTGCAGATTATATTCTCATATATTCAAAGTGTAAGGGAAACCATGAAGGCAACTTGATAATTATACAAATGTCCCAAAAAAATAACTTGTATGAAAAATTCACAAATTGTGAATTTTGGTTACAAAAGGTTTCATTTTGGGGTCATATAATCTCTAGAGAGTGTATTGTAGTATATCAATCAAATATGTACTCTATTGAATGATGTAAAATACCAACCAAGGTGACTGACATCTATAGTTTTCTTGATTTATATGGATATTGATAATGGTTTTTAGAAAATTATTCACGACTATCTAATCCACTGACCAATTTGACATAGAAGGATACCAAGTTCCTCTCGATAGATGAATTTGAGGGAAATTTCAAGGAACTGATTAAAAGGTTATTAAGAATGCATACAATTACATTTCCATATAGCGGAGAGGGGTTTGTAATCTACAATGATGAATCAAAGAAGCTATTGGGATGTGTTATCAAGAGGAATAACATAGTTATAATTTATGCATCATGTCAGTTAGACATTCATGAGAAAAATTATCCAACTCATGATTTGAAGTCAATTGCCTTAATTTTTTCATTAAATACATAGAAGCATTATCATTATGGAGAAAGTGGTGATATATATTTCGATAATAAAAGTATAAAATATATACTCACACAGAAGGAGTTAAACATCCACTAGAGAAGATGGTTAGAGATGTTAAAAGATTGTTAATGCTTAATACATCACCAACTTGGGAAAGTGGACAAGTTGGATGATGCTTTGAGTCGAATGGATTATGTTGATTTATCTATGATAAGGAAAATAATGATCCAATATTTCCATATTTTCAAGGGATGGACATTTAAATCCTAAAGGATGTGAAAAATCTTATCTTCCCGGATTGAATGGGGAAACCTCTATCCGTGTAAAGATTAATAGATGCATAAGAAATATTTACATATTTAAAAGAAAGTTATAAATTTCGAGAGGTTAAACTTGACGAGGATGAAATGATAATGTCCAGAAACTATTTATGTGTTCTATCCCTACTAGATTTGAAGAAGGATCTATTAGATGAATCACATAGTTATTCATTATCTATTCATACATGAGGTATGTAGATGTATAGAGAAATAAATGAATACATATAGTAGAATGGAATGAATCAGGATATCTTAAAGTTTGTATCTTGGTGCTTGATATGCTAGGATGTTAAGGATGAAGGAAAAATTCTAGGGATTTTGGATATATTAACCATACCATAATGGAAATTGAAGAACATCTCTATGGATTTTGTTATTGGACTCTGGAAAACCTTTAAAGGGTTTAATTATATATGGGTGGTCATCAATCAATTTAATAAATCATCACACTTACTTTCTATTATAGAATACTTATATATGGATTGGATTTCTAATATATACATTAAGGATGTTGTAAGGTTTCATGGAGTAACTCATTCTACTATATCTGATTGGTATATTAGGTTTAACTTTTTTTTGGCGAAGTATTAAAAAATAACTAGATATGTAATTGTGTTTCAACACTTCTTATCATCTTCTAACAAATTTTCATTGTAAGAGAACAATTCAAACCCCTAGATGATATATTGGGTTCATGTTCTTTGGATTTTCAATGTTGTTGGGACTAACACAATATTATAGTTTATTTTTCTTACAATAATGGATTTCAATCTATCATTTATATGACTCCTCATGAAGTGCTCAATGGTAATAAATTTGGAGATAAAATGTGGGGGGATGAAGTTGGAAAAATAATGATATTAGGACATCAGATTTCTAATGAATTGGATGAGAAGGTTTTAACCATTCAATAATATATCCAAGAAGCTCAAAATCTATAAACAAATATCTTCTAACCATTAATTTGATATAGAATTTTAAATTCGAAATAAAGTGATTTTACAATTTTCTCCCTAGGAAAAGGTTAGGAGATTTTTGGAAGAAATCAAAACTAATCCCTAGGTAAATCAACACATTTTAAATTAATGATCATATCGGGAAGGTATCCAATCTCATGGAACATAGTCCAAATATTTTTCAAGTACATGATGCGTTCCATGTATCTCTTCTGAGGATGTAAATATCTAACCCTTCACATGTAATGGACTTAGTGGTTATACTGCTGGAGCATGATCATTCTTATCAGGAACAACCAATTGAAATTACGGATCGTATTGAGTGGGTTCAATGAAACAAGACCACTCACCTAGTAAATGTTTTTGGGAAAAATCACAAGTTAGAGGAAGCTTTTTGGGAACTTCATGATATGTTGAGAAACAATTATCATCCTTTATTGTATCATAATGACGAATCTATAGGGGGAAATTCATTTTGAGTGCGGTAGAATGTGACACACTATGTTTTTATAAAGTCTTTTTTTAATAAATAAATTTTAATTGATGTCTTATGTTTCATGCTACTCTGTTTTATGGTTTCTTTATACTCTACACCAATATAATATTGTGTTCCATGAAACATCATTTTATCATGTATTACCCACAACACATAGCTTCTACGAAATAACCATTTTTAATTATAGTTATTTAAATAGAATAGCTGAAACATAGCCATTATACATAGTAATATGAATAATAATAAATAATTTTTAAATATAATTTACAATGGTTTTATTAAATATAACATACTGATAATAATGAAATATAATTTTTGGTAATGTCTTTATATGTTTGAAAATACTATTTTTAAAAAATAATTGTTTTTATATCCCTATATAAAAATAATAAAATAAATCATTGAAAATATTAGAAACATGATTTGATAAAATGAAATTTATTTTATATTTCATTATTCCAAAATGATCATAGGGTAATGTTTGAGGATTTTTTTTCTAAAAAAAATCATTTTTGGATGAATAGGGAAAAATATTGAATTTTAATTCAAATATTCTTCTTCACATAATTAATTTATATTGTTAAATTATATTTTAAATTTTTTCTAATGTTTAATTAGATAAAATGTATTCCAATTAATGCAAAATATGTCATTATAACCAATTTCAAATTGAAATTGGATATAAAAAGATTCAATATTTTAAACATTTTCTATAAAAATTCCACTGCCATGACATGAATGTGGGATTAACATTAAATCATTTTCTGCCAATTTTTTTTTAGAATTTGAGATAATTTTTTCCATATTTTAAATTAGAATAATTTCTAATTTCTAATAAGTTGAAATTAATTTTTGATGAAATATTTTAGTGAAAATAATTAATATTAATTATATTGATTTGGGTAAAAACATGATTGCATATTATATAATCTTTAATCAAAGGAGACATATAACATAGAAACATGTCAAAAATGTATTTTATAGACATATTAGTACTTATTACCATAATTTCATGAAATTTGACAACTATTGGTTGCACATGATGTAAGGGAGACCTCTCAATAGTGTTTGCATTTTTATATTTACAATAATGTCTCTCCACCTTCATTATAAAAGAGAAATCACCCCTCACTTATACACAAATATCAAGAATTTTGGCTCAAAAAACATTTCCAAAATTTCCTCAAACAATCTCTCACCTAATCCAAGAATCCTACGTTTTAAAAAAAAATCCAACCAAGAATCCCTTTCAAAAAAACCAAGAGGAGTTACCCAAAGAATTGGTAATATCCTTCCAGACGCACTATTTTTTATTTTCATTCTCCCCACCTAAATATTTATTATTTAACTCTTATATAAAAAAATAATTATCATATATATAATTATATTTTTTTATTATAAGGTTTTGACCTACACCAACACACATTTCCGTCAAATGGGTAACTAACTTACAAATCGTATGTACCACATAGTACTGCCTCATGAAACGATATCATTTTATTTCATTACAACCTATTTTGTTGAGAATTAAAATTTAAATACTATATTTATATGATATATATTATTTTTATGATGTATGATTTCTTATATATTTATTATTAAAAAAATAACTTCCTCCTTTTCACTTTTTTCTAAATAGGATAACATCATTTTTGGATGTGTGGTCTATCACCTCCTCAAAACAATATGATTAGTTCAGAGATTACATAGAATGTATTAAGGATGGGTTTTTTCTAAAATATATGATATTAAAGAAATTATAATTACACTATAATTAAATTATATATATATACAAATATATTTTCATTTACTTTCGTTCGTTCAATATGATAATAAAATGGAATCATCATCCATGAATATGTACGACTTATTGTAACCATGTACTACATATTTCATTTTCTATTTCTAGAATTTTTATATTATTATAAATAATTATATAATAAATATTTATTATATTCATATCATTTTCAAATTTTTTAAATAAGTAAATCATTATTTAAATAATATGACCAAGAACAATAATTGAGGACATATATGAAAAATAAAGAAGATTTTCTCCAAAACAAAACATTAACATGGAATAGTTAATGAATGAGTAATATAAGGTAACAATCAAATAATATATGTTATTATATGTAATAATATTTTTATTTGGTTTATTTATTATAAACTTATATTTATTATGTTGGTGGATTGAATTGGTATGAAGAGAGTCAATACACAAGGTAAGTGCTTTCTCATCTAAATTTATTTTCTGTAAGATTTATGTCTTATTCACCAGATTTTTTTTTTCTGTGTGGTGTATATAATTCCCATTAATATATTATATGACTATTAAACTTAAATTTATAGGTATTTATATAATTATTTTATTATATCTATTTCACAATACTTATGTTACAAAAGTTACCAAATCAGTAAAACTATTTTGGTCTCAATTTTGATTGTTTGAGACGCATGCCATATTAATCACCTATATTATTATACAAGGTGTATATAATGGAAATTGAATTTTTTTATACCTATTATCCTTCTTTTAATGATATTTTATATTTCATGCAATTTCATGTTCATACATGGGGAGTATGATTCAAAGATACTAAGTGGTTAGAGTTTATAAAAAGGATCTCATTCCTTCTCTAGATTGTTAATTATTATGCTTCCATTGAAGAAATATTATGATCCATATCTCAAGAAAACTCATGAATTTTCTTAAAATAATTTTATTCAAGATATCTTCATGTATTAGTAACATTTTTACACACTTTTGTTGTAACGACCCAAAATTTTATCAATTATGTTTTCCTTATTATAAAATTTTCATATAGTATAATCAGATAAAATCACTCTAGAAACACAATTGAAACTTTATCAATGAAGAATAAATTAAATAAGAGATATTTTTATAATTTGAGGAACCTATTCCAAAGAAAAAGTAACTTGAACTTCATAATATTAATGCGACCCTTCTGAATCGTAACCTGACCAATAGAATTGTAACATGACCTGTGAATGTGTAAATAAAATTTGGGTATCTTATACATAAAAATAGGACATGTCAATATCTTCTAATATGTAAATAAATGTTTTTGAAATGAAAAATTTAGTGTTTTTATTTAGGTAAGTTATAAATATTTAAATAAAATATAAAGTATAATAAAATTATTTAATAGAAAAGTTATTTTTCATAAAATTTATTCAAAAATAAATATTTTTTTGTCTTATGTTTATAATATTAGTTTATGAGACCCTAATAAATTTATCAAGGTGTTATAAAATCAATTAGACTTTTGAAATTGATATTTTTCAAGTAAGTGAATATTTTAATTATCAATTTAATATCTCATGCTTATAAAATTATTTACATTATATGAATCATATTTTTGAATTAAACCCCTATATAAATGGTTATGGTTATTTTTTGGTATTCTTCTAAAATACATGAATTTTCGGTGAATAGTGAAATATGGTAATTTATAGCATTTCACAAATACATGAATTATTGACTCATGGATGATTTATTTCTGATATAATCCAAAAATTTAGATATATCATTCCTTTAATGAACATATTTTATTATAATTCTCAAACTATTCATAGTCTTGAGCTACCATAACAATCAAATGAATAAAATATTCAAAAAACACCCCTCTCCGCCACTACAATTTCCAACTCCCCCTCCTCTTCCCTTCACACATATTAAGCCTTGGATTTTCCAAATTTCTTACCAATCCATTTTATATCCTCTCTCCCATATATATGAGCCTTTGGTATCAACAAAATACCAAAACTAAATTCCATAAGGAGGTTTTTAAGGATAAGGAATCAAGATCTAAAATCCTCTTTCTTTTTCTTTGAGTTCCATTTCTTTTTCCATTATTTTCTTATAATTTTTTTACCTCCTCTATCCAAACATGCATGATAACTACATAATCTTATATATATAGAAATTTTATTATTTAAATTGAAAAACCACCACAAATCACTTTTCATTATCCATTTATTTTGAAAATGAAAACATTGTATCTCAGGTTCCAATTTACCACCTTCGTGGAAAACACGTTTTCAATTTTCTATTATCCCATCATTGATGGTCCAAAAACCATTTTTTTAAAATATATTAAAATATATTTATTAAATATTATTTAATGTTATAGGACTAGAATAAATATAATTTTTTTTCATGTGACGAAACTAATGCGTGATGATCAAAAAGCACCAAAATAATATGAACAATTATCACTAATATCTTCCCCAATGGTTTATCCTCACCCAAAATAATAAAAATGACTTTTATAACCATTTAACATGTTGAATTTTTATTCATAAATAATTATTTCAATTATGGATAACTATTCTTATTTTACATGATCTTTTGTACATGTATACAAGTCAACTACTCATGAAATCCCATGAAATGAACACTTCTGAATAAAAAATTTAATCATATAACTCATGAAAAAGGAAATAAATGAAATTAATAAAATTATAAAAAATAAAATACATGTAGAGAGGTTATTAATTAATTAATTAATAGAATTAATTTTATTATCTCAATCATTAAGTACAAGTGTAGAATGCTTTCAGACATAAGATAGTGGATTCTCCCTGAATGTCCCAGTTCGATTGGGGTTACATTATCTCTCTCATTACCAAAACTAAATTCATTATTATTTTATAATATATTGATATGTTCTAAATTAATATATAAATATCAGTTAATATTTATTTTATGAGAGAACATATGTTTTATCTGTTTCCATTATCAATTCTTTTTTATAACAAATCCCAATTTAAGGGATCATCCAAGTTTCATTCCCATTTAAGTGCACAATATAATATTTTTTAAGGAACAAATATTTTTATAGAATCACTTATTTTATTTTGGAAAAATAATATATCCCATTTCATGTTTTGTGTAAACAAATAATCTTTTATTCTCTTTAAATATTATTCTATTTCCTCTAAAGCCGCATAAAAGTGCTCCATTTCTGTAGTTTGTTGAAAACTATTGTTTTTATTGTTTTCACTTATTTTAGAAATCATTTCAGCTCAAACATAATTTAATTATCCTACACATTTATTTTCTGGGATATACATATTTACAATATGATTTTATGACATATAATCTACTATATTTCATTAAATGTTTTGTGAATCATTTTACTATGGTTGTGCTATCTTTATACCATTCAACATATTACTCAGAATGGTTAGTGATCATGTTTATCGATTGGGGAATGTTATTTACATATCATATGAATATTTTTCTTATATTTTGACTAATTCATAAAACAAATTCATTAGAATTTGTAAGAAAATTTGGGGGATAACTATAGTCTCTCGATGCATTGGTAGGTCTCATTAGACTAAACGGATATGTGTTTGGACAAGGACTTAACTATTTAGTTTCAAATGCCTTGGATGAGTCCTAAATGGTATGTTTCAGATGTTTGTTGTTTTGAATTACCTCACTAGGATATTAGTAATTAAAAAATAATGTGATTATTCATATAGTATAATATCCATGGATAAATATCATGTGATTATTTATATGGCATTAATTATACAACTATTATTTCTTCCATATTATGCTCATTTTTTATTATCTTGTGTTTCCGTTATTCACCTTGCCTTATTATTTTTATTTATGATATCTTACATTGTATTTCTTACCCTTACTGAACATATGATATCATCCTTTCATTATGGTCTACTTTTTCACAGGATGTGAATATTTATATTAGGAATGCCGTTCATTGATAATCTAGGAGATTATGAGAGTTTTAAATGGTGTTACTATACTGTATTTCATTACAAGTTGTAATACAAAACTTATGTATGTATCTTGTTATTTAATTACATGAGAATGTTACGTCTTATGGGATATGATATGTTGTTCATTATAACAATGTAATTAAGTAAGGCACCAACTCTAGGCTACTCGTGTCGGGGTTTTACAGTTGGTATTAGCGAATGTTTATTAGAAACCTAGAAAAATAGATTAAGAGAACCTAGATTAGGGAATATAATCCCATGGTAGACATTGATGATAAGTATATAAGAACACCCTAAAATTTTGGTAAGGAAGATATAATGTGGTTCTTCTGAGAAGTACATCCTTGTCTAGATACTACAAGTGGATTTGGTTCATGTAAAAATGTACATAGTGGTAACAACTCTGAAAAGGTGCGCCAGGCTTCAGTCGGCGTAATCGGGTACACAAAAATGACACATAATGCACACTTGGTTTCAATCTCCCATGGGACACACATAGAATATACACATTTTCATTAAAAATCATTATGACCGATTTAAAAATAAATATATCTCCAAAGAAAACATGTTTATGATTATGAGATTATATATTCATAAATTTTACATTTATGTTAAGTGTTTTACTATTTCAAAATTATATATTATGATCCATAACCTAATTAAGTGTATTCTACTTTTTAGAAATGTATTCAAGTATAAGGAATGGAAAATTTATCAAAGCACATATTCCATGTAGGGATTTCCCTCCAATGTAATATAATGATGTCATAACTGGAGATGCAACTACTATTGAGAAACTTATAACTACCATGGAAAAATGGATTTTGTTATGAACGACAACCTCACATGAATGGAGCATTCTGGTCTATAATGTGGATGAATAGTGTATGACTACATTATGGGACATTAACACCCATCATTCAATGGGACACATAATCCATGTGTATTTGAGCAATGGAAATGTTCCTTAGAGAAGATATATCTTTCTTGGGGAAGTTAAGATAAGGAAAATGTTTTCCTGAATACATACAATCTCATGGGAGATGCATATCAATGGTGGTCACTAATTCAAAACGAAAAGGAGGAGGAAGAAATATAAAACATAGAATGGAAGGATTTGATGGATCTGTTCTTGGAAAAATATTTCCCACCGGAACAATGAGAGGATATAGAGGGAAATTCTGGAATTAAAGGAAAAAAGAAGATGAGAATGTTTCTATGTATGAATCCAACATAAGAAGACTAATAAGGAATGCCAGACTACATGTGCAATTCAAGGAGCAAGAATGATTGATTTTTTTACGGGTTAAAAACATTCTTCTAAAGGGAACTAGTCTACCAAACATTATCATCTTATGAAGATATAGTCCCATGTGCTCTAAATATAGATAAATAATTTTCTTATTCTATTGAATTTTAGGGAAAATAAGAGAATAAGAGGGGTTAGTGTAGAATAATTGGTAAAATGAAATATAAATAAAGTAATTTTCCAACATACGATACCTGTGGATTGAATTAATCTGGTGCCTTGTTAAATGAGAAATGAGTTTTCTACAATTATGGTGAGAAAGGAAATCATGATAATGATTTTTATGGAATAAAGAAACAACTAATGTTCAATTCTAAAATTTTTGAGAGATGGGACACTATGAAAATGATTTTCCAAATTGTTATGGAAACATCCCTTAGAAAAGCCCTAAGGGAAATGAGAAGCTTATAAGATCACAAATAATGAGGTCAGAGATCTTTATGATTTGATGAAATGTACTTTAATCATTTCCTCAAACTTATCCAATGCTATATTTTATACTAGATCATCACATTATTTTATGTCTACTATGTTTTCAATGAAAATTAGACATTTCTATTTTGATTTAATAAAGTTATTGTCAGTCAAAAATCTTAATGGGAGTATTATTTCAATAAATATGTGTCATTCAGCCCCCTTTACGGCATATAAAAACGATTTTTATGATAAAATATTTATCATACCAATGATTTCCTTTGATATAATACTCAGTATTGAATGTATTTAAAAATATTATGTAAAAATCTATTATAAGAAGAAAGAAATTACAATTATTGATGAAGATGTGAAGTCCCTTATCTATAGAGTCGAAACCATTTAATCTGATTCATATCTAGATCATCCACTAGTATATCTACTAAATGATATTTTTGGGGAGTAATTGAAAACAACATCTATGGATGAGGAAAGTAATATAAAAATTGAGAACGTACCTATTGTACATGAATACTTTGATGTATTTTCTAAGGATTTACATTGATATCCTCTAGAGTAGGAAGTTCAGTTTTCTATTGATATAATCCATGACGCAATGCCAATATCAAAGACTCCTTATAGAAGGGATATTGTTGAATAATTAGTGCAGAATAAACAACAAGAGGTGTTGAGTAATAACAGATTTAGTCACCATTATTTTTTCTCCAGGTGGAGCCCATATTCTCTACATCATGAAAAAGTTGGATAAATGAGGTTTTGCATTTGACTATATAAAAATAAATTTTATTACAATAAAAAACAAGTATCCTATGCCTAGTACTGACGATTTATTTTCTCAAATTCACAAATCTCAACATTTTTCAAATATTTACATTTGATATGGATTTCATTAATTGTGTGTGAAGAAGGAATGTATTCCAAAGAAATTATTTAGAACCAGGTATGGACATTAATGTTTTATAGTAATTACTTTTAGAATGACAAGTTCACCTTTTACTTTTTATAGATCTAATGAACATAGTGTTCAAGGAATATGTTGACGATTTTTTGTGGTATTTATTGATGATCTATTGATATATTCCAAAGGCTATAGGGGCCATGAGGATGGCTTGTGGGTTGTTCCAAATAATCTTAGAAGAAAAATTTTATATTGGATGTTTAGAGAGTTTGAATTCTGGATTCAAATAGTTTCTTTTCTTTTCCATATTGTCTCTCAGGAAGAAATCTCATTTGATCCTCTAAAGAAGAAGTTATTCAAGGAATATCCTACACCAGCGAACATAACTGAGGTGTGTAGTTTCATTGGTGTAAAAGGTAACTATCAGGATATCATTCAAAATTTTACTTTATTAGTTAACCTGTTAACCATTCTTACACTTAAAGGGGTTATGTTTGTATGGACAAAATAATGTGAAGAATTCATTGATTAATTGAAGAGGAGATTTTTGAATGTTATGATATTGACTGTACAATCAGAATATGGTGAGTTTTTTATTTATAGTGATGCATCAAAGAAAGGAAATTTTGGTTTCTTTAAGAAAAATGATAGAGTTATTTATTATGAACCAAGTCAGTTAAAAACCCACTGACAAAACTATCCAACTCATGATTTGGTGTTCTCATCCATATTCATTTCTCTGAAAATATGGAGATGTTATCTCAATTGTGGAAGATGTGATATATATACTGATCACATGAGATTGAATTATATCTCCTCACAATAATAACTGAACATGAGGAAAATGTGATATAACAATCTACTCAAAGTCTCTTATTGTTCAATTCACTACCACCTAGGGAAGGTGTATAAGGAAGCATAAACATTGAGTAGGAAGGATCATGGAGTTATAAACATAATGAGGATTTACAAGGATCATGTGTACATGGATATAGTAAAGGTGAATATGGGAATTATCAAGGGAGGTGAAACATCATTTATTTTTCAATTTATTTCTCGAAAATCATATTTATAAATTATTAGAAGGTCCCAATCTAAGGATGGAAATTTTATAAGGAATATTATTGTTGTGAATAATCAGATATTGGGAGACTTTTTATAAATTGATGGAATTCTAAAATTGGTTAGAGGATTTGTGTTCCCTCTATACCGATGCTGAAAGTGAAGATATTGGACGATTCTCATACATTGAATTTTTTAATACACCCAGGTAGCACTAAGATGTATAGTGATTTTAAGGAACATTTCTGGTGGGATAACATAATGTGGGAGATTTTTGATTGTGTTTCCTGTTGTCTAGTCTGTTAACAAGTGAAAGATGAAAGATAATATCCTAGAGGTGATATGAAACCTCTTCTTATTCTTACAAGTAAATGGAATGGCATCACTATTGATTTTATCATTGGATTTCCAAAATCTCAAAGAATGAATAACAGAATGTGGGTAATTGTTCATCAACTTAACAAATATGAAAATTTCATGTCTATAAAAGAGGATTTTTAAATAGATCACCATGCATGAATCTATAATAATGAATTTTTTAGACTTAATGGAGAACTTATTTCAATTTTGTCTGACCATGATCTATGATTTTCATCGAAATTATGGATAACTCTTCATTAATCATTGGAAACTGAGCGTCATTGGAGTATTTCTTATCACAATCAAAGATACGGGAAGCTAGAAAGGATGATACAATCATTAGAAGATATGTTGAGATCTTGATCACTTGACTTTAATGGAATGTTGGATTATTATTAACCTCCTATAAATATTAACAACAATAATATTTTTCATTATAGTATTCAAATGGTGCCTTAGGAAGCATTTTATGGAAGGAGATGTTGTACACCAACTTGTTTGGATGAAGTTGGTGAAAGGAAGCGTATAAACACAAAGATGATTTAGGGAAAAATAAAAAATTTAAATACTATTCAAAGACATATCAATGAAGATCAATGTTGGAAGAAGATCTATGCTGGTAACTTGAGGAAGTATTTGGCATTTTAAGAAGTAGATAATGTCTTCATGACGGTATCTCTATGGAAGGGTATTATAATATTTCTAAAGAAAGTGTAACATAGACCCTTGTACATTGGACCTTTTGAACTCCATTAGAGAATTGGAGCTATGGATTATCATTTGGAGATAGCACATAGCCTTTCAAAAGTACACAATGTGTTAAATATCCCTTTTATAATAAAGTACAAGCCTCACAAAACACATGTTATCACATCTGAAGAAATAGAATTAGAACTTGGTTTATCTTACGGTGAAGAGCATATCCAGATTCTAGACAATAAAGAATAAATGTTGAGGAATCAAATTAATCATCTACTATTGGTAATTTTAAAGAATCATAAAATTGAAGAGGTGACATGGGATCTAGAGGAAATCATGATAATAATTTCCCAAATCATTTAATGATGTTCTATTCTTCAAATTTTTATGATGAAATTTTTATAGGTGGGGAGAATGTAATGACCCCAAATTTTATCAATGATGATCCCATTCCTATAATTATTTCATATAGTATAATCATATTAAATATTGTTAGTTACATAATAAAAACTTTATAAATGATTAATTAATAAAATAAGAGAAATTTATAGATATTAAGGAACCTGTACCGATGAAATAGTAACTTGACCATTGGAATAGTAATGTAACCCAGATGAATATTAAACTATCCATTATAATTGTAACTCCATCTATCAAAGTATTAATAAAATTTGGGTATCTTATAATTGAAAATAATATACATCTATATCATTATATAAGTAATTATTTTTTTGAAATGATAAATTAATTGTTGTTATTTTTGTAACATTTAATTATTCAATTTCATTTCTATAACTAATATAGTGATTTAAAATTAAATTCATTTTCATAAAATGTATTCATAAATTAATATATATTTTTATGGTTAGAAAATAATTTTGTGAGACCTTAATTAATTTTTCAATGTGTTATAAAATCATTTAAAATTTTAAAAAATGTATTTTCCATGTAAATGATGATTTTAATTAAAAAATTAATTTCATCATTTTTATATAATTATATAAATAAAATAGTTTTCGTTTTTTTATTCTAATCATTAAGAAATTGTTTTGGGAATTTTTCAAATTTTTACTAAAATACATGAATTTTTGGTGAATAGTGAAATACAATAATTTATGGCATTTAACAAATACCTGAATTATTGAATCATGGAAAATGTATGGATGTTTTAATACCAAAATATTGAAATATAATTTATAATTTTAATATATTTGGTGATAATGCGCAAACTATTCATATTCTAGAGCCAAAATAATAAAAAAATGAAAAAATATTTAAAAAATACCCTTCTCTTCCACTTAAAACCACCCCTCCTTTCCTCTTATCCTTACACATATTTCCAAATGAAAAATTTACAATTTCTAACCAATAATCATCCCTAGACTCTTCCCTATGTCCAAGAGCCCTTTTTCCCAATAACAGACCCAAACAAAATTTCATTATGTGGTTTTCAAGGGAAGGAATCAAGAGGTCAAATCCTCTTTCCTTTTATTTTAGTTTCATTTCATTATCATTTACTTTCTTATAATTTTCATATATCCAATATAAAAACATTAATTATAAATCCATTACCTTATATATACTTATTTTTATTTTTTAAATATAAAATATATCATAAAATCACTTCTCCTCTTATAATCGTTGTAAAAATGAAAACATCGTCCATGAGGATCCAATTCACCGCCTTAGTGGATGACATGTTTTGGTTTTTAAATTATACCTTAAATGATGGTTATAAAACAGTTTTTATGGTTAAAATATATTATAATATATTTATTACATCTTATTAATGTTCTACAACCTGAATATATACATAATATTAATTCAAGAGACAAAAATGGTGTGTGATGAAAAGAAAAAACCCAAATAATCTAAACAATTATCACTAATGTCTAATCTAATTATTTGTCTTCATCCAAAATAAACAAATGGTTTATTTAACCATTTAATCATAAATATTTTCTTTAATAACATATAATTTCAAATCTATATGACTATTCCCATTTTACATTATTTTTTTACATTTATACATGTAAACCAATCTTGAAATCAAAGGAAACGAACACTCTAAAACTAAAAAATTGAATCTTATAAATCTTTAAAATGGCCAGAAATGAACTTAATAAAATTATATTTAAGCTAATCCATGTAGAAAAGATTCTAAATTAATTAATTAATGGATATAATTTGGTTATCCTAGACTTTAAGCACAAGTGGAAAATATTTTCAGACATATGGTAAGGGATTGTCATCAAACATCAATTTTTCATTCGGGTCACCTTATCTCTCTCTATACCCAAATTTAATTATTAATTTTTATATAATTATTCTAATTTAAGTATATATGTTCCAAACTCATATAAAAAGATCATTTCATTTTATTTTATGTCAGAATACATGTTTTATATGGTTCCCTTCGAAATTCTTCACTATATGAAATTTCGATTTAATGAAACATTCCAGTTTCAAAACCATTTTAAAGCTCACTCCATAATCCATTTAAATCTATGATTATTATAGTAAAATAAATTATTTTATTGTGAAAAAATATCTTATTTTATTCTTGTTTTATGTAATCAATTTTTCCCTTGTCCTCTTTATAGATTCTTATATTTTCTCTTAAACCGCATTGAAGTGCCCCATTTCTAATGTTTCATAAAAAATATTTTTGAAATATTTTCACTTAAGTTAGATATTATTTGGGCTAAAAAATAATTTCACCATACTTAAATTTTTGTAGGGATATATATATTTACAATATTATTTTATGGTAAATATAAATGATCTTTCCAAAATAACTCTTCTCTGTAATGTAAATATTGTATTTCTCTTAGGAATTTATATATGATTTTATTAGAGTATTTTTCAATTTATTTAAACACCATTTGTTTAATATTATGATTAATTTGGTTTTATATTATATGATATCATCTACCATATTTTATTAATTTTTTTATCATCAATTTCATTGAGTGTGTGATATCATTAAACCATTAACCATATAACTCATAATGGTTAGTGATTAGGTTTATGGATGGGGAAAAGTTATTTACATATAAAATTTATTTTTTATATGTTTATCCCCATTCATATAGGGAATTAAATATAATTATTAAGTGATAGTTGGAGACCACTATATCCCCTCAATGAATCGGTAGGTCTCATTAGATAAAAAAGATTTGGCTTTGTATGAGGCCTTAAATATTTATTTTCAACTGTCTTGGTTGAGGCCTCGATGGAATGATTCAGATGTTAAACAATATAAATTCCCCCGTTATGATTTTAATAATTTATAGATCAAGTTATTATTAAACAATTAAAACATACATTGTTAAATTTTAGGTGATTATTTATATTGCATTAATTAGTCATCTTTTATTCCTGCCATATTATTCTCAATATTTTGTTTTATTGGCATGTGTTTTGGTTAGTCAAATTGAATTATTGTTTATGTTTATGATATATTATATGATATTTCCCCCCCTTAAAGTCATCTAAGAACATTCCTTTATTTTTTTTTCAAGTTTCAAAGATGTTTATTAAGAATGACTTATAGGTATAATCTTGAAGATTATGAGAGTTTCAATTGAATTTATTATGTTGTATCTCATTTCAAGTTATAATGTAATAATTATGTCTATATCTAGTTATCTAAATCTGCTGGACTATTTGGTTCGTTGGGATATGATATCATGTTCATTGTAACAATTTAATTAAGGAACCTGATTTGAGCTCCTGGGTATGTGGTCTTTACATTGGTAGATAAGATAATTAAGAAAATATTTCTAGTAGAATCCAACCTTATTTCTATCATTTTTCAGAAATATTTGTTATTCAAAAAATCATCCCCTAAAAACTGTTTTCATTTTTTTAAATTTTATCTTAATACCATTTTCAATAAAAATGGATTTTAAAAATGTTTTATTTTTTTATAATAAACCATTATATGTTTTCAATTTTATTTTCAAAGTAAAATGTTGTAAAAAAAATTTATTGTATTAAAACAGTTTTTTTCAAATAATAAAGGTTATATTCATTAATATATGTTTCTAAAAGTTATTTCAAAATTATTTTTCCATATAATATGACACCCATTGGTGTTACTAATTATCTTATATACAAATACCCTAGGTTCCCATTCATATTCATTCAATGAGTTCTTTATGTATTGATTTCATATTTTTTATAAAACCTGTTTCTATTTCATTGGTTATTGGTTTATGTAACCCATTAATCTTTCATGGTTTATATGTTTTTCAAATCATTTTCTATTTCATGGTTTATATTATTATGAAACCCACTTCTTTTAATGTGTTATGATTTTATTAAATGACTGTGAAACCTATCTCTTTTCCACAGGTTATGATGTGATGAAAAGTTAATGATACCTATTTCATTTCATGGGGTTTGATAAGATTTTTATGATCTTATTTCAGACATAATTATGATTTAATTATGATATTAGTGGGACCTATGTCTTCATCCAATTGATTGTTTAAATATTTATATCCCATGAGATATAGATGGTCGGAACAGGGAGTGAAATCATTTTAGTAAAGGACATTGTCCACTAAGATGGTATTGAGAGTGATCCTCTACTACTAAGATGTTAATAAGATTGAAACATGGATACCAAAATGGTATGGGTAGTAAAAACATACTACTTAATTGGCCTTGAAAATAAGTGGTCCCTATTATGAAAAATATTTTATATGCTTATGTGTCTACCACAATTCCATGTCTTATCCCAATGTTATGTTCATGGATTTTGATATTGATTTCATTATGATCCATTTCCTATAAACTACCAATATTTTTCCCATGATTCATTTTTATGATATTTGATAAGCGTTTAAGATTTTATAATGTTATGGGCACATTCTTATACCCTTATTTTCATTTTTATGATTATATATCTCCTTTTTATACTTATTGAGTATCTAAGCCCAACGAATTTAATGTTTCCTTTCTTGAGGATTTGGATATATGTATTATTTATTATGTTTCTACAAAGGGTTCTAGTCATTAAGAACAAAGGAGAGATAATATATCTCACTTATGTTCCAGTGTTTATGTTTTCACGTTTCCAAAGGTACTATACTAAAATGGTCATTTGGCATATGTTTTTGAAATGTATTAAGTATTCTTTAAATATGATATATTGTTAATGTTTTTAAAGAGAGAGTCACTATAGTGAAAATTATGTGTTTATTTATAAAAGGAATAATTTTTTTAATAGAAATGAAAATAAAACAATTCACGAAATCTCATTTTGTTAAAAACCATTTTTTTCTCATCAGAAAAGAATAAAATCATTTAGAAGGGGAAGTCTTTTAATAATTAATTTCAAATAATAAATTGTTTAACATAAATAATAGTGTTTTGGATACCAAGTCCCTTACCTTTATACATTATTTCCACATATGTTCATTAACCTACTGTATCAGAAAGATAAAAATATTAATTATATATTTTAGAAAGATATTCATATTTAATTCCAATTACACTATTTAATATTAAAAAATCCATCATATATTTTATTTTTGTAATATTTTTTTAACATTGGGTGTTAATAATCATGATCGTTTTAAAATAAGTTCATAATAAGAGTTTTGATATTCCTTTTTATAAAAAATAATATCATTTAAAACCCATTAACGGCACTAAAAATGATGTTTTTTGAAGTCCTTTGATGTTATTATACAATTAAATAGGTGTTTTGGTCGTGTTTAATGAAAATGAAAATGGTAATCAACTAGCTTTGGATTAATTGTTGATATTGACATAATACCTTATAACGATCATAAATGTTTCTGTTAACAAAAAAGAAAAATTTTAAATATATATGACTTATATATAGTATATTTACTCATCCCCTATAAAATAAAACCATCATTTTTTTATGTGAACAAAAGTGAAACATGTTTTTTCTGGTAGGCGATAGTCCACACAATGCCTAACTAGCATTTTTCATTCCCAATTAATGAAAGAGGTGGAGTTGGATAGTAATTTATCATCTTAATAAGAATAAACATACTATATAAATCATATTTATTCTTAAATACTATAATTATGACCATCCATGAGGTTTGGTGATTAAGAAACTGAAATATTAAGTTTATATAGGTGGTAATCCATACAAACACACTAACAAAGATTATTGTTTTTATTGTAGATGGGACAAGATAAGTATTAGATGCAATTATTAAAGTAACATCTAAAAACATAAATGATTATGATTTTCTTATTAAATAATTTTATAAATTTTCTTACAAAGGAAATAATAAGAAATAAATGTTGAGAAAGATGTGATACCTATATTGGGAGCTTGAACGTCCACTTTATGAATGCCTTATATTTGAAGGAATTAGGATAATTATTATTGTCCAGGGGAACAAGGTAATGTAATGTACTTCAAGTAGAAAAAATTTAGTCCGGTTTTATAGTAAAATTTTAGATATTAGTGTATTATTTTAAGTGTCTAAGTGATCAAACTTTCATAAGTGAGGAAGAGAGACTTTTCCATTTTAAATAATGGTATGTAAGGGGGTAGAATAACATGGAATGAAAGTTTGGTTGGTAAGGTGAATTAAGTTTTGTAATAAATGTATGCATGACATTAAAACCTAAAAAATATTTCTATATGTTCTAAAGGTCATGTTAATTTATGAATATTCAAGTGACCATAGAATAGATATTCCAACTTTTAATAGTCTTAATTAAATTTTAATCATGTCAAATATTTTATTACTAAAATTATTGTAGACCCTTATTACAAAATTTCAACATCATAAATCATAATTTGGATTCTATTTATTCTAATAAAATTTAAGAATAATATAGAAATAGATTTAAAAACAAAAAATATATCTTTTTAAAAACATTTTTTCAATAACATTTTCATTTAAATCCTTATGTGTTCTTAAAATTACATACTGTACATTACCTATCAAATGAGTATTTATAAATTTTCATATATGTTTAATAAAATTATATATTATTAATTTAATATTAATTAATTTATTTTAAAAAAGTATTATAATAGTATTATTCATTGAAAATTATCGGTTTACAAGTTTAAATGATATATACCTAAGATGATATAGTCTTTATGCCTAAAAAGTACGTTTTCCTTATTATATGATTTAGAACCACTCATTTAAAATTTAAAATCCATTTAATTTAGATTCATTTGATAAAAAAATTAGAATAATAATGAATTTAAAATAAATTTTTATAAAATATTATTTATGTTTTAAAATATAAAATTTCATATTGTAATTCAGAAAAAGATATTTTAAAAAACATAATGTTAGTTAAAAGAAATTTATTTCTTCAATAAAAAAGCATTGTAAGTTTTAGGTTATGATTTCATATTAAAATCCACCGTATTTTCAAAGTTTTTATATTCTAAAATTTTCCAAACAAATATTTTATAAAAATACAGAGTATAATATAAATTTAATATTGCAACGAAAAATACAAAAATGATGTTAATATTATAAAATTAAACTTCTAAAAAAATAAAATTATTTTACACATAAGAATAAATAAAATAAAATTAATGAAAATATATTTTTAAATATAAATTGACATTTTTTGTTATACCATTTTGTATTATTTATATAAAGTTGTTACTTTTGATGATACCATAAAATTTAATATCTATATTTGTAATAAAGTATTTCATTTTCGATCTAGTTTTGTATGTGAGGAAAGATACTAAAATAGTACATAAGTATGAAAAATTAAGTACTGAATTCTTGAGTTATTATAATAATCACAATTCAATTGGTATAGATTTCATCAAATAATGGTTTCTTCATTTATGTGGTTTTACTGTACCTAATTAACTTAATTAGTTTTATTTAATTTTATTACTATTTACCTTTTTAAGAATATAAAAAATAATAGAATATTGTTATTAAGTTTATATTTAACCATAAATTTCCTTTTTATAACAATCCCTGAAGGAGGTACTAGTTTGTTGTAAACAAATTTTTTATATGTGGTTATAATGACCATGAATGGATTTTTTTTAATGAATCTATTATGCTAAATTTATTTATTATATTCTTTCACCATTCATATTCCAGTGGTCTAACATCACTTATTTTATGATATAGAACTTGATTGATGAAGTGACCCAACATATGCATGCATTTATATTACATTATTTACATATATAATACATAATAATACATAATAATCTCAAATTCCCATGAATAAAGAGTTTTAGTGTATCTAGAGATAAGTTACATATGTAAATTATATTAAAACTATTGTGAAAATTTCCCCAAAATTCAATCGAACAAGATATAATCTTGGATGTATCCCAAGATAAGTAAATCCCCAGGACAGAGGAAATGGAAACCAAAAATAGGGGTGAGCTCAAAATACTAACAAGCTAACAATAAACAGATCAATATGTTACCAATGGTGATATTATAAAAATACGGGAAAACAAAAGTTGGAGATAAATATTTGAAAAAAAGAAAATGAAATAATAAAAACTATTAATATTATATAACATGAAAACAAGTGATGCATATGAGGAAACATAAGATATACGTAAATCCCATTAAACCATGATACATAAATCATGGGTCGTTGTAAAATAATAGTAACATATAAATTTTTTTGGAAACAATATAATAATACAAACTCAATATTGTAGATCAGACATCTCCACTAGTTTACCAATGTGGAGTAAGAATCACAACCTGTTTTCTCATATTATATTAAGCATCATGACCTGTTTCAAATAGAAGATATGGAATTACAACCTATTAACAATCTTGGATCAGGTATACCTACATATTTAATAATTATCTCATTTGATATAATGCTTTACACTATTAATATTAGGTCTATATAGGTCTTACCCATTACACAATGATTAACTATACTTGTTCTCCACAAGAAAACATGTAATCACAAAAATAACCACATAAAATAGATCAATTGATACCAAATTAATTCAAATAAAAGGTAAACTTCATTAAATATTTTATATAATTATATTTAAAATATATATTCTTGGAAAATAGTTTCCATGAGATAAATAAAAAAGTGTAATCGAAAGTTAAAACATTTTTTTTTAATTGAAATGTTTTTTCGATATTTTAAAATACCATTCTTGAAAACCCAAATTGGAAAATAAGAGAATAAAATTTATATTTTATAAGTGGAAAAGGAAAGCATAAAGATCAAATAAATTGATAAATTCTTGTATTTCAATAAATTTAATTGGAACATTGGTGGTAAGTGAGAACAAGGACAAGAAATAATTATTCAATTAGTAGATAGAGGTTTGTTCAAGATAACATTATACTTATGAGTGAGAGAAAAAACATAGGCATAAATCAATAAAAAAAATAAATTTTCCATATTATGATAAATGAAAATATCATATAAAATGGAAAATTAAATAATTAAGAGAAAATAGAAGGAAAATTTTCCAATGATTCCAGACAACTTAATGAAATAAATTTGATTCAGAAAATCCCCTTACAAAAAACATTGTTCATGATATAAGAACATTTTGAAAAGGGTTTAATGTGGTGACATTTTAAATCCATAAAATTAAAATATGAAATACCATATGATAAAATAATAGGTTATAATTTACCAAATTTATGTGAAAAATGTTTAATATGAACAATTAAACCTCAATAAACTAGAATTCTGTTAAAAACCCCTTTCTACTAAGGAAGAATATAAAATAAATCATATTGAAAGTGAGATCCTTAAATTGTAATTAAATTACCATTAATAAAATTTATTTTGTTATAGAATAGATCAATTATGTATTATAGATATCACGTAAAAATAATTATCTACATAATAAAAAACATGACTCATAAATGGTAATTTGAGATGAAAACCCATACCTTGACTCTTTTACTTTCATGGATGTTCTCTAAATTCATGTATCGCTAATATAAATATATAAATAATATATTTCAGAAACATAATAATATTTATTTCCATTTCTAGTTCTCATTTATAACTATTCTATACATTTATATTATTAACCTATTTTCAGACATCAGGTTTTTATAGTTTTGAACAATTGTACTGGTTTTGTCTGGGCAGTGTTAGTATTCATTATTAATTACATTTTCGTAACCATCCATGATATAATTTCATATCATTTTTTAAGTATGTGGTTAAACTGACCCAAACATGAAAATACTGAGATTTATGGATAATTATGAGGCGAATTAGTTGAAATAATATTACACCAGTAGAATAATAATATAATTTATTCTTTATTAATATCATACATTGTAATTATAAAAAATTAATATATTATGTAATGGATAAGAAAATATTTCATAGTATGAATAGCTTGTTTCTCCTCTTAATTTTTCTGTTTAATACAGTTAATTTTAATATGATTATTTATCTATCAGATTATTAAGTCGTTATAAAGTTTTTATTTCCATAATATTTATAATATAAAAAATTATATTTATCCACTTAAACTATTCATATTTCTAGCCAGTAAATGTGATATAAAAAATTGAATGCATCATTCTGTGGAGGTGGTAGTTCACATATCTGAATGGATAATGATGTCATTTTTCTAGGAATGAGATAAAAAAGAAATATGGTTTAGTGTTATAGAATCACAAAATAATTATAAATATCATAATTATATATAAAATTCCATTTTTGGACCATCAATTTTTGGTTATGAAATAAAACCAATATGTTTATTTGTGGTGGTGTAGTATGTTGGTTTTGTTTTTATTAATAAAAAAAGGAAATGTTAGTTTAGTATTATAACTTAGTTGTGATAACTTATCATAATAATAAGGAATGTGATCTTATAATTTTATTATTTTGTAATAAAATATGATAAATTACTAATGAAAATAAAAAAAAATGAGGGAGTGAGGTTAAAAACATATACTTAACTTCATGTATTATCTAATTTATGAGGAGGGTAATACTTTTAGATATAATATTTTGAAAATATAAGAACCTTTTTAAGGTGAATAAAAATGTTGAGGATAGGTTTGGAGAGATTTTTAGATGAAACTAGGGGGTCGTTGTGTGAGGGGAATAAATGATAGGGGATCTAGTTTTATAAGTAAAAAGGGATGGAATTTTTCTAAATAACCAATCCATTTTAATAATGTTAAGTCACTATCAAAGAAAGTCGTGAATTTTTTGAGAAATAGTGTTTTGGGAGGTGATAAAAACAATAAATCCCAAAAACAATTCACACATGTTTTAAGCATATTTCAATCCCTTTAGCCCTTGAATTATTACTTTTAACATTTTAGCATTTACCACGGTAACTTTTTTTTAACTTCAGTAACATTATATTTATGCCAAATAATAATGTGGTAATTTTTTTACAATTTGGGACTACTAAATATAAATTAAAAATCCTTTTTTTATTCAATTTCTATATTTTTTGAAAATTAATTTAAATATAATAAGTGTATAGTTTATGAATTTTGTTTTGAGAAAAAGACTACTTGAGGTCTAAAATATAAAATATAGTTTTTAAACTATAATTAATATTTTAAGATTTATAATCTAAATTATTAAATACATATTTGTTAAATATAAATGTTTCATAAATTCTTAAGTCATAATTATATACTTATATTGGCATAAAAGTTGCCGTGTAAGTAAAAACTGTATATTTCAATATTGATCTCAAAATAAAATGTTTTAGAAATATCTCAAACATTCACCGTAAGAATATATTGAAATTGAAAACTAAAAAATTATCATCATTTTATCAAATTAGAATTCTAAAATTCATATACATTTCATTAGAATAAAAAATAAAAATATAAGGAGAAACTAGTTTTATTAAAAATGGTGTTTTTAATCATTATGACTTATTATTATTTCATATAAATTTATAATTAAATTGATGATAATATATTATTTTATATATTATAATATTTTAAACATTTTCAATTAATCTATTAGGATAGAATATACAAATCTAACCAAATTTATTCTTTGAGAAAATGTTTTACTTTTACACTTACTATTGTATAACAAATACCATTAAAATTGATTATTTATGTTCCAATATTAAAACTTTTCCACTCCATACAAATATTTACTTACATTTAATATATACATCATATAATTATTTAATAATAATAATATTATTACTTATACATATTATACACACATGCACTCACACCCACACACACACATATATAATATTTTAATATCGTTTTTTATTTCCTTGTGGGTTATATTATTTCAAATTTACTACTTAAAAATTCATGAATTCATTATACGCATTGGATATATATAAAATGAATATAATTGAAATAACATGATTTTACTCAAATATATATATCCTTACTAAAATTATTTATTTCACACTACCCATTTCCATATTATTTATTTTAGATGTGAGAAAATGTTTTATCCTTTCATGGTATTCTTTATCATTTTATGGTTTGTTATACTAATTCTGATTCAAAAAGGATATTTTTCTCTAGATGTTATTAAAGTTTTAAATATATTATTATTTGTAATTTACATTCATTCATTTTAAATAAATTGTATACTCGTAATTTTTATTATCACATAAAAACGGAAATAATTAAAGGAATATAAATTTATATAAAAATTAGATATATAATTTCTCGATAGATACCAACTATAAAATCTTGGTAACTTAATTTCAATCCTCAAAATAGATATCTACGACTCTAGGTTGGAGGGTAGCATAGGAATTACATTACCCATGTAGTCTTAGAGGTTGGTTATCCTCATTATCAGGGGAAATCCTTGGATTAGATCATTGAAATGGATTATTCCCAAGTTCCCCAAAAAAAAGACAATAAATTAGAAATGGTAAATTATGATGAACTGTGTTTAATTCAATCTTGTTAACAAATATCTTAATTTGGCTCTATAGGTTGATGCTCAATCTGGTTCCTGATGCTAATAAATTAATGTAATAATTAAATCAATCCTTGAAATGGGTTCATAAAGGGAATATGATCAACCAAAGAATATACCTCATGTGTTTCAAACCAGTTATTCAAATAATCATATTCCCTTCACTAGATTATGATTGAGTTAATACCTAACACACCTTTTAGGGTTACTAACCATATATACATTTATCTTTTTGCACACAACCACTTGTTTGTAGTACATACAATGATTTATTTTATAGAAATATACCTACTCAAGACCTTAAAAATATATCTAGATATCATCCTATACATAAAACTGACTCCATGGTTTTCATCAAGGTTCTCTACCCATAAAACAAAAAGGGACTAAAGTAATATAAGAAAATAAGTAATCATTACGATGGTACCAAGTGAGGCGAAAATAGATAAACATGCCTTTATTTTACATAATTTATGGAAATATAACATTATATTGTATAATAATCTCAATATCCTAAATTTTTTTAGTTTTAGTATGTTTAGAGACTAGCTATATAAGAGGGTTATTTTATAATTATTGAAAAAAATAACAATAAATGCATCATATTAGATCGTCTATAAGATTTCTCACAAGTTAAACTCATCCTTATGACATGTTAATGGAATGGTTGAACTCAAATACTCAGTAATGTAATAATAGATATATCTACATTCTACCTTTGGTGAGGTTATAAGAGTATGGGAAAACATAATTATTAGGGAAATATCTAATTAAAAGAACATGTAATCATAAAAACTATTCTTATGTCGTTTTAGGATAACAAGTAATCCGATATGATCCAACATATATTATGTCCAAAATATTGTGATAAAATGAGATATAAATCATGATCCATAGTCATAACATAGTCAATTATCAAAATATCATGGAACCAACATAAGTATAGAAACTCAATATTATAGATGAAGAACACAACATATTTAACAAAATGTATCTCTCATTACAACTAATTTATAATATAATATTAGACATCATAACGTATTACTCATAGAAAATCAGGCACCACAACCAATTTCCAATTTTTGATTGAGCATCACTACTTATTTCACCATTATCTTAAGAGATGTAAATATTTCCCCATTATAGTGTTGGAATATATATAGACCACTCATCACTCAAATATTAACCATACATGTGTTCCAAAAGATAACATATAACCATCAAAACATTTATACTCTTGAATAAAGATGGGGTTCATGTGGAATTTGTAATGGTATCACAAAAATAACCACATAAACTAGATCAATCAATAAAAAATTCCATTACCCAAAAAGGGAAATTTTAAAATATTTTATAAGGAGTTTCATAATTAATAAATTCCTAGAAAATAGGTCACATGTTATATGATGAAAATGGACTCTAACGTTAATAAATTTTATCTTTAAAGGAAAAATAAATCTTTATATTTCAAAATACCTTCGTTAAATACTCACATTAAAAAGGAGATAATAAAACTTATCATCATAAAGTATAAATGTATAATGAACATATATATTGATACATATAATAACATCAATACATGAAAGGTGGAAATTAAGTGTAATTGATAATAAGGACTCAAAAAAATTCATTTGAGAAATGGGGGATTCTTATTGATAACATTATACAATTAGGTGAGATACAGAAAATGGTTTAATATTTAGATTAAAATAGTCATAGAAATGTAAAATAAACCATCATACAACAAGGGAATAAATTAATATAGTTAATATTAAAGCCTGAAATTACCAACAAACCATAGAACTCAAATAGAGTTATTTGAGTAATCAAAGTCCCTTATGGGAAACATAGATCATGAAGCAAGAAACTTTTGAGAAAGTCTTTATATGGAAAAATATATGTAACAATAATTCAAAGCTAAAATTCGATATAATACAGCCATAAGGGTTAATTTACTCAAATTATATGAAATATTTTTAACAAGAACAATTACAACTCAATGAATGGGAATTGAGTTAACAAAACAATTATAAATTCAGGATAATTTAAATAAATACCTTTGGAATGAATGATCTATAAATTGAACAAAACTTCCATTGAATAAACTGTATTTTATGATATAATATATTACCTAGGAATCAAATATAAAATATAAAAAACATGATGTATAAAACAAAGTTATCCAAGACTGGAATTTGAGAAAAAATCATTACCTTGACTCATAAAATTCGACAAAGTTTATTAGATTCATATTCCATAAAGATAATAATATTAAACACCTATTTAGGAACCTTATTAATACTTATTTTTTTACTTTTCTTTTATAGTTATTATTTTTATTTATATTAGTTAGCTTTTTCCTCAAATTAGAAGTTTTTTATTTTGACCATATATTATAGTTTTGTAGGCCAACATTCATTTTTCATTAAAACTAACTATTTTTATGATTTTAAAATTTACTATAAGGGATTAATTATAGTGTTTTATTGAGCTTAAATTGAATTTCTTGATTTCTCTATTCATTATCATTTAGGATGGAATATAACAAAAGCATATTTCTTAAATTTTTAACCCCTGAAGGGTGTTTTCATAGATAATGAATTAGATACTGATATAACCCATCTATAAAAGAAATATTTTAAAATATTCATATCATGTAACAAAATTAATTACGATTTCAAAATTATTGATAATATAATTCAATAGCGTTTTCAATGAGGTGGAAAAACTGACCTAAGCATAAACATAACATGATTAATGGATAATTATAAGGTGATTGAGTTGAAATATAATTATAAAAGTATAGTAATGATATCATTTAGTTTTATTACTATGACATATAAAAATTATTAATAATTAGTAGAATAAGTTATTGATATGAGACAATTAAATAGTACTAAAAATAAATTGTTTTTCGTCTTAATTTGCTTGTTAGGATAGTTAATTTTATAACGACTGTTTATCTTTCCTAAAAAAATATATAATTAAATTTGTATTCAAATTACCATATTTAAATCATAAAAATAATATTTATCCTTTATTATCTTTCTAATATCATGTTATAAAAGGTGGTATTGAAAAATGGAATGTGTCGTATAGTGGATGTGGCAGTCTGTATGTACCCATGGATGATGATTTAATTTTTCATGGAATGGGATAAAGAAGTAATATGGTTTAGTATTCTAAAATCATATATAAGTTATAAATACAATAATTATATTTTAAATTCCCTTTTTATCATCCTTGTTATTTGATGAAGGAATACAATCTTGTTTATTCCTAGAGTTGGTAGTCTTTTCATACACACGTTTCAAATTTTTGTTTTTCCTAATGTAAAAAAAATGGCATTAATTCTTGTATAAAAATTATATTAACATATAATAATACTATTCATACTAATTTTATGATTTTATTATGGCATAAGAAAATTTTAAAAAGAATAGGAGGCCAAATAAGAATAGAAATTGGAAGGTGAGTTTAGGAAATTATACATCATTTGTTGGATTATATCATTTTTAGTGGGGGTATTTATTTAAGGGGTGGTATTTTGAGAATATAAAAATCTATTTGAAGTGCGTATGAATGTTTAGGAGAGTTTTTCATAGAATTTAATTCCTAACTGAAGGGATTTTTTAAGGGGATGTGTGGAGAGGAGAGTCCCTTTTCAAAGTGAAAATGATGGTTTTTTGTTAATACCCATAACTTTTCACTAATGGGATTTCCCTCTCAGGGAAAGTGGTTCTAAAATTTGATAAATTATAGTTTGGGTAATATATAATGTCTTTAAATCCTCAAAAAATTTGAACACATTTTTAACATTGTTCAATCACTTTACCCCTTGAATTATTACTTTTACCTTTTTAGTTGCTACGGTGGTGATTAGTTTTCACATGAGTTAACTTAATATTCATACCTTAAAATAAAGTCTTATAAATCAGATAAATTGTAAATGATTATTCTAAAATCAATATCCATTATTTATAATCAAATTTATCAAACTGTTAAAAATTTATTTTAAAATTATCAGTGTATAATGTGTTGATATAATTATCAGAAAACTATTACTTAATTTATAAAATATCAAATATAGGTTTGTAATCTAAAAAAAATAATTCAAAAAAAATAACTTTAATTATTAAATATATATTTTGTTGGTAAAAACGTTTCATGAATTTATAATTCATAATTATATACATAAAATGGTATAATAGTCATCTTATCAGTAAAATAGTATATTGCACTATTCACATAAAATAATCAACTATTTCATAAAAATATGAAAATTTTACTTTATTATAATTTAGAAATTTTAAATTCAAAAATCATGTTCATTTTATCTCATTTAATTTCGAAAACTTATATATTTATAGTTTTATTGAAAATACCGAATACCAGAGTAAACTAGTTTTGTTGAAAATGATGTTTTTTAATATTATATAATATTAACATTATTTCATAAATATTTATAGTATAAATTATATTAACATATTGTTTCATGTATAATAATATTTGAAAAGTGGTATATTAGATCTATTAGGTTGAAATATATAATACTTAAAAAATGGTTCTATGAGGAAAATTCATTTACAACTAAATACCCTTTAATAAATACAATTAAACCTAATTATTTAAATTCTAAAATTTAAATTTCCATTCTCTATTAAATTATTTATTTGAATTATATATATTCCATATCATATTTTAATAATAATATTATAAAAAATTATATGTAACACATAAGTATATATATTTATATTATTCTAATGTAATATTTTTATTTCATTGTGTGTTATATTATTTCAAATTTTCTACTTCAAAATACATTTCTTCACTATAACGATGAGATAAATGTCCAAAAACCATATCTACAATGGCCATATTTGTAACAACCATATTTTTAATGATCTTATTTTCAACCACCATATTTCCAACGACCGGATATCATTTATATAAATATATATAACCTTAATAATTTTATTCTATTCACACTTCCCATTTCCGTAGTTTTAATTTTCGATCTTAGAACATGATTTATTCTTTATGGTATTATTTATCGTTGTAGAATTTTTATACTAATGATGTTTTTTAAAGGGTACGGTGGTAAATTTGATACTCAAGTTCAAAAGATGTTATTACGTTCAATTTATTATCCCCTTCAATTATTAATGATTTAGGGGATTGAATCGTGAATGATATGTCATACATAGTCTCATGTGATTTTGTTAAAATGATTCACTAAAGAAGAATAATGTTTTGTCAGATTAATACCTATCTTGTATGAATTGTTACACAATATACATCAATTATTCAGAATAATTAGAATGAAATATTTGAATTACAATCATATAGTTTATGTAATGAATATGCTTCTTAAGAACTTGGGGCGTTACACCCCTACCCCCTAAATAAATTTTTTCCTCACAATTTTAACTATAAATTAATGATGAACATATATATTGGATTAGAAATATATAGATTTGACCCATAAGATTATTTCTATAGATATATCACAACATATGAACTTTGGAAATATTTGACTTTCCTCAAAATAAGTTTAACCCTAATAATAATTTTTTATCCAACTATTTGGGCGAAGAGTATAATTTTTTTGGTAACAAGATACATATTAAGTAATTCTGAATCTATAGGGTATTAATTATCATCCTTTTACAGATAGAATATCATAGGTTAAAATGAATTGTGTTTTATTACTCTAGATAATTTTCCCTCTAAGTGGGGGAACTCATCCATCACTAAAATATAATTAAATTTTCCTAAATAAAGGATAATTAGATTTAAACTAGGAAATTTCAACAAAAATTAACATGGAATTAAATAATCATAGAACTAGAAGATTTTTTTGATAATAAAATCACTTGCGGGAGATTCAACAATCGTAGAAAAAATTATATGATATTATTTGGTTCTAATAATAAATTTTCATTGACATATCTAAAACACTAGATTCGATAGTATGTATACCATAAATATTATGATCAAATTTGGTAAGAGTGGTTGCATAGTAACGCCCCGACCCTAGTTACCCAGAGTCGGTGCATTATTACATAACATTGGCATGATCACAAGAAAGATCAAATCTCGAAAGACCGATTGGTTTAGTAGCCTTGGAAATACTAGATATATTCATAAGTTTTACATTACATGATAAAATGAAAAACTACTACAACAACATAAAGTTTCCACAGTCCACACTATAATCCCCTCTTAATAACCCTGCAGGTCATTCATAACTTACATCTTTACATCCTGGGAAAAATAAAACAAAGAAAAGGGGTGAGCTCAAATTCCCAGTAAGGATAACAATATAGCGGAAACTTTCATAAATAAGAATAAACTTCTAAGGCAATGTATAACTAAAACAAAATCCTTTCAAACATGAACTTTCAACATGGTATGGCATAAATAAAATGAAATAATGCCATTTACTTAATCACATGGATATTCTACTAATCGAATAATCACATGCAAAAATCAATAACCACTTTCATAATGTTGGAATGCATAATGCCAGACTATCATAACCACATAGTCAAGGCCTCGTGCCAAGACTACAAATAAGATTTTGTCAAGGCCTTGTGCCAAGACACTAGTTTGTCTCATGAGACCTACCGATGCATCGAGGAGCTATAGCGGGCTCCACCCGTCACTTATTAAGTCCAATTCATTCCTCATATGAACATGTATAAATATAACATAAACATTCGTATTAAAACTAGCATACGAAATGTCAATACTTTTACCACAAACCATGAATGGTATAAAAACAGCGCATCCACAATCAAACATGACTCATTCGATACAATATGGAAGATTGTATTGTATCACATTAACCTCAATCAAGAATAATGAATGATGTTGACATAAATGAAAATAATCATCAAAACTATTTGAGAGAATTATCCCCCTTTTTTTGAAAACATTTAAAAGTCACACTATTTGTCAAGAAGCCATTTAAAAGTAGATTTTTTAATCAAAGTGTCCCATACCACTTTGAATCTTTTTAAAAGGAGTTTTAATTTCTAAAACGTTAATGTCCATATAAATAAATCCTTAAAACCATTTTTAAAACATGGACATTAATGAGCAAGATTTAGAAGAATAAGTCTTTAAAACATTTAAAAATGGTATTTTAGTTAGAGATTCTAACCAAAAGAGACACTTGAATACAAATAATTGAGGTAATCAAAACTTTGTAATATCACGAGAATAAAGGGATTCATGATATACTATGTCAAAGTACATTATATACACCACATAAAAGTGATTTGGTGTATATCAAAAAAGAAGTCTCAATGGAATGTAAATTGAGATGAAATCTCTCATAAAGGTCGTATCCTTAGGTTAAGGATAAATCAACGACATAATTATGTGTGACAAATATAAATACACTAAATATGATTGGATATTCAGTGTAAAACAATCAAAGGATATTCACACATATTCTTGTAAAAACAACACCAACGAATTGGATGTTTAACTCAACAAATGGTGAATGAGTTAAAATTACTCTTATCAAATTCATATCAATGACTTGAGAATTAACAATGAGTGATTATGTGTATCAAACTTATATCCACAGGAAGGGGAGTGGAAATTATGACATAATCAAATGAATAGTGATTCCACACATAATCATGGAGTAATATAATCAATGAAATATGCGTAAAGCCAAATGAGTGGGAATTGAAATCTCAAATTCCCTTACCGATTAGGTAACATACGAAACATACACCCATGAATGAAGTATCATACCATGATGATGTAAATACCCATAAATTAAATTAAATTACACAATGAATACAATCATGGGCAGTACACATACACCACATGCAATAATTAAGTGGTGATCAATGGAAATCTCACGAAATTAAAAGTGAGATAAGAAAACCCTTACCACGTTAATCAACTGAGTCGTATGGCCAAAAGGTAATAACCACCAAATTATTTACAGAATAACATGAATATAAATAGAATCATGAATATATATCAAATGTCAGCACACAATACACCACTTTCAATAATTTAGTGGCGAAAAATGGAAATCTCACGGAATTGAAAGTGAGATAAGAAAATCCCTTACCACGTTAATCGACTGAGTCGTATGGCCAAAAGTTAATAACCTCCAAATTATTTACAGAATAACATGAATATAAAGAGAATCATGATAATATATATCAAATGTCCATACACAATACACCACTTTCAATAATTTAGTGGCGAATAATGGAAATCTCACGGAATTGAAAGTGAGATAAGAGGATCCCTTACTTTGTAATTTTTCCTTGGTCAATGGTAGGTTTACCTCCTGTATAATGGTTAAATAATTGTTATTGAATTATACAAGAATAATTTACTTTAATATGATATCATATATGATCTTTTAACATTTATTTGTTAATAATATCTTAGAATTATCGTCATTTCGGGTGTTAACGGGTTCATTTTACATTATATTCTTTGTTATGTGAGCCATATTCGTTATTAATGGGATGTATATTATTCATATCCAGAATGATATCAAGTCCTTAGATACTATTTTTAAATCATCAAATGATAATTATACTTGAATGGATATGATGGACAATGAATCTCATCGCGTTCGTGGAGACGGTAGTCCGTACATACGCACGAGCGACAATATCATTCTTTTGATATTAAAATAATATCTAATTGGATATTATATCATATATAAAGAATCATTATCATGTTATATTTATTATTTACATGAGTTACACATCATTATTATACCCATCCAAATAATAATATATTGAATAACAATACCACGACGTGGAGACGGTAAGCCGTACGTATGCACGTATGGTGACATGTTATTCAAAGGATGGATAGAATACTGAATATGGTTGTACCATATTTATAATAAAATCACAGTATATATATGATACTGGAGTTATTATTTTATAATGGAAATAACAAATAAAGAGGAAGTGGAAGAAGAAAGGAACATGAAAAGGGGTGGTGAAAACATTACATCTTCTTCGGGTTCTTCCTTTTTATTTGATCAAAAGGGCTCCTTAAATTGGCTTTCTGATCAAACTAAGGCCTCTAGGTTGTAGTGAGGGAAGTTGAGATAGTATTTGGTCAGGGTTTGGCCGAACCAAAGGGCTTTGAAGGTGTGAAGAAATGAGAAGGAGGAGTGCCCTTTTATAAGAGGGGTGAGGGGCACCTTTGGAAAAGCTAGAAATATTAATTTATAATAAATTCATATTCGGTTTCTAATGGCTCCAAAGTTGACTATTCAAAGGTTAAGGTGGGGAGGGGTCGAAAAAAACTCAACCAATAGAATTTAGATAGGTTTGGGTACTTATATTAACCTTATCTTTAAGTATTAACTCTAAGTTAATTAGTTTCACTTTTACAATGTCTCTTTGTATTTTTATATTATATGATTAATAAACTTACCATATACATACAAGCGACCCCCAACTGGTCCATTAATGATACACCTATCATGATACAAGTCTCTTGGCCGAACCTTAGATTTTTAGGAATTTAATATCAATTAATAATATAATATTGTTTTTAAAAACTCTTTTATGTCAATTTTGACACTATTCAATAGTTGATTTTTGTGAAACTCATAACAGATTAATTACTTCGAACAAAGTCAATTAAATAAATACTAATATGTCATATTATCCTAGAAAATTATTTTAATTCATTAAAAGTTTCATATTATATTTATTTGGGTATTTGTAATATCAATTATTTTGATTTTTCACTATTATAGTAATTACTGCATCATCATTGTGTCATAAATAAATTAAATTATTTAATGTCTAAAAATTATAAATAAAATATCATTATGTAGTACATCTTTTATCTTTCTAAGGAATATTTATAATCTAAAATCCAACATATATAACCCTCTGTAACAATTGTTTTGTTAAAAGATATATGCTTGTGTCATTTTTGTATTTATTTTAACTTAATTAAAATAAAGTGTCATTATCACTTACAAGTTGATCCATGGGTTCCCAAAATAGACCCAAAGATGCCCAGGGTCGACCATGTATCAACCAATAGGGTTAAGACACGTTTTAGGGTAATTTAGTATTATTATAATATTATTTGTTAACCCTTATTTACCAGATTTACCCTTAACCATGGTAAATAAAATATTTACCGCAGTAATTATTCAAAATGTCTAAAAATAAAAGTTACCTATTTACACAATTTGAACATCCTGATTCCAAATATGGAATCCATTTTTCTAAATTCAAAACACAGAAGTGGCAGAAATTAATTTAAAATTAATTCCCGTTGTCAAAACAAAAAGCGTGTTTTTAAGAGATAATAACTATCAAAAGATTGACACTTGTTTATGTTCGGTTTAATTGTAAAATTATGTTCAATGACCAAAATTATATTAAATGGTAAAAATATATTCTAAATATACTTTAAAACAACTCAAATTCATAATTTATCACTATTAATTATTTTGATTAAAAAAGTTGTTTTTAATTAAAATTTAGTAATTTTCACTATTCATCAAAATATGAAAGTTATCCAAAAAGTACCAAAATTTCACCCTAGGCTAATTTCGATATTACGAATCCAAAAATGAAGTCCATTTTGAGAGATAGAATTTATAAAATTTCAAAAAGTAGGTATTACTATTCATAACGGTTAGTTTGATTGGTTATGGTGTGTTAAAATCTCGAAGTTGTGTACAATGCACGCCATTGCATTATTCGAAAGGAAACATACCGAGGAAACATGGGGTGTTACATTCTCCCCTCCTTCAATAAATTGCATCCTCGCAATTTTTAAAATTTTTCTTGGGAATATAATGGAAAGTCCCACATCGGAAAAAGAGCCAATAAAACTATCACTTTAAAAGAAAGAAAGAGAGGTATAAGGGTCATCCAAGATAACCCATACTAGGATTCCATGTAAGAAAACATGGATATGGATGATAAACTAAGTGTCAAGTTCTAATGGAGAGGGATAGAAATCATGATCTGGAGAAAGTTAACAATGAGAAAACCACAAACTTGTTTTGGGACAAACGACCATTAGTCTCCTAGTAGGAAAGTAAACGGACGACAATTTTTTTTTAAAGTTACATTACATAAGGAAGAGGAATTCATTTATGATATTGACTAAGAACATTATGAGATATACTTACATTTTAAGTAAATTTTCATTCTTTAATAAATTTCCACCACTAACTCAATTTTTTTTAAACGATGAGTATTCAAGAAGACTTGGTCACACTGGAAGAGCTAGAATAAACTTCTATAGAATCCCATGATCCATGCAGGATAAACCATATATTTACATTGTCTTTGAAGATTAATCAAAACCAAAATGGTTAGTGAATGATATAATGATCCCCCAAAAGGATATTCATTGAGATAAATATGCACTAATCTTAATTTCTAAAATTAAACCAACAATACCCCAAAGTTAAATAGATACCATTCAATAAACAATTTTCCTTAAAATCCTTTAATATAATCCAAACTAATATTGAAACCCAAATCATAGAAGAATTTGATTATGTAGTCTCCCATGTTACATTGTATCTCCAAATGAAATCAAATACTCTTAAAGTCACATACTTAAAAGTAATTAACATCATCACATATCCTCTGTTATAGGTTAATAATTTCCATAAATAACCCAAATCACTATAAATCAACAATAAAAACGTAGATAAAAATCCACCATTACTCTACAAATGAAACCCCATTGTATTCTATTTTCCTTGGGCATATAGTGTTTCCAACAAAGCGAACATTTTCCAAAATAACATTTATCACTTAATCACCAAATCATTTTCCTATACCAAGGGTATTCATTTGATAAGACATAAGAACTCAAATCATCTTATTATTGATCAATAAAATCATTTAACAAAAAAAATAGTCACATTAACCAGGGACTTCATGTAGTCCAGTGGTAGGAAATAAATCCCAATCGCACTTTGGTTGTGGGTTTGATTCCCACAGCTTTGTCCGACACGACGGGTTGTCACACGGTCTACGTGTTGTCCTTTTTCAAAAACTATATTTTATAATATTACCAAAATGAGATAAATTCCTCAAAATAACATAATTTAATCACAAATGTTATATCATACTTTTCATTTTTATCCCAAATTATAATAACCTATAATTTTCTCAAACCCCAATGATCATATAAAACCAAATGGTTATTTATACCTATATCCACAAGAGAGGAGACAATTCTTCTTCAAATATCATTCTCACATGGAAAACTGCGGGGTTACAAATACAAGAGAAAATTATTCTAATGTACCCATCAACAAGGAGTGCTAATACTTTTTAAGTTTTTCTCCAACCATTTATTTCCACATATCTTCTTCTTTGACCACGAAAATATCCTATAGAATAGGACATTCACTCTGGTAATGGCCAGGTCCCCTACATTTACGGCAAATGACTGTAAATGGACTCTTGGGACCATTTTTATCTTCTTCCATAGTACTCTTCATTTTTAATCGGCAATTCTTCACTTTATGTCCTTCCTTCCCGCACGTAAAACATTTCGTTATCCCATTGAGACACTTTCCTGGGTGTCTCTTTCCACATTTCCTACATGATGAAAATTGAGGTTTCTTTTCTCCATGGTCTCCAATGCTGGAGATCTTATCATTTATCACCTTTCTCTTCTTTGTTGAGTCTGGGAGTTGGTTAATATATATGTTGTTGATCATATTTTTGGAAAACTGATTTGGCATAAAGACGATATCTTTTACGCCGATCAACATTCCATTTTGTTGCTCATTTCCACCACTGTTCCCACCTTGTACATCATTCTCAAAGTCACTATTACTTCCTTGGAATCCAGCCATTGACTAAAACCAGAAAGCATTGTGTGAGTAATAGTAGTCGTAAAATCATTTAGAGATTAAAATGTCACCATATTCTCAATTTGAAACATATTAGGATTAACCAAGGTCATTTACTCTCATCTTATGTATATATTACTTAAATCGGTTTGTAAAGAAAATGTAAATTATCCTAAGCATATCCCCCGGGAGTGTCGTAACCAAGAGTGCAGTAAGGCCCGTTGTCATGCACCAGTTCCCGTTCGAGTCTAGCTCAAAGCGGTGTTTTCGGGTTTTACCCCTAGGTACATCTGTGCCACAGCCGCCTTTACCTGCTCGTATCCAGACAGGGATGTATTGCTCGGAAAACTCACAAAATCTCTACAATACCAAAATTCTCGGAAGTTCTTTTATACTAATCCTCAAAGTTCATCTTAGGTCTACGTGCTCTAATCAGAGTTTATCTAAATCTAGCTTCCAAGGTTTGTACTAAACTTCCTCTGATACCAACTGTAACGCCCCGACCCTAGTTACCCAGAGTCGGTGCATTATTACATAACATTGGCATGATCACAAGAAAGATGAAATCTCGAAAGACCGATTGGTTTAGTAGCCTTGGAAATACTAGATATATTCATAAGTTTTACATTACATCATAAAATGAAAAACTACTACAACAACATAATGTTTCCACAGTCCACACTATAATCCCCTCATAATATCCCTGCAGGTCATTCATAACTTACATCTTCACATCCTGGGAAAAATAAAACATAGAAAAGGGGTGAGCTCAAATGCCCAGTAAGGATAACAATATAGCGGAAACATTTATAAATAAGAATAAACTTCTAAGGCAATGTATAACTGAAACAAAAGCCTTTCAAACATGAACTTTCAACATGGTATGACATAAATAAAATGAAATAATGCCATTTACTTATTCACATGGATATTCTACTAATCGAATAATCACATGAAAAAATCAATAACCACTTTCATAATGTTGGAATGCATAATGCCATACTATCATAACCACATAGTCAAGGCCTCGTGCCAAGACTACAAATAAGATTTTGTCAAGGCCTTGTGCCAAGACACTAGTTTGTCTCATGAGACCTACCGATGCATCGAGGAGCTATAGCGGGCTCCACCCGTCACTTATTAAGTCCAATGCATTCCTCATATGAACATGTTTAAACATAACATAAACATTCGTATTAAAACTAGCATACGAAATGTCAATACTTTTACCACAAACCATGAATGGTATAAAAACAGCGCATCCATAGTCAAACATGACTCATTCGATACAATATGGAAGATTGTATTGTATCACATTAACCTCAATCAAGAATAATGAATGATGTTGACATAAATGAAAATAATCATCAAAACTATTTGAGAGAATTATCCCCCTTTTCTTGAAAACATTTAAAAGTCACACTATTTGTCAAGAAGCCATTTAAAAGTAGATTTTTGAATCAAAGTGTCCCATACCACTTTGAAACTTTTTAAAAGGAGTTTTAATTTCTATAACGTTAATGTCCATATAAATAAATCCTTAAAACCATTTTTAAAACATGTACATTAATGAGCATGATTTAGAAGAATAAGTCTTTAAAACATTTAAAAATGGTATTTTAGTTAGAGATTCTAACCAAAAGAGACACTTGAATACAAATAATTGAGGTAATCAAAACTTTTTAATATCATGAGAATAATGGGATTCATGATATACTAAGTCAAAGTACATTATATACACCACATAAAAGTGATTTGGTGTATATCAACAAAGAAGTCTCAATGGAATGTAAATTGAGATGAAATCTCTCATAAAGGCCGTATCCTTAGGTTAAGGATAAATCAACGACATAATTATGTGTGACAAATATAAATACACTAAATATGATTGTATATTCAGTGTAAAACAATCAAATGATATTCACACATATTCTTGTAAAAACAACACCAACGAATTGGATGTTTAACTCAACAAATGGTGAATGAGTTAAAATTACTCTTATCAAATTCATATCAATGACTTGAGAATTACCAATGAGTGATTATGTGTATCAAACTTATATCCACAGGAAGGGGAGTGGAAATTATGACATAATCAAATGAATACTGATTCCACAAATAATCATGGAGTAATATAATCAATGAAATATGCGTAAAGCCAAATGAGTGGGAATTGAAATCTCAAATTCCCTTACCGATTAGGTAACATACGAAACATACACCCATGAAAGAAGTATCATACCATGATGATGTAAATACCCATAAAGTAAAGTATATTACACAATGAATAAAAAAATGGGCAGTACACATACACCACATGCAATAATTAAGTGGTGATCAATGGAAATCTCACGAAATTAAAAGTGAGATAAGAAACCCCTAACCACGTTAATCAACTGAGTCGTATAGACAAAAGTTAATAACCACCAAATGATTTACAGAATAACATGAATATAAATAGAATCATGAATATATATCAAATGGCAGTACACAATACACCACTTTCAATAATTTAGTGGCGAAAAATGGAAATCTCACGAAATTGAAAGTGAGATAAGAAAATCCCTTACCACGTTAATCGACTGAGTCGTATGGCCAAAAGTTAATAACCACCAAATTATTTACAGAATAACATGAATATAAAGAGAATCATGATAATATATATCAAATGGCCATACACAATACACCACTTTCAATAATTTAGTGGCGAATAATGGAAATCTCACGGAATTCAAAGTGAGATAAGAGGATCCCTTACTTTGTAATTTTTCCTTGGTCGATGGTAGGTTTACCTCCTGTATAATGGTGAAATAATTGTTATTGAATTATACATGAATCATTTACTTTAATATGATATCATATATGATCTTTTAACATTGATTTGTTAATAATATCTTAGAATTATCGTCATTTCGGGTGTTAACGGGTTCATTTTACATTATATTCTTTGTTATGTGAGCCATATTCGTTATTAATGGGATGTATATTATTCATATCCAGAATGATATCAAGTCCTTAGATACTATTTTTAAATCATCAAATGAAAATTATACTTTAATGGATATGATGGACAATGAATCTCATCGCGTTCGTGGAGACGGTAGTCCGTACATACGCACGAGCGACAATATCATTCTTTTGATATTAAAATAATATATAATTGGATTTTATATCATATATAAAGAATCATTATCATTTTATATTTATTATTTACATGAGTTACACATCATTATTATACCCATCCAAATAATAATATATTGAATAACAATACCACGACGTGGAGACGGTAAGCCGTACGTACGCACGTATGGTGACATGTTATTCAAAGGATGGATAGAATACTGAATATGGTTGTACCATATTTATAATAACATCATAGTATATATATGATACTAGAGTTATTATTTTATAATGGAAATAACAAATAAAGAGGAAGTGGAAGAAGAAAGGAACTTGAAAAGGGGTGGTGAAAACATTACCTCTTCTTCGGGTTCTTCCTTTTGATTTGATCAAAAGGGCTCCTTAAATTGGCTTTCTGATCAAACTAAGGCCTCTAGGTTGTAGTGATGGAAGTTGAGATAGTATTTGGGCAGGGTTTTGCCGAACAAAAGGGCTTTGAAGGTGTGAAGAAATGAGAAGGAGGAGTGCCCTTTTATAAGAGGGTTGAGGGGCACCTTTGGAAAAGCTAGAAATATTAATTTATAATAAATTCATATTCGGTTTCTAATGGCTCCAAAGTTGAATATTCAAAGGTTAAGGTGGGGATGGGTCGAAAACAACTCAACCAATATAATTTAGACAGGTTTGGGTACTTATATTAACCTTATCTTTAAGTATTAACTCTAAGTTAATTAGTTTCACTTTTACAATGTCTCTTTGTATTTTTATATTATATGGTTAATAAACATACCATATACATACAAGCGACCCCCAACTGGTCCATTAATGATACAACTATCATGATATAAGTCTCTTGGACGAACCTTATATTTTTAGGAATTTAATATCAATCAATAATATAATATTTGTTTTAAAAACTCTTTTATGTCAATTTTGACACTATTCAATAGTTGATTTTTGTGAAACTCATAACAGATTGATTACTTAGAAAAAAGTCAATTAAATCAATACTAATATATCATATTATCCTATAAAATTATTTTAATTCATTAAAAGTTTCATATTATATTTATTTGGGTATTTGTAATATCAATTAGTTTGATTTTTCACTATTATAGTAATTACTGCATCATCATTGTGTCATAAATAAATTAAATTATATAATGTCTAAAAATTATAAATAAAATATCATTATGTAGGAAATCTTTTTATCTTTCTAAGGAATATTTATAATCTAAAATCCAACATATATAACCCTATGTAACAATTGTTTTGTTAAAAGATATATGCTTGTGTCATTTTTGTATTTATTTTAACTTAATTAAAATAAAATGTCATTATCACTTACAAGTTGATCCATGGGGTCCCAAAATAGACCCAAAGATGACCATGGTCGACCATGTATCAACCAATAGGGTTAAGACACGTTTTAGGGTAATTTAGTTTTATTATAATATTATTTTTTAACCCTTATTTACCAGATTTACCCTTAACCATGGTAAATAAAATATTTACCGCAGTAATTATTCAAAATGTATAAAAATAAAAGTTACCTATTTACACAATTTGAACATCCTGATTCCAAATATGGAATCCATTTTTCTAAATTCAAAACACATAAGTGGCAGAAATTAATTTAAAATTAATTCCCGCGGTCAAAACAAAAAGCGTGTTTTTAAGAGATAATAACTATCAAAAGATTGACACTTGTTTATGTTCGGTTTAATTGTAAAATTATGTCCAATGACCAAAATTATATTAAATGGTAAAAATATATTCTAAATATACTTTAAAACAACTCATATTCATAATTTATAACTATTAATTATTTTGATTAAAAAAGTTGTTTTTAATTAAAATTTAGTAATTTTCACTATTCATCAAAATATGAAAGTTATCCAAAAAGTACCAAAATTTCACCCTAGGCTAATTTCGATACTACGAATCCAAAAATTAAGTCCATTTTGAGAGATAGAATTTATAAAATTTCAAAAAGTAGGTATTACTATTCATAACGGCTTGTTTGATTGGTTATGGTGTGTTAAAATCTCGAAGTTGTGTACAATGCACGCCATTGCATTATTCGAAAGGAAACATACCGAGGAAACCTGGGGTGTTAAAATATGGATCTATGGTGAGATGATTATTTTTTATGATCACAAGGAGGACCTCTGTGGACGAGAGGTGCAGTGACCCTAGTAGGTCAATAATGAAAATTATTCATTAATGATAAATCCCTAGTGAGTGATTATTTTATTTCCTTGATAACATAAATTACTAGTAACAACCAACATGTTTTTTTCCATATAGCTTGGAATGACACTCCACATAACAACACTGTGTGGTGGGGGTTCATTGAATTTGTATTGTCCTTAGGGTGATTCCGATTATATTATTGGTTTCATAAAATAAATTACTGGTAACAACCTACCTGGGTTTTTCCATATAGCTTCGAATGACACAAAACGTAATCAAAGTATATGATGGGCGTTTAGTGGATTTGTATTGCTTATTGGGTGATGATGATTATATATGTATAGTACTATAAGATGGATGATTATTTTTCCATTAGAAAGTGGTGTACAAAGATGTCTGGATGTTTTGGAAATCTCTTTAATAGTTTTGATTATCTCTATGATTGGCGGCACATTTCTTGATGAATTATGTGCTACATGTTTGGAGCTTCACAGTTGAATATCGTTCAATATCTTAGAGTAGAATGCTGAGAATTGATAATTGGTTGGTGACTCATGTTGGTTGATTTTTTTGGTTGAATATTTAGGGGGACATTTTTGTAATGATATGGTTTATGGTAGGGTGTTTTTAATACCATGTGTATGTAATTGTAATTAAATTCTATGGGAATTTTATTATTGAATGGTTTGTTTGAGGAACCGGGGATTGAGATCATTTTTATATCATTTGAATGTATATAATGTGTTTTTTGGACATGTTTAGAGTTGTGGGGATGGTTAAGTGTTTGAAAAGGGACCTTGGAATGAGTTCAGGAAGGGTAAGAGACTAAAAAATATATTTGTAGGTATTTCATGGAGTGAATGTCCCATTGAAATTGTAAATGAAAGTAACGGGGTGTTTGAATTTGTGAGTGAGGAAAAATGGGTGAAAGGATGGTCCATGGGGTTGATTGGCCCTTAAGGGTGTGTTTTGTGACTGTATGTGATGGTGTTGGGTGTTACCATAAAACCCATACATACTATTTAATCCTTTTGAGCCCTAATACTACTGATTGCCTTCAGTCACCACTAGGAATCAGGTTGTAGACTGATATTTTGTATGTTCAAGTTTGATACCCCTTAGGTTGAGTGATGAAGGATGGATTTTAGAACGATAAGCGTGAAACTCCTTTGGTTCGGGGATGAAACCATATATCTTGGAGTTCCATGGGTAATACCCCATGGAGACACTAATTATTCTGGAAGAAAATCGATCACTTCTGATTACCTTTTAGGGATTGTCTCAGAGATTGATGACTTATAATGCCAAGGGTGATTCCACTTAGGTTCAGTAGTAATGCATGATTACTAGGATCACCTAGGGTAACCCCTAGTGATCAATAGTCATTAAAAATATTATGGACCACCCCAAATGTTTTCTGGGGTTTAGTATATTTGACTTATAATTCATAGCACAACCATGTGATGAGCTCAGAGTAATTTCTGCAATGGATGACATAGGTATAATAGATTAGGGTCATAGAAATTAGGATCATTGGTGCTTTATTTTTCATTTATTTATTTATAGTAGTTATTTACTAATTTAGAAAATGCCAACGTCATATATCACTGCATATATGTTATGTACAAGACCACATTTGTAGTTCCATACTGAGTATATTACTCACACCCAGCTCAGGATACCATTGCATTAGGGTTCCTGAACAGAGATTCACAAGGATGATGGAAGTGGTTAGGAAGGGGCTTGGGTTTTCAATGGTTAAGAGGGATCAGCTCGAGTGGGACAAGATTTTGTGACGAAGTAAGGCTTAGAGCTATAATGGATAATCTTATGTTTTTTATTTATTTTATACACACTATATATATGATCGTCCCACTGGGTGATCAGTCTACAATGCAAATAGGATTACGTTTCATTTGAGTTATTGCATGTCCAGCTTAATTATTACTTTTTCAAACACTAATTAGAATGAAAATTCATTATTTATTTATGATTTCAAACTCTGATATATGGATATGGTGTCCCCATAGTACCTCGTTAGACCCCTACTACTACTCGGAAACCTCTAGTGTACGAGGAGGTGCACATAAAGTCTTGTGGAGAATTTATTCACGGAACCAGTTGATAGGGATATGTCCAAAGACATTTAAAAAGTTTTTCTACTCATTTTTTAACATGTTTCAATCCCACTGCCCGATTAATTACAAATTTTTCATATTTTTTCTTTTACTATGGAGACTAATTTTTACATAATGTAACATTATCTTTATACTTAAAAAATTTCCTTATTAAATAATTAGTAAATACTAATTCAAAATTTGAGTTTCATTTTTTCAAATTCAATTTCTATAAATGTTAAAAATTATTTTTAATATAAATGTGTATAATGAATTAATTTTTTATAAAAAACATATTACTTGCTTTCAAAAATATAATATAAAAGTTTGTAAAATATAATCAATGTTTTAAAATTTATAATTTCAATTATGAAATACATATTTTTTTCAAAAAAATATTTAATTAATTTTTAATTCATTCATATATTCTTGTGATTGGATAAAAGTCATAGTATTAGTAATAATAGTATACTACAATATTCACCTAAAAATAAAATGGTTCAGAAAAATCCAAAAAATTAACATTAATGAAATTTTGGAATTAAAAGTTAAAAAAAATATTCATTTTATCTTATTCAACTAAAAAAATTATATATTATTCTTTACAATAAAAATATAAAATACAAGGAGAAAATAATTTTATTGAAAGATGGTGATTTAAATAATTATATGTTATTTTAATTATTTTATATAAATTTAAATTTAAATTATGTTAATAATTTTTTTCATATAGAAGAAAAATTTTAAAATTTTCCATTGAATATGTTAGGATAAAATATATAATACTTGAAAAAATAGTTCTTGGAAAAAAATATTACTTAAATAATAAATACGGTTTAACAAATATGATTAAAATTAATTATTTATGTTCTAAAATTTATACTTTAATCCTGAATTAAACAATTAATTTTAATTTTACATATAAATCATATAATATTTTAATTAAATTATTATTAATATTTTTATATAATATATATATATATATTTTTAATATTACATTTTCATTTCATTACGAGTTATAATATTTTAAATGGACTAGTTAATCAACAAATTTATTTAGTATATATGTTGGATATATGTTTAACATCCATATTTCAAATGACCATATTTTCAATGACAATATTTGGAATAACCAAATTTGGTTTCAACATTTATAACTTTACTATACTTATTCTATTCACACTTCCCATTTCCATAGTTTATATTTTATATGTCACATCATGATTTATCTACTAATGATATTCTTCTCATTTTATGTTATCCTATACTGATTGTGATTCATAAAGGAGGGAGTGGTCCAAGGGAGAATTTAGTTCCAAAGATGATATTATTTTCAATTTATCATCCCCTTTTAAATTTTTCAGTTTTATGGAATGTAATCATCCATGATGTATACTAATTAGTTTCACGTGTTTTTTATGTGAGATTTCACTACGAATGAATAAAGTGTTTCTAGTTTAATTACAATCATGTGTGACTTTTTACCAAATATATTTCAACTCTATTAAACAAATAGAAAATACCCTTAAGATTATAAAAATATTGTTTATGGAAAGAATATTTTTCTTAAAAACCTATGGCATTAAAATTGAAATATTTATAAATTATAGGAATAAAAAAAGGATTGGAAAGGAAATATTATGATTATAAGTTCCTATCTTACTCATTGGGATGAATAAACAATCAATCGAGTTGGATCTTCACAATTTGTGTAATTGATGAGACTGAAACCTCCCCAACCTAGCTAAGAGATAAAAGAGATGGAGATTTTAGGCCACTTTGAAAAGAGAAGAATTATAAGGTGATTAAACAAGTGATTTATTGATTAATGGAATTAAAAAGATGGAGATAAGGGAGTTTTATAATAAATTATTGGAATAAATTAATATTTCTCTAAATAGTGATAAATGTTTTATTCAATGGTAAGAGTCATGTGACTTAATAGTAAATCATGTGTTGTTATATTAGTATAACTCAAATAAACCTCAAATTTACTCCATACATTACAATAAAAAATATAATTTTTATATGGTATTTACTATTAAACGTTTTATTTTAATATATCTGAAAAATAAAAAATGTCACCCTTACCAAATATTGATATTATGATTCAAAAAATGAGATTCATTTATCATAAATAAACTTCTTAAATGTCTAATTTTAATATGAATTTTTAGTTTAAAAATTGATGTATTTTTTAATAATATAAAACATGTTTTAATAAAAATGTACACGTATACATAAATTATGTTACGTTGATTGAGTGATTATTTCATCATATTTTTATAATTATATTTCTTAATTATTTTTTGGAAAATAATTTTTTGATTTTTAGTTAATTATTTACCCCAATGGTAATTTTTTCCATAATGTGTTTTAGTTACTATTTTAATATATTTTTTACTATTATAATGGTTTGGTGATTATACTAATAGTCATATTAGCTCAAATATCTTAATAATTCCAATTATTCTATTCACTCCTCATTAACTATAGTTCCACTAAATTTTATCCATTCTACATTTATGAAATCATAACTAGGTTTCTAATGTTTTTTACTTTGTAATATGTTTTAGGATGGTGTAATATTTCTAAGAAATTATGAAAATATATATTTTAAAATTACACTATATTTTTTATTTTTTTTATTTTTTTATTATCCCATTATTTTTTAATTTCATGGTGTTTATTTATGATTCATAAGTAATGTTCTATGTTAATAAAATAAAATAGATATTTTCCCTTAAAATGTTTCCATTAATTTATTTTTGTATTCATATGATTAACTTGAGTTAATATACATTATATATATATATCATAAAAAATAAAATAAATCTAAATAATATACATGTATATCATTTAAAATAATAAAAATAAATGAATATAACATATAAATTGTAACGCCTCGACCCCAATTACCCAAAGTCGGTGCTTTATGTGTAACATTCGCAAGATCACAAAGATCAAGTCTCGAAAGACAGATTAGTTTAATAGCCTTGAAACACTAGATACATTCATAATTTTTACATTACATCATTAAGTAATACAAAACTACAAAAACATCTTGTCTTCATATCCCCTAATATTATCCCTGTAGGTCATTCATAATATACTTCATCACATCTGGGAAAAATTAAAACATTCAAAGGGGTGAGCTCAGATGCTCAATAAGTATAACAATATAACGGAAGCTTTCATAAATAAACATAAACATTTAGGGCAATGTATAACTAAAACAAAAACCTTTTAAACTTGAACTTCAACATAATATGGAAAAAGTAAAATGAGATAATGCCATTTACTTATTCACATGTATATTCTACTGGTCGAATAATCACATGAAATATCAATAACCACTTTCACAATGATGGATTGCATAATGCCAGACTATCATAACCACGTAGCCAAGGCCTCGTGCCAAGACTACAAATAATATTTTGTCAAGGCCACATGCCAAGATACTAGTTTGTCTCATGAGACCTGCCGATGCATCGAGAAGCTATATCGGGCTCCACCTATCACTTATTAAGTCCAATCCATTCCTCATATGAACAGGGTTAAACATATCATAAACCATAACATAATCGTATAACATAAAACATGCATAAATAAAACATAACATTTCCACATTTCAATCACAAGATATAAATACAACACATTGATATAATAAAAAACACTTTCAAAACCATTTTCAAAACCAAAATATAATAAAATTAAAACTTTGTATTTATTTTTTATTTAAAAAAAATTATGGCTTGTAGAAGAAGTCGAAACTCAAATAATGATCACGAAGGCCGAGAAGTCGTTGTCGCCGCATACGTACGACAAGAAAAACTTTCCTTTGTTCATTTAGTAAAACACTTCGTACAAAAATATTCCTATTGAATAAACATAAAAGTCAAAGGGGTTTATACACCGTATAAAATAAATTTGTGTATAAAAACAAAATATGCCTCAATGAAAGGAGATTGAGACGAAGTCCTTACAAAGATCATTTTTTTAAATAAAATAGTTCTATTATGTGTATTCACTGTAATTACACATAAGGAAATTAAAAATACAAGATAAGACATAATAATATCATGACATAATTTTAAAGTAGGAGATTAACCCAAAGAATGGAAATGGGGTTAAGAAGTTCACTTACCTCGTGTCCGACTTGACTCGATCGTTCATTAACCTCCTGAATAATAAACTAGAGTTAATTTATATTTTATTAGGAAACTTTTGCATGCTCATTATTCCTTTTACATCACTTATTACCATGTTATGAACATTATGTAATTATTTAAGTTAATAACGGTCATTTTTTCTATCTTTGGTACTTGAGTCAAAAATAATTTATTATAATTACAAGTTGTTCATGTGGTGAAATATCCATTATATACAGAATTATATTAATGATTTATATATCATATATATCATATATATCCTGTATATACATGCATTTATAATATTACATAACATTTAGAGGTAAGAAATGAAGTGCACCGTTCATGGAGACGGTAAGTCATACGTACGTACGAAGGCTACTTTCATTTCTATTTCGTATTTAATGGAATGAAATTCTAATTATATAAAGGTATAATATAATTCCCATATAATATAATGTATAATACCATTTACTCCATCCTTTATACATCCCACATATGGAATTAACGATTCAAATCACTTTCGGGGGCGGTAGTCCGCAATTCCTAAAATGAAAATATCGCGTTTACACATAATGGAAAAATTAAAGGTATGCCATAAATGAAAAATTACAGAATCTTAAGTAAAAAATAACCATATTATATATCATATATAAATATAGTGACATCTTAATGGCCACCTTTGAAGGTGTTATATGAGTGTTGAACAATCATCGTTTCGTGAGACAGAAATTCACCATCCACAGAAATAGAATGTTCCTTAACCATTAGATGTAGGTGTGTGTAAGTTTAGCTCAAATACTTCTTATAAAAACATCATAGTATATTTAGGATACTGGTTTTGTTACAAAATAAATGAATAAAAAGATTATAGGGTGTTGTAGAAGCAAAATAAAACATAAGAACACAAGAGAAAACACTACCTTTAAAACGGGTAACTCTTTATGAATGGAGGTCAAAGGATTTCTTGGGAAGACTAATGCCCAAAGTGAGGATTCTAGGAGTAATAGTGGGATTTGGAGAGATAAAATGGTCAGGGGTTGGCTGATCCAAAGTCTTTTATGGTGTGAATAAGGTGGTAGTGGTTGGGGCCTTTTATAAGAGGAGAGGAGGGGCACTCTTGGAAAGTCATGAAATATTACTTTATTATATAATGCGTTTATGATTGTAAAGGTCCCACATTATATTATTATAGGATACGGGGATAAGGGTCTGAAATATACTCATCCAATATGTTTTTGACAAGTGTATGTCTTAGATTTTACATTATCTTTTAATTTTATTTAAATCGTTAATTAATGAGGTAATCGCTGCATCATCATGGTGTCATAAAATATTTAATTTATTTAATGTATAAAAATTATAAAACAAATATCATGATGTAGGAAATATTTTTGTCTTTATAATGAATATTTATAGTCAAAAAGTTACCTTTTATAATCCCATGTAATAATTGTTTTAGTAAAACAACTCATGTTTGTGAAAATTTTATTTTTACTTTAAATAAAAAGTTATTATTGTCATTTTCTTACCCCTGTGGATCCATGGGGTCCCCAAGTTGACCCATGGATTTTCTTGGTCAGCCATGACACATAAAATAACTGTAGGACAAGTGTAAAGGTATGTCCATATTTTTATAATATCTTTTTTACCTTAAATTTCACTAATTACCTTTAATCACGATTAATTAAGCTTAAAAGTTACTATTCACCAAAAAATTATTTTTATCCAATTGAACCACATTTTACATCCTAATTACAACCATGTATGTTGGATTTTTGAAAATCAAATCACAGAAGTGGTGTTGTTTCATTTAAACGAAAAAGCAGTTTTTTAACTACCACTTAGTGGTTCCACTATTCATCAAAAATTGATGTTTTTCAGAACAATGCCAAAATTTCATCCTAAGATATAATTGATATTCCGAATTCAACAATGATTTATATTTTAAAAAATTAGAAAAATATAAGTTTCATTAATTAGTTTTATAATTAATTCCCGCTGTCACAACAAATAGCGTGTTTTTAAGAAAGAATATATATCAAAAAATTGACAATTGTTTATGTCCAATTTCAAAATGAAATTAATTATAATTACTACCATTTGAATGGTAAAAATATATTCTAATTATACTTTAAAACCACTCAATAGTATAATTTATCACTATAAATTATTTTTATTAAAAAAGTCGTTTTTAAGTATTGTTTCCTATTCATAAAAAATTGGAAGTTCTCAATCAAATACCAAAAATTCAACATAGGCTAATTTCAATATTTCGAATCAAAAAATGAAATCCATTTTGAAATATAATATATATATAATTTCAAAAAGTGGGTATTACTATTCATAATGGCTATTTTGATTGGTCACGGTGTGTTAGAATCTTGAACATGCGTACAATGCAAGCTATTACATTATTGAAAGAGAAGCGTATCGTGGAAGCTCGGGGTGTTACATTCTCCCCTCCTTCAAGAAATTTCATCCTCGCAATTTGAAATTTTTCTTTGAGAATAAAAGGTTGAAAATAGAAAATAACTTTGTGGAAAACCCACATCGGAAATAAGGTTAATAAAATTTAGCCTTAATAAGAGGGAAAGGGAAATGAAAAAGTCACCACCAAATTATAATCTCGATAAGGAGAACATTGGTGGAAATTAGAGACATATAATTGGAGGAAAAACGTAAATATTTGTAGGGCGTGGTTGAGGTCATCAATCAAAAACAAGTGTAAAATTGAGGGCCTCAAAGCCTTAAATCTATGTTGATTTAAAATATTTTCCGTTCAATAAGACATAAGGTATTAGGATAACACATTTTTGGTTTTAATATCACATTAATAAAGTTTAAGAATTAATTTATTCATAAAATAAGAGATAGTTATATATATTTATGCTTTACAAGTAGAGTTTCAACCTTTAACTAATTTCTACCACAAACTCATCTTTCACTCAAAAAGATAATAGAACTCAAAAATATTATATTTATCCTAATCGTACAAGGTTCAAAATATTAACACATACCATTGTGATTTGGAAAACTATTTTTTAATAACCAGGGACTTGTTGTAGGCTAGTGGTAGGTAATAAAGGCCTGTCACACTATGGTTGTGTGTTTGATTCCTACAGCTTTGTCTGACGCGACGGGTTATCCCTCGACTAACAGGTTGCCCTTTTCATAAAAATATAGTATTATAATATTCCAAAAATAATATTCAAAAATGTTTTAACCTTAAACAATAATATCCAAGGTTCAACATAATCCATTCCAACCGTTATAGTTATCCCAAATACTTCTATCCAACTCACAGTCCAAATTTTATAAGGAAGGTAAACATAATGAAGGTCCTTTTTTCCGCGTAACAACATGTGAACACCTTCATCATGTATTATTTTAAGACAATGAAACATCCTGAATTACCATAAATCCTTATTGATTACATTCTTGATCCCTTATTCCTTATAGAATACTAGATATACTCCTTCTATCCAAAAATGTATACAAATCATTAATCAGTTTCAAGGAAGTTAAGAATATCCAATATAATTTATCCAAATCAATCATGTATTATTCCAAAATCACTATCTCGCTATCAGGACCATATTATGGTTTATCTTTCTCTCAACCATATATTTTCCAAAAATTTAACCTGCTGTGGAGTCACTTTTCTTGGTTCCAAACAATCTCATGTCCTTGATGAAATAGTACTATAGTACAATCCTTATATACTCCATAATTATTATTACCAGTACATCATTGATACGACACTCAAATGAAGAAATTCATTAATAACAACATAAGAACTCTAATAATTAATCCTCATCTATGGTAGTATCATAACTTGATTATTATCCAGTAACATCATTTGGGGCATACTCTGATGATTTGGACATTGGTTTGGGTAGTGTCCCCACTCCTTGCAGATGAAGCACTGTAAATTTGAAACCTTTTTCTTACACTTGCAGTCACTCACTTGGTGTCCTTTTTCTCCACACTTATAACAAACTCCCATTCCCTTAAAGCAAGTTCCAAGGCGTTTCTTCCCACAGTTATCACATATTGGAAAATTCCAATTTTCCGTCATCCCTTTATCCATCATTCTCTCTTCCATCCTTTTCTTCTCTTCCTTCCCTTCAAAGCCATAGGACTCATAGAATTCTTTACTTATCTTATTAACACATGATACTATCTCTTCATATGTTGAGAACACTTGGGAGACTATTTTCTTTCTAAATTTTGGATTAATACCATGAAGGATACGATCCTTCTTACTCTTTGGATCATACGTATTGCTGGAGTTCACATTCCTTCTACTGGGCACCATTTCTATACAATGGCATAAACTAGGTTAGTTTATGAATTACAATGAATAATTCCAAACTTGTAAAATACTTAACGTAAATTGAACGGCTTATGGATGTAATCCATAATCATAAAAATTATTTCTTTGAGAAAGTATATACTTATAACCTAATATAGGTTTGTAACGAAATTGAGAATTATCCTAAGCATATCCCCCGGGAGTGTCATAACCAGGAGTGCAGCAAGGCCAGTTGTCATGCACCAGTTCCCATTCGAGTCTAGCTCAATAAGGTGTTTTCGTGTTTTACCCCTAGGTACATATGTGCCAAAGCCGCCTCTACCTACTCGTATCCAGACAGGGATATATTGCTCGGAAAACTCACAAAATCTCTACAACAACAAAATTATAGGAAGTTCTTCTATACTAATCCTCAAAGTCTATCTTATGGCTATATGCTCTAATTATAGTTTTTATAAATCTATCTTTCAAGGTTAGTAATAAACTGCCTCTGATACCAACTATAATGCCCCGACCCCAGTTACCCAGAGTCGGTGCATTATTGCATAACATTGTCATGATCACAAAGATCAAGTCTCAAAAGACCGATTAGTTTAGTAGCTTTGAAACACTAGATACATTCATAAGTTTTACATTAAACCAACAATTAATACAAAAATACAAAAACATATTGTCTTTATATCCCCTCATACTATCCCTACAGGTCATTCATAATATACTTCATAACATCCAGGAAAAATTAAAACATTGAAATGGGTGAGCTCAGATGCTCAGTAAGGATAAAAATATATCGGAATCTTTCATAAATAAACAAAAACATTTAGGGAAATGTATAACTAAAACAAAAGCCTTTTAAACTTGAACTTAAACATAATATGGAAAAAGTAAAATGAGATAATTCCAGTTACTTATTCACATGGATATTCTACTGGTCGAATAATCACATGCAATATCAATAACCACTTTCATAATGATGGAATGCATAATGCCAGAATATCATAACCACGTAGACAAGGCCTCGTGCCAAGACTACAAATAATATTTTTTCAAGGCCTCATGCCAAGACACTAGTATGTCCCATGAGACCTGCCGATGCATCGAGGAGCTATAGCGGGCTCCACCTGTCACTTATTAAGTCCAATGCATTCCTCATATGAACAGGTTTAAACATATCATGAACCATAACATAATCGTATAACATAAAACATGCATAAATGAAACATAACATTTCCACATTTCAATCACAAGATATCAATACAACACATTGATATAATAAAAAACACTTTCAAAACCATTTTCAAAACCAAAATAATAGAAAATTAAAACTTTGAATTTATTTTTTATTTAAAAAATGTTATGGCTTGTAGAAGAAGTTGGAACTCAAATAATGATCACAGCGGTGGAGAAGTCGTTGTCGCCGCATACGTACGACAAGAAAACCATTCCTTTTTTTAGTTTAGTAAAACTCTTTGTATAAAAAGATTCCTTTTGAATAAACATAAATGTCAAAGTGGTTTATATACCGTATAAAAGAAATTTGTGTATAAAAACAAAATATGCCTCTATGATAGGAGATTGAGACGAAGTCCTTACAAAGATCATTTTTTTAAATAAAATATATCTATTGTGTGTATTCACTATATGTACACATAAAGAAATTAAAAATACAAGATAGTACATAATAATATCCTAACATAATTTTAATGTAGGAGATTAGCCCAAAGAATGGAAATTGGGTTAAGAAGCTCCCTTACCTCGTGTCCGACTTGACTTGATCGTTTTTTAACCTCCTGAATAATAAACTAGAGATAATTTATATTTTCTTAAGAACGATTTAAATTTTCATTATTCCTTTTATATATCTTATTACCATGTTATGAACATTATGTATTTATTTAAGTTAATAACAGTCATTTTTTCGATCTTTGGCACTTGAGTCAAAAATAAACTTCTTATAATTACAAGTTGTTCATGTGGTGAAATATCCATTATATCCATAATTATATTAATGATGTAGATATCATATATATCATATATATCCAGTATATACATGCATTTATAATATTAAATAACATTTAGAGGTAAGAAATGAAGTGCACCGTTCATGGAAACGGTAAGCCGTACGTACGCATGAACGCTACTTTCATTTCTATTTCGTATTTAATGGAATGAAATTATAATTATATAAAGGTATACTATAATTCCAGTATAATTTAATGTATAATACCATTTAATCCATCCTTTATAGATCCCATATATGGAATTAACGATTCAAATCACTTTGAGGGGGCGGTAGTCCGCACTTCCTAAAATGAAAATATCGCGTTTACCCATAATGGAAACCATAACGGTATGCCATAAATGAAAAATTACAGAAGATTAAGTAAAAAATAAACATATCATATATCATATATAAATATAGTGACATCTTAATGGCCACCTTTGAAGGAGTTATATGAGTGTTGAACAATCATCGTTTCGCGAGGCAGAAATTCGCCATCCACAAAAACAGTATGTTCTTTAAGCATTAGATGTAGTTGTATGTAAGTGTAGCTCGAATAATTATTATAACAACATCCTAGTATATTTATGATACTGGTTTGGTTACAAAAGAAATGAATAAAAAGAGTTTATGGGGTTGGAGAAGCAAAATAAAACATAAGAACACAAGAGAAAACACTTCCTTTAAAACGGGTAACTCTTTTTGATTTGAGATCAAAGGATTTTTTGGGAAGACTTCTGCCCAATGTGAGGCTTTCAGGAGTAAGAGAGGAATGTGGAGAGACAAAATGGGCATGGGTTGGCCGAGAAAAAGGCTTTGATGGTGTGAATATGGTGGTAGTGATGGGGGCCTTTTATAAGAGGAGAGGAGGGGAATTCTTGGAAAGTCATGAAATATTACTTTATTATATAATGAGTTTCGGATTATTAAGGTCCCACACTTATATATTTCAAAGATAAGGTGATAAGGGTTCGAAATATAATCATTCAATAGGTTTTTGACAAGTGTAAGTCTTAGATTTTACATTATCATTTTATTTTATTTAAATCGTTAATTAATGAGGTAGTCGGTGCATCATCATGGTGTCATAAAATATTTAATTTATTTAATGTCTAAAAATTATAAAAAAAATATCACGATGTAGGAAATCTCTTTGGCTTTCCAATTAATATTTATATTAGAAAAGGTACCTTATATAACCCAATGTAATAATAGTTTTAGTAAAATAATGCATGTTTGGGACAATTTTATTTTTACTTTTAATAAAAAGTTATTATTGTCATTTTCTTACCCAAGTGGCTCCATGGGGTCCCCCAGATGAACCACAGATTGTATTGGTCGGCAATGACTCATCCAATAAGTTTAGGAAAAGTGTAAAGGTATTTCCATATTTTTATAATATCATTTTTACCTTAAATTTCACTAATTACCTTTAATCGTGATTAATTAAACTTAAAAGTTACTATTCACGAAAACATTATTTTAATCCCTTTGAACCAAATTTTACATCCTAATGACAACCATGTATGTCAGATTTTTGAAAATCAAATCACAGAAGTTGTAATGTTTCATTTAAACGAAAAATCAGTTTTTTAACTACCACTTAGTGGTTTCACTATTCATCAAAAATTGAAGTTTTTCAGAACTATGCCAAAATTTCACCCTAAGCTATAATTGATATTACGAATTCAAAAATGATGTATATTTTAAAAAATTACAAACATATAAGTTTCACTAATTAATTTTATAATTAATTTCCACTGTCACAACAAATAGCGTGTTTTTAAGAAACAATATATATCAAAAGATTGACAATTGTTTATGTCCAATTTCACAGTGAAATTAATTCTAATGACCACCATTGGATAAAATGGTAAAAATATATTATAATTATACTTTAAACCCACTAAATAGTATAATTTATCACTATAAATTATTTTTATGAAAAAAAATTGTTTTTAAGTATTTTTCACTATTGATAAAAAATTGGAAGTTCTCAGAAAAATACCAAATATTCAATATAGGCTAATTTTGATATTCCGAATAAAAAAATGAAATGAATTTTGAAATATAAAATATTTATAATTTCAAAAAGTGGTTATTACTATTCATAATGGCTATTTTGATTAGTCACAGTGTGTTAGAATCTCGAACTTGCATACAATGCAAGCTAGTGCATTATTGAAAGAGAAGCGTATCATGGAAGCTCGGGGTGTTACATAAATATATATTTCTAGGGAAAAAATTCATAAAAATGTTCATTGATAATTTAGGATATTATAATAGCATTAAATTATTCCAATGGGATATTAACTATATTTTGTATGAGATTATTACCAAAAATACAAATTAGGGATGCATTATATACTTGAGATGAAAATATTGCACCACTTTTTTTTCATCGATAGAACAAATTCAATTTATTGATGTCTATATAAATGTACATATTAATATAATTATAATTTTTAGAAATATAAATCCATGAAAAAAATATATTACTTATAATATTTTGGAAAAATATATTTTTAAAATATATCCCTTTAACAATGATTAATTGATCAAAAGATTCATAAACAAATTATGTTTATTATAATATGAATTAACATAATTTTAATCCTTCTTTCAAGTATTAGTGTACTCTATTCAGTTAAAGTCATTATTAATAACTTGAATAAATTTTATGAGTTCCATGAGGATGTTTTTGAAACCCCTCCCATCATATTAAGCATCTCGTTTGAGTAATCATTTCAGTGTATGTTGCATTTCTGGTTGAAAAGATTTATTCTATGTCAACAAATTTACATAAAAATGTTAAATTAGTGATGAGAATACTTGAAATAATTATCATATATGATATAAATTATGAATTTAGATATAATTAATCATAAATCACATGTATATATTACGTTTTTACATCATAAGATTCATTGTATCTCTTTTATTGTGTATTTCCAATTATGTTATCTTTTATAGTCCCTAATAATAAAAATAACTTTCTATGATGCCAAATATAATGAATAACATATATTGATAATATTATTGTATTGGGTTTATAATAAATATCCATATAATCCTATAAATTTAGAGGTAGATAGTCCCAGGGTGACTAACTACATAATACGTAATGTTATAAATAAACTGCATAGCCTTTTATTTCCATCTTCATAATATGATCTAATATAGAAATGTAATTTTATCAATAAATGAGATATTATGGGGACATACATATAAGAATTTGGTGAGCTATAAAACATAGAAATAGAATAAAACATGATAATCATGAGTTGAGAAATTATATCTGTTAATAATCATAAAATGGGATCATAAAAGGGAAGTATCATAAACAATCACATAAAAAAAGGAATATAAAATATCATAAGTCCATATTAATCATGATAATCAAATGAATATGGAATAAATATATTAAATGTTTTGATAAAAATAAGTTGAATCTCACTACCAATGCAATATAACATAGTTTCCTATGCTCATTTACCATGCACCAAAAATATTATCACATGAGATATAAGCATTACTAAATTTATTGAGTTGATTTATAATTTCATTCCCAACCAATGAATCATAATATTTTATTCATATATGTTCTATATAAAAAATGAGCATTCATTAACAATAAACATAAAAAAACTAATGAGAAATAAGTGGATTACATAATGATGTAAATTGACTTAGTCAACTGGAAAATCATGTATATAAAAAACATTCTAAGGGAATATTCTCGATTACATTATAAAAGTTAAAAATAAATATACAATAAAAGATTCCAGACCATGATGGAATGAATAAGGGTGGAGGAATAATATATAAATAATTAGGAAAATGAGAATGAAAATAAAAAATATTCCCTTATAAGATTCATATGTCTTTTTTGAAGTAATTACAAAAATGAATTCCTAAATCCATGAATATACCTATGAAATAGAAGGGAAATTAAATATAAACGTTTTTGGGGAATAATATGAGAAATATGGGAAGTTGTGAAGGGAGAGAGAGAGGGTGATAGAGAACATTCCTCATGAATGAAAAATAGCAAGACAGAACTCTTACGTCAAGTCATCACATACTTTGAACACTCCTCTAACCTCGTGAATTATCACGTTTCATTGATTAATTAATTTTATAGGTCTTTATTATTATTTATTTCATATCTTACAATATATCTATTATCATGAATTGTTTTTTATTATATAAATATTTTTTTCATTGATTTATTTGAGGTTTTTTTATTCATAGATCCAAAAATACATCAATGTAGTAGTGTTAGTTAAAGGCCATAACACAGTGGTTAAATTTTCTCTAGAAGGGTCATAGTATAGTTTTAATTTAATGAAAATTGTATATTTTAAATGGTCAAATATATTAAACCAAATAATTCTAAATTAGAAATCATTTCTTTTAATCCTGTTTTATAAAGTTAAATGTTAGTATGATTAATGTTTTATAATATCATTAATATCATGATTATTTTATCAATCTAGAATAACATACAAGATATTATTTCATTATTAATTTTATATTTGTGTAGAAAATATATTTTTAAGAATATCTAGTAATGTTGAGCACGTAAAAAAACATCATCATTCATTTAGGTTCTATAAAACCACCAGAGGTAAAAAAAATTCTAAAAGATTTTAAAATAATGTAAAAAATTAAAAAATATTTAATAGTCCTTAAAAATATTTTATATTAAAATTGATTCTTTTAAGGATAATTTTAATTGATAGTAATAATATATAATGGGTAATTGGATATTTAAAATCAGAAGACATGTTTTTTCAAACACTTACATTACTCGTTGATTTCTAACCTTTTAATCGAGTTTTATGCCTTAATAGGGGAAATTGTAGAAAGATAGGGAATTAGGAATATTTCTAGAGTAGTATATGTGAAAATGTGACCTGATATTTGGAAAATAATAGAGTTTTGATGTTGTGAGAAATGGGTTCAAGAGTTGAATTTTTATTTCCAATGAGGAGGTGTATCTTTAAAAAAAATATGAATTACTTTATTATTTAAGAACAATTTTATTAATTTTGTCAATTATTATGTCTTCTATTAGTGGTAAATTAATAAATTTTTCTTTATTTTATATTTAATAAGACCCAAAACTGAATTGAACTACGGAAATATTTTATACAATAAAAAAAATAAAATATAGTTTTTATTCAAATAAAATATAACTTATGTTTTGAAAATTGATTTATAGTCCTGAAAATTAATTTCAATATTTTAATTTATTTTTTTAGTAATTAAGTAAATTTTTACTCATGTAAAATATTTTCCAGTTTTTTATATTGTATTTAAATAATGATAATGTCATAAAACATTTAGTATATAAATAATTGTTCTTATAATATTCAAAAAAGTTGATCTTTTTAAGAAAAAATATAAATAAAACTACCTCAAAATAATTTCAAAATATTATTTAAAAAATAATATCCTTTTATAAAAAAAAACTGATAAGTTTGGTAATTTTAATATAAAAAATTATTTTTTTCTATGTATGTTAAAACATTCTATATTAAAATGTTTAATTATATATTCTATAAGTTACAAAATTTATGAAACCATTTTATGGTGTTATATTATTTATGATTAACTTTTTGTTTCTCTCAATGGTCATACTACTCTAATGGTTTGCTGTTATTTTTGGTGGTCATTTATTATTCTAACATTCAAATAATTACTTTACATTATAAAAATAACTCTTATTACATTTATTGTTTGTTCAACCAATTTCTTGTAAAGTTATTTTCAATTCATTCAAAAAATTTCAATATTCATTATAGTGGGGTTTTTAGAGCGTTTTCGATGGATGTGATATTTCCAAAAACCGCATCCCTATGTATTTTGAAATTCTATCTATGTTATTTATTTGTTTTTATTATCCCATTATTTTATTTTTATTTTTATAATGTTTATTTATATTTCATATATAATTTTTTATGGTTATGAAATAATATAATGTTTTATCATTCTATATTTTGTATGTGATTTATACTATACATTATACTTAAATATGACACACACATAGTTATATAAGTGAATTTATCATATTTGAAATGTCCGGGTCATTATAGTTTTACTCAGTGTGTTGTTGTCATTGTTTCTTGAGTATCCACATAAGGAAATCTGGTAGATCCATTCTCTAAATCCATTACATTAGAAAAGCATGAATATAATATGAGGCTCAATTAGTTGAGAATGGTAGTAGTTGGATCAAGTGTAATTATGAGTTTATTAGAGTTAGTTTCCTAGAACAAGCATTAACATATACTTTTGGTTACAAAATAATGTGTTCAGTTTAATGTATATTTTATTCCTATACCATATTTTCCTTTCCTTTATATACTTTATATGATCATTTACATAGAATATTGGTTTTATCAGTAGGTTATAGTAGTTCCTTACATAAAATAGAAACTCAAGAAAACAGGAAAATATTATTCAAGTCATTTCAAATTGTTTAAAAACATTTTTATGATGTTATATAAATATTGTTGAATGTTATGTGTTGGAGACTCATATGAATTGAGACTACTTATCATGAATTTTTCACTATGTGATATCTCAAACAAGATTTCATGGGGATAGACACACCAATATCATATTTACATGTTGTATTTATTTTTATATGATTATATATTTGGTTGTGTGTATTAGACCATATACATTAGATCATTATCATTTTGTATCATGATATAAAAACATAGATTCATGATTAATTCCATAATATATTTGTTCATTAAAATGTATATTGTGTCAAGGGTATTATGACTATTATGAAATTGATTAAATAATCAAGATAGAATGTCTCTATTATATATTATGGAAGAGTATATCTCTTTCCATTTGATTGGGATTGAAATTTATAACCACAAATACATGACCACAGTGCTTATAAATAAGATTATTTTTCTAATTCATTGAAATATAATTCAATTATTATTGGCTATTACAAAAATTATTCATTGTTCTTGATGAGATATCAATTGATAAAGGTATTTTACTACAAAAAAACACTAAAAAAATGTTTTTTATTATTGTTTCTATGATTCTGTTCTTTCTCAATACAAGTCCTAATTTGTTTCCATACTTCTGCCTTAGTTTTTCATTACCCGAATGGCTTGAAGGCCTTTTTTATTTTTGTTATGGATAATCCCCCTTTTAAGGGATGAATGTGAACTCATAAGTGACTCATAGGCCCAAGGCACATGGCCTAACATGACCTGCAATACAAGACCCAAAGGTCTAGAGGCATGCCATCCACAATACATGACCTGTAGGCCCAACCCACAGAAATTTCCCCTCCTCAGCTTCTGCATCATTGATCACCTAAGAAAAGAGATTATAGAGTCACATTTTAAGTGTATCCATAAGCTCATTAGATTTAGTTAAATCTAAATATAAAATTAAAATTAGTTCCACCATGTAAGACCAAGTTAGTTTGATTTCATATCAATTTCAATTCAATAACATGTTATTCATGTTTATAATAACTTTGTTGGAATTTATTTCATATTTATCTATGATAATATTGATTTTGGATAAGTCTATATGAGATTTATTATTAAATATGAATAATTACCTTTTGGTTTGAGGGATGAATAATTTGTTGAGGGACTCAAGTAGGTTAATTTCCTAAGTCCATGTGATAGTATTAATAATTATTTACTTATTTTAATTGTTTCATGAAATATATATTTTTTATATTAATTAAAAAAATTATTTATTTTATAAGTTACATAATAAAATAAATAAATTTTACATGTGGTATGAAATTTATATAATGTTTTAAGAAGGCCCTTTATGTAATATTATTTAAATTTATCTTAGATATAGATGATTATTTTTCTCCATTTCATGTGACAGATTATCCCTTGTTCTAAATATTGTTGAAAAAAATTGAGAGAGAATTAGATAATATTATCTCATCTTATCTCAGGATATAGTGAGAAAAAAGGAGAGATCATCATAAATGTTTGAACATACATCATAATCCTTATAATTTCATTATAATATGACAAGATAAATCAGGATTTATGATTGGTGTTATGTGATGTATGTGTGGATATGAGTAGATGAATCATTGTTTATAATCTATTATCAAAATCATTATCGGGGGGATTGGAGAGAAAATTTAAAAGTAAATTATGGTTGAGAATAAAATAAAAAAACTATTGAGGTAATAGCTTTATTTAAATAAATATTTATAAATTATATATAATGGGTATATTAGAATTTTGAGGGTCATTCATCAAGATTAAATGAAAAATTTTATATGGTCATCATTATCGACCACTTATCCATCTTCGAGATCCTTCAATGCATATGTCTGTATAAAAAAATTTCCTTTAAAAATGTTTCCATAATATCTATAGAAAACCTAAATAAATACTTTATAAGATTTTTTTCCTAAAAAACACAATGAAAATATTAGAAAATTTTCAACCCATGTCATTAGAAAATTTGGAGTCCAAATACTTAAATTTAGATAAATATCCCATAAATGGATATAAATGCATTTAAAATGTCACCATCATGATCTATAATGAGAGAATATCTCAATTTGTTTTAAAAAATGGGAATTGATGAAAAATATCCAATAATAATAGTTTTCAAATAATTATGTCCATGTAAAGGCTCTTTATTGTTCCATGGGAAAATTCTAGGAGTCTTGGGTCCCCAAAGGCCATGACACATGAATACATGCATTCATAAAGGGTCATGAATCTATGATGGGTTAAGAATAGGTTGACCCTACTCATGGTGAAAATCTCTCATCCCATATGTTGAGCCCAATTTACTATACCAATAAAAGTAGAATTAGTTAAACCACCGGTCCATAATAGAATATACCATTTGTGACCACCTTAGCTACAGAGGTTAGGGAATGTTTGTCTGATCATTTTTATCCACTTAGTGAAATGTTAAAAAAATAAATATATAATAAATTTAAAGATGAAATGTAAATTAATTTATTTCCTGTATACACTATAACATATGTTCTCATGGAATATGATCGAAAAGAATTAACGACATATAAATGGGGCTTGGAAACTGTATCTGAATGGTACATCCAGTGCTTCATTAGAGTTGACTAATCTTCTTTGAATATGTGGTATTTAGTGAGTGTGATTATCAATTCATAAACAAAACATAACCCTTATATCCTTAGAGACTATAAATAAATAATATCACCACTAACTGAAATATACAACATGGATGAACACTACTCTGACATATTTTAAATATAATTACTAGTTTTTAGGATATTTTCATTTTTCACTTGGGGCCCATATAAATGAAAAAATAGCATCACTTATTTTCAATCCAAACATATTCTACTACTTAATTAGTTCCAAAAAGAGAAATAATCAATAAATATAGACACCAATGAATCTGATGAAATAAAAATGGAATAAAAAATTTGAGAAGAATATAATTCAATTTCAATTCAGATTGATGGTATTACATTCTTACCGCCATTAATGTTTTTCTTCTCCAAAATTAAAGAATTATCATAAATAATCTACTAAGATAAATTTTAAATTTTATAATATGTAATTATAAATGAATATTGTCTCATATTTTAGGATTTAATAGGTGGAAAATCATACTGTTCAAAAAAACCACACAAATTTGGTAGTCTAACATCACCTATCATTAATGAATGGACACATCAAAACCCAAATATAAATCATGTAAACCCTTAATATTCTACAAACCATAAATGTACTCCTAAAAATGAATCTGATATAATTTTTTTCATTAATTCACTTATGAGGTTAATAATTGGTGGTAGATCACCGCATATTTTCCACTCATATAGGGAATAATATAAAATTTCTCCAAATGATTTTTCATATCTAATACAAGATCACAACTAAAAAAAGGGATAATTTTTTGCTGATATTGATTTTTTGTAGTCTGTAATACATAATATATTTATAATATCATCATCACAAGATTTATCTTCTTTATCCACTATCCCACTTATGTATTGATATGTTTACTCAAATATAATTGAACCACTCACCAATTTTAATTTAATTTTATTCAATCAAGAGTTAAAATAAACACTAAAAATAAAAATAATTATATACATCACTCCATATTAAAAACACAACCTCAAATAAATGAAATAATTTCATACAGTCCTTGTGGGTGAACTATTTTCTAACATTTGTAAACTTCACTATTTGAAAACACCTCATTTAGTGATGTTTTTTAAAAATGTTGGTAAATAACTATCGTTGAATTGAGGAAATTGATTTGAAGACACCTCATTAACCTTTTTTTTGTAAAATGACGGTAAATAAACATCACTAAACTGAAGAACGTTATTAACATATCTATTTAGAGACACCACATTTTGAAACGTTTTTATGAAAAGATGGTAAATAAACATCATTAAATTATACATAAATTAATTTTTTAATATTTTTTAGAAATGTCATTAATTTTTTTAAAATGATATCATATTTCTTACCCCCCCCCCCACACCCCGTACCTCACATACACCTCACCCCACACTACCCCCTCTGGTATCCTGTACCCCTCCCTCATATCAAGCTTCCCCCTTCACTCATCACATCCTTTCATGGTTTTCAATAGTTTAGTCCCTAGTTTCATAGATGAATGTTAGGCTTCCAAATATTATAATTTTCTTCTAGGAGTGTGACATGATAATTTATGATACAGTGAGTTCTCATTATCTTTATCCACATGTTGAGTAAACTATGATGAATGTACAGTGTAAAAGATACAAATATCAAGCTCATATAATGGGTGTCACCACTAAAAAATGATAATTAGAAAATATTGTGTGTCATCATTGATGTTTTAAAATTTCTATAGCTCTTTTAATGATATTTATTAAAAACGACGCTAAATGAGGTTTCTCTAATTTAGTGATGTTTATAAAAATCGTGAATTCAGTGACATTTATAAAAATCACTAATTTTCAACGTTCTTTATTTTTATATATACAATATTTATATGTTTATATTATATGATTTATATAAATATGTTTTTATGTATTTTCAATATGAGATATTTTTATTTTAATATAGAAGTTTATATTAGTATATATGTTTATATATATATTTATATATGTGTGTGTGTGAGTGTTTGAATAAATATATATATGTATGTATATATATATAATAATATATATATATATATATTTATAATTAGCCTAGTTTTAAAATAGTAGAAAAAATATTACTAAAATATCGCATTTTCGTAAAAATGAGACAAAATTTATTATATATATATGTTTATATATATACATATATACATATATATACATATATATATATATTTATATATGTGTGTGTCTTTTTAAATATAGAAAGATATATATATTTATCTATATATGTTAATATATATGTGTCTATGTTTATCCGTTTTAATATATATATATCTCTCAATATATATATTTACATTGATGCGGGGAAATTATATATATAAATACATATATTTCTAAAGATGTTTCCTTTAAAACATGGATAATATAGTGAATTTTACTTAAAATTGTGGCTATATTTGGACATTTACTAAAAAGGTCTCCAATTTAGTAGTATTTTAGGAAATATTTCTTAATTATAGGATGTTTTTGGAAAAATCACAAAATTAGTGGTTCTTTTGGAGGGACTTCTTCAAATTAGTAACACTTTTAAGGAAAATGACAAAATTAGTGATGTTTTCAAGAAACATTGATAAATTAGTCATGTTTTTAGGAAGCATCACTAAATTAGCAACTTTTTTTTTGGAAACATCACTAAATTATCAACTCGTTCCATAAATTTTGATAATTTAGCGATGTTTTGTGAAAAAATTGATAAATTATAAAATTAGAGACGTTTTTAAAAATGCATTGTTAAATTGTTATTTTTTGTAGTTCCCTCATCTATCACAATTAGGTGCATAAATTTTAAATATTTCACTACTCACAATGATTATTTAAAATATTAGATGAAATGAAGTATTTATCTCTCCCTAAAATAACTCATTAGGATATATTTGATCATAGAGGGAGAGAGGACAAATTAGTGATAATATCATTTTACAGATTTATATATAAGAAACTACCTTCACCACTGATTGTAGAGGTATGAATCATCTAAAAAATATGAAAAAATTTTCAACCATTATAACATGATAATTTAAAAGGTTCATTACTAAATAAGTTTAACTAGTCCTTAGCATGGTTTAGAAATAATCCAAGACTGCAAAAACCACTAGAAAACAATCCTTTTTGTTGTTACAAAAAATGGGAAATAACATTTCACTTGAAGAGAAATATTGTTAATCAACAGGTCATGTATTCCTTGTCATGTAAAAACTATAAGAACCTTCACTGATAGTATTCCATATGTTTTCAGTTTGATACTATAACTTTTTCGAAACATTTTTTTCTTATATGTTCTTGTTCAGTTTCTCGAATTGTAGTGAGAAAGAACTTAGTGACCATAGATTTTAATATATTGATCTTACATCAATTTTTTAGAATATTCAATATATTATATTTACACTTGTGTGAGGACCATAATAGATTTGTGAATTTGGAGACTAGGTATACAATCTGCTCATTTTGTGAAATAACTTTGATGTATTTGAAAATGATCTTTCTATTTTGTAATCTTAACAAGAATACCCTATATAAAACAATTATTCATAACATGGGGAAAAAAGCATAAGAAAGGAATAGATCATATGATCAGTAAGGGTATATAAGAGAAAATTTAAACATAACATTAGAATAAGGGTATTAAATAATGAACATAACATATCAAAAAAATACCCTTCATTTCAAAGATCATAATATTGAGTCGTGGCATAAATATTGGAATTTCATAATACGAGTATCATAATGGAATCAAAGAACATGATCAATGAGAGCATATCATTGGTATAGGAAATATAATTTTTCATACACATAAGAAAATGAAATCTTATTTCTATGTTATCTACCATGATGTTCATAACATGTTAGTCTTGTGATAATCACTAGTGTACTTGGTTTAGGATCTAGATATCCTTCCATTATTTCGACATGAAATATCTAGGAGTAAATGATCACCCATTTGGAGAGAAAAAAATTGTCTGATGAGAACTGTGATGTCTATCCTTTTTATCTTTCTAGGGATATGTTGTAGTTAAAGTATTTCATGTCGGATTTCCTAGTTTTTCTTCTTCTAAAATGTGATGTGGATGTCATGTACTAATTATTTTATTGTGGTTGCGGGGGGGGGGGGGGTATCTATATAATCATTGACATCTGGTTCCCCATTTTTGTTTCGATGGGATATAATCATGTTGATTTGATCACCCATATGGAGAGAAACAAAGTCTGATGTGAACCAAAAGTCTATTCCTTTTATATTAATAAGAAGATGTCATAGTCAAATTATTTATCATAGGTTTTATCAGTATTTCTTCATTAAAAATGTTATTTTGAAGGGTTTTCCTCAGGATTTCATTATGTGTGTCTCTGTGGGGGGGGGGGGGGGGGTGATGTCTATACAATCAATCAAGTTGGGTTTACCATTGATATATATCTGTATAGAAACTCCTATTAGTTCCCACATCCATAATATGGTACATACCTTAATTATAAAGGAGAGGGTTCAATTGGGGATTCAGACCCAATAACACATAGGAACTAACATTGGTCAAGAAGATGAGAGGTCAGGCTCATCACACTATTTTGGGGGGAATAGTTTCCCACTATGGGACTATAAGGCCCTGGCCTTAAACCTTACTTAATATTGAATTAAATGAATATTTCACATTGAGGATCTTTTCAGGTTTAGATTTTTAGAGAATTAGAACATAACTATTACATCTCAAAAGATTACAAAGTAGACACTTCTACTAAGTTTCCATAATAAAAAAAACTCTTAAAAATAAACATGTCTAGTTCCATGTTTTATATAGCATAGAATTCCCTTGATCCCATCCTTGACCTTATTCCACATTAAGTCCTGTGAAAAACATTTCAAAAAAAACTTGGGGTGAGCATAAAATGCTCAGTAAGGGTTATAAAAATATGGAAAGGAAACATGAGTTCATATATACATAAGAATGAAATCATACTTTACCCATAAAACATAAGCACTTTAACATACCTCATCAAATCATGAATAAATCATAGAAATCATAAGACATAAAGGTAACATGAGGCATTCATAACATTCTTACATAGGGAGTAATCCTCTTGGTTACGTTTGGAATACCCATCACAGTATATTCCCTAAATATCTTCGGAGAAACCTTAACGTTTCACTCCTTCGTGTTACCCAATGCATTGGAGATCTATATCGGGCTCACCTGCCCTTAGATTATCACGGAACCACCCGTCTTTATAATAATGCCCAAGAACCTCAACATAATCATATCACATAAAACATGTATAAAGAAAACATAACATTTCCACCGTTCAATCACAAGATATCAATACAACACATTGATATAAAAACATTATGAAAACCATTTTCAATACCAAAATAAAAGAAAAGTAAAACATGGTATTTATTTTTCTTTTAAAAAGGTATGGCTTGTAGAGGAAGCCGAAACTCAAATAGAGGTCACGGCGGCGGAGAAGTCGTTGTCGCCGCATAAGTAGGACAAAAACATTACCTTTTGTCGTTTAGTAAAACACTTCGTATAAAAAAGATTCCTTTTGGATAAACGTAAAAGTAAAATGGGTTTATACACCGTATAAAAGAAGGTTGTGTATAAAACAAAATATGACTCAATGAATGGAGATTGAGGCGAAGTCCCTTACAAAGACGGTATCCTTGGTTTAAGGATAAATCAATTACATAATTTTGTGTGACAAACGAATACACAAAATATAAGTGGATATTAAGTGTAAAATAATCAAAGGTCATTCACAAATATTCAAAGGATGACATATTAAATAACTACATGTTAAACCCAAAGAAATCGAAATTGGGTTAAGAAGTTCCCTTGACAACCTAATGGTGTCACATCAAAATGAGTTGATGAGAGATAAAAAAGGGTATCTCATCACTTGGACATAAAATTTACATCAATAAGGATATATGATAACATATCCCAACATAACAATATGTAAATTAATAGACCCAATAAAAGAAGTACTTTAAAAAGAGGAGGGTGAAAGGTTCCGTTACTGACATGGGTATCTTTCGAAACATACACCTCGTGAAAGAAGGACAATACAACATTGATGTAAATACTCATAAAAGAAATTATAGTACACAATGAGTAAAATAATTGGCAGTACATACACCACTCAAAGGAAATTGTGGCAAATGTACCATAAATCTCACGGGAATAAAAGTGAGATGAAAAATCCCTTATGAAAACTCGGTAGCCTAACGACGCCACACAAAACATAAAAAAATGGGTTGATGAGATCAAATAGGGTATCTCATCATATTAACATAAAGTTTATAGAAAGAGTAATATACAAGAACATCCCCCAACATAATAAAGAGGATCTTAAAATAATTGACATAAAGGAGAGTACTTAAAAAGAAAGAGAGAGGTTAGATCTCTTACGAAAATTCGGCAGCCTAACGGCGCCACTCAAAACATCCAAAATGGATTGATGAGAGAGAATAGGGTCTCTCATCACATGAACAAAAAAATTACAGTTAGAGTAATATAAAATAACATCCCAATTACAATAAATATGAGCTTAAAAGGAATGACATAAAAGAGTGTATTTAAAAAGAAAGAGAGGAGTAGGATCCCTTACCTCGGGTCCGACTTGACTCGATCGTTCTTTAACGTCCTGAATAATAAACTTGAGTTAATTTCCACTTTATTAAGAACCATTTTCTAGTTTATTATTCCTTTTAGATCACTTATTTTAATGTTATAATCATTATTTAATCATTTAAGTTAATAATGATTGTTTTTTGGATATTTGGTTCTTAAGTCGAAAGTGGACTTCTTACAATTACATGTTTATCGTGTGGTCAAATGTTCATTATATACAGAATTATATTCATGATTTGGATATCATATTTATCATATATATCCAGAATATACATGTATTTATAATATTACATAATCATTTAGAGGTATGAAATGAAATGCACCGTTCATGGAGACGGAAAGCCGTACATACGCATGAACGCTACTTTCATTTCTTTGTCATATTAATGGAATTAAAACTAAATGAGAGGTATGTATATTTTAATTCCAGAATTATATTCATAATTTATATGTATCATTCATTATATATATCAATTATGTACAGATACTTTTAATTAGTACATTACATTTGGGGATAAGAAATGAAATGCACCGTTCATGGAGACGGTAAGCCGTACGTACGCATGAACGCTACATTCATTTATATCTCATACTTTAATGGAAATAAATAATAATGATATAGAAGTATATTATAATTCCATTATAACATCATATATAATAACTTTAAATCCATCATTTATACATCCCACATATGGCATTAACGAATCACATCACTTTGAGGGGGCGGTAGTCTGCAATTCCTTAAATGAAGATATCGCATTTACCCATAATGGAAACCATAAAGGTATGCCCAAAATGAAAAATACAGAAGCTTAAGGAAAAATGAAAAATATTATATATCATATATAAATATAGTGTCATCTTAATGGACACCTTTGATGGTTTTAAAAGAATGTTGAACAATCATCGTTTCGGGAGGCAGAAATTCGCCATCCACGGAAACAGTATGTTCTTTAACCATTATATGTAGGTGTGTGTAAGTGTAGCTCAAATACTTCTTATAACAACATCCTAGTATATTGAGGATACTGGAGTCGTTACAAAAGAAAAGAATAAAAAGAGTTTAGGGGGTTGGAGAAGCAAAATAAAACAAAAGGACTCAAAAGAAGACATTACCATAAAATCGGGTAACTCCTCTTGGTTTGAGCTCAATGGATTCCTTGGGAAGACTTCTGCCCAATGTGAGGCTTCAAGGAGTAATAGAGGTATGTGGAGAGACAAAATGGGCAGAGTTTGGCCAATCCAAAGGCTTTGGGAGTTTGGGTATGGAGGTAGAGGTGGGGGCCTTTTATAAGAGGAGAGGAGGGGCACTCTTGGAAAGTAAGCAAAGTTTACTTTATTTGAAAATGGTATTCGGATTTAAGAGGTCCCACATTGATGTGTTTCTAGGATAAGGTGATAAGGGTTCTAAATACACTCTTCCAATAGGCTTTAGACATGTTTAGGTCTTAGATATTACATTATCTTTCCATTTTATTTAAATCGTTAAATAGTGAGGTCATCGCTGCATCATCATGATGTCATAAATAATTTAATTTATTTAATGTCTAAAAATTATAAAAAAATACTATGATGTAGGACATATATTTTTCTTTCCAATGAATACTTATAGTCAAAAATCTGATTTGTATAACCCCATGTAAATGTTTTTTTAGTAAAACATTTCATGTTTGTCTCATTTTTACTTTAACTTTAAATAAAAAGTTATTTATGTCATTTCCCAAAAAAAGTGGCTCCATGGGGTCCTAAAGTTGACACATGGCTTGTCATGGTCGTCCATGACACATCCAATGAGGTTAGTACATGTGTCAAGTTCATTTCATATTATTAAAACATTATTTTTACCTTAAACTACACTAATTACCTCTAATCACGATTAAAAACTTAATAAGTTACTATTCACCAAAAAATTATTTTAATCCCATTGAACCACATTTTACTTCTTAATGAAAACCATGTATGTCGGATTTTTGAAATTCAAAACACAAAGGTGGTAAAATTTCATTTAAATGGAAAATCAGTTTTTATAAGTACCACTTAGTGGTTTCACTATTCATCAAAAATTGATGTTTTTCAGAAAATTACCAAAAATTAACCCTAAGCTATATTTGATATTCCGAATTCAAAAATGAAGTGTATTTTACAAAATTCAAAACATATAACTCCCATTAATTAATTTAATAATTAATTCCCGCTGTGATGACAAATAGCGTGTTTTTATGAAACAATAAGTATCAAAAGATTGACACTAGTTTAAGTCCGATTTCAAAGTGAAATTAATTCCAACGACCACTATTGGATTTAATGGTAAAAATATATTCTAATTTTACTTTAAAACCAATTAAAAAGATAATCTAATCATATAAATAAATTAGATTAAAAATAGGCTTTGAATTAAAATACAACATTTTACACTATTCATTAAAAATAAACTTTTTCGGGAAGATACAAAAAATTTACACAAAGTAAATTTTGATGTCCCGAATCTAAAGAAGAGTTTTATTTGGTCCAAAAATAATGTATAAGAGTGAACAAAACTATATTTAATGACGGTTCGCCATCAAAAGGCGATAAGTGAACCTTTAGTGAAAACTAGGGCATATACGCCTAAAATTGAATTCTTTCCGTATTTTAAGCCTTTATCTTTTATTGGATAAATGTAAAAACATTTAAAAACATATAAAATAATATTTTAGTTATTTCTATCCATTCCCGCCAATACAACAGCTACATGTTAACTACCATTTAAAATAATATTATTTTATTATTAGAGTGCAACGTAAGATTCCCAAGAAACTCGTTGTTGCGTGTTGGGTACGCCATCGAGCATAGCGCCCCTTTAAAGTCATATTAATATTTTATTCACAAATATGGATAAATATGAAAATTTCATATTCTTTATTTACCTGGGCTGTTACATCCTTCCCCCCTTTTGGTAATTGCGTCCTCGTAGTTTTAAAAATTGATCTTGGAAACATCCTCGAACGTCCCACATCGGAACAAGAGTCGGTAAAACAATCACTTTAAAATAAAGGAAGATAAGTACAAAGGTCACACGAGTTAACCCATACTAGGATTCCATGTAGAAAAATATGGACATGGAGGAGAAAACATAGGGTCATGTTCTGATGGAGAGTGATAGAAAACATGTTTAGGAGATAGTTAACCACAAGAAAATCACAAACTTGTGATGGGTTAAACAGTATTCGATTCCCCAGTAGGAAAAGTTAATAGAAAACATTTTTTTTAAGTTACTTTTTATTGAGGAATTTATTCATAAGGAAACATAATCACTTATCATGTTGACTTTCAACTTTTATTAGATTCCTTACACAAACTCATATTTTTTTTTCCAAAAGACGAGTATTTAGGGAGACTTGTTCGCATTAAGAGTACTATAATCAACTTCTAGAGAATCACCTAATCCACCAAAAAGAACTATATACTTCCCAAGTCTTTAGTCTTTAACCAAAACCAAAACCAAAAAGGTTAGTACAAGGTCAGATAATCTAGAAAAGGATAACCCTTTAAAAAGAAAATCTATGCTTAATCTCCGAAATTTGTCCAACAAAACCCAAAGTTTCACGAGGACCATCCAATTAACAATTTGTCCATAAAATTATTCAAAGTAAACCAATCTAAGATTGAAACCCAAATATTTGAAGGATTTAGTCACATAGTCTTCCAAGTTAAATCGAAACATTGATCTCCAAACAACATCAGTTGCTCCTAAGTCTCGTATTGAAAAGCAATTAACCTAATCACATATCCTCCATGATAGGTTAATCATTTTCATAAATAACCAAAAATCAACTTACTCTTAATTCATAAAATCATATAACTAAAAAGAATCAGTCAAACTAACCAGGGACTTCACATAGTCCAGTGGTAGGTGATAAATACCAGTCGCACATTGGTTGTGGGTTCGATTCCCGTAGCTTTGTCCGACGTGACGGGTAGTCACACGGTCTGTGTGTTGTCCTTTTTCCAAAACTATATAATTCTCAAATCATTCCCCAAAAAGAGATAAAATCATCAAAAATGATCATAACAGATTTTATCCTCATGTTTATCTCATGCCTTTCATTTTCCAGCATATCATATAATAACCCATAATTACCTCAAAATTAAGGATCATATAAACTCTAATGGTTACCTTTATAATTATTAACTGAAATTCCACATTGATTGGTCATCTCGTACATGATGCATTACAGAACATACCAGGGTTCAAGTGGTTGATCATGACTCCTTGATATTTGGTTTAGAACAACCATGAGTTTCCTCATTGAATCCTCCATTTTATCCAGTATCTTAATCAGAGAACCACCACAATTTCCTTCAAACCTGTTGTCTCTTTGGTGCCTGCTAGATCCATCCATTCACTAAAAATAGAAATGTCAGTGTGAGTATATCAACAAAACCATCATGTATTAATGAGGAAGGTAAACACTAAGATATACTTACTCATTCACTTTATCTAAAACTAGGACTCATTCTGAAATCCTAACCATTATGGTAATGTTACTTATGCTTAAAGAATACCCTAACCTCTAAAGTTATATAAACCAACCTTTGATACCAACTATAAGGCCCCGGCCTTAAACCTTACGTAATATTGAATTAAATGAATAATTCACATTGAGGATATTTTCAAGTTTAGAGTTTTAGAGAATTAGAACATAACTATTACATCTCAAAAGATTACAAAGTAGACACTTCTACTAAGTTTCCATAATAAAAAAAACTCTTAAAAAGAAACACATCTAGTTCCATGTTTTATATAGCATGGCATTCCCTTGTTCTCATCCTTGACCTTATTCCACATTAAGTCCTGTGAAAAACATTTCAAAAAAAACTTCGGGTGAGCATAAAAAGCTGAGTAAGGGTTATAAAAATATGGAAAGGAAACATGTGTTCATATATACATAAGAATGAAATCATAATTTACCCATAAAACATAAGCACTTTAACATACCTCATCAAATCATGAATAAATCATAGAAATCATAAGACATAAAGGTAACTTGAGGCATTCATAATATTCTTACGTAGGGAGTAACCCTCTTGGTTACGTTTGGAATACCCATCACAGTATATTCCCTAAATCTCTTCGGAGAAACCTTAACGTTTCACTCATTCACATTACCCAATTCATTGGAGAGATATATCGGGCTCACCCACCCTTAGTTTATTACGGATCCAATCGTCTTCATAATAATGCCCAAGAACCTCAACATAATCGTATCACATAAAACATCCATAAAGAAAACATAACATTTCCACCTTTCAATCACAAGATATCAATACAAAACATTGATATAAAAACATTATGAAAACCATTTTCAATACCAAAATAAAAGAAAAGTAAAACATGGTATTTATTTTTCTTTTAAAAAAGGTATGGCTTGTAGAGGAAGCTGAAACTCAAATAAAGTTCACGGCGGCGGAGAAGTCGTTGTCACCGCATAAGTATGACAAAAACATTACCTTTTTTTGTTTAGTAAAACACTTCATATAAAAAAGATTCATTTTGGATAAATGTAAAAGTAAAAGGGGTTTATACACCATATAAAACAAGGTTGTGCATAAAACAAAATATGCCTCCATGAATGGAGATTGAGACGAAGTCCCTTACAAAGACGGTATCCTTGGTTTAAGGATAAATCAATTAGATAATTATGTGTGATAAACGAATAAACCAAATATAAGTGGATATTAAGTGTAAAATAATCAAAGGTCATTCACACATATTCAAAGGATGACATATTCAATAACTACATGTTAAACCCAAAGAAATCGAAATTGGGTTAAGAAGTTCCTTTGACAGCCTAATGGTGTCACGTCAAAATGAGTTGATGAGAGATAAAAAAAGGGTATCTCATCACTTGGACATAAAATTTACATCAATAAGGATATATAATAACATATCCCAACATAACAATATGTAAATTAATAGACCCAACAAAAGAAGTATTTTAAAAAGAGGAGGGTGAAAGGTTCCGTTACTGACATGGGTATCTTTCGAAACATACACCTCGTGAAAGAAGGACAATACAACATTGATGTAAATACTCATAAAAGAAAGTATAGTACACAATGAGTAAAATAATTGGTAGTACATACACCACTCAAAGGTTATTTTGGAAAATGTACCATAAATCTCACGGGAATAAAAGTGAGATGAAAAATCCCTTATGAAAACTCGGTAGCCTAACGACGCCACACAAAACATACAAAAATGGGTTGATGAGATAAAATAGGGTATCTCATCATATTAACATAAAGATTATAGAAAGAGTAATATACAAGAAGATCCCCCAACATAACAAAGAGGATCTTAAAATAAGTGACATAAAGGAGAGTACTTAAAAAGAAAGAGAGAGGTTAGATCTCTTACGAAAATTCGGCAGCCTAACGACGCCACTCAAAACATCCAAAATGGATTGATGAGAGAGAATAGGGTCTCTCATCACATGAACAAAAAAATTACAGTAAGATTAAAATAAAATAACATCCCAATTACAAGAAATATGAGCTTAAAAGGAATGATATAAAAGAGTGTATTTAAAAAGAAAGAGAGGAGTAGGATCCCTTACCTCGGGTCCGACTTGACTCGATCGTTCTTTAACGTCCTGAATAATTAACTTGAGTTAATTTCCACTTTATTAAAAACCCTTTTCTAGTTTATTATTCCTTTTATATCACTTATTGAAATGTTATAATCATTATTTAATCATTTAAGTTAATAATGTTTGTTTTTTGGATATTTGGTTCTTAAGTCAAAAGTGGACTTCTTACAATTACATGTTGTTCGTGTGGTCAAATGTTCATTATATACAGAATTATATTCATGATTTGGATATCATATTTATCATATATATCCAGAATATACATGTATTTATAATATTACATAATCATTTAGAGGTAAGAAATGAAATGCACCGTTCATGGAGACGGAAAGCCGTACGTACGCATGAAAGCTACATTCATTTCTTTGTCATATTAATGGAATTAAAACTAAATGAGAGGTATGTATATTTTAATTCCAGAATTATATTCATCATTTAGATGTATCATTCATTATATATATCAATTATATACAGGTACTTTTAATTAGTACATTACATTTGGGGATAAGAAATGAAATGCACCGTTCATGGAGACGGTAAGCCGTACGTACGCATGAATGCTACTTTCATTTATATCTCATACTTTAATGGAAATAAATAATAATGATATAGAAGTATATTATAATTCCAGTATAACATCATATATAATAACTTTAAATCCATCCTTTATACATCCCACATATGGCATTAACGAATCACATCACTTTGAGGGGCGGTGGTCTGCACTTCCTTAAATGAAGATATCGCGTTTACCCATAATGGAAACCATAAAGGTATGCCCAAAATGAAAAATACAGAAGCTTAAGGAAAAATTAAACATATTATATATCATATATAAATATAGTGTCATCTTAATGGACACCTTTGAAGGTGTTAAAAGAATGTTGAACAATCATCGTTTCGGGAGGCAGAAGTTCGCCATCCACGGAAACAGTATGTTCTTTAACCATTATATGTAGGTGTGTGTAAGTGTAGCTCAAATACTTATTATAAAAACATCCTAGTATATTGAGGATACTGGAGTTGTTACAAAAGAAAAGAATAAAAAGAGTTTAGGGGGTTGGAGAAGCAAAATAAAACAAAAGGACTCAAAAGAAGACATTACCTTAAAATCGGGTAACTCCTCTTGGTTTGAGCTCAAAGGATTCCTTGGGAAGACTTCTGCCCAATGTGAGGCTTCAAGGAGTAATAGAGGGATTTGGAGAGACAAATTGGGTAGATGTTGGCCGAGCCAAAGGCTTTGGGAGTGTGGGTATGGCGGTAGAGGTGGGGGCCTTTTATAAGAGGAGGAGGGGCACTCTTGGAAAGTAAGCAAAGTTTACTTTATTTGAAAATGGTATTCGGATTTAAGAGGTCCCACATTGATGTGTTTCTAGGATAAGGTGATAAGGGTTCTAAATCCACTCTTCCAATAGGCTTTAGACATGTTTAGGTCTTAGATATTACATTATCTTTCCATTTTATTTAAATCGTTAAATAGTGAGGTCATCGCTGCATCATCATGATGTCATAAATAATTTAATTTATTTAATGTCTAAAAATTATAAAAAAATACTATGATGTAGTACATATTTTTATCTTTCCAATGAATACACCTCGTGAAAGAAGGACAATACAACATTGATGTAAATACTCATAAAAGAAAGTATATTACACAATGAGTAAAATAATGGGCAGTACATACACCACTCAAAGGAAATTGTGGAAAATGTAGCATAAATCTCACGGGAATAAAAGTGAGATGAAAAATCCCTTACGAAAACTCGGCAGCCTAACGGCGCCACATAAAACATACAAAAATGGATTGATGAGATCAAATAGGGTATCTCATCATATTAACATAAAGTTTATAGAAAGAGGAATATAAAAGAACATCCCCCAACATATCAAAGAGGAGCTTAAAATAAGTGACATAAAGGAGAGTACTTAAAAAGAAAGAGAGAGTTTAGATCTCTTACGAAAATTCGGTAGCCTAACGGCGCCACTCAAAACATCCAAAATGGATTGATGAGAGAGAATAGGGTCTCTCATCACATGAACATAAAAATTACAGTAAGAGTAATATAAAAGAACATCCCAATCACAATAAATATGAGCTTAAAAGGAATGACATAAAATAGTGTATTTAAAAAGAAAGAGAGGAGTAGGATCCCTTACCTCATGTCCGACTTGACTCGATCGTTCTTTAACGTCCTGAATAATAAACTTGAGTTAATTTACACTTTATTAAGAACATTTTTCTAGTTCATTATTCCTTTTAGATCACTTATTGCAATGTTATGAACATTATTTAATCATTTAAGTTAATAATGTTTTTTTGTCGATATTTGGTTCATAAGTCGAAAGTGGACTTCTTACAATTACATGTTGTTCGTGTGGTCAAATGTTAATTATTTCCTGAATTATATTCATGATTTGGATATCATATATATCATATATATCCAGAATATACATGTATTTATAATATTACAAAATCATTTAGAGCTATGAAATGAAATGCACCGTTCATGGAGACGGTAAGTCGTACGTACGCATGAACGCTACTTTCATTTCGTTGTCATATTAATGGAATTAAAACTAAATGAGAGTTATGTATATTTTAATTCCAGAATTATATCCATCATTTAGATGTATCATTCATTATATATATCCATTATATACAGGTAATTTTAATTAGTATATTACATTTGGGGATAAGAAATGAAATGCACCGTTCATGGAGACGACAAGCCGTACGTACGCATGAACGCTACTTTCATTTCAATCTCATACATTAATGGAAAGAAATAATAATTATATAGAGGTATATTATAATTCCAGTATAACATCATATATAATAACTTTAAATCCATCCTTTATACATCCCACATATGGCATTAACGAATCACATCACTTTGAGGGGGCGGTAGTCCGCACTTCCTTAAATGAAGATATCGCGTTTACCCATAATGGAAACCATAAAGGTATGCCCAAAATGAAAAATAAATAAGCTTAAGGAAAACATACACATATTATATATCATATATAAATATATTTTCATCTTAATTTCCACCTTTGAAGGTGTTAAAAGAATGTTGAACAATCATCGTTTCGGGAGGCAGAAATTCGCCATCCACGGAAACAGTATGTTCTTTAACCATTATATGTAGGTGTGTGTAAGTGTAGCTCTAATCCATCTTATAACAACATCCTAGTATATTTAGGATACTAGAGTTGTTACAAAATAAAGGAATAAAAATAGTTTAGTGGGTAGGAGAAGAAAAATAAAATAAAAGGACTCAAAAGAAGACATTACCTTAAAATCGGGTAACTCCCCTTGGTTTGAGCTCAAAGTCTTCCTTGGGAAGACTTTTGCCAAAAGGGAGGCTTCAAGAAGTAATATAGGGATGTGGAGAGACAAAATGGTCCGAGTTTGGCTGAGCCAAAGGCTTTGGGAGTGTGGGTAAGGAGGTAGAGGTGGGGGCCTTTTATAAGAGGAGAGGAGGGGCACTCTTGGAAAGTAAGAACATTTTACTTTATTTCAAAATGGTATTCGGATTTAAGAGGTCCCACATTGATGTGTTTCGAGTATAAGGTGATAAGGGTTCTAAATCCACTCATCCAATAGGTTTTGTACATCTTTAGATCTTAGATATTACATTATCTTTCCATTTTATTTAAATCGTTAAATAGTGAGGTCATCGCTGCATCATCATGATGTCATAAATAATTTAATTTATTTAATGTCTAAAAATTATAAAAAAAATATTATGATGTAGGAAATCTTTTTTTCTTTCCAATTAATATTTATAGTCAAAAATAATATTTTTATAACCCCATTTAAAAATTGTTTTAGTAAAGCATTTCATGTTTGTCTCATTTTTACTTTAACTTTAAATAAAAAGTTATTTATGTCATTTCCCAACCAAAGTGGCTCCATGGGGTCCCCAAGTTGACCCATGTCTTGTCTCGGTCGGCCATGACACATCCAACGAGGTTAGGACATGTTTCAAGTTCATTTCATATTATTAAAACATTATTTTTACCTTAAACTACACTAATTACCTCTAATCGCGATTAAAAACTTAATAAGTTACTATTCACCAAAAAATTATTTTAATCCCATTGAACCACATTTTACTTCTTAATGACAACCATGTATGTCGGATTTTTGAAATTCAAAACACAAAGGTGGAAAAATTTCATTTAAACGGAAAATCAGTTTTTATAAGTGCCACTTAGTGGTTTCACTATTCATCAAAAATTGAAGTTTTTTAGAAAATTACCAAAAATTCACCCTAAGCTATATTTGATATTCAGAATTCAAAAATGAAGTCTATTTTAAAAAATTCAAAACATATAAGTCACATTAATTAATTTAATAATTAATTCCTGCTATCATGAAAAATAGCGTGTTTTTATGAAATAATAGGTATCAAAAGATTGACACTAGTTTAAGTCCGATTTCAAAGTGAAATTAATTCCAACGACCACTATTGGATTTAATGGTAAAAATATATTCTAATTTAACTTTAAAACCAATTAAAAAGATAATCTAATCATATCAATAAATTAGATTAAAAAGAGGTTTTGAATTAAAATACAACATTTTACACTATTCATTAAAAAATGAACTTTATCGGAAAGATACCAAAAATTTACACAAAGTAAATTTTGATGTCCCGAATCTAAAGAAGAGTTTTATTTGGTCCAAAAAGAATTTATAAGAGTGAACAAAACTATATTAAATGACGGTTCGCCATCAAAAGGCGATAAGTGAACCTTTAGTGAAAACAAGGGCATATACGTCTAAAATTGAATTCATTCCGTATTTTAAGCCTTTATCTTTTATTGGATAAATGTAAAAACATTTAAAAACATGTATAATAATATTTTATTTATTTATATCCATTCCCGCCAATACAACGGCTACATGTTAACTACCATTTAAAATAATATTATTTTATTATTAGAGTGCAACGTAAGATTCCCAAGAAACTCATTGTTGCGTGTTGGGTACGCCATCGAGCATAGAATCTCCTTTAAAGTCATATTAATATTTTATTCAAAAATATGGATAAATATGAAAATGTCATATTCTTTATTTACCTGGGGTGTTACAGGAACTCTCTTATAGTTTTAATATATGTTAAAGAATCTCTTCCTAATCATGATTCATGTGAATATACCATAAAAAAATATCCTAGGATAAAACATTTTATATGAAAATGGGGGAGGATCTATGTGGTGAATCCATTCCTATGTATATGATATTCTTCATCCATTTCCCATCAGTGGGATACTGCATAAATGTTGAAGCTGTATAACTAGGCACTACAGGGATCTGTTTATCCAGGGGGTGGATAATATATCAAGGATGAGATTGAGCCAATTTGAGGGATCCTACATATCCAATCACATTACAGCAATAAAAACCCATATAGTTCTTTAAAATAGTGCAGTTTATTGTCATATAAAAAGGAAATATATTTGGGCACATGGGAACCCGATTTTGAGCATGAGCCTCAGGGAGGCATCATGCATATTCTAGTTATTGAAGGAATCATAATTATTGTAATTCTGTCACGCCCTTGGGACATTCCATAAGGGATATACCCTTATTTGGGGTAGTTGAATCCTTCCACTGGTTAAGGAATACACATTGAGATTCCCCTTGATGGTGTAGATTAATGATGAAAATGACTTAATCATGGAATGTTCTTAAGTCTTTGAGAGGTTTTCTTTGTGTAGGGAACAATTGATAGTAATTAATATTTCTCACCTAATATAGATGTGGGGATTCCATGATCAGATAGTATTTAGAATGTCTATCATGGAGCTAATTCTATAGGAAAGAGTCCTAAGTATCTTAGTTATTATATGAATTGAATTCATAATATCTCATTTCAATTTTCAATCCTCATATGGTTGAGGAAGGATATCCATACAGTGGGAGAGAGTAGTTATTGATGATTCGAATGTCAAATAAATGTAATTAATTACAATGAGGTGGATACCCATATGTTCTCAAACCGTGGAAAGTAATCATATGTATCTTGGTTATGGTAGGAATTAGATTTCTATAAGTTCAATTTGAATGAGGCTTACACACAAAAGATACATACATATTTGGGTACATGTATTCTGTCAGTGATTGAGGCCTACCATTGAATTTTCCCTATCTAATAGATTTTCATGATGTGAGTGATATGATCATTGTAACTCCTTAATCCCATGTGAGCTATTCTCGGTGTGAGAAACAACAGATAATTATTAATCTGTGTCACTACTTATGGGTGTCAAGATTAATTCATGTAAAACAATTTGGATGTTTAATATAGATCTCGAGCCTTAGGAAGGGGTCCTAATTATCTTGGTTACAGAATTAATCAGAGTCATCATTGTTAAATTTTAATGGGGATTACAATCCGAGGATTCTCTTATATGGGCACTAGAAAAGGTTATCAGGCCCTAGGATGCCTGCTTGATATGGAATTATTGTCTTACTAACCTACTTGATTGACTTCCGAACATGTATTTTTTTTATTCCTGACATGTTAGAGGGTGTGTAGACATGTCTGTATATGTTTAGTACATGTTCAAAGATTATCAAATTATCTAATTGAATTGTATGTGTACATTAGACAATCTGAGTGGAATTTATAAAGACCATCGTATGATAATGGTGGATTTATCTGGTGGAAAGGGCAAGACCTAGCGAACATTCCCCAAAATCCATCTCATGATATTTGTCTAAATTTAGGGTGGGTGACTCGTGACATGATCTAATAATCCAAAAGTCTTGTGGACGATCTATGTTGGCTTGTCTTGGTGCCATCATGAGACTTGGATGACATGCGTGAAGGGCGTCGTGAGATCTGGATGGTATGCCTGAAGGGATTCTTGAGACCCACTTAAAATACACTAGTGTCACCAAATGTGTTTGCTGAAATTTCTAGGGGACACCATCTGATATGGATGGAAATCCTAGAAGGATTATTGAGAGGTTAGTGGTATCCCTGTAGGGATCCATGTCACTTTCTTGAAATTTTCAAAGGACGTTTCATGAACCAAATGGTATGTCAAGGGGACTTCCCATGATATGGGAAATGGTTTTTAATGATGGTATGTGATTTTGGTGATTCATGCAATTCATATGAGGATAAATGTACATTTTCTTCATTTTAGTATCCCATTCATTAGCCTTTTATTCCATATTTTTTTGAATTTTCTAATTAGATCTTTTCATTGTTAAATTACTTTTGGATTTACTTTATTCGGTATACATGTGGGATTTCCTTTGAATAGACCACCAGAGGACCATAACATGATTCATTGGTGATCATGTGAAGTTTCTATACATTTTTCAGGATCCAATGGGTCATTCCTTATATTTTTACCTTGTGGACGACCTTTCGATCATAAAATTAGATGTTCTAAGAATTCTTCTCTGATGCTTGGATGCACCATTGCGAGGGCCAAAAGATGCATTTTTTAATGATTTAGTGGGGGATATATCAACATAATTATACTAGTTATAGAATCTTATTGACAAATATATCTTGAAAATCTTGGTTAGAGTCAGTGGAGGGATTTGGCATCACACGCTTAAGGGAATCCTGTAATAAGTGTTGCATGATTATCCTTAACTGTCAGCCCCACTTTTTTTGTATTTTTTCCAATCTAATAGATATTTCATAATCAAGTGTTCATGACATGGGCATTACATGATGTCATGCTGACATGTCCGAGGAAATTCCTGATATTTGGATTTCAATTGAAAGGACTTCACATGAACTAAGATGCTTTGTCTAGGAGCCTCCATTAGACAAAGGTGACTTTACAGGGGCCCTATCAATATCATGATGGATTTTCAAGGGTACCTCACATGATCAATGGTGATCACCCAGGGTTTATAACTTTGATCTTATAAGAGAATTGTATCGTTCTATCAGAATACCCTCTTATCATTTCACCTTTTTCTCTATTTATTTCACAAAGGATGGGGATCTTGTGAATTTTTATGATTTCTATTGAAGATAATTTGTATCCACATATGTGATGAATCTCATGACCATAGAAGGGGTCATTTTGTGATGTGTGATGATTAAAATTGAAAAATGTTAAATTTTTCTTTGGATTTGGGAGGGGAGTTCGAGACCATCATGGAATATCCGAGACCCATTGTGTGACGAAGCAGATATTCCAATGGGCTCTTGCATGACATTGAAGAAATGTCTCTAGTATATAAACTGTGTATTACAAACCACATGGTTGTGTCATATTATGTTTATGACTGAAATAGTCTCCCTTCTTTTGGATATATTTTTTTATTTTTTTCAAATATTTTTCCATGGTTTTTCAAGCATTTACCAATTAACAAGTCATGTGATCCTAAGGATCTCATCTGTACGCCACCACATGAGTAGTGAATGTTTTTAGTTCCTTTATAATAATATATAGGGATTGTCAAATGGGATCCATCAGTTATTTTAGCAGGTTATGTGTTGTTCATGACTGTGCTAATGTCATTTTGAAGGTCATGCGACCACATACCATTGTTAGAGTCATGAGATCAAAATGTGTCAATAACCTTTACTACCACTTCATTGTAGGGAAAATAATTCCCATATTCTGCTATTTCTTCTTTTTTGGTTTTTCCAATGCTAATTTGGTGGAAATCAACAAATTCTTGCCATCAGGAGTGACATCCACAGGGACAAGGGATTGGTTTTGTGGAAAGTAAATGAATTCCTGATTCATTGGTTATATCTCCAATTGGTGTATTTGGGGGGGGGGGGGTACTTGGTCTTCTATGTGAAATTTGGTATTATGTAGAAGATTTTATAAATATGAGAATGGATGGTGGATTTGTTAATCAGTCATTTTATGAAATCATGTGGCACGTCATCCTGATATAGAATGTATTTACCTTCATCGAGAGGGTCTTACATGACCATAAGGACAATAATTCCTCGTCCAAGTTGGAGGAGGACGAATTAAATGAATTCTAATAGATTTTTCAATTTATATATGAGATTCAAGACCAAAAGGATGTCTTGACCAAGAATACATAGTAGTATTGGGAGATCTCAGCTCACAACATGTATGTCATTTTTATTTCACTATCCTCGCTAGATTCTACAATGAAAGGGTTTAAGGAATTGTCAACATTGATTGATTCCCTTCATCTTAGGGATAAATTAAAAGAAATCGGTAGGGAAAACATCATCATTCAATCAATTCTTCATGCCTGGATATTTTTGAATTTTCCATCTCATCCAATTGAATATTATTGTAGTTTTACCATTGATTTATATTTATATTTATATTAAATAATCAGAGAGGCTCCAAATTGTGGACATATCCCCTTTTATGCTATCAGTGAGTAGATCATCTAAAATTTCTAGGTTTTTATCTGGTTTTCATTAATTCATGATATGAAAGACATTTCATTGATCTGATATTGTATGTGTCATCAACGATACCCATCCTTTACATAATTTAAAGTTCACTTAAATTCATGGATATGAATGTTTAAATTCTAATGGATTCTTCTCAAAAAAATTAATGAATACCCACTAATATGGGATTCCTAATTGGAATATTTTCTCTAGATATCTTCTTATTACCTTATTCAAAATAATAATTCTTTGTTGAATATATGTCCTGGAGGGAGTGTTCTCAATATTTTGTTGAAGATAATAGACATATATAGAGTAGTTTTATTTTTTAAAAGACCATATGGTTGTCCCTACTAGCTTTATATCTTTTCCAATCTCATAGAATAATTTTTTGTTGTGCTTTAGTTTAAATACTTCTAGATTTAAATATTTATTATTGTATCTAAAGGACTTTTATCTTAGGGCTTCTATCATTGTAGTTTAGGGAATTGTATCTTTGACATGCTAGCATTGTAGTTTAGGGTTTCTTAGTTTAGATCTTTTATCACTGTTGGTTGGGGACATTTAGCTTGGTCCTTCCATCGATGTCTCATAGGGTCTTTTAGATCAAGCCTTATATTTTTTTCAATTTTTGTGTCTTTTAGCTCAATCATGATTAATGATTATGGAATATTTGGAAGACATTCCATGGATGATCCAAAAATCCATAAAATACTGAGTTCCAACATTGTTTTTCCAGGGATCATGAGGATGAGAGCTCATTTCCTACTAGTGGAAGATTCCTCTTATTGTCATGTCAAAGCCATTATGCATTGGTAACATTGTCAAATAGTGGTGCCTCTAATATTTTCTGAGGAACATGGATTATTGATGGAGGTGATAAGCTTTGAGGGTGAAATAAAATGGATGGTGAGTCCATATGGAAATTTGAAACATGGGTTGAGTAGGTCATAACAAATAAGTTATAGATAAGGAATATGGGATAAGGAAGACATGTCGGGGGATGACCATAACTCCTTGAGGTTTCAGGTTCTTCCACAGTCTTACTAGGGCACACATGGAGTGGAGTTCCGTTCTTGGAATTAGGGACTACCTATGGATGGATGGTCTAAGAACTTATTTATCGATGGCATGGTAAAAAAAAGTTGTCCACACCCTATTATGAGGACTTCGAAATAATTTGAAAGACTATAATCTTAGAATGATGTAGTTTCTTATGAATGAAAAGCTATCTAGGAAGAGTTCTAGAACTCTATAGAAATTCATCTATTATTTTTGAAGCTCAATCCCTATTCCATGTGGTTTTGAATCAAGGTGTGTGGAACATAACAAAGGTTCACGAATGGATTCTCGCCTTCTTTCTTTGTGTGAGGATACAAAACAGGGTGACGTAACATCGAGGATGTCTAATCATATTGAATAATCAGATTATTGGTATTTTAAATCAAATTTCAATGTGAATGTTCATGAGGATGGTATGGTATATTCATACATGTAATGGAACCTATCACCATAATGTGTTGGGATCTACCACGAGGATTTCAAGAATAAAAATTATTTGAAATTTATTTTTTGTAATGTGAAACATTTTTTTTATGAACCTTGGATTATATCAAGTACCCATAGACATAAATTCATAGTCAAAAAAGGGTTCCTTAAAGATGGGTATATTTTTTGAGGGCTATGGAATGATTATGATTATCCAAAGTACTCATATCATGAAGTTTCATTTAGGGGAATTATAATATTCAAGGGGGGTTCGCACACCCTTAAGTTTGTGTCACCGCTTGGAGAAAATGATTGTGTGGAGAGGAGATGTGACAAACCATTATTCTGATTTTTCATGGACCTAGGGGTCTAACGAGCATAGATCATATTTTAATATTTCTAAAAATTAGGCTCTAATATATTTAATCAATATTATCATCTTCCTGATTTTTTTTAAAAATTTCTAGATGAAATTTTTTTCTGTGAAGACTTGAATTTTTCGTAGGATATGATTTGCGGGTTTTAACCCTTAAAAGTTGGGTTTCTCTTTCACTGGTAGTTTATGGTATTGTGATTTTTACAATAAAATGATATAGTTTATGGTTGTATAACTTTGACCTATGAATAGTAAGTTTAAGTACGTGATGCACATGGACTTAATCTGATGGAAATTTTACGTAAAAGCCTAATTATGATACCTAAGGTCAAGAGTACTCTAACATAGTTTTGGACATAGAGATGAATATGTTTAAACAATGGATATAGGTTCTCAAGTCATGAGTAATGATATTGTAAAATCATATAGGGGTTACCAAGAACACCTATAGGTACAGAGTTCCACCATAGTGACTTCAGGATCAAAAGGATTAGAATTCCATTAATATTTTTCAAATATTTCTCCATTTGGTAGGTCTAATACCTTATTAATTGATATCATGGACAATAAGAGAGATCTATTTTCCATTCCACGGTCTATGAAGGTCTTTCAAAAACTAATGGTGCTCAAGACATGCTGTGTGATTTATGAGTTTCATGGATTTAAAGAGAGAGGAAGTGAATTTACTATAGTTATCTGGGGAAATGCCATTGTGTTCATTTGATAATGGATGATAATGGGTGATGTTATACAAATTTTAAAATCATGTATTTGGGAAATATTTTTCGTGCATTTTTAGTTTCTTGCAATGAGGATATTTTCCGTGCAGTTTAATGCCATGCAGTGAGGACATATTTTCTCCATTGTAGTTTAACGTAATGTGGTAAGGACATGGGAAGCGATGTGAAAAATTGTCTGATATATATTACATGGAAATAAAAATATATACATATCCGACTCATATGTAGGAAAATGAGATGGTATGACTCAAGACTATGTAGTTGGGGTGAATTTTTGATCATTGGTTATTATAGCTAGAACACAGATTGGATATCTAGGCATCATTGTGTATCTTGTTATAGAAGGAATCAATCGACACATAGTTCGTGAATGGGAGACTCTCTATATAAGTTTGAATTATACTCACAGGGGGGGTATTAATCACATTTATTATTGTAGATGGACCCATAATTGGATATCTAGGAGTCACTACATATCATACGATGATAAGAATCAAGTTATATGTATTTCTTAAATAGAGGTATGGAGGAAGGCTAGTACCAACAATAGTGGTTCCCTTAGGTGAGGTCCATAGGAATGTGCAGTCTTATGTCATGATAGGGACATCAACCATGTAGTTTAAAATAATGCGGTGAGGACTCCTAACCATGAAAACCCCATTATGAGCTAATATTCTGTTGTTTGTGTGGGGATGCCCTCACCAAAAATCATAATCTGACATGTCTATTATCAATGTGATAAAAAATGTTGTAATGGTTACTTGAAACATAGAAAAAAATTTGAGAAAGTATAGAGGAATTTTGTATCATGTAGTGGTCAAGAGAGGCTATGTGATCTTAGAATCCCTACATATCTCATTAGAATGAGAATCAAGCGCTAAAAGTTTCTTTAAACCCATGTAGTTTAATGTCATTGGAAAAAGACATCGGTCTTGCAGCTTAACATCATATGGTAAGGACACGGGTGACTCATTGTGAATGAACTTTAATGTTTCTTCTTGGCCTAATAATGGTTGTATGGGAATCACTATGTATCATGTGGTGGTAGTAATCAATGAACTTGTAGTTCTTGGAAACTGTGAAGATTAGTTTCATATGGAGAATATATCATTATTGTATTTTGATTTCTTGTCATAAGGTGGTGAGTTACTCGCTGTGGAAGGAATGTAATATTTATATCGGGCCCTGGAATAGTGGTTTGGTCATCACTATATATCATGTGATTGTAGGAATGAAGCCACAAATAGTTCATAGATGAATAGATTCCCTATGTGGATATGACTGTCACATTTGGATGAGGTCATTTTATCCGTATTTCAAACAGATCAATATTGTGTGTGATGAATCATTGATGTGATGGTGCCTCCCATGTAGTTGAACATCATTCTATGAGGACATCTCCCCTAATGATTAACATCATTCTATGAGGATGTTATCCACATAGTTTAATGTCATTTTGTACAGTATTAGGGTTACCTAATATGAATGAATATGAATCATTGGAGGAAAATTACCAAGAACCAGTGTTGTTCTGAGATCCAATAACAATTACCCTTAATGAAATAAATAATGGCATTCCTTTTTATTGAACTCCTGTGTGATTTGATTTCATGGACATCAATGTTGTGTAATGAATGCAACTTTCTCTCATAGAGCCACTTTAAATTATCTTTCTAATATTGTGATTTATTATCATCTAAATGTTGCCTATAAATGTCTATTTAGAGTGACATAATCGTTTCTTATATGGTAAAACCTTCCTCAATCTTGTAAACCAATGAATATGACATTGCTTGTGTAGTGGTGCGTGTGGTGGTCTGGTAGGCTCGTAAATCATGGTACAAGTTATCCAGATAGGAATTATTTTCTTTATTCACCATATCCTAAAGTATACTTGATAGAGTTTTATTCCATTATTCTATCTATCCATTTTCCACTACATGATATAGGTATGATTTATTGGACTAGATGTCTTACTCCAAGCATAATTTATTCAACTCCCTAGAATAGAATTTGCTTCCCTTTTCATTTAGTATTGTGTGAAGGAATACAAACCTAGTGTTGATTTGGGACTTTATGATATTTATGAAATTCTTCATCGCAAATTTCATGAGGGTAATTTTCTTATCCCATATGGAGAGGAATTCAGTAGTAGTGTGGATGTACTTGACCTGCATAGATACGAAAGGGGGTATAGCTCCAAACATCTATTCCCCTAATGGAAAATGAACATAAATATTTAGATGTATGTAGTAATATTGGGGATGATTGTTTATGTACTCATGGATATGTAAAGAATAAAAATCCTGATGAGTTTCAAATAGTCTTGAATCATGGTTTTCTAGTAGTATCTTAGCTACCAGATTTTATGTGAGAGGCTGGTCCCAAAAAGATGAACTCCACAGGAGCCCACCTAGACTTCTTCCTAATGGAATCAATCTTTGCATCTTCAATTAATTTGAGGATGTTCACTTATTTGAGGATTATTATTTCATGGAAACATATGTAGAGGGATTTCTACTCATTTAAAAAACATTACAGGATAATCTTTGCTTCTTGGTGTCAATTTTATTCCCTTCGGGATCAATATTTCAGAAGTGTCCCACATTAAAGATAACTAGTTATGGGATTGATCCATCCAGGGGTGTATATTGATTCATTATTATTTTTCGAGGTGCTAACATGATATATTTATTCTATATTATAGATTAAGATCGATGAGATAGTTGTTTAGTGTGTGATATGGAATTTTTCTTCTTCATCATCAGGGTCGACCATGACCATGGCTACATTCACCAATGCATCAGAATGAGTGTTTTGTAATCGGGTAAGGTGGTGAAATGTGATAACAAGTGATCTCTACCATTAATTCCTTGACATATCAAGTGATAGGGGAAAATTATTCTTTTTTGATAGCATGTTCTGCTTTGATTATCTTTATCACTAGATTCAAATCCGATTTTATATTTAGGTAGTATTTCTATTGATGCAGGGCTATTTCCAAGCCATCAATGAGGGATTGGTATTCAAAATAATTATTCATACTACATTTAGATAGTGATTAATAACAGGGAAAAATTTATTTGTCCAAATAAACAAACACAATCCCCATGATGACCTGATTGAGTTTCAGTTTTCATCGATTCCCCGATAGGAATCAATGAGGCAACATCAAAGTTCATCTCCCATGTCTGAGGATAGTCAAGGGTTTAGAAATACTCTTAATCTGGAATCTTTTCCCTACTTTTTTACTTTTTAGTTATGGATGTTTTTCTATGTAACCATCCACGTATTTCCATTTCATCGAATTTTTTGAAATGAATTTAATGTCATATTGTGGTAGAATGACATCCCATTGGGTTAGAATCCCAGTAAACATGGGACAAACAAATATGTACTTGATCATATTTTTATGAGAGACCAAATGGAAACCATGGTACTACATATATTACCTCATTTTTTAATTGTAGTGATGTGTGCGAGGAAGTTCTTCTCAACATCCGAGTATCGGGTTTTAGTACCTATCATTGTCTAGATATGGTAGTAAAGAATGTTATGACTACCTATTTCATTTTCTTTGTAAGTATGGTTCCATGTGATTGTTCCATGGTGGACACATATAATGTGAGTGAATTTACTTTGACCAGTGGCATCGGGACTGGTGGAAGTAGCAGGTACATCTTAGGACCCTTGAAGTCTTCTGAGAAGTCCATATCCCATGGATAGAAGATTCCATTATTAATTGACACGGTGAAAGGGAGAGATATTCTAGAAATGATGGCTATGAAACACAAAACATTGGTACGGTTCCATTAGATCTTCTTCAGTTATTTGTGTTTCTTGGAGGTGAAAATTTTAAAATATCAGTAGTCTTTTTTAGTTCAACCTAGATTCTACCATGGCATATAAAAATGAAAAGGAACTTCCCTAATGTGAAATCAAAAGTGAATTTCAGTAGATTCAACTTCATAATATGATAGGTTATCTTTTCAATTACACTTATATGATCTGTGAAGTGATCAAATTGCTTTTAGGATTTAACCACCAGGTCATCAATATTACATTTTGTTTTTATTCGAAATAAGTTTTTAAAGATATGATGCATGTCACTTTGATATTTAGAAATAGTATTCTTTAGTAAAAAGATCATGGAATGATAGATGTTAAGCCCTTTAGGTGATCAAAAGGTATTGGATTCTTCATCTTTAGGGCACAACTTTATATGATTTTTCCCTGAATACACCTCCACGAAGGAAAGGTTTTGGATGCTAGTGATTGGATTGATCAAGAGTTATGTTTCCAATAATGGGAAATTGTCCTTTAAAAATATCAATTAAGGACTCTAAAACTGATGTAGAACATAATATTCTCATTATTCTTTTAAACATGGATGATATTTACTAGTCATATTGGGTATTTCACTTCTCAAACAATGTATCGTTTTATGAATTTTCCCGCTTCTGTCTCTATATTAATAGCTAGAGAGTGGTACATCCTCCTGGATACATGATTAAAACCTCATTGGTCATTAGGTGTACCGAGATGGAGTACAAACACATTTGGATATGGTCAAGATATTTCTATATAATTCCAAGAGAACACATATATTTTTTTTTCAAAAAATTTATGTATATCTCATGCTCCTTGAGAGGCAAGGGGATAAAAATTAGTCTAACCAATGGGTCCTTTTCTGTTCCCATATTTACCTTCCTATGATCATTAATGGTGGTGTAGATTCCTTCATTGGATATGAGAGGGTCATTCCAAAGGCCATCCACTTACTCTTCCACCTTTGATTCTATGTAAACATATTTTTTACAATGTTGAAAATTTGGTGGCATCTCTATCACTATCGAGTTGAGAGATTCCATGAGAAAATTAATTATCCACCCCCAATACCAGAGTCATTACAAATATATTATGTAACTAAATGTATATTAAACTATCATTGGTTATAAAAGGGTCTAGGACATCCATGATTAGTTATATTACCTCAATTAGATTTATGAAGATCACATATTCACTATTGTGAAAAATCCATGGGTTTTAAGGGGAGGACCCTAAGATATTTGGTGATGTAACATTTATTTTATCATCCATTGTTGGTTAGTTTCTACTATATTTATTGAAACTAGCCCAAGTATATGTGGCTTCAAAATTTTCTAAGGGGGAAATATCACCATATAATATGTTGACATTCCCATTGATTGGGTATTTCAAAAATTTATGGAATGTTGAAGGTACCTCCACATGGATATGGAGCAAGGTCCTTCGGAGTAAGACACTGTATGTGGTATCTTGATAGATAACCATAACCTTGGTATCTATTGTGAGATCCCTGAATTAATTTTCAAGATTGATATTCCAAATTTCTCATTGCTAAATCTTATTGTACCCTTGAATGTTATTTTTTTAGAGAAATATCCCCTTTTCTATACCCAAATTTAGAGGTTTTGAATTAGGATATTCATAATCCCGAAGAAAATATCAATCAGAGTCCTTTATATATCAACATTATTTATTTATCTCGAGATATTTAGGGGTCTGATGTTCCCCACTATTCCCACTTTAGGATCCTTCCCAATGAATGAAATGGTGACATGGTCTTTTTTTAAAATTATTTCCACTCGATAGACCTCATATGTAGCGACTTCTACCTAAAATTCTTATATACTATAGAGGGATCCAGTGAGTAACTCCCTGAGTTCTTTGGAGAGAAGAATAAAATCCAGGATTAATAGTTTGGAAGGGACAAATTTTCATAGTTTTAGAATTTTTTACTTTTGTTTTATGGGTTGGCACTTCCCAATGTGGGTTTTCTAATTTTTACATGGCTCAAGAGTGGATGAATTTGATGGAGAAAGAACCAATACTTATGTAGTGGTTTTGGGATTATCTTCTACAGGAGACACAAGTCATCCAAGAGTGTATCGTTTTCTAGGATGATCATATAATCACACCCATGCTAATATTTAATGCAATATGACTTGGAAAAGGCAACTTTTGGTGGGTTTTTAGACACCTCAAAGCCTCTACTGGGATTTCTGTAGCACTTTTCCCTAGGTATCAGCTACATATATGTATTTTTTGGTGATGTGAACAATGTATTGTGTCCAACCATGATAGTGATGTACCCTGTATCTTGGTTTCTTGTCCACATGACTTAATGTTCCGCAGTTAGGTGTAGGGAACTCATACTCAGAGGCATATTAATCTTCATTGAAGGGGTATCTAAAGAGTATCATGTTAATATAACCAATCATGAGCTCTTTTCTCGATGTGGTATATATTTTTTGGAATAGTTCCCTAATTCAAATGTCAAAGGGAAAAAATATTAAACAGTCATAGATTCTGTTAGAGTAGAATATGACTCTTCCCCCTTAGTCTATCCTGGTGTCCAATGGTCCAATACATCTTCTATAGGCATATCTATTGTCGAATATCTAGTTTAAAGAATTAATTTGGGTCTTTGAGGATGTGATATCATGGTTTCATGAGTTTGGATAACTGACACCGGAAAAACACATTCTTCCAAGATATCTATTCTTATGGTTAGGTATATTTATGCAGGACACCTTCCCTGAGGTGTTATCTAACATCACCAGTCCAAAAATCGACCAATCCTTATCGGATATCTTTGAATATAAAGAGATTATATATTTTTCAACACAAACTAATATGGAAAGTGAATTAGCCGAGAAAATGAGTGAGGTTGACTTCATTGGTATTTTTGGGCTATTATATCCCATGAAGGTTGTAGCTCATGGCTAAAAAAATGAATTAGGACATGTACATTTAGAAATAATATGCTTTATTCATATTTTCCTAAAATCTTGGGGGACCCTAATCTATTTTTTCTTTTGGATGAGGGTGATTTTGGGATTTTTTTTTCCACTTGACAAGAGGTTCTTGGAAGCATGGGAGCTGCCTAGGTGCATGAATGGTCACTACTACTGGTTTGAGGGTAAAAATAAAAACTTCTATCTTGTCAAGAATTTCTTCTATGATGAAGGAATGAGTATAGATTTAGTATAGGTGTACTGAATGAAATATTCCAAATGTTGTGCCATTTATTCAATCCCTTGAAAACCAACATAAGGATTAATTTGGATTATAGGAGTATGCTAGTAATCCTAAAAATTTTCAGCATATAATTATAAAAAGTATTTTTGTGAGAGATGGATACTAAGAAAATATTTTAGAACTTTCCATTTGTCTGTGAACTCAGACACCCTCTAATTTTAACATTTAATGATGTTTTTCAGGTCATTGATTATCATTTTATTCAGTATAGAGATTAAATGGTATAGGAATTGGTGACATAGGTCTTCTCAACCTGCAATGGATCCAGCTTAAAATATTCTATAACAATGGTTGGACCTACCAGAGTTTTACAAAACTACTCAACTTTGTCACCTTCTATTAATCTCAAGGGCCTAACATCTGACAAAATTGGGAAACTGTGTGAGTGACATGTTGTTCAAGGTATCCAGTACCATCCAAAGTGGATAAGGTAGTATTTACAAAATTGGATTAGTGGGAAAGATTCATCCACCAATTTTGTATATGGATTTCTATCAGGATGTATAGGTGTTTGTTTCCCCTCAGTGGATCCCATTTGGGTAGCTAGGTACCCGATGTAATTGATTAATTATGGAGGTACTACTATCTAAGATGCCTCCCATATATATGCAGGGGTGGGCCTGATTATGTGTCTTTATTTTCATCTCCCTCAGATTCTACATTGATGAAAAGATGGAATGATCACCCTATAAAGGGAGGTGATTTCACTATAAGGGAGGGAAGTCATGACCATTTTTGACATCCTCATTTTTGTATATAGCTACATGTATATAGATCCAGTCTGACACCCAGACACAACTCTTGTAGGAACACCACCTCTTTCCAAATGTATATAAAGAGGAATATTCTCCTAACACTAAAGATAATATATTGCAGGAAGATTTCCCCTTGGTATATCCTCACTGAGTTGTGTGAGATTTTATATCTCATTATGATATCACGATAATTGTTCATCTACGGAAGGATTTTTTATTAATCTGAGTGGTGATTGGGAAGTACCTACACATTTCTCATTATCATAGGTAGTGTTTCACTATAAGATGAAACTCATTATTTAGAGGTTCTAGGTTCTAGATCCTCGTATTATTCTTGGTGTTTGTAGACTTAGTGGGTGCATATAGACCTCCATATCATAAGATATAATGCATATTGTATCCCTATGTATTTGAATCATAATCCAGATTTTTTATTCTGTTGATGGAGACAACATTCATTGAGGTGTATCAGGTAATGGTAGTTATCCCATTACTTTCAACAAAACCTGATGATTCTACACTACCTGCATTAGAGGAATTTCTTAATATTGTGGCCATATTATTCCCTTTTGGATTTTGACCCTGATCTGGTTTTATTTACTTCATAATACACTTGTCTCATCTCGACCAGTGAGTGGTAACCATGAGAGTGATTCCGATCATGATTTCCAAATGGGCCCTGAATAATAAAGGCATGTCTTGCAGCGAGAGGAATGGATGGAATGTATACCGTTAATATTTAACTCTCAACCTGGAGAAGACCAATTTCCTCTTTTGTATTTATTGTGATGAAAATAACCCAAATCCTTTGGGATGGGTCCTATCATGGGAAAAATTGGCAGTGATTGGTCTTTTCGTTGAGGATTTGATGATTCTAATCAAGGATTTGATGATTAATGGGATTGGAATTGTGATATAAAAAACCCCATTCCATCAGGGTGGGGTTGATCTAAAACCACAATTTTTTCCCCTAGATCCTCTCAAGGGGAAGATAAACCTGGTGATGGCGATTGAGATAACAATTCACCCAGCCCAGTGGGCTATGGTTTGTGTCATTTGTTTCCAATATTTCATGAATCCTCTTTGGAATTGATGACTAAAGGGGTGGAGGTAGTGGTAAATATTCCCCCAACCCATTCGGTTGTGTTTTATTTGAGATGACTAATATAGTTGCTACTACTATGAATTGTTTGATGTGGTGTAAATGAGCATGTGTAGGAGCTAGGGGCAATGTAATCCCATGATGGGAGTTAGTTTCTATGGGAAGGTATCAAGTTGGATGCACCATCAAATTTTGATTCATAGATGAATTCTCATTTCTTTTAGGGACCCATTTTGAATATATTTTATCTATACTATTCCTCCATTTGTAATGTCTTAGCACTATTAATGTGTGGGGATTTCCATTGCATTGACCATCTAGCTTGAGCGTTATACAACCTCCTAATTTATCCATAGGATATGGAATTACAGGTTTCTGTATTTGAGTGGTTAAATTATTCTAGGGGGAGTTTAAGTGAAACACTCCCTAAAATCCCCATCCTTGAATACATATCCATAACCAGGAAACATATAACAATTTTGAAAGATATTTTGTGCAATAGAAGTGAGTGTACTATTTATTTGTGATGTGATTTTTTGGTTTTGGGTACCTGTACATTGAGATTCCAGCAGGGTCTTGTTGATAAAAAATTATATTGATGTTTTGAAGGTGACCCCCATATCCTTGATAAGGGAGTTGTCTATACATCAATTTCTGATGGGTACACCACATATTTATCGATTACAAGGAATACACTCATTCTCTATCTCATCTGGGATCTCATTGTTAGAATTTTAAAGGGGATAAGACACAATGGGAGTTTGTTTTTGGATAACTCACTCTATATGTTAGTATCAGTGTCCTCTTCATCATACTTACATGCCTCCATCTAATCATACCACTAAGGGAGATTCATGGGGTCACTTTCTTTTAAGAGTGGAGTGTTTCCAGAATATTATGTGGAACTATATAATTTTGTCCCCAATATTTCAATGATGTCCCTATATGATGGCATATGAGTTTTTAACAACTCTCTATATGGAGGTCTATGTGAAAGGGGATGATTTTCATTATCCATGGGAGATTTATCAATGACCACAAAATTTTTTAGTTGTAGTTTCTTTCTAATACATCTCTACACAACCAAAAGTATTATTATCATTTAAACGATAAACATATAATTTGGTTCAAGTGTCGACGAACCCGAAGTGTTTCGATAATGTGTCTCAAAGACCCTCAAGGACACTATAATTGAGAAGATTAGGGGTTTAATCTCAGTTTTTCATCATGGAGAAAATATGGTGGCCAAACTTGTGGATTTTTTATGGGACTTGAACCTATTTTATGATGGTTGGTGAATGTTTTTGGTAACTGGCTAATGCTACAGGAGTATAATCCCACTGTTGGGTAACTGCCTGATTATGCCAATGAGATTATTTATTATTTAAAAGAATATGAGTCTCCATCGAGGAATGTTCCTCTATCACTTTGTGATCCTTGGTCAGAATGGGGATATGATCCTAGTACATAGACTTTTGGAATATGGAATTATTGTTTTTCTATCAAAATATGAGCCTGTCCCAAGGCATTTTCCACTATCACTTGGTGAGCCCCTATTTGAATTAGAATATGAACCCAGACCAAACATTCATCTCTGGAAGTAGGTTCATGTTCCTAGCTTCTGTAATCTACTGAAATTTTCTGGGTGGATTCACTGATGGAAATATGATCCTTTATCGAGGCATGTTCCATTTTTTATATGGTGAGCATTATCCATAACGGGGACATGATCAAAATTATGGTCCTTTTAAGTATGTTTATTGACTTATTTTATCAGAATATGAGCCCTTCCTGAGGCATATGCCTCTCTCAGTTGTTGACCCCTATCCCAAAAGGGGATATTGGCCCAATCCTAAGAAATTGTATTATTATGTTAGCTTTTTTGTGTCCAAATTCATGTTCCTCTCTCACAATGTGAGCCCCGATTGGAATGAGACTATGAGCATAATCTAGCTCCTAGTCCATTATTATAGTATACCAATAATAGTTCAGGGAAAGATTAGAAATGTGATCTTAGAATATAACAAGCTCTTTTTTATACAGATCAGATTTCTTTGCTACCCTAGATAAAGGGATTGAAATATGTGCATGTCTATGTATCTGTACGAGCACCAAAATATGATAGCGGATTTATTCAGATATTTTTAATATGCAAATACAATATAGAAAAGTTGTAGTCTATATATAAGCTTTCAAATTTTATCTCTCCCCTATGTACTGAAAAATATCTTCAATTGACGCAGGTAAAAGAGCCCACATTTTTCCTCATTGCTCCACAAAAATATTCTAATAGACTTCATGCATGGGGGTTGGAATATGCACCTCTACCAAGCATACTACAAGAATATTCCCACCGACTTCTTCTCAGTAATCAGGGATACAATCCTACTCCCTGTTTATCAATGGAATATGCTAAAATAAATTTTTAGTGGGAGTGGGTATATGATACCCCTCACAGTTCTTGAGATCCTTCCAAACCCAATGTGTATTCCTTGTTTCCCTTTCATGGGTATCGTAGTTGGCAGTATATCGAGTGGTTCCCTTAGAAGTTGACTAAAGGTTACCATCAAGATGGTGCCAGAGATATGTGTCTGAAGTAGTTGGCTATGGAAATTATAGCCACTAGATTTACTTCATATTTCTTTGGATGGTGTGGACCCATTGGTTTTAGCTTTTGTCTACCCTCATGAGTATCCTTGGGGGTAAGGATCATACCATGTTTATTTTATTACTATACCATTTTATTTTCTATATGATGTTTAAAGTTTCTAGCATGTGAGGTAGTTCTGAGTCCCATGGGAGTTACAACCATATATTATTTTCGAGAATATTTGTTGGATGATGAAATTATCTCAGATCAAGGGTTGTTCATGTGAGAAAAATTTTTTAGGCATAAAGAGAAAAAGGAAAAATGACACCAATGATTTCATCATTACATTCATTTTATGTGCTCAATAAAATACTTCAAGGTAACACAATTGTCCCCTTATTCTGGATCTGGCCATTCTTCTCTATTGGACTTGTTTAAGAGACGATATACTTATTTTTTGAGAATCCATGAAAACATCATCAGAGAGATTTATGTGTGGTTATGCAAGTACAATCATTCACATTGGGTTCTCCATTCATATTTTTCTTCTAGGGAAACTCCCAATGGTTCCCACATCCATAACTGGTCGCAAACCTTACTTCCAATGGCAGGTGATCAATTACAATATCAATCCCAACAATTATTACAAACTCATATTGGCCAAGAGGATGAGTGGTCAGGCTCATCACACCCTTTTGTGGTAAACTATTCCCAAATCTTGGAATGCATTAGACATTTAGGATATGTTTGAAGTTCTCTTACTAATACCGATACCTAACCAGCTACACTAACAAACCGATCACAGATTAAATTCATTTATATAAAAAAGGGGTGATCTTGTTGGTGAATCCATATGTATGTATCTAATGATCTTCATCCATTCCCCATCAGTGGTGAATTACATATATGTTGAAGCCACATAACTAAGAACTCTTGAGTTTTTTTATCTGGGGAGGTTGTCAATATTTTGAGGATGGTATTGATCAATTATGAGGCATCCTATGTACCATGTTTTATAATATGGTTCAAAACCCTAAAATTTGATTAAAAATAGTCATTTTAATTTCATATGGAATGGAAATATATGGGGGATAATAGGAACCATATGTTTAGATTGATCCTTAGGGAGGCATCCTACGTGTCCTTGTTATGGAAGGAATCAATGTTATAACAGTTAAATCTCATCCTTGGGACATTCCCTATGAAATTAACCATTATATGAGGTATTTGTATAATTAATATGATTGGGGATTAAACATAGAGGTTTAACTAGATGGTTCAGATTGATGATTCAAATTATATGATCATTCCAACTCCCTAATCCCCTGTGAGCTATGCTCGGTATAAGAAACAAGGGATAGAATGTAATCAGTCACACTGCATATAGATGCATGGTTTATATGCTAGGAAATCCCTTGAAATGTCTATCATGGAGATTGTGCCTTAGGAAGTAATCACACCTATCCAGATTATGGTAGGAATTAGATTCCTCGATGTTTATTTGACATCTCAATCCACAGATGAATGAGGAAGGATGACCAGCCCATGTGAGAGATTGGGTCCTGATTGTTGGAATGTTGGAGGCATAGTGGGACCTAACACTATGTTGTATTCCCATTTCATCATGGGCCATAGAAATGTGTCCTAAATATCCTAGTTATAATAGGAATTAGAGTTATCATTGTTTAATTTGAATGGTGATTATACAATTAGGATTCCCTTATATTGGGGGACATGACATATTAAGCCATAAATTTGGGATTACACACTGTGGTTTCCCCATCTGGTCGATGGTAATGATTGGAGTGATATGATCATTAAAACTCCCTACGCTCACATGAGTTATGATCAGTGTGTGAAATAATGGATATCATGTAATCAGTCTCACATCTTTTGGGTGTGGGCCTTATATACAGGGACAACCATTTGGATGTTTAATATTCATCTTGAGACTTTTGAAGGTTTCATACATATAATGGTTATGGATGGAATAAAAGTCATAATTTTTCAATTTAACAAGGCTTAAACAGTTTGGATAACCTTATATGAAGGATGGGCATTGTTATCATTCCTTAGGATGCTTTATTGATCTATCCTGGTTTTCTACCTGACCTACATGATTGTCCTCCTGATAAGCCTTGATTATCTTCATGACATGTTATAGGGTGTTTGGACATGACCTTCTATGTTTTAGATATGTAGAAATACAATCACATTATCCAGTTTTATTATAATAAGGTCATCAAACAATCTAAATTTCATTTCTGAAGACCATATCATGATCAAGGAAGAATTATTGAGGGGACATTATTATACAAAAATGACTTATCATGGAGGCCATCAGATGCTCCTAGATGACATGTCTGTATGGTGTCACATGAACTTGGAAAACATGCTTGGTGGGTATCAAATTATTCGTGTTGGCCTGTTTTGGTACCTTCAGGAGACATGGATAACATTCCTGAAGGGTGATACAAGATCTGTAGGGTATGGAAAAAGGGTTTCAGGATACTATATTGAGATTGAATTGTTTCTTCACATATCTTGGGTGGAATGTGTAGAGGGCATCCCAAGATTGTAATGGTGAGCCTAGAGGGATTGGCGATACTTGTGCAGTGTGCCAAGAGGGTGTTGTGTGACATTCTAAAATTTGCAGAAGGAAGTCACATGATCCAAAAGGTATTTGAAGGGGATCTATCATGGATTATATGATAGGTCTAGACGCTGGTGCATGATATGGGTGAGTCATACGAAGTACACGAGGATCAACATGCATGATCTTCACATAAGTGTCCCTTTTTAGAATTTTATTCCAACTTTTAATGGATATGTTCCTTATATTTGTTTAGGGATATCTTGATTCATTTTTTTGTGTTTCAAAAGGTATGTGGGATGTCCATTTCATAACTCAACAGAGGCTCTTCACATGATCTAGGAGTGATCACATTATGTTTAAATACATTTTCTAGGATTCACTACATCAATCCCCATAATATCCCCTAGTGGAAGACCTTGTGATCATGAGATTGACTGCTCTAAGAATTCTGATTTGATTCTTGGGTTCCCCGATAAGGGGGTCCAGTGATTCATTTCATAATTTTGGGATGGTTGTTTTTTAGGCCTAACCCACCAAATTATATGCCTCTTTGTGCAACGTGTATTGTGCAAATCCAGGTTGGATTCCGTGGAGGGCTTTGGCGTCACACTCTTTGTGAAATTCATCCATAGGTGTCACATTAATTTTAACGATCGCAGGAATAACTTTTTAATGACCCATTTATTCGGTTTTGGACAATAAATAAATACTTTTATAATCATTTTTACATGAATTGTGGATTTCAGTATTTCAGGAAAACATGTGTCCGTACTTTCATAAGATATGGATGCCTGTTGAAGTGCCTTCATATGATCTGAGATTCTTTTACAAGACCTTATACAAGAAAAACGCGATGCCTCCTCAAAGATCAGTGATGTCACATGTTTGTATGAGTGTTGTTGAAGAAAAATAACTATTTCATTGGATATATTTTTCATAACCAAAAAATAGTCTTGTGGTGACGCACAATCACTTTCATAGACAACACATCTATTTATTTTTGGAGCTAAAAGGGGAGTGCATGAATTGATTACCATGTTTGTGACCCTTCATGTGACGATAGTTACATGCGAAAAGGACCTTTAAAGATAATGAATACATCTCATCTATGATTACTCGGTGTCTTGAGAACATCACAAATGCATCACATTATGATTACAATGATAAGAGGACTCTAACTTTGGATATTTGTATCCTTATTTTACTACAATTTTTGGGTGGGTTGATAGGAATCCACTGATTGACGAGTTGTATAATCTAGAGGATCTTTTCTGGAAGCATTACATGATTATAGAATGGCTTAGATGCCTTCTCAAGATCAAGGAGGGAATTTCAAATGGGCACTATTATGTCTTTTATTAGGTTATTTTCTACACATGAATGTTTTCATGAACATATGAATGTCATGAAATCATGTATCTTTTGGAGACTTATGTGATCCTTGGGTATCATCCATATTTCCTTTAGTTTATTTGGGAAGAAAATTATATCCATATTCTTGTATTTCATCCATTTTTAATTTGGATATTCTTATTTTGAAAGAACAAACACCCATATACACTCTCTTTTAGGCCTAGGATAACCTCTCGTATACCCTCTTATTTCGTACTTGATATAACCTCTCACGTACCCTTTGATATCAAATAACAGTAATCATTACCCAATTATTGGAAGGAGATATAGGTCCAAAATGCTTCATAATGAATAAAATACATAAATGTTTCACAAGATCATAAATATTTCATCATATCATAACAAATGAAATGAAATGGGTGTCTAAAATATTTCATAATATGATAATGTATGGAAAAGGTACTGGTTTCATAATAATTTTATCAAGGAATAACTTATGGATGAGAAACAATTTCAATAGAAATATTTTCATCATAAAACACTGAGAGAAAAAATAAAAATGGAATCCTTGGTTAATATCCCACGTAGATCATATATTACATCATAGGATATCACATTAGATAGAGAATGATTTTGAAATATCACTGGGAATATTTTTAGGAAGATAAATTTTCTTTAAAGAAAACTATTAAAAAATATAATTTCATAAAATATTTTGAATTTTTTTATTATAAAATAAGATTAAAAACATATAAAGTAATATTAAATAAAAATAATGGTCATGAAGGTATAAATTGTTTTCCATGGCACACAAGTTAAAAATTATTCCTTTCACAATTTCAGAAAAAGACAAATGAGAATTGTTTGGAAAATGACATGAATATTATTTTCAATTTTTAAAAGAAAAAAATGAGTAAAATTTTACTTAAAAATCATTATAATAATTTTAAAAACATTTTTTAATTTTTTCAGAAAACATTTTTTTGAAGAAAAATGATTTTTGATCGCAATGAGAAATAAAGATGATTTTTCTTAAAAATATGTTTTATATTATTTTATGTTTCAAATATTGGTTAAATGGTAATATTACATGAAAATATCACGATATAAATATTATAAGAAAATTAGTGTGTTTATTTTGATATGGATCATATGATTTTATCATCAGAAACATAATTAAAAATAATCATGATAAATAATGAGATTTTATCTTAAAAAAATTACCACTTTCATAACAATTAAAGATAAGAACCATGGGAGAATATCATTAAATAAGAGATAAAATATAATTATAATAAATAAAGTAAAGATATTACATGTCAAATAGTATTTATATATACCTCATATAAGATAATAGGAACATAACATAATCCTTTGTCCCAAAGAAGGAAAATTGAGACAAAAATACCTTATTGATTTGATGACTTTTGAACCCCAAATTACATGAATGATAGATCCAAAAATGGATATATAAATAACAATATTATTTATTTTAATAATCATAAAATAATTTCATGGTCATAATATACACCACATAAACAAAACATGTTGGGAATACAAAATTTCTCTCATATAAATTAAAGTGAGACTACAATTCGTTACAACTTTAGTAATATTGTGAATCGTAAGAACCAACATAGAATGAAATAAAAATATAATTTAAATATCCTTAAAATGATTGAATTTGGGATATAAATTTTCAATGGGTATGTACATACACCACAAAATGTTAATAAGTGGTGAACTTGCATATGTCTCAGAGAAATAGAAGAGAAACCAGAAATGCATTACCACAAGTCTCGATTTCCTTCATACTCATTCGAAAATATTTTGAAATATGTAGAAGTTTATTATAAATATAATAAATAACCATTATTACATATATCATACCATATGTGATTTACTTATTCCCTTTTGTTACCCATTTACTGACAATTCTAAGTCAAAGTCACGTTTTGGGTAATAATCACTTTATTTTTCATATATGTTTTGATTTTTTATTTTTGGCCTCCTAATTTGATCATGGTATAATTATCTCCAGAATAATAATATTGAAAAAACTATCATATTTATTAATTCTTTATGATTTTAAGACCAATCACGAAATGGTTTTTTGATAAATTAAGTATGTTATGATTTTGGAGATGGTAGGTTGTACATACGCATGAGTAAAGATTCAATTTTTCAATGATAATTATGGAAATGAGGTAAGTAATATATCATCTTTAAATAATTATTATAATATCATAAATATGATAATATTTCTAGATATAATCTTATACATATCATCCAAGAGTTGTGGTAATGAAAAGAGAGAGTCACATCACTTCCAGAAAGATGAATTCCACATGTACATGAACAATGTTATCATCTTTCTGTGAGAGAAATGTAAGAAATAAGATAATTTATTATGTTTAAAAAATGATAACTATTTTATTAATATCATAATTAATTCATTTATATCACATATATTTTTCCTTGTTATCTTCAATGGAATGTGTTGGTGAAAATTGAATCATATTAATTCACGTTGTGGTAGTTCGTCGTACACACGAGCAATGTTATTGTATAGACTATGGATTGGAAAGTAGAAAATTTAAATATGATATAATGACAAAAAAATGAATAATTATGTTAAAAATTTAATATATATATACTTTATATACATCACCATACCCAAATATGAGAGGTGGTAATGGAAAAACTGAATGACACCAGTTCATGAGGTGATAGTCTCCATGCACATGAATGATGAATCCATAAGCCATTTGATTGAAGTATAGAAATATTTAGTTAATTAAAATTACATAAAAAAATATATGTATATTTAAGAAATAAGCCTTATTAAATGGGAGGATTGAATTTGGGAAGTTATTTTGGAATTTAGTTTCTAAAAAAGTGGCCTAATTTGTGAGTAATATAGGAGAGGTGGTGGCCTTTTATAACTGAGGTGAGCATCACACTAGTAGTTATTCAAAAAGATACGATTGTACCCATGTGTTTTTCATACCAAATGTATAATAAGGAAGTATAATATATAATTAGATATTATAAGGTATAAATATGACTTGAAAATAGATTTTATCAATGTTTTAGGGTTTTTTAACCCTTATCTTTATAATTAACCCCCATACATCAATTATAACCTTAACCGCGGTAACTAATATTTACTATTTCACTAATCATTTTGCTGAAAATTTAAGTTTCCATTATTATATATGATAAATTATTTTAATTAAATCCTTGGAATCCATTTTTCTTAAATTAAAATCATATAAGTAAAAATTTAAAATTAAATGTTTATCCAACAGATACGATGGGAAAGAAGGTTTTCAAAGATGAAATGTTCAAAATTTTACAAAATATTTATATTTATTTTCAATATAGAATTTATTCTAATGACCTAATTTGTATTAATATATATATATGAACTAATTTAAATTGTAAATATATTTTATATATAATTTTATGGTACAAATAAATTTAATAAATACGCAGTTTTCAATTAAATTTAATTATTTTTCTGTATTCAGTTTAAAATAAATCTTTTTAGTAAATTCGTAAAATTACACCTAAATCTACTTTTTATATTATGATTTAAAAAATATTTCATATTTTTTGAAAAAAAAATTCTAAATGTTTGAAAAATTAATTTTAAATTAAGTGTGTAAAAATGTGAAAATATTACTTTTTAGAAAAATAATGTTTTTAACTATAAATTTGAATTTATTCTTATCACCTGTACAAAAAATGCATAAAATAAATATTAAATAGCGGATTGATCATATTATTTATAAATTTAAATAAAATCATTCACCAAATGTTTTATAAAAATTTATTGATGTAAAATATGTTTGTTTTCAAAAAAAATAGTTTTTTAAATTAAATAGTTCATTTGTTTTCAAATGGTTTTCATTTTAATTTTTAATTAATTTATCAGTAAAACACGCGTATATATATATATATATATATTAAATAATATATTTTTTAATTTATTTAATCCTATTAAGACAATCCATTCAATCATCTAGGCGATAACTATCAAAATAATATTTTTACAATAAGAAAGGTTCCATTGAAACTCATTATTGCGTATAATGAAAGATATAATTAGTGTTGAATATAACACAAGATAAAATTAATAGTGTGTAATGAAAAATATATAAATTATTGAATTTATTTTGTAGAAAATATTTCACAAAAAATGAGTGTATTACATTCTACCCCACATAAAATTAATTTCTCCCTGGAAATCTGCCACATTGGCACCAACATCTGAGGATAACTCTAAACATTTACATCCTCAGGTTCCCACGTATCTTACTCAAGATGGTGGGTTGGCCAAAACAAATTCTAGGTGAGTGGTATTGTTTCATCGAATAATATCTATTTGATCTATAATCTCTATCAGTTGTTCCTTAAAACAAATAGCATGCTCCAATGGTACGACCTCCGAGGTCAGTATATATGAAGGACCAGTTATGTAATTATTCAAGAGTGTCACATGTAACACATTGTTCACCAGATAGAGGTTTGTTGTATGCCCCAGATGATAAGCTTCAATCTCGACATGATCATGTATTTTAATTGGATTGATATACATAGGTCTTAGTTTGGCATTATTTCATCCATGAATAATTTTTTTTAAATACATTATTACTTACTTCAAATTTTTTGATCGTACCGATGATTATTGAAATAATTTTTTTTGTCAAAATTATGTAATTATTACATGTTGTTGAATGATTCTACGATTATATGCCATATCAGAAACTATATTAGGTCCCAATATATTTCATTCTACAAAATCATTAAATTACAATGATGTAATACATTTATTTTCGTAATGGAATTCATAAGGATCCATATATAACATCCCGATCTGGATTCCACTAGATGGTGCCCCGACCTGGTGGGTCACATGGATTCAAGATCCTCTAGCCAAACACCAGAGGCTGCTGACTAGTAGTTAGGGCCTAGGGTGTGACTGTGGAAATACTCTACCCTTATGTCCAAGTGTATCACAATGGTATAATTTATACGGATTAATAATGGATGTAGGTAAATAACTAGAAAATAGATAAACACAAACGATAGGAATATTTCATGTACCTAAATGTAATATCATTTACAAATTATGTTCATTTCAAGTCTTTACAAAGCAGCCAAAACAAGTATATATAAATTATAACAATACATTTGTCAATATACCAAACAGATGAAAAAGAACTATCTATGACATGTATCGTAAGCCTAAATCGGTCTTGTACTCCTATGATCATGCATTAAAGAAATTAATAATCCTAATTTGGGTTCTTTACTGGGTCCCTACCTATGTCCCTATAGTATATCTAGGTACCCAATAGTGGCCTGAATAGGGTGTTAGAAATAATTTCAGTATGACAACACAAACGATATCTATAACATGTCCGTGCTATGTGATATATGATAAGAATTATGAAATGTATATCACTAGTATATCAAAAATTAAACAAGTTCCTATGGAATTTGTAAACAGGTAATGTAAATCCGTCAATCTCAATGGGGTACCATACAAAACAATGGTCATGCTTTTATAATAGGGCATTAGTAAATAAATATAAGTAACTAGCATGACCAAGGAATGTATCTACAATCATATCAAGCACAACCATGCCAAATATCATGACTATCATATCAATAATAACAACGTTGTATAATCATTCTTGTCAAATCATGCATTTTCTAGCTGTATAATCCATCATTTTACAATTACCATGGATGATCCGTATAAATAGATGTATCATACCCCATGGGGTCAGATGAAAGGTATAATTAAACAAGGCATCCACATCAAGTCCCAGGAGCATCTCGATGGAAACATATTTTGTCTTGGAATGGGTTCCATGTATAATCTCAATTGACCATTACCATTGTGAACCCAAGAATGCCTCATATAAGGGTTATCAAGTCCCAAGGCATCCCATTGAATCATTATGCATGGAGAAATCTCATCCAAGGTATCATCAACAGGCATCGTGTCCCATGGTATAACACACCCATGGAATCCTTTATAATCATTCATTGGTCAACAACTCATCAATTCATAACAAATCATGTTATATGAGCTCTTACAAATCATAAAATGATTCCATTTCAAACAATTAAAATAGTTCCATCATGTATCACGTGGAAAAAGAGGCACAAACATATTTTAATAAATTAATTCAAATAAATTTAATTAACATCAATTCCTAAAAGGCTTCTTCTATGCAAGAAAGGCCCCATGCACACCCCGTGGGAGGTAAATCATTAGGAAAATGCGTGGACAAACCCATGGGTGGCCTATTTTTGGAAACAACCTGCAAAAATTCTCAAGGGTACATAAGGTAAGACAAAACAACTTCCAATTCATTCAATTTATTCATTTAATTTGTTATCAGGGAACCATCAGAGAGTCTAGTGTGTTGAAAAATTGAAACTAGGCATATAAAACACTAAACCATAAGGTAAAGGTATAAACCACTTACCGTAGATCTGGAGAAGTTCACTAATCTAGTACCATCTCTTGATTGAGTTCAGATTAGAAGAAAAAAATAATGGACATAGAACCAGAAAAGTAGGACATATTAGCTTATTTATAAATAACTTTTTCAATATCAAGATAAAAAAAATGAACATAAAAGATTGTTGTACATACTACTGTGAATAAAACTATAATAACCCAAATATTTTATGGTATGTTTCTCTTAAAAACATTCTAGTCATTATATAGAACATATTTCACAAAGCACTATGTCTCTGTTAAACGACACTTGGTTATTTATAGTATAAATTAATAACCAATCCATTAAACTTAAATTTTCCTTGTTTTCTTTTTTGGATTTCTAAAAACAGGAATACATGGTTGTGATCCGGGTGATATTTAGAGTATGATATAATCAAGTTAATTTTTATTGAAGAGTAACTTAATGTAATGAGTATTAACATACCCTTATGAATAGTAATATACCATCATGAGTAGTAATCTATCCCTTATGAATGGAAACCATACCCGTGAAAATGTAAATAAAATTTAGCCACCTTAAAAATGAAGATGAATATTTTAAGTGTTGGTATTTTTTTTGATTACATAATGATTTTAATTAAAAATTAAATATATCATATTTAGAATTTATTTTAAAAAATGGAGTTCATTTTTTTATTCTACACATCAAATAATGGTTACGGTGAATTTTTTTGGATTTTTCTAAAGAACTTTAATTTTTGGAGAATAGTAAAATACATTAATTTATCGTAAAAATACATTATAATTTAAATTTAATATTCCCAACATTATGAGTGATATAAGAACCCAAATCATGAACTCACATGAAAATATTACTATTATAGGTCATAGAATCAACACTATTTCTTGTCTTGTTTAGAAATAAAAAATTTATGAATATAATATTAAGAAAACCGTCCTGCCCTCTAGTATATAAACCAACCTTCACACCTTCATTTATTTACACCTCTCAAGTTTCAAGAGTTTTATAAATTCTCATGAAATCTCTCCATAATCTCTTCCCACACGTTCAATTTCCCTTTGACTCCTCAACATACCAAATCCTCTACCCTAAATAGGCTCTCAAAAGAAGATATATTCCAGAGGTAAATTCCTCTATTCAATTATTCTATTTTCTTTTCATGTTCCTTTGTTATAATTTCTATTCTAACCTCTTATTATCCAAATGTTATGAAAAATCCAATAAATTATATTTACTATAATTCTATTATTGTTATTTAATATTCCATCATCATTTTCCCTCCCCTTATACGAAGAATCAAAACACCATCCAAGATGTTTTAATTTATCACCTTCAATGATGATGAGTTTTCAATTTATATTACCATATTAAATTATGGTCATTAATCCAATATTATGGTTTAAACAGATAATTATATATGTAATAAAACCTATTTAATTTTTTGGAACATTTTATAAACATGGTATTTAATTATAAAACAAGATGAGTTCATGGTGATCAAAATCATCAAAATAAACCAAGCATTTTTCATTAAAATTTTGTATAATGATTCATCCTCTACAAAAATAACCCAAGGATTTATATGATAACTCAACCTTATTTATGATCACTAATAACTCATAAATTCAATTCTAGATTTCAGTTTCAATTTAAATGAACTTCCACTCAGGAATACAAGTAAATTGATAATGAAAACCATGGAAGAAGATGCTTTGAAAACAATAAAACTGAACCTATTTAATCCATAAAAATCCATTAATAAACCTAATAAGGTTAAAATAAATCAATTAAAATTATTGGATGTTCTATAATTTTAAATTAATGATGCTAAATTTGATTATTCAAGTCATTAATATCAAACAAAGAACACATTCTGGCCTAAGCTAAGGGGTTTATTAGCTCACTTTTAATTCTATGATATTTCCATTGGTAACCACTTATTTATTACATGTACTACGTTATGTGATACCAATTGATATATATTATTATAATTCTCTTTACATTCATGGTTTTCTATTATTTATTTGGTGGTTATTATTTTTTGGTCATAGGACTCGATTGATTACAACGTGGTAAGGGACATTGTCTCAATTTCCATTTCATTGTCATTTACTTGGTATTGGGAACCTAATAATTCTTATGTGGTGTACCTACAACCACATTGAGACCATTTTTCATTTTAAATTGTAAATATATTATATATCCATATTCTATTTTCATGGATATGTTTATTGTCTTATGTTGTATACCCTTTTACATGCGGTTTTCATTTCGAATATTGTTTTAACTATAATAATATTGATGAATCTATATCCTATACTCTCTAAAAACATTGAAAAGGAATATTTTAGTAGTATTAAATATATGTATAAATAATTATTTGGACTTTCAGTGATGGGAAGGGCCCACTATATCCCCTTGATGCATTGACATTCCTGACGAGACAAATCAGTTGGGGAAAAACCCTTTGAGTTTGATTCCAAAAATTAGATGGGTTTCTAGCCATAGAATTGAACCTTTTTAATGGTATAGTGGTATCATTTTACAGATACATGAATTACAGCTTATAATCATTCTCTTTATTCATTTTCAGTTGTTACAATCCATGATGTTTTCACTATGACAAAATCATTGGATGTAGTTTGATTCTTTATTTTTTAATGGTGTGTTTTTTTCATTTATTCAGAATTCCATGTTGAATGTTCTTATTAAATTATGATTAAATTAGTTTTGATTCATGATTTCTCTATTGGTAACCATTATTGAGCATTTTATCTCACCCCTTTCATCTGTTTACCATCAACAACATTTAAACACAAGACTTTTTATTGAGTTCTCATGGATGAAGTTTATTAGTTTTTGTTATGTATTGTATTCTGTTACCTTTACCAATGTAATTTGAGTTAAATGTATGTATCTTGTATTCCTAAGACAACTAAAAAGGTTGTTCTTTCGGAATTTCATTACTTTTTATCATGCCTATGTAATAATTAATGAACTAGCTTCTAGATTCTTTGGTTGGGGTGTTAAAGTTGGTATTAATTGATGTTTTGTATCATACATGGAAACTAGATTTAGAAAAATTAGATTTGGGAAAAAACCCCTAAGATATTCTCTAAGGATAAACATACAACAATATCCTGGTATTTTTGTAAGGAATAGATTATGTGGATCCTTCTAGAAAGTACATCCATGTCGGGATACTACAAGTGGGCGTGGTTCTAGAACAGATGTACCTAGGAGTGAAATCTCTGAAAAGGAGTTTCAATCTTGACCTAGGGTATCCTGGTACACATCTATGAGCCATACTACACTCCTAGTTTGACACACCTAGGTGATATTCTTAATAAAATTAACATTTTTTTAAAACCATTGTGAAGGATTTAAAGGTAAATAGAATCAATTTTTTTGATTATGAGATTAGTTATGAATAAATTTTCAGATTATGTTTGGGGTTTTCTAGTTATAAATTTTGAATTATGAACTAATTTACTGTATTCCATTGATTAATGATGGCTTGTCATGGAATAAAGGGAGTCAATACCCATGGATATTGTAGGGATTAACCCACTGATCAAGTCAACACAGTCAATGTTTGGAGAAAATTTGATCATAGAAATATTTCAAAAACATACCCAAGTTGTGATGAATAACCATCTTACACATATACTATATTGTTTCTTATGGTAGAAGCCCCCATCCATCAGTGGGACAACTAATGCAGTGGAAGCAGAGTAGTGTTTCAAGTCCCACGAAAATATATTTCTACCATTAAGATGAAATGAAAATGAAAATGTAGAACTAGAAGTATATTGCCTCAAGGGTGATGCTAATCAATGGTGGTCCATGATCTAGAATACCATAAAGGAAGAATAAATAAAAGATATGGAATGGATAACTTTTAAAGAGATATTCTTCAACAAATATTTCTTTTGTGAACAATGAACTCAAATTAAGAGGAAATTCCATTACATAAATCAAAGGGAAGAAGAGAGTGTTTCATAGTATAAGGATACCTTGACAAGACTATCCAAGTATTCTATAGATTACATATGTTATTCAGAATAAATGATTGATCATTTCATTGAATGTATTAAGCCATGTCTTTGAAGGGATATGGCTTCTCAAAAAATTTCATCATTTGATTAAATTGTATTAAGTGCCTTCAAAACAGAGAAAGAATCCCCCAGATCAAATTTTTTCAATGGAAATACAGATAACAAGAGGAATTCTAATAGCCGTTTAAAAGCCGAAGCACCAATGAAGAATAAGGGAATGAAGAAATTTCTATTATGCAAGAACTGTGGAAAGAATCGTATTGGGAAATTCTTGAAAGGAATGGGAGATTTCTATAGTTTTGGTGAAATGGGTCATCAATTTAATGAATGAAAGGGGAAGAGACAAGTGAATGACGTCCAATGTTTTAATTTTTGAGAGACAAGACACTATAAAAAGGATTATCCTAAGCGCCAAGGAATCTTCCATCAGAAACATCCGCAAGAGAAAGGGAAAACATATGCAATTATAACTATGGAAGTTGATGTTTCTAATGATGTGTTGGTAGGTACTTTAGTTGTTTCCGCAAAATTATCCAATGATTTATTTGATTCTGGATTATGACATTCATTTATATATTATTAGTTTTCAATGAAAATTAAATGTTCCTTATTTGATTTAATACAGGAGTTTTTAGTCAAAAATCCTAGGGGATGCATCATTTCAACAATGATGTGTCCATCAGTCCCCACTATGACACATAAGTATTCTTTAGTTTCTAACTTAATAATTATTACAATGATTGACTTTGATATAATTCCCAGTATGAATTGGATATCAAATTATGATGTGAAGATCTATGATAAGAGGAAGGAAGTTAAATTTTTTAAAAATGGTGTAGAAACCATTATCTTTAGTTATTAAACTTCAGATGTGATTCATATCTACATCCACCCCCAGTATCTCTACTGAATTCAATTCTTAGAGAATAAGAGAACACAATATCTATGGGTGAGGAAAGAAATCTTTAGATTGAAGAAGTACTCATTGTGCATGGATACATTGATGTATTTCTAGAGGATTTACCAAGACATCCTCCAAAGTGGGAAGCTTAGTTCCCTATTGATTTTATTCTTGGGTCAAGACTTATATCAATGATTCCCTATAGAATGGCCACTATAGAATTAGTCGAGATAAAGAAAAAACTAGACGAATTGAGTGATAAATGACTTATTCGACCTAGTTTTTCTCCATGGGGATCCCTTATCCTATTTATCAAGTAGAAATATGGATCCATGAGGCTATGAATTCATTACTAGGAATTAAATGATATTACAATAAATATCAATTATCCTCATCCATGATTTGATTAACAATGGATTTATCAACTTTAGTGATATCCAGTGGTGCATCAAAGAATGGACTGAGTTGTGTCCTTATGCAAAATGATAATGTTATTTTTTATGCCTAAAAGGAGTTGAAGAATCATGAGAAAAGTTATCCTACTAATGATCTTGAGTTAGAAGCCACAATCTATGCTCTGAAAATACGGAGACATTATCTCTTCTGTGAATGATGTGATATATATATATATAGATCACACGAGTTTGAAATACATTTTTACATAGAGTGAACTCAACATGAGGCAAATGAGATGGCTCCAGTTACTCAAATTCTATGACTGTTCAAAATAGTACCACCCATGATAGGAAAATAAGGTGGAAGATGCATTAAGAAGTAATGATCATGGAATTCTAACCCAAAAAAGGACTGATATAGATTCTATATTCATGTTCCTACTAAATATGGTTATGGGAATTGTTATGGAAGGGGAAACACCTTTCCACTTTAAAATGATTTCTAAACCACCAGTACTGTAGATGATAAAAATCTCTCAATACAATGTTGAGAATTTACAAAAGAAATTTAAAGCTGTTACAGATGGAATATTGGAAGACATTGTGTATGTGGGTGGAGTTCTGAAATCTGGGAAGAGGTTGTGCATTCTATTAATAACAGATCTAAAAAGGGAACTATTCAATGATGACCTTAGATCAAATTTCTCTATACACCATAGTAGCACTAAGATACATAGAAATTTGAAGGAACATTTTTGGTTGGATAACATGAAGTGAGAAACTGCTGACTATGTGTCAGTGTGTCTAGTTTGTCAGCAAGTGATGGCTGAGAGACAACATCCTAGAGGGGTCAAACAACCATTACCTATTACTATATGGAAGTTGGATTAAATTATGATAGATTTGTTTAGACGACTACTGAGGACACTTATAAAAAATGATTCAATATGGTTAATCATTTGATCGTCTCATACAATCATCACATTTCCATTCTATAAGAGATGATCTACCACTTGATCCCCTAGAAATACATTATATTAATGAAATTTTAAGACATCATGGTGCACCTCTATAGATTGTGTTTGATCTAGATCCTCAGTTTACATCAAAATTTTGGAAAATTATCCATAAGGCTTTGGATAATAAGCTTCATATGAGTGCTGCTTATCACCCACAAACTGTGGACAATCTAAAAGGACTATTCAAACACTATGAGACTTGTTGAGATCGTGCTCTCTTGACTATCATAGAATATGGGATCAATACATTCCTTTGGTGCAATTTGACTACAATAATAGTTTTCAGTATCGAATTTAAATGGCACCATATAAATAATTATATGGAAGGAGGTGTTGAAATTCAACTTCATGGGATGATGTTGGTGAGAGGAAACGTATATGTCGGGAACATATCGAAGAGACAATAGCAAAGGTAAATAAAATTCATTCCCATATTAAAGAATCTAGAAGTAGGAAAAATATTTATGCTGACAACCAGATAAGGGATTTGTAATTTCAAGAAATAGATAATGTATTTCTAAAAGTGTCTCTGTGGAAGGGTATCTTACTGTATGATAAGAAAGTGAAATTGAGCCCCAAGTACATCAGACCATTAAAAATTCTTGAAAGAATTGGAGCTATAGCTTAACATTTAGAAATTAAACCAAGTCTCTATAATGTTAATAACGTGTTTCACATGTCATTGTTACAAAAATACATTCCCGACCGAATGCATGTACTCACCTTTAAATAAATAGAGGTGGAACCTGATATTCAAAATTTGAAGAGCCTATCGAGATTCTTGACACAAGGGATCACATATTGAGAAACCAAAAAACTCGATTTTTAAATGTTCTTTGCAGAAACCATAAAATGGTGGAAGCAATGTGGGAACCTAAGGATGTTATGAATAAGAACCACCCACATCTCCTTGAAGATCTTTATACATGAAAAGGTTGAGGACGAAATTTACAATGGTGGGAATAATATAACACCCAAAATAATTTATGTTATGTTTCTCTTAAATAATTTATATTCACTAGATAGCATAAAATTCATGAAGAACTATGTCTCTGTGAAACAAAACTTGGTTATTTATAGGATAAAGTCATAAAATATCCATTAAAATTAATCTTTTGACTTCTATGTTTTGAATTTTGATAAACAGACACACACAGTTTCGATTTGGGATATATTTAGAGTCTGATATAATCAAGCTAATTTTAGGTGAAAAATAAATTAACATTATCAATAGAACCATACCCTTATAATTAGTAAACTAACCTTATTAATAGTTATATGAACCCTATAAATTCTAACCTTTCCCATCAGAGTGTAAATAAAATTCATGCACCATAAAAATAATGATGAATATTTTAAGTATTGGTATTTTTTTGATAAATTAATGATTTTAATTAAAAATTAAATTTATCATATTGAGAAAAGTATTTTTAAAAAATAAAGTTTATTCTTGTATTCTAGGCATCAAAAATGGTTAGGTTGTATTTTTGGGATCTTATTGAAACAATTGAATTTTTGGTGAATAGTAGAATACATTAATTTACTGTATAAATACATTATAATTTAAATTAACTATTCCTAGAATCATGAGTGATACAAGCACCCAAATATTGAACTCAAGTAAAAATATTACTATTATAATTTATGGTGTCCTCACTATTGTTTTTCTTGTGGTGAAAAAATAAAATAATGAATATAATATTAATAAATCCCTCCTCCACTCCACTGTATAAACCACCCCTCAAACCCTCATTTATTCACACATCTCAATCTTCAAGACTTTCCTAAAATCTACTCAAATCTCTCCGTAAGCTCCAACCCCAAATCCAATAGACCTTGTTCTCCTCAATAGACAGAATCCTATCCCCTTAAGAGGCTCTCAAAGGAATATAGACTCCAGAGGTAAATTCCACTTTTCAATTCTTTTGTTTTTATTTCAAGATCAATTGTTATATTTTATATTCTCACCAATTATCATAAAAATGTAATGAAAAAAACCAATAATTTATATATAATTAAATGTTGTTATGAAAATGGAATATTCCATCATCATATTTTTTCCCTCCCCTTATACTAAAAATGAAAACACCATCTGAGATGTGTTAATTTATCACATTCAAGGATGATGGATTTTCAATTTCTACTACCATCTAAAAATCTGGCCATGAAACCAATTTTATTGTGGATAAAGATAATTATATATGTAATATACACTATTTAATATTATGGAATCATTTTTTTCTTATGGTATATAATTATAGAACAAGAAGAGTTTTGGGTGATCAAAAACCATCAAAATAATCCAAGAATTTATCATTCAATTTTTTTATAATGAATCATCCAACCCCAAAATAACCAAAGGATTTATATGATAATTAAAAATTATTTATGGTAATAAATAAATCATAACTTCAATTTTGGATATCAATTTCCATTTCAAGCAGACTTTCATTCATGTATACAAGTAAACCCATCCTAAAAACCATGGAAGAAAATGCTTCCAAAAAAATAAAATTGAACTCATAAACTGATAAAAAAGGACATGAATGAACCTAATATGTTTAAAAAATAAATTAAATGTAGATAAGGTTCTGTAAATATCATTTAATGAAGCTAAATTTGATTATTTAGGTCATTAAAATCAAACGATGAACACATTCGGGATAAGGTTTGGTGTTTCTTTTCTCACTTTTAATTCCATGAGATTTACATTGGTCATCACTATTTTCATGCATGGGGTGTATTGTGTGATAAAATTTGATATATATTATCATGATTCCCTTTATATTTATGTAATTATAAGATTCATTTAGTGGTTATTAATTTTTTTTCACATGACTCAATTGATTACAATATGTCAAGGGACATTGTCTCAATTTCTATTTCATTGTCATTTACCTGGTATTGTGCACCTAATAATTCTTATGTGGTGTACCCACTACCCCTTTGAGAAATATTTTCATATTAAATTGTAAATATTTTATAGAACCATATCTAATTTTATGTATATGATTATTCCCTTAAGCCGTATACCCTTTTACATATGGTGTTCATTTGAAATTTTGTTTTAACTATTAGAATATTTATGAATCTGTATCCTTTTATCAATACGAACATTGTGAAGGAATATTTTACGTGTACTAAATATATGTATAAAGAATGATTTGAAATTGAAATGACAAGTGGGGCCCTCTATATCCCCTAGATACATCGACATGTCCCATGAGACAAATCAGTTGGGGACAAACACTTCGAGTTTGTTTAGAAAAATCAAATTGGTTTCTACCCACAGACTTAAACCATTTTTATGGTATAGTGGTATCACCTTCTAGATAAATTCCATCTAATTAATAATCACAATATTTATAAATTTTTAGTTATTAATATCAATGAGGTTTTGACTATAAAAAAATGTATGGATGCATTTTCATTATATGTTATTAATTGCGTGTGTTTTTCATTTATTTACCATTACATGTTAACTATTCCCATTTGATTATGATTCAATTATTTTTTATTAATATTTATGAAATTTGTAACCCATATTGAGAATTTGATTTCCTCCCTTGCATTGTTTTACCTTCAATAGGATATGAAGTGCAGACTGTTTATTAAGTTCACATGGGTGAAGTTTATTGGTTTTTGTAATGTATTGTATTTTGTAACCTTTCCCAATATAATTTGAGTTAGATGTATATGTGTAGTTTCCTTAAGAATAATAAAGTAATCATTTCTATGGGATTTCATTTCTTTTAATAATTCCGATTTAATAATTAATGAACTGGATTTGAGATTCTGAGGTCAGGTTGTTACAAAAGAAAACATTTGGCACTTGAATACTATCCCAGATGGAGAAATTAGATCAAAGGATATGAAATAACATTAAAAGGAGCACCCCATACCTCATTGATATCAATAAAATTAGAAATATAATAGGTTTATGTTTTAAATATTTGTGAGGAAAAAATTATAATTTCACCCAAAAATACATTGTCGTACAGTTTGGTCGCATGGTTGTCCAAACCGTGAGCCAATCGTTGGTGCTTTACTATGTTATGTGGGAACCTCGCATGGTTAGTGCGCATAATTTTACAAATCAGGAAAAAATATGTTTCATCCCACTGTCAGGGGTATGAAAAAAATCTAATGTCTTATGCCTCTATCCACATAGTCTCTGTAATCCATGCAGGATCCTTTACACCTCTTTCTAGGCCTCACACGGTTAGACAAACCAGGTGTCATGCCCCACATTAAATCAGAAAAGCCGTCAGAGGATTACCCTCTGACCCTTTATTAAATAAAAGAAATGGACAGGAAACAAGTACCACAACAGAAAGAGAATATTACATATCAATTAAACCATACCCTCCATCACATCCATGCTGATAAGCCTCCTCTACAGTAGCCGATTCCCATTCTGAACTATCATAGTTTTTGCAAACCTTCTCATACATCCTTTGCAGGTTCATTCATTCTAAGTAAAGCAGCTCTATGTTCCCAATCGATGACCTGGTGGGCATCGACTTTGGCATGTTGTAGTAGTCTTTCTTCGGCCTTTGTCATGACTCAGTATTCATGCTCCCCTTATTCCCGGTCATCTTCATCCCCCTCCCTGAACAATCTCACTATAAGGGGGCCTGATCATGCCTATGTCATTTTCTTTACCACTATCCTAGTAGTCACCCCAATTTCCAGAAATATGGACCTCATAGGAGCCATCTTCCCCTCCTCTGCCTTCCTGAGAATGACAATTAGGGTCAATCAAGGCCAGACACCTAGGTTGTTCCAATAATTCAGGACTGTCCTGAGTCCCCTGCCACAAGGTATCCTTCCCAAATGAATCCTTTGGAGAAGAGATCCCCAACTGTACACTTCCACCTTCATCCATTTGCACAACCTCCTTTGTAATCACTTGTTCCACTCCTTGGAATTGGGTTTTATCCTCAATTGGATCCATCATAGGAGCATCACGCACCTCATGTCGTTGAGACCTCTTAGCACCTTCCAACATCTCCAAAGGAAAATTATCACATCTTGTAGTGAGAGCCTCAATCACAAGCTCCAACTCCTTGCAGTCACCTACATCCTTCCCACCAATATCCACTGACGGACAAACCTCGTATTGAGAGGGCTTGAGCACACTCACACCAGAAGGCTCCCCCATGTTAGTAGTCCCACGATCATTAGTAAACTGCTTCTGATCAACCCCTACCACAAGATAATTCCTCATGCGATTAAACACTGAAGAAACCAGCGGATTAGGGAACGAGGCCCCCTCACTCAGTGCACTACGTTTCACCTTGCCAGACACAGGGTCCGCTGTAGGTCACTGACCAAAAGAACTACCAAAATTCACCTTCGGACTAGACATCTTCTCAACCACTGCCTCACCTTTACATTCAGAAGAGAAGTGCCCCAAACGATAGCAATTGGAGTAGTAGTAAACCCACGTCTCAAAAACAACAACCTACTTCCATCGGAATTCCTCACCCATGGTGATCCATATCCACTCCACCACAGGCTTCACAACATCCACCTCAACAAAAATGTGGGGATTAACCGGATGAATTACCATGGAGGTTCGGATATCAGAAAAGAGGTAGTGGCCCACCAAGATTCCAATCATGCGAATAATCATAGTGTTTTGAAACAGAAGAAGAAGTTGTGGAAAGCTCACCCATGCCGCGATTGTGGAAGGGTCATGATTCATACATAAATCAAAAGTCAAGTGAAGGAGGGAAAGCTTGCAACCATTTCAACGACGAGGGCCACTGGACCAAGCCCGGATCGAATCCTCTTCTGAAGCAAGACGAACCATAAAGTAACACTTATCAAGGAGACCAACGACTGCACGGTCTTGTAAGTCCCATTTTCTGAAGACAAAACTGTCGAAATCATCAACCGAGGGCGGCCAGTGACTGAAACAAGCCACCAGTGTTAAATCGAGATGGCGCGACGCATCAAAGAACTCTGGAATCGAGATCCGCAGTTGAGGATCACCAAGTTGAAGATCTGGGGCCTTCGGGTCAAGTGAGATCGCCGGAGAATCTAGAAGAAAATTAGGGTTTGAAAATGGGGTGATCGGCTTTCACAAAAGCGGGGGCGGCATGAGAAAATCATCCACCCCTCTTCCTCCACTAGGTAGAGGGTGGAAATAATCCTCCTTCATCAGCCAGGGCATCATCGCGAGACTAGAACCGGGGGAGGCACTCCTACTCTCATGCCCCACATAGGTTCTACTAACAATGAGGCTGGCCATATTTTTTCTAAAAGGAAGGTTTTAGGAAATAAAAAATACTTGAAATCCCTCATTGCAACGATAACCTAAATGGGTTCTCAAATTACTCTATAAAAAAGAATTTATACCCAAAAAAAATTTCATACCTCATAGAAAACATATTATTATACAAGATTTCTTTCTTAAAACATATCATCTAGGAATTTATCTCTTAAGGGTGGTTAATAATTTATTCAGAATAAATATGGATTATAAGCACATACATCAGCCTCCAACTTCTAAGTATCATCCTATAAATGGTTGTGATTCTATGACACCCATACATGATGAACTAACTGGCCTTAGAGAAGCTTTTGTGCTCCTATCAACAATAAGAATTGAATTATCTTTAAAGGATGCTTCTGCTTGTAACTCAACTGTCATAGGTTGGAATGATTGAGAAATGTCTGATAGATAACATTTCATATAATATACATTTTAGAATCATTTATGGATCAATACCTCTTATGTAACTACAACTGATTGGCTACCAGTTCGACTCTCTCCAGAATCTCGAATGGCCTGATATATCGATGTGAAAGCTAAAACATTCTCCCAGTTTGGTTCTGTTCCATATTCGATTATACATGAATTAATACCCGATCTACAACCTTGAACTCCTGAGGTCATTGGTTTCAATGAACATAAGATTTTGGTCAATACTGTCAAGTATCCATTCCATTTCTGATCAACTACACCTGCTCAGAAGTCTCCTATACGTGACATGATCTTAGAAAAGCTACCTTACTTACCTCTAACCATCACATGGGTTATCTTTATGGTGTACTATAAAAATATGATAATGTTTCATATGTATTGTCTCTTAATAGCTATTATTGTAGGATAACTCAACAAGTGGTATATACCTCAACCAAGATCTCCCAAGATTCAAGACGTATACTCAAAGCACATCCTAAAGAACCTATATAATATGATCTCACTGGCCATCCAATTGAAGGTGGTATTCCATTCTCAGAAGAAAATATTTACCAAAATACCTCAGTGAACTCTCAAAAAAATGAGATATAACTCAGGTGTCCCTATATGATAAAACTATCCAAAGAACCCAATGAATTCATATTGCCGAATGAATATAGCACCTCCCAATGTCATCAACTAGGAATGTCTCCGTGAGTGGTAGGAAATGAGAAACGTTCATGATCCTATCCAAAAAAACACAAAACAGATCACTACCTTAATGAGACGTTGAAAAATTGGTTATGAAAACTATCGTGACATCGTCTCATTTCCACTCAAGAATAGTTAACTGCTGAAAAATCCCATCAAGTCCCGGATATTCCATCTTCACATGTATATAGGTTGAAAAAATAAAAACAAAACTAGCTACCTCAAATTTCATACCCCCACACCAGCACTAACTATGTAAGTCATGATACATCACGGTGATGATGGGGTGTATTTCCCATACTTAGGCATGAAACCCTTGCATTAGTTCCTCACATTTTTTTCACTCGAATCCCAACTCGACTATGGATATTCATACCATGTTTGTTGACTCTATATCATATAACACTTTGTAAATATATAATTGAGAATTTTGTGGTCTATTGAAACCATAAAACACCTTCCATGTAAATAGTGTCTCTAACACCACAAAGCATGAACATACACAGTTAACTCGTGATCATGTGTTGGGTAACTCCACTCATCTAGAACTTACTAAAGAGACATGTATTCCTTGAATATATCCCCCTACATCAAAACTGCTCCTATCCGAATTCCTGATGTGTCACAATACACTGTGTAGCTCCCTCCTTGCTCTGGAAGAATTAAGAATTTCACTAATGTCGATATTCATTTCAACTCACGAATGACTATCTCATTGGTATTAGTCTATGAAAACATCAAACTCGTCTTAGTCAAGCCCATAAATTATGTTGTTGAACATGAGAAATCCTCTATGTAATTCCTATATTTTCAAGATAGCCCCAAAAAAATGGGTATATCGTTGAAATTCAAGAGATCCTTCAAGAAATCTACATCTCTCACCTATTATGGGTAAACTTATATTCCTATATTTGATATAATATGAAAAAATAATTGAATCTTATCCATCTAGAAGTTGACCATTGTGAGATTAGTATATAACTGATTCTCTATCAGGGTATCTAAAATGATCTCAAGATGTTTGGCATGGTAATGGTGATTGTGAGAATACAGAAATATATTATCCACAAAAACACCACAAACTAATACTGATAAATATTGAAAAATATTTTCATTAGAACTATTCAAATAGTTGGCACATTCATAATACTGAAATGAATAAATAGTTACACATATTGACCATACCTACTACATGAAGATGTATGAGGTATGTCGTCAAGTTGAACACATAGCTGATGATATCCAAATCTCAAAAAAAATGGAACAACTAAACATGTCAGATCTTATCCAAAATATCATGTATATATAGAAAAGAATACTAATTTTTAACCTTCAACTGTTTCAATTTTTGGTAATTCACATTTATCCATAGGGTACCATATACCTTTTTCTCAAAAAGAATCGTTGATCCCTTCAGAGAAGTATTGGGTCGTATAAACATATTTTCTGTAATATCCTATACCTCCCTATTGAGATCCTAAAACTCTTCAGCATCTATAATGTAAGGAGGTATGGACACTGGTGTAGCTCTGAGCATTAGTTTGATGGGTAACACTATCACTCTCTTAAGAGGTAACCCAGAATAATCATCTGGCAAGATGTCCCTAAAATGATGGCATACTTGATATTAAATTGTCTGAAAAAATCATTAATCATCCAAATACAAATTCGAATTATAGAATTTCATCCCTCCTAGACCATGATGATATGGTCCATCTTAGCTATCCTAGACATCCCATTCACTATTGTGAGTAACAACGCTGCCCTCTATTGACATGAATTTCTACCACCAGAGATAGAAATCAACATGGGATTACTAAGAAACATTCCATTCAACCACTATTTTGATGTCAAAACCTATAATTTCAAGTAAAAAATGATTTCATATGATGTGACACAAACCAAAATCAAGGGGAAATCCGTAAACTGTCACCAAATCTCCATTAAAATCCTCAACAAACTATTGACTTTCATGACACCATCATAAATGTGAATCATGAGACCAAGGATTCCCACCACAAGAGCATATACGAAATTATGTGATGAAACAATTTAAAAAATCACTAATGCAGGTGTATTGGATTCTAAGATTTTACAAATTTCTATACACTTTTCGACACTTTTATCCATAGTGATAGGTTATACATAATATATCTATCCTGATCTGTGGCCCTATGACACAACCTTAGTACCCAAAATAATCCAACACGACTAACTAGGTACAACATATGTCTGGATACCTCAACCGTAACCACCACCTCGACCTTATCGACCAGTGATTATCTAGGTCCCAACCTAATATATAGAAATGAGACCTTCTCCCGAACCAATAGTGGTAATTGACCCACTTCCACTAACCTGTAGAGGGAAGCTAATTCAAAAAAGCTACACATGGCCCACTATGCCCTAAGAATGACACTCTAATGGGTCCTTATCACACTAATTCCTCACATGTCCCTATTTTCCACATTTATGATATAAAACCACACTTCTAGTACTAATATCATGGCTACTAATGCCTTCTCATTAATGCTTAATTCATTGATTCCTTCCATAGGAAGTTGAACTACTGGGTCATGAGGTTCCAATTCCATTCTCTTCACTCCCATCTTCCATCAGTTTCCACTCTGCAATTAGCACCTGATTCACTATCTCAGAAATAAAGGTCAACCTGAGCATGTTGAACTATGGTCAAATAACTTTTCTAAGGCCTCCCACCATGATTCTTTCCCTTGATTCCTCATCATCAAGATATATCAGCTCAATAAATTGTAGTTCCATAAAGTGTGCTGAAAACTCCCTATGTATCAAAGATACATGCTGTAGATGCATGAACTCAATGTCCCTCCCTAAAAATAGAGTCTTTTGGAAAATTAAATCATAGAAATAGGTTTGTAAATAATCTACAAAAATATGTTATAGGCTATAATCATAATTCAAAAACATCCCACCTTCGCTTTGTAGTTCCCAAGAGTATTTCTGTTATGAGATATAATTTCCTCTCCGGAGGTGTCGCCAAGTGATTAAATATTGACAAAAAAAATCTAAATTCATATATCAAGAACATTAGAACCACAATCCATAAAAAATATGATAGGATGTTGTTTCTAGAACACATGAATCACCTCATCCATATATAATGAAGGTTGTAGTGCTCCCTAAAATTTCCACATATAACATAGAAAGAAATCATGAAAATGTTCTTCATCACATGCATTCAAAAAAATAGATGGTGTCATAGCATAAAAAATATAAGTATACACTAGTATCCCATGACTCACAACCTCTAGATCATGGCCATATCCACCCTATTAGAGTATTATGGAGATCATCATGTTGGAATGTATCTATAATTTGAAATACATGCCTCAAAAACTTTCAATACCATTGTTTATAGCTAAAAATATAGGATAGGTCAAAACCATCACATAAACTGTTCATACCACTCTACCTACTCTTAAATCTCGGACTATGTAAAAATATAGTCTTAAATGTTAGTAGAGACAATACCTAATGGCCACTCAAAATCCAGGTCAAGTTCAAGTTCTCTATTCCAAAATTTCGATTACGATTTTTATGCACTTTTTTATCACATTTATCATTAAAAGGTTCAACTAAATTGTTCACCACCTCCGATCCATAAGGGAACATACCCCTCATGAACCAAAATATAGCAGATACTTAATCCACCCCATAACGCATTCCATTCCATGTTACCAATGGTCAATGAC